>CM060916.1:605293825-607881325 GCA_030737875.1 Allium sativum | reverse complement strand
TACTTGACTACGTCCCTATTGGTCATCCCTCCCGGTTGTCCCCGCTCACTTCGCTCGCCTGTTGAGATCCCAAGTCTCCAAGTGGGCCCTCTTGGCCACTCACGACCTTGGCTTTAGAGAATCGCGCTCCTGTGTCGTAGGACTTGTAGCTCAGCAGTCCACCGTGTAGGTTTCTTTATCCTTCCAGTTTCGAGTGTCTTCTTGGATAGTTATAGCAGCCATAGGCGCGAGATGTACCTTGTGGGAGGCGGCGGTCCCCTGGACATAGCCCTTTCAAGCAGTGGCTGTTTAGTCCATGGTCCGTTGGATGGTTGGTGCAAGGCCAGAAATTGGAACACATTGATTCCGCTCGTTCCCGTCCTTCGCTTTAGGGCCTATCCCTCGGTATGGTCAGTACTCAATACTGTCGGGCAGCGAAGCTTACACTTGTTCACTTGTTTTGACGGTTCACTAGGGCCTCTTTCCTCCTCCCTTTTCTTCTCACTCGTAGGGGTCCGGACCCCCACTAAGGGAGGGCAATTGACTAATCATCTCAGCCATTGGCAGGAATTTCGCCCGCATCCGGTCCCCAATTCTTGTTCACCCCGGATGATCGTGTTGGGTGAATTGTGACCTCGTATGATCCTGTCGGGTGAGTAACAACCGCTTCATCACAGTACTGACTTATGGGCTAACGGGTCACACTTTGGCCAAGTATCCTACAAAGAGACTCCCGAGAGCCAGAAGTATTGAAGGATTGGCCATAGGAATGGACGCATCATGACATCGTAACCTGTCTCGCTCGAATGAATTAGTTTGGTTACGACAAAGATAGATGGGTTTCCAGAGAAGGAATGCTGATCATTCGGTGTTCATAAAAAGGTGCGCAGCGAGGAAACTACTGTTCTCCTAGTGTACTCAGTTTATTTCTCTAAATTCACAAGTGAAATTCTTATATTAGTCAGAAAGGCAGCTAGTAAGCAAGTCGAGTAAGACAGCTATTATTAAGTCGAGCGAGCTTTCGCTAATAGTAATCAAAGACGAAAAGCTAAGGTGCATAGAGATGATAGGCGCTTATCTATCGTGGAGCTTGGTAGTCTTCCTTAAAACCACTACCGATTCTTGAACAGAAAGCGGTATGCTTGCGAAGACCTTTTTTGGTCTATCCATGTTAATGAAATCCATCCCGTGAAACAAAGGATAGTTCATTCTTGGGGTGAATAAATAGAGACTACTGCTACGGCCTTCAGGATCAACCTCAATGAATTATGGCGTAACGGTCTTGGTATAGATCCGTAGCCCGCTCTGGGTCTTTAACCGAAACTGGGACTAGGCATCGAAAAGCTCGATCAACGTCCTCCTCTCCTGAGGTTATAAATGTGGAGGGACCTTTCCCGTCACCTGTTAGCCGGACGTACTGGCGCGTGTTAGCAACATAAAGTGCGAAGACTATGTTCCAAGGGACATTTTCTAACGTCCGATTATGCTTCTTTTTTCTCCTCTCCTAGCTGCCAGAACGCCTATCCTATTGGAATCACATCAATAACCTTAAGAGCTTTCAGTAAATTAAGGGAGTCTTTTAACAGTCCTAGTTGATGCAATAAGAGAAAAGAACCTAGGAAGGAGCAAGTAAGATTTTTATCCCCAACGACACTAGTATAAACATTGGCAGCGGAGCGGGGCATTTTCGAGGAGTAGCCCGCTAGAAACTTCCATACATTAAGATTTTAGATTAAGGGAGCCATCGAAAGGTGACTAAAACACCAGAAACGGGGACTACCCGAGTTAATAATAGAGGCAAGAACACTTTCCGGGCAGGTCCCATTAATTGATCATAACGATATCGTGGAAATGATGCACGGACCCATATATATAGAAAGAGAAAAAGAATCACCTTGATACTAAATCAGATCGAGCCCAGGATCTTCCTGGAAATGGGAAGATCTTGGATAGGGGCCAACCTCCTGGAGAGAGCGATGTGCATGGACCGGGTGAGTAGGGATGCAGCTCCGTGGACCGCTCGTCGGGCCTGATAGGTGGTGGTATCGCACCCTTCTCAAAGGAACCATACGTGAGACTCTCACGTCATACGGATCCATCTTGGAATCTGGACCTCCCCTTTCCTTTCACCAATAGGTCCTCGAACCCAATCATTCATTGATTGATGAAAGGTAGCTTTAGCCATTAATTGAAGCGGTAGAAGCTAGTCGCCAGAAGCAAAGCGATCTTTCGGGGCAGGAAGGAGGCGAGAGAAGTGAGGGCGCGTAAGCAACCGAAAAATGAATGAAGGAAACACATACCCTAGCCTCCGCAATAGAAAGACCTCTAGTGAGCTTCAGGCTAGTATATTAATTAGGGCCGGAAAATCGCCAGTATATTAATTCCAGTATACTTCACAAGACTAGGACTACAATACAAGTTATGAGCGATAGCGAAGCCAAGCCCCCCTTTTTCGAAAGCCCCACAACTAGCTATCTTATAGCAGAAAAATAACGCAAGCCTACTCAACTAATCTCATGTAAATGTTCGCAACTAAACAAATAGAATAAACGACTTGACTTATGAAACATGTATTTGAGTGCCATGTATTTGATGGCATCGTTCGGATCTTGACCGGGTCCGAACTTCCCAAGCTCTATGCTATTTAGGAACTCTACAAGGGTCTTACCACCTTCTTTGTTTACTAGATTTGAGTCTTTTGGGTACTTTGGGAATATATTCCGCACCGAATATTTATGCTTGTGGGATAGGGTGAATATAGCAGACTAGCGGATCTGGTGGTCGACAATCGTTCGAACTTGGTAAAGATGGTCGCTGCACCTATAGTAGGACAGAGGACTTATAGCGATGCCCACAGACCGATTTACTATGTCTCCGTTGCTGACGTTCATCAAAGAGGCCACGTGGATTGGCTTGGGTCTTCTTCGGCTAATGAAACCTCGATCCCGAAGCCTTCAGAGTATCTTTTTGATAGGCACCTCTATCTGTATGGGAAATTCGCTGCTAAAAGATCCCGCCCAGTGTCCCCTTCTTTCCTCCGCCGTCTTCCGACTCGCGGGAGTATCCAATGAAAACTTCCGGATACTCATGCCCGATCGTGAGACTACCTGTTGAACGTCCGATGGCACATTGCTCTGACCTGAGCTATGCAACAACGAGATCTACCTTGATCCTTGCCGGATGTGATTGACAGTCCCCCATAATACGCTAACTTGGGGACTTCTTACTCCGGTTGTTCCAAGAGTCTCTGCTAGTCGAACCGCGTCCAGTAGACGACCTCTTCCGCTCATCCCCTTTGTCAGCAGTTTGATTGGGATACTATACTGACGAACCATTTCAATAGTATGGTTGTTGCCGTGCCACAAGGCACGACCATGGAAGTAATGAAAAAGAAGAAGTTCTGTAGTTGGACCATCTGCTCTATCCCTTCGATTTTAGCTTCTACAGAGAAGATGAGACGTTAAAAAAAATGAAAGTGTTCGCAACGCATACCGAAAAATGCAAACTACCCATGTAGCCGACCATTAATGACTAGTTCGAACACCAGGAGCAGGGTTGAAACCAAGAAACATTTCGCTACGCACCTGATGTTTCCGAACGAGAGATTAATATTAAACATTTCAGGTCTCTTCCTTTTGGTTTCTTCTGAATCTTTCAGTCTTCTGGTAGAATAGTGGGCGCTACGCACCTTCTTCTCTTTTACTGATTCGCAAGCACCTCTCTCTGGTAGGTCGCTAGACTCATGTTCAAGGGCACGTTGAGGTCAACGAGCAGCTATGTGACCTTTATTATGCCCTGTATATTAATTGGATGACACTGAATGGAAGAACCATTAGAACGGGATAGAGGAACCACTAGGCTGAGGTGCGTAGCGAAATGGACTCTCTATTCCTGGTAGTGCTATCTTTAGAGGCTGACTGAGAGATGGATCTAGACTGAGATGGGACCAAGCAGAGACAATTCTATTTGAAGAAGTAAGAGCAAAAGTAAGAACAATAAAATTCTCTTCCACTTTTCTAGAGGTTGAGGAAGTGATGGAGACGACTATACTCGTGCAATCTAAGTCGCAATGAAGGACCATCATCAATGCGGTTGGAGCCGCTAGATCCCACAACAAGTATTCTCAGTCCTCCCTATCCCAAATGGTACATTTTTGCTTGCCCTATGGATGAGAGATAGCTACTAGTATATGAGGACGCAAAGCAGAGGATGATGGCCACTAACAGTTCAGTAAACCACTATGCATATGTGGAAGAATCAGATCAAAGAAAGTAGCTGCAGATTCGGATGCATATGTGATACACAAACAAATAGTTGACGATAACGAGGGTTCTATGAAAATAGCACTGGTCAACACGAAAGCAACAAGGTCTGTATAGTAGCATAGGGAAAGATACGAGGTGCGTCCCGCCAATAGAAGCAGATCCAGAGAAGGTACAACTGCATGTACGGATAGACTGACTAAAGTGCAGTTGGTCCAAAATATTAATTGGCTAGTATATTAATTGTGACTAAAAGGAGAAGGTTTACGAACAAGGAATTGGGTAGAGATAGACGTTGTACAGCTGAGACAGATAGATAGTTAGCTATGATCTAAGATTTTAGGCTAGAGAAGCTATAGATATCTATGTGCCCGTTGGACATCTAATCGAACGATGAGTGATGGCCCTTCCTGTTTTTCTATTGGTATCAAGGCAACCATAGGTGCGTAGCGAACAACCGCAAGAGATGTCTCTTTATAATTACAAGCGTACGTCTTGAAGCCATAAGAAGACACAAGGGAATACCAGTAACTCAACCAAGCTCTGGCAATGAATCATTCGATCGACCACCTCCCTTTAGACTAATAAAATAAAAGGACGTTGGAATGAGCAAATGAACGAGTAGCTATTCACTCGCGGTATGGATTATTCGTTTTTGATAAGGTATCAGAAGAACAGAAATATGAGGGTAATCTAGAGCAGGGGCGTAAGCGATTTATATTGATGAGAGGAGCCAGTATATTTAGGGGAACAAAGTATGAGAATAACTAAGAGGAAGTTCACTACCCGCATAGTCCAGATACCCTACCTTATTGGCTTAGCGACCTTCCTACCGCTACGCACCTACCAATTAATATACTGGCGAGTCAAGGGCATTGTATCCTAGCATTGGTTTAAGTATACTGGATAGGTCTCCTTTCTCTATGAAAGGTGTGGCGAGCCATGGTGTAAATAGACTCCTACAGAGAGATGCTACGTGCCAAGCAGTGAATGTAACCTACCATGGGGACACATGCTTCACACCCAACCAATCTTGATTTGAGTTGGTATCTCAGTCATTGATGCTTTAACGTCCACTCCGCCATGCTCTCATAGATCCACTCCTTTTAGTCGTGCTATAGATCCATTCGCGTTATCTTGTCTTTAAGTTGAGTAAAGAATACTAAACTGGGGAGATTGAAGCTCCTAGTTCTCATTTCTTATGGAAACCTGACATGCCACAACTCACTGATTGAATTCTTCTGTTCAGAAAGTGGGGAATAATCGTTCGTGTTTCAAAAAAGGAGTACGCTTGCGAAATGACCTAGGAAAGTTACTGGAAAGTTCCTGTTTTGCTGATTTGACACGAAATATGTATGCAGCTTTGGTGAATTGTACTATCTGATCGTGCTTGGAACATTATTATTACATCAATTTCTTCTCATCCACTTTGGATCAGGATCTTATATTTCATGCCTGAATAACTGGGAAATGCCCTGAACAATAGACGGTTTCTCAATAAAAAAACAGACTTTGATAATATGTTGACAGCCTTAGGTGTCGATTTTGGTTGGATTCCCAATTAATATATTGGCCCCAATATAATAGTAAGGGCCCAATATATCATCACCAACAAAATATGCAGCCTACTGTAAAAGAATTTCCCTCGTTCGGATAGTGAAGCGGGAGGGTTAGCTGACCTATCATTGGACTTTCATGTTGCCAGTTCCTTTGTATTATTATGAGGAGAAGACCTCAGAACAAGGGATCGGGTCAATCAACAAGACAAGCTCGGACTGAAAGAGAGAGAAGGCCAACTTCCAATTGCCTTCAATTAGCGAGCAGCAAGTGATTACTATTGCACAAGATTTTGATTGTTTATCGGATTAGGTTCACCTCGCAACCTTCACTATCTCTACTCTTCTTCGATCTTTCAAAGAAGAATTTCCACGGAGTGTAATAGAATATACCGAGTTCCATCAATTAGAGCGCTCAATGGAATATTGTTATACATCAATTGTTCATTTGACTCGATATTTCTTCTCAATCGGCAAAATCATAGCTTTCCATATGTTTAGTGTTGAGTTAGCTGACTTAAGACCTTCCCAATAATGACTATTGGTAGCAGCGGACTATTATTGGGATTCAATAACCGGTAAGGGACGACCAGCGGGAGTGGAGTTTGACAAGCGGTGTTAAGTTATTAGTCAGGTGAACTGAAATATAATATGTGGTTTCGAACTTAGTATATTACGCAAGGGATTTCTCTTGGATGGAAATGCACCTTATTCACTTCGCTGCTCCCTTATTTATCTAGTCGAACAAGCCATGGTTCAATTATTTAATGGAAAAGACTCTTTTTTTTACAAGAAAGCACTACCTCCGTCTATCCTTTATTTATCTGTGTGGGGTTGGCGAGTTCGCTCTCTTTATAGGATACGTCAAGCCTGCCTTGAATCTTAATCACTTTTTCCATTATACAACCCTGGCCTCTGGACATACGGGAATTTCCTCTAAACCAAAGCAACCACTTCTATTTTCTTTACACAAGTCCCCGACTCGAGAATCATCTCTGAGGCAACCGAAGTCGGATAAATATTTCTGTGATAATTACGATTTTTCTCCCTATTTGTGTCTTAGGTCCATGTGCGAATGAACTCTCATGCAAATCAAGTCATTTCTAGACGTTAGTCTAGACAATTCTCCTTCTGTCTCCTCATAAGTAAGGGAGGATCTAACTCTCGATTCTGAAGCGTAGAAAGCTTATGAGTTTACTCATAGGGTTTACTACTTACTATTTGGTTTTGGTTTTGGTTGGTGTGAAGCAGGTTGTTCACGAAATGACTTGTGTAAAGAAAATAGAAGTGGTTGCAAGTAATATAATTCCTACTTAATTGGTATTATGATATATAACAGATGTTGTTATTAGCTCCTTGCCTGATCAGTTATAGTACATCCCTGACGGCTTCGCTACTTCGGCTGCTTAGCAATCACGAGTTCCTTTTAGTAGCTCCTTAGGTATGGTCCCGTAGACCGCTTTCCTTTTTATGGGTGATGTCCAGTTACTCTCATTTCATTGATCTTTTTTTGTTGAAATAATATTTGATCAATCATCCATTCTATTTCTCTCAAAGAGAAAGAAGACGCCAGTTCTTCACCATATTTCTTTCTCAATAGCACGAGAATGAGCGAATTATTAGACATATGATCCGACTGTGGTTCCGGGAGTTATGTATACATGTCTTAGATCCGGACAGTACGCAAACAAGAATGAGCTACTCCGATCATTAAGGAAATTTCCTTCCGACTTGGTATACTAGGCTAAGAATAGTTTGGAGAGGCTTCTCCTTTTAGTCGCACGTCACTTCGCTCCCCTCCTCCCGTAAAAAGATTATAAAAACCTAGAAGAAAAGTTCGTATTTCACACCTAATCTTCGTCATTCCACAACCTCGTCTCGTATTCTCATTATTAACAAACCAGCTTAGAAGACATTCCCAATCGGAGTGAATGCAGCATGAGTCGCTCTAGCCCTAAATTTCACATTGACTTACTTAGTGACAAAGTGATCTAAATAGGGGATGCTAGAAAGATATAAGGGCGTAGCTGTAAGGACCCGTAACTTCCTCGGTAAGGAAAGAATGGATTACCTTGAGAACAACACACATCGGAACGCAAACATTAGAACATTTCATTGTTTATTACAACAATTCCATCAGAATACAAGAATAAACAGAGTATGAACAAATATTACACATCAGAGAAATATCAGAGATTTAAATACATTATACAGTGGAAAAATAATACAATACACAACTGAAAAGAATATACGGATACAAAGCTTTTCAGGTATCGTTCCAGCTGTAAATCAGGACCCTGTGAATATAAATCTGCAAAACCAAAACTACTAGCTGCCCGTGTCAAAATAAGGGCACCCAGAGTTTAGGTTAAAACAATAAACTCCAGGTCAGTCATGTGACTAGTGTGAGAACTAAAGCAGTTATTTAAAACTTTATTTTAAATCAGATATATCAAGGGACCACGCCGTATAACACGGAACAAGTTTCCTCCCAAGAATACCAGTGCATATAACAAAACAGCGCAATGCTTTTTGAAAAAATGAAGCTATTATAAGACCCAGGTCCTATCACACAATGCAACGCAAGCCGGGGGATAGGGTATTCCCTTATAATAGCCAAACATGCTTGGTACGTTTAAAACAAATCATTTGATACTATTATAAGTGCATAGTGTATAAACAACTTCAAATCATAAGTATCAATCATAGACGGCATAAGTGCCCCATAACACTATGTCGCCATATATAGGATTACAACTAAAACTGAAATGTCTTGTATTGGAAATTGGATTTCCATATGTGAACCGAGGCTAGGGATCATCCTCACCGAATTCGAGACTCTCTAGCCCAAGCCTCAGGACAAGTACTCAGTCAAGCCCTTGGATCGTTAGGGTCGGTCCACCGATGTGGATTAAAATGCCTGAACACTGCGTTTCTCCGCTCTTTGGGGCATAAATGAGCCAAATGACTCCATCGGCTCCACATAGTCGCCGATATATCCGAGGTGCCTCACAATCCAACAACCACACAGGTGAAAATTATATAAATGTCAGGGCTGGTAGGTCACTGACACCACCCTAGCTAGAAGGAAACGCATGCCCTCCCTGTGGTCCTCTCCTGTTTCTGGTTCACAACCGGGGTGTGAGGCTCGCGAATCAACGTTACACAAAGCTATGCCACATAGGCGGTGCTTTGATCATCAACCACAAGACTTTTCTTTTCAACAAAAGCCTTGATCATTTGCCACTTAGGCATGCCACACAGGCAATTCACTCCATGCGATTGATATCCATCAATATATAACCCCTAAGCTCATACGTCTCAGAGAAGGGCATTAAGCAAGAGAATAAATTCTCCGTCGCTAAATAGATATATATTTAATAGAAATCAATCACATAGAATAAAATCCAATGTTAGACTCACAGTCCATTTACAAGTTCGTTCTGGGTCTGAACGAAACTGGAGGCACCTTGTACCTCGCATATCCATCGATCTCCAAGTACGTCTGGACGATCACCAACTGATTCCCTCCTCTTGGGTGTACAGCACAATCAAGATCATCAGTAATCACCCAAATGAAGTGAAGACCTCCGGTCTTCGACCACCGTCTTCATCCTCGACACATCGTCGAATCAGTTATTCGGAATGGGATAAACCCAGTCTTTCTGAATAACTCGCGTATATATTAAACAAGTGTTACACAAACACAACATACGCCTCATTCCAATTCAGAATATTCTTTTATTCAAACATTCTTATACTTTGGGAAAGGTTCCCATTAATTTTATTAAAGATAAATTCTTTAAATTTATTCTTTAATCTTCTTTTGAATATCAATTCAAACCAAATTATGGTTTATCCAAACTAGTCGGGATTAACGAACCTTACCGAAGTAATCATTTGTTTTAAATTTCCCAATCCCAACCTATTCATCCCATGAAGTAAAACTGGTAATACTTCATATCTAACACCACGGTGTTATCGGTAAATTCAATAAACATTTCGTGTTCAAATCTAATTAAAGATTTAACTATCGCTTGGAGCAAAACTGGTGATACTCCATTCTCGATCATTTCAATCTAATTAAAGATTCATTAAAACTCCACTTGGTTTTAATCTTCCCAAAAATCAATATTAATGATTGTTTAACTTGGGAAATCATATCCTGGCTTTAACTGGGTTAAAGAACCAATGTCATTTACAACACGGTTCACTATGAACCCAAAATCACATTCTAATTCAATTCCAATTAAATATCATTTAATTGGTATCCTTCATTAAATCAAAATAAAAAGATATAATCTTTTTCTCAACTGGGTTTAAGAACAGTGTTAATGAAGACACCATTCACGACAAACCCAAATCCCATTTGATATTAAATACAAGGCTCTGAATAGAAAATATATCGGCTTATGTTCAATATCAAATCCTACGACCAACAAATATCGTATTGGAAATAACAATATAAATATATCTTTCAAATCTCCATAACAATATCTGTAAAATCACGAAATCCAACATCAAAATATTCCAAAGACAATTTCGATTCAAATCCGTTTCCACTTTATATATTGTAAATTCTGGTTATTTTCAAAACCATTTCAAATCCACTTTATTTATTTTAAAAATAAATGGGATTATAATTCTAGTTCAAAACTAGTTCATTTCGATAAAAATCTATTTTTATCTTTTCAAATATGGAGTTTTTCATCCCAATTCTTCACAAATCATTTCTTATGATTCTACACAAATTATTACTATTTTTAATAATTTTATCAAGGCCCGTACAATCGATTTCCATCGACAGCCATCGAACTGCACTTACAGCGACCTTTTCCAAATTTGATTTGGACATAATTCCAAATCCAACCGTTAGATTTTAAATCTCTAATATTCCTTAGATAGCTCTTTTCGATACGAACCCAACGGTTTCGGTTTTAGGAGAATCCGACGGTCGGATCTCCCGTAATGTCCATTCGAAGTCGATGGTCGAAATTCGCGAATTGCCGCAGCGCGGCGCGTTCTATTCAGGCCATTATATTATATATATAATATATACTTCATTGATTTCCTTTTAAAACGTATTTTATAAATCGTTTTAAATTCGTTTTCAAAACTATTTCAACTACACATTCAATTTCTAATCAAAATTGAATATTCCACATCATCGATATACAAATGATAATATTTTCAAAATATTATATTTTGAAATCACTTCTTTTTCTATAATCATTATAAAAACAAATATAATCGATATAAATATCGTTTGCATCAAAATGACGCATATCTCCAACACGGCTTTATATATTTCAATAACTTCGTTATTCTATTCAACAAATGAATATTTTCTTCAACACATGAATATATAATTTTATTCAACACATGAAAATATATTTTATTCAACACATGAATTTGTATTTTTATTCAACACATGAATTTTTATTTTATTCAACACATGAATTTATATTTTTATTCAACACATGAATAATTATTTTTATTCAACACATGAATAATTATTTTTATTCAACACATGAATTTATATTTTTATTCAATACATGAATAATTATTTTATTCAACACATGAATTTTTATTCTATTCAACACATGAATTTTTATTCTATTCAACACATGAATTTTCTTTTATAATATTCCTTATTTTCCAAATTGGAATGAGGCCCAATCAATTACCATATAACGTTAATTATATGGATTCCCTACAACACATGTATATAATAGCAACGATAAATCATCAACCATCATCCAAAGTGCACCACACAACTGCATAAGCATTAAATATAAATAATTAACGCTTACACAGTCTGTCAACCCATCGATTGACATACAACTAAACAATCGGGATTAGCGTATGTCAAATATCATCCCAATACCTGTGTGGGGTTTCAAATCAACAATCACATATTTTTATTTGTGCAGCTGGGCAATGTGTAAAATTTATCGTCCCAATCAATATCAGTCAAATGGGTGTTCATAAACAAATTGTCCGATTTGTTTATAAATATTTATTTTATATACACGTTAAAATTATATTTTTAACTATAAAATATTTTCCACTATAATTTTTTTTATTCCATTCCACATCACACAATCAAATTTCACAACACAGCAATCAAACAAACAAGTCATCCATGGTCTGTGGACGACGGGTGTCGGGTGCTGCTAAGCATCATCTGCATCCTAGTATATTTCAAACTAGAAATTAAAATAAAAGTGAGGAGTTCTCACCGAGGGATCCACTCCATCATTCTCTATTTCTCAACTGCTGAACCGTTTGAATTTGTTTGAAATTCCAATGCAGTCCTTGCCACGCTGTTCACAATAAAAATTATGTTTTTATTGCTTCATTCCAATAAATAAAAATCATATTTTTATTTCAACTTCATATATTTTTACAACGCTTCTTTCTATATAAAATTATATTTTTACATTTCTACTTATATAAAGATCGAATTTTTATATCGTCGCTATAAAAATCACATTTTTATTTCAACATATATATAATAAAAATCAGATTTTTATTTCGCTACATACATAAAAATCATATTTTTATATTCTCTATTATATAAAAATTCTATTTTTATTATCTCTATAATATAAAAATCATATTTTTATATTCTCTATTATATAAAAATTATATTTTTATAATTTCTACTATATAAAAATCATATTTTTATTATCTATACTGTATAAAAATCATTTATTATCTATACTATATAAAAATCATATTTTTATTATCTATACAATATAAAAATCATATTTTTATTATCTATACTATATGAAAATCATATTTTTATTCTTATTAAAAATCATGTACTTTCATTTAAAAAGAAAAATATAATCTTTTCATGTTAAAAATATAATCTTTTCAATGGTAAAAATCCTGTCTTTAAAAATCAATTCTTTTTAAATGCTAAAGCCCTATTTCATTTAAAAAGAAAAATTACATAACTAATTACCTAAATAAGTTAAGATATAAATAATAATAATAAAAAGAGAATACAAAAAAAAACTTACATCATCGTATTTAGGAGAGGGGGGTTTCATGTTGCTGAGGAGGGGGGAAAGAAGGAGCTCGCGGTTCAGGTGGGTGGCGGCAAGGGTCGGACGCCAGCGGTGGGTTTGGCTAGGGCGTGGTGGTTGCGTTGGTTTCAGGGAGGCCTGGAGGGGGGTTTTGCGGTTTTGAGGAGGTGGAGGAGGAAGGGGGTCTGGAGTGACAGTCGGGGGTCGGGGAGGGGAATGACGGTGAGCGGCGGTCGCCATTTTGATTGGGGGGGGGGGGGGTTCGATATTTTCTGTTCGAAGAAAATGAGAGGGAGAGAGGGGGTTATGTGTAAAAGAATTTTATTATTATTTAATTTTCTAAAAACGATTGACTTTTTATTCGAATCCCAATTCGAGCCCAACGACTGTCGCCCATAGCTAATTACCCCTATTTCGAACGCAATGGGATATGTCCCGCAAGCTGATTCGACTGTTTCGATCAGTTTCTGTTTAAATCAAACTTTAAATCTATATATTCTATTTTAAACGTACTTTCCAATTTACCGGGGCCACACACTAACTGTAAAAATTCCCGAAAAATATTTTCTAGCTTCGTATTGACGATACGGTCCTATCAAAACTAATCTCGTCAAATTCTGAGACCGTTTGAAAAATGGCCATTTTCTGGTCGATCGAAATTGACTTAAACTGTCAAAACACGTTTTCTTTCGCTAAGCTCACATATTGCTTTCAAAAATTATGAATTTTGAAACCTAGCAATAACTTGACATCCCAGATCCAACAAAAGTGGTTTCGTCGAAAACAGAGGTCATTTGCAAAATGGCTATTTTTAAGGGCCAAAATTCCATAGCGACTATTCAGAATTTTCAATTTGACATAACTTTTTATTCCCGCTATGAAATTTCAATTTTTCGGATTCGTTGGAAAGATATTCTCAAATAGATTCAAATATTTTTGGTTTCGCTAAAATCTGGTTTATTTTGAATCTTGTACATTCATTTGAACTTTGAAATCGAATTTTCAAACTACCGCGCCATTTTCAAATCCTTTTATATTTAAAAATAATTATTTATATTCTAATGACGATCTATATAAATATATACATTCAAATTTTATTCAAATCAAATTTCTCGTCGTTATTATTTAAAATAATCCATTTTAAATATTCAAAATTCACTAAAATTGCCAATATAAAAATTTTAAATTGGCTCGGATTTCCGGGTTATTACAATCTCCCCCACTTAAAACTTTTCGTCCCCGAAAAGGAACGTAGCTGAATGTTGTTTAACTAATCAACTCAACTTTCATTATTTTCATTACGGCTTAAGTTCTTCAACTTTTCAGTTTCTAAGAACTTTTCAAATTTTTCAAAAATTTGGCTAACACCCTAAATTTTCGAAAAATTTCGCCATAACCTCCCCTGCACCGGGAGCTTCGGGATATTTCAAATAGCCTCCCATGGCCCTCACCAATCCAAAAAGAAAAAGAAACAGCCAAGCGGCTCATAAAATCAACAAAAACCCAAGAAATACAATAAACATGTACCTATTTGTCGGGCAAACAATTTTAGTCCTCTTCTCTAGCCTTTTTGCTATGACCTGTTCAATGTAAGTACATGTATATGCATGCAAATGCGACTAATTTTCAATACAACTTGCTATTTGGTTCAATTTGGCTAAATTACCATTCGTTTACATATTGGTTTTAATAATCATATAGCACAATCAGCAATCAGCAATCAATTAGTTGAATAACGTCTCAATCACATAACTTTAATCCATAGCCAAAAATCATATTTTTGATCCAAATCACAACAATTATCCCTATCTAGTTTTGGTTTTCACACTAATCAATAGGAAATATATAGACGTCCCACCTTCGAAACTCGAACATGAATACTGATGACAGGATCGCTACAACGATCATCAGAACCATCTTCGGGTGACTAGAGTGTGATTCTATATCTATCCAGTATATTAAAACTTCGTATACACGTGGATCAGACATATATGCAAAATCTTTATATACTTGATTGTCCAAATCAATTTAAAATAAATATTCAAATACGTATAATACAATTTAAATTTCAAAACAAAAATTGTTTTCATTTTTATTTTAAAAACATCACTCTTCACACTCGTTCTAGGATACTACTGATCATATCTCTAACGAGTCATTCTCGTTGGATATTACAAATTCAATCTCTGATGAATTCTTTCGTATGGTTCTAATGTGTCTTGTTCTCGAGCTCTGTAAACCAGAGCTCTGATACCACTGTAAGGACCCGTAACTTCCCCGGTAAGGAAAGAACGGATTACCTTGAGAACAACACACATCGGAACGCAAACATAAGAACATTTCATTGTTTATTACAACAATTCCATCAGAATACAAGAATATACAGAGTATGAATAAATATTACACATCAGAGAAATATCAGAGATTTAAATACATTACTACAGCGGAAAAATAATACAATACACAACTGAAAAGAATATACGGATACAGAGCTTTCCGGATATCATTCCAACTGTAAATCAGAACCCTGTGAATATAAATCTGCAAAACCAAAACTACTAGCTGCCCATGTCAAAATAAGGGCACCCAGAGTTTAGGTTAAAACAATAAACTCCAGGTCAGTCATGTGACTGGTGTGAGAAATAAAAAATTTATTTAAAACTTTACTTTAAATCAGATATATCAAGGGACCACGCCGTATAACATGGAACGGGTTTCCTCCCAAGAATACCAGTGCATATAACAAAACAGCGCAATGCTTTTTGGAAAAATGAAGCTATTGTAAGACCCAGGTCCTATCACACAATGCAACGCAAGCCGGGGGATAGGGTTTTCCCTTTTAATAGCCAAACATGCCTGGTACGTTTAAAACAAATCATTTGATACTATTATAAGTGCATAGTTTATAAAACAACTTCCAATCATAAGTATCAATCATAGACGGCATAAGTGCCCCATACCACTATGTCGTCATACATAGGATTACAACTAAAACCGAAATGTCTCGTATTGGAAATTGGATTTCCATCTGTGAACCGAGGCTAGGGATCGTCCTCACCGAATTCGAGACTCTCTAGCCCGAGCCTCCGGATAAGTACTCAGTCAAGCCCTTGGATCGTCAGGGCCGGTCCACCGATTTGGATTAAAATGCCTAAACACTGCGTTTCCCCGCCCTTTGGGGCGTAAATGAGCCAAATGACTCCATCGGCTCCACACAGTCACCGATATATCCGAGGCGCCTCGCAATCCAACAACCACACAGGTGAATGCCCCATACCACTATGTCGGCATATATAGGTGTACAACTAAAATCGCAAAGCTCGTATTGGAAGTTGGATTTCCATCTGTGAACCAAGGCAAGAGATCATCCTTACCGCTTCGAGACGCTCTAGCCCGCCCCTCAGAAACAAAACGCATCGTCCCTTGGATCGTCAGGGCCGGTCCACCGATGTGGATTAAAATGCCTGAACACTGCGTTTCCCCACCCTATGGGGTGTCAATGAGTCCAATGACTCCATCGGTCCCGGATCGACCGATATATCCGAGGCGCCTCGCAATCCAACAACCACATAAGTCAAACTCGTCAGGGCGTGTAAAACCACTGACGCCACTTCTAGCTAAAAGGAAACGCAGGCCCTCCCTGATGTCCTCTCCCGTTTCTGGTTCACAACCGGGGTGTGAGGCTCGCGAATTAGCTCTACACAAAGTTGTGCCACACAGGCGGTGCTTTGATCATCAACCACAAGACTCTGCTTTTCAACAGAAGCCTTGATCATTTGCATCTTAGCATGCCACACAGGCAGACCACTCCATGCAACCGATATCCATCAATCACACAGAATGATATCCGATGTCTGACACACAGTCCATTTACAAGTTCGTTCTGTGTCTGAACTAAACCGGAGGCACCTTGTACCTCGAATATCCATCGATCTCCAAGTACGTCTGGACAATCACCAACTGATTCCCTCCTCTTGGGTGTACAGCCTAATCAAGATCATCAGTAATCACCCAAACGATGTGAAGACCTACGGTCTTCGACCACCGTCTTCATCCTCGACACATCGTCGAATCAGTTATTCAGAATGGGATAAACCCGGTCTTTCTGAATAACCCGCGTATATATTAAACAAGTGTTACACAAACACAACATACGCCTCATTCCAATTCAGAATGTTCTTTTATTCAAATATTCTTATACTTTGGGAAAGGTTCCCATTAATTTTATCAAAGATAAATTCTTTAAATTTATTCTTTAATATTCTTTTGAATATCAATTCAAACCAAATTATGGTTTATCCAAACTAGTCGGGTTAACGAACCTTACCGAAGTAATCATTTGTTTTAAATTTCCCAATCCCAACCTATTCATCCCATGAAGTAAAACTGGTAATACTTCATATCTAACACCACGGTGTTATCGGTAAATTCAATTACCATTTCATGCTCAAATCTAATTAAAGATTTAACTATCGCTTGGAGCAAAACTGGTGATACTCCATTCTCGATCATTTCAATCTAATTAAAGATTCAATAAAACTCCACTTGGTTTTAATCTTCCCAAAAATCAATATTAATGATTGTTTAACTTGGGAAATCATATCCTGGCTTTAACTGGGTTAAAGAACCAATGTCATTTAAAACACAGTTCACTATGAACCCAAAATCACATTCTAATTCAATTCCGATTAAATATCATTTAATTGGTATCCTTCATTAAATCTAAATAAAAAGATATAATCTTTTTCTCAACTGGGTTTAAGAACAATGTTAATGAAGACACCATTCACGACAAACCCAAATCCCATTTGATATTAAATACAAGGCTCTGAATAGAAAATATATCGGCTTATATTCAGTATCAAATCCTATGACCAACAAATATCGTATTGGAAATAATAAAATTATATCTTTCAAATTTCCGTAACAATATCTGTAAAATCACGAAATCCAACATCGAAATATTCCAAAGACAATTTCGATTCAAATCCATTTCCACTTTATATATTGGAAATTCTGGTTATTTTCAAAACCATTTCAAATCCACTTTATTTATTTTAAAAATAAATGGGATTATAATTCTAGTTCAAAACTAGTTCATTTCGATAAAAATCTATTTTTATCTTTTCAGATATGGAGTTTTTCATCCCAATTATTCACAAATCATTTCTTATGATTTTTCACAAATTATTACTATTTTTAATAATTTTATCAAGTCTCGTACAGTCGATTTCCATCGACGGCCATCGAACTGCACTTACAATGACCTTTTCCAAATTTGATTTGGACATAATTCCAAATCCAACCGTTAGATTTCAAATCTATAATATTCGTTAGAAAGCTCTTTTCGATACGAACCCAACAGTTCCGGTTTTAGGAGAATCCGATGGTCGGATCTCCCATAACGTCCATTCGAAGTCAATGGTCGAAATTCGCGAGCTGCCGCAGCGCGGCGCGTTCTATTCAGGCCATTATATTATATATATAATATATACTTCGTCGATTTCCTTTTAAAACGTATTTTATAAATCGTTTTAAATTCGTTTTCAAAACGATTTCAACTACATATTTAATTTCTAATCAAAATTGAATATTCCACATCATCGATATACAAATGATAATATTTTCAAAATATTATATTTTGAAATCACTTCTTTTTCTATAATCATTATAAAAATGAATATAATCGATATAAATATCGTTTGCGTCAAAATGACGCATATCTCCAACACGGCTTTATATATTTCAATAACTTCGTTATTCTATTCAACAAATGAATATTTTCTTCAACACATGAATATATATTTTTATTCAACACATGAATATATATTTTATTCAACACATGAATTCATATTTTTATTCAACACAGGAATATTTATTTTATTCAACACATGAATTTATATTTTTATTCAACACATGAATAATTATTTTTATTTAACACATGAATAATTATTTTTATTCAACACATGAATTTATATTTTTATTCAACACATGAATAATTATTTTATTCAACACATGAATTTTTATTCTATTCAGCACATGAATTTTTATTTTATTCAACACATGAATTTTTATTCTATTCAACACATGAATTTTCTTTTATAATATTCCTTGTTTTCCAAATTGGAATGAGGCCCAATCAATTACCATATAACGTTAATTATATGGATTCCCTACAACACATGTATATAATAGCAACGATAAATCATCAACCATCATCCAGAGTGCACCACACAACTGCATAAGCATTAAATATAACTATTTAACGCTTACACAGTCTGTGAACCCATCGATTGACATACAACTAAACAATCGGGATTAGTGTACGTCAAATATCATCCCAATACCCGTGTGGGGTTTCAAATCAACAAACATAGATTTTTATTTGTGCAGTTGGGCGATGTGTAAAATTTATCGTCCTAATCAATATCATCCAAATGGGTGTTCATAAACAAATCGTCGAATTTGTTTATAAATATTTATTTTATATACACGTTAAAATTATATTTTTAACTATAAAATATTTTCCACTATAAAATATTTTATTCCATTCCACATCACACAATCAAATTTCATAACACCGCAATCAAACAAACAAGTCATCCATGGTCTGTGGACGACGGGTGTCGGGTGCTGCTAAGCACCGTCTGCATCCTAGTATATTTCAAACTAGAAATTAAAATAAAAGTGAAGAGTTCTCACCGAAGGATCCACTCCATCATTCTCTATTTCTCAATTGCTGAACCGTTTGGATTTGTTTGAAATTCCAATGCAGTCCTTGCCATGCTGTTCATAATAAAAATTATATTTTTATTACTTCATTCCAATAGATAAAAATCATATTTTTATTTCAACTTCATATATTTTTACAACACTTCTTTCTATATAAAATTATATTTTTATATTTCTACTTCTTATATAAAGATCGAATTTTTATATCGTCGCTATAAAAATCACATTTTTATTTCAATATATATATAATAAAAATCAGATTTTTATTTCGCTACATATATAAAAATCATATTTTTATATTCTCTATTATATAAAAAATCTATTTTTATTATCACTATAATATAAAAATCATATTTTTATATTCTCTATTATATAAAAATCAAATTTTTATTATCTATACTATATGAAAATCATATTTTTATTTTCTATACTTGTAATGACCCGCATTTGCAGAGGTATTATAATTAATTTATTTAATTATATAAATTGTGATATAGTGAATTAAATGGTGGTTTAATTAAATAATGGTGAATATTTAATTAAAATAATAAATTAAATAATATATTTAATTCTGAAATAATCAAAATTGGCTGAAATGGCGATATGGTGTGAACTGGATCATCTGCGATATTTAATTCAGTTTAGAATTGAATTAGAATAACGAATATATTATTTGAACGACAGTTTGAACGTATAATTATATTATAATTAAAATCGAGCTTGAAATGGCGCTGTAGTTCGTAAAATAGCGATTCGAACTTCAACTGAATGTACAGGATTCGTTTTAAGCCGGATTTCTGTGAAACAAGAAACGTGTGGAGCTGGTGGAGTATATCTTTCTAGTGGAAGAGAAAAATCTGGATTTCGTCGGGAAGATTTTGATTTACGTCCAAATCAAATTTTAGAAAAGTCGCTGTGGAATTCCTTTATAATTTATAAAGGAATTATTTATATTTTAAAAAGGAATTTCAATACAAATCGAATATCGGGTTGACCCAAATTTGAAATATCAAGCTAGAATTCATATAGGAATATTCTAAAGCTATATGGTATTCCACTATGAATATAGACGATAATATTTATTTTTAAATATTTAATTAAATTATATTTAAATATATTTATATATTTAAATGGGTTATTTAGGACTTTAAAAATAGCCACTTTTGCAAACGAAGTCGAAATTCGATGAAACTAATTTTGTTGGATCCGCAATGTTAAATAGTTGTTAGATTTCCAGTTTCGTGATTTTTAGAGTCACTATGTGGTCGTACGGATTTTTACAGTGAAAAACAGTCAGTATTTTAATGGTTAAAAATACGCTGTGTGAGCATACGAAGTCGGAATTCGACGAAACCAGTTTCATTGGGACCGTAATGTCAAAACTGTAGCTGCAGGCCAATTTTCGTGATTTTTGGGTATCATGCGTGATCACACGAATTTTCAGAAGGCAGATGCATTTTAAATAAGGATAAAAAAATAATAATAAAAATATCTACCTCCATTTCCCTTATAAATACC
The DNA here is from genome assembly GCA_030737875.1 of Allium sativum. NCBI lineage: Eukaryota > Viridiplantae > Streptophyta > Magnoliopsida > Asparagales > Amaryllidaceae > Allium > Allium sativum. Next base: position 607,860,241 of record CM060916.1, on the reverse strand, counting down.
CCCCTAAACAATGATTAAAACCTAGTTTCCATCCTCATTCGGTCAACACATTTTCCGCCTCCACCAAAAATGTGAAAACATGAAGAGCCTCATCTTCATAAAATTCATAGAAATCAAAAGAAAAATCTATAAATTATAAAACACATATAGTTGAGATGCTGGCAGCCTTCTTTTCCTTCTGATGTGTATTTTGCCAGACTCGATCATTGTTTTGAGGTTGGGATTTTTTCCGTAGTGACCTAGGGTTCGGGTTTCCTTGATTTTGGAGCATCGGTTCATGAAGTGATGTTGGTTTTTGGATTTAGTGGGTGCGGTTGCATCTTGTGATGGTTTTTGAGGAGATTCGACACTGAGAACCATTGTGACTTCACCTGGTAGCTCGTGAAGAGCTGAGCGACGCAGAAAGGAGGAAGTGATCGAGTTTTATATTTTTGGTATAGGGTGGAAGAGGGGATGATGGAGAATGAAATGATGGAGTTTGTTTTTGGTACGGTTGATCGGAGAAGGAGAACGTGGGAGGCAAAATGGTGTTCATGGACTTCCTGGAACCGTGCTTTTGTTTTGGGGAAGAAAGGGGAATCGTTAGGGTCTGGTAAATCAAAGGGGTTAATGGGCCAGCTTTGAGAAGTTAAGCCCAATTAATTTTTAAAGGGTATTTAAATTTTGTTTTGTTTTAAAATAGTTCAAACTTCTAGATCGAATAACTTTGTCATATATCATCAGAATTTCGAACGGTTGGATCCTTTAGGATCGTATGGACGACATCTACACACTAGAACTGACTGGGATTGGATTTGTGCTCATTTGAATTTATGGCGAAATATATTGTTTGATTTAAATCAAACAAACAGTTTATCGTTCTTTAACGATGATCTGCCAAAGTGAGTAAATCTCACTAACTCTGAACAGTTTATATTTTCATGTTGTATTTTTAGAACTGTTAAAAATTGTCTGATTGATTATGTGTTGACTGTTTGATTAAACTGCCAGTCAGTTAGTTGAATTTCTATATTGATTCTGTTTAACATAATATATCATATGGAACTGAAAGTGATGTTGATTTTATTGTGTAACATCTGTGGATGTAGGGAAATAGGTTGGAGGAATCCGACTGGATTCCTCAATAGTTATTTTATTGTTTTTCATATATTGTGATATATGACGTGATTTATAATCTGTGGTTGATTATATGTGTTTGGACGATATTGGTCATCGTGATATGATGTGTTAAGTACCATAAAATATCGGAATGGGAAAAGGAGATTTTCAAAGTGATATTGAAAACAGAATATGTATAAATTGGAATATTTGTAAATAAGAAATGTTTATAAATAAGAAATATTTATAAATTGGAATAATTATAAAGTGAATTATTTATTTAGTATAAATGAATAATATGTTATAAAATGGACTATTTACTTAAAAAATAAATAGGAGATAATAAGTGAGATATTTATTTGTTAAACAAATAGGATAAGATAATGGATTTATTTATTTGTTAAATAAATAGAATAAGAAAAGGACATATTTATTTGTTAAATAAATAGGGTTATTAAAGGAAACATTCAAAATAAATAAATAGGATATTAAACGGATTATTTATTAAGGAAATGAATAAGTTATGATAAAGGGATATTGACTTAGAAACTGAATAAGTTATAAAAGAGATGTTAAGCAAAATAAATAGAATAAAGGATTATTTATTTGGAAAATAAATAGAGGAGTTAATCGAATTGAGTTAATCGAACAGAGTAAAAGAAATAGAGTTAAACAAGATTAGAAACTGACTAGGGATTAGTTAAGTTGAATAGTTTTCTGAGTATCGATCTGATGTTGGTTTAGGCCTTCGGGGTTTATACTTAGAGAATTGTTCTCCTACTAGTTTACAGTCAGGGACTGATAGTTGTGAAATGATAGTGATATATAAATAAACAATGGAAATGTTTTCCAGTGTTAATAATGTATATTTCTAAACATAGAAAATAAGGAAAAATGAATATATATATATATATATATATGATTGATGATTGATTGATAGAATTTCCATTTGGAAATAATATCGTTGTTTGCACACGTGTTTTCTTTGATAGTTAACTCACAGACTATCGAAGTTTTGACCATTTTAACGTTGTTAATATGGAGAGACCAGTTGGATTATTATCCAAAGAACCACTCTGTATTGGCATAAGCGTTGCGAATCATATATGCCAAAGATAATTGAAGACGGAGTAAAGTGCAAGGGCTATTGTATAAGTCTTAGATAACAGTGCCTAAGATGGATGTACTGAATAGTGCCTTCGGTTCATTCTGTACCTGGATGACTTGTATGGATGAATGTCTGACGGAGTATTTCCAGAAAGGTCACGTACATTTATTTCTTCAACCGTACCAAGAGTGGAAGCGGAGAAGGAAACTTCTTTAGCTAACACGTAATGTACTGTTGTAGACGTCAATTAGTGATTTTCGATGGATCTGACGATGTGACATTCGAAGTGAGTCTGGTGTGAAGATAAAGCGTAGCTTCTTGCCTCACATCCGGTAAATGACAGAAATCGGGCAGGCAACATGGCTAAGTTGGTCGCTCCGAAGTAGGGTGTATAATCACCTTATCTAGAGTTTCATTTACTTCTAAAAATCTATTGTTGATGTTGTCCCATTCGGGAAACAGTTGCTGATCCCAACCGTTGGTGATATACATTCGATACACTCAAGCGAAATGAGTGGTCGGTCATGTTTGGTCGGGTTGCAAGATGTTCTTGTTGAACCCAGTGTATTCCTTTCTAGAGGTACACTAGCGAAAGGTGGTTCCATACCTTGTCATAGTTGGAAATCCATTACCCAATACGTGCTTGCGGTTTTGGTTGTATACTATATATGTAGAACATGAGATGAAAGCGTTTCTGCTAGATGATTATTATATTGTGGTTGATAGACATTATTGTAATATCAAAAGGTTTTTGATATAAAGACATTTTGGATTCTCATAAGGGAAAAACCCGTTCCGTTATACGGCGTGGTCTTATGAGATATCGTTTAATGGCTCAAACTGTTTTAAACTGTTTTACTCATACCTGTCCCATGACTGGCCCGGAGTTTATTTTGTTTTGTTTTCCCTAAACTCTTGGGTGCCCAATTTTGTACGGGCAGTCAAGTAGTCGGGATTTACAGATATACTGGAAGAGCTTGGAGCAGGAGGCTTCAGGATTATATAGCTATAGTTATTTCCGCTGTGTTGTAAGTGTTGTACTTTGATAATGATGTATATTCAAGTACAATCTTTTATTTCAAAGATATGTTATCTATTATATGTTATTTGTTCCGCTGTGAGGTTCGTGTTACTCTAATGTTGTGTTCTACTTCTTCTTCTTCTATTCTGAGTTTCTATCTTATCTATCCTCACCCTCTGTTTTCTTTCATTAATCATCCGGTATTTTCGACTCTTGATGTTCGATATGTGTTGTATACCGGATAATCAAGGTCGCTAAATTTCCAGGTCATTACAGTTGGTATCAGAGCTTAAGTTAAGTGAATTACCTTGGCTCTGTGGCATGACTCAGTAGAGATGGGGTTAGTAATACCCTAGATTGAGTTTGAGTGTATATATACGAGTGAACGTATTTGTTATTGATATAAAAATTGTGGAGATTTATTGGTTGAGTTTTTTATGAGTTCTGGTTGATCACTTTGATCCACTGTATCGGTAGGAGTTGATAAACACTTGAATACGATGAACCGTCATGGTATGTTTTGAAAAGAGGGTAAATGGAATAATTTTACCCAAATTATATTTTGATATAAAGGATCTATATTGGAATGATTATAATATATTAGATATATTGGTTGTTATTATAATCGAGTAAGATTATAGAAAGTGAAATGGTTATGTAAATAGCCGATTAGAATTCAGATAAGCATAACGAAATGAATTAAATCTGAATTTAAAACCAGAAATTGAATTAAAACTCTGGAAAATTGGATAAGTGTTTGTAAATGGATTTGGATTAAAAATAAGGAAAATTTAAGATCCTGGGAGATTTTAAATTGTTTTACAAGCAGTGTGAATTATATTTTGAAATGAATTTCAAAGTGGAAATGTTTAGAAATGGTTTTATAGTATTGAACTCACTTCGATCGCTGGAAAATAGATTCTGATGATGATAGCTGCATCATCAGTATTCATTTTCGAGTTGTAAGTGACAAATTACTACCAGAGATACTGTTTTGAATTTGTTTTGGGAAAGACAAGTTGTGTTGAATTTCAAAAAGGAAAATTTGATTTTTGAAAAGAGTAAACTGTTTAAAAACTCCCAGGGAAAGACTGTTTTAATTAAAAACAAATTTAACAGAAATTTGTGAAAGCAAAATTGAATTAAAGTAAAGCCAGTAAAGTGGTAACGGAGATTGAATTAGAATGATATCAAGACAAATTGGATTGTGAGATTCAAATTTGAAGTGTAATGTGATAATCAAGTTAAGAGTTGGGAATCGAGAAGGAACTCGAGTTGGAATGATATTTGGCTCGGATATAAGCGAATGGTTGTGTTGTGGATAAAAGCAGATTGGAATTTGATTGGGATGACCCTTGTATCCGCTGAATTGATAACAGGTGGAAAGGATATAATGATATGCCGACAAAAGGTACAAGTTTATATTTCTATTGGATATAAGATTTATGAGCCGAATTGGCATGCCGCTTGGCTGTTTGATTTTCTTTTGGGATGGAGATGGCCCAGAGAGGCGAGTGGTGGTTTGACTTATTGACCAGTACAAAGGAGGTGCTGGCGAAATTTTTCGAAAAGTTAAGGCGTTAGAAAATTTTCAGGATTTTTGAAAATTTTCGTTGAGAAGAATTAATTAATATTTAATTGAAATTAAATTGGTTCAGTTGAAACTGAAGTTAAGAAGTGAACAAATTTGTTCTAACCAGACGATAGGGTCGTCCTCTACCTTAGCAATTTCGAGGACGAAATTATTTTAAGTGGGGAAGATTGTAATGACCCGCATTTGCAGAGGTATTATAATTAATTTATTTAATTATATAAATAGTGATATAGTGAATTAAATTGTGGTGAATATTTAATTAAAATAATAAATTAAATAATATATTTAATTCTGAAATAATCAAAATTGGCTGAAATGGCGATATGGTGTGAACTGGATCATCTGTGATATTTAATTCAGTTTAGAATTGAACTAGAATAACGAATTTATTATTTGAACGACAGTTTGAACGTATAATTATATTATAATTAAAATCGAGCTTGAAATGGCGCTGTAGTTTGTAAATTGGCGATTCGAACTTCAACTGAATGTACAGAATTCGTTTTAAGCCGGATTTCTGTGAAACAAGAAACGTGTGGAGCCGGTGGAGTATATCTTTCTAATGGAAGAGAAAAATCTGGATTTCGTCGAGAAGATTTTGATTTATGTCCAAATCAAATTTTAGAAAAGTCGCTGTGGAATTCCTTTATAATTTATAAAGGAATTATTTATATTTTAAAAAGGAATTTCAATATAAATCGAATATCGGGTTGACCCAGATTTGAAATATCAAGCTAGAAATTCATATAGGAATATTCTAAAGCTGTATGGTATTCCACTATGAATATAGACGGTAATATTTATTTTTAAATATTTAATTTAATTATATTTGAATATATTTATATATTTAAATGGATTATTTAGGACTTTAAAAATAGCCACTTTTGCAAACGAAGTCGGAATTCGACGAAACTAATTTTGTTGGATCCGCAATGTCAAATAGTCGTTAGATTTCTAATTTCGTGATTTTTAGAGTCACTATGTGGTCGTACGGATTTTTAGAGTGAAAAACATTCAGTATTTTGACGGTTAAAAATACGCTGTGTGAGCATACGAAGTCGGAATTCGACGAAACCAGTTTCATTGGGACCATAATGTCAAAACTGTAGCTGCATGCTAATTTTCGTGATTTTTGGATATTATGTGTGATCACACGAATTTTTAGAAGGCAGATGCATTTTAAATAAGGATTAAAAAAATATCTACCTCCATTTCCCTTATAAATACCCCCCTAAACAATCCTTAAAACCTAGTTTCCATCCTCATTCGGTCAACACATTTTCCGCCTCCACCAAAAATGTGAAAACGTGAAGAGCCTCATCTTCATAAAATTCATAGAAATCAAAAGAAAAATCTATAAATTATAAAACACATATAGTTAAGATGCTGGCAGCCTTCTCTTCCTTCTGATGTGTATTTTGCCAGGCTCGATCATTGTTTTGAGGTTGGGTTTTTTTTCCGCAGTGACCTAGCGTTCGGGTTTCCTTGATTTTGGAGCATCGGTTCATGAAGTGATGTTGGTTTTTGGATTTAGTGGGTGCGGTTGCATCTTGTGATGATTTTTGAGGAGATTCGACACTGAGAACCGTTGTGACTTCACCTGGTAGCTCGTGAAGAGCTGAGCGACGCAGAAAGGAGGAAGTGATCGAGTTTTATATTTTTGGTATAGGGTGGAAGAGGGGATGATGGAGAATGAAATGATGGAGTTTGTTTTGGGCACGGTTGATCGGAGAAGGAGAACGTGGGAGGCAAAATGGTGTTCGTGGACTTCTTGGAACCGTGCTTTTGTTTTGTGGAAGAAAGGGGAATCATTAGGGTCTGGTAAATCAAAGGGGTTAATGGGCCGGCTTTGAGAAGTTAAGCCTAATTAATTTTTAAAGGGAATTTAAATTTTGTTTTGTTTTTAAATAGTTCAAACTTCTAGATCGAATAACTTTGTCATATATCATCAGAATTTCAAACGGTTGGATCCGTTAGTATCGTATGGACGACATCTACACACTGGAACTGACTGGGAGTGGATTGGTGCTCGTTTGAATTTATGGCGAAGTAAATTGTTTGATTTAAATCAAACAAACAGTTTATCGTTCTTTAACGATGATCTGCCAAAGTGAGTAAATCTCACTAACTCTGAACAGTTTATATTTTCATGTTGTATTTTTAGAACTGTTAAAAATTGTCTGATTGATTGTGTGTTGACTGTTTGATTGAACTGCTAGTCAGTTAGATGAATTTCTATATTGATTCTGTTTAACTGAATATATCATATGGAACTGAAAGTGATGTTGATTTTATTGTGTAACATCTATGGATGCAGGGAAACAGGTTGGAGGAATCCGACTGGATTCCTCAATAGTTATTTTATTGTTTTTCATATATTGTGATGTATGACGTGATTTATAATCTGTGGTTGATTATATGTGTTTGGACGATATTGGTCATCGTGATATGATGTGTTAAGTACCATAAAATATCGGAATGGGAAAAGGAGATTTTCAAAGTGATATTGAAAACAGAATATGTATAAATTGGAATATTTATAAATAAGAAATATTTATAAATTGGAATAATTATAAAGTGAATTATTTATTTAGGATAAATAAATAAGATGTTATAAAATGGACTATTTACTTAGAAAATAAATAGGAGATAATAAGTGAGATATTTATTTGTTAAATAAATATAATAAGATAATGGATTTATTTATTTGTTAAATAAATAGAATAAGAAAAGGACATATTTATTTGTTAAATAAATAGGGTTATTAAAGGGAACATTCAAAATAAATAATAGGATATTAAACGGATTATTTATTTAGGAAATGAATAAGTTATGATAAAGGGATATTGACTTAGAAATTGAATAAGTTGTAAAAGAGATGTTAAGCAAAATAAATAGAATAAAGGATTATTTATTTGGAAAATAAATAGAGGAGTTAATCGAATCGAGTTGATCAAACAGAGTAAAAGAAATAGAGTTAAACAAGATAAGAAACTGACTAGGGATTAGTTAAGTTGAATAGTTTTCTGAGTATCGATCTGATGTCGGTTTCGGCCTTCAGGGTTTATACTTAGAGAATTGTTCTCCTACTAGTTTACAGCCAGGGACTGATAGTTGTGAAATGATAGTGATATATAAATAAACAATGGAAATGTTTTCCAGTGTTAATAACGTATATTTCTAAACATAGAAAATATGGAAAATTGAATATATATATGATTGATGATTGATTGATAGAATTTCCATTTGGAAATAATATCGTTGTTTGTACACGTGTTTTCTTTGATATTTAACTCACAGACCATAAAAGTTTTGACCATTTTAACGTTGTTAATATGGAGAGACCGGTTGGATTATTATCAAAAGAACCACTCTGTATTGGCATAAGCGTTGCGAATCATATATGCCAAAGATAATTGAAGACGGAATAAAGTGCAAGGGCTATTGTATAAGTCTTAGATAGCAGTGCCTAAGATGGATGTACTGAATAGTGCCTTCGGTTCATTCTGTTCCTGGATGACTTGTATGGATGAATGTCTGACAGAGTATTTCCCGAAAGGTCACGTACATTTATTTCTTCAACTGTACCAAGAGTGGAAACGGAGAAGGAAACTTCTTTAGCTAACATGTAATGTACTATTGTAGACGTCAATTAATGATTTTCGATGGATCTGACGATGTGACATTCGAAGTGAGTCTGGTGTGAAGATAAAGCGTAGCTTCTAGCCTCACATCCGATAAATGACAGAAATCGGGCAGGTAACATGGCTAAGTCAGTCGCTCCAAAGTAGGGTGTATAATCACCTGATCTAGAGTTTCATTTACTTCTAAAAATCTATTGTTGATGTTGTCCCATTCGGGAAACGGTTGCTGATCCCAACCGTTGGTGATATACATTCGATACACTCAAGCGAAATGAGTGGTCGGTCATGTGTGGCCGAGTTGCAAGATGTTCTTGTTGAACCCAGTGTATTCCTTTCTAGAGGTACAGTAGCGAAAGGTGGTTCCATACCTTGTTATAGTTGGAAATCCATTACCCAATAAGTGCTTGCGGTTTTGATTGTATACTATATATGTAGAACGTGAGATGAAAGCGTTTCTGCTAGATGATTATTATATTGTGGTTGATAGACATTATTGTAATATCAAAAGGTTTTTGATATAATGATATTTTTGATTCTCATAAGGGAAAAACCCGTTTCGTTATACGGCGTGGTCTTAAGAGATATCGTTTAATGGCTCAAACTGTTTAAAATTGTTTTACTCCTACCAGTCCCATGACTGACCCGGAGTTTATTTTGTTTTGTTTTCCCTAAACTCTTGGGTGCCCGATTTTGTACGGACAGTCAAGTAGTCGGGATTTACAGATATACTAGAAGAGCTTGGAGCAGGAGGCTTCAGGATTATATAGCTATAGTTATTTCCGCTGTGTTGTAAGTGTTGTACTTTGATAATGATGTATATTCAAGTACAATCTTTTATTTCAAAGACATGTTATCTATTATATGTTATTCGTTCCGCTGTGAGGTTCGTGTTACTCTAATGTTGTGTTCTACTTCTTCTTCTTCTTCTATTCTGAGTTTCTATCTTATCTATCCTCACCCTCCGTTTTCTTTCATTAATCATCCGGTATTTTCGACTCTTGATGTTCGATATGTGTTGTATACCGGATAATCAAGGTCGCTAAATTTTCAGGTCATTACAGTTGGTATCAGAGCTTAAGTTAAGTGAATTACCTTGGCTCTGTGGCATGACTCAGTAGAGATGGGGTTAGTAATACCCTAGATTGAGTTTGAGTGTATATATACGAGTGAACGTATTTGTTATTGATATAAAAATTGTGGAGATTTATTGGTTGAGTTTTTTATGAGTTCTGGTTGATCACTTTGATCCACTGTATCGGTAGGAGTTGATAAACACTTGAATACGATGAACCGTCATGGTATGTTTTGAAAAGAGGGTAAATGGAATAATTTTACCCAAATTATATTTTGATATAAAGGATCTATATTGGAATGATTATAATATATTAGATATATTGGTTGTTATTATAATCGAGTAAGATTATAGAAAGTGAAATGGTTATGTAAATAGCCGATTAGAATTCAGATAAGCATAACGAAATGAATTAAATCTGAATTTAAAACCAGAAATTGAATTAAAACTCTGGAAAATTGGATAAGTGTTTGTAAATGGATTTGGATTAAAAATAAGGAAAATTTAAGATCCTGGGAGATTTTAAATTGTTTTACAAGCAGTGTGAATTATATTTTGAAATGAATTTCAAAGTGGAAATGTTTAGAAATGGTTTTATAGTATTGAACTCACTTCGATCGCTGGAAAATAGATTCTGATGATGATAGCTGCATCATCAGTATTCATTTTCGAGTTGTAAGTGACAAATTACTACCAGAGATACTGTTTTGAATTTGTTTTGGGAAAGACAAGTTGTGTTGAATTTCAAAAAGGAAAATTTGATTTTTGAAAAGAGTAAACTGTTTATAAACTCCCAGGGAAAGGCTGTTTGAATTAAAAACAAATTTAACAGAAATTTGTGAAAGCAAAATTGAATTAAAGTAAAGCCAGTAAAGTGGTAACGGAGATTGAATTAGAATGATATCAAGACAAATTGGATTGTGAGATTCAAATTTGAAGTGTAATGTGATAATCAAGTTAAGAGTTGGGAATCGAGAAGGAACTCGAGTTGGAATGATATTTGGCTCGGATATAAGCGAATGGTTGTGTTGTGGATAAAAGCAGATTGGAATTTGATTGGGATGACCCTTGTATCCGCTGAATTGATAACAGGTGGAAAGGATATAATGATATGCCGACAAAAGGTACAAGTTTATATTTCTATTGGATATAAGATTTATAAGCCGAGTTGGCATGGCGCTTGGCTGTTTGATTTTCTTTTGGGATGGAGATGGCCCAGAGAGGCGAGTGGTGGTTTGACGTATTGACCAGTACAAAGGAGGTGCTGGCGAAATTTTTCGAAAAGTTAAGGCGTTAGAAAATTTTCAGGATTTTTGAAAATTTTCGTTGAGAAGAATTAATTAATATTTAATTGAAATTAAATTGGTTCAGTTGAAACTGAAGTTAAGAAGTGAACAGATTTGTTCTAACCAGACGATAGGGTCGTCCTCTACCTTAGCAATTTCGAGGACGAAATTATTTTAAGTGGGGAAGATTGTAATGACCCGCATTTGCAGAGGTATTATAATTAATTTATTTAATTATATAAATAGTGATATAGTGAATTAAATTGTGGTTTAATTAAATAATGGTGAATATTTAATTAAAATAATAAATTAAATAATATATTTAATTCTGAAATAATCAAAATTGGCTGAAATGGCGATATGGTGTGAACTGGATCATCTGTGATATTTAATTCAGTTTAGAATTGAATTGAATTAGAATAACGAATTTATTATTTGAACGACAGTTTGAACGTATAATTATATTATAATTAAAATCGAGCTTGAAATGGCGCTGTAGTTCATAAATTGGCGATTCGAACTTCAACTGAATGTACAGAATTCGTTTTAAGCCGGATTTCTGTGAAACAAGAAACGTGTGGAGTCGGTGCAGTATATCTTTCTAATGGAAGAGAAAAATCTGGATTTCGTCGAGAAGATTTTGATTTATGTCCAAATCAAATTTTAGAAAAGTCGCTGTGGAATTCCTTTATAATTTATAAAGGAATTATTTATATTTTAAAAAGGAATTTCAATATAAATCGAATATCGGGTTGACCCAGATTTGAAATATCAAGCTAGAAATTCATATAGGAATATTCTAAAGCTGTATGGTATTCCACTATGAATATAGACGGTAATATTTATTTTTAAATATTTAATTTAATTATATTTGAATATATTTATATATTTAAATGGGTTATTTAGGACTTTAAAAATAGCCACTTTTGCAAACGAAGTCGGAATTCGACGAAACTAATTTTGTTGGATCCGCAATGTCAAATAGTTGTTAGATTTCTAGTTTCGTGATTTTTAGAGTCACTATGTGGTCGTACGGATTTTTAGAGTGAAAAACATTCAGTATTTTGACGGTTAAAAATACGCTGTGTGAGCATACGAAGTCGGAATTCGACGAAACCAGTTTCATTGGGACCATAATGTCAAAACTGTAGCTGCATGCTAATTTTCGTGATTTTTGGATATTATGTGTGATCACACGAATTTTTAGAAGGCAGATGCATTTTAAATAAGGATAAAAAAATATCTACCTCCATTTCCCTTATAAATACCCCCCTAAACAATCCTTAAAACCTAGTTTCCATCCTCATTCGGTCAACACATTTTCCGCCTCCACCAAAAATGTGAAAACGTGAAGAGCCTCATCTTCATAAAATTCATAGAAATCAAAAGAAAAATCTATAAATTATAAAACACATATAGTTAAGATGCTGGCAGCCTTCTCTTCCTTCTGATGTGTATTTTGCCAGACTCGATCATTGTTTTGAGGTTGGGTTTTTTTTCCGCAGTGACCTAGCGTTCGGGTTTCCTTGATTTTGGAGCATCGGTTCATGAAGTGATGTTGGTTTTTGGATTTAGTGGGTGCGGTTGCATCTTGTGATGATTTTTGAGGAGATTCGACACTGAGAACCATTGTGACTTCACCTGGTAGCTCGTGAAGAGCTGAGCGACGCAGAAAGGAGGAAGTGATCGAGTTTTATATTTTTGGTATAGGGTAGAAGAGGGGATGATGGAGAATGAAATGATGGAGTTTGTTTTGGGCACGGTTGATCGGAGAAGGAGAACGTGGGAGGCAAAATGGTGTTCGTGGACTTCTTGGAACCGTGCTTTTGTTTTGTGGAAGAAAGGGGAATCATTAGGGTCTGGTAAATCAAAGGGGTTAATGGGCCGGCTTTGAGAAGTTAAGCCTAATTAATTTTTAAAGGGAATTTAAATTTTGTTTTGTTTTTAAATAGTTCAAACTTCTAGATCGAATAACTTTGTCATATATCATCAGAATTTCGAACGGTTGGATCCGTTAGTATCGTATGGACGACATCTACACACTGGAACTGACTGGGAGTGGATTGGTGCTCGTTTGAATTTATGGCGAAGTAAATTGTTTGATTTAAATCAAACAAACAGTTTATCGTTCTTTAACGATGACCTGCCAAAGTGAGTAAATCTCACTAACTCTGAACAGTTTATATTTTCATGTTGTATTTTTAGAACTGTTAAAAATTGTCTGATTGATTGTGTGTTGACTGTTTGATTGAACTGCTAGTCAGTTAGATGAATTTCTATATTGATTCTGTTTAACAGAATATATCATATGGAACTGAAAGTGATGTTGATTTTATTGTGTAACATCTATGGATGCAGGGAAACAGGTTGGAGGAATCCGACTGGATTCCTCAATAGTTATTTTATTGTTTTTCATATATTGTGATATATGACGTGATTTATAATCTGTGGTTGATTATATGTGTTTGGACGATATTGGTCATCGTGATATGATGTGTTAAGTACCATAAAATATCGGAATGGGAAAAGGAGATTTTCAAAGTGATATTGAAAACAGAATATGTATAAATTGGAATATTTATAAATAATAAATATTTATAAATTGGAATAATTATAAAGTGAATTATTTATTTAGGATAAATAAATAAGATGTTATAAAATGGACTATTTACTTAGAAAATAAATAGGAGATAATAAGTGAGATATTTATTTGTTAAATAAATATAATAAGATAATGGATTTATTTATTTGTTAAATAAATAGAATAAGAAAAGGACATATTTATTTGTTAAATAAATAGGGTTATTAAAGGGAACATTCAAAATAAATAATAGGATATTAAACGGATTATTTATTTAGGAAATGAATAAGTTATGATAAAGGGATATTGACTTAGAAATTGAATAAGTTGTAAAAGAGATGTTAAGCAAAATAAATAGAATAAAGGATTATTTATTTGGAAAATAAATAGAGGAGTTAATCGAATCGAGTTAATCAAACAGAGTAAAAGAAATAGAGTTAAACAAGATTAGAAACAGACTAGGGATTAGTTAAGTTGAATAGTTTTCTGATTATCGATCTAATGTTGGTTTCGGCCTTCAGGGTTTATACTTAGAGAATTGTTCTCCTACTAGTTTACAGTCAGGGACTTATAGTTGTGAAATGATAGTGATATATAAATAAACAATGGAAATGTTTTCCAGTGTTAATAACGTATATTTCTAAACATAGAAAATATGGAAAAATGAATATATATATGATTGATGATTGATTGATAGAATTTCCATTTGGAAATAATATCGTTGTTTGCACACGTGTTTTCTTTGATATTTAACTCACAGACTATCAAAGTTTTGACCATTTTAACGTTGTTAATATGGAGAGACCGGTTGGATTATTATCAAAAGAACCACTCTATATTGGCATAAGCGTTGCGAATCATATATGCCAAAGATAATTGAAGATGGAGTAAAGTGCAAGGGCTATTGTATAAGTCTTAGATAGCAGTGCCTAAGATGGATGTACTGAATAGTGCCTTCGGTTCATTCTGTTCCTGGATGACTTGTATGGATGAATGTCTGACAGAGTATTTCCCGAAAGGTCACGTACATTTATTTCTTCAACTGTACCAAGAGTGGAAACGGAGAAGGAAACTTCTTTAGCTAACATGTAATGTACTATTGTAGACGTCAATTAATGATTTTCGATGGATTTGACGATGTGACATTCGAAGTGAGTCTGGTGTGAAGATAAAGCGTAGCTTCTAGCCTCACATCCGATAAATGACAGAAATCGGGCAGGTAACATGGCTAAGTTGGTCGCTCCAAAGTAGGGTGTATAATCACCTGATCTAGAGTTTCATTTACTTCTAAAAATCTATTGTTGATGCTGTCCCATTCGGGAAACGGTTGCTGATCCCAACCGTTGGTGATATACATTCGATACACTCAAGCGAAATGAGTGGTCGGTCATGTGTGGCCGAGTTGCAAGATGTTCTTGTTGAACCCAGTGTATTCCTTTCTAGAGGTACAGTAGCGAAAGGTGGTTCCATACCTTGTTATAGTTGGAAATCCATTACCCAATACGTGCTTGCGGTTTTTATTGTATACTATATATGTAGAACGTGAGATGAAAGCGTTTCTGCTAGATGATTATTATATTGTAGTTGATAGACATTATTGTAATATCAAAAGGTTTTTGATATAATGATATTTTTGATTCTCATAAGGGAAAAACCCGTTCCGTTATACGGCGTGGTCTTAAGAGATACCGTTTAATGGCTCAAACTGTTTAAAATTGTTTTACTCCTACCAGTCCCATGACTGACTCGAAGTTTATTTTGTTTTGTTTTCCCTAAACTCTTGGGTGCCCGATTTTGTACGGACAGTCAAGTAGTCGGGATTTACAGATATACTAGAAGAGCTTAGAGCAGGAGGCTTCAGGATTATATAGCTATAGTTATTTCCGCTGTGTTGTAAGTGTTGTACTTTGATAATGATGTATATTCAAGTACAATCTTTTATTTCAAAGATATGTTATCTATTATATGTTATTCGTTCCGCTGTGAGGTTCGTGTTACTCTGATGTTGTGCTCTTCTTCTTCTATTCTGAGTTTCTATCTTATCTATTCTCACCCTCTGTTTTCTTTCATTAATCATCCAGTATTTTTGACTCTTGATGTTCGATATGTGTTGTATATCGGATAATTAAGGTCGCTAAATTTTCGGGTCATTACAATACTATATAAAAATCATATTTTTATTATCTATACTATATGAAAATCATATTTTTATTCTTATTAAAAATCATACACTTTCATTTAAAAAGAAAATATAATCTTTTCATGTTAAAAATATAATCTTTTCAATAGTAAAAATCCTATCTTTAAAAATCAATTCTTTTTAAATGCTAAAGCCCTATTTCATTTAAAAAGAAAAATTACATAACTAATTACCTAAATAAGTTAAGATATAAATAATAATAATAATAAAAAGAGAATACAAAAAAAACTTACATCATCGTATTTGGGAGAGGGGGGTTTCATGTTGCTGAGGAGGGGGGAAAGGAGGAGCTCGCGGTTCAGGTGGGTGGCGGCAGGGGCTGGACGCCGGCGGTGGGTTTGGCTAGGGCATGGTGGTTGCGTCGGTTTCAGGGAGGCCTGGAGGGGGGTTTCGCGGTTTTGAGGAGGTGGAGGAGGAAGGGGGTCTGGAGCGATGGTCGGGGGTCAGGGAGGGGGAACGACGGTGGGCGGCGGTTGCCATTTTGATTTGGGGGGGGGGGTCGATATTTTCTGTTCGAAGAAAATGAGCGGGAGAGAGGGGGTTATGTGTAAAATAATTTTATTATTATTTAATTTTCTAAAAAGGGTTGACTTTTTATTTGAATCTCAAATCGAGCCCAACAACTGTCGCCCGTAGCTAATTACCCCAATTTCGAACGCAATGGGATATGTCCCGCAAGCTTATTCGACTGTTTCAATCAGTTTCCATTTAAATCAAACTTTAAATCTATATATTCTATTTTAAACGTACTTTCCAATTTACCGGGGCTACACACTAACTCTAAAAATTCCCGAAAAATATTTTCTAGCTTCGTATTGACGATACGGTCCTATCAAAACTAATTTCGTCAAATTCTAAGACCGTTTGAAAAATGACCATTTTCTGGTCGATCGAAATTGATTGAAACTGTCAAAACACGTTTTCTTTCGCCACGCTCACATATTGCTTTCAAAAATTATGAATTTTGAAACCTAGCAATAACTTGACATTCCGGATCCAACAAAAGTGGTTTCGTCGAAAACAGAGGTCGTTTGCAAAATGACTATTTTTAAGGGCCAAAATTCCATAGCGACTATTCTGAATTTTCAATTGGACATAACTTTTTATTCCCGCTATGAAATTTCAATTTTTCGGATTCGTTGGAAAGATATTCTCAAATAGATTCAAATATTTTTGGTTCGCTAAAATCCGGTTTATTTTTAATCTTGTACATTCATTTGAACTTTGAAATCGAATTTTCAAACTACCGCGCCATTTTCAATTCCTTTTATATTTAAAAATAATTATTTATATTCTAACGACGATCTATATAAATATATACGTTCAAATTTTATTCATATCAAATTTCTCGTCGTTATTATTTAAATAATTCATTTTAAATATTCAAAATTCACTAAAATTGCCAAAATAAATATTTTAAATTGGCTCGGATTTCCGGGTTATTACAGTAGCACGATCATGAAAACTGGTTTGCCTTAGTAATGAGGGCATAGGCATAGCTACTTCACTAGGCCTTGCCTTCCTACCGTGCTTCCTTTCGACTTCCAATAGAATAAGGAAGATTTTTGGCCCTCATCCACAAGAATTGCGTGGATAAGAGCATTCACCGAAACTAGGACTAGGCATCGAAAAGCTCGATCAACGTCCTCCTCTCCTGAGGTTATAAATGTGGAGGGACCTTTCAGATCACCTGTTAGCCGGACGTACTGGCGCGTGTTAGCAACATAAAGTGCGAAGACTATGTTCCAAGGGACATTTTCTAATGTCCGATTATGCTTCTTTTTTCTCCTCTCCTAGCTGCCACAACTCCTATCCTATTGGAATCACATCAATAACCTTAAGAGCTTTCAGTAAATTAAGGGAGTCTTTTAACAGTCCTAGTTGATGCAATAAGAGAAAAGAACCTAGGAAGGAGCAAGTAAGATTTTTATCCCCAACGACACTAGTATAAACATTGGCAGCGGAGCGGGGCATTTTCGAGGAGTAGCCCGCTAGAAACTTCCATACATTAAGATTTTAGATTAAGGGAGCCATCGAAAGGTGACTAAAACACCAGAAATGGGGACTACCCGAGTTAATGATAGAGGCAAGAACACTTTCCGGGAAGGTCCCATTAATTGATCATAACGATATCGTGGAAATGATGCACGGACCCATATATATAGAAAGAGAAAAAGAATCACCTTGATACTAAATCAGATCGAGCCCAGGATCTTCTTGGAAATGGGAAGATCTAGGATAGGGGCCAACCTCCTGGAGAGAGCGATGTGCATGGACCGGGTGAGTAGGGATGTGTAACACCCCGAATTTTCTATTAACACTAAAGTTGCTAAAAATATTAATAAGTGTGTAAGAGAGGGGATGTATCTAATATGAATATAAAAATATTAATAAGTGTGTAAGAGAGGGGATGTATCTAATATGAGTATAAAAATATTAATAAGTGTGTGAGAGAGGGGATGTATCTAATATGTATATAAAAACAATAATAAGTAAAGGGGGATGTATCTAATATGTACATTGTAGAAAATATATATATATATTTATGACATGAATAGAAGTTTATTAATATGCTGAGTGTTTGCTGAGTCACTTCTGACTCATTGCTGAGTCAACAAGATAAACCCCATCTTGTCTGAAAAGCTGCGGTTATTTCTAGGTTAAATCTAATGGCCTAAATGAATTCTAAAATCTATAAATAAGTGGGTAGACCCTAGACCTAAATCACTTGTAAAATTAGAGAAGCTACCGTCATGCTGCTGCCATGGAGTTCAGCATAGCCGTCACAAACTAAGAAGAGGAAGCCTAATCATCTACAACTAAATCTACACAAATCAAATCAAAAGATCTTTCTTTCTCTAATTCTTTTCTTTTGTTGGTGAGTATGATGATTCTCACAAGACTATTACAAACTAATTTGACTCAGTTATGAATGGATCACAAGAAAGTGATGTGATTTGTAATTGTAAATTCTATATATTGTGGATCTCTTATTATGTTATTATGTTGTCGTATGATGTAAATTATATATGCTATGTCATGCTATGTTGTAAATTCTCTTATGCTATGTCGTGCTATGTTGAGAATCATGTCAAGCTATGTTATACTATCATACTATGCCATGTTATAAATCATGCTATATTATGTTGAAAAATCATGTTGTTGGATCATGCTTAAAGTTATGTTTTTTTTCTTAATTTAAATGGATCTTGTTTATGGGAATTTGCCTATTAGGTTAGGTGTACCCATAAACTTGAAACTATAATTAAATAAAACTTGATTATGGGAATTTGCCTATTGAGTTAGGTGTACCCATATAAAACCATGTTGTTAAAAAATTAGATGATGTTGATTCACACATGTTCATATGTAAGTTTATGAAAATTGATTGAGATTATATTAGGTGAATTTTGAACAAGTTGACACCTTTAGGTCCATGACATGTATAATCTATGCAAGTTGGACATATGCAAGTTTCACCCCTTATTATGATTCATTTGGTCACATATACATGTTGTTATTATGATAATCTCTTTTATGCTATGAGTTAGGCTATTCGAGTCTAACATATATTTTGCGAATAAACGTTCAAACGTGGGGTAGGGGTAATATTAGGAATTAATAAATTGGGTGCAATTTTGTAAGATGTTGCATACCATGAATGAATGTCCATAATTGAGTCAATTATGGACATTGTTAAAAATTGGAAGTAATTAATAATTCAAGTAGGGAATTATTAAAATTGGGGGAAAGTGGATTATTATTAATAATCAATGCTTAGGACACGAGGTTGGACCCGTTTGTGATGTAAACCTGCCCGGACCCGCCCGGCAAATCCAGTAGTCACAAATGTCGGCCCAATGTGAGAGGTCCTAGGCCCAAACTAAAGCATAACAGTTGTAAAGACACGAGGTTAGACTCTTTTATGGTGTAAGACTGCCCGGACCCGCCCGACAAATCCAGCTGCCATAAATGCCAGTCTAATGTGAGAGGTCTTTATGAGGTTATGGCCTTAATGAACTAAGAAATACTTAACCAGATAATCATGTAAGGTGGGACATGGGGGTTAAGTAGGTGCCTTGGGTGGCATGAGGAATCTGGTGGTTGCCTTTAGAGGCATTTGAAATACGATTAGACTTAACCAAACACACATGTAAATGAACATGACTAAGTGGGTTAAGTGGGATGGACTAATGGGGACAAGCTTAGGTGGAATGCTTGTGGTAAATAGTGGGGGCCCATTTCAACCAGTATCCCAAAACGTATCTTTGTGGGCTCGACCCAAGTCGAGGACGGGACACGCATACTGGGTTTGACTATAAGAGGCCAAAACAGGGAGCGGTGGCAACGCAAGTCCAACGGGTTTCATATGCGTGTGTGGACCCGGGCTGGTAGGTAAGACGTTGTTGCATCGTGTAGGTATAAGCCGTGCATGTCCGTTGTATCAGGTTGCCACTTTAGGGGAGTGATACACCCCACTGTGGGGCCAGCACGGGTATCTACGAGTTAGGGAGCCGATCGAATAATGGGAAGTAGGGTACACCTAGTGGAGATAGGGGCAGGCGGCACCTATGTAGTCAGCTAGGGGTACGTAAAGCCATTGGGAAAGTTTCTAAGTGAAGCTAAGTGGGATGAATCTTTAGGGTGACTGGTGTGGTGCAGTATAGTGTTTATCCTTTAGTATTTAGGAGCGCCTATAACGTTGCCTTTAGCGATTGTCTATGTCCTTAATCTGCTCTTCATAGACATTTTCTTGTTTTCCAGCTTATGCCTTAGTCCAGTTATTTTGGTAATAGTATTGTAGAATTATCATATTCACCAGACTTTATGTCTGACCCCCTCTTTTCCATCCTTTTTCTCCCTTCAGGTCCGCAGGTTGGGCCAAGTTCTAGTGGAGTCTAGTTGGATCGCTTATCTTCTGGAAAGCTTGGACTGCTGAAGTAAAGTCCAGCTTGTTATCTTTCTTTTTAATGGCTATTCATGTAATGGGATTATGTACTTGTTTTATCAAGATAGATATTGTACTTGACATTGAATATGGTGTTATGATGTAATCAAACATGTTTTGACTTCTGCTACAATGAAATAAAGCTTTTGAATTTCCAAGTACTATTTTATATCTGTCTTGTTGTAATTTTACTGTTCTATATTCACTTAAAACCTCTATGGAAGTTAATGCATTCCCTTTGTGAGTGACATTAATGGACGTGGGGTGTTACACGTGGTATCAGAGCATAAGGTTACCAGAACAGATAAAAAAAAATTTTAGAAAAATATTTTTTTTCTAAAGTATTTTTGGAAGAAGTGCTTTCAAAAAAAAAACATGTTATTTAAAGAGAGTTTTTATGAAAAACATAATCCCAAATAGCCATATCCTTATCTTTATCTTTCGAATTCTCCATTTTGAATCTTTCCTTTTTCGTTTCAGCATGGCTGAAGATCTTAATCTCCCAGAAGGTGTGACGATTCCAGGGTGGTTTAGGAGATACTTGGAGCCTAGGGCCACCACTGCAGGCCCAGCGGATACTCCTCCACCCCTAGTTGCACCCATTCCTCCTCCTCCTCCTCCTCGTGTTGACACTTTTGCAAAGACGTGCAAGGAATTCAAGGCTATGGGAGGAAAAACTTTTCAAGGGACTGAGACGTTCGTGGAGGCCAGAGATTGGCTTAAGGAGACTGAGGAATTGTTGGATATCTTTGAAGTGGAAGATGGGAGGAAAGTCCGTTTAGCTGCTTGGTTAATGAAGGGAGAGGCCTCGTTTTGGTGGGAGGTCACTAACGGGGAACGTCAAGTTGATTCATGGGAGGATTTCAGACGAAGGTTTGAGGCAAAGTTTCTTTCAAGGGCAGAGGAGAACTTAAATATGGAAAAATTCCTGGCACTAAAGCAAGGGAGCTCATCAGTAAAGGAATATGTCAATAAATTTAATCAGTTAGCAAGGTTTGGCTTGGAGTTGGTGAACACGCCAGAGAAGAAAGCTTTGAGGTTCGTTAGAGGCTTGAATGAACCGTTGCAAGGGTTGGCTATGACCCACATCCCTATGGGAGCCACCTTTGAAAAGCTAGTAGAAATGGAACTTATGCATGAGGATAAGGCAGTTGAAAAGAAAGGGGATCAGAAGAAACCCCAACAGCAAAATAAGAAGGGTGGTAAAAACAATAATGGCAAAGGGAAGAAGAAATGCTTCAATTGTTGGACGCCTGGCCATCTCAGCAAAGATTGTAGAAAGAAAAAGAAGACTGGTTGTTTTCATTGTGGAGATGCGGGACATTTAGTGAAGGACTGTCCAAAGAAGGGGCAGAGGGCATGGTCTACCTCGGGAGGACAGGTGCAGGCTCTTATGGCACCAGGGCAGGCAAGGGGGAAAGTTCAGGCTATTGCGGCCCCACCGCTGCAAGAAAGAGGTAGAACAATTTCTGTTGAAAGCTTAGTTTTTCTGTTTGATCATCCTGTCCGTACCTTATTCGATTCTGGCGCATCTCATTCGTTTATCTCTGCATCATTAGTTGAATCACTGCACTTGAACACCAGTTTAGTAGAGGATCCCTTGGTCGTTTCAAATCCAATTGGGGGTTCGGCTCATTTGACCATGATATGTTTGGATTTGAAAATCTCTATACTTAGCGTTGAATTTAGATGTGATGCTTATGTATTGGGCTTCACGGGCTATGGGCTAATTTTAGGAATGGATTGGTTGTCTAGAAATAGGGCCATTCTTGATTGTGAAAGGAGAGTAGTTAGGCTTGTGACACGCCTTGGTAATGCTCTCGACATCTTTTGTAATCCCATAAATTCCGTTATGCTAAGTTATCTTGAATCGCTTGACGCGTCTGTAGAGAACCTGCGATCGGTAGAAGTGGTCCGGGAATATCCGGATGTGTTTGAGGAGGTGAAGGGCTTACCTCCAAAGTGGGAGATAGACTTTCGAATTTATCTTGTGGATAATGCTAAACCCGTATCTTTGCCAGTGCGCCACATGGCTCCTCGTGAAAGGAGGGAACTCAATAAGCAAGTAAAGGAGTTGCTTGAGAAGGGGTTCATAAGACGTAGTATATCGGAGTGGGGTGCTCCAGTAGTTTTTGCCACAAAGGCGGATGGGTCTCTTAGACTTTGTATGGACTATAGAGAACTAAACAAGCTTACTAAAAAGAACCGACACCCACTGCCGAGGATTGACGATCTCTTTGATCAGTTAGTTGGCGCCTCAGTGTTTTCGCAGTTGGACTTAGCCACTGGCTTTCATCAACTGAGAGTGGCTGAGGATAGTATAGATAAGACTGCTTTTAGGACTCCTGACGGATTCTATGAATGGCTGGTGATGCCCTTTGGTTTGACAAACGCCCCTGCATATTTTGTTGATTTGATGAGTAGGGTGTTTAGGGAATACCTTAACAAATTCGTGGTAGTCTTTGTGGATGACATCTTAGTCTTTTCTAAGAATAAAGAAGAGCACTCCCTACATCTTAGGGAAGTGTTGGAAACCCTTCGAGCGCATAACCTTAAGGCAAAATTTTCTAAGTGTCACTTCTGGAGGAAGGAAGTACGGTTCTTAGGGCACGTGGTTTCCAAAGAAGGGATAGCAGTGGATCCCGCAAAGGTGGTGGCCATCCAAGATTGGAAGGTCCCTAAAAATGCAACCGAAGTAAGAAGTTTCTTGGGGTTGGCTGGCTATTATAGGAAGTTTATCAAAGACTTCGCAAAAATATCAGCTCCATTAACACGGTTAACGAAGAAGAACCTGGTTTTTACGTGGGACAAAGATGGCGATGATGCGTTCCAACGTTTAAAGAGAGCCTTAACTTCAGCCCCAGTCTTAGTGCTGCCAGACGGGAATAAACCGTTTACCATCTATACTGATGCTTGTGGGACGGGACTTGGCGCGGTCCTCATGCAAGAGGGAAGAGTAATAGCCTATGGTGGAAGGCAGTTGAGGGTTCATGAAAAGAATTACCCCACGCATGACTTAGAGCTAGCCGCAATTGTTTTCGCGCTTAAGTCTTGGCGTCACTATCTTCTTGGTGAGAAATTCGAACTGTTCACTGACCACAAATCATTAAAATACTTATTCTCTCAGAAGGATTTGAATTTAAGGCAGCAACGGTGGATGGAATTCTTAGCCTCCTACGATTTTGAAATAGCATATACCCCGGGCAAGGGTAACGTGGTGGCAGACGCCTTAAGTAGGAAAAGGTTGTCCTTGAGTCCGTTGTTTGTTGAACGACAAAGCTTAGAATTCATCTCTATGTTTGACTTTAGACCCTCCGTTGACTTAGTACCCGGTCTATTAGCATCCTTGGAGGTTAGACCTACACTTCTAGGATGGGTTGGTGAGGCACAGCGAGACGACCCACAGTTGGTTGAGATAGTAGAAAAGCTCAAAAGGGGGGAGTCGTCAAGCCATCTTCGTAGGTATACCCTAGACGATAAGGGTTGGTTACGAAGGGATAATGGACTTTGTGTACCACAAGACGAAGACTTAAGGAAGGCCATTCTTGATGATGCTCATCGCTCAAAAATGACCATTCATCCCGGCGGGGATAAGATGTACAAAGATATGAAGCGGGTTTTCTTTTGGGCCGGTGGCCGAGTACGTCGCTAGATGCTTGGTGTGCCAACGAGTTAAAGCAGAACAAAAGAAACCCGGTGGGTTGCTTCACCCATTAGAAGTTCCACTATGGAAATGGGAAAGCATCTCAATGGATTTTGTGGATGGATTACCAAGATCAAGAAAGGGTAACACGGGGATTTGGGTTATAGTAGATAGACTTACTAAAAGCGCCCATTTTATTCCCGTGAAAAGTAAGAGGACTGCTCCGTGGTTGGCTTCTGTATACATTAAGGAGATAGTTCGTTTGCACGGTATTCCTTCTAGTATAGTAAGCGACCGTGACCCCATCTTTACTAGCGAATTTTGGAAGAGTTTACAAGAGGCGGTAGGGACTCAGCTATGTTTGAGCACCGCATATCATCCTCAGACAGACGGCCAGACCGAGAGGGTGAATCGCATTCTAGAGGATCTTTTAAGGCTTTGTATCCTAGACTTTGGGGGTACATGGGAAGAGCACCTTCCGTTAGTAGAATTCGCATATAATAATAGCTTTCAGTCTAGTATTGGCATGGCACCTTTCGAAGCTCTTTATGGAAGGCCTTGCCGTTCGCCTACATGTTGGTGGGAATCTACCGATAAAATCCTACTTGGGCCCGATATGGTTAGGGAAACCTCGGAGAAGATTGACTTGATTCGAAGGAGGATGAAAGCAGCACAAGATAGGCAAAAATCGTATGCTGATAAGAGGAGGACAGATCTTGAGTTTGACATTGGGGGCATGGTTTTTATCAAAGTATCTCCGTTACAGAATGTTGTTCGCTTTGGGTCCGTGGGGAAATTAGCACCAAGGTTTGTAGGGCCGTTTCCTGTAAAAAAAACAGGATTGGGAAGATAGCATATAGGGTGGAGTTGCCTGAGAAACTTAGTGGAGTACACGACGTATTCCATGTATCACATTTGAGGAAGTGTTTGCACAAGACCGCGGAGGTGGTAGAGCCGAGCTTGCTTAAAGAGGTGGAAATAGAGCGTGATGCAACAATTAGACGAGCTCCTACATGCATTCTTGGGTCGGAGATCAAAAAGTTGAGGAATCGAGAGGTCAGACTGGTTAAAGTGCAATGGGGAGATGATGAGAGCAACGCAACTTGGGAGACAGAAGAGAAGATGCGTTCGTTGTACCCTTTTCTTTTTGAGGGTATGTCTTTTAATTTCTCCTTTATCGCTTAGCTTATCTTATCTTATCTTTAGTATGTCCTCTCATTAGTATCTTTGACCTTTAGTTAGGATAATCCTATGGTTGAAACATGTGTTTGAGACATGTTATGTATGATGGATGCAAAATGGATGCAAGTGTTTGCTAGTGGTTGCTCATGGATGCATATATACACACACTTTAGGCACTAGATCGGCTCAGTCACTTCATATTGCATATTGCATATATATGGATGTATTTAGTATAATGGATGTATAATGGTTGTACCATCATATGGATGCTGCATTCGGTTGAATGGGTGTGCACGCATATAGAAGTAGTATGTAAGCCATTAGGATCTTTTGCATACATAATGGATTCATGACACTTACATAATTTGCATTAAGGAGGTCAACTGAATCAGTAGACCGCCTGATTTCGCATTAGGTAAGGACATGTACACACACTTTGCATATGATCATAAAGCATTAGAAGTCTTTTAAGGACAATGGATGCCTATGTATGATGGATGAGTAGATGGACGTTTGGATGGTAGGATATACATTCTTCCAGACTTGAAGATTTCGGGGACGAAATCCTAAAAGGAGGGGAGAATGTAACACCCCGAATTTTCTATTAACACTAAAGTTGCTAAAAATATTAATAAGTGTGTAAGAGAGGGGATGTATCTAATATGAATATAAAAATATTAATAAGTGTGTAAGAGAGGGGATGTATCTAATATGAATATAAAAATATTAATAAGTGTGTGAGAGAGGGGATGTATCTAATATGAGTATAAAAATATTAATAAGTGTGTAAGAGAGGGGATGTATCTAATATGAATATAAAAATATTAATAAGTGTGTAAGAGAGGGGATGTATCTAATATGAATATAAAAATATTAATAAGTGTGTGAGAGAGGGGATGTATCTACGAGTTAGGGAGCCGATCGAATAATGGGAAGTAGGGTACACCTAGTGGAGATAGGGGCAGGCGGCACCTATGTAGTCAGCTAGGGGTACGTAAAGCCATTGGGAAAGTTTCTAAGTGAAGCTAAGTGGGATGAATCTTTAGGGTGACTGGTGTGGTGCAGTATAGTGTTTATCCTTTAGTATTTAGGAGCGCCTATAACGTTGCCTTTAGCGATTGTCTATGTCCTTAATCTGCTCTTCATAGACATTTTCTTGTTTTCCAGCTTATGCCTTAGTCCAGTTATTTTGGTAATAGTATTGTAGAATTATCATATTCACCAGACTTTATGTCTGACCCCCTCTTTTCCATCCTTTTTCTCCCTTCAGGTCCGCAGGTTGGGCCAAGTTCTAGTGGAGTCTAGTTGGATCGCTTATCTTCTGGAAAGCTTGGACTGCTGAAGTAAAGTCCAGCTTGTTATCTTTCTTTTTAATGGCTATTCATGTAATGGGATTATGTACTTGTTTTATCAAGATAGATATTGTACTTGACATTGAATATGGTGTTATGATGTAATCAAACATGTTTTGACTTCTGCTACAATGAAATAAAGTTTTTGAATTTCCAAGTACTATTTTATATCTGTCTTGTTGTAATTTTACTGTTCTATATTCACTTAAAACCTCTATGGAAGTTAATGCATTCCCTTTGTGAGTGACATTAATGGACGTGGGGTGTTACAGGATGCAGCTCCGTGGACCGCTCGTCGGGCCTGATAGGTGGTGGTATCGCACCCTTCTCAAAGGAACCATACGTG
The DNA here is from genome assembly GCA_030737875.1 of Allium sativum. Lineage (NCBI taxonomy): Eukaryota > Viridiplantae > Streptophyta > Magnoliopsida > Asparagales > Amaryllidaceae > Allium > Allium sativum. The sequence goes on along the minus strand of CM060916.1, from coordinate 607,833,166 downwards.
AGACTCTCACGTCATACGGCTCCATCTCGGAATCTGGACCTCCCCTTTCCTTTGACCAATAGGTCCTCGAACCCAATCATTCATTGATTGATGAAAGGTAGCTTTAGCCATTGATTGAAGCGGTAGAAGCTAGTCGCCAGAAGCAAAGCGATCTTTCGGGGCGGGAAGGAGGCGAGAGAAGTGAGGGCGCGTAAGCAACCGAAAAATGAATGAAGGAAACACATACCCTAGCCTCCGCAATAGAAAGACCTCTAGTGAGCTTCAGGCTAGTATATTAATTAGGGCCGGAAAATCGCCAGTATATTAATTTCAGTATACTTCACAAGACTAGGACTACAATACAAGTTATGAGCGATAGCGAAGCCAAGCCCCCCTTTTTCGAAAGCCCCACAACTAGCTATCTTATAGCAGAAAAATAACGCAAGCCTACTCAACTAATCTCATGTAAATGTTTGCAACTAAACAAATAGAATAAACGACTTGACTTATGAAACATGTATTTGAGTGCCATGTATTTGATGGCATCGTTCGGATCTTGACCGGGTCCGAACTTCCCAAGCTCTATGCTGTTTAGGAACTCTACAAGGGTCTTACCACCTTCTTTATTTACTAGATTTGAGTCTTTTGGGTACTTTGGGAATATATTCCGCACCGAATATTTATGCTTGTGGGATAGGGTGAATATAGCAGACTAGCAGATCTGGTGGTCGACAATCGTTCGAACTTGGTAAAGATTGTCGCTGCACCTGTAGTAGGACAGAGGACTTATAGCGATGCCCACAGACCGATTTACTATGTCTCCGTTGCTGACGTTCATCAAAGAGGCCACGTGGATTGGCTTGGGTCTTCTTCGGCTAATGAAACCTCGATCCCGAAGCCTTCAGAGTATCTTTTTGATAGGCACCTCTATCTGTATGGGAAATTCGCTGCTAAAAGATCCCGCCTAGTGTCCCCTTCTTTCCCCCGCCGTCTTCCGACTCGCGGGAGTATCCAATGAAAACTTCCGGATACTCATGCCCGATCGTGAGACTACCTGTTGAACGTACGATGGCACATTGCTCTGACCTGAGCTATGCAACAACGAGATCTACCTTGATCCTTGCCGGATGTGATTGACAGTCCCCCATAATACGCTAACTTGGGGACTTCTTACTCCGGTTGTTCCAAGAGTCTCTGCTAGTCGAACCGCGTCCAGTAGACGACCTCTTCCGCTCATCCCCTTTGTCAGCATTTTGATTGGGATACTATGACCTAGGTCCCGAAACTTGGAATGGATAGCGGAGCATATGTGGCAAGTAGTTATATGGATACGGTGCTTTACCCGTAGACGCTTCTCCAGCTCTTGCAAGAATTGTATGGGAGTCATCCCCCTTATATTAATTGGGACTTCCCGAATGACTGTACCGGGGAATTCTACCATACTCCATGCAACTATGGTTGTTGATCCTGCGGAGCCTACCAAAAGGTCCAGGCCGGATTGTAGGAAGTGAGTAATACGTGTTTGTATTTTTGTGAGAAGATCTACGACATCCACGATTCCTAGTAGTAAGTCATCGGCATATCGCGCGTAACAAATCCTTATTAATATTAATAAGTCATGGGGTTTTAAGGGGGCCAGGCGTCTCTCTGACCTGATAACTAGTATCACCTCCCCACCCAGCTCTATCAGCAGGCCCCTTCTTTTGCAATACTTAATAAGGTCTCTCATGGACAAATTCTTATAAAAGCCTTCTCCACCATAGTATTCGGCCTTCGGGGCAGCGGCTTCTATGAGGAAGGCAGCGCAAAGGAGGCTCGAGGGCTTGTTAAGGAAGGTGGCAAGGGTCGGGGGGAAAACGAAAGGCTTTTTCTAGTCCCCTCTTCTCCAGGGGGTGCTTGTGAGGGGAGAGGGGGTGTGCCATGACGAAACAAGGGAATGAAAGGTCGCTTTGCATTGGATGCTCTTTATCCACCCCGCAATGATGGCTCTATTGTCTTGGGGAGCGTTAAAGCTTGCTTCTTCTCCAGAGTTTTCTTGGTCATCAATACGACGACTTGTCCAACATAGAACTGATCTGATTCTCATAACAAGAGGAATTTCGTTCTTCTGTCAGATCCTACCTATCTCCTGATCGAGCTTGTGTAGGTAGATGTTGCCTGGTAGGGCCGATAGTAGTACACTGTATGGGACGGAGTAAGGGCCCCTCTCACCTCCTACGAGTCGTCCGGTAGAAAACAGTTTCTGAGTGGAGTAAAAGAACTTGGGATCATCGATCTCTTCCTTAAACATTGAGATGAATCGATGTCGGTCGATGGTGTGAAAACACTTCCTGATGTCGAATTCCAAAAACCAGTGAGAGGCTCCCCACTTTTCTTTGATCCGTCTTAGGGTCGAGTGGAAGCCTCGACCCGAGCGGAAGTGCGATGTGTCTAGAAACTCAGGTTCATAAATGGATTCGGGTACCATTATGATCGCCTCTTTCATGATCTTTTCTATGGGTAGAACTATAGTGAGCGGTCTAAACTTCGACCCTTCTTTCTTCGTTTTAGGGAGCAAAGCCTGTTTTTTTGCTCCCTCTATTGATAGATCAAGGGCGACGTCAAGGAGCGTAGTAGACTGCAAGCAAACCATGGAGCCTCCTGCTCACTACGCCAATTAATATACTAGCGAGGTGTGGACCCAATTAATATACTAAAGGTCTCCTCACAATTAATATACTGGCGCTCTCGTAATTAATATACTGGCCTAAAGGTCGCCTATGGTCGCCCAATTAATATACTGGGCGCCACAACCACTATTTTTACTCCTTTTATGCAATTATGAACTCTGAAATCTCTTTCACTTTCTTGATTCCAATGCAACTTCTCTTTTTTGATTTGACGTAACAAACTACGCGAGCCTCCCGATGAAGCCAACAGAAATCCTATCTGAATACTAAAAAGAAAGGGCAGTTTCATTATTATGGTATACCAGCCGCCAGTTCTGGAACTTCCAGTTCCAATCGGAGCATATAGATCTGTAAATAGATTTGTATGTATAGCCACTTCAGTTGTGCTCATCGTTTCTCGTATGGAAAAAAGAATTTTTTTTCTGGGAACATGGTAAACTAGAAATTCTGATGTTCGTGATTCTTCATCCCTAGAAATAATTGCAAAAAATGCTCCAGTTTTCCATTCTCATATGAGGCAGGAAGATTTATTGGCAACAGGTCGGCACGAAGTGATTCATCATGCTCAAACATGAACCGATCGCTCGTTGGGGACGGTTTATAAATCATCAAATTACCACAAATGGAATGATAAGTGGGTCCATGTAAATGATCGAGACCTCGCAAACAACTATGCTCCTTACCCATATGGAGTTCAGGACCCAAAGGCAATCATTGAGTGAACTGTATCTTATTCGTATTAGTTGACCTAAGCCGCACCATTATTGCTGATGGGTGGGGCTCGGCCTCCAAACCGTACGTGGGACGAGTTTCTGCCTCATACAGCTCGGGCCGAAGACCGGGGGAAGTTGATGTGCCTAGTATACCAAGTCCAGTATAAACATTGGGGAGACCCAGCTGCTGCCGGCTGGGATGGACAGGAAACAGGGCGGGTATAAGCTTGTGAAGAAGCAAGCTTATTCCCCCTTCCCCAAAAAACAGACCCCCTTCAGGCGCAAAAGGTCGAAAATGTTTATACTAGTAATTAAGATACCTCCCCAATTAATATACTAAAGGCAATTAATATACTAGCGAGGTGCGGACCCAATTAATATACTAAAGGGGAGTATATTCCTCACTTACGTTCGCCTTATGAAGAGGTCGCCTAGTCCATTCCGGTCCGGGATAGGCGGCTAATACTAATCTCATAAGTGCAGTAGTCATTGGAAGACATTCCCATTCTTCTCGGACACTAAATCGCTTGTGCCCTCCCATACTACGATCTTGCTCGCCCTAAATGGAATGACTCTCTTAGTTACGCTGCTCCCCGACCTGAGTCCCCACGTCCGCTTTTATCCGCCCTCAACCCTCTTTGCCAACATAACTTTAGGGTAGTCCCCTTCATTCTATGCTGACCCCGGCCGGGACTGGCTTTTTGGGAAGTCCGTTCCCACCGTGCTCATGACCCGGCTGGCCTGCCAGCGGTAGTGGGAATTCTCCCATTCTTTGGAAAATGGAAAAAAGGGGTTGGATGCGGGATCTACTCCACGAGGAGCGATATGGACGTAGATAATATCATCATGACCTCTCTTTGCGTACCACTAGGGATCCTTAACACCACTTCGCCAACTGGCATTACCTGCGCTTTTGTCTCTCTCAGTGTGGTCAGCACTGGGTGTTTCCGTGCAGCGAGGCTTACACCCATTCGCATTAGTTCATCCAAAGTGCCTTACCCTTATGCACTCATATTTGAATAAGCCATCTACTATCAAGGTTAAAGAGTAAACTGAGCATCTCAGCGGCGGGATTGAATACCCGGATCGAATCAGAGTTCACGCCGCCCGCCCTTAACAAATAGGAGGCGTGGGCCATAGGTCGCACGACAGAAGAACACCCAACATAAATATGCACACTCCTCCATGTGAAATAGGAAGATTCATCTTCACTTTTTTGTAGTAGTCGTGACCAACAGCCATCAACAGTCGGCTCGTTGGTAAGGCGAGAGCTTCAAGCCCGATTTCTGGCGGCGCACCCCCCAAATAAGCACCACTCAACGAAGGGGGGGGGGCAGGGAAAGCTACAGGACCAAAACCTTCGACCCTTCTTTCTATATGGGGGTGCCCGGGGCACCTCATCTTGTCATTTCGTCGTTGCTCATTCCCCCGAAGTGTTTGGCCTTTCCTTCTCCGCGCCCGCTCACGCTTCAATGACCTATCACGGGGTAAAGGGAAGAGAGTACGAAAGAATTGTAAACAGAGCTGACCACAGAAAGATTCGAAATATGACAAGTCCCCCATGGATTCAAGAAGAAGGAAATGTAGAGCGGGAATGAAACGAAATAAAGCATTTCTAGCTAATGAGCCTCTACCAATTATATTATTTAATAATGGGGGGGGGGGGGTCCGGCTTGCTCTGACCAACACTCCACTTTTTGCTCTGTCCATGGAGCTTATAAATTTCTTAGAATGTAGATAGACCAAAAAAGGGAATTCAGGGATAGGAATAGGAACTAAAGTACTATTGGAAGAAGGAGCACCAGTGGGAACATCTCTACTGACGAACCATTTCAATAGTATGGTTGTTGTCGTGCCACAAGGCACGACCATGGAAGTAATGACAAAAAAGAAATTCTGTAGTTGGACCATCTGCTCTATCCCTTCGATTTTAGCTTCTACAGAGAAGATGAGACGTTAAAAAAAATGAAATTTTCGCAACGCATACCGAAAAATGCAAACTACCCATGTAGCTGACCATTAATGACTAGTTCGAACACCAGGAGCAGGGTTGAAACCAAGAAACATTTCGCTATGCACCTGATGTTTCCGAACGAGAGATTAATATTAAACATTTCAGGTCTCTTCCTTTTGGTTTCTTCTGAATCTTTCAGTCTTCTGGTAGAATAGTGGGCGCTACGCACCTTCTTCTCTTTTACTGATTCGCAAGCACCTCTCTCTGGTAGGTCGCTAGACTCATGTTCAAGGGCACGTTGAGGTCAACGAGCAGCTATGTGACCTTTATTATGCCCTGTATATTAATTGGATGACACTGAATGGAAGAACCATTAGAACGGGATAGAGGAACCACTAGGCTGAGGTGCGTAGCGAAATGGACTCTCTATTCCTGGCAGTGCTATCTTTAGAGGCTGACTAAGAGACGGATCTAGACTGAGATGGGACCAAGCAGAGAAAATTCTATTTGAAGAAGTAAGAGCAAAAGTAAGAACAATAAAATTCTCTTCCACTTTTCTAGAGGTTGAGGAAGTGATGGAGATGACTATACTCGTGCAATCTAAGTCGCAATGAAGGACCATCATCAATGCGGTTGGAGCCGCTAGATCCCACAACAAGTATTCTCAGTCCTCCCCATCCCAAATGGTAAATTTTTGCTTGCCCTATGGATGAGAGATAGCTACTAGTATATGAGGACGCAAAGCAGAGGATGATGGCCACTAATAGTTCAGTAAACCACTATGCATATGTGGAAGAATCGGATCAAAGAAAGTAGCTGCAGATTCAGATGCATATGTGATACACAAACGAATAGTTGACGATAACGAGGGTTCTATGAAAATAGCACTGGTCAACACGAAAGCAACAAGGTCTGTATAGTAGCATAGGGAAAGATACGAGGTGCGCCCCGCCAATAGAAGCAGATCCAGAGAAGGTACAACTGCATGTACGGATAGACTGACTAAAGTGCAGTTGGTCCAAAATATTAATTGGCTAGTATATTAATTGTGACTAAAAGGAGCAGGTTTACGAACAAGGAATTGGGTAGAGATAGACGTTGTACAGCTGAGACAGATAGATAGTTAGATATGATCTAAGATTTTAGGATAGAGAAGCTATAGATATCTATGTGCCCGTTGGACATCTAATCGAACGATGAGTGATGGCCCTTCCTGTTTTTCTATTGGTATCAAGGCAACCATAGGTGCGTAGCGAACAACCGCAAGAGATGTCTCTTTATAATTACAAGCGTACGTCTTGAAGCCATAAGAAGACACAAGGGAATACCAATAACTCAACCAAGCTCTGGCAATGAATCATTCGATCGACCACCTCCCTTTAGACTAATAAAATAAAAGGACGTTGGAATGAGCAAACGAACGAGTAGCTATTCTCTCGCGGTATGGATTATTCGTTTTTGATCAGGTATCAGAAGAACAGAAATATGAGGGAAATCTAGAGCAGGGGCGTAAGCGATTTATATTGATGAGAGGAGCCAGTATATTTAGGGGAACAAAGTATGAGAATAACTAAGAGGAAGTTCACTACCCGCATAGTCCAGATACCCTACCTTATTGGCTTAGCGACCTTCCTACCGCTACGCACCTGCCAATTAATATATTGGCGAGTCAAGGGCATTGTATCATAGCATTGGTCTAAGTATACTAGATAGGTCTCCTTTCTCTATGAAAGGTGTGGCGAGCCAAGGTGTAAACAGACTCCTACAGAGAGATGTTACGTGCCAGGCAGTGAATGTAACCTACCATGGGGACACATGCTTCACACCCAACCAATCTTGATTTGAGTTGTTATCTCAGTCATTGATGCTTCAACGTCCACTCCGCCATGCTCTCATAGATCCACTCCTTTTAGTCATGCTATAGATCCATTCGCGTTATCTTGTCTTTAAGTTGAGTAAAGAATACTAAACTGGGGAGATTGAAGCTCCTAGTTCTCTTTTCTTATGGAAACCTGACATGCCACAATTTACTGATTGAATTCTTCTGTTCAAAAAGTGGGGAATAATCGTTCGTGTTTCAAAAAAGGAGTACGCTTGCGAAATGACCTAGGAAAGTTACTGGAAAGTTCCTGTTTTGCTGATTTGACACGAAATATGTATGCAGCTTTGGTGAATTGTACTATCTGATCGTGCTTGGAACATTATTATTACATCAATTTCTTCTCATCCACTTTGGATCAGGATCTTATATTTCATGCCAGAATAACTGGGAAATGCCCTGAACAATAGACGGTTTCTCAATAAAAAAAACAGACTTTGATAATATATTGACAGCCTTAGGTGTCGATTTTGGTTGGATTCCCAATTAATATATTGGCCCCAATATAATAGTAAGGGCCCAATATATCAGCACCAACAAAATATGCAGCCTACTGTAAAAGAATTTCCCTCGTTCGGATAGTGAAGCGGGAGGGTTAGCTGACCTATCATTGGACTTTCCTGTTGCCAGTTCCTTTGTATTGTTATGAGGAGAAGACCTCAGAACAAGGGATCGGGTCAATCAACAAGACAAGCTCGGACTGAAAGAGAGAGAAGGCCGACTTCCAATTGCCTGCAATTAGCGAGCAGCAAGTGATTACTATTGCAAAAGATTCTGATTGTTTATCGGATTAGGTTCACCTCGCAACCTTCACTATCTCTACTCTTCTTCGATCTTTCAAAGAAGAATTTCCATGGAGTGTAATAGAATATACCGAGTTCCATCAATTAGAGCGCTCAATGGAATATTGTTATTCATCAATTGTTCATTTGACTCGATATTTCTTCTCAATCGGCAAAATCATAGCTTTCCATATGTTTAGTGTTTGAGCTAGCTGACTTAAGACCTTCCCAATAATGACTATTGGTAGCAGCGGACTATTATTAGGATTCAATAACCGGTAAGGGACGACCAGCGGGAGTGGAGTTTGACGAGCGGTGTTAAGTTATTAGCCAGGTGAACTGAAATGTAATATGAGGTTTCGAACTTAGTATATTACGCATGGGATTTCTCTTGGATGGAAATGCACCTTATTCACTTCGCTGCTCCCTTATTTATCTAGTCGAACAAGCCATGGTTCAATTATTTAATGGAAAGGACTCTTTTTTTTACAAGAAAGCACTACCTCCGTCTATCCTTTATTTATCTGTGTGGGGTTGGCGAGTTCGCTCTCTTTATAGGATACGTCAAGCCTGCCTTGAATCTTAATCACTTTTTCCATTATACAACCCTGGCCTCTGGACACACGGGAATTTCCTCTAAACCAAAGCAACCACTTCTATTTTCTTTACACAAGTCCCTGACTCGAGAATCATCTCTGAGGCAACCGAAGTTGGATAAATATTTCTGTGATGATTACGATTTTTCTCCCTATTTGTGTCTTAGGTCCATGTGTGAATGAACTCTCATGCAAATCAAGTCATTTCTAGACGTTAGTCTAGACAATTCTCCTTCTGTCTCCTCATAAGTAAGGGAGGATCTAACTCTCGATTCTGAAGCGTAGAAAGCTTATGAGTTTACTCATAGGGTTTACTATTTACTATTTGGTTTTGGTTTTGGTTTTGGTTGGTGTGAAGCAGGTCGTTCACGAAATGACTTGTGTAAAGAAAATAGAAGTGGTTGCAAGTAATATAATTCCTACCTAATTGGTATTATGAGATATAACAGATGTTGTTATTAGCTCCTTGCCTGATCAGTTATAGTACATCCCCGACGGCTTCACTACTTCGGCTGCTTAGCAATCACGAGTTCCTTTTAGTAGCTCCTTAGGTATGGTCCCGTAGACCGCTTTCCTTTTTATGGGTGATGTCCAGTTACTCTCGTTTCATTGATCTTTTTTTGTTGAAATAATATTTGATCAATCATCCATTCTATTTCTCTCAAAGAGAAAGCAGACGCCAGTTCTTCACTAGATTTCTTTCTCAATAGCACGAGAATGAGCGAATTATTAGACATATGATCCGACTGTGGTTCCGGGAGCTATATATACATGTCTGAGATCCGGACAGTACGCAAACAACAATGAGCTACTCCGATCATTAAGGAAATTTCCTTTCGACTTGGTATACTAGGCTAAGAATAGTTTGGAGAGGCTTCTCCTTTTAGTCGCACGTCACTTCGCTCCCCTCCTCCCGTAAAAAGATTATAAAAACCTAGAAGAAAAGTTCTTATTTCACACCTAATCTTCGTCATTCCACAACCTCGTCTCGTATTCTCATTATTAACAAACCAGCTTAGAAGACATTCCCGATCGGAGTGAATGCAGCATGAGTCGCTCTAGCCCTAAATTTCACATTGACTTACTTAGTGACAAAGTGATCTAAATAGGGGATGCTAGAAAGATATAAGGGCGTAGCTGTAAGGACCCGTAACTTCCTCGGTAAGGAAAGAACGGATTACCTTGAGAACAACACACATCGGAACGCAAACATAAGAACATTTCATTGTTTATTACAACAATTCCATCAGAATACAAGAATAAACAGAGTATGAACAAATATTGCACATCATAGAAATATCAGAGATTTAAATACATTACTACAGCGGAAAAATAATACAATACACAACTGAAAAGAATATACGGATACAGAGCTTTTCAGATATCATTCCAGCTGTAAATCAGGACCCTATGAATATAAATCTGCAAAACCAAAACTACTAGCTGCCCGTGTCAAAATAAGGGCACCCAAAGTTTAGGTTAAAACAATAAACTCCAGGTCAGTCATGTGACTGGTGTGAGAACTAAAGCAGTTATTTAAAACTTTACTTTAAATCAGATATATCAAGGGACCACGCCGTATAACACGGAACAAGTTTCCTCCCAAGAATACCAGTGCATATAACAAAACAGCGCAATGCTTTTTGGAAAAATGAAGTTATTATAAGACCCAGGTCTTATCACACAATGCAACGCAAGCCGGGGGATAGGGTTTTCCCTTATAATAGCCAAACATGCTTGGTACGTTTAAAACAAATCATTTGATACTATTATAAGTGCATAGTGTATAAACAACTTCAAATCATAAGTATCAATCATAGACGGCATAAGTGCCCCATACCACTATGTCGCCATATATAGGATTACAACTAAAACTGAAATGTCTTGTATTGGAAATTGGATTTCCATATGTGAACCGAGGCTAGGGATCATCCTCACCGAATTCGAGACTCTCTAGCCCAAGCCTCAGGAAAAGTACTTAGTCAAGCCCTTGGATCGTCAGGGTCGGTCCACCGATGTGGATTAAAATGCCTGAACACTGCGTTTCCCCGCCCTTTGGGGCGTAAATGAGCCAAATGACTCCATCGGCTCCACATAGTCACCGATATATCCGAGGTTCCTCACAATCCAACAACCACACAGGTGAAAATTATATAAATGTCAGGGCTGGTAGGTCACTGACACCACCCTAGCTAGAAGGAAACGCATGCCCTCCCTGTGGTCCTCTCCTGTTTCTGGTTCACAACCGGGGTGTGAGGCTCGTGAATCAACGTTACACAAAGCTATGCCACATAGGCGGTGCTTTGATCATCAACCACAAGACTTTTCTTTTCAACAAAAGCCTTGATCATTTGCCACTTAGGCATGCCACACAGGCAATTCACTCCATGCGATTGATATCCATCAATATATAAACCCTGAGCTCATACGTCTCAGAGAAGGGCATTAAGCAAGAGAATAAATTCTCCATCGCTAAATAGATATATATTTAATAGAAATCAATCACACAGAATAAAATCCAATGTTAGACACACAGTCCATTTACAAGTTCGTTCTGGGTCTGAACGAAACTGGAGGCACCTTGTACCTCGCATATCCATCGATCTCCAAGTACGTCTGGACGATCACCAACTGATTCCCTCCTCTTGGGTGTACAGCACAATCAAGATCATCAGTAATCACCCAAATGAAGTGAAGACCTCCGGTCTTCGACCACCGTCTTCATCCTCGACACATCGTCGAATCAGTTATTCGGAATGGGATAAACCCGGTCTTTCTGAATAACTCGCATATATATTAAACAAGTGTTACACAAACACAACATACGCCTCATTCCAATTCAGAATATTCTTTTATTCAAACATTCTTATACTTTGGGAAAGGTTCCCATTAATTTTATCAAAGATAAATTCTTTAAATTTATTCTTTAATCTCCTTTTGAATATCAATTCAAACCAAATTATGGTTTATCCAAACTAGTCGGGATTAACGAACCTTACCGAAGTAATCATTTGTTTTAAATTTCCCAATCCCAACCTATTCATCCCATGATGTAAAACTGGTAATACTTCATATCTAACACCACGATGTTATCGGTAAATTCAATTACCATTTCATGTTCAAATCTAATTAAAGATTTAACTATCGCTTGGAGCAAAACTGGTGATACTCCATTCTCGATCATTTCAATCTAATTAAAGATTCATTAAAACTCCACTTGGTTTTATTCTTCCCAAAAATCAATATTAATGGTTGTTTAACTTGGGAAATCATATCCTGGCTTTAACTGGGTTAAAGAACCAATGTCATTTACAACACGGTTCACTATGAACCCAAAATCACATTCTAATTCAATTCCAATTAAATATCATTTAATTGGTATCCTTCATTAAATCAAAATAAAAAGATATAATCTTTTTCTCAACTGGGTTTAAGAACAGTGTTAATGAAGACACCATTCACGACAAACCCAAATCCCATTTGATATTAAATACAAGGCTCTAAATAGAAAATATATCGGCTTATGTTCAATATCAAATCCTACGACCAACAAATATCGTATTGGAAATAACAATATAAATATATCTTTCAAATCTCCATAACAATATCTGTAAAATCACGAAATCCAACATCAAAATATTCCAAAGACAATTTCGATTCAAATCCGTTTCCACTTTATATATTGTAAATTCTGGTTATTTTCAAAACCATTTCAAATCCACTTTATTTATTTTAAAAATAAATGGGATTATAATTCTAGTTCAAAACTAGTTCATTTCGATAAAAATTTATTTTTATCTTTTCAAATATGAAGTTTTTCATCCCAATTCTTCACAAATCATTACTTATGATTCTACACAAATTATAACTATTTTTAATAATTTTATCAAGCCCCGTACAGTCGATTTCCATCGACGGCCATCGAACTGCACTTACAGCGACCTTTTCCAAATTTGATTTGGACATAATTCCAAATCCAACCGTTAGATTTCAAATCTCTAATATTAGTTAGAAATCTCTTTTCGATACGAACCCAACGGTTCCGGTTTTAGGAGAATCCGATGGTCGGTTCTTCCGTAACGTCCATTCGAAGTCAATGGTCAAAATTCGCGAGCTGCCGCAGCGCGTTCTATTCAGGCCATTATATTATATATATATAATATATACTTCGTCGATTTCCTTTTAAAACGTATTTTATAAATCGTTTTAAATTCGTTTTCAAAACGATTTCAACTACATATTCAATTTCTAATCAAAATTGAATATTCCACATCATCGATATACAAATGATAATATTTTCAAAATATTATATTTTGAAATCACTTCTTTTTCTATAATCATTATAAAAACAAATATAATCGATATAAATATCGTTTGCGTCAAAATGACGCATATCTCCAACACGGCTTTATATATTTCAATAACTTCGTTATTCTATTCAACAAATGAATATTTTCTTCAACACATGAATATATATTTTTATTCAACACATGAATATATATTTTATTCAACACATGAATTTATATTTTTATTCAACACATGAATTTTTATTTTATTCAACACATGAATTTATATTTTTATTCAACACATGAATAATTATTTTTATTCAACACATGAATAATTATTTTTATTCAACACATGAATTTATATTTTTATTCAATACATGGATAATTATTTTATTCAACACATGAATTTTTATTCTATTCAACACATGAATTTTTATTCTATTCAACACATGAATTTTCTTTTATAATATTCCTTATTTTCCAAATTGGAATGAGGCTCAATCAATTACCATATAACATTAATTATATGGATTCCCTACAACACATGTATATAATAGCAACGATAAATCATCAACCATCATCCAGAGTGCACCACACAACTGCATAAGCATTCAATATAAATAATTAACGCTTACACAGTCTGTCAACCCATCGATTGACATACAACTAAACAATCAGGATTAGCGTACGTCAAATATCATCCCAATACCCGTGTGGGGTTTCAAATCAACAATCACAGATTTTTATTTGTGCAGTTGGGCAATGTGTAAAATTTATCGTCCCAATCAATATCAGTCAAATGGGTGTTCATAAACAAATTGTCCGATTTGTTTATAAATATTTATTTTATATACACGTTAAAATTATATTTTTAACTATAAAATATTTTCCACTATAATTTTTTATATTCCATTCCACATCACACAATCAAATTTCACAACACAGCAATCAAACAAACAAGTCATCCATGGTCTGTGGACGACGGGTGTCGGGTGCTGCTAAGCATCATCTGCATCCTAGTATATTTCAAACTAGAAATTAAAATAAAAGTGAGGAGTTCTCACCGAGGGATCCACTCCATCATTCTCTATTTATGAACTGCTGAACCGTTTGGATTTGTTTGAAATTCCAATGCAGTCCTTGCCACGCTGTTCATAATAAAAATTATGTTTTTATTGCTTCATTCCAATAAATAAAAATCATATTTTTATTTCAACTTCATATATTTTTACAACGCTTCTTTCTATATAAAATTATATTTTTATATTTCTACTTATATAAAGATCGAATTTTTATATCATCGCTATGAAAATCACATTTTTATTTCAACATATATATAATAAAAATCAGATTTTTATTTCGCTACATACATAAAAATCATATTTTTATATTCTCTATTATATAAAAATTATATTTTTATTATCTCTATAATATAAAAATCATATTTTTTATATTCTCTATTATATAAAAATTATATTTTTATAATTTCTACTATATAAAAATCATATTTTTATTATCTATACTGTATAAAAATCATATTTTTATTATCTATACTATATAAAAATCATATTTTTATTATCTATACAATATAAAAATCATATTTTTATTATCTATAAAATATGAAAATCATATTTTTATTCTTATTAAAAATCATATACTTTCATTTAGAAAGAAAAATATAATCTTTTCATGTTAAAAATATAATCTTTTCAATGGTAAAAATCCTGTCTTTAAAAATCAATTCTTTTTAAATGCTAAAGCCCTATTTCATTTAAAAAGAAAAATTACATAACTAATTACCTAAATAAGTTAAGATATAAATAATAATAATAAAAAGAGAATACAAAAAAAAAAACTTACATCATCGTATTTGGGAGAGGGGGGTTTCATGTTGCTGAGGAGGGGGGAAAGAAGGAGCTCGCGGTTCAGGTGGGTGGCGGCAAGGGCCGGACGCCAGCGGTGGGTTTGGCTAGGGCGTGGTGGTTGCGTTGGTTTCAGGGAGGCCTGGAGGGGGGTTTTGCGGTTTTGAGGAGGTGGAGGAGGAAGGGGGTCTGGAGTGACAGTCGGGGGTCGGGGAGGGGAATGACGGTGAGCGGCGGTCGCCATTTTGATTGGGGGGGAGGGGGTTTCGATATTTTCTATTCGAAGAAAATGAGAGGGAGAGAGGGGGTTATGTGTAAAAGAATTTTATTATTATTTAATTTTCTAAAAACGATTGACTTTTTATTCGAATCCCAATTCGAGCCCAACGACTGTCGCCCATAGCTAATTACCCCTATTTCGAACGCAATGGGATATGTCCCGCAAGCTGATTCGACTGTTTCGATCAGTTTCTGTTTAAATCAAACTTTAAATCTATATATTCTATTTTAAACGTACTTTCCAATTTACCGGGGCCACACACTAACTCTAAAAATTCCCGAAAAATATTTTCTAGCTTCGTATTGACGATACGGTCCTATCAAAACTAATCTCGTCAAATTCTGAGACCGTTTGAAAAATGGCCATTTTCTGGTCGATCGAAATTGACTTAAACTGTCAAAACACGTTTTCTTTCGCTAAGCTCACATATTGCTTTCAAAAATTATGAATTTTGAAACCTAGCAATAACTTGACATCCCAGATCCAACAAAAGTGGATTCGTCGAAAACAAAGGTCATTTGCAAAATGGCTATTTTTAAGGGCCAAAATTCCATAGCGACTATTCGGAATTTTCAATTTGACATAACTTTTTATTCCCGCTATGAAATTTCAATTTTTCGGATTCGTTGGAAAGATATTCTCAAATAGATTCAAATATTTTTGGTTTCGCTAAAATCTGGTTTATTTTGAATCTTGTACATTCATTTGAACTTTGAAATCGAATTTTCAAACTACCGCGCCATTTTCAAATCCTTTTATATTTAAAAATAATTATTTATATTCTAATGACGATCTATATAAATATATACATTCAAATTTTATTCAAATCAAATTTCTCGTCGTTATTATTTAAAATAATTCATTTTAAATATTCAAAATTCACTAAAATTCCAATATAAAATTTTTAAATTGGCTCGGATTTCCGGGTTATTACAATCTCCCCCACTTAAAACTTTTCGTCCCCGAAAAGGAACGTAGCTGAAAGTTGTTTAACTAATCAACTCAACTTTCATTATTTTCATTACGGCTTAAGTTCTTCAACTTTTCAGTTTCTAAGAACTTTTCAAATTTTTCAAAAATTTGGCTAGCACCCTTAATTTTCGAAAAATTTCGCCATAACCTCCCCTGCTCCGGGAGCTTTGGGATATTTCAAATAGCCTCCCATGGCCCTCACCAATCCAAAAAGAAAAAGAAACAGCCAAGCGGCTAGCCAATCGGCTCATAAAATCATCAAAAACCCAAGAAATACAATAAACATGTACCTATTTGTCGGGCAAACAATTTTAGTCCTCTTCTCTAGCCTTTTTGCTATGACCTGTTCAATGTAAGTACATGTATATGCATGCAAATGCGACTAATTTTCAATACAACTCACTATTTGGTTCAATTTGGCTAAATTACCATTCATTTACATATTGGTTTTAATAATCATATAACACAATCAGCAATCAACAATCAATTAGTTGAATAACGTCTCAATCACATAACTTTAATCCATAGCCAAAAATCATATTTTTGATCCAAATCACAACAATTAGCCCTATCTAGTTTTGGTTCTCACACCAATCAATAGGAAATATATAGACGTCCCACCTTCGAAACTCGAACATGAATACTGATGACACGATCGCTACAACGATCATCAGAACCATCTTCGGGTGACTAGAGTGTGATTCTATATCTATCCAGTATATTAAAACTTCGTATACACGTGGATCAGACGTATATGCAAAATCTTTATATACTTGATTGTCCAAATCAATTTAAAATAAATATTCAAATACGTATAATACAATTTAAATTTCAAAACAAAAATTGTTTTCATTTTTATTTTAAAAACATCACTCTTCACACTCGTTCTAGGATACTACTGATCATATCTCTAACGAGTCATTCTCGTTGGATATTACAAATCCAATCTCTGATGAATTCTTTCGTATGGTTCTAATGTGTCTTGTTCTCGAGCTCTGTAAACCATAGATCTGATACCACTGTAAGGACCCGTAACTTCCCCGGTAAGGAAAGAACGGATTACCTTGAGAACAACACACATCGGAACGCAAACATAAGAACATTTCATTGTTTATTACAACAATTCCATTAGAATACAAGAATATACAGAGTATGAATAAATATTACACATCAGAGAAATATCAGAGATTTATATACATTACTACAGCGGAAAAATAATACAATACACAACTGAAAAGAATATACGGATACAGAGCTTTCCGGATATCATTCCAACTGTAAATCAGGACCCTGTGAATATAAATCTGCAAAACCAAAACTACTAGCTGCCCATGTCAAAATAAGGGCACCCAGAGTTTAGGTTAAAACAATAAACTCCAGGTCTGTCATGTGACTGGTGTGAGAAATAAAAAAGTTATTTAAAACTTTACTTTAAATCAGATATATCAAGGGACCACGCCGTATAACACGGAATGGGTTTCCTCCCAAGAATACCAGTGCATATAACAAAACAGCGCAATGCTTTTTGGAAAAATGAAGCTATTATAAGACCCAGGTCCTATCACACAATGCAACGCAAGCCAGGGGATAGGGTTTTCCCTTATAATAGCCAAACATGCCTGGTACGTTTAAAACAAATCATTTGATACTATTATAAGTGCATAGTTTATAAAACAACTTCAAATCATAAGTATCAATCATAGACGGCATAAATGCCCCATACCACTATGTCGTCATACATAGGATTACAACTAAAACCGAAATGTCTCGTATTGGAAATTGGATTTCCATCTGTGAACCGAGGCTAGGGATCGTCCTCACCGAATTCGAGACTCTCTAGCCTGAGCCTCCGGATAAGTACTCAGTCAAGCCCTTGGATCGTCAGGGCCGGTCCACCGATGTGGATTAAAATGCCTGAACACTGCGTTTCCCCGCCCTTTGGGGCGTAAATGAGCCAAATGACTCCATCGGCTCCACATAGTCACCGATATATCCGAGGCGCCTCGCAATCCAACAACCACACAGGTGAATGCCCCATACCACTATGTCGGCATATATAGGTGTACAACTAAAATCGCAAAGCTCGTATTGGAAGTTGGATTTCCATCTGTGAACCAAGGCAAGGGATCATCCTTACCGCTTCGAGACGCTCTAGCCCGCCCCTCAGGAACAAAACTCATCGTCCCTTGGATCGTCAGGGCCGGTCCACCGATGTGGATTAAAATGCCTGAACACTGCGTTTCCCCACCCTATGGGGTGTCAATGAGTCCAATGACTCCATCGGTCCCGGATCGACCGATGTATCCGAGGCGCCTCGCAATCCAACAACCACATAAGTCAAACTCGTCAGGGCGTGTAAAACCACTGACGCTACTTCTAGCTAGAAGGAAACACAGGCCCGCCCTGATGTCCTCTACCGTTTCTGGTTCACAACCGGGGTGTGAGGCTCGCGAATTAGCGCTACACAAAGTTGTGCCACACAGGCGGTGCTTTGATCATCAACCACAAGACTCTGCTTTTCAACAGAAGCCTTGATTATTTGCATCTTAGCATGCCACACAGGCAGACCACTCCATGCAACCGATATCCATCAATCGCACAGAATGATATCCGATGTCTGACACACAGTCCATTTACAAGTTCGTTCTGGGTCTGAACTAAACCGGAGGCACCTTGTACCTTGAATATCCATCGATCTCCAAGTACGTCTGGACAATCACCAACTGATTCCCTCCTCTTGGGTGTACATCCCAATCAAGATCATAAGTAATCACCCAAACGATGTGAAGACCTGCGGTCTTCGACCACCGTCTTCATCCTCGACACATCGTCGAATCAGTTATTCAGAATGGGATAAACCCGGTCTTTCTGAATAACTCGCGTTTATATTAAACAAGTGTTACACAAACACAACATACGCCTCATTCCAATTCAGAATGTTCTTTTATTCAAATATTCTAATACTTTGGGAAAGGTTCCCATTAATTTTATCAAAGATAAATTCTTTAAATTTATTCTTTAATCTTCTTTTGAATATCAATTCAAACCAAATTATGGTTTATCCAAACTAGTCGGGTTAACGAACCTTACCGAAGTAATCATTTGTTTTAAATTTCCCAATCCCAACCTATTCATCCCATGAAGTAAAACTGGTAATACTTCATATCTAACACCACGGTGTTATCGGTAAATTCAATTACCATTTCATGTTCAAATCTAATTAAAGATTTAACTATCGCTTGGAGCAAAACTGGTGATACTCCATTCTCGATCATTTCAATCTAATTAAAGATTCATTAAAACTCCACTTGGTTTTAATCTTCCCAAAAATTAATATTAATGATTGTTTAACTTGGGAAATCATATCCTGGCTTTAACTGGGTTAAAGAACCAATGTCATTTAAAACACAGTTCACTATGAACCCAAAATCACATTCTAATTCAATTCCGATTAAATATCATTTAATTGGTATCCTTCATTAAATCTAAATAAAAAGATATAATCTTTTTCTCAACTGGGTTTAAGAACAATGTTAATGAAGACACCATTCACGACAAACCCAAATCCCATTTGATATTAAATACAAGGCTCTGAATAGAAAATATATCGGCTTATATTCAGTATCAAATCCTACGACCAACAAATATCGTATTGGAAATAATAAAATTATATCTTTCAAATTTCCGTAACAATATCTGTAAAATCACGAAATCCAACATCGAAATATTCCAAAGACAATTTCGATTCAATTCCATTTCCACTTTATATATTGGAAATTCTGGTTATTTTCAAAACTATTTCAAATCCACTTTATTTATTTAAAAATAAATGGGATTAAAATTCTAGTTCAAAACTAGTTCATTTCGATAAAAATCTTTTTTTATCTTTTCAAATATGGAGTTTTTCATCCCAATTATTCACAAATCATTTCTTATGATTTTTCACAAATTATTACTATTTTTAATAATTTTATCAAGTCTCGTACAGTCGATTTCCATCGACGGCCATCGAACTGCACTTACAGCGACCTTTTCCAAATTTGATTTGGACATAATTCCAAATCCAACCGTTAGATTTCAAATCTCTAATATTCGTTAGAAATCTCTTTTCGATACGAACCCAACGGTTCCAGTTTTAGGAGAATCCGATGGTCGGTTCTCCCGTAACGTCCATTCGAAGTCAATGGTCAAAATTCGCGAGCTGCCGCAGCGCGGCGCGTTCTATTCAGGCCATTATATTATATATATATAATATATACTTCGTCGATTTCCTTTTAAAACGTATTTTATAATTCGTTTTAAATTCGTTTTCAAAACGATTTCAACTACATATTCAATTTCTAATCAAAATTGAATATTCCACATCATCAATATACAAATGATAATATTTTCAAAATATTATATTTTGAAATCACTTCTTTTTCTATAATCATTATAAAAATGAATATAATCGATACAAATATCGTTCGCGTCAAAATGACGCATATCTCCATCACGGCTTTATATATTTCAATAATTTCGTTATTCTATTCAACAAATGAATATTTTCTTCAACACATGAATATATATTTTTATTCAACACATGAATATATATTTTATTCAACACATGAATTCATATTTTTATTCAACACATGGATATTTATTTTATTCAACACATGAATTTATATTTTTATTCAACACATGAATAATTATTTTTATTTAACACATGAATAATTATTTTAATTCAACACATGAATTTATATTTTTATTCAACACATGAATAATTATTTTATTCAACACATGAATTTTTATTTTATTCAACACATGAATTTTTATTCTATTCAACACATGAATTTTATTTTATAATATTCCTTGTTTTCCAAATTGGAATGAGGCCCAATCAATTACCATATAACGTTAATTATATGGATTCCCTACAACACATGTATATAATAGCAACGATAAATCATCAACCATCATCCAGAGTGCACCACACAACTGCATAAGCATTAAATATAACTAATTAACGCTTACACAGTCTGTGAACCCATTGATTGACATACAACTAAACAATCGGGATTAGTGTACGTCAAATATCATCCCAATACCCGTGTGGGGTTTCAAATCAACAAACATAGATTTTTATTTGTGAAGTTGGGCGATGTGTAAAATTTATCGTCCCAATCAATATCAGCCAAATGGGTGTTCATAAACAAATCGTCGTATTTGTTTATAAATATTTATTTTATATACACGTTAAAATTATATTTTTAACTATAAAATATTTTCCACTATAAAATATTTTATTCCATTCCACATCACACAATCAAATTTCATAACACAGCAATCAAACAAACAAGTCATCCATGGTCTGTGGACGACTGGTGTCGGGTGCTGCTAAGCACCGTCTGCATCCTAGTATATTTCAAACTAGAAATTAAAATAAAAGTGAGGAGTTCTCACCGAGGGATCCACTCCATCATTCTCTATTTCTGAATTGCTGAACCGTTTGGATTTGTTTGAAATTCCAATGCAGTCCTTGCCATGCTGTTCATAATAAAAATTATATTTTTATTACTTCATTCCAATAAATAAAAATCATATTTTTATTTCAACTTCATATATTTTTACAACGCTTCTTTCTATATAAAATTATATTTTTATATTTCTACTTCTTATATAAAGATCGAATTTTTATATCGTCGCTATAAAAATCACATTTTTATTTCAACATATATATAATAAAAATCAGATTTTTATTTCGCTACATATATAAAAATAATATTTTTATATTCTCTATTATATAAAAAATCTATTTTTATTATCTCTATAATATAAAAATCATATTTTTATATTCTCTATTATATAAAAATCATATTTTTATTATCTATACTATATAAAAATCATATTTTTATTATCTATACTTGTAATGACCCGCATTTGCAGAGGTATTATAATTAATTTATTTAATTATATAAATAGTGATATAGTGAATTAAATGGTGGTTTAATTAAATAATGGTGAATATTTAATTAAAATAATAAATTAAATAATATATTTAATTCTGAAATAATCAAAATTGGCTGAAATGGCGATATGGTGTGAACTGGATCATCTGTGATATTTAATTCAGTTTAGAATTGAATTAGAATAACGAATATATTATTTGAACGACAGTTTGAACGTATAATTATATTATAATTAAAATCGAGCTTGAAATGGCGCTGTAGTTCGTAAATTGGCGATTCAAACTTCAACTGAATGTACAGGATTCGTTTTAAGCCAGATTTCTATGAAACAAGAAACGTGAGGAGCTGGTGGAGTATATCTTTCTAGTGGAAGAGAAAAATCTGGATTTCATCGGGAAGATTTTGATTTACGTCCAAATCAAATTTTAGAAAAGTCGCTGTAGAATTCCTTTATAATTTATAAAGGAATTATTTATATTTTAAAAAGGAATTTCAATACAAATCAAATATCGGGTTGACCCAAATTTGAAATATCAAGCTAGAAATTCATATAGGAATATTCTAAAGCTGTATGGTATTCCACTATGAATATAGAAGATAATATTTATTTTTAAAAATTTAATTAGATTATATTTAAATATATTTTATATATTTAAATGGGTTATTTAGGACTTTAAAAATAGCCACTTTTGCAAACGAAGTCGGAATTCGATGAAACTAATTTTGTTGGATCCGCAATATTAAATAGTTGTTAGATTTCTAGTTTCGTGATTTTTAGAGTCACTATGTGGTCGTACGGATTTTTACAGTGAAAAACAGTCAGTATTTTAATGGTTAAAAATACGCTGTGTGAGCATACGAAGTCGGAATTCGACGAAACTAGTTTCATTGGGACCGTAATGTCAAAACTGTAGCTGCATGCCAATTTTCGTGATTTTTGGGTATCATGTGTGTTCACACGAATTTTCAGAAGGCAGATGCATTTTAAATAAGGATAAAAAAAATCTACCTCCATTTCCCTTATAAATACACCCCTAAACAATGCTTAAAACCTAGTTTCCATCCTCATTCGGTCAACACATTTTCCGCCTCCACCAAAAATGTGAAAACATGAAGAGCCTCATCTTCATAAAATTCATAGAAATCAAAAGAAAAATCTTTAAACTATAAAACACATATAGTTGAGATGCTGGCAGCCTTCTCTTCCTTCTGATGTGTATTTTGCCAGACTCGATCATTGTTTTGAGGTTGGGGTTTTTTCCGCAGTGACCTAGGGTTCGGGTTTCCTTGATTTTGGAGCATCGGTTCATGAAGTGATGTTGGTTTTTGGATTTAGAGGGTGCGGTTGCATCTTGTGATGGTTTTTGAGGAGATTCGACACTGAGAACCGTTGTGACTTCACCTGGTAGCTCGTGAAGAGCTGAGTGACGCAGAAAGGAGGAAGTGATCGAGTTTTATATTTTTGGTATAGGGTGGAAGAGGGGATGATGGAGAATGAAATGATGGAGTTTGTTCTTGGTACGGTTGATCGGAGAAGGAGAACGTGGGAGGCAAAATGGTGTTCGTGGACTTCCTGGAACCGTGCTTTTGTTTTGGGGAAGAAAGGGGAATCGTTCGGGTCTGGTAAATCAAAGGGGTTAATGGGCCAGCTTTGAGAAGTTAAGCCCAATTAATTTTTAAAGGGAATTTAAATTTTGTTTTGTTTTAAAATAGTTCAAACTTCTAGATCGAATAACTTTGTCATATATCATCAGAATTTTGAACGGTTGGATCCTTTAGGATCGTATGGACGACATCTACACACTGGAACTGACTGGGATTGGATTGGTGCTCGTTTGAATTTATGGCGAAATATATTGTTTGATTTAAATCAAACAAACAGTTTATCGTTCTTTAACGATGATCTGCCAAAGTGAGTAAATCTCACTAACTCTGAACAGTTTATATTTTCATGTTGTATTTTTAGAACTGTTAAAAATTGTCTGATTGATTATGTGTTGACTGTTTGATTAAACTGCCAGTCAGTTAGTTGAATTTCTATATTGATTCTGTTTAACATAATATATCATATGGAACTGAAAGTGATGTTGATTTTATTGTGTAACATCCGTGGATGCAGGGAAATAGTTTGGATGAATCCGACTGGATTCCTCAACAGTTATTTTATTGTTTTTCATATATTGTGATATATGACGTGATTTATAATATGTGGTTGATTATATGTGTTTGGACGATATTGGTCATCGTGATATGATGTGTTAAGTACCATAAAATATCGGAATGGGAAAAGGAGATTTTCAAAGTGATATTGAAAACAGAATATGTATAAATTGGAATATTTATAAATAAGAAATATTTATAATTAAGAAATATTTATAAATTGGAATAATTATAAAGTGAATTATTTATTTAGAATAAATAAATAATATGTTATAAAATGGACTATTTACTTAAAAAATAAATAGGAGATAATAAGTGAGATATTTATTTGTTAAACAAATAGGATAAGGTAATGGATTTATTTATTTGTTAAATAAATAGAATAAGAAAAGGACATATTTATTTGTTAAATAAATAGGGTTATTAAAGGAAACATTCAAAATAAATAAATAGGATATTAAACGGATTATTTATTTAGGAAATGAATAAGTTATGATAAAGGGATATTGACTTAGAAACTGAATAAGTTATAAAAGAGATGTTAAGCAAAATAAATAGAATAAAGGATTATTTATTTGGAAAATAAATAGAGGAGTTAATCGAATCGAGTTAATCGAACAGAGTAAAAGAAATAGAGTTAAACAAGATTAGAAACTGACTAGGGATTAGTTAAGTTGAATAGTTTTCTGAGTATCGATCTGATGTTGGTTTCGGCCTTCTTGGTTTATACTTAGAGAATTGTTCTCCTACTAGTTTACAGTCAGGGACTGATAGTTGTGAAATGATAGTGATATATAAATAAACAATGGAAATGTTTTCCAGTGTTAATAACGTATATTTCTAAACATAGAAAATAAGGAAAAATGAATATATATATATGATTGATGATTCTTTGATAGAATTTCCATTTGGAAATAATATCGTTGTTTGCACACGTGTTTTCTTTGATAGTTAACTCACAGACTATCGAAGTTTTGACCATTTTAACGTTGTTAATATGGAGAGACCGGTTGGATTATTATCCATAGAACCACTCTGTATTGGCATAAGCGTTGCGAATCATATATGCCAAAGATAATTGAAGACGGAGTAAAGTGCAAGGGCTATTGTATAAGTCTTAGATAACAGTGCCTAAGATGGATGTACTGAATAGTGCCTTCGGTTCATTCTGTTCCTGGATGACTTGTATGGATGAATATCTGACAGAGTATTTCCAGAAAGGTCACGTACATTTATTTCTTCAACCGTACCAAGAGTGGAAGCGGAGAAGGAAACTTCTTTAGCTAACACGTAATGTAATGTTGTAGACGTCAATTAGTGATTTTCGATGGATCTGACGATGTGACATTCGAAGTGAGTCTGGTGTGAAGATAAAGCGTAGCTTCTTGCCTCACATCCTGTAAATGACAGAAATCGGGCAGGCAGCATGGCTAAGTTAGTCGCTCCGAAGTAGGGTGTATAATCACCTTATCTAGAGTCTCATTTACTTCTAAAAATCTATTGTTGATGCTGTCCCATTCGGGAAACGGTTGCTGATCCCAACCGTTGGTGATATACATTCGATACACTCAAGCGAAATGAGTGGTCGGTCATGTGTGGTAGGGTTGCAAGATGTTCTTGTTGAACCCAGTGTATTCCTTTCTAGAGGTACACTAGCGAAAGGTGGTTCCATACCTTGTCATAGTTGGAAATCCATTACCCAATACGTGCTTGCGGTTTTGGTTGTATACTATATATGTAGAACATGAGATGAAAGCGTTTCTGCTAGATGATTATTATATTGTGGTTGATAGACATTATTGTAATATCAAAAGGTTTTTGATATAAAGATATTTTGGATTCTCATAAGGGAAAAACCCGTTCCGTTATACGGCGTGGTCTTATGAGATATCGTTTAATGGCTCAAACAGTTTTAAACTGTTTTACTCATACCTGTCCCATGACTGACCCGGAGTTTATTTTGTTTTGTTTTCTCTAAACTCTTGGGTGCCCAATTTTGTACGGGCAGTCAAGTAGTCGGGATTTACAGATATACTGGAAGAGCTTGGAGCAGGAGGCTTCAGGATTATATAGCTATAGTTATTTCCGCTGTGTTGTAAGTGTTGTACTTTGATAATGATGTATATTCAAGTACAATATTTTATTTCAAAGATATGTTATCTATTATATGTTATTTGTTCCGCTGTGAGGTTCGTGTTACTCTGATGTTGTGTTCTTCTTCTTCTTCTATTCTGAGTTTCTATCTTATCTATCCTCACCCTCTGTTTTCTTTCATTAATCATCCGGTATTTTCGACTCTTGATGTTCGATATGTGTTGTATACCGGATAATCAAGGTCGCTAAATTTCCAGGTCATTACAGTTGGTATCAGAGCTTAAGTTAAGTGAATTACCTTGGCTCTGTGGCATGACTCAGTAGAGATGGGGTTAGTAATACCCTAGATTGAGTTTGAGTGTATATATACGAGTGAACGTATTTGTTATTGATATAAAAATTGTGGAGATTTATTGGTTGAGTTTTTTATGAGTTCTGGTTGATCACTTTGATCCACTGTATCGGTAGGAGTTGATAAACACTTGAATACGATGAACCGTCATGGTATGTTTTGAAAAGAGGGTAAATGGAATAATTTTACCCAAATTATATTTTGATATAAAGGATCTATATTGGAATGATTATAATATATTAGATATATTGGTTGTTATTATAATCGAGTAAGATTATAGAAAGTGAAATGGTTATGTAAATAGCCGATTAGAATTCAGATAAGCATAACGAAATGAATTAAATCTGAATTTAAAACCAGAAATTGAATTAAAACTCTGGAAAATTGGATAAGTGTTTGTAAATGGATTTGGATTAAAAATAAGGAAAATTTAAGATCTTGGGAGATTTTAAATTGTTTTACAAGCAGTGTGAATTATATTTTGAAATGAATTTCAAAGTGGAAATGTTTAGAAATGGTTTTATAGTATTGAATTCACTTCGATCGCTAGAAAATAGATTCTGATGATGACAGCTGCATCATCAGTATTCATTTTCGAGTTGTAAGTGACGAATTACTACTAGAGATACTGTTTTGAATTTGTTTTGGGAAAGACAAGTTGTGTTGAATTTCAAAAAGGAAAATTTGATTTTTGAAAAGAGTAAACTATTTAAAAACTCTCAGGGAAAGACTGTTTGAATTAAAAACAAATTTAACAGAAATTTGTGAAAGCAAAATTGAATTAAAGTAAAGCCAGTAAAGTGGTAACAGAGATTGAATTAGAATGATATCAAGACAAATTGGATTGTGAGATTCAAATTTGAAGTGTAATGTGATAATCAAGTTAAGAGTTAGGAATCGAGAAGGAACTCGAGTTGGAATGATATTTGGCTCGGATATAAGCGAATGGTTGTGTTGTGGATAAAAGAAGATTGGAATTTGATTGGGATGACCCTTGTATCCGCTGAATTGATAACAGGTGGAAAGGATATAATGATATGCCGACAAAAGGTACAAGTTTATATTTCTATTGGATATAAGATTTATGAGCCGAATTGGCATGCCGCTTGGCTGTTTGATTTTCTTTTAGGATGGACATGGCCCAGAGAGGCGAGTGGTGGTTTGACGTATTGACCAGTACAAAGGAGGTGCTGGCGAAATTTTTCGAAAAGTTAAGGCGTTAGAAAATTTTCAGGATTTTTGAAAATTTTCTTTGAGAAGAATTAATTAATATTTAATTGAAATTAAATTGGTTCAGTTGAAACTGAAGTTAAGAAGTGAACAAATATGTTCTAACCAGACGATAGGGTCGTCCTCTACCTTAGCAATTTCGAGGACGAAATTATTTTAAGTGGGGAAGATTGTAATGACCCGCATTTGCAGAGGTATTATAATTAATTAATTTAATTATATAAATAGTGATATAGTGAATTAAATGGTGGTTTAATTTAATAATGGTGAATATTTAATTAAAATAATAAATTAAATAATATATTTAATTCTGAAATAATCAAAATTGGCTGAAATGGCGATATGGTGTGAACTGGATCATCTGTGATATTTAATTCAGTTTAGAATTGAATTAGAATAATGAATTTATTATTTGAACGACAATTTGAACGTATAATTATATTACAATTAAAATCGAGCTTGAAATGGCGCTGTAGTTCGTAAATTGGCGATTCGAACTTCAACTGAATGTACAGAATTCGTTTTAAGCCGGATTTCTGTGAAACAAGAAATGTGTGGAGCCGGTGGAGTATATCTTCCTAATGGAAGAGAAAAATCTGGATTTCGTCGAGAAGATTTTGATTTACGTCCAAATCAAATTTTAGAAAAGTCGCTGTGGAATTCCTTTATAATTTATAAAGGAATTATTTATATTTTAAAAAGGAATTTCAATATAAATCGAATATCGGGTTGACCCAGATTTGAAATATCAAGCTAGAAATTCATATAGGAATATTCTAAAGCTGTATGGTATTCCACTATGAATATAGACGGTAATATTTATTTTTAAATATTTAATTTAATTATATTTGAATATATTTATATATTTAAATGGGTTATTTAGGACTTTAAAAATAGCCACTTTTGCAAACGAAGTCGGAATTCGACGAAACTAATTTTGTTGGATCCGCAATGTCAAATAGTTGTTAGATTTCTAGTTTCGTGATTTTTAGAGTCACTATGTGGTCGTACGGATTTTTAGAGTGAAAAAAATTCAGTATTTTGACGGTTAAAAATACGCTGTGTGAGCATACGAAGTCGGAATTCGAAGAAACCAGTTTCATTGGGACCATAATGTCAAAACTGTAGCTGCATGCTAATTTTCGTGATTTTTGGATATTATGTGTGATCACACGAATTTTTAGAAGGCAGATGCATTTTAAATATGGATAAAAAAAATATCTACCTCCATTTCCCTTATAAATACCCCCCTAAACAATCCTTAAAACCTAGTTTCCATCCTCATTCGGTCAACACATTTTCCGCCTCCACCAAAAATGTGAAAACGTGAAGAGTCTCATCTTCATAAAATTCATAGAAATCAAAAGAAAAATCTATAAATTATAAAATACATATAGTTGAGATGCTGGCAGCCTTCTCTTCCTTCTGATGTGTATTTTGCCAGACTCGATCATTGTTTTGAGGTTGGGGTTTTTTCGGCAGTGACCTAGGGTTCGGGTATCCTTGATTTTGGAGCATCGGTTCATGAAGTGATGTTGGTTTTTGGATTTAGAGGGTGCGGTTGCATCTTGTGATGGTTTTTGAGGAGATTCGACACTGAGAACCGTCGTGACTTCACCTGGTAGCTCGTGAAGAGCTGAGTGACGCAGAAAGGAGGAAGTGATCGAGTTTTATATTTTTGGTATAGGGTGGAAGAGGGGATGATGGAGAATGAAATGATGGAGTTTGTTTTGGGCACGGTTGATCGGAGAAGGAGAACGTGGGAGGCAAAATGGTGTTCGTGGACTTCCTGGAACCGTGCTTTTGTTTTGGGGAAGAAAGGGGAATCATTAGGGTCTGGTAAATCAAAGGGGTTAATGGGCCGGCTTTGAGAAGTTAAGCCTAATTAATTTTTAAAGGGAATTTAAATTTTGTTTTGTTTTTAAATAGTTCAAACTTCTAGATCGAATAACTTTTTCATATATCATCAGAATTTCGAACGGTTGGATCCGTTAGTATCATATGGACGACATCTACACACTGGAACTGACTGGGAGTGGATTGGTGCTCGTTTGAATTTATGGCGAAGTAAATTGTTTGATTTAAATCAAACAAACAGTTTATCGTTCTTTAACGATGATCTGCCAAAGTGAGTAAATCTCACTAACTCTGAACAGTTTATATTTTCATGTTGTATTTTTAGAACTGTTAAAAATTGTCTGATTGATTGTGTGTTGACTGTTTGATTGAACTGCTAGTCAGTTAGATGAATTTCTATATTGATTCTGTTTAACAGAATATATCATATGGAACTGAAAGTGATGTTGATTTTATTGTGTAACATCTGTGGATGCAGGGAAACAGGTTGGAGGAATCCGACTGGATTCCTCAATAGTTATTTTATTGTTTTTCATATATTGTGATATATGACGTGATTTATTATCTGTTGTTGATTATATGTGTTTGGACGATATTGGTCATCGTGATATGATGTGTTAAGTACCATAAAATATCGGAATGGGAAAAGGAGATTTTCAAAGTGATATTGAAAACAGAATATGTATAAATTGGAATATTTATAAATAAGAAATATTTATAAATTGGAATAATTATAAAGTGAATTATTTATTTAGGATAAATAAATAAGATGTTATAAAATGGACTATTTACTTAGAAAATAAATAGGAGATAATAAGTGAGATATTAATTTGTTAAATAAATATAATAAGATAATGGATTTATTTATTTGTTAAATAAATAGAATAAGAAAAGGACATATTTATTTGTTAAATAAATAGGGTTATTAAAGGGAACATTCAAAATAAATAATAGGATGTTAAACGGATTATTTATTTAGGAAATGAATAAGTTATGATAAAGGGATATTGACTTAGAAATTGAATAAGTTGTAAAAGAGATGTTAAGCAAAATAAATAGAATAAAGGATTATTTATTTGGAAAATAAATAGAGGAGTTAATCAAATCGAGTTAATCAAACAGAGTAAAAGAAATAGAGTTAAACAAGATTAGAAACTGACTAGGGATTAGTTAAGTTGAATAGTTTTCTGAGTATCGATCTGATGTTGGTTTCGGCCTTCGGGGTTTATACTTAGAGAATTGTTCTCCTACTAGTTTACAGTCAGGGACTGATAGTTGTGAAATGATAGTGATATATAAATAAACAATGGAAATGTTTTCCAGTGTTAATAACGTATATTTCTAAACATAGAAAATATGGAAAAATGAATATATATATATATATATATACGATTGATGATTGATTGATAGAATTTCCATTTGGAAATAATATCGTTGTTTGCACACGTGTTTTCTTTGATATTTAACTCATAGACTATCGAAGTTTTGACCATTTTAACGTTGTTAATATGGATAGACCGGTTGGATTATTATCAAAAGAACCACTCTGTATTGGCATAAGCGTTGCGAATCATATATGCCAAAGATAATTGAAGATGGAGTAAAGTGCAAGGGCTATTGTATAAGTCTTAGATAACAGTGCCTAAGATGGATGTACTGAATAGTGCCTTCGGTTCATTCTGTTCCTGGATGACTTGTATGGATGAATGTCTGATAGAGTATTTCCCGAAAGGTCACGTACGTTTATTTCTTCAACTGTACCAAGAGTGGAAACGGATAAGGAAACTTCTTTAGCTAACATGTAATGTACTATTGTAGACGTTAATTAGTGATTTTCGATGGATCTGACGATGTGACATTCGAAGTGAGTCTGGTGTGAAGATAAAGCGTAGCTTCTAGCCTAACATCCGGTAAATGACAGAAATCGGGCAGGTAACATGGCTAAGTCGGTCGCTCCGAAGTAGGGTGTATAATCACCTGATCTAGAGTTTCATTTACTTCTAAAAATCTATTGTTGATGCTGTCCCATTCGGGAAACGGTTGCTGATCCCAACCGTTGGTGATATACATTCGATACACTCAAGCAAAATGAGTGATCGGTCATGTGTGGCCGAGTTGCAAGATGTTCTTGTTGAACCCAGTGTATTCCTTTCTAGAGGTACAGTAGCGAAAGGTGGTTCCATACCTTGTCATAGTTGGAAATCCATTACCCATTACGTGCTTGCGGTTTTGATTGTATACTATATATGTAGAACATGAGATGATAGCGTTTCTGCTAGATGATTATTATATTGTGGTTGATAGACATTATTGTAATATCAAAAGGTTTTTGATATAATGATATTTTCGATTCTCATAAGGGAAAAACCCGTTCCGTTATACGGCGTGGTCTTAAGAGATATCGTTTAATGGCTCAAACTGTTTAAAATTGTTTTACTTCTACCAGTCCCATGACTGACTCGAAGTTTATTTTGTTTTGTTTTCCCTAAACTCTTGGGTGCCCGATTTTGTACGGGCAGTCAAGTAGTCGGGAATTACAGATATACTAGAAGAGCTTGGAGCAGGAGGCTTCAGGATTATATAGCTATAGTTATTTCCGCTGTGTTGTAAGTGTTGTACTTTGATAATGATGTATATTCAAGTACAGTCTTTTATTTCAAAGATATGTTATCTATTATATGTTATTCGTTCCGCTGTGAGGTTCGTGTTACTCTGATGTTGTGTTCTTCTTCTTCTATTCTGAGTTTCTATCTTATCTATTCTCACCCTCTGTTTTCTTTCATTAATCATCCAGTATTTTTGACTCCTTATGTTCGATATGTGTTGTATATCGGATAATCAAGGTCGCTAAATTTCTGGGTCATTACAATACTATATAAAAATCATATTTTTATTATCTGTACTATATGAAAATCATATTTTTATTCTTATTAAAAATCATACACTTTCATTTAAAAAGAAAAATATAATCTTTTCATGTTAAAAATATAATCTTTTCAATAGTAAAAATCCTATCTTTAAAAATCAATTCTTTTTAAATCCTAAAGCCCTATTTCATTTAAAAAGAAAAATTACATAACTAATTACCTAAATAAGTTAAGATATAAATAATAATAATAATAAAAAGAGAATATAAAAAAAACTTACATCATCGTATTTGGGAGAGGGGGATTTCATGTTGTTGAGGAGGGGGGAAAGGAGGAGCTCGCGGTTCAGGTGGGTGGCGGCGGGGCTGGACGCCGGCGGTGGGTTTGGCTAGGGCGTGGTGGTTGCGTCAGTTTCAGGGAGGCCTGGAGGGGGGTTTCGCGGTTTTGAGGAGGTGGAGGAGGAAGGGGGTCTGGAGCGATGGTCGGGGGTCGGGGAGGGGGAACGACGGTGAGCGTCGGTCGCCATTTTGATTTGGGGGGGGGGGTCGATATTTTCTTTTCGAAGAAAATGAGAGAGAGAGAGGGGGTTATGTGTAAAATAAATTTATTATTATTTAATTTTATTTAATTTTCTAAAAAGGGTTGACTTTTTATTTGAATCTCAAATCGAGCCCAACGACTGTCGCCCGTAGCTAATTACCCCAATTTCGAACGCAATGGGATATGTCCCGCAAGCTTATTCGACTGTTTCAATCGGTTTCCATTTAAATCAAACTTTAAATCTATATATTCTATTTTAAACGTACTTTCCAATTTACCGGGGCTACACACTAACTCTAAAAATTCCCGAAAAATATTTTCTAGCTTCGTATTGACGATACGGTCCTATCAAAACTAATTTCGTCAAATTCTGAGACCGTTTGAAAAATGGCAATTTTCTGGTCGATCGAAATTGATTGATACTGTCAAAACACGTTTTCTTTCGCCACGCTCACATATTGCTTTCAAAAATTATGAATTTTGAAACCTAGCAATAACTTGACATTCCAGATCCAACAAAAGTTGTTTCGTCGAAAACAGAGGTCGTTTGCAAAATGACTATTTTTAAGGGCCAAAATTCCATAGCGACTATTCTGAATTTTCAATTGGACATAACTTTTTTATTCCCGCTATGAAATTTCAATTTTTCGGATTCGTTGGAAAGATATTCTCAAATAGATTCAAATATTTTTGGTTCGCTAAAATCCGGTTTATTTTTAATCTTGTACATTCATTTGAACTTTGAAATCGAATTTTCAAACTACCACGCCATTTTCAATTCCTTTTATATTTAAAAATAATTATTTATATTCTAACGACGATCTATATAAATATATATGTTCAAATTTTATTCATATCAAATTTCTCGTCGTTATTATTTAAATAATTCGTTTTAAATATTCAAAATTCACTAAAATTGCCAAAATAAAAATTTTAAATTGGCTCGGATTTCCTTGTTATTACAGTAGCACGATCATGAAAACTGGTTTGCCTTAGTAATGGGGCCATAGGCATAGCTACTTCACTAGGCCTTGTCTTCCTACCGTGCTTCCTTTCGACTTCCAATAGAATAAGGAAGATTTTTGGCCCTCATCCACAAGAATTGCGTGGATAAGAGCATTCACCATGAGCCCTGCACAAAAGCTCCTTGCTCTTCTGATACAATATGGTTGGATTTCATGCAATTAACCACCTCTTATACGAGTTATTGCACAAACTAATCGGCCTATAATTCTTCAACTGAAACCACGAAGGTTGCCTTTAGACTGATAATAGCGTCGGCAACCAGCAAAACTCAATCATTGACGGCTTCCATTTTTTTTCTTCACCACATGAGACTTTTTTTGGAGCTAAAGCAACGACAATATGATTGCCAGTCGTTAAGCATATCTCAATTGTTAAGCATATCTCAATCAGATGCGAAAAGCCAAAGCGGACTGATTACCGGTCGTTGAGACCAAGGATGTGAGCCTGAACCCCCAAACAAGTAAGTAGTTCGTCTGTTGTTAATAATAGGGGTCCAAGTATTAAGCTCTTACTTAGGGCTTAGGAACTGCTGGCCTAGTTGGAACTGCATCCCCTCTGTCTGTTGGGATTCTGCTGCCTAAGCACCCCATCGATGTCCGTGAGATACATGATGAGCGGATGCCCCTGGTGGTACCAAGGCTGGAGGACTATTTAAGTACTCTTTGATGCGGTCGAAGAGAAAGCATAAGCCTAAGCCTAAGCCTAAGCTAGTAGACGACTAGTGAGTAATGAGAGATCAACAGAGTAAAGAGACTGCTTCTTGAGGTGCTTGCGTAAGTGCATTCTGTGCCACCCAGTATATTAATCCCAGCTTCACTACCAAACTTTCACAAGTAAGCAGCTTCGGTTTGCACGTTCGTGAACTCTATCAAGCACTCACTTCGGTCTTCCTTGGTATGCATCACCTCGGTCCAAGAATAGTTTGGATCGGTCCTATTAATATACAACCTCCCAATGTTTATACTGGACTTGCGCCATTGTTTATACTGGATCGGTCTGTTTATACTGGGAGTTCCAATTGATTAGGGTCGCCTTATTTTCTTTTTCTTGCTTTTCTGACAAGATAGCAGATCTCAGAAGGTGCTTGCGATTCAAGCTTAAATTACTACCGCATTGCCTGCAGGGGATGATTCGAGAGGTGAGAGTTTAACCTCTTGATTTAGGAGTTCAGAGTGCTATCGGACTTCTAGAAAGTAGTTAAGCTAGTAGAGAAATATCGGGGAATCGAATTCTGGTTGAAGGAATAAGGTAGGAAAGAAAGCAACCTGTATATTAATTAGGCGAAGGCGATCGAGAGAGGGATTAAACGAGGGTGAGAGTTGCTAGGGCGAGGTGCCAGTATATTAATTCGGGAGGGATGGAATGTTCTACATCGAAAGCGGACCAAGAGCATTCCCCAGCTTCCCTATTAGATTGTCTATCAGGAAGGAAGAAGCAATCACAAGCATCTCTCAGCTCATTTGCCACGTCAGTCCCCTATTGGCTCTGTTGATCCACGTAGACAGAGGGACATGTGACTTTCTTCATTATGATGTGTGGGCTTTTGCCAATTCACGTATAGCACCAACTAGGCCGTGTTGCGCACGTGCATATGTGAAATTTCCTATAATAGGGAGACCAGTGCTTTCAGGCTCTTCCAAACTTCTTGTTTTCTTTTGTTGGAAAAACCAACGCAAATATCTATCAGTCTCTTTGATATTTTCGGGCAGCCTCAGAATGGAAAGACAAATGATGGCAGAGTTATTTAGGACATTAGAATGGTGATTCCTCACAATCGCTCCCTGTGATGCTGCGGAACCATGGCAATTAGGATCTCAAGATGCAGCTACACCTATTATGCAAGGAGTCATTGACTTACATCACGATATCTTTTTCTTCCTCATTCTGATTTTGGTTTTCGTATCATGTATCTTGGTTCGAGCTTTGTGGCATTTCCACGAGCAAACTAATCCAATCCCGCAAAGGATTGTTCATGGAACTACTATAGAGATTATTCGGACCATCTTTCCAAGTATCATCCCGATGTTCATTGCTATACCATCGTTTTCTCTGTTATACTCAATGGACGAGGTGGTGCAACCGAAGTGAGGTTAGCGATGCGCTATAGTAGCACCGAAGCCTATGTACTATAATACTGAACCAAGGACTCTCCGCCTTATCTATTGAAGTTGTCGCTGAGTTCTAAACGAATGGGATCCTTGGTGGCTCAATCTATAGATAGAAAGACTTATAATGGGAAACTACCATGTTAGGTTGG
Source organism: Allium sativum (assembly GCA_030737875.1). NCBI lineage: Eukaryota > Viridiplantae > Streptophyta > Magnoliopsida > Asparagales > Amaryllidaceae > Allium > Allium sativum. The sequence goes on along the minus strand of CM060916.1, from coordinate 607,796,863 downwards.
AGAGAGATGGGACCGGTTATAGTTTATGGAGAGCAGATGCAAGATTTTTCTTTCCATAGCCGGCCAAATGACTATAGGATCATCGGTCTACTCTACCTCAATTCACCATTTCGAACCTTATACAGAAAGTTTTTCCATACCAGCTCCTTCTACCTATACCGCAGTTGAAGCACCTAAAGGAGAATTTGGTGCCTTTCTTGTTAGTAATGGAAGCAATCGTCCCTACCGTCATAAAATAAGAGCACCTGGCTCTACCCATTCACAAGGACTCGATTATATGTCCAAACATCACATGCCAGCAGATGTAGTCACCATCATAGGTACTCAAGATATTATGTCTGGAGAGGTAGATAGATAAGACTACGTCTTGCTTGATCAGGACCGTCTATTGCGAGCCAAAACACCCTCAAATAATCAATATCATCGGTCGAAGGTAGCACAAAGGAACTTATTCCAAGCTCAAGTGCAAGAACAACTTAACCACTAGGCGCATAGCGAGAAAGCATATTTTTTCAATTATAGCAATTATGGAGAAGACAGATCTTAGTGCCAACAACTCAGTAAACCACTACTCGATTCTGATACCAATACCTTGTATAATAAAAATGCCCTGCTGGGTTTACCAATCAGTACACTAGGAAACAAAGCAGGGGGCTTGCCCCTTCAAAAACCTTGCCAGCAATCCCGGAAATATTCTTACACTCGATCAAAGAAAAAGAAAGATATTTCACATGTCAAAGTTTAGGGAAATGTTCTAGTCAACTGCGCCGATTAGGTAATAATATTGGTAGGTTGTTGTGCCCTTTGTCCTTGTATGTTCCCAGATTGACATAATAAATAGACAAACTAATTGATATAAATAACCGAAACTCCAGTATAACCTCTACCTTCGGTTGCCTAAGGAAAGAGCTTGTGGCCCGGTGTATGCAAAGTGCGCTATTTCATATTGGATTGACTTATCATCTAGGTAATGAGAAGCTCCCCGCCACTTTGGATAGATCTCATAGATCCATCAGCAAAGTATTCCTCCCCTAGGTACTCCCGAAGTGATTTGAATAAGTCATAGCAAGAGAGTAATTTGGATTTTGTGACTTGGTTTACAGGAGCTTCGGCATCGGTTGAACCAGCTGTTTGTGACGATTTTCTATGCGCTTTTCGCTACATAAATTATGGGACACCCTATAGATTAGAGGTCCAGATTCGCATCTATAGACTCCTAATAAAAGAACCAAAGCTATCAGTTCCTCCCCTGGTTCATGTAGAATGCCGCCTCCCAAATGAAAAAATAAAAGTAAACTAAGTTAACTAACCGAGGTAGCGATCGCTGGTGCATAATACACCTTTCATACTGAAGAAAGCGAGGGTGGCCTATTAACTTGACATTTCTATCCTCGTGATCGGGAAAAAATCCTGAACAGGGAGATAATAAATAAAAATCTCAATATTAATTCAAAATTCCGTATTTAGTATTCGCTGCTGATAAAAGGTGCTCGGGTACCAGAGGGGACCCTGTATTTTATATTGGGGGACCAAACTTCTTGGCTAGGCGAGTTCTACCGCCCGCTGTCTCCTTCTAAAAACTTCTTTCTATTTTTGAGGATTCACAAGTCGAGTAAAATAAAGAGGTCAGGTTAAGCTCAGTGCAAATTCCTTTTTGTTCGACTAACTTACTAGAATTAATAAATAAGATCTAAATGGGAGTTTCAACCCAGTATATTAATTGGGATCTAACATGCCCTATATATTGAGGGAGCGGGAGGAGAACTTGGTACTTTAACCAAAATGCCTTGACGAAATGTCCATTTTTGTACCAATTACTCAAACAACAGAACAACCCCTATCATTTCAAATAATTTGGATCGGTCCCCTCTCGACTGGTCGAAGTATACCTTCCTTCGATCTTACGACCAAAGTAGTACCTTCTTGTTCAAAGATGTACCAGCACAAGTCGCATCTCTCTATAAGAGTTCACTGCCCCCCTCGTTCTTTCTTTAACTCAACCACATTAGGTTAACTAAACTACTACTTTCTTCTCTTTCGTGACCAGTACCCGGAACTATAATACTTCTTTCCCCTATCCCGCTGGGAAGTTTCGTTGCGAAGCTAATGTAGTCGACAACTGCGCTACCAGACTTGCTACCTTCTCTCAGTTGTCTAAGTATTCGATAAGATCAGTCTATGTCCTTCACGCTACTTAACTTAGGCGTCCTTATTGTTCAGTTTCACCAGAATTGACTTTCACACTAGGCACTTCAGAGCCGAACAGAAGAATGGTGACGTGACCTGTTCTTTCTATTGTTCCTTTCAAGGTGCGTAGCAAGGTAGCTAAAGGAGGCGCTACAGATCGAATCATGAAGTGTTCTCTATCTAGGTTAAGCCAGGTTTCTATTGTTAGGATAACCATTGTGCCAATAGCATGACTCAACCTTTGCTAGTTCAGTCAAATTACCGTACCATGCTAAGCAACAGGAGGTGCCTTACTATGGCTTATTCTCTGAAACCAAGTGCCATTAGAACTACTACCATTTATATGACTCACAACCAAGTGTTATGTTCACTACTATGGAAACCACTACTATTGCAACGAGTATGAGTACTTACTATTGACTCTTCTTCGAAACCTAGTGCCATGTTGATTCATTTGGTGAAAAAGAGAGAGAATGTTTGTTGACCGGTTAAGCTAAGGCGATGCGCATCTACTACCATAACCATAAGAAATCAATTGATTTCTTGCTGCTACGAAGTAGAAGTCTAACTTGATTGAGTCAGTGCGGGCAGGGATGCCGCGGGTGTGCTAGACCGGAGGTAACTACTTGTATTCCAATAAGGGAAAGACTATGCAGTAGGCATGGTTCATTATGTGAGTCTTTCCAAAGTGAGAGCTTCTGCACCTCCTATTCTAGGTTGTGGTGTTGTGGAAGATCTAACTCCTGCTGAGAAACATATTCTTAAAGCAAGTAAACCAAGAATACCGGTTTTAAGCGAAGTAGTTGACTTAATAGGATAGGCTGAACGGGAAGCATTCCAGCAGCCTGCCTCGTGAATGTTAATATATAGCGCCTCTCTCCGCCTTTCCCTGGTTTGGATGCCTCAGAAGCCTAAAAATAAGAAGTTGCTTTGAGATCCAACATTAGTAGTCATCCCATAAGTCCCCGATGAATGAACCGGTTCAATGAGGCTTCCCATGCGTTACAAGTAGAGGCCGCTTGGAATCTATTCAAAATCACGGAGATCATTCATTCTAAGTTGAGGACGAGAGACCTTACTTCGTAACCTAGGCGCTTTTTGAATATGAGTGGGGCTCAATCAATTGGTTTCTTTTAGAACTGGGATTGTAAGCGAAAGAAAGATCTTCCCATTTGGACTTCCCTATATATTGGATCTCTCCATCCATGAGTCCAAGGACTCGAACAAGTCAAGGCAACTAAACTCTTTAGCAGGTCCGTGTCCACTAGCTCCTTAGCTCACTTCTTGGTATTAATACGCCATTTGGTCTTTCTGGGTGCTCTACATCCCTTATTTTGGATGCCTCCTTGAATTAATATACTGGATCGGTCTCTCCAATCAATTTAGTATGAGTTTCGGAATAATCCTGGGCATCGATCTCCTAATAGAGACAATATGAAAGACGTCTCGTACGAGACTAGTATCTCCGTTTGTGTTCGTAATTCATTCACGATGAAAGAGCGGGTTTGAATGACCAACAAATCCATACATGGCTAACGTGCCTTGGGGAGAGTCCAATCTATTCTTCTCTGCCCAAGCCCCGAGGGTTCGCATAGTCGGGTTACCAGCTGGCATAGTATATTCCTGTGATTGAATCATTGATTGGATACTCTTTCTGGTTCAATCACAAAGTAAATCCACCGTCAATCATTGACTGAAAGCCAGATGCGCATGCCAGGGCAGATAACAAGAAAGATAAAAAAAGATTTTGACTGGTAAATATTGAGAAATAAAGTCAAATTCGCTAGAGTTATGCTTAACACATGAAAGGAGAAGTTGAGTGAACTATTATTACTTCTCTATGAGTGAACAAAGGTTGACTTGCCATTGGTCTAATAATAGAGAGTTCCCTAGTTCTTACTGATCTTCGAGTGGAATGTTTGACGCAGTTGTCATGTTGATATCGGGAATCCAACCATTTCTTTGCAGTAGATCTTTCTTCCATCAAGTGAAGACTTCCTCTTCTATACCTTCTTTCTTATCAATCCCAAATGCTTCACATGCAACTGGTCGAACCCGGTCTCTTCGAATTTCAAACATGGAAATTGATAGCAACTATGTTTAACATAAGCAAGCCGAAGATGAGACTAATAGCCGAGTTACGTTCTTTGCTTCTTCTTGAGGCGAGGATGGAAAAGAAAGAGAAAACGAATGCAAGGGAGCCTAGTAAGCTACGTACTCTAGTAGTGAATACCAGCCAAAGGTGTTCTTTCATAGGTAGGCAGCCAAGCATCTCTTCGTGTAGCGAAGTCGGTTGGTTGATTGGGGCGAAGCACAACTCAATAATGAGTCCTTTTCCTAGGTATTTCATGTTGTATGGAACTACCTAGCTCAGGTATGATATTAAGGAGGACTTGACTTATATTATAGAACGTCTAAGAAGAGATAGGCGCGCGATCAGACTAAAAGCCTTCCGTCCGTGAGGAAAGTCTTTCTTGCTTCTGCTGGCATAGTTTGGTGCTTGGTTCGGACTAGCTTCACTTGGTTCTTCGGCTCCTACTAGCGTCATCTCTCCGTTAGGCTTATGTATTCTCGCGGAACTTATATAGTAGGTTCATCAAAGCAAGATATGAGAGAAGTAAGAGGCCTAAGTATGCATGGAGCGTTGCACAACTCCTCTGGATGTGCTTTTCCCAGGTATTTCATTCTGGAATTTGGCTTATGAAGGAGCAGATAACAAGAAAGATAAGAAATATTTCGACTGGTAAATATTGAGAAATAAAGTCAAATTCACTAGAGTTGTCGAGGTATTTCGAATTGTTTGTTGACACGGGCAAAGTAAGGGAAAATATCTGAAATGATTTCAATATTGGGAGTTTCCTTGGACATATAATAATTCCAAATTGAATCTCTTTTAGAAAGAAGATCTTTTTTCTCATGGCTCGAGTGCCCTTACGAAACTTTCGTTATTGGGTTAGCCATACACTTCGCATGTTTCTAGTGATTCACATGGTATCATCAAATGATACAAGTCTTGGATAAGAATCTACAACGCACTAGAACGCCCTTGTTGACAATCCTTTACTCCGACAGCATCTAGGGTTCCTCGAACAATGTGATATCTTACACTGGGTAAATCCTTAACCCTTCCTCCTCTTACTAATACTACAGAATGTTCTTGTAAATTGTGGCCAATACCAGGTATGTAAGCAGTGATTTCAAATCCAGAGGTTAATCATACTCTAGCAACTTTACGTAAGGCAGAGTTTGGTTTTTTGGGTGTGATAGTGGAAAAGTTGACAGACAAGTCACTCTACAGAACCGTACATGAGATTTTCCCCATATATGGCTCCTCATTCAATTCTTTCAAAGTAATTGGATCCTTTTCTTCATTCGATAATCTCTTCCCTTCTTCCACTCTGCCCCGAAGAGTAACTAAGATCGATTCATTCACGTTTTCATGTTCCAATAGAACATTTTCCATTTAGGATCAAAGAAGAAGATTATTCTTTTTACCAAACATATGCGGATCAAATCACAATCTTTTATTCTAATCTAATAAGAACAAGATATCAATAAATAGTTTGGATTGCCCCCCATTCTTCGAGAATTAGAAAGATCCTTTTCGAGTTTGAATTTGTTCATTTGGAATCTTGGCTCTTCTATTTTCTACTTTTTTTATTCTTTATTTCATTTTGATTTTCTTTCCCTCTCTTTTCTTTTTATTTCCTTCCATCATTCCTTAAGTCCCATAAGGTATAGTGAACCTGTAAAATCTGACCCATTTTCTCATCGAGCGAGGGGTACGAAATAAATCAGATTGATTTTTCGATCAAAAAAAGTACTATGTGAAATCTTCGGTTTCTTCCTCTTCCTCTATCACATAGGTACATCATTTGGTTTGAATCAATAAAGAACCTTTTCTTCTGTATGAATTGATATTATTACATTCCAATTCCTTCCCGATACCTCCCAAGGAAAATATCAAATTGGATCCAAAATTGACGGGTTAGTGTGAGCTTATCCATGCGGTTATGCACTTTTTAAATAGGAATCCATTTTTTGAAAAATCCTGGCTTTCGTGCTTTGGTGAGTCGTCCCAGATCCTTTCAATGACCTATGTTGTGTTGAAGGGATATCTATATGATACCATCGATTGCGTAAGGCCAGCAATAGCAACGGATCGGGGAAAGTATATAGAAAAGATAGTTCTTTTCTATTATATTTAGTATTAGCTAGTGATCTTGGCCTAGTATATTAATTAGAGTCCCTTCCTTCGTGATGAACTGTTGGCACTAGTCCTACATTTTGTCTCTGTGGACCGAGGAGAAAGGTGGATCAACGGGAAGAGGGTTGTGCCATGAGCGAAGCAAGGGGTCAACTACTTCAAATATACAACTTGGATTCTGGCAATGCAATGGAGTTGGACCCTCATGTCGATACGAATGAATCAGTCTTTCCACAGAGGTAAATCTTTGCCTGCTAGGCAAGAGGGCAACAAGTTAAAAATTCTATCTCGGTAGGACATGTATTTTCTATTACTATGAAATTCATAAATGAAAATGAAGTAGTTAGTGGTGGTGTTACCATTATTCTTTTTCTTGTATGTGTTCCTAAGAAAAGGAATTTGTCCATAATAGCGCAAAATGAAGGCTCGGCTCCAAGTTGTTCAGGAATAGTGGCATTGAATTTCTCGACCATTTGCCTTAGGATTAGTTAGTTCTATTTCTCGATGGGGTCGGGAAGGGATATAACCCAGCGGCAGAGTGTCACCTTGACGTGGTGGAAGTCATCAGTTCGAGCTTGATTATCCCTAAACCCAATAGGAGTTTTTCTATTTTGACTTGTTCCCCGCAGCGATCGAACGAGAATGGATAAGTGGCTTGTGGTATTGACGTGATAGGGTCGAGATGGCTATATTGCTGGGAGCGAACTCCAGGCTAATATGAAGCGCACGGATCCAAGTTATGCTTGGAATGAAAGAAATTCCGAATCAGCTTTATCTACGAACAAGGAAGCTATAAGTAATGCAACTATGAATCTCATGGAGAGTTCAATCCTGGCTCAGGATGAACGCTAGCGTTTTGCTTAACACATGAAAGGAGAAGGTGTTGATCTAATAGTTACTATTTATGGAAGCGTACGTAGTTTCTACTGAAACTAGGTGCCCTGCTCAACTATTAGTTTCGTTTTGGAGCCATAGGAGGCTTCCTTCCTCAACTCCCGAGATGATGCATGATTTGAGATCAACCAGAGAGGTCTTCGTGCACCTATGGTCCTTCCTTAGGTCCCCTTCCAGTCCCGTATTTGAACACAAGGAGGTATTATATGTCAAAGCACAAGCGTTATGAACTGTCGTTTAAGGCACCTGAACCTGAGTCTGATGATCCTATTCTAGTAGATGCACCTGAGCCAGAGTTAGATTAGACCGTTCTAGGGGAACTAGGTTACTTGCCCAGAGCTCCCAGCGATTAGTTAAAAGCATGTACAGCGGGAGCGGGTGAAGAGGTAGTATCCGTCGACTATCCCAAGCTTTTTGCCTACAAGGCCTGCGAATACCCTCCTAAGTGAAAGCGAACAGGCGAATAAGCCGGTGGATTATAGGAAAACGGAGATTCTAACGTCTAGAGTAATTGTCGGAAGCTTCTCATTTCATTTAAGGTACGTAGCGAAGAGAGATCATTCGTTCGACTTGGATGAACTAGGAGCAAGAGAGGAAGAAAAGCAAGATAAAGAACACAACGAAGGAGAGCAAGTATATTACTCTTGGCCAGGGCACTAAGGGAAGTGAATATGAACAGGAGATGAAGCTACTGATGGGACCGCGACCGATGTTAGTCTCCCTTGGTAAGTGATTGGAATTAATCAATATTAATACTAGCTCACTAACCTTAGGCTTCGTTCGTTAACTAGCTAATCAAATAGTATCAAACTACTAAATCCTTGGCACAGATTAGTTGGTGGTGCTAGTGCCATGGTTCTTTCTTCCCTTTCCGGAATAATATAATAGTTGCCTGAACAACAGCTTTCGGAAGTGCTAACCTAGCCATAGTAAATCTCTTATGCTAACATAACATAAGGTATTTCTTTAGGGCAGGAGTTCAGGGAATCATAGTATATATATCTAGCATGAAGTGGCAGGTAATTCTAGAAGTGAAGGAATTAATATACTGGTTGCTCACGCTCACCTTCGCTCATACGTCTGTTACTAGCTAACTAGTAGCAAGATTAACTAGTTTTGTTTCATCAATGTTTATACCTCCCCAATTAATATACCTCCCTTCGCTCGTAATTAATATACTGAGGAAGACGAAGCCGGTCAAAGCACCTTTTCCCCTGTGTTGGAACTAACCTATGGATGGAATGGAACAGTAGGCCATAATTCCAATCCCCGTTGTCGAGCACCTAAGTCACCTCACCCAAAAGGTCAAGTCCATATGTTTGATCCAAGCTATTGGCTAAGCCCAGGCAGAGATATAGGACCTTTACCATTAGTGGTAAGGCCCCACACGAAACTTTAAAGAAGTGAATTTAGGATACATTAGTCCCACTCCCCGAAAGCCAGATGTGAAATCTAGGCCTTATACCATTCTATTTGGGAACATTGATTGACGCTTAAAGGTCTGGTCGAGAGCCGGACTCGAGGGCAGTGCCGCAGCAAGGAGAAGGCTAAAAGACCAAGTTGCTAACGAAGGGGGAGGTTTTCATTCTACGGGATAAGGGTAGCCTTTCAATCTCTATCCCAAGAAAGCATTGGCGTCGTTCCGAATTAATATACTGGGGGAAAGGCAAACCTCTTACCTTAGGTACCACCGGGCAAGGCCTCTATTGCTTCTGTACCAATCTGGTCAAGCCAATAAATAACAGAATGATCATGTGGATCTCGAAAGCCGCTATCCCTATGTGTTTGCATGGAGTTCAATCCCGTAAAAGCTAGAGCTGCAACCCCAACGGAAGAGCCACCAACGACTACCAGATGAGCAACCTTCAAAAAGCACAGGATGAGCCAAGGGGAACTAGAATCTGATTTCTCTGGATCGTTGCCGAAGCAACTATCTTTTCGGGGCGCAAAGACCAGTGCAAGAACCAAGCCAATTGGGAAAGCAATGACCCACCCAATTAAGTACTGGACCGGAACCCATGAAAGAGATAGCCCCTTTGAGCAGTAGCCTACCTACCGAATCCAGTCGATTGATCGATCACCCTATTACTTAAGCAACTGTAGTGGTCCCATCTCGATCTCCTAAGTGACGAAAGGGAGAATGGAAGAATAACTAAGAGAAAGAAGCGTTTCGATTCCCACCAAGAAAACGAAAGCGCTAACATGCAACGACTTTATCAGTGCTCCTGATGATGCCTGCTTCGACTTGCACCAACCTTAGGCGAGCTTTCTCAGGGCTCAGCTACTCCACTCCAGTCGCTTCTTTACAAGTTCAAGAGAGATTTCAAAGGTCACTAGAGTGGCATAATAACTACCACGAAATAAAATGCTATTTATTTGATAGAATGGATCGATCCTCCCTATAAGTATACTGGATCGGTCCCCTTGCCCTAATGTTTGTACTGGGCTACGCTCTTCTATTCTTCTTTTTAGTTGACTGGATGAGGCCCGGAATGGCTTCTCCACTAATGGAATGGTTTTATCCCAAGGTTGGCATTTTCTTTTCTGCAAACACAAGTTCTTATCTCTCTTGTACCTGGGTCGGTTCGAAAAGAGGTTTATGCCGCTACGCACCTTCCGGACTTGTTGCTTGCTCCTTTAAACGGGGTTTAGTTCTTCTTCCTGCGTCGAGCTACACTACCTTGTTATGCCCGGTTCCGACTTGCTTGGCGTAGATGTTGTGAGGCTTCGCCAATTGAGAACAGAGGAGCGGAAAGCCTTAAGAGTTCACAGCGTGGGACAGAGTGAAAGAGAACCTTACATGGTGAGTTAGCCCTGCCCGGAGGAATTAATATACTGGGCGTTTCCTCCTACTTCTATTGTTATTAGGGAGTGAATGGGAACCTCTACTCTTCCTTGTTTCTTCTTTAAGAAGACTGAGTTAGTAGCAAATGAGTTAACAACTGGTCTTGTTAAGTTATTGGTTTAGTTGCTTCAATTGGTTACTTCTCCGTTCAATTGCTTGTTGCTTCAGTTGCTGCGATTCGTGTTTGCCTATAAGTATACTATACTGGTGTTTCAATTTCAAGCAAGTATTCCTTATCCCTTATGAGACATGAAATACGCTCAAATCGAGATTGGGATAGTCTTTAGCCAACTTAATGGATTCCAACAGGGCTAGGTAATGCTACATAACTCGTAGACCAAAGTGCTTGGGCCTACTCTTCTCACTCGTGCCTCGTTACCTTGTCCATTGTTCCTTATTGGCTTAGTTAGCACTACCTTCGTTCCCGTAGCTAGCCAACTGTTGTAGTCCGGGGCATCTTGTTCTTTCTAACTATTCGTCCCTTCGGTCCCCTGAGATTCATAAACTGAACAATGGACTTGAAATAAAATAAATAAATCTAGCTAACAAGCAATATCTTTAGGAAAGACTTATCCGGCGAAGTAACTAAGCTTGGCTTCTACTAGTAATAAGCCCATATGAAATGGGATATGAGTTGGGCTGATACACAACTTATACAATTGAGGTGTTTGCCTCACTTACACTTGCCTCATGGTCAACAAAAAAAAGTTCTTTCAGGTAACGATTATATATCTCTTGGATTCCAACAGGAGCTAGCATAGTCAGACAACTAACTGCTTCTCACTGGTAAGGTAAGCCTGGTGTTTATAACCTCTATACCTGGGCGATCTCAATGAGTACGCGGTGGTATGATAGAAATTACCCCAAACTACAATGGAAGCATCATCTCTTCATCAGTCTGCTCACTCTTTCTATCTGTCTTGTCTGTCTGGTCTAGGGAGGTTTCTTACTCTTAAACAAGTTGTTTCGGCAATGGCATCGATGACCGAATTGATGCCTAGTGTGTAGTGAAATGTAAGGAAATGCATAAAAACTAGAGCTAAGGTTATATATCCCCTTCCTTCTGCTTATGCTTCTCTAGTCTTTCTTTAGTAATAAGGATCATGGGTCCTTCTTTGTCGCCATATCTCTGAAATGTCTCGAGAGGTCCCCTATCTGTTCAACAGGTGTGCCAATAGCTTATTCGTTTGTTGTAACATTGTTCAATCCATCCCTAAACTTTTTAATATAATCCAACCAAAAAACTGGAATTCTTAGTTGGTTCGGGTATTGGTACCAGAGAGAGTTAACAGAACTTGAATATGCAAAGTTAAAGAAGAATTCTCTCCTATCCTCATCCGAACACATGTATTATGCATAACAAAAGAAAGGATAAGTTGAGAGAAACCAGGGAATCAATAGTACTATGATGATAGTTCGGGTTCAAGTCATAGATAGACTATGGAGAGCTACGCACCTTGATCTTACATGGGGAAGGGGATGAAGACTCACAAGGCCTTCTTTCATCACTCCGGGAAATGATAAGACCTCAGGGCTCTTCTTTGGTTTCGAGTCGCGTACTCTGGATCTTTTGATGGAGTACTTATGCGTCTCTTAGAGTTTGATAAGAGAACTCAAATCATAAAAAGAAACATTACCTTTGATCATTGAATACATATAATCTTCTAGAAATCGATAATTTAGAAAGATAGTTGATATTTCTTTCCATTTATTGAGAAAACGGCTGTAATAGCGCTCGGATCCATTATTGGAGCTCCCATTAAAGTATCTTACAACTCCTAAAGAGCACCAGCTAAAGCATCTTTCTTTTAAACTGAAAGGGGATGCTACTACCGTTCGTGAATTTATACGTGAATTAAGATCGAGAAAAAGGAAGTTTTCCAATCACTAACTTAAACCCATGACTTGCCCTGAGAAGAGAGAAAAGAAGAAAAATCGAATACCACTCAGCGGAATATGGAGGTACTTATGTTAGTATATTAATTGGGGCTAATCTGGTCTTTCACAATAAAGTAATAGAAGGAATTCCCATGAAATGACTTATTATTATTAGCAGATTAATAGATCATTTTGGACCTCGATTGTCTACCTATCGCCATGCCTTAACCCATAATAATCGGAGACTTGAATTGGTAATTGATTCTTCCTTGATTTAAGGATGGTGAATTCCCAGATCCATAGCAAACATTTCATGCTTAACTCATCCGAATTTGAAGGTATGAACATTCTAGTGGTTACTAAAATAAAGCTAGATCACAAGGTTCATCTGCTTTTCTAAAGATACAAATATAAAGGAAAATGCGTAGGATGCCCACGTGAAGGTTGTAGCCGCTTTTAGAATGGCTTTCCTTCGCAACAAGAGCTAATAAATAGTGAGAAGCAACATTGAATATCGCTTACAGCTACAGAATGCGAGGTTAGCTACACTAGCTTAGTTCAAACAACAATAGCCACACATCTAAAAAAACAGCAAAGCTCCTAGCAAGACTGTAAGCTCTATAATGCGAGGAATAGAATCTCGTAGTGAGTATGCCTATGTATACCAACGAGAAAAGAAATAGTGTATATAATGCGATAATGCGGACCTCTGAAGTCCATTATATGGGTGAGGCTCGCTATTTGAACAGTTCCGGCTAAGTTAACAACTAAGATCACTTGCTTATAGATAAGGTTTGCTTACTTCTTTCCAACAATCTAATCTTCTAGAGCTTTGAACTCGCCTTACGACTAAGCTTTAAAACCCAGTTGGATCACTAGCGGATATGGTTTTCCTTTAAACCCTTCGGAACTCCTCGCTAGAAAGCAAAATTCCAATTATTGGAATAACAAAAGAGCTGCATCAACTCCTAGAGCTTCATTCAAGCATTTCCTGCATAAAGCAGTTCTTCCTAGCTTCTTCTTCTGAGCGGCATTGGGCTGCGCCCTTCTCTTTCTTCATGGGGGATTCCACTGGCGCAACATTCCCCTTAACCCGAAAGATGAGGAGAGGTGTGTTACAAGATGGGAAAAACTGCTAACACCGGTTAGTTCTTTGCTCTCTGTCAATCAATATCAATAATGGAACTAGCTTGCTAACATAATCTGTAACAGGATAGCTTTCAAAATTTGACAAATTTGAAAGAGCTTAACTGTCGCAACTAGCTTCGCTGACTTGCTTTGCTAGCTTCTACTTTAATGCAGAACTACCAGTAGCGGGAATTACACTCTGTGGATTGGTGAAAGAACCTGGCTTTCTAGCTCTCCCCTCTGAGATGATCACTGGCACCTCTTTTTTGAAGCAATGGTTCCACCAATTGATATGTTTCCACAAATCATTGAAATTCAATTTCTTGATCTGTATCTTCACTTCAATCTTGGGAACCTTATAAAGTTCTTCCGTCAAGTCCTGATCAATGAACCTACAAAATACTTCAAATTGTATCTGATTCCAGGTATTGTCGATATTCCCTCATTTCCATCCCAGAACATTTGAAATGAATTTTCCATTTATAGAAAAATCCCTTTATTATCGCATTCTTCATTGAATCATATAGATTTGACCCAACGCCAATGGATTTTATATTCTGTTTACTGAATCACAAAAAATTGGATCCAATTCAATAACAGATATTTCCATATATGGAAAGTAAAAAAGATGTATGGGGGGAGGGGGGATAGAGAGCATTTTCGACTAAAGTAAAATTTCGGAATGAAATTTGTAAGAGAAGAGAAGAAAGGAATTAAGAAAACATTCTTAGAACTAGAATTCTGCTGCTTAGATTATGGGCTTTACTATATCAGAACAAAAGTAAATTACTACTATTATAATGATTCTATATAAATCGATTGGGTACCGGAAAAAGAAACGGATTCGGGATTTGATCTGTTCGTCGAGATAAATATAGAATAATCAGATCTTTATAAATATTTTCAACATTGATTTTTTCTTACTTAACCTTAAGCGTGACTCGAAATTGAAGGTGAAGCCCGTTTGAAGGCAAGTCATGGTATCTGGGATCGGACATCCAAAGGGGTTTCAAAGTGTATTAGAGAAGCAGGCCCCTACTGGTAAAGATACCATGATCTCATGGATGAAGGCTAACTACATTCTTGACAGCCTTATGTGTAATACTTGCTTAAGTTGCTCTTTCAGTGGAATTAAGCATTCCCGCTCGCCGCTCTCTTTAGCTCGAATTTTTTTATTCTTTGTGGGTTTGAAACCTAACCCGTAAGGGACCTTCTTGTCATTTACCTGTATCGGCTCCAACCTTCCTTGTAAATTCTAACCCAACCCAGAATCGAGTTTATATCCATTGTTCAACATCACCTTAGCAACCATCATGCTATTGGCGGAAATCTTGGATCTTGCTGGGACTGATCCTTCTGCAACATTATTTGCTTGAATAAGCTCGAACGCGTTCCGCGCATTAGGGACTATGTCGTTCTCCACGTCTATGTAAGGAATTGCTGGGAATCGGAGGCAAACTAAGATATTGCAGTTCTTCTTCTGCATGAACTGTTACCTCCTGAATGATGTTTTTTCTGATGAAGGCTTGAGGGGACTGCCCCTGCAGAATGAACCCACGGACGTCCTAGGATATAGTTGTATGTTTCAGGGATGTCCAGCACTTTTAATTCCACCTTGAAAGTGTAAGGCCCTATTTCCAAAGGTAAATAGATGTCACCGAGAATCTGCCTCTTCGGCCCATCAAAGGCACGAATTTGTCGCTGGGACGGATGGTTGACTCACCAATTCCTAACTTCATACATAATAGTGATCAATGGACATATGTCAAAGAAGTATGGTTATCATAGCTGAAGTACTGTTATCTATCGCTCAACTATCTATCGGCCTTGACTAACCGCTTCGTTTTGCTCTGAAAAAAGGGTAAAAAGTAATTTACAGAGGACGACTTTATCTCATATTAAGTCGGAAGGAGTGAGATCGGTCTTCGGGTAAACCCAACGGCTCGGTAGAGGAAGAACTCAAAGCCATACCTTTTGAGTAAGCTACAACGCCGCCTATAGAAAACACCTTGGTTCTCCACTTTGAAAGTAGGAACTTGCCTTAACATATCACCCAAGTTGGATACTTTACATATCGAGTTAGACCACCCCTTAAACTCGTTCTATTTTTTGCAATAAGAAGATAACGGAATTGCATTGACTAACTGCAGGGAAAGGATCTATTTTCTTCTCTATGATTTTCAAGGCGGCCTCAAGTGAATCCTATCCATCTGCATTTCTATCAGTTGAATCCCCCGAACCGGGAATGGAAGCATCAGCATCCCTTTCGAAACCACTTATCGAGAGTCGGTCGTGTTTATCCTGTCTCTTCATCTGATCAAGCGGAAGCACTCAAGGCTCTCCTCTTATCCTCCATCCGTAGGCAGTAATGCACTTTATTGATTCCTCTTACTCCCCACCCAACCGTGAGCCTCGAACCAATGTAGGCCTTAATTTCATAAAGGCTACGAACCTTGCCGGGCAAGGAAATGACTTCGAGGCCAACCTCGATAGAAGCACCAACCAGAGAAGCTGCAGAGAATGGAAGTCCCTCTGTTCAACTAGTAAGCTGCCAAGATGGCGAATCTAAGTAAAGTTTCCCATATCCAGATCAAGCTTAATTATTTTCCATTGTGATCACAATGGGTCTTTATGAAAGTGGCGGGAAAGACGGGCACTCGTCATGTGCTACAACTCGATTTCTTGCAACAAGAGGAAGCAGTAGCTAGCCTCGATGGAAGCCAGATGTAAACAAAGGCCACTGCTCAAAAATAGATATGCTCTAGCTAGGAAATCATTTACTGAAGGACTGAGGGTCTCCTCGATGCCTTCTCGTATATTGTCGTTGTTCCTGGATGGAGATTTAAAAGGGCGTTAGCGTTTTCCTAAAAGAATATCAAGTAAAGGGGGGGCATGTATCCACTTTTTATTTTATAAAGAAAGCACCACCCACTACTCATAATCGAAAGGGTTCACAGCGAGTTCTGTCTATAATGACGGAACGTTTACGCCGGAGGGATTTGTCTCCATGGAACGAGTATTCACTACCGCTTACAGCGCCTTCATTCGCTCGTCTTGCTACTTCGGAACTCTTTCACGGACACGTGGAGTCGAATGTTTCTCTACAATGTACCGTAGGTAGACTGATTATTACTGATTATTGTAGGTGCTTTAGTGGTATACAGTTCACTTGCTACCAATTTATTTGTAGTCTAATAGATCTACATGTTCTAGCGGATCTAAAGTAGGTTTGTGTTCCACAATAGAAAGAGGTTTTGTTCTGCCGAGAATATATACTAGGAGGAAGCCTCGAAAGACATACGAGTGCACCTCTCGAAGACGAGTACCGACTCAGTCCGCTCCTACTGCGCGGGAGTATCAGCAGGTCATAGTGAGCATCCCGGGACGGATCCTAGGGCACTCTTCGCCTTACTCGTGGGGTTAGACTGATAGAGGGATTAGCTGGCTCCTAATCCTAGGGCGTTATAAGGTTTATCCACTTCCTTACTTCCTAAAAAAAAGGTGAGACATGTTTTAGAACCAGCAAACCCTAGAACTAAAAATAAGGTTAGGTTCTAAAGTAGCTATCCCGAAGAAAGAGTCTGAGTCAGCCTCGTTCTAGTGCAAGGTTCTCTTTTAAGTCATTACGGAGGATAGCGCTCTATTTAAGTAAGCTCATCGCTCTATCAAGGAAGTTAGGAGCTAGTCTGCCAAGCTCAAGAAAAATAAGAAAAGTAAGCAAGGCGCCCAAAGGAAGGCGAGTAAGGAAAAGAAAAGGTAGGCTTAGAACCAAAATACCCTATCTTGTATCCAGTAGTTAGTCTGCCTGTGAAAAGAATGCTTTGGTTGGAATTGTATAAGAGCAGGTTGTGATGCGAGGACTATCAGGCTTAAGTCTGCGATCGCTCTAAAAGCAGATAGGACCACACCTTTTTTCCTCCTAGCAGCGGTCTCAAACCACCAGCAACAGGTTGAGCTCCTACGATCACACCTTCTCTTGCAAACACAGCACTGGATGGAAGGTATGCTTCACTGACCTGGTTTAACACCATGCTTCCTTCGAAGCTTTCATGTGAGTAGTCACTACGCCCAACCCTCTGAGTCTTTTGAAACGATTTCACTCCTTTATAGGTCAGAACTCTGGAACCTAATTTCTCAATCAGACAGGATAGATGGATTGAGTGCGCGTTGCCTTGATTTGAGGTGAACTCCTTTTCCTCTTCTTCCGGACCCTTCCATGTGAGAGAAAGTCGAGTTATTGATGAATGAGAATCTAATGTCTTATTAAACCTTTAGGAGCGATCTGTTCATCCAACTAGAATTTCGTAAAATAATAAAGCATATATAAAGAAAATCGTGAATCATGAAGCGCGACAAGAATGGATTTTCCCATGTTAGAAGGTGCTAAATTAATAGGTGCCGGAGCTGCTACAATTGCTTGAGCGGGAGTCGCAGTCGGTATAGGAAACGTGTTCAGTTCTTTGATTCATGGAGTGGCTAGAAATCCCTCATTGGCAAAACAATCATTTGGTTACGCCATTTTGGGCTTTGCTCTAACCGAAGCTATGGCATTGTTTCCCCTAATGATGGCCTTTCTGATCTCATTCGTCTTCCAGTATTATATTCAATTTGGCCTAGTATACGTAGTTTACTACTATAGGTATAGGAAGGTCCAAACTATCAATTTGAATTTCTCACATATTATTAGTTTTTGTTATGACTTATGATATGACTATGACAGAGGCAGAAATCACTTCTTTTATTTTGTTGGCTTAGGCCTAACATTACACATAGCATTTCAAACCCTACAACGTATAAACCATGACTACTTGACTATGAAACCTAGGGAGGATGCCATGGAGCACATGGAAGGCGTGGCTGATGATGTAGTGATAGAAGGGATCGCAAAGAAGCTGGACGTCCTCTACGACAAAGCTGGGGCCCCAAGGGATTGATTCATCCCGCATTACGGGCCTTATGTTCACTTCAGACCATGATTTTAGTTATATAAACTTTTGTTACCATGATTTATTGGCGTATTCCAAATGTATGAGACTTTTTCATATGCGCTTAACGTCCTCACTCAGGTGCTGAATCTTTTTTAAGAATAATGGCAAACACATATACCGGAAGGGGAGGGCCTCTTCCACTAGAGTACTTTCTGGGATTCATTCTTCAAAAGTACAGGAATTGGGTCAAAAAATGGACCGAGAACTACATATGGTCTGAGACTCACTTCCTTGAAAAGAGGAGGCGAGCTATGTAGGCTGTGGCCATTCAAGAAATGTCGTGGTTGCTCGACCAAAGCCGGTCAATAAATAGATTCTTTTCTATTCGATTCTATTCCAGATATTGCCATAAGACTGATGAGACTTACCAGAAGTGAAGTACTCTCCCCTAATAAATATTAATACCATATGGGAAATTTCATATCATATTTTGAATGAAGCTATCCCTCTTAACCTTCATCAAAGAATCCCCATGCTTCAAAAGAGGGCCGGCTTCATTGAAAGGGGATCTCCACTTCTAGCTACCATTACGCTGCCGAAATTATTCTTTAACTCTTATCTCCCATCAATGGCTTCTATAATAGAAAATAGATGTGCCTCCACCTCTATCTTCTTTATGGAACCTAATCTCCTCCTCTAAATTACTTTTGATCTACATAGTAATTTGTAATCTATTGATCTATTGTAATCAAATAGCTAGAATCATCATCAATAAAAGAAAAAGTGGACATAGGTCTCGTTAACGGCTGAACCACTATAAAATATTGTGTGTTGTCTACTTTTCTGCTATCTATATTCTATTTTATTTTTTACTTTTTATCATACTCCCGGCCTAGGGAGACCTATGCTGGTGCTATCATGCGATTCACATCACATCGGGTGTTGGTGTCCATTTTTGGATATCAACATTTTGGTGCTTTCATTGGGAGAGAACCCAAGCAGATCCGGCTTCGCTATTGGAATCTTCACTAGATTCAAGGGCCAGATCTACAATTTCTATGGAAGAACTTTCCTTTTTTTACTCAAGAGAAGATTCAATGGTCGGAAGAAAGAAGACCGCTTTTGGAAAATCCATCCCTTCTTCCTTGAGGGGAGAAACTTCGATGAGGAGAGATGAAGATCCTCAAGATCAGCGTATTGCTCTCGGATCCTCCCAACAAAATAAAGTTATCACAAGGGGAGAGCTTGACAAATTGGTCTCAGAAATGAACCGTAAAGTCAAGCTTAGTCAATTGGCTCTTATGGAGAAATTAGACGCCTTTCTTACTCTCCGACCTCCTACAACCCCGGTTACACCTGCTCAAAATGAAGAAGCCAACAATCAAGAAGCTTCTTTGGCATCGGAGAAAAATAGAGGAGATAGGCAATAACTTGGAAGGAATGCTGGAGGCACCGCTAAAGGAAATGGCGCAACCCCACCCGGATTGGGGTAAAATAATGATTAAAGGCAAAATCTCGGCCCAAACACGCCATATGATGATGTTGTGGTTAATATCTCCTATGGTGATGAAGACCGGCGAGCTACACGAAACAATGACGAAACAAATGCTCAAAGGAACGCCCGCAAATGGGTGTCGGCTTGCAAAATTCTAGGGAACCCATTCTCCCGGAGATAGGAGAGTGTGGCAAGAGATTCTACCCGCTGCCCGGAACAACTTGCAAAATCAGGTGCCGAAACAGGGGCAAGGTTGCTAACCTTTAGATTTTCAGAGACCCGACTCCTATATTATATTGCTGAGATGGTAAAAAAGCTTATGAAAGAAAGCCGAGATCAAATTGATAAAGATTGGGGATCATCCCCTAGTCTCACTCCCTTCACCGATAATATTTTGAAGGCCCCGACAAACTCACTTTGCCTACCGTTCCATCCTATGATGGGACTAGAGACCCACAACCCCATCTGTACAGGTATAGTTGGTGTATGGATGGAGTAAACGCATTATATGATGTATTTATTATTTTATTTAATTAAAGTAGATTTTTCCCAATTTTCCTTGAAGGAGTTGCGTCAATGTGATTTACCAAGCTCCTGCCAAATTCTATCTCCAATTTTGATGAACTAGCTCGTTGTTTCCTGAATGATTCGGCCTTCATACTGCTCAACCCAAAGATGTCATTTCCCTAGCCTCCATGTCTCAAGGAAAGAACGAGTCTTTGAAGTCTTTCATGACTCACTTCAATGCTGCCACAACTGAAGTGAGCAATCCTGATGAGAATACCACCTTCTTTGCTGTAGTCAGCGCCATCCATCCCGAGACGGAGTTCGGGCGATGGTTGAAGATGAAAAGACCGATAGGAAAGAGAGACTTTCATAAGAAGGCCAACTAATATCTTCAGTTGGAGGGAGCAGAAGAACTTGAGAGAAAAGCGACAAACACCAGTACGCCGGCTAAACCCACGAATGACCATGCGATTGTTCTTGTTCCTGTGTCGGCCTCCTCGGTACAAGCCCAGAACAACTCCCCTCCCAATGAAATTCCCAAGCGGAAGGAGCAGAAAAATGATAGAGCTGGAGGTAACAAAAACGATACAGGGGCATAATGTAAAAGCTTGGACTCCTCTGAATGATACTCCTGAAACCATTTACTTGGCAACCATGAACACGAAAAAATACGAGAAGTCCCCGAAGTCCATTATATTGCTACTGAGAGAATGGTAAGGAACGGAAAGTAGTGTCCTTTCCATGATGTGCTAGGACATGATACCAATGAATGTCGTCACCTCAAAGATCTGATCGAGAAGCTCATCAAGCTGAACAAACTACAACAATTCGTCCGGAAAAACCCGAATTAATTAGTATTCTTTCGCCGCGGCTCCTCCTCCCATCGACAATCGCAGAAACGCACCAAGAACCAGCAAGGAAGGAGGGCTGAACAAAGATTGTTGATCAGAACCATCTCTGGTGGTCCTCACTCGGCTCAGAAGAGTTGGGGAGAGATGGAGCGATATGCTTCATCCTTGAATCATGCCCCTAGAGAAGAGTGCATGGATGTGGACGAAGAATATGCTCCCAATTAGCAAAGGACCTTCAATGATGACATCATATTCCAGGCAAGTGATTCTATCGGAATAGAATCTCCCACTATTAACCCATGGTGATCACATGTGGGATCGGGCATGTATTGGTCCGAAGAGTACTAGTCGACGGTTCTTTGCTTCTATATGATAGAATTGCTTCGTTAACATATTTTTCCTGAACACATATCTTCGGTTGCCTAAGGAAAGAGCTAGTGAAACTGACAATGAAAGATGTTATTTCCTGCACTATAAGAATTCAAGGGTTTACGGGAGAGGCCAAGCAACCCGTGGAGGCGTAGCGGTCTTTCTCCTTCCTTGTAGCTTCACGAGATTTGTGTGTGTGCCGGTCTTGTTCCAATCATGTGAATCGAGATCCCTGATAGATAGGTCCCTGGAAATTCATTCACTCTGCTTGGCGACCGGGCGACAACTAACAAGGGACGAAGGAGGTGTTCACTCCAACCGGTCGAAGCTAGAATACTCATTGGAGGAATGGGCAAAGGCGCTTCTCGAGAAAGACAAAGAATCAAAGGATATGATTGGCTCTGTTTATAGATCTGGCACGAAATCTCGACCCCCGATCTTCAATCGAAAATGGAATATAAGCTGAGATTTTTTACATTGCTTCCACTCGATTCTAGGCATTTCTTTGATAGAAATAAAGAAATTGATTCCCTGACATTTCATAGATTGGAGGTTACCAGGGGTCTGTGATTTGCTGACCTTTCATACTATGCCCAATTAGTTCAACTATGCTTGGGTCCATTTGTTCTCCGTCGCCTTGTGACAAATAGTTTGGTAATTCATACCCTGGCGCCTGCCTATGTTCGAAGCAATCTCCGAAAGTATTCCAACATGATATTATCAAAGGAGCCCTTTTCTTTCTTTACATAGAGGCTACTCGAGACGTTAATACCTTAAGAGGTGGCTAACGTATGTGGTCGTTTAATGACTGGCTATAGTTCACGATCAAAGCATACCACCAGTCGTTTAAGTTAAATACGAGTGGAATAGCTCATTTATTAGGGTGCAGAACGTGGCAGAGGCATTGGTGAGTCCAAAATAACCAAAAAATGGCACCAAAGTCGACTTGCTTATCATACAGGTCGTCTTTTGCTCGTCTCCTTCAGCGATACACGCCTGGTAGTAGCCCGACCATAGATCCAACTTTGAGAAGTATGAAGCGCAAGGTATTTCAAACAAGTCTACAAAGTGGATACTTGTTCTTAATGGTTAGGTTACCTGGTTGTGTGCCCTTCAATGCAAAATCGAAGGCTCCCACTTCTTATGGAATAAAAGAGGTGGTCTATACCGATATGGAGCCAGGCAAAAATCTATCTGGTTGATATGACTTCCGGAAATTCTTTCCTGAGCTCAACGAACTAAGGTAAGGAGGGGATTTATATTCAAAGGCCAAACCAACCCAGCTTTGGCTCCACAAGGCTTAAACTAGATCTTGTGGCCCTCCTAGAATGCTAGTAGTCATGATGATATATACTTCTGATTGAGATTCTATTTAAAATAAAGTGAGCAATGATCGGAATAACATTCTTGTACGATCAAGTCAGCTATTAAAGAATGCTTTCCAAATGTAGAATCTCTGTCATGAATTGAAATCAATACTGGAGGCCAGAATAGATGGTACCGCTTCCATTGCGCTCCCAAGAAGAGAGCCCAGATCGAATTAAAGTACCTAAAGCAGCGTTGTGGAGTTCTGGGGAAGAGGAACTTCAGCAATGTTCAGAGCTCAACAATCACATGAAGCTCCTATTGAGAATGCCTGTTGTAACTCCCAAAACCCCAACGGAATCAAAACCTACACATTATACCACCGGCACTACAATATCACGGAACCCTTTTTCTAAATGAAATTGACCAGATACGCGCAGGAACTAATTAAGTATTTTACAGATGTCAGTGATCCCATACTGTTTTCTCTAATACAAGCACACCTTGCTTGTCTCGATCCACTTGTAACGATTTCGGGATCTATTCGCCAGGAATAACTGGATTTCGGTTTTGCTAAATTTCGGAAGTTATACCTAATATTTGGTAATGATAATAGTTTTTGTGGTACCCAGTTGTCTATTTTCTTGTCTTTATTAGTGAATCGCTTCTTTAAATAGACGTCCGTCCCGCAGCTGTCTCAATCGCTAGCTCTTATCTTCTGTCTTCTATAGGGAGAGACATTATGGTCCATTCACATAAAGTCTTTCTTTTAGTCTTTTGAAGGTGAAAAATCAATAGAAGCTTGAAATGCAATTGTTGCATCAGCCAAAGCAGCATTAGTTATTGGAAAGGGTAGTTTTCGCCGTGGAGGAAGATTCCAGAAGCACATTGATGGCAAAAGAGTCTTCGTGCCAGTGGAGCAGGTGGGTTAAATCCACTTGGGGCTCCGGATCCAGGACCAAACCCTCCTGATATGATATGGAAAGACAACCAGGTGCAACATCGCATTTGACACCTCCTGAAGGAGAAAGGAAAAAATGTCCTCTATTTGCTAGATTACTGGAACCATGGAGCTCTATCACAGAGGCCATTCATGGCCAACCCAGGGCTCTGGAACCACCTTTAAAATGATGTGCTACATGAGAGAAGGAATAGAATGAAAAACACTTTTGATATCATAGATTGCTAGCCAGCTTGAATCGGTAGGCCCTGAGTTTTTCCTTCTATACAGTTGCTAATCAATCATGTCAGGAGATGAGTTCTTCCTCCTCCACAGGTCTCGTGCAGAATCAGAGTTCCAGGCACCAGATGTTTAGGCGACCTCTTCCAGAGGAGCGACTAAAAGGAGCGCTATGATACCTAGCTTACTAGAATTATGTCAAAAGATCTTATTTCTTAATTCTAGTAAGCGCTCCCCGTCCCAGCCAATCCCCCGTTGGATCAAGGCACTAAACAAGGGCATTTGCTGGATGATTTCAATCCTCAGGTCTTATACATCGTATTTGGCTATGGATTGTGTGAAGGTCGCCTTGTCTAGGCTTTGAAGTGTGCTTCGTCTACGTCTAGGAGATTAGTCTCGGTAGCGGGAGCCGACAAAGAGCGTTGGGAGTTCACACCCCCTATTATATCATCATATCGATATGGATAGGGTACGACCAATAGAACATCAGTAGGGTGCCCTCATGTTATATCACTACCTGGAATAACTCCCCTCAGACTAAAGCCGTGAGCACTCTCCTTCAGCCTGAATATCGATCTGAGCAGGTAGTGGAAACGGTTCTTATATCCCGGCTTAGGCCGAGCACTATGGTTGAACCGCTAGGGGCAGCGGGTAATAGGAATAACTCGCGTAACGCCAACCCTTAGGCTTTCTTTGTATAAAGGTGTGTAGCGACTAAAATGAAGAGTCATTCCCAATTTAGCTCTTTGGGCAAGCAATAGGCACGATCACAAGAACACGAGTGAACACGAGTAGAGTGAGTACGGCTAATTTTTTGATTCCGCTTGGTCTAATGTTCTCAGAATTATAGGATATCGCATCTCTCGATAAGAGTTCGACATCCGTGGATTGATGTTAACTCAACCACAATAGCTCTAAACAATACACATCTGTATCCACTTCTTTATGTGATATCAGGATACCACATTGTTTCCTTAGGTCTTACGACCAATAGTAGTGAACTTAGATGCTTCCCTGACGACATCATATTATTTGCAGGATCCCTTTGAGTCCTCCCATAAAAAGAGGTTGCTTTCCATATGAGTCTGCTACCTGTGTGAGGATATATAGCAAAGTGCTCTACTCTATATTTATAGGCCGGTTGTACCAAGGGTAAATAGTTTGTTCAGGTGCGTAGCATCGGCTGGTTTCGCCAGGCACCTTGTAACATTTGTCCCAGTATGATAGGGCCAAACAACATCCCTTATGTCCAACATCCGTCTTCCTCTCTCCCGTTGGTCGAAGAATAGAACAGCTGCGCTACCTCCCCCAATTGATCGGGGTCGATAGAGCCCTCGTAAGAGGTATTGCGTTAGTTGTACGGTCGAAAGAGGTGGCCTAGGTATCCTAGGTGCCTTGTTCTTAGCTTATTGTAGCCTGCTTTCTTTATTCCGTCTAGTAAAGGTGAAACAGAGAGATCCGAGGTTTCTAATAGTGGCTAATGCGGTACCAGTATACCTTCCGGGTCCTCCTCGCGAGGTGCAAAGCAAGCGATGTATGAGAGTTGGCCATAGCAAATGTTTTAATATCACAAATTGCGAATACGCTTTCTTTAGTTATGCTTAGATCCGTCTCTAACTTTCGGTATTGATTTCTATCTAATCTGGGGACCTAATCTATGCCAAAGTCAATGAATGCTTGGTTCATACGCCGAGTCTGGACTAGTAATAGGCACGACAGTAGTCATTGGCACAAGCAGACACTTCTTCCTGACCATTTGAACTATGTTCTGCTTGAATGCTTCCAATGACCAACTATTGGTCGTGCTTTAGTGGTAATGCTTTAACCACCAGTCTGATATTCTGAACCCTTCGCATCTACCATAGGGACGTAGAGGAGGCAGTTTATGGCTACAGGATCTCAAGCAGGGAAGTTCTATTACTACAGATGAACGAGCAAAGAAAGTCTTGTTATTCTGGGGTAAGAACAAACAATGGTAGCCTATTAATTGTAATTGGGGGTCTGCTTGACTGTTTTTCTATCGGTAAGTCGGAGCAGCTCAGTAAGTTAGAATGCATCTTTCTAATAAAGAATTCCGAGTGCTATCTGGTCTACAGACCGAATAAGGTAAGGATTGATTTCCCGATTGATAAGCTATTGAGCCAATTCAGGAAGGCTAAGCAAGGGAATATGCTCTGTGGTTCATATCTATCAAAAGAGGTAGCGAAATCGAGAAGTGTGAATGCTAACCGATCTAGGCAGCATCAATATTTTTTATTTACCTCTTCTGACTTATGATGAGCTGGCTACTAGAATATAGAAAGCAAAGCCCTGATTGCCGTTGAAATCGATGTAACATAGATTTATGATGACGTATAAGGTGAGCTATTTAAGTATGAAAAGATATATTAGTAATGACGAAAAAAGGAAAGTCTATCTATATAGAAATGGGCCTATGACCCAGTACCACAGGGATGTAAGGTCGGAAGGACGGAGAACAATCTATCCTGGGAGAGCTCCTATAGGTTCAACTCAATGTACTGGATACTGATTATTCAACCTCACACCCATTGAAACCAATGTTGCCCCAATTGATCGGGAAATGAAAGACCTGGTCCAATGTTTATACTGGACTTGGTATCCCAGTATACTTAGGCCAATTAATATACTGGATAGGTTCTCCTTTTTTCATTTTTGTGGATAAATACTCCCCTACTCCCCTTTGCTACGCACCTACCGCGATATCTCTTTAATTGGGGACAAATTACTTCTTATCCCGGATTCCTGTCTCTATAAGACAAGTCACTTGTCATCATGCAACATTTCATAGAGACAGGATAAAAATCTACTGTTCCCCCTTTGCAAATGAATTTAAAAACTGTGTGGATATAATAGACTATTGGGTGGACCCCCAACTTATCCAGGATGTCACGATAGGCCAAGGCAACTTCCCTATCCCCGATTACAACATCATCACCAAAAATTTCATAATTGCGAAATCAGAAGCCAGGTTTAACCTTTTCACAGCTAGTGGTATAACGGTTGGCGCTCTCAAGGCGGATGTCATTTTTCCACTTTTTATATTATGCCGGGTGGCGTCCCTTTTAAACCTAGTCCAGGCTCTCTCTTTCAAGCTCAGGAGAGAGAGAGAGAGTCCTACCTAAGGCTAGTTCTTCTTCTTTTTGTCTTCCTTCTTTCTTCTTAATGGTCCTATACAGGGAGTGAGCGAACCGTTTCGTAAGGGGCACGAACGTTCTCAAACTCAAATAAGTAAGGGAAGTCCTAGTTCCTATGTTAGCAAAAAGAGTCTCTTTTACTTTGTTTTGGTGTAAAGCATTCATTTTATATAATAAGAGAAGAGAGCTCGGATCTTGCATTAATATACCTACCCGTGGGCTTCCTTTCATTTTTTAGAAACTCAATTCGACTCCGTATTTACCAGCAATGAAATGGGGGAGTCATCCATCTAACGAGAAAATGGAGGTGCCTAGAAATCTTTATGACCTTTGGCTTTTTCATGATCTGGACTCGAACTTGCACTTCTGGGACCCAGCGAACTACCATTCTGAGCTTTATTCGGTCAATAGAACAACTGCGCTACCTCACGCCTTCGGTACCAACAGGTTAGATGTAGAGAACGAGCATGACTGCTTGCACTCATGCCCCTAATACTAAAACAACGTAGTCTGCTCAAAGGGCCATGAATGCAGACTATAGCAAACAATGCCCCAATGTTTTTGGGGTTTCGCCAAGTCGTTCAACTGTCATGACTTGACGAGTAAGATAATAGACTAAGGGCTTCTTGTTGCTAGTCCACATACACTTTCGTTTACTTGGGCTCGTGAGGTGGTGGGAAATGGCCTGATCTATGCTTATGCTCTTGTCTAAGGAGTCCGCAGACTCTTATTAGACTGCTTGTGCCAGTATATTAATTCTCACGAAATCCATGACGTGAATCTCTCTTTCCGCTCGTGAGCAGAATTCATGCTAGACTAGCTCTACTATCACTATAGAAATAGATTATTAAAGTGGTATAGGACTTCTTCCTCGAGCATTGAAATTGAGGCTTTACCTCTTCCCAGCCGGTTGCTCAGCTCTGTTGGTCGGCCGTTAAGCTTAGTTGGTTTGGAAAGCACTGTGTTGCTCATCCCCGTTCTCCCGCTAAAGGAAGCCGATTCTACGCCCGAAGTCCATATTTATGCAAGTATCTTCACTTCAATACCCAACCTAGTAATTTAATGATAACCAAACCCAAGCAAGGAGCAGTATATTAATGGCTTGTCTACTTCCTTGAGGAAAAAAAGCGGGTTGGAAATGATTTTATGCACCAACCTATTAATGCTAATCCAAATCTCCACGGCGAAATCCTTTGTTGGAAGGCTTGCTGACTCATGATTTAAACCTCTCCCGAACAATTTAGGCGCTTCTTAGTAGTTTACTGCGAGATTAGCACTTTCTTCATTAGTAAAGATATATCTTTTACGCGTGAGCTAGTTCAACATTTCATTCTTGTAAGCCCCCTTTTCATCTACACTAAGAGTACTCTTCCGGTCATCATGCACCGACAAAATCATTATCTGAGGGCCTATGATCATCCAAAAGCAATACCTGGCATACTCCTAATAATGAAAACTTGCTGGACCAATATATTAATTCTTGTTGTGTACAAGCAGAGCATCAACAATCCTTTCCGTTTACAATTACAAATGGTATAAACTAATCGAGATGCTTCTACACGTCCATTCCTCGTTGAGGGTAATACAAGTCGCAAGCACCTTTCCCAGCCTTCCAATCCTTTCAATCGGTCTAGTCCACGCGTGGCCTTTAAGAGATAGGGGTGAAATCCTCTAGCCAATTACCTGAGCGACTACCTATCAATCATATTGGCCCAATTTCAGATCAAAAGAATATAAGCATATTCATAAAATTCTGGTATACACCACCTCTGCCTATTGTGTTATTTTCTACTGATTGCTTGTATCAAGCAAGACGTCCACATGAGAGTTGTACCAATTAATATAATGGATCACACTATCGGACCTGCTTCTTACTTATTTGTTAGCGGGTGGAATCAAAGAAAAAATGAATACATTGGGCTTTCGCCACCTGAAAATGCCTGAAGGTCATTCAAGATTATCTGAATTTTTTGTATGCAAGAGAAGCAGTCTTGGTATTAGGAATAGCAAGTTATCCCTTACATCAGTTAATGCAACTGAACCCTTTGCTACTCCTTTTTTTGTGCCAGTATAACTTACTCTCTTAACCTACTTAATCTCGAATTTCATATTGAAAAAGGAGGAGGCAACCCCGAATCAATGGGGGGAGAAGGCAGAAGTTGAATTAAGCAAAGGTCCCCAGTATATTAATTGGGCATTAACTAGTAGCTGCTTTCCTGGGACTTGCACTTGAACTTGGTTCTATTTATGATATTTCCATCCACTTGGCCGTAAATTTTATTCGCGAGTCTCTTTCGTCTCTTCCTGGGAATCTAATGCATATGATTCAAGAAAGAAGAGTTCCACCATTAGATTATGAGAAGAGTGGCAAGAAGTGGATCCATATGAAACCTCGCCAGCAAATAATATACTAGGCCTCCCAAGTACATCATCCGAACGAACTTGATTCTATTGATTTGTAGGACACTCGATCCATTTCAGCTAAGCTATTAGAATATATATAAATGAAATAAATGTTGTAACTTTCAGCGAGTTAGGAGATTCACATTCTGCTGAGAACCATGGAGACTTTTTAACATCAACCGCAGAGAGAATAGAGTAATACAGGCAGGTAGCACTGAAAAAATATTTCTTGGCAAGTCACCCTAGTAATAACTAAAGCTCTCTTCGATCGAGCCCTTCGTATGCCCTATTCATACCTCTCCGCAGAGGGAAGAGGAAGAAACCGTCCCTAATGAAAAAGAAGAAGTTAGAATCCAACTGTGTTACCAGAGGTGGAACTATACGTTTCACTGGGTGATCACTATTATCAGGTCGCTAAGGTTTTCCCATGGCAGACTCTACCAAATAGATTCCAATTCCATCTTTCCGAGAAAGAAGAGATGAACGGGCTTTTTCAGTGTGGAAGATAAAGTCATGGTTCGAGCATATCATATTGTAAACGGAGAAACGACTCTTTTTTGGAATTGACCTTTCACCCAGGAGTTCCCCAGTATATTAGTGGCGGCCAATGCAGAGGTGGAAGGCTCTCGTCGCTTAGGAAGCTACTACTGATCCCAGACCTACACCAACAAAACAAGGATTTCACTGCTTAATAGCTTAAGGGCTACTATATCTCATCCGCACGAGGTGCGTAGCTGATAGAGGAGACAACCAGGAGGCCTTACTTTCAGCATTTAATATACTTCTCTTGTTTTGTCAAATCAGAGATGCTAAGGATTTAGATAACCTGATATTGACAAAACTAAGAGTAAGCTGGGTGAAGAATACCCCTACTTTCTAAAGAGATAGAAAAAAAAAATCCCTTTTTATGGATGGAGAATGTCTTGAGCAAGGCCAGACCTCGAAAGCACTCATGGAAAATGCGAATTCTCTCTTTGGTCTCTTCTAAGCTCAACTTAGCTAAACCAGGCGATTCTCATTTTTTTTCCTTCAAATGTCTTACCCCGCTTGGGCTTCAGTGATATGGGAGAAAGAAAGAATGATTGGGGAGAACATTCCAATTTGATCCAGCTTATTTAAGAAATACTATTTCTTCTGTGAGAACTATGCGACCCAGCTTCTAAACAGAGACTTGCGAAGGGGCTGTAATACTGCCCAAACATCGGGCTTGTAGGTGTGATCGACAGGGCAAGGCGACCCCGATCAATTGGGGTATACCAAGTCCAGTGTTCTTGTAAGAAAAAAACGCTATGGTCGGACTATTGGTTGCGAACAGCTTTCTTTGGTCTAACTGGATCGGTATGGATTATACTTGACTTTTTGCTGACACGCTACGCTCCTGGGCCCATGAAATACGACTTCTGGACCGGTTGGTTGTTGGGGTGCTACCTATTCGCTCTTGTAAGCCCAGGTTAGTTTCTGGTTTTACCAAATTTCAGTCTCTTAGCAAATCATGAATTGCTTCTGGGCACATGTAACAGAGCCCAATGGTTATACCTCCCCAATTAATATACTAAAGCACCTAACAATTCTTAAATTAAGTAGTGGATGATATATATTAGATTGTTAAAAAGAATCAAGATAGTTTAGCTCAGTATGCACCTCTCCTTGCAATAGAATGGATCGGTCCTCCCTATAAGTATACTGGATCGGTCCCCTCGCTTTCAGAAGGTTCTGTCTAATTAGGAAAGAGAGTTCTAGTTACTTGTTAAAGTGAAAGAAAAGAGAAGAAGCAGTCAACGATTACTAGTTCCGTTAGCCATGTAGTATGAAAACGGTACTCGAGGTGTGAAGCAGCTTAGTTAGAGAGAAAGTAATTCTGGGAGTTGGGTTAGCGATCCTCCTTAACGGAGTCGGGGTCAGAGTACTCTCAGAACAGAACCGAGCCGGTTTAGTTACACCCTACCTTTATCCTTGTCTTTTAGCTTATGGTAATAGTTTCAAAGATAGACGTGTCACATAATCACAAAAATAAGGTGCGTAGCATGCAGGAGTAACTTAATGTAATGATAGAGTCATCTTAGATAAATAGGTAATGCTAGAGTAAAATTTCTAATTACCTTGAGAGGGAGGGTGGATATTAGTTGGTATCTAGTTCGATTGAGCTATTGGGGTTCGACTCCATACTCTTGTGTATATCCTTTGGCCACCAATCTAGCCTTCAACCTCTCAACTGCTCCATCAGCTATTGACTTTATAGACCCAGTTGTAGCCAACTCTTTCCCTAGAGGAAGAGTGAGTCAATCCCAAGTAACAAACCATTCTAGTGCACCAGTATCTTAGGCTCTTTCTGCATAGAGCTGCCAACAGAGTAGGGTTGAGGTGGTGCATACCGGAAAAGGTTTCAGCTTAAATAATTTGGATTCAATTGAAAAAAAGACTCATGGGAAGTAATAAGGTAAAGCTTGGACTTAGTTTATACAAACTCCTGAATAGGAAAACGAGGGTGGTGGATCCCTAACCTTTTCTGTCCTCGAGAATGGAAGCTAGAGAACCTAAGTCTAAAGAAGAGTCTTGGTTCGAAGTAGAGAGAGAGGCGATCTTCTTCGGATAACCAGTATATTAATTTTAGTTGGCTCCGCTCTGAAAACTGACTGACAAGAATATGTCTTCACAAACCTTCGAAACTGCCCCTTAAGCGGATAAAGTTGTTGATCACTCTGGTCACCCGGATCTTGCTGACTCTATGAAACTGGAGAATTCTGATGCTGTCTCACAGAAACTCCTCCATAGTTCTCGGGAGACACGGGAACATAATATGGCCTACCATCACAGGGAATCTCAATCAAAGCCCCGAGCCCTGAATACCAAGGCAACCATAGGGAGATGTTCGAAAAACGTGACTTGTCAAGAAAGGTGGAATCATCGTGTAGAAGGATCATTAACACTGATAGCTTGAGACGAGGCGGTTTACTTAAAAAGAAAAAGAAAAAGGGTGAGATGTAGGGATCAGTTTGTCTTATGGAGGAGCGGAGGGAATTTGAACAAAGCACGTGCATCCGAATACCAGTATATTAATTGGGGGATTTGAATAGTCTATTCTTTGAAAGAGAGTAAAACGCCCAAAGATAACGTGTAGAGGAGGTCGCTCACCAATAATAGGAGCCATCATCTTCTTACTAAGATAAGCAGCTATCATTAAATTAAGGCATCCGACTTTACTGGGGATCCTAATTAATAGGGAACTTTCATTACCAGTAGAAGTCCTCGAGCAACTTCCAGGAGATGGCGATTTTTCAATTCTACAACTCAGTAGTGTGGAGGAGCACATGAGGTCTGATTGATGAATCACAAAATTCCATGGTCTATGATTACTCCGTATACATAAAGTGATATGACTACTCCGTATATATAAGTGATATGACTACTTTGTATACTAGTGCTATATAGTGTTTACAGGGGAATAACTTACACAGTGCTATATAAAGTGACTGAACCGACATATATTTATGTCTTTGACCGAGAAAGGAATCAATCTGTGAACACTCGTCACTATACCCAATTACATAAAGTGATTGAACCGACATAAATTCATCTCTTTGACTGAGAAGGGATTCAATCTGTGAACACTTGTGACCTTACCCAATTACATAAAGTGATTGAACCAACATAAATTTATTTCTTTAACTGAGAAGGGAATCAATCTGTGAACACTCATGACCTTACCAAATTACACTACAGGACGAAAATTAAAGTAAAGAATATATTCTTTATTTGTCATACTCTTCTTTCTGCAAACCAAAAAGTAAGTAAAGGATATGGAGCTAAAGGACGAATGGTGTGTAGGACATTAAGTGCCCATATTCACATGTAAATTGCTTTAAATTGGAGTATGCTACTCTTCTTTCTACCAAAAAAAACTTGAAAATCGATTAGAATATAAATGAGTGCGTTAAAAAGGACATGGTATTGTACCTCAAGCTTTTCCTCCTCGTCAACATCGTATGACTATGTTGAACAACGTAGCAAATAACAACAATCATTTCAAGAAGAAACAAGATACACGATAGAACGAGATATTGCTGAAAGCTCAACTACAATCCAAGGTGGAAGCTTGGATGGTAGAAAAGATATGCGATATGGATGCGACTATCCCGGTGGTCACAATCATAGTCAAGGATTACTTTGTGACAAATCCGGTGCACGGAGATGTATATTTCTATCGAAGATTTCGTATGTCAAAAAAAGTATTTACTCGAGTACTGAACAAAGTTTCCGAAACCAACATAGTTTTCACACATAGGAAAAATGCCATTAACGAACTGGAGATTTCACTGCTTCAGAAGGTTACGGTTGCACTACGTATGATTACCTATGGTAGTTCTGCTGATTCACTGGACGACAAAATAAGAATTGGGGAGTCAATGTCAGTAGAATGTATGAAACAACTTTGCAAAACCGTCGTACGTGAGTTCGGTGAAGAGTATCTTAGATCTCCAACACCTCATGACATTGTGAGACTTTTAGCAATGGGAGCTCAACATGGATTTCCAGGTATGATGGGTATCTTGGATTGTATGCACTAGACATGGAAAAACTGTCCTGTGGCATTGCAAGGACAATACAAGGTCATATGAAAAAGGCTACGATGGTGTTAGAAGCCGTTGCTTCGTTCGACCTTTACATATGGCATGCATTTTTTGGCGTTTCTGGTTTTCTAAACGATATTAATGTATTACGACGGTCATATTTATTTAACGATTTGTATAATGACCTGTCACCTCCGTGCAACTACAAAATTGGAGACAAGGATCATTATGTCGGTTATTATCTTATAGATGAAATTTATCCAAAATGGAAGATGCTCGTGCAAGCATACAAAAAACCGAACAACGAAAAAGAAGCCTTGTTCACGAAACAATAAAAGAGTTTGAGGAAAGATGCTGAACGAGTATTTGGAGTACTGCAAGGAAGGTTTCATATACTTCGGAAGGAAGTACACTACCAAGATAAAGCAGTTATAGCTGACATCATGTACTGTTGTATTATTTTACATAACATGATTGTTGAAGAAGAACAAGGAGGATATGATCTCCAGCTTCGAAACTATCTGGACATTGCAGTGGAATTTACGAAAAAACCATATAAGGACCCAAATACATTTGTAGAATATTTGGAACGACTGGAAGAAGTCTGAGATCCACAAGCTCATCTAGAATTACGAGAAGAGCTAGTAGAGCACTACTGGGAACATGTTGGAAACCAATAGTTCATTAAGTAATTAACGTTTAGAGTCAAACCCTTGTTATCGAAGTTCAAGTGTCAGTACGTATGCGTAGTTTCTATTTTATTTTATATCAATGATTGTATGCTTTGTGTTACTTTAAGCTCTACTTCTATATCTTGGTTTGTTATGACAATTTTGTAATATGGGTACACCTGAATGTTCATTCAAATTTAAGCAATACACCTGCTAATACAACTTAATTAAAAACATGAATTAAAACAATAGAACTAAAAAACTAAAACAACAACATCTACAACTCAACTGAAATGAAACTGCAACATACTACAACAATGAAACGACCTAATCTGCATTACGTCTCTCGAACTCTTCGAGCTGCTTTTCCATATACCTCCTTTGTATTGGATTCAAATCATCTAGCTTGACACTCATAAGAGCAAAATCATCTACACTTTGTTGTTAAACTAATTCGGCTCTTCTTAAATCTAATTCGATGATTCTCGTTTGGTAAAGCTCTTCATTTCACCTTTGTCTTTCCTCTGCTCTCTCTCTTCTCTCTATTCTAGATGCTTCCTTTGTTTCCATGTACTGGTTAGTCGATTCATGCACAGCTGCCATACGTCCATCAAGTTGCTCGTAATACTGGTTGTAATCTTTCGTGGTTTTTTTCGCTTTGTACTTTCCAGGTGGCCTACCACCTGAACTAGTTGTAAAAGGTGTGTCTTCTTGTGAATTTAAGCTTCCAGGAAACTTCTTCAGTTGGTTTGAGTGACATAAATCGCTGTGTTGTATGCTCTTGACGCACATTGCTCCAATTTTCTTCTTGAGAAAGTATGTCGTAACAATTGTGCAAATTGAACGGTTGGTTCTTTGATTTGGCCATATACAATTCATTTGCTTTGCTAAGCTGCATAATAAAAATTAATGTAAACGAAAATACCATGAAACAAGAGAAACGAAAAAAAACCTTTTTATGATTTCGTACCAGATCTATGTCATTTGCTCCACTTTGTTGTTTACTGGTCAACGCGACCATTATCTCGTTCCAACGTTGGCAACTAGAATTGATTCTCTTCCATGACTGCTTCAAAGAGTCAACTGATCTAGGAGGCTTATGCGGACTTCGACCATTGAATAATTTACAAACCGAATTCCAAAACTAACTTTCACTTTGACTTGTGCCTTTCCAGTTATCTTTGGAACACTCAACCCAACAAAAAGCTAATTCAGCTTGTTCAACAGGTGACCATTTTACCATTTTCGCAACCTTTTCCGCCGAACAAGTGGTAAATCTATCGGGAATCTCATTGATATCATTTCGCATTCCGTTATTTTCAGCGCTATTATCACCATATAACAAGTTCAAATTTCTGGAAAGATTGGGAGAAGTATTTGGAAAGGTCGATTGTTGTTGGCTGCTAGGAGATGAATAAGGTTGACTGCTATGAAATTGTTGAAATGTGGGGTTATAGCCATAGGTAGAAACTTAAGTGTTTTGAAAATGATTTGAATTTTGCTGTGATTGATAGAAGTTTTGATTCTGTTGCGGAAGATAACAATTTGAAGTGTTTTGCATTGTACCTGAATTAAAATGTTCGATGCGCTGGTAAGAAGTTTGCATTGGAAAATCTTGCGGCTCTTGAACAAAACGGTACGGATTCGGATTGATTTGTGATGACATCTTCGTTTTTCCTTTGCTATCCTTGCTACTCATATTCTTCGACATTGCAATTCGATGATGTATATTGTAGTAGTTTGAAGCTTGAGTAAAATAGGAGAAATTTGTGTGTATTGAAATTGAAAAATAGGTTGTATACATAGAAGAAAGGGGTAAGGAAGACTGGAGCGGGAAGGGAGCAACGACTCTTAAAATAGTCGTTGCTCTTAGCCGGATTATTTATAGCCGACTAAAAAGGGGAGGAAATAATTCAAACCCCCTTATCCAGCTTATTTAAAGCCGGATAACCTTAGCCGGCTTTAAATAAGCCGGCTAAGGTTGCTTTGCCAAAGCAACCCGGAAGGGACATGGTGACCCCCCATTGGGTGTGGTTGCTCCATGACCCACCCTGCGTTGGGGATGGTCTTACTAGTTATCACAAGGCAAACTGAAAATACATAACCTTAAAGATGCCTAAGGCAATATCAAAACAAGCTAACATCTCCATATAGGGAGGGAAGATAACACAACCACAGATAGAAAGAATATCTTAGAATTAGATCACAAATCACCAACATCACGAAATACTACAACAACTACTGCACCACAGTGCAATGCTTGACATTCCAAAAACTAAAGGCACACATTTGCAAACTGCATAGAACCAAGCAAAGCAACATAGACAAGGCTTTGACATCGTGCAGACACATGAATTTCCATAACTAGACATTCACAGTAGTTTCAAGATGATAGAATTACCAAGTTGACGAAGCCAAACCACGACCAACTATGGGTGTCTAAGACCGATTCCTGAGCCAGTGAGAGAAGTGCCAGAGCCAACAAAATCCAAAAAAGCAAATCCTGACAAGGGGAGTCGTTAAAAACAATCTGACCAACACCAAACTCTAATTAAGCACAATGACATGATGATTATGGTCTCGTAAGAAAGGCAGGTGATACGGGTTGAAGCGTGGTGGCAAGACACGACTGTTCAGAGGTGAGGTAAAAGGAGTTCAGAAAATAAATCAGAGGCAGATGTAGAAGAAAATTCAAAAAATCGAAATAAGAAAGAATAGATCTGATGGGATAAGACAAAATTAGGGTTACTAAAAAGGGGAAATAGAGTCTGATCTAAACAATAAGGGAAAAGCTAGGAAGAGAGAGCGAAGCGGTGAATTTAGGGAAGGAAGAGACGAAAGTACATAAGATAGAGAAGGGATTAAAAGGCGGCTGAGAAGAGGGAGTCCTAGTCCCCATTAATAATTAGTTTTTAGTGTGTGTACATCTCTCTCTATGTATATATGTAGTGTGGTGCTAAGGGCACCCCAATATGTTCTTCCTAATACCGCAACTAAAAAGTACCACAAAATAATATATTTCCCTCTTCCTAATACCAAACCATTAAAAATAGGGGCTACCACCGTATTTCTCCATTTCTCCATCTCACTGCCATTGCCTTTGAAAACCCTACGTTAAACTTGATCTATAGAAAAATGCTCATGAGGAAATCAGCAAACAAATTTTGCTAACCAAATTACAATACTTGTTTGCATTGACGACTGTATATTGTCAATCAACTTTTACTGGCTAAGAAGGAAAAAAAATTTGTATGCCAAGGAGTAGAATTTTATGCCAATGATGTTAGGTCTATTACAAACATGAGAAAATGTTGTTGCCAATATAGTTAAGAATTCACTTCAAAGTGCTCATGAGGTAGAGGACGCAACCAAGTAGTGATCTCTACTGATCGGTCACTAACCGCCATACGTTTATCCACTGATCGGTCTTTAAACACCGAATGATGAACAAATAAGATTGTAATGCTCGGTTCGATTGTCATTAACCACATGTATTTGTACTACTCGGTTGTTGACCACCATGCCTTACTTCACTGGTTATTATACACTACGGGAATTTGATCCGTTCGAATTTGAATTTTGTTGTGGGAAAGGTGAAGAAGAAAACAATTCAATTGTGTAAGAGAGATTAGGGTTTTCAGATTTGGGTTGAATACATGATTAGTTCGGCAAATAACAATTGAGTGAGAAATTTGAACGGAGAGATAATATGGTATTAGGAAGCACACAAAATTTAATGAGTTTTATCTTTTTAATTGCGGTATTAGGAAGAACATATTGGGGTGCTCTTAGCACCACACATTATATATATATGGGGAATCTATTTAGACACAAAACTAAACATAGAGAAGGAGACATGAAATCTGAGTCGTTGGATTAGTTTGTCTTTATGATATATATATACAAGGCCGGTTCTTGGGTAAAGCTGGAAAAGCATCCGCTTTGGGCCTCCAAAAAACTAGGGCACCACTCACATAAACTTCATCATGCATAGAAAAAAAATGCTAGTTAGATGTGGAAGCAAAATTGGAATTCCAAAAAGACCAGAACTTTAAGCATAGCAGTCGACATGACTTTTTTTGGATCGATGCTTGTTTCAAGCAATTGCATGACGTTGATCTATTCGAGTTGTAATTATATATGTCGCAAATATAGGTGTGAAAATTAGTTGAAATTTTGTATATTTTTTAATGGAACTTACTATCCTTTTCCTTTTGAGAATTGGTCGTGTCTCCTTTGATTTAGTCTTTCTAATTTGACGGCTATTGCTATGTGAGAAATATCAATATGAGCTTTGAAATGCTCAGAGTTTGTTTTGCCTGGTAGTCATATATTCCTTTTTTTCTCGATCTACTCAAAATATGCATGGAAGGTGCTCCAGTCTGCATGCTCAAGTGTATGAAGTTGCAATTTAATGTTTGAAATATTTTGCTAGAGGATGTTGGTATTTCAATATTATGGCCAAAGATAGGGTTCTATAGTTCAGGTTGCTGAAGAATGGTTTGTTGGTATTGATATATAATTTATAGTTTACCGAGGAACAGTCGGTTATTTTTCTTTTTCTTTTGTTATTATTTATTATTTTGCGCAAACTAGTCGATGTAGAGAAACCCGGGAAGATCGGCAGAACATCCAACTCTAAGAGGAAGATTATATTGTTCCTGTCCCCCACCCTTAATATAAAACTTATTGGTAAATAATTGTGAAAATTATGGTTAATGTTTTGATGTCAAATTGAATAGTAAAGGAGATTTTATTAAAATTATTATAGACAACTACCTTCGATGATTTAATTAGCAATAATAGCATTGTTTTTGTATAGGGCCTTATTTTTGCAGTTGGCTTTAGGTAGAAAAAGCTCTAGGACCTGCCCTGAATATATATATATATATATATATATATATATACATATACATACATATATATATATATACATATACATATATATATATATATCATCAACAGTGATTCATTAGAAAGCGTGCTTCTGCCTAGAAAGTGGTCAAAATTTCTAGACATGCCCTAACACCTATTCGTAGGAAAAAAAAGGTCCAAGAGGACTGTGGAGATACAAACTGGGTTGCCTTACACTTTCCAAGAATGAATGGTCTACTGTTATTCTTTGGTGATTTTCCACTATACACACACACACATATATATACATGCATGCATACATACATACATATATATATATATATAGGGCGAGTTTTACATGCTTTTGTGTTTGAATAAAGAAAATTTTTATGTTGTTTTTGTTAACATGGATATCGTATACATGTTGAAGCTGACATATTTTAACGATTTATTAAGTGTATCAGCAAATAATGTTTAATCGTTTTTTTTTTAAAATATTTTGAATTTATATTTACATAATTAGTTTAAATTATAGGTTTAAAGTTAGATAGCAAGAAGGAGCTAAGTAAGGATTTGTAGAATTATCGATATTTTATCGTGAAGTTATCTGAAGCTAAAAAGATAAATTTTTAAAGTATTATATAAAAATTTTTTGGGGTAAATGAATATGGGTTTATTTTCGAATTAACTTTGTTAGTACACAAATCACATATTTTAAGACCCATGGTGAAAATCAGTGGGCTATAAAGGTATTACAAATTAGGGATGCAATTGAATGCTCGTTTATATAATAGACACAAACACATATGTAAAGTGACAAAGATAGTCAAATAAAACTATATATATATCCATATATTAAAATTGTATATTTTTACTAAAAAATATATTAATTACAATTTACTTCGACTATTTAGATCGTCTAAATGTAAGATTCCATAAGTAATTTGAATATGTGAGTTTAAAAAATACATTAAGAAAGAATTGAGAGCAGACCCGGTTTTAGGCCTAGACCAGCCAGGCGGCCGCTTGGGGTTATCCCCCTGGATGGTGGGCAACAACAAGTAAATGGGTGGTGGCAAACCATTAACATAAATTGATGTTATATATATATAAGTATCACTGTATCACAAAATGCTAGTGCAGGGGTTGTGCATGTAGGTCGGTAGTTCAATTCATTCCCGAGCTATTGTTTTGCTCTCTATATTTCCAGCTTTATGCACTTTACTCTATCTGAAACGGTGTGCCTGAAGGAACATATTTTGAGTTTTTTCAGCTTTATGCATCTTAAGTTGTCTGAAACTGTGTGTTTGGGTCAACATATATCAGCTTTATGCTTATGTGTCGCCTAAGGCAGCCCGACTACTTGAGCCGACCCTGATTAAGAGGGTTTTGTTAATAAGTATAGATGATAAAAACAAATTTTTTGCAATGTTGTGCATAATAATTTTAGTTAGATAAGTTAATAATAAGCTAAAATTTGTTAATATTATCTTTGTATATGATTTGTAAAACTTATATTTGAATTATGGAACAATTTTACCAATAAAAACATTTCGTATATACTGTAACTTAAATACGAATTAATACATATTTGTCATTTGAAATTATTGGAATAGTTTCAAATCTGAAATCACATTATTAACTAAAATATATTAGTTTAGATATAGAATATATGATTATATTATTTTTAGATAACTATATTTTTTTTGAAGTGGAGGTACTTATGTTAGAAAAAGAATTTTACAGTGCAATACATGATTAACATATCGATATAAATGAATTATTAATTAAAGTTGGTATGTTTTTATGTATATAATTTTTGTTATGCGATTGCTGTATTCATACATATCAGAGTGGCCTTTTGATATCATAATATAAATATGTTTAATGTTAATTTTTTTTATATTAATAAATAATTTGATTACATGACTGTAAAATTAAAATATAAGCAATATGAAATAGAAGTTCACAGATGAGTTTCATAGTTTATTTCTTTATTGACTTATTCTTAATCAGTGTTAATGGATTTCCATAAATTGGGTAGTATAAAAAGAAATTAATTAATGTAGCTTGAAATTCAAATGGAAGAGAATGGAGAATAATTGTCGATTTTATATAAAATTCAATAAATAGCTAACATAAAATTAGTTGTATAGCATAGTCAACGGTTGAACCATCAAAGTAAGTCAACTTGGTTGGAAACTGTGGCAGTGTCAAATTTTGAGGCCTTGGGATATAATCTGAATGGAAACCGTAAGGGCAATACCGAACTTTCTCACTTAGAAAAGAACAATCTCTCAACTAGGGATGACAATATGATGATAATGGGGAGGGTTTAGAGTCCAAGCCCGATTGGCCCTACCCTGTTTTAGCTCGTTTAGACTAGCGCAATTGGGTCTACAGGGTGGGTAGATCGGGGAACCGCTTTGAAAGGTCTGTGTCTAGGGTCGGGTCCGGGGCACGGCTAACACGCCCTACACTAGTGAAACACCATTAAACTGCTTTATAACTATAATGATTACTTGTCAATCTTTTTACGTATACATGGTTATAACATAAATATTATATACTTTCAATAAATAAGTTATAAATTTTTCATAGCATCTAGTTGCATCATTGATAATTATATAATAACAAATGAA
This sequence comes from Allium sativum, assembly GCA_030737875.1. Lineage (NCBI taxonomy): Eukaryota > Viridiplantae > Streptophyta > Magnoliopsida > Asparagales > Amaryllidaceae > Allium > Allium sativum. Next base: position 607,754,796 of record CM060916.1, on the reverse strand, counting down.
TACATACTGAACTATTATCATATAATTCATTTTAGTGTATTCTCTTATCTTTACAAACACATTATTAGTTGTATTTAATTTACCATTTAGTCATAAAATATATAAATAAATAAAATTGCATATATCGGTACACAATTTCATCAGGTTTTGTCTCGGGTCGGGTCTACCGTGACCCGTACAAGTTCCGGGTACCGAGAAAAATTCCAAATTCACACCGAGTCTACGGGATGGTTCTGGGGCGAGATTCAAAAACCTTAGGGTGGATCTGGGGCACAAAAAACTTGCCCCATTGCCATTCCTACTCTCATGTTCGCTTATCTCTCTTGTCTCAACCATTACTATACGTTTATCTTTGTTATTCTAGATATCATCAGGAAAAAATAGCGAAAAATCATTAGAAATAAAATAATTATCTATTGAAGCTTTTATCAAACTGACGTAAGACGTAGATTCATGCAAATCTGTTCTAAAAGCATAAAATCCGTTGATTGAAGGTAATATCTTCTAACTTCTTATTTCATTTCGAACTTAGTGCATACTTTAAATCTTCTATTAATTTTCACTGTACGCATAAATACTCAATTATTATGATAAACTAGAAATTTCTTATTACAAATTAGTGGTATACATTATTAGAGGTATAATTTTGTGAATTTCCAACATTTTCGTTTTCTTTTTAGGTATTGGTCATCAGTTAACAATTTCAACAGGCTACAAAATTTTGGTTCTTTCGTTCTATTTTGGTTGGATTTGTTTTTTTGTATATCATTGTTAATGAACCAACATAGATTTTTAAATTTTGGTTAAAACTGAATTATTTTTATTTTGACTTGAATACCATAGTTATTTTTTCTTTTCATTTTCAATAATAAATTTTAGATTCAATTACTTCCAGATAAGCTGGATATTTTCTAACATTATGATTATACATATTTTAATTTCGTTAGAATCATCTCCATCCTTAAATTAGTAAATTTGACATTACTCTTCGTGAAAAAAAATCAGTGTAACTTCAGCTCCAAGGATGTTTTTGATCATTGGAGGCTGCATGCTTCTCAAACAACAGAATTTTGAATTGGTACCTAGAACTACTACAAGATTTTATGCAATTGTTAAACCATTAGATAAAGTGGCTAAACCAAACAATAGACTTGTGTGAGCCAAATAATTCCTTTTACACTGTTGTGAGATTCCATCTAAAATCTCGATGTTTAATTTACGTTAGTTAATGTTGTCGTGTTGGATGATCGTTCATTTTTCCTATTATTCAGTTTAGCATGCTAAACTGGTTACTAATGAAATAATATACGATAATATGCTCTTATAATTAGCTTCATATGTTTGTATTTTAGATCAGGTATTCATGGTTGCTAAGAGCTGTAAATATAATTTTGACAATCCTTCAACTTTCAAACAAGTAGTATAATATATCCTCTATTTAGTTTTTTTCCCTTTTCATTTAAATGAATTCAAACATGTTTAGGCATTAACCCTTTTAAAATAAAATAAAATAAAAACTTATTTTTTGGTAGTTAGTGAAATCATTTAAAGACATGAAGTTAGCAATTATCTGCATGTTCACATGTTTCAGATTGCAGCATATTGAGGCATAGTCAAAGATATTTGACAGAAGTTTTTTTTTCTCCACAAATTCCATTTATATCTTTCTATATTCTTTCATAATTAGTTAACTAAAAGGTTTTATTTAAATTTTCAGATCCCCTACAGGCTTACGTTTAAATATGACGATAAGAGCTTTTATTGGTGATCTAAACATCTAAATAAATACATAGAATTACAAACCAGGCGAACGTTGTGCTTTGTTTTAGACTTTAGTGCACATGATTTACTGTCGGCAACTACTAACTATTTTCATGTTTTTTCTTTCTTTTTTAAACGGGGTATTTCTAAAAATATTGCTAAGCACATCTTTAAACAAGTTCTAAACGTACACACAAACAGGGACGGAGCTACATGGGAGGCATGTAGGGGTCATGCAGCCCCCCTTCCCCCACCCCCAATTTTTATAATCAGCTATTTCATAGTATTCTTGGCTAAGTATAATAAGAATGAGAAAACACAACCTATAATTGCTTTTATATTTCCTCCTTCGGATTACTTACGTGGTCTTACATCTACCACTAATCTCAGCATCATCTCAACCGTTCATTTCATGATCCTTGTATTTTATTTGAACCAATCCTATAGCAACCCAAAGCGTATTCGTTTGTCATATATATATTGGGATTTTCATATTCTTCTGTATTCGAATTCAGTTAGAAATAAAACAATTTTCTCTTTTCTGAATTACTTTCTGCAAACCAAATCCGCAACTTTTGTTGCTCAAAATTCAATTTGGTATCAGAGCAGACTCCTTGCCTAACGACATCATTGAAATTTGTTGAGGATAATACCCATCAGATAATTCTCATCATTTTGGTACTGTGCCTCTCATCTGTGATTATTCACATCATTTGAGAGGTTGATTACAGTGTGATCATTGGTGCCTTACCATAATTTTTTTTTTGAAATTGGCTGCATCATAATAATACACACTGTATTCATCAAGATTCATTATTAATCTCCAAGAATCCAGTTTAAGAAAATAACCAGAAAATAGTTGAAGCCACGCTAGAAAGATTTCCAGCGGTTTATCACTTAAAAGCATACCTCTTCATTAAAACTCTCGACTGCTTTTTATATGAATCCTGGCGTTTCTCCTGTTTTCGATCAAAGACGGTATTTGATCTAAATCTTTTGATCTTTTCTTGCTTTATCATTATGGTTGAGACTTCTACTTATGTTGCATCTGCTGTTGGTGCTACCACTGGAGTAAATCTAGAAAATCTAACGAATGCAACTGTACAACAATTGGTTAAGACTGTTATTAGTCCACAATGCCAATTAATAACAGTTCAACTAGCAGAAGAAAATTATTTTTTATGGAAACTACAAGTTCAAACTACTATACAAGGTTACAGTTTAGAGGAGTTTATATTGGGTACTACCCCTGTTCCTGCAAAGTTCATTACTGATTAAGATAACAAGACAGTTGTTAATGAGGCTTATGTGCAATATCATAGGCAAGATAGACTCATTAGTTTATGGCTTTTATCATCAATAAGTGAAAATTTATTGCCAGCTGTCATTGGGTGTACTTCTGCAAATGATATATGGGCTTCCATCTAGAGTGAGTTTAATAATCAATCATCAACATAAGTATTACATTACAAGAGACAGCTTCAGAATATCAAAATGGAGAATTTAAGCATGAGGGAGTATATTGCAAAAGCAAAGAAACTGTGCGATTTACTTAGTGCAACAGGAAACAAAATACCCAATGGTGATCATGTGCTATACTTGTTAAGTGGTTTAACTGAAGATTATGAAGCTGTAATAGCTGTGATAACTACTCAAAGAATTGTACCACCCATTGATGAAGTTCACTCTATATTACTATCACATGAAGCCAGGATAAGCAGTAAAAGAATACAAGAAACTGATTTCAGTGCTAATCTTGCTACAGGCAACAAAAACAAGAACCAAAGTAATATCAGATCTGAAAACCCTTACCAAAGAGGTGGTGGTACATATAGAGGCAGAGGCATGTCTAACAACAACAACCCACCAAAATGCCAAATCTGTGAAAATATTGGCCTACTGCCCTGAAGTGTTATTTTAGATACTCAAATAGCAATTAGAATCACAAAAACAACAATAACCCAAATGCAATTGTGGCACAAATTAATCAAGAAACCAGCAATCAAGATAAAGAAAATGATACTGCTAAAGTGGAACATTTGCAAGATGATAGTTGGTACCCAGATTCCGAAGCAACTAATCATCTCACAAACAATCTTGACAACCTAAACATTGGATGTAAGGAGTACAAAGGTACTAAATCTATCTTTATAGCCAATAGTAAACATATTCAAATTACACATGTTGGTAATACTTATATTAATGGCAGTAAGCAATTACATCTGTGCAACCTTCTTAGAGTTCCAAAAATTACTAAAAACTTGATTAGTGTATCCCAATTTGTTAGGAATAACAATGTTTATTTTGAATTCTTTCCAAAATACTGTTTAATTAGGGATATTCTAACTAGAAAAATCGTTTTACAAGGTGATTTGGCCAACGCACTATACAAATTTAATTCTCTTAAATGCCAGGGTGATGTTAATGATTATAATGCCATTAATGAAAGAAACGGTTGTAATTTCAATATTAAGGACAAAGCTGAAAGCACTACAATTGTATTTGATTTTAGGCACTGCAAACTCGGACATCCAAGTGTCAAAATTGTCCAGAAAATATTGAATGATAATAAAGTTTGGTCCTGTATCCTTGCCTTATATTTGTGAATACTGTCAAATGGGTAAAAATCATAGATTGCCTTTTTCTGACTCTGACACTAATTATACTGAACCACTTCAATTAGTTGCTATAGATTTACTGGTCCCTAACCAATTTACTCTGATTATGGCTACAAATACTATGTGTCATTTGTAGATGCATACACTAGATTTACTTGGATATACCTTTTAAAAACCAAGTCTGAAACTTACAATGTTGTTATAAACTATATAAAAATGGTTGAAAAACAGTTTGTTCATCAAGTTAAAGTGGCTCAAACTGATGGTGGAGGTGAATTCAAAAACTTGGGTAAATACTTTCAGCAAAAAGGTATTATTCATAGAACCACTTGTCCATGCACCTCTCAATAGAATGGACTAGTGGAATGAAAGCACGGGCACATAGTTGAATCTGGATTGATATTCCTTTCACCATCAAGTACTCCATTGAAATTCTGGCCATAGGCCTTTAACACTGTTGTTTATCTGATTAACAGACAATCAACCAGTGTGTGAAAGGACCTATCACCATTTGAAAAATTGCACAATGTCAAACTAGGTTACAAAAGTCTTAAAGTGTTTGGATGCTTGTGTTATCCATATTTAAGGCCCTATAATGCTAACAAATTAAACTTTAGATAAAAACAGTGTACTTTTCAAGGATATACCACTAATTAGAAAGGGTATAAATGCATTGATGACAATATAAGAGTATATGTTAGCAGGCATGTTGTTTTTAATGATAAAGTTTTTCCATGTAGTGCAAAAGATATAAGTACTACATGTAAAGTTAGAAATCCAAGAATATCAATACCTGTAATACCACATATCAACGAGAGCTGGCAGCAAATTGAGAATAGTCAACATTCTGATGCTCAGAGTTAACCAATCATCAATGATCAAGTAAACTTTGAGCCAGCCAGCATGACATCTCATTAACCTGCACAAAGTCAAAGTCACGAAGATAATGAAAGCAATTCTAGCCCTCAACAATCTACATCTAAAAGTACAGAAAGCAATGATGACTCACCCCGACTGAACGACTAGTTTAAACTGGCCATCCAATGGTTAAAAGGGAAAAAAGTGGTATCTTTAAACCTAAAACATTTGTAGTCACTTCCAGTTTAAATGAACCTGAATCTTTTGATCATACAATCAATGACAAACACTGGAAGGCTACAATGGATGAAGAGTATAATGCTCTAATCCAAAATAATACTTGGAATCTTGTATGTCCACCAGCTAACAAAAACATTATAGGTTGCAGATGGACACACAGATTGAAAAAGAACCCAGATGGTTCAACAAATAAGTACAAAGCTAGATTAGTGGCTAAGGGTTTCACACAAGGGTAAGGTTTTGATTTTAATCAAACCTTTGTCATGCGAGAAGATTGCTTGAATGCGGAAGCACATTAAACAGGATCTAGATTTGTCAATTGAACATCAATCTAATCTGATAGTAATTATTCTATTACATCAAAAATAGTAAATAACTATAACAAAGAAAAGAGATGCACAATATTTATATTGGTTCCACTATCATCGAGATAGTGTACGTCCAGTCCAAAAGAGAGATTTTATTCCATGTGAGAGAATTACAAGAGATTACAAAATAAGAGTTTACATATCTAAACCTCAAATAGGCTTAACAAGAATAGACACCACTGGGGATCACCGGCACCACATCAGGATGGTTTTACACTAAAGTCTACCCCTCAATATATAGCCAGTGCAAATATATGTGACTCATCAATTAAATTACCAACATATGGTAATAATATAATGGAGGCAAATTATCATAGCAACAAATATGCAAACATAGGAAGTAAATTAATCTGTTTCTTTAGCATATATGAAAGAAATTAATGCATGCATTTATTTATTTCCATCTCATGTAAATGCAATTAATACTTCATGCATTTCCATATTAAACAAATATTACTTTCCATTTTTTCGTGATTTTTTATCACCTAAATTTAACTTTCCACCTTGATGCAAAATCACATATCTTCAACACCCCATCTCGAACCAAATTCTCTTCATAACATAAAACTCTTCAACAGAACTCCACCTTAAATCAAAATCTCACAATGAGATAGATACCAAAAATGAATATTTACCTAATGGGTTCCAGCAAAGCTACCCCCCATCACACCATATTAACGAGCTCAGACTACGTCCCCGCCCGCCAATATAATGTTGCAAATATCCAAAATCGAAAAAAGGAAGATCCTAAAATAATCTCAATACTACCAAGGCCAAATATAATTCTCTCAATCACCAATTCAAAAAACAGAGCCGAAATCCAAAACTCTGTATGCAACATAATTCTCTCTCCTTCCAAACATCTGCATATAACACCTCCTTTAAGACGACATCACAAATCGACGATATACCACAATGGCACCAAATCCGCCAAAATCATCTCTATGAATTGAACACTCCAAGACGACATCATAAATCGATAAGTTTGAGTGGCGTCAAATTCGTTACCAAAATCAGCTACATCAGATACAGTTTCTAAACCCAGTGGTCCCTTCAACACATTAAACTCTTTATGACCTAACTATTGTACAATGCGAGCCACACCTAACAGATCTCCATCTTAACGAGATTTCTCAACTGAACATGAAGTTATACAAAGTCCTTAAACACTTGGAAAGGTCACTAACACCTCCAGCGGTTCATCTTCGGTCGCTACCACCTCTAAGCAATTTCTCCAAGCTGTTTCCTACGAAGTGCATTCTTTTGGAGTGACATTCTTGAATGAACATATAACTCCACCTTAATGAGACTCCAAAGCTCAAGCTACATCAAAGTTCCAAGCCTGGAACGCTTTTTTCTCAGCATAATCTTCTCCACCAAAGTCTCATTTTCTCCCAAAATAGTAATAGCATAATCACCGATGAATCTACCAAATTTGTAGAAATAATTGATGCACAATTTAAAACAAATCACCTTGCTCTGATACCAATCTGTTGTGCAAGAAGATTGCTCGAATGCGGAAGCACAATAAACAGGATCTAGATTTTCCAATTGAACATCAATCTAATCTGACAGTAACTATTTTATTACATCAAAAATAGTAAATAACTATAACGAAGAAAAGAGACACACAATATTTATACTTGTTCCACTATCATCGAGATAGTGTACGTCCGGTCCAATAGAGAGAGATTTTATTCCACATGAGAGAACTACAAGAGATTACAAAATAAAAGTTTACATATCCAAACCTCAAATAAGCTTAACAAGAAGAGACACCATTGTGGATCACAAGCACCATGTCAGGATGGGTTTACACTAAAGTCTACCCCTCAATATACAGCCAGTGCAAATCTGTGTGATTCATCAATTAAATTACCAACATATGGTAATAATATAATGGAGGCAAATTACCCTAGCAACAAATGTGAAAACATAGGAAGTAAATCAATCTGTTTCTTTAGCATAGATGGAAGAAATTAATGCATTTATTTATTTATTTCCATCTCATGCAAATGCAATTAATACTTCATGCATTTCCATATTAAACAAATATTTATTTTCCATCTATTCATGATTTTGTATCACCTAAATTTAACAACCATTTCACCTGTGGTAAAACCCTCCACCATAAGGCTTGTATTAACTCTAGTTATGAGTAAAAATTGGCATATCAAACATTTGGATGTCAATAATGCCTTTTTGAATGGTATTCTTAAAGATAAATTTACATATGCCAAGCACCAGGGTATAGTATTAATTCAAACTATGTCTGCAAATTAAATAAGGCTATATATAGTCTAAAATAGTCACCTCGTGTATGGTTTGATAAACTGGAACACGCTTTATATAAACTAGGATTTCAGTCTACCAAATCAGATAATTCCTTATTTATAAGTATTAGTCAGTCATAAGTAATATACATACTGGTACATGTAGATGATCTGATAATAATAGGCAACATAATTACAGACATAAATGAATTAACATAATACTTAGATAAGCAATTTTCATTAAAAAAACCTGGGTGATTTTAACAACTTTTTAAGCATAGAAGCTATTAGAACAAATAATAAAGTATTTCTATGCCAAAAGAAGTACATCAACGTTATTAAACAAAACAAAAATGATAAATGCTAATCCTCAACTAATACCTATGATAAGTAGTCAACAATATTCAAAATTTAGAGGAGAAGCAATCATCAAAATAACTTAATATAGGATAGTTGTAGGAGCACTTCAATATGCTACTATAACCAAACCTGACATTACATATAGTGTGAAAAAAGTATCTCAGCTTATACAGAAGACATTGGTGTGACGATCCCAAAATCCGAGGGGCGGTATTAAGGATAATCATTGGAATATAACACATCAATCATCATAGCAGAGTACAGATAATAGCAAAAACAATAAATAGAATAATTTTACATGGATATGACAGCGGAATCGCAACATGTAACAACATCAGAATAGCACAGCATAGGATATGACTTAGTAAATGAAAAGGGAAGTGATCAGTCATCATCGCCAGAGGCGGAATACGTACATGCAGTGAGACATAATAAGGGTATCAGTCTACATCGCCGAAGGCGGTACATATACATACGATAATAAGTACTGAAAGTAAATCAGTCTGCATCGCCAGTGGCGGAATCATAATATAAGTAAAATAATGGTGGAAAATGTCAAAGTCATCTCTGTGGAGTCAGCCTCGCCATGAGCCAAAATGCACTCTATGCAATAGTGCAGAGCTAAAACAACCTATCACCTGTGAACTAGGCTGCCCGTGTGAAAATAAGGGCACCCGCGTTTGCAAAGTGAAACAAACAACGAGTCAGTCATGGGGACTGGTACGAGGAATCTATTTAACAGTTAAACAACAGTAATAAGCAAATCATAGGACCACGCCACTTTCGCGGAACGGGTTTACTCCAGTGATTGCTAGTGCATTTAAAACAAAGTAAATTCTTTTAAAACAATGCAATGCTTTTAAAAAGAATGAAGCCATTATAAGACTCAGGTCCCATCATACAATGCAACGCAAGCCGGAGGATAGAGTTTTACCTTATAATGGCCAAATATGCTTGATACGTGTAAAGAAAAAATCATTTGATATTATTACTAGTGCATATATGTTACAAAAATGAATAACATCATAAATATCAATCATAGGCGACATGAGCGTCCCATGCCACTATGTCGCCATATATAAGTTACAATCGAATCCGTTATCTCGTATTGGGAATTGGATTTCCGTCATGAGTCGAGGCAATAGGCAAGCTCCTCTCCGCTTCGAGACATTCTAGCAAACGTCTCAGGACTACACACTCTGGGTAACCCTGGATCGGTTGGGCTGGTCCTCTCTTATGTTTGAGGATTAGTTATTCCTGAACACACGTTTCCCGGTCCTTACAGACCTATAATTGAGGCGCCTCGCATTCCAACAACCACAAAGGTGAAAAGTAGATATAAATGTCAGGGCTGGTAAGTCACTGACACCACCATAGCCAGAAAGAAACATCGTGCTCTCCCAGCGGTCCGTATCCCATTTTTAACTCATACCGAGGTATGAGGCTCGCGAATCCACGCTATACATAAAGCCAGACCACGTAGACCGTGCTTTGATCATCATCCACAAGACTTTGCTTTGCAACAGAAGCCTTGATCACCGCATCTTGGCATGCCACATAGGCAATCCACTCCATACGATTGATTTCTATCGATATATAACCTCTGAGCTCGTACGTCTCAGAGAAGGGCGTTAAGCAAAAGAATAAATTCTCCGCCGCCAAACAGATATATATTTAACAGAGATCAATCAGCATAGAACAAAATCCAATGTCAGACGCACAGTCCATTTACAAGTCCGTTCTGGGTATGAACGAAACCGGAGGCGTCAAATTCCTCGTATATCCGTCCAATCAACACATACGTTCAGACGGCTACTACTTCCGTTCCTTCACGGTAGCTACTCTAGTCAGGAACCTCAGCAGCGCCCATCCAACCGATACGAAGATCGTCGGTCTTGAATCGTCCTTGTATTTTCCAATTCGAATCGCTCGATAAATTATTTGAAATGAGGGTTAGCTCGGCCTTTTCAAATAATTCACGTAATTAGAATTTAAATCGATTCTTTCCATGGTTATATTATTCGACATCCATATTTCAGTTCTTTAGTGTTATTTTCGTGTCAAACACATACAACCATCAAATATCAAACAATTTAAGCCCAATTGGTTTATTTGCAATCTATGTTGCTTATAATATTTTATAATGATTTTTCGCCATTTTTATTTATTTAAAAATGGCCCATATTTAATTAAATGACGTTTCAGGTCATGCCGTGGCACTGGCGCTGTTTTTCCCCTAATTTGTTTTACTCATATCGGGAAATCTAACCGTTGGATTTCTACAAAGTCTATATCAATGGGAAGATATTCCCAAAGCGAACCCAACGGTTCCAGTTTCGTGAGAATCCGACGGTCGGATCTTCCACACTAGTCGTTTGAAGTTACGGTTTCAAAATTCAAACTGCAGCGTCGTTATTCGATTTAATTTAATTATATTTTTATTTATATATAAATATAAACGATTCTGGCGCTGTTTTTCTTCAGATTTGAATTAAACATTCCGGACAATCCAACCGTTGGATTTTTACAAGGTTGGTGCCGTTGGAAAGATATTTCCAAGGCGAACCCAGCGGTTGCGGTTTCGGGAAAATCCGATGGTCGGATTTCTCGTACTAATCATTTCAAATTACGATTCCGAAATACGAACTGCACGGCTTCTATTCCTTTTTAATTATATTTATATTTATATATATAAATATAGTTCATTCTATAATTCCAACTATAGTTCATTCTGTATTTTCAACTTCGTTTTCACTTTAAATATTTTACTAACGCATTAATATTTCGAAAAATTTCGCCATAACCTCCTTTGTACGGGGAGGGGTTTGGAAATTTATTGGGCCGTGTTAGGTAACCAATAAATCCTAAAAAGCATCCACGTATTTATAGTGATATATTCTGGTGTTTACGGGGGAGCATGTATAGATAATCACTCCAGAGAATAAATTCTCGTCACCCCGTTTCCGTGTGGAAATAAATAGTCCATGTGCCGTATCTAATAACTAGAGAGACGTGATTATTGTCAACTCCAGACCCGTGTGGGGTTTTTATTAATCTGGCGATTTATCGTTATATTTTATATAGTCCATATCAGTCATCAGTTCAACCTGTAGTATATAGTCATCGCCATACAAGCCTCTCGCTCGTATGGTAAATCTTCCACCTCATCACACAAGCTTCAATTGCTTATGTGGAATATGATGAAGTATGCCTATCGTCAAGAAGTATGCCATGTAGTGTAGTTCAAAATTAATTGTTACTATCCTATGGCGATATTTATTATTTCACACAGAATAACCAGCACTCCGCATCCAATGACATTCACAGGAGTTGATATAAAAATAAAATTGCGCAGCCAACTCATCAAGGCTTACCTATTTGTCGGGCACGCAAATAATTTCTTTACTCTACAGCTAATCCATTTTTCCTGTTCAACACATGTATACATATGCAGAACAAAGCCAATAACAATATTTCTAGCAAACTATTATTTATTTCAACACGTGTGTATTTTTATCAAAGCGTATACATGATAAAAGAAATATTTTTATCATCAAAAATATTTACTCAACACGTGAATGTTTTTAACACTTCATAATCACAATAAAAATGTAGTTTTTACTGTCTATTCATTTTATTTTAAAATACGATAACATTCAACACATGAATTTCAACTCGACGAACGAATTTCAGTTCAACACATGAATATTCTCTATAGTTTGTATATATATAAAAATGTGATTTTTATCGCTAAAGCTATTTGTTTAAATTCAAATAATATTCAACACATGAATTTCAACTCAACGAATGAATTGCAACTCAACACATGAATATTTTCTATAGTTCGTATATATATATAAATGTGATTTTTATCGCTAAAGCTATTTGTTTAAATTCAAATAATATTCAACACATGAATTTCAACTCAACGAATGAATTGCAACTCAACACATGAATATTTTCTATAGTTCGTATATATATAAAAATGTGATTTTTATCGCTAAAGCTATTTGTTTAAATTCAAATAATATTCAACACATGAATTTCAACTCAACGAATGAATTGCAACTCAACACATGAATATTTGTTTCAACATATGTAATTTATTTCAACGAATGAAAATTATTCTAACACATGTATATTTCAGAAAATTTCGGCAGCATAACGGCAGGGTAGTTAAAACCGGGACCGTCCCTAGTACGGCTCCTCGCTCTACCTTAAAACCTCGCGGTTTTTGACAATGGAGATCATGCATCTAGTTCGCATGCAGGCGGCATGTTTTATTTTCAATTCCACAATCCTATTCTAATTTGTTTCAACCACAAGAGGGTATTTTTTTCAACCACAAGGGTATTTTTCAACCACAATATCAACCACAAACAATTATTTCCTACCATTCGTCATACCATATCATATCACGTCAATCACAAGCAATAAATATCGTCCATGGTCTGTGGACGAGGGGAGTATATATATATATATTATTTCTATAATTCACTTGCAGTTCATCACAATTCAAAGCATATATGTTTCATTCAACGCTTGTATAATTTATACATCGCTAATATAACTTGTACAACACATGTACATGAGGTATACAATGCGTATATAATTTACACTTCGCTTATATAATTTATACAAGCGATTCCATCCACACAATTTAGTTTAGATTCCTCACATTGGTTTTTGCAGTGCTAAAAATCCTAGGAAGATCAGAAAAATCCGCGGCTTCTTCTATGTGGTAGGGAGCCTCCTTGCGGTCACGGTGTCTCCTGTTTCATCAAATTTCGTTAACGAACGAAAAAGATATTATTTTTCAGAGTTTTGCAATGCTTAAAAGTGTTATTTTCATTTCAGAAAAACAAGGCCGTACCTTTATTTGAAGGTTCAAAATTAGGTTAGCAAAATTCGTGAAATCCGTCGATCGTTGCTTCGATCAGCTAGTGCCACGCCCTCGGGCTTGGAGAGGCGCGCCTGCGCCTAGGAGTGGGGTCAGTTCGGTAGCCGGAGGAAGGCTGGGCGGCGTCGGAAAGACGTCGACTTCGTGGGGGTGGTTCAGGCGATACTGGCGATGGAGGAGGGTGGGTTTTGGTCGGATGTGAAGAGGGGAGGAAGGGCCGTCAAACTGGGGTGGTGGCGCAGCCTAGCTTCGCATGTGGCGACGGGAAAATCGAGGGGAAGTTTCGAGCAACCTGGATCATCGATATCGCCTAGCGGCTAGGGTTTCTCGAGATTTTTTTTTAAAGGAAAAATCCTATTGGTCGAGGCTTTATAGGAGATTTTAAATAGTGTTTTTACAAACGAACTCGAAATCAAACCCAACGACTGTCGCCCCTAGCTAAATACCCCCATTCCGGACACAATGGGATATTTTCGTTGGCCAATTCGACTGTTACGGTCAGTTATTTTTCAAATTAAAATATAAAACATTCAATATTTAATTTGAACGTACATTTCAATTTGACAGGGCCACAAACTGAATCGAAAAATTCCAGAAAACTAAATCTAGCTTTGTTTTGACAATACGGTCCTAACAAAACCAGTTTCATCGAATTCTGAGCTCGTTTGAAAAACGGCCATTTTTAGGTCGACCCATTTTAACAGAAATTGACCAATCACATTTTCTTTTGCCCCGCTCACATACTAGCTTCAAAAATTATGAAATTTGAAACTTAGCAATAATTTGACATCCCGGACCCAACAAAAGTGGTTTCGTCGAATTCCGAGGTCGTATGCAAAATATCTATTTTCAAGGGCTATATATGCTATATAGCGACCTTTCTGAAAATTCAATCGGCCATAACTTTTGATTCCCGTTATGAAACTTCGATTTTTCAGATTTGTTAGAAAGGTATTCATAAACAGATTTAAATATTTTCAGTTTCGCTAAAATCTGTTATATTTTCCACCCGGTACAGTCAGACAAAGTTTGTATTCAAAATTTCAAACTGCCTTACTATACCCAATTATTTATGCTATTTCAATTATTCAAATTCTTTGGTAATAACCAATTTAAAAATTTTAAATTGGTTCACATTTTCCGGGTTATTACAATTGGACACTCACTGAAAGGCAGTCAAAAGAATTTAAAGGTATCTCAAGGGAACCGTAGATTATGGGCTCACATTAAAGGCCAGTCAACGCCTAAACATCATAGGATATTCAGATGCTGACTGGGCCTCTGATCCCGATTATAGAAGATCTACAAGTGGATACTATGTTTACATTCGTCAAAGTTTAATTTCATGGAGTTCAAAGAAATAGGCAAGAATTTTTAGATCCAGTACAGAATCTGAATATAGAGTATAACTAATGTTGCAGCAGAAATAAAATGGTTGCAATCTATGCTAAAGGAACTACAAATAAAGTCTACAACAAAACCAGTTTTATGGCGTGACAATAGAAGTGCGGTATACATGACTGAAAATCCTATACAGCATGCACGAACGAAACACATAGAGATAGAGTTGCATTTTGTTAGAGAACCGGTTCAAAAAGGAGAAATTGAGGTTAACTACATGCCTAGAACTTCCAGAAAGATGACATTCTGACTAAAGCCACTTCATCAAAGAATTTTACCAGATTTCGTTTGAAGATGAGCGTTGGAAGATATGAAGAGCATGTAAAGCCGAGCTACAGCTTATCCTAAGAGTAATCGAACGTTGAAGAGCAATCAATGACAAGCTACAGCTTATCCAAACAAAATAAATTCAAGGACATGACTAACCATCTCACTATCGAAGAATCATGTTCAAATAAACTTGGATTAAAGACAATTATGTCAGAGACTCAGACCAGAAGCGGACTTAAGAAGATAGAGTGAAATTTCTTAAGAGCGCCGCCATGAAGGAAGTGGAAATTAGCACTTGAGAAACCCTAATTTCCAGAGGAGCGTAATAAGAATGAGAAAACACAGCCTACAATTGCTTTTATATTTCCTCCTTCGGGTTACTTACCTAGCCTTACATCTGCCACTAATCTCAGCATCATGTCAACCGTTCATTTCATGATCCGTTGTATTGTATTTGAACCAATCCTGTAGCAGCCCAAAGCCTATTTGTTTGTTATTTATACTGGGAGCCTATTAGTTTGTTATATATACTGGGCTTTGCATATTCTTCTGTATTCGAATTCAATTTAGCAATAAAACAAATTTAAATTTTCTGAATTACTTTCTGCAAACCAAATCCGCAACTATTGGTACTCAAAATTCAATTGAGTATACCCATTGATGTAATGCAGTTTTTGTTGTGTTTGTGAATTCTGACATTTCTTTTGCTATGTTGAACATTTATTAGCTATTGTTCAGGAACTAGGCCCATCGTTATTTCAGAATTCTGACATTTTGATAATAAGCTATTACATAGTATTAGAAACAAAATTGTTAAACCCCCCTCTTGTATGTTTCCTGGCGCTTTCCCTGCACACAAAGGACGATCTCGATAATTCTTATATCCAGTTCACCTTTGCATGGGTAAGTTATTTGTTTACATTCAATTTCTCAAGTATACACACACACACATAATCATTCTTTTTAATTTGTATATACATGTATGGGTGTGCATACATAGTTAATTATGTCTTGTATAAGTAGTTTCTTTAGATGTCTTCATAAATAAATGTTGCATATTTTAAATTTTTTGATGCTCTATATTAGTTTTTTTATGGGTTAGAGGCAACGGGTGATAATTAAGAAAAATAATAATTAGCAGTGTTTTCATAACTCGACTCTACCGCGGTCCGACCTTGTGTAACCTAAAACCTTGGACCATCATGACGCGGAACTCAATCAGACCTCATTCATACATGAATCCTAATCGGACCTTCAAACCAGCGGTCCAACCTTCATTTTTATAGGGTTAAACCGCGGTTTTTTGTTTTTCCCTACTTCTTATTATGTAATTCTCTCTAATCATTTCATATTTTTTATTGTTTTGTAAATAACTACTGAAATGTTTCAAAAAATCATAACTGTTCCAACATCTAAACCGTAAAATTTACCATTTCGTTCTAAAAAATATGTGTGTTTGTTTGTGCCCTTGCTATTTAATTATATCATGCAATCTATTAATGTTAATGAACAAACAGATGATTTTCAAATTTTATTAATCATTTGTTTAAGTACACATAAAACTTGATTATTCATACTTTCATTATTAACGAGCATGTGCGGTTCTTGACGGTTCGGCCGATCCAACCTTCAAAACATTGGATCCTGGGTCCTTAGGATTTAAACATTGATAATTAGTATAAGTGGTTTCAGTTGATCACTATTAAAAGTTGGTATGCATTAAAATAAACATTCCCATCAAGCGCATAATTAATTAGCATGTCCTTTTCTAATTCTACGATGATGCGTGCTTGAAAATCCAGAGAATATAAAGGTTGTTAGGTTAGATAAGGTGGCAGATTTTGTTACGCTGCAATATGAATACAAACCGCAAATATGTAAGTTGCGCAAGTAAGCTATATGAACACATAGTTGAATATTGCTATACCAATACTCAATGGAGATGGACTTCAAAAACCGTTTTAATATTTTAGATACAGAAATATTACAAATATATCGACTAAAAGTAATTGTTTGGTTACAAGCAAGGATTACAGAGAAAGAGGCATCAATACTGCGTCAACCAATTCGCATGTTATATTACAACAAGACAAGAATAGTATAGGGCATAAAAAATGCTCGACTATTGAGCTTGGCAACACAAAAGCTACACATGCAAGGGAAAAAGAAAATTGATTTCTGCAGATGTCCCCACGACAAATCCTTTCAAGTTTCAACTGCTTACTGAATGAAGCTAGACCCGCTGCTGATGCTTTTACGAGTAAGTCCCCTACAAACAAGGTAGAGAAGTTGTTACCAGTTTAGATGATGTTATCATTCCAATTTCGTTGATGCTTTTTCTCACACAAAAACTGTCCTTGTTTCCCATATGTTTAGAAATGATCCAAAATATGATGCCAAACATAAGAACGGTATATAAGAAATCAAAGTGATGTTGTGTAATTTCTTACAGTAGAAAATTTGTATACTGAAATGAAAAACTGTATATTATGATTGAATAAACTGATCGATGACATAGGACATGGTTTTCTATAGTTTATATAGCAGAAAACATTTTGGGCTGGACCAAAAGCCCGTAAGTATGTACACAAATACATAACGGATAGTGGGCTGTTCATTTTGCATAAAAGAAACCGTGTCGTGCATATACTCTAATACCCGACCTAAAAATGAACTGGGTTTTCCTCTAGAGATACCTGCGCCGCCGCTAAAAACATTGAGCTCTCTCCTCAGTCTCTCAAAATTATGCCTCGATAAAGCTTTGGTTAGGATATCCGCCTTCTGGTAGAACGCTGGGATGTGTCTAATTTCCAGTTTTCCGGCTTCAGTCTTCTCTCTAACGAAGTGGAGATCAATCTCGATGTGCTTTGTTCTCGAGTGTTAGATGGGATTGACAGATAGTGAAACGGTGCTTTTATTGTCACACCAAAGCATCGGCTTCCTCGAGAATCGAAGCCCTAATTCCTTAATTAGGGCTTCTACCCAAATGATTTCAGCTGTGGCCGAAGCTATAGCCTGTACTCTGCTTCAGTACTAGATCAAGACACTGTTGATTGCTTCTTCATGCACCAAGAAAATGGATTGGGTCCCATGAACAGACAATAACCTGAAGTCGATCGCCGATCATCTGGGTCATTAGCCCAGTCAGCATCACTGTAAGCATTCAAGTTAATGTCCTTACCTTTTTGTATAGTGATTCCATAGTCTAGGGTTCCCTGTAAATATCATAGAATTCGCTTGACTGCCATCCAGTGTTTTCTTAGTGGGTTAGCCATGAACTGACACACTTTATTAAAGCTGTAACAAATTTCTAGTCTAGTTATAGTTAGGTATTGTAGTACACCCACAATGCTACGATATTGCTTGCAATTCTCTATGGCTTCACCATCATGTTTTGACAGTCATAGGTTGCTTGTCATAGGGGTAGTGATAGACTTAGCCTTGTCCATGTTTGCTCTTGCTAGAATGTATGTTGCATATTTCTTTTGTGAAAGAAATATTTCTGAACTTGATTTTCTTTGTGTATGTATGCCTAGAAAGTAAGTTACTTCTCCCATATCTTTGATGGCAAAAGTTTGATTTAGTTGAGTCACAACCTTGTCAATTTCTGCTTTGTCATTTCCTGTCATCAAAATATCATCTATATACACCAGAATGTATGTAGCACTCTAGTTGGTGATTCTAGTGTATAATGAGCTATCAAAAATAGTTGCCTTGTAACCCAGATTTGTGAATGTGTTTTTCAGTCGCATGTACCAAGCTCCAAAGGCTTGTTTCAAGCCATAAATGGCCTTGTGAAGTTTGCATACATAATTTTCCTTATCTTTGCATATTGGTTGTTTCATGTATACATCTTCATTTAGATCACCATTTAGGAATGCATTGCATATATCCAATTGTCTTATATTCCAACCCTTATTGAGAGCAACAGCTAGGATTATTCTGATGGTTGTATGCTTGACCACTGGTGAAAATGTTTCATTAAAATCAAACCCAAATTGTTGATAGAATCCCCTTGCTACAAGCCTGGCCTTATGTTTGCATATATTTCCTTCAACATCCTTCTTCAACTTGTAAGTCCATTTACATCCCACAATATTCTTGTTTTTGTGTGCCTCAACTAAACTCCATGTCTTAATTTTAACTAAGGCTTTGTATTCTTCATCCATGGCATCACACCATTTTTTGTGCTTTGCTGCTTGGTCATATGTAACTGGCTCAGTTGTCTGTTTGATGTCCTTTCAGTCCTTGTTAGTAGCATTGTAGATTTTAGGCTTGAAAATGCCACTTTTAGCTCTAGTAATCAAGTGGTGTCTTGCTTGTGGTTGTGGCTCCTCAGTGTCACTGCTACTGACTTCAGATGTAGTATTGTCATCCCCATGATTTTCTTGACTGTTCATGCCATCATTATGTGGTATATCATCATCTATCATGTAATCACTTGAACTATATTCTGATCTAGTGCTAGATGAAGTAGGAGTGGCTGATGTTGGTATTGATGCTTCATCTTTATTTATATGTGATGTCCATTCATGCAGTGTGGGTATAGTTCCTATCACCACTTTTAGTTTATCATTAACTTGTTTATTTATGTCTCCCTTTTCGACAAAAGGAAAGACACACTCATTGAACACAACATGTCGAGAAATTATAACCTTTCCCTTATCATCCATGCACTTATAACCTTTTTGATTGCTATAACCAATAAAGGTACATTTACTCGATCCCAGTGATAATTTATGATTGTTATATAGTCTGAGGCATGGAAAACATAAGCATCCAAATGTTCTCATGAGATTGTAATCAGGTTTCTTATCATATAACATCTCATGAGGACATCTGAATTGCAAAATTTTTGTTGGCATTTTGTTTATCAAGTATACATCAGTTTCAAATGCCTCATTCCAATATTTCAGTGGCATGGATGCTTTTGATAGTAAAGTTAGCCCTTTTCAGTTATATGCCTGTGTTTTCTTTCTACTATGCCATTCTGTTCAAATGTATAAGGGCAAGTGGTTCTATGAATGATCCCTTTAGTGTTGAAATAGCCTTTTAAAGGGAAAAAAATCACTCCCCCCATCTGTTTGTATGATTTTTATGTTACAGCTCATTTGTCTCTCTATGAAATTAATGAACTGTAGCATAGCATCATGTGTGTCTGACTTGGATTTTAGAAAGAAAATCCATGTATATCTAGTGTATGCATCTACAATAGATAAATTAAGACCTGTGGCCTTCTCTTGAGGATATTGGTGCAGGACCCCATAGGTCTGTTGTTATCAATTCAAGTGGTTTGTTGTATTCAGTTTTTGATCTACTGAAAGGTAATTTATGGCTTTTGCCAATTTGGCAATGTGTCCAAGTGCCAGAAACAAGTATATGATTATAAGCAATTTTATTATCATTTATAATTCTTGTCACAATGTTGTAACTAGGATGGCCAAGCTTACAATGCCAAATATCAAGATCACTACTAACACTATTGTTTTTAGAATCATCAGAATTAACCAAATCATTGACATTGTCATTACTAGCAATATTACAATTAGAAACGTCAGAATCAGTCACATTATTAATATCAGAAAACTGAATGCTAGCATTGCAATACCAATTACTATTGTCATGGTCCAATTTTGATTGCATACTGCAGAACCTGTATAAGCCATTGTCCAGTTTACCCTGTAGCAATATGTTTTTGCTTAGAGAGTCTCTAACAAGGCAGTAACTAGGGTGAAACTCAAAATATACCTTGTTATCATTTGTGAATTGAGACACACTGATTAGATTTTTCTTGACATTAGGAACCCTAAGTAAATTATTGAAAAAGAGTTTTCTCTTTCCCTTAACAAAATCTGTTCCAGTGTGTAATATATTCATGGTTTCACCGTTGCATGTATGAATAACTTGCGTACTTGAGTTGTTTTTGTTGCCAAGATTTAAATTCTGCAAGTTGTTAGTAATATGATTGGTTGCTCCAGAGTCTAGAAACCAGTCTTCACTGTTAATATCCTCAAATTTTCTTGAATCATCAGTGTTGCTTGCAATAGCTGAAGTTTCTCCACTGGATCTGATCTGGTTTGCCTGTGCCAAGTTTATATTGACATTTCTTTGGTTAAATTGAGTTTGCTGAGCATTGTTTACATCAGTATTGAATCTGAAGTAACATTTATTTGCTACATGTCCAGGTTTAATCACATATTTGGCATTTGATTCTTGGGGCATTGTTGGATCTGCCTCTCCCTCTCTAGTTTGGATTTCCTCTCTGTCCTTGGTTGTTAACTCTGACAAATCCAGGTAAATTTCTTGATTGGTTGGAGTTTCTTGAAGTTGAGGAAAGATTTATGCTAAAATCATTTTGGGTAGCCTTTCTTTGCTCTACCCTGCCTTTGTATGCTAATAAAGCAGAGTAAACAGATTGCAAATCTGGTAAAACAGATTGGGTAGCAATAAAGGTAATAAGAGACTCGTATTCCTCATCTAGCCCATTCGTTAATGTAAGAATCTGTTCACTGTCTGAGATTTGATGCCCCACAGCCTTGAGTTTATCACATAGGGTTTTAACTTTAGAAATGTATTCCCTCATAGACATATCACCTTTTCTTGAATTCTGAAATTCTCTTCTGTAGTGCATGATTCTTGCCGCTGACTAAGAGTTGAAAATTTGTTGTATTGTGGTCCATATTTCATGTGAACTTGTGCACCCTATAACCTGAGATAGTAAATTTGCATTGATAGATGATAACAACCAAGATGACAATAGACTATCTTGTTTTGGATGGTGAGTATATGTTGGGTTGCTGATCATTTGTCCATCTTTTTTTACTATCATGGCAGATGGCACAAATTTGGTTCCATTGACATTATCTTGAAGGTCATACCCTTTCAAGGTTGTCTCAATTTGGAACTTCCGTAGAAGAAAATTCTCTTCATCGAGAGGGATCGTAATAACTTTGCTCTTTGGTTTGACGAGAGTCAGAGGGGGAGTAGGAGGTTCAACACTGCCTATCCCAGATTTTACCATTGATTGATCGTTGCTGGATCCAGTCATGGTGAAAAGATGGTACGCAAAGTATATGGCGAGGTCACTTGTTCGAAAAAGTGGCAGCCTGTACAAAAACGTTGGAAAATAGGGGTGTAGAGGTTATTCTTGCTTTCTTTTGAATGCAAGAATTAGCACTCTTGCATCAAGAAGTCAGACGACGAGATGAAAGAATTTCTGATGACCAGAAAAAAGATTGTTGTAGCCGATGATGTAACAACCCAAAAATCCAAACCAATTTAAAAATTTTATTTTGACAATTTTGATGAATTTTGAATATTTAAAATGAATTATTTTAAATAATAACGACGAGAAATTTATTTTGAATAGAATTAGAATGTACATATTTATTTGAATCGTCGTTAGAATATAAATATTTTATTTTAATTATAAAAGGAATTGAAAATGGCGCGGTAGTTTGAAAATTCGATTTCAAATTTCAAATGAATGCACATGATTCAAAATAAACCGGATTTTAGCGAAACCAAAAGTATTAGAATCTAATTGAAAATATCTTTCCAACGAATCCGAAAAATTGAAATTTCATGGCGGGAATAAAAAGTTATGTCCAGTTGAAAATTCATAATAGTCGCTATGGAATTATAGCCCTTAAAAATAGCCGTTTTGCAAACAACCTCCATTTTCGACGAAACCACTTTTGTTGGATCCGGAATGTCAAATTATTGCTTGGTTTTAAAGCACATAATTTTTGGAATCAATATGTGAGCGTGGAAAAAGAAAACGTGTTTTGTCAGTTTTAGTTGAATTGGATCGACCAGAAAATGACCATTTTTCAAAAGGCCTTCAAATTCGACGAAATTAGTTTTGTTAGGACCGTATCGTCAATACGAAGCTAGAATAATTTTTCTGGAATTTTTATAGTCTGTATATGGCCCCGGTAAATTAAAATGTGCGTTGAAATCAATTTTGAACGTTATATTAATTTATATTTTAATTTTAGCGAAAACTGATCGTAATAACCGAATTGGATTACGAAACATATCTCATTGTGTTCGGAATGGGGGTAATTACTCATTGGGTTTGATTCTGTGTACGAATGAAATACTAAATTTTGGATAATAAAATAAATATATATATATTATAATACTCAAACCCCCTTTTACTCTCAATTCTCTCTCTCCGATTCAAACACTCAGAATTCATGAAGAAATTAAAAAAAAGAAAATGAGATCCACCACACCCCAAGGCATGTCGCCGCCATCGCAGGTCCGCCATCACCTCCCCAGACTGGCGCCGACCATCTCCGACCATCCTCCTTCTTCCCCTGCCCACTTCGTTCTCTTTCTTCCCTCCAATCGAGCTCCAACCCTAAACCCCCCCTCCGATTCAAGACCGCACCTCCACCCTGAAGCCACGCCCCGACCCTCCGCCACCTCCCCTTAAGCCCACCGATAGCTAACCGAGCCTCCTCCAACCACAACAACCGCCAAGGGTCCCCATCCCTCTGAAAAACGCCATAAGTTGCTTTATTTTCATTTATTTAACGAAATAGGATTTTTATATATGTTATAGCTTAAGAAAAATCAGATTTTTATATACGTTTTAGCATAAGAAAATTTTGATTTTGATGAAGACAAAAGATTTGATTTTTTGATAAGTGAAAAGTTAGATTTTTACAATGACCAAGATCATATTTTTAATGATGCAAAGATTATATTTTTAATGATGAAAAGATCATATATTTTTTTAAGATGCAAAGATGATATTTTTAACTTAGCAAAGATGATATTTTTAACTTAGTAAAGGCGAGATTTTTAATTAGAAAAAGGTATAATTTTTATTGGATATATATGATTTTTAATTAAATAAAAATATGATTTTTATATTATAGAGATAATAAAAATATAATTTTTATTATATAAAGCGCTATAAAAATATAACTTTTATAATGAGGTGGCAAAATAAAGAATTTGATTTTTATATACGAAGAGGTGAAATAAAAATTCGATCTTTATATAAGGAGTAGAAATATAAAAATATAATTTTTATATGGAAAGAAGCGTTGTAAAAATATATGAAGTAGAAATAAAAATATGATTTTTATTTATTGGGATGAAGCGATAAAAATATGATTTTTATATATGAACAGTGTGAAAGGGATGTGTTGGAATTTCGAACAAATCCAAATAGTTCAGCAAGAAAGAATGGAGGAGTGGATCCCAAAGGTGAGAATTTCTCACTTTTATTTTATTTTCTAGTTAAAATATATACTAGGATGCAGACGGCGCTTAGCAGCACCCAACACCCGTCATCCACAGACCATGGACGGCTTGTTTGTTAGTTGGTTTGTGTTATGAAAATTGATTGTGTGATGTGGAATGGAATAAATATTTTATAGTTAAAAATATATTTTTTAACGTGTATATGAATAAAATAAATATCCATAAACAAATCGGACGATTTGTTTATGTACACACATTTGACTGATATTGATTGGGACGATAAATTTTACACATTGCCCAACTGCACAAATAAAACATGTGTTTGATTGTTTGAAACCCCACACGGGTATTGGGATGATATTGGACATACACTAATCCCAATAATTAGTTGTATGTCAATCGATTGGTTGACAGGCTGTATAAGCGTTGAATATTTATATTTGATGCTTATGCAGTATAGAATGCACTCTGGATGACGGTTGATTGTTTATCATGGCTGTTATACGCATATGTGTATGAAATCCATATAATCAAATTATATGGTAATTGACTGTATCTGATTCCTGTTCAAAAAGAATAAATATTTCAAAATAACGAATATTTTCAAATAATATTAAGAAAAGAATCAAAATTTGGTTTTGATATCCGATTTGGGATGGACACGAATATATTTAAATATATAAAGCCGTGTTGATTAGATTGACGCCATTTTGACGAGAACGATATTTATATCGATTTTATTCATTTTTATAATGAACATCGAAAAGGAATTGATTTCAAAATCAAATGTTTTGAAAATACTATCATTTATATATCGATGATATGGAATATTCTATTTTGATTTAAAATTGAATATGAAGTTGAAATCGTTTTGAAAACGAATTTAAAACGATTTATAAAATAAGTTTTAAAAGGAAATCGATGAAATATATATTATATATATTATATATATTTAATGTAATGGCCTGAATAGAACGCGACATGCTACAGCAGTTCGCGAATTTCGACCATTGACTTCGAACGGGCATTACGGGAGATTCGACCGTCGGATTCTCCTAAAACCGGAACCGTTGGGTTCGTATCGAAAAGAGCTTTCTAGCGAATATTATAGTTTTGAAATATAATGGTTGGATTTGGAATTATGTCCAAATCAAATTTGGAAAAGGTCGTTGTAATTGTAGTTCGATGGCCGTTTATGGAAGTCGACTGTACGGACCTTGATAAAATTATTAAAAATATCAATAATTAGTGTAAAATCATAAGAAATGATTTGGAAAGAATTGGGATGAAAAACTCCATATTTGGAAAGATAAAAATAGATTTTTATCGAAACGAACTAGTTTTGAACTAGAATTATATTCCAATATTTTTAAATAAATAAATTGGATTTGAAATGGTTTTAAAAATAACCGGAATTTCAAATATAGGAATTGGAATGGATTTGAATTGAATTGAAATTATCTTCGAAATATTTCGATATTGGATTATGTGATTATACGGATATTGTGAAGGAATTTGGAAGATATATATATCGTTATTCCAATACGGTATTTATTGATTCTAGTATTTGATATTGAATATAAGCCGATATATTTTCTATTCAGAGCCTTGTATTTAATATCAAATTGGATTTTGGGTTCGTCATGAATGGTATCTTTAATAATACTATTCTTGAACCGAGTGGAGTTAAGAAAATTAGAAACTAACTGGAGATTAGTTAAGTTGAATGGTTTCCTGGGTATTGATCTGATGTTGGTTTCGGCCTTCGGGTTAATACTTAGGGGATTGTTCTCTTACTAATTTACTGTTAGAGGCTAATGTGAATTGGGTTTATTGTGAACTGTGTTTTCAATGACATTCGTTCTTTAACCCGATTTACAGTGAAATGTGATTTATAAATATTTTTATTTAGATTTAGTGGGAATTTTCCAAGGTAACATTTTCCAATTTAATATATTAAATTGGAATTGAATGGGATCCGATTTGATAATAATTGAAGTGAACTTCTGTGGAGGAAGACTATTAATATATATGGAATTTAAGAGGCGTTGCCGTTATTCCATTTATATTATTGGTCGGATATGGAAATTGATATCGATTATATATTGATTTGTTTGTCCGTAAAGATTCCATAATTAATGGAATGTGATTTAGGTGGTCGTGAATGGTATCTTTAATAATACTATTATTAGGCTCAATGGTGTTAAGAAAATCAGAAACTAATTGGAGATTAGTTAAGTTGAATGGTTTCCTAGGTATTGATCTGATGTTGGTTTCAGCCTTCGGGGTTAATACTTAGGGAATTGTTCACTTGCTAATTTACGGTTAAAGGATGATGGATTGGAATGTGATTTTGGGTTTATCGTGAATCGTGTTTTAAATGACATTGGTTCTTTAACCCTGTTAAAGAGAGGATGTGATTTCCCAAGTTAAACAATCGTTAATATTGATTTTTGGGACGATTAAAACCAAGTGGAGTTTTAATGCATCTTTAATTAGATTGAAATGATATCCAAAGGAAGATTAAAGAATAAATTTAAAGAATTTATCTTTGATAAAATTAATGGGAACCTTCCCCAATGTTTAAGAATATTTGAATTAAGGAATATTCTGGATTGGAATGAGGCGTATGTTGTGTTTTTATAGCACTTGTTTATTACATACGCGAGTTATTCGGAAAGACCGGATTTATCCCATTCTGAATAACTGATTCGATGATATGTCGAGGATGAAGACGGTGGTCGATGACCGGAGGTCTTCATATCGTTTGGATGATTACTGATGTCTTGATTGGGTTGTACACCTAGGACGAGGTAATAAGTGGTGATCGTCCAGACGTACTTTGAAATCGACGGATATGCGAGGACCTCTCCCCTGTATTGGACATATGGGGGAGGAATAAGGTGCCTCCGGTTTCATTCAGACCCAGAACGAACCTGTAAATGGATGTGTGTCTGACATCGGATTTCATTCTCTATGATTGATAGACATCGGTTGCATAGCGTGATTTGCCTGTGTGGCATGCTGAGATGCAAATGATCAAGGCTTCTATTGAAAAACAAAGTCTTATGGTTGATGATCAAAGCATGGCTTTAATATAGCATAGTTTTGTGTAGCGTTAATTCACGAGCCTCACACACCGGTGTGAACCATAAATGGGAGAGGACCTCAGGGTGGGCATGCGTTTCCTTCTAGCTAGGAGTGGTGTCAGTGTTTTGCACACCCTGGCATTTTACTTCTATGGATGATGGATAGCGAGGCGCCTCGGTTATATCGGTCGATCCGGGACCGATGGAGTCATTTGGCTCATTGACGCCCCATAGGGCGGGGAAACGCAGTGTTCAGGCATTTTAATCCACATCGAGTGGACCGGCCCTGACGATCCAAAGGTCACTCGAGCTCTGACCTGAGACACGGGCTAGAGCATCTCGAAGCGATAAGGACGATCACTTGCCTTGGTTCATAGATGGAAATCCAACTTCCAATACGTGACTTTTCGGTTTCAATTGTAGAGCCTAGTATTGGCGACATGATATATGGTACCCATGCCGTCTAGGATTGATACATTTATATTTGAAGTTGTTTTATACACTATGCACTTATAATAGTATCAAATGATTTGTTTTAAGTGCACCAAGAATGTTTGGCTATTATAAGAGAAAACCCTATCCTCCGGCTTGCGTTGCATTGTGTGATAGGACCTGGGTCTTATAATAGCTTCATTTTTCCAAAAAGCATTGCGCTGGTTTGTTATATGCACTGGTATTCTTGGAAGAAAACCCGTTCCGTGTTATACGGCGTGGTCCCTTGATGTATCTGATTTCAAGTAAAGTTTTAAATAACTGTTTTAGTTCTCACACCAGTCACACGACTGATCTGGAGTTTATTGTTTTAACCTAAACTCTGGGTGCCTCCTATTTTCCACACGGGCAGCTAGTAGTTTTGGTTTTGCAGATTTATATTCACAGGATTCTGGTTTACAGTTGGAATGATATTCGGAAAGCTCTGTATCCGTTTATTCTTTTCAGTTGTGTTTTGTATTATTTTCCGCTGCATTGTAATATGTAAATCTCTGATGTTTAGTAAATGTGTAATATGTAATTCATACTCTGTTATATTCTCATATTCTGGTGGAATTGTTGTAATAAGCAATGAGATGTTCTTCTATTTGTGTTTTGATTCATCTTGTTCTCAAAGAAATCCGGTCTTTCCTTCACAGGGAGGTTCGGGTTGTCTCATTTTGGTATCAGAGCTCTGGTTTATAGAGCTCGAGAACAAGACATATTAGAACCATACGAAAGAATTCATCAGAGATTGGATTAGTAATATCCAATAAGAATGACTCGTTAGAGATGGGATCAGTAGTATCCTAGAATTAGTGTGAAGAGTATATTTTTAAAATGAAAAAGAATTTTGTTTTGAAAATTTAAACCTTATTCAATGTATTTGAATATTTATTTGTATTGATTTTGGACAATCCAGTATATAAAGAATTTGCATATACGCCTTGCAAACGTATTTTCGAAGTTTTAATATACTGGATAAATACAGAATCACACTCTAGTCGCCAGGAGATGGTTCTGATGATTGATCGATCATCATCAGAATTTGTGTTTGAGCTTCGAAAGTGGGATATCCATATGATTCCATTAGACTGGTGTGAGAACCAAAACTAGATAGAATACAATGTTGTGAATTGGCATCAAAAACATGATTTTCTGTATATGTATCAAAATTATGCATTTGAAAAGCTAATCAACTAATTAATTGATGAATGTGTTGTGTGATTATTTATTTAGACCATTATGTGAACGGACGGTAAATTTAGCCAAATGGTACCAAATATTGAACTGTATTGAAAATTATTTGAAAATGCATGCACATACATGTGTATCCATTGAACGAGTCATTGCAAAGAGGCTAGAGCAAAGGAATAAAATTGTTTGCCCGACAAATAGGTACATGTTTATTGTATTTCTTGGGGTTTTTGATGATTTTATGAGCCGATTGGCTGTTTCTTTTTCTTTTTCGATTGGAGAGGCCTGTATGGCGATTTTGGGATTTTCCCGGTGCTCCCGTACAGGGGAGGTTATGGCGAAATTTTTCGAAAATTTAGGGTGTTAGCCAAATTTTTGAAAAATTTGAAAAGTTCTTAGAAACTAAAAAGTTGAAGAACTTAAGCCATAATGAGAATAATGAAAGTTGAGTTGGTTTGTAAAAACAACTTTCAGCTCCGTTCCTTTTCGAGGACGAAAAGATTTAAAGTAGGGGAATTTGTAACAACCCGGAAAATCCGAACCAAATTAAAATTTTTATTTTGGCAATTTTGATGAATTTTGAATATTTAAAATGAATGATTTTAAATAATAACAATGAGAAATTTATTTTGAATAGAATTAGAACATATATATTTATTTGAATCATCGTTAGAATATAAATATTTTATTTTAATTATAAAAGGAATTGAAAATGGCGCGATAGTTTGAAAATTCGATTTCAAATTTCAAATGAATGCACATGATTCAAAATAAACCGGATTTTAGCGAAACCAAAAATATTAGAATCTAACTGAAATTATCTTTCCAACGAATCCGAAAAATTGAAATTTCATAGCGGGAATAAAAAGTTATGTCCAGTTGAAAATTCAGAATAGTCGCTATGGAATTATAGCCCTTAAAAATAGTCGTTTTCCAAACGACCTCCGCTTTCGATGAAACCACTTTTGTTGGATCCGGGATGTCAAATTATTGCTAGGTTTCAAAATTCATAATTTTTGGAATCAATATGTGAGCGTGGCAAAAGAAAACGTGTTTTGTCAGTTTCAATTGAATTGGATCGACCAGAAAATGACCATTTTTCAAACGGTCTTCAAATTTGACGAAATTAGTTTTGTTAGGACCGTATCGTCAATATGAAGCTAGAAATAATTTTTCTGGAATTTTTAGAGTTTGTATGTGGCCCTGGTAAATTAAAATGTGCGTTGAAATCAATTTTGAACATTATATTAATTTATATTTTAATTTTAGCGAAAACTGATCGTAACAGCCGGATTGGGTTACGAAACATATCCCATTGTGCTCGGAATGAGGGCAATTAACTAGGGACGACAATCGTTGGGTTTGATTCTGTGTTCGAATGAAATACTAACTTTTGGATAATAAAATAAATATATATATATATTATAATACTCAAACCCCCCTTTACTCTCTATTCACTCTCTCCGATTCAAACACTCGGAATTCATGAAGGAAAAAAAATGTGATCCACCGTGCCCCAAGGCCTGCCGCTGTCGTCGCAGGTCCGCCATCACCTCCCCAGACCGGTGCCGACCATCTCCGACCACCCTCCTTCTTCCCCTGCCCCCTTCATTCTCTTTCCTCCCTCCAATCGAGCTCCAACCCTAACCCCCCCCTCCGATTCAAGACCGCACCTCCACCCTGAAGCCACGCCCCGACCCTCCGCCACGTCCCCCTTAGCCCACCGACAGCCAACCGAGCCTCCTCCGACCACAACAGCCGCCAAAGGTCCCCCTCCCTCTTAAAAACG
Organism: Allium sativum; assembly: GCA_030737875.1. Classification (NCBI taxonomy): domain Eukaryota; kingdom Viridiplantae; phylum Streptophyta; class Magnoliopsida; order Asparagales; family Amaryllidaceae; genus Allium; species Allium sativum. The sequence continues at coordinate 607,723,979 of CM060916.1, read as the reverse complement.
CCGTAAGTTGCTTTATTTTCATTTATTTGATGAAATATGATTTTTATATATGTTATAGCTTAGGAAAAATCAGATTTTTATATATGTTTTAGCATAAGAAAATTTTGATTTTTATGAAGAGAAAAGATTTGATTTTTTGATAAGTAAAAACTTAGATTTTTACAATGAACAAGATCATATTTTTAATGATGCAAAGATAATATTTTTTAATGATGTAATGATCATATTTTTTTTATGATGCAAAGATGATATTTTTAACTTAGCGAAGATGATATTTTTAACTTAGTAAAGACGAGATTTTTAATTAGAAAAGCTATAATTTTTATTGGATATATATGATTTTTAATTAAATAAAAATATGATTTTTATATTATAGAGATAATAAAAATATAATTTTTATTATATAAAGCGCTATAAATATATAATTTTTATTATGAGGTGGCGAAATAAAGAATTTGATTTTTATATACGAAGAGGCGAAAAAAAATTCGATCTTTATATAAGGAGTAGAAATATAAAAATATAATTTTTATATGGAAAGAAGCATTGTAAAAATATATGAAGTAGAAATAAAAATATGATTTTTATTTATTGGGATGAAGCGATAAAAATATGATTTTTATATATGAACGGCGTGAAAGGGATGCGTTGGAATTTCGAACAAATCCAAACAGTTCAGCAAGAAAGAATGGAGGAGTGGATCCCAAAGGTGAGAATTTCTCACTTTTATTTTATTTTCTAGTTAAAATATATACTAGGATGCAGACGGTGCTTAGCAGCACCCGACCGCCGTTGTCCACAGACCAAGGGCGACTTGTTTGTTTGTTGGTTTGTGTTGTGAAAATTGATTGTGTGATGTGGAATGGAATATATATTTTATAGTTAAAAATATAATTTTTAACGTGTATATGAATAAAATAAATATCCATAAACAAATCGGACGATTTGTTTATGTACACATATTTGACTGATATTGATTGGGATGATAAATTTTATACATCGTCCAACTGCACAAATAAAACCTGTGTTTGATTGTTTGAAATACCACACGAGTATTGGGATGATATTGGACATACACTAATCCCAATTATTAGTTGTATGTCAATCGATTAGTTGACAGGCTATATAAACGTCGAATATTTTATATTTGATGCTTATGCAGTGTAGAATGCACTCTGGATGACAGTTGATTGTTTATCATGGCTATTATATACATATGTGTATGAAATCCATATAATCAAATTATATGGTAATTGATTGTGTCTGATTCCAGTTCAGAAAGAATAAATATTTTAAAATAACGAATATTTTCAAATAATATTCAGAAAAGAATCAAAATTTGGTTTTAATGCCCGATTTGGGATGGACACGAATATATTTAAATACATAAAGCCGTGTTGATTAGATTGACGCCATTTTGACATGAACGATATTTATATCGATTTTATTCATTTTTATAATGAATATCGAAAAGGAATTGATTTCAAAATCAAATGTTTTGAAAATACTATCATTTATATATCGATGATATGGAATATTCAATTTTGATTTAAAATTGAATATGAAGTTGAAATCATTTTGAAAATGAATTTTAAACGATTTATAAAATACGTTTTAAATGGAAATTGACGAAATATGTATTATATATATAATATAATGGCCTGAATAGAACGCGCCGCGCTGCGGTAGTTCGCGAATTTCGACCATTAACTTCGAACGGACATTACGGGAGATCCGACCGTCGGATTCTCCTAAAACTGGAACCGTTGGGTTCGTATCGAAAAGAGATTTCTAACAAATATTAGAGTTTTGAAATCTAACGGTTGGATTTGGAATTATGTCCAAATCAAATTTGGAAAAGGTCGTTGTAAGTGCAGTTCGATGGCCGTTTATAGAAATCGACTGTACAGGCCTTGATAAAATAATTAAAAATATCAATAATTAGTGTAAAATCATAAGAAATGATTTGGAAAGAATTAGGATGAAAAACTCCATATTTGGAAAGATAAAAATAGATTTTTACTGAAATGAAATAGTTTTGAACTAGAATTATATTCCAATATTTTTAAATGAATAAATTGGATTTGAAATGGTTTTAAAAATAACCGGAATTTCAAATATATGAATTGGAATGGATTTGAATCAAAAATATCTTTGCAATATTGGATTCTGTGATTATACAGATATTGTGAAGTAATTTGGAAGATATATATATATATCGTATTCCAATACGGTATTTGTTGATTCTAGAATTTGATATTGAATATAAGACGATATATTTTCTATTCAGAGCCTTGTATTTAATATCAAATTGGATTTTGGGTTCATCGTAAATGGTATCTTTAATAATACTGTTCTTGAATCGAGTGGAGTTAAGAAAATTAGAAACTAACTGGAGATTAGTTAAGTTGAATGGTTTCCTGGGTATTGATCTGATGTTGGTTTCGGCCTTCAGGGTTAATACTTAGGGGATTGTTCTCTTACTAATTTACGGTTAGAGGCTAATGTGAATTGGGTTTATTATGAAATGTGTTTTTAATGACATTCGTTCTTTAACCCGATTTACAGTGAAATGTGATTTGGGATTTATAAATCTTTTTATTTAGACTTAACAGGAATTTTCCAAGGTAACGTTTTCCAATTTAATATATTAAATTGGAATTGAATGGGATTCGATTTGATAATAATCGAAGTAAACTTCAATGGAGGAATACTGTTAATACATATGGGATTTAAGAGGCGTTGCCGTTATTCCATTTATATTATTGGTCGGATATGGAAATTGATATCGATTATATATTGATTTGTTTGTCCATGAAGATTCCATAATTAATGGAATGTGATTTGGGTGGTCGTGAATGGTATCTTTAATAATACTATTCTTAGGTCCAATGGAGTTAAGAAAATCAGAAACTAACTGGAGATTAGTTAAGTTGAATGGTTTCCTGGGTATTGATCTGATGTTGGTTTCAGCCTTCAGGGTTAATACTTAGGGAATTGTTCACTTGCTAATTTACGGTTAAAGGATGATGGAATGGAATGTGATTTTGGGTTTATCGTGAACCGTGTTTTAAATGACATTGGTTTTTTAACCCAGTTAAAGACAGAATATGATTTCCCAAGTTAAACAAACGTTAATATTGATTTTTGGGAAGATTAAAACCAAGTGGAGTTTTAATGCATCTTTAATTAGATTGAAAGGATATCCAAAGGAAGATTAAAGAATAAATTTAAAGAATTTATCTTTGATAAAATTAATGGGAACCTTCCCCAAAGTATAAGAATATTTGAATAAAGGAATATTCTAGATTGGAATGAGGCGTATGTTGTGTTTTTATACACTTGTTTATTACATACGCGAGTTATTCGGAAAGACCGGATTTATCCCATTCTGAATAACTGATTCGACGATATATCGAGGATGAAGACGGTAGTCGAAGACCAGAGGTCTTCACATCGTTTGGATGATTATTGATGTCTTGATTGGGCTGTACACCCAAGACGAGGTAATGAGTGGTGATCGTCCAAACGTACTTGGAGATCGACAGATATGCGAGGACCTCTCCCCTGTGTTGGACATATGGGGGAGGAATAAGGTGCCTTTGGTTTCGTTCAGACCCAGAACGAACTTGTAAATGGATGTGTGTCTGACATCGGATTTCATTCTATGTGATTGATAGACATCGGTTGCATAGCGTGATTTGCCTATGTGGCATGTTGAGATGCAAATGATCAAGGCTTTTGTTGAAAAGAAGAGTCTTATGGATGATGATAAAAGCACGACTTTAATATAGCATAGCTTTGTGTAGCGTTAATTCGCGAGCCTCACACACCGGTGTGAACCAGAAACGGGAGAGGACCTCAGGGAGGGCACATGTTTCCTTCTATTTAGGAGTAGTGTCAGCGTTTTACACGCCCTGGCATTTTACTTATGTGGATGATGGATAGCGAGGCACCTCGGTTATATCGGTCGATCCGGAATCGATGGAGTCATTTGGGTCATTGACGCCCCATAGGGCGGGGAAACGCGGTGTTTAGGCATTTTAATCCACATCGAGTGGACCGACCCTGATGATCCAAAGGTCACTCGAGCTCTGACCTGAGACACGGGCTAGAGCGTCTCGAAGCAATAAGGACGATCCCTTGCCTTGGTTCACAGATGGAAATTCAACTTCCAATACATAACTTTGCGGTTTCGATTGTAGAGCCTAGTATTGGCGACATGATATATGGTACCCATGTCGTCTAGGATTGATACATATATATTTGAAGTGGTTTTATACACTATGCACTTATAATAGTATCAAATGATTTGTTTTAAGTGTACCGAGCATGTTTGGCTATTATAAGGGAAAACCCTATCCTTCGGCTTGCGTTGCATTGTGTGATAGGACCTGGGTCTTATAATAGCTTCATTTTTCCAAAAAGCATTGCGCTGGTTTGTTATATGCACTGGTATTCTTGGGAGAAATCCCATTCCGTGTTATACGACGTGGTCCCTTGATATATCCGATTTAAAGTAAAGTTTTAAATAGCTGTTTTAGTTCTTACACCAGTCACATGATTGACCTGGAGTTTATTGTTTTAACCTAAACTCTGGGTGCCCCTATTTTCCACATGGACAGCTAGTAGTTTTGGTTTTGCTGATTTATATTCACAGGATCCAGGTTTACAGCTGGAATGATATTCGGAAAGCTCTGTATCTGTTTATTCTTTTCAGTTGTGTTTTGTATTATTTTCCGCTGCATTGTAATTTGTAAATCTATGATGTTTAGTAAATGTGTAGTATGTAATTCATACTCTGTTATATTCTCGTATTCTGGTGGAATTGTTGTAGTAAGCAATGAAATGTTCTTCTGTTTGTTGTTCTGATTCGTCTTGTTCTCAAAGCAATACGGTCTTTCCTTCACGGGGAGGTTCGGGTTGTCTCAGATGAGAACAAAGATTCCGGCCTGGCACGCACAATCTCGATGAGAAAAGATGTTGTGTGATGATCAGAGAGGGGCAGCTCTCCGATGATGAATACAAAAACTGAGGGGACAAAAAGTGTAACAACCCGGGATTTTCGGACGACAACTAAAATACGTCAGAACTAAATTTTTTGCAATACATTGATAATTTAGTTATTAATGTGGATATTCATTTGAATGACCCGAAAATTTGTGATAAAGATTATTTATTACATCATAAATCGTCGCTAAAACTTAACAACTTTTGGCGTAACTAAATTCTGTAGTAAACAACAATAGTAGTAGTAGTAGAACTCTATAGCAGCGTTAGGGAAGCGCTATAGAAAAGCGTTACTAAAGGAACTGTAACTAAAGCGTCGAAAACCTTCGACTTGAGAAATCGATCGTTTGGAGAAATAATTCCAACAACAACTTAAAGAGAAATTAATCAGATGATAACTAGACTACTGTAGGACCTTAGTGCAACTTGTTTTAGACATGACTTAGCAGAGAATTTTGGAGAACCAATAGACTAAGTCGAGTACACATGTGCTAGTGTAAACAAATGTTCTACGTACAACTTGAAGGCCATAGTTCAAGACTATCCTCGACCAATCAAAAGAAAAGTTCTGCTGTGACTTTTAGCCAATCATACGTACTAGATAATGGAAACAACTTATAGCACGACTTTGCAGAAAATATTAAAGAAAACACAGGGTCCAAAACGTGAAGACAAGCTAATGTAAATAGCCATTTACATGCAACATTCAAGGCCTAGAACCAAACTATTCTGGAGCAAAGTTAACAAAACGTTTTGCTGTGATTTCTAGCCCATCATACATACGTGTTAATGCACCAATAAGATAGAATTGCTTTGCATCAAAATTTAGAGAAATCGTGTGGCTAAAAACACTACAACTTGCTAGTATAAATAACCAATGTTTTCATGCAACTTCAAGCCAACCATTCAACCAATTATTGTGCCTAGAACTAAGAAAAACTGATGTGATTTAAGACCCTAAACAAGTGAACTTATAAGCTATTATATCACCATAGAATCATGCAACCACTAAAGGGAAAAACAGCCCAAAACTGTCCACTTTTGTGCAAGGGAAAAACAGCCCAAAACTGTCCACTTTTGCGCAAAGTAGAACAGCCAAAACAGCCCACAAACCTGCGCAAGAGAACAGCCCAAAACAGCCATGAACAGCTCATCCTTGCGCAAAGAACAACAGCCCAAACCCATGCAAGAACGTGCCAATTTAGTGTAGATGATCCATGTTAAAACTAGTGTATCCTAGAGTGATGGTGACATGAATAAATAGTTTAATACTAAGTATAAATGAAGATATGATAAGAGATATGCGCCAGCTATATAGTGATGTATCAAGCTAGAATGAAAAATATATACATTATTCAATGCATTTCTAGAAGCTAAGTACACACTATGATAGTGATGTTTGCTATGGATAGAAACATTGCATGGATCTCATCCATCCACCGAGATTCATGCATGTAAACCAAGACAAGTATGTAGCTTTCATCCAAGATATTGTAAGATATGGCGCAGGCAATATAGTTGATGAATCATGCTAGGATGAAACCATTGTTTAATTCCCCTTCTAGAAACCAAGTACCATGCTATGATAGTGATGTTTGTGTAGTTTAGAACCAATGAAGGGCTCTCATTTATCCACCACATCCAATTCCATGCAAAACAAAAGAGAGGTTGCTTTCACCATATATATTTTGCTGTACATGTCTTGCGCAAATCTTTTAGATTAGGGAAGATTATGAATTGAACTATATATGAGCATATACAAATGGTTGGCTACCTTTCTTCCACATAAGCTTGTGCATGCAAAACAAAATGAAATGTTGCTTTCAATATATATATATATATATATATTGCTGTACCATATCTCCTGCGTAAGGATTTGTGATGGAAATAGATTTAGATTTAGTGAATTAAACTAAATAATAAACCAATATTAAACTATATAGCTAAGCCTATATATATATATGAATCCTTCTCCATTTTGCACTACTGTCAACCCGCAAGCCAAAGAGAAAATGAAAACATAAAAACTGTCAAAACCGCAAGCAAAGGGTGAAAAAAAGAACCCACTATTTCTGCTGTTAAACCCGCAAGAAAAGGAGAGATTCTTCTCCAATTTGTTGCACCTTAAAACCTAAAAAGCCGTGAGCAACAGGAGAGAAAAATGAAACCACTTATACACTGTAAAACCGCAAGCCAGTAGACCAAAACTGGGAATACTTGAGCTGTTAAACCGCAAGCTTTGAAAGAGAATGGAAACATGAAACTGCTGTTAAGATCCGAGAGCAAGAAGGAAGAAGATCTAGAAATACTAAGCTCCTTTTCAGCCATATTTGTGAGTAAACCTCACTCTATATGATCTTATTTCATGCACATGGAAGTTGAACTTAAGTATGTTTATATGTTGGATGTTTACCGTTTATTTGCTTGTTAAAAACACTTGAAACTCTTGAACTGTTTATGTTGTTATATTGCCTTGGAACACCATGATAATCATGCTCATAAATATCCCTTGTTCATGCTTGAGAGTAATCACAAAGTCATATTTTGTTTGCTAGCTCCTACTGGTTAAACATGGAAATGATAACCTGCTTAAGCTTGTCTAATTTCGGTTTTCACATGAAATGCTTACTGTCCACTTTGATTTTTGTTGGTGCTTTATACATGGATGTATATATTTAGTTCATGACCCTTGCATGCTTGAGTAATAGCTCACAACATACATATAGTTGCTGTTGAACTAAGAATATATTGCATTGTTTTAGAAACATGAAAAAAACATGCTACTGTCAAACCAACTCGAAAACCCAACATGCAAATAAATAAATTTCAGGGTCATGAGGGGTTGCGCAATATGATTATAGGGTTTTACAAACAAACGGTATAATTTTTAATGCTTTAGATAAAGAGAACGAACTGTTTTTTCGGCAAAAGGGTTTTGACCGATCATGGGTGATCCACGCGAAAACGAAGACGAACGGACTTGCAGATAGGGGTTTGACGAACTCCAGATTTCAGAAAAAAATATATATATTAGATTTTTAAATGCATAGTTTTCGAGTAGGAGGTGTTTTGAGACTTTCGAGTCCAACCGAAACAGTCGGTCTTTGAGACCGAACTGCTCCTCGTCGGAGCAAGGAGGGACCGCCGCGCCGGCGGTGAAGGGGGCGGCAGGTCGTGGGCTGTCGGGGGTTGAAGTTTCCGGCGATCTGATGGCAAGGGGAGTGAAGGCGGGTTGGTTTCTTCGATCTGAAGGGCTGGGCGAACGAACGGGTGCATGGAAGAAAAGGTGACAGTATTTATATTTTCTGCTGTTCATTTTGATCCGAGAATCACGCCTATTCTTGCTGAAGTGAGGTAGTAGGAAAATTTGTTTAGAATTTAATTAATTTGTTTAAGTTAATTAATTAATTAAATAAATTTAAATAAGTAAGACTGGAATTATTTTATAGATCAGGGAACATGATAAGTATGTACTGACAGAACACTGTGTTTGGCGCGGACAGATTGCGTGACTCCGATGATCCGAGGAGATGACGTTTTAAGAAACAAGAAGTTGGAATTATTATTATTTTAAAGTGATTAGTTATTTAATTTATTAAATAATTAAATCAGCAAGACTTAAATAAATTATGTAAATCAGGGATAATTTACATAACGTAGTGACAAACACTGTTAGCATATACAGATGAGAAATCAGAATTTTAAATTATAAATGTGGAGTTTTAAATAAATAAATAAAGGATTTATTTTATTTCATCAAGTCAAGTGATAAATAAAATAAGATTAGATCAAGAGAAGGGATTAACTGTCAATATTAGATCCAAACCATGTCGACTCAGATTGTATAGAAATAGGATTGTTATATTAGTAAAGTTTAGCCCGTGCTCCGCGCACGAATATAAAATGAAGTAAATTAAAAGAAGATTTTTCACTAGAAAGGATTAAAGCCCGTGCTCCGCACACGTTATAACATGATATGAAATAAAGAGGTTAAGTTAATATTTTTCGAAATAAAAATATTAAAGGAACATGAATTCTTGAAAATAAGAATTTCAAATGAAGTTACCGAAATTAGAAACTGACTTGAATTAATAAGTTGAATGATTTTCTGAGGATTTATCTGATGTTGGTTTCGGCCTTCGGGGTTTATACTTAGGAAATTGTTCTCTTAATGATTACAGTCAACGACTGATTGATGTGAAGGGATAGTGATACGTAAACACAGAAATATCAATATATATATATATATATACATATATGATGATTGATCAAATAGGAATTTCAATTCGAAATAAGATTGTTGTGTGCACACGTATTTTCATTTGATAGTTAAGTCATCGACTATCAAAGTTTGACCATTTTAACGTTGTTAATATGGAGAGACCGGTTGGATTATTATCCGAAGAACCACTCCGTATTGGCATAAGCGTTGCGAGTCAAGAAATGCTGAATATTGAAGACGGAGTAAAATGCAAGGGCTATTGTATAAATCTTAGATAACAGTGCCTAAGATGGTTGTACGGAATAGTACCTTCGGTTTGTCCAGTCCCAGGACAACTTGTATGGACGAACGTCTGACGGAGTACTCCTAACTAATCACGTATGTTGATCTTTTCAAACGTAGTTATAAGTGGTAGAGAAATTCGTTTCTCTTACTTTATACTTGTAATATACTTTTGGGGAAGTCAATTAGTCGATTAGCGGGTTTGACGATGTAACGTTCAAAGCAAATCAAAAGAGTGTCAGGGTACGTTTGGCTTCAAGCTTCACAACCGGAAATGACAAAAAAAAATCGGGCAAGCAGCATGGCTATGTGGGTAGCTCCCATTAGGATGTATCATCATCTGATCTAGAGTTTCATTTACTTCTTAAAAATCTATTGTCGATTCTGACCCATTTCGGGAACGGTTGGCTTGCTACCACCGTTGGTGATATACATTCGATACACTCAAGAGAAATGAGTGGTCGGTCATGTGTGGCCGGGTTACAAGATGTTCTTGTTGAACCCGTGTATTTGTATCTAGAGATACACCTCCGGAAGGTGATCCCATACCTTGTCATAGTGTGAAACCCAATATCCATAAGCACTTAACGGTTTTTGTTTGTATACTATTAGTAGAATGTGAGATGAAAGCATTCTACTAGATTATGAATTATTTGTGGACACCTTAGACATTATCATAATATCTGTTTAAATATGCAAACTGTTTTGATCTCATAAGGTAAAAACCCGTTCCGTATGCACGGCGTGGTCTTATGAATCATTGTGATTTATTAAAACTTGTTTATAAATCGTTTACTCATACCAGTCCATGACTGACCCGGAGTTTATTTTCTGTGTTTTCCTTAAACTATTGGGTACTCATAATATTTATTATGAGTAGACAAGTGATCCAGGTTCTAAAGTAACTTCGGAGTAGCTGGATGGCAGGATCTGAAGTGTTGGCTTATCTATCATATGTTATGTAGAATTATCTGCAAGTTAGTATCACAAGTGTTAAGTATGTAATTGTGATGACATGTATCCCTATGTATGAAGTATTTCAATGTACTTGACTTATGTTATGTAATATTTTGGGTTATAATATTATGTTCCAAGTTCCGCTGTGAGATTCTGATGTCTTTTCTTAGTTCTATTCTTCTATCTATTTCTTTTCTTTCATAATTATCTGGATTTTGTCGACTCTTGGACGCTCGATATGTGAGATATATCGGATATCCAAGGTCTCTGAAATCCGGGTCGTTACAAAAAGCTACTACTTCTTTCGATCAGTAGGGAGGCGTTTCAATATATGCCGTTGGGCAATAGATGCTCCGATACCATGTAAGAAATCAGAGTGATGTTGTGTAATTTCTTACAGTAGAAAATTTGTATACTGAAATGAAAAACTGTATATTATGATTGAATAAACTGATCGATGACATAGTACATGGTTTGTTATAGTTTATATAACAAAAAATATTTTGGGCTTGACCAAAAGCCCATAAGTATGTACACAAATACACAGCGGATAGTGGGCTGTTCATTTTGTGTGAAAGAAACCGTGTCTTGCATATACTCTAATACGGTATCCTCGTCGAACCCGCTCCGCCTAAAAGAAATACATGGAGCACTAATGTGATTTAATGAATATCATGTCCTAGAATGTACAAGGGTTGGATTGATGCGAAAAAACTTCATGTTTCCAACATTTTACACTACCACAGACTCTCGCTATTTTGAGTCCTGTGGAAAATAAGTTAGATACTGATAGTATTACTCATTTTGAACTTCAGTTCCCAAATCTGTGGCATCTAATACATATTAACGACCAGGCGTTTAAATGTCGTATATTAGTGATTATTGATTCTGTAGTTTGTTGTTATCATATTTTAGATAAAAATGGTCAACACATTGATGATCAAATGACAAACCAAGGTCGTTTTGCCTGTGTTTTAATGTTTGTGTATGCTAGAAACTCTTTCAAATAGAGAGAATATGTTTGGAAGCACCTCAATGGGAATTAATTAGACATCGAATTGCTTTGGCTCTAGTCCAAAGGACAAAAGGGGTGGACTGCCTATCCCTAAGTTCTAATAAATTTCAAAAATTGTGTGATGCGATGCGGACTTGTCGAAACAGACTTACAAGGTTGTAAGTACACTTGGTGAAGACGGGGTATAGCTAACAACATTAATAAGTGCTAGTTAACTACGTAGTGTTGTCAAACTTGCCCAATTTAGCAACTGGTTCTATTCCGAATCAGAATAGTGACCACATTCCAGTTTTAGTTCATTTAGCACCAAAACATGTTGATGTGAAAGGTAGGCCATTTAGGTATGTCAACACCTGACATTAGCAAGAGGGGTACAGTCAATGAGTCCACGTTGGGTTAACAGCTACGACATGAGTTCATTGTTATTATGATGCTCGACTAGTCTTCGACTAGTCGATTAGTCGAGATTGGATTATCGACTAAAGGAGTCAACTTGCCATTAGTCGAGATTGATACTGACTTGATCGAACTCGTACTCGAAACCCTAACTTGAAGAAGAAGTTGAACTCGAACTCAAAACCCTAACTAAAGTCGAATACGAACCCTAACTGAAGTTGAAGTCGAGCCCTAACCCTAAACCTAACTCGAAATTGAAGTCGAACTTGCTGGCAATAGAAGTATTATTGCAGATGGCAGCATGGGTATGTAAATAATTGCAGATGGTATTGTTAAAGCCATGGATGATGACTTAGTTTAATTGAATTGACTGAATGAATCCTTTGACTTTAACACTATAAACGTTTTACATACCTAATATTTATTTATATATTGGAATATTTATTTATTTATCGACTAGTCTATGATTAGTCCGACTAGTTGATTGGTTGGATCTCTATCGATTCGACTCAACTTGTTGTCGTAATAACCATGCATGGGGACCTAGGGTACTGACATGCACTGTTAATAAATAAACCACAAGCCATCAAACAACAGTTGAAATAGTGGAATAGGATTCGATCGAAGCCTGATCTAGTTCAACTATTAAAAGAGGAGTACAAATCCATTTTATGCAGGTTGATAGTGATCTGAAACAAATAGAGTTGTATGACAAATTACTACATCTTTAACTCGATGTTGGTGAACTAAAGAATGTTCAACATGAAGTATATAAAAAGAAAAGAGAAGTAGCATCGCTATAATGTGGAGATGCTAACACCCAAAAAAATTTATGCGAAAATGTCATTGAGAAAGCATAAAAACAAAATACAGGCACTGGTGAATTCGACTGGACAATATGTTTACGATCAGGAGCAAACTGTTGCTCGGTCAATTTCTTATTACACATATTTATTTAATGGCTGTATTGATCATAATTTCACTTCTGTCGAGCCAAGTAAATTTATATCAGAAGAGGGGAAAGAGTTATTATCTATTGCAGCCACTGTTATGGAATTAAGAGAAATGGTTTTCTCTATTAACAATTCTAAAAGACCCATGCCTGATGGTTTCTCTTTGAAATTTTGTAAGCTACATTGGCTACAACTGAAAGACTACTTTCTTGAAGCTGTCGCCATACATTTCAATATGAATGGCTAGCACACAAGCAGAATCACAATTTCATTACCCTTGTACCTATGACAAATAAGCCACAACATATATCAAATTATTGCTCTATCTCCTATGTTAATGTTCTTTATAAAATCATTTCTAAAATTATATGTACTAGAATAAAGCATTTTCTCTTTTTTTTATTGTCGAAAATCAAATAGCGTTTGTGCTCGAAAGAAATATTAGAGAAAAAGAATCCCTAAAATATGAATTAAAATTAGTTTAGGAAAAAGCATATGATACGATGAATAGAGAGTTTGTTTGCTACATGCTTTTTATGATGGGATTTGGTATTTCTCTTATAAATTTGATATATGAGTGTATCGGCACACTTACATTTGCTATATTGATAGATGGTATAACCCATGGATTTATTACTTTCACGAGAGGATTACGACAAGGGAATCCCTTATCTATTTTGCATTGCCATAGAGTTTTCTTATTTGCAAATGGAATATACCACTATCCTCCAACAAATTTACCCAATTTCCTCCGTTCAATCTACTATATCACATTTGTTATATGCAGATGTTGTAAGGATTTTTGTTGGTGCAACGATTTTAAATGCTACAGCAATGAAAAATATTTTCCAATAATTTCAACATAATTTAAGCTATAACTAAATCAACTTAAGTTGAAGATATATTTCAACAAGCATATCTCCAAAAAAATATGAAATTCTACGAATTCTTGGCATGAATGAAGATTTTATACTAGTGAAGTATCTTGGCATTCCATTATCCTCAGATCATGTTCATGTTGGAGATTGTGTGCCATTGATTAACAAAGTGTGTAGTAAAATAGAAGGACATGATAGTGCTCTACTTCCTACGACGAACATGCAGAACTAATACAAAGTACTATCACTCCGGTAGTGCTATATTGGCTACAGATTTTCCAGATTCCTAGTTCGGCTATTCAAAACACTACAAAATAATGATCATATTTTTTTAGGGCGCTAAATATCATAAAATTGCGTCGGATTATCTTTGCAGGCCTAAATTAGAGGAGGGCTATAGGACTGAAAGTGCTTTGAGATTTAAAGAAGATAACTGGGACTAAACTGATTTGAACTCTCCTCATGAAAGATTGTTTATGGAGTAAGTGGATGAGAAGTAAATATCTTACTAATAAACAGTTCTAGCATATGGCAATGAATAATGATGACCCTATTACTTTTAAGTGTCTGCTTCGACATAGAGATGAGGCTCGATTACTTATAGCACGAGTGTTAATGGACGGTAACACTACATCTTTATGGTTTTTCCTATGGGTAAATCACAAATCTCTTGTTGATACATTAGGATGGTGCAAGGCCAGTCTACAGGAAAAGAAATATGATGGCGAATTATATCATGCGAAGAGGAAATTTTCAACCGCATAATCTCCCCGACAAAGGAAATATGGTCTGAATTAAATGATACTTGCATAGATCCTAAGAGCATCTCCAACAATGGAGTGATTCATCTCTTGAATCTTGAATTTGGGTAGAAATCATCCCAACGGATATTGTAACCCTTAATATTCAGTGAAATAATACGGGACGTATTCCGAATTCAAAATATGTCCTGCGCACCTATTTTATCGGCTTGCGACGTCGTGAGCTTATAAAATCGGCGCGTCATATTATTCCTCCCCGCGTATTTTCCTACGGAGCACTAAATTAATGTTTAGCTTATGTTTGTTCTTCTTGGGACCACTAAATTAATGTTTAGCTTGTGTTGGTTCCTGTACCACTAAACATTTGGAGCGTCATATTTGGTTTTTGTTGGTTCCTGGGGACCACTAAATTAAATTGCCACGTTACCTTTTATTAGATAAATTTGTTTGGATTTATTTAAGGCGAGATGACAGACGAAAGTTTCTTTTTTTTATGTGAGACGCCGAATAAATCAACGCCACCCATTAAATTGAAGCCCGCCGATAAAATCGGCACACAACTGTTGGAATATCAAAGATATCTCCTTGAATGTTACGGATCGTAATGTTACGACCCGTAACCTTGTTGAAGTTGCTCTAACGCTATCGCAGATTACTGGGTTATTCTAAGCTATACAAATTTTAGGTTTAAAAAAGTCTAGCAGCAAATTCAATAAGCACAAGAAAGACAAAATTGAGGTATACCTATTTGGCATTATGTTACAGCCAGATAATTTTGTTATACATCGTATGAAGCATGTTTGTATAAATTTCTTTCTAAGGATCGGCTTTACTCGTACGGAATAACTACCAATTCTAGATATATGTTATGCAATTAAGTTAAAGAAAGCCATTCTCATTTTTTTTCTACATCTATAACAACTTCTTGTTCAACCGGATTAGAGATATGATCGGCCTTCCACAAAGAGGATTTCTTCTACTACAGCAAGATTTAGAAGATTTGGTTAGCATATTTGATAGAAAAGGGATTCATAAGAGCTTAGCTTTCATGGGGATTACGACTTTGGTTCATCAACATGGTGCAAACGAGATAGGAGAGTTTTATAGGGGAAAGATTTTTATGCAGAAGCAAGGTCGAAATTAATTAGGAACGATTTGTGTTTCCAGTTTCATGACCGATGATTTGAAGATGAAGATGAAGCTTGACTCGGGTCGATTTACGGTCGTATTAGTGTTTGTGGGTTGGGCTGGTTAGCTACTGTGTTGCTTTGCATAGGAGATGTTATTTCAAAAATGGTGGTAATTTTGTATACAAAAATGTATAAGACTCGCTGCACTCTTTATTCTTGCTACACTGGTAAGGTTTTTTAAGGAGTCGGGTATCTTAGTGTTCATTTCGTTATTAATAAAGAACCCATTTTAAAAAAAAAGAGAGTAAATATATGTTTGTAAACTATGATGCATAATAAAAAATTATAAATTATATAATATTATCTTTGATGAAATGAATGAATCAAAGACATAAAAGGAAACTTATCGTTATGCAAGTGTGTATAAAAGTAATTTATCTGAATAAGAAATGAGATAATAGAGAAAATACCTAGGTAGAGCAATGGTACAAAAAATAATCTAAACACTTGAACTAATTATTGCTTATAATATTTGTATTTACAATGGAAATAAGATTAGGTTATGATATTTTGAAATTTAGATAATTGCAATATTGAGCAGGAAAAAAGAGGACTCTGTCATTTATCTGGATTTTTTTTGGGGAATTCGAATGAAATACATGAAATTCAATCCCGTGTTTTCCTTCAATTATGCAGCTTTTTTCATTTGTATTAAGAAATTAGATAAAGATATAAAAATTTTCTGCATAAGTTTTGATGACAACAACATTTTCATTTATTCATTGTATACAATTTTTTGTCACTTGTTTCTTATAAAAGAGTATGTATAAAAAAATTCATCTCTTTGTTACTACAGATTGGATGGAATGATGGCAGCTAGGATTTGGGCAACATGTATGTGACACCCCACGTCCGTTACTGTCACTATTTATAAGAATGCATTAAGTTTCGTGAAGCGTTATAGGTAAACAGAAACATCACAAGAAAAATGTAAAATAACAGCGGAATTTAAAACTTTATTAAATAGAAAGTATCATGGCCCCAAAACATAGTTACATCATAAGTCTGAAATACAGAAAACCCATTACATCACTTAAAATTTCTGTCTTGTACTAAAATCATTAGAGTACAATAATAAAAGAAGCATAATTCCCCATAAATATAGCCATATCAGAGAAGACAAGAAATCAAAGCGGTACATCTAAGCAGCTCCAAACAGAATGAAAGAGAGAACCAAATCAAGCCTGAGTATTCCCACCTTGAGAACCTAGAGGATGGGGGAAGGAAGAGAGAGAAAAGGAAACAAAACGGGTCAGACATAAAGTCTGGCGAGTCCAGTTATTTTTAGCATATAAATAAGTAAAAGCATCATGACAAACATATAAACTGAATGAAAGGGATAACTGTATATAAGGCAGGTATAACAGGATAAGCAGAATAAACAAAACATAATATTTTACGCTTCTCGAGTATTTTTCTTTGCACCAATACTAGTATAACAAGAACAAGACGATCCCAACTAGAACAAGGTGGTAAACTTAGGTGTATTTCTAGTAACAGGTTTTACCCCCAACAAGAATAATAGGTAGGCCCATAGGAATGACAGGTGTTGCACCCAACAAGAATAACATGCTCCCCAATAAGCAAGACTAGACGTACTCTAATTACTACCCCAATTGATCGGCTCCCTACTCCGTAGATACATGTGCTGGCCCCACAGTAGGATGTATCACTTCCTAAAGTGGCAACCACGTTATTTCCAAGATGCACAACTATATCTACTGATGTCACGGTGTCTTATTTTCCCAAGCAAGCGAACTCATGCACGCACATGACCCCGATCGAACGCGCCGTCAACACCCTTCACCCAAGTGACCTCTTGTAATCAGCTCAGTAAGCATGCTCCGACCTAGTTCGGAGTACTCGTTTGATACCAAGATGGGTTACTGACTGAAACGGATCACACATAACAGATGATACAGGCTTCCCTCCTAGGCTTGCATCCCCACTACTAGGATTTTAATAGGTTATGCCTAACAGTTTAACAAGGTTGCATAATCCCCACATGTAAAACATGTTAAGTTTGTCGGGTAATATATATATATATATATATATATATATATATATATATATATGTATGTATGTGTGTGTATATATATAACCTACCCCACATATTTAAACAAGATTAACTTAACCCTCCTTGATTCAAGCAAGTTTACTTAACCCCTAATCAATTTAACAGATTCAAGTAACCCCCCATAGATTAAACATGTTAAGCATTACAAATTAACAAGTTATCCATTTATGGCTGTTAATGGACTAGAGCTTTCACATTAAGTCTACTACTTGTGGATGCTGGTTATGCCGGACGGTTCCGGGCAGACTTCTACCACAAGTCGGACTTAACCCCATGTCTTAGCACCGTTACTTGTACATTTATGCACTCGACCCCTCACATTAGATTAACCACTTGTGGCTGCTGGATTTGCTAGGGGTTCCGGGCAGACTTCTACCGTAAGTGTAATCTAACCTCGTGTCTAAGTGCGGTTACAGTTTCTAATTACTATTGTTTTTTTGCACATTCATTCCTAGTCAATTATTCATGTTCGTTACAAGTTATGCCCCAAAATCCAAATAAAAGTTATGCCCAAAATTCCCAATACAAGTTACAATACACTTTATTCCCCAATATTCCCAATACAAGTTATACCCCAATTTTTAACGCTCCCCATCGTTCCCAATTTCGCGTGTTCGCATATTTCAGCGGTATGCCTAGGCTCAAAGGTAGCCTGAATATAAAATAAAAGGGAAAGAGAAAGGGAAGAGAACAAGAATAAGCATAATAACAAAACAGGCATACTATAATAAAATTTATCATAATAACAAGATAGGCATACAATGGCAGAATTGGGCATATGAGAATTATAGATCTGGTGTACAAGTAATGGTAGAGATGGTATGATTCAAAACTATTAATATCCATAGGCTTAGATTCAACTTATAAACATGTCAAGATTACTTTTTAAATGTTTATATCTAAAAATAACATAAATTCACTACGACTGAATCAGAAGAATAGAGAATTGATTGTAGATGGTGTAGCATAGATCCTTGAATACGTATAACTTGTTGTTAAAGAAGAATAGGCTAGTTCAAACTGAGTTAGGGAAGCACCTCATTGTCTCCATTGTTTTTGGTGAATAAAAACAGTGTGAATGAGGTCCTATATATAGCCTAAGGTCAACGAATCTTGCTCAGAATTGTGTCCACATTCACAGAAATTGATCTGCCCAGATCTGACACGGGTCGACCCCGGGGTCGACATAGGCGTTGACACCCTTGTGGAGGGGTTGACCCATGGGTCAACACCCATAAGGGACGGGGTCCACCCCTAACGGGCTGATTACCCCCCTTTTTCCTGCTGTTTGATTTCGAATTCTGGATTTCTTTAATATATATTTAAAACCTTATATGTATGTAAACTTCAAACCTTAATATCTTCTTCATACGATGTCCATTTTACGCAAAGTCGGAGTCTATCTCAAGCAGAATTCCAAGACGAACGCAATGGTGCAATTAATTTTACTTAATTCCTAATATTTAATTAAGTACTCTTTAATTTATCATTATAGTGCCTTTTAAAATTACTGGGTGTTACATTCTCCCTTACTTAAAGGATTTCATCCCCGAAATTTCCAAGTTAAGAAGAATGTATATCCTAACATCCATCATCCATCTACTCATCCACCCATCACTAGCATCCATTGTCCTTAAATATTTTTAATGCTTATATGAACATATGCAAAGGTGTGTGTATATGTCCCTATACAAATGCGAAAAATCAGGCGGTCTACTGATTCAGTCGACCTCCTTAATGCGATATATGTTGGTGCTATGATATCACCATGTATGCAAATAATCCTACTATAACATGTAAGTTCTATATGTGTGCACAATCATTCATCCAAATGCAACATCCATGTGATGATACACCCACTTTCTCCAAAAGAAGAAAAATGCATACTTATCCATATGTAGTATGACAGTGATTGAGCAGATCTAGTGCCTAATGTGTGGGTACATGCATCCGCAAGAAACCACTAGCAAACACTTGCATCCACTTGCATCCATCAAACATAACATGTTTCAAATGCATGTTTACATCCATGGGTTCCCTAGCTTAAGGTCAAAGATTCGATCGATAGGCCATACTTAAACGATAGAAACAAGTACAAATAAAAGCTTTGGAAAAAGAAGTTAAGAACATACCCTTGCAAAGAAAAGGGTATGAAGCGTGAATCATGTCTTCAGCCTCCCAAGTTGCATCCTCATGGTCATCTCTCTATTGAACTTTCATAAACTTTACCTCTCGGTTATGTAGCTTCTTAAACTCTGATCCAAGAATACGGGTATAAACTCGTCTACCTGTCGCCTCCCGTTCCACCTCTACCTCCTCAAGCATACTCGGCTCAACTACTTTTGCGGTGTCATGCAAACACTCCTGTAAATGAGAAACGTGGAAAACATCATGAACACCGGATAGTCTCTCTGGTTGCTTTACTTTACAGGCCATTTGGCCAATCCTTTTTGTTATGGGAAATGGCCTTACAAATCTCGGTGCCAATTACCCTACAGATCCAAAACAAACCACATTCCTCAAAGGTGATACCTAGATGAAAACCATGTTTCCAGCCTCGAACTCAATATCGGTCCTTCTCTTATCTGTATAGGACTTCTGCCTGTCCTGAGCTATCTTCATGCGCCTTCTAATAAGATCAATCTTTTTTGAAGTTTCTCTAATCATCTCAGGTCCAAGTAGAAGCCTTTCTGTAGACTCCCACCAACAAGTCGGTGATCTACATGGTCGTACGTACAATGCTTCGAAGGGTGCCATGCCAATACTAGCCCGACAACTGTTATTGTATGCAAACTTTACCAAAGGAAGATGCTCTTCCCAAGTCCCTCCGAAATCTAGGATACATAGTCTTAAAAGATCCTCAAGGACTCTATTCACCTTATCTGTCTATCCATCAGTCTGCGGGTGATAGGCTGTGCTCAAATACAACTGTGTACCTAATCCCTCCTGCAAGCTGCTCCAAAAATCACTGGTGAAAATGGGGTCACGGTCACTCACAATACTAGAAGGTACTCCATGTAGATGGACTATCTTACGAAGGTAAATTGCTTCTAACCATGTTGCCGTCCTCTTACTCTAAACAGTAATGAAATGAGCGCTCTTAGTAAGCCTATCAATAATAACCCAAATACTTGTGTTGCATTTCCTCGATCTAGGAAATCCATCAATGAAATCCATAGAGACGCTCTCCCATTTCCATTGTGGAACCTCCAAAGGATGAAGTAAACCATTGGGCTTCTTTTGCTCAGCCTTGACTTGCTGGCAAATCAAACATCGAGAAACAAACTCTGCTACATCTTTCTTCATCCCGACCCAAAAGAAAACCCTCTTCATATCTCTATACATCTTATCCCCGCTTGGATGAATAGTCATCCTAGAATGATGGGCTTTCTCAAGGGCTGTCTTCAACAAACTCCCAACCCATGGAACACAAAGCCTTCCATCTCGTCGCAGCCACCCTCTATCATCCGTGGAACATCTATTGAGGTGACTGGAAGTCTCCCGTTTACTGAGCTTATCCAAAATACCCCACAAAACCAAATAGGCCATTTTGTAACAATTTTTGCGCTCTATTTCGTAACGGTTATTGTCGTTATAAGATTATTACTGTTATTAACGTGATTAAAGCTTATCACGGTTATTTTCGTGATATCAGTTGAGTTTTTCATATATGATTCAAAACACATGGGATATGATGGTCATTTTGGTTTTATTATTACTTCTCTCACTTTACCATCATTCGTTACCTCGTAAATCAAATTAGGGTTTTTACTTATAACCGCCTCCATCTTCTACCTGGAATTTGAGCCACCTTCACCACACCGTTTCTACCTCAAATTAAAGTCTCTCCTTCAATAATCACTTGCTTCTGTCTCATTCCAGTCAAGATATATTTCGTTTTTATTAATCGTGTTCTATCACCTCCTTATTGTTCTTTAATTCGATATTCACTGATTATGCGGATAGGTCAGCACCGTTTTTTTCTCCTTATTCAGTCGTTTTAGATTTAGTTTACTAATAAATGTTTCATTAGTGTTTACATTAAGTTGTTTGGTTTGTTTTTTGTTTCAGATTTGTTTGATTTTTTGTTAGCTTTTACAGTTTCTGAGTATTGAGCAGATTTTAAATTTTTGTTAACTTAAAATTTTAACTAAAATTTTGGAAGTTGGTAAAGAAGAAAATATAATGGGTTGTACTAAATTAACTTAGTTCGTATTGAGCAGATTTTAAAGGAGAAATTTGGTTTCATGAGTCATCGTTTCTAGGATGTTAAGAAATTCAATTTTGCCTTTGTTTTGAGGCTTCCCAGGAAAATTATGGGAAGTGATACAATGAGTACCATAGTTAGGATGGAGGGATCTTACATGTTAGAAAACAGAATTTATTCTTGGAGAGTGAGGTGTTAAGATCTAAAGATACCATGTGGATTTCTTTAAAGTGTTGTGTCTAATGTTGTAGAGGATTGGGGATTTAAGGATAATTTTGATGAAAACTGAGTCAATGGTGAGATTGTAGGAATTATGGATCTGCTATTGATTTTACTAACCTTAAGGTTATTGTTGACTTGAATCCATATGAAAATTTTCCTTCATTAATTAAGCTTTACATTAGTGACATTTTTATGGGATTGAGGTGGGTAAAATTATCGGTGTCCCTGAGGAGGAGATTAATGTAGTTGCTTTCATGAGCACTATTTTTTACTCGAGGTTTATATGGTAAGCTTACATCTTGGAGAAGCATGAAGGGTGTGAATTCATTATTTTATTATATGGGTGTGGTATACAAATCTAAATAATTTATTTATAGTAATTATCATTTTATTAATTAATCTATACACAAATTAATAAGTTATTTAATTATTATTGTAAGCATTTTAAATTTTAAGTTATAAGGTATTAACCTTTCCTAGAATATATTATTATTTTAGGTTGCACTAAGTTAACAACAAAGAAGTATGTTGTTTATTAGTTGGTTAAATACTAGGATTCTTTGAATCATTGCAACTTTAAAAAAATTGCATTGTGGTTTATAATTTGACAAATTTCCACCGCGTGCTGAAATCTAATGCATCATATGTATCAAGTAAACCATGTGTATCGCAGGTTGCCTCTACTAAGAAGTAACTTGACAATTATTATTTTACTGCTACACAGCACACGTAGAATCATACATGTTAAATTTTGAGTTCATGGGTACATAGTGATTATACATTCACATTACCATGTAGAACTTTCTAAAAATGAGCTGAAATTACAGATTAATGTTTTAATGTTAATCATTTTCCATAAAGAACCAATTAATGTTGTTGTTCATCATACAAAATAATATAAGATAAAGCATGTCGTATTCAAAGCTCAAGTGATAGTTAAATGAAGTAAATTAATGATCATCAGCACGATAGCCATTGCAAATATATCTTGGTTGTACCAATCTGTTATTGTTCTCGAAATAGACAGTTGCCTGTTTGGTCCAATAGCTCTTGCATTTTACAGCGTCATGCTAGTAGCATTAGTACTATTATTATTAATCTGTTTGGTGCTTGATAGCTATTAGTAAATGCATCATTTTGCCCGAAGTTATTGTTTGTAGAATTTGCATGTAGCTTTTTTGGTGCTTGATGGCTATTAGAAAATCCAACGAATTGTTCTCATTTGACACGCATTATATATTTAATTGAGAAAACAAATGGTAGTAAAAAAAATTAGATGCTTATTGATCATTATTAATTAGTCTGTGTTTTATAGTTAGTCTTGTACTTGTTTGTTAATGTACTGAAATGTTTTTTCTTTGGTTAGATTCTCCTGTAAAATAGTTTGTGCTTAGTAGTTAAATAGTCTTCAAATCTTCTATTGCAGTAAAATTTAATACAGAAGAGGAGGAAAAGATAGTGAAATTGCGTGCAACTCCCTTGGTAACAGGTAATATGTTCTTCGCCAATGAATTTTTTTTCTCCAACCGCTGTTTCAGTGTGTTTTATTTTTATGTTTTAAATTATGATGATCATATATTAAAGGGACAATCAATACTATTAGAAAATCATTATCATGTAACTTAGCACACAACAGGTAGAGAAGGAAATCATTGTCAAGTATGTTTTAATGAAATATTATGTCTGATAGATGCATTTGAACAAAAATCATCACCAAGCATAAAATGCATGCATCACGTGAACATTTATAACATCAGTATCTTATGAATAATGATCCCATTGCCATTATGATTTGATTTGTGTGTTGGATGTGGGTTGAAATCGGCTCATCCTAATTCTTTGTCTGTGACATTTAATAAAATCATTTTATATTATGGAGAAATTTTAAAAATAACATTTCCTAAAAAAGGAAAGAAAAGACTTAAATCAGGTTATATGCTCTTGTTAAATGCGACATACCGTGAAACCAGGCACTTCTAGTGGTTTTATTGTCTTAGCATTGTTTGTTTGATCTTTCTGATGGCAGCGTCCTTGTTTCAGCAGATTAGGGAGGAGTAGAGTGTTGGAGATCTTACCGAGGATTTTTCTTTGAAAGGTAATTACACTGTAACTTCTACTCTATTTTCCCTATTTTCAATTTGCACATACCATGAAACTGATAATATGACTGCTTGCTGTTTTGGATCCATTATTGCTAATGTGTACAAACCTTGATAATCTTGTAAGTCTGATATTATGTTGCTGCTAATGTGTACAAATGCATGGATCTATTATTTATATTCTTGAGTCTGAGATTATGTTATTGCTAATGTGTACGTAACACACTTTGATACTATGTCCATACATCAGATATAGTGTATATTCTTGAGTCTAGATTTCTCTCTTTATTATATTTATCCATTTATTTGTTTACTTATTTTTTAAACTTTAAGAGAAGAGCGAGAGTACTTTCTATTATTGTCACCATAAAGAACAATTTTTTTCCTAACTTCTGCTTCATTATAAATCTTATTCCATATGATTTTTAGTTAAAGATTCCAAATCATATAGTTGCAAGGCAGATGGGTTACCAAATGGATCTATGTTGAGATATTCAGAATGAGTTAATTAGGAATGATATTAATAATTGAGTTAATGTTGGAAATAAAGACAAATAAATACTTTACCTTATATTCGGTATTGTATTAAGTGTGATTTATATTGGGTATTATTCAATTAGGCCAAATATTCCCTAGAATATGCTGTACTAGATTATTCCTCTCTTATATATAAGTAGAAGGATCTCTCTTGTAATAGATATACAAATTAATAAAATGTAGTCTGCAATTGTTCATTGCTCTTCTCTCTCTGATCTCAATTCTTTCATGGTATCAGAGCGGGTCAAAGGAAGGAGAGGTATATATATATATTAAAAAAAAAAGGGAGTCGACAGTCCCTAAAGCCAGTGCAGCACCGTCGTGTGAAATCTTCAAAGCAAGCTGTCCCTCCGTTGAAGCCAATCACTGCTCCAATCTGAAGCCAATCACTGCGCCAACCTAAAACCATCAAAACCAAACAAAAACCAAACCAAAACCAAAACCAAAAACCATTGAGTGTGGTCCACTTTAAAGACCATTGAGTGTGGTCCACTTTAAAAACCATCAAAACCAAACCAAAACCAAAAACCATTGAGTGTGGTCCACTTTAAAAACCATTGAGTGTGGTCCACTTTAAAAACCATCAAAACCAAACCAAAACCAAACCAAAACCAAAACCAAAACCAAAACCAAAAATCAAAACCCAAAACCAAAAACCATTGAGTGTGGTCCACTTTAAAAACCATGAATATTGAGTGTGGTCCACTTTAAAAACCATTATTGAGTGTGGTCCACTTTAAAAACCATTGAGTGGTTGGACCACTTTAAAAACCAATGAGTGGTTGGTCCACTTTAAAAACCATTTGTTAAAAGTGAAGAGTTGCTGATGGCGTATGGAAATTTGAAGCTGACTGTCATTTTGTTCGTGATGCAATCCAAGGTGCAATCCAAGATGGGCATTTGTGATCCGCATGCTCCATCTTGAGGGGGGGTGTTGAGATATTCAGAATGAGTTAATTAGGAATGATATTAATAATTGAGTTAATGTTGGAAATAAAGACAAATAAATACTTTACCTTATATTCGGTATTGTATTAAGTGTGATTTATATTGGGTATTATTCAATTAGGCCAAATATTCCCTAGAATATGTTGTACTAGATTATTCCTCTCTTATATATAAGTAGAAGGATCTCTCTTGTAATACATATACAAATTAATAAAATGTAGTCTGCAATTGTTCATTGCTCTTCTCTCTCTTCTCTCTGATCTCAATTCTTTCAATCTATTTTAAGTTTATGCAGCAGCAATTTTAATTTACAGGGTATGTCTGTTACCTTATATTTTCTTCCTTCTTACTCTTGACCTGCTTGGTAAATTTTAGTTTTACAAATACTTTTTCCCTGCTTGGTAAATTTTACTTTTAAACAAATTTTAGTTCCTCAAATTGACTTCCAGAATTTCCGATCGACGCTCTCAGTTTCTAAAACACATGTTACAACAATGGAAAAAAACTTTCAACCCATGCAGTAACATGTGTTAATTAGTGAACACTTTTGCTGGTTTGCTGCAGATCAACCAGAAAAGATTGCAAATGTTGTTCAGTCTAATTTCAATGAAACCAACTGAAGAAAAAAAAGTTCGAATACCAAGGTAGAAATATCTTTACAAGGTAATTGAATAATTTTAAGTTAGGTATTGTCATGAATTAACATCTGACAGTATGAGGTAAAGTTATAGTTCTAACCTAGTAACCTTTAAATGTAATTCATAAATTAATAATTCATGTTGTATTTGCCTACTTTTTTTCTTACTGCAATGAGTAAATTCATGAAGATTTAAAATGCAGAATGCCCACTAGGTTGTGTATTAGTTTTTAGCGCAAGCCAATAATTATGTTCCATGATACACAAGTGTTGAATTCATTCTCTTGAGTTTATTTCTTAGTTCTTTGGTGGACAATTTATTGTACAGAGACTACATCCAATTTAATACAAACTCATTTTCGAGAATTTATTCTTTAGAAGTGAATGAAAGTCGAAGTTGAAGCATCCAAAAAGGTCATTTTTTGTGTATAAGAAAATTATGGCAAATAGACAATTTAAAAATCTGGATGTATGTGCTTGTGGTCAAAATATACTTTGTCAAACAAAACCTTCACTATTCACAATATTTTCCGACCTCTATACTAAATTTTCACAATAAAAAATCATTAGGTTTAGGATTCAACAGACTAACATACACATCTCTGTATTTATCAATGATGATGGAAGAATATAGATAATTTTGTTTTATAGACTGATATTTGTCAACTTCATGAAGTTATAAAACTGATCTTTCATGTTGTGACAGCCTTTTTATCCCCAAAAAAACGAGTATTTAATTTTGAGAAGTTTTAAGATTAACTAATGGTTTGAGTTCTCAAACCAATCATCAATAAAGATACTACACGTACAAAAAATCTGTTAATAAGAGAGGAACTATAGTTCGTATGTTTGAGGAATGTTTTAAATACAGTACGACAACTGGTAGTATGGCAATCCATTTACAGGTAAGGAAAAAATTCATATAACTTATTTGAGCTAGAAAATGAGGGTAGTCCCATTTCTAGATTTTATAGAAGTATTTAATTTTATCCATGCTGTTAGCTTGATCTGTACTAAACAATTCATGTAATATGAAAATATAAATAAAATAGAGGAATACAAGAAACTTGGAACCCTTGGTGGTCTTCAGCTGCAGGACTAGAATACTTCAGTGGTGATGAAATATCCTTACACGTTGTTAATTTCCATTTTTATGTTGCTTGTACGGTACAAATGTTTTTGACTTCCACATTCTAATGGACATGAGCTCTTTGATTTATTTGCAAACATCATGGTCTGAACTGATAATAGACTTGAAAAATAAATTATTACGCCTACATCATATACACCGTACTCTGCATACTAAAATACATCATTCTTGTTGCTGTTAATGAAACAACTAAAATACATCATTGAAATTTATGAATTAACTCATGGACAGTGGAACTTCTGTTTTTTTAACCAATTTGTTTATAGACTATTTGGAATCATCATACTCTACATAGAATATCGCACATATAAGAAAGACTAAATAATGATGTTTAAAGCTGTAAAACTGTATTCTTATTACAGTAAATATGTATTCTTATTATAGTGCAATAATTATTAACGCTACTTTCACTAGGACAATATTCTAGAGAGATGAAAATTACTTTGGACTAACTCTCAGTATACCCATTG
This sequence comes from Allium sativum, assembly GCA_030737875.1. Taxonomy (NCBI): domain Eukaryota; kingdom Viridiplantae; phylum Streptophyta; class Magnoliopsida; order Asparagales; family Amaryllidaceae; genus Allium; species Allium sativum. The sequence goes on along the minus strand of CM060916.1, from coordinate 607,695,968 downwards.
ACTTTGCAGATGATGGTGTACCCATGCGGGAGACATGTATCACCTTGAAGAGTATATGAGAAGAAGAATAGTATATTGGGGAGACATGTATCACCTTTAAGAAGTTTCTAACTGGTTTTAATTTTAAAGGTTGGGGTATGCATTTTAAAGTGCTGTGAAAATTAGATTGAAGTTAATTTTGTAGATCATATGTATGTTAAGACTGAATTTGGAAGAAATATGTTGAATTGTGTTTTAAAACTTATTATGTATGTTAATGACGGTGTATAACTCGCGGTATTTTAAACTTATTATATTAACTGTTTTAAATTTGGTATGTTCGACATGCTATTTGCTGTTCTTAAGCTATTACTGTATGTAGATAACGCTAGTACTGAATATATATTTATGTAAATTTGATATGAAATATAGGTGTTTTATGGATGCAGCGGATTATGTTTAGTTTCCACAGTATAATCAGGACAATGTGATAGTAGCCAATGGAATCTTCAATAACGTATTGCTTATAACCATTGGTAAATATCTTAGTATAAAACTTATAACCGTTATAATTCTGGAGTTTGTCACATTTAAAACCGTTAGTAGAGAAAATATAATCACTCTTATAACCATTAGTAGAGAAAATATAATCATGCTTATAACCATGAGTATATACGTTAGTATTTGTCATGGTTATAACCATGATAGCATGCATGATAAAAATCACCAACGCCTGTTGGCTCAACGGTTATAACCGTGAGTATTCTTCTTCCTCACTGTTATAAGCATGACAAATAGGCCTTTCTGGTGTTGTGTCCGCTATTTGTGGGTCCTGTCGCTGCGAAGTTCCTATCTGATCCATCAGAATAGGTCGCACTTCAAATGATGCCAATAAACCAGGTATAAACTCGGTGGAAGGTCTAAAATCAAAAGTTGATATAAACTCCAAGTTCCACCTCTCCACAAATAGAGGAATCAAGGTCACCCTCTTCCTACTCAGTGCAACATTACCCTTGCCAGGGGTATAGGCAATCTCAAAGTCATAAGATGCTAGGAACTCCATCCATCTTTGTTGCCTTAAATTGAGGCCCTTCTACGAGAATAAATACTTGAGAGATTTATAATCAGTGTACAACTCAAACTTCTCTCAAAGTAGATAATGGTGCCAAGTCTTAAGTGCAAATACTATGGTAGCCAACTCTAAGTCATGGGTAGGGTAGTTCTTTTCATGAACATTTAACTGCCTACCTCCATAACATACCACCCTTCTTTCTTGCATCAGAACCGCATCAAGCCCTGTACCGCATGCATCGGTGTATACTATGAACACCTTGTTCCCATTAGGCAAAGTCAAGACTGGGGCTATTATCAAAGCCATCTTTAATCGCTGGAAAGCATCCTCACAGTCTATACCCCAAGAAAATGTCAAATTCTTCTTCGTCAGTCTGGTGAGTGGGGTCGATATCTTTGCGAAGTCCTTAATGAACTTCCTATAATAGCCCGCTAAACCAAGAAAGCACCTTACCTCCGTTGCAATCTTTAGAACCTGTCAATCTTAAACTGCAATTACTTTCGTAAGATCTATTGCTATCCCATCTTTCAAGGCTACGTGCCCTAGAAATATCACCTCCTTTCTCCAAAAATGACATTTAGAGAATTTCGCTTTCAATTGGTGTGCACGGAGAGTTTTCAAAACCTCCCTCAAATGTTGGGCATGCTCTTTCTCGCTCTTTGAGAAAATCAAGATGTCATCAACAAAAACCACAACAAACTTATTTAGAAACTACCAAAACACCCTACTCATCAAATCAACAAAATAGGCGGGTGCATTCGTCAACCCAAAAGGCAAAACAAGCCATTCGAAGAAACCATCTGGAGTTCTAAAAGCAGTCTTGTCTATACTGCCCTCAGTCACCCTCAACCGATGAAAACCTGTGGCCAAGTCTAACTGGGAGAAAACAGATGTACCAACAAACTGGTCAAACAGATCATCTATCCTCGGAAGTGGGTGTCTATTTTTCTTAATGAGCTTATTCAACTCACTGTAATCCACGCATAATTGAAGCGAACCATCCGCCTTAGTGGTGAATACTACTGGAGCACCCCACTCGTATATTTTTCGCCTAATAAATCTTTTCTCAAGTAGCTCCCCTACTTGCTTGCTGAGCTCCCTTCTTTCTCTCGAAGCCATATAGCGCACAGGAATTGGCTTTGCATTATCCACCAAGTATATACGGAAATCAATCTCGTGCCTCGGAGATAAGCCTCGAACCTCCTCAAAAACATCAGGATACTCACAGACAACTGGTACAAATCGTAGATCATCGATAGATGCATCAAGCGATTCTAGGAAACTAAGCATGACAGACCCCTTAGGGTCACAAGAAATCTCGAGGGTCCTCCCATAGCAAGTCAAAAGTCTAACGACCCTCCTCTCACAATCCAGAATGGCACCATACATGGCTAGCCAATCCATCCCTAAAATCAAACCATAGCCCATGAAACCAAGCACATATGCGCCACACTCAAACTCGACGCCCAACAAAGAGATTCTCAAACCCCGATAAATCATAGACAGATGAATCGTACCCCCAATGAGGTTTGAGACAATAGCAGGATCCAAAACTATACTAGTACTAAGGTGCAGAGACTCAACCACAGAATCAGATATAAAAGAATGTGAAGCGCCAGAATAAAAAAGAATTCTAACAGGATGATTGGAAAGAGAAATCAAACCTTCAACAGAAACTTTCCTACCTCTATCTGGTACACTGTCCACGAGAGCATGCACCTGCCCTCCAGAAGATCCTGCCCTTTGGCATTGTCCTTGCTTCTTCGAGAACTCCTTAGAATAGTGCCCGACTTCTCCACAATGGAAACATGCATTCTTCTTTCTTTTGTAGTCTTTGACCAAATGACCCTCGCATCTCCAATTATGACATTTCCTCTTCTCTCTAGCTTTGTCGTTCTTTCCGCCATTTTTTTGCTATTTGTAACGAACCGCAAATCCGTAATATCAGAGTTGACTACATACATCATACATCCAACCCAAATATCACGAAAATACGAATCATTTTTTTAGAAGAAAAAGGTAGAAGAAGAACAGAAATAACAACATAGAATCTCACATCGCAGCGGAACAAAATATAATATATCATAACTTTTGAAATACAAAATTTTAACTGTATAACATACGCTTATCAGAGTATAACACTTACAACACAGTGAAAAATAATAACTACATAATGCTGAAGCCTCATGCTCCAAGCTCCTTTAGATAAATCTATAAAATCCTGAACTACGTGACTGCCCGTACAAATTTAGGCACCCAAGAGTTTTGCTAAAACAAAATAAACTCCAGGTCAGTCATGGGACTGGTATGAGTAAACAATTTAAAACAGTTTCAGAAACTAAATGATATCTCATAAGATCACGACGTATAACACGGAACGGGTTTCTCCCTTATGAGAATCCAACCACTTGATATAACTTTCAAATTCTTTTTGAAAGAAACGATAATCTTTATATCAAAACTCTTTTGATAATATAATAGTGTCTAAATCAAATAAATAGAAATCTAGTGGAACACTTGCATCTCACGTTCCACATATATAATATACAATCAAAACCGCAAGCACTTATTGGGTAATGAATTTCCAACTATGACAAGGTATGGAACCACCTGCCGCTAGTGTATCTCTAGAGGAGAATACACCGAGTTCAACAAGAACATCTTGCAACTCAGCCACACATGACCGACCACTCATTTCACTTGAGTGTATCGAATGTATATCACCAACGGTTGGGATCAACAACTGTTTCCCGAATGGGACAACATCAAATAGAATAAGGAATTAATTGAATCTCTAGATAGGTGATGACACACCCTAATGGGAGCTAACCACATAGCCATGCCGCCTGCCCGATTTTTGTCATTTCCCCGTTGTTGAGGCCTGAGGCTACGCTTACTTGCCATTCATTAATAACACAATCACTTTGAATGCCACATTGTCAGATCCGTTAATCACTAATTGATTTGCACAAATATATTCTGGATATTATGCTAAGGGAATAAATCCGTTGCCACCATATATATTTGTACAGACCAACATATTCGATCATTGGAAATACTTTGTCAGACAGTCGTCCATATACGTTCGTTCTGGGATTGAACGAAACCGAAGGCACTATTCCGTACATCTATCCTAGGCAATCTCTACCTAGGACTTATACAACAGCCCTTGCACTTTACTTCGTCTTCAATATATTCAGCATACTTGGTTTGCAACGCTTATGCCAATACGGAGTGGTTCTTCGGATAATAATCCAACCGGTCTCTCCATATTAACAACGTTAAAATGGTCAAAAACTTTGATAGTTGGTGATTTAACTGTCAAATGAAAAATGTCCGTGTACACACAACGATCTTATTTCCAAATGGAATTATCGATCAAATCATCAAACATATATATATATTCATATTTCCTTATTTTCTATGTTTAGAAAATATATGTTATTAACACTGGAAAACATTTCCATATATCGCCTTCTTTTATTTTCTGTACTTAGAAAATATTTTCTATTTATAATTGGAAAATATTCCGATTACTAATCTCTTTTCCGACTCATTTATTTCTATACTTAGGAAATATTTATTATTATATTTCCAAACTTTCACTTCTTCGGGTTAAAACGAATGTTATGTAAAACATCGTCACAACAACCCAAAATACTGCATTGGACTAAATCTCTTTAAACATTTCTCTTCGAGACTGAATCTTGCTATTTATCAGCTAATAATGAAATCAATCAAGTTGGGGTATAATTACCTCTCAGACCTTGACTGAAAACATCATTAACTTCAAAACAGACAAGACCGCTAACTCGAAAAATCAACACCATATTAAACCAATTTTCCATTTCTAAAACACGTATACGCTTCTCTTTCTATTTTTAACAAATTTAATTTATAGATTTCCTTTTTGTTTATAATATTATATTTTTAAGTTCATTACCTTATCGAATTCTATATATATCAATACGTTGATTTCTAACTATCAAATTATCTTACAAATATTCTAACTCCTTAAATTTCCGGAAAAATTCGCCATAACCTCCTTTGTACCGGCAAATAATTCAAACCTCAACTCGCCTCTCTAGGCCCTTTCCATTCAAAAAGAAAATCAAAAAGCCAAGTGGCTTGCCGATTCGGCGCATAAAATCTCATATGGAATTTAAACGTGTACCTTTTTGTCGAGCATACAAATTATAATCTTTATAAACTTCATCTCATACCTGTCTAACACATATCCAAATATTTGCCTTTTGGTTTCAACTCAATCCATTCGTCTTAACCCAAATTCGCTAATTTATCTCCTTATTAGCTCTTTTACCTCTTTCGCTTTTTATTTGAATATATCACATTCAAATATATTTTATTCTACTCATGAACCCAATCTAATTCCGTTTCCAACTCGCGTTACATATTCGATTTCGAATATAAATTTTCAAATCTCTTTCACTTATCCAACACCCCATTTCAATTTAAATCTCGATAAACTATTTATTTTTCAAACTAGTTAAATCTATTTAATAATTAAAAATTTGATTTTTGTTTCGAAAAAAAACATTTCACTTACTACACTGGAGTTCATATTTATTTTATATCTCCAGTCTGGACTTTTCTAATGGAAATTCGGATTTTATTTCTTTAAAATCCTTTTATTTATTTAAATAAACCGTTATGGTTTTATAATGGTTCTGGCGCTGTTTTTCTGAAAATTTGATTTTGACATAACTGAAAATCTATAAGCCGAAATCCAGATTTTTCTCTTCCATTAGAAAACTATTATTCATTCGGTCCTGATGGTTCTTGTTTCAAAGTAAATTGAGTTCTATATACTCAATTGAAGTTCGAAACGCCAATTTACGAACTGCAGCGCTGCGGTGAGTTCGTTTTAATTATATTTATATATAAAAATGTTTAAACTTCGTTTAAAACAAATTCAACTCAATTTTGATATATTTTTAATATATATCAAATCAGTTTCCCAATTCAACATCATATTTCCGATTTTCTAAAATAGTCGATTTTTCCTAAATCGGTAATATATTTATTTATTTCGATCTTCTATATTAAATTCCAATTCCTTTTACATATTGTAAATCCTTTGGATTTACTTTCTATTCTGTTTAAAAATCCGCATTCTGAAATATATTTCGTCGTTCCCATTTCGAAATGATTTCAACTTTCTATTTTCAAATCCTATTTTCAATTCTCTTTGAAATTTCTATATTCAAGTTCTATTTTCAATTCTATTTGAATTCTACATTCAAATTTCAGTTTTCAATTTATTTGAATTCTATATTCAAATAAATTCGAATTAATCGAATTCAAAACATAAATCCTTATGGATTTATTTTAGTTCAATTTATATTCTGAACATCAGAATAAATTCCCTCGTTTATTTCTTAAAACGATTTCCCCATTTCTATTTTTAAATTCACATTTGAATTTAAATATTCGAATTATCAAATGATATTTTTTCCATTTTATCTATAAACACTATTTATAATTTCATTTTAGTTATCTGATTATCCAATGAAAATCAATCTATTTTATTTATAAACACCATTTATAAATTCACTTCAATTTCTTGTATTATTTAATTTATAAACATCGTTTATAAATTCAATACTTGTTTTATTTTTTCAAAACAAGTTAATATCTTTAGCCCCTTCGAAATTCGAATTATATTTTTAGAAAAATAGATTTTCCATTTAAAATCTGAAATATCATTTTCATGATATTTTATATATCAACATTTTGGAGCCAATGGCATTCAATAATTCAAAACACCCAATTTATCAACCATAGGTTTTCAAACACATCATATATAACAATATATGTGATAACAAACAAACAATAATATTTTTGAGGAATCCAGTTGGATTCCTCCAACCTATTTTCCTGCATCCACAGACGTTAGCCAACATAAATAATACCCATTCTGCTTCGTGGCAGAATATCGCAGTATAGAAGGTCATCCACTAATATATATTTGTGGGGCGCATAGGGAAATCATCCGCTAATGGTATTGCGGGCATCCGCTAATGAGACCGCGGGAAAAATCCAACCACCAAACCAATATATATATAATAGTCAAGCCTAAATAACTATATATATTTTATAACCATTAAATACTTCGCTGCATTCAGACAATCAACAATTTATTTTAAATGCTAAAAATAAATTAACTAGTGAGATTTACTCACCATGATTTTATTTGCGACTCGTTTCGATTTTGAATTAAAAATCCAGTCAACTCTAAGATAAATCCAAACCAACTCCAACTTGAGAATTTCATAGCTACGAATCCATATGACGTCTTTTTTCATGATTTTTGGACCTCGTATAAATATACACATTATATAAACTAATGATATTTAGATTCGAATTTTCTTTTCTAGTTTATAAATAGTAAATTAAAAATGAAATTACCTTAATCCATTTTTCTCTTTAATTCCTTTTTGTCTCCGCAAATTAATCAAATCAATTTTTCTTAACCATTCCAAAACTAAAATCAGCCCTTATATTGCAACCATTTATTCTGGCATTTCATAGAACGGTTGAGGTGCATCACTAGTTCTTCTTCATTGCCGCATCTGGAACCATATTGACCAACTCCAGACCACCAACCATGCTACTTCACCTTTACGGTCATGTTCAAGTTCGCCTACCACCTCACTGTTCTAGTCATCAGCTACTTCCCAGTTTTATCTAGATCGAACTCCAGAATTTCCCCATTACCAAACCCAGATCACCCCCATTCCCATCACCGCGTTCATCGAACTCGGGCCCTTGATATCTATCGCGATGACCAGAAATCCCGAAACACCTCCTACATCGATTATTGTTTGACCATTTTCTCTAAAACATTATTCTTTTTTTATATTGAATCAAACATACATTAAAAATGTTATTTTTATTGTTTGACCATTTTCTCTAAAACATGATTTTTTTTTATATTGAATCAAACGTATATTAAAAATGTTATTTTTATTGTTTGATCATTTTCTCTAAAACATGATTTTTTTTTTAATAGTGAATCAAACATACATTAAAAAGGTTATTTTTATTGTTTGACCATTTTCTCTAAAACATGATTTTTTTTTATATTGAATCAAACATACATTAAAAATGTTATTTTTATTGTTTGACCATTTTCTCTAAAATATGATTCTTTTTTTATATTGAATCAAACATACATTAAAAATGTTATTTTTATTGTTTGACCATTTTCTCTAAAACATGATTCTTTTTTTATATTGAATCAAACATACATTAAAAATGTTATTTTTATTGTTTGACCATTTTCTCTAAAACATGATTCTTTTTTATATTGAATCAAACATACATTAAAAATGTTATTTTTATTGTTTGACCATTTTCTCTAAAACATGATTTTTTTTATATTGAATCAAACATACATTAAAAATGTTATTTTTATTGTTTGACCATCTTCTTTAAAACATGACAAATTTGTGATTCATATATATAATAAAAGTAATTTTTTAATTGTATAATCAATTCATTTCCAACATGACAAATTCTATGATTCATATATACAATAAAAAGGTAATTTTTATTGTACAAACAATTTATTTCCAATATGAAAAATTCTGTGATTCATATATACAATAAAAAGGTAATTTTTATTGTATAAACAATTTATTTCCAATATGATAAATTCTATGATTTATATAAACAATAAAAAGGTAATTTTTTATTTTATAAACAATTTATTTCCAATATGACAAATTCTATTATTCATACATACAATAAAAAGGTAATTTTTATTGTATAAACAATTTATTTCCAATATGAAAAATTCTATATGATTCATATATACAATAAAAAGGTAATTTTTATTGTTTAAACAATTTATTTCCAATATGACAAATTCTATGATTTATATATACAATAAAAAGGTAATTTTTATTGTATAAACAATTTATTTCCAATATGACAAATTCTATGGTTCATATATACAATAAAAAGGTAATTTTTATTGCATAAACAATTTATTTCCAATATGACAAATTCTATGACTCATACATACAATAAAAAGGTAATTTTTATTGTATAAACAATTATTTCCAATATGACAAATTCTATGATTCATATATACAATAGAAAGGTAATTTTTTATTGTATAAACAATTTATTTCCAATATGACAAATTCTATGATTCATATATACAATAAAAAGGCAATTTTTATTGCATAAACTATTTATTTCCAATATGACAAATTCTATGGTTCATATATACAATAAAAAGGTATTTTTTATTGTATAAACAGTTTATTTCCAATATGACAAATTCTATGATTTATATATACAATAAAAAGGTAATTTTTATTGTATAAACAATTTATTTCCAATATGACAAATTCTATGATTCATATATACAATAAAAAGGTAATTTTTATTGCATAAACAATTTATTTCCGATATGACAAATCCTACTTTAACCTATGATCATTTTTTTAATGAATCAGTAACACAATAAAGATGTAATTTTTAATGTTAACATATTTTATTCAAAACAATGAATATATTATTTATTCATACATACAATAAAAAGGTGGTTTTTATCGTATAAACATTTTCTTTTCAAACGATGAATATTTTGTTGATTCATATATACAATAAAAAGGGTGATTTTTATTGTATAAACATTTTTTTATCAAAAATGAACACTTTATTTTCACTACACAATTCAATCCAATCAATTCATCACAACTACAATCAGTCCATTTCAATTTCATACAACACATACATGTGTTTTACACAACGTATATATAAATTTAACATTACGATCACAATAAATTTTATTTTAAATTTAGAAATCTCACATTGGTTTTACTCCTTCTGAATTTGTAGCTAGCTCCGTTTCAGTTCTGGTCTATTCTGAAATGTAGTGCTCGAATTTAAGGTTCCAACGAATCCAATCTCATCAAATTCTGTTTTGATATGAATAACATACAACAGTTTAAAGATAATCTGATTTAATTTATAATTAAATTCCTTAATTAACATATTAATTTCAATTAATCACAATTTTCCTTAATCACCTTCTCTGCCGATTGTTCCAGGTGATCGAACCCATTCACGATCCTCAAATCACCAATCGCACACCACACGAGGCCATTAGAGTTCGATCAGATGTCGCCATTTTTTACCCCTTGACGTCAGCTTCTGACGCCCCCTTCCTCGTTAACCTCGCCGCCACCTGGTGGTGGGAAAACTCCAATGAACGGGGCGACTTTCAAGGGGAAATTCGGCCACATCGGTTCACCAGCCACGATCTCCACCGTCCATCTTCAAGGGCTCGCTAATCTCTCTAATTTCCTTTTTGAAGTTTCGAATTTCGTAGAGTGGATTGAGAGAATTCATGGACTGAATTTTAGAATTCCCTGGCCATTGATTTCAAAGAATGGCAGCTAAACGTGTTTAGTTAATTAGGGTTTTGTAATTTCCTAGGGGTATTTATATTTTTTATATATTAATTAATTCTTTATCACTAAAAGGCCCGTTAATCCATACTAACTCCAAATCAAGCCCAGCGACTATCGCTCATAGCCAAATACCCCCATTCTGGACATAATGGACTATGTTTCGTAATCCCATTTGACCGTTTCAGCCAGTTTTTCTTTAAATTAAAATATAAAACAACTAATATTAAATTTGAACGTACATTTTAATTTACCGGGGCCACATACTGACTCCAACAATTCCTGAAAAATAAATCTAGCTACGTTTTGACGATATGGTCTTAGCAAAATTAATTTCGTCGAATTTGGAGACCATTTGAAAAATGGCCATTTTCTGGTCTGCCTAATTCAACTAAAATTGACAAAACACGTTTTAATCTGCCATGCTCACATATTAATTCGAAAAATTATGAAAATTGGAATCTAGCAATAATTTGACATTCTGGATCCAACAAAGTGGTTTCGTTGAAAACGGAGGTCATTTGCAAAATGGATATTTTTAAGGGCTATATTTTATATTAAAAAATATATAAATTCCATAACGACTATTATGAATTTCAAACTAGACATTACTTTTTATTCCCATTTTGAAATATGGATTTTTCACATTCGTTAGAAATATATAATTAAACAGATTCAAATATTTTTGGTTTTACCGAAATCCAATTTATTTTGAATTCTGTACATTCAATTGAAATTTAAAATCGAATTTCAAACTACCGCGCCATTTCAAACTTTATTTATAATTAAAATAAATTTATACATTCTAACTTTGATTAAAATAAATTTTTAGTCGTTATTATTTAAAACAAATCATTTTAAATATCCAAAATTTATAAAAAATGGTTAAAATAAAAATTTTAAATTGGTTCAGAATTTCCGGGTTTATACACATACGTCACAAGTTTTTGATTCAGGTGCTCCATCAGTGTAGTTTGCAGACAATTCTGCTCCTGCGGCTGCTCATTCATTGTTCTAAGCTCCTTAATTTTGCTTTGTCTTGAGCCTTTTGAGCTTGTCGAGCCTGCAAATAGACTAAATAGCAAAAGGTTATGTCATCATATAAAATATCATAACACTATATATCTAAACGTTATTTTGTTGTATATATGCAAAAGGGTTAATTACCGTTAGGTTTCCGAAGCCATAACGTCTACTCCACTGCATCAGATTCATAACAACGTCAAATATGTTATGTTCGTCCTCCGATGTCAACTTATCATGACCAGAATCTTCAAGCACCAAGCCCGTGCCTCTTAAAACCTTGCCCATAACGCAAAAAATAATTTTATTTAAAACATAGTAGAATGTTATTTTTATTTTACATAGATAGTAATTAATAAACTTATCGATGTAAGTAATATAATTTAAAATATGCATACATATGTCATTGTTGCCTACCATGATCACCCCACTGATATGTGATGCTGCCAGCCTTGTCTACTTGCCTGAATACGCGGGTGTGAGCAAATACCTCCATGTAGGACATGGAATGTCCACGATCTCGTTCCTGCAATTGATAATTTGGATAATTCAATTTCACATAGCTAAATACTGAACTGATCAATATACAAATGTAATAATTGATAAATTTACCAAGTCATCGCGGCGATGCTAGAAAAAGCAAGTATCTTCTACGATGAGTTACTAGATTCCTGCTTCTGTTTGATGAGTTCCTTACTGATTCCGCCTGTAAATTTACATTGAATAATTATCTAATAATCATCAAAAAAAATACTGAGATTTGTTTAAGATTTACCTTGAATTCATTAGTGTTCCACCAGTCAACCCATTTTTCTCATACAGCTAAGCTCATCCACTTTTGTTTCTTCCCTGATTTTTTAATCTCTGGCATTTTCTCCTTGTAGTTCTTAGCGATCTTTGAGTTCCAGTGTCATTGAACTAGGCTGACGCCAGACTTCTGCTAATTTATTGTCTGTACAATGAGAAAATATTACTAATTATTTATTGTAAATGACAAATTTCATTTTTTTTAAGCTCAAGGACAACCCATCAAAAATTTATTCTCAAGGACACACTGTAAAACTAATACCATACACACCGTAAAACTGATGGTTTAATTCTGATACCATACACACCATAAAACTGATACTTGAAAACTGGTAATCAAATTTTGATATCACGCACACTATAAAACCGATACTTAAAATATAATGCTTTTTTCTTTAGAATAAAAGTTCAGCAGGTCATCCTTATGGTTGAAAAAGCCCATAATTTTGTCCTTGACACTATTTTCCTGTTATTTATTTGTATTTAATCATTTTGTAAAGTGGTATAAACTTACTAGAAAATTTTGCCAGATGTCCTCTCTCACGGTGTCGGGGATCTTGCTACACTTAGGCCAAAAATAGCTCATCCTAGCCATATACGCATTCTTAGAAATGTTCAGAACCACTGAAGACGGCTCCAACTCAACCCCCTTGAGTTAAACATAAAACAGAACTTCAAAAAATTATAGATATATCATTTACAAAAAATAATTTGTTATGCTGCTAGTTTTGATACTTATGCATGATCATCCTTAGGCTTCAACTAAACGACCGGACGAGCTTGTGGCTTTCCATTACTTTCACCGATCTGCTCGGAGAGCTACGTCACCGAGAGCAAGAGCCAGACATTATATATCTGCCACATACGTACATACATATACAATTCACAATAATTATCATATGATGAACCACTAAAAAAATGTAACACATGCTACACATGTGTCATGTTGTGTGTGTGCGGGTATACACTTGTAAATTAAATTGTATAACTTAGGTAAATGCAATATTAATCAATGATAAATGTAATGTGAATAATTGTAAAAATCACCGGATATTACTCACTCCTCATCGTTTTCTGATTCGGACTCGGTTTCGTTTTCTATGTCGTTTTCCTATAGACTCTCAAATGCTTCGACTAATACATTCGTCTCACCGTTTAAAGGTCCAAAATTAGTTTGGTCGTCTGTAATCACTATTCCAATATTTTCCTTTAAATCTGCTCAATAGGCTTGTTCATTTAAAATCTTCTTCCCATCGAATGTAAATCTTGCCTTAGTTTAAAAACTGCAGACCAGTATGCTTTATTTTTTCAAAGATTGATAGGCATAATAATCTTGTAAGGCTTGTTTAGCTAGTACAGAAGAGTCGTATTTTTGATAACGTCGGGTATGTTTAATTTCTATAAGATTATAATTTGGACGCACATTTATACCAGAACCTGGAACATTGCTGAACTAGTAGCATCTAAACAAATAAACATCCTCTGCGGGTTTTGTAAAATATGTCAATTGCAAAATGTGAATTAACATGCCGCAAAAATCATTTATATGATTATTAGGATCACAGCTGCCTTTAACAAAAACACCAGTATTGTTTGTTAATTTTTCAGCACCGCATTCTTTGGTGTTGAATATATATCCATTAATGAAAAATATTGGTGTGTTTTAATTTTTCTTTTCGGTCCAAACGCCAAATGTTTCAGTCTTTCATCGAGCACATAATTTGTGGGATCAGAAACGTAGTTCGAAAACCAAGTACTGAAATCTTTGCTTAAATCACCGCTTGGATTTTGTGATTCATAAATACTGCAAACACAAACATGATATATTACATTATTATTTATTACACGTTTAATATTAAATTTAACAAAACCTGTAAGGTGATAATTACCTAACGAATGGTGCAACTTTAGGACAACTAAGCAGAATATATGTGTATGCTACATGGTAATCTTTATCATCCAGCCATACTTCCACGCATTTTCCAGCATGTCAGCCGTGTTGTTTAAAAATAGATAATATTCCTTAAGAAGAAGAATCTTGTTCAATAGCCTCATCACTATGCGTAACAGTTTCAAATGATAAGTTCACATGATCATTAAAATAAAAAGAAAAAAAGAAAGAAGCTTCTTCTTTTATATATGATTTGCAAATAGAACCTTCAACTCGAGCATTTTGTCTCACTTTTTCGTCTAAATGATTTAAGTACCTAATAAAAATTATTTCGGTTCAATATTAACTTCTATTTATAATTAAATTAACATTTGCATACTCAGTATAGTAACATACCTTTCGAATGGATACATTCATCCATATTGCACAGTGCCTCGAAAACATGCTTCACACAGAAGATGAACAGATAAATGCTCCATTACATTAAAGAAACTCGAAGAAAATATTTTTTCCAGTTTGCAGAGCAGTTTACATATTTCTTCTTCAAGTTTAAGTAGACAGGCAACTTTTAACGTAGTTGAACAAAACTCCTTATAAAATAAACTAAAATTTGTTATTACCTTCCATACTCTTATGGATAATAGTTCTATGAAAGCGACAAATAACAAATTTTCCATCATTATATGATAATCATGGCTTTTCATTTCACTCAGTCTTTCATTTTTATAGTCGACACTTCTATGACGATTAGTGGAAATTCCATCGGGAAATCGTAATCCGTCCACCCATTTTAACAGTACTTTAACTTGGTTGTTGTCTATTTCAAAACATGCTTTAGGATTTTTATTGTTATTGGGCTTCATATGAAGATAAGGACGATTACATACTTCCTATATATCACGTCTAGATTTCATATCGTCCTTAGTCTTCCTCTTCATATTTAAAACTATATTAAACACATTATCAAATACATTTTTCTCGTTGTGCATCACATCAATGTTATGACAGATTAAGATATTTTTGCAATAAAGAAATTCCTAGAATATACTCTGTTTGCACTAATTATGAACCGTCGATTTAACTTAAATTTTAATTTGTTGTCCGGTTTTATGTATCTTTGGATAATTTTTTGCAAGTTCATATATATCCTTGCTTGACCAAACCGTTGGTGGTCGTAGAGTCTCATGTCTATTAGCCATGAATTTTTTCGTCTCTTCTAAAAGGATGATTAATATGAAGAAAACGTCAATGACAATCAAACCATGAAATTTTCTTCCCATGCGGTAAGGAAAATGCTCATGTTTCTTCCATGCAATAAGGACAAGCAAAATGACCGGCCATACACCAACTCGAAAGCATTGCATATGCAGGAAAATTTCTAATAGTCCATAACAAAGAAGTGAACATCTGAATTTTTTTCTTTTTTTGATACGTCGAATGTTTCAACTCCTTAATAACATAATTTTTTTCAACTCTTCGATTAATGGTTATAAGTAAACATCAATGTCCTGTGTCGGATCATCAGGGCCAGGGACGACAATTGTGAGAAACATATATGGAGTTTTCATACATCCACGGAGTAGACAATATGGTGTGATTATTATAGGCCAAGATGAATATTTATAACCAAACTGAGAAAATGGTGAGAAGCCAACTGTATATAAACCAAGTCTAACGTTGCGACTCTCCGCTGCAAAATCGGGATATTTCTTGTCAAAATATTTTCATGCTTTTCCATCGGATGGACGTGTCAACGTACCTTTTTAAGGTGTTCTCACACTGTGTCATCTTATATGATGCGTTGTTACAGATGTTGCATATAACCATTGAAGTCTATGGGTGATGGGAAATAATACATACGCTTGTACGGGACATTTTTTTCCTTGATTTGTATCTTTCTTTATTACATATTTTACGATTTCTAAGACTAATGTCTTCTTTCCACTACAACATGCAACCATTTAAACATGTATCTATTTTTTGATACGGCAAACCGAAAAATGAAATAAGTTTTTTTTCACTTTATAATAATTTTCGCACATTAAATCATCGGATGGCATATGGTGTTTAGCAGCTTGAACAATAGCCGTAAATTCAGCTTCCGTAAGGTTGTATTTTGATTTCATTGCAATGTATTCTGCAGTTACCAATAATTGAGTGCCGCTGGTACATCCATTCCAAAGGGTTATTTTTATCATGAGCCAATAAATCATATTTTTTTAGCTTTAACAGTTGGTTCCTTTTCGATTTAACATCATCGTTATCAATTTCAACGATAGGGAACATTGATCGTGTTGCATCTTCGACCATATGTTCTATGAGATTCGTACTAACTTCATCACTAATGACCTCCACCGACTATTCTTAATTATTAATGGCTACAATTTCTCTATGATGATTCCACAGCAAATAATTGGGTACAAAACCGAATTGGCGCATATGAGCCGTCGACCAACTTTTTGGCAAATGCTATCACGATTCAACGGATCGAAGCCCAATATCAAAAGGCTTACCATTCAGCACCGACTGATCCCAACGCACGACCTTTATTCCAGAAAGCCCAAGCAAGATTTGGATCAAGCCAGTCTCCCTCAAGCAATGGTATATCATATCCTAGCATAATAGCTCTCCCAACAGACCGAGTCAATCATCTCCTTAAAGTTTGGATCGATCAGATATCCCTAGAATCTACCTGGAAATATTCAGATAAGTCACTCATCGCTTAGCCCAATTCTCAAGGCATTAAAGGCGAACAACACTTCCAGCCAAAGCTCTACTTTTGATACACCACAGCTCGAGTGCCACGCAAGTTGCAATTCGCGAGAGAACTATTACTCAGTAGTAGTACCAGGTCCAACCGCCGCAACTAGTCCAACAGATCAAGATCCACGTGTCCAAGCTCCGAAAAAGAGGCAAGCCACGTGGCACGTAGTTCATCCCATTTATCCAACTATAAATACCTCCTTCCCCAAAGTGGAAAAGGGATCTTCCGATAGGAACTAACGGCTAACTCTAAAAATAGCCAACTCTCATCCACTCAAACACATGGATTTTGTGTTCATATTTCTCATCTTCCAATTTCTTCAGAGAGAAAATAGATTGTACTTGTAATCATAAGCAAATCAATACATATAAAGTGGATGTAGGCACCAAACTTTGTCGAACCACTATAAAAATCTTGCGTCTTCCTTGTCTTTGCTTTCTTTTCTGTACTCTGTGATTGTTATTCATGTGTTCTACGCACGATTTGGGATTGACTGTCACTAGTGACAAAATTTTGAAGTCAACACTTTGGCGTGTCAAGAAGGGGGACATGCCCAGACCTACTCTACGACCTTCAACCGCGTTCAGCAATTTCTAAGCCGACCATGGAAAACAAGCAGAAGAAGGATGCTTCGACTTCTCATCATTTACTTGCCGATGAAGTAGGAACAACAGCAGCGGGGGCAAGCCATGAAGCTTCCTCCCACGAAAACACGTTCGAATAACTCACCAGGGAAGACATAAATAAATTCTTGTCCAAGTTCAGAAATTAGATGTCATCTCAGGGTGAACTTCTCAAACATCAGCAGGGAGTGATGAACAACCTCCTCGTTTGGATGGAAAAGGGACCTCACATTCCAATATCATTTCCTCCACCGGACGAGGCTAGGGTAATAATTGAACTTCATCTGCATAAATCCAAGCCTCAATTGGTCCACACTGTTAGAGATTGCGGAAAGGATTGTTAAGGCAAAACAAACACCAGAGGGGGGTGAATAGTGTTTTTGAGAACTTAATCAAAATCTAAAACTTCTATGAATTACTAGATGAATCAAAAACCACAGAAACAATCACAGACACATATTCCAACACAAATACAAAAATAAACAGAAATAAGAATGCAGAAAAGGAAAGAATGCACCGGATTTTTATCTGGTTCGGAATTGCTCCTACGTCCAGTCCCACGCAACGCTAGATTGCGTAGAGTTTTATTACTATACCAAAATCCAATTACAACCCTCCTTGATTTCACGGCTACAAGAGATACCACTGTTTCCACACAACTTGATCAAGTATATCCATCCTTGATTTCACGGCTACTAGAGATACCATCAATTACCCGTCCTTGATTTCATGGCTAAAGGGATACCAACGATTATCACCAATATAACCCAAACAATTACAAACAACCCTATAACTCTTCAATGGCACTTGATTCAAAGAGTAGAAAGTATAGAAAGAGGAAGTTTGATCAAAACGGAATTGAATTCAGAAGAGTATAAGTGTATAAATCATAAAAATGATTAAGAATAATGGTGTAATGAAAGAGAGTGAAGTTAGAGAAGAAGAGATGATTAAAAATTTGAATTCAAACCCTTTTTATAGTGTATGAAAGGATGCCATGCTTCAGAACCGTCACAATTAATGAAAAGACATTTCCTTTCAAAATTAAAAAAATGACAGTTATATGTCGACATATATTTTTATTTATGTCAACATATCCATAGTAGAAATTTGTTTTTTTGAATATTTTTGAAGTGTTTTGATATAAATATAATTCTTGAATTAAAATATAGTGTTATAAATTAATGTTATAAAGTAGGAAATCATATTAAATTATAAATATAAACCTTATAAACATATTTATATAATTAAAACTATATAAATATAAAATATAAAATATGAACCTTATAAAATTTTGAAATTGAAAAAAAAAATAAGAAAGTAAAATAGAAAGGATAGATAATAAAATAGAGAGGATTGAAGATAGAATTTGAAAATAGAATTCGAAATGAACCTGGAGTGCTATTTAGAGTCTTACATAAACTAGACTCTATTACTATATTGGTATTGAACTCTTGAAATCTTGAATACTCATGAGTCTTGAAATTTCTCTGAACTCTGATTCTCTAATATCTTTAAACTGTACAATCTTTAGTAATATTTCCTTTATTTAAATCATGCTTATGTGTGTGTGTGTATATAGTAAAAAAGTGTTATTATATATTTTATAATCAATTAATATTGAAATAAAGTTGTTGTCATCAAAACTCCATTCTCCAACAATCCCCCCTTTTATGATGACAACCTTAATTTATAAAATATCATACTTGTATACACCTGTTGATGATGATCCTCTTAAATACTTCCCTTGTCTATGTGAATTCTACTATGTCTATATTTTATAATTTCTCCCCTTTGGCATTATCAAAAAGAAATTCTGAAGATACTCCCTTTAAATCGTATAACTATCTAAACCTAACTTATAATTCAATCTATACTAAATTTCTAAGGCATATAAATAACTCCCCCTGAATCTTAAATCTATCTATATATCCTAGCATAAAACACTCCTCCTAAATCCATGTTATAAATGATCCTAAATATAACTACCCTGATTTTGATTCTAATCCTGAAAGATTATAACTCCCCCTAAAATTATGGCTATACTGTGCTAATAAACTAAATAGAAAGATAATAAACTCAAAAAACCAATCAAATCAAACAAGCAAGTCAATCCAAATAAGCAATTCAGGCAAACAATTCAAGCAATCAATTCAACCAACCAATCAAATAAAATAATATGTATTAATAAACACTTCTTGAACCTTCAATTATTCCTAGAAACTATAAAACTCCCCCTTAATCTAGTATAAGACAAAACCTAGCCTATATTATAATCCCCTTAAAACTATAATAAGACCTTAATCTAGACTTAGAAATAACTCTGATAAGATATCCTTAAAATTATGATATAAGTAAAGCAATTCAATCCATTCAATCAATCAATTTAAGTTTTGTTGTCACAAAACATCAATTCAAACATGAAACCAAACATTTCCTGTAACTTCTATTTATCCTAAAATCTATAAAGCTCCTATTAACTACAAATATATAAGTGTATTTCTAACAAACTTATCAACCACTAATGAAATTTAACCATACCAAGTAAGTCAATCAAGTTATTCAAGTCAAACAGATCAAATAAACCAAATAAGTCAATTAATTCAATCAAATTAATCAAGACAAAGTAAATACGTTATGGATTTGATTAATAATCTTATATTTCTAATTAGTTAAAAACTTTTCATACTATATACTTGTTATGTGTGGAGTTAAAGTCAACATGTAATGTAGTGTGTTGGTTATAATGCAGTATGTCATATGCAAATCTATATGAAGTGATATATTGAATGAAATGCAATTTATGATGTGAATGATTTTTAATTTGAGATGTACTGTAATTTATAATAATGATATATGATATGAAATAATGTGTAATGATAGTATGCAGAATGATTTGGTAATTATATATATTTAAGTAAAACATATTCAAAGTACTATTAAACTATTATGCATACACATGTTATAAATTATTTAAATTAAACAACGATAATATATATTAATTTCCAGACTTAGGTTAATGATACTTATGAAAGAGATTGAAAGGATAGTAAAGATAAAAGTTTTATGGTATTCATAATATATAATAAAATATTTAAAATAATTCTATAAGAATTGTGAAGTTAAATAATCTTAATAGGGTGCTTCTTTAATATAGTAAAAATTGAAGATCTATTTAAAAAGAATATAAAAATTGTATCATATAAAGAAAAACTGTAAACATACATTCATAAAAGTATATATAAAAACTGATTTTTTAAAAAGAACTTAAAATTCAATTTATTATAAGATATATATATTAATTTTTTAATGCAAATTAATATTAAATTTAAACTTTAGAAATCAAAATATATTAATTTGATAAAGAATCATTTATATGTTAAAATATTAGAAGGAAATCTATAGTCATAACAAAATTATGAAATTTGGATATAAATAAAACTAAAAACTATAATTTCTTATTTTTAAGACATAAAATCATACATATATATTATTATTATACAAAAATATTATGCTAAATATTTAAGCTTTTATAAATCTTAATAAGAAATTAAAATAAGTATTTAAGTTACAAATAGTATTTGTGATAATGTAACCCAAAATTGTTATGAAATCATATGAATAATATGTAAGTTAAACTATGCATGTTTAAACCATATAAAAGATAAGTTTATATTTTATAACAATATCAAAAAGTTATATTAACTTTGTATATCATATTAGCATGTCTATATAATTTTATTAATTCATATACTTTTAATATATATATTTTGAAACAAGTTAAAAGAAAATAAGTAAACAAACAAAGTTAGTAACTAGAATTTGAACTGGCATTTTCTAATTAAAGAATGAAGGGAAGTTTGAAAGTTTAAACTTTTGAAATTCAAAATTTAATTTCATTATGTCAACATGATCGTTTATATATGTCGACATACATGTAGAAAATCAATAACATATTGTTTTGCCTTCCTGGTTTTATTGTATTATCAATCTATTTTAGGTTTAATTATTTCCTGAAACAATATTAATCCTAACAAATATCCAAAATGTACTTTATTATTTTATTATTTAATTGATATTTTGAATTTCAAATTTCAAATTTGAATTTTGAATTTCAGGTTTGAATTTGAAGTTTATATTTCCTAATTCAAAATTAGGAAAACAAAACAAAGCAAACAAAACATCCATTCAACCGAAAAAGAATTTAAAAATTAATTAAGGCATACCAAGTTTTTAGATCCATTTCTTCGACATTCTTTGAATTCCGAATTGTTGTGAAACACATATTTGAATCTCTATCTTTTGGCTCTCAAAATTTTGAATTTGATTTTGAAATTTGAATGAATAGACACTTCAACTACTATAACCTCAAAAGTCATATCCCTTCATAAACTCTTCTTTTCTTGATTGATGAATGATCGTCTTGGTGTTTCTTGGCCAACAGTCATCAAAGATAACTTCTTTTCCTACAAAACAACAAACCTTTTCAAAGAATCAAGTGGCTTTTCAAAATAACTACTTGTACTTTGAGATAATAACATCATGATGATTTGATATACACGTAAATGTGTATATTTTATCCGCTTATTTATCTTGTTTTATCTTTTAAATAATTGATATTGTGTATTTATAGTTGTGTTTCCAGATTATTTATGATGAATGGATTAATGCACTTAATTGTTGAAAAGCTTGAAGAATTAGTGTAAGAAGAGTGTTGATTTTGAGAGCTTGATTAAAGCTTGAAGAAATGTTGTTGTTCAACCACCTTTTTCAGCATATTTTAAAGATTCAATGCCTTTTCATAATGATAGTTGGTCACAGAGAATTATGGAGTTCCTATGCATGTCAAAACAGTTGGAATTGATGCCATTTGATGCCCGCAAGCTATGACAATTGCAATTCCATTCATACGTGTTCACATTAGCTCATTTGAAAGGCCTTCCATTCACATGCGTTCACACTTAGCTATTTGGTTTATGTGTTATTTTGGAAAAGGGATTTTGTCCCACATTGTGTAATAAGCCTCTTAGCCTTGGCCAATACAACTATAAATACCTTGTATCTTATTCATGTGAAAACACATTGGATTTTATTCTGTAATTCTCTTCTTGGAATAAAATCATTCTTCTTCCCCTGTTCTATTTAGTTTTAGTTGTATTTTATTTATGTCTGTTATTTTCTTTCTCTTCTTCTTTAGCTATGTCTGGCTAATCCCCTTTGATTAGGGGGTGATGACGCTAATAGATATGATTCAGCATGAATCACATAGCCAATAGACAAGGACTTTATACATGTAGATCTGAATCTGAATCAAGGGTTAGATCTGAACCTTCATATTCTGTGTCGTTTAAGAGCTATGCTCCTCCACAGGGTATATTCGTGTTCGATCTAACAATTATAAGATTTAGATCTAATTTTAGGGTTTTAGAAATTAATTAGTGAATCTGTACTGATAGGCTATGGATGTTTAAGAGCTCAGCTCCTGCATAGGCTATGCTTGTCGTTATTTACTTATTTGTTTCTAAGAACCTAATTATCGATGATTCATGTTTGTGACAGAAACATGAATTAGATCTATATTTATTTGTTGGCTATTGTTGAGTATGAATCCGATCTATGTCATTATCCCCTAATTGCTTTCTCTTACTATATAAATCTCACTTTTTATTTAATTGCTGTTATTTTATGTGTTTTCAATCAATCAAAATCCTGGACTAGCTTGATTGGATTTATTAATTAAAATATTTTTGGTCCCAGAGTTCGACACCCTCTACAACAATCCTTGTTGTTTAGGAAAGCCGAACGGATTAAACAATTGTTTACAGTTGTTAATTTGTTCACAAACATGATTTTGTGATATCTATTTAAACTTTTCAAGAAATCATATCATGATAACTTGAATTTTCAATCAAACTAAATGAAGACTCATCTAATACTGATGCAAGGCATGAATTTAAACTAATGTTATAAATCATTTCAAAATTTTCCATTTAAAATTTTCAAAAATCAGATTATGACTTTTTGAAAGACCTTGCTCTGATACCAATTGTTAGGGATTGCGGAAAGGATCGTTAAGGCAAAACAAACACTAGAGGGGGGTGAATA
Organism: Allium sativum; assembly: GCA_030737875.1. Taxonomy (NCBI): domain Eukaryota; kingdom Viridiplantae; phylum Streptophyta; class Magnoliopsida; order Asparagales; family Amaryllidaceae; genus Allium; species Allium sativum. Next base: position 607,672,258 of record CM060916.1, on the reverse strand, counting down.
ATGTTTTTGAGAATTTAATCAAAATCAAAAAATTATATGAATTACTAGATGAATCAAAAACCATAGAAACAATCACAGACACATATTCAAACACAAACACAAAAATAAACAGAAATAAGAATGCAGAAAAGGAAAGAACACTCCGGATTTTATACTGGTTCGGAATTGCTCCTACGTCCAGTCCCACGCAACGCTGGATTGTGTAGAGTTTTATTACTATATCAAAATCCAATTACAACCCTCCTTGATTTCACGACAACAAGGGATACCACTGTTTCCACACACACTTAATCAAGTATACCCATTCTTGATTTCACGGCTACAAGGGATACCATCGATTACCCGTCCTTGATTTCACGGCTACTAGGGATACCATCGATTATCACCAATACAACCCAAATAATTACAAACAGCCCTATAACTCTTCAATAGCATTAGAATCAAGAGTAAAGAGTGTAAAGAGAAGAAGTTTGATCAAAACGGAATTGAATTCGGAAGAGTATAAGTGTAGAAATCATAAAAATGATTAAGAATAATGGTGTAATGAAAGAGAGTGAAGTTAGAGAAGAAGAGAAGATTAAAAATTCGAATTCAAGCCCTTTTTATAGTGTATGAAAGGATGCCATGCTTCAGAACCATCACAATTAGTGAAAAGACACTTCCTTTCAAAATTAAAAAAATGACAGTTATATGTTGACATATAGTTTTCTTTATGTCGACATATTCATAGTAAAAAGTTGATTTTTGAATATTTTTAAAGTGTTTTGATATAAATATAATTCTGAAAATTCTTGAATTAAAATATAGTGTTATAAATTAATATTATAGAGTAGGAAATCATATTATAACATAAATATAAACCTTATAAACATATTTATAAAATTATATAATTAAAAAATATATAAATACAAAGTGTAGAAATATAAATAAATGAAACTTATAAAATTTTGAGATTGAAAACAAAAATTAAAATAAGAAAGGAAAATAGAAAGGATAGAAAATAAAATAGAGAGAAAATAAAATAGAGAGGATTGAAGATAGAATTTGAAAATGGAATTTGAAATGAACCTGGAGTGCTATTTAGAGTCTTACATAAACTAGACTCTATTACTATATTATTCTTGAACTCTTAAACTCATGAAATCTTAAATACTCATGAGTCTTGAAATTTCTCTGAACTCTGATCCTCTAATATCTTTAAATTGTACAGTCTTCAATAATATTTTCTATGCATAAATCCTGCATATGTGTATATATTTATATTCTATACAAAAGTGTTAGTATATATTTTATAATCAATTAATATTGAAATAAGGTTGTTATCATCAAAACTCCATTCTCCAACACACACCTTTGCTTCCTCCTGGCTCAACTTCACTTCCCAATCGGACACATCCAGGAACATCACTTTCAACTTCAACTGGAGCTTTGGTTGCTGCAGGCACGCAGGTCGACCCTGGCCAAGTTTAGAACGAGTCGATCGGTCTCCCTCGAATCCAGGAAAAAATGTGACTCCCTAGATAACTAGCTCCAGAACAATCCCAACCGGTGGGTCGGCCAGAACCAGGAACATTGCTACACTGAGTCCGACCAAACATCTCACTGCAAACCCATCTTATGCCGCCTCCCCTCCAATGAAGAGCTGGTGATGGCAACCCTCCGTGTCACCAAGACCACTCTACCATACTAGTCTCCATTGTGACAGAGAGGAGCACTACCGTAATTCCTTATAACCTAGCCTCGAGTACGGGCAATGTTGAATTCCAGACAGGTACCACTTGCCTGAGCCCGTTACTCCTAACAGGAACGGGTATGGTTAAGTCCAATAACGATCGAGCAACTCCAGCAACAGCTGAACCAGGTCCTATGGCTAGGACACACCCTCTCCTTCACCTTCGCTCAATTCTCGGAAGTCGAGCCCAATCGACCGCTCTCCTTCCGAGCATGCTTTTGGTGGATCCCAATCCTGGGATTCTCACCAATGTCCCTAGTGTCGAATTGGACTTGTGGCAACGAATCCTCAGAGATGGAAGCCAACTTGCAAGTATCATCGGGCGCTTCACCCGGGGCAGTTATTCTCAGCAGGATGTGGATGACATCAATCGCAGTCCATTCACCAGGGAAATCGAAAACTCTCGAAATCCTCCAGACTTCAAGCCTCTGGTCCTAGTTCCCTATAGTGGACGGACTGACCAGACCGTTCATCTCATGCGATACATGCGCCACATTAAATTACTCTCAGCATCAACCAACGTCATGGCCAAGTGCTTCCCCCTCTTCCTCATCGGCATAGCTGGCATGTGGTTCCGGCAGTTAACAACTGAGTCAATGAACAGCTGGAACATGTTGGTCACTCATTTCATTGAGCAATTCATAGTCCACATCGTCCGACCAAAGAGTGTCATGTTCCTAACCTCTATCAAGTAGCGGTCCAGCGGGACCTCAGATCCTTCTTAGAAAGATTCAACGTGGCTATAGCATCAGTCGATCGACCCGAGCCATCGATGGTGCTCATGGCTGCCATTGCAGGTGTCCAGAACCGATTAGAGTTCAGGATCTCTTTAAGTAGAGATCCCCCCAAAGATATCGAAGACTTCTATGCTGAAACTGATAGGTTCCTCCGATAGGAAGACATCAACATTGAGATGGAGTGCCTCAAGGTGCTTGCCACCAAAGATGGAGGTCCATCCAACACCAATGGCCAGAACAAAGGGAAAGGAAAAGTCTCGGAAAAGAATGATCGCAAAGTACGACTCTGGAGAGAGAATAAGTATGATCAATACACCGAGTTCAACTCCTCCCTGCTTGATATCTACCTTGACGTATGGGGAACTCTACCTTTCCCAAAACCTCCTCGAAGGAAGCTGACCCAAAAACAACTCGACTCTGGAAAGCACTGCATGTACCACAACATGGTAGGCCACAACACCAGTGAATGTAAGCACTTGCGCGATCTCATCGAGAATAGGTTCAGGCGTGGAGAACTACCCAAGTACGTCAAGAAACCCCAACAGACCTTACCGCCACAATCTTTTGCCCTAGCTCCTCAGGTCGGTCCTCGAGCTCCTATAAACATAAATGACTGAGCCCAGCAATCGCGGCATCATTATCAATTAATAAAATTTAGATTTCATTTTTTAAGAAATGTATTTTTATTTCTTTCAATAATATGGGTATGTTGAAATACACACGTTCGAGGTTAATATTTAGCTCCTAGGCGTGCTCTGGATTCAACTATCACCCACTTAGTATTTATTTCCTTGTAATAGCTCTTTAGCAACAATAAACTTTCTTTTTCGAACATGGATTATGTTTGAATGATTTAAGCCAAGCATGACTGATACTTTCCCACCTGAATGTAGTTAGTGTTAAGCCACCGTTTTTAAGACATGGTCGATGCCTACCACCATATGTAGACCAACTTCTCAAGCCAAGTATGGTTAACATTCCATAAGACGAGTATGGATAATACTCGCCACCTCCTTAAGCCGAGTATGGATAATACTCGCCACTTCCGTAAGCCGAGTATGGATAATACTCGCCACTTCCATAAGCCAGGTACGGATAGTACTCGCCACTTTCATAAGACGAGTATGGTTAATATTCGCCAACTCCATAAGCTGAGTATGGCTAATACTCGCCAACTCCATAATCCGGGTATGGATAGTACTCACCACCTCCATTAGTTGAGTATTGATAATACTCGCTAAATACATGAGTCGAGTATGGTTGATATTCGCCACCTCTTTAAGCCGAGTATTGTAACAACCCGTATTTCAATAACAAGTTAAAACGAGAATCAAGGCAGAATTTAATTTTAAATTCTGAATCAAGTAAAACGGGCTCTGCCATTGCGTTCGTCTCGGAAAAATACATGAAATAGAGTCCGAGTTTTCGAAAATCGGAGTCCGTATGACCCGGTTAAGGCCCAAAGAAGTTTTCGGGAAATTCGAATTTCGGAAACAGTTTTGGAAATCAGATCTGGGGCCAGGCGGGAAGTTTCCCGCCTAGGCCATGTCGACAGGGCTGTCGACAGGCCTGTCGACTTGGGCCCAGACCAAGTCGACAGCCCTGTCGACTTGCCTGTCGACAGGGGGTGGCCGGGGCAAGCTGCCTGGTGCACCTGCTTGTCTCACCTGGTCTTGTTCTTGGGCTGGTTCTGGAAGCTTCCGAGATCTGATGGTCCTAATCTATCCTAGGGTTAATCTAAGGGCCTAAAACTATCCTAATCTCTATAAAAACACCCCTAAGCCCCCCCTAAACCCTCATAACTCACCCTCTCCACGAAGTGCTGCCCAAATGCAAAGTGATCATGGCCTCCATCTCAAATCCCTAGAGCCTATGCACTCAAATCAAGTTCAAATCAAAAGGTGCAAGCTTGCTACACCAAATCAAGGCCAAATCAACATTGCTATGCGAGTTCCATGACGATTCTTCAACAAAGGAGGCACCTTTCTTAGCCAAGATGATTCATGCTTCCTTCCCTAGGCCTAACTATGTAAGTTCTAGCTACTTTTAGATGGAAACGGTAGTTTTGATAATGACATGGGATAAAATGAGGCTAAGCATGATTATGCGAACCTATATGAACCTTACCATGCCTCTTGTGTTCATATTTATGATCTTAGGCCATGTGAGTAACTTAATCATGCCTCTTATGCTATGCATAACCTAGTTTAACTTGCAAGTTTGGATCTTTATGCATGAAATGCTAGCATGAACCTTTAGGTACCACTTTACTTGTGAAACATTGGCTAAGACAAGATGTTGGGGCTTATGCATGTTTATGAACCCAAACCCCTTATGCTAACATGCAAGTTTGTGGCCAAATCCTTTATGAGATTATGCATGCTCGTGGCCAATCCCCTCTTTTAAGTTGTGCATGTTTATGGCCAAACCCTTTTTTATAATATGCATGTTTGTGGCCAAATTACCTTATGACACTATGCATGTTTATGGCCAATCTCTTTATGATGTTATGCATGTGGAAGCCAAGCCCTTTTTGGCATCATGCATGTTTTGAGACCAATATGTGACATAGTACCCTTACTATGTTGACTCGCTTTGCTTGCGTTGGGGAAAACACGATTTTGGGTAGTTAGACAAACATGAACATGTCGCAAAATCTTAACTTGAATATGACATGTGTTTATACTTGAAAATATGACTTGAAAGATAACATGGAAGATGACATGTAAGTATGCATAAAAACATGAGCTTGGGAATTTACCTATTAAGTTAGGTCTACCCTTTGGGAATTTACCTATTAAGTTAGGTCTACCCAAATGCTTGAAAACTTGTAACATGTTTTGGAAACATGATGAACTTAGATAATATAAGTGTGGCCAACTCGAGGTTGGGTTGAGTTTGCAACGTAAAACTACCCGGAACCGACCGGCCTAACTAGTAGTTGCAAACAATAGGACCCAATGTGAGAAGTTGGTCATGTCGCGCTTAAGACCCGAGGTTAGACTAGGTTGTGGTGTAAATCTACCCGGACCCGCCCGGCTTAACTAGTAACCACAACAAGGTCTAATGTGAGAGGTTGAGGGTGCATTAATTAAATTAATGCCACATAATAGGGTTAAGCTAATTTGATTAATGAGGCTTAACCAAATATGATATGGACAAATGGGTTAAGTAATTTGATTAGGCTAATGATACTTAACAAAACATGATAAGCTTGGGTAGGTTAAGTAACTTGATTTGCCTAATGACACTTGACCATTGTTATATGACTAGTGGACGGGATTAAGTTAACCAACACTTAATCAATCCAACACGATAACGTGATAAGGTTAAGTAAATTTTCTTAATGACACTTAACCGTATAATACAGTTAATGGATGGGGTTAAGATTAGGCTTAACTAATCTAAACATGGTAATCGGATGGGGTTAAGTTAGCCTAGACTTAATTAATCCAACTTGGTAATTTAATGGGGTTAAGTTAAACACTTAACTAATTTAACACGATGATTTGATGAGGTTAAGTGACCTATACTTAACCAATCTAACTCGTTAATTTGATGAGGTTAAGTTAATCTACACTTAACCAATCTAACGTGAAAACACGATAAGGCTAAGTCACGAATCACTTGAATACGCTTGACCGATTTGACTCGGTAATTTGACAAGGTCAAGTTAATTTATATAATTAACCAATCTAAAATGATAATTAGACGAGGTTAAGTTATAGATTGCTTAATATACTTAGCCAACTTGACACCTGGTCTGTAGGGTTAAGTCTTGGACTTGAATACTTAGCCAATTTTGACATGGTTTGTAGACGGGCTAAGTTAGGAACTTAAGTGACCCTTAACCCATTAGATAAACCCTAATTCGGAGGATTAGGTAAATAACCATAGTTAACAAGGATTATGGAAATAAGGCTAAGTGGTAAACCTTAGTTAAGGGAAACTAAGTAATAATTCTTAGTCAAGGAAATTTGGACCATTTCTTAGATAGATTAGTAACCCGATACGTTAGGTCAACGTTTAAGTATGCGTATAGGAGCAGGCTATCTGATTTAGATAAAGGCTCCAACAAACTGGGTAACGAAGCAGCGGCTTCGGGGAACGTGAGGATATTCTTGGGATCCCTCTGTGAGCTGCCAGGTCATTATACTAGGCTCACGAGAGGTTGAGGTCTGCGGTAGAAGAACCAAGAATATGCCTTGGTTGCTATGCGAGCGACCTAAAGACTGGGGTGGATAGCAGTGACTCGACGAATACATAAGGTGCCCGAGATAGCAAGTTCGTCGATCATCTACCATCTTGAGTCAAGCGTGTACGTACGGAAAGGCAGGGAACACCCAACAGACCATAATTGCTATCTAATTATGGGTGAGGTAGGCCGTAGGATGTGGGCTGGCCGGAGTGTAGTTCTCAGGCAAGATTTTCTCTTGTGTTGCCTTTCACTAGTTGAGGGAGGGGTCTCGTGGGACCATAGCCACGTGTAGAAAAGCAGACCTTGGTATCTGCATCGGCAGATAAATCTAAAGCTCCCGACCGAGTCCTGTATTTCTTGTTTTGCCCTGCGACAGGACTCGGATGGCACGATGTGATACATGTGCATACAGTTATAGAAAAACGATTCACGATGAATGCGTGGGAAAAAGGGGCGCGGTTGAGGGTTAGCGTAATCCCTAGTGGCCTAGGTGGTTTAACCCAAACCAAAATACGAAAGCGTGCAATAGGCAAGCGTAATCCCTAGTGGTGCTAGGTGGCGTAAGTCCTAGCAGTTCAAATGATGATTCATATGGTAGAGCCTAGCTAGAACAAGGGTGACAGTCCAAACGATTTCAAGGATAATACGACATGAGGAAGCCCGTACGAGGTACGGCAAAGGACTGAATTTATATACATGGAAAGAAACATATGATTTGAGTAACCTATATATGCGATATATTAGGTTGACATGGACCATTACACGACTTTGAGTAAGGGACATTCATGGTTAACACATAACAAGGCTGGGATACTAGTACGGAGGGTGCAGAGCAAATATACATGTTAGAACTAATATACATAATAGATACCGTGGGATGTTAGACGGGGCAGATACCTTGGGATAATGTACTCGATAGAAATCTGACGATGTGATACCTTGACTTATCATAACACCGTAGTTTATCGTGATACCTTAGTTTACCTTGCCGCAGTAGTTCAACCGGCTACCCTGGTTTATCTATCTTGTAGTTATCCTTATGTTTACTTTCAGTTTATGCATGTCATGTTACCTTTACCTGTTTTTATACTGGAAGTAGATAGGGCTTACTCAGTCTTTTTGACTGACCCGTTTTGTTTCGCCTCTTTTCTTCCGTTCCCCCCCCCCCCCCCCAGGTTACAGGGAGGAAACAATGCAGTTTAGTTCGGACTTCTTCTGCTTGAAGGTCATCATGGATGGCTTGGACTTCTCTTGGCTATGGCTACTTTACTGTTTTTACTTAGGGAATAATTTATTAAAAAGTCTTTATGCTTCTTTACTATTGCAAGACAGTTTTGTTGTACTCTGATGTAAAAGGCTTTAGACCTTGTTTATTCATGTTATGAAAGTTTGATTTTACTTCCGCTATTTTATATGTTCTGTCTTGTGATATTTCTGTGCACGTTTACCAATAATGCCCCTCTAAAGCTAGTGCATTCCTTTGCGAGTGACCCTAGCGGAGGCGGGGTGTTACATTTGGTATCAGAGCAGAGGGTTACCAGACTGGGCAAAAGTTTTTAAAGACCTTCTGAAAACTATTTGAAAATCGTTTATAAAGAAGCATTTTTTCAAGAAAATTTTCTTTTAAAAAGAAAAAGGCTATTCCCCAAAGGCCATTAGCACTATCCTGGTTTCCTTGATTGAATCTCTTTTCCTTTCTTTCCTCCATCTGTAGTCACAGTGGTTTTAACTGCGACTAGTCTTTTCTATCTTCGAAAGTGCTTTCCATGCGATGGAGGCTGTTCTCGGGAGACCAGTGGCCGCGTTATAAGAAAGGATAGTGAGAAAGAGGATAAAGGATACGAGTTTAAGGATGAGCAACTTGTTGGTATGGCTCAACTCAGAATGAGAGAGAAAGATGAACAATGAAACCCATGACGAGAGAGTGCCTTTGGCATGGTGGAACGGGACGGATAGTTAAGTATCATGGGACAAGGACAAGATCATCGGGAGGGCAGTAGTATGCTCTCATTTCTAGGGTGCCTCGGAAGGAGGGTAAAGATCTTGTTAAAGGCTTAGCTTTTCTTCTCTATCATCCCGTTAGGACTTCGTTGTTCGTATCATTTAAGTCTGCTTCGGTAGTTGAGTCTCTGCACCTTAGTACTAGCGTAGTAGAGGATCCCGTTTTTGTCTCAAGTCCTATTGGAAGATCGGTCCATTTACTCATGGCTTGTTTGGATTTGAGAATGTCTACATCAAGTGTTGAGCTTGGAAATAATGCTTATGTTTATAAGTTGTGGATGGATTCTAGGGATGAAGTGGTTATCCAATAAGGGGTGCCACTCTCGGTTTTAGAAGGAGGGTAGTTAGACTCTTGGCTTGCTTTGGTAATACCCTTGAAGTATCGTGTAACCTTTTTGGGTTCTGTCATGGTTAGTTACCAAGAATCCCGGAATGCATTTGTGGGTAATCCGTTCAAATAGGATTCGCCGCTAAGGCGGATGGTTCGTTTCGATTATGCATGAGTTATGGGAAATTGGAAGCCCAATCGAGTGGTGTTCGCCGATAAGACGGATGGTTTATTTCACTTATGCATGGGTTATAGAAATCACCTTAGTAAGTGCGCTTGATAACCTGGTTGGCATCTGTTTACTTTCAAGAGAAAGTTCTTCTATGTGGAATACCTTGTGGTACGAGGTCCGAGATTCATTAGTGAATTTTGGAAAGCTTGCATGAGATCATGAGTACGCAGTCATGTTTGCGTCAAGTATTTTAGGAAAAGGATAAGTGCAAGTGGAACGAGAGGCGACGAAGAAATGAGCTTCAACTCACGTTATGGAAACAGGAAATAAGAAGCTACGAAATCGCGAAGTTAAAGGATGGTCAAGGCACAATGGAATTAAGCTCAAGGAAATACGACTTTGATGGTCAAAGACTAGATACGCGCATGATATCTCTTTTTGGGAGTATATCCTTGATCCCTGTTTTCTGTAAAGCTTACTTGTAGGCTATCTTTTGTGGACATCCTCTCGGTCCTATTTTCTGGTACAAACCCCGTAAGGAGTTTGTCCTGTTTATCTTCTCTACCCTGTTTCAGGGAATCCTAGGTAGAACCCTATGGATGTAAACATGTATTTGAAACATGTTATGATTGATATGGTTGCAAGTGGTTGCAAGTGGTTGCTCGTGGATGCGCGAATACACATTAGATACTAGCTCGACTCGGCCACATTTCATATTGCATATGCACGAGTATTTATACTTGTTTATGGATGAAATTGAATGTGTTATCATGCGGTTGCTGCATATGAATGAATGATTGTGCACGCATATAGTATCTATATGACTAGGACTATTTGCATACATGTTGGATTCATGGCACTATACATATTTTTGCATTAGAAAGATTATTCAGGCCTGATCATTAGCATTAGCTAAGGAACATGTACACACACGTTTTGCATATATTCATACAACATTAGAAATCATCTAAGGACAATGGTTGCTTGTGGATGATTTTTTGAGTAGATGGATGATGGATGGTAGGATATGTTCTTCCTAACTTAGAGATTTCGGGGACGAAATCCTAAAAGGTGGGGAGAATGTAACAACCCGTATTTCAATAACAAGTTAAAACGAGAATCAAGGCAGAATTTAATTTTAAATTCTGAATCAAGTAAAACGGGCTATGCCATTGCGTTCGTCTCGGAAAAATACGCGAAATAGAGTCCGAGTTTTCGAAAATCGGAGTCCGTATGACCCGATTAAGGCCCAAAGAAGTTTTCGGGAAATTCGAATTTCAGAAACAGTTTTGGAAATCAGATCTGGGGCCAGGCGGGAAGTTTCCCGCCTAGGCCATGTCGACAGGGCTGTCGACAGGCCTGTCGACTTGGGCCCAGACCAAGTCGACAACCCTGTCGACAGGGGGTGGCCGGGGCAAGCTGCCTGGTGCACCTGCTTGTCTCACCTGGTCTTGTTCTTGGGCTGGTTCTGGAAGCTTCCGAGATCTGATGGTCCTAATCTATCCTAGGGTTAATCTAAGGGCCTAAAACTATCCTAATCTCTATAAAAACACCCCTAAGCCCCCCCTAAACCCTCATAACTCACCCTCTCCACGAAGTGCTGCCCAAATGCAAAGTGATCATGGCCTCCATCTCAAATCCCTAGAGCCTATGCACTCAAATCAAGTTCAAATCAAAAGGTGCAAGCTTGCTACACCAAATCAAGGCCAAATCAACATTGCTATGCGAGTTCCATGACGATTCTTCAACAAAGGAGGCACCTTTCTTAGCCAAGATGATTCATGCTTCCTTCCCTAGGCCTAACTATGTAAGTTCTAGCTACTTTTAGATGGAAACGGTAGTTTTGATAATGACATGGGATAAAATGAGGCTAAACATGATTATGCGAACCTATATGAACCTTACCATGCCTCTTGTGTTCATATTTATGATCTTAGGCCATGTGAGTAACTTAATCATGCCTCTTATGCTATGCATAACCTAGTTTAACTTGCAAGTTTGGATCTTTATGCATGAAATGCTAGCATGAACCTTTAGGTACCACTTTACTTGTGAAACATTGGCTAAGACAAGATGTTGGGGCTTATGCATGTTTATGAACCCAAACCCCTTATGCTAACATGCAAGTTTGTGGCCAAATCCTTTATGAGATTATGCATGCTCGTGGCCAATCCCCTCTTTTAAGTTGTGCATGTTTATGGCCAAACCCTTTTTGATAATATGCATGTTTGTGGCCAAATTACCTTATGACACTATGCATGTTTATGGCCAATCTCTTTATGATGTTATGCATGTGGAAGCCAAGCCCTTTTTGGCATCATGCATGTTTTGAGACCAATATGTGACATAGTACCCTTACTATGTTGACTCGCTTTGCTTGCGTTGGGGAAAACACGATTTTGGGTAGTTAGACAAACATGAACATGTCGCAAAATCTTAACTTGAATATGACATGTGTTTATGCTTGAAAATATGACTTGAAAGATAACATGGAAGATGACATGTAAGTATGCATAAAAACATGAGCTTGGGAATTTACCTATTAAGTTAGGTCTACCCTTTGGGAATTTACCTATTAAGTTAGGTCTACCCAAATGCTTGAAAACTTGTAACATGTTTTGGAAACATGATGAACTTAGATAATATAAGTGTGGCCAACTCGAGGTTGGGTTGAGTTTGCAACGTAAAACTACCCGGAACCGACCGGCCTAACTAGTAGTTGCAAACAATAGGACCCAATGTGAGAAGTTGGTCATGTCGCGCTTAAGACCCGAGGTTAGACTAGGTTGTGGTGTAAATCTACCCGGACCCGCCCGGCTTAACTAGTAACCACAACAAGGTCTAATGTGAGAGGTTGAGGGTGCATTAATTAAATTAATGCCACATAATAGGGTTAAGCTAATTTGATTAATGAGGCTTAACCAAATATGATATGGACAAATGGGTTAAGTAATTTGATTAGGCTAATGATACTTAACAAAACATGATAAGCTTGGGTAGGTTAAGTAACTTGATTTGCCTAATGACACTTGACCATTGTTATACGACTAGTGGACGGGATTAAGTTAACCAACACTTAATCAATCCAACACGATAACGTGATAAGGTTAAGTAAATTTTCTTAATGACACTTAACCGTATAATACAGTTAATGGATGGGGTTAAGATTAGGCTTAACTAATCTAAACATGGTAATCGGGTGGGGTTAAGTTAGCCTAGACTTAATTAATCCAACTTGGTAATTTAATGGGGTTAAGTTAAACACTTAACTAATTTAACACGATGATTTGATGAGGTTAAGTGACCTATACTTAACCAATCTAACTCGTTAATTTGATGAGGTTAAGTTAATCTACACTTAACCAATCTAACGTGAAAACACGATAAGGCTAAGTCACGAATCACTTGAATACGCTTGACCGATTTGACTCGGTAATTTGACAAGGTCAAGTTAATTTATATAATTAACCAATCTAAAATGATAATTAGACGAGGTTAAGTTATGGATTGCTTAATATACTTAGCCAACTTGACACCTGGTCTGTAGGGTTAAGTCTTTGACTTGAATACTTAGCCAATTTTGACATGGTTTGTAGACGGGCTAAGTTAGGAACTTAAGTGACCCTTAACCCATTAGATAAACCCTAATTCGGAGGATTAGGTAAATAACCATAGTTAACAAGGATTATGGAAATAAGGCTTAGTGGTAAACCTTAGTTGAGGGAAACTAAGTAATAATTCTTAGTCAAGGAAATTTGGACCATTTCTTAGATAGATTAGTAACCCGATACGTTAGGTCAACGTTTAAGTATGCGTATAGGAGCAGGCTATCTGATTTAGATAAAGGCTCCAACGAACTGGGTAACGAAGCAGCGGCTTCGGGGAACGTGAGGATATTCTTGGGATCCCTCTGTGAGCTGCCAGGTCATTATACTAGGCTCACGAGAGGTTGAGGTCTGTGGTAGAAGAACCAAGAATATGCCTTGGTTGCTATGCGAGCGACCTAAAGACTGGGGTGGATAGCAGTGACTCGACGAATACATAAGGTGCCCGAGATAGCAAGTTCGTCGATCATCTACCATCTTGAGTCAAGCGTGTACGTACGGAAAGGCAGGGAACACCCAACAGACCATAATTGCTATCTAATTATGGGTGAGGTAGGCCGTAGGATGTGGGCTGGCCGGAGTGTAGTTCTCAGGCAAGATTTTCTCTTGTGTTGCCTTTCACTAGTTGAGGGAGGGGTCTCGTGGGACCATAGCCACGTGTAGAAAAGCAGACCTTGGTATCTGCATCGGCAGATAAATCTAAAGCTCCCGACCGAGTCCTGTATTTCTTGTTTTGCCCTGCGACAGGACTCGGATGGCACGATGTGATACATGTGCATACAGTTATAGAAAAACGATTCACGATGAATGCGTGGGAAAAAGGGGCGCGGTTGAGGGTTAGCGTAATCCCTAGTGGCCTAGGTGGTTTAACCTAAACCAAAATACGAAAGCGTGCAATAGGCAAGCGTAATCCCTAGTGGTGCTAGGTGGCGTAAGTCCTAGCAGTTCAAATGATGATTCATATGGTAGAGCCTAGCTAGAACAAGGGTGACAGTCCAAACGATTTCAAGGATAATACGACATGAGGAAGCCCGTACGAGGTACGGCAAAGGACTGAATTTATATACATGGAAAGAAACATATGATTTGAGTAACCTATATATGCGATATATTAGGTTGACATGGACCATTACACGACTTTGAGTAAGGGACATTCATGGTTAACACATAACAAGGCTGGGATACTAGTACGGAGGGTGCAGAGCAAATATAAATGTTAGAACTAATATACATAATAGATACCGTGGGATGTTAGACGGGGCATATACCTTGGGATAATGTACTCGATAGAAATCTGACGATGTGATACCTTGACTTATCATAACACCGTAGTTTATCGTGATACCTTAGTTTACCTTGCCGCAGTAGTTCAACCGGCTACCCTGGTTTATCTATCTTATAGTTATCCTTATGTTTACTTTCAGTTTATGCATGTCATGTTACCTTTACCTGTTTTTATACTGGAAGTAGATAGGACTTACTCAGTCTTTTTGACTGACCCGTTTTGTTTCGCCTCTTTTCTTCCGTTTCCCCCCCAGGTTACAGGGAGGAAACAATGCAGTTTAGTTCGGACTTCTTCTGCTTGAAGGTCATCATGGATGGCTTGGACTTCTCTTGGCTATGGCTACTTTACTGTTTTTACTTGGGGAATAATTTATTAAAAAGTCTTTATGCTTCTTTACTATTGCAAGACAGGTTTTGTTGTACTCTGATGTAAAAGGCTTTAGACCTTGTTTATTCATGTTATGAAAGTTTGATTTTACTTCCGCTATTTTATATGTTCTGTCTTGTGATATTTCTGTGCATGTTTACCAATAATGCCCCTCTAAAGCTAGTGCATTCCTTTGCGAGTGACCCTAGCGGAGGCGGGGTGTTACAAGTATGGTTAATACTAGCCTAACCAAGCTCAAAGCCATCTCTAAACCAAGAATGGCCTACACTATCTTTGCGGGTATTGGATATTACGACAAAGACTGTCGACTACTTTCGTAGCACTCTCGGACTTAATACGGTCTTCAATGGTAGTCGATTTTCCGGCCTTAATATGATCTATACCAATCGTCGGACTTCTGGCCTTACTAAAACCATCAGGATCATCGGATTTCTGGCCTTAATATGGTTTTCTGCAACCATACCTACCTGCACATTGAGCTCCGATACAACATCCAGAACACGCCTTCTTTTACTAAGAAAGATGTATTCTAGGTGGAAAAGTGTTGACCAACTTTGTGCCAAAAGCTGTCACGGTTAAACGGATCAAAGCCCAATATCAAAAGGCTCACCATTCAGCACCGACCGATCCCAACGGACGGCCTTTATTCCAGAAAGCCCAAGCAAAATTTGCTTATAGCCAGTCTCCCTCAAGCAATGACATATCATATCCTGGCATAATAGCTCTCGCAGCCGATCGAGTCAATCATCTCCTTAAAGTTCGAATCGGTCATATATCCATGGAATCTACTTGGAAATATCCAGATAAGTCATTCATTGGTTAGCCCGATTCTTAAGGCATTAAAGGCGATTAACACTTCCAGCCAAAGCTCTTATTTTGATACACCACAGCTTGAGTGTCACGCAAGCCGCAATTCTCGAGAGAACTATTACTCAGCAGTTGACCTGGTCCCACTGCCATAACTATTCCAACGGATCAAGCTTCACGTGTCCAAGCTCTGAAGAAGAGGCAAGCCACGTGGAACGCAGTTCATCCCATTTATCCAACTATAAATACCTCCTTCCCCAAAGTGGAAAAGGGATCGGGATCTTCCGATAGGAACTGATGGCTAACTTTAAAAATAGCCAACTCTCATCCCACTCAAACACAAGGATTTTTGTTCATATTTCTCATCTCCCAATTTCTTCAAATAGAAAACAGATTGTACTTGTAATCAAAAGCAAATCAATACATATAACGTGGACGTAGCCACCAAACTTTGTCGAATCACTATAAAAACCTTGCGTGTTCCTTGTCTTTACTTTCTTTTACGTACTCGATGATTATTGTAATTTCCCGTATTTTTACGGTATAATAATTAATTTAATTAATTATTTAATTAGTGATTTAAAGAATTAAACGGTTGTTTAATTAAATAATGTTGAATATTTAATTAATATAAATAATAGAATAATATATTTATTTTCGAAATAGTCGAAAATAGTGGAACTCACAATATTGTGTGAATTGGACAATTCAAAATATATATAATTCAGTTTAGAATTGAATAAGAATAATGAATATATTATTTGAACGACAGTTGAATGTATAATTTATATTATAATTATAATCGAGCTCGAAATGGCGCGGCACTTCGCTATTTGGCGATTCGAACTTTAAATGAATATACAGAATCCGTTTTTAATCGGATTTCTGTGAAACAAGAAACGTTCGGAGCTGGTGAAGTATATTTTTCTAATGGAAGAGAAAAATAGGGATTTTATTGTGTAGATTTTGATTTATGCCCAAATCAAATTTTCGAAAAGTCGCTATGGAATTCCTTTATAATTTATAACGAGTTATAAAAGGATTTAAATATAAAATCGAATATCGATATAACTCTGATGATGAAATATCGAGTTGTAAATCCATATATATTTATCCTGAAGCTGTATGGTATTCTATTGTGAATATATACGATAATATAAATTTATTTATATTTAATTTAATTATTTTTAAATATATTAATATTTAAATGGGTTTATTTAAAGCCTTAGAAAATAGCCATTTTGCATACGACCTCCAAATTCGATGAAACCAATTTTTCGTAATGTTCAATTATTGTTAGATTTCAATTTGCGTGATTTTTGGAGTCGGTATATGGCCGTATGGATTTTAATGTGAAAAATTGTCAATACTTTGACTTTTAAAATACGTTGTGTGAGCAAACGGAGTCGAAATTCGACGAAACCAGTTTCGTTGGGTCTATAATGTCAAACTGTAGCTGCATGCCAATTTTCATGATTTTTGGATACTGTGTGTGATCACACGGATTTTTAATAATAAATACAAGCAGCAGTTCAATAAAAATAAATAAAATAATGAATATAAAAATAATATTTTTATCCTATAAATAACCCCTAACATCCTTTCTAAACCTAAAAATAATTTTCTCAGGTCAAACAGATATTTGCGCCGCTGGTTTCTTATTCCAGGAAATCATTTAGATCTTCAAAAATTCATATCAATTCCAATAAATTTCTAGAAATTATAAAACATATATAAATATATTTACTGGGATGTTCTCTTCACGTTGGTATGACTGTTGTGGAACTCGAATCATTTTTCCATCGATTGGTTTGTGGGCATTGAGTTTAGGGTTGAGAGTCATAGCGAATTGGAGCAGCAATTCAAAGTTTTGGTATTGTAGATGAGTTCGTGTTAGTTTGAAGCATGGAATGTGAGAGTTTGGTGCGATTGGTGGAATTTTGTGTCGCTGCCTTCCTAAGTACAGCGAACTGGAGCTGACGACGCAATCCGACAGGAGAGTGCGAGCTCCACCATGGCATGACGGGTGGAAAACTTGGATGGTGAAGTTTGGTGATAATCTCGTTTTGGGTGCTCGTGAAATATCGAAGGAGAAAAATGGAGTTGGAAATCAATGAAGATAGGTTTATTCGGAGCAACTGAGGGTTCATGAATAGAAGGATGAAGGAGTGTTCGAGTTGGGCATTATTGATATGGGGTTGTAGAGGATTCGAAGTGAAGAAGGGTGGTGGTATTCATTGGTTGAACGATGGAGTGATGAAGGAGTTTGAATGGGATTAAGGATCGAAAATGGCAAATGGAGAAGTGTGGTAATTCGAGGAAGAAGGATATAGGGTGCGGGTCTGGGTATGTATCGAACTGGTGGGTATTGGGCCTGGAACTTTATTTTGTGGTGAGCCCAAATATTTTATTTTTAAGTTTAAATTAATTAAAGAATCGTATAACTTGTTAATTGAATATCTTGATCATACATTGTCCAAATTCAGTGAAACAAGATCCGTCAGGATCGTATGGACGGACACTACGCATTGGAACTGACTAGGAGTGAATCAAAGCTTATTACAATTTATTGCAAAATAAATTGTCCGTCTGAATCAACGATTGCTAATCGTTATTTAACAATAACTGTCCAATGTGAGTAAAACTCACCAACTCTACCATTTCATATTTTTATAACGTATATTTAAAACTGATAAATGATGATTGATTGCTGTGTATTGACTATTTGGTTGAACTGCTAAGTAATTGGTTGAAATTATAGATCTGGTTATATATATATATATAAATTGATTCTGTTTAGCAGAATATTTCATAGTGAAATGAAATTAATGTTAATTATATTGTTTAACATCTGTGGATGCAGGGAAACAGGTCGGAGGAATCCAACTGGATTCCTCAACATTTATTTTATTGTTTTTCATACATTGTAATATATGATGTGATATATAATCTGTGTTGATTACGTGTGTTGAATGATATCGATCACTGTTATTTGGGTATTTTAAATACCGTAAGAAATACTGGAATGTAGAAAAGGGGATTTTCAAAGTGTATTTTGAAAATAAAGTATTTATATAAAATCAATGGATTTTATATATAAAAGGAAAAGGATTTTATAAAAGAAAATATTTTTATAAAATCAGAGAACAAGTATAAAAGGAAAATATTTGTGAAACAAATATAAAAGGAAAATATTTGTGAAACAAATATAAAAGGAATTTGTGAAACAAATATAAAAGGATAAAATATTTGTGAAACAAATATAAAAGGAAAATATTTGTGAAACAAATAGGAAAGGAAATATTTGTGAAACAAATAGAATAGAAAAGGAGATTGTCAGAAAATAAATAGAATTGAAAAGGAAGTATTTATTTAGAAAAATAAATAGAGTTTTAAAAGGAAATATTTATTTATGAAATAAATAGAGTTATAAAAGGGAATTTTAAATGAGATTTAAGTGTTAAAAATAGAAAGGAGATTTCGTATGAATAATTCTATAAATAGAAGTATATATAGAATTTGGAAATGGAATATTATTTTAAAATACGAAATCAAACTTAATGGATTATATAAAAGAGTTAATCAATTAGAGTTAATTGATTAGAGTTAATCAGTTAGAATTAATCAATTAGAGTTAATCTATTATGGTTAAATTAGTTAGAGTTAAAAAGTTAGAGTTAATCAATTAGAGTTAATCTTTTATGGTTAAATCAGTTAGAGTTAATCAGTTAGAGTTAATCAATTAGAGTCAATCTATTATGGTTAAATTAGTTAGGTTAATCAGTTAGAGTTAGTCGAATATAGTTTATTCGAAAAAAAGATTATCGAATATAGTTTATTCGAAAGAGAGATTAATCGAATATAGTTTGTTCGAAGAAAAGAGATTATCGAATGTAGTTTATTCGAAGGAGAGATTAATCGAATATAGTTTATTCGAAAAGGAGTTAATCGAATACAGTTTATTCGAAAGAGAGATTATCGAATATTAGTTATTCGAAGAGAGATTATCGAATATAGTTTATTCGAAAGAGAGATTAATTGAATATAGTTTGTTCGAAGAAAGGAGTTAATCGAATATAGTTTATTCGAAAAGGAGTTTATCGAATATAGTTTATTCGAAAGAGAGATTATCGAATATTAGTTATTCGAAGAAAGATTATCGAATATAGTTTATTCGAAAGAGAGATTAATCGAATATAGTTTGTTCGAAGAAAAGAGATTATCGAATATAGTTTATTCGAAAGAGAGATTAATCGAATATAGTTTGTTCGAAGAAAAGAGATTATCGAATATAGTTTATTCGAAAGAGAGATTAATCGAATATAGTTTATTCGAAAAGGAGTTAATAGAATATAGTTTATTCGAAAGAGAGATAATCGAATATTAGTTATTCGAAGATAGATTATCGAATATAGTTTATTCGAAAGAGAGACTAATCGAATATAGTTTGTTCGAAGAAAGGAGTTAATCGAATATAGTTTATTTGAAAAGGAGTTAATCGAATATAGTTTATTTGAAAGAGAGATTATCAAATATTAGTTATTCGAAGAAAGATTATCGAATATAGTTTATTCGAAAGAGAGATTAATCGAATATAGTTTGTTCGAAGAAAAGGAGTTAATCGAATATAGTTTATTCGAAAGGAGTTAATTGAATATAGTTTATTCGAAAAGAAGTTATCGAATAGAGATTATTCAAAAGAGAAGTATACGTTGAATTCAATTATATCGAATTCAGGAAAGTACTATTCACTTTCCGTTTTTAATCAAGATTTATTTATTTATAAATAAATCAGTTGTTTGTTTACTTACCCAAATTAATAAATAAAAGTTATACTTAAGTTATTATATTTCGGAAGCATGGGATTATAACACTATTGTTATAATCAAATGAATTATGTAAAGGAAGTGAATTCGTAAATAGAATCCGAGAGTTACGTAAGGAAGTTTTTTAAAAATTTAGAAGGTGAACTTTGTCTATTTCAAAGTTAGAACTATTGTTCAGTTAAGGTCTGAGAGGCAGTTATACCCCAACTTGATTGACTCCATTTTTAACTAAGGAATGGTTAAGGTTTCAGAGTAAAGTTTGGTTAAGTGAATTTAGTTAATGAGTGTAATGTTTTGAGTTGGCATAGCGATGTTTTATTTAAACATCTGTTTAAATCCAAATGTAGGAGTTTTGGTAATGTTTTCCAAATAAGAATCAGAAATGTTTTCTAATATAGAAAATAAGAAATGGAAATGTTTTCCAATGGTAATAACGTATATTTTCTAAATCTAGAAAATATGAATTTTCGAATATATGGAAACGAGAATAGGGAAATGGATAATTGAATGAGAAATAAATTTAAGAGATAAATGATGATTGATGATTGATGATTGATCGATAGAATTTCCATCTGGAAATAATATCGTTGTTTGTACAAACGTTTTTCTTTGATAGTTAAATCACCGACTATCGAGGTTTTTGACCATTTTTCCGTTGTCAATACGGAGAGACCGGGATCAGATTCATTATCTTAAAACCATTCTGTATGGGCGTTAGCGTTGCGGTCAAATATGATGAAGATAATTGAAGACGGAGTTTGTGCAAGGGTTGTTCTGTCAAATCCTAGGTAGAAATTTCCTATGATTGATTTACAGAATAGTTCCTTTGGTTTGCCCAGTCCCAGGACAACCTGTATGGATGAATATATGACAGAGTATATTTAATGGATCACGTAAGTTGATATCTTCAAACTTATGTACGTTTGGTGGCGGAGGAATTCGTTTCTCTTAGCTGTATGCCCATTGTATTTTTGGGGAAATAAATTTGTGATTTGGCAGGTATGACGATGTGACATTCAAAGTGAATATTTGTGTGATCTGTTAGAGATAAGCGTGGCCTCTAGCCTCACAACCAGGAAATGACAAAAATCGGGCAGACAACATGGCTAAGTGGGTTGCTTCCAATTAGGGTGTATTGTCACCTGATCTAGAGTTTCATTTACTTCTTTAATCTATTCGATGTTGTCTCATTCGGGAAACGGTTGCTGATCCCAACCGTTGGTGATATACATTCGATACACTCAAGCGAAATGAGTGGTCAGTCATGTGTGGCTGGGTTGCAAGATGTTCTTGTTGAACCCAGTGTATTCCTCTCTAGAGGTACACTATCGGAAGGTGGTTCCATACCTTGTCATAGTTGGAAATCCATTACCCAACAAGTGCTCGAGGTTTTGATTGTATACTATGTATGTAGAACGTGAGATGAAAGCGTTTCTGCTAGATAATTATTATATTGTGGTTGATAGACACTATTATAATATCAAAATAATTTTGATATAAAGATTATTTTGGATTCTCATAAGGGAAAAACCCGTTCCGTTATACGGCGTGGTCTTATGAGATATCATTTTATTGCTCAAACTATATTAAATTGTTTTATTCACACCAGTCCCATGACTGACCCAGAGTTTATTTTATTTTGTTTTCCCTAAACTCTTGGGTGCCCAATTTTGTACGGGCAGTCAAGTAGTCAGGATTTTATAGATATACTTGGAGAGCTTGGAGCAGGAGGCTTCAGGATTATATAGCTATTGTTTATTTTGTTGTGTTGTAAGTGTTGTACTCTGATAATGTTACCGTGTACATATACTGATTTTATTTCAAAGATATGTTATCTATTATATGTTGTTTGTTACGCTGTGAGATTCGTGTTACTCTGATGTTGTATGTTCTTCTTCTTCTTATATTCTAAGTTTCTATCTTATCTATTCTCACACTCTGATTTCTTTCATGGACTATCCGGTGTTTCCGATGCTTGAATAGTCGACATAGTGTTGTATGTCGATATCCAGGATCGCAAATTCCCCGTGTCGTTACAGTGGTATCAGAGTTGAAGATTAAGTAATTACCTTGGCTCTGTGGCATGACTTAGTAGAGATGGGGTTAGTAATACCCTAGATTGAGTTGAGTGTATATATACGAGTGAACGTATTTGTAGATTTTATAAAAAATGTTTTATATTGTGGAGATTTATTGATTGAGTTGTTTATGGGTTCTGGTCGATCAGTTTGATCCACTATATCGGTAGGAGTTTATAAACACTCGAATACGATGAACTGACACAGTATGGTTTGAAAAGAGGGTAAATGAAATAATTTTACCCAAAATATATTTTGATATAAGCAAAGTATCGATATTTGAAATATTATAGTATATTGGATGTGTTGATTGAGATTATAATCAGATAAGATTATAATTGAAACGGTTACGTAAATAACCAATCAAAATTCGCAAAAGTGTTACAAAATGAATTAAATCTGAATTTAAATCAGAATTTGGAATTTGAAATTCCAAAAACATGAAAAGTGTTGTAAATGGAATTGAATTGAATATAAGAGAATTTTAAAATCCTGGGAGATTTTAAACTGTTTTACAAGCATTGGGGATGGTATTTCGAAATATATTTCAAAGTGGAAATGTTTAGAAATGGTTTTGAAAAGTGATATAGTATTGAACTCACTTCGATCGCTGGAAAATAATTCTGATAATGACTGCAGCATCATCATTATTCATTTTGAGTTTTAAGTGACGGATTACTACCAAAAATTTTGTTTTTGGAAATGTTTTGAGAAAACAAGTTGCTTTGATTTCGAAAGGGAATTTTTGATTTTTGATATGGTAAATGGTTTGAAAATCCCCAAGGGAAGATTTGTTTGAATTGAAACAAATTGAATTGAAATTTGTGAAAGCAAGCTGGAATTGAATTGAATTAGAATATAATGATATCGAGTAAGTTGGATTGATGTCATAAGAATTTGGAATTGATGTTGGAATTTGAGTTCAGAATGGAAATTGACTTAGGTATAAGCGAACGGTTGGATTTGTGGATAAAAACAGACTGGAATTTGATTGGGATGATATGGGTATATGCTGAATTGGCAGCAGATGGAAATGAGAAAATGATATACCCGACAAAAAGGCACAAGTTTATATTCCAATTGGGTATGAGATTTTAATGGGCCAAATTGGCAAGCCGCCTGGCCATTTGATTTTCTTTTGGGTTGGAGAAGGCCTAGAGAGGCGAGTCGTAGTTGCACCGATTGACCAGTACAAAAGAGGTGTTGGCGAAATTTTTCAGAAATTTCGGGTGTTAGAAAATTTTCAGAGTTTATGGAAATTTTCGTTAGTAGGAATAAATTAATATTCTAATTAAAATTAATTGGTTCAGTTGAAACTGAAAAAGAAGTAAACAAATAATTTGTAACTCAGTTAATAGGGTTTGTTTCCTACCTTAGCAATTTCGAGGACGAAATTATTTTAAGGGGGGAAGAATGTAATGTCCCGTATTTTTAAGGTATAATAATTAATTAATTTAATTATTTATTAGTGATTCAGAGAATTAAATGGTCGTTTAATTAAATAATGTTGAATATTTAATTAATATAAATAATAGAATAATATATTTATTTCCGAAATAGTCGGAAATAGTGGAATTCACAATATTGTGTGAATTGGACAATTCAAAATATATATATAATTCTGTTTAGAATTGAATTAAAATAACGAATATATTATTTCAACGATAGTCGAACGTATAATTTATATTATAATTATAATCGAGCTTGAAATGGCACGGCAGTTTGCTATTTGGCGATTCGAACTTTAAATGAATATACAAAGTACGTTTTAAATCGGATTTCTGTGAAACAAGAAACGTTCGGAGCCGGTGAAGTATATTTTTCTAATGGAAGAGAAAAATCGGGATTTCACTGTGTAGATTTTGATTTATGCCCAAATCAAATTTTCGAAAAATCGTTATGGAATTCCTTTATAATTTATAACGATTTATAAAAGGATTTAAATATAAATCGAATATCGATATAACTCTAATGATGAAATATCGAGTTGTAAATTCATATATATTTATTCTGGAGCTGTATGGTATTCTATTGTGAATATATACGATAATATAAATTTATTTATATTTAATTTAATTATTTTTAAATATATTAATATTTAAATGGGTTTATTTAAAGCCTTAGAAAATAGCCATTTTGCAAACGACCTCCAAATTCGACGAAACCAATTTTGTTGGATTCGTAATATTTAATTATAGTTAGATTTCAATTTGCATGGTTTTTGGAGTCAGTATGTGGTCGTACGGATTTTTAATGTGAAAAACAATTGATAATTCGACTTTGAAAATACGTTGTGTGACCAAACGGAGTCGGAATTCAAGAAACCAGTTTCGTTGGGTCTATAATGTCGAACTATAGCTGCATGCCAATTTTCATGATTTTTGGATATTGTGTGTGATCACACGGATTTTTAACAATAAATACAAGCAACAGTTCAATAAAAATAAATAAAATAATGAATATAAAAATAATATTTTATCCCATAAATAACCCCTAACATCCTTTCTAAACCTGAAAATAATTTTCTCAGGTCAAACAGATATTTGGCCGCTGGTTTCTTATTCCAGGAAATCATTTTGATCTTCAAAAATTCATATCAATTCCAATAAATTTCTAGAAATTATAAAACATATATAAATAGATTTACTGGGATGTTCTCTTCACGTTCGTATGACTGTTGTGGAACTCGAATCATTTTTCCGTCGAGTGGTTTGTGGGCAGTGAGTTTAGGGTTACGATTCATAGTGAATTGGAGCAGTAATTCAAAGTTTTGGTATTGTAGATGAGTTTGTGTTAGGTTGAAATTTGGAATGTGAGAGTTTGGTGCGATTTGGTGGAATTTTGTGTCGCTGCCTTCTTGGGTACAGCGAATTGGAGCTGACGACGCAAGCCGATAGGTGTAACACCCCACGTCCATTAATGTCACTCACAAAGGGAATGTATTAACTTCCATGGAGAATTTTAAGTGTGTATAGAACAGAA
Organism: Allium sativum; assembly: GCA_030737875.1. Classification (NCBI taxonomy): domain Eukaryota; kingdom Viridiplantae; phylum Streptophyta; class Magnoliopsida; order Asparagales; family Amaryllidaceae; genus Allium; species Allium sativum. Next base: position 607,647,120 of record CM060916.1, on the reverse strand, counting down.
ACTTAACAACAAGACAGATATAAACAGTACTAAAACTTTAAAACTTTATTTATTGCAGCGGTAAACACATAGGTTTGATTACATCATCAAAAACCAGAGTCAAAGTACATAATATCCATCTTGACTAAATCAAAGTACATAAGTTGAAAGACATAATCCCCAATACAAAATAGCCATAAATAAGACAGACTGAACTTTACTTCAGCGATCCAAGCAATCTTCTAAAAGCAAGAAATACAGCTATCCCAAATCAAGCTCCACTGGTGCTAGTTCCAACCTAAGCACCTGGGGGGGATGAAGAAAAGAGGAGGAAACAAAGGGGGTCAGACATAAAGCCTGGCGAGTGCGATAACTTTAACAATATAATTACCAAAATAACCAGGCTAAGGCATAAGTTGGAAAATAAGGAAATGACAGTGAACAATTGAGTATGGCAGAGTAAACAAGGAAACAAGATGAGCAACGATATCGTTAAAGCGCACCTAACCCACTATAAGATAAATGCTATACTGCACCACCACTATAAGATATTTGCTATACTGCACCACCACTAGTCACCTTAAGGTTGATCCCGCCTACAAAACTTAATAATGATATTGGTAGTTTCGTGCACCCCTAGCTGCCTTCATAGGTGCCGTCTGCCCCTATCTCCACTAGGTGTACCCACTACCCCCAAGCAATTGGCTCCCTAACTTGTAGATACCCGTGCTGGCCCCGCAGTGGGGTGTATCACTCCCCAAAGTGGCAACCCGATACAACCAACAATGCACGGCTTATACCTACATGATGCAACAACGTCTTACCTACCAGCCCGGGTCCACACACGCATATTGTAACACCCCGAATTTCAATTAACGCTAATGGTTAGAAATTAAAGTATAATTAATCTCAGATGGAAGAACCAGGGGAAACGGGCTGCGTCATTGCGTTCGTCTCGGAAAAATACGCGAAATAGAGTCCGAGTTTTCGAGAATCGGAGTCCGTATGGCCCGGTTATGGCCCAAAGAAGTTTTAGGAAATTTAAATTTAAATTTCAGATTTGAAAAACAAGTTTGGAGCCAAAAGAGGAAAGGGGGGGAAAATTCCCGCCTAGCCCCGTGTCGACAGCCATGTCGACAGGGGTGTCGACAGGGGTGTCGACAGCCCTGTCGACAGGGGTGTCGACACAGGGTGTCGGCCCTGCTGGTCTGGGTGCACCAGGTTTGGTCTTGGCTGAGTCTAGGGCTATGTTCTAGAGGGTTCCGAAATCTAAGGGTCCTAATCTAATCTAGGGTTAATCTAAGGGCCTAAAACACTTTCTAATCCTATAAATAAGACCCCAACCCTACCCTAATTCATTCATAATTAAACCTTGTAATTAAACTATGGCAAAATGCAACTTGATCATGGCCTCCACAAATCAATGAAGAGGGTTGCATGCTAATCACTCTCTAATCAACCTCAAATCCCTTCTTAGCATCTTAATCTTCTTCATTTGGTGTGCAAAATTGCTAGTAGTGAGTTTCTATCACTTTGATGATCTTTTGGTAAACTAATTAGATGAGATGTGATGAGATTTATGGTTTTGTATGTGGGTGAATGAGCTTTGAATCATATGATATGATGTTAGCATTAATCTTATGTTTATGCATGTTGAGTATGTATGTTTATGCATGTTGAGTATGTAAGTTTATGCAAGTTTAATATGATGTATGTTATGTTTGCATGATGCTAAATATGCAAGTTGTGGGCTATGTAATCATATGCATGTTATGCAAGTTCATGGTGATATGCTATGCAAGTTACATGTATGTAAATATGCAAGTTACATGTTTGTTAATATGCAAGTTACATGTTTGTTAATATGCAAGTTACATGTTTGTTAATATGCAAGATTCATGTTTGTTAATATGCAAGTCACATGTAAGTAAATATGCAAGTTACATGTTAGTAAATATGCAAGTTACATGTTTGTAAATATGCAAGTTACATGTTTGTTAATATGCAAGTTACATGTTTGTTAATATGCAAGTTACATGTATGTAAATATGCAAGTTATATGTTTGTTAATATGCAAGTTCATGATGACACATTATGCAAGTCTATGAGTTAATATGCAAGTTTGTTATGCAAGTGAATATGTAAGTTATGTGACATATTATATGCAAGTTATGTGACATGTTATGCAAGTGCATGTGCAAGTTATGTGTTTGTTAATATGCAAGATGGCACCTTCGAAACATGTTCATTCATATGCAAGTTGACACCTTTTGTATGTGTTATATCATGAGAACGAAATTACGTGGGGACGATGGGGTAATTAAATGCATAGGTTAATAAGATTATGTGAAATTAATATAATTATGCATAATATAAGATAAATGAACATAGTATGGGAATTTGCCTATTTAGTTAGGTGTACCCATACTATGTGTTGGGAATTTACCTATTGAGTTAGGTCTACCCCATGGGAATTTACCTATTGAGTTAGGTCTACCCATGTTAAGAAAAACTTGATATTAATTTAGGGATAATTAATATGGGGGTGATTAATTAGGTGTAATTAATCGACTAAGACACGAGGTTGGACTCATTTGTAGTGTAAAACTGCCCGGACCCGACCGGCTTAACCAGTTGCTACAAACGTCAGCCCAATGTGAGAGGTCTTGGCCATAAATTAAATACGTGATTAAGGTAAAGACACGAGGTTAGACTCTGTTATGACGTAAGACTGCCCGGATTCTACCGGCTTAACCAGGCGGTCATAACAGCCAGTCTAATGTGGGAGGTCTTTACGGGAGATCACGGTCTTAATTAATTAAGAAACACTTAACCATAATAGCACGTAATGGGACATGAGGGGTTAAGTGGGTGCCTTGGGTGGCATGTGAAATCCAGTGGGTTGCCTTGGGTGGCAATAGAAAATACGATTAGAATACTTAACCAAGAGAAACATGTAATTAAACATGATTAAAGGGTTAAGTGGGATACACTAGATATTGGACAAGCTTAAGTGGGTAGCTTGTGGGGGCCCATTTCAACCAATATCCCAAACGTATCTTTGTGGGCTCGACCCATGTCGAGTGACGGGACACGCATATTGGGCTTGATTATAAGAGGCCAAAACGGGTTAGCGGTGGCAACGCAAGTCCAACGGGCTTCATATGCGTGAGTGGGCCCGGGCTGGTAGGTAAGCCGTTGTTGCATCGTGTAGATATAAGCCGTGCACCGTTAGTTTTATCAGGTTGCCACGTTGGGGAATGGTACACCCCACGGTGGGGCCAGCACGGGTATCTACGTTAGGGAGCCGATTGAATGGGGGGTAGTGTGTACACCTAGTGGATTGTAGGGCCCTGTGGCGCCTACTTGGTCACCTAGGGGTACGCAAGTACTATTAAGTTAATTTTATAAGTCCATGGGTGGGATCAACCCTTAAGTTAGGAACGACTGGTGTGGTGCAGTTTAGTAATTTACCTTAGGAAGGGTAGATGCGTCTTTATCTTTTATCTTAGTTTAGTTGACTGCTTAGTATAGCCGTTCATCCCTATATGTTACCGTATATCAAGTTATGTCTTCTCTGGTTACTTTAACGATTGTATTGTTAAAGTTATAGGACTCGCTCAGACTTATGTCTGACCCCGTTGTTTTTATCTTTTTCCCAACCCTCAGGTCCTGTGGTGGATCCTAGCAGTAGTGGAGCTTGATCAGATTGCTGTTCCAGTCTTTAGGAGCTTGGGTAGATGTAAAGCTCCAGTTATCCAGTTATCTTTCCTTTTGTTTTGGCTATTGTATGAGAATGGGATTATGTACTTCTTTATCTTGATGGATATTGTACTTGACTTTTATTGTGGGTTTATGATGTAACCAGACATGTTTTACTTCCGCTGTTATGAGATGATGTTTTAAAATTTCAAGTACTATTTATATCTGTCTTGTTGTAATTTTTCTGTTCTATATTCACTAAAATACTCCACCGATGTTATGGCATTCCCATTGTGAGTGATCATAGCGGGAGTGGGGTGTTACACGTGGTATCAGAGCTTAAGGTTACCAGAACAGATAAATTTTTTTTTTAGAAAAACTATTTTCTAAGAGTATTTTTGAAGAAAGTATTTTCAAAAACATGTCTTTTAAAAGAAAAGTTTTTGAAAAAGAAAAGCATAATCCCCAATAGCCATATCTTTATCTTTCGGAATCTCCTTTTTGAATCTTTCCTCTTTTGTTTTAGCATGGCTGAAGATCTTAACATCCCGGAGGGTTTAGTTATACCACTATGGTATAGGAGGTTGCAAGAGGCTAGGGCCGCGGCTGCGGGTCCAGCCAATGCTACTACACCAGAGACAACCGCTCCTCCTCCTCAGCCTAGAGTGGATAATTTTGCTAAGGTTTGCAAGGAGTTCAAGGCTATAGGAGGAAAACCTTTTCTAGGTTCAGAGACTTTCGTAGAGGCTAGAGATTGGCTTAAGGAAGTGGAAGAGTTGCTAGATATCTTTGAAGTGGAAGAGGGAAAGAAAGTCAAGTTGGCGGCTTGGTTGATGAAGGGAGAGGCCTCATTCTGGTGGGAGGTCACTAATGGAGAACGCCCTGTTGACTCTTGGGCAGATTTTAAGCAAAGGTTTGGGGCTAAGTTTCTCTCAAGGGCGGAAGAGAATCTGTTTATGGAGAAGTTCTTGAATTTGAAGCAAGGGAATCTCACGGTGAAAGAATATGTCAACAAATTCAATCAATTAGCAAGATTTGGCATAGAGTTGGTGAATACACCGGAGAAGAAGGCTTTGAGGTTCGTTAGAGGCTTGAACGAACCATTGCAAGGAATAGCTATGACTCACATTCCTATGGGGGCCACCTTTGAGAAGCTTGTCTACATGGCACTTATGCATGAGGATGATAAGAATTCTAAGGCACCAGAGAAAAAGGGGGATCAGAAGAAACCGCAACAACAACAGGGCAAGGGTGGAAAAGGCAATGGTGACAAGAAGAAGACAAAGAAGAAGTGCTTTAATTGTGGGACACCAGGGCACCTCAGTAAGGATTGTCGCAAAAAGAAGAAGACCGGTTGCTTTCATTGTGGTGAAGCAGGGCATCTTGTGAAAAACTGCCCAAAGAAGGGGCAGAAGACGGGGTCTACCTCAGGAGGTCAGGTGCAAGCTCTTATAGCACCACCTCAGTCAGGGTGGCAAGTTCAGGCTCTCTCAGTTCCACCGATTCAGCAGAGAGGTAGAACTATTTCCGTTGAAAGTCTGGTTTTTCTGTTTGATCATCCAGTACGTACTTTGTTTGACTCTGGCGCATCGCATTCTTTTATCTCATCATCGTTAGTTGAGTCACTGCACTTAGACACCAGTCTAGTTGATGATCCCTTGGTTGTTTCAAACCCAATTGGGGGCTCCATATATCTGTCTATGATATGTTTGGGTTTGAAAATTTCTATACTTAGCGTTGAGTTTAGATGTGATGCTTTTGTATTGGGCTTCACGGGCTATGGGTTGATTTTGGGCATGGACTGGTTATCCAGTAATGGTGCCGTTCTTGATTGTGAAAGGAGAGTTGTCAGGCTTATGACCCGCTTGGGTAATACTCTCGAGATCTCTTGTAATCCCATGGAATCTGTTTTGCTAAGTTATCTTGAATCGCTCGATGCTTCGGTCGAGAGTTTGCGTTCTGTCAGAGTGGTCCGGGAATATCCGGATGTGTTTGAAGAAGTGAAGGGTTTGCCTCCGAAGCGGGAGATAGATTTCCGAATTTATTTGGTGGATAATGCCAAACCAGTGTCTTTGCCAGTGCGCCACATGGCTCCTCGTGAGAGAAGAGAACTTCATAAGCAAGTAGGGGAGTTGCTTGAGAAGGGGTTCATAAGGCGGAGTATATCGGAGTGGGGAGCTCCAGTGGTATTTGCCACAAAGGCGGATGGGTCCCTCAGACTTTGTGTGGATTATAGAGAACTTAATAAGCTCACGAAGAAGAATAGACACCCATTACCAAGGATAGATTATCTCTTTGATCAGTTGGTTGGCGCCTCAGTATTTTCGCAGATGGACTTAGCTACAGGGTTTCATCAGTTGAGAGTGGCGGAGGACAGTATAGAGAAGACTGCTTTCCGGACTCCGGATGGTTTTTATGAGTGGCTTGTGATGCCATTTGGGTTGACAAACGCCCCTGCATACTTTGTTGATCTAATGAGTAGAGTGTTCAGAGAGTATCTGAATAAGTTTGTAGTGGTCTTTGTGGATGACATCTTGGTCTTTTCCAAGAGTGAAGAAGAGCATGCCTTACATCTCAGGGAAGTGTTGGAGACTCTTCGAGCACATAGTCTTAAAGCTAAATTCTCTAAATGTCATTTTTGGAGAAGAGAGGTGCGATTCTTAGGGCATGTGGTCTCTAAGGAAGGGATAGCTGTGGATCCCGCAAAGATAGTATCTATCCAGGATTGGAAAGTTCCTAAAAATGCTACCGAGGTAAGAAGTTTCTTGGGGTTGGCAGGATATTATAGGAAGTTCATCAAAGACTTCGCGAAGATATCAGCCCCATTAACCCGCTTGACGAAAAAGAATCTGGTTTTCTCATGGGACGTAGATTGTGATGATGCTTTCCGACGGTTAAAGAGAGCTTTGACCACCGCTCCGGTTTTAGTGCTTCCAGATGGGAGTAAGCCGTTTGTTGTTTATACCGATGCTTGTGGGACAGGATTGGGCGCAGTCTTGATGCAGGAGGGAAGGGTAATAGCCTATGGAGGGAGGCAATTGAGAGTGCATGAGAAGAATTACCCTACCCATGATCTAGAGTTGGTCGCGATTGTTTTCGCACTTAAGTCTTGGCGCCATTATCTTCTTGGTGAAAGATTCGAGTTGTTCACTGACCATAAATCATTGAAGTACTTATTCTCTCAGAAGGATTTAAATTTAAGACAGCAAAGGTGGATGGAGTTCTTAGCATCCTATGATTTTGAGATAGCGTATACCCCTGGCAAGGGTAACGTGGTGGCAGACGCCTTGAGTAGAAAAAGGCTATCTTTGAGTCCATTGTTCATGGAACAACGAAGCTTGGAGTTTCTTTCTTTGTTCGACTTCAGACCTTCTGTTGACTTTGTGCCTGGTTTGTTGGCATCCTTTGAAGTTAGACCTACCCTTTTGGGACGGATTGGCGAGGCTCAGCGAGACGACCCACAGTTGGTTGAGTTGGTAGAGAAGCTGATAAGGGGGGAGTCGTCCAGCCATTTGGGTAGATACACCATAGATGATAGGGGATGGTTGCATAGAGACGGTAGACTTTGTGTACCGCAAGATGAGGGTTTGAAGAAGGCTATTTTGGATGATGCACATCGTTCAAGAATGACTATTCATCCCGGAGGAGACAAAATGTACCAAGACATGAAGAGAGTTTTCTTCTGGGCCGGTATGAAGAAAGATGTGGCCGAATACGTGGCTAGATGCTTAGTATGCCAACAAGTTAAAGCGGAGCAAAGGAAACCCGGTGGGTTGCTACACCCATTGGAAGTTCCGCAATGGAAGTGGGATAGTGTCTCGATGGATTTCATCGATGGGTTGCCGAGATCGAGGAAGGGCAATACGGGAATTTGGGTTGTGGTAGACAGACTTACCAAGAGTGCCCATTTTATACCCGTGAAGAGTAAGAGGACCGCTCCATGGCTTGCTTCAGTCTATGTTAGAGAGATTGTTAGATTGCATGGCGTACCATCCAGCATTGTGAGTGATCGAGATCCTATCTTCACTAGTGAGTTTTGGAGAAGTCTGCAAGAGGCGGTAGGGACTCAGTTGTGTTTGAGCACCGCATATCATCCTCAGACGGACGGTCAGACCGAGAGGGTGAACCGTATCTTAGAAGATCTCTTGAGGCTTTGTATCTTGGATTTTGGAGGTACATGGGAAGAACATCTTCCTTTGGTGGAGTTCGCATACAATAACAGCTTTCAGTCTAGTATTGGCATGGCACCCTTCGAAGCTCTTTATGGAAGGCCTTGTCGATCTCCTACATGTTGGTGGGAATCTACGGATAAGATCTTGCTTGGGCCAGATATGGTTAGAGAGACTTCAGAGAAGATTGATTTAATTCGTAGAAGGATGAAGGCAGCGCAAGACAGACAGAAATCTTATGCGGATCAGAGAAGGACGGATCTTGAGTTTGAGGTTGGGGATATGGTTTTTGTCAAAGTATCTCCATTGAGAAATGTTGTTCGCTTTGGGTCCGTTGGGAAGTTAGCACCAAGGTTTGTTGGGCCGTTTCCTATTAAGGAAAGGATTGGACGTATGGCATATAGGGTGGAATTGCCCGACAGACTTAGTGGTGTTCATGATGTATTCCATGTATCACATCTGAGGAAGTGCTTACATGAGACCGCAGAGGTGGTAGAGCCGAGCTTACTTAGAGATGTAGAGGTAGAGCGTGATGCGACGATTCGACGAGCTCCTACTCGCATCCTTGGGTCAGAAACTAGGAAGTTAAGGAACAGAGAAGTTCAGCTAGTTAAAGTGCAATGGGGAGATGACGAAAGTAATGCTACTTGGGAGACGGAAGCGAAGATGCGTTCTTTGTATCCATTTCTTTTTGAGAGTATGTCTTTTAACTTCTCCTTTATCGCTTGTCTAGTACTTATCTTATCTTTAGTATATCCTCTCGCTAGTACCTATGACCTTTAGATAGGGTAAAACCTATGGTTGAAACATGTGTTTGAAACATGTTATGGTTGATGGATGCATGTGGATGCAATTGATTGCTAGTGGTTGCTCGTGGATGCATATACACACACATTAGGCACTAGATCGGCTCAGACACTTCATGTTGCATATTGCATAAATGGGTGTGGTAGTTAGTATTGATGGATGTATCATGGCTGTGTTATCATATGGATGATGCATTTTTGTGTATGGTTGTGCATGCATGTAGAAATTTGTATGTGTCAATAGGGTTTCGCATACATATTGGATGCATGGCACTATCATGGTTTGCATTAAGGAGGTCGACTGAATCAGTAGACCGCCTGATTTTGCATTAGTATACGGACATATACACACACTTTCTGCATATGTTCATACATCATTAGAAGTTTCTAAGGATAATGGTTGCTTGTGGTTGATGGTTTAGTAGATGGTTGTTTGGTTGGTAGGATACGTTCTTCTTAACTTAGAGATTTCGAGGGCGAAATCCTTTAAGTAGGGGAGAATGTAACACCCCGAATTTCAATTAACGCTAATGGTTAGAAATTAAAGTATAATTAATCTCAGATGGAAGAACCAGGGGAAACGGGCTGCGTCATTGCGTTCGTCTCGGAAAAATACGCGAAATAGAGTCCGAGTTTTCGAGAATCGGAGTCCGTATGGCCCGGTTATGGCCCAAAGAAGTTTTAGGAAATTTAAATTTAAATTTCAGATTTGAAAAACAAGTTTGGAGCCAAAAGAGGAAAGGGGGGGAAAATTCCCGCCTAGCCCCGTGTCGACAGCCATGTCGACAGGGGTGTCGACAGGGGTGTCGACAGCCCTGTCGACAGGGGTGTCGACACAGGGTGTCGGCCCTGCTGGTCTGGGTGCACCAGGTTTGGTCTTGGCTGAGTCTAGGGCTATGTTCTAGAGGGTTCCGAAATCTAAGGGTCCTAATCTAATCTAGGGTTAATCTAAGGGCCTAAAACACTTTCTAATCCTATAAATAAGACCCCAACCCTACCCTAATTCATTCATAATTAAACCTTGTAATTAAACTATGGCAAAATGCAACTTGATCATGGCCTCCACAAATCAATGAAGAGGGTTGCATGCTAATCACTCTCTAATCAACCTCAAATCCCTTCTTAGCATCTTAATCTTCTTCATTTGGTGTGCAAAATTGCTAGTAGTGAGTTTCTATCACTTTGATGATCTTTTGGTAAACTAATTAGATGAGATGTGATGAGATTTATGGTTTTGTATGTGGGTGAATGAGCTTTGAATCATATGATATGATGTTAGCATTAATCTTATGTTTATGCATGTTGAGTATGTATGTTTATGCATGTTGAGTATGTAAGTTTATGCAAGTTTAATATGATGTATGTTATGTTTGCATGATGCTAAATATGCAAGTTGTGGGCTATGTAATCATATGCATGTTATGCAAGTTCATGGTGATATGCTATGCAAGTTACATGTATGTAAATATGCAAGTTACATGTTTGTTAATATGCAAGTTACATGTTTGTTAATATGCAAGTTACATGTTTGTTAATATGCAAGATTCATGTTTGTTAATATGCAAGTCACATGTAAGTAAATATGCAAGTTACATGTTAGTAAATATGCAAGTTACATGTTTGTAAATATGCAAGTTACATGTTTGTTAATATGCAAGTTACATGTTTGTTAATATGCAAGTTACATGTATGTAAATATGCAAGTTATATGTTTGTTAATATGCAAGTTCATGATGACACATTATGCAAGTCTATGAGTTAATATGCAAGTTTGTTATGCAAGTGAATATGTAAGTTATGTGACATATTATATGCAAGTTATGTGACATGTTATGCAAGTGCATGTGCAAGTTATGTGTTTGTTAATATGCAAGATGGCACCTTCGAAACATGTTCATTCATATGCAAGTTGACACCTTTTGTATGTGTTATATCATGAGAACGAAATTACGTGGGGACGATGGGGTAATTAAATGCATAGGTTAATAAGATTATGTGAAATTAATATAATTATGCATAATATAAGATAAATGAACATAGTATGGGAATTTGCCTATTTAGTTAGGTGTACCCATACTATGTGTTGGGAATTTACCTATTGAGTTAGGTCTACCCCATGGGAATTTACCTATTGAGTTAGGTCTACCCATGTTAAGAAAAACTTGATATTAATTTAGGGATAATTAATATGGGGGTGATTAATTAGGTGTAATTAATCGACTAAGACACGAGGTTGGACTCATTTGTAGTGTAAAACTGCCCGGACCCGACCGGCTTAACCAGTTGCTACAAACGTCAGCCCAATGTGAGAGGTCTTGGCCATAAATTAAATACGTGATTAAGGTAAAGACACGAGGTTAGACTCTGTTATGACGTAAGACTGCCCGGATTCTACCGGCTTAACCAGGCGGTCATAACAGCCAGTCTAATGTGGGAGGTCTTTACGGGAGATCACGGTCTTAATTAATTAAGAAACACTTAACCATAATAGCACGTAATGGGACATGAGGGGTTAAGTGGGTGCCTTGGGTGGCATGTGAAATCCAGTGGGTTGCCTTGGGTGGCAATAGAAAATACGATTAGAATACTTAACCAAGAGAAACATGTAATTAAACATGATTAAAGGGTTAAGTGGGATACACTAGATATTGGACAAGCTTAAGTGGGTAGCTTGTGGGGGCCCATTTCAACCAATATCCCAAACGTATCTTTGTGGGCTCGACCCATGTCGAGTGACGGGACACGCATATTGGGCTTGATTATAAGAGGCCAAAACGGGTTAGCGGTGGCAACGCAAGTCCAACGGGCTTCATATGCGTGAGTGGGCCCGGGCTGGTAGGTAAGCCGTTGTTGCATCGTGTAGATATAAGCCGTGCACCGTTAGTTTTATCAGGTTGCCACGTTGGGGAATGGTACACCCCACGGTGGGGCCAGCACGGGTATCTACGTTAGGGAGCCGATTGAATGGGGGGTAGTGTGTACACCTAGTGGATTGTAGGGCCCTGTGGCGCCTACTTGGTCACCTAGGGGTACGCAAGTACTATTAAGTTAATTTTATAAGTCCATGGGTGGGATCAACCCTTAAGTTAGGAACGACTGGTGTGGTGCAGTTTAGTAATTTACCTTAGGAAGGGTAGATGCGTCTTTATCTTTTATCTTAGTTTAGTTGACTGCTTAGTATAGCCGTTCATCCCTATATGTTACCGTATATCAAGTTATGTCTTCTCTGGTTACTTTAACGATTGTATTGTTAAAGTTATAGGACTCGCTCAGACTTATGTCTGACCCCGTTGTTTTTATCTTTTTCCCAACCCTCAGGTCCTGTGGTGGATCCTAGCAGTAGTGGAGCTTGATCAGATTGCTGTTCCAGTCTTTAGGAGCTTGGGTAGATGTAAAGCTCCAGTTATCCAGTTATCTTTCCTTTTGTTTTGGCTATTGTATGAGAATGGGATTATGTACTTCTTTATCTTGATGGATATTGTACTTGACTTTTATTGTGGGTTTATGATGTAACCAGACATGTTTTACTTCCGCTGTTATGAGATGATGTTTTAAAATTTCAAGTACTATTTATATCTGTCTTGTTGTAATTTTTCTGTTCTATATTCACTAAAATACTCCACCGATGTTATGGCATTCCCATTGTGAGTGATCATAGCGGGAGTGGGGTGTTACACATATGAACCCATTGGACTTGCGTTGCCACCGCTAACCTGGTTTTCCCTCTTACAGTCAAGCCCAGTATGCGTGTCCCGTCCTCGACTTGGGTCGAGCCCACAAAGATACGTATGGGTTACTGGTTGAAACGGGCCCCCATTACTTGACACAAGCTATCCACCTAAGCTTGGTCCCCTCTAGTACATCCCACTTAACCCACTTCTTATTCATGTTCACTTACATGTTTCAAATTTTGGTTAAGTGTTTCTAATCGTATTTCAAATGCCACCCAAGGCACCCACTAGATTCCACATGCCACCCAAGGCACCCACTTAACCCCCTCATGATTCACTACATGTTTATCTGGTTAAGTGTTTCTTAATTCATTAAGACCGTAACCTCATAAAGACCTCTCACATTAGACTGGCATTTGTGGTAGCTGGATTTGCCGGGCGGGTCCGGACAGTCTTACACCACAAATGAGCCTAACCTCGTGTCTTTACAACTGTTACGTATTAAATTTATGCCTAAGACCTCTCACATTAGACTGGCATTTGTGGCAGCTGGATTTGACGGGCGGGTCCGGGCAGTCTTACACCACAAAAGAGCCTAACCCCGTGTCTTAGACGATTAATTACTCCTAATTAATCATCCCCCAATTTGAATTACTTTCCCTATTCAAATTATCAATTAATTCCAAATTTAACTATGGCCATAATTGACTCAATTATGTCCATCCATTTATGGTATGTAAAAATCATACCAATTTTCACCATAAATTTATTTTATGCCATTTAAGGCATTTATGCCAATTCTCAATATTAAATCTTTTAATATTATCCCCTTTACCCCCACGTTGTACGTTTGTTCGTTTAACGTAAAATATACGTTAGACTCGAATAGTTTAACTCATGGAATAAAGAGAAAACATCACAACATACATACGGATAAAACTAGATCTAAACATAAGGGGTGAACTTGCATGTGTGAATGATGTTCTACATCTAAAACTTGCATAGGCCAAAGTTACAACTTGCATAAAACTACATATGTCATAGATCCAAATCTAAAGGTGTAAACTTGTTTAGGTAATGGTCACAACTTGCATAAATCATGTATGTTATATATCTACATCTAAAGGTGTAAACTTGCATAGGCCATAATCACAAACTTGCATAACATGATTCATATTCCAAACTCATATATTTATATAAACTTGCATATGTGATTTATGCAACATAACAATGGTGTAAACTTACATCTAAACATGTAAACTAGCATGTAGAATTTGGCATATAACTCACACATGTCATAGCCTAACTTTAGATCTAAAATAGATGTCATGAGACATGTAAAGTTATACATAATCTTTACTAACTTGCATATGGTTCATGTTTAAATCAATATCTAAACTTGCATACATGCATATGATTTATCATATGAATCAACATAACCAAACTAACATATGAACAACACGACGATTTGATTATATAGAATTACAACATAGATGATAGCATCATAACTTTACAACATAGATGATAACATCACAACATAACATCATAGAATTTACAACATATATGATAACATCACAATTTTACAACATAATTATAACATGCGGTCAATAATTCACAACATCACCATATAATCCGCATCATAACTTAATCCAATTAAATTACTAATTATATTATTAAAGAAATCGAACTCACAAGAAGAAGGTCTTGCCTTCTGAAATCTGAGTTCTGAAATTGATTAAGCTCGCCTTTGTAGTAGATTCGTTGTTGTTTAGATTAATGTTGAATAGAACTGAATTGATTAGCTTTGATTTCCCTCTTAGTTGGTGGCAGCTACTCTAGGTTACAAGATGACAACATGACGGCCATAGTTTCAGTTTTTATTTTGATTTAGGGTTTGAGTCTACCCATGTTTATATTGAATTTTAATTTAATTACAGCCGTCGGATGATCTTAGGGTTAATCAAAACCATTCAGTCGGGACAGGGTGACACCTCAGCCCTAATGACTCAGCAAGGAGTCAGAAAGGACTCAGCAATGAGTCACAACGCGGGTCAGATTGAACCATAAAGCTGTGCAGGCCTGCTGCTCGACCTGGGCGCACTTGGCAGGTGCGCCAGTGCAAATTTGTACTGGCGCACTTCCCAAGTGCGCCAGTGCAATCTTTTTTTTCTATTATCCCTCCAGACTTTGTTCGTCCATATCTCCTTCATCCGATATATGTTTTACACAAACTCGGATTCTATCTCGACCTGAATTCCGAGACGAACACAATGGCGCAACCCATTTCCCTTAATTAACACGTCTGAAATTAATTATTCTTTAATTTGGTTGATTCGATTATTCAAAAATCCGGGGTGTTACATTCTCCTTTCCTTAAAGGATTTCGCCCCCGAAATCTCCAAGTTAAGGAGAATGCATATCCTAACATCCAAACAACCATCTACTCAACCATCAAACACAGGCATCCATTGTCCTTATAAAATTCCTAATGTTGTATAAACATATGCATGAAGTGTGTGTATACGTTCTCTATCTAATGCAAAATCAGGCGGTCTACCGATTCAGTTGACCTCCTTAATGCAAACCATGATAGTGCCATGCGTCCATTATGTATGCGAAGAACCCTATCGATACATATTATTTCTACATGTGTGCACAACCATTCACCAAAATGCAACATCCATATGATGATACAACCATTATACATCCATTACTTAAATATGCACACGCATTTATATGCAATATGCAATATGAAGTGACTGAGCCGATCTAGTGCCTAAAGTGTGTGTATATGCATCCACGAGCAACCACTAGCGAACACTTGCATCCACAGGCATCCATCATACATAACATGTCTTAAACACATGTTTCAACCATAGGACTACCCTATCTAAAGGTCAAAGATACTAGCGAGAGGATGCACTAAAGATCAGATAAGTACAAGCTAAGCGATAAAGGAGAAATTAAAAGACATACCCTCGAAAAGAAAAGGGTACAATGAACGCATCTTCTCTTCCGTCTCCCAAGTAGCATTGTTCTCATTGTCTCCCCATTGCACTTTGACTAGCTTGACCACTCGATTCCTCAACTTCTTAATCTCCGACCCAATAATGCATGTAGGAGCTTGTCGAATCGTCGCATCACACTCTATCTCCACCTCTCTAAGCAAGCTCGGCTCTACCACTTCCACGGTCTCGTGCAAGCACTTCCTTAAATGTGATACATGGAATACATCGTGTACACCACTAAGTCTCTCAGGCAACTCCACTCTATACGCCATCTGCCCAATTCTCTCCTTAATAGGAAACGACCCTACGAACCTTGGTGCTAACTTCCCAACGGACCCAAAGCGAACAACGTTTCGTAATGGAGACACCTTGACAAAGACTATGTCCCCAATATCAAACTCAAGATCTGTCCTCCTCTTGTCTGCATAAGATTTCTGCCTATCTTGCGCCATCTTCATCCTCCTTCGAATCAAATCGATCTTTTCTGAAGTCTCTCTAATCATATCGGGCCCAAGAAAGATCTTACCTGTAGACTCCCACCACATGTAGGCGAACAACACGGCCATCCATAAAGAGCCTCGAACGGTACCATGCCAATGCTAGACTGAAAGCTATTATTATATACGAACTCCACCAACGGAAGATGTTCCTCCCATGTACCTCCGAAGTATAAGACACACAACCTTAATAGTTCCTCTAGAATACGATTCACCCTCTCGGTCTGGCCGTCCATCTGAGGATGATATGCGGTGCTCAAACATAACTGAGTCCCTACCGCTTCTTGCAAGCTCTTCCAAATTTCGCTAGTAAAAATAGGATCGCGGTCGCTCACTATGCTAGAAGGAACACCGTGCAAACGAACTATCTCTCGAATGTATACGGAGGCTAACCATGGAGCAGTCCTCTTACACTTCACGGGAATGAAATGGGCGCTCTTAGTAAATCTGTCTACCACTACCTAAATCCCCGTATTACCCTTCCTCGATCTTGGTAAACAATCAATAAAGTCCATCGAGACACTTTCCCACTTCCATTGTGGGACCTCCAATGGGTGAAGCAATCCACCGGGCTTCTTTTGCTCTTCTTTTACTTGTTGGCACACCAAGCATCTAGCGACAAACTCGGCCACGTCCTTCTTCATTCCGACCCAAAAGTAAACCCGTCTCATGTCCATGTACATCTTGTCCCCACCGGGATGAATGGTCATCTTCGAACGATGTGCATCATCAAAAATGGCCTTCCTCAAATTCTCGTCCCGTGGTACACAAAGTCTACCGTCCCTACGCAACCAACCCTTATCATCTAGGGTATACCTACGGAGATGGCTCGATGACTCCCCTCTTTTGAGCTTCTCTACTAACTCAACCAACTGTGGGTCATCTCGCTATGCCTCACCAATCTGTCCCAAAAGCGTAGGTCTGACCTCTAAGGATGCTAGCAAACCGGGTACGAAGTCAATGAAAGGTTTAAAGTCAAACGTAGAGATGAACTCTAAGCTTCACCGCTCAACAAACAGGGGACTCAAGGACAACCTTTTCCTACTTAAGGCGTCTGCCACCACATTACCCTTGCCAGGGGTATATGCTATCTCAAAATCGTAGGACGCTAAGAATTCCATCCACCTTTGTTGCCTTAAGTTCAAGTCCTTCTGAGAGAATAAGTATTTTAGCGATTTGTGGTCAGTGAACAATTCGAATTTCTCACCAAGAAGATAATGGTGCCAAGACTTAAGCGCGAAAACAATAGCGGGCAACTCTAGGTCATGTGTAGGGTAATTTCTCTCATGCACTCTCAACTGCCTTCCACCATAGGCTATTACCCTCCCCTCTTGCATTAAGACTGCGCCTAGTCCTGTCCCACAAGCATCGGTATAAACGGTAAATGGCTTACTCCCATTTGGCTACACTAAGACTGGGGCTGTGGTCAAAGCTCTCTTTAAACGTTGGAACGCATCATCATAATCTATGTCCCATGTAAAAACTAGGTTCTTCTTCGTCAAGCGTGTTAATGGGGCTGATATTTTTGCGAAGTCTTTGATAAACTTCCTATAGTAGCCATCCAACCCTAAGAAACTCCTCACCTCGGTAGCATTTTTAGGGACCTTCCAATCTTGGATGGCCACTACCTTTGCGGGATCCACAGCTATCCCTTCTTTGGAAACCATGTGCCCTAAGAATCGTACTTCCTTTCTCCAAAAGTGACATTTAGAAAATTTAGCTTTAAGGCTATGTGCTCGAAGAGTCTCCAACACTTCCCTAAGATGTAGGGCATGCTCTTCCTCGCTCTTGGAAAAGATCAAGATGTCGTCTACAAAGACTACCACGAATTTATTAAGGTACTCCCTGAACACCCTACTCATCAACTCAACAAAGTATGCAGGGGCATTTGTCAAACCGAAGGGCATCACAAGCCATTCATAGAAGCCGTCTGGAGTCCTAAAGGCAGTCTTGTCTATGCTATCCTCAGCCACTCTTAACTGACGGAAACCCGTGGCTAAGTCCAACTGCGAAAACACCGAGGCGCCAACTAACTGATCAAAGAGATCGTCAATCCTCGGCAGTGGGTGTCTATTCTTCTTAGTAAGCTTATTAAGTTCTCTATAGTCCACACAAAGTCTAAGGGACCCATCTGCCTTCGTGGCAAATACTACAGGAGCACCCCACTCCAATATGCTATGTCTGATGAATCCCTTCTCAAGCAATTCCTTCACTTGCTTACTGAGTTATCTTCTCTCTCTTGGAGCCATGTGGCGCACTGGCAATGCAACTGGCTTTGCATTATTTACTAAATATATTCGAAAGTCTATCTCATGTTTTGGGGGTAAACCCCTCACCTCATCGAAGACATCAACATATTCACGGACTATACGAACAGAATGTTAATCATCATCGGACGCGTCAAGGGATTCTAGGCAGCTAAGCATTACTGGACCTCTAGGGTCACAAGAAATATCAAGGGTCTTTCCACAACGAGTCAACAATCTAACTACCCTTCTTTCACAATCTAGGATGGCTCCATATCTAGTTAGCCAATCCATACCTAGAATCAAGTCGTAGCCCATGAAGCCAAGAACAAAGGCGTTGCACTCAAACTCAACGCCCAAGATAAACACTCTCAAATCCCGACAAATCATAGAAAGATGAGCTGAACCACCAATAGGATTTGAGACTACTAAGGGATCTGTAACAAGACTAGTATCTTGGTGCAGTGTTTCAACTAATGATGTAGAGATAAACGAATGTGATGCGCCAGAATCGAATAAAGTACGGACATGATGGTCAAACAGAAAAACTAAACTTTCAACGGAAATTGCTCTACCTCGTTCTTGCAGCGGTGGGACCACGAGAGCCTGAACTTGTCCCCTTGCCTACCCTGGTGCCATAAGAGCCTGCACCTGTCCTCCCGAGGTAGACCCTGCCCTCTGCCCTTTCTTTGGGCAGTCCTTAATAAGATGTCCCGCTTCGCCACAGTGGAAACAACCAGTCTTCTTTTTCTTCCTACAATCTTTGCTTAGATGGCCGGGTGTCCCACAGTTAAAGCATCTTTTCTTTCCCGTACCATTGTTGCCTTTACTACCCTTCTTGTTCTGTTGTTGCTGTTTGCGGCTTCTTTTGACCCCCTTTCTTCTCGAGTGCCTTATTAGCATTAGCGCCCTTCTCCTCTTCATGCATAAGCGCCATGTCAACTAGTCTTTCAAAGGTAGCCCCCATAGGGATGTGGGTCATAGCTAACCCATGAAGCGGCTTGTTTAAACCCTTAACAAATCTTAGTGCCTTCTTTTCTGGTGTATTCACCAAGTCCAAGCCAAATCTCGCAAACTGATTGAACTTGTTGACGTATTCTTTCACCGATATATTCCCTTGCTTCAATGCTAGAAACCTTTCCATGTATAGATTCTCTTCAGCCCGTGAGAGAAACTTCGCCTCAAACCTCCGCCTAAAATCTGGCCATGTATCAACTGGACGTTCTCCATTAGTGACCTCCCACCAAAACGAGGCCTCATCCTTCATTAGCCAGGCGACTAACTGGACCTTTCTTCCATCTTCCACTTCAAAGATCCCAAACAATTCTTCCACCTCCTTTAGCCAATTACGAGCTTCAACAAACGTCTCCGTCCCGTGAAAAGGTTTTCCACCCATTGCTCGAAAGTCCTTACATATCTTCGCGAAAGTATCGACACGAGGAGGAGGAGGAGGGGGAGGAGGAGGATTTGCTGGACCTGCAGTGGTGGCCCTAGTCTCCAAATACCTCCTAAACCATCCTGGCATTGTTATTCCCTCGGGCATCTCGGGAATTCCAGACATGCTAAAATGAAAAAGGAAAGATTCAATACAAAAGAACCGAAGGAAAGATATATGGAACTTGGGGTTATGCTTCCTAAAATAAGCTTTTCTCTGAAAATACTTTCCTTAAAACGTACTTTTGAAGGTACTTCTTTATAAAAGTTGTTTTGAAAAATAGTTTTCAAAATTCATATCTGTTCTGGTAACCTTCAGCTCTGATACCACGTGTAACACCCCACGTCCATTAATGTCACTCACAAAGGGAATGCATTAACTTCCATGGAGCATTTTAAAATGTGTATAGAACAGAAACTTAACAACAAGACAGATATAAACAGTACTAAAACTTTAAAACTTTATTTATTGAAGCGGTAAACACATAGGTTTGATTACATCATCAAAAACCAGAGTCAAAGTACATAATATCCATCTTGACTAAATCAAAGTACATAAGTTGAAAGACATAATCCCCAATACAAAATAGCCATAAATAATACAGACTGAACTTTACTTCAGCGATCCAAGCAATCTTCTAAAAGCAAGAAATACAGCTGTCCAAAATCAAGCTCCACTGGTGCTAGTTCCAACCTAAGCACCTGGGGGTGGGGGAAGGAAGAAAAGAGGAGGAAACAAAGGGGGTCAGCATAAAGTCTGGCGAGTGCGATAACTTTAACAATAAAATTACCAAAATAACTAGGCTAAGGCATAAGTTGGAAAATAAGGAAATGACTGTGAACAATTGAGTATGGCAGAGTAAACAAGGAAACAAGATGAACAACAATATCGTTAAAGCGCACCTAACCCACTATAAGATAATTGCTATACTGCACTACCACTATAAGATATTTGCTATACTGCACCACCACTAGTCACCCAAAGGTTGATCCCGCCTACAAAACTTAATAATGATATTGGTAGTTTCGTGCACCCCTAGCTACCTTCATAGGTGCCACCTGCCCCTATCTCCACTAGGTGTACCCACTACCCCCAAGCGATCGGCTCCCTAACTCGTAAATACACGTGCTGGCCCCACAGTGGGGTGTATCACTCCCCAAACTGGCAACCCAATACAACCAACAATGCACGACTTATACATACACGATGCAACAACGTCTTACCTACCAGCCCGGGTCCACACACGCATATGAACCCGTTGGACTTGCGTTGCCACCGCTAACCCGGTTTGGCCTCTTACAGTCAAGCCCAGTATGCGTGTCCCGTCCTTGACTTGGGTCGAGCCCACAAAGATATGTATGGGTTACTGGTTGAAACGGGCCCCCATTACTTGACACAAGCTATCCACCTAAGCTTGGTCCCCTCTAGTACATCTCACTTAACCCACTTCTTATTCATGTTCACTTACATGTTTCAAATTTTGGTTAAGTGTTTTTAATCGTATTTCAAATGCCACCCAAGGCACCCACTAGATTCCGCATGCCACCCAAGGCACCCACTTAACCCCCTCATGTTCCACTACATGTTTATCTGGTTAAGTGTTTCTTAATTCATTAAGACTGTAACCTCATAAAGACCTCTCACATTAGACTGACATTTGTGGTAGCTGGATTTGCCGGGCGGGTCCGGGCAGTCTTACACCACAAACAAGCCTAACTTCGTGTCTTTACAACTGTTACGTATTTAATTTATGCCTAAGACCTCTCACATTAGACTGACATTTGTGGCAGCTGGATTTGTCGGGCGGGTCCGGGCTGTCTTACACCACAAAAGAGCCTAACCTCGTGTCTTAGACGATTAATTACTCCTAATTAATCATCCCTTAATTTGAATTACTTTCCCTATTCAAATTATCAATTAATTCCAAATTTAACTATGGCCATAATTGACTCAATTATGTCCATCCATTTATGGTATGTAGAAATCATACCAATTCTCACCATAAATTTATTTTATGCCATTTAAGGCATTTATGCCAATTCTCAATATTAAATCTTTTAATATTATCCCCTTTACCCCACGTTGTACGTTCGTTCGTTTAACGTAAAATATACGTTAGACTCGAATAGTCTAACTCATGGAATAAAGAGAAAACATCATAACATACATACAGATAAAACTAGATCTAAACATAAGGGGTGAACTTGCATGTGTGAATGATGTTCTACATCTAAAACTTGCATAGGCCAAAGTTACAACTTGCATAAAACTACATATGTCATTGATCCAAATCTAAAGGTGTAAACTTGTTTAGGTAATGGTCACAACTTGCATAAATCATGTATGTCATAGATCTACATCTAAAGGTGTAAACTTGCATAGGCAATAACCACAAACTTGCATAACATGATTCATATTCCAAACTCATATATTTATATAAACTTGCATATGTGATTTATGCAACATAACAATGGTGTAAACTTACATCTAAACATGTAAACTAGCATGTAGAATTTGGCATATAACTCACACATGTCATAGCCTAACTTTAGATCTAAAATAGATGTCATGAAACATGTAAAGTTATACATAATCTTTACTAACTTGCATATGGTTCATGTTTAAATCAATATCTAAACTTGCATACATACATATGATTTATCATATGAATCAACATAACCAAACTAACATATGAACAACACGATGATTTGATTATATAAAATTACAACATAGATGATAGCATCATAACTTTACAACATATATGATAACATCACAATTTTACAACATAATTATAACATGCGGTCAATAATTCACAAAATCACCATATAATCCGCATCATAACTTAATCCAATTAAATTACTAATTAAATTATTAAAGAAATCGAACTCACAAGAAGAAGGTCTTGCATTCTGAAATCTGAGTTCTGAAATTGATTAAGCTTTGATTTCCCTCTTAGTTGGTGGTAGCTACTCTAGGTTACAAGATGAAAACATGACGGCCATAGTTTCAGTTTTTATTTTGATTTAGGGTTTGAGCCTACCCATGTTTATATAGAATTTTAATTTAATTATAGCCGTCGGATGATCTTTGGGTTAATAAAAACCATTCAGTCGGGATAGGGTGACACCTCAGCCCTAATGACTTAGCAAGGAGTCAGAAAGGACTCAGCAATGAGTCATAACACGGGTCAGACTGAACCAAAAAGCTGTGTAGGCCTGCTGCTCGGCCTGGGCGCACTTGGCAGGTGCGCCAATGCAAATTTGCACTGGCGCACATCCCAAGTGCGCCAGTGCAATTTTTTTTTTCTATTTTCCCGCCAGACTTTGTTCGTCCATATCTCCTTCATCCGATATCTGTTTTACGCAAACTCAGATTCTATCTCGACCAGAATTCCGAGATGAACACAATGGCGCAACCCATTTCCCTTAATTCTCACGTCTGAAATTAATTATTCTTTAATTTGGTTGATTCGATTATTCGAAAATTCGGGGTGTTACAATAGGAGCGTGCGAGCTCCACCATGGCATGACGGGAGGAAATCTTAGATGATGAGAAGTTCGGTGATTATCTTGTTTTGGGTGCTCGTGAAATATCGAAGGAGAAAAATGGAGTTAGAAATCGATGAAGATGGGTTTATTCAGAGCAGCTGAGGGTTCATGAACAGGAAGATGAAGGAGTGTTCGAGTTGTGCGTTATTGATATGGGGTTGTAGAGGATTCGAAGTGGAGAAGGATGGTGGTATTCGTTGGTTGAACGATGGAGTGATGGAGGAGTTTGACCGAGATTTAGGATCAAAAATGGAAAATGGAACAGCGTGGTAATTCGGGAAAGAAGGATATAGGGTGCAGGTCTGGGTATGTATCGAACTGGTGGGTATTGGGCCTAGAACTTTATTTTGTGGTGAGCCCAAATGTTTTATTTTTAAGTTTAAATTAATTAAAGAATCGTATAACTTGTTAATTGAATATCTTGATCATACGTTGTCCAAATTCAGTGAAACAAGATCCGTTGGGATCGTATGGACTGACACTACGCATTGGAATTGACTAGGAGTGAATCAAAGCTCGTTACAATTTATTGCAAAATATATTGTCTGTCTGAATCAACGATAGTTAATTGTTATTTAATGATAACTGTCCAATGTGAGTAAAACTCACCAACTCTACCAGTTCATATTTTTATAACGTATATTTAGAACTGATAAATGATGATTGATTGTTGTGTATTGACTATTTGGTTGAACTGCTAAGTAATTGGTTGAAATTATAGATCTGGTTATATATATATATAAATTGATTCTGTTTAGCAGAATTTTTCGTAGTGAAATGAAATTGATGTTAATTATATTGTTTAACATATGTGGATGCAGGGAAACAGGTCGGAGGAATCCAACTGGATTCCTCAACATTTATTTTACTGTTTTTCATATATTGTAATATATGATGTGATATCTAATCTTTGTTGATTACGTGTGTTGAATGATATCGATCACTGTTATTTGGGTATTTTAAATACCGTAAGAAATACTGGAATGTAGAAAAGTGGATTTTCAAAGTGTATTTTGAAAATAAAGTATTTATATAAAATCAATGGATTTTATATATAAAAGGAAAAGGATTTTATAAAAGAAAATATTTTTATAAAATCAAAGAACAAATATAAAAGGGAAATATTTGTGAAACAAATATAAAAGGAAAATATTTGTGAAACAAATAGGAAAGGAAATATTTGTGAAACAAATAGAATAGAAAAGGAGATAGCTAGAAAATAAATAGAATTGAAAAGGAAATATTTATTTAGAAAAATAAATAGAGTTATAAAAGGAAATATTTATTTATGAAATAAATAGAGTTATAAAAGGGAATTTTAAATGAGATTTAAGTGTTAAAAGTAGAAAGGAGATTTCATATGAATAATTCTATAAATAAAAGTATATATAGAATTTGGAAATGGAACATTATTTTAAAATACGAAATCAAACTTAATGGATTATATAAAAGAGTTAATCAATTAGAGTTAATTGATTAGAGTTAATTGAATAGAGTTAATTAGTTAGAGTTAATCAATTAGAGTTAATCTATTATGGTTAAATAAGTTAGAGTTAATCAGTTAGAGTTAATCAATTAGAGTTATTCTATTATGGTTAAATCAGTTAGAGTTAATTAGTTAGAATTAATCAGTTAGAGTTAATCAATTAGAGTTAGTCGAGTATAGTTTATTCGAAAAAAAAGATTATCAAATATAGTTTATTCAAAAGAGAGATTAATCGAATATAGTTTGCTCGAAGAAAAGAGATTATCGAATATAGTTTATTCAAAAGAGAGATTAATTGAATATAGTTTATTCGAAAAGGAGTTAATCGAATATAGTTTATTCGAAAGAGAGATTATCGAATATTAGTTATTCGAAGAGAGATTATCGAATATAGTTTATTCGAAAGAGAGATTAATCGAATATAGTTTGTTCGAAGAAAGGAGTTAATCGAATATAGTTTATTCGAAAAGGAGTTAATCGAATATAGTTTATTCGAAAGAGGGATTATCGAATATAGTTTATTCGAAAGAGAGATTAATCGAATTTAATTTGTTCGAAGAAAAGAGATTATCGAATATAGTTTATTCGAAAGAGAGATTAATTGAATATAGTTTGTTCGAAGAAATGAGATTATCAAATATAGTTTATTCGAAAGAGAGATTAATCGAATATAGTTCATTCGAAAAGGAGTTAATTGAATATAGTTTATTCAAAAAAGAGATTACGAATATTAGTTATTCGAAGAGAGATTATCGAATATAGTTTATTCGAAAGAGTGATTAATCGAATATAGTTTGTTCTAAGAAAGGAGTTAATCGAATATAGTTTATTCGAGAAGGAGTTAATCGAATATAGTTTATTCGAAAGAGAGATTATCGAATATTAGTTATTCGAAGAAAGATTATCGAATATAGTTTATTCGAAAGAGAGAGATTAATCGAATATAGTTTGTTCGAAGAAAAGGAGTTAATCAAATATAGTTTATTCGAAAGGAGTTAATCGAATATAGTTTATTCGAAAAGAAGTTATCGAATAGAGATTATTCGAAAGAGAATTATACATTGAATTCGATTATATCGAATTCTGGAAATACTATTCATTTTCCGTTTTTAATCAAGATATATTTATTTATAAATAAATTAGTTATTTGTTTATTTATCCAAATTTATAAATAAAAGTTATACTTAAGTTATTATATTTCGGAAGCATGGGATTATAACACTATTGTTATAATCAAATGATTTTTGTAAAAGAAGTGGATTCGTAAATAGAATCCGAGAGTTACATAAGGAAGTTTGTTAAAGATTTAGAAGGTGAACTTTGTCTATTTTGAAGTTAGAACTGTTGTTTAGTTAAGGTCTGAGAGGCAGTTATGCCCCAACTTGGTAGACTCCATTTTTAATTAAGGAATGGTTAAGGTTTGAGAGTAAAGTTTGGTTAAGTGAATTTAGTTAATGAGTGTAATGTTCTGAGTTGGCATAGCGATGTTTTATTTAAACATCTGTTTAAATCCAAATGTAGGAGTTTTCGAAATGTTTTCCAAATAAGATTCAGAAATGTTTTCTAATATAGAAAATAAGAAATGGAAATGTTTTCCAATGGTAATAACATATATTTTCTATATCTAGAAAATAAGAATTTTCGAATATATGGAAACGAGGATAGGGAAATGGATAATTGAATGACAAATAAATTTAAGAGATAAATGATGATTGATGATTGATCGATAGAATTTCCATTTGGAAATAATATCGTTTTTTGTACACATGTTTTTCTTTGATATAGTTAAATCACCGACTATCAAAGTTTTTGACCATTTTTCCATTGTCAATACGGAGAGACCGGGATCAGATTCATTATCTGAAAACCACTCTGTATGGGCGTTAGCGTTGCAGTCAAATATGATGAAGATAATTGAAGACAGAGTTTGTGCAAGGTTCATTCTGTCAAATCCTAGGTAGAAATTGCCTAAGATGGATTTATAGAATAGTGCCTTCGGTTTGTCCAGTCCCAGGACAATATGTATGGAAAAATGTCAGACAGAGTATATTTAATGGATCACATAAGTTGATATCTTCAAACGTATGTACATTTGGTGGCGGAGAAATTCGTTTCACTTAGCTGTATACCCATTGTATTTTTGGGGAAATCAATTTGTGATTTGGCAGGTATGACGATGTGACATTCAAAGTGAATAATTGTGTGATCTGTAAGAGATAAGCGTGGCCTCTAGCCTCACAACCGGGAAATGAGAAAAATCGGGCAGGCAGCATGGCTAAGTGGGTTGCTTCCAATTAGGGTCTATTATCACCTGATCTAGAGTTTCATCTACTTCTTTAATCAATTCGATGTTGTCCCATTCGGGAAACGGTTGTTGATCCCAACCGCTGGTGATATACATTCGATACACTCAAGCGAAATGAGTGGTCGATCATGTGTGGCTGGGTTGCAAGATGTTCTTGTTTAACCTAGTGTATTCCTCTCTGGAGGTACACTATCGGAAGGTGGTTCCATACCTTGTCATAGTTGGAAATCCATTACCCAATAAGTGCTCGCGGTTTTAATTGCATACTATGTATGTAGAACGTGAGATGAAAGCGTTTCTGCTAGATGATTATTATATTGTGGTTGATAGACATTATTATAATATCAAAAGAATTTTGATATAAAGATTATTTTGGATTCTCATAAGGGAAAAACCCGTTCCGTTATACGACGTGGTCTTATGAGATATCGTTTTATTGCTCAAACTGTTTTAAATTGTTTTACTCATACCAGTCCCATGACTGACCCAGAGTTTATTTTGTTTTGTTTTCCCTAAACTCTTGGGTGCCCAATTTTGTACGGGAAGTCAAGTAGTCAGGATTTTACAGATATACTCGGAGAGCTTGGAGCAGGAGGCTTCAGGATTATGTAGTTATTGCTTATTCCGCTGTGTTGTAAGTGTTGTACTCTGATAATATTAATGTATACGTATGCTGATTTTATTTCAAAGATATGTTATCTATTATATGTTGTTCGTTCCGCTGTGAAATTCGTGCTACCCTGATGTTGTATGTTCTTCTTCTACTTCTTCTATTCTAAGTTTCTATCTTATCTATTCTCACCCTCTAATTTCTTTCATGGACTATCCGGTGTTTCCGATGCTTGAATAGTCGGCATAGTGTTGTATGCCGATATCCAGGATCGCAAATTCCCCAGGTCGTTACAATTGTTATTCGTGTGTTCTACGCACGATTGGGGGTTGAATGTCACTAGTGACCAACTTTTGATGTCAACATGAACCTTAACCGTATTCGGTATTAAATAGTTTAAAAATTTTCACTTACTATATGGACAACAAATTTCTTCATCGTTTCTAATATTACTTAAAGCAAATTCGATGAACACTTGTACCCTGTTTAGAAAATGTTCACTTATTGCGCCACTAGTTTCCTTTCTTTGATACGTCCAGCACCGATCCATAAAATAATTGACCATTTTTCCTACTTTTAAATCTATGATGAAGTAAACAAATTATTAATCATTCGTTTTATATTTTTTTTAAATTTTAATTACCAATTTAGTAAACATATACTATTTTTTTTTTACAAACTTTATTTCAAACAAACAACTATTGGTACATTGACACTTATGCATCTTCTCTTATGGTTGGTCATCCTACTTCCCATTTCAAACGTAATAGTAAATATATTCCATAAATCATATCATTTTAAATGATTCTACAAAATTTCGGCAGCATTTCCCCCATGTTCCTTGTTTCGTACAAAAGCATGTACACAGGAAGGTAAAGGAACTATCGTCGAAATTTTGTGAACCGTTTAAAGTGATATGATTTACGAAACATGTAACACCCCCCATTTTTAACTCAAGAAAATAAAATAAGAATAACTTTAATTAAACATTCAGAATTAAGTAAAACGTACTGTTCCATTGTGTCCGTCTTGAAATTTTACTTGAGATAAACAGTTGGTTTGCATAAAACGGATAACGTATGAATAAGTTATGAGCATTAGAAGTTTATATACGTATAAGGAGCTCATATGAATATATATATATTAAATAAATTAGTCCAGAAATGATATTCACGAAGGGGGAACTTGAGCGGGAAATTAGACCGCTGGGGGTCGACCCTCCAACAAGGGGGTCAACCCCACTGCGGATCTGGATCTTTTTCTTGACCTGGTCAGTTCTGATGTTTTTAATTTGAATCTAAGGGAGCAGGTTTATCTGATACACCTAAAAATAAGTCTATAGAGCTAACCCTAACCTCATATTTCCAGGACTACGCTGAAGCTCTGCAGTTCTCCTCCCTTAAAGATCTCTTCAAAAAATATAAATTATTAGTTAGGAAAATTTTAAATCAAGATGTGGAGGAAAGAGATTGACATTTATAAAAGGTGTTCAGAATTATGTGAAAAGTAAGGTAACTTTCTAGATCCGATCTATTCAATTTTCCTCCTCTTTCTTTTCCTTTCTATTTTAGTAAAACAATAGTCAATACAAGGTTGTTAGGTTCTGAATCCAATTAGGGGAAAACCATGGAAGATTGCATATGGACTAGATCCAGGATTTGGAAAGCTTACGAGGTGAGTGGATTTAAGCTATATCATTTTAGATAATGATATATTATTGTTTAAAACATTCCCCGTTATTATATGTGAATTTTCCAGAAAAATTAAGAATTACCGTTATAACAAGTTGAGATGTTAATATGAATAATTCATATGTTGAATCTGTTAAAGTGTTGGAACGGTTACATATTGAAAAACAAATTGGTTAGAATATGGGTAATGACTACTGTTGTTATAATTACACGATTCACTTGTGGCATATTATTGAGTAAATGACATGTTCACCTGTTAGATTTGAACAAATACCCGATTAAATGTTTACATGTCAAAATAGAATTAAAGACATGTTAAAAAGGACATGCGCCATAATATAGGCATAATTTGATGACATGTAAATTAGATTACAGTAAAAAGGATAACATTCCTAAAATTTACGGTAAATAAGAAGCTGTAACGTGCTTAGACACGAGGTTAGATTACACTTGTGGTAGAAGTCTGCCCGGAACCGCCCGGCATATCCAGCATCCATAAGTGGTAAATCTAATGTGAGGGGTCTAAGTGCAAGAATAAACATATAATGGTACTAAGACACGAGGTTAAGTCAACTTGTGGTAGAAGTCTGCCCGGACCCACCCAACAAATCCAGCATCCACAAGTGTAGGCTTAATGTGAGAGGTTTAGTGCATATATAAATATATGTATATAACAAGATATGCATAAATGGCAATGATGGTAATTAAATGTCTAACTCAAAAAATAAGAAAGGAAAGGAGGTAATGGACTGAGTTAGTGCGATGCGAAGGAAAAGTGATGTATTTCCCTAAATGACCTATTTCTGAGAACGTGGTTGCAAGTAAGCCATAGTGAATAAAATAAGAAAAAGGAAAGAAATTACTTACCACCACGGATTTAGATGAGAATACGTTATGAAAATAAATCACTGATTTCTTCTATAAATCAATCTGATAAGGTGCATAAAATGTCACTACAACAAAATGACCATATTACAACGGTGGAAAAAGGTTGTAAAAGACTTTTTACAACAGTGGAGCCACCGTCGTTTATTAAGAAGTTGTAATAGACTAAAATCTATTACAACTTTTTTGCACCGTTGTGAAATGTACATTTTACAACTGTTTTCCACCGTTGTAATAAACTTTATTACAACTTTTTATAATTGTTGTAGTATACTTTATTAAAAGTATTATTTAAAGTTGTAATATATGATCAAATTATGTACATATTATTAATAAAAGAATTCATTTCAGAACATATTATCTACAAACTGAAGATATCAAACAAAATTAAAACATGAACCAAAACAATATATTAGAATTTTCAAAATCTCATCATTTATTTATAAATCATACAAGTATCTCATGTACATAAAGCATCTACAACAAAATCCATTATCCAAGACTCCAAAATCCAAATGACTTGAAGTCATCTTTCATAAATATATTAGAATTTTCATAAATGACTTGTAGTCATCTTTCATATATGACCCATTTAGACAGAAGCGGATAATCTCCTGCAGACCCAATTAGCGCAAACCAAGTTGAACAAACCTAGTCTTTAAATTCATTGATTTGAAGAAACTTTGATATCCATATATTTCTGTCTTTCTTGTTCCAAAATCGAAAATACTCCAAGTTATTTTCAGAAGATCGGATAGCACGGTTACCACAGTGAGCATAAAATACACAGCATGCAATGCTTATGACCTGCACAATCAGCTTAAAAAAATTGGAAAAAAACAAACAAATAAAAAGAGATAAGAATAGGATTTGTTTATTCAGATTTAAGTTAGCTTAGCACTTACAGCACTATTTTGTAGAACAACAAAAATTTCTGGTCTCTTCCCAGCTACTCGAACAACACTGCCAACTTTTATAGCAAAAATAGGCAATTAGATGTTAGAAAGAATCAACTTTGGGCTCAAAAAAAATATAACAATATTGAAATTAATACTTACCTACCAATCCTAGATAGCACGAAATAAATTTCATTTTTCAGCTGAATCTTCGATCTATGTTTTCAGCCCAGCGAGTATACTCAAAACGATATTTTCAAGGCCGATCTAAAATCCATAAATGGGCGGGCTTTGGCTATTTTAACTCCATCGTGAATCTGATGGCAAAGTTTTTCTAGGCTATGATGTCGAAGATGATGAGGCAGGCAAGCACGTGAAGAAATCATTCAGATGGCTTCAAAGGTGAAATCGATAAGGGCTTTTGGATGGTTGACTACGAACAAGAAAAATCGGTTAGGGTTTTTGTCTATGATGGCTTCAAAGGCGGTGATTGAAATCGTTTCTGAAATCGGCTCTGTAGGAAGCTAATCGAAATTTAATTGATTTTAGACTTTGGGTTTTGATTTTTGATTTTAGACTTTGGGTTTTTGTCTGATGGTACAGTTTTTTGTTAGGAAAGATAATTTTAGAAATGGCGGACGGGAAAAAAAATTAGAGCCAAAAATTTCATCTCGGAGGGAACTTTTCATTCTGAAATTGGTTTCATTTATTACAGGAGGCAAAAACAAGGAGTTATAGAAATGTTGTAATTAACATCTATTACAACAAAGAGAATAAAAAAGTTGTTGAAAATATGTATATTACAACTTTTTTTAAAAATAGTTGTAAAATAACCTTTATTACAACTGTTATTTTGTAACCGTTGTAAATATAAAGTTATAATATAGTCAATTTGTTGTAGTGTGTTTTCCTTAATAAAATAAGAAACATATAATACAGTGAATGAAGAATAATGGGTTACAACAGTAAATGGTTTAAACGGGGAATGATAATCACCTATTATAAATAAACTACATTAATGAGAACGTTGTAATATACGTAGACTTGTCCCAGGGACAGGTGAAGATTATAACTTAGGTTATAATAAACTAGTAAGGAAATGGGATAGCTGGTGAAATGAGATAAGGGACACTTAATTATAAATTAAGTAATCTGTAAATGGGGAAAACCTGAAACCAGTTGAGAAAAGAGGAAAAATTTGTGAAATATAAGAAGTTGTACTTAATTATAAATTAAGTAATCTGTAAACTTGGAAGTATGAAACCCGCTGATAAGAATAACATGTTTAGATTTGTCCTAGGGACAAGAGGAAATTATAAGATGGGTTATAATAAATGGGTAGAGAAACTTATTAATGGACCTTAGTTAAGAGAACTAAGTTAATAAGTAAACAACGAGTAGTAATGGTGTAAAATGGAATTATGATTAAATGAGAAATAATAAGGAAAACTTATGAAATAAGTTATATTTAATCATAAATAATGACTGACATGTTAAGCAAAAAACATGTGAATTGGGATATACTTAATTATATATTAAGTAGAACATGCTATTGTAATGATGAAATCAAACAAGAATATAAAAGGGTTTGTGGATTATAGTCCTTGGACCACAATCTAGAGAATAACATGTTGTGGGCTTATTAATAAACTTAAATGGGTTAAGTTATATAACCAAAATTAATAAGCAAGAGGAACTTGGTAACTTGATTAAGAATTCAATATGAATGGGAATAACCAATTTAAATGGAAACATGATGAGGTAAGGCAAGCACATAAAAGAATGTTTAGACATAGGGTCTAATAACATGTTAAAATGAGGCGCTTGGACCAGTCCGCACGTTTGAGGGTGAATAACCCAACGAGGTAGATCATCGAGATGTCATGAGGCACGAGGGGAGCGCACATTCATATGATTATTCTAGCGACTCTGAAGGACTGGAAGGGGAAGCACGCAGCTTCCTGAGGTACGTAAGGTGCTCTTGGTAGTCCTTTGTGAAGTGGCAGATGTTTTGGCTGTGCTCACAGAGGTTGGGTTTGCGCGTAACTACTAGGTGGGTGGGCCTTGACTGCAAAAGTAGATTTGTAGTCAGAAGGCTATGACGAGGTGACACCAGGGTGATTCGGCGGTTGCCTCAACGAGGAGGCAGAGGGTCATGACCAACAAGGATAGTAGATCGTCGGGTACCCGTCATCGGCAGCCAGGGAGATGCAAAAAGACTAGAGCTAAAACCAATAGAACATTCACCTTTCATTATCGAGGTACGGTGGTTGAAGGAAGACGCCAACTGAATGTTTAGATTGTTTGTTAGGGGCAAGTCTTTTAGCTCTTGTAGCCTTTACTAGTTGAGGGAGGGGCCGAGGTGGGGCCATAGCCACCATGAAAACAGACCCTAGGAATATCTGTATTTTGAGGCTCTTAAAGGCGGGCCTGTACAGATATGGAAAAGCTCCCGACCGAGTTCCCTGTTTCTTGTATCGCCCTGCCATAGAACTCGGTGCACATTAGAAGACGTGCAGTTGAGGTTTCAAGCTACAATTAACGGTACGTACGTGGGATAGTCTAGATACATGCATATCTGCTCTGGGTGGTGTATCGTAGACTTGAGGGCATTACTCTGATATGAAATCTGATTTAATCAGAGGTGGCAGTCCGTACGCTTACGTGGCATAGTATTGACAGATATATGCAGAACGTAACATTGTTATGTAGAGGTTCGTACGTCACTCCGGCGTAGGGTGAGGGACTGCGTTTATTTCTATGAAATTATGGTGGAGACCGTGCTAGTGGTGTACCATGGGGAGTACCTCAATATTTGGGGAGGGTAGCTACATATATATTGTATTAGGTTAATCCACTGGGAAGTAAATGGGCACGACGTGTGTGTAAGCCTTGAGTGCTGTTAACCCAAGTAAGCTAACAAATAAGAAAATGTGATTGAACGGTATATGTAGGATTATCCAAAGTGTATAGTTTAAATCCAGTCACTAGAACTTGTGTTCTAACCCCCTCCTTATCACATACTCGCAGGTTAGATCTGTGGTAGATACATGATAGCTTTGGATATTGGTTAGGCAATATTATTACTATGGTAAGCTATATTTTGATTACATTATATTTTATCCTTTCCGCTGTGAGATATTTTCTAAGCTCTGACATATTTTATGTCTCTGTCTTTTCTGCAGGATACCAGAGCAAACCAACACGAGTTTCGATAGATTAGAATTTTGAAAAAAAAAAAATCGGTATGTCAGAATTTGGGTTGTTACAAAACATAATTACTTTATAGTGTTTGTAACTTGTCCAATACATGGAAAAATCCGACAAATGATGTATCAAATAAATAAAGATGTCGGTTTTGCAGAAAAAACAAATATCCATATAATGATCATATACAACACTTGTCAGACGGGGTCAGATAATATCTAAGGATTTACATATTTGTTTATATTAAATTTAAATGTATAATTTGTTTATATATTACCGTTTTATTACATATGTACTAAATTATATAATTTTTACAATTTATTGAATTATAACTACGACAATTCCTATCAAAATCATTTGAAGTCATCCAAAACTTACCATACACCATATCAATTCGTGTGTTCGCATATGCACAAAACTCATGTTTGCACAAATTATCAAAACTACGATCACTCCTAACATAATGTATACTTCGTGTTTGCATAAATTATACTACTTGCAAACCCTATCACATAGTTACATTCAATACTAATTAACCAAATCAACCTAAATATACGCTATATACTAAATTAGAAAATTTTGCAATTGGTAATAATTTGTTAATTATGGTGATAATAATAGCAATTAGGAGGTAGCATGATGTAATATATATAATTAACAATTAGGAATCAATCATAATTTAAATTAGACCTTAAATTAAAAAAAACCTAAATAATAGGTTTAGGGAAATCAGCCGATTTGGCAAGCTAGGAGGGTGGAGAGGGGCTGCAACACATCGTAGGTAGCGTCATAGGTTGTTGGGTTGGTGGCAGCGTTGGAGGTGGTGGAGAAATGATGATTTGGGGGAAAAGGGTACGGGGAAGAATATGAGATGAAACTTATGGGTTTTGGAAATTATTCAGGAAATTTCCAACGGCTTCCAAAGACCGCAAACGGCCGATATTCCAATGGTTTCTAACGGCTCCAGACGGCTTATTTAAAAATCAACGAGTCGTTGGACAAACCTTTGGTGGCCATTAGAATATAGACGCGGGAATACACTGTTGTTCTAGTAGTGTTGACAATAACCAAGCTCGTCAAGCAAAGCTCGATCCAAAATCATGATAAAACTTAATAAAATTTGCCTGTAAAGATCAGTAGTAGCAAGGGGAGTGTCGCACGTTGCCTGTTGATGTGAATAAAGAGGCAAGCAAAGTTGATGACGAAACTAAGTATCGATTGATGAACTCCGACAAGAACTATAAAATAGACAACGTGGGGACGACAGGAGTGGATTCACAAGGCCTCGGAGACCGTGGTGGAAGAAAGTAGTGAGAATAAAAACAAGAAGAAAGAAAATAACGAAAGTAGAACAGAGAATAAATAAGAAACAATAAAAGAATAAAGAAGCAATAGGAGAGAAAATGGATAGAAGAAACAAGAGATCCAGGAGAAGTTTGGAGGCCGCTAATTAACCATATCCCATTAAAACGCTGCATCTCTAAAAATGTTATTTTGGCTTTTGGTGTTTTTAACTAAAAGGCTATAATCATTTTCCATCTAACTTCAAAATTTTATTAAATATCATAACTTAAAATTTTCATTACGAAATCATAAAATTTTAACTCAAACAATTTTTATCCATAATTCTATATAATTTAGTATTTTTAAATTATCGGAAAATACGGGGTTTCACACATAGGTTGGTCTTTATATAAATTATATATTTTCTATATATTTAAGAGAAAACAATTTACATAATTATCGTATTTCTGTATTGAAATCAAGTGTAGTTAGTTGAATTTTTATATCTAAGTTGCACCATCTAATACTTTTTAGTTTAAATTTTCATTTATACTAATAATAATAAAGAATAAACTTATACAAATAAATTGTATTTTTTAGACCTTATTTTTAAGTGGCATTAAGACTTGATAATATTTATAAATGGTCATTTGGAATTCCTAAAAGAAGTTTATTTTTTAGATCTTGTTTTTAAATAATATTGGAATATGATAATATATTCGTAAACAGTCGTATTTGAGAGTTCACGTAACACCCAAAAAACATGACATCAAATGTATTACAACTATTATTAAGAAGAGATTTATGAGGTGGATTAATAAATATTTTTAATTAGACTTATTTGAAATGTTTAAAATTTTGGATCACTTAATAAATTCAAATAAATGGACTTGAATGTAAAACAATACAAGAAAATTTAATGAAATCCATAAATAATTGTAAAAACTGTGAAGTGTTAGTATTTAAATGTGATTTTATTGGAGAAGAAACTAGTAAAATATTGTGATTTTATTTTATATAGTTGTTAAATTATATGGACTTAATAAAAAATTAGTTTCACCATTTTTTCCAATATTACAAATATGGTATGGACATTGAATTATCATTTTCTTTAAAGAGTTTATTAAATCGATTATAATGGATATTTTTTATAGTTGTATTTATATAAAACGTTCAAATTTTAAGGTTACTCAATTACTTTTACAAAAATGCTAAAGAAACTCCAGTTTATGTACAATATGCGTTTACTTGTCACGTGATTGATGAAA
Source organism: Allium sativum (assembly GCA_030737875.1). Classification (NCBI taxonomy): domain Eukaryota; kingdom Viridiplantae; phylum Streptophyta; class Magnoliopsida; order Asparagales; family Amaryllidaceae; genus Allium; species Allium sativum. Next base: position 607,610,427 of record CM060916.1, on the reverse strand, counting down.
ATTAAAGAAGTAGATACTCATTTATAATATTCAACTAAAGATTGATGAGCCTCACTCTTTGCCAATTAGCTCTTAAGTGCAAGTCAACTCCACCTAACCGATTGTACCAAAGTTTTCCTCTTAGTTTTATAATATGAAACGTAAAATAATAGGAGTAAAGTACAAGAAATTTATGGATAAACATGCTGAATTAATAAATGCTTGTATTTAAATCTATTTTATACGAGATTTTTTGGTATGTGTGTATAAAGTTCTTTATTAAAATAAAATTGTAGCTTGGCAAAAATTATTGAAAAATACAAAAAAGCGTAATTTTTTTGTTGAAATATGGTACGAACATATAACTTTGTTTATATTTACAAAGTTCTATTTGAAGATTTTTTCTTATTTTTTTTTTTTTTTTTTTTTTTTTTTTTTTGTTCCGGATGATTTAAACTTTTAATCTCTTCTTTGCATAGAAGAACATTTTTGAAACTCAGACAATTTAACAAAAAGATTGTGTTTTTATTTAAACTATTAATAAAGCTGCTAGCATGGACTCTAAATGTCTAGATAGGAGTGTTTTTATTTTATTTTTTTCATTAGGATGCATGAAAAGAGCTAATCTTGGTTTTGTTGGTAGCTCTTTATCGAGCGAGGAACTCTCCCTGCATTTCTATAGAAGGAAAAATGTTCTACAACCTTAGTGTTTATCTAATTAAATCTGCAATCCTTTGATAACAAACCAAGTTATACAAACACTGTACCAATAAACTAAACAAACACGTAAACAACACCAACAGACCAAGTTCACATCTACATAACAAACACTGAACAACACCAACAGACAAACTACATCGTAAACAAATTTAGATACATTTTAGTACAAACCAATGCTTAATCTCGACCACAGACAAAGCAACCCAACACCTTAGATCCAATCGACTGTTTTTTTACAGAAGCACTTTCGTTCGTAGGATTCACCACAACAATCTGAGATCCATCAGCTCCATTCTTTCTACACTTCTCACACTCTGCTAAAAATGTATCAAATGCTCCCTTCAAGTACTTAACCGCCTCGAGTACAGTCATGTCTTCGAAAAGCCTACAAGGATATTCCTCCTTCATGCAGTCTCCATTTAGAACAGCTCCTAGTTGCATCAACTCTAGCTGAAAGTCTGACAGTTTTCTGTTCTCCTCCGCCTCTGTTTCACGCAGCTTTACCGGTTCTGGTAACGTAACTGTAAGGCAAAACAAAATTAACTTTTAAGTAGGTGAATTTTGTGTAAATGAAGTATGTGATGTGTTCATTTTTGTTACCTGGGCAATCGGTTCTAGGAGTTGTTCTTGTGAGAAGCGTTTCGAATGTACCGGCCCAGGCATCGCGCTTCGTCAAGAATTGTTTTAAGTTGAATATCTTCTTAACTGTTGCTGGAATCGATGAGTGCTCAAATTCTGATGTTGGGTATGGACCTGTTGGCTTGTGAAGAACTGCAATGATAAATGGTTTAATCAGTGATATTTACCATCACCACTGATTCGTTGAATCTTTGCTGAACGTTACAATACTTAGGTCAGATGAACTATCCCTTTAACTAAAATAAAGGTATAGGAGTATTCATGGCCTTTAGTGACAGAAAGGAACATATTACCACTATCAGTTATCAGTGGTCACTGCAATTTAAAATAGATATCTTACCAACACCAGGCTCGATCCATGGTGAAATGAACATGGCAGGCACGCGAACACCAAGTCGATCGAACTTAAAGTAAAATGGATCTGGCCCAACAATATCATCCGGGCTTGGTACACCAACAGGTGTAGGTACATGATCAAAGAATCCTCCATGCTCATCGTATATAATCACAAACAACATCTCATTCCATTGGGGACTCGATCTCAATGCCTCATATACTTCTTTCACGAATTTTTGACCCTGTGATACGTCATGAGATGGATGATCATCATTTCCTGGCAGCAATTTGAGGTCAAAGTATCTCTGTTCGATCACTACGTAGTTCGGTAGCTTTCCTTCTTTGCAGTGTCTTTTGAAGCTTATATCGAATTGGTGGAATTTTGGAATGTATTTAAGTTTTCTCAGATTCCTGCATGATGTTGTTCAAAGTTAAAACCATATTAAATACTAAAAATAAGTATGTATGCTATGAGACATATTACTACAACTCCATGAGACTTATCTATCAAACTTATCTATCAAATTGTACAGTGTACATATATGAAATGTATACGTAGTAGATTTGAAAACTGCGACCTAGCTGACTCATAACGTATCTATTACAATAAAAACAATATAACTCCCTGTATAACTTGGAAGTGCAAACATATTTCATTATTTAGTTCTGATTAATGAAAGGAATAACAACACTTAATTTATTTTTGTTATCTTTCAAGATAAGAATAGCCTTCTTATGTGGTGATCTGGCCATGTTTATATTGACATCCTCTTAAGATATCGCTGAATAATATTGAGAATATTCTTATTATGATGCCCAGGATCTAAGAATCAACCAAAAGAAAAAAAGAGATGAATGACTTATCAAAAATTGTTTTAGTTTATCTATCAACTTTTATCTACCAGGTACTATAACCACCAAACAAAAAAATTGACCACATGACTTATCAGGTTTATTTTCCTTATTCATTATAATTAGTGATGACCAACCCCGAGTTGTATACAGAGTTAGTCATGCGATTGGTTATCTTGATAAATATTAAAAGACTATGTAGTGGGCCTTACTAATTAAGCAAGGTTTTGCATGATTCTAAGCATCAAATACATTGTCAATTAAGTAAGATTGAAGTCCTTTTCTCCATTCATAAATAATGACAGGTAATGAAACACATCCAAAACAATTAACTAAATCTATGTTTCTTCCTTCCCTAACCTCGTTGTTATCCAAGAAATCATATTCATCAGTTCATAAGATTCAACGGTACCTGTAAAACAAGACAGATGGTGGATACTGATAGTAAATTCCAAAGGTAAAGCCTTCCTCATCCAGTGATTCAAATATTGTCTTCTGTGGCAACCCTTCGATCAGCTTCTTACTCTCGTTGCTTGTAAGTCCATGTGAAGTCCCAGAATGCACAAAAAGTCTATTTGGTTGAGTTGAAGATGGCATCGATGCAAACCATCTGTCGCACACCGCAAAGTTCTCCACTATGCTCTTGTAAACGGGCACACTATCGGGTGTGAACCCATTCATAACCGCTTGTGCCGTCCCTGGTGATGAGATAATGCAAAGAAAACACTGAAGATAATTAGAACTACTTTTTATTTTATTAATGTGGAACAACACCTTTGTTATTTTGGAAATAAATCACATGATTGAAATAGGTAACTTTTAAGCAATAATAACTAGTAAACATTTAAGCATTTTCGTATTCCTTGTTATAATTCTTGAGTTGTTTGTAACAGCTCTACATAAGCAGAATTTTCTGGTTGAAATTAAACACAGATACATCCAGAAATCAATCTTTGTGTTCAAAACAAAATAGAAATTAGGTGCTTCATGTGATCAATAAAGATGTTGAAATCCAATGAATGATGAGATGATGGCTGTGTGATGTATGTATATGTACCTTGAGCTTCGCTCTCAGCTTGCTGGACAAACCCGTTCATGGTGGGAGGGCTATCGGGTGTGATGGGTGTGGATCCGGCAACGAATGGGACACCGTACACCTGTTCATATATTGCTTGGATGGAGTGACCCGGATCAGGATCCACGTACTGTGCACCGGATCCGAAATGAACGAGGGTGGAGCTGGGGTCAGTGGTGGAGGTTGGATTGGTTTCGGATCCATCAACGCCGTTTATTTCAGGGTTCAAGGATTTCATCCACCCAAGCATGTGATCGAAGGATCGGTTTTCCTGGACAAGGATGACAATGGTTTTGATTTTCTCAGAAGGCCCGTTTTGCGTTAGAGAAGGCATTTTCGTTGCTGTGCAAAAGAGAATGGTGTGGGTGCGTGCATATATAGAGGGGGAGGGCTTTCGTGGAGTGTAGAGACTCAGAGAGAGTGTTATTGGGGGTAAGAGGAGAGGAGGATATTCTGGGAATAATAATAACAATAATTGCTTTGAAGGGAAGAGAGTTTGCGATCATGAAGGAATGATATTTGAACGTGGGTTGATCTCATCGTTCCGTATTTATAGAAGTTAGTTTAGCAATGTGGGAATCGTTCTCTTTCTTTTTTATTTTATTTTAATTTTTTTTAGAGAATCCGTTCAATATTTTATCCAACCCTTTTAAAAGCATATTCAATCCTTTGAACTGTAATTCTATATGAAAATAAGGTTCAACCAATATAGAATAAGTTTATTAAACAAGAATTTTCTATAGAAGACAAACTTAAAAGTTCCTAACCATAAGGACAAGACTTGCTAAAATTTTATTTTTAAGTACAAAAACGTTAATATATTTAAACAACTAGTTACCGCATGCGTTGTCTTATTCTTCTTCATTCTCTTCAGTAACTCCATTCTTCATTTCTGACCACAAATTCATACATTGCCACATTCGGTAAATTCATCGGTTTTCGCTGAACTTTCCCACTGTTGCCAATTCTTGTCCCGTGAAATTTCGATGAACTCAAAAATCATCTCGATCTGAGTTATAATGGTTGCGTATCTCGACTTTAAACGCCAAGCAATGAACGAAGAACATAACGATACTCAGCACGCTAAAACGACTTCATTCATATAAATATCAATCACTATGACACGTTCAAGCTGAAACGATTAGTTATTATTTTATTCATTTCAATATCACATCTTAGGTATCAATATCACATCTTAGGTATCAATATCACAGTCTATATGGTATCAAAGTTTAGTTTCAGTTTTTAGGTATCGATTTTTAGCTATTGGTAGTGGTTTTTAGTTATCGGTAGTAGCTCCTAAGTATTAGTTTTTGAGCTAACAATTTATTAAATTTTGTATTAATATTTTGTCAGATTATTATTTGCAGTTTTCCCCCCTTCAGTTATGAGTATGTTTTCTCTTGAAATGTAGATAATTTCAAATGATGTCGCTGTTAATAGACATAAATTTGAAGAAGCACATTCTTTATTTTATGAAATGGATGGCGCTGCTACTGATTTGTTTATAAAACGCAATGGAGGATTTGCAAACTTTTAAAATAACCAAGTTGGCTGTGGTGCATGAAAGCAATGTGATTATGATAAGTGTAATTGTCAAGCTTTTAATAATATACACTACAACAAAAAACACTTTTCGCAACAGACAATATTTGCTGTAGTAGACCATTTGCAATAGGCTCGCGCCCGTTGGTATAGCCGGAATTGTAAAAATTCGGTCTCTTTTCGCAATATTTTCTGCCTGTTGCAATATGACGTTGCGGTATACTTTTTTACAACTGACCTTTGTTATTGCAACAGACCATTCTGCAACAACAAATGACAATTGTAAACTTATTATAGGTACTCGACAAACAAGATACTACAACTATTTCTGCCAGTTGCAATTTGATTAGTTACAACACAACATGCCCGTTGCAAAATTCCGAAAACTCATTTGCCTACTATAATCCACCATCATCTGCATTTAATAATGTAATAATGAAATCATATATTATCAAAAAATATGTAAACATGCATTTCCAATAACACTCACTAAATAAGTAAACATATATTATCAAGAAATAACAGATATTTTTTTTTCAATAGAAATTCAATATTACATACGATTACAGCAAAAGTTCACAAAATTTACATACACTGTTCACATGTAAAATAATTTCTATTCTTTATTTTAACAGATTTTCTAAAAATATTATTTGCTATGCAGCTCTATCAGAAGCATCCATCATCATAAGAGAACACATTCCATTAACGAACCTCTTTACGTGTGTATGGTTAAACGAAGTGGTTCACTTTACTTCACGAGATTAGCTTAGCTTTCCCAACTAAATACGATGCCTAAACATACCACGAGTCGATATGTCCCCAATATTTGTCCATATTTCACTTTTTTCTGATACTCAGAAACAAAGAAATAGAAATAGAAAAAGATTAATTAACAAGTCAGTTGATCTGAAAAAAAAAACTAATAAAGAAAAGCTTGCTTAGCTGTAAAGTTGACAACCGATTTTCTGGTCAATTTTAGCTGGCCAACTTGATTTATCTGTTGGCTTCTGATTCTTGCCTGCGCAAGACCTGCATGGAATAATTATAAGATTGTGAACTTAACAATCTTTATGCACGTCAAATGGGCACACAATAAGATTTTCCCTCTTATATTTAGATGGATCAAACAGAAGAACAAAATAAGACAAAACTACAGTGCAACTCTAAGGGCTTTAGAACATCAGTACAATACTGGAACCAGACAACCACCGAGAAAATGCATTGCTATAATAAGAGCTTATGAATACTGAGAATTTACTTAATAAAAAAATGCATAAAAAATACATCTACAATATCCAACAATCAAAGATCAATTGGCTTACCGATGGTGATGCTTTTTCCTGGTTTTTCTATGCCAAAATGCCCAAAAGGAGATATAGAAATAAAATTAATTCTCTATATAATGACCGAGATCAACATAGATAAAGCTAGCCACATATAAGATCAAGCGGTGCAAACTATCATAATTTGTCTAATATTTATGTACCTACTGAACATCTGGATTTTCCAGATGATATTAATGGTTATAAATTAAGTGGGCTAGAATTTTGTATTATAGATCTACCCAAGAGATAAAAGTTGCAATTTACTCTTTCAAAGATGGCAAGTATATGTATAGACAGTATTGTTTTACGCAATCATAGGTTAACATTTTCATACCTTTAGGATTTGACATGCATTTCCTTGTTCGGTTTAGAAACTGCAACAGGGTCAACCATTGATCATACAAAATAAAATACTACAAAAAAACAAAGAAATCGTACTTACCACCATGGACAGTACACCACATTCTTCATCAATGGAAAGCAGAAGTTATCAGCGAGTTGGATCAACCATTGATCATACAAACAAGATCCATCTGTTCGCTGGTACAACTTTTTCCTTTTCTGTTGTTTGAACTTTTGTAAAATTAGTTGCGGTGTAAATTACTTGAAATGAGGTACTTTATAACGAAAAACTTAAATTGAGATCTTCGATTGTTGCAATGCTGGAAACAAAGAAATCTATGACCCCAAAGTTACATTCTTCCATGATCCCAAAGTTACCTTATTGAAACGCAATTTTAGATCTGGAAATGGAGACCTCGCAACCGCCTCCTTCTTCTTCCTTCACCTCCTTATTGCAAGCCTTCGATTCATCCTTCCCTCCTCTTCCCTCACGCAATACTCAGCATATTCCCCCTGATCCTCCCCCTCCTACTGATAATCCCTCTACAGCCAAACCTTCCAATGAAAATCATGGGACTAATCTTCCAGATTTACCATCATCTTCGAAATTTACCAAAAGCGATTACGCTTCTCTCTTCAATTCCCTTCTGAGGAATGCTGGTGTTTACGAGCCTCATCAATTTGACATTCCTAGGGATGCTCCTCCTAAATCGTTGCCAGATCTGGTCAGACAAACAGGTATGGATTACTGGAGTAGCTATTTAGTAGGATTTTTTCTAGATGGAACTTTGAATTACCTCGCAGTGGCTAATTTCTTGAGGAGGTACTGGAAACTACAAGGGGACGTAGATATCAAATTCGATGGCAGATTTTACTACTTCAAATTTTCTAATGATTTTGAAAAAGATAGGATTCTAAATGCTGATCCAATTTTTATTAGAGGAAGAATGTTTATATTGACTAAATGGGATCCTACGATTGGAAATGCTCAATCGCAAATCAAAAAAGTACCCGTATGGATTCACTTCTATAGAGTTCCTACAATTCTATGGACCCTAATTGGTATAAACTGGTTAGTGTGTCATATAGGAAAGTTGATCTGCTTTGACGGTAGTACAGAAAGGATGAATAGGTTTCGGTATGCCAAGGCACTGGTGGAAGTGTCCCCTGATTTTGAACTACCTGATTCAATACCTGTACCTGCTTTAGGAGATAACTGTCCCTCTGTTAAACTCTCATACGACTGGAAGCCATTGATTTGTACTGTGTGTAATGAATTTGGTCATGATACTATTTCATGTGAGTTAAACAAAAACGTGAAGGAAGCAGATGGTGTTCAAGTTGATACTAGGAAAGGATACCAGCAAGTTAATGTACAAACTGGGAATAATATTCAGAGTATACAGGAGAATAAAAATCAAAACTATTGGAACACGATCAATGCAAAGAAAAAGAAATATTGGAAAAGGAAGTTTACTCGTAATAGGGATAAAGTACATGGAGTTGCTGATGTTGGAATTGAAGATACAAATTCTTTTGCAAATTTGGATACAGTATCAACCGAGATCATTGGAGAGGATAATGTACAAACAACAGTTGTTAATGGGGACTCTAATTTAGATATTATTCATCAGGATGGACAACAAGGAATATATATGAATAGCGAAGAACAACATGAGGCTGAGGTTCAGTGTAGAAATGTTGACACGGCGAAGGATCCATCTTCCTCATCTGCTAATGCTTTGGCTCCTGGTTCTTCTTTAGCAGCCGCTATGTCCTCTTCTTCTATTAATACATCGGTAAGTCCTGTTTTTACTTCAGCTACTGCTAACTCTTCGACAACTGCTTTGAATGCAAGTTCTGCTTCAAATGTATCCTCATCAAATCAAGGTGCGGCAATGTCTATTTCACCTTATATGAATCTTAATCCACATGCACACATCATTCTCCCTCCTCCTGCCTGCGGCACTGGACTAACTTTTCCTAATGTTAAAACATCTATGGCAAACTTATCATCTGCAGTTCCCACTAGTGCTTTACCATTCAAGTGTCAAAAGCTTAAGGGTAAATTCTGGGCAGATGATCTCGATGAGGGTCATGACTTCAATTTGGATGACATTTTACCAGCAGGTTCGACGGTGAAATTTAAAGGAAGACACACTAGAAGCAACCCTGGCCCTATGTATGATCCTAAATTAACCTAAGTGGTATTCTACTTGATGGAATTATAACTGTAGCTGGTCTACAATTCATTGGTTACACGAGAAACTTGGGCGCTGGATACTTGGACTGCAGTACTTTGTTTGTGTGAGTGTTGTAATTTTTCTAGATGTTATTTGTAATGTAGTGATTTTAGGATTGTCAGCTTGTATATGCTGAAAGATTAACATTGTAACATTTCGCTTATTAATAAAATTTTGAGCTTAACTTCCAAAAAAAAAAAAAAATCAGTTAGAATCATAACTCTGAGAAGATTACTTGTGTAAATATACACGTGTTGCGAAGTTGGCACATAGCATACTATAAAAAAAGATAGATAAATATATGGTTTGCAAAGCACATTCATTGACGATATAAATGTAATAACAAGTAAAATACTTACAAGGACCAAGCCCATCACCGAATGGTTGGGCAACAGATTGACTAATTTAATCCTAGTTGTCAAGGTCAGTTTTCTGGTATTTAAACCTTAAATAAAATACATACGCTTATGAGAACTGTCTTTGAATAAATAACCACTCTTCTTCTCAAAACATAAAAGATAAATAAATAACAACCTTCTATCATCTACATGATTAAGGCTGCTAAGTGGTATTGATGTTCTAAAGAAGATCCAAAATTGTTATTAACAATTAATAATTGGAAAGGATAATCAATTTCACAAATATGTGTAATAACCTTTCCAGGACGATTTATATAAGATGCATGCAAAAAAATCTACAAGGGAGGGACATCTACAACTATTTCTACCATTTACTTGTGTAAAGTCTTAATTACAGTTAATGAGACAAATTAGTTCTGAAAACACCCTTTTCATTTAATTGCTTGTAAGAACACTTTATCTTAACCATTTGCATGCTACAAAAAACGTACTTTAATATCACTATTCAATTACTGAATAAACTAGTAATGCTTTACATCTGCCTATTCATTTCCATTATTCTCATATACATTTTCTCAAACACTCTAAGGACGTTTTGCAAAACAGATCAACAAACAATAAAACAACGATGTGTACGCGTGTATTTAGATTGCTATACATATAAACCATAATATATACAAAAAATAAGAATATATACATACAAAAAGAGTAAACAAGTGTGTTACCATAGAAGGGGATCTGGACGAGGATGATTAGAGGGGAATCAACGAGGTCGGAGCAGTCGAGGCGTTACCGTAAACATCGATCTAGCAATAGGAGATTCTAAAGGAGTAGCCTGTGTGATCCCAGATGCAATCAGACCAGAGGTAAGAGGAACTGGGAAGGAGTAGCATGTTCCATCCTTACCATTTACCATCTACCAAGCTCAAACGGTTCATTCAAACCCAAGTTAACACCAAAACATACCTGCAATCAACGAACATAGCAGATTGGGCAAGCTTCACAAAAGTTGTGCAAGACAGTGGAGAAAGAAATGAAAAAAGATAGCCAACCACCCCTAAATCTCCACTCAATCTAGAATAAACAAAATTCCCTCGAAATAACCTCACTATGCAACTCAACAAAACGATAAGACGCAAATTCAACACATGGAAAACTCATAATCAAACACAGAAGATAAACCCAAAACCCAACACCAAATAACGTACCTAACCCTCGATCTGTTGGAAGCCAGTCATGTAAGAGGGATGGTAGAACTTAAATCGGCCTTGAAGGATTCCAAGCAGATCTGGTTCACCGTGTAGGATTGAAAGTCGAAGATCATCGAACAAGATCGTGAGTGTGAAGGTGTAAAACCAAGACGAACCCGTGAAATAGGGACTGAGGATTGAGAGGAGTGCTTCAGCAAGATAACATGCATGATGAAAGCAAGAAGAATGTTTGATGGAGAAAGGGATTGAAGAGTGGAGGTTATCGAAGAGGGAGACTGAATCGAGGAGTGCTTCTTATCGCCATTTCTAATATATTGGAACTAGATTTAGAACAAGGAACTGGGAGAGAACCGACGACTTGGATTTAAATTTAGAATGAGGAATTGGAAATAGCAAGCGAAGCAGGCACGAAGTATTAGTGCGAAGCGGTAATGAAATTTCTGGAGAGCCCGCTTTTCAATTTTCGTAGCCCGCCACTTCATTTACTTTACCAATGCGAAGCGGTTCTGAAAATTTGTACCTAGAATTTTGGTAAGCAACTAAAAATTAAGTTTGTTATAAAATAATATTTCAAAAGAACATTTAAGGGAAGTTATTAAATAAATCTAATTAATAATGAATAATAAATATTAGTTATTAAATATTAAACTAGCAATAATTATAAACTATTTATTTTTTTAAAATACTAAAAATTGAATATAATCATCAATTATAATTACTAAGTTAAAAATATGATTATTGCAACTAGTACGAAAAGATAGTTGTTAAAAATATGTTTATTTCTTTTGGTAAGAAAGGATGATTGCTGAAAATTCATTTATTGCTACTAACATATGCCACCAGTATATAATATTATTTGTTAATAATTATATTCATAGATTATAATTAGTGGTTATAAGTCATTTATTACTAATTATACTTTGTTTATAAATTTTAAATAGTGTTTATAATATTTTTTATTAATAATTACTTGTTAAAATTATTCATTAATTAGTAAACTAATTATTTAACTATGATAAATGTTAATTACTAATATATTTAATTACTAAAATATTGAATATTAACTTATTAAATTAAGTACATATTAATTACTAGACATTAATTTTAATTATTTGTTTTTCACAACCAGTAGAGAAGAGCATTTGCTAAAGATATGTTTTTGCAACTGGTGAAGAAGAGCGGTTGCTAAAGATATGTTTTTGGCAACTCGTAGAGAAGAGCAGTTGCTAAATATATGTTTTTCGCAACTGGTAGGGTGCTAGTTGCAAAAGATATGTCTTATGACCATTTTTAGTCATCAAATGATTTAATTATTTAATATTTAAACATATTCATATTTCAAATTAATTATTATCCATCAGTTTTTATTATTAATTTATTATTATTTAATAACTATTTATTTATTTTATTATTTTTTAAATGTTAGTTACTATTATGTATTGATTATTATTACTTAATTCTTCGTTATAAATATCACTTTATAATACTTAAAATTTATTATTAATTATTAATCTTGATTATTATATAATTACTAGTTGCTAAAAATATGCTTTTCACAACAAAAAATATGCTTTTCGCAACAAAAATATGCTTTTCGCAACAAAAAAAGGCATGTTGCTAAATCTCATTTATTGCAACGGCTATAATAGGTCTGTTGTTAAATATCGTTTATTGCAACTCTTATGTGTCTCCTGTTGCAAATTGCTAGTTGTAATAGGGTATTTTTCTTGTAGTGATATGAATTTGTTAAGATTTATGTTTAGTTGTATGTCTTTTTTGGCAATTTTATGTAACTGTACTTGGTTATATAACTATATTGGTTTATCATATATTAATTTGTACATTGATTTTCTCTTTGTTACTGAACTTGGCTATGTGTAATCGCTCCTAGTTAATTGTTATGTGTTGAGAATAGACAGATAGCAAAATAAATGACGAGTTATTATTGTGTTTTAATATTGGTTAGCTCATTCAAAAAAATTTATTATCTGGTATCATTTTTTTGTACTATTAATTAGTCCCAAGCATGAAAAACTATTGTATTACTTTGTGTATGATATTGGTATCAATTTCAAGTATCGCAAATTAAGGTATTAAGTTTTGCATGCTTGTAATATTAATTTTAGTACAAATAGTTATGATATCATTTTTTTATACTATTAATATCATTGGTATGGACTCTTATAGGGTTTGAAGCAGCCTCTATTAGTGGATACTACGAATTTGTTTCCCCTTCTTTTATTCTTCTTCCTTCACTAACGCTGCCTCTTTCTACTTTGTTAATCTCAGTATGTTAGGGCCCTTTTCTTTTATTTGTAATCTGGTTAACATTACACAATATGGATGAGATAATGAAGAACAAGATTGAAGAACTGGGTCGATTGTTAGACAGAAATTGTCAAGAGAGGGTAGCAGAATTGTTAGAGGAGGTAAGGCAGAGAAGTATTAAGAAATGAGATATGAGAAACGATAGATAAGAGATAGAAGTAGTAGAGAAACAGAGATAGAATTTTATTGAAGAAGTCAAATGTTTTCAACATATCTTTCTCTAATCAGCTACATACATACATACATATATATAGGTTGATCATACCTAATCTCTCTCGAAATATTGGACCTTATCTAGCTACAAGCCCATAAAGGCATAACATATGCTCCTTATTCATTACTGTGCATTTCTGCAGGTGAGAAGGTGCATAGGCATACATGTGCACAGATGATGTGAGCATCTGATTGCTACTAACTGCCATCAACATAGCATCCTTCCCAAGCTTGTTCATCCCAGATCCTTGTTCATTCACCTTAGTCACTTGATCATTGTCAACAATGGAGCTGGCAATATTGAATAAGATGTTTGTGGATTTGCCTCCAAGAAACCCTGAAACAGACAACATGTTCGATGAACATTTTGTGGCTCTAACACTCCCTTCCTCTTCAGAAATTGACCTTGTCACAAGGTCAAAGGTGGGGAGTTTCTTCACCAACTCCCAATAATACTCCCACGTGGCATCAATTTCATCTCTCTGCTTCCACTTTATAAGCACTTGCATGATTGCTCGATTGTTCCTCTGGATTATTCTTCTATCAAGAATTGTTTCAGGTTCGTCAACCACTTCTTCAATATAAGTTGGTACAGACTTCTGAATAATTACCCCATGGCCATGGCAATTTTTTAATTGAGAGACATGGAATACATGATGAATTCCTGCTCCTTCAGGCAGCTTGAGTCTATAGGCTACAATGCCTATTTTCTGAACTATTTGATATGGCCTATAGAATTTATGTGAGAGTTTAGTTGTTTTTAAGTTACTAGTAGTAATCTGATGGTAAGGTTGTAGCCTTAAATAAACTCAATCCCCAGTCTCAAATGATCTATGTTCTATGTGCATCAACAATTTTTTTGGCTCTCTCTTGAGCTTGTTGCAGGCTATCTTTAAGCATTTGTATCGCAATGTCTCTGGAAAAAAGTTCTCGCTCTACTTGAGGTAGCTTAGTAGTACGAGGAACATATAAGAGCAAAGAAGGCGATGTAACTCCATATACAACATAAAATGGGGTGACATTAGTGGAGCTATGCCAACTTATATTATACCGGTACTCAGCTAAAGGCAACTAATGTGTCCATTCATTTGGTTTATGACAAACGAAGAACCACGAATACCCCTCCAATGTTTTATTCACGACTTAGGTTTGACCATCCGTTTGAGGATGATATACAGAATTGAGATTGAGCGTGCACCCATGTAGCTTGAAGAGCTCGTGCCAGAAATTGCTAGTGAAGATAGCATCTCTATCACTAACGATGCTCCTTGGCATTACATGCAATTAAAGACCACTTCAAAGAAAATTTTAGCCACGTCCTTAGTGGTATAAGGGTGTTGTAATGGAAAGAAGTGCGAGTACTTGGTAAGACAATCAACTACAAAATAAATGGCAGTGTATCTCTGGCTCCTTGGTAATCCGATGACAAAGTCCATAGATATATCAGTCCAGATTTCTTCAGGAATGGGTAGAGGGTTTAGTAAGACTAGCACAGGTATGTTTTCTCCTTTATTTCTTTGACAAGTATCACATTCCCTCACAAATCTCTCGACATCTGATTTCATTCCCTTCCAATGGAAAATTTGTTTCAACCTATGTTTGGCTTTTCTCGTGCCTGCATGGCCATCCAGTGGTGTTGCATGGAATTCCTGTGATAAAATATCAACTACCTCCCTGCACTATGAATCCACATATATCCTATCTTTATAAAATATAAGTCCATCCACAACCGTGTAGTTGCCAAATTTATGGGGATCTTTTCGGATTTTTTGTAGCTTCCTAGTGTATCTGATTGAGACATTAATCTTTTAAATTTTGGTAGCCATAGGCTTTCTACAGAAGTGATGGTTGTAACAACCCGAATTCTGAAATACCAATTTTTTTTCTTCAAAATTCTAATATATCGAAACTCGTGTTGGTTTGCTCTGGTATCCTGGAGAAAAGACAGACACATAAAATATGTCAGAGCTCAGAAAATATCTCACAGCGAAATGGATAAAATATAATGTAATCAAAACATAGCCTTACCGTAGTAATAATATGACAAACCAGTATCCAAAGCTATCATGTCTCTGCCACAAATCTAACCTACGAGTATGTGATAAGGAGGGGGTCAAAACACAAGTTCTGGTGACTGGATTTAAAATATACACTTTGGATAATCCTACATATACCGTTCAATCACATTTTCTTATTTATTAGATTACAAGGGTTAACAACACTCAAGGCTTACACACACGTCGTACCTATTTACTTCCCAGTGGATTAACCTAATACAATATATATGTAGCTACCCTCCCCCAATATTGAGGTACTCCCCATGGTACACCAATCGCACGGTCTCCACCGTAATTTCATAGAAATAAACGCAGTCCCTCATCCTACGCCGGAGTGACGTACGGATCTCTATATTACATTGTTACGTTCCGCATATATTTGTCATTACTATGCTACGTAAGCGTACGGTCTGCCACCGTTGATCGAATCAGATTCCATACCAGAGTAATGCCCTCAAGTCTAGGATACACCATCCAGAGCCGATATGCATGTATCTAGGACTTTCCTGCGTACATGTTGTCAATCGTATTCGATGCCTTAACTGCACATAATGTGCACCGGGTTTCGTGGCAGGGCTACACAAGAAACACGGAACTCGGTTGGGAGCTTTTCCATATCTATACCGGTCCGTCTTTAAGAGCCTTTAAATACAGATATTCCTAGGGTATGTTTTTCATGGTGGTTATGGCCCTACCTGGGCCCTTCCCTCAACTAGTACAGACTGCAAGAGCTAAGTGACTTGCCCCTAACAAACAATCTAAACATTAGTTGGCGTCTCCCCTTAACCATCGTACCCCGATAGTGATAGGTGAATGGTCTATTGGGTTTATCCCTAGTCTTTTCGTATCCCACGGGCTGCCGATGACGGGTACACGATGATTTACTATCTTTGTTGGTCCTGGCCTCTGCCTCCCCATTGAGGCGACCGCCGAATCACCCTAGTGTCACACGTCACAGCATTCTGACTACAAAGCTACTTTTGCAATCAAGGCCCATCCACCTGGTAGTTACACATAGACCCAACCATTGAGAGCACAACCTAAACATCTTCCACTACTCAAAGGACTACCAGGAGCACCTTACGTACCTTAGGAAGTTACGTGCTTCCCCTTCCAGTCCTTCGGAGCCGACAAAATAATCAGATAAACGTGTGCGCCCCTCGTGCCTCATGACACCACAATGATCTACCCTATTGGGTTATTCACCCTTAAATGTGCGGACTAGTCCAAGCGCCTCATTTTAATATGTTATTAGACCCTATGTCTAAAAATTCTTTTATGCACTTGCCTTACCTCATTAGGTTTCCATTTAACTTGGTTATTCTCATTCATATTGAATTCTTAATCAAGTTACCTAGTTCCTCTCGCTTATTAATTTCAGTCATATAACTTAACCCATTTGAGTTTATTAATAAGCCCACAACATGTTATTCTCTATATTATGATCCAAGGTCTGTAATCCACAATACGTTTATACTCTTGTTTGATTTCACAGTTGCAATAACATGTTCTACTTAATATGTAATTAATTATATCTTTATTTACATGCTTTCTGTTTAACATGTCACTTATCATTTATGATTAAATATAACTTATTTCATTTCATAAGCTTGCCTCACTCTTTCTTATTTAATAATAATTCCATCTTACACTGTCACTGCAACTTATCATTGATTACTTATTAACTTAGTTCTCTTAACTAAGGTTCACTAATAAGTCTTCTTTCCATTTAATATAACCTATGTTATAATTTCCTCTTGTCCCTAGGACAAGTCTTAACATGTTATTCTTATCAGCATATTTCAGATTTCCAGGTTTTCAAATTACTTAATTTATAATTAAGTACAACTTCTTACACAAAATTTTCCTCCATTTGCTGATTACTTAATTTACAATTAAGTACCATCTTTCTCATTACACAAGTTATCTCATTTTCTCACTAGTTTATTATAACCTAAGTTATAATATCCACTTGTCACTAGGATAAGTCTACCTATTATATATCGTTCTCATTAACGTAATTTATTTATAATAGGTTATTATCATCCCCTTTCCTTTAATGTTGTAATTATCTTTCATTCAATTCCATTTATTTCCATTAATTACAATTAATGATGTTTATCAGTCCTGCCATTTACATAAATTTATATATATATATGCTTATGTACTAGACCTCTCACATTAAGCCTACACTTGTGGATGTTGGATTTGTCGGGCGGTTCCGAGCAGACTTCTTCCACAAGTTGACTTAACCTCATGTCTTAGCACCATTACATGTTTTATTTATGCACTTAGACCCCTCACATTAAATTTACCACTTGTGGATGCTGAATATGCCGGGCGGTTCCGGACAGGCTTCTACTATAAGTGTAATCTAACCTCGTGTCTAAGCGCGGTTACAGTTTCTTATTTACTGTAAATCTTCTATATAATCTAGTCATGTCTATTCTTTCAAATGTCCACTGTAATTTATATTTTACATGTCATCATATTATACCTATTTTATATCATACATTCTTTCTAACATATAATCAATTCTATTCCATCATATAATCAACTAATCAAATAATTGTTCAAATTTAACAATAATATGTGATTTCCGAATCGTGTAATTTTTCTCAATTTCTACCGTTAATGGTCCAGGTGGATAAATGTCATAAATTGACATGGAATTGAAACAACAGTAATCGCTACGCATATTTCGGCAAATTTTCTAACATATTAATATCTTAGCATATTAATATTCCAACATGTCATATTCGTCACTTTAATCCTTTAACATATGTTTAAACATTTCAACATATCATATTTAAACATGTCATAATAACATTTCAATACTTTTAATTATTCTAGCCAATTCATATTGTATAATAACGGGAATGTTAAACGATAATATATTATTATCTAAAATGATATAACTTAAATCCACTCACCTCATTTGCTTTCCAAATCCTGGATCTGGTCCATATCTAGCATTCCATGGTTTTTCCCTAATTGAATTCAGAACCTAACAACCAAGGATTCATAACTTTTACTAAAAGAAAGAGGGAAGAAAGAGGAAGAAAAATGAATAGACTAGATCTAGAAAATTACCTTACTTCGCATTTGACTCTGAACACCTTTTTATTAACATCAATTCTCTTCCTCTAGATCTTGATTTAGAATTTTTCCTAAACTAATAATCTTAATTTTCTGAAGAGATTTGAGGAGGAAGAAGAAAGGCAAATTATAGACGTCGTCTCAGAAATATGAGATCTAGGCTAGGCTCTACTAGCCTATTTATAGGTGTTTAGGATCTTATCGTACACGCAGCGCTGAGTCAGCAATGAACCTTGTTAAGAAAACAGTCCAGATTCATTGATGAATCTGGATGGATTTAGCGGGGTGTCGACTAGGCGTCGACTCCGGTGTCGATACCCCTATAGGGGTGTTGAAACGACCCAAACTTGCCTGTAAGGGAAAGCCCGGGTTGAGTTGAGAACATGACAAATCAAAACACAAACAAAAGAACATTTCATTGCTATTACAACAATTTAATCAGAGTACAAGAATATACAGAGTACGAACAAATAATATACATCTGATAAATATCAGAGATTTACAAATTATTGTGCAGCGGAAAATAATACAAAACATAACTGAAAGAAATACACAAATATAGAGCGTTCCGAATATAGTTCCAGTTGTAATCCAGGATCCTGTGAATATAATATCAATACAACCAAAACTACTAGCTGCCCGTGTGGAAAATAGGGGCACCAAGAGTTTAGGTTAAAACAATAAACTCCAGGTCAGTCATGTGACTGGTGTGAGGACTAAAACAGTTCTTTAAAACTTTACTTTATAAATAAGGTAAATCAAGGGACCACGCCGTATAACACTGAACGAGTTTCCTCCTGAGACTACCAGTGCATAAACAGTTATAAATAACGCAATGCTTTTTGAAAAATGAAGCTATTATAAGACTCAGGTCCCATCACATAATGCAACGCAAGTCGGAAGATAGAGTTTTCCCATATGATAGCCAAACATGCTTGGTACGTTTAAAACAAATCATTTGATACTATTATAAGTGCATAGTGTATAAAAAAACTTCAAATATAAATGTATCAATCATAGACGGCATGGGTACCATATATCATGTTGTCGCCATACTAGGCTCTACAATTAAAACCGAAAATTCATGTATTGGAAATTGGATTCCATCTATGAGTCGAGGCTAGGGATGGCTCCTCACCGCTTTGAGACACTCTAGCAAATGTCTCAGGACTACACACTCTGGGTAACCCTTGGATCGGTTGGGCCAGTCCTCCCTTACGTTTGAGGATTAGTTATTCCTGAACACACGTTTCCCGGTCCTATCGGACCTATATCCATCGGCTCTGTAGTAACCGATATATCCGAGGCACCTCGCTGTCCATCATCCACATAGGTAAAAAATATAAATGTATGGGCTCCATACCATGGCACCACCCATAGCTAGAAAGAAACGTCATGTTCTCCCAATGGTCCGATCCCATTTTTGACTCATACCGAGGTGTGAGGCTCGCGAATTAACGCTATACGCAAAGCTATGCTATATTAAAGCCGTGTTTTGATCATCAACCACAAGACTCTGCTTTTCAACAGAAGCCTTGATCCTTTGCATCTCAGCATGCCACACAGACAATTCATGCCATGCGACTGATGTCTATCGATATATAACCTCTGAGCTCGTACGCCTCAGAGAAGGGCGTTAAGCAAGAGAATAAATTCTCCACCGCCAAACAGATATATATTTAATAGGATCAATCAACACAAAATAAAATCCAATGTCAGACACACATCCATTTACAATTTCGTTTTGGGTCTGAACGAAGCCGGAGGCACCTTATTCCTGTCCCATATGTCCAATACAAGAAAGAGGTCCTTGCATATCTGGTCGATCTCCAAGTACGTCTGGACGATCACTACTTATTACCTCGTCTTGGGTGTACAGCCCAATTAAGACATCAATAATCATCCAAACGACGTGAAGACCTCCGGTCTTCAACCACCGTCTACATCGTTGACTTATCGTCGAATCAGTTATTCAGAATGGGTATAAACCCGGCCTTTCCGAATAACTCGCGTATATAACAAACAAGTTCTATAAAAACACAACATACGCCTCATTCCAATTCTGAATATTCTTTTATTTAAATATTCATATCCTTTGGGAAAGGTTCCCATTAATTTTATCAAAGATAAATTCTTTAAATTTGTTCTTTAATCTTCCATTGGATATCAATTCAAACCAAAATAAGTTTTATCCAAACTAGTCGGGATTAGCGATCCTTACCGAAGTAATCATTTATTCTATTTCCCAATCCCAACCTATTCATCCCATGAAGCAAAACTGGTAATACTTCATATCTAACACCACGATTGTAATAACCCGGAAATTCTGAACCTGTTTAAAATTTTTATTTTGGCAATTTTAGCGAATTTTGAATATTTAAAATAGATCATTTCAAATAAAATCGACGAGAAATTTATTTTGAATATAATTCGAACGTATATATTATATACGCCGTCGTTAGAATATAAATAATTATATATAATTATAAATAGAATTGAAAATGGCGCGGTAGTTCGATAATTCGATTTCAAACTTCAATTGAATGTACCGGGTGCAAAACAATCCGGATTTTAGTGAAATCAAAAATATTAGGATCTAATTGAGAATATCTTTCCAACGAATCTGAAAAATCGAAATTTCATAGCGGGAATCAAAAGATATATCCAGTTGAAAATTCTGAATAGTCGCTATGGAATTCAGGCCCTTAAAAATGGGAATTTTGCAAACGACCTCGGATTTCGACGAAACCACTTTTGTTGGGTCCGTGATGTCAAATTATTGCTAGATTCCAAATTTCATAATTTTTTCGAATCAATATGTGAGCGTGGCAAAGGAAAATGCGTTTGACCAGTTTCAGTTGATTTTAATCGACTGGGAAATGGCCATTTTTCTAACGGTCTCAGAATTCGATGAAACTAGTTTTGTTAGGACCGTATCGTCAATACGAAGCTAGAAAATATTTTTCTGCAATTTTTCGAGTTAGTATGTAACCTCGGTAAATTGAAATGCGCGTTCAAATTCAATATATTGAGTTATATGTTGATTTTAACGAAAACTGATCGAAACGATCGAATCAGCTTACGATACATATCCCATTGTGTTCGGAATGGGGGTAATTAGCTATGGACGACAGGCGGTGGGCCTCGTTTAGAGGTCGTATGTAAAAGTCAACTTTATAAATTAAAATTAAAATAAACCTCTCTCCCTCCTACCCCCTATTCTTTCATTCTGCCCCCCCCCCTTTTCTTTCATCGTTCATTTAGGAAGAAAAAAAAAGAAAAAAAAGAAAAAAAAGAGACGCAGCAGTCGTAGCTGCGATCCACCACCGCAACCCCCCCCCCCAGGCGGCGCGCCACCGCGCCACGATACCCCCCCAACCCCTCTGCCGCGATCGACGAAACCCCCCCTCCTTCCTGTTGCTGACCGACGCCAGACCCCCCCCCCAAAGGCCTGCCGCCGACCCCCTTTTCCAGCCCCCTCCAGCCGCTTCAAACCCCCCCACCCCCCGCCACTAGCTGTAAGTCCTCTTCTTTCTATTATTTTTGTTTATATATAACTGATTTTTTTTCTTTATATTAAAATCGATTTTTAGGGATTATAAAAAAACTGGTTTTTATATAGTCAATAAAACTGATTTTATATAGTAATTAAAACTGATGTTGAAATGATAAAGATTTGATTTTGAAATGAATAAAAAATATAATTTTTATATAAGTAGGATAGTAAAAATATGATTTTTATATTTTTAAAGTAATAAAAATATGATTTTTATATTTTTAAAGTATTAAAAATATAATCTTTACTATATAGAAGATGTAAAAATATGATTTTTGTTTATGTAGAGAATTAAAAATATAATTTTTACATGATAGGAATATTAGAAATATCATCTTTATATGTGTAGAAAAATAAAAATGTGATTTTTATAATGATATTTTTGAAAAGGCGAAATCTTTATATTTGAAAAGGCGAAATCTTTATATAGAGAATAGCGAGGTAAAAATATAATTTTCATCCATATAGTAGCAATGTAAAAATAGGATTTTTATATATTGAATAGCGAAGTAAAAATTCGATTTTTATATATTGAATAGCGAAGTAAAAATTCGATTTTTATATATTGAATAGCGAAGTAAAAATTCGATTTTTATATATTGAATAGCGAAGTAAAAATTCGATTTTTATATATTGAATAGCGAAGTAAAAATTGGATTTTTATATATTGAATAACAAAGTAAAAATTCGATTTTTATATATTGAATAGCAAAGTAAAAATTCGATTTTTAAATATGTAGTGGCTACGGGCAACGAAGATGACAAAAAGGCGAGAACGATGAAGATTTCTATCAATGAAGAGTCGTGGTATTGGATAGCTATCGGTGAGAACTTCTCACTCTTCAATTTCTTATTCTAGTTATATATATATACTAGGATGCAGACGGTGTTTAGTAGCACCCGACACAATCGTCCACAGACCATGGACTTGTTTGTTTGGTTGTGTAGTTGGTTAGATTATTTGAGTTGAATTGAATTGTTTGGTGAAATGAAATTGATTTGATTGATGTGTGAATGGCGTGGGCCTTCACTAGACTGGGGATAAGGCTAGGCCTTGTCCCGTTTCTAGTATTGTGCCGTTATGCCGCCAAAATTTTCTAAAATAAGTTAGAATAATAAAAATATCATTTTTATTTTGTAAATGAACTGAATAGAAATTCATGTGTTAAAATAAAATATTTTATCGTTAAAAATATAATTTTTAACGTGAATGTGAATAAATAAATATTCATTTACAAACCAGACGGTTTGTTTATGTACACCTATTTGAAAGACATTGATTGGGACGATAAATTTTACACATCGCCCAACTGCACAAATAAAATCTGTGTTTGCTTGTTTGAAACCCCGCACGGGTATTGAGATAAAATACGGCATACACTAATCCCAATAATTAGTTATATGTCGATCGATTGATTGACAGGCTGTTATAAGCGTTAAATATCTATATTTGATGCTTATACAGTGTAGTGCACTTTGGATGATGGTTGATTATTTATCGTTGCTATTATATACATGTGTTGTATGGAATCCATATAATTAACTTTATATGGTAATTGATTGGGCCTCATTCCAATTTAGAAAATAAAGAATATTATAAAATAAAGGTTCATGTGTTGACTGTACTCATCCGTTGAGATTAGTCATGTGTTGAACGAAATATTTTAATAATAAAATTTACATCTTTATCAATATAATATAAAGGTTCATGTGTTGACTGTACTCATCCGTTGAGATTAGTCATGTGTTGAACGAAATATTTGAAAAAGAAATATTTGAAATAGAATATTTGAAAAAGAAATATTTGAAATAGAATATTTGAAAATAGAAATATATGAAGCTGTGTTGATTAGATTGACGTCATTTTGACGTGAACGATATTTATATCGATTATATTCATTTTAAAATGAATATTGAAAAGTGATTTTGAAATCAAATATTTTGAAATGGAATTTGAATTGAATTAAATAGAAAACCAATTTGAATTGAATCGAATAGAAAACCAATTTGAATTGAATCGAATAGAAAACCAATTTGAATTGAATCAAATAGAAAACCAATTTGAATTAAATCGAATAGAAAACCAATTTGAATTAAATCGAATAGAAAACCAATTTGAGTTGAATTGAATATAAAACGAATTCGAGTTGAATTGAAAACGAATTCGAATTGAAAACGAATTGAAATGAATTCAAATTGAATTGAAATTTGAATTGAATAGAAATGAATTTTAAAACGAATTTATAAGGAAAAATTCAATTTTGATTTGAATTGAAATGGAAGTTGAAATTGTTTTGAAAACGAAATCAAAACGATTTATAAAATTCGTTTTAAATAGAAATCGATGAAATATATATTATATATATAATATAATGGCCTGAATAGAACGCGCCGCGCCGCGGCAGTTCGTAAATTTCGACCATTTCTTTCAAACGAACATTACGGGAGATCCGACCGTCGGATTCTCCTAAAACCGGAACCGTTGGGTTCGTATCGAAAAGAGCTTTCTAACGAATATTAGAAATTTGAAATCTAACGGTTGGATTTGGAGATACATCCAAATCAAATTCAGAAAAGGTCGCTGTAAGTGCAGTTCGATGGCCGTTGATGGAAATCGACTGTACGGGCCTTGATAAAATTATTAAAAATAGTAATAATTTGTGTAAAATCATAAGAAATGATTTGGGAAAAATTGGGATGAAAAACTCCATATTTGTAGAGATAAAAATAGATTTTTATCGAAATGAACTAATTTTGAACTAAAATTAAAACCCATTTATTTTTAAATAAATAAATTGGATTTGAAATGGGTTGTAAATAGAATTGATTTGTGGGTTTATCGTAAAGGGTGTTTTAAATGACACTTGTTCTTTAACCCAGTATTAAATAGAATGTGATTTGGGTTTGTCGTGAACTGTGTTTTAAATGACATTAGTTCTTTAACCCAGTAAAAGGAGTTTTTAATGAATCTGCAATTAGATTGAAATGTGAATTGATAATCTGAATTATCAAATTTGGAGAATGAGCGAGAATGGAGTATCGCCAGTTTTGCTCCAGGCGATAGTTAAATCTTTAATCAGATTTGAACGTGAAATGGTAATTGATTTTACCAATAACACCGTGGTGTTAGATATGGAGTATTACCAGTTTTTCTTCATGGGATGAATAGGTTGGGATTGGGAAATAAATAATTACTTCGGTATGGTTCGCTAATCTCGACTAGTTTAGAAAACCATAATTTGGTTTGAAACGACATCCAAAGGAAGATTAAAGGATAAATTTTAAAGAATTTATCTTGGATAAAATTAATGGGAACCTTTCCCTAAGAATGTGGAATTTAGAAACTAGCTGAAGGTTAGTTAAGAAGAATGGTTTCCTGGATATTGATCTGATGTTGGTTTCGGCCTTCGGGGTTAATATTTGGGAAATTGTTCTCTTGCTAATTTGCGGTTAGTGACTAATGAATTGGAATGAGGCGTATGTTGTGTTTGTGTAACATTTGTTTTTAATATACGCGGGTTGTTCGGAAAGACCGGGTTTACACCCATTCTGAATAACCGATTCGACGATATGTCGAAGATGAAGACGGTGGTTGAAGACCGGAAGTCTTCACATCGTTTGGGTGATTACTGATGATCCTGATTGGGCTGTACACCCAAGAGGATGGAAATAGTTGGTGGTCGTCCAGACGTACTTGGAGATGGATGGATATGCGAGGAAAGTGCCTCCGGTTTCGTTCAGACCCAGAACGGACTTGTAAATGGATTGTGTGTCTGACATTGGATTTTATTCTGTGTTGATTGATTTCTGTTAAATATATATCTGTTTGGCGGTGGAGAATTTATTCTCTTGCTTAACGCCCTTCTCTGAGACGTACGAGCTTAGAGGTTATATATCGATAGATATCAATCGCATGGCATGAATTGCCTGTGTGGCACGCTGAGTTGCATAGATCAAGGCTTCTGTTGAAAAGCAAAGTCTTGTGGTTGATGATCAAAGCACGGCCTACGTGGCAGCTTTGTGTATAACGTGAATTCGCGAGCCTCACACCTCGGTATGAGTCAAAAACGGGATACGGACTGCAGGGAGAGCACGACGTTTCTTTCTAGCTTTGGTGGTGTCAGTGACTTACCAGCCCTGACATATATATACTTTTCACCTATGTGGTTGTTGGATGAGGCGCCTCCATTTTAGGTCTGTAAGGACCGGGAAACGTGTGTTCAGGCATAATTAATCCTCAAACGTAAGAGAGGACCGGCCCCTGAAGATCCAGGGGTTACCCAGAGTGTGTAGTCCCGAGGCATTTGCTAGAGTGTCTCGAAGCGGAGAGGAGCTTGCCCCTTGCCTCGACTCATGACGGAAATCCAATTTCCAATACGTGCATTTCGGTTTTAATTGTAGAACTAGTATGGCGACATAGTAGCATGGGATGCTATGCCGTCTATGATTGATATTTATGATTGAAATTGTTTTGACACTATACACTTATTATAGTATCAAATGATTTGTTTTAAACGTACCAATCATGTTTGGCTGTTATAAGGTAAAACCCTATCCTCCGGCTTGCGTTGCATTGTGTGATGGGACCTGGGTCTTATAATAGCTTCATTTTTCGAAAAAGCATTGCGTTGTTTATTCTATGCACTGGTATTCTTGGGAGGAAACCCGTTCCGTGTTATACGGCGTGGTCCCTTGAATTACTCTCTTTTAAAGTAAAGTTTTAAATAACTGTTTTAGTTCTCACACCAGTCACATGACTGACCTGGAGTTTATTGTTTTAACCTAAACTCTGGGTGCCCTCATCTTCCGCACGGGCAGCTAGTAGTTTTGGTTTTGCAGATTTATATTCAAGGATCCTGGTTTACAGCTGGAATGATATCCGGAAAGCTCTGTATCCGTATATCACCTTCAGTTGTGCTTTGTATTATTTTTCCGCTGCTATGTAATTTATTGTAATCTCTGATATTTATCGAATGTAATTTATTCATTTATACTCTGTATATTCTTGTATCTTGATGGAATTGTTGTAATAGCAATGAAATGTTCTTTCGTCTGCGTTCTGATTTGTCTTGTTCTCACAGTAATTCGTTCTTTCTCATCTCTTCGGAGACCGGGGAAGTTCGGGTCGCTTCAACGGTGTTATCGGTAAATTTAATTACCATTTCACATTCAAATCTAATTAGAGATTTAACTATAGCTTGGAGTAAAACTGGTGCTACTCCATTCTCGATCATTTCCCGAATTTGATAATTTAAATTATCACATTCTCCTTTCAATCTAATTAAAAATTCATTAAAACTCCACTTAGTTTTAATCTTCCTAAAAATCAATATTAATGATTATTTAACTTTGGAAACACAAACATGCCGCATCGACAATCTAACCGTACTATTGATTTCTGCCAATATATAACCTCTGAGCTCGTACGTCTTAGAGAAGGGTGTTAAGCAAGTGAATAAATTCTCCGCCACCAAATAGATATATATTTAGCAAAGATCAACCATACAGTTCGAAATACAATGCTAGGCATGTAATCCTATCTTTAACTGAGTTAAAGAACTAATGTCATTTAAAACACAGCTCATGATAAACCCAAAATCACATTCCATTAATTATGGAATCTTGACGGGAAACAGATCGATCATCGATATATATATATATATATAATCGATATCAATTTCCGTATCCGACTAATAATATAAATGGAATAACAGAAAAGTCTTTTAAATTCCGTATGTATTAACAGTCTTCCTCAACAGAAGTTCACATATCGATTGTTATCAAATCGAATTCAATTCCAATTTAATATATTAAATTGGAAAACTTTCCTTTGGAAAATCCCATTAAATCTTAATAAAAGATTTATATATTCCAAATCACATTTCACTGCAAATCGTGTTAAAGAGCGAATGTCGTTAAAACACAGTTCACAATGAACCCAATTCAGATTCCATTTTATTCCAATCAAATGTTAATTAACTGGAAAAACTAATAATCTTAATTAAAAGATTTATTCTTTTCACACAGGGTTTAAGAACAGTGTTATTTAAGACACCATTCACGACAAACCCAAAATCCAATTCTTTTATTCAATTCCAATTAAATATTAATTTACTGGGTTTAAGAACACTGTTACTAAAGACACCATTCACGAAAAACCCAAAATCCAATTTGATATTAAATACAAGGCTCTGAATAGAAATTATATCAGCTTATATTCAATATCAAATTCTAAAACCAACAAATATTGTATTGGAAATAACGATATAAAATATATCTTCCAAATTTCCATAATAATATCTGTATAGTCACGGAATCCAATATCGAAATATTCCGAGGAATATTTCCATTCCTAATCTATTCCAATTTGGCTGTTGGAAATTTCTGGTTATATTAAAACCATTCACATATCTAATTTATTTTATTTAAAAATTATTGGATTTCAAATCTTGTTAATAACTAGTTCATTTTGATAAAAATATATTTTTATCTTTACAAACGTGGAATTTTTCATCCTAATTCTTTCCAAATCATTTATTATGATTTTACACAAATTATCAATATTTTTAATAATTTTATCAAGGCCCGTTACAGTCGATTTCTATAAACGGTCATCGAACTGCACTTACAGCGACATTTTCCAAATTTGATTTGGAAATAATTCCAAATCCAACTGTTAGATTTCAAATCTCTTGTATTCTTGGAAAGCTCTTTTCGATACGAACCCAACGGTTCCGGTTTTAGGAGAATCCGACTGTCGGATCTCCCATAATATCAGTTTGAAGTCAATGGTCGAAATTCGCGAACGGCCGCGGCGCGTTCTATTCAGGCCATTTAGTATATATATATATTTCGTAGATTTCTATTTAAAACGTATTTTATAAATCATTTTAAATTCTTTTTAAAAACGATTTCAATTTCATATTCAGTTTTAAATCAAAATTGAATATTCCATATCATTAATATATAAATGATAATATTTTCAAAACATTAGATTTTGAAATCACTTCCTTTTCGATATTCATTATAAAAATGAATAAAATCGATATAAATATCGTGCACGTCAAAATGGAGTTAATCTAATCAACACGGCTTCATATATTTCAATATTTTCGTGTCCATCCCAAATCGGACATCAAAATCATATTTTGATCCATTACTGAATAATATTTTAAAATACTAGTTATTTTAGAATATTCTTTATTCGTCATTTTAAAATATCCGTTCTTTCCGAATTGGAATCAGACATAGTCAATTACCGTATAATTTTATTTATATGGATTTCATACAAACATGTACACAACAATATTCAAACAGAGTCAACCAACATCCAGAGTGCATTACACAACTGCATAAGCGTTAAATATGAATAATTAACGCTTACAACAGTCTGTCAACCAGTCGATTGACATACAACTAAACAATTGGGATTAGTGTATGCCAAATATTATCCCAATACCCGTGTGGGGTTTCAATCAACACACACAGATTTTATTTGTGCAGTTGGGCAATGTGTAAAATATATCATCCCAATCAATATCAGTCAACTGAGTGTACAAAAAATAATCATCTGATTTGTAAATAAATATTTATTTTCTTTCATATACACGTTAAAAATTATATTTTTAACGATAAAATATTCATTTCAACACGTGAATATTTTATATAGTTCATTTATACAATAAAAATGATATTTTTATTGTTCTAACATTTTTAGAAAATTTCCGCAGTATAACGGCGCGATACTAGAACCGGAATAAGGTCTACCCTTATCCCTCGCCTAATAATGGCTCCCGCCATATACAAACCAAATTCTAATCAATTCAATTTGCATCCCAAATCAAATTTAACCAATTTATCAATCCAAACAAACAACTAAACATCCATGGTTTCAATCAAATCAAAGGTGTCAGGTGCTTCTAAGCACCGTTTGCATCCTATTATATATATTTAACTAGAAAATAAAATTAGAGTGTGAAGTTCTCACCTTTGGGATCCACTCCTCCATTCTTTATTTCTGAACGGTTTAGATTTGGATTTGTTTTCCACCAGTTCCATCGCAATCCGTTTCACATGATTTTTATATTAAAAAATCACATTTTTATTCTGTTACTATATAAATAAAAATCATTTTTTATTCTAACATTATATATAAAAAAATCATATTTTTAAAACGCTATTTAGATAATAAAAAATATATTTTATAATGCTACATAGATAATAAAGATTATATTTTTATATCGTTGTATATATAATAAAGATCATATTTTATATCATTATACATATAATAAAGATCATAT
Source organism: Allium sativum (assembly GCA_030737875.1). Classification (NCBI taxonomy): domain Eukaryota; kingdom Viridiplantae; phylum Streptophyta; class Magnoliopsida; order Asparagales; family Amaryllidaceae; genus Allium; species Allium sativum. The sequence continues at coordinate 607,580,245 of CM060916.1, read as the reverse complement.
TTTTAGATCGTTACACATATAGTAAAGATCATATTTTTATATCGTTGTATATATAAATAAAAGTCAAAACTTTATATGTTATATATATAAATAAAAATCAAAACTTTATATGTTATATATATAAATAAAAATCAAAACTTTGCTAAATAAAAATCATACTTTTATCACGCTTTTCTTATAAAAATCTCTTATCTAATTAATGTGATTCGTATTTAAAATCTCTTTTCTAATTAAATAAAAAAATAAAAAATAAAATAAATAAAAAACTCACCTTTTTTTCTTGCCAAAAACTGAATTTCATTGGAGGAGTGTGGTAGGGGTTTGTGGCGCCGGAGGTGGGGGGTGGCTTAGGCGCGGTGGTGGCCAATGAGGGCGGCGCGGTGGTCTCACGGGTGTGGGGTTTGGGCTGATTTGAGGCTGCGGCTTTATGGAGGAAGAAGGAGAGAGAGGGGAGGTATAGCGGAGGGGCGGCGATCGGAAGAGGAGGCGGCGACGGACTAGGGTGGGGAGCGAGGTGGGGTACGGCGGCAAGCAATTGGAATGACGAGCGATTGTTTTTTTATTAAGCGACGAATTTGAAGTGAGGAAAGAGAAAAGGAAAGGGGAGGTTATACAATTAATTATTTATTTAATTTAACTCTCCAAAAAGGTTGACTTTTTATTCGAACTCCAAACGAGACCCAATGACTGCCGTCACTAACTAATTACCCCCATTCTGAACACAATGGGATATGTTTCGTAAGCCAGTTCGACTATTTCGTTTAGTTTTCGTTAAAATTAAAATATAAATCAATGTATATTGAATTTAAACGTACATTTTAATTTACCGAGGTCACATACGGGGTCCAAAAATTCCAGCAAAATAAATCTAGCTATGTTTTGACGATACGATCCTAAAAAATCTTATTTCATCGAATTTGGAGACCGTTTTAAAAATGGTCATTTTCTAGTTGATCCAAATTGACTGAAATTGCCAAAATACGTTTTCTTTTGCCATGCTCACATATTAATTCCAAAATTATGAAAATTGGATTCTAGCAATAATTTGACATTCTAGATTCAGCAAAAGTGGTCTCGTTGAAAACGGAGGTCGTTTGCAAAATCGCTCTTTTTCTATATTAAAAAATATATAAATTCCATAGCAACTATTCTGAATTTTCAACTGGACATAACTTTTTATTCACGGTATGAAATATGGATTTTTCACATTCGTTTGAAAGATATTTTCAAACAGATTCAAATATTTCTAGTTTTACTGAAATCCGATTTATTTTGAATCATGTACATTCATTTGAAATCAAATTTTCAAACTACCGTGCCATTTCAGGCTCATTATATAATTAAAATAAATTTATTCATTCTAAATTCGATTAAAATAAATTTTTAGTTGTTATTATTTGAAATAAATCATTTTAAATATTCAAAATCCATAAAAATTGCTAAAAGATTTTAAATTGGTTCTGAATTTCCGGGTTGTTACAATCTCCCCCACTTAAAATCTTTTCGTCCTCGAAAAGGAATGGAGCTGAAAGTTGTTTAACTAACCAACTCAACTTTCATTCTTCAACTTTTCAGTTTTTAAGAATTTTCTAATTTTTCAAAAATTTGGCTAACACACTAAATTTCTGAAAAATTTCGCCATAACCTCCTTTGTACGGATAGACATTTAAAACTGCAACTAGCCACATCAGGCCCTCATCATTCAAAAAGAAAAAGAAAAAGAAAAAGCCAATCGGCTCATAAAATCATCCAAACCCAAGAAATATAGTAAACATGTACCTATTTGTCGGGCATACAATTTTATTCCTCTTAGCCTCCTTGCTATGACCTGTTCATTATATACACATGTACATATACGCAATTCCAATCAATATATAGAAATCCCACTTTCGAAACTTGAACATAAATACTGATGATGTCCGGACATCACTAGAATTATCCTCGAGCGACTAGAGTGTGACTCGACTATATATCAATCCAGTATATTTGAGACTTCGAATATACGCTCATGACGCGTATATGCAAAATCTCATATACTCGATTGTCCAAAATAAAATAAAATAATATACTCAAATACGTATAATTAGATTAAATTTTCAAAACAAAATTTGTTTTTTCATTTTTATTTCAAAAACACTACTCTTCACACTCGTTCTAGGATACTACTGATCCTATCTCTAACGAGTCATTCTTATTGGATATTACTAATCCAATCTCTGATGGATTCTTTCGTTTGGTTCTAACGTGCCTTGTTCTCGAGCTCTGTAAACCAAAGCTTTGATACTAACTGAAACGACCCAAACTTCCCCATAAGGGAAAACCCGGATTGAGTTGAGAACACGACAAATCAGAACACAAACAGAAAAACATTTCATTGCTATTACAACAATTTACATCAGAGTACAAGAATATACAGAGTATGAACAAATAATATACATTTGATAAATATCAGAGATTTACAAATTATTATGCAGCAGAAAATAATACAAAACACAACTGAAAGAAATACACGGATACAGAGCGTTCCGAATATAGCTCCAGCTGTAAACCAGGTTCCTATGAATATAATATCTACAAAACCAAAACTACTAGCTGCCCATGTGGAAAATAGGGGCACCCAGAGTTTAGGTTAAAACAATAAACTCCGGGTCAGTCATGTGAATGGTGTGAGAACTAAAACAGCTATTTAAAACTTTACTTTATAAATAAGGTAAATCAAGCGACCACGCCATATAACACGGAACAAGTTTCCTCCCGAGACTACTAATGCATAAACTGTTATAAACAACGCAATGCTTTTTGAAAAATGAAGCTATTATAAGACTCAGGTCCCATAACACAATGCAACACAAGCCGGAGGATAGAGTTTTCCCTTATAACAACCAGACATGCTTGATACATTTAAAATAAATCATTTGATACTATTACAAGTGCATAGTGTATAAAACAACTTCAAATAAATGTATTAATCATAGACGACATGGGTACCATATATCATGTCGCCATACTAGGCTCTACAATTAAAACCGAAAAGTCACGTATTGGAAATTGGATTCCTTCTATGAGTCGAGGCCAGGGATGGCTCCTCATCGCTTCGAGACACTCTATAAAATGTCTCAGGACTACACACTCTGGGCAACCCTTGGATTAGTTGGGTCGGTCCTCCCTTACGTTTGAGGATTAGTTATTCCTAAACACACATTTCCCGGTCCTATCGGACCTATATCCATCGGCTCCGTAGTAACCGATATATCTGAGACGACTCGCTATCCATTATCCACATAGGTAAAAAAATATAAATGTCTAGGCTCCATACCATAACACCACCCATAGCTAGAAAGAAACGTCATGTTCTCCCAACGGTCTGATCCTGTTTTTGACTCATATCGAGGTGTGAGGCTCGCGAATTAACGTTATACACAAAGCTATGCTATATCAAAGCCGTGCTTTGATCATCAACCACAAGACTCTGCTCAGCATGCCACACAGGCCATTCACGCCATGCGACCGATGTCTATCGATATATAATCTCTGAGCTTGTACGTCTCAAAGAAGGGCGTTAAACAAGGGAATAAATTCTCCGCAGCCAAACAGATATATATTTAATAAAGATCAATCAACACAGAATAAAATCCAATGTCAGACACATACCCATTTACAAGTTCGTTCTGGGTCTGAACGAAGCCGGAGGCACCTTATTCCTCATCCCATATGTCCAATATAGGAGAGAGGTCCTCGCATATCGGGTCGATCTCCAAGTACATCTGGACGATCATCACTTATTACTCGTCTTGGTTGTACAACCCAATCAAGACATCAGTAATCATCCAAACGATGTGAAGACCTCCGGTCTTCAACCACCGTCTTCATCGTCGACTTATCGTCGAATCAGTTACTCAAAATGGGTATAAACCCAGCCTTTTCGAATAACTCGCGTATATAATAAACAATTGCTACAAAAACACAACATACACCTCATTCCAATTTTGAATATTCTTTTATTTAAATATTTATATCCTTTGGGAAAGGTTCCCATTAATTTTATCAAAGATAAATTCATTAAATTTATTCTTTAATCTTCCATTGGATTTCAATTCAAACCAAATTAAGGTTTATCCAAACTAGTCGGTATTAGCGATCCTTACCGAAGTAATAATTTATTCTATTTCCCTATCCCAACCCATTCATCTCATAAAGCAAAACTGATAATACTTCATATCTAACACCACGGTGTTATCTGTAAATTTAATTACCATTTCACATTCAAATCTAGTTAAAGATTTAACTATCGCTTGGAGTAAAACTGGTGCTACTCCATTCTCAATCATTTCCCGAATTTGATAATTTAAATTATCACATTCTCTTTTCAATATAATTAAAGATTCACTAAAACTCCACTTAAGTTTTAATCTTCCCAAAAATCAATATTAATTATTATTTAACTTTGGAAATAAAAACATGTCGCATCGACAATCAACGCCGTACTATTGATTTCTGCCGATATATAACCTCTGAGCTCGTACGTCCCAGAGAAGGATATTAAGCATGAGAATAAATTCTCCGCCACCAAACAGATATATATTTAGCAATGATCAACCATTCAGTTCGAAATACAATGTTAGACATGTAATTCTATCTTTAAATGGTTTAAAAAACTAATGTCATTTAAAACACAGTTCACGATAAACCCAAAATCACATTCCTTTAATTATGGAATCTTCACGGAAAACTGATCGATATATATATATATAATCGATATCAATTTCCGTATCCGACTAATAATATAAATGGAATAACATCAAAGCCTTTTAAATTCCATATGTATTAACAGTCTTCCTCCATAGAAGTTCACTTCGATTATTATCAAATCGAATTCCATTCAATTCCAATTTAATATATTAAATTGAAAAACTTCCCTTTGGATAATCCCATTAAATCTTAATAAAAGATTTATATATTCCAAATCACATTTCACTGCAAATCAGGTTAAAGAATGAATCTCGTTAAAACACAGTTCACAATAAACCCAATTCACATTCCATTTTATTCCAATTAAATGTTAATTAACTGGAAACACTAATAATCTTAATTAAAAGATTTATTCTTTTCACACGGGGTTTAAGAACAGTGTTATTTAAGACACCATTCACGACAAACCCAAAATCAAATTCTTTTATTCAATTCCAATTAAATATTAATATATTGGAGAACTTCACTAAATCATAATTAAAAGATTTATTCCTTTCTCTACTGGGTTTAAGAACAGTGTTACTGAAGACACCATTCACGACAACCCCAAAATCCAATTTGATATTAAATACAAGGCTCTGAATAGAAATTATATCGACTTATATTCAATATCAAATTCTGAAACCAACAAATATCATATTGGAAATAACGATATAAACTATATCTTCCAAATATCCATAACAATATCCGTATAATCACGGAATCCAATATCAAAATATTCCGAAGATTATTTATGTAACAACCCGGAAATTCTGAACCAATTTAAAATTTTTATTTTAGAAATTTTAATGGAATTTTAATAGTCAAAATAATTTATTTTAAATAATAACGACTAAAAATTTATTTATATCGAATTTAGAACGAATTTTTTTATTTTAATTATAAAAGGAGTTGGAAATAGCGCGGTGGTTTGAAAATTTGAATTTGAACTTTGACTGACTGTACAGGATGCAAAATAAATCGGATTTTAGTGAAACAAAAAATATTAGAATCTATTTTTAAATATCTTTCCAACGAATCCGAAAAATCGAAATTTCATAGCAGGAATCAAAAGTTATGCCCAGTTTAATATTCAAAATAGTTGCTATAGAATTTATATATATATTTTAATATTAAAAATAGCCATTTTTCAAATGGCCTCCATTTTTGACGAAACCACTTTTTTTGGATTCGGAATGTCAAATTATTGCTAAGTTTCAATTTTCATAATTTTTAGAATTAATATGTGAGCGTGGCAAAAGAAAATGTGTTTTGTCAATTTCAGTTAAATTTGATCGACTAGTGGCCATTTTTCAACGGTCTCAGAATTTGACGAGATTAGTCTTTTTAGGACCGTATCGTTAAAACATAACTAGAAATAATTTTTTGGAATTTTAAGAGTCCGTATGTGGCCCCGGTAAATTTGAATGTAAGATCAAATTTAATAATTAAATGTTTTATATTTAAATTTAAAGAAAACCCTATCGAAACAATTGAATTGGGTTACGAAACCTATTCCATTTTGTTCATGACGGGAGTATTTGGCTAGGGGCGACATTCATTGGGTTCGATTTAGAGTTAGTATCAACGAACAAATATTTTCTTGAATTAAATAATTAAATAAAATAAAATATACACCGTATAAATATGGTTAGAAATACCAAACCCTAATACCAATTACACAGCCGCTGTATCCATACCAATGGCCATTTTCATTCGATTTTAATTCCCTAACCATTTCCAATCCACTTCAAATTAATTCACAATTCTAGGACCAAATTGAAGAGCAAAGTTCAAGCTTCGGTTCTATACGGTTATGATCGCCTAAAGTGTTGTCATTCTCTCGAATTGCGAGCCTAAAGTCGGCGAGTTCATATGGTTTTTCGTCAGTTCAGGGGAGGCCGAGTTGGCCGAGATCATCGGCGATGGAAGGGGTCATTCGGGGCTTGGCGACGACGGTTACGAATGGACGGCCGGTGGTGTATTCCGGCGTGGATGGGCGGAAATAGCCTAGAGCTGATGGGTTCATTGTGTTCAGAGAGGAACGAATATGAGTATCGATGAGGACGGCCTGTATTCTTTAATGATGTAATTAGTGAATAGTTAATTAATTATTTTAATTAATGTATACAATGTATAAACTCTTATATCTTGCTCAAAACAAAGCAGAATTTGACGAAACAAAGTTCGTTGGAATCGTATAAAGGAGATTTACAACATGAAGCTGACTAGATCTGAAACGGAGTACTTTGGAAATTCTAACAGATCGATGTGAGATTTCTGATTTTAAATAATTAATCAATTTAATTAATTTTTTTTCTCGTTGTTAAATAATTGTATATATGTTAATGAATTAGTTATGCGATGTTATGAAATTTTGGATGATTGATCTGTTTATTTTGTGTGTATGTATGATAGATCTCAGATTTGCATATTTCGGTTAAATTAAAATAAATCATTTTCTTTGCCAATATTTTGTAAATCATGAATATTAAACAAAATGAAATATCTTTTTGTTATATTTATTGAATTGAATTTGTTTGTCAATTCAATTAAAATATCATTTTGGTCATATTTATTGAATTGAATTTGTTTGTCAATTCAATTAAAATATCATTTTGGTCATATCTATTGAATTGAATAGAATTGTCAATTCAATGAAAAATATCATCTTTGTTTATATTATTGAATTGGAATAGAATTGTCAATTCAGTAAAGAAATATCATTTTTGTTTATTTGAATTAAAATTTTTAATTCAATAAAAACATCACTTTGTTTACGTTATTGAATTGAATTAGAACTTTCAATTCAATATAAAATACATCACTTTTGTGTTGATTGATAAAAACACCACCTTTGTTGTTGTTTGATTATAGTAGAAAAAGTTTGCATTTTTTTTGTTTGCAAATTTAGATGCAAATAAATATACTATTGAAAGTTGTATTTCATTTGCATTCTTTGATGCAAATAAAACATTGAATTAAAAGTTGCATCCTTTGATGCAAATAAAACATTGAATTAAAAGTTGCATCCTTTGATGCAAACAAAACATTGAATTAAAAGTTGTATTTTTATTTGCATTCTTTGATGCAAATAAATCATGAAATAAAATGTTACGTTTTTATTTGTATTTTAGATACAAATAAAAGCATAGTTTAAGAAGTTACATTTTACTTACATTTTAGATGTAAATAAAAGAATAGGATTAAAAGTATCATTTGTACTTTTAAATTAGAGGAAATAAAAAGATTATGTTAAAAAGAATTCATCGTTGTTGTAACTTTTTTAAATTAAATAAAATGTTTTTATTGTCATTATAGGTTATAATAAAAAGACTCGAATTAAAAGATATATTTTTGGTGTCATCTTAGTTTCAATAAAAAGAGCAAATAGAAAGATAAGTTTTATTTGTTATTTTGTTGCAATACAAAAGATGCATTTTTGTTAAACAAGAATGAGGCATTTTTAGTTCAAAAAAATGATTAAACAAAAGATATCTTTTTATCATTTAAATAGAATGAGACAAAATTATTCAATTTTGTCATTTTAAAAGATGAAGGCAAATATATTCACTTTTGTCATTTTTAAGGAATGAGACAAGATATTCATTTTTGTCACTGTAAAAGAATGAAACAAAAACATTCACTTTTATCAAATTAAAATAGTTAAACCCAATTTGTCACCATTATCAATTTATAATAGCTAAAATCCAATTTGTCGCTTTTGTCAAAAATTATAATAGTTAAACAAATTGGTCACTTTTTTCAAAATATAATGGTTAAAAACAAACATTATCATTTTTGTCACATTAGAATTGTCGACCAACAAACATGTTACTTTCATTTGTTTTGTTGAATTAGAACTGTTGACAAACAAAGTTATCATCTTTATTGTTTTGTTGAAAAATTAGTTAATTCAAAATATACATTTTGTCAAAATATTCATTTTTGTCAAAATAGATTAGTTAAAGCAAACCATATATTTTTGTCAAAATATATACTTTTGTCAAGATGGACTAGTTGAATCAAAGTACACCTTTTTGGTCAAATGAACATTTTTGGACAAATAGCTTAGTTGAACCAAAATATACAATAGCTGAAACAAAAGTTACATTTTGTTAAATATGATGTTTGAAAAACAATAATTACATTCTTGTTAATTAGATTTGAAATAACACAAAAATCACATTTTTGGGTTAAATAAAAGAGTTAAACACAAATAGTATTTTGTTAAATAGGTTTGTGTTATAAACAAAAATATTCATTTTGGTTCAGCAAAATGGATGTATCACTTCTTATACATTTTGTTGAAATAGAACTTATATGCAAATATAATAACCATTTTATTTGCATAACATACATATAAAAATCTTTTTTTTTATTTGCAAACTTACATTAGAATTTATATTCAATTATAAGAATCATATTATTGGTCAAAATATACATTAGAATGTATAGGTGTGTTAAAGTGACATCTTTATATGTTAATGCATACATTAGAATTTGTATGCAATTTAAAATAATTTTTTTATGTGTTAGGTTATACATTGAAGGACATATTCAAATGAGATTATTTCTTTTATGTGTTAAAGTTAAGATTAATTACATACAAATAAAGTATAATGAAAATTATCTTTTATTTGTTATCCGCAATAATGTCATATAAATAAATTACATTTTATTAGACATTAGAAATGTATAAGGAAATTATATGAGTCAAACATATTTTATTTTGGCATTAGGAATAAAATATCATGTTTTGTTCATCATCTTCAACATGTTAGCAGTATTATAATGGGTTAAATTCATTAACCAATTATTTATTTATATGAACTATTGTTGGCTGAAAACCCAACACGGGTATTGGGATGTTGGTTGATATACACTAATCCCAATATTTATTTGTATGCCAATCGATAAATTGACAGGCTGCGATGAGCGTTATTATCTCACTTTAATGCTAACACAGTTGTGGACTTCACTCTGGATGTTGAATGGATGGTTTGATGATTATTTATCAATTGTTGTCATTAACATACGAAATCCATATATCCGAAGTTATATGGTAAATAACTGAGTCGCTTTCCGATTCAGAATATCTTTTATATAAAGAATATTTTAAACAAAGAATTTCTTTAAAATAAAGAATATTTTTAAAAGATATTGAAATAAAGAAATTGGATTTTGGGTTGTCGTGGATGGTGTCTTAAATAACACTGTTCTTAAACCCTCTATGAAAGAGTAGATCTTTTAACTAAGATTATTAGTGTTTCAACTTATATTTAGTATTGGAATAAATTGATATATGAATTGGGTTTACCGTGAACTGTGTTTTAAACGACATTTGTTCTTTAACCCAATTAATAGTGAAAATATAATTTGGAATTTATAATCTTTTTATTTAGATTTAAAAAGGAATTTTCCGAAGTCAAGTTTTCCAATTTAATATATTAAATTGGAATTGAATGGAAATATGATTGATAATAATAGAGATAGGCTTCTGTAAAGGAAGACTGTTATTATATATGGAATTTAAATGGCTTTGCTGTTATTCCATTTATATTATTAGTCTGATACAGAAATTTATATCGATTATATATTGATTTGATTTATGTGGAAATTCCATATTTAATGGAAGATGATTTTGGGGTTTATCGCGAACAATATTTTTAAACTTTTCCCATGCTGACGTTGTCGTTCGCATCGAGGCTTCTCTGGCCTGCCTCCGCCGCCGATGGCGTCATCATCACCTCAAAGTAGTAGCGTTGGTGATTTATGCCTAACATCGAGATGTTGGTGCATGGGTCTGCTTTTAACCTTGGTGAAAAGAGAACGATAGAGATATGGTTTTCGGTGGAGTAGGTGAAGAGAGAAGGCTTGCAATGAATGGGTGTTAGCGGGTCGGAGGAATGGGCGGAGTTATGAGCGTATGATCAGAGAAGAAGTGACAGCTCCGCCGTGATCAGGTCGGGTTGGTTCGACCTGATCCGGTTCTGTGTGCTCGATCCGCTGCACATGCATGGGGAGATCCGATCCGACCCGAAGATTTTCATCCTAAAGCATATGCCTTTCTACATATCATTGTACATGATTGAAACGAGGACTTTAACAACGTAGACTTCCAATGCACACTTGCAAATAACTTAATTGTAGTCAACCACAGCTTATGAATTTGCGGATAGTTAGGGTAGAGCCTTCAAAACCAGATTTTATGGACTTAATAATTATATGACCATTCGACCATTTGACATATACTAATGAACTGGTTTTTTTCCTACTTACTTTATATTCTCTAATTTCAACATTGCACATATTGGCACATACCAAAATGCACAAACAGGGGGCATGGATAACCATACTCTAATCTTTGCTATCTCTTGGATAGTACATCGATCATGTCTGGAAGACGCTCAACAAGATTGTCAGAGAAGACTACAGCTCCAGGGTCATATGATAATCCCAATCTCGAGCTATCTCATCAACTTCAGATCCAGAGTAGGACAATGCAGATTCAGACTTTGAAATATAAATCCCTGAAAATTCAGAATCATCTGGAAGTGAAGTCTCCATGGATAAAGAAGAGAAAGAAGGAGTGGGAGACAATCGCGATCTTAGAGAATTTGGATGTGCAACCATCTTAGAAGCACCCGGCGATTCTGTTCATTCAATAATCGACAAACCCAAGCTTAGGCGTATATGTTTGAAACATGGAATCTCTTAGGAAGAAGTCAGAGTAGCCACTGAAACAGAGAGACCCCATAGTCCACCAGAGGGTAACATGGAAATGAGCCGATTGATTTGTAGGGGCCATTCCTCCATTTCTGCCATTCGGCGTCGACATTCTAAGACGAATGCGGATTGCACACATGCAACTCCACCCTAATGCCTATTCCTATCCATATACGTTATACATTGCATACATGGAAATCTTAGCAGTGGAGCTCACTTTCGAAGATGTTAACTTCTTCTATCATTTCAAGCACCGAACAAAGGAAAATCCATCTCTCGTATACTTCGAGTTTGTGCCAAAGAGGAAAATCGGAAATGAAGGATTCAACAATGTAGGAGATGTGAAGCCCAAATAGTTTTACATTATACATCAGGCTGGGTGTGCTAGACGATGGCTTCAGTCGAGTAAGCTTCAAATTTTGACGTTTGTGACGGCCTGTGACGACCCCAAACCCCGTTCCACGATGGCAAGGGTAATCTTTAGAATATAACACACAAACAAATAACAACAGAACAAAAATATATAAATACACCAGATAATGTACAATAGAATACATTGATAAAGATAATCATCAGAGTTACACAGTATACAGGATCATACTTAGTACAAAATATAGTTCAGCTTTACAAAAAATGTCTACAGCGGACTCAAAACATAATATGTACAACAAGAGCTGAACAACATAAAAAGAAAGAGGTGATAGAATCCAGCTTCAGCACCAGCTATCCGGAAAGAGTCTGCTAAAACCTGAATACAAGGCTACCCATGTAGAAAATAGGGCACCCGAGTTTGCAAGTTAAACAAACTACGAGTAAGTCATGGGACTAGTATGAGAAATCTATTAACTTATTTTAATAATAAGGCCAATCACAGGACCACGCCGCTAATGCGGAACGGGTTTACTCCATTGGATTGTCAGTGCTTTAAAATAAGTAAATCATTTAAACATTGCAATGCTTTTTACAAAAATGAAGCCATTATAAGACTCAGTTCCCATCACACAATGCAATGCAAACCGGAGGATAGAGTTTTACCTTATAATGTCCAAAATATGCTTGATACGAATAAAACAAAAGCATTTGATATTATTACTAGTGTTTACATGTTTAAAAAACAATTTCAATCATAAGTATCAATCATAGATGACATGGGTACCATATATCATGTCGCCATATATAGGTATACAATCAAAACTACACGATGTCGTATTTGGAAATTGGATTTCCGTCATGAACCAAGGTAAGGGATCGTCCTTACCACTTCGAGACGCTCTAGCCCATGTCTTAGGATCAGAACGCATCAACCCTTAGGAGCCACAGGGCCGGTCCATACGAGGTGGATTAAAATGCCTGAATAATACGTTTCCCCGCCCTATGGGGCGTAAAACTGGCCGGTATATCTACCAAACCATCCATCGGCTCCGCAAAGACCGAAATAACCGAGGTGCCTCGCATTCCATCATCCACATAAGTCAAACTTGCCAGGGCTTGTAAAACCACTGACACCACTTCTAGCTAGAAAGAAACGCATGTTCTCACTGGATCCTTCTCCTATTTCTGGTTCATACCGGGGTGTGAGGCTCGCGAATCAACGCTAAACACAAAGCTAGCTATTTAAAGCCATGCTTTGATCATCAACCACAAAGCTTTTCTTTTCAACAAAAGATTTGATCACATCAACTTTGTATGCCACGTTGTCCATCTACGACGTCAGACACACATCCATTTACAAGTCCGTTCTGGGTCTGAACGAAACCGGAGGCACCTTATTCCTCTCCCGTATGTCCAATACAGGAGAGAGGCTCTCACACATCCGAATGATCAACAAGTACGTCCGGACAACCACCACTGTAACCTCTTCAGGGCAGCAACTCCCATCAAAGGTATCAATAGCCATCCATTCGATGTGAAGATCCTCGGTCTTGCACCATCTTCATATCTTCGACTTCTAACCGTCGATCAATTATTTGAAATGAGAATTAACTCGGCCTTTTCAAATAATTCACGTATACTTAGAATTTAAAATCAATTCATTTCAATGGTTAAATTATCTGACATCCATAATTCACTTTATTAATGTAATTTTCACGTCAAACACATTCAACCACCTAATATCCAATAAAACAGGTAAATTTGGTTTATTTCCATTCCATATCGTTTATAATATTTTATCACGATTTATTGCTGTTTTTATTTATTTAAATATAGCCAATTTATTCAAACGACGCTTCAGGCCATAACGTGGCCATGGCCCTGTTTTTCTCCAAATTTGATTTACATATATCTGAAAATCTAACCGTTGGTTCTTTACAAATTTTATATCATTGGAAAGATCTTTTCAAAGCGGACCCAACGGTTCCAGTTTTGGGAAAATCCGACGGTCGGATCTCCCGGTACAATCGTTTAAAGTTACGATTTCAAAATACGAACTGCAACGTCGTTATTCGAATTATTTTAATTATATATATATATATATATATATATATATATAATCCATACTGGCGCTGTTTTCATTCAGATTTGAATTAAACATTCCAGACAATCCAACCGTTGGATCTTTGCATAGTTGGTATCGTTGGAAAGATATTTCCAAAGCAAACCCAACGGTTTCGGTTTCGGGAAAATCCGATGGTCGGATCTCCCGGTACAATTATTTGAATTCAAGGTTTCAAAATACGAACTACAACTTCGTTATTCGATTCATTTTAATTATATATATATAAATATAATCCGTTCTTCGATTTCAAAAACCATTTCAACTCATATATGTGATAAAAATGATATTTTTATCCAATAGATATTTATTTCAACACATGACTATTTTTAACAATTCATATATATAGTAAAAATGTGATTTTTATTGTCAAAACAACTTATTTCAAACGCGATTATTTTAACCCTTCGTATATAATATAAAAATGTGATTTTTATTGTTGAAAACAATTTATTTCAAAAATGAAGATTTTTAGCAATTCCTATATATTACAAAAATGTGATCTTTATTGTTAAAACAATTTATCTCCAACATGAATATTTTATATACTTCGCACATACAATAAAAATGTTATTTTTATCGTTCAAACAATCTATTTCGTACATTCAATAAAAATGTTATTTTTCTCGTTCAAACCATTTAACTTTATACATTCGAAAAAATGTTATGTTTATCGTTCAAACCATTTTACTTTATACATTGGATAAAAATGTTATTTTTATCGTTCAAACCAGTTTTTTTCAAAAACGAATATTTTTCCCAACACATGAATATATTTCAATACATGAATATAAATCAAACACAGGAATTTTTCAAAAAAATTCGACAGCATAACGGCAGGGTAGTTAAAACCGGCACCGTCCCGAGTAAGGCTTCTCGCTCTACCTTAAAGCCTCGCAGCTTTTGACAATGGGGATATCAATAATATAGTTCGTACGCAGACGAATTTTCCCATAAACTAATCCTATTGGGATTTCAACCACAATCAATCATATCAAATCAATCATTCGTAGTATTCACCAAATTTCACATCAACCAAATCCAAACAGTCACAACCAATATATATCGTCCATGGTATGTGGACGAGGGGAGTATATATATATATAGATATACATATATAAATATATTACGATTTCATTTCAATATCATTTTAATTCGATTCAATGCACATATGATTTTTACAACGCATATATAACTTATACATCGCACATACAACTTATACAACGCTTATACATGAGGTGTACAACGCTTATATAACTCATATATCGATCGTATAATTTATACATCGTCATTCCATATCATTTATAACTTAGAAATCTCACATTGGGTTCTATTCCTCCAAAAATTATAGAAGGCTGGTCTCTTCTAGAATGTAGAAGACGTCCACATGGTCCCGGTGTCTCTTGTTTCACTGGATTTCGACAACATAGCAAAAATATATGATTTTTATCGTGAAATCAAAATCCGTAGCGCTTTAAAGTGCTATAAACAGTTAAAATAAATTTGGCCGTTGCCTTTCTGAAATTGTTCAAATCTAGGTTTTGATTTATCAGCCAATCCGTGTATCGTTGCGTCGATCAGACTTCACCACGTCCAAGGGCTTGGAGGCACACGCAGAACGAGGTAGGTGGGGCCTAGTTCGACGTTGGCAATATGTGGTGGCGGCGGTTTGAAATCCGTAACTTCGAGGGAGCAGATCTCTTCCAATACGCGATGGTGGGAGGTGAATCAAGTATGGATTTGAAGATTAGGAGTTGATCTTCTAAAAGTTGTACTTGGCCGAGGTGTGATTCGACGTGGATTGGCTGGAATATGGACGGGAACGATGGAGGCTGTTTCTGTCGTCGATCGTGCTTACGAGGAAAGAGAAACACGATTTTTTTATTTTTTTAATTAATGAATGGAATTTCCTGATTCGCCGATATTTATATAAATCATAAAAATACCTGTTTCTCTAAACGAACTCCAATTCAACCCCAACGACTATTGCCCCTAGCTAAATACCCCCATTCCGGGCTAAATTGAATATGTTTCGTAAGCCCATTCGACTGTTTCAGTCAGTTTTCCTTCAAATTAAAATATAAAACATTCAATATTTGATTTGAACTTACATTTCAATTTGTCGGGGCCACATACTGATCCCAAAAATTCCAGAAAAATAAATATAGCTATGATTTGATGATACAGTCCCAACAAAATTAGTTTCGTCGAATTTGGAGACCGTTTGAAAAATGGCCATTTTCTAGTCGATCCAAATTGACTGAAATTAACCAAACACATTTTCCTTTGCCATGCTCACATATTAACTCCACAAATTATGGAATTTGAAACCTATCAATAATTCGACATCCCGGATCCAAAAAAAGTGGTTTCGTCGAAAATGGAGGTCGTTTGCAAAATGTCTATTTTCCAGGGCTATATAAACTCCATAGAGACCTTTCTGAAAATTCATTTGGCCATAACTTTTGATTCCCGCTATGAGATTTTTATTTTTCAGATTCGTTAGAAAGATATTCATAAACAAATTTAATTTTTTTTTGGTTTTACTAAAATCCGTTTTATTTTGCATCCTGTACAGTCAGTCAAAGTTCAAATTCAAATTTTCAAACTGCGGCACCCTTTCAGGCCTTGTTTTATAATTAAAATAAATATATTTATTTTCCAACCTCGATTCAAATAAACTTTTGTTCGTCATTATTTAAAATAATTTATTTCAAATATTCAAAATCCACTAAAATAGCCAAATTAAAATTTTTAAATTAGTTCAGATTTTCCGGGTTGTTACAATCTCTACCACTTAAAATCTTTTCGTCCTCGAAAAGGAACGAAGCCGAAAGTTGTTTAATTAACCAACTCAACTTTCACTCTGGCTTTCATTCTTCAACTTTTCAGTTTCTAAGAATTTTCCAATTCTTCAGAAATTTGGCTAACACCCTAAATTTTCGAAAAATTTCGCCATAATCTCCTTTATACGGGGAGGGGTTTGGAAATTTATTAGCTAGTATTAGGTACCCAGTAAATCCTAATAAGCATGCACATATTTATAGTGATATATTTCGGTGTCCACAGGGGAGTGTGTATAGATCATAACTCCAGAGACTGAATTCTCGTCACCATATAAATGGTTTTTGTGCCTTAATGACCAGAGAGACGTGTTTATTGTCATCTCCAGACTCGTGTGGTTTTTTTTATTAATCTGGCAATTTACCGTTATATTTTATATTGTCCATATCAGTCATCAGTTCAACCTGTAATATATAGTCATCGCCATACAAGCCTCTCGCTCGTATGGTAAACCTTCAACCTCGTCACATAAGATCCAAATGCTTACGTGGTATATGATGAAGTATGCTATCTTACAGAAGTATGCCATGTAGTGTAGTTCAAAATTAATTGTTACTATCCTATGGCGATGTTTATTATTACACACAGAACAACCAGCCCTCCGCATCCAATGGCATTCACAGGAGTTAATATAATAATAAAATTGTACATCCAACTCATTAAGGTTTACCTATTTGTCGGGCACGCAAATAAATTCTTTACTCAACAGCAGATCCATTTACCTGTTCAAACACTTATAATGCACATGTATATATTTCTATCTATTTTTAAATCAGTTCAATATTTGATTCAATTGCATATATTTAACTTCATTCCCTTATTGATTTGATTAACTATCATTCCACTATTTGATTAATCAAATCCTAAATCACACAACATAAACAGCAATCAATTTGTTGATTAACTTTCCAAAAATATACTAATTAATTCGTATACTCTTTTAAAATCATCCAGATTATACGATTAAAATTTCACATCCATGAAAAGGAAAAAACAGTAAAGTAGAAAATAATACAGAAATGCAAAATATGGTAAATGTACCTTGCACCGGAGTTAATCAGAGATATCCACCCTGCACTTGGGATAGGCTTTCTTAATGCTCTCCTCAGTTTCGCAAGTACAGTCTCGCGGATCTCCACTCTATTGCACTTTGACTAAGTGAACCTTCTTGTTCCTCAGTTCTTTAGTTTCTTTGCTAATAATCTTTAGTGGCTCTCTCCTCACTGCCAATTCTGGAGTAATTTCCAAATCTTGGTGCGCGGCTTCTTCCACGACCAAGTCTGGATCATGCACATGCTTTCGAAGTTGAGATACGTGAAACACATCATGTACTCCAGGAAACCACTCAGGCAATTGAACTCTATAAGAGAGAGTTCCAATCCGTTCGAGCACAGGAAATGGACCAATAAATCTGGGCGCCAACTTCCCTGTTTTGCCAAATCGGACTACTCCTCTCATCGGAGAAACCCTTAGATACACATAGTCACCAACAACAAATGATAAATCTTTTCTTCTCGAATCTGCATAGCACTTCTATCGGCTTTGAGCGGTTAGTAATCGTTCTTAATGAAATCGACTTTATCCGCAGCTTCGCGAATCATATCTAGTCCCAATACAAGTCTATTGCTAGGTTCAACCCAACAAGCAAGAGATCTGCACGGTCGACCATGCAATGCTTCGAATGGTGACATTTTTAGGCTCGCTTGGTAGCTGTTTTTGTATGAGAACTCAACCAAATGCAAGTGGTCTTCCCATGATCCGCCAAAATTAATAACACAAGCCCGCAATAAATCTTATAGAATACAATTCACCCTCTCAGTTTGACCATCTGTTTGAGGATGATAAGCGGTGCTTAAGTTTAGTTTCATTCCCAATTCTGCTTGGAATGCTTCCCAGAATTTGCTAGCAAAAATCGGGTCATGATCACTAACGATGCTCATGGGAACTCCATAGAGTTTAACAATTTCTTTAAAATAAATCTGCGCCAGACTCTGAGCAGTTCTATTTGATCTGACAGGTATGAAATGGGCGGTCTTCGTGAAACGATCTACAATCACCCAAATACTGTCATTTCCTTTCCTGGTTCTGGGAAAACCATCTATGAAATCCATAGAAATCTGTTCCCACTTCCAACCTAGAATTTCCAATGGTTGCAACAATCCGGCGAGTTTCTGTTGATCGCTTTTAACTTGTTGACAAGTAGTACACCGACTAACGTACAAGGAAATGTCTTGTTTCATAGATCTCCATCAGAAAGTGCGTTTGATATCATTATACATCTTGCTCACTCCTGGATGGATACTAAGTTTGGCTTTGTGACATTCATCTAATACTTCTCTCTGGAGCTCAGCTACGTTTGGAACACAAATTCGACCTTTCAACCTCAGAATCTCATCGTTATCAACCTAAAAACTCGAGGGCTCGCCTTTCTGAATTCTCTCTCTGATCTTCTGGATGAAGTGATCATCCTTCTGAAGAGCAGATATGTTATCAATCAATGAAGGCATGATGATAAGACTGGCGATGATTACATTCTTTCTGCTGAGCGCATCATCCACAACATTGGCCTTCCCCGGAGTATATAAAATATCAGGATCATATACCACGAGAAATTCTAACCAACACTGCCGTCTCATATTCAGATCTTTCTAGGTGAATAAATACTTCAGTGATTGATGATCGGTATATAATTCAAATTTCTCACCCAATAGATAACGCCCCTAGATTTTCATAGAAAACACGATGGCTAACAATTCAAGATCGTGAGTTGCATAATTCTTCTCATGTGGCTTCAATTGACGGCTAACATAAACGTCTACTTGGCCTCTCTGCATTAATACTGCACCGAGACCTTTTTTAGAAGCATCTGTCCAGACTTTCAAGTCTTGATTGCCATCGATGATCGTTAACACTGGAGCAATTGTCAATCTTAACTTCAGCTTTTGGAAGACTGCCTCACATTCTGGAGTCCAATTGAACCTTGAATGTTTCTTAGTAAGCTTCGTTAAGGAACTAGATATTTTCGAAAAATCCTTAATGAACTTCCAATAATAACTAGCCAATCCAAGAAAACTTCAGACTTCTGTGGGCGTAGTTGGCTGCTTCCAATTTTGAATAGCTGCGATCTTACTGGGATCCACAGAAATTCCTTCTTTTGATACGACATGACCAAGGAATTTTACCTCTTTTTGCTAGAATATACATTTGGAAAATTTTGCTTTTAAAACATTCTTTCTGAGAATTTCTAACACTTGTTCCAAATGTTTTTCATGCTCGCTTTCTGACTTAGAGAAGATCAGAATATCATCTATGAAAACCAGTACGAATTTATTCAATACTTCTCTGAATACCCTGTTCATTAGATCGACGAAATAAGCTGGAGCATTACATAAGCCGAACGGCATTACTAACCACTCATAGAATAAGACTGGACTTCTGAATGCTGTCAAAGGAACACATTCTTTGGCAATACGAAGTTGATGGAAACCTGTAGCTAGGTCCATTCGTGAAAATACTTGCACTCCATTCAATCGATCCAACAAATCATCAATCCGCGGTAATGGATATTTGTTCTTTAATGTCTACTTATTCAAGTCACGATAATCCACACATAGTCTGAGAGTACCGTCTGACTTCGGGACAAACACCACTGCTGCTCCCCAATCAGAAAAACTAGGCCTGATAAAACCCTTCCATACAAGCTATCGAGTTTGATTGTCTAACTCTTCTTTTTTCCTTCAAGGTCATTCTTCGAATAACGTGAACTACTGGCCTTGCATTCGGAATTAAAGAAATCTTGAAATCTATTTCTCTACGCAGAGGTAAGCTAACAACTTCTTCAAACATATCCGCATAATTCTTGACAACAGGGATATTTTCTACGTCGACCGGGGTATTCTCTATAATGACAGGGATATTTTCTTTTTGAGCAAGTGAAACATCCAGAGCTGACCAAAAATCTTTTCAATCAGAATTCGGACCTTCGCATGGTATAAAAATATTGGCAAGCATTGTTTTAACTTTAACAACCCTTTCTGCACATTTAACTTCCGCTTCGTATTTGGTTAACCAATCCAATCCTAAAATAAGATCGAATTCGGTAAAATTCATAATGATCGAGATACAAGGAAATTGGTAATGGGAAAAAGGGACAGGCACTCCACAAATCCAACTAAGATTGAGGGAACCCCCGACCGGATTATGGACAGTCATGGGTGCTTTGAGCTTTTTCAAATTCAAATCCAGTTTCTTTACTGCATTACTTGCAATAAAGCTTCGTGACGTGCCGATATCGAACAGTTTTTTAACTGGAATGTTTTTGACAGTAAGCGTGCCTTATAAAACATCTGGCCTTCCTTGACTAGCTGAGGGTGTTGAAGTTTCTACCACTTCATTTATATGAACCTTTTCAGATTTCTTTAAGAGCCGGCAATCTTTTTCAAGATGACCAGTCCGATGGCATTGACTGCATTTTCTATTCTCTCGAAACTGGTTCTTGTCTTTAAATTTATCCTTCATTCGTTTATTTAAGGGTCCGCAATTTATCGCCAAATGCCCTTTCTGTTTACAATTAGAGCAGGTGGCAGTTGTTACTGGTCCTTTCTCAGGTTCAACCTTTTTCCTATCGAATCTAGGCTTCTTACTGAACTCAGACTTTGTACTTGCTTCAGGATGCGCACTCGTCTCCGGGCTATCAGTTTCGAATTTCCTTTTGTTGCTAGAACTATATTCATCTTCATCGCCCAAAAGACCTTGCTTATCTAGATCTTCATACTGATAAGCCATGTATATCATTTCAGAAAAAGATTGTTGCACATGTGCAGTCACACTACTTTGGTACTTTCTCTTAAGCCCGTTAATAAACCTCAGATTCTTCATCTTTGGATTTTGAATTAAATGCGGGCGAAACGAGAAAGTTCATTGAATTTCTTATGATATTCTGGAATGGTAATATCTCCTTGTATCAGATAGTAAAATTCATCACTTAACCGCTCAGTTGCTTCTGGAGGAATAAATCTTTTATTGAAAATTTCTTTGAATCTATCCCAGGTAATATTACCTTCTGCATTATCTTTGATAACTGTATCCCACCAGATTAAAGCTTCGTATTTGAGTGCCAAGATGCCAGTAATATTTTCTAATCATCTCTCAGCTTGAAACCTTCAAAAATCCTCTCTGCTGGACGCATCCAGGCTTGAGTTTGAATAATGGATTCATAGCCCGAGAACGGTACTCCACCCAGATTCCGATATCTCTTTAGTAGAGCCTCTATATCTGATCCTGGCTGTGACAGCACAGCTGGCTCATTAGATTGTCGAACCATAGGATTATTCCTTCTGCTCCTGCCACTCATTTTTTTCTATGTCTGCAAATAGCAGACCAAGTGTCAGGTCAACAGAAAAGATATTTTAAAGCATAGAGACATATACTTGAATGTAAATGTTTCTATCGGGGTGTATTTCATTCTGCTACACTCATTCTAGGATATTACTGATCCTATCTGAAATGAGTAACCCGTCATAGAATACTGCTGATTCTATTTCTGACGAGTTCATTAATATGTTATATTCCAGAACTAAACTTAACCAAAGCTCTGATACCAAGTTGTGACGACCCCAAACCCCATTCCACGGTGGCAAGGGTAATCTTTGGAATATAACACATTAACAAATAATAGCAGAATAGAAATATATAAATCCACCAGATAATGTACAATAGAATACACTGGATAAACATAATCATTAGAGTTACACAGTATACAGGATCATACTTAGTATAAAATACAGTTCAGCTTTACATAAAATGTCTACATCGAAATCAAAACATAATATGTACAACAGGAGCTGAACAACATAAAAAGAAAGAGGTGATAGAATCCACCTTCAGCTCCAGCTATCTAGAAAGAGTCTGCTAAAACCTGAATACAAGGCTGCCCGTGTAGAAAATAGGGCACCCGAGTTTGCAAGTGAAACAAACTACGAGTTAGTCATGGGACTTGTATGAGAAATCTACTTAACTTATTTTAATAATAAGGCCAATCACAGGACCATGCCGCTAACACGGAATAGGTTTACTCCATTGGATTCCAGTTCTTTAAAACAAGTATATCATTTAAACATCGCAATGCTTTTTACAAAAATGAAGCCATTATAAGACTCAGTTCCCATCACACAATGCAACGCAAACTAGAGGATAGAGTTTTACCTTATAATGGCCAAAATATGATTGATACGAATAAAACAAAAGCATTTGATATTATTACTAGTGTCTACATGTTTCAAAAACAATTTCAATCATAAGTATCAATCATAGACGACATGGGTACCATATATCATGTCGCCATATATAGGTATACAATCAAAAGCGAACGATGTCGTATTTGGAAATTGGATTTCCGTCATGAACCAAGGTAAGGGATCGTCCTTATCGCTTTGAGATGCTCTAGCCCGTGTTCAAGATCAGAACGCATCGACCCTTAGGAGCCACAGGGCTAGTCCACACGAGGTGGAATAAAATTCCTGAACAATACGTTTCCCCGCCCTGTGGGGCGTAAAACTGGACGGTATATCTACCAAACTATCCATCGGCTCCGCAGAGACCGAAATAACTGAGGAGCCTCGCATTTCAACATCCACATAAGTCAAACTTGCTAGGGCTTGTAGAAACACTGACACCACTTCTAGCTAGAAAGAAACGCATGTTCTCCCTAGATCCTTCTCCCGTTTCTGGTTCATACCGGGGTGTGAGGCTCACGAATCAACGCTAAACACAAAGCTAGCTATTTAAAGCCATGCTTTGATCATCAACCACAAAGCTATGCTTTTCAACAAAAGCTTTGATCATAGTAACTTTGTATGCCACGTTGTCCATATACGATGTCAGACACACATCCATTTACAAGTCCGTTCTGGGGCTGAACGGAACCGGATGCACCTTATTCCTCTCCCGTATGTCCAATACAGGAGAGAGGCTCTCACACATCCGAACGATCAACAAGTACGTCCGGACAACCACCACTGTAACCTCTTTGGGGCAGAAACTCCCATTAAAGGCATCGGTATCCATCCATTCGATGTGAAGATCCTCGGTCTTGCACCGCCTTCATATCTTCGACTTCTAACCGTCGATCAATTATTTGAAATGAGAATTAACTCGGCCTTTTCAAATAATTTACGTATATTTAGAATTTCAAATCAATTCATTTCAATGGTTAAATTATCTGACATCCATAATTCACTTTATTAATGTAATTTTCACGTCAAACACATTCAACCACCAAATATCCAATAAACCAGGTAAATTCAGTTTATTTCCATTCCATATCGTTTATAATATTTTATCACGATTTATTGCTATTTTTATTTATTTAAATATAGCCAATTTATTCAAATGACGCTTCAAGCCATAACGCGGCCATGGCGCTGTTTTTCTCCAAATTTGATTTACACATATCTAAAAATCTAACCGTTGGATCTTTACAAATTTTATATCATTGGAAAGATCATTTCAAAGCGGACCCAACGGTTCCAGTTTTGGGAAAATACGATGGTCGGATCTCCCGGTACAACCGTTTAAAGTTACGATTTCAAAATACGAACTGCAGCGTCGTTATTTGAATTATTTGAATTATATATATAATCCATTCTTGCGTTGTTTTCATTCAGATTTGAATTAAACATTCCAGATAATCCAATCGTTGGATCTTTGCAAAGTTGGTTTCCTTGGAAAGATATTTCCAAAGCAAACCCAACGGTTTCGGTTTCGAGAGAATCCGATGGTCGGATCTCCCGGTACAATCATTTGAAATCACGGTTTCAAAATACGAACTACAGCTTCGTTATTCGATTTATTTTAATTATATATTTGTATATATATAAATATAATCCGTTCTTCGATTTCAAAAACCATTTCAACTCATATATGTGATAAAAATGATATTTTTATCCAATAGATATTTATTTCAACACATGACTATTTTTAACAATTCATATATATAGTAAAAATGTGATTTTTATTGTCAAAACAACTTATTTCAAACACGAATATTTTAACCCTTCGTATATAATATAAAAATGTGATTTTTATTGTTGAAAACAATTTATTTCAAAAATGAAGATTTTTACGATTCCTATATATTATAAAAATGTGATCTTTATTGTTAAAACAATTTATCTCCAACATGAATATTTTATATACTTCGCACATACAATAAAAAATGTTATTTTTATCGTTTAAACAATCTATTTCGTACATTCAATAAAAATGTTATTTTTCTCGTTCAAACCATTTAACTTTATACATTCGAAAAAAATGTTATGTTTATCATTCAAACCATTTTACTTTATACATTTGATAAAAATGTTATTTTTATCGTTCAAACCATTTTTTTCAAAAGCGAATATTTTTACCAACACATGAATATATTTCAATACATGAATATAAATCAAACGCATGAATTTTTCAGAAAATTTCGGCAGCATAACGGCAGGGTAGTTAAAACCGACACCGTCCCGAGTACGGCTTCTCACTCTACCTTAAAGCCTCGTAGCTTTTGACAATGGGGATTTCAATAATATAGTTCGTACGCAGACGAATTTTCCCATAAACTAATCCTATTGGGATTTCAACCACAATCAATCATATCAAATCAATCATTCGTAGTATTCACCAAATTTCACATCAACCAAATCCAAACAATCACAACCAATATATATCGTCCATGGTCTACGGATGAGGGGAGTATATATATATAGATATACGTATATAGATATATTACGATTTCATTTCAATTCCATTCAATGCACATATGATTTTTCCAACGCATATATAACTTATACATCGCACATACAACTTATACAACGCTTATACATGAGGTGTACTGTAATGACCCGGATCCTTATGGGTTAATTTTTGAATATTTAATATTTAATTTAAATATTGATTTGATAATATAAGTGAATTTTTATATTAAGTTATTAATTTAATAATCAATTTCGATTTAATATCGAATATATTAAATCATCGTTATGCGAAAATATAATTCAGTTCGAGATTTAAAACTGAATTAAATACAGTTCAGACTTCTGTTTGAATCAGAATAATAATATTAATTGATTATCGAAAAATGAATTGTTTTATAATTAATTTAAAAACAATTTAAACTAATATCTTCTACAGATGATCGAATTGGACTTCGTGACCTATCCCAATAGGTTCGGAATAGTGGTATTACCCTAGAATTGTCAGTTGTTGGGTTCAGAGAGGAGTTCAAAATCAGAGGGAATTTTAATTAGAGGATACCAAATTAAAATAAATTATCTAATTTAGTGGACAAAATCAAAACACCAAGGGGAAAATCAAAGGGGCCACGCAAACCCATTTTAGCCGCACCTTCCCCTTTATAATATAACGTTTCCATTCCTCAGTAGGAATCAAAATCAAAAGCTTCACAAATTAAAATGGCCATTCCTTTTAAATCAGGATTTCCCATTTCGTTTTCTTTACCATTGAAATCAAAGTCCGTTAGTCCCTTAAAACTCGACATCGACGCTCGTGTAGAGAGGAAGGGGGTTCGTCATCATCGATGGGTTGTTATCAGCAAGGGTGGTCCGACGAGGGTATAGGAAGCGCGGCGACTGCCTGTTGAGGACCACGATTGGATTTTTCTGGAGTTCGACAGTAAACAAAGGAGCGCG
This sequence comes from Allium sativum, assembly GCA_030737875.1. NCBI lineage: Eukaryota > Viridiplantae > Streptophyta > Magnoliopsida > Asparagales > Amaryllidaceae > Allium > Allium sativum. Next base: position 607,553,755 of record CM060916.1, on the reverse strand, counting down.
ACTTCAAACTCATGAACTTGGGTTGGATGTCGTCGACACTGGCATCGATGGATGTAGCTGCGATTTCAAGTGGAGTTAGTGGATGTGAGGGCGCGCGATGCTTGTTCTGGCGATTGAAGATTTGAGGCTATCGATGTAAGTTGTGGGTGGCCAGAGGTGAATTTGAGGTAGCGTTGGTTTCAGGTGGAAAGGAGCTCGATGCAGTGGTATTTCATCATCACTGTTAAATGCAGTTACGATAGTGATTTGTGGCGATGATGTTGTGGGTGCGATGTACAGTAATGAATGGAGTGGATCTGATGTTCGCTGGTTTGAGAAATGTACAACAGTGGCTTGTACTGGTGTGAATGGTGATTCGAAGAGGATAAGGGGGATTTCGACAGCGCTGAGTCATTTGAGCGTTAAGAAAGGTGATGCGACTAAATCGAGGGACAGTGCGATGTCAGAAGAGGCACATGGAGTTTGATCGACTAATGCTTTGACTAGGTCAATATGGAAGACGGGAATGAAGTTTGAGCAAGTGGCGTTGGATTTTTATGGATGAATAATCTGCATATTTGGGGTGAAGTAGGTGAAGTGAGACCGAAAATGATACCAATGGAAGGTTTGTCTGCGGTAGAAGCTGAGGCAATACAATGAGATGTTGGGTGATCAGATGGTAGAATACTAAATTCAAAGGGGATAAGGTATAAATTTAATAATTAATTAATTTATTCACTTAAGTTTATATAATCAAAATATTTTTATAATGCGATGTATTAAATTTATACGAGGTTGTAAAAGCAAGAAGTAACGCATTTGGAATCAATCAAAATTAATTTTATTTCAAGACGATTCATAGCCGAGATGATTTGGAAATTTAACAGGATATTCGGCAAAAGGAAAATCAGGTGAGTAAATCTCACTCACCTTTTAGTTAGAATTATTTTTGTATCGTTAAAAATAATTGTTTGTGCTTATTCGAATGTTGTCTGATTGTTTTAAAATACATATTAGCTATTTAGGGTATATATATATTTGGGTTGATGATTGGTTGGATTCCCGCAGTTTCATTAGCGGATGCCCGCAGTTTCATAGCGGATGATTACCCTATGCGCCCCACGCTATGATAGTGGATGACCTTCATACCGCGATACCCTGCCTCGAAGCAGGATGGGTATTACTATGTTGACTAACGTCTGTGGATGCAGGAAAACAGGTTGGAGGAATCCAACTGGATTCCTCAAAAATATATTATCTGTTTGTTGTTTGTTTGATTTCATATATATTCATATATGATGTGTTAAAAATCAAATGATTGAAAATTGGTTGATTTGAATGTTTAAAATATCCCTGGGGCTTGAATATTGCTTCATAAAAATATCAAAAAAGGTATTTGAGATTTTAAAAAGGGAATTCTATTTTTATAAATAGAATTTGAATTTTAAATGAACTATAGAAAATATTAACTTGTTTTGAATATATATGAACGAGTATTGAATTTATAAACTTTGTTTATAAATGAAAAAGTGGGTTTTGAATCGAATTTATAAACTCTGTTTATAAAGGAAAATATGGGATTTGAGTTGAATTTATAAACTTTGTTTGTAAATGAAAAGGTGGGTTTTGAATCGAATTTATAAACTCTGTTTATAAAGGAAAATATGGGATTTGAATTGAATTTATAAACTTTGTTTATAAATATATAATGGGGGATTTTAAGTAAAGTTATAAACGTTGTTTATAAATAAATGCAGAGATATTCAAATAGACTTTGAATATAGAATTTGAAAAGAGAATTCAAATAGACTTTGAATATAGAATTTGAATAATAGAATTCAAATGGAGTTTAACTATAGGATTTGAATATAGAATTCAAATGGGGTTTATAATATAGAATTTGAATAAAGAGAATTCAAATGGGATTTATATTATAGGATTTGAATAATAGAAGATAATAGATTTGGAAAAATAGAAGTGGAATAGACTAAGAAGTTAATTAACAGATTTAATTAACAAGTTGAGTTAAAACGATTGGTATAGTTAAAATAGATTGGACAGGTATAAATATACAGGAACAGGTTTGGAATAAAGTGTTAGAAGGTATATAAATAGAATGCTCGACAAAAAGGTTAATATTTAATTCATATATGAGATCTTATGCGCCGTATCGGCATGCCGCTTGGCTTTTCCTTTTTCTTTTGATTAGAGAGGCCTGTGTGGCAGTTTGGGGATTTTCCCGATGCTCCCGGTACAAAGGAGGTTATGGCGAATTTTTCCGGGAATTTAAGGAGATAGAATATTTTTAAGATAATTTGATAGTTAGAAATTAACATATCAAAATATATAGAAGTCGATAAGAAAACGAACTTAGAAATAGAATAGTATAATCAAAAAGGAAGTATGAGAATAAAATCTAGTAAGAATAGAAAAGGGAAGTGTATACGTGTTTAAAAGTAAATCAGTAGTTGTATGGTATTGATTGTTCGAGTAAGTAGTCTTATCTGTTTTGACGTTATAAATGTTATTCAGTCAAGGTCTGAGAGGTAGTTATACCCCAACTTGATTGATTTCATTATTAATAAATAAACAGTAAGATTTCAGGCTCGAAGATCAATGTTGAATGAGAGTTAGTTGAATATAGTATTTGGGTTGTCGTACCGATGTTTAACACCACATCCGTTTTAACCCAAATAAATGTAAGCTTGGAAATAGAATAATAAATATTTCTAAAGTTAGAAAATAAAGGAGGCGATATATTAAAATATTTGTTTAACAAATATTGATAAAGAAATAGAGAAGAGATTTAATTAATGGAATATTAATTAAAAGCTCACTGATTGTTGGATGTTTGGATGAACACTTGTTTTATTCGGTAGCTAAATCATCGACTATCGAAACACTTGTTTTATTCGGTAGTTAAATCATCGACTATCGAAACACTTGTTTTACTCGATAGTTAAATCACAGACTATCGAAGTTTTGACCATCGTTGTCAATATGGAGAGACCGGTTGGATTATTATCCGAAGAACCACTCCGTATTGGCAGTAGCGTGCGAATCAGATTATATAAAGATAATCGAAGACGGAGTAGAGTGCAAGGACTTTTTCTATTAATAGAAATAGTACCTTCGGCTCATCCTGTTCCTGGGTGACTTGTATGGATGAATGTCTGACAGAGTATTTCCAGAAAGGTCACGTACATTGATTTCTTCAACCGTACCAAGAGTGGAAGCGGAGAAGGAAACTTCTTTAGCTAACACGTAATGTACTGTTGTAAACGTCAATCGGTGATTTGATGGATTTGACGATGTGGCATTCGAAGTGAATCTGGTGTGATGATAAAGCGTAGCCTCTGGTCTCATCAACTGGTAAATGACAGAAATCGGGCAGGCAACATGGCTATGTAGGTCGCACCTATTAGGGTGTATAATCACCTGATCTAGAGTTTCATTTATTTCTAAAAATCTATTGTCGATGCTGTCCCATTCGGAAAACGGTTGCTAATCCCAACCGTTGGTGATATACATTCGATACACTCAAGCGAAATGAGTGGTCGGTCATGTGTGGCTGAGTTGCAAGATGTTCTTGTTGAACTCGGTGTATTCTCCTCTAGAGATATACCAGCGGAAGGTGGTTCCATACCTTGTCATAGTTGGAAATCAAATACCCAATACGTGCTTGCGGTTTATGATTTGTATATATATGTGGAACGTGAGATGCAAACGATCCACTAGATTGTTATCTACTTGATTTAGACATTATTATAATATCAAAAGAGTTTTGATATAAGGATAAGTCAAGTGTTTGGATTTTCATAAGGGAAAAACCCATTCCGTGTTATACGGCGTGGTCTTATGAGATATCATTTAGTTCCTGAAACTGTTTTAAACTGTTTACTCATACCAGTCCCATGACTGACCCGGAGTTTATTTTTTTTTGTTCTACCTAAACTCTTGGGTGCCCAATTTTGTACGGGCAGTCAAGTAGTCGGGATTTACAGATATATCTGAAGAGCTGGAGCAGGAGGCTTCAGGATCATATAGCTATAGTTTATTTCCGCTGTGTTGTAAGTGTTATACCTTGATAATGATGTATATTGAAATACAGATGTATATTTCAAGTTATGTTATATATAAATTATATGTTATTCGTTCCGCTGTGAGGTTCGTGTTACTCTGATGTTGTGTTCTTCTTCTTCTGTTCTAAGTTTCTATCTTATCTTTCCTCACCCTCTATCTTCTTTCTATTAATTTCTTGATTTCTAGTGCAATTTGGGGTGGGACTTGTGTTATTTAGTCGGCTCAAATTGGACCAGATTTTTGGGTCATTACAGTTGGTATCAGAGCTTAGGTTGAGCGAATACCTAGGCTTGTTGGAATGTGCTCATTAGAGATAGGATCAGTAGTATCCTAGAATGAGTTGAGTGTATATATATACGAGAGAGCGTACTTGTTATTTGATATAAAAACTGTTTTATATTGCGTTGACTAGTCTGTTGAGTGGATTATAAATTTTGGTCGAATCGTGGGACGCCACGATGTCGATAGGAGTTTATAAACACTTGAACAGAAGATTGGACATGATATTGTTTTAAATAGTTAAGTTAATTGTTAGGATTATAATCAGAAATAGTTATATATATAACCAATGGAATTTGTATATGAAATCAAATATACAAATGAGATAAATTGAAATTGAATTCCAACCAAAACTCAGAATTTAAAATCCTGGGAGTTTGGAAAATATTTTTCTAAATGGAGTTTGAAGGAAATATAGTACTGAACTCATTCAGTAGCTGGGAAATAATTCTGATGATGGTCGCAACATCATCAGTGTTCATTTTCGAGTTTCTAAGTGATGAATTGCTGCCTTAGAAAAGTTTTGATGGAAATTTGTTTGAAAAGAAAACAAGTTGTTTGGAAATTCAAATGTTTTGAATTTGAGATAGATAAATATATGTACATATTTATATTACTTCAAAGGAATTTTGAAATGAGAATTGGAATATAGATTTCAAATAGAAGTAAAATAAAGGAATTTGAATATATATATAATTCAAATAGAAGTGAAATAGAATTTGAATTCAAAGGAATTCAAATGAGTTTGAATAAAGAAAATTCAAATAGAAATTGTATAAGAAAAATTGAAATGGAATTTGAATTCAAAGGAATTCAAATGGATTTGAATAAAGAAAAGTCAAATAGAGATTTGAATATTAGAATTCAAATGGAGAATGGTTAAATAGAATTTCAAAGAGAATATAAAGTGGAGGTTGAATATTAGAATTCAAGAAAATATAGAGTTTGAAATAGAATTTAAATTCAAAGGATTTCAAATAGAAATTGAACAAAGGAATTTAAATAGAAATTGAATAAAGGATTTCAAATGGAATTTGAAAAGAAGGGATTTGAAATGGGTTTTTGAATGAAGGATTTCAAATAGAAATTGAAGATAAGAAATTCAAATAGAATTTGAAGATAAGGAATTGAAATAGAATTTGAATAGAAGAAATTCGAATAGAAATTGAATAGAAGGAAATTCAAATATAGAGTTTGAATAAAGAGATTCAAATGGAATTTGAATACTGTAAATATATAGGATTTGAATATTAGAAGTGAAATAGATCGGGAATATTATGTTGAAATGGAAAAATGGATTAGATACATATTAAAAATATATCAGAATGGAGTTGAATTTATTATAAACGAAGTTAAAACGTTTATATTTATAAATATAATTAAAACGAGCTCGTCGTAGCACGGCAGTTCGCGAATTGGCGATTCGAACTTCAATTTAGTATACAGAACTCAATTGAAGTCGGAATTCTTTGAAACAAGAATTGTCGGGACCGGTTGAACGATAGTTTTCTAATGAGAGAGAAAAATCTGGATTTCGTCGTATAGATTTTGAGTTATGTCAAAATCAAATTTTTAGAAAAGCAGCGCCAGAACCATTATAAAACCATAATGGTTTAATTAAATAAATAAAAGGATCTTCAGGAAATAAAATCCGAGTTGACATTAGAAAAATCCAGACTGGAGATATAAAATAAATATGAACTCCAGTGAAGTAAGTGAAATGATTTTTAAGACAAAAATCATATTTTAAATGGTTAAATAGAATTAACTAAATTGGAGAATAATTAGTTAAAGGAAATTTGAATCGAAACTGGGTTTTTGGATAAGTGAAAGAGATTGAGAATTTATATTCGAAATCGAATATATAACTCGAGTTGAAAATATAATTAGATTAGTTTATAATTAAGTTGACATATATTTGAACAAGTTATATTCAAATAAAAAGAGTGAAATAGGCAAAACGGTTAATTAGCAACTAGTTAATGGGAATTTGAATGATTGAAATTAAATTTAACTTAAGTAAGTTAAATAGATCGAAATGAATGAATTGAGTAAAATCAATGTGAATGAAATATGAATTGGGTATGAATAAAGGAAATATATTTGTAACACAAATACAAAGGAAGTTATGTGCAAACAAATAGAAGGAGAAATATTTGTAAAAACATTTACAAATAGAATTTAAAAAGGAAATATTTGTAAAACATTTACAAATAGATTCAATGGAAATATTTATTTATTTGTTAAATAAATAGAATGTTATAAATGAGATATTTATTTGTTAAATAAATAGAATTTAATCAAAGGAATATTCAGAAGATGAATAGAAAATGGAAATCTGTTTTAACAGATAAGTAGAAAAGATTAATTTATAAATAACAGTTTATAAATTAAATTAAATATTTATCATTCGATAAATGGAATATATAAGTCTGAACTTATACAGAGAAGAGATATTGGTTTTTAACACCGATAGTTTTAAATAGAAGGGGTACACAACACTTGTATAAGTAAAGTAATGTTATTAAAGAGAACATTTATAAAGTGAAGAACCGTTACTAAAAGTAAATCTTTATAAATGAATAAACGTTATCCAATAGGAGTTATTCGAATAGGAGAAGTCGATCAGAGTTAGAAATAATCGATTAGAGTTAGAATAAATCGATTAGAGTAAGAATTAACCAGTTAGAGTTAATCAGTTAGGGTTAATCCGTAGAGTTAATTGAATATTAGTTATTCAATTAGAATTTATCAAATATTTGTTATTCGAATTAAGAGTTAACCAGATAGAGTTAATTGAACATAGTTAATCGAATTAGGATTTAATTGAATGTTAGTTATTCAATTAAAGTTAATCGAATATAGTTATTGAGATAGAGTTAGTCAAACATAGTTACTCAGGATAATTTGCCATTTCGTACGACTGCTAGCGTAATTCGCAGGGCTGCAGATAGCCTAGGGCTGTCGGATGTTTCCTGGGGGAATCAGGCGTAACCATTGTGATCGCTGCGATCTAGAGTCAAGCGAATGGAGTTAAATCAAATATTAGTTATTCAAATAGAATAAAAGGAGTTATCGAATATAGTTTATTCGAATAAAGTTAAAAGGAGTTATCGAATATAGCTTATTCAGAAGGAGTTAAGTGAAAAGAGCTAATCAAATAGAGTTAATTGATAAGAGTAAATTGAATAGAGAAAATCGAATATAGTTTATTCGAAGAAAGGATTTCGAATCTAGTTATTCGATAGAGAGATTATCGAATATAGTTATTCGAAGGGAGGAGTTATCGAATAAGGATTTATTCGAAAGAGAGACGTAAGGAAGTTTGAAATGTTGAGTATCAACATAAATAAGATTTTGAAAAGTTAATGGGTTTGTAGCACTTTTTCTACCTTAGCAATTTCGAGGACGAAATTATTTTAAGTGGGGAAGATTGTAATGACCCGGATCCTTATGGGTTAATTTTTGAATATTTAATATTTAATTTAAATATTGATTTGATAATATAAGTGAATTTTTATATTAAGTTATTAATTTAATAATCAATTTCGATTTAATATAGAATATATTAAATCATCGTTATGCGAAAATATAATTCAGTCGAGATTTAAAACTGAATTAAATACAGTTCAGACTTCTGTTTGAATCAGAATAATAATATTAATTGATTATCGAAAAATGAATTGTTTTATAATTAATTTAAAAACAATTTAAACTAATATCTTCTACAGATGATCGAATTGGACTTCGTGACCTATCCCAATGGGTTCGGAATAGTGGTATTACCCTAGAATTGTCAGTTGTTGGGTTCAGAGAGGAGTTCAGAATCAGAGCAAATTTTAATTAGAGGATACCAAATTAAAATAAATTATCTAATTTAGTGGACAAAATCAAAACACCAAGGGGAAAATCAAAGGGGCCACGCAAACCCATTTTAGCCGCACCTTCCCCTTTATAATATCACGTTTCCATTCCTCAGTAGGAATCAAAATCAAAAGCTTCACAAATTAAAATGGCCGTTCCTTTTAAATCAGGATTTCCCATTTCTTTTTCTTTACCATTGAAATCAAAGTCCGTTAGTCCCTTAAAACTCGACATCGACGCTCGTGTAGAGAGGAAGGGGGTTCGTCATCATCGATGGGTTGTTATCAGCAAGGGTGGTCCGACGAGGGTATAGGAAGCGCGGCAACTGCCTATTGAGGACCGCGATTGGATTTTTCTGGAGTTCGACAGTAAACAAAGGAGCGCGACTTCAAACTCATGAACTTGGGTTGGATGTCGTCGACACTGGCATCGATGGATGTAGCTGCGATTTCAAGTGGAGTTAGTGGATGTGAGGGCGCGCGATGCTTGTTCTGGCGATTGAAGATTTGAGGCTATCGATGTAAGTTGTGGGTGGCCAGAGGTGAATTTGAGGTAGCGTTGGTTTCAGGTGGAAAGGAGCTCGATGCAGTGGTATTTCATCATCACTGTTAAATGCAGTTACGATAGTGATTTGTGGCGATGATGTTGTGGGTGCGATGTACAGTAATGAATGGAGTGGATCTGATGTTCGCTGGTTGGAGAAATGTACAGCAGTGGCTTGTACTGGTGTGAATGGTGATTCGAAGAGGATAAGGGGGAGTTCGATAGCGTTGAGTCGTTCGAGCGTTAAGAAAGGTGATGCGACTAAATCGAGGGACAGTGCGATGTCAGAAGAGGCGCATGGAGTTTGATCGACTAATGCTTGGACTAGGTCAATATGGAAGACGGGAATGAAGTTTGAGCAAGTGGCGTTGGATTTTTATGGATGAATAATCTGCATATTTGGGATGAAGTAGGTGAAGTGAGACCGAAAATGATACCAATGGAAGGTTTGTCTGCGGTAGAAGCTGAGGCAATACAATGAGATGTTGGGTGATCAGATGGTAGAAAACTAAATTCAAAGGGGATAAGGTATAAATTTAATAATTTATTTATTTATTCACTTAAGTTTATATAATCAAAATATTTTTATAATGCGATGTATTAAATTTATACGAGGTTGTAAAAGCAAGAAGTAATGCATTTGGAATCAATCAAAATTAACTTTATTTCAAGACGATTCATAGCCGAGATGATTTGGAAATTTAACAGGATATTCGGCAAAAGGAAAATCAGGTGAGTAAATCTCACTCACCTTTTAGTTAGAATTATTTTTATATCGTTAAAAATAATCGTCTGTGCTTATTTGAATGATGTCTGATTGTTTTAAAATATATATTAGTTATTTAGGGTATATATATATATATTTGGGTTGATGATTGGTTGGATTCCCGCAGTTTCATTAGCGGATGCCCGCAGTTTCATAGCGGATGATTACCCTATGCGCCCCATGCTATGATAGTGGATGACCTTCATACCGCGATACCCTGCCTCGAAGCAGGATGAGTATTACTATGTTGACTAACGTCTGTGGATGTAGGAAAACAGGTTGGAGGAATCCAACTGGATTCCTCAAAAATATATTATCTGTTTGTTGTTTGTTTGATTTCATATATATTCATATATGATGTGTTAAAAATCAAATGATTGAAAATTGGTTGATTTGATTGTTTAAAATATCCCTGGGGCTTGAATATTGCTTCATAAAAATATCGAAAAAGGTATTTGAGATTTTAAAAAGGGAATTCTATTTTTATAAATAGAATTTGAATTTTAAATGAACTATAGAAAATATTAACTTGTTTAGAATATATATGAACGAGTATTGAATTTATAAACTTTGTTTATAAATGAAAAAGTGGGTTTTGAATCGAATTTATAAACTCTGTTTATAAAGGAAAATATGGGATTTGAATTGAATTTATAAACTTTGTTTATAAATGAAAAGGTGGGTTTTGAATCGAATTTATAAACTCTGTTTATAAAGGAAAATATGGGATTTGAATTGAATTTATAAACTTTGTTTATAAATATATAATGGGGGATTTTAAGTAAAGTTATAAACGTTGTTTATAAATAAATGCAGAGATATTCAAGTAGACTTTGAATATAGAATTTGAAAAGGGAATTCAAATAGACTTTGAATATAGAATTTGAATAATAGAATTCAAATGGAGTTTAACTATAGGATTTGAATATATAATTCAAATAGGGTTTATAATATAGAATTTGAATAAAGAGAATTCAAATGGGATTTATATTATAGGATTTGAATAATAGAAGATATTAGATTTGGAAAAATAGAAGTGGAATAGACTAAGAATTTAATTAACAGATTTAATTAACAAGTTGAGTTAAAACGATTGGTATAGTTAAAATAGATTGGACAGGTATAAATATACAGGAACAGGTTTGGAATAAAGTGTTAGAAGGTATATAAATAGAATGCTCGAAAAAAAGGTACGTATTTAATTCATATATGAGATTTTATGCGCCGTATCGGCAAGCCGCTTGGCTTTTCCTTTTTCTTTTGATTAGAGAGGCCTGCGTGGCAGTTTGGGGATTTTCCTGATGCTCCCGGTACAAAGGAGGTTATGGCGAATTTTTCCGGGAATTTAAGGAGATAGAATATTTTTAAGATAATTTGATAGTTAGAAATTAACATATCAAAATATATAGAAGTCGATAAGAAAACGAACTTAGAAATAGAATAGTATAATCAAAAAGGAAGTATAAGAATAAAATCTAGTAAGAATAGAAAAGGGAAGTGTGTACGTGTTTAAAAGTAAATCAGTAGTTGTATGGTATTGATTGTTCGAGTAAGTAGTCTTATCTGTTTTGACGTTATAAATGTTATTCAGTCAAGGTCTGAGAGGTAGTTATACCCCAACTTGATTGATTTCATTATTAACAAATAAACAGTAAGATTTCAGGCTCGAAGATCAATGTTGAATGAGAGTTAGTTGAATATAGTATTTGGGTCGTTGTACCGATGTTTTAACACAACATCCATTTTAACCCAAATAAATGTAAGCTTGGAAATAGAATAATAAATATTTCTAAAGTTAGAAAATAAAGGAGGCGATATATGAAAATATTTGTTTAACAAATATTGATAAAGAAATAGAGAAGAGATTTAATTAATGGAATATTAATTAAAGGCTCACTGATTGTTGGATGTTTGGATGAACACTTGTTTTATTCGGTAGTTAAATCATCGACTATCGAAACACTTGTTTTATTCGGTAGTTAAATCATCGACTATCGAAACACTTGTTTTGTTCGATAGTTAAATCACAGACTATCGAAGTTTTGACCATTGTTGTCAATATGGAGAGACCGGTTGGATTATTATCCGAAGAACCACTCCGTATTGGCAGTAGCGTGCGAATCAGATTATATAAAGATAATCGAAGACGGAGTAGAGTGCAAGGACTTTTTCTATTAATAGAAATAGTACCTTCGGCTCATCCTGTTCCTGGGTGACTTGTATGGATGAATGTCTGACAGAGTATTTCCAGAAAGGTCACGTACATTGATTTCTTCAACCGTACCAAGAGTGGAAGCGGAGAAGGAAACTTCTTTAGCTAACACGTAACGTACTGTTGTAAACGTCAATCGGTGATTTGATGGATTTGACGATGTGGCATTCAAAGTGAATCTGGTGTGATGATAAAGCGTAGCCTCTGGTCTCATCAACCGGTAAATGACAGAAATCGGGCAGGCAACATGGCTATATAGGTCGCACCTATTAGGGTGTATAATAACCTGATCTAGAGTTTCATTTATTTCTAAAAATCTATTGTTGATGCTGTCCCATTCGGGAAACGGTTGCTGATCCCAACCGTTGGTGATATACATTCGATACACTCAAGCGAAATGAGTGGTCGGTCATGTGTGGCTGAGGTGCAAGATGTTCTTGTTGAACTCGGTGTATTATCCTCTAGAGATATACCAGCGGAAGGTGGTTCCATACCTTGTCATAGTTGGAAATCAAATACCCAATACGTGCTTGCGGTTTATGATTTGTATATATATGTGGAACGTGAGATGCAAACGATCCACTAAATTGTTATCTACTTGATTTAGACATTATTATAATATCAAAAGAGTTTTGATATAAGGATAAGTCAAGTGTTTGGATTTTCATAAGGGAAAAACCCGTTCCGTGTTATACGGCGTGGTCTTATGAGATATCATTTAGTTTCTGAAACTGTTTTAAACTGTTTACTCATACCAGTCCCATGACTGACCCGGGGTTTATTTTGTTTTGTTCTACCTAAACTCTTGGGTGCCCAATTTTGTACGGGCAGTCAAGTAGTCGGGATTTACAGATATATCTGAAGAGCTGGAGCAGGAGGCTTCAGGATCATATAGCTATAGTTTATTTCCGCTGTGTTGTAAGTGTTGTACCTTGATAATGATGTATATTGAAATACAGATGTATATTTCAAGTTATGTTATATATAAATTATATGTTATTCGTTCCGCTGTGAGGTTCGTGTTACTCTGATGTTGTGTTCTTCTTCTTTAGTTCTAAGTTTCTATCTTATCTTTCCTCACCCTCTATCTTCTTTCTATTAATTTCCTGATTTCCCGTGCAATTTGGGTTGGGACTTGTGTTATTTAGTCAGCTCAAATTGGACCGGATTTTTGGGTCATTACATGTACAGTGCTCATATAACTCATACATCGATCGTATAATTTATACATCGTCATTCCATATCGTTTATAACTTAGAAATCTCACATTGGGTTCCACTCCTCCAAAAATTGTAGAAGGCTCACAAAAATATTCGGTCTCTTCTAGAATGTAGAAGACGTCCACACGGTCCCGGTGTCTCTTGTTTCACTGGATTTCGACTGCATAGCAAAAAGATATGATTTTTATCGTGAAATCAAAATCCGTAGCGCTTTAAAGTGCTATAAACAGTTAAAATAAATTCATCCATTACCTTTCTGAAATTGTTCAAACCTAGGTTTTGACTTATCGGCCAATCCGTGTATCGTTGCGTCGATCAGACTTCACCACGTCCAAGGGCTTGGAGGCGCACGCAGAATGAGGTTGGTGGGGCCCAGTTCGACGTTGGCAATATGTGGCGGCGGCGATTTGAAATCTGTAACTTCAAGGGAGCGGATCTCTTCCAATATGCGATGGTGGGAGGTGAATCAAGTATAGATTTGAAGATTAGGAGATGATCTTCAAAAAGTTGTACTGGGCCGAGGTGTGATTCGACGTTGATTGGCTGGAATACTGACGGGAACGATGGAGGCTATTTCCGTCGTCGATCGTGCTTACGGGGAGTGAGAAACGTGATTTTTTTTATTTTTTTAATTAATGAATGGAATTTCATGATCTGCCGATATTTATATAAATCACAAAAATATCTGTTTCTCTAAACGAACTCCAATTTAACCCCAACGACTGTCGCCCCTAGCTAAATACCCCCATTTCGGACACAATGGAATATGTTTCGTAATCCCATTCGACTGTTTCAGTCAGTTTTCCTTCAAATTAAAATATAAAACATTTGATATTTGATTTGAACGTACATTTCAATTTGCCGGGGCCACATACCAATCACAAAAATTCCAGAAAAATAAATCTAGCTAGGTTTTGACGATATGGTCCTAACAAAACTAGTTTTGTCGAATTTGGAGACCATTTGAAAAATGGCCATTTTCTGGTCGATCCAAATTGACTGAAATTAACGAAACACATTTTCCTTTGCCGCGCTCACATATTAACTCCAAAAATTATGGAATTTGAAACCTAGCAATAATTCCACATCCCGGATCCAACAAAAGTGGTTGCGTCAAAAACGGAGGTCGTTTGCAAAATGTCTATTTTCCAGGGCTATATAGACTCCATTGCGACCTTTCTGAAAATTCATTTGGCCATAACTTTTGATTCCCACTATGAAATTTCGATTTTTCAGATTCGTTAGAAATATATTCGTACAGATTTAAATATTTTTTGTTTCACTAAAATCCGTTTTATTTTGCATCATGTACAGTCAGTCAAAGTTCGAATTCAAATTTCTAAACTGCTGCGCCCTTTCAGGCCTTGTTTTATAATTAAAATAAATATATTTATTTTCCAACCTCAATTCAAATAGACTTTTGGTTGTCATTATTTAAAATAATTTATTTTAAATATTCAAAATCCACTAAAATAGCCAAATTAAAATTTCTAAATTGGTTCAAGTTTTCCGGGTTGTTACACGGCCCGCCCCGCACCAGCCGATATTACCAATGAAAGTGCGTTGTGCCGATGTCCAACCAGCACGGGACGGTCACCAAAGAAAGGAAAAGAGAGGAATTTTGAACTAACAAGGAACCTGTAGCATATCTCACAGTGCATGGAGTAAAATATAATAATAACATACTTTGACATAAAACAGGCGAGACAGTGCATAAGCTGAAAACTAAACATCGTAGCAGCGGAAAATCCAAATACAGCTTATGTTCCACTTCATCATTATTACAACTTTAAAACTATCTCTAAATAAAAAGAAAGGAAAGGTACACTACTAATGCCCAAAGTAGTGACCAACAGCGACACAGGGAGAATATATAGAGAATAGTACGTGAAAGCCTTCTACTCGTCTCCGGACAGCTACTCGTGCACAACCAGCTAACCTGTCTCTAGCCTGCCCGTTTAAGATCACCCAAAGTAATAAGAAGAGACATAAAACTCTAGGTCAGACAAAAGTCTGGTATGTGCGATAAGCAACAAAACAGAACAATAACAGGTATACTAAACCATAGCTGAACCTGGACCTGCAACCAAAGAGTTAGCACACAAGATGTAGAATACTCAAAGGTGACACTAATGTATTGTGTAAAGATACAGGGGTGTGTGTGTGCATGTCATAATGATGGCAAACAATCAAGCATAGCAACCATCCTCACAGCTCTCACTCAGTGCGTAAAACATACAATATCCACCACTTTGATCACCCAAATCCTTACTATGATCACTCTGCCCCCATGGAGTCATGGCGACTCCATTGCACTGATTCATATCCACTAGTCCTTGCTATGTTCACTCTGCCCCATGAAGTCATAATGACTCCACTGCACGGGCTCATAGCCATGCTACGATCACTCTGCCCCCATGGAGTAATAACTACCCCACTGCGCTGATACATAGCCTAACATCCGTCTTGGTGGTGAATCAAAGTTATGGACGTCGATAACCCCTTAGCACACGTCCCACAACAAAGCCCAATCATGAAGTTGACTCGTTGGTTCCCAACTGGATCCTGAGTACAATCTTCCCATTTGGACTACCTTTGCGTCTCGGATTTTGGTCATTATCATCCCGTTCGTACTTTAGTTCCATTCAGTTCATTCGCTATCCAGACTTGAAGATCGGTTCGTGGATCCCCCTAGGCATCGGTTCATGGCTCGCCCTCCTTTTCTCGGCTCGTGATGATGCTCCACTCGTGACCCATGGCTCGTGACACCACATTCGGATCGTGGGACCCTCTGGTTCGTGATAATGGATGCTCCACGGATCATGGTTCCCTGCTTGGCTTGGCTCGTGATATGTTGTTGGTGACATGCTTGGCTCGTGAGGCTATCTCACGAATGGAGGGCTTAGGTCGTGATGGCTCTCCACAATCGGGTCGGGTCGTGATAGCTCTCCACGGTCAGGTCGGGTCGTGATACCGTAGTCACGAACGGGATTGGCAAATTTCCTGCAACTCGTTCCAGCAAGCTATTTACGCCATTCGACGGCGTTTTCGATCAATTTAACTTTTCTACGCAATCACAAATCATTCCAAACAGTCATAGCAACATGTATGATCAACCATAAACACCAAAACAACAAATAATCATGATAATATAGATCAAGCATACCCAAAACCCTTGTTTTTCCATAATCATGTTTAAGCGTAACTAACCTTAGGATTAGCAAAACTTAACCAAATTAATCCAAATTTCTAACAGAGGCCTAAATCAACACTTCGAGATTTATAAATATTTTTCCAGAATTTAATCATGTATAAATTCACTAATCATCACTAATTACCCTTAATTAACCTTAATTAGTGTAAAAACAAGGCTATTCACTCACCTTTGCCACAATTAAACTCAGATATGAAACTTTTGGACAAAATGGTTCGGATTCTAATACACTCCAGCAACACTACCTCGATTTTTGTGCTAATCCTCTCTGATTTGATGTAGATTTGGCTTAATTTGTGATTAGAAGGTGATTTGGGGTGTTTTAGCAAGTGGAGGCCATTGCTAGGGTTCAAAGGTTGTAAGTGGCGACTAAGAAATGAAATAAAAACTGATTTACTAACTCATCTCAGCCCTCCCATAACCCTAACCCCGAAATGGGTTATGGGCCCTCTTGCTAATCACCCAAATTAGGCCCGGTTAAGCTGTTTTTCACCTTCTAAACCTTGTTTCAGCCATATCTCCTAAACGGTGAGTCTGTTTAGCTAATGTGACACTCTACGGAAAGATAAACCATCATCTTGATCTAATGGAAGTGGTTTCAAGTCAAAACTCCTTACCAATCAAAAGTTATGGTCGAAACAAGATCAGCTAGGGGCAAAACGATCATTTAAAAATCGGCAAAAATCATGAACATGGGAAATTACCCCAATAGTTGTCTCCCAAAGTTACATGACCATACGACTTCGTATGTGAAAGAAATAAATATTCTACGATCCTTCGATGCGTAGAATGCGAGTCGTTACAACGTTCTTGCTTTTATCGTTGTAACGAATGTACTAACTTATCTTTTTATTTGTAGTTGTGAACCCAAGGAAGGAAGAGCACCAAGTATATTGGGACCGCCTAAGTCGTTTACTAAACGCTGACCCAGATCTCTTAAACATCAGAAAATGTTTGGTGGATGACTGTCTTCATCGTTATCGTCTGCTTGCCATAATTCGGAGTATAGGACACGGGGAAGGTGCTTATGTTGATGTGCCCCCAACCGAGGGACAAGCTATAAATTCAATTGAGAGGGGGAGAGTTCGACAAATCAAGAACATGCCGGCTCCGGTCAGGAATTACAATTAGGAGACCAAAGAACAACAAAAAAAGGAGAATCTGATTGCACTTCAGAAAAGTCTTTCTCCCATGTCGATCCAAGACGATGAAGCTTTAAACGTACCCGCTTGGGATAAGCAACAAGATAATGATCCGAAAGATGCTTCTATTACCGAGAGACAGCTTTCTCTGAGTACTCTGTCTCCATCGAAATCTCCCATCTACGACTCTCAGTTTGAGAAATCTATATACTCGGGTCCAAATAAACTACCCTACCTGACAAGATTTTCACCAGAGATTTTGACACAGATTTCTTCTTCCCTACATTTGAAGAGGAGGTTACTCCCGAAAAAGCTAGGGAGATCACACAGACAAGCCTAACTCCGGGCTCTGGTCTGTTGGGGGATCACTTAGGATATGCACTATACTTTCACTACACGTCACGGTACCCGTGTACTATACCAATCCCAACATCTAATACATATTTGTGCTATTTTGCAGGAAGAATGCCTTGTCGGAATTACAATATCAAGAATGTTCGCGCAAGCTTACCCCGATATGGTTCCGACACCAAGCATGATCAACATGAAAGCCGCGGGAGAGATGACAGGAGACGTCATCAATCTAAATACCATCGATCCTCCCATTCTCGGTCTCCGCCTCGCTCCGACTTAGAAAAGTACAAGCGCCATTCCACTCATCGTGAGGGTGATAGGTACATTCCCAAGGATCCAACTTCTTCGAAAGAACCACATCCCTAGGACAAACCACCGAAGAAACATTCTGAACTGAAGGATAAACTGAAGGAATTGGGAAAAGAGGTGGAGAAAAGTAAAGCGGCGTCGGAACATCGATATCACTCCAACGAGGCATTACTAGAACACCATTTCGAGAATATGCATTTTGTTCCAGCCCTTGAGCCGGTACCTTCGAAGTGGGCAGATGAAGTCAAGACTAAGATAGACTTGGTGGATAAGCAATACAAGGAAATGCACAAGTATTCGCGAAATATTTCTAAGATCATCCGAGACCTTTTAGCGGATATAAGTCACATAAAGGAGATGGCTGAATACGATGCGAAGTCTATAGAAAACACAGAAAAAGAGCTCAAGGATGTGCATGTCAAACTTGCCCTCCCACGGCGTGATATTGATAACTACAAGAAGCAGTATGAAGAACTGCAAAAGCACTACTATACCAAGATCCATTACCATAGCCAGGAGCGCACATCCTTAAAGAAGCAGGTCAAGGATGCTAAGTCGGAGAGTACCAAGGCGAAGTTATCTTGTTCTCGCCTCGAATAGGGGAAGGCGGAGTTAGAAAAGAAATATGTCGATCTGGAGGCCAAGCTAGCAGAGGTTGAGGCTAGGGCAATCTTAGCTGAGGGAATGCCAATATTACCATCAAATCTGCTGCCGATTCTAGTGCGCAGCTTGCAGAAGCCCAGAAGTAAATAGACGGATACGGTGAGCTTATGATAGAATTCTTGGCCTAGGTGCTTAGGACTCGCGGCATTTCCTAGATCTGAGACTACTAAAAAACTCTGGTTGATGTGTGGGATCGTACTATTGATGATGCGAAGCGGAGGCTTAAATTTAACACCATTAGTGAGGAAGAGGTCATGAAAAATTATCTAAGAGGCAAGGAACTGGAGCGTTTGGCTGAAGAAAGGAGGCTGGTCCATGCAATTGTAGAGGAGGAGAGGCGTCAAACCATAAGGAAGGATACTCTCGAAATAGGCTCTAGTTCTTCATCTACTGCTCCTGGGGCTACTAAAACGAAAGGGTATGATCCTGATCATCCAGAGATTCCAAAGGTAGCACTCCTATCCTAATCGTCGAATCAACTTCTGAAGATTCGATTACTCCTGCCGACAAGTCATCTGAAGGTATATCCACCTTTTCGCCTCAATTTATTAAAGCCATTGTAGCATGTCATCGTATTGTAGAGAAAACAATAGAAAAGCTTATGTTGTCTCCCAAGCTAATAGCTGTTGCTTCTCATTCTTTAGGTGCAAAGCCTGCCGAGGAGACCGAAGAGGAGCAAGAAGAGGTTGCTGACAAAGCCATCGTGTCGTCCAGTGCTGAAGTTCCAAAAGACGGGGATGTGATAGATGCCTTAAAAGACATTGACGACGATGGAGGCGAGGGAGACGACGATGTTGTTGTGACTGGGACTCGGGCGAGACGGAAAGAAAGGCAAAGAACGATGAGCTTTTAAAAGCCAAAGTTGAGGAAGAATTCGAAGAACCCTGCAACATGGATCCAATCCATGCAATTGCTCCTGGTACAAGTTGATTGTCAAGCTTTCTTCTCGGTCTATCACTGAACAGTTAGCTCAGGAATCCTCTGCCAACCCAAATGTACCTCCCTTAGACAAGAAAAGGAAAAAGCATATTCTCACTAATGCTGAGAGAGAGGAGAAGGAGAAGCTTAAAGCCGCTAAGAAGTCTAAAAGCCCGAGTGAAATGTAGTCTAGTCTTTTCATTTTGCTTTCCACTGGCCTTTTGTTATAGTGAGTGCGGCCCTCACGCTTTTGATTAGCTCCTTTGTGTAGATTTGCAATTTTGTAAATAAAGTAATTTCCGTGCAATGCCAAATATTTGGAAGCTTGCCATTTACTTTAATCAAATGCAGTTGTAATCAAAACGTTACTAATCTAAGTAATAAGTAATAAATCACATCTCAAATCAGACAAAGGTTTCAATCCAGCATCCCTGCAGATAATAATCTCTGCAATAAAAAAATCATTACTAAGCAAAGTAATAAACAATAGGAGGTGTGATGTGTATGTGTATGCCCCCAATCAATCTTGAATAAAGTGTCTGGCCAGGGCTTGTTCGGGATTGATTAGGATCGACGTTAGATTGTCCCCAATCCTTGCGTGGGGAGTGCGGGCTCATCTTTCATTCTTACCCCCAATCCTTTAGCGGGGTAGGAACTCATTTTCATCGGCACTTGTTCTCAGCGCCCTTATACTCTTTTATCATATGCCTTGGTTAAAGTGTGGTCAAGGCGGTCTTTAATCGTGGTGCACCATCACACCCTATGGACATCGTCTTCCCGTCCTTTATACTCTCTCTCGGATTATGAGAGTTAGAGTGGTGGACGTCATCTTTCCATCCTTTATACTCTCTCTCTCATATTGTGAGAGTTAGAGTTAGTCATGTGAACGATCATTCCATTCGCTCTGGCTCCCCTTCTGCACCCTGTTTCAAAGGGTGAGAACTGGTCGGTTCGAGTGTCGTATTCGCTCTGAAATTTAATTCAAGTCCTATGTTTCAAACCAAGATCAAAATTATTATAGGACACAAAGAGATATATGCAGGAAAAGTTAATGACACGCGATATTTTTATTGTGGTTCGGCCAAATCATAGCCTACGTCCACTTTATAATCTTTTCTTTATATCAACTAGATTGTTCGATGCACGTCGTGCCTTTTTACATAGTATATAAAGCAAAAGAATCAGTACAATCTCAAGTCAAGTAATGTCGCAAGTGCTCGGCATTCCACGCTTTGGGTACTTCATCGCCATCTACGGCCGTTAGCGTGAAGGCGCCTTGTAACACCCCGTAATTCTATTAATATTAATATTCACAAATTAAAGAATAACTAATCTCAGACGTGAGAATTGTGGGAAACGGGTTGCGCCTTTGTGTTCGTCTCGGAATTCTGGTTGAAATAGAGTCCGAGTTTGCGTGAATTGGACTTCGTATGAAGAAGTTATGGCCATCGGAAGTTTCAGAAAATTCAAAACAGCTCGCGGAAAATTTAAAAATTCAAACAGAAAAGTGTTCCCGCCCAGGCAGGTCGACTGGGGAGTCGACACTAGTGTCGACCTCCCCCCCCCCCCCCAAGTCGACTGCCCTGTCGACTCCCCCCCCCCCCCAAGTCGACTGTAGTGTCGACCTGGGTGTCGACACGGGTCTGGCGGCTAGGGTTTCTGGCTGACCTGTTTTTAATGGGCTAATGACCCATTAGGGTTTCTGACCTAATCTGGTTGGCTGGGATTAATTCTGAACTAATCTAACGGTCTAAAATAATTCCTAACTCTATAAATACCTAGGTAGTCTCTCACCCTAATTCATAAGAAAAATAGAATAGTTACCGTCATACCGTCGCCATGGAAATCAATGGAGCCGCCGCCAACTAAGAAGGAAGAAAAGCTAATTCTAATTCTCTCAACCCTAAAGCAAAGCAAAACCCTCTCTTTTCTTCTCTAAATTGTGAGTATGATAGTCGTAACAAGATTATTATCATTTTAATTAGGTTGAGTCATGAATGGATTATGAGTAGATGATGTGAATTGTCATATGCTATCATGTATGTTACAAATTCTATGCTATGTGGTGATGATATCCTATATGTTGTAATTCATGCTATGATGATGTTATGTATGTTGAAAGTTTCTATGCTAAGTTGTGATGAATCATACATGTAAAAAGCCATGATGTTACTATCTATGCTAATCAGTTCATATTAATTAAATCATCATGTTTAGGCTATGTTGATCTATATGACAAGTTACATATGCAAGTTAGATTGTTTAGAAAAGTTATGAACATATGCCATGACATCTATTATGACATCTAGAATTATGCTATGACATATGTGATATTCTATGCTAGTTCACACCATCATTATGTTGCCTAAAAACCCCATATGTAAATTTATGTATAGATTTGGGCTATGATCATATCATGTAAATTGTGACATTTAACAAGTTGACACCTTTTGATCCTTAACATGTGTAGTTTATGCAAGTTTCACCCCTATTCTGATTAGATTCATTTTTATTGTCTATATGTTGTGTTAATTTGTCCTTGTGCTATGTGTTAGACTATTCAAGTCTAGCCTATATTATGCGTTAAATAAGCGAACGTATAAACATGGGGTAGGGGTAATATTAAGGATTTAATAATAAGATGTTGGGGTGCAATTGATATGATTTTGCATACCATGAGTGGATGACCATAATTGAGTCAATTATGGGCATCAATAAAAGTGGACTTAATTTATAATTTGGATAGGGAATTATTAAAACTGGGGTAAAAGATTGAAAGTTGTCAATCAATGCTTAGGACACGAGGTTGGACTCGTTTGTGACGTAAACCTGCCCGGAACCGCCCGACAAATCCAGTGGTCACAAATGTCAGCCCAATGTGAGAGGTCCTAGGCCTAAACTAAAGCATAACAGTTGTAAAGACACGAGGTTAGACTCTTTTATGGTGTAAGACTGCCCGGACCCGCCCGACAAATCCAGCTGCCATAAATGCTAGTCTAATGTGAGAGGTCTTTACGAGGTTATGGCCTGAATGAATTAAGAAATGCTTAACCAGATAAAACATGTAAAGTGGGACATAGGGGTGAAGTAGGTGCCTTGGGTGGCATGAGGAATCTAGTGGGTGCCCTTAGTGGCATGTGAAATATGATTAGTAAGACTTAACCAAACACACATGTAAATGAACATGACTAAGAGGGTTAAGTGGGATATACTATTGTTGACAAGCTTAGGTGGGTAGCTTGTGGGGGCCCATTTCAACCAGTAACCCAAACGTATCTTTGTGGGCTCGACCCAAGTCGAGGACGGGACACGCATACTGGGCTTGACTATAAGAGGCCAAAACGGGGAGCGGTGGCAACGCAAGTCCAACGGGTTTCATATGCGTGTGTGGACCCGGGCTGGTAGGTAAGACGTTGTTGCATCGTGTAGGTATAAGCCGTGCATTCTCAGTTGTATCGGGTTGCCACTTTAGGGGAGTGATACACCCTACTGTGGGGCCAACATGGGTATCTACGAGTAGGGAGCCGATCGAAAGTGGGTAGTGGGGTACACCTAGTGGAGATAGGGGCAGACGACACCTATGTAGTCAGCTAGGGGTACGTAAGGCTATTTATATGTTTCTGTGTGAAGCAAGTGGGATCAACCTTTAGGGTGACTGGTGCAGTGCAGTGTAGTGGTGTGCGGTGCAGTGTAGTAATTATTCGATAGTAATTAGGTATGCCTTTAACGTTATCCTTCACGTTATCTTTATCTGTTCATTCCATACCTAATAGTTCATAGACATTTACTTGTCTCCCAGCTTATGCCTTAGTCTAGTTAATTTGATAATAGTATTGTTAGGATTGTCATACTCGCCAGACTTTATGTCTGACCCCCTCCATTTCTATCCCTTTTCCCCTCCAGGTCCTCAGGTTGGGCCCAGTTCTAGTGGAGTTTGATTGGATTGCTCATCTCTCTTTGAAAAGCTTGGACCGTTGAAGTAAAGTCCAGCTTGTTATCTTTTTAATGGCTATTTGTGTAATGGGATTATGTATTTTGTTTTTATGAAGATGGATAATGTACTTGATTCTGATTAATGGTTTTGTGATGTAATAAACATGTTTTATTTCTGCTGCAATAAATTGAAGTTTTAGATTTTTCAAGTACTACTTATTATCTGTCTTGTTGTAATTTTTTTGTTCTATATTCACTTAAAACCTCCATGGAAGTTAATGCATTCCCTTTGTGAGTGACATTAATGGACGTGGGGTGTTACACGTGGTATCAGAGCATAAGGTTACCAGAACAGATAAAAATACTTTAGAAAAATAGTTATTTTTGGAAGAAATGTTTTCAAAAACATGTTTTAGTGAGAAATTTAAAGAGGAATTTTTTATGAAAAACATAATCCCCAAATAGCCATATATCTTTATCTTTCGAATTCTCCATTTTGAATCTTTCCTTTTTCGTTTCAGCATGGCTGAAGATCTTAATCTACCCGACGGTGTAACGATACCAGGATGGTATAGGAGGTTATTGGAGGCTAGGGCCGCTGCAGGTCCAACCAATGTTCCTCCACCACCAGTTGCACCCGTTCCTCCTCCTCCTCCTCGCATAGATACTTTTGCAAAGACGTGCAAGGAATTTAAAGCTATGGGTGGAAAACCCTTTCAAGGGTCAGAAACGTTTGTGGAAGCTAGAGATTGGCTTAAGGAGGTGGAAGAATTGCTAGAAATCTTTGAAGTGGAAGAAGGGAGGAGAGTTAGATTAGCAGCTTGGCTAATGAAGGGGGAGGCCTCGTTTTGGTGGGAGGTCACTAATGGGGAGCATCCTATTGACTCTTGGGCGGATTTCAGACGTAGTTTCGAGGCGAAGTTTCTCTCTAGGGCAGAAGAAAATCTATATATGGAAAGGTTCTTGACATTGAAGCAAGGAAGCTCAACAGTGAAAGAATATGTCAACAAATTTAATCAGCTAGCAAGGTTTGGTTTGGACTTAGTGAACACGCCAGAGAAGAAGGCTCTAAGGTTCTTGAATGGCTTGAATGAACCGCTGCAAGGGTTAGCCATGACCCACATCCCTATGGGGGCCACCTTTGAGAAGCTAGTAGAAATGGCGCTCATGCACGAGGAGAAAAGTGCTAAAGCTGATAAGGCACCCGAGAAGAAAGGGGATCAGAAGAAACCCCAACAGCAAAACAAGAAGGGTGGTAAAAACAATAATGGCAAGGGAAAGAAGAAATGTTTTAACTGTAGGACCCCAGGCCATCTTAGCAAGGACTGCCGAAAGAAAAAGAAGACTGGCTGTTTTCATTGTGGCGATGCGGGACATTTAGTGAAGGACTGCCCAAGGAAGGGGCAGAGGGCAGGGGCTACCTCGGGAGGACAGGTGCAGGCTCTTACAGCACCAGGGCAGGCAAGGGGACAAGTTCAGGCTATCACGGTCCCACCGCTGCAAGAACGAGGTAGAACCATTTCTTTTGAAAGCTTAGTTTTTCTGTTTGATCATCCTGTCTGTACCTTATTCGATTCTGGCGCATCGCATTCGTTTATTTCTTCATCATTAGTTGAATCACTGCACTTAAACACCAGTTTAGTAGAGGATCCCTTAGTTGTTTCGAATCCAATTGGGGGCTCAGCTCATTTGTCCATGATGTGTTTGGATTTGAAAATTTCTATACTTAGCGTTGAGTTTCGATGTGATGCTTATGTGTTGGGCTTCACGGGCTATGGGCTAATTTTAGGATGGATTGGTTATCCAGAAATTGGGCCGTTCTTGATTGTGAAAGGAGAGTAGTTAGGCTCGTGACTCGCCTTGGAAACACCCTCGAAATCTTTTGTAATCCCATAAATTCCGTTATGCTAAGTTATTTAGAATCACTTGACGCGTCTGAGGAAAATCTACGATCTGTTAAAGTGGTCCGAGAGTATTCGGATGTGTTTGAGGAGGTGAAGGGCTTATCTCCGAAGCGGGAGATAGATTTTCGAATATATCTTGTGGATAATGCGAAACCAGTATCTTTTCCAGTACGCCACATGGCTCCACGTGAAAGGTGGGAACTCGATAAGCAAGTGAAGGAGTTGCTTGAGAAGGGGTTCATAAGACGAAGTATATCGGAGTGGGGTGCTCCAGTAGTATTTGCCACGAAGGCGGATGGGTCCCTTAGGCTTTGTGTGGACTATAGAGAACTTAATAAACTTACTAAGAAGAACAGACACCCACTGCCGAGGATTGACGATCTCTTCGATCAGTTAGTTGGCGCCTCAGTGTTTTCGCAGTTGGACTTAGCCACTGGTTTCCATCAGTTGAGAGTGGCTGAGGATAGCATAGACAAGACTGCCTTTAGGACTCCGGACGGTTTCTATGAATGGCTAGTGATGCCCTTCGGTTTGACAAACGCCCCCGCATACTTTGTTGATCTGATGAGTAGGGTGTTTAGGGAGTACCTTAACAAATTCGTGGTAGTCTTTGTAGACGACATCTTGATCTTTTCTAAGGATGAAGAAGAGCATGACCTACATCTTAGGGAAGTATTGGAGACCCTACGAGCGCACAGCCTTAAAGCAAAATTTTCTAAGTGTCACTTCTGGAGGAAGGAAGTACGATTCTTAAGGCACGTGGTTTCCAAGGAAGGGATAGCCGTGGATCCCGCGAAGGTGGTAGCCATCCAAGATTGGAAGGTCCCTAAAAATGCTACCGAAGTGAGAAGTTTCTTGGGGTTGGCTGGCTACTATAGGAAGTTTATCAAAGACTTCGCAAAGATATCAGCTCCATTGATACGCCTGACGAAGAAGAACCTAGTTTTCACATGGGACGTAGATTGTGATGATGGGTTCCAACGTTTGAAGAGAGCTTTGACCTCAGTCCCAGTATTAGTATTGCCATACGGGAGTAAGCCGTTTACTGTTTATACCGATGCTTGTGGGACGGGACTAGGCGCAGTCTTAATGCAAGAGGGTAGGGTAATAGCCTATGGTGGAAGGCAGTTGAGAGCGCATGAGAAAAATTATCCTACACATGACCTAGAGTTGGCCGCTATTGTTTTCGCGCTTAAGTCTTGGCGTCGTTATCTTCTTGGCGAGAAATTCGAATTATTCACCGACCACAAGTCTTTAAAATACTTGTTCTCTCAGAAGGACTTGAACTTAAGGCAGCAAAGGTGGATGGAGTTCTTAGCGTCCTACGACTTCGAGATAGCATATACCCCTGGCAAGGGTAACGTAGTGGCTGATGCCTTAAGTAGAAAAAGATTATCCTTAAGTCCTTTGTTTGTTGAGCGGCGAAGCTTAGAATTCATTTCGATGTTTGACTTTAGACCTTCCGTTGACTTTATACCCGGTTTGCTAGCATCCTTGGAGGTCAGACCTACGCTTTTGGGACGGATTGGCGAGGCACAGCGAGACGACCCGCAGTTGGTTGAGTTAGTAGAAAAACTCAAAGGAGGGGAGTCATCAAGCCATCTCCGTAGGTATACCCTAGATGATAAGGGTTGGTTACGTAGGGACGGTAAACTTTGTGTACCTAAAGACGATGACCTAAGGAAGACTATTCTTGACGAAGCACATCACTCGAAGATGACCATTCATCCCGGCGGGGACAAGATGTACATGGACATGAGACGAGTCTACTTTTGGGACGGCATGAAGAAAGATGTAGCCGAGTATGTCGCTAGATGCTTGGTGTGCCAACAAGTAAAAGCGGAGCAAAAGAAACCCGGTGGGTTGCTTCATCCATTGGAGGTTCCACTATGGAAGTGGGAAAGCGTCTCGATGGATTTTGTGGATGGATTACCAAGATCAAGAAAGGGTAATACGGGGATTTGGGTTATAGTAGATAGACTTACTAAAAGTGCCCATTTCATTCCCGTGAAGAGTAAGAGGACTGCTCCATGGTTAGCTTCTGTATATGTCCAAGAAATAGTTCGTTTGCACGGTGTTCCTTCTAGCATAGTGAGCGACCGCGATCCTATTTTCACTAGCGAATTTTGGAGAAGCTTACAAGAGGCGGTAGGGACTCAGTTATGCTTGAGCACCGCATATCATCCTCAGACGGACGGCCAGACCGAGAGGGTGAATCGCATTCTAGAGGATCTTTTGAGGCTATGTATCCTAGACTTTGGGGGTACATGGGAAGAGCATCTTCCGTTAGTAGAGTTCGCATATAATAACAGCTTTCAGTCTAGCATTGGCATGGCACCTTTCGAAGCTCTTTATGGACGACATTGTCGTTCACCTACATGTTGGTGGGAATCTACGGATAAGATCTTACTTGGGCCCGATATGATTAGAGAGACTTCGGAGAAGATCGACTTGATTCGAAGGAGGATGAAAGCAGCGCAAGATAGGATGAAATCTTATGCGGATAAGAGGAGGACAGATCTCGAGTTTGAAGTTGGGGACATGGTCTTTGTCAAAGTGTCTCCATTACGGAACGTTGTTCGCATTGGGTCCGTTGGGAAGTTAGCACCAAGGTTTGTAGGACCGTTTCCTATTAAGGAGAGGATTGGACGGATGGCGTATAGAGTGGAGTTGCCAGAGAGACTTAGTGGTGTACACGACGTATTCCATGTGTCACATTTGAGGAAATGCTTGCACGAGACCGCAGAGGTGGTAGAGCCGAACTTGCTTAGAGAGGTGGAGATAGAGCGTGATGCGACGACTCGACGAGCTCCTACATGCATTCTTGGGTCAGAGATTAAGAGGCTGAGAAATCGAGAGGTCAGACTAGTCAAAGTACAATGGGAAGATGATGAGAGCAACGCTACTTGGGAGACAGAAGAGAAGATGCGTTCACGATACCCTTTTCTTTTCGAGGGTATGTCTTTTAATTTCTCCTTTATCGCTTATTTTGTACTTATCTTACCTTTAGCGTATCCTCTCGTTAGTATCTTTGACCTTTAGTTAGGATAATCCTATGGTTGAAACATGTGTTTGAGACATGTTATGTATGATGGATGCAAAGTGGATGCAAGTGTTTGCTAGTGGTTGCTCATGGACGCATATACACACACTATTAGGCACTAGATCGGCTCAGTCACTTCATACTGCATATTGCATATAAATGGATGT
The DNA here is from genome assembly GCA_030737875.1 of Allium sativum. Taxonomy (NCBI): domain Eukaryota; kingdom Viridiplantae; phylum Streptophyta; class Magnoliopsida; order Asparagales; family Amaryllidaceae; genus Allium; species Allium sativum. The sequence goes on along the minus strand of CM060916.1, from coordinate 607,525,162 downwards.
ATTTAGTAAAATGGATGTATGATGATTGTTTAATCATATGGATGCTGCATTCAGATGAGGATTGTGCACGCATATAGAGATAATAAGTAGCATTAAGGAACTTTTGCATACATAATGGATGCATGGCACTATCATGGGTTGCATTAAGGAGGTCAACTGAATCAGTGGACCGCCTGATTTTGCATTAGAAAGGGACATATACACACACTGTGCATTTAAACATGAAAGCATTAGAAGTCTATAAGGACAATGGATGCCTGTGTTTGATGGTTGAGTAGATGGTTGTTTGGATGTTAGGATATACATTCTTCTTGACTTGAAGATTTCGGGGACGAAATCCTTTAAGGAGGGGAGAATGTAACACCCCGTAATTCTATTAATATTAATATTCACAAATTAAAGAATAACTAATCTCAGACGTGAGAATTGTGGGAAACGGGTTGCGCCATTGTGTTCGTCTCGGAATTCTAGTTGAAATAGAGTCCGAGTTTGCGTGAATTGGACTTCGTATGAAGAAGTTATGGCCATCGGAAGTTTCAGAAAATTCAAAACAGCTCGCGGAAAATTTAAAAATTCAAACAGAAAAGTGTTCCCGCCCAGGCAGGTCGACTGGGGAGTCGACCTCCCCCCCCCCCCCCCCAAGTCGACTGCCCTGTCGACTCCCCCACCCCCCAAGTCAACTGTAGTGTCGACCTGGGTGTCGACACGGGTCTGGCGGCTAGGGTTTCTGGCTGACCTGTTTTTAATGGGCTAATGACCCATTAGGGTTTCTGACCTAATCTGGTTGGCTGGGATTAATTCTGAACTGATCTAACGGTCTAAAATAAATCCTAACTCTATAAATACCTAGGTAGTCTCTCACCCTAATTCATAAGAAAAATAAAATAGTTACCGTCATACCGTCGCCATGGAAATCAATGGAGTTGCTGCCAACTAAGAAGGAAGAAAAGCTAATTCTAATTCTCTCAACCCTAAAGCAAAGCAAAACTCTCTCTTTTCTTCTCTAAATTGTGAGTATGATAGTCTTAACAAGATTATTATCATTTTAATTAGGTTGAGTCATGAATGGATTATAAGTAGATGATGTGAATTGTCATATGCTATCATGTATGTTATAAATTCTATGCTATGTGGTGATGATATCCTATATGTTGTAATTCATGCTATGATGATGTTATGTATGTTGAAAGTTTCTATGCTAAGTTGTGATGAATCATACATGTAAAAAGCCATGATGTTACTATCTATGCTAGTCAGTTCATATTAATTGAATCATCATGTTTGGGCTATGTTGATCTATATGACAAGTTACATATGCAAGTTAGATTGTTTAGAAAAGTTATGAACATATGCCATGACATCTATTATGACATCTAGAATTATGCTATGACATATGTGATATTCTATGCTAGTTCACACCATCATTATGTTGCCTAAAAACCCCATATGTAAATTTATGTATAGATTTGGGCTATGATCATATCATGTAAATTGTGACATTTAACAAGTTGACACCTTTTGATCCTTAACATGTGTAGTTTATGCAAGTTTCACCCCTATTCTGATTAGATTCATTTTTATTGTCTATATGTTGAGGTAATTTGTCCTTGTGCTATGTGTTAGACAATTCAAGTCTAGCCTATATTATGCGTTGAAAAAGCGAACGTATAAACGTGGGGTAGGGGTAATATTAAGGATTTAATAATAAGATGCTGGGGTGCAATTGATATGATTTTGCATACCATGAGTGGATGACCATAATTGAGTCAATTATGGGCATCAATAAAAGTGGACTTAATTAATAATTTGGATAGGGAATTATTAAAACTGGGGTAAAAGATTGAAAGTTGTCAATCAATGCTTAGGACACGAGGTTGGACTCGTTTGTGACGTAAACCTGCCCGGAACCGCCCGACAAATCCAGTGTTCACAAATGTCAGCCCAATGTGAGAGGTCCTAGGCCTAAACTAAAGCATAACAGTTGTAAAGACACGAGGTTAGACTCTTTTATGGTGTAAGACTGCCCGGACCCGGCCGGCAAATCCAGCTGCCATAAATGCTAGTCTAATGTGAGAGGTCTTTACGAGGTTATGGCCTGAATGAATTAAGAAATACTTAACCAGATAAAACATGTAAAGTGGGACATGGGGGTTAAGTAGGTGCCTTGGGTGGCATGAGGAATCTAGTGGGTGCCCTTAGTGGCATGTGAAATACGATTAGTAAGACTTAACCAAACACACATGTAAATGAACATGACTAAGAGGGTTAAGTGGGATATACTATTGTTGACAAGCTTAGGTGGGTAGCTTGTGGGGGCCCATTTCAACCAGTAACCCAAACGTATCTTTGTGGGCTCGACCCAAGTCGAGGACGGGACACGCATACTGGGTTTGACTATAAGAAGACAAAACGGGGAGCGGTGGCAACGCAAGTCCAACGGGTTTCATATGCATGTGTGGACCCGGGCTGGTAGGTAAGACATTGTTGCATCGTGTAGGTATAAGCCGTGCATTCTCAGTTGTATCGGGTTGCCACTTTAGGGGAGTGATACACCCCACTGTGGGGCCAGCACGGGTATCTACGAGTAGGGAGCCGATCGAAAGTGGGTAGTGGTGTACACCTAGTGGAGATAGGGGCAGACGACACCTATGTAGTCAGCTAAGGGTATGTAAGGCTATTTATATGTTTCTGTGTGAAGCAAGTGGGATCAACCTTTAGGGTGACTGGTGCGGTGCAGTGTAGTGGTGTGCGGTGCAGTGTAGTAATTATTCGATAGTAATTAGGTATGCCTTTAACGTTATCCTTCACGTTATCTTTATCTGTTCATTCCATACCTAATAGTTCATAGACATTTACATGTCTCCCAGCTTATGCCTTAGTCTAGTTAATTTGATAATAGTATTGTTAGGATTGTCATACTCGCCAGACTTTATGTCTGTCCCCCTCCATTTCTATCCTTTTTCCCCTCCAGGTCCTCAAGTTGGGCCCAACTCTAGTGGAGTTTGATTGGATTGCTCATCTCTCTTTGAAAAGCTTGGACCGTTGAAGTAAAGTCTAGCTTGTTATCTTTTTAATGGCTATTTGTGTAATGGGATTATGTATTTTGTTTTTATGAAGATGGATAATGTACTTGATTCTGATTAATGGTTTTGTGATGTAATAAACATGTTTAATTTCCGCTGCAATAAATTGAAGTTTTAGATTTTTCAAGTACTACTTATTATCTGTCTTGTTGTAATTTTTCTGTTCTATATTCACTTAAAACCTCCATGGAAGTTAATGCATTCCCTTTGTGAGTGACATTAATGGACGTGGGGTGTTACACGCCTTTATCAAGTTTCTGTTGGATGGCATACAACTCTTCCCATTTTGGACCCAAGAAAATGGGGGTCGGGAAGATGCGTTTCAAAACCAGGTCTCCAAGTTCAAAGGTCCGGGGATGAACTATCCTGTTGTAATACTAAGTGACCTTGTAATACTAAGTGACCTGGTGTCTGTGCCTCCAGGGCGTAAATACGCTTCATCTCTCTTTTCCTCAATCATGCCTAAGGAATCAAGGAGAAGCGCTTTGTTCGTCATCAGATCATAATATGTTGTTCTGTGAGAGGGGACTTCCAATTCCACTGGAATGACCGCTTCTGACTCGAATGAAAGTGAGAAGGGAGTGTGACTTGTTGCTGATATGTAAGTCGTTCAATGCTAAGGGTAATTCATCGACCCACATGGCTTTCGCCTGCTTCAATCGCTTCTTTAGAATGGACTTAATGATTTTGTTTATGCTTCGACTTGTCCATTTGATTGCGGGGGAGCTATTGCGATGTGTCTCTTCTCGATTCTATATTTTCGACACAAATCTTTGAATTATGTACTGTCGAACTAAGTTCCATTGTCAGTTATGATGGCTTTGGGGATCCCAATAGGCAAATTATGTTTCTGACAACAAAGTTAATCACCCGCTTCGTCGTGATTGTGGTTTGTGGCTCAGCTTCTTCTCATTTAGTGAAATAATCTACGGCCACAATTGCGTACTTGGCGCCGCCTTTGGCAATTGGTAGGCTTCCAATAATGTCAATTCCCCATATGACGAAGGGACACGGCCTCACCATCGTTTTGAGTTGACTGGGAGGTGCTCCGGGAATCTTTGCAAATTTTTGGCACCTATCGTTGCATCGTGAATAATCAGCTGCATCCCAGTCCATGGTAGTCCAGAAATAGCCATACCGCAATATCTTCTTTACCAACGTTTGACCTCCGGCGTGATCTTCACACTCGCCTTCGTGCACTTCTCTTAATACACGTTTGACGTCGTCATTGGCTATAGACTGGAGTAGGAGTAATGAAAATTCTTGTCGGTAAAGAACTTCACCCTGCATGACATATCTCGAAGCTTTGCGAACTACGGCACGCCTCTCACTTATTTTCATCAGGAGCATTCAGTTTTGCAGGAATTTCTTTATTAGCGTCATCCTTGACTCTCTTTATGGTTCGATTTCCAATATCAAATCAACTTCCATCTAATCAATGCTTGGAGATTCTAGTACCTCGATTGGGACCATCTCCATTTCTTCCAGGTTGTCAGAACTTGCTAGTTTACCTAACTTATCTACTTTCTGATTCTCCATTCGTGGGATACAAGATATGTTATAATGCCTTAGGCTGTCCAATAACTCCTCTACCTTTTCTAGGTAAGCAGCGAGTCAAGGTCCCTTCGCCTGAAATTCCTTCCGAACCAGACGAACAACAATTTGAGAGTCACAAAAGACGTCCAATGTCATTACTCCCAACTCCTTGGCGAGTCTCAACCCAACAATCAGGGCCTCATATTCAGAATCGTTGTTAGTAGCAAAAAATTCCAATCGGAGAGCGTAGTAAATCGACCGTCTTTTAGGAGTTATCAATACAACTCCGGCGCCAGATCATCAATCATTCCTGACACTATGTGCTTGATTCCAGTTTCTGTACTGGAGGCGGCTTCTTCATCTAACACATCCTATTCGGGGATCGTGAACTCGGCAATGAAGTCAGCTAGTGCCTGCCCTCGTATGGATTTTCTGGGGAGGAAACTGATATCAAATTGGCTCAACTCGATATTCCATTTGAGCAATCTTCCTGAGGCTTCAGGTTGCTGCAAGACTTGTTAGAGTAGTTGATCGATGTATATAATAATCGAATGAGCTTGGAAATAATGACGAAGCTTCCGGGAGGCGATCAACAAGCTGTAAGAAAGCTTTTCTATCTTTGGATAATTGTGTTCTTCTGTCACCAGTTTCTTGCTCACATAATACACCAGTCTCTGAATTTTATCCTCCTCACGGACAAGTACTGAGCTAATAGCATGTGATGATACTGCCAAGTATAAAAATAAATCTTCATGATCTACTTGCTTTGACAATATCATGGGTTTCTATAGAAAAGTCAGTAGATTCTGGAAGGCTTCAACATAATCTGGGGTCTACTCGAAGTTGCACTTCCCCCGCTTTATCAAGTTGAAAAAAGGAAACACACTTATCGGTGGCCTTGGAAATAAATCTGCTTAATGCTGTAACCTTCCCTGCTAAGCTTTGCACATCCTTGAGCTTTTGTGGCTCACTAATATTTCTGATTGCTGCAATCTGATCAGGGCTGATTTCAATTTCGCACTAGTTGATAATGAAACCAAGGAATTTTCCTGATGTCAGCCCGAATGAGCACTTCAACGGGTTAAGCTTTATTCCATAACATCGGAGTATACCAAACATCTTTGCCAAGTCTGCCGGACGATCGTTTGGACTTCACCAGCATATCATCTATGTAAACTTCCATGGATTTCCCAATTTGATTGTAGAACATTTGATTCACCAAGCTTTCATACGTCTCCCCGACGTTCTTTAATCCGAATGGCATTACCACATAACAATACAATCCAAGGTCGGTGATGAAATTGGTATGCACTTGGTCTGGCACGTGCATAGTAATTTGATTGTAACCTGAGTATGCATCCATGAAAGAGAGGAGTTCGTGTCCTGTCGTCGAGTTCACAAGCTGATCAATTCCGGTAACGTGAAGCTATCTTTTGGACATGCTTTATTCAGATCTGATAAATCATTGCACGTATGCCACTTCCCATTTGCTTTCTTTACCAGGACAAGGTTTGATATCCGGTTAGGATACATTGCATCTCTGATTAATCCATTATCTCTCAATTTCTCTACCTCCTCTTTCAAAGCTGTCAACCTCTATGGACCTAGCATATGCCTCTTTTGCTTTACAAGAGGATGCTTCGGGTTTTTGCTTAGTGAATGACTCACGATTGACGGAGAAATCTCGCATATATCGGCATAGGTCCAAGCAAACACATCCAAATTTTCCCGTAGAAAGTCGGTTAGCTCCTTCGTTCGAAAGGGATCCAAGTGAGTCCCGATCTTCAAGACCTTTGTTGGGTCGTCGTTACTGATCGGAATGTCTATAGTTGTCTCGTTGGGTGTCGCCCTTCTGCTTTCTGGATCTTCATTCTCTCTGGGATCTATGTCCTCAAGCAGATCGTTGGGCGATTCTTTCGGCAACATCTCCTGTATTTCTATGTTGAACCCTCCTTTGCGGGAGGGGAGGTATCCTTTGGTTCTAAGTATCACCATTGCATAGCATTTTCAACTCAGTCATATAGCAGGCTCTTACATTAACTTGGTCACCATAGATCATTCCTACCTCGGCTTTGGTCAGAAACTTTAATAAACACCAGGGCACAATGTAGGCTCTGAATTCCACGAGAGACGGTCTGCCCAATGAGGCATTGTATGGTGAGTCAATATCCATAACAACAAATGGAAGGATACGCGCTCTCCTACGATCTCTTTCCCCAAGTTCTATGGACAATTCCACCGCTTCTATTGGAGATGTTGATGAGCCGTTGAAACCACGAATCCAGCATGTGCACAGCTTCAAATCTTTAGCCTCCAACTTCATCTGGTCGAAGGCTTTTTTAAACAAAATGTTGATGTAACTCCCGCAATCAATAAGGATTTTCCGTACAAGAGCTGGATCTATAGTAGCAGTTACCACCAATGGGTCAACAGTCGGGGTCTCCACCCCCACACTTTCTCTCTCTCTCTCTCTGAAAACATCATCATCTGTCATCACCTTTTGTTGCTTCGTGGGTGTAGTAACTTCAAAGGAACTGCACTCTCCCACTTCTGGATGCTTAGCATCGTTAACATACTATTCCATGGTTCTATTGCTATATCAAGTGGGATGTGGTCCTCCGACCACAGTATTAATGACGATCCATTTCCCTTTCTGCTGAGTAGTAGGTCTAGGGGCAGGTTGGTCTGATTCGGAGCAGATCCTCCTTGCACCTATCCTTAGGGGAAACCTTGTACTCGTCTAACTTCCCTGCTCGAAGCAACTTTTCCACAACATCTCTCAAATGGCGTCACTCATTCGTAGAGTGGTCGTAAGTTTTGTGAAATAAATAGAACTTCCCGGTTTCACGCTCTTTTTCAGTCGAATGTCTGGGTGGAGATTTCTTGTACTAGACAACATTGTAGGTTTCCAAATAAATGTTCTCCAATGTATCATTCAGCGGCGTGTAATTCTCAAAAGATTGAAATCGAGGCCTCTTCTTGGAATCATTTATCTGGTTCCTACTTCTCTTGCTGCCATTTCCGCCCTGGCGGTCATTTCCTCCAATCTTATTGCCGACATTCACTTTAACTTTTCCTGAGCTATCACCAGACAGATTGATGGCGACGTTGCTGTGAATATCTTCTCTTGGGGTTTCGTTGGACTTTCTTTTTCAGTTGGCATATATCTCTTTCCGCCGCAGACGAATGTTTGCCTTTTCATAAAACAACTCCCTAGTTAGCGGTGGTTTCTCGGCCAAGTACCTCCCAAATTTAGTGTCCATATCGACTCTGTCTATCAGCACCATCAGGAAGGTTTACTCGTGTGGGTCACTTATTTCTATCACTACTAGATTGAAACGATCCAAATACGATTTCATAGTTTCCCCTAGAGCTTGTTTGGTTGCAGACAGCTCGATGATGCTCTTGAATTTCCGGGCGTGGAGTCGAAACTGATTCATGAAGCTCTCGCTTGGCTCTCTAAAACTGGAGATCGATCGGGGTGGAAGCCGGGTGAACCACATCTCCGGATATCTTCGAGGTATATCGGAAAAGCCTTGCACTTCACAGCATCAGGAGCTGCCGCGACATTCATGTACCAAGAGTATCTCAGCAAATGCTACCTCAGATCAATTATTTCTCCATATCGGTACATAGTGGGTAGATTGAAACACCGAGGGACCTGAAAATTCAGAATGTCATCAATGAATGGTGTGTGTCTGCGATCGATTCCCCGGTCTTCATTAGAGTAACCCCTGTTATCAACCATAATTTGGCATACCATAGCTTCTACTTTGGAATTGGTTAGTATAGGCTCAGGGTCAGCACTCCTTTTCCTTCTTACTCTTCCAGTCTCCACATCGTGGAATGTTCTCTGGTTCCTAGCAGGGGCAGAGGTCCCTTGCCCCCTATGGTCCCAGTTGTTCACAGGACGAGTGGGCTGAAGGAGTTGGTGCTGGGTAGGATTAATGATATTTGGGTCCTTGGGAAGAACATGAGATCCATGCATTGGTAGAAACATTGACTCTCTTAAGCTGGGACCATTAGTAGCCAGGACGCAGGCTGCATCTTCACGGGATCTCAATAATCCAAACGTCATTTGTTCGAGGTTATCTGGTCTTTCATACGGCCTTCTTGGAGGTCTTACATTCTCTTTTAAGGAGGATGAGTTGTCCACAGCAAGGTGATGAGTCGGAGAAGGCATTCTCTGCCTACGAAGCTCATCTATCTGCCTATTCATCGCATTTATGTTCTCTCGAATCGCAACATCATCACGTCTCTAGGCCTTTAGGGCGTTGTTAGTTCTGTCCAACATATCGAGAAAGCACGAAAAATCCATCTGTGAGACGGGCGCAGAAGCAGTGGGTTGATTACTAGTTGTCGCTGCAGAAGTTGGAGCACATGTATTAGCTCGAGTAAAAACACCAGCATCAACTACATTTGGATTTGCTCTATCGAGTCGGTTCGTAGTGGTGCCACCGGGTCGGATCGAGGAAGCATCATCAGTGCAGGTCGGAGGAGCATCACTGGCCTCGTTCAACCCTACGGACAGATCAGACTACATCTCCCAGATCGGGTCAGGTCTCCTCCTCTGGATCGGTTCGTATCCAAACCGCCTCCCAGAGACCTGGTAGCTACGAGTGCTTGCGAGTTACCCTGCTGATCTTTGTTTGCGTTGTTCACCTGGGAAGTTTGCGGTTCCTTTCCTCTTTTAGGAGCCATGAAATTTTAGTCTTTGGAAATCAATGAAAACTTCAAAAACACTGGAAATGCGGATTATCTTCTTCAGACTTGAAAATCTAAAAAGTAGAATGATAATCCAAAAGGCTGAGAATTCGCTATTCTCAGTGAAATCACCAAAATGTTAGACCAAAAAGTGGTTATAACACCCAACTGAATAAAAATTATGGACAATTATAATCTATAAACATATGAGAAATAATCAACACACAAGATTTATAGTGGTTTAGCGTTAACGAGTCTACGTCCACTTTATAACTCTTTGATTGATGAATCGATTACAAACACAATGTATATAGTCACTCAATCTCACAATTACAATCAATAATCTCTCTGGATTTGTGGAATTATACTCAAGGATTTGGAGCACAATCTGAACAAAACAGAGGAGTATTGTTAATAGTGGAGATCGAGTACTTAGAATGCCGAAAAAGTCCCTCAAAATGGCAAGTTTGAATGTATTTATAGGTGCAGAGTGCGAGTCTGGTCGGATGCCACGTGGGTCCCATCCCTTAGATCTTGGAATTGGGTGCGCCAAGGCGAAGATAGCACATCAACTTAGTGGGTTAGTGGCTAGTAACTGTTCCGATAATCTAGGGGCTTGGAACAACTGCTTCAGTGCGTTGGACCCAAGTCGGATCGAACATGGAGTACTCTGACCCGATCAGACGTTTTCTCCTTGTTTCCTTCAAATACTACGCGGATCAGGTGGTAGCACTCCGACCCAAATCGATGTTGGTGTATGAGAGCTTAGCTATTTGTATACGTGGGGGACAGATTGTAGTACTCCGACCCGACCATATTCAGCACATGTTGATGTATAAGCTCTCCCTTATTGGCTTGGAGCTTCTCGATCAAACCAACTTGATTTTGTTGTTTATAACTGGTCATCTGAACTTTGTGTAGCCCAATCACAAAGTAGGCCAACATCATCATTCTTTGATTTGAGAGAATTATGAGGAAAATAAAGTTGATAAATTGGATATCTTTTATGCGACTATGAGTCTGAATTATTTCAGCGATAATGAGATTAAGTCTCGTTGTTGTCAATTAAACATATTACGAAAAACAAATTAAAGGCACTAAGTTTTAATATTTGAGGAGAATACCGTACTTCTTCAAATTCAAGTCTATCATATCCCGTCTAAAACTTCATGTTCAATCCACTACCTCGTCGTCCAAATCTACATCGTGTTACCGTATAGATCTGTGTTGTCTCATTGTCAAACCCGTACTACATGCATCATCACCCAACCTTGTATCCAGCATTACGTTAGAAAAAATAGCCATCACAACTTGCAATCGCACCACCGCAACACACTATGTTATTAAATTTCTAACTAATGCACCATCAACAAATAGCAAAGACTGTCAATAATGGAATATTAATGCTTAAGCTTGCATCAAATTAACTTAAATTTACATTCATTTTAACAGATAAAAAATGTTAAATCAAACAAGATAAATTTATGCTCATATTTGCAGTTTAAACAAAATATGATCGAACTAACATATATAATGCATGTTCATTTTACACACATAAAAGTGTTTGTTATATTTAACAATTTTTGTTGTTAACTCGTTGTCACTATTGGAATTGGACTAGCTCGCAGCGAAATTATAAGTAAACTTCAAAAAATACTAACATGTCGGGTCGTTAATGGGTCTATAAAATCTAATTTATTTAGAATATTTCTAAATTTGGATTAAAGGAAAAACATGTTGAAATGACCCAAATTTTTAAACGTTAAGCATGACATTTATATTTGGTTTTAAATGTTAATTTGAAAAAATAAAAAGGATTTTATTTATTTATTAAATGAAGTTGAATGTATAATTTATATTTAATTTTAAAATGAGCTTATAACATCGCGGTAGTTTGTAATATTACGTTTTGAACTTCGATTGAATATAAAGAAGCCATATTAAGTCGGAATTCTTGGAAACAAAAATCATCTGAATCTAAGTGATTATAATTTTCTGATGAAAGAGAAAAATCGAGATTTCGTATTGTAGATTTTGATTCATGCTCAATTCAAATAGTCGATATGGATTCATTTATAAACCAAAACGATTTATTATATAAAATTAAAGAGTTTTTATAAATTAATTATCGTTTTAACTTGGAATTTAATAGAATTGGGTTCTGAATGGTTATATATTCTTTTGGAATACAATGGAAGTTAATAATAAGTTTTAATATTCAATTTAATGTTGATTTGGCGGAAATGTGAATTTTATATTAATATTAATCAAGTTAAAAATAGCCAATTTTGAAATAATCAAGGATTTCAATGAAATCATTTTTATTGGATCTGTAATGTTAAATTATTGTATGAAAATAAATTTCGCGGCGATGTGATGCCATATGTGACCTCGGTAACTATAAACACATAGCTATTTTGTGTAGTGTTTAGTTAAATGAATTTAATTTAACAAGAAGGAATTTGTATTAACTTGAGTTAACAATCAAATTAATACGTGAGATCTGTTTAGTTGAATTCATATTGACGTTTAGAGTCAGGATATGTATGGTTCATTAATTTTGGAGACCAGTTATTTTGGTGGCCAAAATAACGTCGTTTTACGTATAAAATACCGTTCTAGAAGAACAATCTCGGAATGCGATGAAACTTGTGTCATTGGATCCATATTAGTAAGTAATTATATGATTTCGACTTTTGTGACGATAGGACTTTCCATTTGATCGGGGCTATGATAAACGCCTAGATTTATATTTAATCGTTTTATCGATTTAATATGAAACTTAAGAATATTCCATTTTAAATGACTTCGGTTTTCAACGGAACTAATTTTATTAAATCCATAACGATTAATTATTGTAGGATTTAAATTTTCAAGATTTTTGGAGTTAATATGTGATCATGCACAATTTAAATGCGTATCGATTCACGTTGTGTAATTATAAAGGAACTTTTACAAACGACCTCAGAATTCAACAAAACTAGTTCCATCGTGTCCGGAATATTTAATTATGCTAGGATTTCAATTTTCATTGCAAATGGAGGTCTTATTAGATAGTTTCTACGTGAAACTTACGGCGTAAGATTCGTAAAATAATAAAATATTATCAGACCCTATCTATTTATACCCAACACAACGTTAACACTAAAAATGGTCAACCCAGCAATCGCATGTCAAATAACAACGCCTCCACCCTATACACGATTCAACGGCGTGAATCCCTCCTCCTCTTCCTCAATTAATATCCCTATACACTCAATTAACTTGAAAATATCTCAATTGGAAACTAGAAGAACTCGCCACGATCTACCTGACCAACGGCTGCGATGGAGTTTAGTTGGTTGAGGAGGCAGGAATCTTACCAGAAACTGGCGACGGTTTTGGTGGTGCTGCAGGCAAACAAGGATGAGGCGATACTCGAAACTCAATGCGAAATTGGAGGGGTTCAAGAAGCATGCAATGGCGGCTTCTGATGATTGGCTGATGGTCGGTCGGTTGGGGGAGGGGGGGTAAACGGTGGAAGAATGTGTGCTGAAGGTGAAGATATCGCGATGAAGGGAACGAATAGAAAGGGTCGTGGCCGTGTTTTGTAAAATCCAAAGTAATTAACTAAATTAATTAGTTTTATTATGATATTAATTAGGAATTAATTAGTTTTAATAAAAAAAGTGAATTAAAACGTTAATAGCTTCTTATTATGTAATCAAAATTGGGCGAAACAAGTTACGCTGGGATCGTGATGACGAACACTACAATCTGGAACTATTTTGGATGGTATTGGAAGCTGCTGAAATTTCTACTTAAAATTAAATGCTTGTTTAATTTAACTAGAACCAAACCGCCTAAGCGACAAATGAAATCATGTGAATGTAACTCAGTCGGTTTGTCTCACTTATATTTAATATAAGTCGGGTTTAACTTTTGTGTGCTATGGTTGTTTATTATTGAATGATTACTAATTATATGTAACACCCCGTATTTTCTATGAACGTATAAGTAACAAATTAAAGAGTACTTAATTTTAGGAGAAGAATTAAGGGAAATGGGTTGCGCCATTGCGTTCATCTTGAAATTCTGCTTGAGATAGAGTCCGAGTTTGTGTAAAACGGATACCGTATGAAGAAGATATGGATGAATGAAGTTAGGCAAAAAAAACGGAAACAAACCAGAATACATTGGCACACTTATGAAGTGCGCCAGTACAAAAATACACTGGCGCACCTGCCAAGTGCGCCCATACCGATCCAGCACAGAATTCTGGAGTGTTTTGTGTTGACGTGTCTTCTTCTGAGTGGCTGGATGACCTGTCTTCGAGCTGGGTGGTTCTGATGACTTCTGGACTGATATGAAGGCTCTAAATCACCTTATTCTCCTATAAAAACACCCCCCAAACCTCACTTTCTCTCCACACAATTTCATTCTGCCTATACTCCGCCTCTATTCTAACTAAAATAAAATAATGGCGTCGCTACTCTGCTGAAATCTAAGCTAGAACTAGTGCATCTTCGTCCAATCTAAATAGAATTAAAAGAGAACAACTATTTTCTAATCTAATCGATAGTCTACGCCAAAGGAGAGCTATTCAGTGTCAGAATACAGATTCCAGAATACAAGAATTGTTCCCTTTTTGTGAGTACAGTTATTTTCATATATGAACTTTAATTATGATCTTGACATGGCTATAAATCTGAATCTGAGGTTATGCATATTCTTATCTGTCAGATCGGTTTTTCTGTGACTATTCTCTTTCTTTCTTTTTTTGTTCTATAGCTAGGCTACTACGAGCCTGCGCCAAACCTCATAAGAGATTAATGCATGAACGGTAAATTTTAGAGTAAATAATGAATAATGCATAATTGGACATGACTAATTTGTGACTGATTTGAGAAAAGGACATATGTTGTAAATTAGATCTAGATCTGTGCATACTCTGTGATTTGGAAGAAGAGGAATCATTGAATGATAACATATGACTCGAAACTTGGGGACATACTGCATATAAAAATTAAGATCTAATTTTGAGAGGATATAATTTAAAGATCTAGATTTTTGGGTATATTTTATATAACGATTCATGACTTGAAAAAGGAATATGAAACTTAGGCGTAAGGACCTATATTAAAATAGGATAACTATTAATGTGAATGCGCCTAAATATGGATTTTTGGATATTGGCATTAAAGGCTATAATTTGGCATAATTCATATCATGATTGGGGGCTTTTAGATAGTGTTCTGTACTATGCAAAGTTTAACGAAAATTGGGGGCATATATTGTATTATGAATTATGACTATGATTTGAGCATGTAAGTTTAGGCTAAATTTATGATTACGCAAGATATGTAAATAGAATTTTTAAGAAATGTTAAATCTGCTAATCTGCTGAATTGCCTAATCTGCTAAATCTGTTGAATTGCCTGTTCTGTGAATCTGCTAAATTTCCTAATCTGCTACATCTGTTATCTGCTAAATTTGTTGAATTGCTTAATCTATTGAAAGCTGAATAATTGTAATTTGGAGGCTAGATCTAAAATTGAGCAAAACATGTTAATAGAACTTTGGTTAATCTGCCGTAACTTGTAAAGAAGTTATCTGCTAAATGGACATAATTAGTCTGATATTTTCTGTAATGGAATAAAGTGGTTATGACACGAGGTTAGACTCTGTTTACGGTAGAAGCCTGCCCGGAACCAACAGGCTTAACCAGTGACCGCAAACTGTCAGTCTAATGTGAGAGGTCGTAGGCTTAACAAAAATATGCTCAGACACGAGGTTAGGTCTGGCTTGTGGCAGAAGTCTGCCCGGAACCGCCCAGTATATCCAGCGGCCATAAGCTACTGACCTAATGTGAGAGGTCTGTGCATTAATATTTAATTAATGTAAATCTAAGATAAATATGATGTCTAAAACGTGTTGGGTGGATAGGGTTAAACCAACTGAACTGATGAATTTAACAAACCCGTTTCGTGAATCTATAGGCCCAATACAAAGTTAGACAATCTGTAAGTCTGTTAAAACTGTACATCTGATCCGTTAGTCTGAAAACTTGTTAACTTGATTGTCTGATCTGTGAACTAGTAAATCTGAACTCTGTATGTCCGAAACTTGTAAACAAGTTAATCTGAAATCTGTTAGTCTGGGGACACAAGGTTAGGAGGGGAAATACTTGTGTCATCTGTTGTTTGGGACCCATATTAGTCAGTAACCCTTTATGGTATCAAAAACTTTGACCCCACGCTATGTAGGGGTCCGGGCTTGCTTACTGAACTAATTATAAGCGGTTCATTCTGATAATGGCGAGGGGTGTTGATGGTGCTTTCCAACCGGGTCATGTGCATGCATGGATCCGGTCTGCTCTGAGGATGTATGACACCGTGACATCTGTAAATAGGTCTATGCAAATAGTTTGCCACTTTAGGGAGTGATACACCCTACTGTAGGGCCGATACAGGGTATTTATGTATTAGGGAGCCGATCGCTTGGGGTAGGACTTAGGTTACACTTAGTTCTGTCTGTTTCTGTTGGTACCGTTTGTTTCTGTTGGGTGGTAACACCTGTCTGTTTCTGCGTGGTACCGTCTGTTGAGGTGGTGAAGGCCCATTACTAGTGTACACCTAATTCTAACATTCTGTTTCTGTATGGATTATTTTGTTTCTGTCTCTGATTCCGTTTCCGATTCTGTTTCCGTACCTTCTGTCTGTTGGGGTGGTAAAGGCCCATTAGTTGGGTGGTAAAGGCCCATTATTAGTATTCTGTTTCCATACCTTCTGCCTGTTAGGGTGGTAAAGGCCCATTATTAGTATTCTGCTTCTGTACCTTCTGTCTGTTGGGGTGGTGAAGGCCCATTACTAGCATTCTATTTCTGTATAGATTATTCTGTTTCGATTCTGTTTCAGTTTAGACATTAGGGTAACACCTAACCCTGTTATACTAGTATTAGTGCAAAGAAGTAAGATGTAAGTAAGGAACATAACTTGGTTTACATCATTCTGTTTCTTTTGTTAACTTAAAGTATATCTGTTATTCCTGTTGATGTAATCTCTCATTCAGCTTTATTTACATGTCATGATAATATTATCTTTTTATATGCTGGAAGTCACTGGACTCGCCAGACTTTATGTCTGACCTCGTTTGTTTTCGCCCCTTTTCTTTCCATTCCCCCCAGGTGCTCAGGGTGGAAATATAGGAGCTTGATTCTGATTCTCTCTGCTTGAAGTGCTTGGAGTATTGCTTGGCTTTGACTCTATCTTTTCATGGCAGTTTATGTTGGGGATTATGGCTTTGAAACTTTACATTCTGAAGGATTTTGTATAAGACTGATAATTGTGTACTTGAGTTTTGGTATTGTGATTTAGAAAGATGTAACCAAAATTATTTCTGCTTCTGCTGTAATAAAGTTATAATTTTTCAATTACTACTTATCTGTCTTGTAAATTTCTGTTCTGGTAACTTATAATGTTCCACCAAAGTTAAGGCATTCCCTTTGCGAGTGACCTTAACGGAAGCGGGGTGTTACACTTGGTATCAGAGCTGAAGGTTACCAGATTTGATAAAAAGTTTTTGAAAACTATTTTCAAAAAGGTTTTAAAAAGGAAGTATTTTCAAAAGTAAAGTTTATTTTGAAAAACATAATCCCCAAAAGCCATATATATATCCTTTCTTCGTTTTGAATCCCTTTTCTTTTTCGTTTCAGTATGTCTGGGGTTCTTAACCTTCTAGAGGGCGTACCGGTACCTAGTTGGTTTAGAAGGTATCTAGAAGTTAGGGCTAATGATGTGGGCCCAGCAAACGTCCCTCCTCCCCCAGCTGCTGCGGTTCCTCCTCCTCCTCCTCCTCCATGCGTGAATATTTTCTCGAAGATATGTAGAGACTTTCGAGCCATGTGTGGGAAGAACTTTAGTGGAACTGAATCATTCGTGGAGGCAAGGAACTGGCTCAAAGAAACTGAGGATTTGTTCGTTATCTTCGAGGTAGACGATAGGCAGAAGATACAGTTGGCGGTATGGTTGCTTAAGGACGAAGCTTCTTTTTTGTGGGAGGTCACAAATGGAGAGCGTCTTGTAGAGACATGGATGGATTTCAGGCATAGGTTCGAGATGAAATTTCTCTCACGAGCGGAAGAGAGTCTATACGTAGAGAGGTTCTTGGCATTAAAGCAGGGGGATTTATCAGTGAGAGAGTACGTCAACAAGTTTAATCAGTTGGCAAGATTCGGCTTAGATTTGGTAAATACATCGCATAAAAAGGCACTGAGGTTTGCTAAAGGTTTGAATAAGCCGCTACACGGATTGGCGATGTCCCACATTCCTATGGGGGCAACCTTCGAGAAATTGGTGGACATGGCGTTAATGCATGAAGAGGAAGCCAAAAGTAAAAATAAAGAGGAAAAACTCGAAGGACCACAGAACAAGAAGGCGGGGCCCAAAAAGGAAACACAAAAGAAGGATGAAAAGTCTGAAGATAAGAAGGAGAAAAAGTGCTTTACTTGTGGAAGCTCGACTCATCTGAATAAGGATTGCAGAAAGAGGAAGGGCACTTGCTTCAACTATGGTGAGATGGGACACTTCACTATGGACTGCCCGAAGAAATAAGGGCAAGGGCAGAGGACATGCCCTACTTCTGGAGGGCAGGCGAATACCCTCGAGCCTGGTGGATAGGATAGAAATAGGAAAAAAAATTGTAGATGGTTTAATTTCTTTATCTGATTGTTGAGTTAAAACTCTTTCTGATTCTGGCATTTTAATTCTGTAATTGATACTCTGCACTTTAATACTAGTCTTGTTTCTGATCCCGCTATAGTCTCAAACCCCATAAGGGTTATGACTCATCTGTTTGTGATAGGTTGGGGTTTGAGGGCATCTTTGTTGGGCGTTAAGTTGACTATGACGCATACATTCTGGGTTTTTGTAGGATACGTCATGCTTAGTTTCCTGAGAATCATTTGATAATCTGATTTGTAACAGTAATCTGTGAGTATCTGAATATTTCTGAAAAGGATAGGGGTTTTTACTCGAAGCGTGAAGTAGATTTCCAGTTTTGACATTGTTTAATGGGAGTAATTCTCTGAGTATCAATCTGATGTTGATTTCGGTCTTTGGGGTTGATACTTAGGGATTTATTTTCTTAACCGATGTCTAATGGGAACATAACTTTTATTTTAATTGTACTTGCTTCTATCACTCGGCTGTATCCTATCGATCGAGTCTTCGACCTTTAGGTAAAAACTAATGGGTGTAAACATGTGTTTGAGACATGTTATGTTTGATGGTTGCAAGTGGATGCAAGTGGTTGTTAGTGGTTGCTCGTGGATGCATATACACACGCTAGGCACTAGATCGGCTCAAAAACACTCTCATACTGCATATGGATGTGTGTGCATTTTTCAATTTTTGTGGATGCAAAATGATTGACTCATCATATGGATGTTGCATTTGGATGAATGGGTATGCACTCATATAGAAATGATGTGTATCAAATAGGATTTCTTGCATACATAATTGGACTCATGGCACTAACATAATTCGCATTAAGGAGGTCAACTGAATCATTAGACCGCCTGATCTTTGCATTAGATAAGAGACATATACACACACTTTTGCATATGTACATACAACATTAGAAGTTTTCTAAGGACAATGGATGCTTGTGGATGATGGTTGAGTAGATGGATGATTGGATGGTAGGACACATTCTTCTTAACTTGAAGATTTCGGGGACGAAATCCTTTAAGGAGGGGAGAATGTAACACCCCGTATTTTCTGTGAACATATAAGTAACAAATTAAAATATACTTAATTTTAGGAGAAGAATTAAGGGAAACGGGTTGCGCCATATGAAGAAGATATGGGCGAACGAAGTTAGGCAGAAAAACCGGAAACAAGCCAGAATACACTGGCGCACTTGTGAAGTGCACCAGTACAAAAGTACACTGGCGTACCTGCCAAGTGCGCCTATACCGATCCAGCACAGAATTATGGAGTGTTCTATGATGATGTGTCTTCTTCTGAGTGGCTGGATGACCTATCCTCGAGCTGGGTGGTTCTGATGACTTCTGGACTGATCCGAAGGTTCTAAATCACCCTATTCTCCTATAAAAATACCCCCAAACCTCACTTTCTCTCCACAAAATTTCATTCTGCCTATACTCCGCCTCTATTCTAATTAAAATAAAATAATGGTGTCGCTACTCTGCTGAAATCTAAGCTAGAACTAGTGCATTCTTCTTCCAATCTGAATAGAATTAAAAGAGAACAACTATATTCTAATCTAATTGATAGTTTACGCCAAAGGAGAGCTATTCAGTGTCAGAATACAGATGCAAATTCCAGAATACAAGAATCGTTCCCTTTTTGTGAGTACAGTTATTTTCAGATATGAACATTAATTATGATCTTGACATGGCTATAAATCTGATTCTGAGGTTATGCATATTCTTATCTGTCAGATCTGTTTTTCTGTGACTATTCTCTTTCTTTTTTTCCGTTCCATAGCCAGGCTACTACGAGCCTACGCCAAATCTCATAAGAGATTAATGCACGAACGCTAAATTTTGGAGTAAATAATGAATAATGCATAATGCATAATTGGACACGACTAATGTAACACCCCGTATTTTCTGTTAATGATATAGTAACGAATTAAACAATACTTAATTTAAAATTTGAGAATTAAGAGAAACGGGTTATGCCATTGTGTTCGTCTCGGAATTCTGGTTGAGATAGAGTCCGAGTTTGTGTAAATTGGACTTCGTATGAAGAAGTTATGGCTATCAGAAGTTTCCAGAAAATTCAAATAAATTCAAACAGCTCGAAAACAAATTCAAATTCAAATCAGAAGTCAGAAGCGGGCTGGGCGGGAAAATTCCCGCCCAGGACCCAGGTCGACCAGGGGTCGACCCTAGTGTCGACCTCCCCCCTACAGGTCAACCTGGGGGTCGACATATGGGTCGACCTGCCCCCTCCCCCCTCCCCCCGGGTAGATCTGAAAGGTGACGATTTTGTGACTCAATGCTGAGTCACTAGGGCTGAGGTGTCACCCTATCTTCACTGGATAGTTGTGGTTAACCCTAGGAGCATCCGACGGCTCAAATTGAGTTGAAATTCTATATAAACAACCCAATGCTCAAACCTAAAAATCACACAAAAATAATCCTAGAACTATCATGATGTCAATTGGGAACTTGGAGTAGCCGTCACCTAATTCAAAGACAAGATAAGAACTTGAATCAAAAATCAAATTAAAAGATTATCAAATTCAACGATCTACATCAAAGGCGAGCTTACCAATTTCAGAATTCAGATTTCAAAACGCAAGAATTCCTTTTTAGTTTGTAAGTTGGTTATTACGCAGATTTAAACATTCTTTCAATTGAATCATGACATATTGTAATTTGGATATAGAATGATGCTTATGTATAAGATTTGATTCTCATTTATCTTAAAGTATCGTTGTAATTAATCATGTCTATATGCTTGTGGCGATGAACATGTTGTATATTAATCATGTCTACATGCTTGTGGTGATGAACATATTGTATATTAATCATGTCTATATGCTTGTGGTGATGAACATATTGTATGTTATTGGAATCTATTATGATTGGGTAATGAATCTATTTTGCCAATTAAATGGTAAAACATGTCATGTTATAAATTGGTGGTTATTTGCAAGTTTATGATCTAAAACACATGCTTATATGTTAGATCAACACTCATGTATATTCATGTTAGGTTGAATCTAATTATGTTGTAAAATTTGGAATTGTAGTCCTCTTATGTTTTTAACACATAAGTATCATGCTAAGTTGCAATTTAAAAATGATTATAGTAGCTTTCTTATGTTTTGACATACGTAAGTTAATATGCTAAGTTGTGGGTTGAAACTGTGATTATATGTTAAACCTCCATGCTAGACCCTTGTCAAGTTTACATGACCATTAGACCCAACTTAGTCACAAGTTCACCTTTACCCATTTAATTAAAGTTAATGATACTTCTATGCCAAATTACACATGACAAGTTGAAATGTATGCTATTTTATGTTTATTTCATGTCCATTGTTTATTACCCCTTTCTTGTTTATGGGTTGGGCTAATTTAGTAGCCCAACATTTTATGTGATTCATGCGTACGTTCCACGGGGGTAGCGATGGGAAAATATGAAAATTCATGGCATAGATTTGTTCATGAAATGGTATATTTGATATACCATTTATGGTGAGCATAATCAAAGGATAATTATGGCATGATTAAATTGAATTTAATCTACATTAAGAAATTAGACATATATAGAAAAATGTGAATTTAGAAAAGACGAATATGCCTAACCCGAGGTTAGACTGAGTTGTGGTGTAAATCTGCCCGGAACCGACCGGCATATCCAGTGACCACAACAAGACCTGTCTAATGTGGGTGGTTAGTGCATCAAGCCCAAAAAAAACCCGAGGTTAGACTGAGTTG
Source organism: Allium sativum (assembly GCA_030737875.1). Lineage (NCBI taxonomy): Eukaryota > Viridiplantae > Streptophyta > Magnoliopsida > Asparagales > Amaryllidaceae > Allium > Allium sativum. The sequence goes on along the minus strand of CM060916.1, from coordinate 607,503,382 downwards.
TGGTGTAAATCTGCCCGGAACCGACCGGCACATCCAATGACCACAACAAGACCTGTCTAATGTGAGTGGTTGGTGCTTTAATAAATTAAAGCTAAGTCAGGATTGGTAGGGTTAAGTCAATTAGGGAAACACTTAACCGATTCAACATGTTAACTAAAGAATGGGTGGGGTTAGGTAAACTTGGACACTTAACCAAATAAACATGTTGATTAGAAAACCCTAGTAGCGGGGACCCATTTCAGCAGTAACCCAAATAGATGTATCATGGTACCCTGAAACTGGGCAGGGTGGGGCACAATTACTGGACTGATTATAAGCGGTCAAAAAAACGTCGGCGATTGGTGGGCCAGTGTAGGTTCCGACGGAGTTTGGGCGTGCACGTACTCCGGAGTGGAAAAATCAGGCACTGGGCATCAGTAGTATACACTGTGCATCTTGAATCGTGCCGGGTTGCCACCAGAGGGACTGATACACCCCATGGTGGGACCAGCACAGGTAGCTACAGTCAAGTGGGGCCGAATGACCCAGGATATGAATGCATGCGAGTAGGAGCCGATCAATAAGGGGACCATTTTTTATAAACACGAGGGGCTGGTTGAACCAATGGTTAAGTAGGTGCAGAGACTATAGTAATGGGTGCGATCACATATCTTATATTAGGGTATTGTCCTATGTTCTGTTATCACTGTCATGATCCCTTTCCTTGTTTAAATACTAGTAATCACTGAACTCACTAGACTTATTGTCTGACCCATTTTCTCTCGTCTTATTTTCTTCCGTTCCCCCCCAGGTCCACAGGGAAGGAATACCGCAGCTTAGTCAGACTCTTTGCAAGCTTCAAGAAAGTAGATGTAAGATTTGGACTCTCTCTCACCTTGTCTATGGCTCTTGGACATTATCCTTGGGGATTTATGCAGTTTTATTTTTGGTTTATGCTTCTTTATTAAATAATCATGACATAAATCATGTTGTAATGTTTTGGAAGTTATTTTGAGATAATTTGATGTAATGCTTTTGTATTGAACCACGTATGAAATAAATATTTAAATTTCGCTGCTTATTTTATCTGTCTTGTAAAGTTTTCTGTGTCTTGTACCTATAACCCTCCAGCATAATTAAGGCATTCCCTTTGTGAGTGACCTTAACGGAGGTGAGGTGTTTCAACTAATCTGTGACTGATTTGAGAAAAGGACATATGTTGTAAATTAGATCTAGATCTGTGCATATTATGTGATTTGGAAGAAGAGGAATCTTTGAATGATAACATATGACTCGAAACATGGGGACATAATGCATATAAAAATTAAGATCTGATTTTGAGAGGATATAATTTAAAGATCTAGATTTTTGGGTATATTTTATATAACGATTCATGACTTGAAAAAGGAATATGAAACTTAGGCGTAAGGACCTATATTAAAATAGGATAACTATTAATGTGAATGCGCCTAAATATGGATTTTTGGATATTGGCAATAAAGGCTATAATTTGGCATAATTCATATCATGATTTGGGGCTTTTAGAGAGTGTTCTGAACTGTGCAAAGTTTAACGAAAATTGGGGCGCATATATTGTATTATGAATTATGACCATGATTTGAGCATGTAAGTTTAGGCTTAATTTATGATTAGGCAAGATATGTAAATAGAATTTTTAAGAAATGTTAAATCTGCTAATCTGCTGAATTGCCTAATCTGCTAAATTTGTTGAATTGACTGTTCTGCTAATCTGCTAAATTTCCTAATCTACAAGATCTGTTATCTGCTAAATCTGTTGAATTGCTTAATCTGTTGAAAGATGAATAATTGTAATTTTGAGGCTCGATCTAAAATTGAGCAAAACATGTTAATAGAACTTTGGATAATCTGCCGTAACTTGTAATGAAGTTAAATCTGCTAAATGGACATAATTAGTCTGATATTTTCTGTAATGGAATAAAGTGGCTATGACATGAGGTTAGATTCCGTTTACGGTAGAAGCCTGCCCGAAACCAACCGGTTTAACCAGAGACCGCAAACTGTCAGTCTAATATGAGAGGTCATAGGCATAACTAAAATATGCTTAGACACGAGGTTAGGTCTGGCTTGTGGCAGAAGTCTGCCCGGAACCTCCCGGCATATCCAGCGGCCACAAGCTACTGACCTAATGTGAGAGGTCTTGCATTAATATTCAATTAATGCAAATCTAAGATAAATATGATGTCTAAAACGTGTTGGGTGGATAGGGTTAAACCAACTGGACTGATGAATTTAACAAACCCGTTTCGTGAATCTATAGGCCCAATACCAAGTTAGACAATCTGTAAGTATGTATTAGGGAGCCGATCGCTTGGGGTAGGACTTAGGGTACACTTAGTTCTATCTGTTTCTGTTGGTACCGTCTGTTTCTGTTGGGTGGTAATACCTGTCTGTTTCTGCGTGGTACCGTCTGTTGGGGTGGTAAAGGCCCATTACTAGTGTACACCTAATTCTAACATTCTGTTTCCGTAGGGATGTATCTGTTTCCGTCTCTGATTCCGTTTCCGATTCTATTTCCGTACCTTCTGTCTATTGGGGTGGTAAAGGCCCATTAGTTAGGTGGTAAAGGGCCATTATTAGTACTCTGTTTTCGTACCTACTGTCTGTTGGGGTGGTAAAGGCCCATTATTAGTATTCTGCTTCTGTACCTTCTGTCTGTTGGGGTGGTGAAGGCCCATTACTAGCATTCTGTTTCTGTATAGATTATTCTATTTCGATTCTGTTTCAGTTTAGATATTAGGGTAACACCTAACCCTGTTATACTAGTATTAGTGCAAAGAAGTAAGATGTACGTAAGGAAAATAACTTGGTTTACATCATTCTGTTTCTTTTGTTAACTTAAAGTATATCTGTTATTCCTGTTGATGTAATCTCTCATCCAGCTTTATTTACATGTCATGATAATATTATCTTTTTATATGCTGGAAGTCACTGGACTCGCCAAACTTTATGTCTGACCTCGTTTGTTTTCGCCCCTTTTCTTTCCATTCCCCCAGGTGCTCAGGGTGGAAATATAGGAGCTTGATTCTGATTCTCTCTGCTTGAAGTGCTTGGAGTATTGCTTGGCTTTGACTCTATCTTTTCATGGCAGTTTATGTTGGGGATTATGGCTTTGAAACTTTACATTCTGAAGGATTTTGTATAAGACTGATAATTGTGTACTTGAGTTTTGGTATTGTGATTTAGAAAGATGTAACCAAACTTATTTCTTCTTCTACTGTAATAAAGTTATAATTTTTCAAGTACTACTTATCTGTCTTGTAAATTTCTGTTCTGGTTACTTATAACGTTCCACCGAAGCTAAGGCATTCCCTTTGCGAGTGACCTTAACGGAAGTGGGGTGTTACATTATATATTCATAAATTGATTGAACGAATTAAATCAAACGTTAATTTAATTTAATTGAAAACCCAATCGTTATTTTAACGATTATATCCAGTTGAGGTAATTTATCTTGTTGGTCACATTTATAGTAATATAAATGTATTAAAACTAATGATGGATACTTGAATTGTTGTTTTTGGTTGGTTGTTGATATTATATAGGTATATCGAATTGGAATTATTATTTTGAGGTAACCTATTGGGATGCGGGGAATAACGGTTGGAGGGATCCAACTGGATTCCTCACATACATTGTATGTTATTATTTCATTGTATTCATATATACGAATTGTTCACCCAAATAATGTTATATCTTGTTTGGATGCTTGTCGATTTGTTGTTGATTCGTTGAATTTAAAATTCAACGATCATTGTATTTTTAATCAATAGATAGTATTGATTAAGTGCTTGGCATAAATGGTCTAAAACCATATTTTTAAGGCAATAATTCATCGTTAGGCAAATCGACGTAATTAAATTATAAGATTTATTTTTATAATTAAAGCGAAGTTTAAAATTATATTTTTAGTAGAGTAAAAGTTTATAAGTAGGTTGATATTTATAAATGGTGTTTCTAGAAATAGTTATATATTACGTTTATAAACTTGTAAGCGTAGAAGTTAGAATTTAAACTTTGGGTTAACGTTTTGAAATAAATATTTTCAAGAAAGTAGTTAGGTGACTTATTAGAATAAATTTATTAATCTAAGAAGAAGGATTAGTTGAATCATTTAGGAAATTAACTGATATTTTTAAGTTGACTAAGTCAACTGTTTAAATTGAAATTTGTTATTATATTAATAAATTAATTGAATGTTTTAATAAACCATTGCTAACATAATAAGTATTCATAAAATTTATTAATCTTTTGATTAACTATACTTAAAACAAACGTTGAGTTGTTATTCAATAATAAAAATAAATGATTATTTTATTAACCTTGGACAGGCATAACAAGCCTATAATTAGTGAATTGACGAAGTAAACTACCTTTACTTAAATTAAATTATTAATAATAATTAAAGGATTATCCTTTTAGTTGAACTCAATCAAATTTGTGATCCAACTTCAAGTTGAATTAGGTAAAAGTTCGTTAAAGGATTTAGAGATAAATCCAAGTTTTATAAACAATTGTAAAATAAATTCAAATGGATACGATGTTTGGCTTAATGTTTAAGCTAAGTAAAATTGGTTTTAAGTTGGAAAGAAACGTCCTTGTTTGCGAAAGAAACACTATAATAAAATGGCCTTATTATCACAAAATTACAGTTGTAATAAATGTCATTTAGAACTCTTTTTCTGAAAAGTTGTAATAACTTCATTTCCTACAATTGTTTTGCTTTGTCTGTTAGTCCGCTAAATTTTTAATTCCCGCTTCTTTCCCTCTGTAATTTTCAATCATGGTGCCCAATTTTTATCTTTACTCGTGCGTCCTTATCTTTTACCACCAGACTTTCAATTTTTCTTCCAGGTAGGAGACCTCATTCGTAAAAAGCCATTCTTTCCTCTTCGGAATTTTTTCCATCTCTACTCCATGTAACTTCGCAACAAACAGAACCCCTCCACTGCAACAGCCTCGCAGCTCAAATTCGTTGCATCCAGCCGATATCAATATTACAATCGAGCTTCCAACCATTGTCGAGCAACGTAATTCCCTAGTGCATACTGGTCCCGAACCAATAGTATTAATGTATTCTTACATGTATCGTTTTGCAAAAGGTCAGGGTGGTCTTGGTAGCCTTTTGTTTTTGGCTTGGATAGCATGGTAACCCAGTTAGATTATGTGCCCTTCGTTCGTGTTGATATTTTGCTTAAATGTTTGAATTTACCGTTTTTTATTTCGTAGGGTTTGGGTATGGATAGCTCTTCCGCTTTTTCTCCTTGCGATTTTAAATGCTGCTTATATTATCAATAGGTTCACACGCGTTGTAGGAGAACTTTTATTGATTCCAATTCCTATGGTATTAAGGATTATTAATATTAGGAAGTTATAAGTGGATTAGTGTTCCAAACGAAGAAGATCAGTTTGTATGGATATATATGAATGGAATACTTGGGATTATGTTTTCAGTTGGAGTTTTATATACTTCTCTTAAGAGTAGAAGGGCTAGATGAATATTTTATTTTGTACATTCTGAGTTTGAAACAGAACTCATGTTTATATTTTATTTGTTAATTTGCACATGAATTAACTGATGATATAATTGTGGATTTACTTGAGATGCAATTATATGTTTCATTCATGTATACAAGGTGTTTACTGGATTGCTTGACAGTCATATCTTATATGATCCATCTCGCCAACCCCTACCGAATATATGGTTTTCTTTTACAATAGTACTATCTGGATCTTGTTCTTGCTTCCCATCCATATTTTGACTCCAATTGTGTATGCAGATCTTTTGGGCTCAATGTAAGTATTAATGTTATTTAACAATGTTTGGAATATATGAGTGTATAACTATTTCCATAAGCCTGCAAAGCAGATTGGTATGTACTTGCCACTACTCCCAAATCTTCCCTGCTACCCAACGCTTCTTGCTTTTTCTCCTTCACGCTTGAGAAAAGGCAAATTATTTGTTACCATTTCACGTTGCTTTATATAGTTTAATTCAAGAGCACCTGCAGCATTGCAAGAAATTCTCAAATTCATTGGAAGTCAACTCAAGAATGAAGACCATTGCAAGACCAGCAACATTGCGAGCAAATCTCAATTTCATTATGTTGGTAGTGCTCCTAGTGATGTATATTTACTAAAGATGACTTCAAATCATTTGGATTTTGGAGTCTTGGATAATGGACTTTGTAGTTGCTTTATGTACTTGAGATACTTGTATGATTTATAAAAAAATGATGAGAGTTTAAAAATTATAATATATTGTTTTTGTTTATGTTTTAAGTTTGTTTGATATCTTCAGTTTTGTAGGTAATATGTTTTAAAATGAATTCTTTTACTAATAATATGTTTATAGTTTGTTCATATATTACAACTTTAAATAATATTTTTAATAAAATATATTACAACATTTATAAACAGTTGTAATGAAGTTTTTTACAACGGTGGAAAATAGTTGTAAAATATACATTTCACAACGGTGTCGCAACAGTACAAAATACTTGTAAAAGATTTTAGTCTATTACAACTTCTTAATAGACGACGGTGGCCCCACTATTGTAAAAAGTCTTTTACAACTGTTTTCCACTGTTGTAATATGGTCAATTTGTTGTAGTGAAAAGTTAAGCATTTAAAAGAGATACGAAATTATATATGAGTAATGAACTAGAAAATAGAGTGTTGTAATAAGACAAATTGTTAAAAATCAAGGTTTTGTATTTTAGTAGTTATTTATTATACAAGTTAAACAAAGAGTATTTTAATTGAAAGCGAATATTTCAAAGTGAAGAAAATGGTTTATTAAACCATATTTTGAATTAAATAGTAAATGGAATTTTTAGGTATCGAAAGTAATATCGGATTTTGAATTACAAACTATTATCAATCTTATGATAAAAATGTTGTCGATCAAGGTCTGAGGTAATTAAAATACCCAACTTGAACGATTTCACTATTATCGAGAGATGATATTAGTTTGTAATGGTATAAGAAGTAAAAAGGGGAATTTGTGAATATTTATAAAATACTTTCTAAGTAAGGGAAATATTGAGAATATATATATAGCGTTATTTCCAAAAAAAAGGATTTTGAAAAGAAAAGGGGATTTGGGAGATTATAACGGGAATTTTGAGGAAAATAGCAATAAGGAGGCAAGTTTTGATATATAAAGGATAAGTATTGATTTTGTTCCCTAGTAAAGAAAACAAAAGAGATTTGTTGAGATAAGTTATATGATCGATTTAAAATCGATAAAATGGTTTTAAATGAAAGGGCTTGAGCTGCCAAGTATTAATCTATACTATTTGAGTTGATAGTGAAAAACCTTGACCTTTTGACGAGTTAGTTCGAAGAGATAGGTATGGGAACTAGGCCCAAAACCACTTCGAGCCAACTGTACACTCGAGACTAATCTGTAGAGATATCTATAAAGATGGAGCGTTGAAGACCGTGGATCTTCATGAGTAGAAGAACTGCTTGATAAATTACTCTGGATTGCAACTAGAGATCTTTTAATTGTGATTCTGTCGTGATTGAAATTTTCTGATTGCAAGGACTACTCGTTACTGATCCTTGAGGTGATTCCTATATTGGATGCGGTAAGAGGATACCTTCGGTTCATCCTGTTCCTAGATGACTTGAATGGACGAATGTCTGACAGAGTATTTCCTTAAGAGTCATGTACGACGATTTTTTCAAATATACCAAGTTTGGTGGCAGAGAAGGAAACTTCTCTTAGCTTAACACCTAGAGTGTATTTGTGGATGTCAATTAGTGATTTGACAGGTCTGACGATGTGGAATACAAAGTTATGAGATGTTCCCTAAAAGGTAAATCGTGACCTCAAGCCTCATCAGACTGGAAATGACTAAAATCGAGCAGGCGACATGGCTAAGTGGGTCATTTCCATTAGGGTGTATTGTCACCATCTAGGGAAATTTCATATTTATTCTTCTTTCATTTATGTATCTCCCGAGAAGTACAATGATCGCGAAAAAAGACGTAAGGTGACAATATATTTGATACACTCAAGTTGAATGAATGGTCGGTCATGTGCGGCCGGGTTGTGTGACGACCGCCCCATACCTCACGCACCAAACTAAGGAGAAGTGCGTTGTATAAAGTGTCAGGCTGATACAGAACGATCATTAGGGTAGAATAATTCGAAAACAGAACCTGTTGTATAACTCATAATGCATGGAAAATATATGATAATAAAATATACAACAGGATATAATAATGAAGCACAACTGAACAGAGAACAAATTTCCATAAACCATAGAATATTGGGCATAATACTTCCCGATACACGAATCTCTGAATACATCATGCCTCACTACATGCCTCAGAGTCTCAATAACATCAACATACAATGGAAATAGAAAAAAAATAGCTAAAATAGTAGATAGTAATAATACGCCAGCCTCCTTCTCGTCACCACACAGCAACACCGGCACCAAACCTGTTACGTGCTACTTAGTTTGCCCACCATCAACCTAAGATAATAAGAGGGAAACATAAAACCTTTAGTCAGACAACAGTCTTAGTGGGCAATAAAATAACTAACAACAGTTACACATGATAATATGAGTATAGGCGGATCGACCCTTCAATTTTCCCATCAACCATTAAGTTAACATATGAAAAAAATCCATCACATGTCACATCGGAAATAGGAAAGGACTACCCCTAATCCGCTTATCTTCAACATCCTACGGTGATGGCCTACCCAGAGAAAATAGAGAAGAAAACATAAAATCGACCATAACATCCAATGTTCTATCCATCACCGATTATAGCCGTGAATCCATCAGTTATTAAACCTTGCATTTCACCAATCAAAAGGGCCAATGGAAAAACCCCGACTCTAGCCAAACTGACATACACCATCGTGACTCGTACGTTTTCCCCAAATGCCTGAGATAACTAGATCACTCATACCTGAGTTGATCCAAGGTACACGATCCTACCTGATCCTTATGGGTGTCACCACGATACCTCTGCTTTGGGTCCGCTAGAACACTTCGATAACCAACGATTCCTCGGCACATCAAATTTGTCGAGCCATTCTCCTTGATGACATCACTTCTTTAGTGAAGCTGCCTCTTGAACTAATTCGATTATTATCGCTAGTTAACTCTTACATGAGTCAACCCATCATCAAACTATATAATATATCGAATCACGAGCAATGTCACATCAACTTAGCTTCGACCACTTCTTCCTGAGTTCACAATCGAAGCACCATTCATCTTTGAGTTGTGCATCAATCATCTGTAGTCCATTTCAATCCAAACTTCACCATCGACTTCAGGAAGCCAAGACAATCATTCCTACAAAGCCACAACTCCCTATGTGCCACCATTATGGGTCGGTGCTGACACATCCACTTAGCCAAATTTGGCTAAGTGGTTGGCCCATGTTCATTTCTGCCTCGAGCATGTCCCTCTTGTACAATCTCCTATCGTTTCGACGTTCGTTTCTGAAGCTTCTACAGGTCCATTCATATCTCGAGCAATCAACATTTGGCCCATCACAAATCAACTTCAAATGACTTGAAATCTTGTAGGAAGCTTCAATTTACCAACACAAAGCCACGCCACTAGAGATCACTGCCACTCAACACTCCCACATGGGTCGGTTCGACCATACCCTTAGCACATTTGGGTATGAAAATTTTTATGCCCCCTTCCTTCATCTTCAAGAGCGTCTCCACCAAGTTTCATTTGAATCTGAATATGTAAACCTCTGATTTTCTTTGTTCTTCAATCCTATGATTCTACAGTAAACAATCTAACATACAACTCAAGTTGTACAATCAATTCAATCAGAAACAAACATCAATACATACAACAATGATCATACAAACATGAACAATCCATAAACATAGCATAAGCATATCATTAAACATAAGATCTAGCATGATTTGAATCTAAACATATGAATAAACATGATTAATCTAACAGGTATTCGGTTAATATGATCAAATTAGGTTTCATAGGGTTTCTCGGTCTGAGTTAAACATATATGATCATATCTAAGGTTATTTTAACATAAAACATATGAATATGATCCTAATTTACCCATATAATCCGTAGCTTTCGTGTGAGAGATATTTATCACTCATCTGATGCTTGATTTGATGTAGATTCAATGAGATCATATATGGAAAGCACTGAAACCCCTTAAATTCGATGCAATTTGATGTGATCTAATCCTCTTTGATGATTATCTACTCTTCCCTGATGATGATCTATCTTCTAAATGCAATCTACGATGAATTAGATTGAAGAAAATGGAGAAATAAGGTTTTAGGCTGAACCGAAGAATCACAGACGCCCAACCTAAAACTTAGAATGAAGAGAGTAACCCTAGTTCTATCCTTAAGTCACCCTATTTATATCTTTCGGTCATAGGTCTAATGGGTTTGGCTAATCAGCCCATTAGCTGCTGAACAGTTTGCCTAAACACAAGCTAAAACTTAAAACATCGATTCCTCCCAAACCGCTGAACCAAATCCTTCATGTGACCATTCTATGGAACTGTAAACCAGCATTTCGATGCAATGAAATCTCAACACCTGATTCGATCCCTATCAAAAGTTGTGGCCCAAACAATAAACTCAAGGGAAAATGGTCAATAATTGAACTCGGTAAAAATCATGGACATGTCTTACATCCCCATGAACAACATATTAAAATCTGAGAAAGATCCGACCAATAGGGAATAAAATATAATTATTTTACAATAGGTTGATACATAAAATATGGGTCGTTACACTCTCCCCCTTTTAGGAATTCCGCCTTTGAAATTCCAAGCAATCACGAGCAAACACAATATCCCGCATTCCTACCATCCAAGAGTAGACAATCTACCATCCAATCTAGCATACAACAATTCATGTAATCAAAATCCTATCCTAACATGTGGAATTCTAGTGTCATAAGACACAATGGCATAAGTAAGATACGATTTCTGGGACATACCACTCGAAAAGTTCCGGATGGGTTGACTTCATACTCTCTTTCGTTTCCCATGTGCAATCGTCATCATTCTCGCTCCATTATACCTTGACTAGCTTAACAACCTTTCTCCTAAGCTGTTTCGTGTCATTCCTCATGATGCGAAGTGGCTTATGAGGTCTAGAAACTTTGGGCTCAACTTTAAAATTTCAAGCTGATCAGGAGATACCATATCACTCGAGTCATGCATGAACTTCCGTAGAAACGATACATGAAAAGCATTATGCACACTCGTTATTTTCTCAGGTAAGTCCAATCTACAAGCGAGCTTTCCAAAACACTCAATAATCGGAAATGGCCCAACAAACCTTGGTGCTAACTTTCCTTTCTTTCCTAAATGAATAATATTCCGTAGAGGTGAAATCACGAACACCATATCTCCAACTGAGAATTCTAAATCTTTTCGTTGCTTATCAGCATAATTTTTCTGACGATCTTGGGCTGCCTTCATTCGTTGCCGAATGACTTCAATATTATCTGCAGAATCTCTAATCATCTCAGGCCCAAGTACTAACTTCTCGCCAGTTTATAACCAACAAGATGTATAATTATATGGTCTACCGTACAACGCCTCATATGGTGCCATTCCAATACTCAACTGATAATTGTTATTATAGGCAAACTCCACTAGGTGTTGATGGCCTTCCCACGATACTCCAAATCCTATACATAAAGAGGCCTTCCAATACTCGATTGACCCTTCCAGTCTGACCATCTGTTTGGGGATGATAAGCTGTACTCATACGTAGCTCGGTTCCCAATGTTTCTTGCAAACTCTTCCAGTATCCACTGGTAAACAACGGATCTCGACCATTAACTGTGCTCTTCGGAATTCTATGGGATCAAACTATCCATTTAAGATATAATTCAGCCATCTTCGATGTTGTCCAAGTTGATTTGACTGGAATAAACCTTGCGCTTTTGGTTAAGCGATCCACGATGACCCAAACACTATCATTTCAAGTCCATGTCCTAGGTAATCCATCAATGAAGTCCATCAACACTTGCTCCCACTTCCAATTAGAAACTTCTAGTGGTTGTAACAATCCACTCGGCTTCTTCTGCTTGGCTATAACCAACTGATAGTTCATACACTTTGAGATAAATTTTCTGGCATCTCGTTTCATACCTTCCCAATTGTAACACCCCACACTTTTATATGCCCAATTTTTGATAAAAAATAAAACTAGAACACATCCAAGCATGGAGCATGTATATCTGGTACTTGCAATAAATGAGCATGAGCATAATCAGAGTACGATAGAAAACTCACAACGGAAGTAAAATAGGATAAACTAGTATTAACTCTAGTAACTACCTTTTTAAATTAAGTCACTCTGCCAATGCCGAGCATAAGAGAGAACGAGAACCAAAGGAAAAACTATAACATATGTGAGAACCCGACCTTCTCTAGAAAACCTACGTGGTTGTAATGAGGAGGGGGGGTCAGAACAACAAGATTCTGGTGAACAGGAAATGTACAACATGGATTATAATACACAGAAGTATCCCTTTTGGTTCAATCCAAGATGTATGCTTACCAAGGTTTGTTATTCGAGCCTAACCTTGTAAATGTTTACGCATGACCCTACTACTCTTCACAGAGCAGTATTCCAAGCTATGATACCGAGATAGAACATTTACGCATATATTTGGAAGCCTTAAACCATAATTTAACTGATGGTTAGACCAAGAAGTGAACCCCGAACTATGGAGTTCGAATATATACACACGCATTTCCATCCACTTTCCCTTTATTGTATTCCGCTTCACAATCAATAATAGATTGGGTAGATTCTCCCGAACACTTATGACCCTAGGCGGACTTATTGTCGACGGATTTATTGGTCGCTTAATACCTCTCGATAACTTATTCCACATTCTTATAAACTAGAGACCACTAGCTACGGGACCTACTAGTTAAGGCTTCCGTCATTCACGCATATACCCTTGCCCTGTATAAGGTGAGAGATGGTATTTTATCGCTTTCTATACCTCTAACTGTCCTTATTGGATAACCCCCTTAGTCGCTTACTACTTCCTACAGGATAGGCAGCCATATTTGACATTTTTAGTTTCTAGGTTTGGGTAGGCAATACACACACATGATGTTTAAGACCCCTACACTGAAAGACCTATTCCTAGGTGGACTCTTCAATCCCAGCTGCTTAAGACCCAGGAAGCGGACTATATGCGAAGGTTATTAGGTGCATACCCCATTAGCCATTTGTACCTTTCGCTATTGGGATAAAGTGGGTCATGTCATCACGTCTTTTCCATTCAGTTACTCTCAACGGAAATATGATATGCATAAGATTATTATCGTCACGGGTTACTATGGTTAATAATATTTTTATATCATTAACCTACTAAGTCCAGCTCTACTTTCAATTTTAAGTTCTATGTTCATTAACATAAATAAGGAAAGTTATATCCTCTTTGCCTTGGGATATGTATTTGATTACTTCCCTTAATTGGACTTAGCATTCGAATATCCATAAATCCCTTTTCTACACTCATTTACTTCTTATCTCTTTGTTTATTGCCTTTTTATGGCCATAACGGTCATATTGTCCTAAGGCAACCATTTATCAGTCCCAAGTTATCTATTTGTTTTACCCCAATAGACAATTTCTATTCTTATTTATTTATTTGTTTGTTTGTTGCTTGTTATTTATTTATTTATTTATTTGTGAACCAGACCTCTCCCATTAAGTTGACCATTTGTGGATGCTGGATTTGCCGGTCGGTTATGGGAAGGCTTCTACCACAAGTTGAACTTAACCTCGTCCCCCGGTACATTTATATTTACAATTATACCCCTCACATTAAGCTGACCACCTATGGATGCTGGATTTGCTGGTCGGTTCCGGGCGGACTTCTTCCACAAGTTAAGCTTAACCTCATGTCTAAATGCAGTTATAATTCAAATTTCCTAATTGGGGTGCACAACATTAATCCTAATTAACTAAGGAATTGTTACCATTATCCTATTATATTTACTTTCCCTATTCAATATTGGTCATAATTATTATTTATTTATTTGTTGTCCCATTTATAGCAATAAATTATATTAATTGCTACAATGGCCACCACAAAAATATTAATCCAATATGGATTGCATTTCATATAATTTCATAATTGAACATCATTCCAATATTCAAACATTCAATATAATGTATATTTTATCGTTTTATGCTGATTTGGACGGATAATCTGTATATTTATATTTTTATGTTTTCGTGCAGTCAAAGCAGTTATCTTTTATTTATTTATTTATTGATTTGGTTAAATCAATAACCAAACATTCCTCTTTGCATTCAATTTTGATAAAGGTTCCAAATCTTACACAAAGACCGTTAGCTATAATTATTGTAAATTATGCTTGATTTGACATATTTCAAATTCACAAGAAATATATATTTATGTATTTTTGGAATAGTTGATGCAAACTACACATAAATATTTATATTTATATGTACGTTTGCACCACTTTTCCCTTTTTGATATTTTTTCCATACCTCATGTGAATTCAAAATAACATCTTTTGTTCAAAAAGAGGAAAAATGACATATTTACGACAATTAAGCTAAAACCCAACAATATTGAATACAAACAGGCATATTTCTTTTATAATTACAATCACACAATTTAACCCTTTATCCAATATTCACATAATTTACTATTCAATAGTGAAAATAGTGATCTGGAATATGACTACATCTAAATGGTGTTTAGTGAGACTGATTTTCAGATCTACAATGCTTTGCAACATTCACAATACATTTTACAACATAATTGTAGGAAATTTATGTGAACAAAATTAAGAACCCCATAGTTAATATTATTCCTAACCACAATTCACAATATACAAGTTTTAATAATGTTTACAATCAGATCTGATGGGTGTCAATCAAATTACAACAATTTAGTGAATAGATTGATTGAAATAGGCATAAAAATTTTGATCTAATTCAAACAAAATAGATAGGGTATTATAACTGTCTTCGTAAATTTCTCACTCATCTTAAAGCATCCAAATCCAAAGTTTGAACCTTTTAGGCCAACAATTCTCAAATTCTTATAAATCTACAATTTATCTGAAAAGGGGATAATTTCAGATATGTAGAGATGTAAGAAAATAGGAAAAAGGAGAGAATCTGATTTGGAGCGTCAATTTGAATTCTTTTCCATTGGATTTGATAATCCTCTCAATTCTTTATGATTTGGATTTGATTTTTGTGTATGAATATATATTTAATTAAGAAATTAGGTTAGAAGAGGGAGGAAAATGACAGAGCTCCGCTGCTGCTACAGATTTGTGTGGAAAAGAATGAGCCTTGCCCCTTTATTATAGGAGTGGAGTTGGCCATGGACCATTAGATCTATTTTAATTAGCATCCGTCCATTCGTTAAAAATACATAATAACCTAACCTTATAAAATCTAGCCATCACTGGCCGTTCTGACGCCC
The DNA here is from genome assembly GCA_030737875.1 of Allium sativum. Taxonomy (NCBI): domain Eukaryota; kingdom Viridiplantae; phylum Streptophyta; class Magnoliopsida; order Asparagales; family Amaryllidaceae; genus Allium; species Allium sativum. The sequence goes on along the minus strand of CM060916.1, from coordinate 607,487,873 downwards.
AACGGGTCGACCGCTACAACCGATCACCTGGGTCATCAAATGCCCTGTCAGGCAAGTTTAATGAGGTATATTTTATTAAATTATTCTAATTTATTTTACGTCCATTATTGTATTTCGTCCGTTACCTTTTCATACAGACTCCGTTCGTGAAACTCCAAAAATGAAAGTTACCAGAATTCTGAGACGAACGCGTCGGTTAGAGTTTCGTGGTCAAATTCCATCGTTTGCAGAAATTCCTATTTTTGAAATTTTAATAATTAATTTATGTCGCCAAAATTCCGGGTTGTTACATTTTTCCCTCCTTAAAAGGAATTTCGTCCCGAAATTCTGACACCTATAGCCCTATTCTACACAACCAATTTGTGTACATCCAGTTTGCAACCATGTGTATATGTGCATGGTGTACATAATGCGATTTCAACCATAAAATATGCATGCAAAATGATTTTAAATCAGATCCTCCTATATGTATGCATTAAATTTTTGAAATACTTTTGAAACCATGATGCAAAACATCCTAAATATACTGGTAGTTCTATATGAAAATTTTGAAAACTCTTTTTCATCCATTAGGTTCACACGATTACGAATAAGAGCGTGAAGCAACCAATTTTGCATCTAAGCCCTATCATCCAAAATGTTACGCAATCTAATCGTTTCCTATATAATTTTTCCTAAACCGAAAAAGGAAATTAAAGCAAAAGAAATTAACATTTTTACCGCTTACAACTTTTCCATTTCCCGTCCTACAGTGGAATTTTCGCCTCAGTTACCCAAATTACTCCGGAAATTTCCATTTGTAGACTTTAAAGGAGGCTTAAAACAAGCTCTAAAATGTAAACGAGTTAATTAATAACCCGCGTGCTTCATTGACAAGGTATGAAAACAACGTTTTCCAGGCTAAAACGGCCTTTCCCTTGTTCTCATTGACGTTTTTATCGTATCTTTGGTCCTACTATACCGCTAAACGCGCACACAAAGCATCCAAAAATCTTCCTTACGCCGTTCATATGACCAAAAATCGAAAATTTTCAAAAATATAAATTTCCACTTGAAAACTTCTCACATTTATTTTGAAAATTTCTTTCAAATCCGTTTCATTTTCCTATAAATTAAGAAAATGATAAAAAGTTTTTTTCTCAAACATTGTTTTTCCAAAAAAAAGTTTAAAAATGTATTTTTCGAAAACATAAACGATTCAAGTCTAATGTTGGCCAAAAAGGAAGTTATTCGTGGAAAAATGCGAAAACTAAAATCACACAAAAGACCAAATTTTTTTAGCTTTAATAAGGAATGGTGATTTATTTATTTATATACCCGTGATGTTGAACCAGTCCTTTACTTAAATTTATTTGACACAAAATTCTATTCTTTCCAGCTCTAGGACAAATGCTAGTTTAATAACGAGATTTCGTAAATATGCGTGAATGACAAAACAATTTCAAATAGAGAAATCTCATTAACTAAAATTGTGCGCACTACACCAGAAAATGCCTTTAGTAGCGTTGTAAAAATGCTACAACTTGTAGCAGCGTTCCGATAAACGCTGCCATACGACATGCAACTAAAAGTCTGAAAGTTTTTGTTGCGTTTTAGAAAACGCAACCGAAAATGAAAATATTGTAGCATTTCAGAAACCCTATAAAAAGTTTTTTTTGCAGCATCTTAAAAATTCTACTAAAGTGATACTTGCATCGTTTTTCAATTTTTTTTGTAATGGTTTTTCAATCCTACTATATGTTTTTTGCTGCGTTTCATTTTAGCTAGAATATCTTTTGTAAATTACATTTGTAGCACTTTTTCAACGCTACTAATACTCGCTGATGTACATCACATTTTAATTGTGGTTATTTACTGTTAATGGCTTCTAATATTTTCGTCAATCACTTATATGCATTAGAAATATTAAAACAAATAATTATATGAGTATCATTTTCAAACTAGAATCAATAATTGCCATATTTAAATACTTAAAAAAAACACATTACTTTCAATATCAAATATAACACCCATAATCATCTCAATAGTAGTATTTCGACAAAATAAGTGGATCCACATACCACAATTGCTTACAAACAAGTCTACGCGACTAATACAAACAAAATAATTGTAAAACCCCGTATTTTCTATAAACATTAAAGTAACAAATTAAAGAATAATTAAATAAAAATTGAGAATTAATGGAAACAGGTTACGCCATTGCGTTTGTCTCAGAATTCTGCTTGAGATAGAGTCTGAGTTTGCGTAAATCAGACTCCGTATGAAGGAGTTATGACCTTCAGACGATTCAAGAATTTAAATATTAAAACCAGCCCGAAATTCAAATTCAAGTTTCAAAATTCAAAACCCCCGGAGCAGGCTGGGCAGGAAATTTCCCGCGCAGAAATCAGGTCGACCAGGGGATCGACCTGGGGGTCGACCTGGGTCACATAGGTCGATCTGGGGGTCGACCTATGGGTCGACCTGGGGATCGACCTCCCCCTCGGGCTAGACCTGAAACCTGACGTGCTTCTTTGTGTGACGATTTCTGAGTCATAAGGGCTTGTGTGGCAAATTCTAGTTGGTTCTCTTAGGATTGAATGGCCTTGATTGGCCCTAGGTTGATCTAACGGCTCCTATTAAATCAAACTTATATATAAGCAACCTAAATCTAAACCCTAAGCCACACAAAAATATTCCTAGAGCTGTCATGCTGTCAATACTCAACCTAGAGTAGCCGCCAGTCTCCTTCAACTAGAAAGGAAGTTAGAAATTACAAATCAAATCTAATTCAACTAAGAGAATTCAACGTCTACAACAAAGGAGAGCTATTCAGTTTCAGAATACATATCTCAGAACACAAGACTAGTCTCCTTTTTGTAAGTCCAGTTATCATTTAGACCTAAATGATATTAGAATCGTGACTAAATAACTGGATGTAGAACAACGCCTAATGTAAATTTATGCCTATCCTTTTTTGTTAAAACTGAATTGATTAAGACTATGACTCTTATCATGTTAAGTTTGTGATCATGTTGTATGTAATTTGATGATAAAACTACCATGTTAAATGCTTGACAATGAACCTATATGTTGTATAATTTAGCGATGACATATCATATTGTATAATTTGGAGATGACATATCATGATTGTATAATTTGGCAATGGCATATCATGTTGTATAATTTGGCAATGGCATATCATGTATTGGCGATGACATATCATGTTGTATAATTTGGTGATGACACCTATATGTTGTATGTCAATTTGGGAATTTTGCTATGTTTATGCAAGTTCAACCATGTTCACATATATGACTAGAACTACATGATAATTTGCAAGTTCACAATCGCATGCCTAATTTAAGTTTATGTAGTTCTATGTAAAACCCCTATTTTACGATTTATGTTGAGTAGATCTAAATTTGCAAGTTCATGTATATTGTTCTATGCCGAATTCATATGACACGTGTGTAGTTAGATCCATATTTTTATGATGTTGAAATATTACATGTTCCTCTTTTTCCCCTTTTGTGTATGAGTTAGGCTATGTAGCGAGCCTAACATTTTATGTGATTTATGCGAACGGTTAACGGGGGTAACGTTGGGGAAAACATGAAATTACATATAATTGGCATATTTGGCTCATAAACATGTAAATGTTTTATGGCATAAAGTGGTATAAATTTTTATACCTAAAATTATGAACTTGATTTAAAGGGAAAGTGGGGCTTGACTTGAATGACAATAATTTACATATAAATATAAAGAGGTAAATATGTAAAACTAGAAAAGGTGAATATGCCTAACCCGAGGTTAGATTGGGTTACGGTGTTAGACTGCCCGGAACCGCCCGGCACATCCAGCAACCATAACAATATATATCTAATGTGAGAGGTTAGTGCATTGAGCCCAAAAGAATCTGAGGTTAGACTGAGTTACGGTGTAAAACTGCCCGGACCCGACCGGCACATCCAGTGACCGCAACAACACCTGTCTAATGTGAGTGGTTGGTGCTTTAATGAATGAATTAAAGCTAAGTCAGGAATGGCAGGGTTAAGTTAATTAAGGCAACACTTAACCAATACAATATGTTAACTAAACTGATGGGTGGGGTTAGGTTAACTTGGACACTTAACCAATTTAACATGTTGATTAGGAAAACCCTAGTAACAGGGACCCATTTCAGTAGTAACCTACATAGATGTATCATGGTACCCTGAACTAGGCAGGGTGGGGCACGATTACTGGGCTGATTATAAGCGGTCAAAACAATGGCGGTTGGTGCGTCATTGTAGGTTCCGACGGAGTACGGGAGAGCACGTACTCCAGAGTGGAAAAAGCAGGCACTGAGCAACAGTAGTTATACACTATGCATCTTGAATCGTGTCGAGTTGCCACCATAGGATTTGATACATCCCATGGTGGGACCAACACAGGTATCTACAATCGAGCGGGGCCGTATGACACAAGTAGTAAATGCGTGCGAGTAGGAGCCGATCGATAAAAAGGGATCACTGGGTTTGAACTCATGATGATGGTTGAAATATCTAGTAGGTGCAGAGAATATGTATATAAGTGCGATAATATGATTAGTTTATCTTGCCTTGTTTATCTTGCCTTATCTTATGTTACCTTATTTCTTTGTTATTGTCCTGCGTCCAGTTTATTCATGTCATGGTTCTCTTACCAAGTTTACACGCTGGATAATCACTGGACTTACCAGACTTATGTCTGACCCATTTTTCTTTTGATCTCTTTTCTTCCGTTTCCCTCCCCCACTCAGGTAATCAGGGAGGGAATAGCTCAGCTTAATTTGGACCCTTCATCTTTCCCAGCTTGAAGACTCTGTGATGTATGGCTTGGAACCTTTTATCTTTGGCTTTGGATACATAACCACTTGGGGATTTATGCAGTTTTATTTGTGTTTTATGCTTCTTTATGTTATAATCAAGACAGAGATTTTGATGTAATGATTTGGAAGTTGTTTTGAGACAGTTTGCTGTAATGTTTTTGTTATGAACCATGCATGAAATAATTTTAGTTTTTTCCGCTGCTTATATATGTCTGTTTTGTAAATTATCTGTGTCTTTTACTTATAATGCTCCATCAAAGTTAAGGCATTCCCTTTGTGAGTGACCTTAACGGAGGTGGGGTGATTCACTTGGTATCAGAGCAAAGGTTTACCAGATCAGATAAAAATTTTGAAAACTGTTTTTCAAAAAGAAGTTTAAAGAAGCAATTTTCAAGAAAAAGTGTTTTTTTATTTTAAAAAGGCATAATCCCCCAAAGCCATCTACACTATCTTTCTTTCCTTCGTTTTGAATATTTCCTTTTTCGTTCCAGCATGTCTCGGGATCTTAACCTTCCAGAGGGCGTGCTGGTAACTGGCTGGTTCAGAAGGTACCTAGAGGCTAGGGCTAATGTCATAGGCCCAGCAGATGTTCCTCATCCCCCAGCTGTAGCGTTTCCTCCTCCTGCTCCTCGTGCAAATGCTTTCTCAAAAATATGTAGGGACTTTCGAGCCATGGGTGGAAAGAACTTCAATGGAAATGAATCCTTCGTGGAAGCAAGAAACTGGCTCAAAGAAATTGAGGATTTGTTTGTTATCTTCGAAGTGGACGATAGGCAGAAGATACAGTTGGCCGTATGGTTGCTTAAAGAAAAAGCTTCCTATTGGTGGGAAGTTACTAACGCTGAAAGACCAGTTGAAACTTGGATGGATTTCAGAATGAGGTTCGAAATGAAATTCCTCTCACAAGCTGAACGAAGCCTATAGATGGAGAAGTTCTTAGCTCTCAAACAGTGAAGTATATCGGTCAAGGAATACGTTAAACAATTCAACCAGCTGGTTAGGTTCGGATTGGAGTTAGTGAACACTCCACATAAGAAGGCTCTCCGTTTTGTTAAAGGATTGAATGAGCCACTGCACAGTGTATCTATGTCCCATATACCTATGGATGCAACTTATGAGAGACTGGTGGACATGGCACTATTACAAGAAGAAGATAAGGTTGGCAAGAAAGAGACAAAGGTGGAAGTACCTCAAGATAAGAAAGTGGAGGGATCACAGAGCAAGAAGACAGATTCCAAGAAGGGCGGGAAGAACAACAAACCCCGTGACAAGAGGAAGTGTAATTTTTTTGGCATTCCTGGACATCTGGTTAAGGACTGCAGAAAGAAGAAGAAGAAGATGGGTGGTTGTTTCCATTGCAGCGAGACAGGACACATGGCTAAGGATTGCCCAAGGAAGCAAGGGCAGGGGACTGGATCTACTTCTGGAGGGCAGGTTCACGCACTAATGGCACCTCCGAAAGAACGAGGTAGAAATATTTCTGTTGAGAGTTTAGTTTATCTTTTTAATCATCCTGTTCGTACACTCTTTGATTTTGGCGCATCGCACTCTTTTATATTTACTGCTTTAGTTGAATCTTCGCACCTAGACACCAGTTTAGTAGAGGATCCCTTGGTTGTTTCAAATCCAATTGGGGGCTCAACTTATTTGTCAATGATTTATTTGGATTTGGAAATTTCTATACTAAGTGTTGGGTTTAGATGTAATGCCTATTTTTTGGGCTTCACGGGCTATGGGTTGATTCTAGGCATGGATTGGCATCCAGTAGTTGTGCCATCCTCGACTGTGAAAAGTGAGTGGTTAGACTCATGACTCACCTCGGTAACACTCTCGAAATTTCTTGTGATCCCATGAACTCTGCTATGCTTAGCTATCTAGAATCTCTTAATGCGTCTGTTGAGAATTTGCAGTCTGTTAGAGTAGTCTGTGAATACTCGGATGTCTTTGAAGAGGTGAAGGGGTTACCTCCAAAGCGGGAGATAGACTTCCGCATATACCTCATTGATAATGCAAAACCCGTTGCTTTACTCGTTAGACACATGGCTCCAAGGGAGAGGAATGAACTCAGCAAGAAAGTTAAAGAGTTGCTTGAGAAGGGATTTATAAGGCGGAGTATTTCTAAATTGGGTGCTCCAGTAGTATTCGCAACCAAAGCAGATGGTTCTCTTCGCCTATGCGTTGATTATAGGGAGATAAACAAGCTGACCAAGAAGAATAGGCACCCACTTCCAAGAATAGATGACTTGTTCGATCAGCTTGTAGGTGCATCGGTTTTCTCCCAACTAAATCTAGCTACCGGGTTTCATCAGCTAAGAGTGGCTGAAGACAATATTGATAAGACCGCGTTCAGAACCCCAGATGGTTTCTTCGAGTGGCTTGTCATGCCTTTCGGCTTGACGAACGCACCCGCTTATTTCGTTGACTTGATGAGAAGGGTGTTCAGGGAGTTCCTTAATAAGTTTGTGGTGGTCTTCGTAGATGACATTTTGATTTTCTCAAAGAGTGAGGAAGAGCATGCTCAGCATTTAAAAGAAGTCATGGATACTCTTCCAGCACATCAGTTGAAAGCCAAATTCTCCAAATGCCACTTCTGGAGAAAGGAAGTAAGGTTTCTCGGACATGTGGTGTCCAAGGAAGGGTTAGTTGTGGACCCCGCAAAAGTAGTTGCGGTGCAAGATTGGAAGGTTCCACGGAATGCGGCCGAAGTCCGAAGCTTCCTCGGGCTAGCGGGCTTTTACCGAAAGTTCATCAAAGACTTTGCGAAAATCTCAGCTCCACTTACAAGGTTGACGAAGAAGAACCTAACTTTTAATTGGGATTTGGATTGCGATGTTGCTTTCCAACGATTGAAGAGGGCTCTAACAACAACCCTAGTTCTGACATTGCCGGATGGGAGCAAGATGTTTACCGTATACACGGATGCATGTGGTACGGGACTAGGTGTTGTCTTGATGGAAGAAGGGAAGGTAGTAGCTTATGGAGGTAGACAGTTAAAAGTACATGAGAAAAACTACCCAACCCACGATCTAGAGTTGGCTGCCATCGTCTTTGCGCTTAAGTCTTGGCGCCATTATCTCCTAGGTGAGAAGTTTGAATTGTATACTGACCATAAATCGTTGAAGTACCTTTTCTCACAGAAAGGTCTTAACTTAAGGCAACAAAGGTGGATGGAGTTCTTAGCATCCTAAGATTTCGAGATTTCCTATACCCCTGGCAAGGGCAATGTAGTAGCAGACGCCTTGAGTAGGAAGAAGCTGACCTTAAGCCCTCTCTTTGTAGAAAGGCAGAGCTTGGAATACATAGCCAACTTTGACTTTAGACCCTCCATCGATCATGTGACTGGTTTGTTAGCATCGCTAGAAGTGCGGCCTACTCTTTTGGACTCAATAGGAACCACGCAACGTGAAGACCCTCAGCTAGTTGATGTGATGGACAAGCTAATTAGGGGTGAGACTTCTAGTCACCTCAATAGATACTCCATCGATGATAAGGGTTGTTTGAGGCGGGATGGAAGGCTATGCGTCCCACAAGCAAGGGATTTGGTGAAGAAGGTTCTCGAAGAGGCACACCATTCCAAGTTGACATAAACCCAGGTGGAGACAAGATGTATAAACACGTAAAAAGGGTTTTCTTTTGGAATGACATAAAGAGGGATGTAGCTGAATTCGTCTCTAAGTGCTTAATATGCCATCAAGTCAAGGCAGAGCAAAAGAAGCCTGGTGGTTTGCTTCATCCTCTAGAGGTCCCACAGTGGAAATGGGATAGCATTTCAATGGACTTTATTGACGGGCTGCTTAGGTCAAGAAGGGGCAATACCAGTATTTGGGGTAATAGTGGACATGCTCACAAAAAGCGCTCACTTTATACCCATTAAAAGTAGAAGGACTGCCTCATCTTTAGCATCCATTTATCTTAAAGAGATAGTTCGACTCCATGGGATACCCTCCAGCATTGTGAGTGACCGAGATCCTATCTTTACGAGTGAGTTTTGGAAGAGCTTGCAAGAGGCTGTAGGCACACAGCTATGCTTAAGCACGGCCTATCACCGCCAGACCGATGGTCAGATGGAGAGGGTGAACAGAGTATTATAAGACCTCTTGAGATTATGCATTATTGACTTTGGAGGAACATGGGAGGATCATCTTCCTTTGGTGCAGTTTGCCTACAACAATAGCTACCAACCCACCATAGGCATGGCACCCTTCGAAGCTTTATACGGAAGACCATGCCGATCACCAACTTGTTGGTGAGAGTCTACAGACAAGCTCATACTTGGACCAGATATGATTAGAGAAACTTCAAAGAAAGTGGACTTGATACGAAGAAGAATGAAGACTGCCCAAGATAGACAGAAGTCCTATGCAGATAAAAGAAGGACCAATCTTGAGTTTGAGGTTAGAGACAGGGTTTTCCTTAAAGTATCTCCTTTGAGGAACGCCATTTGCTTTGGATCCGCAGGAAAGTTGGCACCAAGATTTGTTGGAATGTTTTCTATCATTGAAAGGATTGGAAAGATGGCTTACAGAGTAGAGCTGCCCGGAAGATTGGCTGGAGTTCATAATGTCTTTCACGTTTCTCACCTACGGAAGTGCTTACATGAGTCCGCGGAAGTGGTGGAACCAAGCATATTAGAGGAAGTAGAAGTAGAACGAGAGGCGACTGTGAGAAGAGTTCCAACTCGTATCTTAGGTACAGAAGTCAAAAAGCTACGCAACCCTGAAGTCAAACTTGTTAAAGTTCAATGGAGTGACGCTGAGGAAGATGCGACTTGGGAGATTGAGGCCAAGATACGTGCAGCCTACCCTTTTCTTTTTTAGGGTACATCTTTTTCCTTAAGTTTATTCATGCTCGTATCTATCTTTTTTGAGTATTTCCTCAGTGCTATTCTCGATCCTTAAGTAGAAACCAATGGATGTAAACATGTATTTGAAACATGTTATGATTGATGGTTGCAAGTGGTTGCAAGTGATTGCTAGTGGTTTCTCGTGGATGCATATACACACACATTAGGTGTTAGATCGGCTCAGTCACTTTCATATTGCATATGCATATATGTACTTGTATATGATTGAAACTTGATGTGTTATCATGTGGATATTGCATTTGTATGAATGATTGTGCACTCATGTAGAAAGTATGATTAGGAATGATTGCATATATAATGGACTCATGGCACCGACATGACTTGCATTAAGGAGGTCAACTGAATCAGTACACCGCCTGATTTTGCAGTAGATAAGGACATGTACACACACTATGCATATGATCATGAAGCATTAGAAGTCTTTTTAAGGACAATGGACACCTGTGTTTGATGGATGAGTAGATGGACGATTAGATGGTAGGATATACGTTCTTCTTGACTCGAAGATTTTGGGGACGAAATCCTTGAAGGAGGGGAGAATGTAACACCCCGTATTTTCTATAAACATTAAAGTAACGAATTAAAGAATAATTAATTACAAATGTGAGAATTAAGGGAAACGGGTTACGCCATTGCGTTCATCTCGGAATTCTGCTTGAGATAGAGTCTGAGTTTGCGTAAATCGGACTCCGTATGAAGGAGTTATGACCTTCAGAAGACTCAAGAATTTAAATAATAAACCAGCCCGAAATTCAAATTCAAGTTTCGAAATTCAAAAACCCCGGAGCAGGCTGGGCGGGAAATTTCCCGCCCAGAAATTAGGTCGACCAGGGGGTCGAAATCGGGGTTGACCTGGGTCACATAAGTTGACCTGGGGGTCGACCTATGGGTCAACCTGGGGGTCGACCTCCCCTTGGGCCAGATCTGAAACCTGACGTGTTTCTTTGTGTGAAGATTTATAAGTCATAAGGGCTTGTGTGGCAAATTCTGGTTGGTTCTCTTAGGATTGAATGGCTTTGATTGGCCCTAGGTTGATCTAATGGCTCCTATTAAATCAAACTTCTATATAAGCAACCTAAATCTAAACCCTAAGCTACACAAAAATATTCCTAGAGCTGTCATGCTGTCAATACTCAACCTAGAGTAGCCTCCATTATCCTTCAACTAGAAAGGAAGTTAGAAATTACAAATCAAATCTAATTCAACTAAGAGAATTCAACGTCTACAACAAAGGAGAGCTATTCATTTTTAGAATACAGATCTCAGAACACAAGACTAGTCTCCTTTTTGTAAGTCCAGTTATCATTTAGACCTAAATGATATTAGAATCGTGACTAAATAACTGGATGTAGAAGTAGGCCTAATGTAAATTTATGCCTATCCTTTTCTGTCAAAACTGAATTGATTAAGACTATGACTCTTATCATGTTAAGTTTGTGATCATGTTGTATGTAATTTGATGATAAAACTACCATGTTAAATGCTTGGCAATGAACCTATATGTTGTATAATTTAGCGATGACATATCATGTTGTATAATTTGGCGATCACATATCATGATTGTATAATTTGGCAATGACATATCATGTTGTATAATTTGGCAATGGCATATCATGTTTTGGCGATGACATATCATGTTGTATAATTTGGTGATGACACCTGTATGTTGTATGTAAATTTGGGAATTTTGCTATGTTTATGCAAGTTCAACCATGTTCACATATATGACTAGAACTACATGCTAATTTGCAAGTTCACAATCGCATGCCTAATTTAAGTTTATGTAGTTCTATCTAAAACCCCTATTTTACGATTTATGTTAAGTAGATCTAAATTTGCAAGTTCATGTATATTGTTCTATGCCGAATTCATATGACACATGTGTAGTTAGATCCATATTTTTATGATGTTGGATTATTACATGTTCCTCTTTTTCCCCTTTTGTGTATGAGTTAGGCTATGCAGAGAGCCTAACATTTTATGTGATTTATGCGAATGGTTAACGGGGGTAACGTTGGGAAAACATGAAATTACATATAATTGGCATATTTGGCTCATAAACATGTAAATGTTTTATGGCATAAAGTGGTATAAATTTTTATACCTAAAATTATGAACTTGATTTAAAGGGAAAGTGGGGCTTGACTTGAATGACAATAATTTACATATAAATATAAAGAGGTAAATATGTAAAATTAGAAAAGATGAATATGCCTAACCCGAGGTTAGATTGAGTTATGGTGTAAGACTGCACGGAACCGCCCGGCACATCCAGCAACCGTAACAATATATATCTAATGTGAGAGGTTAGTGCATTGAGCCCAAAAGAACCCAAGGTTAGACTGAGTTGCGATGTAAAACTGCTCGGACCTGACCGGCACATCCAGTGACCGCAACAACACCTGTCTAATGTGAGTGGTTGGTGCTTTAATGAATGAATTAAAGCTAAGTCAGGAATGGTAGGTGTAACACCCCGGATTTTTGAATAATCGAATTAACTAAAATAAAGAATAATTAATCTCAGACGTGAGAATTAAGGGAATGGGGTTGCGCCATTGTGTTCGTCTCGCAATTCTGGTTGAAATAGAGTCCGAGTTTACGGGAAACGGGTACCGGATGAAGGAGTTATAGACGAACGAAGTTTGGTGGCAAAAAGAAAAAAAATTGCACTGGCGCACTTGGGAAGTGCGCCAGTACAAATTTACATTGGTGCACTTCCCAAATGCGCCCAGACTGAGAGAAAACCTGCACAGCTTTCTGGTTCAGTCTGATCTGTGTTGTGACTCATTGCTGAGTCCTTTCTGACTCCTTGCTGAGTCATTAGGGCTGACTCATCACCCTATCTTGAATGAATGGCTATGAATAACCCTAAGAACATATGACGGCTTAAATTAATTCAAAACTCTATAAAAAGACCCATAGACTCAAACCCTAAATCAGAATTAAAACAGAAACTATGGCCGTCATGCTGTCGTCTTGAACCCTAGAGTAGCCGCCACAAATTAAAGAGGAAGAACTACAAATCAAATCAGTTCTATTCAACCCTAACACCGAATCTTCTTCAAAGGAGAGCTAATACAACTCCAGAAATCAGAATTCAAAACTCAAGACCGCTTTTGAGTTGTGAGTTCGATCACTTTAACAAAATAATTGCTAAATTAATTATGATGTGATATACGTTGGATTATAAGTTGTGGTTGTGAATCTAATTCATATGTTTAATCATGTATGTTAACTTGATTCATATTATATGATGTTATGTAAGTTAATATGATTATGCAAGTTTCACATAAGATGTTATGCAAGTTAATATGATTATGCAAGTTGTACATATGATGTTATGCAAGTTAATAGGATCACGCAAGTTGTATGCGAGTTATATGATGTTATGTAAGTTTGAATCTAAAATATATGCTAGTAGTTCATGATGTTAACTTATGTCAATGAATCCCTTTTTATAATCCAATCACCTAGGTTTATAACATCAGTTTTTATGCAAATATGGATGTGGAACATATGCTAGTTCGTATAAGTATTATGTTCATATGCAAGTTAAGTGATAATTGGATTCACATATATACAAGTTCACACCTTTAAAGTTTAGATCCATATTCAAGTTGACTTCTTCATGTTGAAACCATGACATGCATAGTTATGCAAGTTTACACCTTTATGTGGATCCATAGTTTAGTCAGGTTAACACCTTTTATTGGATCCATAGTTATGCAAGATGATACCTTTATGTTTAGATTGACGACATACATAGTTTATGTAAGTTTGTGATAATTACCTAGGCTAGTTGGGTGTAAAACTATGTTCATACATGCAAGTTCACACCTTTTAGATCTATGATTTTTGGATCCTTGATAATACAAAGACTATGCAAGTATGTTGTAATTCTTAATGGCAAGTTAGATGCAAATTAGATCTATTATTGTGTGTATGTGACTTTGTGACGTTTATTCCCTTTTTTTTAAGTATTAGACTATTTGCTAGTCTAATATGTATATGTCATGTTAAGGGAGCGAATGACGGGGGTACGATGGGGATAATAGTGGATATACACATATTGTGAATTTGGCATGTAATGGCCTAAAAAGGCATGTAATTAATTTTAAAGGAATAAAATATAATTGTGGTGAAAATTGGTATGATTTTACATACCATAAATGGATGGACATAATTGAGTCAATTATGGACATCGTTAAATTTGGAATTGATTGATAATTTGAATAGGGAAAGTAATTCAAATTGGGGAATGATTAATTAGGAGTAATTAATCGTCTAAGACACGAGGTTAGGCTCTTTTGTGGTGTAAGACTGCCCAGACCCGCCCGACAAATCCAGCTGCCACAAATGCCAGTTTAATGTGAGAGATCTTAGGCATAAATTAAATACGTAACAATTGTAAAGACACGAGGTTAGGCTCTTTTGTGGTGTAAGACTGCCCGGACCCGCCCGGCAAATCCAGCTGCCACAAATGCCAGTCTAATGTGAGAGGTCTTAATGAGGTTACGGTCTTAATGAATTAAGAAACACTTAACCAGATAAACATGTAGTGGGACATGAGGGGGTTAAGTGGGTGCCTTGGGTGGCATGTGGAATCTAGTGGGTGCCTTGGGTGGCATGAGGAAATACGATTAGTAACACTTAACCAAGGTAAAACATGTAAGTGGGACATAGGGGTTAAGTGGGTGCCTTGGGTGGCATGTGGAATTACTAATAGAAACCCTTAACCAAATTTAAAACATGTAAGTGGACATGAAGTGGGTTAAGTGGGATATACTAGAGGGGACCAAGCTTAGGTGGATAGCTTGTGTCAAGTAATGGGGGCCTGTTTCAACCAGTAACCCATTCGTATCTTTGTGGGCTCGACCCAAGTCGAGGACGGGACACGCATACTGGGCTTGACTGTAAGAGGCCAAACCGGGTTAGCGGTTGCAACGCAAGTCCAACAGGTTCATATGCGTGTGTGGACCCGGGCTGGTAGGTAAGACGTTGTTGCATCGTGTAGGTATAAGCCGTGCATCATTGGTGGTATCGGGTTGCCACTTTGGGGAGTGATACACCCCACTGTGGGGCCAGCACGGGTATCTACGAGTTAGGGAGCCGATCGAATGGGGTAGGGTAGTGGGTACGCCTAGTGGAGATAGGAGCAGACGACACCTATGAAGTCAGCTAGGGGTACACAAAGCTACCACTATTATTAATAATTATTAAGGGGGTACACCTAGTGGAGATAGGAGCAGGAGGCACCTATGACGTCAGCTAAGAGTACATAGAATTACCATTATTACTTGTTGAAGGGGTACATCTAGTGGGGATAGGTACACGTTGGGTACCTATGATAGCAACTAGAGATATACAGTCAAACATGGAGGATAGTGGGTACATCTAGTAGTACACGAAGCTATCATCAAGAGGGATCAAATTTCTAGAGTGACTAGTAGGGGTGCAGTTAGTGTTAGTACAGTACAGTACGGTACAGTACGGTAGAGTATAGTAATTATCTCTGTTTCTCTTGATTGCCTTGCCATACCCATGTGGTTCACACAGTCATTACCTTATTCTCTAGCTTATATCTTATCATATTGCTTTAATAATTATGTTTTTAGAGTTATTGCACTCACCAAGCTTTATGTCTGACCCCCCTTTGTTTCCACCTCTTTTCTTCCTTTCCCCCCCAGGTTCTAAGGGTGGGACTAGTACTAGTGAGCTTGATTGGGATCTCTTTGGGAGCACTTGGATTTGGATTGCTGAAGTAAAGTTCAGCCTATCATTTTCTTTATGGCTATTTGTAGTAGTGGGATTATGTACTTTGTTTTATCAAGATGGATATTATGTGCTTGACTTTGGTTTATGGTTTTTGATGATGTAACCAAACATATTTACCTTCTACTGCAATAAATAAAGTTTTAAATTTTCAAGTACTGCTTTATATCTATCTTGTTGTGATTTTCTGTTCTATATTTCACTTAAAATGCTATATGGAAGTTAATGCATTCCCTTTGCGAGTGACATTAATGGACGTGGGGTGTTACAGTAGGGTTAAGTTAATTAAGGCAACACTTAACCAATACAACATGTTAACTAAACTGTTGGGTGGGGTTAGGTTAACTTGGACACTTAACCAATTTAACATGTTGATTAGGAAAACCCTAATAACGAGGACCCATTTCAACAGTAACCCACATAGATGTATCATGGTACCCTGAACTAGGCAGGTGGGGCACGATTACTGGGCTGATTATAAGCGGTCAAAACAACGGCGGTTGGTGCGTTAGTGTAGGTTCCGACGGAGTACGGGCATGCACGTACTCCGGAGTGGAAAAAGCAGGCATTGAGCATCAATAGTTATACACTGTGCATCTTGAATCGTGTCGGGTTGCCACCATAGGATTTGATACACCCCATGGTGGGACCAGCACAGGTATCTACAATCGAGCGGGGCCGTATGACACAAGTAGTTAATGCGTGCGAGTAGGAGCCGATTGATAAAAAGGGATCACTGGGTTTGAACTCATGATGATGGTTGAAATATCTAGTAGGTGCAGAGAATATGGATATAAGTGCGATAATATGATTAGTTTATCTTGCCTTATCCTATGTTACCTTATTTCTTTGTTATTGTCCTACGTCCAATTTATTCATGTCATGGTTCTCTTACCGGTTTACATGTTGAATAATCACTGGACTTACCAAACTTATGTCTGACCCATTTTTCTTTCGCTCTCTTTTCTTCCGTTACCCCCTCCCCTCAGGCAGCCAGGGAGAGAATAGCTCAGCTTAATTTGGACCGTTCATCTTTCCAAGCTTGAAGACTGTGATGTATGGCTTGGAACCTCTTATCTTTGGCTATGGCTTTGGATACACTACCACTTGGGGATTTATGCAGTTTTATTTGTGTTCTATGCTTCTTTATGTTATAATCAAGACATAGATTCTAATGTAATGATTTGGAAGTTGTTTTGAGATAGTTTGCTTTAATGTTTTTGTTATGAACCACGTATGAAATAAATTTAGTTTTTTCCGCTGCTTATATATGTCTGTTTTGTAAATTATATGTGTCTTTTACCTATAATGCTCCATCAAAGTTAAGGCATTCCCTTTGTGAGTGACCTTAACGAAGGTTGGGTGTTTCAATAATGGTCAAAGTCTTCTTCATAGCTTAATAACAACAGGTTCTTTGATGCGGGTGTTCTTCACTTTGGAAATCTAATTACCTGTACATAAGTATAATGATCAACGATAAGAATTACATATAAGCATAACGGTCAACAGTTAGAATTACATAAATGTGTAAAATGCATGAATTATGTATGCTGACAGGTGGTCAAATAAGTTTTATGTGCATGCTTAAATTGAAGAAAACATATTGATAGACAATTTTATTTTATGATTGATGAATAGTGAGAAAAAAGCACAATCAGGAAGTAATTCATCACCTAGCAATAAACTGGATACAACACACGTTCATTCCCAATCAGTTAACAGTTCCACACAGTCCGACAATAAACCTTCCACATGCTAAGAACACTTGCAAGCAGATGAAGTTGTGTGCTCTAAGCAATATGACCATCAGGTCTGAAAAAATGACCCGTCTATTAAACAGTTAACACATCTCTGATCTCCCACTTCAATTTTGGCACAATCAGGTCTTTTTCTTGACTGAAGCTAAACTTGGGACTAAAAACCTTAAGTGATTATTAGGATCATCAGTCCAATTTGCATCATTAATAAACACAGTGATGTGAACTTCTATGCAAGTTAACGGAAAGAAGAAACATGCTGTGGTGCTTTACCCATACTATGACATCTTCAAACTAGAGGAATTCAACTTACTGAGCTTTTTCGGAAAGCAGAGATAAGCGGAATGGCAGGTTTAACTTAGACCAAATTTGTATGACAGGATATGATGTGCATAATATCGTTAATCACTAATTGTTGACATGGAATGACTTACTAGAAAACCACTTATTCTCACTGAATCGATGATGATGATGTTAAGAGAGACATCTTAACATTTATCCAAAAAAACTGAACCATAAGCACTACCACTTCTACAGCCTGCACTACTTTCACAACCCGAACCAAAACCAAACTCCATCACAAATACTTTATCAAATTACCAAAAAATCTCGCTGCCTTCCCTACAAAATACTCTTCATTCCCATCATTGACAGTCTCTCCTTCCCTTTCCTCTGCGCAAGAGCTTCCCCCGTCTCCCCAAACAATGTTCAATTCCGCCTCCGACCAGTCAAACCAACAAACCTACAAGCATAATTTCCATCACCAGACTTCAAATCGACCATTTCCAATCTTCAAATCATAGACCTGAAACATCTCTGTCAATCTTCAAGTCGCCCAATCACCCACTTCCAACCACAATCACACAAAATATTTATTCAAAAATTGAACCATTGCCCTGAATCCTTTATCTGAACTGCAAATTGAACTTGTGATTTGTATGATACTTCTAAGCAAATAATACCATCATGTATGTGCCATCAAGTATGGTCATGATAATATATACAGATTATAAAAAATAAATTAACATGTACCCAATTTTCCCCCTTCTTGTACCCAATGTCCGGACGTTCATACTCACTTTGCATAGTGTGACACCCCACGTCCGTTAATGTCACTCACTAAGGGAATGCATTAAGTTTCGTGAAGCGCTATAGGTAAACAGACACAGAATAATTACAAGACAGATATAAATAAGGCAACAACGAAAAATTTAAACTTTTATTTCAAGCATAAGTCATAATACCGTGGTCCACAATTTCATAAGTCACAAAAACCATTACAATAAAATAACTTCTGTCTTGCTTCATCAGAGTACATAAGTAAATAAAAAGAATCATTCCCCAATTAAAAAAGTTAAGCTATAGTAGAGACAAGAACTTGAACCATACTCCAGAAGTAGCTCCTAGCAAGACCATAACTAATTCCTGATTAAGTCTGAGTGTTTCCTCCCTGAGAACCTGGGAAGGGGGGAACGGAAGAAAGAAGGAGAAACAATAGGGTCAGACATAAAGTCTGGCGAGTCTAGTTACTTTTAGGTAGTAGATAAATATAAGCAACATGATAGGCATATAAAGTGGATAAGAGAGATCACTACATAAATGGCAGGTGTGACAAGGTAAGCAAGTTAAGGTGTATGTGCCTCACTAATGATTACTCTGCATTATTACTGGTACAACTGAAATGAGATGATCCCTTCCACTATGAGTTGGTAGGCTTAGGTCATACGTCCAAGTATACCCTAACCACTACCCTAATAGATCAGCTCCCTACCCTGTAGATATCATGTGCTGGCCCCACAGTAGGAGGTATCACTACCTAAAGTGAAAACTCATGGTGTGCACAACCATATCTACTGGTGTCACGGTCGTCTTAGCCCCCTTTGCCCGGCCCATGCACGCACATGTCCCCGGTCGGTTTGCGCCGCCCACACCATCCACCTCGTTTGGATCTCTTACAATCAATCAGTAAGTGTGCCTCTTCTCCGCCTAGTACGGAGTTCTTTACTTGATACCAATTCCAGGTTGCTGACTGAAATGGGTGTAACACAATATGATACAAGCTCTCCCCTTTGTCTTTTATCCCAACTAGGTTTTCCACTGACTATGTATACCCTTAGGTGTCTTTAATTACATAGCCCTATACAAGTTATGCTTACCCTAAATGGTGTCTTTAATTACATAACTTCATTACATTATCTTTCGGTTATGTATACCACTAGGTGTCTTTAATTACATAACATTATTACATTATCTACTGGTTATGTTTACCACTAGGTGTCTTTAATTACATAACTTTATTGGGTTAAGTTCGTGGGCCTATATGTAAATATTACCCACTCCCTCTAATTTACTTAACCCACCCACTACCCATCCAATTTTACTTAACCCTAACTTAAGTTCATAGTCATACAATCTTTATGGATTAAATTAGGTTAAATAGTCCTATTCTTTACCATGTCCATTTATGGTATTATAATGGGCTAGATCTCCCTCATTAGGCCTACAACATGTGGAAGCTGGATATGTCGGTCGGGTCCGAGCAGTCTTATTCCACAGTTGGGCCTAACCTCATGTCTTAGCCCGATTCATATTTGTGTACTTAGACCTCCTACATTAGGTTCAACATTAGTGGCTGCTGGATATAGCGGTCGGGTCCGGGCATACTTACACCACTATCGTAACCTAACCTCGTGTCATAAGTACAATTTACAATTCCTAATTTTAAATTACTAAACATTCCAAATTAATCCAAATCTACCTATGTCATTATAGGTAAGTATTTCTATGTTTTCCCCATTAGAATTACATGTCCAATTCATATAAATATTACATAATTTATGCTAATTATAATCCCTTTTTCCCCGTTTCCTCTCTAACGTATTCGTACATATTTTGGCGGCATCTAGGCTATAAAGTAACCTAGCTACAACAATGAAAAGGGAATATGATGAAGGTGATAGTTTCAACATATCTTGGCATAAACATAAACATAAACCGATATGATAACAAGGTGAATGGTCATGTAATCATCATGGCAAGGTAGGCATAGAAGTGATGAACTTGTAGCAACTACGATGTCAAAGCAACATAATGGGATCTAAATTAACCATAAGGTGTCCAATTATTTAGATCTAGCATAGTTAGGGTGACATAGTAACATGTTTAGATCTAAAGATGGATTCACATGTCAAGTTTACAACATATCTCAATGGATCACAATATGACAGGTGAAAGGTGATTAACATAAAGATCTAGATCTATGCAATGTTACAAGTGTCCAAAATAATAGATGTACATCCACCATAACATGGTTACAAGTGAAGATCCACATAAGCAACATAATCGAATAACCACAATTTTATTAGATCTAGGAAAATAGATCTGTCATGACATAGTATAGGATTTCACATTAACACAGAATCATTCTTTACAATATCTCCAATTTATAGTCTTTCGAAATATGCTTTTATTTATCTAAACCTAAAAACAACTAGAACTCACAACGATAGGTTTAGAGAATTGAGAAAGAACGGATCTAGAATTTTTGAATTGGATTTGCAAAATGTGTTGTTGTAGAAAACGACTCAGTTTGCACTCCAGCAGCGTATAGCCTCCATGACTTCCAATGAAGAAAATATGAGAAATGAGACACGTATATATAGCTGCCAGACCCCCTGAAACCGAGTGCCGTGTCAGCCTTAGGGGTGTCAACACCCATGCGGGTGGGTCGGCCCCTAGTTCGACACCCCTCTAGGGGGGTCGACCCCCTAGAGCGGGAATTTTGCCGCTCAGAGGAATTTTTCGAATTTGAATCCTCTGGATAGAATTCTGACTCACCTCTAACTCATGCATATATATAAAATATTTCTGTGCGTATACAAACTTAAAACCTTCATAACTTCCTCATACGTTGTCCATTTTACGTAAACCAAATGTCTATCTTGACCAGAATTTCGAGACGGACGCAATGGTGAAGTCCGTTTCCTCTAATTCTGAATATTAAACTAATTATTATTTAATTTATTCTTTTTAATGTCGTTAAAAATTCGGGGTGTTACACATTGTTAAAAATTAACATGTTGCAACAAAATTTTATTTCTCATTATAAATTAATGTTTCATTTTTATATGCATGTGCATTACACATGCCAAGTTAGTGATGTATGTGCATATTGAAGCCGACTGGAACACTAATCAATGGCAAACTAAATTACAGTCAAAATATGTGAGTCCCAATTTTCTATCCCAATACCCACTCCATGCGTCTCTAAGTGTGTGTCGATATATGTGTGCGCACTCGCTACGAAGGAAGGAACTGTGACTAGTCCAGTCCAATCTTATTCACGCTCTTAACTGGCTAGATGTGCTATTAATTGAAAAACAACGATGAAATATGGAAGAAATAAGCGTGCTCGTTAAGAAGGAAGGAACTGTGACCGGTCCAGTCCAGCCTTATTCACGTTCTTAACTAGGTAGATGTGCCATTAATAAAAAAGCAGTAATGAAATATCGATTGTAGGAAGTGGCAACAAAATTACCTAAGGAGTAGTCATAACACTTGTTAAAGCCATATAAGGAGTGTTCACAACATTTATTTTTTCAGATATACCTTGAGCGTTCCCACTATTGCATAACGTGTACATATATTCATTCATTCCCCAACTTTTACCCTGTGAAGTTTTAATTATCTAGTAGTCAAGTCCATTTTCAGATCCATAGCCTACGATTAGTACTGCATGGTTTGAAGACGTTGCACATGGCCCATTGAAAATAGCCTATATATAACTAAATTTATGAAGTAGTAATTTTGATAAAGAGCATTATATTTTAACCTGAAAGGACATTCCTACAACAAGAATGCTAGCATCATGGATGCAACAATCTCATCATTATCGTCTATATGTTTTTATTTCAAAAAATTTAATTACGATTTCAACAAGTGGACCAATCCTCACCACCAATAAAAAGGAGAGTATATTACCCACCTACTGTTCTTTAATAGAAGGGAAAAGATTCACACTCATCTTTTATTTATCCTTTCATCATTTGATCCTTTTACATTTGAACTATAAAAATAGAACAAGATTTAATGAAAATAATTTATTTGGGTCATCTCCACGATTTTGTGTCATTTAAAACTTAAGTACATCTGAAAATTTGAATACACACACTACATGCATACATATAAATACACATGTATGCATGCATGTATGTACTCCTCAAACTTACAGACATGCATGTATGTATTCCTCAAACTTATAGACGATCTATCACCACTGAGTGACATCATCAATTTCTGTTGAAAGCTTCTAACTATCAGCCAAAAATGTAAAATAAATTAAAAATCAACACCAGAAAGGAAATGACATAGATGAATAACTATAAAAGAACGTGTTCCAAATGTCATTCAGCTTAAATTCAAACTTGTCTTGCAAATAATATGGCAAGTTCTGCCTTTTGCATCAATGTAAAAATTATAAATACATGTATACCTATTCATACTAATATGTTGTGGCATATAAAAGTCAAGATCACAATAAGCAGGATACATGTAGAATTTTTACTCTGAAAAATAAACATGTAATCCAAACACATAACCAACAAAATAAAATCTAGACCTTTGATAGGTCTTTCCCCAGCTTTTTAGCAGTCAAAGCCAGCATACCTCTCCCTTTCATCAATTTACCCTTCAACATCATAAAAACCAGCTAAATAAAAGCTAAAACCAAACTTAATTGCAAAAGTCTCGAAAATTTATATAATCCATATCCGACTGTTACGGTATTCCTCACGCATTACCCTAGAAAAAAAAACAGGAATAAGAAAAAGATTCTTCATTTGCGTTCTATTCCGAAAATGATGCCATTTTGAAATTTATAACTTGATTACTAGTTGTTGCTCAGTAAGACAGTAATAATGCTTCAAGTATTTATGTCATATGTGGCGTGTTATTTCCAAGTTCTCAATCTTGGTTTCGGACTTCTGTAACTTAGAACTTTCAGATTAATTCATAAATTACAGAAATTTCTGTTTCGATTTCAGATTCTATAAATTATTTTTCATACAATTACCAATATAGTTGTTCTATGAAAATAAAATGTATGATCAACCTTTAATCGAAGAATGACAAAAAATAAATGAGATTGTACGAATCTATATATCACTCATGGAAATACCGATCAGAAGAATGACGAATCATGACTCATTTTTGCCAATCTGTTCCCTACAAAACTTTTTGAAAATTAAGAGATAAATCACAAGTGAAATAAGAATAAAAAATGACTTGTAAGAAAAATTAATCCAGTCATAAATATGGCAAAGGCAAACCATACGAGCAGACGGACTATTACACACCAGCTATATTGTCTCATGAAGCCATAAAATTATAAAATAAGCACGTGTATTGTTAAGAAGCATTAAGATCTTACACTAGTCAATTGAAACTCTGTCATAGCAAGATTATCTTCATCCTGCAATTTGATTAAGCAGAAGTCAATAATAAAACAAAATAGCAAGTAATTTGGATAATGAGCAGCCTTAACAGTTCCTGAGAATGAAGTTCCGTCAAATACTGAAATACATTAAGAATCCAATCATATAACATAACAAACTTCATTTAATGATTCCAAGAAGAGGAATGAATGATCAATCTATGAACCCTGCTCAGTTGGACTGGCCCAACTAAATCATCCATGCGAACAAGTTTCATCCTTGCAACACTTAATACTACGGCTAACAATAGTAGTAGACTAACAAGAAGGAGACCAAATAACGAGGGTCCACCAAAAGTGTACAATAACTCCTCTAGAGTTGTGTAACAACATGACAATCTTTTCGAGTTTGACCAATAGACAGAAACAAAATGAAGCAAAAACTTGCATACTATATTCACATGTTCACTACCATAGTCATCACATCAGTATATTTCACTGGTTGTTAGTATTTACAAGATTGATAGTTTTTGGCAAGATTAATATTTGTCTTCTTAGACAAGAATATACAGGCATGCATATATGGCATTCCATTGGCTGAAGTTCAATGGCTGTGCAGGCCCCTGTTTGTATGTAATTGTCATGATATCACTAGTAACAACAAAATGTGATTCCAAGAAGGGTAATTACAGTTAAAATATGCAGGACCAATCAAAATCTATCAGAGAAGACACCACCTTCAAGACATGGAAGAACCAACGATAAATCCATAACTTCACCAGAAAAAAAATGATGCAAGACTACGGAGAAGACAGTCGTTGGCTAATATAGGTACAAGTGTGATATGTCCCATACCATAAAATATGGGAATATTGCCTAGTATATAGGTCATTAGGCACCCTCCCCTTACAAGCTAGCTTTTGGGGGTGAGTTCTACCTAATGAGCCGTATCATTTGGTGCTTTCATTGAGAGCCGCTCGACGGAAAGTTCGAGCCGTGAGAAGGAGCGACCTATAGGCTGGATTAAAATACTGATAGGCGAGTGAAAGCCGTCCAAAGAGAAAAGGGCTACCGTCGGGTCAGTGTCGATAGAGTAGGCCGACGCGGACGTCGGACTTTCGAAGAGCGGTGAAATGATATGTCCCATACCATAAAATATGGGAATATTGCCTAGTATATAGGTCATTAGGCACCCTCCCCTTACAAGCTAGCTTTTGGGGGTGAGTTCTACCTAATGAGCCGTATCAAAGTGTTTCAAGAAGATCGTCTCTAAGTGGAGTATCCACCAGGTCCAACTCATGTATGTTATATAACTCAATGCTACAAAAAATTTCTCAAGGTTTATAACACGTACAGTATTAATTTTATTTAACAAATCAATGTAGATACAACCGACATTCAAAATTTGAGGATGAAGTCTCCAGCAACAGTAAGTACGGCAAAGACTACTACAAAGCGATGGATGTGAGGTTGCACAGTGGAAGACAAGTTTGCTCTTGATAGCTGCTGACATTGGCACTTCTAGAAAGAATGATTGTTTGTAATTAATATGTATAATTCATTAACTTAAAATTCCAGTAAAGTAAATACAAGTTTTCTTTATTGGAGATTTTATTACTGTATTATAAAATCAGTAATTCTAGTGCCCTGAAAACATTGCAGGGAATGATTTCGAATTCATCTTAGCCATTTCTTATGCATTAGGGTGTTACTGAGTACTTGAATTCTAAAACCCATATGCATTTGGAATTCAATCAAAATAGTAATTGATATTATGAATATTTTTACTACATAAATGATTGATAAACTCTATTTTAGTTAGCATTGTCCTTATACAATATTATACAGCCCCCACCTGATACCATCATATTCAAGATTCTAAAGCATGACATGCACCCATCATATTCATACCATTTCCATGTTAGATAAAATTTTAAATATTAAATAGAGCACATCATGCAATAAAGTATATGTTGTCATTTGAGATGGCTGGGTACGAAAAGGAAATCTTATGTCAACGTCTCATCTTAAATATTTATGGTGCTGCATACCTACCAACAAATTCATTCTCGTTGGCAGGCTTAGCATAACGAGTCTGTATGAAGATGAAAATACAAAGAATTTTGCTAGAATATTCACGAAAATGGAAATGTAAAAAAAGAGTGCGACCATTTAGATCCATCTGAACGTTTCTTTCACCAGTTTATACAATATCAATTACTTACGGTGTAATCATCCAGACTAAAACTAGGCCACCTCTTCCATTTTACTCCATCTATTCATGGCATCTACGAACAAAAATATCTTATCATAGATATATTTTGAGCTCTCGAGGAACTTAAATGGAAGTAAATTTACTCCTCATGAAATTGATAATGTCACCATAAATACACATCATGATACCGTAAACCAAAGGTGGAATGAAAGTAAAATTTACTCCTTATGGCATATGCATAATTTAAAAAAAAAAAAAAAATCATAATTGCCACTATTTTATGAATATATCTGGAAGCCTCACGCCTCCCACAGTTGTGATCAACATGTGGATAGTTTTACATGACAAGCTTAATACTATCAAAATGCTAAATTCAGTATCTATAATCAATCCAATAGTAATATACTAATATCTGCTTTTCTAATTATCTTGCTCCAAAAATCATAAGATATGTATTAAATGAATACCACCATGCTTAGTTTATCATTTGTTCAATATCTTATATTTTGTACTTCAGGCAGCCTCCATCGGTCCAAATTCTAAGGAGTGCTGGACCAACATTAGTCTGAACTTTATAAACACTAAAAAAAAAATAATAGACAATACCATTTGATATTACTGCATTGTCATTATGGAATGTGTGAAATAACATAATAGTTAATTAAGGGCTGAATTCCCCCATCAATATTTCACCTGTTCCCCTTTCTCAAATTCACCACAACTATTCAATCTCGCATCAATCTGGTAGTATGGTGGAACCCAATTAGCAATTAGATCACGTAATGTAGGACCATGGTTGAAATAGGCACATAGGGACAGTGAGAATGGGTATATGAGCATTGGGCTGGTTAATTATAGTATAAAAAATTCCAGTATTATTTTACTTTATTGTTAGACATGTTTCTTTAGGGAAAGTTTTAGCATCAGAAATTCAAAATGGATTAATCACAATTCATCATAACACACATAAGGTCTTCTGGTATTCACTTTGGCAGACTTGGATACCTCGCAGATGCTTCTTCACTAAAAACATAACTTGTATATATAGTCCTACTGTACTCTAGCTACGTATGGTATGATGCAAAGTGTTCTCAGTTTGCATAAACTAAGCTAACTCAATTTAGATAAACTGACTCAGTTTATCTAATAGGGCGAGCTTAGTGCTTTTACTGAGCTACTGCTGAGTTGATAATTGAGCGGCGAACCTCATATACTAACTAAGCAGTGAACCTCGATAAACTAAGTGCTTTTCTTAGTTAAAGACTAAGCAATAAGCCTTGTTAAAAACTGAGCTTAGTGCAGTTTTTAACTGAATTTACCACAGTTTTTAATTAAAAGGAATGAAACAAAACTACGAAAAGGATGTCACAAAAAGCTCAATCTACCTTCAATCCAAAAGCTCAATCTAACATCCACGACAATTTTTTATGCATCTAACCAGAACGATAATTTCTAAATATACAAGATAATATTTAGTACATCTTACCTCAACATGAAACACAATCTCAGTTAAATTCTACATTTGAAAACAAAATTTTGTAAATATGAAATAATTTTTAATAAATCTTACCTCTATCTGAACGAAGATCTTAGTTGATTTTTAGACCTGAAATGACCCAAATTAGCAAGCTCAGATGTCAGGTCTTCAATGGATTGGAGGGCTTTTGACCGAAAACCGCGAATGAAGGGCGAACGAGTGGAGAGCAAGATGAAATCGATCCCGAAACCGCGATTGAAGGGCGAGATGAATTCCTATGCGAAGAGGAAGCAAATTTTGAGGGTGAAATTTTTCAGGAGGAGGGAATTTTTGGCTGTATGTGAAGAATAGAGGAACGAATTCTTTGTGAGCCGAAAGCAAATTTTTAAGGGAAAATTTTCATCGGGATGGAAGTTTTGGCGTAAAGGAAAATAGCAAAGGTGATAAGGTAAGTTTGTCCGTAAGTGTTAATTTTGGCTTACACTAATGAATAAAAATAAAAGGAAAAATGGAATAAAATAGTATTGGTTGCTTTCGCACTATACTAATAGATGTAACCAAATATATTTTTTCTTGTAGTGCGCATTTTTCAATACTAGCAGTTACAAAGCTACAACAAGGATAAAGGAAAGTGCTAGAAAGGGAACACACGATACAATATATAATATGTCTGATCCATTACCATGCCCACGCCAGGAGCGTAGTATGGCGGAGATGCAACCAATCTCATGCGTCTGCCGGCGCTGCTCGTCGCGAACCACTCGGAGCTCGGCCTAGATGGTGCGGTGGACGGCGAGCTCTGGACTCTCCTGGCCAAGCTACTGGGGCGCTGAGATGGAGTGGGTGGTACGGGGACATGAGCATCGGGCAGTTGAATTCCCATCTTCTGAAGAGTGGCGCGGCTAATGGCAGTCGGTGCCTTCTTCACCGTCGTATCCCCAGAAAGTCTCACCTGGAAGTGTCGGAAGACACTGGTGGGAAGGTGACTGTAAGGAAAATGACTCCGTGGGGTGCCGACGAAGGGCTCATAAGCACGCACTCCCAATTGACGGCTATGTCGCCAAGAATAGCATAGGTGGCGCGGCGAACAGAAGGATAAATATGCTCCAAGCTTCCCACCTTCAGGATGATGTTTTGATGTATGATGCGCACAACTACTCGGCGATGGTCGCAGATTGGCAGTGGTCCAGGCTTCGGGGGATCCAAGGAAGATACACTGAAGGATCTGAGGGTCCTTCATCTCAATAGCATCTAGCTCGGCGCCGATGACCAAGATATCCAAAATCTGAGCTAAGTTGTCGTTAAGGAACTCGATGGGGGTGCCCATAACCTCAGATCAGATGACACAAGACTCTTCATTGATGTCGGCATCCATTTGGGCATCAAACAGATGAACACAGCGCGGATACAGGTTGTGCTCAAGAGTGTTGAAGCACAGAATCGGTGCTAGGCCTACAACGACAAAAATCTCTTTCAAACCAAAACGGCGAAATCGGCAAACTTCACCAATAGACCAACCTGAAACTCAAAGCTGGCCGAGGCTAAGTAGTGCTTGATCTTCACCTCATCGCGATCTAACTAAACGACTTCCTGAGGCATGAGACCGGGGTGTTGGTTGCGAGGTACGATGGAAGAATCGGCGAATTAGGAAAGAGAAATTGCAAATTTGTAGTATAATTGGGTAGAAACTTGCACGAGAAGGATTTTGGTGGTAATTAGGGACGAAATGGAGCGGGGGCTGCTCGGATTGGAGTTTGGGAAGGAGGAGGGTTTGGGTACGGTGGAAATTTGGGGTTAGGGAAGAAAGAGTTGTCTGGAACGATATATATATCATTTCAGCCGATTCGGGTGGGGTCAGGCTACGCTCACTGTGGGAGAGCGGTCGACCTGGCCCTAGGAGGGCGATCGATCGCCGGCGATCGACCGCTTGCCCCATAGTCGGTGCGGTATGAACCTCGGCCCAACGGCAAGTATAAATTATATATAAATTAAAATAAAATTTCTATTAGGTCAAAACAACTTCCGTTACCAACTGAACTCTCGTACCAACTTCCACCACTTATCGAGTTAAGAATTTTAATTTCCAAACGCCTTTTCCCTGCCCCTAAAAGGTTGTGACCACCGAAACAAACAAACTTAAAATAGGAAATTAGGTAAAAATCTGAAATAGAATTTAAAACGGATTTTCCCTTTGCTAGCCGACATAAACTAAACGATTCAAAATCAAATACCCCAAATCTGAACGAAGGATTTTCCTTAGCCCTTTCGAAGAAAAAATCAAAACTTCTCAAAAAATGAATTTATTATAAATTAACGGTTTCGTATTTATAAACCCATCTTATTGTAATTATTATTCCAGTTTATATTACAAACTGAAAAACTTTTTCATATTCAAAAATGTTGGAGCTTTAAAATCTTAATGGTTAATCGTGATAATTTTCAATAAATCATCCAACATATATAGGGAGAGGGATACTAAAAATTACAAGGAATGGATATTTATTATTCTTAAGTTTAGTGGCATATTCCTTATCATTTCTAATTCCTTCCTTCTTACCAATGAGAATATATTTATTAAAATTACACAATAGCCCTACTAAATTTGAAACACGAATAGATTAAAAATTAAAAACCAAATCTTTATAAAATTGGGCGTTTATAAAACCATTTTCCGAAACCGTATTTCAAAACTCATTTTTATTCTTTCCAAATAGTTTTTAAAAATAAAATTTTCTCGAATACAAGGCCAAGAATTCAATTGAATGTTTCAATAAAGGAAGATTCGGAAATTCAACGAAGTAACAAATGGATATACCTCATAATTATATTTCCAAAATGGATATGACACACTAATGTGAACTTTTCTCGTTTTGGATCGAGAAATGGTTTTAAACGGAACTACCGACGAAACCAAAAACTAGAAATCACGACTATGTCAGTTATAGCTAGATTTTATTATTATTATATATGTATATATATATTTCCCGTCTCCAAACTCGAATCAACGGAATCCACCATATGTCGTCCTCGTGCTCTTCACGATGAGATCGCCAACAAACTGTGGGGTAAGACAGAATTGGTTAGAAATCTGAACTCAACATATTTCAACTCTTAGTCGCTTAAAGCCCATTGACTATATTAGGCCCACAACTAAGTCATCGTCAAAATAGATTAAAGTTAAGTAAGAAAGACGAAGAAAAACAAAAAAGAAAACCAAATTGCGTTCTCTTACAAGTCCTAATTTTATTAATTTCTCTGATCGTTTGACCTATGCTATAATACCAAATGTAAGATCCCACACTTTTCTACGTCCAAATTTCGACTAAAATCAAAACTTGAACACATCTAAGCATGGAGCATGTATATCTGGTACCTACAATAAATGAGCATGAGCACAATTAGAGTACGATAAGAAAAATCACAGTGGAAACAAAATAGGTTAAACTAGTATCAACTCAAGTAACTACCTTTTTAAAGTAAGTCACTTCGCCAATACCGAGCATGAGAGAGAACGAGAACTGAAAACCAAACTATAACATCTATGAGAACCCGACCATCTCTAGAAAACATAGGTGGTTGTAATGAGGAGGGAGGTCAGAACAACAAGATTCTGGTGAACATGAAATGTGCAACATAGATTATAATACAAAGATGTATCCCGTTTGATTCAACCCAAGATGTATGCCTATCAAGGTTAGGGATTCTAGCCTAACCTTGTAAATGTTTACGCACGACCATACTACTCTACACACATCAGTGTTCCAAGCTATGAAGCTGAGATAGAACGTTTACACATATATTTAGGAAGCCCTTAAACCATAATTTAACTGATTATTAGACCGAGAAGTTAACCCCAAACTGTGGAGTTTGAATATGTATATATTTCCATCCGCTTTCCCTTTAATTTTTTCCGCCTCACTATCAATGATAGATAGGGCGGATTCTCCCGAACACTTAAGACCCTATGCGGACTTATTAGTCGACGAACTTATTGGTCGCTTAATACCTCTTGATAACTTATTCCGCATTCTTATAAACTATAAAGCACTAGCTATGGATCCTACTAGTTAAGGCTTTCGTCATTCACGCATATACCCTTGCCTCGTATAAGGTGAGAGATGGTATTTTATCGCACACTACACCTCTAGTTGGCCTTATTGGATAACCCCCTTAGTCGCTTACTACTTCCTGTACGACAGATAGCCATATGAGACATTTTAAGTTTCCGGGTTTGTGTAAGCAATACACACACATGTCGTTTAAGCCCCCTATACCGAAAGACCTATTCCCAGGTGGACTCTTCAACCTCAGTCGCTTAATACCCAGGAAGCGAACTATACGCGAAGGTTATTAGGCTCGTACCCCATTAGCCCTTAGTACCTTCCCTATTGGGATAAAGTGGGCCACGTCATCACGTCTTTTACGTTTAGTTACTCTCCATGGAAATATGATATGCATAAGATTTATTATCGTCACGGGTTACTATGGTTAATAATATTTTTATATCATTAACTTGCTAAGTCCAACTCAACTTTTAATTTTAAGTTCTATGTTCATTAATATAAATAAGGGAAGTTGTATCCTCTTTGCCCTAGGATATTTATTTAATTACTTCCCTTAATTGGACTTAGTATTTGAATATCCATAAATCCCCTTTTTACACTTCATTTACTTCTTATCTCTTTGTTTATTGCCCTTTATCACCATAACGGTCGTATTGTCCTAAGGCAACCATTTATCTGTCCCAAGTTATCTATTTGTTGTACCCCAATAGACAATTTCTATTCTTATTTATTTGTTTATTTGTTGCTTGTTATATATATACATATTTGCTAACCAGACCTCTCACGTTAAGTTGACCACTTGTGGATGCTGGATTTGCCGGTCGGTTCCGGGCAAGCTTCTACCACAAGCTGAACTTAACCTCGTGCCTTGGAACATTTATATTTACACATTAGACCCCTCACATTAACTTGACCACCTGCGGATGCTGGATTTGCCGGTCGATTTTAGGCAGACTTATTCCACATGTTAAGCTTAACTTCGTGTCTAAATGCGGTTATAATTCAAATTTCCTAATTGGGGTGCACAACATTAATCCTAATTAATTTAGAAATTGTTACCATTAACCTTTTATATTTACTTTCCCCATTCAACATTGGTCACAATTGTTATTTATTTATTTGTTGTCTCATTTATAGCAATAAATTATATTAATTGCTACAATGGTCACCATAAATGTATTAATCCAATATTGATTACATTTTCATATAATTCCATATCTGAACATCATTACTACATTCAAACATTCAGTATAATGTATATTTTACCATTTTACACTGATTTGGACGGATAATATGTATATTTATATTTTTATGTTTTCGTGCGGTCAACATAGTTGTCTCTTATTATTATTACCAGTACGTTAGGCACGTCCCTTGGACGTGTGCAAAGATAGCCGAGAGAAAATCTATTTGGTGTGAAAGAATGGTCGTGTGCATAAATTATTATGATCGATCTTACTATCAAATTGCGTCATCTCCGACACTTTTCATTCTGGAGTCCCGTGGTACAATAATTATACATTTGATATTAATGCATGTGTATATTCCATATGCATAGACAATTGGAATGTGAATCTGAATTTAGCATTATGGGCGGAATGTATCAGTTATTAGTCCCAATAAAGACGTAAATAAAGTTAAACTAAGTTGCAGATAAGGAAATAAGGCAACAGACATCAACATTATCCACCTGACATTTTCATCCAGTACAAATAAAATGGGGTTCACGCATCCAAGTACAACTATATTCAGGGGATTATTCTCCCAATTCAAGAAATTGGTAGTGGAAGTGGAATTCGATCCGGTGTTTTTATGAATCAATGATACAAATTGCAATGACCGTTTAGCAGCAAGCATAGTTGATAATGAAAAAGGTGACGTTCATAACCAAGCAGCAGCAAGTATTAATTCAGCTTTCATTTAAAAAAGAAATTGCTGGTGCGAAGATTTTCAATTCACATTGTAAGCTCTAGGATGCAGTTTTAAAAAAAAAGGAAAAGCAGACAAAGAAAACATGCTCCCTAAACACCGAACAATACCGATCTCCCACATCACAAACAATTTCTTTTGTTCAACCAATGCAAATTCCGCTTTCTATCTTGCTTCTTCACAGGTGTCCATTCCAGAACTGCAGTTATCTGCTTCTTGATGTTTGGGATGCTATTTTTTGAACTGTAGAAGCGCCACATCAGCGCGGCTATGAGCTTCTGCTACCTCTGCTTCAAATAGCTTCAGTTCTTATGCTAGGAGGTCTGTGAAATAATGATATCATGAACATCTTGCAAATTCTAACCAAGTACATGTTTATAGCTTGACCACTTGAAAAGATTAGCAACGTTTGTTTGTTATTATGGATTCCAAACATTGTTTATATGTCAAATAACAGTGACTTAGTTGATAATGCAACCAAACTTATTTATACATATGAAAGTGATACCATTTCACATATAGATCAAATATGGAGGAAAAGAACATAGAGTGCTTAATGAAAATGTTAAATCAAATAGAGTGCTTGACAAAAACCTAATATTACAACTTAACTCTAAAACCATTGTATAAGCTACATAGATTATAATTAGGAATGTAAACATATATGTTCTACTTTTATTTATTATAATTAATGAAATACAAAACTATGTCCTTAATGAATGAATCAATATAGAGTTTGCATACAACATATTACTCTTAGTGTAAACTAACATGAAGTGTAGACAGTTGACCCATGCTGCATACGAACCTTACAGCCATATTATTCAGAATAATTACTATATGTAAACTAAGTTCATTCTACTTCTAAGTTCTAACCTTCCCTCTTTATATTAAAACAGAGTACTATATTCTCTTTGATGCAAAAACATTCTACCGATTGAATTACTCTTCACTTTATAATATTTACAGTCTGAATAATTCTTAAAGTCTACAATCCTAACTAAATGATGTAGCCTCCAAAAACGTTTGTTATAAAATAAATGTTTTTATTATTCAAAGTAAACAATTAAATAGCAGCCACATCTATTATACTTAATGCATTTATTATACAGAGGTAACTACAAATGTTTACTTATATTCAACCATGTACAATTAAAATACGGTATTTTGCTATAATGGTATAATAATCAAATATAAAAGCTTGAAGTTCGCTAGCTTTGTAAAAGCAATAAATGCAGGTAAAAGCAATAATAAAGCACAATCAAAGCTTTTTTTTTCAATATGAATATATGGTAATATAACCATGTTAATTTACTGGAAACCATGTTGATTCACATCACCTTACCCTTTAATTTAATGGAATACACTGACACTTAACTTTGGATTAAGTGTTTGCATGTTTTCTGAGTTTTCTATACACACGTCTTAGCATCCAAGAAACCACTTGCTTTTTTTGCATGCTTCTTCACATTCAAATCTCAACTCTTTAAGTAAATTAGCCTATATATAGTAGTAACAAACGCATTAACAAAAAAGACACAGGAGAGACTTTCATTATTCATTTTCTGAAGAAAATGAAACATAAAAACACCCACCTTTCAACTTGCAAAACTTATCTTTTTTTCCCTCTTTTGACAACAATCGTTTTTGTTACGATATAAAAAGATATATTTGCTTATTAATACTATTCAAAATCATATGTAATCCCAAAGCTTAAAATCCCATATAACAGAATATGATTATCAAAAACAAAGAAAAGTCTATGAATAACTCCACTTGGGCAATGCACCGACTTTAGCAGCAGCTTTAAGGTTCTGCAACAGATTTTTTTTCTTGCTTTTCAACCCGCTGCTTCTTTTCAACCTTTCTTGTTGCAAAAGGGTCCTTTCCAAGTACATCTGTCGGTTTAGCTTTAATGATGGGTATATCGTTATTGTCATTAACACTATCATAACCATATGTTCAACGCTCTCAACCTCTTTTTTACTGGCCTTCTTTGAAACATCCATTTGAGTTCCAGTAATAGGTAATGCGGTATCGGCAAGTTGAACATGACTGTATGTATATGAATATATACAATAACTGAAATAAATAACGACTAATCAAGTATTTCAAAATACCTGACATACAATCATTTTTGTTGAAACAGATAAAAGTCACTCTTTGTGCACTATGCATTATTACAAGCAAGAAAATATAAAACTACATAATGTATACAGAACAAATGGCAGGATGCGAGCAATGCCCAACGTTAATATCCAGATACCATTTACCATTGTTGAGATATTGCCATGTTTGTAGCAAAATATTATGAAAAATTCATTGTTATGAAAGGACCTGAAATTTTAATACCACTTAGATGATATTTATAAAATTTAAAAAGTAAATTTCCTAATATTTTATAACCTGCATGTTCTACAACAAAGGTTGCAAATGTTGTCCAGATCAAGAACCATTTTTACTTCTTTTTTAGTTTAAAAGGAGAAGCAGATGGCTAAAAAAATAAGCATTCACCAAATTTTCATTATAATATAGAATAACATTTCATCTTCCATGGAGCATACCTTTTTGGAAAATTCTACTCTACCTAAACACCCGAAAAGTACATTTGATTTCATTTGAAGCACATGAATATCTGACGGTTCATTCAATTTTGACATGGTTTGGTACCATGTTTTCTGAGTGACGTAGCAAGATTGATCTATCTTTTAGGCATGTCACCTCCTCATATAGCAATTCCAACCATGCACTAACCATTGATAATAGTTGTTGCAGTTGTCCGTAACAAAATCATATACTGGCCGGAAGTACCTCAAGACAACCCCAAGAACTTATGCATCCTTCTCTCCATGCCAGTAGATCACCCCCTTATCTAAGTATTAACACTAACTCTGTAGCCTTTCCGAATGAAGCGTCCAACATCATTTCCTTCTACCTCCCTTGGCCTCCTCCTATGCCCTCGTCTGCAAATGAAAAGAACAAACATTATGATTATAATTTTATCTACAAATTTAGCAGAAAATACAGAATTTTATAAAACATTCATTTAGTACTTAAATACTTGCAGCAAATCTATAAAAGAATATCTAACCATAGTATCAATTAATGTCCGTATACCAACAAACAAAAAGCCTTGTTATAAATTTTTCTTTACAGTTGAGAAATAAACAAAAATAAGGAAATAGAGAACTGAAATTGAAAATGAGGAAGGAGGGCGAGGGAGAAATGTTTTGGCACTGTTATTGAATAAGAACGTGGGTGAATGTTTATAAGGAAACTGACAGGTTTATGGGGGAAAACTGGAAGACTATTCGGGAAAGTGGGTTCGAGGCATATGGACAGACCAAAATATCCCTACATTATAGTTGAATGTTATAGGGTTAATTGTGTAATTTCAAAATCTTCAAATTGAGGTACTCTTATTAATTTCATAACATAATTAATATATCATTATTACAATGAACACTGTCATCGACAGTATCAAAGAAAGTACATAATTGAAAGTAAGATATTATCCCCAAAAAATGCATACTTTAGAGAATAATATCAATAGGTGGACTAATCTAGTTGCAGAGTGCCTTGGCTGGTCCTCCTCGAATACAACTGTTAGTCAAGATTTGTTTGTCAAATTCATTTATAAATAAACAAATAGGACATGTAAGAAAAAGTTATATCAATGTTAAATTACTTGAAGAATCAAATAAAATATGTTTTTTTGGGGCAGCGAACAGCTGTAGAGCCTCATGTTTTTCTCATTTTTGATGTTGATCATTCTGTTATTTAGACTAATCAGTTATGGGTTTGGTTCATACTTATACAAAACTGAGCAGAGCTTAAGTCGGTACCAACAAAACCCACAATATTACGTCCATCATCAAAGTATAATTTATACATTCATATTCATACGTGCATATATATTTGAAATACTTTAACTTGCATAGGAAATTACTAAATATCTATTGATAATTAGAGATGCAACCTCTAAAAATTACACTTACAAAGTTAAACTACAATGTTAAGTACCTCTGTTTTGTTACCCTTTTCCATCTTCAAGAATTTTAGCAGCATCACACAAATTGTTTCCTATCATGTATCACATAAGCTAAGTTTCCATGCCTTTGAACTCTTAAATATCAAATACTTCTGTGTCATGTTGGTTAGCTTGATGGTAAAAAACATATCTGTAAGAAGGAAACACTTGAAACTACATAGAATATAAAGTCCACTTGACTTTAATTTGCAGAGGAAACTACTAACTTCACGTGATGCATGTGTAAATGAACATAGATATGAAAGATATTATAGCCAATCTACGTCAAAATTCAACAATTTTATTCAAAAGTTAAATATATTAGTCAAAATGACCCATTCTGAAGCATATATTGTGAATCGATAATGATGGAATTATCACGTATTTCAGTTAAATAAAGCTAACATATTAATCATACAGGAATTGTCATAAAAAACGTTGTATAGTTACTTGAGTAGTTGTTGGTTTACTATCTGTTCTATTAAAGGATCTTAAAGTCAAAAAAACTTATAATTCAAAAGGTTTTTTAATCTTCTTGAAGTCTTCTAGCATAAACTTCGTTTTATGATACTTAAAAATAAGAAGTTGCATAACAATAGTATTGTTTTGCAGTAAAACAAATATGCATTACCTTATGCAGCATGCTCTTAGTAAGAACTTCAGACCTATCAGACTGAGGCACAGTTTAAGAGCAATTTGGATACATTGCTTGCAGCAAGAACTTTATGTATAGCCCAGAATCGAGCAGCAAAATTTTCATTGCTGAATTACGGAGCAAGTATCTAACACCTGAAGCGAATATAAAATGCAGCCAATCTTGACCTATGCCAATGAAATACATGTATTCAATATTTGATCTGCATTTTATTTAGCTTGAAAGGTTGTAAAGTTGCGTATATGTTCAGATGATGAGTTGATTTTTCCTGTTTAATAAATTTTCCTGTCCATGCGATTTAATATGATGGGTAACTTATTTTTTGCTTTGTTTGAGCCATCTCAACCTCAATTCATTTAGAGTATATAAATCCAAATATAATCGCCAAATCATGTCATGCTTGGTAATAGGAAAATCTCTCAAATTCCATCTTAATTATGCAAAAAATAGTTAATAATTTGCAAGCATATGAATCGAATAAGGAGCATTTGTGAAATTAAGACCTAACCCCCTGTAGATGCTCACAACCTTGATCCCATCCTCAACGTCCTCAGATCTGGAACTTTCATCAGAGTCGGCTGCACAGTAGACCTCCTGGTCGATGGTGGCGGCCGTAGAGGCAGCTTCGTAGTGGGCGACAACGCTGCCATATCATTCTGAAAATTATTAATTTGAATTCTTCTTAATATGAGAAATTATGACTATTAAACCAAAGATATATTTATAGTAAGAAAGTGCCAGTTTTGTCAAGTTTATGTAGCAAACAAATGATATTGATATACCATAACAATTTGTTGGAAGAAAGTCGAGTGGTTAAAGTTTAACCCAAATAGAATAAAACAGTGATAGAATGAAAACATTTTCATAAAGTCAGGGCAGAATGATAGGCAACAGATAGTTTGTGACATAAAATTATTCATAGGTAGCACTGAAAAATTGTTATAGGCAAGAATGTTAAAGAATGCCTGCCTCTTTATTCATATGCATGTAGTCCGGCAGAGCAATAATAGTTGTAAAAACAGAAGAACTAATCACTATATCAGAACAAATAAATACCACCATTAACAAAAACTTTAATGATCATGTCAAATGTTACAAAATTAAGATAACAAAAAACATAGAAACATAATGGTGGGGGTGAAAATGAATGTGCGCAATAAGAAAAATAAATTACTTTGTAAGACTGTCAATAAAAGTTTATTATATCAAAAGATATGTACTGTCCATATATCCGATGTAAATATAATGAGAATATTGTAATAGCTGTGAAACAGATATATGCCATGGAAAGAACACAAAAAATATGAAAGCAATGCTTACCCTGTTCGCTCCATAATCATTTAGTTTTCGTGGATAAATACCTCGCAGACCCCTTGATCCCTGCTTTATAAAAATGAGAAACATGAATAATTTAGGAATATAATGGTCATGCCAGATAAGATATATTTTTTGTTAACCTCTGAACCCATAGGTAAGTCAGTTTAGTAAATTGATTATTGGCAATACCACATAAAGAAATAGTATAAGAATGAGCATTATTACGGGTTAAAAACAAATAGTAAAACCTGAAGTATTTAACCCAAGTTTTTTTTTTCATGATAAAATATGCCCATCCAAAATGGAGAAATTTTTAAATACATATAATACATAATGCACAGACAACAAAACATTCAATTAGAGCCTAAAAAATGCAACTAACTAATACATGACTTAAAGTCGAGAACCAAGATGACACTTTATTATTTACTGATGATGGAAAATGAAAATAAGTTTACTCTCTGTGTCCAGGAACATGGGTATGACATGGTAAAAGGGCATGGATAAAGAAACACGCGAAGGAAACTGGATACATATGTGTGTGTATGTATGTATATATATACATATACATATATATATATATATGTGTGTGTGTGTGTGCGTGTGTGTGTGTATGTATATAATGGGAAAGTCTATTGGAACACAAAATTTTGACACAAATGGTGACACAATCGATTTGCACCATTGGATCACCCCATGAATTACACCTCTCCATATAAAGACAAAAAGATCCAACGGTTGAGGCTATGTGTCTCTCTCTTTGTGTCCAATTCTATGTTCAAATAGCCGCCCCCATATATATATATATATATATATATGTGTGTGTGTGTGTGTGTGTGTGTGTGTGTGTGTATGTGTGTGTGTGTGTGTCCACTCG
Organism: Allium sativum; assembly: GCA_030737875.1. NCBI lineage: Eukaryota > Viridiplantae > Streptophyta > Magnoliopsida > Asparagales > Amaryllidaceae > Allium > Allium sativum. The sequence goes on along the minus strand of CM060916.1, from coordinate 607,447,652 downwards.
GTTCCTAAAATACACGTCCAGGTCATAGAGAAAACTTGTGCAAACCAACCTATGCATATTACAGTATGAAACTTAAGTTTATTAAATTTATACACAGGAAAATATGAAGCCAAATACATGCATGAATACAAAGGCACACAGGTGCATTTATGGGAAACGATACTGCTGCAAGGATAGGTTGACACATATACGGATGAAACACAACTTATTACTAAGTTTTCAGAAATAAATATTTGAGCATATCTTACATTAAAAAGATTATATCATCAAATTCACAGGGCAAGATTAAAATTAAAAATAATATCAAACGCATAAGTCCATTGAGCCAAAAAGAAAGCAACAAAGCAAGTTGAATATGAAATGGTTAGTGTAGGTTATTTTGTATGTAAATGTTGAAAGAATTAATTCACAGATAGATACATGAAACAAAAGAGGTTAGATAACGAAGGTGACTAAGCTTAATGATACGACTGTTGTCACTTGTCAGGTTCCAGACCAAATAACCAAAAGTTCAACTTTTCCTAAAATAAGATAAGAAAAAACAGATAACAAAATGTTGGGGTGAAAATAGAAAACCACATTCTTCATTCGTCCTAAAATTTCCTACAATTATTTCGTTGGTGTAGCAGTAAAAGTATCTGAAAAATAAAAATAAACAAAAGCAGTAAAATTAGATTATTTATACCTCTGGCATGTTGGTGATCAAAGTCAGCCGGTTCCGAAGCATAATAATCATGCAAACGCTTGAACACATCACAGAAAAGTGAATAAAAACAATCAGACAAATATCAGATAAATCAATTTACAAACGGCAAAACTGGTAAATTTGGAAGCATGTATCAAATTGTAGATAGTAGTTTTTGATAAAAGTGGACATACCCAAGCCTTATTTGTGTAGATCAAACCTTAGGTGCCAACATAGAGACAGTACAAATTATTCGTCGAACTGGTAGAATATTATTGTAAACTGTAATTTAATGTAAATCAGAACCGAATAAAACATTAATGTCAATCAAATTAACATAGTAAGTCATTGGAGTACCATATAATTTCACCGTGTTTGACGGAGCCTGAGCAGCTCAGATCAATGGTTAATTGAGTCAGATCCATGATTTGCCAACTCAACGTAAGGAAGGGAGAAGAAAGGCGGAAAAAAAGTTAGCAGAGTGGAGTAGGTTTAAACTTCTACCATTCATAAATCTGGAGAAGAGAGGAGGTTAAACATCTTACTGCTGAAAAATCCGAAGATTATAGCGCAAAGGTGAAGGTGCGACCGACCGGCGTGCTGAATTTCGTGGAACATAGGGAAGAAAGCATGACTACTGTAGAACCGAAGAGACAAAAGAGGAGAAAACCAAAAGGAATTGGAGTGTGGGTGGTGGACGTAGTGGATGTGATGCGTGAAAGATTTGAAAATTGACATAAATGCCCCAACCCGAAAGTACAATGTTTGAAGGGTGTTTAAGACATTTTAAAAGCTTCATTTCAAGGTATTCTCATTATAATACAGATTTTTTAATTTATTGATTTGGTTAAATCAATAACCAAACATTCCTCTCTGCATTCAATTTTGACAAAGACTCCAAATCTTACAACAAAACCGTTAGCTATAATTATTGTAAATTATGCCTGATTTGACATATTTCAAATTCACAAGAAATATATATATTTTTGTATTTTTGTAAATACGTACGTTTGCACCACTTGTCCCCTTTTAATCTTTTTTTCATACCTTTTGTGAATTCTAAATAACATCTTTTATTCAAAAAGAGGAAAAATGGCATATTTACAACAATTAAGCTAAAACCCAACAATATTTAATACAAACATGCATATTTCTTTTAAAGTTACAATCACACAATTTAACCATTTATCCAATATTCATATAATTTATTATTCAACACTGAAAATAGAGATCTGGGATATAACTACATCTAAAAGGTGTTTAATGGGACTGATTTCCAGATCCACAGTGCTTTGCAACATTCACAATACATTTTACAACATAATTGTAGGAAATTTCTATAAAAAAATTTAAGAATCCCAAAATTAATATTATGCCTAACCGTAATTCATAATATACAAATTTTAACAATGTTTTCAATTAGATCTGATGGGTGTCAATCCAATTACAACAATTTAGTGAATAGATCTGATAGAAATAGGCATAAAAATTTAGATCTAATTCAAATGAAATAGATAGGCTATTGTAACCATATTCGTAAATTTCCCACTCATCTTAAAGCATATGAATCCAAAGTTTGAACCTTTTAGGCATGTAATTCCCAAATTCTTATAAATCTGCAATTTATTTGAAAATGGGATAATTTCAGATCTGTAGAGATGTAAGAAAATATGAAGAGAGGAGAGAATCTTATTTGGAGCATCAATTTGCATTCTTTTCCATTGGATCTGATAATCCTCTCAATTCTTTATGATTTGGATTTGATTAGTTGTGTATGAATATATTTTTAATTAAGAAATTAGGTTAGAAGAGGGAGGAAAATGGCAGAGCTCCGCTGCTGCTACAGATTTGTGTGGAAAAGAATGAGGTCTTACCCCTTTGTTTATAGGAGTGGAGTTGGCCTTGGAGCGTTAGATCTATTTTAATCAACATCCATCCATTCATTAAAAACATATAATAACTTAACCTTATAAAACCTAGCTGTCACTAGGCGTTTTGACCCTCAGTGGGTCGACAGCTAGGGTCAACCGCTGATTAACCGTCTGGGACGTCAAATGCCAAATAAAGCTAGTTTAATAAGGTATGCTATATTAAATTATTCTAATTTATTTATTTTTCGTCCATTATCGTATTTCGTCCGTAACTTATTCATATGGACTTCGTTTGCAAATCCCCAAACATGAAAATTGACCAGAATTCCGCAACGAACGCATCGGTTAAAATTTCGTTTTCAAATTCCATCATTTGCTAAAATTCCTTTTTTTTTGAATTTCTAATAATTAATTTATGTTGCCAAAATTCTGGGTTGTTACACCAATAGTAAACTCGCTTCATATCTCGATACATCTCATTACCTCCTTGATGTATCATCAATCTTGATGATATACCCTTAGAACCTCATTTCTCAATCCCTCTATATCAGGAACAACCAATCGTCCGTTTTTGTGAAGCTAACCATCTTGATCTTCTTCGAAATCCTTAATCTCTACTGGTCCTATTCTCATTTCTAACCTTCGAACGATTTCCATAAGCTTATCGTCTTACTTCTGGCTTTCGCCAATCCTTTTGATGAGAGTCTGTCTAATCAATAAGCTTGCTAACATCTCGGATTCTAATTCACAATGTGGTCTAAAATCAAATCCGGCCAAATACTCAAGATGATTCCATTCTGTGAACATGGCTCCCAAACTCGCATGTCTCCGACTCAACGCATCAACCATTGCGTTACTTTTCCTCGGAGTATAGGTTATTCCAAAAATGTACGACGCCAGAAACTCTAACCATCGTTGGTGCCGAAGATTCAAATCATTTTGGGAGAAAAGATATTTCAATGATTTATGATTAGTACGCAACTCGTACCTAACTCCCAACGAATAATGCCTTTAAATCTTCAGAGCAAACACTATCGCTGCTAACTCCTCGGGTAATTCCTTTCATGCGGATTTAGTTGCCAACCCGCATAAGCCACAACCCTATCTTTCTACATTAGCACCACTTCAAGTCCGATACAACATGCATCGGTATATACAACCATCCCTTCATTTCCATTTGGAATAGTCAACACCGGAGCACTAGTCTTTCTTTCAAAATTCCAAAGGCTTGCTCACACTTCGCATCCCACACGACGACTAGATTCTTCTTCGTCAATCCCGTTAATGGTGCAGCTATCTTAGAGAATTCCTTGATAAATCGTCGACAATATCCAGCTAAACCAAGGAAACTTCTCACATCTGTCACATTCTTGGGTCGATTCCAATCTTGGATTGTTGCTATCTTTGCGGGACCTACCGCTATTCCCTGTCCCAACACGACATGACCTTATTGACGCTTTCTATGAATTAGAAAAGCGCAAATTGTGAAATAAATTACTGCAAGCGCATACGTGTGTAGTATGCAGGTCGAACACAGGGAGGAAAACTAAAATTTATTATTTATATATTTTGTAGGCGAGTTAGATGAGTTTGGAGGATTTGATTGAAATAAAAAATTGAAATTGCAACCTGATTCAGAACAAATCTAATTGAACCGACAATCAAATTACAATTATCAATATAAATAAATTAAAACTACAATTGAAATTACTGCAGATTCGAATCTAATCAGATCTATACTAAATTCAACGATTAACTAAGAAAAATAAAACTGAATATTGAAAATAAAATTGTAGAAAAGATATAAACAACAGAAATAAAAATTAGGATTACCGTTGAATCTAATCAGATGGTCAATCACTAATCAGAAAAGAAAATGCAATAGCAATTTGTATTCTTGCAAATCTAATTGACTAGACAACACAAATTGCCATGAAAATAAAAAAATGCAAAAATAAAAGAAAAGAGAGATTTATTAATGGAGAAGAGAAGTACAGAAAATGAACAGAGCTTTACAATGAATACAATGGGTATTTATAGGGGATGTAGTGTCCTATTTATGAGAATAATTGGGCCAATAGTGAATCTCTTGAAATAATCTATTTACAAATGAAAGATATTTGAAGATGGACTTGAGATAATCCATGCAAATTTCCTCTTTTGATTAGTGACATATGGCCGATTGATTGGCTTTTCTTTGGCAATAATTCAGTCAAATCTTCTTCTATATGGCAGATGAAAATGAATGATTTGATTTCCTTGAGAAGAATATGCATATTTCTTAAAATCTTTATTAGTGCATATATTATATACATACATATGAATATATACATATATACAATATACCACAATTCCATATATTCTTCAGAGTAAAGAAGGCGGTGTGTATATATCCATGCTCCTTTCTTTAGCAAAAATAGGGCTTGACAAGGATCAAACTCAGGCCACTCTATACAAATTTCTATGCTCTTACCAATGAGCTACAACATCTATTGGGATTGAGATAGTTTTGACATAGGGAAGTAGTTTTTTCTTTGCAATTAGCCTTTAATTGAAACGAAGGAGACATTTATTGACAATCTGTAAAAACTCACAAAAATACCCAAAGTATCATTTATTTATATACAATAAAGATAAGACATGAGCATAAAAATAAACACTTTTACATGTTAATCAAATACTCCCGAACTTATCTTTTACTCGTCCTCGAGTAAAACAAAAAAATTAAAAGTTAAAGTAGATAGGTCACGCTTTCATAGGAAACACGATTGCATTGAGTGTATGCAACAAGCCATTAAACCTCTATGTATCCCTAGTAGGACGAGTGGTGTCTCATGAGGGTTTTCAGCGGATACTACCCACAAAATCCAAATGCAGTATGTTGTGGTTCTAATGCAACTGCATGAATGCAATGGACACATGCAAATGAAAATAAAATAAAAATATGACTTGTTTTAGAAAAGTGGTACACCAAAGTAAGTTAACAATTTCTAGTCAGTTGATTGTATTTTTAATACCTCAACTTGTCACAAATTTTCAACATAATTCAAGTTTTCAATGTTAAACTCTAGTTTAGCCAGTTGGTTCGGTTGATTACATAGTGCAGCTATGAAATAAATTCTTAGTTTGCTTGTCATAGTTTGTAAAGTGGTATTATTATTTCCTAGTGTATGGCTAGTCAAATCAATAAGGTCAAGAAGTGTTTGGGAATCATTGCTTATTCTCTATCTTTATAAAAATTAAAATTTATGATTAAATACACACACCTAACTTAAAAGAACAAGGTATATCATCCATGCACTGCCTCATGGACTGACGTGGGAATTAGAACAGAGCTTGGCGGATTGTGCAGATCGATGCTGACTTTGTCAACAACATGTCGGTAATCCTTAAGTGTCCAACTCATAAAATGAGACCAAGATACACCACTCATGGACTGCCTTGTGGATAGACGTGAGAGTCGGGACAGAGCTTCGCGGGTTTGCACACCAATGCTAGATTTACAAGCAATGTTGGATGCACTTGGATTACTATTATTATTGAATATAAGAAGAAGAAACAGTTACGCGAATTCAGCTTAACACAACTTAGTTCTAAAGATTCAAAAGGCCAATATAAGTATTTTAAGTCCTCCGCTGATTAAACAAAGACTACAACTTAAAATAGACTTCATGGCCATTATTTAAGGATCTACCTATGTGCCAGTTACATTATTATCGCTTGTAATTCAATTTTTCATTATATTTCTTATTCGATCTTAGTTGAGAGAAAAAATACTATCAACTGACTAACAACTGTTAACTTATTTTGTTGTATCAATCTAAAATGAGTCATATATGAGTTTTTCTTCTTTTTTTTGGAATAGAAAGGAAAAACATGTGGTAAAAAAGTTTGAGATTTGATGCAGACTTGACTCCCCCATACTAGATTGAGACATTGTCCCAACTATCTAAGGTATGCAGAGCAAAATGAAAGGAAAAAATATGAAAAATAAAGGAAAAAACCGTACCACCTTATTTCATGGTGGATGATCAGGCTCATGAAGATCGATAAGGTCATCATCTTCATATTGCTTGAATTTTAGAAATGGTTTCTGTCGTTGACCGTTTACTTTAAAGACATTTCCATCTTAGGATTTTCAATTTCAACTGCTCCATGAGGATATACTATTTTCACAACATAAGGTCCAGTCCATCAAGATCTGAGTTTTCTTGGAAACAAATCAAGTCTAGAGTCGTACAAAAGAACTTTTTGACCTACGTTGAATTTCTTACGAAGTATATTCATATCGTGTTGGGCTTTGGTTCTTTCTTTATAGATTTCGCATTTTCATATGCTTTATTTCTTATTTCCTCTAATTCTGAAATCTGTAACTTTCTATGTAAACCGGCTTTCTCTAAGTCAAAATTCAAAAGTTAATAGCAAAAAGAGCACAATGCTCCAATTCAAAAGGTAAGTAACATGCCTTTCCAAAGACTAATCAGTATGGTGACATGCTTAGATTGGTTTTTTTAAGCAGTGCAAAATGCCCAAATTGCATCAATTAGTTTTATGGACCAATCTTTTCTGTTGGAATTCACTGTTTTCTCAAGGTTTTTTTTGATTTGTCTATAAGAAACTTCTACTTGTCCACTGTTTGTGGATGGTAAGGGGTAGACAGCTTGTGTGTGATGGAGTACTTCTTTAGCAAGGATTCAAAAGCATGATTACAGAAGTGAGTGTCATTATCGCTAATGATAGCTCGAGTTGTGCCAAAGCATGAAAATATGTTTTCTTTAAATAATTTGATAACAATCTTGTTATCGTTGGTTTTGGTTGGGATGGCATCAACCTATTTTGAGACATATTCTACTGCAAGCATGATGTAAAGATTCCTGAATGAGTTAAGGAATGGTCCCAGTAAATCGATGCCCCAAACATCAAATAATTCAATTACTAAAAAGGGGTTGAGAGGAGTCATGTTTGGTTTAGTTATTCGACCCATTCTTTCATATTGATCACATTTAGAGAAAAATTTGAAAGCATAACGGAAGAGTGTGGGCCAATAAAAACTGCTTTGCAATACTTTTGTAGCAGTTTTTCTTGCACCAAAATGACCGCCACAAGCATGGTCATGTGAGAAAGAGAGATTACTTTGGTGTTCAAGATCGGGTACACACCTTCAAATGATTTAGTCTGTACAATATTTGAAAAGATATGGGTCGTCCCAATAGAAGTTTCGAACATTAGAGAGAAATTTTTGTCTGCCTCGTTTCGACCATTTAGCGGGTGTTTGCTGTGTGACAAGATAGTTCACAATGTCAGCGTACCAATGGGTGTTTGAGATTGAAAGAATTTGTTCATCGGTAAATTTTATTGATTTGGGTGTCATCAACGATTTCGTGCACAATTCGAGAGAGGTGATTTGCTACAACATTCTCAGAACCCTTTTTATCTCATATTTCTATATTGAATTCTTGAAGAAGAAGGATCCATTGGATTCAGCGGGCCTTGGAATCCTTTTTAGAAAGAAAATATCGTAAGGCAACATGTTCAGTGTAAATTATGACTTTAGATCCTATGAGATATGGTCTGAATTTCTCAAGAGCGAAGACAACTGCCAAAAACTCCTTTTCAGCAGTTGAGTAATTCAATTGGGTCTCATTTAAGGTTTTGCTAGCATAATAAATGACGTGAGGGAGTTTATCGATTCGCTTACCCACGATGGCTCCAATTGTAAAATCAGAAGCATCGAGTTCGAAGGGTTGAGTCCAATCTGGGGTTGAACGATGGGAGTTGTGGTCAAGATTGACTACAGACTTTCAAAAGATGTTTTGTAATCATTGGAAAATTCGAACTTGACGTCTTTGGCAAGTAAGTTCAAAAGAAGTTTTGAGATTTTCTAGAAATTCTTAATGAATCTTCTATAGAATCCTGCATGGCCAAGAAATGAACGAATATCTTTAACAGACTTAGGAGGAGGTAGACTAGCAATCAAGTTGATTTTGGATTTATCGACTTCTAGACCATCTTTTGAGACGATATGACCTAGAACTATACCTCTTTTTACCATAAAGTGACATTTTTCCCAATTAAGTATGAGTGATTTCTCCTTACAACGTTTTAGGATACGTTCTAAATGAGTGAGACATTGGGAAAATGATGCTCTATAGATTGAAAAATCATCTATGAATATTTCTAAGAATTCTTCCACCATATCAAAAAAAATACTCATCATACACCTTTGGAAAGTCACGGGGGCACTACAAAGGCCAAAAGGCATGCGACGATAAGCAAAAGTTTCAAAGGGACATGTAAAATTGGTCTTATGTTGATCTTCTAAAACAACAAGGATTTGGTTGTAGCCAGAATATCCATCGAGAAAACAATAGTACTCATGTCCCTTTAAGCGTTCAAGTATTTGGTCAATAAAAGGCAAGGGAAAATGGTCTTTTCATGTTGCAGAGTTGAGCTTTTGATAGTCAATACACACGCGCCATTTTGTTTTGATTTTTGTTGGGACAAGTTCATTACTTTCGTTTTTTATCACTACGACTCCTGACTTATTTGGTACAACTTTTACCGTACTCACCCAAATACTATCAGAGATGGAATAGATGATGTTATTGTCTAGACATTTGATTATTTCCTCCTTAATCACTTATCTCATGTTTGGGTTTAAATGCCTTTGAGCCTCATGGGTAGGTTTAGCCTCATCAACTAAGTGTATGCATTGTTCCACAATTGATGGGCTAATTCCTTTTGTATCACTAATTTCCCACCCCAGTGCCTCTTTATTTTCCCGCAAAATTTCCAAAAGTGTTTCTTCTTGGTCCTCGGTAAGATTAGAGGCCAAGATTACGGGAAATTTTCTATAGAGTCCAAGTATGCATAATTAAGGTCTTGTGGCAAGGGTTTTAGGTCTAACTTAGGATGTTCTTGTATGCTAACATTAGCAAACATTTCCTTGTTAGATTCAGATGATGAGGGTTTCGAGTCAAGAAGTTCATTTAGTTCAGAAATGTATTCCAGAGTTGAAATGGTAAAGACACATTTTCAAGGTTGCATAAGTGTCATTAGAAGTTTCATCAACTGTTGTTTATATCATGCCAATTTCATCAATCTCAAAATCCCTAGGTTGTTTGTTGAGATCAAAGATGTTTAGCTCAATGGTTGGTTTCCCGAAGGAAAGTCGAAGTTGACTGTTCCTATAATTAATGTTAGCATTTGAGGTTTCTAAGAAGGGGTGCCCTAATATCAACGGGATTTGAACATTGGAATTTGAGACAGGCTCAGTTTCTACAACTATGAAATCGACAAGGAAGTAAAATAGTTCGATCTACATCAAGACGTCATCGACTATTCCCAACGGCTTTTTGACAGATCGATCAGCTAGTTGAAGAGTGATGTTTTGTGACACCCCACGTCTGTTAATGTCACTCACTAAGGGAATGCATTAAGTTTCGTGAAGTGCTATAGGTAAACAGGAACAGAATAATTACAAGACAGATATAAATAAGGCAGCAGTGGAAAAATTTAAACTTTTATTTCAAACATAATTCATAATACCGTGGTCCACAATTTCATAAGTCAAAAAATCATTACAATAAAATAACTTTTGTCTTGCACCATCAAAGTACATAAGTAAATAAAAAGCATCATTCCCCAAATACAAAGAGTTAAGCCATTGTAGAGACAAGAACTTGAGCCATACTTCAGAAGTAGCTCCGAGCAAGATGATATCTGATTCCTGATTAAGTCTGAGTGCTTCCTCCCTGAGAACCTGGGGGGGGGGGGGGAGGGGGAAACGGAAGAAAGAAGGAGAAACAATAGGGTCAGACATAAAATCTGGCGAGTCTAGTTACTTTTAGCTAGTAGATAATTAAAAGCAACATCATAGGCATATAAAGTGGATAAGAGAGATCATTACATAAATGGCAGGTGTGACAAGGTAAGCAAGTTAAGGTGTATATGCCTCCCTAATGATTACTCTGCATTATTACTAGTATAACTAAAATGAGATGATCCCTTCCACTATAAGCTGGTAGGCTTAGGTCATACGTCCAAATATACCCTAACCACTACCCAAATCGATCGGCTACCTACCTTGTAGATATATTGTGCTGGCCCCACAGTAGGAGGTATCACTTCATAAAGTGGAAACCCATGGTGTGCATAACCATATCTACTGGTGTCACGGTCGTTTTAACCCCATCTGCCCAACCCATGCACGCTCATGTCCCCGGTCGGTTTGCGCCGCCCAGACCATCCGCCTCGTTTGGATCTCTTACAATCAATCAGTAAGCGTGCCCCTTTCTCCGCCTAGTACGGAGGTCCTAACTTGATACCAACTCTGGGTTACTGACTGAAATGGGTCCCACACAATATGATACAAGCTCTCCCCCTTGTCTTGTATCCCCCACTAGGTTTTCCAATGACTGTGTATACCCTTAGGTGTCTTTAATTACATAGCCCTATACTAGTTATGCCTACCCTAAAGGGTGTCTTTAATTACATAACTTTATTCCATTATCTACCGGTTATGTATACCACTATGTGTCTTTTAATTACATAACCCTGTTACATTATTTACTGGTTATGTATACCACTAGGTGTCTTTAATTACATAACCTTATTGGGTTAAGTACGTGGGCCTATATATACATATTACCCACCCCCTCTATTTACTTAACCCACCACTACCCATCCAATTTTACTTAACCCTTACTTAAGCCTATAGTCATATTAAATTAGGTTAAGTAGTCCATTTCATTACCATGTCCAATTATGGTTACAATGGGCTAGACCTCCCGCATTAGACCTACAATATGTGGATGCTGGATATGCCGGACGGTTCCGGGTAGTCTTACTCCACAGTTAGGCCTAACCTCGTGTCTTAGCCCGATTCATATTTATGTACTTAGACCTCCCACATTAGGTTCAACATTAGTGGCTACTGGATATGCCGGTCAGTTCCGGATAGACATCCACCACTAATGTAACCTAACCTCGTGTCATAAGTACAATTTACTAATTGTAAATTACTAAACGTTCCAAATTAATCCAAATCTACCTATGTCATTATAGGTAACTATTTCTATGTTTTCCCTATTTGAATTACATGTCCCATTTCCTATTAAACATTACATAATTCATGCCAATTATGATCCCTTTTCCCTTGTTTCCTCTCTAATGTATTTGTATGTATTTTGACGGCATATAGGCTATAAAGTAGCCTAGCTATAATAATAAAAGGGAATATGACAAGGGTGATAGTTTCAACATGTCTTGGCATAAACATGAACTGGCATAATAACAAAGTGAATGGACATGTGATTAACATCATAATAAAGTGGACATCAAACTAGTAACTTGTGGCAATCACTATGATGTTTGAGCAAGCATAATGAGATCTAGATTTAACATTAGGTGTCCAATTACCTAGATCTAGCATAGTTATGGTGACATAGCAACATGTTTAGATCAAAAGGTAGATTCACATGTCAATTTTACAACATATATCAATGTATCACAATATGACAGGTGAAAGGTGATTAACATAAAGGTCTAGATTCAAGTAATGTCACAATTATCCAAATTAATAGATGTACTTCCATCATAACATGGTTACAAGTCCAGATTCATTTAAACATCATAATCGAATCAACATAATTATATTAGATCTAGAAAATTAGATCTGTCATGACATAGGATAGAATTTTATATTAACAAAGAATCATATGTTATAACATATCCAATTCATTGTCTATCAAAGCATACTTTTATTTATCTAAACCTAAAAGTAATCTAGAAACTCACAGCGTTAGGTTTAGAGAATTTAGGAAGAACGGATCTAGCATTTCTAAATTGGATTTGTAGAATATGTTGTTGTAGAAACGGTTCAGTTCGCACTCCAGCAGCATATGGACTCCATGGCTCCCAACGAATAGAATATGAGAAATATGACACATATATATAGCTTCCAGACCCCCTGAAACCGAGTGCCACCTCAGCCCTAAGGGTGTCGACACCCCTATGGGTGTGTCGTCCCCTAGGTCGACACCCTTTCAAGGGGGTCGACCCCCTAGAGCGGGAATTTTACTGCTCAGAGGAATTTTTTGAATTTGAATCCTCTGGATAGGATTCCGACTCACCTCTGACTCATGCATATATATAAAATATTTCTATGTGTATACAAACTTAAAACTCTCATAACTTTTTCATACGATGTCCGTTTTACGCAAACTAAATGTTTATCTTGACCAGAATTTCGAGACGGACGCAATGGTGCAGTCTGTTTACTATAATTATGAATATTAAATTAATTATTATTTAATTTATTTTCTTTAATATCGTTAAAAATTCGGGGTGTTATATGTTTGTTGGTTTAATATCCCCTAATCCAAGTTGATGAGAAACACTATAAGGAAGAAGATTTATACTGGCTCCAAGATCAAGTAAGGCATAAGAGATATGAGTGTTTCTTATTTGACAATTAATTTAGGGCAGCCAGGATCTTTGTACTTGACTGAGGCAATATTCGAAAGAATAGAGCTTGTAATCGCAACAAGAAAGGCAGTTTTTGGGACGTTAGTCGCATGTTTTGGTGTACACATTTCCTTAAGACATTTAGCATATTGAGGAATTTGTTCAATGGTTTCTAAAAGAGGAATGTTCACAGGAACTTGCTTGAAAATTCCAAAATTTTATCAAAATTTGTCGGTTTCTTCTTATTATTGAGTCTATGGGGAAATGGAGCTACTAGTTTTTCGACTCTCTGATCAATTTCGTCATTTGAAGAAGAAGGTTGTAAGGGTGTAGGAGATGAAATGTTGGTACTGCCAACATCGATTTTCGAAGGTGAGTACGGTCTGCCGACACTAAGAGAAGAACTGTTGGGATTGCCATCATTTAAGAAAGATGGAGGTTTAAAATAACTGGCATTCATAGCCATTGGGTGATCATCAAGATTTAGCATTGGGGTCAAGTTCGAAGGTTTTTGTAATGACCCGCATTTTTAGAGATGGAATAATTAATTTAATTATTAAATATCGTTATAGCGATATCGAGAACCATAATTAAATAATATTGAATATTTAATTAATATTTATAATGAGTAATAAATTATAAATATCGAAATAGTCAGAAATAGTAGAATTCACAATAGAGTGTGAATTGAATAGTATACGAGATGTGGTTGAGTTTCGATTCGAAGTATAATAACGAATATATTGAATCGACGACAGTTGAACGTATAGTTTATAATATATTTATAAACGAGCTCGAAATGGCGCTGCAGTTCGTGATTTGGCGATTTGAACTTCAACTGAATGTACAGGATTCGTTTTAAGCTGGATTTCTGTGAAACAAGAAACGTGTGGAGCTGGTGGAGTATATCTTTCTAGTGGAAGAGAAAAATCGGGATTTCGTCGTGTAGATTTTGATGTACGTCCAAATCAAATTTCAGAAAAGTCGCTGTGAAATTCCTTTATAATTCGTAACGCTTTATATACGTTATAAAAGGATTTTTCAATTTAAATTGAATATTGAATCAATCTGGACTCAGAATAGCGAGTATATATTTATAGTGGAGCTGTATGATATTCCTCTGTGAATATATACGAGAATATAAATTTATTTATATTTAATTTAATTTAAATATATTTATATATTTAAATGGGTCATTCAGAGCGTTAAAAATAGCCGGTTTTGCAAACAGAGTCGGAATTCGACGAAACTAATTTTGTTGGATCCGAAATGTCAAATAGTTGTTAGATTTCCAGTTTCGTGATTTGTAGTAACCCGAAAATCCGGGGGAATTTGAGCTGACTAAATAACACAAGTCCAACCCAAATTGCACTGGAAATTCAAGAAAACTAATAGGAAGAAGACAGAGGGTGAGGATAGATAAGATAGAAACTTAGAATAGAAGAAGAAGAAGAACACAACATCAGAGTAACACGAACCTCAAAACGGAACGAATAACATATAATAGATAACATAACTTTGAAATATAACAGTTATGTATACAATAGCACTTATCAGAGTACAGCACTTACAACAACAGCGGAAATAATAATAGCTATAGAATCCTGAAGCCTCCTGCTCCAAGCTCTCCAAGTGTATCTGTAAAATCCCGACTACTTGACTGCCCGCACAAATTTAGGCACCCAAGAGTTTAGGGAAAACAACAAAATAAACTCCGGGTCAGTCATGGGACTGGTGTGAATAAACTCAAATCATTTAAACAGGTATATGATATCTCATAAGACCACGCCGTGAATACGGAACGGGTTTTCCCTTATGAGAATCCAAATAACTTTTCAAAGCAATATCATTCTGATATTATAATAATGTCTAAGTACAAATAAATATCAATCTAGCAGAAACGCTTGCATCTCACGTTACTACATATATAGTATACAATCAAAATCGCAAGCACGTATTGGATGATTGGATTTCCAACTATGACAAGGTATGGAACCACCTTCCGATCAGTGTACTCTAGGAACGATACACTGGAGTTCAACAAGAACATCTTGCAACTCAGCCACACATGACCGACCACTCATTTCGCTTGAGTGTATCGAATGTACATCACAAACGGTTGGGATCAGCAACCGTTCCCGTATATATATGGGACAGCATTGATAAATTTAAGAAACAAATGAATATTCTCTAGATAGGTGATTATACACCCTACTTCGGTGCGACCGACTTAGCCATGCTGCCTGCCCGATTTCTGTCATTTACCGGTTGATGAGGCTAGAAGCTACGCTTTATCATTTCATCAGATTCACTTCGAATGCTACATTGTCAAATCCATCGAAAATCACTAATTGACATCTACAACAATACATTACGTGTCAGCTAAAAGAAGTTTCCTTCTCCGCTTCCACTCTTGGTACGGTTGAAGAAATCAATGTACGTGACCTTTCTAGAAATACTCTGTCAGACATCCATCTTCATTCACTTAGAATGTCACATCGTCATACCCGCCAAATCACAAATTGACTTATCCAAAAATAACATGGGTATACAGCTAAGAGAAACGAATTCCTCCGCCACCAAACGTGAATACGTTTGAACAGATCAACTTACGCGATCCATTGGATATACTCTGTCAGACCTTCGTCCATACAAGTTGTCCTGGGACTGGACAAACCGAAGGCACTATTCTGTAAACAGTATAGCCCTTGCATTTTACTCCGTCTTCAATTATCTTTGGCATATATGATTCGCGACGCTTATGCCAATACAGAGTGGTTCTATGGATAATAATCCAACCGGTCTCTCCATATTAACAACGTTAAAATGGTCAAAACTTCGATAGTCTGTGATTTAACCATCAAAGAAAAACAAGTGTGCAAACAACGATATTATTTCCAAATGGAAATTTTATCGAACAAACATCATTTAACATAAATCTCTTTAGTTCATTTATTTACTTATCTCCAGTTTCCCTATATTCTAAATTCTTATTTTTTTCTTTTATCAGAAAACATTTCTGATTCTCGTTTGGAAAACATTTCCAAAACTCCTTTACGATCAAACCTTACCATTTCTTAGTTAAGAAGGAAGTCACTCAAGTTGGGGTATAATTACCTCTCAGACCTTAACTGAACAACGTTATAACATCGAAATGGTCAAAGTTTATCTTTTAATCTTTAACAACTTCTTTACTCCTTTCTCGGATTCAATTTTACTAATCCACTTCTATATTTAAAACATTGGTTATAACGATAACGTTATAACCCCTACTTTCGAATTATCTAACTTAAATTATAACTTCTATTCTTATTAGGGAATAATTAACCTAACACTTATTTATTTATAAATAAATAAGTCTCTATTTAAACACTGGAAAGTATAAGTACTTTCCCGAATTCGATATAATCGAATTTGTTGATTAACTCTCTTCGAGAAATCTCTATTTGATTAACTCTTCTTCGAATAACCTATATTCGATTAACTCCTTCTCGAATAAACGATATTCGATAATCTCTCTGCGAATAACTAATATTCGATAACTCTTCCTTTTCAAATATCTCATATTTGAAAATCTCACTTCGATTAAACTATAATCGATAACTCCCTTCGATGAAACTAACATCGATAACTCCATTCGATGAAACTAACATCGATAACTCCATTCGATGAAACTAACATCGATAACTCCTTTCGATGAAACTAACATCGATAACTCCTTTCGATGAAACTAACATCGATAACTCCTTTCGATGAAACTAACATTGATTTATTTAACTCGACGAACTTAACTCGACTAACTTAACTTGACTCGACTAACTCGACTTACTTGGTTCGACCAATTCGATTCGATTAACTAGGCTCGACTAACTTGACTAACTTAACTCGACTTACTTGGTTCGACCAATTCGATTCGATTAACTAGGCTCGACTAACTTGGTCGAACCACCCGATCAACTCAACTTATTTAACTTAACTTATTTCTCAACTCGATCAACACGATTAACTCCTATCGAATAACTAATATTCGATTTAACTCCATTTAACTCTATTCGACAACTCTATTTAACTTCATTCGCTTGACTCTAGATCGCAGCGATCACAATGGTTATGCCTGATTCCCTCAGGAAACATCCGACCGCCTTAGGCTATTTGCAGCCCTGCGAATTACGCTAGCAGTCGTGCTAAATGGCATATTATTTGGATTAACTCTAACTGATTAACTCTATTGGTTTAACTCTAACTGATTACTCTAATTGGTTAACTCTAACTGATTACTCTAATTGGTTAACTCTAACTGATTACTCTAACCGATTAATTCTAACTGATTAACTCTAACTGGTTAACTCTAACTGATTACTCTAACCGATTAATTCTAACTGATTAACTCTAACTGGTTAACTCAAATCGATTAATTCTAACTGATTAACTCTATTTGACTAACTCGACTCGACTAACCCCTTTCGAATAACATATTCGATTAACTAACTTCGAATACCATATTCGATTTCTCCTTTCGAATGTCTATATTCGATTAACTAACTTCGAATACCATATTCGATTTCTCTAACTTCGAATACCATATTCGATTAACTTCTTCGAATGTCTATATTCGATTAACTAACTTCGAATACCATATTCGATTAACTTCTTCGAATACCATATTCGATTTACTTTATTCACTTTATAAAGATTTCCTTTTTAACAACGTTTTATTCATTGGAAAAGATTTACTTTTAAATAACGGTTCTACCCTTAAAAAATGATTTCCTTTTTATAATGTTCCCTTTCCAATTCTATTTGTAAATGGTTTACAAATATTTCCTTTTCAAATTTATTCTTGAAATATTCTAACTCCTTAAATTCCCGGGAAAATTCGCCATAACCTTCTTTGTATCGGGAGCATCGGGAAAATCCCCAAACTCGCCACACAGGCCTTTCCATTCAAAAAGAAATGTTTTGAATTTATTTTCCTTTTTAAAATATCTCCTATTTATAAAATATCCCATTTTATAAATATTCCTTATTTATAAATATTCCACTTTATAAATATCTCTTATTTATAAACATCCCATTTTATAAATATTCTATTTTCAATATCACTTTGAAAATCCCCTTATCAACATTTCGGTATGTTATGGTATTCAATCATATCAAATTACGATGTTCAATGTCGTCCATACACACACAATCAACAACAGGTTATAATTCACAACATATATCAAAATATATGAAAACCAATAAAATAACTGTTGAGGAATCCAGTCGGATTCCTCCAACCTGTTTCCCTGCATCACAGATGTTAGACAATATAGATAACCTCACTTTCAGTTCCATATGATATATTCTGTTAAACAGAATCAATATAGAAATTTAACTAACTGACTAGCAGTTCAATCAAACAATCAACACACAGCAATCAACAGATGATTAACAGTTCTAAGAATACATTATTAAAATATAACTGTTCAGAGTTAGTGAGTTTTACTCACATTTGCAGTTCATCGTTAAAGAACGATAAACTGTTATTTGATTTGAATCAAACAATTTATTTTGTCGTAAATCCATATGAGCCCCAATCCACTTCCAGTCAGTGCCATGTTGTAGTGCCCGTCCATACGATCCTAACGGATCTTGTTTCGCTGAATTTCGATAATATATGAGGAAGTTATACATTTTTAAAGTTAACACCAGTTTAAATAAAAACAAAACAAAGGTTTATATTCAAATTGGGCTTAACCATTTAGACCAGGCCCATACCATTTCACTTCTAAACTTCCCAGGCCCGCTTAAGTGCTTCTCCCCCAAAATTAACATGCCGTGACCCTCCAGGATTCTTTGATGGCCATTATCGGTCCTTTATGCCCCTCGAACTCCTCCATTACCCCACGGATCCACAAACAAATGCCACCAATGTTCTCCTCTTCATTCACTCTCTCCACCCATACCGAAACTTCACACTTCGCACCATATTTTCAACTTCCGACTCGTCCGTTCTGGCTCGAGGTATCAGTAAGACATCGACCATTTTTCCTTTGATTAAATCCAGAAAAATACCAATCAGGTGCTACTCCTTCTCCTCAAACCAAATACGAACCCCAAACAAACCATAGCTCTCTTGTTTTCGAGGATTCGGGAACCCTAGCTTAACGCTGTATGTTTCCAGCGAACACCAAACGATGATCGAACACTGAAAACTTCACACGATATCAAAGAGAACAACAGACGGATTAATATATAAATACTTTAGGATTTTTTTTTTGGATTTTCTTTGATTTGTATTTGATTTAAGAGGATCGAAATGTTTACTGTAAAGAGAAAATCCTACGGCGCAATTTTCTGTTGACCTTAGAAAGTGAATTTAGGTTTTAAGGGATAGGTAGGGTATTTATAGAGAGGTTTAGATATTTTTAGATATTTTAGGATATTTTATTTTAATCCTTATTTATCCGTTTCTGCACTCTAAAAATTCCTGTGACCACATACGATACCCAAAAATCACGAAACTGGACATGCAGCTAGAGTTCGACATTACGGTCCCAACGAAACTGGTTTCCGTCGAATTCCGACTCCGTATGCTCATACAGTGTATTTTAACTGTCAAAATACTGACTGTTTTTCAGTCTAAAAATCCGTACGGCCACATACTGACTCTAAAAATCACGAAACTGGGAATCTAACAATAATTTGACACTGCGGATCCAACAAAACTGGTTTCGTCGAATTCCGAGGTCGTTTGCAAAACTGGCTATTTTTAACGCTTTGAATGACCCATTTAAATATATAAATATATTTAAATCAAATTAAATATAAATAAATTTATATTGTCGTATATATTCACAGTGGAATACCATACAGCTTCAGAAAAATTATATACTTGATATTCCAAGTCCTGATTGAATCGATATTCAATTTACATTGAAAACCCTTTTATAACGTATATAACGCGTTACGAATTATAAAGGAATTCCACAGCGACTTTTCTGAAATTTGATTTGGACGTAAATCAAAATCTACACGACGAAATCCCGATATTTCTCTTCCACTAGAAAGATATACTCCACCAGCTCCACACGATTTCTTGTTTCATAGAAATCCTATTTAAAACGAACCCTGTACACTCAGTTGAAGTTCAAATCGCCAAATAGCGAACTGCCGCGTCGTTACGCGCTCGAATTTAATTATATTATAATTCTACGTTTCAAACTGACGTCGATTGAATATATTTGTTAGTATAATTCAACTCTAAGCTGAATTACATCTTAGGGATGACTCCGTTCACAAAATATTGTGATTTCCAATATTTTTGATTATTTCGACATTATAATATATTTTATTATATTATAATTATTAATTAAATATTCAATATTATTTAATTCACGTTCTCGATATCGATAAATCGATATTTAATAATTAAATAAATAAATTATTCAACAACTAAAAATGCGGGTCACTACAATCTTCCCCCCTTAATAAAATTTCGTCCTCGAAATTGCTAAGCTAGGGGACGACCCTATCTACTGGGTAAAAATTTATCTGTTTACCTCTTATCTCCGGTTTCAACTGAACCAATTAATATCGACTAAATATTAATTCCTTCCGACTAACTAAAATTTTCAAAAATGCTGAAAATTTTCTAACACTTTAAATTTTCGGAAAATTTCGCCAGCACCTCCTTTGTACTGGTCAATAGCTCAAACTCCAACTCGCCTCTCTGGGCCATCTCCCACCCAAAAGAAAATCAAACAGCCAAGCGGCTTGCCAATTCGGCTCATCAAAATCTCAAATCTATATATAATATAAACTTGTACCTTTTTGTTGGGCATATCATTATATCCCTACCACTTCCATATGTTATCAACTCAGCATATACCAGTGTTATCTCAATCAAATTCCAATCAGTTCATATCCCCAAATCCAAACCGAATTTTATTCGAACCCCAATATCAAATTTCAAATTCTTGACTTATTCATTCAATTCTATTTAACTTAGTTCAAGTTAAATTTCAATTTATTTTTACCATCTCATTCGAATTAACTTCACAAGTTAAATTTTTATTTCTAGAACTTAAATTCCTGGGTTTCTTTCAAATCAATTTTGAAATCATAATACCAATTCAAAACCTTTGAATTTCTAAACAACTTGTTTTCTCAAAACAATTCAAATCAAAATCTCTGGTAGTAATCCACCACTTAGAACTCGAAAATCACACCGATGATACTGCGCAGTCATCATCGGTATTATTTTCCTGCGACCCAAGTGATTTCAATACTATATCATTTTCAAAACCATTACTAAATACTTCCATTTTGAAAACATTTCAAAATCTCCCAAGAACTTAAAATTTCCTTATTTTAATTCCAAATCTGATTTAAATTCATATTTAATTCATCTTATTTCATATACTTTACTTATATGATTCTGATTGGTTATATACTTAACCATTTAATTTAAAATCTTACTCGATTATAATAGCAACAAATATATCCTATATATGATAATATATCACATATCCATACTGTGTCGGTCCATCGTATTCAAGTGTTTATTTACTCCTACCGATACAGTGGATCAAACTGATCGACCAGAACTCATAAACAACTCAGCCAATGAATCTCCACAATATAAAACCATTTTTATATCAAATACAAATACGCACTCGTATATATACACTCAACTCAATCTAGGGTATTACTAACCCTATCTCTACCGAGTCACGCCACAGAGCCAAGTAATTCTTAACTTAAGCTCTGATACCAACTGTAGTAACCCGAAAATCCGGGGGAATTTGAGCTGACTAAATAACACAAGTCCAACCCAAATCGCACTGGAAATTCAAGAAAACTAATAGGAAGAAGACAGAGGGTGAGGATAGATAAGATAGAAACTTAGAATAGAAGAAGAAGAAGAACACAACATCAGAGTAACACGAACCTCACAGCGGAACGAATAACATATAATAGATAACATAACTTTGAAATATAACAGTTATGTATACAATAGCACTTATCAGAGTACAGCACTTACAACAACAGCGGAAATAATAATAGCTATAGAATCCTGAAGCCTCCTGCTCCAAGCTCTCCAAGTGTATCTGTAAAATCCCGACTACTTGACTGCCCGCACAAATTTAGGCACCCAAGAGTTTAGGGAAAACAACAAAATAAACTCCGGGTCAGTCATGGGACTGGTGTGAGTAAACTCAAATCATTTAAACAGGTATATGATATCTCATAAGACCACGCCGTGAATACGGAACGGGTTTTTCCCTTATGAGAATCCAAATAACTTTTCAAAGCAATATCATTCTGATATTATAATAATGTCTAAGTACAAATAAATATCAATCTAGCAGAAACACTTGCATCTCACGTTACTACATATATAGTATACAATCAAAATCGCAAGCACGTATTGGATGATTGGATTTCCAACTATGACAAGGTATGGAACCACCTTCCGATCAGTGTACTCTAGGAACGATACACTGGAGTTCAACAAGAACATCTTGCAACTCAGCCACACATGACCGACCACTCATTTCGCTTGAGTGTATCGAATGTACATCACCAACGGTTGGGATCAGCAACCGTTCCCGTATATATATGGGACAGCATTGATAGATTTAAGATACAAATGAATATTCTCTAGATAGGTGATTATACACCCTACTTCGGTGCGACCGACTTAGCCATGCTGCCTGCCCGATTTCTGTCATTTACCGGTTGATGAGGCTAGAAGCTACGCTTTATCATTTCATCAGATTCACTTCGAATGCTACATTGTCAAATCCATCGAAAATCACTAATTGACATCTACAACAATACATTACGTGTCAGCTAAAAGAAGTTTCCTTCTCCGCTTCCACTCTTGGTACGGTTGAAGAAATCAATGTACGTGACCTTTCTGGAAATACTCTGTCAGACATCCATCTTCATTCACTTAGAATGTCACATCGTCATACCCGCCAAATCACAAATTGACTTATCCAAAAATAACACGGGTATACAGCTAAGAGAAACGAATTCCTCCGCCACCAAACGTGAATACGTTTGAACAGATCAACTTACGCGATCCATTGGATACTCTGTCAGACCTTCATCCATACAAGTTGTCCTGGGACTGGACAAACCGAAGGCACTATTCTGTAAACAGTATAGCCCTTGCATTTTACTCCGTCTTCAATTATCTTTGGCATATATGATTCGCGACGCTTATGCCAATACAGAGTGGTTCTATGGATAATAATCCAACCGGTCTCTCCATATTAACAACGTTAAAATGGTCAAAACTTCGATAGTCTGTGATTTAACCATCAAAGAAAAACAAGTGTGCAAACAACGATATTATTTCCAAATGGAAATTTTATCGAACAAACATCATTTAACATAAATCTCTTTAGTTCATTTATTTACTTATCTCCTGTTTCCCTATATTCTAAATTCTTATTTTTTTCTTTTATCAGAAAACATTTCTGATTCTCGTTTGGAAAACATTTCCAAAACTCCTTTACGATCAAACCTTACCATTTCTTAGTTAAGAAGGAAGTCACTCAAGTTGGGGTATAATTACCTCTCAGACCTTAACTGAACAACGTTATAACTTCGAAATGGTCAAAGTTTATCTTTTAATCTTTAACAACTTCTTTACTCCTTTCTCGGATTCAATTTTACTAATCCACTTCTATATTTAAAACATTGGTTATAACGATAACGTTATAACCCCTACTTTCGAATTATCTAACTTAAATTATAACTTCTATTCTTATTAGGGAATAATTAACCTAACACTTATTTATTTATAAATAAATAAGTCTCTATTTAAACACTGGAAAGTATAAGTACTTTCCCGAATTCGATATAATCGAATTTGCTGATTAACTCTCTTCGAGAAATCTCTATTTGATTAACTCTTCTTCGAATAACCTATATTCGATTAACTCCTTCTCGAATAAACGATATTCGATAATCTCTCTTCGAATAACTAATATTCGATAACTCTTCCTTTTCAAATATCTCATATTTGAAAATCTCACTTCGATTAAACTATAATCGATAACTCCCTTCGATGAAACTAACATCGATAACTCCATTCGATGAAACTAACATCGATAACTCCATTCGATGAAACTAACATCGATAACTCCTTTCGATGAAACTAACATCGATAACTCCTTTCGATGAAACTAACATCGATAACTCCTTTCGATGAAACTAACATCGATTTATTTAACTCGACGAACTTAACTCGAATAACTTAACTTGACTCGACTAACTCGACTTACTTGGTTCGACCAATTCGATTCGATTAACTAGGCTCGACTAACTTGACTAACTTAACTCGACTTACTTGGTTCGACCAATTCGATTCGATTAACTAGGCTCGACTAACTTGGTCGAACCACCCGATCAACTCAACTTATTTAACTTAACTTATTTCTCAACTCGATTAACTCCTATCGAATAACTAATATTCGATTTAACTCCATTTAACTCTATTCGACAACTCTATTTAACTTCATTCGCTTGACTCTAGATCGCAGCGATCACAATGGTTATGCCTGATTCCCTCAGGAAACATCCGACCGCCTTAGGCTATTTGCAGCCCTGCGAATTACGCTAGCAGTCGTGCTAAATGGCATATTATTTGGATTAACTCTAACTGATTAACTCTATTGGTTTAACTCTAACTGATTACTCTAATTGGTTAACTCTAACTGATTACTCTAATTGGTTAACTCTAACTGATTACTCTAACCGATTAATTCTAACTGATTAACTCTAACTGGTTAACTCTAACCGATTACTCTAACCGATTAATTCTAACTGATTAACTCTAACTGGTTAACTCAAATCGATTAATTCTAACTGATTAACTCTATTTGACTAACTCGACTCGACTAACCCCTTTCGAATAACATATTCGATTAACTAACTTCGAATACCATATTCGATTTCTCCTTTCGAATGTCTATATTCGATTAACTAACTTCGAATACCATATTCGATTTCTCTAACTTCGAATACCATATTCGATTAACTTCTTCGAATGTCTATATTCGATTAACTAACTTCGAATACCATATTCGATTAACTTCTTCGAATACCATATTCGATTTACTTTATTCACTTTATAAAGATTTCCTTTTTAACAACGTTTTATTCATTGGAAAAGATTTACTTTTAAATAACGGTTCTACCCTTAAAAAATGATTTCCTTTTTATAATGTTCCCTTTCCAATTCTATTTGTAAATGGTTTACAAATATTTCCTTTTCAAATTTATTCTTGAAATATTCTAACTCCTTAAATTCCCGGGAAAATTCGCCATAACCTCCTTTGTATCGGGAGCATCGGGAAAATCCCCAAACTCGCCACACAGGCCTTTCCATTCTAAAAGAAATGTTTTGAATTTATTTTCCTTTTTAAAATATCTCCTATTTATAAAATATCCCATTTTATAAATATTCCTTATTTATAAATATTCCACTTTATAAATATCTCTTATTTATAAACATCCCATTTTATAAATATTCTATTTTCAATATCACTTTGAAAATCCCCTTATCAACATTTCGGTATGTTATGGTATTCAATCATATCAAATTACGATGTTCAATATCGTCCATACACACACAATCAACAACAGGTTATAATTCACAACATATATAAAAATATATGAAAACCAATAAAATAACTGTTGAGGAATCCAGTCGGATTCCTCCAACCTGTTTCCCTGCATCACAGATGTTAGACAATATAGATAACCTCACTTTCAGTTCCATATGATATATTCTGTTAAACAGAATCAATATAGAAATTTAACTAACTGACTAGCAGTTCAATCAAACAATCAACACACAACAATCAACAGATGATTAACAGTTCTAAGAATACATTATTAAAATATAACTGTTCAGAGTTAGTGAGTTTTACTCACATTTGCAGTTCATCGTTAAAGAACGATAAACTGTTATTTGATTTGAATCAAACAATTTATTTTGTCGTAAATCCATACGAGCCCCAATCCACTTCCAGTCAGTGCCATGTTGTAGTGCCCGTCCATACGATCCTAACGGATCTTGTTTCGCTGAATTTCGATAATATATGAGGAAGTTATACATTTTTAAAGTTAACACCAGTTTAAATAAAAACAAAACAAAGGTTTATATTCAAATTGGGCTTAACCATTTAGACCAGGCCCATACCATTTCACTTCTAAACTTCCCAGGCCCGCTTAAGTGCTTCTCCCCCAAAATTAACATGCCGTGACCCTCCAGGATTCTTTGATGGCCATTATCGGTCCTTTATGCCCCTCGAACTCCTCCATTACCCCACGGATCCACAAACAAATGCCACCAATGTTCTCCTCTTCATTCACTCTCTCCACCCATACCGAAACTTCACACTTCGCACCTTATTTTCAACTTCCGACTCGTCCGTTCTGGCTCGAGGTATCAGTAAGACATCGACCATTTTTCCTTTGATTAAATCCAGAAAAATACCAATCAGGTGCTACTCCTTCTCCTCAAACCAAATACGAACCCCAAACAAACCATAGCTCTCTTGTTTTCGAGGATTCGGGAACCCTAGCTTAACGCTGTATGTTTCCAGCGAACACCAAACGATGATCGAACACTGAAAACTTCACACGATATCAAAGAGAACAACAGACAGATTAATATATAAATACTTTAGGATTTTTTTTTTGGATTTTCTTTGATTTGTATTTGATTTAAGAGGATCGAAATGTTTACTGTAAAGAGAAAATCCTACGGCGCAATTTTCTGTTGACCTTAGAAAGTGAATTTAGGTTTTAAGGGATAGGTAGGGTATTTATAGAGAGGTTTAGATATTTTTAGATATTTTAGGATATTTTATTTTAATCCTTATTTATCCGTTTCTGCACTCTAAAAATTCCTGTGACCACATACGATACCCAAAAATCACGAAACTGGACATGCAGCTAGAGTTCGACATTACGGTCCCAACGAAACTGGTTTCGTCGAATTCCGACTCCGTATGCTCATACAGTGTATTTTTAACTGTCAAAATACTGACTGTTTTTCACTCTAAAAATCCGTACGGCCACATACTGACTTTAAAAATCACGAAACTGGGAATCTAACAATAATTTGACACTGCGGATCCAACAAAACTGGTTTCGTCGAATTCCGAGGTCGTTTGCAAAACTGGCTATTTTTAACGCTTTGAATGACCCATTTAAATATATAAATATATTTAAATCAAATTAAATATAAATAAATTTATATTGTCGTATATATTCACAGTGGAATACCATACAGCTTCAGAAAAATTATATACTTGATATTCCAAGTCCTGATTGAATCGATATTCAATTTACATTGAAAACCCTTTTATAACGTATATAACGCGTTTCGAATTATAAAGGAATTCCACAGCGATTTTTCTGAAATTTTATTTGGACGTAAATCAAAATCTACACGACGAAATCCCGATATTTCTCTTCCACTAGAAAGATATACTCCACCAGCTCCACACGATTTCTTGTTTCACAGAAATCCGATTTAAAACGAACCCTGTACACTCAGTTGAAGTTCAAATCGCCAAATAGCGAACTGCCGCGTCGTTACGCGCTCGAATTTAATTATATTATAATTCTACGTTTCAAACTGACGTCGATTGAATATATTTGTCAGTATAATTCAACTCTAAGCTGAATTACATCTTAGGGATGACTCCGTTCACAAAATATTGTGATTTCCAATATTTTTGATTATTTCGACATTATAATATATTTTATTATATTATAATTATTAATTAAATATTCAATATTATTTAATTCACGTTCTCGATATCGATAAATCGATATTTAATAAATAAATAAATAAATTATTCAACAACTAAAAATGCGGGTCACTACATGATTTTTAGAGTCAGTGTGTGACCGTACGGATTTTTAGAGTGAAAAACAGTCAGTATTTCGACGGTTAAAAATACGCTGTGTGAGCATACGGAGTCGGAATTCGACGAAACCAGTTTCGTTGGGACCGTAATGTCAAACTCTAGCTACATGTCCAGTTTCATGATTTTTAGGTATCGTATGTGTTCGTAGGGATTTTTAGAAGACTGAAAAGAATATAAAATAATAAAAAGAAATAAAACAAAAATATCCCATTAAAATATCTCCAACCCGTTGTCTATAAATAGCTACCCTTCATCCCTTATAACCTAATTCCGAAGTCAAACCTTGTAGCCGCGAGTGTTTGCTTTCACAGCAAACAATTTCATACTTCAAAAATCTCTAGAAAATCAACATAAATTCTATAAATCAAAACATGGATAGATCGAGCATCCTGGAGTGAAGAGCTTCGAGTTGAGGTTGGTTTTGGATAGTGCGACATAAGTTTGGGATGCTCCAGTTTTTCGCCATGAAGTCTTGAGAGTGGTCGGACTTCCATTTGTGATGCCGGAGGTTGTGAGGAGGAGGTCGTTGGGTTCGGGGTACGAAGAGAAGTCGAATGGTGGTGGTTCGGCTGTCAACGGTGGTCAGTTGTGGAATGCGTCGTCGGCTATGGTGGGATTGGGGCTACAGGCCGTTTCAGATAAGGGGCGACGAGTCGGGTTTTGTGGTGACCGCCAGGTGCGGGGTTGAGTGGCGCGTAGAATGATGGGGGCGGCGCCGGAATCTGGTGATCAAAGGAGGAGAGCAGGTCGGTCAACGTGAGGGTCAAAGGGGAAATGTTTGGTTCTGGAGTCGAATTCGTGAATGAGGAAGAAAGGAGTATGGGTTCGGGTCTGGTAAATAGAAGGTTAGTGGGCCGGGTTATGAAAGTTAAGCCCATTTGAATTTAACTAAGTCTTATTTTTAATTATATACGTGTATAAACTTCGTAACACGATATCTATTTCATACGAGGTCGGATTCGCGAACCGTAAGTTGCGTTGGGATCGTATGGACGGACACTATGCAATGGAACAGACCCCGAGTCGATTGGAGTCCGTTACAATTTATAGCAAAATAAATTGTCTGAATCAAGCGATGGTTATCGTCATTGACGATGATCGTCCAAATGTGAGTAAAACTCACCAACTCTGAACAGTTATATTTTTATAATGTATTCTTAGAACTGTTAATCATCTGTTGATTGTTGTGTGTTGGTTGATTGATTGAACTGCTAGTCAGTTAGTTAAATTTCTATATTGATTCTGTTTAACAGAATATATCATATGGAACTGAAAGTGATGTTATCTATATTGTCTAACATCTGTGGATGCAGGGAAACAGGTTGGAGGAATCCGACTGGATTCCTCAACAGTTATTTTATTGTTTTTCATATATTTTGATATATGATGTGAATTATAACCTGTTGTTGATTGTGTGTGTATGGACGATATTGAACATCGTGATTTGATATGATTGAATACCATAACATACAGGATATTGATAAGGAGATTTTCAAAGTGATATTGAAAAAGGAATATTTATAAACTGGAATATTTATAAATAAGCGATATTTATAAATGGGAATATTAATAAATAGGAGATATTCAAAAAGGAAATAATTTCAAACTATTTTCTTTTTGAATGGAAAGGCCTGTGTGGCGAGTTTGGGGATTTTCCCGATGCTCCCGGTACAAAGGAGGTTATGGCGAATTTTCCAGAGAATTTAAGGAGTTAGGATATTTCAAGAATAAATTTGAAAAGGAAATATTTGTAAACCATTTACAAATAGAATTGGAAAGGGAACATTATAAAAAGGAAATCATTTTTAAAGTGTAGAACCGTTATTTAAAAGTAAATCTTTTCAAATGAATAAAACGTTGTTAAAAAGGAAATCTTTATAAAGTAAATCGAATATGGTATTCGAAGTTAGTTAATCGAATATGGTATTCGAAGTTAGATAATCGAATATCGTATTCGAAGTTAGTTAATCGAATATGGTATTCGAAGTTAGTTAATCGAATATAGACATTCGAAAGGAGATAATCGAATATGGTATTCGAAGTTAGTTAATCAAATATGGTATTCGAAGTTAGTTAATCGAATATGGTATTCGAAAGTTAGTTAATCGAATATGTTATTCGAAAGGGGTTAGTCAAGTCGAGTTAGTCAAATAAAGTTAACCAGTTAGAGTTAATCAGTTAGAGTTAACCAGTAGGAGTTAATTAGTTAGAGTTAATCGATTAGAGTTAAAACGAAATAGAGTTAATCAAATATAGTTATTTGAGACAGAGTTAGTCAAACATAGTATTCAGGGTAAGTTGCCATCTTGTACGACTGTTAGCGTAATTCGCAGGGCTGTAAATAGCCTACGGCGGTCGGATGTTTCCTGAGGGAATCAGGCGTAACCATTGTGATCGCTGCGATCTAGAGTCAAGCGAATGGAGTTTAATCGAATATTAGTTAATCGAGTTGATCGAGTTGAGAAATAAGTTAAGTTAAATAAGTTGAGTTGATCGGGTGGTTCGACCAAGTTAGTCGAGCCTAGTTAATCGAATCGAATTGGTCGAACCAAGTAAGTCGAGTTAAGTTAGTCAAGTTAGTCGAGCCTAGTTAATCGAATCGAATTGGTCGAACCAAGTAAGTCGAGTTAAGTTAGTCGAGCCTAGTTAATCGAATCGAATTGGTCGAACCAAGTAAGTCGAGTTAAGTTAGTCAAGCTAGTCGAGCCTAGTTAATCGAATCGAATTGGTCGAACCAAGTAAGTCGAGTTAAGTTAGTCAAGTTAGTCGAGCCTAGTTAATCGAATCGAATTGGTCGAACCAAGTAAGTCGAGTTAAGTTAGTCAAGTTAGTCGAGCCTAGTTAATCGAATCGAATTGGTCGAACCAAGTAAGTCGAGTTAAGTTAGCCAAGCTAGTCGAGCCTAGTTAATCGAATCGAATTGGTCGAACCAAGTAAGTCGAGTTAAGTTAGTCAAGCTAGTCGAGCCTAGTTAATCGAACCGAATTGGTCGAACCAAGTAAGTCGAGTTAAGTTAGTCAAGCTAGTCGAGCCTAGTTAATCGAACCAAGTAAGTCGAGTTAGTCGAATCAAGTTAAGTTAGTCGAGTTAAGTTCGTCAAGTTAAATAAATCGATGTTTGTTTCATCGAAAGGAGTTATCGATGTTAGTTTCATCGAAAGGAGTTATCGATGTTAGTTTCATCGAAATGAGTTATCGATGTTAGTTTCATCGAAAGGAGTTATCGATGTTAGTTTCATCGAAGGGGGTTATCGATTTTAGTTTAATCGAAGTGAGATTTTCAAATATGAGATATTTGGAAAGGAAGAGTTATCGAATATTAGTTATTCGAAGAGAGATTATCGAATATCGTTTATTCGAGAAAGAGTTAGTCGAATATAGGTTATTCGAAGTAGAGTTAATCAAATAGTGATTTCTCGAAGAGAGTTAATCGGCGAATTCGATTATATCGAATTCGGGAAAGTACTTATACCTTTCCAGTGTTTAAATAGAGATTTATTTATTTATAAATAAATAAGTGTTAGGTTAATTATTCACTAATAAGAATAGAAGTTATAATTAAAGTTAGATAATTCGAAAGGAGGGATTATAACATTATCGTTATAACCAATGTTTTAAATATAGAAGTGGATTAGTAAAATTGGATCCGAGAAAGGCGTAAAGAAGTTGTTAAAGATTAAAAGATAAACTTTGACCATTTTGAAGTTATAACGTTGTTCAATTAAGGTCTGAGAGGTAATTATACCCCAACTTGAGTGACTTCCTTCTTGACTAAGAAATGGTAAGGTTTGATCGTAAAGGAGTTTTGGAAATGTTTTCCAAACGAGAATTAGAAATGTTTTCTGATAAAAGAAAAATAAGAATTTAGAATATAGGGAAACAGGAGATAAGTAAATAAATGAACTAAAGAGAGTTATGTTAAATGATGTTTGTTCGATATAATTTCCATCTGGAAAAAATATCATTGTTTGCACACTTGTTTTTCTTTGATAGTTAACTCACAGACTATCGAAGTTTTTGACCATTTTAACGTTGTTAATACGGAGAGACCGGTTGGATTATTATCCAAAGAACCACTCTGTATTGGCATAAGCGTCGCGAATCATATATGCCAAAGATAATTGAAGACGGAGTAAAATGCAAGGGCTATCCTGTTTACAGAATAGTGCCTTCGGTTTGTCCAGTCCCAGGACAACTTGTATGGACGAAAGTCTGACAGAGTATATCCAATGGATCACGTAAGTTGATCTGTTCAAACGTATTCACATTTGGTGGCAGAGGAATTCGTTTCTCTTAGCTGTATACCCGTGTTATTTTTGGATAAGTCAATTTGTGATTTGGCGGGTATGACGATGTGACATTTCTAAGTGAATGAAGATGAATGTCTGATAGAGTATTTCCAGAAAGGCCACGTACATTGATTTCTTCAACCGTACCAAGAGTGGAAGCGGAGAAGGAAACTTCTTTAGCTGACACGTAATGTATGGTTGTAGATGTCAATTAGTGATTCTGATGGTTCTGACAATGTGGCATTCGAAGTGAATCTGACGTGATGATAACGCGTAACTTCTAGCCTTATCATCCGGTAAATGACAGAAATCGGGCAGGCAACATGGCTAAGTCGGTCGCACCGAAGTAGGGTGTATAATCACCTATCTAGTGAATATTCATTTGTTTCTAAAATCTATCAATGCTGTCCCATATATATACGGGAACGGTTGCTGATCCCAACCGTTGGTGATGTACATTCGATACACTCAAGCGAAATGAGTGGTCGGTCATGTGTGGCTGAGTTACAAGATGTTCTTGTTGAACTCCAGTGTATCGTTCCTAGAGTACACTGATCAGAAGGTGGTTCCATACCTTGTCATAGTTGGAAATCCATTATCCAATACGTGCTTGCGATTTTGATTGTATACTATATATGTAGAACGTGAGATGAAAGCGTTTCTGCTAGTTGATATCTATTTGTACATAGACATTATTATAATATCAAAAGGTTTTTGATATAAAGATATTTTGGGTTCTCTTAAGGGAAAAACCCGTTCCGTTCTGCGGCGTGGTCTTATGAGATATCGTTTACTTGTTCATATACCTGTTTAAACTGTTTTACTCATACCAGTCCCATGACTGACCCGGAGTTTATTTATTTTGTTTTCCCTAAACTCTTGGGTGCCTAATTTTGTACGGGCAGTCAAGTAGTCAGGAATTTACAGATATACTGGAAGAGCGTGGAGCAGGAGGCTTCAAGATCATATAGCTATAGTTTTCCGCTGTGTTGTAAGTGCTGTACTCTGATAAGTGTTATTGTATACATAACTGTTATATTTCAAAGTTATGTTATCTATTATATGTTATTCGTTCCGCTGTGAGGTTCGTGTTACTCTGATGTTGTGTTCTTCTTCTTCTTCTATTCTAAGTTTCTATCTTATCTATTCTCACCTTCTAATTTCTTTCATTAATTACCGGGATTTTTCGATGTTTTGGTTATCGACGTCGAGCTTACGTCGATAACCAAAGTCCGCAAAAATCCGGGTCGTTACAGTTGGTATCAGAGCTTAAGTTAAGAATTTCCTTGGCTCTATGGCGTGACTCGGTAGAGATAGGGTTAGTAATACCCTAGAGTGAGTTGAGTGTATATATACGAGTACGTATTTGTATTTGATATAAAAATTTGTTTTATACTATGGAGATTCATTGGTTGAGTTGTTTATGAGTTCTGATCGATCAGTTTGATCCACTGTATCGGTAGGAGTTACTAAACACTTGAATACGATGGGTCGTCACGATATGTTTTGAAAAGAGGGTAAACTAAAATAAGCTTCCCCAAGGTATATCTTGATATAAGAAGATATATATATCAAAATTATAATATAGTGGATATATTGGTTGTTATTATAATCGAGTAAGATTATAAAGTGAAATGGTTATGTAAATAACCAATCAGAATTCATATAAGTGAAATACGTGAAATCAGATGAGTTAAATCTGAAATTTAAACCAGAAATTGAATTAAAATTCTGGAAAATTGGATAAGTGTTTATAAATGGATTTGGATTAAAAATAAGGAAAATTTAAGATCCTGGGAGATTTTAAATTGTTTTACAAGCAGTGTGAATTATATTTTTGAAATGAATTTCAAAGTGGAAATGTTTAGAAATGGTTTTATAGTTTTGAACTCACTTCGATCGCTGGAAAATAGATTCTGATGATGAATCTAGACATCATCAGTGTTCATTTTCGAGTTATAAGTGACAGATTACTACCAAATATTTTGTTTTTGAATTGTTTAGAAAAACAAGTTGTTTTGAACTTCGAAGGGGGAGTTTGATTTTTGAGAAAAACAAAGATGTTTAAAAACTCTCAGAAATAGATGGTTTAATTTAAAACAAAATTAAATGCGAACTTGTGAAAGCAAATTGGGATTCAAGTAAAGTCAGTTAAGTGGTAACTGAAATTGAATTGAAATCGAATAGGATTGGATTTGTGAAATTTGAAATGTGATTGGATGATCGAGTTAGGGATTCGGGATCAAGAACGAAATTTGAGTTTGAAATGAAAATTTGGCTAGGTAAAAAGCGAACGGTTGTGTTGAAGATAAAACTGATTTGGAGTTTGATTTGGCATGACATTGGTATATGCTGAATTAATAGCAGATGTGAGGGATATAACGATATGCCCGACAAAAAGGTACCAGTTTATATTATATATTGGGTATGAGATTTTGGTGAGCCGAATTGGCAAGCCGCTTGGCTGTTTGATTTTCTTTTGGGTTGGAGATGGCCCAGAGAGGCGAGTTGGAGTTTGATCTATTGACCAGTACAAAGGAGACGCTGGCGAAATTTTTCGAAAAGTTAAGGTGTTAGAAAATTTTCAGAATTTTTGAAAATTTAGTTAGTCGGAATAAATTAATATTTTAGTCGATATTAATTGGTTCAGTTGAAACCGGAGATAAGAGGT
Organism: Allium sativum; assembly: GCA_030737875.1. NCBI lineage: Eukaryota > Viridiplantae > Streptophyta > Magnoliopsida > Asparagales > Amaryllidaceae > Allium > Allium sativum. The sequence goes on along the minus strand of CM060916.1, from coordinate 607,412,722 downwards.
AAACAGATAAAATTTTACCCAGTAGATAGGGTCGTCCACTACCTTAGCAATTTCGAGGATGAAATTATTTTAAGTGGGAAGAATGTAATGACCCGCATTTTTAGAGATGGAATAATTAATTAATTTAATTATTAAATATCGTTATAGCGATATCGAGAACCATAATTAAATAATATTGAATATTTAATTAATATTTATAATGAATAATAAATTATAAATATCGAAATAGTCAGAAATAGTAGAATTCACAATAGAGTGTGAATTGAATAGTATACGAGATGTGGTTGAGTTTCGATTCGAAGTATAATAACGAATATATTGAATCGACGACAGTTGAACTTATAGTTTATAATATATTTATAAACGAGCTCGAAATGGCGCTGCAGTTCGTGATTTGGCGATTTGAACTTCAACTGAATGTACAGGATTCGTTTTAAGCCGGATTTCTGTGAAACAAGAAACGTGTGGAGCTGGTGGAGTATATCTTTCTAGTGGAAGAGAAAAATCGGGATTTCGTCGTGTAGATTTTGATGTACGTCCAAATCAAATTTCAGAAAAGTCGCTGTGAAAATCCTTTATAATTCGTAACGCTTTATATACGTTATAAAAGGATTTTTCAATTTAAATTGAATATCGAATCAATCTGGACTCAGAATAGCGAGTATATATTTATAGTGGAGTTGTATGATATTCCTCTGTGAATATATACGAGAATTTAAATTTATTTATATTTAATTTAATTTAATTTAAATATATTTATATATTTAAATGGGTCATTCAGAGCGTTAAAAATAGCCGGTTTTGCAAACGGAGCCGGAATTCGACGAAACTAATTTTGTTGGATCCGAAATGTCAAATAGTTGTTAGATTTCCAGTTTCTTGATTTTTAGAGTCAGTGTGTGACCGTACGGATTTTTAGAGTGAAAAACAGTCAGTATTTCGACGGTTAAAAATACGCTGTGTGAGCATACGGAGTCGGAATTCGACGAAACCAGTTTCGTTGGGACCGTAATGTCAAACTCTAGCTACATGTCCAATTTCATGATTTTTAGGTATCGTATGTGTTCGTAGGGATTTTTAGAAGACTGAAAAGAATATAAAATAATAAAAGGAAATAAAACAAAAATATCCCATCAAAATATCTCCAACCCGTTGTCTATAAATAGCTACCCTTCATCCCTTATAACCTAATTCCGAAGTCAAACCTTGTAGCCGCGAGTGTTTGCTTTCACAGCAAACAATTTCATACTTCAAAAATCTCTAGAAAATCAACATAAATTTTATAAATCAAAACATGGATAGATCGAGCATCCTGGAGTGAAGAGCTTCGAGTTGAGGTTGGTTTTGGATAGTGCGACATAAGTTTGGGATGCTCCAATTTTTCGCCGTGAAGTCTTGAGAGTGGTCGGACTTCCATTTGTGATGCCGGAGGTTGTGAGGAGGAGGTCGTTGGGTTCGAGGTACAAAGAGAAGTCGAATGGTGGTGGTTAGGCTGTCAACGGTGGTCAGTTGTGGAATGCGTCGTCGGCTATGGTGGGATTGGGGCTACAGGCCGTTTCAGATAAGGGGCGACGAGTTGGGTTTTGTGGTGACCGCCAGGTGCGGGGTTGAGTGGCGCATAGAATGATGGGGGCGGCGCTGGAATCTGGTGATCAGAGGAGGAGAGCAGGTCAGTCAACGTGAGGGTCAAAGGGGAAATGTTTGGGTCTGGAGTCGAATTCGTGAATGAGGAAGAAAGGAGTATGGGTTCGGGTCTGGTAAATAGAAGGTTAGTGGGCCGGGTTATGAAAGTTAAGCCCATTTGAATTTAACTAAGTCTTATTTTTAATTATATACGTGTATAAACTTCGTAACACGATATCTATTTCATACGAGGTCGGATTCGCGAACCGTAAGTTGCGTTGGAATCGTATGGATGGACACTACGCAATGGAACAGACCCCGAGTCGATTGGAGTCCGTTACAATTTATAGCAAAATAAATTGTCTGTATCAAGCGATGGTTATCGTCATTGACGATGATCGTCCAAATGTGAGTAAAACTCACCAACTCTGAACAGTTATATTTTTGTAATGTATTCTTAGAACTGTTAATCATCTGTTGATTGTTGTGTGTTGGTTGATTGATTGAACTGCTAGTCAGTTAGTTAAATTTCTATATTGATTCTGTTTAACAGAATATAACATATGGAACTGAAAGTGATGTTATCTATATTGTCTAACATCTGTGGATGCAGGGAAACAGGTTGGAGGAATCCGACTGGATTCCTCAACAGTTATTTTATTGTTTTTCATATATTTTGATATATGATGTGAATTATAACTTGTTGTTGATTGTGTGTGTATGGACGATATTGAACATCGTGATTTGATATGATTGAATACCATAACATACGGGATATTGATAAGGAGATTTTCAAAGTGATATTGAAAACAGAATATTTATAAACTGGAATATTTATAAATAAGCGATATTTATAAATGGGAATATTAATAAATAGGAGATATTCAAAAAGGAAATAATTTCAAACTATTTTCTTTTTGAATGGAAAGGCCTGTGTGGCGAGTTTGGGGATTTTCCCGATGCTCCCGGTACAAAGGAGGTTATGGCGAATTTTCCAGAGAATTTAAGGAGTTAGAATATTTCAAGAATAAATTTGAAAAGGAAATATTTGTAAACCATTTACAAATAGAATTGGAAAGGGAACATTATAAAAAGGAAATCATTTTTAAAGTGTAGAACCGTTATTTAAAAGTAAATCTTTTCAAATGAATAAAACGTTGTTAAAAAGGAAATCTTTATAAAGTAAATCGAATATGGTATTCGAAGTTAGTTAATCAAATATGGTATTCGAAGTTAGATAATCGAATATGGTATTCTAAGTTAGTTAATCGAATATGGTATTCGAAGTTAGTTAATCGAATATAGACATTCGAAAGGAGATAATCGAATATGGTATTCGAAGTTAGTTAATCGAATATGGTATTCGAAGTTAGTTAATCGAATATGGTATTCGAAAGTTAGTTAATCGAATATGTTATTCGAAAGGGGTTAGTCAAGTCGAGTTAGTCAAATAAAGTTAACCAGTTAGAGTTAGTCAGTTAGAGTTAACCAGTAGGAGTTAATTAGTTAGAGTTAATCGATTAGAGTTAAAACGAACTAGAGTTAATCAAATATAGTTATTTGAGACAGAGTTAGTCAAACATAGTATTCAGGGTAAGTTGCCATCTTGTACGACTGCTAGCGTAATTCGCAGGGCTGTAAATAGCCTACGGCGGTCGGATGTTTCCTGAGGGAATCAGGCGTAACCATTGTGATCGCTGCGATCTAGAGTCAAGCGAATGGAGTTTAATCGAATATTAGTTATTCGATAGGAGTTAATTGAGTTGATCGAGTTGAGAAATAAGTTAAGTTAAATAAGTTGAGTTGATCGGGTGGTTCGACCAAGTTAGTCGAGCCTAGTTAATCGAATCGAATTGGTCGAACCAAGTAAGTCGAGTTAAGTTAGTCAAGTTAGTCGAGCCTAGTTAATCGAATCGAATTGGTCGAACCAAGTAAGTCGAGTTAAGTTAGTCAAGTTAGTCGAGCCTAGTTAATCGAATCGAATTGGTCGAACCAAGTAAGTCGAGTTAAGTTAGTCAAGCTAGTCGAGCCTAGTTAATCGAATCGAATTAGTCGAACCAAGTAAGTCGAGTTAAGTTAGTCAAGTTAGTCGAGCCTAGTTAATCGAATCGAATTGGTCGAACCAAGTAAGTCGAGTTAAGTTAGTCAAGTTAGTCGAGCCTAGTTAATCGAATCGATTTGGTCGAACCAAGTAAGTCGAGTTAAGTTCGCCAAGCTAGTCGAGCCTAGTTAATCGAATCGAATTGGTCGAACCAAGTAAGTCGAGTTAAGTTAGTCAAGCTAGTCGAGCCTAGTTAATCGAACCGAATTGGTCGAACCAAGTAAGTCGAGTTAAGTTAGTCAAGCTAGTCGAGCCTAGTTAATCGAACCAAGTAAGTCGAGTTAGTCGAATCAAGTTAAGTTAGTCGAGTTAAGTTCGTCAAGTTAAATAAATCGATGTTAGTTTCATCGAAAGGAGTTATCGATGTTAGTTTCATCGAAAGGAGTTATTGATGTAAGTTTCATCGAAAGGAGTTATCGATGTTAGTTTCATCGAAAGGAGTTATCGATGTTAGTTTCATCGAAGGGGGTTATCGATTTTAGTTTAATCGAAGTGAGATTTTCAAATATGAGATATTTGAAAAGGAAGAGTTGTCAAATATTAGTTATTCGAAGAGAGATTATCGAATATCGTTTATTCGAGAAAGAGTTAGTCAAATATAGGTTATTCGAAGTAGAGTTAATCAAATAGTGATTTCTCGAAGAGAGTTAATCGGCGAATTCGATTATATCGAATTCGGGAAAGTACTTATACCTTTCCAGTGTTTAAATAGAGATTTATTTATTTATAAATAAATAAGTGTTAGGTTAATTATTCACTAATTAGAATAGAAGTTATAATTAAATTTAGATAATTCGAAAGGAGGGATTATAACGTTATCGTTATAACCAATGTTTTAAATATAGAAGTGGATTAGTAAAATTGGATCCGAGAAAGGCGTAAAGAAGTTGTTAAAGATTAAAAGATAAAATTTGACCATTTTGAAGTTATAACGTTGTTCAATTAAGGTCTGAGAGGTAATTATACCCCAACTTGAGTGACTTCCTTCTTGACTAAGAAATGGTAAGGTTTGATCGTAAAGGAGTTTTGGAAATGTTTTCCAAACGAGAATCAGAAATGTTTTCTGATAAAAGAAAAATAAGAATTTAGAATATAGGGAAACAGGAGATAAGTAAATAAATGAACTAAAGAGAGTTATGTTAAATGATGTTTGTTCGATATAATTTCCATCTGGAAAAAATATCGTTGTTTGCACACTTGTTTTTCTTTGATAGTTAACTCACAGACTATCGAAGTTTTTGACCATTTTAACTTTGTTAATGTGGAGAGACCGGTTGGATTATTATCCAAAGAACCACTCTGTATTGGCATAAGCGTCGCGAATCATATATGCCAAAGATAATTGAAGACGGAGTAAAATGCAAGGGCTATCCTGTTTACAGAATAGTGCCTTCGGTTTGTCCAGTCCCAGGACAACTTGTATGGACGAAAGTCCGACAGAGTATATCCAATGGATCGCGTAAGTTGATTTGTTCAAACGTATTCACGTTTGGTGGCGGAGGAATTCGTTTCTCTTAGCTGTATACCCGTGTTATTTTTGGATAAATCAATTTGTGATTTGGCGGGTATGACGATGTGACATTTCTAAGTGAATGAAGATGAATGTCTAACAGAGTATTTCCAGAAAGGCCACGTACATTGATTTCTTCAACCGTACCAAGAGTGGAAGCGGAGAAGGAAACTTCTTTAGCTGACACGTAATGTATGGTTGTAGAGTCAATTAGTGATTCTGATGGATCTGAAAATGTGGCATTTGAAGTGAATCTGACGTGATGATAACGCGTAACTTCTAGCCTCATCATCCGGTAAATGACAGAAATCGGGCAGGCAGCATGGCTAAGTCGGTCTCACCGAAGTAGGGTGTATAATTACCTATCTAGTGAATATTCATTTGTTTCTAAAATCTATCAATGCTGTCCCATATATATACGGGAACGGTTGCTGATCCCAACCGTTGGTGATGTCCATTCGATACACTCAAGCGAAATGAGTGGTCGGTCATGTGTGGCTGAGTTACAAGATGTTCTTGTTGAACTCCAGTGTATCGTTCCTAGAGTACACTGATCGGAAGGTGGTTCCATACCTTGTCATAGTTGGAAATCCATTATCCAGTACGTGCTTGCGATTTTGATTGTATACTATATATGTAGAACGTGAGATGAAAGCGTTTCTGCTAGTTGATATCTATTTGTACATAGACATTATTATAATATCAAAAGGTTTTTGATATAAAGATATTTTGGGTTCTCATAAGGGAAATACCCGTTCCGTTCTGCGGCGTGGTCTTATGATATATCGTTTACTTGTTCATATACCTGTTTAAACTGTTTTACTCATACCAGTCCCATGACTGACCCGGAGTTTATTTGTTTTGTTTTCCCTAAACTCTTGGGTGCCTAATTTTGTACGGGCAGTCAAGTAGTCAGGAATTTACAGATATACTGGAAGAGCGTGGAGCAGGAGGCTTCAAGATCATATAGCTATAGTTTTCCGCTGTGTTGTAAGTGCTGTACTCTGATAAGTGTTATTGTATACATAACTGTTATATTTCAAAGTTATGTTATCTATTATATGTTATTCGTTCCGCTGTAAGGTTCGTGTTACTCTGATGTTGTGTTCTTCTTCTTCTTCTATTCTAAGTTTCTATCTTATCTATTCTCACCTTCTAAGTTCTTTCATTAATTACTGGGATTTTTCGATGTTTTGGTTATCGACGTCGAGCTTACGTCGGTAACCAAAGTCTGCAAAAATCCGGGTCGTTACAGTTTTTCAGGGTTACCTACATTACTATCAATCCTTTTTCCATATCTAAGGGTTATAACAGCATTGACCAGATTATGGTTTTCGTCCTCATAGAATTTACCGTCCCAGAATTATATTTTGGATTCACCTTGGGTTGACTAGGCAATTTTCCCTTCTTATTATTTTTCATTATTTCCTTCATCATATTCACCATTTGTTCAAGTTTAGCTTCTTGAGAGTATATTTGTCTCTCTAAATAGACAATTTCTTATGATGGCTGAGAAGATTGAGAGGAATGAGTCGAGGACTGAAATTTGGGATGCCTATATGGTTGTTTGGATTAAGGTGTAGCTTGAGAGGTTTGAGTATTGGGAGATGGAGCTTGGTAGTTCATATTTGGAATAAAGGGTTGCATGTGAGATGGATTCGCTGAATTATTAGGATTTGACCACGAAAAGTTTGGATGATTCCTCAAACTAGGGTTGTACGTGGATGAGTAAGGATTATTTTAAGCTACATCTTTGATTTGGTCTTGAGAGTAATAGTGGGGTAGTCCTTCTCTGACTTGAAGAGTTTGATTTTCTAAGGGAAAGTGATTTGGGTCCAAGACATGCACTCTTCTAGCAGAATCACGGATGGGAACACGAATGGACTCCCACTACATGTCCTTTTCAGAATAATCTTCTAAGAATTCCCAAGCTTCATCGTCCATTTTAGACATAAATTCTCCTCCCCCCCCCACATTAATTCTAGTTGGGTTCTAGTCTGACTATTTAACCCTTCATATGCAATTTGGCATAAGCGATGTTTGGGAATTGCATGATGAGGACAACTATATAATAATTAGTTGGATCTCTTACAGAAATTTGAAAAAGTTTCCCCCTCATTTTGAGAAAACTGATTTATTTCAATTCAGATTTTTAGATTTTTATGTAAAGGGAAAAACTTTTTCAAGAATATAGTGAAAAATTCAAAAACTTTTTCAAGAATATAGTGACAAATTGATCCCAACTTCTTATGGAATGTTTTGGAAGAGAATTTAGCTATCTTTTAGCACTTTCAAGTAATACGAATGGAATTAGCCTTGCTTGATTGATTCATTAGACAATTGCTACATTTTTGTTGTGAACGCATATAATTCAAATTCACTTAGAAATTCGTAAGTGTTTTTAGAACCAATAAGTTTTGATACCCCTTGAATAAACGAATGCTTAAGCTCAAAATTGTTTCCTTCAGCTGGTAGTAACACAATGACAGAAGGTTGGACAATCCTAGTTGGGTAACAACGATCTCGAAGAGTTTAGGGTCTATCCATTCTGACATTGAGAATTTGAAAATTTTGATTTATTCGATTGTAGTCCATTTTGTCATCAAAATTTTGATTAATTTGATAATCCCTAGGAGAATTATGGTGGCTGACACTTCTTTCACTCATCGTTGTTAAATGAAAACAAAGAAAATACTAGACTTAAGGTTGACACAATTAGCTTCTATTCAAAATAAATAACGTACTCAAGTATATCTTACTAGCTGATAATCTCGATTTGAAGGGAAAAGAGGGTCTTATGGCCGTTCACGTATAGTATAAATACTAAGGGGTACAATCAATGTTTTACAGGTAGTATGCAACCTCTTTTGCTAAAAGTTCAATAAATTGAAATAATATGTATTTGCGATCAAACCCTTGAGAATATCAATTTCACAAAATACAATCTTGTAGTTAAATATTTTGCAAATCAAATTAAATATATAGATTAGAAAAGTTAAGTTGCTAGAAAAACCAAAATAAACTTTCAAAACAAAATATTTGATCCAATTTGTTTGTCCTAATGAGCTTGAGTTTTGATCCCAAGGCCAGCGTGTAATTAAATTTTATTTAAGTCCAAGGAGTATGCAAATGACAAAATTTAATTATTTTGGAGCCAAGGAAAGGTAATGACTTCCTTACCTTATGTTTGTTAGGGGCTTTGCTCTTAACTAAATTTATTTCAATATGCAGCCGAAATAACAATCAAACAATAATAATTGCAGAAATTAAAATTGCACAAGCAAACCGCTGCCCTTATCGAATTTTTTTACAAGCACTTTCTCTCTCTCTCTCTCTCTCTCTCTATATATATATATATATATATATATATATATTCTTTTAGTAGTAGAGTGCCTGTAGAGTTTAGAAATATTTACAGTGGGGTATAGCAGTTCGTCCAGAAAATTTGAGTAGTGCTCACGTTCCAAACTCCACTGTTTGCAAATTGGTTGACCTCTGAATTTCTTGATCGTTTGCTTGAATCTATTCCTACACTTTGGCCTTTGATTTGTTTTGGAGATTTCGCTTCTTCTTTTTTAACAATAAAAAAGACAAAAGCAAAAGACTAAATAGAAATAAAAACAAACTAAACTTTAAAAAACTAAACCAAAACCAATCTTTAAAAGAAAGGACTAAACTAACAAAAATAAGAAACTAGGTTCAAAAGGGGAAAAAAGGAACTCGGTGGTAGAAAAAATAGGCTAGGATAAACACTTGAGTTGGACACCTGGTCACGTGCATAAATGTGCCCCAAAAAACCTTTCAATGCAAAAAAAATAGGTACCCTCCTCTTCTAAAAAAACGCAGACAAACCCTAAATCGAACTGAAAAAAAATCGATTGGAAAAAAAAAAATGCAAACTACTCTAATTTTTTCCCCAAATCGAACGGAGAAACTGATCAAAAGAAGAAACAAACTGAAATCGCAATTAGGCTTTTGAGGGTTGGGAATTGTGCGATGTTCGATGATGGCTAGTTAGTGATGAATGTTTTTTCGAAATGGGTTTTCTTGGTATCAAATCGGTTTTTGTGGTTTTTGGTATAGATATTTATTTTTTGAATCGGGTTTGGTGATCGAATTGGAGTTGTTTGTGGATACGCGTTTGTCTGGGAGGCATGTGGGTAGAAACAAACAATGGTTTGAAGGAGACTGTAGGTTGCGTGCGATTTAGGTGATTGTTTTGTGAAAATGAACGTCGAGAAGGATGATCAGAAGGTGATGTTTGAATTGGATTTGTGCGAAGAAGGGAAGGACATATTAGAGAGGGGCGATGGTTTTGTGGTTTAATATATTGTTCGATTAGATGGCTTGGTAATGGTGAGTGGGTAGGAGTTCGGCAGAGGGAGGTTGTATACGGTTTTGGATGTTGGTAGAACAAAAACTTGCAAGACAGACGAAGTAGAGGAAAGAATCAAAGCAGAAGAAGAAACAGTTGCAAAAGATTTTTTGTGGATTTTTTTTTGAATTTTGTAAAAGGAAAGCAATGAAAAGAAAATAGCAAGGAAATTGAAGATGGAAAGAAATTGTAACAATCCGGAATTTCACAACCAATTTAAAAATTATTTTTAATGTAATTTTAGGGGGAAATGCGTCAGAATTTAAAAATTCGATTTTTTTTAAATCATCGCATTGCTCTTAAAAAGTGGAATTTTTACAGCGACCTTAGAATCCATCGAGAAAATTTTTATTGGATTCAGAATAATCAGTCATTACTAGATTTCAAATTTCACGTTAAACGGAGTTAGTGTGTGGCCGTGCAAGGTAAACACATTTGCTAAGAAACTGACGATCAATTTACAAAGGAACGTTATTGAGACGATCTCGGAATTTAATGACACTTTTTTTCCGAATTCATATCATTAAATAATGGAAGAATCCTAAGTTTCATAATTTTGAAGTTAGCGTGTGGGTATGCAAGAAGAAAATCTACGCTAAAACCGCATTTTTTGAAGCTAACTTGTGCTAGATCGAAAAATAAAACAGACGGTCAAACAAACTCAGAATTCGACGAAACTTAATTTGTTGGATTTGTAATTACATGTTTTATCTTGTGCCAAAATTCCGTAGCCAATGAAGATTGTTTGCAGTTAAGGAATCGCAGAGAGTGGAGATAGAATTTCCTACTTAAATCACTTTCTCCCCTTTTCTCCTTCACTTCTCCCTCGTTTTCTCTACCTCCCTCTATCTTCATTTATGACCTCCAAAACCATAGCCTCCTCCTCTCCCTCCCCCTAGCCGTTTCACCCTACCCCATTACCCTACGTCGGTGCCCCAACCCCCTACCCACGACGGCAGTCTCCCTTGCCCTAGCACCCCTCCGAGCCTCCAAGCTCCAATTTTCCTCCTTCCAAACCTTGCTACACCTTCCTACCACCTTCTCATCGCCTAATATCCTTCCTATCACCTCCAACACCTCCTATTTTCTCTGATTTAAGTGCGGACAGTGGAACCCTAGGCCTTGGGTACCCTGTTCATTCTTAATTTCATCTCCATCGAGCGTTAGTGTAACAACCCGGAAAATCAGAACCAATTTAAAATTTTTATTTAAACAATTTTTATGGATTTTGAATATTTAAAATGATTTATTTTAAATAATAACGACTAAAAATTTATTTAAATCAAAGTTAGAACATATAGATTTATTTTAGTTATAAAATGAGCCTGGAATGGAGCGGTAGTTTGAAAATTCGATTTCAAATTTCAATTGAATGTACAGGATTCAAAATAAATCGGATTTCAGTAAAACCAAAGAAACTAGAATTTGTTTAACAATATCTTTCTAATGAATGTGAAAAATCCAGATTTCATAATGGAAATAAAAAGTTATGTCTAGTTTAAAATACAAAATAGTCGCTATGGAATTTATATATATTTTAATATATAAATAGCCCTTAAAAATGGTCATTTTGCAAACGACCTCCATTTTCGACGAAACCACTTTTGTTGGGTCTGGAATGTCAAATTATTGCTAGATTCCAAATTTCCTAATTTTTGGAATTAATATATGAGCGTGGTAAATTTGAAATGTTTTTGGTAATTTGAATTTAAAATGGATCGACCAGAAAATGGCCATTTTTCAAATGGTCTCCAAATCCGATGATATTAGTTTTGTTAGGACCGTATCATCAAAACATAGCTAGATTTATTTTTCTAGAATTTTTGGATTCAGTATGTGGCCTCGGTAAATTAAAATGTACGTTCAAATTCAATATATATTGGTTTATATTTTAATTTTGGTAAAAACTAATCGAAACGATAGAATTGGCTTACGAAACATATTCTATTGTGTCCGGAATGGGGGTATTTGGCTAATGGTGACAGTCGTTGGGTTTGATTTGGAGTTCATATTAGTAAACAAGTAATTTTGAAATTAAAATAATAAAATATAATAAATTATTTATAAATAGCCTTGAAATTTTTTAAAACCCTATGACACCCCACGTCCGTTAATGTCACTCACAAAGGGAATGAATTGAGTTTTGTGAAGCGTTTAGGTAAACAGACACAGAATATTACAAGACAGGTATAAAAAAATTTGCAGCGGAAATAAACAACTTTATTAATCATCAAAATACCGTGGTCCAAAGCATCATTTGTCTAAAATATAAAAACCCATTACAACATAAAAACCACTGTCTTGTACTTTAGAAATATCAGAGTACATAAAAGAAAGAAAATTCCCCAAGAGCAAAATATGGCCATAGCAACAAGGATAGGAGCTTGATCCATACATATAAGCAGCTCCAGTAAAATAAGCAGAATCACGATCAAGCTTGTGTGTTTCCTCCCTGAGAACCGGGGGGGGAACAGAAGAAAGAAGGGGTAACAAAAAGGGTCAGACATAAATTCTGGCGAGTCTAGTTACTTTTAGCCAGTAAATAAATAAAAGCAACATGTTAGGCATACAAAGTGGATAAGAGAGATCAATACATAAATGGCAGGCATAACAAGGTAAACAGGACAACAGGATAGAATAGATAGTGCTTCTTAATACTTTCCTTGCTCTGCACCAATACTAGTATAACAAATATGCAATAGGATTATATATATTCCCCAATTGCTTAACAAAAATAGGATGATCCCAACAGAAACATAATGGTAGTTTTAGGTGTACTCCAGTAACGGGTTTTATCCCAAACAGAACTGGTACCTAAAAAGAATTAACGGGTGTTAGCCCAGATAGAAATACAGGTACCCCAAAGAAACAGACAGGACTAGATGTACCCTATTTACTACCCCTAATTGATCGGCTCCCTATTCCGTAGATACTCTGTGCTGGCCCCCACAGTAGGGTGTATCACTCCCTAAAGTGGCAACCCTTCATTTTTCGGATATGCACAACCATATCTACTGATGTCACAGCAGCTTATCTTCCCCAGCAGGCGGAGTCATGCACGCTCATGACCCCGTTGGAATGCGCCGTCAACACTGCCTCCACATTTGGATCTCATACAATCAGCTCAGTGAGCATGCCCCACTCCGACCTAGTTCGAAGTACCTGTTTGATACCTATTTAAGGGTTACTGACTGAAATGGGTTCCACACAAGATGATGCAAGCTCTTCTCTTTGTCTTGCATCCCCAATACTAGGTTTTCCACTGGTTATGTTTACCTAACCATGTCTTTAATTACATAACCTCGACAGGTTAAGTTTGTGGGCCTATATATATAAATATTACCCACCAACCCAAGATGTACTTAACCCTCCTACTGATTCAAGCATGTTTATTTAACGGTTAAGTTTGTGGGCCTATATATATTAATATTACCTACCTACCTGAAATGTACTTAACCCTCCCACTGATCCAAGCATGTTTTATTTAACCATGTCTTTAGTTCATATTCATACAATCCCTTATGGATTAGATTAGGTTAAGTAGTCTGATTCATTACCATGTCCATTTATGGTTTATAATGGGCTAGACCTCCCACATTAGGCCTACAACATGTGGATGTTGGATATGCCGGTCGGGTCCGGCCAATCTTATTCCACAGTTGGGCCTAGCCCCATGCAACATTAGTGGCTGCTGGATATGTCGGTCGGGTCCGGACAGACTTCCACCACTAATGTACCTAACCTCATGTCATAAGTACAATTACAATTCCTAATTATAATTACTAAACATTCCATTTTTAATTAATTAATCAATTAATTAAACCTTTCCCTTTTTAGGTGTCAATACATATTTTTCCCAATAATTTGAATTACATGTCCATAAATATTCATATTCAAATTATACCATTTTTAATTAATTTACCAATTAATTAATCCTTTCCTTTTATAAGTGTCAATACCTATTTTACCCAATAATTTTAATTACATATCAATTCATTTAAAGATTACATGCCAATTATAAATCCCTTTTCCCCCGTTTCCTTCACTAACATATTCGCACGTATTTTGGCGGCATCTAGGCTAATAAGTAGTCTAGCCATAACAATGAAAAAGGGAATATGATAAAGGTGATAGTTTCAACATATATTGGCATAAACATACTAGTATGATAACAAAATAAATGGAGATGTAATTAACATCATATCAAGGTGAACATACATATTGTCATGAACATGTAATCATCATCATAACGGGATCTAACATAAATATTGCTTTAGATCTACATAAAATGTCCACTTACTCTAAATCTAATAGATTAAATTAGATCTAGTCATAAATAAAGGTTTAGATCTACATGTTTATAAATAGATCTACCCAAAACCACATCATAGAGGTTATGATTAAGATAAAGGTGTGGACCCAATCCTAATCAATTCAAGGTGGCATATATTCATGGTTCACATAAACGATTTGATCTATCCAAATGAAACAAAAATAACATACTAGGACAATCACAACTGAATTGGATCTCGAGAGATAGATCTATCATAGCATAAGATATGATCATAAAATTGATCTAGCATAAAACATGATCATAAAGTGGATCTAGCATAAAACATGATCATAAAGTGGATCTAGCATAAAACATGATCATAAGCATGTTTAGATCTAAATATGTCCAACTTACAAAATATCTAAGTTGATCGCAACATGAAAGGTGATTTACGTACAAAATTAGATCTAAGCAATGTTGCAACTGTCAAGATTAATATATTTACATTTACCACAACGTAGTTACAAATCAAGATCCGTAAAGGCAACATCATAGTATAGCCACAATTGCATCAGACCTAGAGAATTAGATCTATCATGATCAATATGGTATAAGATTTAATACTGGCATAGGTTCATACTTTACAACATATCCAATTCATAGTCTTTCACAATTTTCTGTTATTTATTTAAACCTAAAAGTGACTAGAAACTCACAGCGTTAGGTTTAGAAAATTTAGAGAGAGAGAGATCTGAATTCTGAATAGCTAAACTGATTGTAATAGACTTTGATTCTGTTTCAATTTGCAAGCCGACAGCATATGGCCTCTATGATCTCCAACGGAGAAAATAAGAGAATAGGGGACCATATTTATAGCTTAAAACCAATGAACCAGACCCAAAATCAAGTCCAGGTACGTAAAACAAATTCTGCCCAGATCTGTCCGGGGGGGGGGGGGGGGGGGGTTCGACACCCACGAGCGGGAAATTTCCCGATCAGCCCGCTTTGGCCCAATTTTGATTTTTGAATTGTTTTTGAAGGTTATAGAATTTATTTTATATATATATATTTATCTTGTGCGTAAACAAACTTCGAACCCTCATAATATTTTCATACGGTGTCCGTTTTACGTAAATCAAATGTCCATTCTGACCAAAATTTCGAGACGGACGCAATGGCATAGTCCATTCCCTCAAATTCCGAATGTTAAATTAATTATTATTTAATTTATCCTCTTTTAATGTCGTTAAAATTTGGGGTGTTACAAACCCTATTTCTTCTCACAAGCCAGTCGCCACTTCCTTGTTTCAATGGCCCTAATTATCGCGATTTTACCCTGAAAATTCTCACCAACGATTTTGAATTCCAATCCCAATATAAAACAAAAATTAAGGTGATTTCCTCAATCTTTAAACTGGTTTAGATATGATTAGAATTGGTGCTCGAATTCAAGGCTCAAAGAGCACGGTTTCGAAGGGGTTTCCAACCGCCATAGGAAACGAGTTCGACGCTGGTCAGCGAGGGGGAAGGCGGCACTGGGGGCTAGGAAATATTCAAGTCTGATCATCGTCCGAGTTGAAGATGGAGGCGCGGTTGTCAACCCTAGTTTCTGTATATAGGTGCGGCAGTTTCTTGATATCGACCTGGAATGTAAATTTGGAGGAGAAGATGCATGGGCCGTTGGATCAACTTTTAAACAGTGGGAAAGGATTTTAACTGGATAATTAAATTTATTAATTATCATTAGGTAATAAATTAATGTGGTTAATATTTAAACTGCCATATCTTTTGCATGTGGACACGGAATCAAGAAATTCAAATTGCGTTGGAACCCTCTCGAAGAACACTACATCATGGAGCAGACCAGAACTGAAACAGAAGAACAACAGTTTTACAGTGAGCATTTTTTATTCTTTTTCAGATTTAAAAATATACATTATTTTTTTAAAATATATATATAAAAATAGCATTGTTTTACAAATTTAAAAATATGATTTTTAGTTATGGAAAAAATATGATTTTTATCGTAGGAAGAAAATATTTTTGGCAAGTTAAAAATATGATTTTTACCTAGTGTATGGCATGGAAATATAAAAATATGATTTTTATGTAGATAATATGGTAATAATAATGTGATTTTTATAATGAAATAGTTTTAAATAAAAATATGTTTTTTAAGTATAATAGCGTTATAAAAATCTAATTTTTATATATAACATTAAAGTAAAAAATCTAATTTTTGTATACGGCATTGAAATATAAAATATGGTTTTAAAAATATAAAAATATGATTTTTAAAGTATAGAGCATTGTTTGAAATGTGAATATTCAATATAATTAACATGGTTTGTTTTCAGAATTTAAAGAAATAGCATTGCATTTATTTTCAGTTTTAAAAATATGTATAACATCGTTTATAAAAATGTAATCTTTAAAATAAATGGCATAGTTATAAAAATGTGATTTTTACATATAAATAACATTAATAAAAATATGATTTTCATATATAAGGACATCGAATAAAAATGTGATTTTTATGTAGATAATAAAAATGTGATTTTTACGTAGATAATAAAAAATGATTTTTAATGTATACATAGCACTGTAAAAATATGATTTTTATATATATATATGATAGTGCCCTAAAAATATGATTTTTATAATATAAACACTGATATAAATATTTGATCTTTATGTATATATTAGCAATATAAAAATATGATTTTTATATATGTGGTAGCGTTATAAAAATGTGATTTTTAAAATATAAACATCATATTAGAAATGTGATTTTTACTATGAACAGCGTGGAAAAGATTGTGTTGGAATTTCGGGAAAATCCAAACTGTTCAGAAATTCAGAAATAAAACTGGCGGAGTGGAAACCATAGGTGAGAACTTCTCACTCTAATTTTTTTTATAGTTAAATATATACTAGGATGCAGATGGTGCTTAGTAGCACCCGACACCTTTGATTGAAACCATGATTGTTTGTTTGGACTGTATTGTGATGTGATTGTGGTATGAAATGGAAAATAAAAATTCATATGTTGAATAAAATATTTTATCGTTAAAAATATATTTTTTAACGTATATACGAATGACATAAAATTATCTTGAAAAGAAATAAAATATTCATTTACAAATCGGACGATTTGTTTATGTACACCCATTTGACTTATATTGATTAGGATGATAAATTTTACACATCGCCCAAGTGCACAAATAATAATCAGTATTTGTTGTTTGAAAACCCCACACGGGTATTCAGATGATATTGGACATACACTAATCCCAATATTTAGTTGTATGTGAATCGATGGGTTGACAGGCTATGATGAGCATTAATTATTTATTTTTAATGCTTATGCAGTTGTGTAATGCACTCTGGACGATGGTTGATTGTTTATCATGGTTATTATATACATACATTGTACGGAATCCATATAAATAACATTATATGGTAATTGTTTGGGTCTCATTCCAATTTGGAAAATAAAGAATATTTTTAAAATAAATAATATTTTAAAATAAAACGTTTTAACAGTAAAAATCACATTTTTATTATATATATAAACCAATAAAAGAAGCATATGTTAGAATACATTTTTGTTAGATAAATAATGTCATCCTTAACATGTTTATGAAGAAGAAAAAGAATCATATATTAAAATATTTTTGGTTGGATAAAAATACTATTTTTTAACATGTTAATGAAGTGAATTAAATATTAATGTGTTGAATAAAATATTGAAACAATAGAAATATCATTTTTATTGAATGTATAAACCATTACAAATATTCGTGTGTGGAATAAAATATAAATAACGAATATTTTAAAATAATATTCAGTGAAGAATAAAATAATGATTTTGATGTCCAATTTTAGATAGACACAAAAATATTGAAATACGAAGCCGAGTTAAATAGTAAATGCTATTTTAACCCGAATGAGTTTATCGATCGATTTTATTCATTTTATAATGATATTAAAAAGAAAAGTGATTTCAAATTCTAATGTTTTGAAAATATTATCATTTATATATTAATGATATGGAATATTCAATTTTAATATAAAATTGAAAATGAAGGTGAAATCGTTTTAAAATGAAATTATAAACGATTTATAAAATACATTTTAAATGGAAATCGACGAAATATATATTATATATATAATATAATGGGCTGAATAGAACGCGCCGCGCGGCGACAGTTTGCGAATTTCGACCATTAACTTCAATTTGATGTAACGGGAGATCCGACCGTCGGATTCTCCTAAAACCGGAACCGTTGGGTTCGTATCGAAAAGAGTTTTCCAATGAATGTAAGAGATTTGAAATCTAATGGTTAGATTTGGAGATATGTCCAAATCAATTTCAGAAAAGGTCGCTACGGATGTAGTTCGGTGGCCGTTATTGGAAATCGACTGTATGGGCTATAATAAAATTACTAAAAATATGGAAAAATTATGTAAAATCATAATAAATGATTTGGAAAGATTTTTGATGAAAAATTCCAGTTTTGAAGAGATAAAAATATTTTTTTTATCGAAATGAACTAGTTATTAACTAAAATAATAATTTAATTATTTTTAGAAACAAATAAATTGAATTTAAAAATGGTTTTAAAATAACCAGAATTTTCCAATGTATGAATTGGAATGGATTTGAATAGAAATAATCTTCGGAATATTTCGATATTGGATTCCATGATTATACAGATATCGTTGAGGAATTTGGAAGATACATATATCGTCATTCCCAATACGATATCCGTTGGTTTTAGAATTTGATATTGAATATAAGCCGATATAATTTCTATTCAGAGCCTTGTATTTGAGATCAAATTGAATTTTGGGTTTGTCGTGAACGGTGTCTTTATTAACACTGTTATTAAACCCAGTTAAGAAAACAATAAATATTTAAATTAAGATTTAGTGAAGTTTTCCAATTAATTAATATTAAATTGGAATTGAATAAAAGAATTGGATTTTTGGGTTTATTGTGAACAATGTTTTAAATAACATTTGTTCTTTAACCCAATTAACAGTGAAGAATATGATTTGGAATTTACGAACCTTTTTATTTAGATTTAATGGAAATTTTCCAAAGTAAAGTTTTCCAATTTAATATATTAAATTGGATTGAATGGAATTCGATTTGGTAATAATCAAGATGAGCTTCTGTGAAGGAAGGCTGCTACTATATATGGAATTTTAAAGGCCTTGCCGCTATTCCATCTATTAATTAGTCTGATACAGGAATTTATATCGATTATACACTGTTATGATTTCCGTGAAGATGCCATAGTTAATGGAAGAAGTGGGTTTATCGTGAACTGTGTTTTAAAAGACATTAGTTCTTTAACCCAGTTAAAGATAAGATTAATTTCTTAAATTCGAAAAATCATTAAGTAATGATTTTTGAGATTAAAAATGAACTAGAGTTTTACTGAATCTTTAATTAGATTGAAATGTGAATGAGGGGATTAAATTTATCGAATTTATGAAGTGATCGAGGATGGAGTACCACCAGTTTTACTCCAGGTGATAGTTAAATCTTTAATTAGATTTGAACGTGAAATGGTAATTAAATTTACCGATAACACCGTAGGTGTTAGATATGGAGTACTACCAGGTTTTCTCCATGGGAAGAATAGGTTGGGATTGGGATTAATAAAATAAATGATTACTTCGGTAAGGCTCGTTAATCCCGACTAGTTGATAAACCTTAATTTGGTTTAGAATGGATAAAGGATAAAATCAAATTTTTTGAAATATCCAAAGGAAGATTTAAGAATAAATTTAAAAGGATTTATCTTAGGTAAAATTAATGGGAACCTTCCCCTAATAATGTGAATACTTTATTATAAGAATATTCTGAATTGGAATGAGGCATATGATGTGTTTTTATATGCACTTGATTATAAAATACGCGAGTTATTCTGAAAGACCGGGTTTAACCCATTCTAAATAATGAATACGACGACTAACAGTCGAAGAGATTGAAGACGGTGTAAGATCGACGATCTTAACATCGAATGGATGAGTTGCTACTGATGCCCATGATTTGAGTAGCTACCTTGAAGGGGCTAGAGTGGTAGCCGTCCGGATGTACTTGTTGATTGTTCAAATATATGAGGGCCTCTCTTCGGTATTGGACATACGGGATGAGGAATAAGGTGCCTCCGGTTTCGTTCAGACCCAGAACAGACTTGTAAATGGATGGTATGTCTGACGTTGTATTCCTTATGCTGTATTTGTTGATCTCTGCTAAATATATATCAATTTGGCGGTGGAGAATTTATTCTCTTGCTTAACACCCTTCTCTGAGACGTATGAGCTCAGAGGTTATATATTGGCAGAAATAAATGGTATGGTATAGATTGACAATGTGACATGCTGAGATGCATGGATCAAGGCTTTTTTTTGAAAAGAAGAGCCTTGTGGATGATGATCAAAGCATAGCTTTAATTAGCATAGCTTTCTGTAGTGTTACTTCGCGAGCCTCACACCCCGGTATGATGGTGAACTGATGGTCAGGTCAGTATGCTTTCGATATGAGGATGGATTCGGTCGATCGAGATGAGCTGAGTGTGGTCACTCAACGCTCAGAGGCATAGGGCACACCCCCCGATTCCCATAGGGATAGAGTAAGCGGCGTTTTCTCATGCACGTGACGTAAGTCGCGGAGATACTCGATATCCTAGATATAGTGCGGATGTGCATTACAGCGTTTTCTCATGCCTGGGACGTAAGTCGTAGAGAATTGCACTACGTGATAGATTTTTCGAATCAGGAGCCATTATGATGGAAATCCAACTTTCCAATACGAGCTTTGCGGTGTTTTAATTGTAAACCTATATATGGCGACATAGTAGGATGGGGCGCTCATGCCGTCTATGATTGATACATTTACTTTCGAAATTTATTTCTACTCTATACACTTACAGTAATAACAAAAGATAAATTTCGCGTACCAAGAATATTTGGCTATTATAAGGTAAAACTCTATTCTCCGGCTTGCGTTGCATTGTGTGATAGGACTTGAGTCTTATAATAGCTTCATTTTTTTAATTAGCATTGCGCTGTTTATTTATGCACTGGTATTCTTGGGGGTAAACCCGTTCCGTGTTATACGGCGTGGTCCCTTGATTTACCTAACTTTAAAATCAAATTAATAATTGTTTTAGTTCTCACACCAGTCCCATGACTGACCTGGAGTTTATTGTTCCTTCCTAAACTCTGGGTGCCCATATTTTCCACACGGGCAGCTAGTAGTTTTGGTTTTGGAGATATTATATTCACAGGATCCTAGATTATAGCCGGAGCTATATTCAGAAAGCTTTGTATCCGTATATCTCTTTCAGTTGTGTCAGTGGTTATTTTCCGCTACGCATTATATTTATGTATTATTTTCCGCTGCTATGTAACTTTAAATCTCTGATACTGTATCTCCAATGTGTAATAATTATTCATACTCTGGAATATTCTTGTACTCTGATGTAATTGTTGTAATAGCAATGAAATGTTCTATTGTTTGTGTTCTGATGCGTCATGTTCTCAACTCAATCCGAGCTTTCCCAAAAGGGGAAGTTTGGGTCGTTTCAGTTAGAGAGCATTGGAACAAGGTTAGCGTGTCTTAGACCTTCGGATAGCCGCATAGAAGATCTACAAAGGTGCATTCCTCCATGTCAAAGAATTGGTGGAGTGAAACTCGCGATGAGAAATCTAAACTCACTTTAGAAAGGGGTAGATTAGAGATTTAATTGCATGAAAGTTGATTGTTAAGTTAGAACAATTAGGGATAGTGATAAATAAATAAATAAAATTGGCATGGTAAGCCAATTTTGTAGTGGTCGTACCACTATTTATTAGAAAAGCATATAAAGAAGTGGAATTCTGCACAAGCACAGAAACTCCATCTGGTTTGAAGTGCCAGAACACTATATCAATAAAGTACAGGAGAGAAACAAAGAGTTTCAACTACTAACATGGACCTAACAATCAATCCCCAACAATGGTAGATTAACTGGAAGTGTCACTACTACTACCTATTACATTGACATGCTCAGAAAACAGTACAGCAAGATTTGGTACAAAACATGGATTAGGACTGCGAAACTCACATTCCCGATCCCATGAAGAATCATGGAAAAGTGTCTGGTTTTTCCCTCCAAGAACACCCTCCTGAATGAGCTCAAAGCTATCTCCCACTATCTGATATTCCAATTTTCCAGTATCCTCCACTAAGTCTAATACATATTTGTAGTATTCATTTTCATATGGATTATATCGCATACCAGAAGCTTTGTGCACACAAGCGCGATTGTACGACATCCAACATATCCCATTATCTTCAGTTTCTCCTTCTGATGTTATCCCTTCATTTTCCTTTGGTTCAACTTAACATACAGGATCCTTACCCTTCAACAATTCATCGACACATGCATATTCTTTACCCTCATCAACGAGCTTGTCTTCTACTTTCTTCTTTTGAGCCCAAATGACTGGAGGAGGCTTCATGAGAGGTGAACGTGCCTTAGACGGACCTACAAACTTACAAGCTTCAAGAAGATGACCAAAATTCTGGCATTTAGTACATATTTCTGGTTGCTAAGTATTGTATATCAACGTAGAAGTCATGGACATCAATAGATACTTTGAGCTTTTTTGGTAATGGCTTGCTGGGTGTTATTTCGGTTAAAGCTTTTGCAAAAATTAGATTTTTCCTCGTCTTCGTGTTCGTATCAAAACATTTAAACTTCCCAATCCTATTAGCTAACCAATTCATACCTAGAAGAGTCTGCGAGACAGAAGGAAATCTATTAAAAATAGACCATACCAGAATGGATGGCACTCGCTCTCTAGCACTCTCTACCATAGCACTCCAAGTAGTAATAATAAATGACTTCCCTCCTATTATTGCCGGACCTGATTCCAACGTCTTCCTTCTTTCTTCCATTATCAAAAATTTAAAGTAGAACATTCCATTCACAACATTAACACTTAGGCCTCCTCTCAAATTCAAGATCTTACGACAGTGTTAAATGAAATTTATTAAGTGGTGAAATAATTTTTAGTTAGTTAAAAATATGATTTTTAACTAATGTATGCGTTGTAGATTGGATATTCGATATATAAATAAAACCGTATCTATATCATTATATTGTAACTTGAACAGGTGAAATAAATTAACGGTCTAGGCGTAAATTGATAGTAGTTAATAATAAAATTAATTGTGAAGTACTACGATGAATAAGTTACAAACATAACAATTTATTATGACATTAGTAAGTGATTTGCTATGTAAAAACATTTGATTATGTTTTTAATGTTTTTCATTGCTTATGTAAGTACATTGATGTTGTACACACTGTACAGTTCACTAAAAATGTGATTTTTATTTATTGTAAGAAGCGTTGTATGAATTTGTGATACTCGCACTTCATACTACGTGGATGGACACTTGTGGCACCTTAAATGGCTTGGTTTGAGTAATTTATTTATACTATTATGTGGGAATTGTATGCGAGTGATGGTTTCTTGGATTAATTGAATGAACATCATAGGATAGAAAACATGCATTGGATTATACTACATGACATAACCCAACATACCCATATAAGCATGTAGCTGCTTGATGCTTATATGTTGTGAACCGTATTGTATACTATACAACGAGAATAAATGACTAAAGTTCAGGTATACAACATATTGATCAGATATGAACAGTGGACATGATTCAGACTGTAAAACTAATACCGATAATTGCAGGATTTAATAATAAACCCTACACATGTCTTGAGATGACATAACACACGTCACTCTTGTGATATATATGTTACACAATGGTTGTTCACATGATTTTTAAATCCCATATGGGCATTGAGATGATTTATTTTTACACGTCTCTCAGTGTACACATGTTGTATTGATATACGGGGATTTATTGGGGGCCTGTTGAGGTCATTCGTGATTTTTCTGAGAACTAAGTACAAAAGAGGTTATGGCGAAATTTTCCGAAATTTAAAGTCATTAGCCAAATATTTAGTCAATTAAATAATTCGGAGGTCATTTAACAAAATATTTTTTTATACGAAAAATATAAATTAAATTAAACGAATCGAATAGTTGTAGTTCGCGTTTTCGACTCGTAATTTTAAACGAGTATCCTGGGAGATCCGACCATCAGATTTTCCCAAAATTTTAACCATTAGGTTCGTTTCTAAAAGATCTTTCCATTGATAATAAATATGTTAACATCCAATGATTAGATCGTTTGAAATGTTTGATTCAAAATTGAATGAAAACAGCGCCACTGCAACCGACTGACCTGAAACATCGTTCAGCTGAATTGAGCTATATATATACATATAAATAGCAAAAAATAGTTTTAAATTATCATAAGCGATTTTGAATGGGTACAAACCAATTTGATTGGTTTATGAAATAAATAAGGTTAAGTTGATTTGGCGCAAAAACTATAGAAATGAATTTTTAACGACATTTTGAAACGGGAAATTTAATTCGTAACTCGAATTAAATTCTTAAGTGAACCCTTTAATATAGGGAAATAAAGTGGATGGTGAACACCAAGTAACTTAACTAGAAGAAAGATTTGATTTGATTTATATATGCGAGAATTATTTGAAAAGATCGAGTAAATTATCATTTCAAATAATTAAGTGACAACTAAAAGTTGAAGATAATGAAGATGGTGCAAGACCGATAACCTTCACATTGAATGGATTACTACTGATGCCTTCGATATGGATAACTCCCTTGAAAATGTTATAATGGTAGTTGTCCGGACGTACTTGTTGATTGTCCAAAGACAACCCTTTCCACCGTGGAGCGGGGGTGTTGGTTCGTGTCAGAAATCGAAGAAGATTTGGCAATTTTTTTCTCTTGTTTAGTGGATGACAACACCAATGTAATTGATACACCGAATCACTAATCAAAACCTTTTCTTTTATGAAATAAAAGCAATAAAAACTAAAGAAAAATAAAAGAAAAGAAAAACTAACACGAATCAGAAATTTAATAAATAATAAAATTTAATTGTTGCCTCCCTGGCAACGAAGCCAAAAACTTGTTTGACGCTTTCTATGAATTAGAAAAGCATAGATTTTGAAATAAATTACTGCAAGTGCATAGGTGTGTAGTATGCAGGTCGAACACAGAGAGGAAAATTAAAATTGATTAGTTAGACGAATTTGGAGGATTTGATTGAAATAAAAAATTGAAATTGCAACTTGGTTCAGAATAAATCTAATTGAATCGACAACCAAATTACAAGTACAATTACAATTACTTCGACAACTCTCGGATACTTCCTTCTCCCTTCGGGATACTTCCTCTAGGATACTTCCTTCTCCCTCTGGGATAACTCCTCCAGGATACTTCCTCCAACTCCGACATCCTCCGGGATACTTCCTCCTCCCTTCGGGATACTCCGACAACTCTCGGACCTTCCGACTCCAACAACCTCTCAGATCCTTCGACTCCAACACCGCTCGGACCCTCCAACACCGACACCGACACCTCTCGGACCCTCTGTCTTCGACAACCTCTCGGACCCTCCGAAATTCTCCAAACCTTGGAACCGACTCTGACAACTCTCGTACCCCCCCGACTCAGACGACTCTTGGACCCTCCGACTCCTCCATAGCACAGACCTCCCAACTCCCTCCAGACGTCGGCACCTCTCGACACTGCTACATCATCAGCAACTCCCGACTCCTCCCGGACCTTGGTAACTCCCGACACACCTTCCGGACATTGGCAGCTCCCGACATTCTCCGGGCCTCGAAACCTCCCAGCTCCACCACAACATCGACATCTCCTCGATTGCCCCAACTCGCAAGGAAGCTCAACAAAAAGGATTAAGAGAACATCGTTAATCATTGTAACTTCATTTGTAATTCTGTCTTCCATTGTACTTTCTCAATAGTGAAATAAAATCAGCAAATCCTTCAAAGTGGACGTAGGCCTCGACGGACCGAACCACTATAAATAACTGTGTTCTTTACTTTCTCGCGTATTATTACTGCATCTCCCATACTTTTCCACTCTGAACAAAAAGTTTCAAAATTTTGGAACTCTCGGATGTTGATGACCATTTTTGGGCGTCAACATTTTGGTGCACCAGGAAGGGGAGAGTAAAGCGCGCATCTACGGTCGACTTTCTATCACTTCCTTCGAGGAATCGAAACCTTGCCTTTCCTTCTACTCAGTCACCAAGACTTGGAATGCAACTTAAGTTTTCTCCGACTTACCAACCAAGCCTATCGACAACGGTGAACAAAGGAAGGAACCCCATAGCTGGAACTTCCATTGTCGATCCTGATTCGGAATTTTCTCCTTAGCCTCGACACCTTGAAGCTCGGGCCAACCTTAATGCTCCCAACCTCGATGCATTTGTCGATCGAGCATAATTCGATGAAACATCAAGAAAATTGGGTGAGACTCGATGATGCCTTGTTGAAAAAATCCACTAAAACATCGGGTTAACACAACGGCATCAACAATATGCTCAACGAAACTTTCTTTGTCTTCAGGCAAACTTGGGCGCTCAGCCTCCATCAACCAATGCCTTTGCTCAAACACGACGAAGCTGACTTTTCCCATTGATTCTCGATCGCTAGTTTGTTTGTGCTACTCGGATTCCATCTTGTCCACCGAGCAAACTTATTGACAATGGCGAGTAAGAGAAAATCTATCCTTAGCGGACCATCTAATGATAATCAAGGAACTCTGGTCCATCAATGACCTCTTTCCGACATCTTAGCCACTGCTGATGTGGCACTACCTTCGGCCCCCGAGGCCCTAGTCACTCAAGCGCAGCTTCTCGCGCTTGCCCAAAGACTGGAAGAAACTAAACGACAACTTGAATTCCAAGTCAGGAAAAACAAAAAGTTGATCCAATAACTCTAACAACATGCTCAACGAGACATTTCCCATTTTATTGCAAATAATAGAATCTAGCCTCCTCCGAATCGTGTCTCCTCGAGCTCCACATCTGTCTCCCTCCCAACAACTGAAGCCCTTGTTATAGAATCAACCTTGGCAATGTCAGGATCACCATTAGAAAGGAAACGTGTCATCCTGGTCGTTCTCGGCTTGAACCTAATCTCGACCAAGCGAATATCACTCGAACCCCCACTAGGCAGACTCAGACTGACATGAGTGCATACTTATCACCTATGCTTTTAGAATCCAACTAGGCCTAAGTTCACCTCAACCAACCTCCATGGATTCGTTCAATCGAGGTTGGAGACTCACAAAATGGCGAAGATCTTCCTTTAGGAAGATGCCCTAGGCTCCAAACTCTTCAACCAGATCATGACCACCATGATACGGGAGGATCCCAACCTCTAATTCTCGCCAATATGATCCATAAGATGGCGAGGGAATCGCGGAGGCACGCCAACGATGTCTGGGAAACCAGTTCCTGGCTTAACCCCTTTTACTTCAGCTATCCTTAATACTGAATGCCATAAGCACTTCAACAGGCCAAAACTCACTACTTACTTAAAGAACCATGATCCTCCAAACTTCATTAACCACCATAAATGGCACATGGATTCATCACACACTACAAACGTTGTAGAGTGCAAAATCTTTACTTCCTTACCCAAGATGTGGCTCTATCACGGTTCTCTCGACTCCCTCGTGGGAACCATCTCAACTTTCGACAAACTCGCCAAGAGTTTGGTCGCGCAATCCAGTATACACATCGCAATGCCCAAAGACATCCTCTTAGTCTCGAACATGTACCAAGGCATTAGTGAAACTCCCAAAATTTACCTCGAAAGATCAAACATTGCCTTGGCCGAAGTTAGGGAACCTACCCCTCGAACCATACTCCTCCAACTTACGAAGGTAGTACCACTTGACTCCGAATTCAGAGCATGGATCAATCAAAAACAACAGAAAATTCAAAAAATCACTAATGAGAAAGCCCACTACTTCCTATGCCAAGAGTTAGCACAAAGGAATCGAGCTTCTCACCTCAACATCCTGCCTCGAGATGAAACCCAAAGCCCTAACGGCTCTAACCCCATTGCTCTATGCAACCTTGCTCATGCTGGAATCCGAGGAAGTCACTACAATAAGAGGAAGCGTCTTCGACTTCCATCCTTCCGCAACCATACTCCTCTCAAGGACACCCACGAGAACATCTATCTCACGACTTGCAATGTCCTGCCCTACAAAATTCTAAGGCTTAAGGGTCCAATGAGTGCACCAATGGACTCTATAGAATCCTGTTAGATCTACAACGTACACGGATGCGACACAAACAGATGTCGCCACTTGCAGGACAACATCTAGAACAACATCTGTAAGGGTCACCTCGTGCAGTACCAACGGGGTCTACCGCATGGGATCTTCGCGCCACCAACGCTCATCAAAGATTCCAACTAACCAGGAGCTCGGCCGACAACTAAATTCCTCAAGATAGTCTCCTCGGCTCATCAAGACCAAGCATGAAAAACCATGTTCCTAAGTCTCTGGAGTTGGGGGCAGTCCACCTGCCGAATAGGTGCAACATCGACCACTCGTTTGGCTCCATCATACCCAAAAGGTCTAGATCCAGGAAACACTCGGCGAACCAACGACGCCCTTGTACTCTACCCGACCCGAGTCTTTCGAGAGTGGAGTTTCAACCAAACCCTGAGTGCAACACTGAGTCATGGCACTCGAGCACTAAGGGCCATAGCTTCCATGGCACAGTGGACGCCAGGTTGTCATCAGAGATACTGGTTTGCAACTCATTCCTACCTTTGCCTCCCTCACCGGAAGTGAAACAGGAACGAAAATCAAGCTTTCTTCTCCAAAAGACACCTCCTCTTCATTGTGCCATGGCCATTTCCCCCCATCTAATGCTTCAGTCAACTTACATTAAGATGGGGGCACATCGAGAAGCACTACCGGAGGCTAGTCCAGAAGCAGGCCCGGGGTCACTGGTCCTCCACTAGCCCTACGACCGTTCTCTACGATGTAGTGGTCTCTGAGGTCGTCAACGGAAATACCGGCTCGTGACTCGTTCCCACCTTTGCCTCTCACATCGAAAGTGAAACGGGAATGGAAAGAAAGCCTTCTTCTCTAAAAGACACCAACACTTCGCTATGTCGTAACCTTTTTCCTCCATTTGATGCTCTGGGCACTCTCCAGTTAGCTGGGGGAACGTCATGAAGCACTATCGGAGGCTCGTTCGGAAGCAGGCCCGTTCGGAAGCAGGCCCGGGGGCGTCCATCAGCCTTGTGATCATTCTCTATGATGCAGTGATCCCTGAAGTTTTCATCGGAGATATTGGCTCACGACCCGTTACCACCTTTGCTTCCCTCATCGTAAGTGAAATGGGAACGAAAAGCAAGCCTTATTCTCCAAAAGACACCTCCTCTTCGTTGTGTCATAGCCCTTTTCCTCCACCTGGTGCTCCAGCCATGGCACACCAGGAAGTACTACCGGAGACACGCTGGGAAGTAGGCCCGAGGTTACCAGTCCTCCACTAATCCTGCAACCACCCTCTATGACATGGGGATCTCTGAGGTCATCTTCAATGGTGTCGGTTCGTGGCACGCTCCCACCATTGCCTCCTTTATCAGAGGCAAAGCGACAATGGAAAGCGAACCCTCTCCATTGAAAGATACCTCTTATTCACCGCGTCGTAACCATCTTCCTCCTTTTGAGCTCTATCAACTCTCCAGTTAACTGGGGGCACGACTGGAAGTGCTATCAGAGGTCCGCTCGAGGGCAGGCCTAGAGGCACCAACCCTTCAGCATTCCCTGCATCCTCCCTGCTAACATCTTCCCCGCCATTGCGGAGCAACCTTTTGGGAGCAAACCCACCGTGAGGGAAGGATGGCCTGAAGACGAATTCCTAGCACCATAGGATCTATTCGCAGCACCATCCGACACTAGGGATCAACACACAAACACCGGATCGACACTCCGAGCACGGGGCCGGTACCTCAACTCGAGTCCCGAATCAACGATGAGATCGAGTATAAACAACACCACTCGCGGCTCAGGACTCCTAACCAAAGGGAGACCCGAGAGAGGAACAAGCACACGACCTCCGCTCGACTGGGGGCACCCCCAGGGCGGAGTCTCCAATCATGTTTGTTTGAGTGTAACAACAAGTATGCTTATGCAAGTACAGGTCGCTAGAAAGCATAAAACGAACATTCGAACACTTAACATGAAATGTGATGTAAGAAGAGTTAACTAATACTACTCAGCCTTTTTCTTTCGTTTCTTTTTCTGAACACATTCAGCACTAGGTGGGTCGCCTCCAATTATGGACCTCCTCCTTCCAGATCCGCTTCGGCTTTTCCCTTCTCTGCCCTTCGTAGGAGTGGCAGACTCGTGAGACGCTAAAGTACACGGGATCGGGGGTATCCCTCTGTAACACCCCACCTCCGCTAGGGTCACTCACAAAGGGAATGCACTAGTTTTGATGGAGTATTATCTAGGTAAGCATACATAGAGATATCACAAGACAGAACATAAAATAAGCAGCGGTAGAAATTAAAAACCAAATTTCATTATTTTCTAGAAAAGAGTCAAAACCTCATATATCCAAGGTACAAATTATTCCATTACATCAAGTTCTAGATAAAGAAGCATAAACTTAAGTAGCAAAAGTAAATTATTCCCCAAACATAGCAGAAGTGCAGCCATAGCATAGCTCAAGACCAAACCATACATGAGCTGTAAGAAAGCAAGCTAAGTCCAAGCTAAGAGCTAGTGTTTCCTCCCTGAGAACCTGGGAGAGGGGGGGGGGGGAACGAAAGAAAAAGAGGCGAAAGAAAAAGGGTCAGTCATAAAGACTGGTAAGTCCTGGTAACTTTCAGTATAAAAACTAGTAAAGGTAACAAGACAGGTATAAACTGAAAATAAACATAAGGATGATGATAAGTCTGGCATGATAAACTAAGATAACGAGATAACTCAAGTATGGCATCGCATGTTCAAGGTTCGCTGCACCAACCGTGCTAGTATTCTAACCCATGTCAACTATTTATCATGAAGTGATCCCTTGGCCCAATATCATGAAGTGACCCATTATGGGGTCCCACGGTACGATCTACAAATCGATCGGCTCCTTGCAAGTTCTACCTCATCAAGTGTCTGTGTCATACGGCCCAATCACGAAATGTAGTCACCTGTGCTAGGTCCACCCTAGGGTGTATCAAGTCCTAGAGTGCCAACCACCAACACGAATCAAGTACGCACAGTGTAAACATACGGGTGCCCAATGCCTGCTTTTTCAACTCCGGACTACGTGCACGACCATAGTCCGCCTGAACCTACAATGGCGCACCTACTCAGCCGTCGTTCTGGTCGCTTACAATCAGCCCAGTAATCGTGCCCCACCCTGCCTAGTCCCAGGGTATCGTGATACATCTAAGTGGGTTACTGCTGAAAAGGACCGCATAACTAGGGTTTCTAATGGGTTAAGTGTTGTCATTAAAATTCGTGACTTAACCCTATCCAAATCATGTATCAAGTTGGTTAAGTGTGTTCAAGCGGTTCATGACTTAACCCTATCAAATCATCGTGTCAAATTGGTTAAGTATATTCAAGTGGTTCATGACTTAACCCTATCATGTGGCATTAATTCATTAATGCACCCCAACCTCTCACATTAGACTAGTTGTTGTGGTCACTGGATTTGCCGGGTGGTTCCGGGCAGATTTACACCACAACATAGTCTAACCTCGGATTCTAGATGCGATATGACCAACTACCCACATTGGATCCTATTGTTTGCAGTTACTGGATTCGTCGGGCGGTTCCGGGCAGATTTACACTGCAAACTCAACCCAACCTCGAGTTGGCCATTTTCAAGTTTATCTAAGTGTCATGTCCATGTTCAAGTTTTCATGTCAAAATTCATGTTGAGTTTCATGTCAGATTTCATGTAAGTTTCAGGTCACGTTCTTGTCCATATACAGGTTCAAGTTATGATAACGATCATATTCAAGTTCAAAGCCACTTCATGTTTTACCTAATCTACCCAAATCGTATTCCCATTGCACGTAAACTCGAATCGATATAAACAAATCTAATTAGGGAATAACATAAAAAGGGACAGATATAAGGTGGCAAAAGTGATTACTAGCATAGCATGGTTTAACTTGAGATAAATGATTATAACATTACTGGCATATGGAATATTGGCCTCAAACATAAAGATTCCAAATCTAGCAAAATGAGGTACTAGTCAAGATAAAGTTGACATAAGATGATAGTCATGGTAACGGTTGACATAAGGTGGTAGTCATAAACTTGTGACTAATAGTAGATTCAACATTACAGGCATGATAACAGGAGGGGTTTTTCTTTCTAATTTACAACATAAATAGGCCCCAAATCAATGTCATAGTAATATACCAAAAGGTCAAGATCCAAGATAAACAAGAATGGATGTAAAACCGTCATCATACACAGGTCCAATTTCAATTTACACATATTCATATTACGTTTACAGTTTAAAACTAAAAGTAACTGGGGCTTACATATCGTGGTTCGAGAATTAAAAAAAGAAAGTCGATGTTGAATCTTTATATGCTTAGTCGAGTCCTAACAGAAGTCCCCAAATCAGCAATTCTCTTAACGTAGTTTTGACGTAGAAGAAGTAGTCTCTTTCTCTAACTTTTCAACCAAAATTAGAGCAGCATAATGTCAGAGAGAATTTTTGTGTAGAGAGACTAGAGTTAGGGGCTGTTTATATAGGGTCAGGTCAACGAATGTAGACAGAAATGAGGCCAGATACATCAAAACGAATTCATACTCAAAAATGGGTTCTGTCACCAGGTCGACCCCCAGGTCGACACTATGGTCGACCTGGTCCTGGGTAGGTCGACTACATAGTCGACCCCCAGGTCGACCTGGTCCTGGGCAGGAAATTTCCCGCCCAGTCCATTTTGGGGTTTGAATTCGAAATTTGAATTCGAATTCTGAGCTGTTTTGAACTTAAAAATTTCTGAAAACTTCGAGAGGTCATAACTTGGTCATACGGACTCCGATTTTCGAAAATTCAGACTCGTTTCCAAGTAGAATTTCGAGACGAACGCAATGGCATGTCCCATTTCCCTTGATTCTTATTTTAAAAATTAATTCTGCCCTGATTTATGGTTATTACACGTTATAAAAATACGGGTTGTTACACCCTCTACTAATTCTTGTATCGGCTTGACCATCGCGGGGCCCAAGGCGGATCCTTACCAATTACCACACTGGCGTTGCCTTCGCCGTGACCTTTGGAGCAACCATCTTTAAGAAGCACCTTCACCTTGTGGAGAAGGCGATTCAGAACCAAAGTCTAGGCCCCGAAAGTTTCCAACATTCCATCAGCACAGAGATTCCATAAATGCAAGCACTTCAGAATGCGACGACAACCCCAAGCCTCAACAACTATCCCCAGGGCCATCACCGACCACCAGTGCTATGCTCGAGTCGAGATGTGACTACATAGTGTTTGGGTTACGGGTCGGATCCAAAAACTAATAGCTCAACTATGCGTCCACAACCTACATGCACATCCAAACCGCCAGTCCAAACAAGTCCAATCCCGCATCTACACTTACTTGACGACTTCTCCTTGAACTTCTACTTCTGTTTCCAAAAATCCACCACTTTACACTCTTGAGTGCCAATCCCGAAAACCCTCTCACTTTCCACATCTCTCCTTCCTTCTCCCGGGAACCAAAAAACAACTCGGGCATCCAAGGTACAAAAGAAACATTTTGTATCCTCCGCGCCTTAAGCTGATTTTTCGTCCGGAGAAGAGAAGAAGGGAAGCAAGTACATCTATAGGATCGACATGCTCCAAACGAACCTTTCAGGATCGGAGTTCGGGATCGTACAATAAGTAATGGTCACGATCACTTGCCTAAGAGGCATCGACTACCAAATCAATCATGACTCGATGACCACTTGTGTGCTTACTAAATGTCCAACCATCCGAGTGCACATGCTTGGCATTTTGGTTTAACTTCACTTCAAAGGAAAATCTATGTGATCACATGCCACGGCATGTGCCAAATATAGTCCTTACGGCAACATTCGCTTATACGAGTTCCCGAAACCCCGACCGTTTGGACCAGCTTGGATCTTTGAACGATTTTATGCTTATGAATCCAAATGATTTAGCGGGACACGCCAAACGATCAAACTCTAGTCCAACGATATTTCGATAACCGCATTATGTGATCGAGTTCCCAAGCCACGGCTTATGACCATGCATACCTTCTTTTGAAATCTCAACCGAGCAGACCGACATAATTCGTTAAGTGTACACACCAAGCGATCGATTCCCGATCCAGAAATTTTTGAAAGCTAACTTGCACGATCACATGCCTATGGTATACAATTTACTTTTAAGTTACTTAATCCAACTCAGAACGCATCGCGCAAAAATACGTGCAAACGTGTGAGTGCATATGCGATCCTGACCCAACAACGAACCATTTGTACTTTGGTGCAATCGAGAGTTGGCGACTAACGTTTAATCTCTTTAGTCCACAGAAATTAGATGCCTTAGACAAGTCCCAACCTAAGCGGAAATACTTGAACAAGTCAAAGCTCTTAACAACGCCGTAGTCCCAAACTCATACCAACAGGTTTCAATAATGCGTCTCAACCGCTTTGAAGCAGCGCACTCCCCAGCGTACAACTCAACAGAAAGGTCACAACCAATCGCTAAGCACAACATGGAGATCCTTCCAGCCACCACCAAACTTGTCTCACTTCAAAGAATGTCTCGTTCACACAAGATATACTTTGGGGGGTAAATGTTAACCAGCATTTTGGTCTGGTTACCAGAAGTAGTCTAGGCCCACATGACTCGGCCCATCGCATGGTTCAACGGCCTAGAAGCATTGCCAACATCTTCAAAAATCAAGCTAAGATAGATCGTACAAGAATAGTCGTCATGACTCACCAAACTGCTCTCGAACCTTACAAGTCACGGATCAAGTGAACGCACTCAGAACTGTGTGATCGTATCAAGCAAATCATGGTTCTTGCACCATAAGACTTAAGTCGGGCTACTAACAGAGTTTCGTATCCCTAGGATGCGAAATTCATCAACGTTGAAGATTGCTCCCGTGGCACGCGTGGATCACCTCCAACGGCTGAGCAACACAGACCAATCATCTCCAAACCATGGCTCCATCCAGGATCTTGCATCCCCTTTACTCCGCCTCCAGTATCCGCATCCTAAAATATCGCATCACTCCGATGCGATCCAGCTAGTTCCTTGCCCCGACAATTTCTCAAAATGAATATACCGCATTACTCCATACCAAGCTCGCATCATGGTTCCATCGCATCACTATGGATCCATCGCATCATGGGTCCGAGCATCGCATCACCATGGCTACATCGCATCATAACACTGTGCATCGCATCACTATGGCTCCTAGCATCGTATCACTATGGCTCCATCACATCATGGCTCCGCGCATCGCATCATCATGGATCCATCGCATCACCATGGCTCCATCGCATCATGGCTCCGCGCATCGCATCATCTTGGCCCCGCGCATCGCATCACCATGGCTCCATCGCATCATCATGGCCCTGTGCATCGCATCACCATGGCTCCAATGCATCATGGCTCCGCTCATCGCATCATGGCTCCACGCATCACACCACCATGGCTCCGTCCCATCACCATGGCTCCATCGCACCATGCCTCGCATCAACATGCCTCGCATCACCATGCCTCGCATCACCATGCCACACATCACCTTGCCTTGCATTACTATGCCTCGCATCACCATGCCTCGCAATAACATGCCTCGCAACACATAAGCCTTACCTTGCACCACTCCCCTCTGCGTTGCATCCCACGAGGATACAATGTTATTGCATCGGTGCCATCGCATCCCTCGGGATGCGATCGCATCGCATCCCTCGGATGCGACCCCATCGCATCCCTCGGATGCGACCCCATCGCATCCCTCGGATGCGACCCCATCGCATCCCTCGGAAGCGACCCCATCGCATCCCTCGGATGCGACCCCATCGCATCCTCGGATGCGACCCCATCGCATCCTCGGATGCGACCCCATCGCATCCTCGGATGCGATGCCGTCGCATCCACCGGGATGCGGTACGTTCACCATCCCTCTTGGGATGCGAAAATCGCATCCCTTCCTAGGATGTGAAATTTTACATCCCACATTTGGGATTCGATTTCTGTTAATCCCACTCCATTTTATCCCTTTTCCCATTCCTTTTTTACCAACTTCCATATCCCACCTACTCTCACCTACTCCACTCCCTATAAATACCCCCTACCTCATTCATTACAAGGGTTGGCATTTGCTTAGCTTGAGAGCTTGGGAGGACCTTGGAGACCCCTCTAATGGCAGCATGACCTTTGGGGAAGAAGATGACCCCGAACTCTGAATTCCCCGATACACCCAGACTCTGAATTTCCTGCTACACTCCATACATCCAGATTTCCTGGTACACTCCGGACCTCCTGACTTCCAAGTACACCTCGGGCACTATATTTTCCCGGTACACCCCATACCTCCTGAACACCTTCCATCCTCATATAAAGAAAAAGACTTCCTCCGGGATACTTCCTTCTCCCTTTGGGATACTTCCTTCTCCCTTCGGGATACCTCCTCCGGGATACTTCCTTCTCCCTCCGGGATGCTTCCTTCTCCCTCTGGGATACCTCCTCCGGGATACTTCCTTCCCCCTCCGGGATACGTCCTTCGGGATACTTCCTCCGGGACACTTACTTCTCACTCTGGGATACCTCCTCCAGGATACTTCCTCCAACTCCGACATCCTCCGAGATACTTCCTCCTCACTTCAGGATATTCCGACAACTCTCGTACCCTTCGACTCCGACAACCTCTTGGATCCTCCGACACCGCTCGGACCCTCCGACACCGACACCTCTCGGACCCTCTGACTCCGACAACCTCTCGCACCCTCCGACATTCTCCAAACCTTGGAACTGACTTCGACAACTCTCAGACCCCTCCCTGAATCCGACGACTCTCAGACCCTCCGACTCCGCTACAGCACGAACCTCCCAACTCTCTCCGGACGTCGGCACCTCTCGACTCTGCCACATCATTGGCAACTCCCGACTCCTCCCGGACCTCGGCAACTCCCGACACCTTCTAGACCTCGGCAGCTCTGGGCATCCTCCGGACCTCGGAACCTCTCGGCTCCACCACAACATCGACATCTCTTCGACTGCTCCCGACCTACAAGGAAACTCGACAAAAAGGATTAAGCAAACATTGTTAATCATTGTAACTTCATTTGTAATGATATCTTCCATTGTACTTTCTCAGTAGTGAAATAAATTCAGCAAAGTCTTCAAAGTGGAAGTAGGCCCCGACGGGCCGAACCACCATAAATAACTATGTTCTTTACTTTCCCGTGTATTATTACTGGATCTCCCATATTTTTCCACTCTGGACAAAAAATTCAAATTTTTAGAACTCTCGGATGTTGATGACCATTTTTGGAAGTCAACATTGGTCGTGAATAATCATGAAAATCCCCCCTCTAGATAATTTATAAATTAAATTCATTTCCCCTCATACCCAATCATTATTCCCAGACCAATTATTCATAATTTACGCCCTAATAAAATAAATATTCATACTGCAATGACATTTTTGTAAAGGTATCGAATAATTGTTTTTGTAATTAAATTTGCAAGTTTTTTTTTATATTTCTTTCGATATAAATTGTACATCATAAAAAATTGACTTAACTAGGTACATAAAAATCAAATCAAGTAACCAAAATTTTAATAACTCAAATTTTCAGCAAATTATTTTGAATTATGTCCCTTTGAAATAATCTATATACAGTTTAATGAATAAGATCATGTGTAGTATATACAAGAATAGACAATATAAAAAGTTATAATAACATAAATTACATCGCTTGTAAAATTACATCATATTTTTCTGTGACTTCTCCAAACTATATCATTGTCATGCGATTTATAATCTTACACCCATTTTTTCCTTAATGATATTTCTGTATGCAGTAATAAATAAACAATGCTATCAAAAAACCAAGAATAATAGAAGGATAAAAAAAACCTAACATCAAGAGAAAATTGTACAAATTTTTGCGCTCTAATAACTAAATACCCTAAAGATGCATCTACCAAAGAGGGCATAAGTTGCAGACTCATGCATAATGTTTAGCACATGACTTGGAACATTCAAAGATAGCCATAGAATGGACCTCCCTAACGCTTTTCGAAAAGTGCAACCATAGTTAATGCAAATTGCAATCCTTCTATTTGTGTAAATTGCACCCTTTTCAAAATGCACCATCTCTTTGAAGGTAGAGTAAATCGTCACTTTGTAAATAAATTGCACCATCGCCTTAAAGATAAACTACTAAACTCTTTTAAAGACAAATCATGCAATGACCTCCCCGACCACCGATGCCTATATAACCTAATAGACCACTAATTACTTCATCTTTGGAGTTGAGAATGGGAAGAATTGAGGACCACTAGCCCCGATTCACATACAATGTTCTCTGTGGTGCTGCGGATCACTATTTGGGAGGTCCGAATATTTTAATTGGCTTTTGTACCTAAGTGTTGGGATTCAACTATGCCTTGTCCTATAATTACTCAATGTGCCTCTAAGGTAAATTATTTCTCGGAACGGAGTCGACTACAAAAATGCAAGATGGGACGTTTTCCTGCAAGGAGTTCTTCGATGACTTGGAAGATGGTGGAATGAAGTAGGAGAATTTCTAGAAAACTTTAAGATTGAATCTGAATTGGTTGGGAGTTTGTGTTGTTTCAATTCCCTATAAAACGATTTTCTTGAGATCAATTCATGGTTCACTTCGAAGAAATTTGTCTTGACTTAAAGGCCAATGTTGAATGAAGAGTTTGCTGACTTTAGTAAGGTGGTGTGCCTGTGCAGGTGTGAACAACAGATTCCATGTGCTATCGAAGTGTGATTTAGTTCCTTGCTGTTATCCCACAAATGAAGGATGGAAGTTTATAACTTGTTTGAGCTATCAGCTATGAAAGTTGTAACACCCCACACCTTTCTATGCCCAAATTTTGACAAAAATCAAAACTTGAACATATCCAAGTATGGAGCGCAGATATCTAGTACCTACAGTAAATGAGCAAGAGCTTAATCAGAGTGCGATAAGACAACTCACAACGGAAACAAAATATGATAAATTAGTATTAACTCAAGCAACTACCTTTTTCAAAGTAAGTCGCTTTGCCAATACCGAGCATGAGAGAAAATGAGAACTGAAAGCCAAACTTAGACACCTGTGAGAACTCGACCTTCTCTAGAAAACCTAGGTGGTTGTAATGAAGAGGGGGTTAGAACTACAAGATTACGATGAATAGGAAATGTACAGCATAGATTATAATACACAGATGCATACCGTTTGGTTCAACCCAAGACGTATGCCTACCAAGGTTAGTGATTCTATCCTAACCTTGTAAATGCTTACGCACGACTTTACTACTCTTCCCAAAGTATAATACCAAGATAGGTCGTTTACGCACACTTTTGTAAAGCCTTTATACCAGAGCATGGCTTGTTATTTAATCGAGGTTAGACCCCTAATTATGGGGTTTATATATACATACTTTCATTTACTCTTATTATTCCTTGAAGATTTATCTAACATTAACATAAACTAGAAGGCACTAGCCACAGGCCTTACTAGTTAAGGCTTCCGTCGTTCACGCATATACCCTTGCCCCGCATAAGGTGAGAGATGGTATTTTATCGTTCAATATAGGCCCACATACACCTGCCATTTAAGACCCTGAAACTGAAAGACCTATTCCTAGGTGGACGCTTCAACCCCAACCGCTTAAGACCCAGGAAGCGGACTATACGTGAATGTTATTGGTTCGTACCCCATTAGCCTTTAATACCGTTCCCTATTTAGGATAAAGTGGGCCACGTTATTAAGTCATTTCCGTTTAGTCCCTCTACACGGAAATGCTATATGCACAAGATTCATTATCGTCACGGGTTCATATGGTTAATAATATTTTACATTATTAACCTACTAAGTCCAACTCTAAAGTTTAAATCATAAATTCTATGTTAACTAGTATAAAAAGGAAACTTATGTCTCCTTACCCTAGAATATATTTAATTACCTTCCCTAATTGGACTTAGTGTTTAAACAACAATCAATACCCATTAATTGTAATAACCCGGAAATCCGAGCCAATTTAAAATTTTTATTTTGGCAATTTTGATGAATTTTGAATATTTAAAATGAATTGTTTTAAATAATAACGACGAGAAATTTATTTTGAATAGAATTAGATCGTATATATTTATTCGAATCGTCGTTAGAATATAAATATTTATTTTTAATTATAAAAGGAATTGAAAATGGCGCGGTAGTTCGAAAATTCGATTTCAAAATTCAAATGAGTGTACAAGATTCAAAATAAACCGGATTTTAGCGAAACCAAAAATATTAGAATCTAATTGAGGATATCTTTCCAATGAATCCGAAAAATTGAAATTTCATAGCGGGGATAAAAAGTTATGCCCAATTGAAAATTCAGAATAGTCGCTGTGGAATCCTGGCCCTTAAAAATGGAAATTTTGCAAACGACCTCGGTTTTCGACGAAACCACTTTTGTTGGATCCAGGATGTCAAATTATTGCTAGATCCCAATTTGCATAATTTTCTGAATCAATATGTAAGCGTGGTAAAGGAAAACGCGTTTGACCAGTTTCAGTTGATTTTAATCGACTGGAAAATGGCCATTTTTTCAACGGTCTTAGAATTTGATGAAATTAGATTTTTAGGACCGTATCGGCAATATGAAGCTAGAAATAATTTTTCTGGAATTTTTAGAGTCTGTATGTGTCCCGGTAAATTGAAATGTGCGTTTAAATTCAATATATAGATTTACATTTTGATTTTGACGGAAACTGATCGAAACAGTCAAATCCGCCTACGATACATATCCCATTGTGCTCGGAATAGGGGTAATTAGCTAAGGACGACAGTCGATGGGTACGATTTCGAGTTGGAAATAAAAAGTTGCTTTTTGGGTAATAAAATAAAATAAATTAATTAAAAATAAACCCACTTTTGACTCTCTCTCCTACATCAACCGGTCAACCCCCCCTTACCCTCTTCTCTCTCTTTGATTTCAGTTTTCAAAGAAAAAAAAAACAAAAACTAATCGACGTCTGCCATTCACCTACCTCAACCGCGCCGCCGAGATGGAGATCGCCACCTCCTCCGATAGCCGCCCCCATTTCTTCCTCTCTCCTCCTACTTCCCCAGTCCGAGCCGCGAAGACCCCAAGCCCCTCCAAACTGTAAACCTATCTGCCCCTATTGGCCCCCACCTCGACTGCGCCGCCTCCTACCAGCACCTCCTCCGCCTGAGCGTCGGCGAGCAGCTTCCCCCCTTCCAGTCGACTTCCAAACCCAAAAAAGTGAGTTTTTAATTTAAATTATTTAGTTTAATTATTTAAAGCATTGATTTTAAATTGTTTAAAGCTTAGATGTTTAACATTGAAAGGTTAAATTTTTATATACATAAAAAGATTATATTTTTATCATAGAAAAGGTTTGATTTTTATTTTAATAAAGATAAGGTTTTTATTTATAGAAAGTTTAGATTTTTATTTATATAAAGATTAGATTTTTATCATGGAAGGTATATGATTTTTATTCATAGAAAGTTTATATTTTTAACAATGAAAAGAAATGATTTTTATCACATGTTTGAAATATTTTTATAGAAAGATTAAAAATATGATTTTTATATTGTAGAAAGATTAAAAATATGATTTTTATATTATAGAATGATTAAAAATATGATTTTTATATTATAGAAAGATTAAAAATATGATTTTTATAAGATAAAGAATACAAAAATACGAAATTTATATATGTTGTAGCGAAATAAAAATTCAATTTTTATATATGTAGCGGATACGGGCGACGAAAGTGATGAAGGGCGAGCATGGCGAGATGTTCTACATATGAAGAGTCGTGGTGTTTGGTTTAGCTTATCGGTGAGAACTCCTCACCTTTATTTTAATTTCTAGTTTGAAATATATACTAGGATGCAGACGGTGCTTAGCAGCACCTGACACCCGTCGTCCACAGACCATGGATGACTTGTTTGTTTGATTGTTGTGTTGTGAAATTTGATTGTGTGATGTGAAATGAAATAAAATATTTTATAGTGGAAAATATTTTATAGTTAAAAATATAATTTTTAACGTGTATACAAAATAAATATTTATAAACAAATCGGACGATTTGTTTATATACATTGATTTGACTAATATTGATTCGGACGATAAATTTTACACATCGCCCAACTGCACAAATAAATTCTATGTTTGTTAATTTGAAACCCCACATGGGTATTGGGATGATATTTGACGTACACTAATCCCGATTGTTTAGTTGTACGTCAATCGATGGGTTGACAGACTGTGTATGCGTTAATTATTTATATTTAATGCTTATGCAGTTGTGTGGTGCACTCTGGATGATGGTTGATGATATATCGTTGCTGTTATATACATGTGTTGTAGGAAATCCATATAATTAACGTTATATGGTAATTGATTGGGCCTCATTACAATTTGGAAAATAAGAAATATAAATTCATGTGTTGAATAGAAATATATATTCATGTGTTGAATAGAAAAATAAATATTCATGTGTTGAATAGAATAAATATTCATGTGTTGAATAGAAGTATAAATTCATGTGTTGAATAGAAAAATAAATATTCATGTGTTGAAGAAAATATTCATTTGTTGAATAGAATAAAGAAGTTATTGAAATATAAAAAGCCGTGTTGGTTAGATATGCGCCATTTTGACGCGAACGATATTTATATCGATTATATTCGTTTTTATAATGAATATAGAAAAGGAAGTGATTTCAAAATATAACATTTTGAAAATATTATCATTTGTATATCGATGATGTGGAATATTCAATTTTGATTCGAAATTGAATATGAAGTTGAAATCGTTTCGAAAACGAATTTAAAACGATTTATAAAATACGTTTTAAAAGGAAATCGACGGAATATTATATATATATATATTATATATATATATATATTATATATATATATATATTGGCCTGAATAGAACGCGCCGCACCGCGGCAGTTCACGAATTTTGACCATTGACTTCGAATGGATATTACAGGAGATCCGACCGTCGGATTCTCCTAAAACTGGAATCGTTGGGTTCGTATCGAAAAGAGCTTTCTAACGAATATTAGAAATTAGGAATCTAATGGTTGGATTTGAATTATGTCCAAATCAAATTTGGAAAAGGTCGCTGTAAGTGCAGTTCGATGGCCGTTGGTGGAAATCGACTGTACGGGCCTTGATAAAATTATTAAAAATAGTAATAATTTGTGTAAAATCATAAGAAATGATTTGGACAGAATTGGGATGAAAAACTCCATATTTGAAAAGATAAAAATAGTTTTTTATCGGAATGAACTAGTTTTGAACTAGAATTAAAAATCCATTTGTTTTTGAAATAAATAAATTGGATTTGAAAGGGTTTTAAAAGTAACCAGAATTTCCAATAATTGAATTGGAATGGATTTGAATCGAAATTGTCTTTGGAATATTTCGATGTTGGATTTCGAGATTATACAGGTATTGTTATGGAAATTTGAAAGATATATATATATATATCATTATATCCAATACGATATTTGTTGGTTGTAGAATTTGATATTGAATGTAAGCCGATATATTTTCTATTCAGAGCCTTGTATTTAATATCAAATGTGATTTTGGGTTGTCGTGAATGGCATCTTTAATAATACCGTTCTTAGACCCAACAGAGTTAAGAAAATCAGAAACTAACTGGAGATTAGTTAAGTTGAATGGTTTCATGCGTATTGATCTGATGTTGGTTTCAGCCTTCGGGGTTAACACTTAGGGAATTATTCACTTGCTAATTTACGGTTAAAGGCTGATGGAATAGAATGTGATTTTGGGTTTATTGTGAACCGTGTTTAAATGACATTGGTTCTTTAACCCAGTTAAAGACAGGATATGGTTTCCCAAGTTAAACAATCATTGATACTGATTTTTGGGAAGATTAAAACCAAGTGGAGTTTTAAATGAATCTTTAATTAGATTGAAATGATCGAGAATGGAGTATCACCAGTTTTGCTCCAGTAGATAGTTAAATCTTTAATTAGATTTGAACGTGAAATGGTAATTGAATTTACCGATAACACCATGGTGTTAGATATGAAGTATTACCAGTTTTACTTCA
Organism: Allium sativum; assembly: GCA_030737875.1. Taxonomy (NCBI): domain Eukaryota; kingdom Viridiplantae; phylum Streptophyta; class Magnoliopsida; order Asparagales; family Amaryllidaceae; genus Allium; species Allium sativum. The sequence continues at coordinate 607,368,518 of CM060916.1, read as the reverse complement.
TGGGATGAATAGGTTGGGATTGGGAAATTAAAACAAATGATTACTTCGGTAAGGTTCGTTAATCCCGACTAGTTTGGATAAACCATAATTTGGTTTGAATTGATATTCAAAGGAAGATTAAAGAATAAATTTAAAGAATTTATCTTTGATAAAATTAATGGGAACCTTTCCCAAAGTATAAGAATATTTGAATAAAAGAATATTCTGAATTGGAATGAGGCGTATGTTGTGTTTGTGTAACACTTGTTTATTATATACGCGAGTTATTCAGAAAGACCGGGTTTATCCCATTCTGAATAACTGATTCGACGTGGTGTCGAGGATGAAGACAGTGGTTGAAGACCGGAGGTCTTCACATCGTTTGGGTGATTATTGATGATCTTGATTGGGCTGTACACCCAAGAGGAGGGAATCAGTTGGTGATCGTCCAGACATACTTGGAGATTGATGGATATGCGAGGTACAAGGTGCCTCCGGTTTCGTTTAGACCCAGAACGAACTTGTAAATGGACTGTGTGTCTGACATTGGATTTTATTCTGTGTGATTGATTTCTATTAAATATATATCTGTTTGGCGGCGGAGAATTTATTCTCTTGCTTAACGCCCTTCTCTGAGACGTACGAGCTCAGGGGTTATATATTGATGGATATCAATCGCATGGAGTGAATTGCCTGTATGGCATGCCTTAGTGGCAATTGATCAAGGCTTCTGTTGAAAAGAAAAGTCTTGTGGTTGATGATCAAAACATGGCATGTGTGGCGTAGCTTTGTGTAGCGTTGATTCGCGAGCCTCACACCCCGGTTGTGAACCAAAAACGGGAGAGGACCTCAGGGAGGACATGCGTTTTCTTCTAGCTAGGGTGGTGTCAGTGGCCTACCAGCCCTGAAATTTATATTATTTTCACTTGTGTGGTTGTTGGATTGTGAGGCACCTCGGATATATCGGTGACTGTGTGGAGCCGATGGAGTCATTTGGCTCATTTACGCCCCAAAGGGCGGGGAAACGCAGTGTTCAGGCATAATAATCCACATCGGTGGACCGGCCCTGACGATCCATAGAGCAGTTGCGGCTGTTCCTGAGACATGGGCTAGATTGTCTCGAATTCGGTGAGGACGATCCCTAGCCTCGGTTCACAGATAGAAATCCAATTTCCAAATACGTGACTTTGCGGTTTTGATTGTAGAGCCTAGTATGGCGACATGATATATGGTACCCATGCCGTCTATGATTGATACTTATGATTTGAAGTTGTTTTATACACTATGCACTTATAATAGTATCAAATGATTTGTTTTAAACGTACCAAGCATGTTTGGCTATTATAAGGGAAACCCCTATCCCTCGGCTTGCGTTGCATTGTGTGATAGGACGTGGGTCTTATAATAGCTTCATTTTTCCAAAAAGCAATGTGTTGTTTTGTTATATGCACTGGTATTCTTGGGAGGAAACCCGTTCCGTGTTATACGGCGTGGTCCCTTGATATATCTGATTTAAAGTAAAGTTTTAAATAACTGTTTTAGTTCTCACACCAGTTACACGACTAGCCTGGAGTTTGTTGTTTTAACCTAAACTCTGGGTGCCCTTATTTTGACATGGGAAGCTAGTAGTTTTGGTTTTGCAAATTTATATTCACAGGATCCTGATTTACAGCTGAAGCGATATTCAGAAAGCTTTGTATCCATGTATTACTTCCAGTTACGTTTTGTATTATTTTCCGCTGCAGTAATGTATTTAAATCTCTGATAATTTATGATGTGTAATATTTATTCGTACTCTGTATATTATTGTATTCTGATGAATTGTTGTAATAAACAATGAATTGTTCATCTGTCTGTGTTTCGATGTGGCTTGTTCTCAAAATATTCGCTCTTTCCTTACTGGGGAAGTTACGGGTTCTTATATTTGGTATCAGAGCTTTGGTTTACAAAGCTCGAGAACAAGACATGTTAGAACCATACGAAATAATTCATCAGAGATTTGGATTAGTAATATCCAATAAGAATGACTCGTTAGAGATAGGATCAGTAGTATCCTAAAACGAGTGTGAAGAGTATATTTTTAAAATGAAAACAATTTTTGTTTTGAAAATTTAAATCAATTATTCGTATATGATTATTTATTTTATATTGATTTGGACAATCAAGTATATAAAGATTTTGCGTATACATCTGATCCATGTATATTCGAAGTTTTAATATACTGGATAGATATAGAATCACAGCCTAGTCGCCCGGGCATGATTCTACTGATGACGTACGGCATCAGTAGTCTGTTTTCGAGTTTCGAAGGTGGGATTTCTATATATTTCCAATTGACTGGTGTAAGAACCAAAACTAGATAGGGCTATTGTTGTGATTTGGCACCAAAAATGAGATTTTTTGACTATGTATCAAAATTATTAATTTGAAACGTTAATCAACTAATTGATTGCTGATTGTGTTGTTTGATTATTGTTCGATTGATTAAATGTTGAACCTTTAGCCAACTTGAACCAAATAGTGAGTTGTATTGAAAATTAGTCGCATTTGCATGCATATACATGTACTTACATTGAACAGGTCATAGCAAGGAGGCTAGAGAAGAAGAATAAAATTGTTTGCCCAACAAATAGGTACATGATTACAAATTTATTGGGTTTTTGATGATTTTATGAGCCGATTGGCTAGCCGCTTAGCTGTTTCTTTTTCTTTTTGGATTGGTGAGGGCCATGGGAGGCTATTTGAAATATCCTGAAGCTCCCGGTGCAGGGGAGGTTATGGCGAAAATTTTCGAAAATTTAGGGTGTTAGCCAATTTTTTGAAGAATTTGAAAAGTTCTTAGAAACTGAAAAATGTGAAGAACTTTAGCCGTAAAGGAAATAATGAAAGTTGAGTTGATTAGTTAAACAACTTTCATCTTCGTTCCTTTCGGGGATGAAAAGTTTTAAGTGGAGGAGATTGTAATAACCCGGAAATTCGAGCCAATTTAAAAATTTTATTTTGGCAATTTTGATGAATTTTGAATATTTAAAATGAATTATTTTAAATAATAACGACGAGAAATTTATTTTGAAAAGAATTAGAACGTATATGTTTATTCGAATCGTCGTTAGAATATAAATATTTATTTTAATTATAAAAGGAATTGAAAATGGCGCGATAGTTTGAAAATTCGATTTCAAAATTCAAATGAAAGTACGGGATTCAAAATAAACCGGATTTTAGCAAAACAAAAAATATTAGAATCTAATTGAGGATATCTTTCCAACGAATCCGAAAAATTGAAATTTCATAGCGGGGATAAAAAGTTATGCCTAGTTGAAAATTCAGAATAGTCGCTGTGGAATCCTGGCTCTTAAAAATGGAAATTTTGCAAACGACCTCGGTTTTCGACGAAACCACTTTTGTTGGATCCAGGATATCAAATTACTGCTAGATCCCAATTTGCATAATTTTCTGAATCAACATGTGAGCGTGGCAAAGGAAAACACGTTTGACCAGTTTTAGTTGATTTTAATCGACTGGAAAATGGTCATTTTTCAAACGGTCTCAGAATTTGACGAAATTAGTTTTTTTAGGACCGTATCGGCAATATGAAGCTAGAAATAATTTTTTCTGAAATTTTTAGAGTCTGTATGTGGCCCCGGTAAATTGAAATGTGCATTCAAATTCAATATATAGATTTATATTTTCATTTGACGGAAACTGATCGAAACAGTCGAATCAGCCTACGATACATATCCCATTGTGTTCGCAATAGGGTTAATTAGCTAGGGATGACAGTCGGTGGGTTCGATTTCGAGTTGGAAATAAAAAGTTGCTTTTTGGGTAATAAAATAAATTAATTAAAAATAAACCCCCTTTTGACTCTCTCTCCTACATCAACCGGTCAACCCCCCTTTTCCCTCTTCTCTCTCTACGATTTCAGTTTTCAAAGAAAAAAAATCCTAAAACTAATCGACGTCCGCTGTTCACCCACCTCGACCGCACGGCCGAGATGGAGATCGCCAACTCCTCCGATAGCCGCCCCCTTCCTCTCTCCTACTTCCCCAGTCCGAGCCGTGAAGACCTCAAGCCCCTCCAAACCGTAAACCTAGCAGCCCCTATTGGCCCCTACCTCGACTGCGCCGCCTCCCACTAGCACCTCCTCCGCCTGAGCCCCGGCGAGCAGCTTCCCCCCTTCCAATCGACTTCCAAACCCAAAAAAGTGAGTTTTTAATTTAAATTTTATTTAGTTTAATTATTTAAAGCATTGATTTTAAATTTTTTAAAGCTTAGATGTTTAACATTGAAAGGTTAAATTTTTTATATACATAAAAAGATTATATTTTTATCATAGAAAAGGTTTGATTTTTATTTTAATAAAGATAAGGTTTTTATTTATAGAAAGTTTATATTTTTATTTATATAAAGATTAGATTTTTATCAAGGAAGGTATATGATTTTTATTCATAGAAAGTTTATATTTTTAACAATGAAAAGAAATGATTTTTATCACATGTTTGAAATATTTTTATAAAAAGATTAAAAATATGATTTTTATATTATAGAAAGATTAAAAATATGATTTTTATAAGATAGAGAATATAAAAATACGATTTTTATATATGTTGTAGCGAATTAAAAATTCGATTTTTATATATGTAGCGGATACGGGCGACGAAAGTGACGAAGGGCGAGCACGGCAAGATGTTCTACATATGAAGAGTCATGGTGTTTGGTTTAGCTTATCGGTAAGAACTCCTCACCTTTATTTTAATTTCTAGTTTGAAATATATACTAGGATGCAGACGGTGCTTAGCAGCACCTGACATCCATCGTCCACAGACCAAGAATGACTTGTTTGTTTGATTGCTGTATTGTGAAATTTGATTATGTGATGTGGAATGAAATAAAATATTTTATAGTGGAAAATATTTTATAGTTAAAAATATAATTTTTAACGTGTATACAAAATAAATATTTATAAACAAATCGGACGATTTGTTTATATACACTGATTTGACTAATATTGATTCGGACGATAAATTTTACACATCGCCCAACTGCACAAATAAAATCTGTGTTTGTTGATTTGAAACCCCACACGGGTATTTGGATGATATTTGACGTACACTAATCCCGATTGTTTAGTTGTATGTCAATCGATGGGTTGACAGACTGTGTAAGCGTTAATTATTTATATTTAATGCTTATGCAGTTGTGTGGTGCACTCTGGATGATGGTTGATGATTTATCGTTGCCGTTATATACATGTGTTGTAGGGAATCCATATAATTAACGTTATATGGTAATTGATTGGGCCTCATTCCAATTTGGAAAATAAGAAATATAAATTCATGTGTTGAATAGAAATATATATTCATATGTTGAATAGAAAAATAAATATTCATGTGTTGATTTGAATAAATATTCATGTGTTGAATAGAAGTATAAATTCATGTGTTGAATAGAAAAATAAATATTCATGTGTTGAAGAAAATATTCATTTGTTGAATAGAATAATGAAGTTATTGAAATATATAAAGCCGTGTTGGTTAGAAATGTGCCATTTTGACGCGAACGATATTTATATCGATTATATTCGTTTTTATAATGAATATAGAAAAGGAAGTGATTTCAAAATATAACATTTTAAAAATATTATCATTAGTATATCGATGATGTGTAATATTCAATTTTGATTCGAAATTGAATATGAAGTTGAAATCATTTCGAAAACGAATTTAAAACGATTTATAAAATACATTTTAAAAGGAAATCGATGAAATATATATAATATATATATTATATATATAGAATGGCCTGAATAGAACGCGTCGCGCCGCGGTAGTTCGCGAATTTTGACCATTGACTTCGAATGGATATTACGGGAGATCCGACCGTCGGATTCTCCTAAAACCGGAATCGTTGGGTTCGTATCGAAAAGAGCTTTCTAACGAATATTAGAAATTAGGAATCTAATGGTTGGATTTGGAATTATGTCCAAATCAAATTTGGAAAAGATCGCTGTAAGTGCAGTTCGATGGCCGTTGGTGGAAATCGACTGTACGGGCCTTGATAAAATTATTAAAAATAGTAATAATTTGTGTAAAATCATAAGAAATGATTTGGAAAGAATTGGGATGAAAAACTCCATATTTGAAAAGATAAAAATAGATTTTTATCGAAATGAACTAGTTTTGAACTAGAATTAAAAATCCATTTGTTTTTGAAATAAATAAATTGGATTTGAAAGGGTTTTAAAAGTAACCAGAATTTCCAATAATTGAATTGGAACGGATTTGAATCGAAATTGTCTTTGGAATATTTTGATGTTGGATTTCGAGATTATACAGGTATTGTTATGGAAATTTGAAAGATATATATATATATATCGTTATTTCCAATACGATATTTGCTGGTCGTAGAATTTGATATCGAATATAAGCCGATATATTTTCTATTCAGAGCCTTGTATTTAATATCAAATGTGATTTTGGGTTGCCGTGAATGGCATCTTTAATAATACCGTTCTTAGACCCAACAGAGTTAAGAAAATCAGAAACTAACTGGAGAATAGTTAAGTTGAATAGTTTCCTGGGTAATGATCTGATGTTGGTTTCGGCCTTCGGGGTTAACACTTAGGGAATTATTCACTTGCTAATTTACAGTTAAAGGCTGATGGAATAGAATGTGATTTTGGGTTTATTATGAACCGTGTTTAAATGACATTGGTTCTTTAACCCAGTTAAAGACAGGATATGGTTTCCCAAGTTAAACAATCATTGATACTGATTTTTGGGAAGATTAAAACCAAGTGGAGTTTTAAATGAATCTTTAATTAGATTGAAATGATCGAGAATGGAGTATCACCAGTTTTGCTCCAGGAGATAGTTAAATCTTTAATTAGATTTGAACGTGAAATGGTAATTTAATTTACCAATAACACCATGGTGTTAGATATGAAGTATTACCAGTTTTACTTCATGGGATGAATAGGTTGGGATTGGGAAATTAAAACAAATGATTACTTCGGTAAGGTTCGTTAATCCCGACTAGTTTGGATAAACCATAATTTGGTTTGAATTGATATTCAAAGGAAGATTAAAGAATAAATTTAAAGAATTTATCTTTGATAAAATTAATGGGAACCTTTCCCAAAGTATAAGAATATTTGAATAAAAAAATATTCTGAATTGGAATGAGGCGTATGTTGTGTTTGTGTAACACTTGTTTATTATATACGTGAGTTATTCAGAAAGACCGGGTTTATCCCATTCTGAATAACTGATTCGACGTGGTGTCGAGGATGAAGACGGTGGTTGAAGACCGCAGGTCTTCACATCGTTTGGGTGATTACTGATGATCTTGATTGGGCTGTACACGCAAGAGGAGGGAATCAGTTGGTGATCGTCCAGACGTACTTGGAGATCGATGGATATGCAAGGTACAAGGTGCCTCCGGTTTCGTTTAGACCCAGAACGAACTTGTAAATGGACTGTGTCTGACATTGGATTTTATTCTGTGTGATTGATTTCTATTAAATATATATCTGTTTGGCGGCGGAGAATTTATTCTCTTTCTTAACGCCCTTCTTTGAGGCGTACGAGCTCAGGGGTTATATATTGATGGATATCAATCGCATGGAGTGAATTGCCTGTGTGGCATGCCAAAGTGGCAATTGATCAAGGCTTCTATTGAAAAGAATAGTATTGTGGTTGATGATCAAAGCACGGCCTGTGTGGCATAGCTTTGTGTAGCGTTGATTCGCGAGCCTCACACCCCGGTTGTGAACCAAAAAGGGAGAGGACCTCAGGGAGGACATGCGTTTTCTTCTAGCTAGGGTGGTGTCAGTGACCTACCAACCCTGACATTTATATTATTTTCACCTGTGTGGTAGTTGGATTACGAGGCGCCTTAGATATATCGATGACTGTGTGGAGCTGATGGAGACATTTGGCTCATTTACGCCCCAAAGGGCGGGGAAACGCAGTGTTTAGGCATAATGATCCACATCGGTGGACCGGCCCTGACGATCCATGGGGCAGTTGTGGTTGTTCCTGAGACATGGGCTTGATTGTCACGAATTCGGTGAGGACGATCCCTAGCCTCGGTTCATGGAAATTCAATTTCCAATTACGTGACTTTGCAGTTTTGATTGTAGAGCCTAGTATGGCGACATGATATATGGTACCCATGCCGTCTATGATTGATACTTATGATTTGAAGTTGTTTTATACACTTATAATAGTATCAAATGATTTGTTTTAAACGTACCAAACATGTTTGGCTATTATAAGGGAAAACCCTATCCCCCGGCTTGCGTTGCATTGTGTGATAGGACCTGGGTCTTATAATAGCTTCATTTTTCCAAAAAGCATTGCGTTGTTTTGTTATATGCACTGGTATTCTTGGGAGGAAACCCGTTCCGTGTTATATGGCGTGGTCCCTTGATATATCTGATTTAAAGTAATGTTTTAAATAACTGTTTTAGTTCTCACACCAGTCACATGACTGACCTGGAGTTTATTGTTTTAACCTAAACTCTGGGTGCTCTTATTTTGACACGGGCAGCTAGTAGTTTTGATTTTGCAGATTTATATTCACAGGATCATGATTTACAGCTGAAGCGATATTCGGAAAGCTCTGTGTCCGTGTATTACTTCCAGTTGTGTTTTGTATTATTTTCCGCTGCAGTAATGTATTTAAATCTCTGATAATTTATGATGTGTAATATTTATTCGTACTTTGTATATTCTTGTATTCTGATGAATTGTTGTAATAAACAATGAAATGTTCTTCTGTCTTTGTTCCGATATGGCTTGTCCTCAAAGTATCCGCTCTTTCCTTACCGTGGAAGTTACGGGTTCTTATATTAATCCCCCTTTTCATTATTTATTTCCTTTTCTTGGTTTATTTCCCTTTATGACCATGATGGTCATATTTCCCTAACGCAACCCTTTTTATCAGTCCCAAGGTATCTATTTGTTGTACCCTAACAGACAATTACTATTCTTAATTATTTATTTATTGGTTGACTGTTATATATATGCATATATATATATATATATATATATATTTACGCACTATGCCCCTCACATTAAGTGACTACCTATGGATGTTGGATTTGCGGTCGATTACTGGCAGACTTCTACCATAAGTTGAACTTAACCTCGTGCCTTAATACATTTATGTTCAAGCATTAGACCCCACACGTTAAGCTGACTACCTTTGGTTGCTGGATTTGCCGGTCAGTTCCGGGAAGCCTTATACCACAAGTTGAGCTTAACCTCATGTCTAAATGCGGTTATAATTCAAATTCCCTAATTTAGGGGTGTACAGCATTAATCCTAATTAATTTTAGGAATTGTAACCATTATTCTATTTTATTTAATTTCCCCAAATTAACATTGGTTACAATTGTTATTTATTGATTTGTGGTCCTATTTATAGCAATTAATTATATTGATTGCTACAAATGTTCACCATAAATATATTAATTCAATATGGATTACATTTACATAGAATTCCATAACAGAACCTTATCCAAAAATTCCAATATTCAACACAATGTATATTTTTATCGTTTTACGTTGTTTTTGATGGACAATGTGTTTATTTAGATTTTGTGTTTTCGTGTGGTCAACGTAGTTATTTTTGTTTTTATTATTGTTATAATTATTCTTATTTCTAAATGATTTGGTTTAATCAATAACCAAACATTTCTTTTTGTATTCAATCCTGCCAAAAGGTTTCAAATCTCACAAAAGACAGTTAGCCATAATCATTGTAAATAATGCATAATTTGTGGAATGGACATATTTCCAAATCTCAAGAAATATATGTAAACATATAATTTGGAATAGTTGAAGCAAATTATGAACAAATATATATATATATATATATATACATACATTTGCACCACTTTTCCCTTTTAATCCTTTTTATCATATCTCTTGTGATTTCAAAATAATGCCTATTTATTCAAAAGGAGGAAAACGACATATTTACAATGGTTAAGCCAAAATCCAACAGTATTTAATAAAAACAGGCATATTTCTTCTAATATTACAATCACATAATTTACTAATTGCATCTTTTTACCCAAATTCGCATACTTTATTATTTAACACAAAACTAAAGATCTGGAATGTAACTACATCTAATTAGTGTTTAATGGAACTAATTTCCAGATCTACAGTGCTATACATCAACTAAAACATATTTTACAACATAATTGTAGGAACATGTGTGAACAAGTTTAAGAATCCAACAATTGATCTTTTGCATAACCACAACTTACAATTCACAAATTCTAACAATGTTTATAATCAGATATGAGGGTTGTCAATACTTAAAAGAACGGATCTGATAGAAAATAGGCATAAAAATTTATATCTAATTCAAACGAAATAGATAAGTTATTATAACTGTATTCCTAAATTTCTCACTCACCTTATAACATCTAAATCCGAAGTTTGAACCCTTTTTAGGCCTACAATTCCCAAATTCTTAAATTCCAAATCTGTATAGATGTAAAAAAATAGGAAGAGAGGGCAGAATCTTATTTGGAGCGTCAATTTGCATTATTTTCCATTTGTTCTATTAATCCTCTCAATTTCATATGAATTGGATTTGATTTGTTTATATGAATATATTTTTATTTTAGAAATTAGGTTTGGAGAAAGAGGAAAATGGCAGAGATCCAATGTTCCTACAGATTTATGTGGAAAAGAATGAGGCCTTACCACTTTATTTATAGGGGTGGAATTGGCATTGAACCGTTGGATTAGTTTTAATTTATATCCGTCAATCCGTTTCATATATATTATAACCCAAACCCAATAAAACCTAGCCATCACTGGGAAAATTGACGCCCAGTAGGTCGACCTCCTTGGCCATCAGATGCCCAAGTAGGCTAGTTATATAAGGTGTAATATATATTTAAATTCAAATTTATTTATATTCCGTCCATTTTCGTATTTCGTCCGTAACTTTTTCATACGGACTCCGTTCGCGAAACTCCAAGCATGAAAGTTGACCAGAATTCCAAGACGAACGCATTGATTAAAGTTTCGTAGCCAAATTCCATCATTTGCAGAAATTCCTATTTTTGAAATTCTAATAATTAATTTATATTGCCAAAATTGCGGGTTGTTACATTGTTCCCTCCTTAAAAGGAATTTCGTCCCGAAATTCCGACACCTATAGTCCTATTTTACACAATCAATTTGTGTACATACACTTTGCAACCATGTGTATATGTGCATGGTGTATATAATGTAATTCAACCATAAAATATGCATGCAAGATGATTCTAAATTGGATCCTCTTATATGTTTGCATTAAAATTTTGAAATACTTTTGAAAACATGATGCAAAACATCCTAAATACACTGGCAGTTCTATATGAATGCAAATTTTGAAAATTCCTTTCATCCATTACCTTCACACAATTACAAATAAAAGTGTGAAGTAACCAACTTTTGCATCCAAACCCTACTATCCAAAACGTTACGCAATCTAATTGTTTTCTATTTAATTTCTCCTAAACCGGAAAAAGAAAATCTAAGCGAAGTATTTTAACATCTTTCCCGCTTACAACTTTTCCATTTCCCGCCCCATAGTTGTATTTTCACCTTAGCTACCCAAAATACTCCGAAAATTTCCACTTGTAAACTGTAAAGGAGGCTTGAAACAAGCTCTAAAACGTTAAACGAGTTAATTAATAGCTCGCACACATCGTTGACAAGGTATGGAAACAACGTTTCCAAGGCTAAAACAACCTTTTCCATGTTACCATTAATGTTTTATCGCATCGTGGTCCTATTGCACCGCTAAAACGCACACATAAAGCATCCAAAATCTCCCTTACACTGTTCATGTAACCAAAAATTGAAAAAAATTCATAAAAATAAATTTCTTCTTAAAAACTTATCATGTTTATTTTGAAAGTTTCTTTTCAAAGCTGTTTCACTTTCCTATAAAATAAGAAAATGATAAAAGTTTTTTTACACTATGTTTTTTTTCGAAAATTTAAATGATTCAAGTCATATGTTGGTGAAGAAGGAAGTTAGTCGCGCAAAATGCGAAAAGTGAAATCACACAAAAGACCAAAATAAATTTTAGTTTCAACAAGGAGTGGTTATTTATTTATTTATATACCCGTGACGTGGAACCAGTCATTTACTAAAATTTATTCAACATAGAATTCTATCCTTATCAACTTTAGGACAAATGCTAGTTTATGAATGAGATTTTACTCAAATAAGTATGCGTGAACGACAAAACACTTTTTAAATGCAGAAATCTCGTTAACCAAAGCCGTACGATTTCATTACTAGCAATTACAAACACAACACTACAACAAAGATAAAAAATGCTGGAAAGGGAAACACACGATACAAGATACAATATGCACAGGGCATGTACTAACAACAACGATGACGATTCCCACTACCAATTGTGGGCTAGTCTACCTCCGCGGCTAGAGCCTGATCCATTACCACGTTTGTGCCAAGAGCGTACTATAGCGGAGATGCAGCCAATCTCACGAGCCTGCCGGTGCTGCTCGTCTCGAACCTCTCGGAGCTCGGCCTACATTGCATAGATGGCAGTGAGCTCTGGGCTCTCGTGACCAGACTGATGTGGCTGCTGAGGTTGCTGAGCGGGAGTAGGTGGTGCTGGGACAGGAGCATCGGGCAGCTGAATGCCCATCCATCAGAGAGTGTCGTGGAAAACGGCAGTAGGAGCCTTCCTCATCGGTATCTCCCCAGAAAGTCTCACTTGGAAGTGTTGGAAGACGCAGATGAGAAGATCGCTGTAAGAAAAATGGCTCCGTGGGGATGTCGATGAAGGGCTTATAAAGATGGATTATAAGTACACACGCCCAATTAACAACTAATTCCACAAAGAATAGCATAGGTGGCACGACGAACAAAAGGATATATCTGCTCCAAGCTTCCCGTCTTCGGGATGACATTGTGCTATAGGGTGCGCACAACTACACGGGCTACTGGTCGTAGATTGGAGGTGGTCTAGGCACCGGGATCTCCAAGGAAGATACGTTGAAGGATCTAAGGGTCCTCCATCTCAATAACATCAAGCTCGGCTCCGACTGCCGAGATCCCAAAATCTGAGCCAAGTCAGCATCAGTGAACTTGATGTGGGTCCCCATGACCTCTGATCTGATGATGCAGGACTCGTCATTGATGTCGGCATCCATCTGAACATCGAATATATAGACGTAGTGCGGATACAGGTCACGCTCAACAGTGTCAAAGTGCAGGACCGGTGCTAAGCCTGCAGTGACAAAAAGATCCTCCGGACCAAATGTGGCAAAGTCGATGAACTTCACCAGTCGACCAACTGAAACTCATAACTGGTCGTGGCTAAGTACTGCTTAATCTTTGCCTCATCGCGATCTAACTAAGCGACTTCCTGAGGCATGAGACCGTGGTGTTGGTTGTGAGGTGCCATAAAGGAATTGACGAATTGGGCAAGAGAAATTGCAAATCCGAAGTATAATTGGGTAGAGATTTACATAAGGTGGATTTTGGTGGTAATTTGGGACGAAACAGAGTGGAGGTTGCTCGGATTGGAGCATGGGAAGGAGGAGGTTGAGGTACGGTGAAAATTTGGGGTTTGGGGAGAAAGCGTCGGCTGAACGATATATATATATCGTTCAGCCGATTCGGGTCGGGTTAGGCCATGCTCACTGTGGGGTAGCGGTCGACTTGGCCCTGAGAGGGCGATCGACCGCTTACCCCATAGTGTGCGCGGTTTGAACCTCTGCCCAACGGCCCATATAAGCTATATATAAATTAGATTTAAAATTTTCTATTACGTCAAAATAACTTCTACTCCCAACCAAATTCTCATATCGACTTCCACCACTCGTCGAGTTAAGAAAATTAATTTTCTAATGCCTTTTCCCTGCCTCCAAAAAGACTAGTGACCACCGAATCGAATGAACTTAAAATAGGAAATCAACTATAAATCTGAAATAAAATTTAAAACGGATTATCCCCCTTACTAGCTGACGTAAACTAAGCGACTCACAAACCAAATACCCCAAAATAAGGATAAAGGATTTTCTTAGCCATTTGAAAGAAAATTTTAAAACTTTTCCAAAAATGGAATTTTATTACAATTTAACGGTTTCGTATGTATAAATCCATTTTTTTTTTATTATTATTATTATTATTTATATTCCAGTTTATATTTTAAACTGGAAAAACTTTTTCATGTTAAAAATATTGGGGCTTTTAAAATATTGAGGATTAAATTTGGCAACTTCAATAAACTGTCCTATATATATGTATAGGAAGAGGGATACTAAAAATTACAAGGAATAGATATTTATTATTCTTGAGTTTAGTGGTATATTCCTTGTCATTTCTAACTCCTTTCTTCCTACAAATCGAATTACATTTATTAAAATTACCAGATGGCCCTATAAATTTTGAAACACGAATAGATTAAAATTTAAAAAACCATATCTTTATAAAACCATTTTCTGAAATTGTACTCCAAAACTGATTCATTTTTCTAAATAGCTTTAAAAATGAATTTCTTCGAATACAAGGCCAAGAACTCAGATGAATATTTCTATAAAGGTAGATTCGGAAATTCAATGAAGTAACTAATGGATATACCTCATCATTATATTTCTGAAATGGATATACCTCATCATTATATTTCCAAAATGGATATGACATACGAATGTGAACTCTTCCCGTTTTCGATCGAGGAATGCTCTTAGCTGAATGTAGCGACCCGGAAAATTCAACGCTCGAATTTTTGACAATAATACATAATTCTGCATTACTTGCCCAAAACTCAAGAATCGAATCCCAGGTTGCTAAAAGAAAGAAGTTAGAGGATTAGAGAAGAAAGAAATTTGAGAATAAAAGAATAAGAGGATCAACACCAGAATCTCAAGCGAAACGAATAAGTATAACATATCAAATCTCTTTACACAAAAAGAAACTATGTATACATACAAATCATCAGAGTACATCATATATCAGACATAGTGGAAATAAACTCTAAATAGCTAACGGTGAAGCCTCCTGCTTCCAGCTCCCGAAACTCCTGGCGGAACCTAACGTGTAAATATACTCGGTCTGACCCGAGCCATTTGAAGCAAAGCAAAATTCACTCGGAGCAGTCTAGAATACTTTCAGTGATAAATTCATAGCACCAAAGCTTGTTTACCTTATAAATCTTTTTGAAAGAAAAAGATAATAGTAAGACTAGCCCACACATAAACACGGACGGTTTTTACCTTACTATAACCCAAAACATTTTTTATATATCAAAATTCGGTGATATTATAATAGTATCTATCAAATCACAAATTAATAACCATCTAGCAGAACACTTGCATCTCACGTTCTACATATTTATTATAAAATCAAAAATCGCAAGGCGCTTATTAGAGATTGGATTCCGACTATGACAAGGTATTCGTACACTTTTCGTTCAGTGTACTCTAGAGGGGATACACTGGGGTTCAACAAGAACATCTTGCAACCTGACCATACATGACCGACCACTCACTCAGCCTGAGAGTATCGAATATATTATCACCCATTATAGCTGTGCAGCTACCATTTTCCTGAGAGATACATAAATGAAAAGAAGAACAAAAATGATTTTTCTCTAGATCGGTGACAAATATACCCTAGATGGGAATGACCCACCTAGGCATGCAACTTGCCCGATTTCTGTTATTTCCCGGTTGATGAGGCTTGAGGTCACGTTTACCTTTTCAGAACATCATATCATCATTTACTTTGAAAGCCACATCGTCAGATCCATCAAATCACTAATTGATGTTCACAAATACACTCTGGGTGTTAAGCAAGAGAATTTCTCCGTCACCAAACTTGGTATAATTGTAACAATCAACAAAACGTGATTATCAAGAAATACTCTGTCAGACATTCGTCCATACAAGTCATATAAGAACAGGATGAATCGAAGGCACCCTCCTACTACATCCATATATAGGAATCACCCCCAACGACCAGTAGCGAGTAGTCTTTGCAATTCGTAAATTCCAATCACAACAGAACCACAATGTCTCTCTTTTATGGGAGCTACCCAGACATTATAAGTAGTTCTTCCATTTTATAAAGATCTACGGTCCAATAATATATTCATTGATAGTCGGGTTTTTAAACTATCAATTCACACAGTACGGTTAAGTATATTGGCAGCTCTGATTCATTTATTAAAACTATTTTATCGATTCTTAGAAATCAATTTCATATTCTCTTGTCTCAAATCTCATTATTCGTTACATTGAAAACAATAACATATCCTTATTTAACAACTCCATTTCATTTCTTTATTTCAAAAACATCACTATATTTTTGCCAAACCTCTTACATTACCTTTGCCTTGCGGAAATCACCCTATATTCCTAACCCAAGGTAATAATAAATTCACGATTCAAACTTGAGTTAAACCATGTTAAATTATACATGGTTTTACATAAATCCACAAGTTCTAATTAACATTTCAAAATCTTGTCAATGATGTCGCAATTTTTCACTTTTAGAAATAATTAAAAAAAATCAGCACTCCTACTGTTTCAAACTAATATCATCCCTTGATAATAGTGAAGTCGTTCAAGTCGAGGTATTTTAATTACCTCTCAGACCTTGACCGACAATTTTTTTATCTCAGAATAGATAAAAGTTTTAAACACAAAACCTATCATTCCACTTACTATCAATTCAGCTTACCATTTTATTCAAAACATGGTTTTAATAACCATATCTTTCACTTAGCATATTTATTCTCAGAATAACCTCTTTTACCTTTCATTCAAGTAAAACTAACTAATGCAAACTCTTTTGCTTTAAATCTCAGTAGTCTAACTCATTATCATTTGGATTTATTTTTAAACCCATTTACTAAGTTCTTTTTATGAAATTCAACTAAGTTCTTACCTTTACAACCCTTATTATAATTAGAAATCATTTCACTTAATCTAATTCTTTGAATATAAGCTTATTTCAAATTCATCGCTTGAGTTTAACTTCGTTTACGAAACTTGGGATAGGATTCTTTACATTACTGCATTAATCTTCCTCCTTTGAAAATCACATTTCAAATTTACCTTTTTTTACGTACTAATTTTAATAATTAAGTAACAAAGATCTTATTTAAATCTTTTACTACATATCCTTTATTTTTTGACAACTTCTTCCAATCTCATCGCTTGTACTTAATTCAACTATTAAGTTAAATTTATTCACAAACGACGTATTAGTTTCATTATACTTTGCCCTTAACATAATTCAATTGAGTTCTATTTCAACTTGATTACTTCTTAATTGATTCCCATTAAAATAAATTACTTTAATTATTAATACTAATAATTAATTTCAATATAAACAGAAGTAAAATAGTTTACTTCATAAAATATATCAGTTAATCGCTTACCGACATTATTAAACGTTAAATACTTAATTAATGATTTATCAACTAATAAGCAACTATAAATATCATTAAATAAAAGGATAATTAATATTTGAGAAATATTATTAAAATAAAAACTATTGTTCGTTAAACCATCTCTATTAGATTGATCGAAAATCGATCAATCTAATTGTCAACTCTAATCAAATAGTTGACTTCGTCACTTAAAACATCAGTTATTTATTAACTGATTTTAAATTCTTCTCTCATTATATTTTTATAATTAATTTAATTATTTTCTTAATAGTTTTGCTTAAACAGATATTTTCAAAATAATAACATATAGGTTAAATTTTGGCGTCTATACTAATAAACTGATTTAAATTGCTACAGAATATTATATAACTATTATTATAAAAACCACTTATAAATATCGTCTTATTTTAAAACTTATATTTTAAATAAAAATAATTTTTAAAACTCCACTTTAAGTATAAAAAGAAATTTTATAATTTCAATTACGTCAATCCGCCTAACGGCGAATTAACGTCTTAAAAACACAGTTTAGACCATTTACTACCAATAACTTCATCAATACTGTTTACTAATTTAAAACATCAAACCAACTTTGAATTTCAATTCAACATTCAATATATAATCAATCATCAACATTCAATCAGAATATAATATCATTTGAGGTAAACAATTCACATCTGAATAATATAGAAAAACAAACAACATACAAAATATTTGAGGAATCCGATCGAATCCCTCCAACCTGTTCTTCCCTGCATCACAGATCATAATAATATTTGATAATAATTAGTGAAACAATTATTTTAATAAATCATCCATTATGACATATTACAGATGTTGACAACCATTTAACAAACAATAAGAAACCAAGGCATTCAATCATCCAGCTTCTATGATTAACGATGAAGTATATTTTTATATGAATTTAACACATCATAGAATTTGTAACGTCCCACTTTTCCGTACCAATTTAAACAGACATTTTACTACCACAGTCAACTCAAATTATACAGAAATGCCGGACGTTAAGAGAAAGAAGTAAGAGGATGAGAAACATAAGATAGAACTAATAGAATAGAAGAGTAAGAAGAACATCAGAACCTCACAACGGAACAAGTAAAATATAATATCTCAAATCTCTTTGTACAAAAAGAAATTGTATATATACATACCAATCATCAGAGTACATCATATATCAGACACAGCGGAAATAAACTCTGGATAACTAGCGGTGAAGCCTCCTGCTTCCATCTCTTGAACTCCAAGCAGAATCGAACTTGTAAATATACTCGATCTGACCCGAGTACATTTGATTTAAAAAAAATTCACCCGGATCAGTCTGGAATACTTTTAGTGGTAAATTCACAATAACAGTTACTTAATTTTAGGAATCCTCTTGAAAGAAAAGGATAATAGTAAGACCAGCCCATACATAAACACGGACGGTTTTTACCTTACTATAACCCAAAACAATTTTGATATATCAAAATTTAGTGATATTATAATAGTGTCTATCAATCACAAATAAATAACCAAGTAGTAGAACGCTTACATCTCACGCTCTACATATTTATTTTATAATAAAAAAACTGCGAGCGCTTATTGGAGATTGGATTCCAACTGACAAGGTATGGGAGCACCTTCCTATCAGTGTACTCTAGAGGGTATACACTGGGGTTCAACAAGAACGTCTTGCAACCCGGCCTCACATGACCGCCCAATCATTTAGCTTGAGTGTAGCGAATATATTGTCACCCACGGTTGTCGGTCGTCCAACCATCATCCGAAGATACAGAATGGAAAAGAAGAACAAATATGAATTTTCTCTAGAGCGATGATAGATATACCCCGCTTGGGAATGACCCAACTAGCCATACTGCCCTGCCCAACTTCTGTCTTTTCCCGGTTGCGAGACTAGAGGCTACGTTTATCTTCTGAAACGGCACACCATCATTCACTTTGAATGCCACATCGTCAAATCCGTAAATCACATATTGATTATACGACTACACACCGGGTGTGACGGCCCGCCCCGCACCAACCGACACATACTCCAAAAGTGCGCTGTACCCATGTCCAGTTAGCACGGAACGGGTCGTCAGAAGGAAAAGGAAGAAGGAAATGAACATACAAAGAACCTGTAGAATGTCTCACAGCGCATAGAATAAAATATAATAACAACATATTTGACATAAAACAGGAGAGACAGTGTATAAGCTGAAAATCAGAACTAAACATCATAGCAGCGGAAATTCAAAATACAGCTTATTACAACTTTCAAACTGTCTCAAAGCAAAAGTAAGATAAATGAGGTACACTACTAATGCCCAAGTAGCGACCACCAACGACACAGGGAGAATGTGTATTTATATATATATATATCATACGTGGAAGCCTCCTGCCCGCCTCCGAATCAGCTACTCGCGCATCCCCAGCTAACCTGTCTCTAGTCTGCTCGTGTGAGCACCAAGAGTAATAAGAGGAGACATAAAACTCTGGGTCAGACATAAAGCCTGGTATGAGCGATAAGCATCTAAAGTGAACAATAACAGGTAGACTAAAACATACCTAAACCTGGACCTGCAACCAAAGAGTAAGCACTACATACTGTACAACACTCTAAGGTATCATATCGAACGGTGTAAAGATACGGAGGTGGGGGAGGTGTGCATGTCATAATGATGGCAAAAAAAATCAAGCATAGCATCCATCCTCACATCTCTCACTCAGTGCGTAAAGCATACGATGTTCACCACTTCGATCACCCAACATTCCTTGCTACGATCACTTTGCCCCATGAAGTCATAAATGGCTTCACTGCACTGATAACGTAGCCACAAATCCTTTGATATGTCCACTTTGCCCCATGGAGTCACAAGAACCCCACTGCACTGGCTCATAGTCTTACTACGCATCACCTTGCCCCTCGGGTCATAATGACCCTACTGCACTGATAACGTAGTCTTGCTACCATCACTTTGCCCCTCAGGTCATTATGACCCTACTGCACTGATAAGTAGCCATCACTCATTCTTGGTGGTGAATCGAAGTTATGAACGTCGACAACTCCTTAGCACACGTCCCGCAGCAAAGTCCAACCATGAAGTGAACTCATTGGTTCCCAACTGGTTCCGGGATCCTCAGCTCTAACTTCCATTTGGACTACCTTTGCATCTCGGGTTATTGGTCATCACCATCGAATCGGATCGGATCGGCCTTCAACTCTCTTCATCGGATCAGATCGGGCTCATCTGGTTCAGAGTCCATCTTTCCTCGTCTCCACGGTTAGGATCGAGTCACGCCATCAGCTCATGGTCACCCATTCGGATCGGGTCGTGGTCACCCATTCGGATTGGGTCGTGATCGCCCATTCGGATCGGGTCGGGTCGCCCATTCGGATCGGGTCGGGGTTCCTCCTTCAAGTCAGTTCGTGCTTCCCCCACTGGTCGGGTCGGGTCGGATGCAACTTCCCAGGTAGTCAGCTCGTGATCTTCTAAAGTGGATCGGGTCGTGCTCCTCCCTTCGGATCGTGGCACCTCATCAATCTGGATCGGATCGTGGAGAGGATTCGCGATCGGGGGTGGACATGCGGATCGCTGTCTTCGGATCGGATCGTGGCATATGCCCACGATCGGTTCGGGTCGGGTAAAGGGGGTCCGATCCGATCCTGCCTGCAACTTCCTGCAGTTCTTCCAGCGAGCAGTTTACGCCATTCGACGGCGTTTTCGACCATTCTAACTATTGAAATCAATCACAAAGCATTTCATACAGTCATAGCAACATGCATAATCAACCACAAACATCAAAACATCAATATGATAGGTTAAAATGGATCAAACATACCCAAAATCCCATATTTCCCCTTAAGCATGTTTAGGTGAAACTAATGATAGGATTAGCAAAACTCAACCAAATTAACCCAAATTCATATCAGAGGTCTAAAACATCATTTAAAAATTTATGGACATTTTTCCCGAATTTTATCATGCTTAAATTCGCTAATTAGCACTAATCACCCCTAATTAGCCATAATTAGTGTAAAACTATGCAAATCACTCACCTTAGCCACAAATAAACTAAGATCTGAAATAATTCTCTGATTTGTCGTGAATCTCAATGCCAAACAGCAGCTCCTATGTTGATTTGGTGTAAATCATCCTTGATTAGGAGTTGCTAAGCTTAATACTTGACCAAAAGATGATTTGGAGGTGATTTAGAGGTTAGAGGCCATTTTTAGGGATCCTTGGTGATAAGTGGAGGCTAGAAAACTGAAATGGAATGAGTCTCCATCTCATTTCAGCCCTCCCATAACCCTAGTCCTGAAATGGGTTATGGGCCTACTCGCCAATCACCCGATTTGGCCCGGTTAAGCAGTTTTTCACCCTCCAAACCATGTTTCAGCCATATCTCCCAAACGGTACGTCCGTTTGGCTATTATGACCGCTCTACGGAAAGATAAACCATCAAACGAATCAAATTGAAGTGGTTTCAGGTCAAAATTCCTTTCCAATCAAAAGTTATGGCCAAAACAGTACCAACTAGGGGCAAAATGGTCGTTTAAAAATCAACAAAAATCATGAACATGGGAAATGACTCTAATAGATGTTTCCCAAAGTTACATGACCATACAACTTCATACGGGAAAGAAATAAATATTCTACGATCCTATGATGTGTAGAATACGGGTCATTACACTCTCCCCCCTTAAGAAATTTCGCCCCCGAAATTCCCTAATCCAAACACACACAAGGGTCCCGCATGCCTTTCAATCATAAAACAACCAAACAAGCAAAGCAAGTCTGTCCTAGCATGCGGAAAACTAAATTGCAAAGTAAATCTTACCAGGCAAAGAGTTTTGGGTGCATCTTCCTAATGCTCTCCTCTGTCTCCCAAGTACAATCATTCTCGTTCTCGCCCCACTGAACCTTGACTAGCTTCACCGCCTTCCTTCGAAGTTGCTTCGTATCGTGCCCCACAATACGAATCGGCTTGCGGTTCCCAACCGCCTCGGGTTCTACTTCGAAGTCCTCTAACTGATCAGGTGAAATAGTCACATTTGAGTCGTGAACGAACTTCCTTAGTTGGGAAACATGAAATACATTGTGAACTCCCGCCATCTTCTCTGGTAAGCCAACTTTATATGCCAAATTCCCGACTAATTCAAGAACAGGGAATGGGCCAACAAATCTTGGTGCCAACTTGCCTCTCCTGCCAAATCGTATCACGCTCTTCAACGGGGAGATCTTGACGAACTCCAAGTCACCAACAGAGAATTTCAAGTCTCTTCTCCTCTTATCGGCATAACTCTTCTGCCTATCTTGAGCAGCTTTCATTCGTTGCTGAATGACCTTAATCTTATTTGAAGTTTCCCTCACCACATCTGGTCCAAGCACAAACTTCTCGCCAGTCTCTATCCAACATGATGATGAGTTGCACGGTCTTCCGTACAAAGCTTCATATGGAGCCATACCGATACTGGATTGGTAGCTATTATTATATGCAAACTCTACTAGATGCAAATGGTCATCCCATGATCCACCAAAATCCAATATACAAGTTCTCAAGAGATCTTCCAATATACGATTCACCCTCTCCGTCTGACCGTCGGTCTGAGGATGATATGCGGTACTGAGATGTAATCTTGACCCTAGAGCCTCTTGTAAGCTCTTCCAAAACCCACTAGTGAACAACGGGTCTCGGTCACTCACAATTCTTTTGGGTACTCCATGAAATCTCATAACCCACTTCATATACAGTTCTGCCAACTTGGCTGCCTTTCTGGTCGATTTGACTGGTATAAATCTTGCGCTCTTAGTCAATCGATCCACAATTACCCAAATGCTATCATATCTCGATCTAGTCCTTGGTAAACCATCGATGAAATCCATCGAGACTTGCTCCCATTTCCATTCGGGAATTTCTAATGGTTGCAACAACCCACTAGGCTTCTTTTGCTCAGCTTCAACTAGCTGGCAATTCATGCATTTGGATATAAACTTCCCAACGTCTCTTTTCATCCCTTCCCAGTAGTAAGCCTGCTTCATGTCTCGATACATCTTATTACCACCGGGATGTATAGTCAGTTTTGAGTGATGACATTCTCTAAGCACTTCATCTCTCAAACCATTCACGTTGGGCACAACTAGTCTTCCATTCTTCCGAAGCCATCCATCTCGATCAAGCCCATACACATTCATCTCCTCATCGATACCCATCTCTAGCTTGGAGATGTTTTCCAATAGATTAGGATCGTCCCTCTGACTAGAACCAATCCGCTCCATCAAAGTGGGTCTGATCGTCAAACTAGCTAGCATAACTGGATCCAATTCGCACCTTGGTCTGAAATCAAACCCCGCGATATACTCCAGTTGCTTCCATTCAAGAAACATTGCCCCTAAGCTGGCATGTCTCCTACTCAAGGCATCGGCTACCGCATTACCTTTCCCAGGTGTGTATGCGATATCAAAATCATACGAAGCCAAGAACTCTAACCATCTCTGCTGACGGAGATTCAGATCTTTCTGGGAGAAGAGATACTTTAACGATTTATGATCGGTAAACAACTCAAATCTTTCTCCCAAGAGATAGTGTCTCCACATCTTCAGCGCAAACACAATCGCTGCCAATTCCAAATCATGGGTAGGATACTTCTTCTCATGCGGCTTTAGCTGTCGACTAGCATAAGCTACAACCCTACCTCCTTGCATCAATACTGCACCCAATCCGGTACCACAAGCATCCGTGTATACCGTCATCTCTTCATTCCCTTTAGGAATGACTAACACTGGCGCACACGTCAACCTCTCTTTCAGACTCTTGAAGGCATCCTCACACACTCCGTCCCAGACGAAGGACTGATTCTTCTTAGTCAACTGAGTCAATGGTGCTGCTATCTTGGAGAAGTCCTGGATAAACTTACGATAATATCCAGCTAATCCCAAGAAACTTCTTACATCTGTAGCATTCGTGGGCGTAGGCCAATCCTGTACCGTAGCCACCTTCGCAGGGTCCACGCCAATACCACTTTCTGAAACAACATGACCCAAGAATCTTACTTCCCTTCTCCAAAAATGACACTTAGAGAATTTTGCTTTCAATTGGTGCTTCCTCAACACCTCCATCACTATCCTCAAGTGTCCCTTGTGTTCCTCCTCTGTCCTTAAGTAAACAAGGATGTCATCCACGAACACAAGAACAAACTTATTCAACTGATCTCTGAATACTCGATTCATAAGATCCACAAAATAGGCTGGTGCATTGGTCAACCCAAACGGCATAACCAACCACTCATAAAATCCAGACGGCGTCCTAAATGCCGTTTTCGGAACACTCTCATCTGCTACTCGAAGCTGATGAAATCCTGTCACGAGGTCCAACTGGGAGAACACTCTAGCTCCTTCCAGCTGATCAAACAAATCATCTATCCGTGGTAGAGGATACTTATTCTTCCTCGTCACCTTATTCAACTCGCGATAGTCCACACACAAACGAAGGGAACCATCTGCCTTAGTGGCAAACACAACTGGTGCTCCCCACTCGGAGACACTCCTTCTAATAAATCCCTTCTTCAAAAGATTGCTGACTTGCACCCCGATCTCTCGCTGCTCCCTTGGTGCCATACGACGAAGTGGCATCACTATAGGTCTGGCATCTTTCACTAAATCAATACGGAACTCAATCTCTCGGTGTGGTGGAAGCCCGGTCACCTCCTCGAAGACGTCCGGATACTGGCCAACCACGGGCACATCTGACAACTCATCTTGCGGGATGTCGAGGGAATTTACAAAACTAGCCATAACCCCATCACTAGGTAGGCTACCAAACACTACCCTCCGCCCATCATCCACCCTCACTGTCACCAAAAAGCCCTCACAGTCTACCACCACCCCGTATCTTTCGAGCCAATCGACTCCCAATATAATGCCATACCCAGTAAAGCCCAAAACAAAGCAATCACATACAAAAATACATCCATGACTCGATAAGACCAAATTCCTGCAAATCATACTAAGGCTAGTCGAACCACCAATCGGGTTCGTCACAACCAATGGTCTATCGACTATCTCGGGTTCCAGTCCCAACCTATCTACCAGGTCACTAGATATGAAGGAACGGGAAGCCCCAGTATCAAACAAAACTCGAACTGGTATATCATAAATAGAAAGCATACCTTGAATAACAACATTCTTTCCTTTCTCCGCCGCAGTTGGGGCATTCGACGAAGAAGGAACAACATCTATAGCATATGCTTTCACAATTTGCTTCTCCTTAAGAGGTTGCGGACACTTATCCTTATGATGTCCCACTTGACCACAGTTGTAGCACTTCCTTTCCGCTGGCTTGGCCCGACATTCCTTAGCATAATGGTCCTTCTTTCCACAGCTGAAGCACTCAACATCCTTCTTGCTCTTTTTCTGGCCACCTTTAGATTGGTCCTGCTTCCTCTTATTCTGAGAGCTATTCTTGCCTCCACCGCCTGCTTGCGGCTTTGGCCCTTCTGCAGATGCAGCCTCAGTCTTTGACTTAGGGTAAAGACTCTCTGATCTCAAAGCTTTCCCCACAATCGATTCAAAAGTCTCATCGATGTGGTTGATAAGCCTTTCCCCCAAGTATCCATCCAAACCAGTAATGAACTTCTCATTCTTCTTTTCAGCGGTATCAATAAGAGACAGTCCATACTTCGACAAAGTGTCGAACTCAGCAATATAATCAGAAACTGTCCTTCCGTTCTGCTTGAGTTCCAAGAACCTCTTAAACGACACTGACTTCTGGGCAGCTGGAATAAACTTCTCGCTAAAGCGAGCTTTGAACTGATCCCAAGTAACCTGATCCTCTGGAGTAGCTGTTCTGATAGCATTCCACCAATTCATCGCTCGCCCTTGCAACTGACGAGACGTTAGCCTTCTCTTCATCGCATCCTCAAGACCCAAGTCATTGAAGATACGGTCACAGCTATCCATCCAGTCCTGAACATCCGTGGCCGACTCCGTTCCGTGGAATGACTTCCCACCAAGATTAGTGTAATCTTTGCACAACTTGGCGAAATCGACCCTAGGCGCCTGAACTACTGGGCCAACACCAACTCCGGGATTGGGAACTGCCCCTTGCACTTCTCTAAGCATGTCTCTCATGAGGTTAGTAAACATTGCCCTCATGTCAGCGGCATTCCCTTGGTTGGTCCCTCTACCAGCACCTCTCGTATCTCGGCTCATCGTCAATCTGAAAAAGGAAACGATTAACGACCCGATAGTGGTGCTAGTGCAGTGCGACTTCATTCTTATACTACTAATAGTATATACATACATAGCTTTTGAAAACCAAAGTAATCACAAATACGTGCTCTCATATACGTACTATCTCTCCCTAGTGTCTTTCCCTAGGTTAACTACGCAACCTAGAGCTCTGATACCAAGTGTGACGGCCCGCCCCGCACCAACCACACATACTCCAAAAGTGCGCTGTACCCATGTCCAGTTAGCACGGAACGGGTCGTCAGAAGGAAAAGGAAGAAGGAAATGAACATACAAAGAACCTGTAGAATGTCTCACAGCGCATAGAATAAAATATAATAACAACATATTTGACATAAAACAGGAGAGACAGTGTATAAGCTGAAAATCAGAACTAAACATCATAGCAGCGGAAATTCAAAATACAGCTTATTACAACTTTCAAACTGTCTCAAAGCAAAAGTAAGATAAATGAGGTACACTACTAATGCCCAAGTAGCGACCACCAACGACACAGGGAGAATGTGTATATATATATATATCATACGTGGAAGCCTCCTGCCCGCCTCCGAATCAGCTACTCACGCATCACCAGCTAACCTGTCTCTAGTCTGCTCGTGTGAGCACCAAGAGTAATAAGAGGAGACATAAAACTCTGGGTCAGACATAAAGCCTGGTATGAGCGATAAGCATCTAAAGTGAACAATAACAGGTAGACTAAAACATACCTGAACCTGGACCTGCAACCAAAGAGTTAGCACTACATACTGTACAACACTCTAAGGTATCATATCGAACGGTGTAAAGATACGGAGGTGGGGGAGGTGTGCATGTCATAATGATGGCAAAAAAAATCAAGCATAGCATCCATCCTCACATCTCTCACTCAGTGCGTAAAGCATACGATGTTCACCACTTCGATCACCCAACATTCCTTGCTACGATCACTTTGCCCCATGAAGTCATAAATGGCTTCACTGCACTGATAACGTAGCCACAAATCCTTTGATATGTCCACTTTGCCCCATGGAGTCACAAGAACCCCACTGCACTGGCTCATAGTCTTACTACGCATCACCTTGCCCCTCGGGTCATAATGACCCTACTGCACTGATAACGTAGTCTTGCTACCATCACTTTGCCCCTCAGGTCATAATGACCCTACTGCACTGATAAGTAGCCATCACTCATTCTTGGTGGTGAATCGAAGTTATGAACGTCGACAACTCCTTAGCACACGTCCCGCAGCAAAGTCCAACCATGAAGTGAACTCATTGGTTCCCAACTGGTTCCGGGATCCTGAGCTCTAACTTCCATTTGGACTACCTTTGCATCTCGGGTTATTGGTCATCACCATCGAATCGGATCGGATCGGCCTTCAACTCTCATCATCGGATCGGATCGGGCTCATCTAGTTCAGAGTCCAGCTTTCCTCGTCTCCACGGTTAGGATCGAGTCACGCCATCAGCTCGTGGTCACCCATTCGGATCGGGTCGTGGTCACCCATTCGGATCGGGTCGGGTCGCCCATTCGGATCGGGTCGGGGTTCCTCCTTCAAGTCAGTTCGTGCTTCCCCCACTGGTCGGGTCGGGTCGGATGCAACTTCCCAGGTAGTCAGCTCGTGATCTTCTAAAGTGGATCGGGTCGTGCTCCTCCCTTCGGATCGTGGCGCCTCATCAATCTGGATCGGATCGTGGAGAGGATTCGCGATCGTGGGTGGACATGCGGATCGCTGTCTTCGGATCGGATCGTGGCATATGCCCACGATCGGTTCGGGTCGGGTAAAGGGGGTTCGATCCGATCCTGCCTGCAACTTCCTGCAGTTCTTCCAGCGAGCAGTTTACGCCATTCGACGGCGTTTTCGACCATTCTAACTATTGAAATCAATCACAAAGCATTTCATACAGTCATAGCAACATGCATAATCAACCACAAATATCAAAACATCAATATGATAGGTTAAAATGGATCAAACATACCCAAAATCCCATATTTCCCCTTAAGCATGTTTAGGTGAAACTAATGATAGGATTAGTAAAACTCAACCAAATTAACCCAAATTCATATCAGAGGTCTAAAACATCATTTAAAAATTTATGGACATTTTTCCCGAATTTTATCATGCTTAAATTCGCTAATTAGCACTAATCACCCCTAATTAGCCATAATTAGTGTAAAACTATGCAAATCACTCACCTTAGCCACAAATAAACTAAGATCTGAAATAATTCTATGATTTGTCGTGAATCTCAATGCCAAACAGCAGCTCCTATGTTGATTTGGTGTAAATCTTCCTTGATTAGGAGTTGCTAAGCTTAATACTTGACCAAAAGATGATTTGGAGGTGATTTAGAGGTTAGAGGCCATTTTTAGGGATCCTTGGTGATAAGTGGAGGCTAGAAAACTGAAATGGAATGATTCTCCATCTCATTTCAGCCCTCCCATAACCCTAATCCTGAAATGGGTTATGGGCCTACTCACTAATCACCCGATTTGGCCCGGTTAAGCAGTTTTTCACCCTCCAAACATTGTTTCAGCCATATCTCCCAAACGGTAAGTCCGTTTGGCTATTATGACCACTCTACGGAAAGGTAAACCATCAAACGAATCAAATAGAAGTGGTTTCAGGTCAAAATTCCTTTCCAATCAAAAGTTATGGCCAAAACAGTACCAACTAGGGGCAAAATGGTCATTTAAAAATCAACAAAAATCATGAACATGGGAAATGACTCTAATAGATGTTTCCCAAAGTTACATGACCATACAACTTCATACGGGAAAGAAATAAATATTCTACGATCCTATGATGTGTAGAATACGGGTCATTACACCGGGTGTAAAATAAAGAGAGGTTGCCTTCTCCCAACCAACTTGGTATATTCATAAAAATCAACGGCCGTGACCGTTGGAGATATTCTGTCAGACATTCGTCCAAACAAGTCATCCAAGAACAGGTTGAACCGAAGGCACTCTCCTACTGCATTCTGTATAGGAATCACCCCCAAGATCAATAGCGAGAAGTCCTTGCAATCCGTAGACTCCAACCACGACTGAATCACAGTGTATCTCCTTTTGTTTGGGTGCGACCCAGAGATTATAAGTAGTTCTTCCGCTTATGAAATTCTACGGGTCTTCAATGCTCCATCTTCATTCGCCGCAAGTTGGTTTCGTACGCAACGTTGATTCGAAGTGGTTTTGGGACCAGTTCCCATCCCGGTCTCTTCGAAACAACACGTCAAAAGGTCTAATATATTTCATTGATAGTTTGGTGTTTTAACTATCAACGTCAACCAGTACAGTCAAGTATATTGGCAGCCCCGATCCTTTAATTTAGACCCATTTATTAAAACATTTCATCGTTTCTTAAATACGATATTTATATTCTTATTTCAAATCTCAGTGTTCTCGCTCTGTTGGACATTATGACCATATCTTTATATAAACACGCTCAACAAACTCCGCTTTATCCTTTTACTTCGAAACATCATTATTCATCTAATCTTTTTCATTTCTTATACTTTGGAAAAACATTATATTCCCAATTTAAGTTATAACTAAAACTATACTTCAAACTCGAGTTACATTACACGTCACTTATTTCCATTTCAAATCTCCTCTCAACCTATAATTGTTTACTTAATTCTATTTCTTAAGTAAATACTTATTTTAACTGATCATCTAAGTTTAACTTCGTTTTACCTTCTAATCCATTCCATTTGGAAATAAATTATTTTAATTATTATCATCTAACTCCATTATTTATTAAAATAAAAACAGTTCACTTCATTAGCGATTAAACAGATTTGTTAATCACTTTCTTAATAATAGCTAATTATATTAATGATTATTATTTAATAATCATTTTTAAACCTTTAAATAAAAGACAAATGATATTTTGAAACAAATATTTGTTGAACCAATTTCATTATGTTAACCGTCGACCGATTTTATCTAATTACCAACTCTAATTCAATAGTTGATGTAGTCCACTTAAATATTGTTATTTATTAAACTGATTTCCATAAAGAATGACTTATAAATATCAGCTAATTTTTAAACTCCTATTTATAAAATTTAAGACTTCACTTTAGTCCTATAAATAACTTTAAATACATCGATTCGCCTGTTGGCGAATTAACGGTTTAAAATAGGGTCTTAGATCGTTTGTTGCCAACTACCTAATCAATACCGTCTATTGATTAAAAACATCACATCAACGTTGAATTTCAATTCAACGTTAAATATTCAGCCAATATCATTATTTGGGGTAAACAGTTCTATATTTAAATAGTATAACAACATACAATGTATTTTGAGGAATCCGGTCGGATCCCTCCTACCTGTTCGTCACTGCATTTCAGATAATAATTTATAAATAATTATCTAAATTAAAATCATCTAATACGACAAATATAATTTGTCGACAACCAACCAATCAATCAAGGCATGCAAACATCCAATTATTATCATCGACAATGGATTATATTTTATATGAATTTAACACTGTAGAGAATTTCAGAAAAGTGTGAGAATTAACTCACTTTGATTTTGATGATCGATTTGTTCGTTGTTCTATTTAACTCTAAACAAGCGTCATCCGAATCTCTCTGTTCCAGCTTGACAGCGTACATTCACCGCCATGATCCGATTAGATACTTTAACTGCCTTACTCCTGTCCTGCCCGTTGGTTTGATAACGCAAACCGACACCATTAACTCAACCAATTTCCGCCACCAAGCCTCGCTCCTCACTGTCATTTGCCGGATGATAAAGCCATCCACGCATGTTCAGTTTGCCTTCAAACAGCTTCACCTACTATTTTTCTTTTCGTAATATATATAAATATATGTAATGCCAAAGTCTACATGCAGCCGATCTTACTTCCACCGCACTACCTCCCTTACTGACCCATCCTACCCCCTTGTCTTCGCAGTCTCCTATCACCAAATCTACAACAACCATGCGCCATATCCTCTAAACCCCCACGTCAACAGTAAACCGCCTCCATCAACCCCAGTTACAACCGTGAAAGCAGCACTTCATATAACCCCAGTTCCTCCACAACTTTGCCTAAAACTGCCACTTTCCTCAACAGTCTCATTTCCTTCCTCCTGCGCAAAAGCTCTTCTTCACCGAAGTCCCTCTTCACCGGATTTTCGTTTTCATGCACCATAACTCAACCCTCCCTAATGTTTTACTTTAAACAGTTCAAAAACTTCGCACTTACCCAGTATGCTAACACCTTCATGCACAGTCCCTTCATGGACACACCAACAACCAATCATTTCCATGTTCTTATATCCCATCAGTTCGCCATTCTCTAACACCCCTTCCATACTTGCGGATCCAACCAAAAACAATGCACCCATGCAAAGTAATCCACTGTTTCATGCAAGAAACCCCCCCTCTAACAGCCGTGCACCTTAAAAACTTCGACGACTCTCTTGTTTTTCCTTCTTTTCACGAATACACTTTGGTTACGTTATTTGTAATGCATTAAAAAATGACCAGTAAATTACCCTGCTAACCTCCCTTCACTACCATGCTGGACAGCGAAAGACTCCACCTTCCGCACCCACCATCCCTAATACGAACGCCACCCTTCAGATCCTTCCACCACTTATAGACCTCCCAAACCGTACACAGCACATGTTATTGCCATGAACAGAAGAAGATGCATGCGATTTCTTCTTTAATTCTGGGTTCATATATATAATGAACCACTCCTCTTCCTCGTTTCATCGCCAGGCTAGAGCTTCTCCTGTCATTGATAAAGGGTTTCCAGTTTCAGTCATCTACAGGATCGCCTCCACTTCCGAACGCTTCTTCTGACATTGCCACGCACCGCTACAGTCCTCTCAACGTTCATCCCTCCATCCGCCTTAACACGGCTCTACGGTTCCCCCGCCTTATCGCCAAAGTCCGAACCCAGTTCAACTTTATTTTATTTTATTTTATTGATCTTGATTTTGGAAAAGAGCGGAAGAAGATGGCAAGAAGGAGTATTCAGTTTTTGGGTTCAAAAAAATGGACGATGGGTATTATATATAAACTATATATATATTTAAATAAATGGTAAATGTACAGAGAGCGACGTGCTCCTTTCTATAATTTATGGCGTGATTTCAGGACAAGGTGATGGTCTTCCTCAGTTAGATTAACGCGCGTTTTACCTTAGGGGAATGGGCTTGCGAAAGTTTCAGTGTATTGATTCAATGTTTTGTTTTATATTAGATAGTTATTTAGGGTTCCCGTTGTGTACCATTTCGTCCATTTACAGACTGCTAACGACAAAAATAAAAATACCGTTGTGTCGCACAATACCCCACGACCCCAAAAATATAATAATATCGGTAGGTGAACTTATATTGTGAAACCCCACCATTCTGATATAGGGTGCAAAATACTCCAAATAAAAAGTAGCTTATTTTTGCAAAATAAAAATTATAGTAAAATTCTAAAAATTAAATTATCCCTACGTCTCAAAGGTCTTGTCCAAATTCGAAATCGATATTTAATTATATTAAATTATCGTTATGGTTTATAAACGATTTCATAGCGTTTTTCTGAAAATTTGAATTGGCCATAACTTAACATCTGTACGATGAAATCTCGATTTTCCTCTTACATTAGAAAATTATCATTTAATCAATTCAACTGTTTCTTGTTTCACAGAAATCTGATTTATATCGGATCCGGTATATTCAATTGATGTTTGAATCGTAAATTACGAACTATAGCGTCATTTTGAGCTCGTTTTAATTAATTTATAAATATATAAATTCGAACTCCATTTTAAATAAATAAATTCAATATAAAATTCATTTATATCACCAAATATTTATTTAAAACGGATTTTAATATTCGTAATTAATGTTCAAAAATCCGGGACATTACATTCTTCTCCCCTTAAAAGAATTTCGTCCCCGAAATTACAAAGTAAGAAGAATGATCTGAACCCAGTTATCTTAAAATAATTATATTTGAATATTCTTAAAATAAATTCAGACTCTTTAGAATTTTCTAAAATTTCTTTAGCACCTCCTCTAGGCGGCTCGATCGATACACTACAACTGCCACTTCGGGCCTCAACTTCTCCAAACAAAATCAAAAATCCTAATGTCTCCTCAACTCGAGGGTATAAAACTAATCACCAACCAATAATATATTAAGGTTTACCTTTTTGTCGGGCAACTCAATTCCAATTCCAACGGAAATCAACTCTTCATCTTCCAAGCTGAACTTCCATTTCTATATCTAGATAAATTCCACGGTCTTCTCGAATCTGCACTTTACTCAATTTATAATACGGGTAACAAACATAGGGTTAACTTATTTAGTTTCATCTCAGTGATTCTTTTAAACTAGCTAACGTCCAATCAATCTCAATACACAATTAACTTAATCACTCAAATTTAATTTAATTATTTAATTCCACTTAACGTGGTTTAGTTCCTTTTCCAGATTCAATTATTAATTGGTTTAGTTCTAATTCATAATTCAATTCGAATTTCAAATCAAATCAACCAAACACCCAATTTTACTATATTATAGAAAATTATTCTCTTTTTCTATAAAAATATCATTTGGGTAAAATTATTTCATTTACCCGCTTTCCAAAATAATTTAAAATAATTTTACATTCAAATTATAAATTCACACTCTCGTATATATATTCAAACTCAATCTAGGGTATTACTAACCTCATCTCTATCGAGTTATACAACAGAGCCAAGGTTATTACTAAACCATTGCTCTGATACCACGTTGTAACATTCCACTTTTCCGTACCAATTTAAACTGACATTTTACTACCACATTCAACTCAAATTATACAGAAAAGCCGATCGTTAAGAGAAAGAAGTTAGAGGATGAGAAAGATAAGATAGTACTAATAGAATAGAAGAGTAAGAAGAACATCAGAACCTCACAGCGGAACGAGTAAAATATAATATCTCAAATCTCTTTATACAAAAAGAAATTGTATATATACATACCAATCATCAGAGTACATCATATATCAGACACAACGGAAATAAACTGTGGATAACTAGCGGTGAAGCCTCCTGCTTCCAGCTCTTGAACTCCAAGTAGAATCGAACCTGTAAATATACTCGGTCTGACCCGAGCACATTTAATTAAAAACAAAATTCACTCGAATCAGTCTGGAATACTTTCAGTGGTAAATTCACCATAACAGTTACTTAATTTTAGGAATCCTTTTGAAATAAAAGGATAATAGTAAGACCAGCCCACACATAAACACATACAGATTTTACCTTACTATAACCCAAAACAATTTTGATATATCAAAATTTAGTGATATTATAATAGTGTCTATCAATCACAAATAAATAACCAAGTAGTAGAACGCTTACATCTCACGCTCTACATATTTATTTTATAATCAAAAATCCGTGAGCGCTTATTGGACATTGGATTCCAACTGACAAGGTATGGGAGCACCTTCCGATCAGTGTACTCTAGAGGGTATACACTGGGGTTCAACAAGAACGTCTTGCAACCCGGCCTCACATGACCGCCCACTCATTTAGCTTGAGTGTAGCGAATATATTGTCACCCACGGTTGTCGGCCGTCCAACCGTCATCCGAAGATACAGAATCGAAAAGAAGAACAAATATGAATTTTCTCTAGAGCGATGACAGATATACCCTGCTTGGGAATGACCCAACAAGCCATACTGCCCTGCCCAACTTCTGTCTTTTCCCGGTTGCGAGGCTACGTTTATCTTCTAAAACGGCACACCGTCATTCACTTTGAATGCCACATCATCAAATCCGTAAATCACATATTGATTATACGACTACACACCGGGTGTAAAATAAAGAGAGGTTGCCTTCTCCCCACCAACTTGATATATTCATAAAAATCAACGACCGTGACCATTGGAGATATTCTGTCAGACATTCGTCCAAACAAGTCATCCAGGAAAAGGATGAACCGAAGGCACTCTCCTACTGCATTCTGTATAGGAATCACCCCAAGGATCAATAGCGAGAAGTCCTTGCAATCCGTAGACTCCAACCACGACAGAATCACAGTGTATCTCCTTTTGTTTGGGTGCGACCCAGAGATTATAAGTAGTTTTTCCGCTTATGAAATTCTACGGGTCTTCAATGCTCCATCTTCATTCGCCGCAAGTTGGTTTCATACGCAACGTTGATTCGTAGTGGTTTTGGGACCAGTTCCCATCCCGGTCTCTTCGAAACAACACGTCAAAAGGTCTAATATATTTCATTGATAGTTTGGTGTTTTAACTATCAATGTCAACCAGTACAGTCAAGTATATTGGCAGCCCCGATCCTTTAACTTAGACCCATTTATTAAAACATTTCATCGTTTCTTAAATACGATATTTATATTCTTATTTCAAATATCAGTGTTCTCGCTATGCTGGACATTATGACCATATCTTTATATAAACACGCTCAACAAACTCCGCTTTATCCTTTTACTTCGAAACATCATTATTCATCTAATCTTTTCCATTTCTTATACTTTGGAAAAACAATATATTCCCAATTTAAGTTATAACTAAAACTATACTTCAAACGCGAGTTACATTACACGTCACTTATTTCCATTTCAAATCTCCTCTCAACCTATAATTGTTTACTTAATTTTATTTCTTAAGTAAATACTTATTTTAACTGATCATCTAAGTTTAACTTCGTTTTGACTTCTAATCCATTCCATTTGGAAATAAATTAATTTATTTATTATCATCTAACTCCATTATGTATTAAAATAAAAACAGTTCACTTCATTAGTGATTAAACAGATTTGTTAATCACTTTCTTAATAATAGCTAATTATATTAATGATTATTATTTAATAATCATTTTTAAACCTTTAAATAAAAGACAAATGATATTTTGAAACAAATATTTGTTGAACCAATTTCATTATATTAACCGTCAACCAATTTTATCACTCTAATTCAACAGTTGATGTAGTCCACTTAAATATTGTTATTTATTAAACTGATTTTTATAAAGAACGACTTATAAATGTAACACTCCATGTCCATTAATGTCACTCACAAAGGGAATGCATCAATATCCATGAAGCATTATTGTTGTATAAAGGAGATAAATTACAAGAATAAATAAATAAAACAACACAGCGGAAGTTAAAACTTATTTTATTGCATCATAACTGAAAACGGGTTTACATAAGTAGTCTCCAAAACCATTACAACAGGATCAATAGTCTTTTCCAAAAACTTCAAAGTACATAAAGAAGCAAATACTTAAATAACATAAATGCATAAATCCCCACTGAGCATAAGCAAAGCCATAAAGATGAGAGAGTCCAAAGCGATACATCTACTCTCTTCAAGCAACTGAAAGAAATCTGCACTAAGCTGTAGTATTCCCTCCTTGCAAACCTGAGGGGGGGGAGGAAGAAAAGAGGTGGAAAGAAAAGGGGGTCAGACATAAAAATCTGGCGAGGGCGATAACTTTAACAATACAATTATCCAAATAACTAGGATAAGGCATAAGCTGGAAAATAAGGAAATGACTGTGAAAAATTGGGTATGATAGAGCAAACGAGGAAATAAGACGATCAAAGATAACGTTAAAGGCGCCCCTAATCACTATAGGATAATTACTATACTGCACCAGCACTAGTCACCCTAAAGGTTGATCCCGCCTACAGAACTTAATAATGATAATGGTAGTTTAGTGTACCCCTAGCTACCTTCATAGGTGCCGTCTGCCCCTATCTCCACTAGGTGTACCCACTCCGCTCCCCATTCTAATTACAATATTTATTCATAATATGGTAGTTATACTCCTAGCTGTCTTCATAGGTGTTGTCTGCTCCTATCTCCACTTGGTGTACCCACTACCCTCCATATTCCAATTACAATATGTATTCATAATATGGTAGTTATACTCCTAGCTGTCTTCATAGGTGCCGTCTGCTCCTATCTCCACTAGGTGTACCCACTACCTTCCCCATTCGATCGGCTCCCTAACTCGTAGATACCCGTGCTGGCCCCACAGTGGGGTGTATCACTCCCCAAAGTGGCAACCCGATACAACCAAAAATGCACGGCTTATATCTACACGATGCAACAATGTCTTACCTACCAGCCCGGGCCCACACACGCATATGAACCCGTTGGACTTGCGTTGCCACCGCTAACCCGTTTTGACCTCTTACAATCAAATCCAGTACGCGTGTCCCATCCTCGACTTGGGTCGAGCCCACAAAGATACTAAATGGGTTACTGGTTTGAAAAGGGTCCCCACACAAGCTTTCCCCCATGCTTGGTCCCAACTAGAATTTCCCACTTAACCCCCCTTATTCATGTCTTCTTACATGTTTCAACTTGGTTAAGTGTTTATAATTATATCCCACATGTCACCCATGTTACTTACTCAACAAATCAACATGTGTTATTGGTTAAGCTTGTCTTAACCCTATCCACTTATCAAACTATTGGTTAAGTTTGTCTTAACCCTTCCAGATCAATGTATATTATTGGTTAAGTTTGTCTTAACCCTACCCACTTATCAAATTATTGGTTAAGCTGGTCTTAACCCTTTCACTTAGTTTATGATTAGGTACTTCTTAGTCCACAAATACATTGGTTAAGATAATAACTCCCTAAGTACCAACCCCGAAGACCGAGATCAACATCATATCGTTACTCAGAGAATCATTCACTCAACCAAACTTCTGTTTGTCATCCATATTTATCTTTAATCAGCATTAATTAATTATTGAGACACCTAATCGTATTTCACATGCCACCCTAGGCATCCACTTAATTTCACATGCCACCCAAGGCACCCACTTAACCCCTCATGTCCCACTACATGTTTATCTAATTAAGTGTTTCTTAATTCATTAAGACCGTAACCTTATAAAGACCTCCCACATTAGACTGGCATTTGTGGCAGCTGGATTTGCCGGGCGGGTCCGGGCAGTCTTACACCACAAACGAGCCTAACCTCGTGTCTTTACAATTGTTACGCATTTAGTTTATGCCTAAGACCTCTCACATTAGACTGGCATTTGTGGCAGCTGGATTTGCTGGGCGGGTTCGGGCAGTCTTACACCACAAAAGAGTCTAACCTCGTGTCTTATGCGATTAATTACACATAATTAATTACCCTCAATTTGAATTAATTTCCCTATTCAAATTGTCAATCAATTACAAATTTAACTATGTCCATAATTGACTCAATTATGTCCATCTATTTGTGGTATATAAAATTATATCAACTAACATCACATTTAAGGCATTTATGCCAATTCTCAATATTAAACCTTTTAATATTATCCCATTGCCCCACGTTGTGCGTTCGTTCGTTTAACGTAAAATATACGTTGGACTCGAATAGTCTACCTTATGGAATAAAGAGAAAACATCACAACACGCATAAAATAAAAAGTAGATCTAAACATAAGGGGTGAACTTGCATGTGTGAATAAGGTTTTTCATTTAAAACTTGCATAGACAATATTCACAAACTTGCATAAACTATGGATGTCATAGATCTAATCATAAGGTGTAAACTTGCATAGGCAATAGTTACAAACTTTACATTACATGATTCATACTTCAACATATATATATTTGCATGTGTGATTTATACAACATAGACTATGATGTAAACTTGCATCTAACTCACACATGTCATGGCCTAACTTTAGATCCAATTTACACATAAAATAGATATCATGAAACATGTAAGGTTGTATATGATTCTCACTAACTTGCATATGATTCATATCTAAATTAACATCTAAACTTGCATATAGAATTATCAAGTTAAACTTACATATGATTTAACATATGAATTAGTTCTAACAACATAACCAAACTAGCATATGAAACATCATTATGAATCGAATGTACATAAGCCAACAATTAACATAGATTTACAACATAGATGATAACATCACGGCTTTACAACATAGATAATAACATCATAGATTTACCACATAGATAATAACATAACGGTCAATGATTCACAACATAACCATATAATCCAAATCATAACTCAGTCCAATTAAATTGTTAATTATCTTATTAAAGAAATCGAACTCACAACTCAAAGAAGGTCTTGAGTTCTGAAATCCGAGTTCTGAAATTGATTTAGCTCTCCTTTGAAGAAGAAAAATTCGTTGCTGTTTAGATTTGAGTTGATTAGCTTTTCTTCCTCCTAATGGTGGCGGCTTAGGTTGCAAGGTGACAGCATGGTGGCCATGGTTCTAAATTTTTATTTGATGTTAGGGTTTGAGTCTACATGTGTTTATATAGAATTTAGGATTAATTTAGGCCATCCGATCAACCTAGAAGCAACCTGAACCATCCAAACAAG
Source organism: Allium sativum (assembly GCA_030737875.1). Lineage (NCBI taxonomy): Eukaryota > Viridiplantae > Streptophyta > Magnoliopsida > Asparagales > Amaryllidaceae > Allium > Allium sativum. Next base: position 607,328,490 of record CM060916.1, on the reverse strand, counting down.
ATAGGGTGACACATCAGCCCTAATGACTCAGCACAGTGTCAAGAATGACTCAGCAAATGTATTAAATGTTCATTTTTTTTCTGTAATTTACATATTTCTTATTTATGACGAATTCCATTTGTAAATTATTCCCATTTTAATTATGCCATAACTATATTTTTAATTATGCTCACAATTAATGGTATACTAAATATACCATTTCATGAACCAATCTATGCCATGTAATTTTCATGTTTATCCTTCATATTTATATGTAAATTATAAATATATTATTGCTAATTACATATTCTCCCTTTTACCGTATACATTAATTAACCATGCATAAATCTTTCTTACCTTTAATTTGTCATAAAAGCCAATCAGAGAAGGCCACATAAAAAAACAATCATTGACAACCAAAAATGCGCCACGTACGCCACATGATGCGTACACGTCATATATATATATATATATTCTTTTTCTTTTTATCTATCTTCCCAATTACCCATTTTCACACTAAACCACTTTTTGAACTGCATTCACACTAAGCCATTCCCCTAAAACAAAAATATGGCGCTGGCGGGGATCGAACTCTGTACCCCTTGTATGCAAGTCACGTGTTCCAACCAAATGAGCTACTAAGTCTTTTGCTTACAAACCTTAGAACAATGCTAAACATTTATTCTTTTCTCATTCTTTTTTTTCATGTTTTGCAGCAATATTTAATTTAAAGATATATTTTTCATACGGAGTCTAATTTACGCAAACTCGGACTCTATCTCAACCAGAATTCCAAGACGAACACAATGGCGCAAACCATTTCCCTTAATTCTCACATCTAAGATTAATTATTCTTTAATTTAGTTGATTCGATTATTCAAAAATTCAGGGTGTTACATTCTCCCCTACTTAAAGGATTTCGTCCTCGAAATCTCTAAGTCAAGAAGAACGTATCCTACCATCTAATCATCCATCTACTCGACCATCAACCACTAGCAACCATTGTCCTTAAAAGATTTCTAATGCTTTTCATGTACATATGCATAGTATGTGTATATGTTCCTTATCTAATGCAAAATCAGGCGGTCTACTGATTCAGTTGTCCTCCTTAATGCAAACCATGATAGTGCCATGCGTCCATTATGTATGCGAAAGAATCCTATCGATACATATTATTTCTTCATGTGTGCACAACCATTCATCAAAATGCAGCATCCATATGATAACACACATTCAATGTACATTCATTTTACTAAATACATCCATTTATATGCAATATGCAATATGAAAGTGACTGAGCCGATCTAGTGCCTAAAGTGTGTGTATTTGCATCCACGACCAACCACTAGCAAACACTTGCATCCACATGCATCCAACATACATAACATGTCTCAAACACATGTTTCAACCATAGGACTACCCTATCTAAAGGTCAAAGATACTAGCGAGAGGACACACTATAGATAGAATAAATACAAGCTAGGCGATAAAGGAGAAATTAAAAGACATACCCTCGAAAAGAAAAGGGAACTATGAACGCATCTTCTCTTCCATCTCCCAAGTAGCGTCGTTCTCATCATCCCCCCATTGCACTTTGACTAGCTTGACCTCTCAATTCATCAACTTCTCAATCTCCGACCCAAGAATGCATGTAGGAGCTCGTCGAATCGTCGCATCACGCTCTATCTCCACCTCTCTAAGCAAGCTCGGCTCTACCACTTCCGCGGTCTCGTGCAAGCACTTCCTCAAATATGATACATGGAATACGTCGTGTATGTTGTATATAACAGTGTTGTATACACAATTATATGATTTTTGTTTGATGATAACAACCAAATATATTTTTATTATTGAATGTGTTTGTAAATACACTGATACAGAAATTTGAACAATCACACAGTATTTTATAAAAATATTTTATTTCAATATCAAAAGTACATCTTTTTACTCCACTATTTGACATATTACATTTCATTCATACAACTCTGTCACTCACTCTATACAACTACACATACAAACACTTTCATACATTGACATTTTACTGTCTTCTATCGTCCATCTTTTGTCTTCACAGCCTTCAGTCAAATCCTGTCTTCATACCTGTCACAAGAAGAACACACAGTAGACTGCAACAAAAATAAAATAGAATAAAAGCAAATAAAAATTTATTCTTAAATTTTATTTGCCTCAGAATTATGGTGTGTTTCTCATCACTTTTCTAGACTTGGTCTGATATGCAGGGACAGAAAAACTCGTCTGGATGGCTGCATATACACACGTGTATACACGTGTGCACTGCCACGCCAATCCAGTGTCGCGACTGAGGAGTAGCCATAAAGACCGTCTCGACTCAGTGCACATATAAAAATAATTCAATGAAAAATCAATAAAAACTCGAAGTGGTCGAGACAGCTCAGCACAAGGTCGAGGCAACATATTTGGATAACTTTTCAAAAATGGTCGAGCAACATACAAGACACAAGTGGACAATGATATGTTTACAGTAAAGTCATACAAGTCCAAGATGGAGCAAGCACAACAAATGATGAAAACAACAAAACCACAAGATTGAATACATTTATACAGCATAGAGCATGGTGATCGAGCCTGTTTAAGTTATCATGGTGCTAAAATGCATAGCAGTGTGATAATACAACTGCAAGTGTAAAGTGGTCCAACTGGCAATGCAACAGCCAAGTAAACATGAAGGTAAATGCAAGTAAGGATGAATCTGCATGGATCAATGCACATGATGCAAAACAGGTGGTGAGACATGGCATAGCATGTGTGAAGAAATACATTCATATACTTGGTGCAGCATACATGAACTTGAAGTAAACAACATGGAAGATCTTTCATAAGATCAATGGGTTCAGCAATATAAAAAAAAGGGAGCAAATGGCAGTTTTTAAATGTACAAGTATGCAACTCAAATACAAAGTCGAGACATAATGGAACATCATGTAAAATAGTTATACATGCAAGTATTGTTCAAGAGGACAGATGGAATCAAGTACATAGGAGCATTTACAAGTGCAGTCACAAAGAGGAATAACAGCATGACTACACTAATATAAACAAGGAATTCAAATGATCAAGTGATTGGTCAAAGACAGATCCAAGTAGTATAAACAATACAAGAGAAAATAAATACAAGTGCATCGATAAAAGCTGAGCAGCAGTATGTAAGTATGTACAGGTCATGTTCAAACAGCAAGACAGAATGGTGCAAACTGCATGGCACAGATACATACAAGTGGAGAGTGAAACATAAATGTTCAAAAGCAGGAAAAGTATGATCAGTTATAACAAGCGTCCAGAAACGGCTAAATCAGAGTATAACAGAGCATAGAATTCAAGTGCAAAAATAATAAGGCAGATCAAAATAAAGCATCTGTTCATGTCAAGGTATAACCAGTTTTATCAAAAGCGGAAATATTGAATGTGTTTGAATGAACCAAAGTATAGTTCAAAAGATTCCTGAAATCAAAAGTTTAAATTTGGCAGTGAGAAGGTTGAAATATTCAGATTCAAATTCAATTCACACGCAAGGACTCCAGATTTATTTCCAGAAATATTGGACTTACAAATTTGTTTTAATCGAGATTTCTTTTAAGAAAGACACAGTCAAAATCCAGAATTCTCATGCAAAGTTGAAGATTTCAAACTTAAAACATTCAAAGCCGAGGATCTCAAGTTCCAATAATCTCGTACACATCATGAACAAGTCTAACACGAAATCAGAGATATTCGTGGATTTTAACTCTATATATAACACCCAATCGTCATCGGCAAAAAAAAATCATCGAAGATCAAGTACATCTATATCAAAAATCGAATAGTAAAAACCATACCAGAAATCGAGAGAAGCCAGAAACCAAATCAGTTCCTATAAATTCGATCGCAAAAGATACAAGCTGCCAAAGATTGAAGCTAAGGAAAATCGAGCAGCAGAAAACTGAGTTTCATCAATCAGCGATCGCAATTTAGCACTTTCAGAGAAACCCTAGTTGATTTGAGCCGCCATTTCCATTTCCAGGAAGAGACAAAGGAAGCTAGGGCTAAACAGTATAAAGCGGTGGAGCAATAAAAGGGAGTTGCCTCTTTTTATGTTAAAAAGGGGGATAACCCTAAATATTTAAAATCCTAGGGTTTCATTTCCTTTTAATTTTTTTTTGTTTAAAAAATTTAAAGTTGATAACTACTAGTGTGAGTAGTTTGAAAAATCACAACTTAAGAGGTCGAGTTGTGTCAAGGTCTTGAGCGTAGGGTTTTAACAGTCGGGAGCGAAGGTCGCAAGTTTACAAGAGTCTGTAAGCGAAGAGATTGTTTAAAATTCCTAGTAGAAACCTTGAATGCAGCAGTAGGCATAGTTTTTGCCGAAGCTGGGTATTTTCTGTGTGTGATCTTTTTATTTCTGCAATTATTTTTACATTTTAAATTTATTTAATTTGCAATAAACCCTATTCACCTCCCCCCTCTAGGGTTAATTTAGATCCTACAGTGTACACCACTAAGTCTCTCGGGCAACTCTACACTATACGCCATCTGTCCAATCCTCTCCCAGAAAACTTCTTATTTCCGTTGCTTTTCTTGGAACTTTCAATTCTTGGATTGCCGCCAACTTCGCGGGATCCACCGCTATCCCTTCCTTAGAGACCACGTATCCAAAGAATCCTGCCTTCTTCCTCAAAAAAATGGCATCAACATAAGGTCCTAAACAATCCATTACTTCACATCCCACTCGAGTCATCTCATAACCCTATTGAATCTAACTCGGGGCAGCCCATACCATCGAATAGTCTTATCATGTCACGGCTGCACATCACTTCTCGAGAAAACCAAGATATCATGTAATGAAAATCGCCACAGCTATTTATCTCACACAAACCATCCTAGTCGAACTCGACATTCCCCAAGCCCAATCCCCAAAGGCCTAAACCAATATTAGACAAGAACCCAAGGAATATCTCCTCCGAATTCGAACAATCTACGTGAGACGATACTAGCAAAGAAACCAAACAATTGAGCACCCCACTCCAATATACTACGTATTATGAACCCCTTCTCAAGCAACTCCCCTACTTGCTTATTGACTTCCCTCCTCTCACGAGGAGCCATGTGGCGTACTGGCAGAGATACTGGTTTTGCATTGTCTACAAGATAAATATGAAAGTCTATCTCACGCCTCGGGGGTAAACCTCGAACCTCTTTGAAGACGTTACTATATTCACGGACCACACGAACAGATTTCTAATCATCATTGGATACGTCAAGAGATTCAAGGTAACTAAGCATTACTGGACCTCTAGGGTCACAAGAAATATCAAGGGTCTTTCCACAACGAGTCAAAAATCTAACTACCCTTCTCTCACAATCTAGGATGGCACCGTATCTAGTTAGCCAATCCATACCTAGAATCAAGTCGTAGCCCATGAAGCCAAGAACAAAGGCGTTGCATTCAAACCCAACGCCCAAGATAGACACTCTCAAATCCCGACAAATCATAGAAAGATGAGCCGAACAACCAATAGGATTTTGAGACTACTATGGGATCCGAAACTAGACTAGTATTTAGGTGAAGTGTTTCAACTAACGAAGCAGATACAAACGAGTGTGATATGCCAGAGTCAAACAAAGTACGAACAGGATGATCAAACATAAAAACTAAACTTTCAACGGATATATTTCTACCTCTCTTCTGTCCTGGTGCCATGAGAGCCTGAACCTGCCCTCCAGAAGTAGACCCTGTCCTCTGCCCTTTTCCTCGGGCAGTCTTTAACCTTTGATCAGGTGTCCCGCCTCACCACAGTGGAAACGGCCAGTCTTCTTTTTCTTCCTACAGTCCTTGCTCAGATGGCCTGGTGTTCCACAATAAAGACATTTCCTCTTGTCACGGGGTTTATTATTCTTTGCACCCTTCTTAGGTTCTACTTTCTTACCCTGTGCCCTATCCATGCCTCCACTATACGTTCTCCATTCGTGACCTCCGACCTACAAGAAACTTCGTCCTTCATCAACCAAGCAGCTAGTCAAACCTTTCTCCCCTCGTCTATCTCAAAGATACCGGAAGCCTTCCAATTTCTTGAGCCAACTTCTAGCCCCGACAAACGTCTAAGTCCCATGAAGCGGTTTTCCGCCCATCGTACGGAAGTTCTCATATATCTTAGGAAAAAGCATCTATACGCGGAGGAAGAGATTCAAAAAGGGAAAGAGGAAGAGATTCAAAACGGAGAATCGAAGGAAAGATATATGGCTCTTGGGGATTATGTTTTTCTTAAGTAAACTTTCCTTGAAAATAGCTTCATTAAAACAAGTTTTTGAAAATACTTTCTAGGAAAATAATACTTTTGAAAACACTTTTCAAAACTTTTTATCTGTTCCTGTAACCATAGCTCTGATACCACGTGTAACACTCCAAGTCCATTAATGTCACTCACAAAGGGAATGCATCAATGTCCATGAAACGTTATTGTTGTATAAAACAGATAAATTAGAGGAATAAATAAATAAAACAACACAGCGGAAGTTAAAACTTATTTTATTGCATCATAACTGAAAACGGGTTTACATAAGTAGTCCCAAAACCATTACAACAGGATCAATAGTCTTTTCCAAAAACTTTAAAGTACATAAAGAAGCAAATACTTAAACAACATAAATGCATAAATCCCCACTGAGCATAAGCAAAGCCATAAAGATGAGAGAGTCCAAAGCGATACATCTACTCTCTTCAAGCAACTGAAAGAAATCTGCACTAAGCTATAGTATTCCCTCCTTGCAAACCTTGGGTGGGGGGGGGGGAAGGAAGAAAAGAGGTGGAAAGAAAAGGGGGTAATACATAAAGTCTGGCGAGTGCGATAACTTTAACGATACAATTATCAAAATAAATAGGATAAGGCATAAGCAGGAAAATAAGGAAATGACTGTGAAAAATTGGGTATGACAGAGCAAACGAGGAAATAAGACGATCAAAGATAACGTTAAAGGCGCCCCTAATCACTATAGGATAATTACTATACTGCACCACCACTAGTCACCCTAAAGGTTGATCCCGCCTATAGAACTTAATAATGATAATGGTAGTTTAGTGTACCCCTAGCTACCTTCATAGGTGCCGTTTGCCCCTATCTCCACTAGATGTACCCACTCCGCTCCCCATTCTAATTATAATATTTATTCATAATATGGTAGTTATACTCCTAACTGTCTTCATAGGTGCTGTCTGCTCCTATCTCCACTAGGTGTACCCACTACCCTCCCCATTCCAATTACAATATTTAATCATAATATGGTAGTTATACTCCTAGCTGTCTTCATAGGCGCCGTCTGCTCCTATCTCCACTAGGTGTACCCACTACCTTCCCCATTCGATCGGCTCCCTAACTCGTAGATACCCGTGCTGGCCCCACAGTGGGGTGTATCACTCCCCAAAGCGGCAACCCGATACAACCAAAAATGCATGGCTTATATCTACACGATGCAACAACGTCTTACCTACCAGCCCGGGCCCACACACGCATATGAACCCGTTGGACTTGCGTTGCCACCGCTAACCCGTTTTGACCTCTTACAATCAAATCCAGTACGCGTGTCCCGTCCTCGACTTGGGTCGAGCCCACAAAGATACTAAATGGGTAACTGGTTTGAAAAGGGTCCCCACACAAGCTTTCCCCCATGCTTGGTCCCCACTAGAATTTCCCACTTAACCCCCCTTATTCATGTCTTCTTACATGTTTCAACTTGGTTAAGTGTTTACAATTATATCCCACATGTCACCCATGTTACTTACTCAACAAATCAACACGTGTTATTGGTTAAGCTTGTCTTAACCCTATCCACTTATCAAACTATTGGTTAAGTTTGTCTTAACCCTTCCAGATCAATGTATATTATTGGTTAAGTTTGTCTTAACCCTGCCCACTAATCAAATTATTGGTTAAGCTAGTCTTAACCCTTTCACTTAGTTTATGATTAGGTACTTCTTAGTCCACAAATACATGGGTTAAGAGAATAAATCCCTAAGTACCAACCCCGAAGACCGAGATCAACATCAGATCGTTACTCAGAGAATCATTCACTCAACCAAACTTCTGTTTGTCATCCATATTTGTCTTTAATCAGCATTAATTAATTATTGAGACACCTAATCGTATTTCACATGCCACCTAAGGCACCCACTTAATTTCACATGCCACCCACTTATCCCCTCATGTCCCACTGCATGTTTATCTGGTTAAGTGTTTCTTAATTCATTAAGACCGTAACCTTATAAAGACCTCCCACATTAGACTGGCATTTGTGGCAGCTGGATTTGCCGGGCGGGTCCGGGCAGTCTTACACCACAAACAAGCCTAACCTCGTGTCTTTACAATTGTTATGCATTTAATTTATGCCTAAGACCTCTCACATTAGACTGGCATTTGTGGCAGCTGGATTTGTCGGGCGGGTCCGGGCAGTCTTACACCACAAAAGAGTCTAACCTCGTGTCTTATGCGATTAATTACACATAATTAATTACCCTCAATATGAATTAATTTCCCTATTCAAATTGTCAATCAATTACAAATTTAACTATGTCCATAAATGACTCAATTATGTCCATCTATTTATGGTATATAAAATTATACCAATTAACATCACATTTAAGGCATTTATGCCAATTCTCAATATTAAATCTTTTAATATTATCCCATTGCCCCACGTTGTGCGTTCGTTCGTTTAACGTAAAATATACGTTGGACTCAAATAGTCTACCTTATGGAAAAAAGAGAAAACATCACAACATGCATAGAATAAAAACTAGATCTAAACATAAGGGGTGAACTTGCATGTGTGAATAAGGTTTTTCATTTAAAACTTGCATAGACAATATTCACAAACTTGCATAAACTATGGATGTCATAGATCTAATCATAAGGTGTAAACTTGCATTGGCAATAGTTACAAACTGTACATTACATGATTCATACTTCAACATATATATACTTGCATGTGTGATTTATACAACATAGACTATGATGTAAACTTGCATCTAACTAACACATGTCATGGCCTAACTTTAGATCCAATTTACACATAAAATAGATGTCATGAAACATGTAAGGTTGTATATGATTCTCACTAACTTGCATATGATTCATATCTAAATTAACATCTAATCTTGCGTATAGAATTATCAAGTTAAACTTACATATGATTTAACATATGAATTAGTTCTAACAACATAACCAAACTAGCATATGAAACATCAGTATGAATCGACTGTACATAAGCCAACAATTAACATAGATTTACAACATAGATGATAACATCACGGCTTTACAACATATATAATAACATCATAGATTTACAACATAGATAATAACATAACGGTCAATGATTCACAACATAACCATACAATCCAAATCATAACTCAGCCCAATTAAATTATTAATTATCTTATTAAAGAAATCGAACTCACAACTCAAAGAAGGTCTTGAGCTCTGAAATCTGAGTTCTGAAATTGATTTAGCTCTCCTTTGAAGAAGACAAATTCATTGTTGTTTAGATTTGAGTTGATTGGCTTTTCTTCCTCCTAAATGGTGGCGGCTTAGGTTGCAAGGTGACAACATGGTGGCCATGGTTCTAAATTTTTATTTGATTTTAGGGTTTGAGTCTACATGTGTTTATATAGAATTTAGGATTAATTTAGGCCATCCAATCAACCTAGAAGCAACCTGAACCATCCAAACAAGATAGGGTGACACCTCAGCCCTAATGACTCAGCACAGTGTCAAGAATGACTCAGCAAATGTATTAAATGTCCATTTTTTCTATAATTTATATATTTCTTATTTATAACAAATTCCATATGTAAATTATTCCCATTTTAATTATGCCATAACTATATTTTTAATTATGCTCACAATTACTGGTATATTAAATATACCATTTCATGAACCAATCTATGCCATGTAATTTTCATGTTTATCCTTCATATTTATATGTAAATTATAAATCTATTATTGTTAATTACATATTCTCCCTTTTACCGTATACATTAATTAACCATGCGTAAATCTTTCTTACCTTTAATTTGTCATAAAAGCCAATCAGAGAAGGCCACATAAAAAAAACAATCATTGACAACCAAAAATGCGCCACGTACGCCACATGATGCATACACGTCATATATATATATATATATTCTTTTTCTTTTTATCTATCTTCCCAATTACCCATTTTCACACTAAACCACTTTTTGAACTGCGTTCACACTAAGCCATTTTTAAGCCATTCCCCTAAAACAAAAATATGGCGCTGGCGGGGATTGAACTCTGTACCCCTTGTATGCAAGTCACGTGTTCCAAACAAATGATCTACTAAGTCTTTTGCTTACAAACCTTAGAACAATGCTAAACATTTATTCTTTTCTCATTCTTTTTTTTTCATGTTTTACTGCAATATTTAATTTAAATATATCTTTTTCTATACGGAGTCCAATTTACGCAAACTCGGACTCTATCTCAACCAGAATTCCAAGACGAACACAATGGCACAAACCGTTTCCCTTAATTCTCACATCTGAGATTAATTATTCTTTAATTTAGTTGATTCGATTATTCAAAAATTTAGGGTATTACAATAAACATCAGCTTATTTTTAAACTCCTATTTATAAAATTTAAGACTTCACTTTAGTCCTATAAATAACTTTAAATACGTCGATTCGCCCGTTGGTGAATTAACGGTTTAAAACAGGGTCTTAGATCGTTTGCTGCCAACTACCTAATCAATACCATCTATTGATTAAAAACATCACATTAACGTTGAATTTCAATTCAATGTTAAATATTCAGTCAATATCATTATTTGGGGTAAACAGTTCTATATTTAAATAATATAACAACATACAGTGTAATTTGAGGAATCCGGTCGGATCCCTCCTACCTGCTCGTCCTTGCATTTCAGATAGTAATTTATAAACAATTATCTAAATTAAAATCATCTAATATGACAAATATAATTTGTCGACAACCAACCAATCAATCAAGGCATGCAAACATCCAATTATTATCATCTACGATGGATTATATTTTATATGAATTTAACACTGTAGAGAATTGTAGAAAAGAGAGAATTAACTCACTTTGATTATGATGATCGGTTTGTTCGTTGTTCTGTTTAACTTTAAACAAGCGTCATCTGAATCTCTCTATTCTAGCTTGACAGCGTACATTCACCGCCATGATCCGATTAGATTCTTTAACTGCCTTACTCCTGTCCTGCCCGTTGGTTTGATAACGCAAACCGACTCCATTAACTCAACCAATTTCCGCCACCGAGCCTCGCTCCTCACTGTCATTTACCGGATGATAAAGCCATCCACGCATGTTCAGTTTACCTTCAAATAGCTTCACCCACTATTTTTCTAAACCTACATGCAGCCGATGTTACTTCCACTGCACTGCCTCCCTTACTGACCCATCCTACCCCCTTGTCTTCGCAGTCTCCTATCACTAAATCTACAACAACCATGCGCCACATCCTATAAACCCCCATGTCAACAGTAAACTGCCTCTATCAACCCCAGTTACAACCGTGAAAGCAGCACTTCATATAACCCCATTTCCTCCAAAACTTTGCCTAAAACCGCCACTTTCCTCAACAGTCTCATTTCCTTCCTCCTGCGCAAAAGCTCTTCATCACCGAAGTCCCCCTTCACCGGATTTCCGTCTTCATGCACCATAACTCAACCCTCCCCAATGTTTTACTTTAAACCATTAAAAAACTTCGCACTTACCCAGTATGCTAACACCTTCATGCACAGTCCCTTCATGGACACACCAACAACCAATCATTTCCATTTTCTTATATCCCATCTGTTCGTCATTCTCTAACACCCCTTCCATACTTGCGGATCCAACCAAAAACAATGCACCCATGCAAAGTAATCCACTGTTTCATGCAAGTAACCCCCCCCTCTAACAGCCGTGCACCTTTAAAACTTCGATGACTCCCTTGTTTTTCCTTCTTTACACGAATACACTTTGGTTATGTTATTTGCAATGCATTAAAAAATGACCAGTAAACTACCTTGCTATCCTCCCTTCACTACCATGCTGGACAGCGAAAGACTCCACCTTCCGCACCTTGCTACCATCCCTGACACGAACGCCACCCTTCAGATCCTTCCACCACTTATAGACCTCCCAAAACCGTACACATCACATGTTGTTGCCATGCACAGAAGAAGATGCATGCGATTTCTTCTTTAATTCCGGGTTCATATATATAACGAACCACTCCTCTTCCTCGTCTCATCGCCAGGCTAGAGCTTCTCCTGTCATTGATAAAGGGTTTCTAGTTTCAGTCATCTACAGGATCGCCTCAACTTCCGAATGCTTCTTCTGACATTGCCACGTACCGCTACAGTCCTCTCAACGTTCATCCCTCCATCCGCCTTAACACGACTCTACGGTTCCCCCGCCTTATCGCCAAAGTCCGAACCTAGTTCAACTTTATTTTATTTTATTTTATTGATCTTGATTTTGGAAAAGAACGGAAGAAGATGGCGAGAAGGAGTATTCAGTTTTTGGGTTCAAAGAAAATGGACGATGGGTATTATATATAAACCATATATATATTTAAATAAATGGGTAAATGTACAGAGAGTGGCGTGCTCCTTTCCATAATTTATGGCGTGATTTCAGGACAAGGTGATGATCTTCCTCAGTTAGGTTAACGCGCGTTTTACCTTAGGGGAATGGGCTTGCGAAAGTTTCAGTGTATTGATTCAACGTTTTGTTTTATATTAGATATTTATTTAGGGTTCCCGTTGTGTACCATTTCGTCCATTTACAGACTGCTAACGACAAAAATAAAAATACCGTTGTGTCGCACAATACCCCACAACCCCAAAAATATAATAATTATATTGTGAAACCCCATCATGCTGATATAGGGTGCAAAATACTCCAAATGAAAAGTAGCTTATTTTGCGAAATAAAAATTACAGTAAAATTCTAAAAATTAAATTATCCCCACATCTCAAAGGTCTTGTCCAAATTTCAAAATCGATATTTAATTATATTAAATTATTGTTATGGTTTAAAAACGATTTCACAGCGTTTTTCTGAAAATTTGAATTGGCCATAACTTAACATCTGTACGATGAAATCTGGATTTTCCTCTTACATTAGAAAATTATCATTTAATCGATTCAATTGTTTCTTGTTTCACAGAAATCTGATTTATATCAGATCCAGTATATTCAATTGAAGTTTAAATCGTAAATTACGAACTGTAGCGTCGTTTTGAGCTCGTTTTAATTAATTTATAAATATATAAATTCGAACTCCATTTTAAATAAATAAATTCGATATAAAATTCATTTATATCACCAAATCTTTATTTAAAATGGATTTTAATATTTGTAATTAACGTTCAAAAATCCGGGACATTACAGAATTACAGAAAGCGTGAGTATTAACTCACATTTGTTTTTATTGATCGATTCGCCTGTTATTTCATTTAATTTGAACTTGCATTTAAAATTAAATGAAGAACCAGCTGCCTAGAATCTCATCTGAACCTGCTCAGCAATGTAGTATTCTTTAGCGCGATTCCAACGAATCCAATTTCTCGTAATTCTGATAATATTCGAATAAGTTATACCAATTATAAATATATGTATTAACCGATTAATTAACTAACTAATTAATAATTATTAAATTTTTAATTACCTTTGGTACTATTACGTGTCATTAAACCTTCCTTAAATATGTCATTAACTTATCAGGTCCACGCGGTTTCTCCTTAACCCATATTCTCTCTCCCCGACCCTTGTTTCTTCTGTTAACCCGCTCCCCTTAACTCTTGTTCGAGCGAAACACCTTGACGCCATCATTTCACCCTCGCCGACCAAGCTACAGACCACCGAAGACCACGTAGTCACCTCCTCCAGAACCGCCAATCCACGTCATCATATTTGTATGCGTTTCATCCTTCCCCTAGACAGATCGCGATGAACAACCTGCTGCCCCTTTTATTCGAAGAACCCATACAAACTCATCCACCGGTGACTTCACTAGTCAACCACCTCCGCCTCATTAGACCCGGGACCACTGCACCAACACCAGACCGACCGCCGTCGAGTCAGCTTCCCTCTCCAATCGGTCTCGTGTCCTCCCTTAGCCTAAAGCCAACCACGCCGATCCAAGATACGAAACAATAATTTTCCAGTCATAGCCAAACTGCGGCCGCCACTGGCCAACTCAGACGACCGCACCACCTCAGACCTCACTGCCACGTCATCCCCTCCATCTTCTCTTCAGACGCCCCCACCACCTCGAGGCCTCCTTCGCTCTCTAATTGGCCAAAACCGATTTCAGTGACCATAAATAATCCCAAAATATAGACGACGTTCAACTCTTCACCCCAACCACCACAGGACTCCGTTCAACTCCATACCATTGCCAAATTAAAGCCCTTACTCCTTACTCCATCTTCCGTTTGGACCGTAACAGCTGAAATCGATCACACCGTCGCCAAAACCAAAAAGAACGTAACATGATTTCTCGCTGTCCAGACTAACTCCGGCCACCACAGGTGTCCGACCATCCCCAAATTTTGTTAGTAGCTTGGCCTCAACATGTACTCCAACTTTCCAATTGGAAGCTCCGATCAATTCTGACCAGAAGTCGAGATATAAATTATTTCGTAAATGAGGGTTTATTTGCAAATTCTCATTGATGTTGGGAGATAGGCTATCGAAATTTTGGTTGAGGGCAGCGTATATATAATTGAATTATATGTTATTTTATTACGATGTGACCAGCGATATTTTTCTCATAGCGACTAACGATTTTTATTTGTGTCTATCGCAATCTCTGAGCGTTGCTTATTCGTTCCTGTGGTCACATACAAACTCCATTCGTGACAAAAATGGATGTCATGGTATAATTCGACGTTACGGTCCTAATGAATCTTGTTTCGTCGAATTCCGAGTCCGTTTTCTAAAATGGTCGATTTATTTACATCTAATTTTGCTACGCTCACAGAATAATCATATTGATGTGAAACATGAAATCTAGCAATCATTAGCTATTACAGTCTTAATAAAATTTGTTTCATCGAAAACGGAGGTTTTTTAAATAATAGCCCTTTTTAAAGGTCCAATTTAAATTAAAATAAATCAATTTTAAAATGCCTCAATATAATAATAAGATATTATAATCAGACATACTAGGGCAGAATTTCATATAATACCACGGGTTGAGTTTCAAGCTAAATCGATATTCAGTAAAATAAAATCCTTTATTTGTATATAATAAATCGTTATATTATGCGAACGAATTCCATGGCGACTATTTGAAAATTTGATTTGGACATAAAATAAAATCTACAATATGAAAACTTGATTTTTCTGCTTCATTAGAAAAATATTACCCAATAGATTCGGACGTTTCTTGTTTTGAAGAAATCCGACTTATATTGGATCTTGTACGATCAATTAAAGTTCAAAACGTAAAATTACGAATGACTGCGTCGTTGCAGCTCGGTTTATAATAAAATTATAAATTAAACGTTCATGCGTCATTTAATAAACGAAGTTGTTAATAAAATTATACATAAACTTAAATAGACACCCTTGTATTGCCAAATCATACAATATTGCAAATCCAGCCAATTCCGACTACTTCGAAAATTAAATAATTATTTTATTATTCAAACTAATAAAATATTCAAAATTATTAAATTCAAACATTTAAAATCCAAATCAACATTTAAAACTATTTTTAAATATTAAATTAAATTGTAAAAATCTAGGTCGTTACATTCCTTCCTCCTTAAAAGAATTTCGTCCCCGAAATTATTAAGGTAGGAAAAATACAAACCCATTATCTTTCAAAAATCTACTTTAGTTAAAATCCGCACTTTCTAAATTTCTAATTAAAAACTAATCCAACTAGTTTTAAATCGAAAAACAAATTCATTCTTGTTAACAAAATTTTCCAAAAAAATTTGAAAATTTTCTAACACCTTAAAATTTGGAATTTTTTAGTAGAGTCTCCCCTGTATGAAGGGAAATCTGTAATATTGCAGGAACAAAAATAAATCCATCTACCTACATAGTCAGAAATATCAAAAATCAAATCTCAAAACCCAAATCAAAAACCCAAAATTTATATTTTGCGTAGGCGTACCTTTTTGCGAGCATTATTATACGATAATCGATAAATTATACTCGAGCTGGATCAATTATTATGCAGTTCTAATCAAATTGGATTCAATTAACTACATAATCCTCTTCGACAGGTTTTAAAGATGAATTAGCTCTTCTGCACCCATTCTCAACTTCAATGAACTTCATTAGTTTTCAAAACAGTGCCAGTTAGATTCAAATATCCATATCATATATTCCAATCAACTCTACACACAATTCAATTCACATGAAATTTCTTGTAACCAATCAATTCCATCCAATTCATTCATTCAAGGTCCCTAGCCCTTTATTTCAATAAGTTCAACTTATTCATTCAAGATTGGTTTCAACCAAGTTTATATCTATATTCATTTCCAATTTATATTTATGCATTCGACCATACAGTCCAAACATTCCATTCAAATCAACATTGGTAAATCTAATTGCCATAATTTAAGAAAATTATTACTTTTACAGCTTTACAAAATATATTAGGCAAAAAAAAATTAATTTTTTTTTGTATCAAATTACAAATAAACGCTCTCGTATATCTACTCAAACTCAATCTAGGATATTACTAATCCCATCTCTATTGAGTTGCGCCACAGAGCCAAGGTTATTCCTAAACCATATGCTCTGATACCAACTGTAGTGACACAGGAATTCAAGTAGGCTTCTCAACCATCCTCTCATTCCCTAAGGCTGCAGGCTAATATCCCACTGTGGCTTACAGAGGTACCTCAGAACTTCTTTTACGGCCAGCCTCTCGACTCGCAACCAAACCACATTTTCAGGACATGTAATGGTAAGAGTCTCATGTTTGCCATCTAACGCGAAGCGAGAACCCCCTATCATGTGTATCAAGCACACAGCAAGCAAGCAATTCTGATATTATTCGAATAAGTTATACAAATTACAAATTTATATATATTAACCAATTGTTTAACTAACTAACTAATTATTATTAAATCTTTAATTACTTTTGATACTGTTACACGACATTAAACCTTCCTTAACCACGTCATCAGCTTATCAGGTCCACGCGGTTTCTCCTTAACCTATATTCTCTCTCCTCAATCCTCGTTTCTTCTGTACACCCACTCACCTTAACTCCTGTTCGAGCAAACACCCTGACGCCATTATCTCACCCTCATCGGCCAAGCAATAGACCACCAGAGACCACGTCGTCACCTCCGCTAGAACCGCCAATCCACGTCATCATATTTTTACGCATTTTCATCCTTCCCCCAGGTCGATCAAGATAAACAGCAAGCTACCCCTTTTATTCGAAGAACCCATACAAATTCAACCACCGGTGACTTCACTAGCCAATCATCGCCGCCTTATTAGACCTGGGACCACCGCACCAACCTCAAACCGACCGTCATTGAGTCGCCTACCCTCTCCAATCAGTCTCGTGTCTTCCCTTAGCCTGTAGGCCCCACGTTGATCCAAGATACGAAGCAATAATTTTTCTGATCATAACCAAACTGTTGTCGCCACTGGCCAACTCAGATGGCCACACCACCTTAGACCTTACCGCCACGTCATCCCCTCCATCTTCTCTTCAGACGCCCTACCACCTCGAGGCCTCCTCCGCCCTATAATTGGCCAAAACCGATTCCAATGACCATAAATAATCCTAAAACACAGACGACGTTCAACTCTTTAACCCGACAACCACAGACCTCCGTTCAACTCCACACTACTGCCAAATTAAAGCCCTTACTCCCTACTCCATCTTCCCTTTGGATCGTGATAGCTGAAATCGATCACACCGCCGCCAAAACCCAAAAGAACGTAACGTGTTTTCTTGTTGTCCAGACCGATTCCGGCGACCACAGGTGTCCGACCACCCCCAAATTTTGTCAGTAGCTTGGCCTCAACACGTACTCTAACTTTCCATTTGGAAGCTCCTACCAATTCTGACCAGAAGTCGAGATATAAATTATTTTGTAAATGAGGGATTACTTGCAAATTCTCATTGATGTTGGGAGATAGGCTGCCGAAATTTTGGTTGAGGGCAGCGTATATATAATTGAATTATATGTTATTTTATTACGATGTGACTAGCGATATTTTTCTGATAGTGACTAACGATTTTTATTCGTGCTTATCGTAATCTCTGAACATTGTTTATTCGTTCTTGTGGTCACATATAAAATCTGTTCATGACGAAAATGGACGTCATGGTATAATTCGATGTTACGGTCCTAATGAATCTTATTTCATCGAATTCCGAGTCTGTTTGCTCAAATGGCGCTCATTTAAGCTCAAATAGTCGATTTATTTACATTTAACTTTCTACGCTCATAGAATAACTCCAATTGACGCAAAACTTGAAATCTAGCAATTATTAGCTATTATGGTCTTAATAAAATTTGTTTCGTCGAAAACGGAGTTTGTTTGAATAATATCCCTTTTTAAGGTCCAATTTAAATTAAAATAAATCAATTTTAAAATACCTCAATATAATAATAATAAAATATTATAATCGGACATACTTGAACAGAATTTCATATGATACCAAAATAAAATAACTCGGGTTGTGTTTCAAGCTAAATCGATATTCAATAAAATAAAAATCCTTTATTTTTATATAATAAATCGTTATATTATGTAAACGAATTTCATTGCGACTATTTGAAAATTTGATTTGGGTATAAAATAAAACCTACAGCATGAAAACTTGATTATTCTACTTCATTAGAAAAATACTACCCAATAGATTCAGATGTTTCTTATTTCGAAGAAATCCGACTAATATTGGATCCTGTACAATCAATTAAAGTTCGAAACGTTAAATTACGAACTATCGCGCCGCTGCAGCTCGTTTTATAATAAAATTATAAATTAAACGTTCAATCGTCATTTAATAAAAAAACTATTAATAAAATTAAATATAAACTTAAATAAATACCGTTATATTGCCAATCATACAATATTGTAAATCCAGCCAATTCCGACTATTTCAAAAATTAAATTATTATTTAAACTAATAAAATATCCAAATTTATTAAATTCAAACCATTTAAAATTCAAATCAACATTTAAAAATATATATTAAATTAAACAGTAAAAATATGGGTCGTTACACCAGAACTACTAAACAAAACAAAAAACCAGAAATTGCGACTATCTCGGTCGTAGCTAGATTTTCGTCCAGTCTCCAAACTCGAATCAACGGACTCCACCATATGTCGTTTTCATGCTCTTTACGACGAGATCACCAACGTACTATGGGGAAAGACATAATTGGTCAGAAACCCGAACTCAACATATGCCAACTCTTAGTCGCTTAAAGCCTGTTTTATGTAATTAGGCCCACGACTAATTTCATCGTCGAAATAAATTAAAATCGAGTATTGAAGATGAAAAAAACAGAAAAGAAAGTCGAATTACGTCCTCTCACGAGTGTTCTAGTTTTACTAATTCCTATGATCATTTAACCTAAGCTTTGATACCAAATGTAACACCCCACATCTTTCTACGCCCGAATTTCGACAAAAATCAAAACTTGAACACAACCAAGTATGAAGTGTGTATATCTGGTACCTGCAATAAATGAGCATGAGCTTAATCAGAGTATGATAAGACAACTCTTAGTGGAAAAAAAATAGGATAAACTAGTATTTACTCAAGCAACTACCTTTTTCAAACTAAGTCGCTTTGCCAATACCGAGCATGAGAGAGAACGAGAACTAAAAGCCAAACTTAGACACCTGTGAGAACCCAACCTTCACTAGAAAACCTGGGTGGTTGTAATGAGGAGGGGGTCAAGAATACAAGATTCTGGTGAACAAGAAATGTACAACACATATTATATTACACAGATGCATCCCGTTTGGTTTAACCCAAGATGTATGACTACCAAGGTTAGTGATTCTAGCCTAACCTTGTAAATGTATACACACAACTTTACTACTCTTTTAAAAGTAGTATTCCCAAAGTATAATAGCGAGATAGGACGTTTACGCACACTTTTGTGAAGCCTTTATACCAGGTTATGGCTGGTTATTTAATTGAGTTTAGACCCCTAATTACGGGGTTTTTATATATGTACTTTCATTTACTCTTATTATTCCTCGAAGATTTATCTAACATTAACATAAACTAGAGGGCACTAGCCACGGGCCCGACTTGTTAAGGCCTCCGTTGTTCACGCATATACCCTTACCCCGCATAAGGTGAGAGACAGTATTTTATCATTCGCTATACTTCTAGTTGACCTTATTAAATAACCCCCTTAGTTGCTTATTACTCCCCATAGGATATGTAGTCATATCTGATGTTTTAGTTTCCAGGTTTGGGTACACACACCTGCCATTTAAGACCCCTAAACTGAAAGACCTATTCCCAGGTGGACTCTTCAACCACAACCGCTTAAGACCCAGGAAGCGGACAATACGTGAAGGTTATTGGTTCGTATGACCCCATCAGCCTTTAAAATCTTTCCCTATTTGGGATAAAGCGGGCCACGTTATTAAGTCATTTCTGTTTAGTCCCTCTACACAGAAATGTTATGCGCACACGATTCATTATCATCACGGATTTATATGGTTAATAATATTTTACATTATAAACCTACTAAGTTCAACTCTAAAGTTTAAATCATAAATTCTATGTTAACTAGTATAAAAAGGAAAGTTATGTCTCCTTACCCTAAGATATTTAATTACCTTCCCTAATTGGACTTAATATTTAAACAACAATCAAAACCCATTAATTCCCTTTTTCATCATTTATTTCCATTTCTTGGTTTATTGCCCTTATATGACCATAACAGTCATATTTCACTAAGACAACCCTTTTTATCTGTACCAAGGTATCTATTTGTTGTGCCCCAACAGACAATTACTATTCTTATTTATTTATTTAATGGTTGACTATTATATATATATATACACATATATATATATGCACTAGCCTCCTCACATTAAGATGACTACTTGTGGATGCCGGATTTGTCAGTCGGTTCAGGGTAGACATCTACCACAAGTTGACTTAACTTTGTGCCTTGGTACATTTATGTTTATGCATTAAACCCCTTACATTAAGTTGACTACCTGTGGTTGCTGGATTTGCCTGTTGGTTCCATGCAGGCTTATACCACAAGTTGAGCTTAACATCGTGTCTAAACGCGGTTATAATTCAAATTTCCTAATTTGGAGTGTACAACATTAATCCTAATTAATTTAAGGAATTGTAATCATTATCCTATTTTTTTTACTTTCCACAAATCAACATTGGTTACAATTGTTATTTATTGATTTGCGCTCCTATTAATAACAATTAATTATATTGATTGCTACAAATGGTCACCACAAATATATTAATTCAATATGGATTACATTTACATAGAATTCCATCATTGAACCTCATCCAAACATTCCAACATTCAACATAATGTATATTTTTTATCGTTTTACGCTGCTTTTGATGGACAATGTATATATTTATATTTTTTGTTTTAGTGCAGTCAACGTAATTATTATTGTTTTTATTATTATAATTATTCTTGTTTTTAAATGATTTGGTTTAATCAATAACCAAACATTCCTTTTTGTATTCAATCTTCCCAAAAGGTTTCAAATCTCCCAAAAGACTATTAGCTGTAATCATTATAAATAATGAATAATTAGTGGAATTGACATATTTCCAAATCACAAGAAATATATGTAAATATATAATTTGGAATAGTTAATGCAAATTATGCACAAATATACATATATATATATATACGTACATCTGCACCACTTTTCACTTTTAATCCTTTTTATCATATCCCTTGTGATTTCAAAATAATGCCTTTTTATTCAAAAGGAGGAAAACAACATATTTACAATGGTTAAGCCAAAACCCAACAATATTGAATACAGACAAGCATATTTCTTCTAATATTACAATCACATAATTTACCAATTGCATTTTTTTTACCTAAATTCACATGCTTTATTATTTAACACTAAACTAAAGATCTGGAATTTAACTACATCTAATTAGTGTTTAATGGGACTGATTTCCAGATCTACAGTGTTATGCAACAACTACAACATATTTTACAACATAACTATAGGAACATGTGTGAACAAGTTTAAGAATCCTACAATTGATCTTATTCATAACCACAACTTAAAATTCACAAATTCTAACAATGTTTATAACTAGATCTGAGGGTTTTCAATACTTAAATGAACAGACCTGATAGAAAATAGGCATAAGAAATTAGATCTAATTCGAATGAAATAGATAAGTTATTATAACTGTATTCGTAAATTCCCCACTCACCTTATAGCATCCAAATCCAAAGTTTGAACCCTTTTTAGGCCTACAATGCCCAAATTCTTATAAACCTACAATTTATCTAGAAAGGGGAAAGTTCCAGATCTGTAGAGATGTAAGAAAATGGTTTGTTTGTATGAATATATTTTTATGAATATATTTTTATTTTAGAAATTTGGTTTGGAGAAGGAGGAAAATGGCAGAGCTCTGCTTCTCCTACAGATTTGTGTGGAAATGAATGACGCCTTACCCTTTATTTAGGGATGGAATTGGCCTTGAACTGCTGGATTAGTTTTAATTTATATCTGCCCATCCATTTCATATATATTATAACCCAAACCTTATAAAACCTAGAAGTCACTGGGCAAACTGGCGCCCAGTAGGTCGACCGGCCTGGGCCATCAGATGCCCAGGTCGGCTAGTTATACAAGGTGTAATATATATTTAAATTTTGATTTATTTATTTTCCATTCATTTTCGTATTTCGTCTGTAGCTTTTTCCATACGGACTCCGTTCGCGAATGTAACGACCTACATTTTTGACCGTTCAAATCGACAATAAGCCACACATGTCGACCCAAACAAATCGCAAATGCAGGTAGTTATTGGGAAAAGAAGAAAAAGAAAGAAAGAAGAGAAAAACAATAACAGAATCTCACAGCGGAAGGACAACATATAATAAACAAATAGCAGTTAAAAAGCAGTTGAAATGTATACTGTGATTATAACATTCAATGATTATCAGTGTTACATATACATACGGATGTACATAATAAGCAGCGGAAATAAATGCAGTGGTTAAACCACACTCATAATAGATATATACGCCAAACTTCGTCTTCGTCCTCCAAGGCAAGGGAATCTTCGCTAACTGCAACATCTGCTGACCCGAGCATATTGCAAAAAAAAAACACACAACAAACACTCGGATCAGCACTAAATCATCTCATATTAGTCAAATCAAAATACGAAATAACATCAGTATCATGGGTGCAGTAACTCAGGAGATATTACGGGATTTTTCTATCTCTTGAGGATCCGTTAAACTAATACATACATAGATAATACGCTATTATGATAGTGTCTACTCAGTAAAGTATAAATACTGAAAATAGCGTAAGCGGGATTACATTTTTACCCTTACACCGTTCATAATACCGTAGTCTATACAGTACCGTAAACCCAACCAAACACGGATGGCATCAAAGGGCACTCCATAGGTACGATACAAATCAAAATCGTAGGGGCTCGATAAGGATAAATATGACAAGGCACTCGAGGCAATGCCCAGGGTAGGATTCTACCAATCGCACTCCCGGACCGGTGGTAACGCATAGCAGCCACTACCGCCCACCTCGGAACACACTCCCAAAATCATAAATGGGCCCAAATCATCATCATCATAGTCATAGAAATATTATCGAAGAAGTGTGTCCGATCAAAGGTGCTACCTCAATTAGTCACGGTATAGCTCCTGTTTTAGTCATTTCAATTCTGACCCGAAGGTCAGGGCTATTTCGTCATCGTTCGTCTTCTACGATTCAATAATCGCCTCCAAGTCATCATACTCATTCTGGATACGTCATAACGTTCACAGTTGTCAAAGTGGTATCGGCACTGACAGAGAGTATGCCTTATGTCGATTCCGGTCACTTTAACAACCAACGCTTACATCTTTCACATCGGTCGGTTCTTTTTCTATTTGATAAAGGTTCGCTTTCATATCAAAATATCATCTTCTGCTTTGAACCCAATTTATATTCAAACAAATAAAATTTTCATATCGACATATCATAATCATATCCAAACCGATTATATTCTAAAACTAGAATTTATTTCATATCATTATATTATAATCATATAATATTTCAAAAACGACTTATATTCAAATAGAATATAATTTATCTCAAAGATTTCAATTTATCACGGATTCTTATCTCAACCTCATTTGAACCAGCGGTTCAAACTCAAGCATTTCCATTCAGAAGAAATTTATAATTTCAAATACTTGTAAACTAAATGTTTATATTAATAATAATAAATTTTATATAAATAAATATATAGATATATATATAGAATATAATAATTAAAATAAACCAGTAATTTAAATATTATATATACTTTAAATAAGGTTTACTAGAAAATTTTGAAAAATGAATTATATGGAAAAATTATTTAAAATACAATGGTTATAAGTAAAGGTAAATAATAAATTTAAAGCAAGAATAATTATTTGGAATCCAATGCATAAATATATTTAAAATAAATTTCTCTAATCAAAATCTTTTCTTCCTTCCAAATTTCAAATACTTGAATCTATCCTCCGGTCTCAACGGAGTTCATTTAATTCTATATCCCGTTTCAACCCCGTCCAAACAACTATTTGATTACAAGAGTTAAAGCATATATTCAAACTGAGTTAAAACAACTCAGATACCCTCGATTTCCAAATTTCCCAAAAATTAGATTCCATAAGAATTTATTTCCTTCTAGTCCAAACTCTTAATATGACAAGATTTTTAAATCATATTCAAATCCCACTTTAAATATTTCCACTTTGTTTTGGAAAATTCCTTTAACCCTTTTTAATCAACATCCCATTTCAGAATCTTTAAAGAATTGAATTATCGAGTATCGACACATTATTTTAAATGAAATTCTATCAAATAAAATTTCAAATATTTAAAATCATTTAACCAACCGATGTCTGTATATAATTTTCTATCCAATGGCCAAGTGATTTAAAATTTAATTTCTCGATATTTCAGGAATGGTTCTATCATTTCAATCCAAATCAGGGTCACAGAGATTTATCATTTCACTCCGTGTTCTTAATTTATTTTATCGATAAACCCCGGGTTCATTAGATGCCCGTAACATCAAGGGTAAATGGGATTTATCTCTAAAATCAACATAAAATAAAATATACTGAAATAAAGAGCATTAGCAACGTCAATATAAATTTCAGTAATAAATTTCAACCAACATCCATCGCAATCCATTTCATTCAATTGATCAGCATTAACTGTTTCAGGGTTTGGCAAGGTTCAAAATTCAACTATAATTTAAATCAAATTAAATAACTAATTATTGACTAAATTTGAATATTTACACCCTTGCATGTCAAATTTAGCAACACATCAACAAACCAACACAACCATGCAACCAAACTTATTTCATAATTTAATTCAATAAATATGGGAATAATTCAGTATTTCGTGAGTGGAAAAATCACTCACCTTTGGGTCCTTAGTGGATCGAACGTCCAACCAAGAGCCAAAATTTTACATTCTCCAAACGCAGCCAGGTTAGTGCCAAAACGTCCGCAATTCCACCACGATCCCAACGCAACAAACCGCGTCCAAATCCGAGTTAAAACGAAAGAGTTATTAGCGTTTCACTATTTGAAGTTTATATATAAATAAATAAAAAATAGATTTCCTACCACTCAGAAGCTGACACATCAGCAGGCCTCACTTTTCTTCCCGCTCAAGCCTATCGCGTTGCTCCAGCATCCGCACGAAGGAACCCATCAGCACCCAAACTTGACCGCTCCTAGCCATCGATTCCGGCCACGGTAGGACTTCCGACCACCTTCATTCGAACCACCATGACGAGCCGCCTCCAGAGGCACCTTCGCCTGCACCTCCGGTGCCTTCCACTGCCGCAGATGAGGCCATGAACGGAAGGGGTTTTAAACCCTAAAACCCGAATTCCAACCTCCACAAGGCACGATAAACTCTCCGACCACTTCCGTTCAACTCGTATTGATCTTCTCCACGATACCCAGAAGACGGTTTCTCCGATTAAGCCTTAAATCGGAAACCCTAATTCAAACCCTAGGGTTACGAAATTCCTGAGCTTTGACCGAAAATTCTGACCAAACCGTTCAATGCATGTCACAACAAACTGTAGATCTGAGCTCTACTAGTTGAGAGCTTCGAAATGGTATATAATACTCTAGGGTTTGAAGAGATTTGATTTTCAAGATGAAAATTTTATTTCCTAGGGTTTTGAAAAATCATTTCTGCCATTAGAGAGAAATAAAGGAGGAAAGTATACGTATAAGTGAAGAAAATGGACTGGTGGGATAAAGTGGATTTTATTTATATAAAATTATATGGTCCAAACATTAGAAACAACTAATTATCGTCTTACACTGATTTCTTTCATATTTTCTCTCGTACGGTCAAATGGTAAGTCGGATTGTAACGCAAATTGAAATCCTATAATAATTCACCGTTCCGGTTCTGATGGCGCCAGTTTCGTCGAATTCCGAGACAGTCGCCAAAATTATTAATTTCCACCGTTACTTAAATAAATAAATAAATAAATAAATTATTCAATTAACTGTTTAAATTCAAATTTAAATATTTATAAATTTTCATTTAATCCAAATTTTGACTTAAACAAATTTTTATAAATAAATTTCACACATTTTAAATCTAAATTTGATTACTTAAATCTCTGATTTGAATTTCATTTATTATTTCTCAACTTAGAATCCTCCATTTACAAATTTAAATTTGAATTTCCAATTTGAACTAAATAACTCAAGTCATTTAAATAAATAAATTATGAATTTCCAAATTTCACCAATTCTAAGTATAAACCAAATTTAAAAATCTATTTATACTCCTTTCAAATAATCATCATCATTATAATCAACTAAAATTTGATTTTCTCTAATATTATTCAATTTTATTTATTTAAAATTCGAAAATTAAATATATAGAAAATATGGGATGTTACATTCTCCCCCACTTAAAAATCTTTTCGTCCTCGAAAAGAGAACGAAACGATATTAAGCACATCTATTTCAAATCCATACTTAAAACAGTATTTACAAAAATAAGTATATAGTTGTAAAACTCACAAATTTTTCTAACTCCCGAAATCACGAAAAATTTCGGCAGCATCTCCTTTGTACGGAGAGGTCCGGAAAATTACAATGCATCATATATACTCAAATATTCATCTCATCGTTCGATGAGGCATCCCAAAATGGGGAAAACCAAAATATAAAACCATAAACTATGTAACATAACTACGTACCTCGATTAGCGTTTATTTGCAAATTTTATTTACCTTAGCGTTTAGCGTTTTAGCGCAAGCGAGCTCCGAAGCATAGTGCGACTTCCTTACACCTGCTACATACTCATACACACATATGTATTAAGCATATATACCATAAAGAGCAAGCGTATACAACTTACACAACATATACTAAGCATTTCAACCTCAAAACCAAAATACTCATAAGAGGTCAGCGAACAAATCAACGATTATCACCCTATAAATGATGGGATTTGACTAAAAGACACGGCAAATTTGTAGCGTTTGTTTCAGGCTTTCCGAATTGTCCGGATTCGTCGAATTCGGATAATTCGTTCTAAAGTTATGCTCATTTTAGTGAAGGCGAACACCTCAGCCCGTACACTGAAAAATGCAGATCTGAGTTGTTCAACCCAGTTTTTAACCCTTTAAACATCAAAATTTTACCTAGCATATAAAAAAAAAGTTTTAGTTTAGATCTGGGGCTTTCCAAATTGTACTCGCATATCGAAATCCGAGCTCCGTTAGGGAGTTATGATCAAAACAATATAGGTATTCAGTTCAGATTTTTACTTTCTGCGCACTCAACTACAACTAGTTCTTGGTTTTGAACCTAATGGACTTGAAAATTAGGCAATGCACTATTAACAAAAGTTTTAGCTCGGTTTCTTAGGTTTCCAAAAAGTCTGGAGTTGTCGAATTCCGATCAGCCCATCAAAGTTATGGCCCTTTTGTTTCAGCTTATCTAATATTTCAGGTTCACGAAATATCGATTTATTTTATTTGAAGTTTAAACGCTTTTGATTCCAATAATTTTGTAAATCTTTAACACTTCAATTTGTTATCACTTCATTTCTCGAGAAATAGATTCACATTCGATTGCTTATTATTGTTTTTTTTTTCGATGTATTTTTTTTCTCTTTCTTCTTCTTTCGTTTTCATTCCAAGCATTTAATTACACTTAAGATTTGAATTCATTTTAAAATTTTCCGAACTAACTCGATAATACCAAATCATTAACTCATTAACCTTGATCAATTTACCAAATTCGTTCGATATTCAAATTAAACAATTCAGCCCTCGGTTTTATATCTGCTATATCTTATTTCATGTCTCAATTCCTGGTTTGTTTCACTTCCTTGTACCTCATTCCCATTAACGTGGGTCAACCCATCACATTTTCATGACTTACTCTTATTACTCCCTTTTATACTACATGAACGTCGTTTCATTTAGTTAACTTCAAACCCAAAGGTCAAGGTTTAAGGTCAGTTATAGTTTTATATAACTATCCTTTTTCTTTCGTTTCCGAAATTTCGTTTTACTTACCAAATCCACCAATATAGATCCAATATCGGCTTATTTAATCCTTTTCAATTGATTTCGTTTCATCAAATCCATCTCCAGGTTATGTTTTATTCTTATATCTCTTTTCAATATTTCCAAATCACTTACTATGATTTTATATCAATTATTAAAAATTTTATTAAAATTTTTTATCGATATTTCAGTCGGTTTTCAATAACGGCCACCGAACTGCGGTCATAGCGACCTTTTCCAAATTCGATTTTGACATATTTGCAGATCTAACCGTTAGATTTCAAATCTCTCATATTCATTGGAAAGCTCTTTTCGATACGAACCCAACGGTTCCGGTTTTAGGAAAATCCGACGGTCGGATCTCCCGCTAAGTCCATTCAAAGTAAATGGTCGAAATTCGCGAACGGTCGCTGCGCGGCGCGTTCTATTCCAACCATATATATATTTCCTCGACAAGTCTTCGTTCCCTTATTTTCAAAACTTAAAGTTTCAAGTGATTCAGGATTTGTTTTCAAATCCAATTCATTTAGCATGACTCAAACTAAATTTTTATTTCCACGTACATCAATTCACCATTTAATTCCTTATCTCAATTTATCGACCACTCATACTCATTAACACACAATTCTTTCAATTCCCTTTCGACTAACTTAACCCATTTATAAATTAACCAAGCCATGGGTCATTACCATTATTACCCAACCTAATCCTTTAATCTATTTTAGTTAACTATAGATGAATTTCATTTCACGGTTAATTTAAATTTCTTTAATACTTTTTATCGACCAAACTTAGGATTTGTTTAACCTTAATTATCATCCACATTTAAGAGTTTAAACGACAATTTCCTTCTCTAACCTCTTAAGTCCATTTCCTGGTTTAAAATCACAAATTCTAAGGAATCGATTTCCTTTAGCACATGAGTTAATATTACAAGCTGAGGTAAACTTAAACTTAGATCCTGAGCTTATAAACTAAGTTTTCAAATAACATATGAACTTATACCATTTTAGAGAAAACAAAAACCAAGTCATAAAAGTTTTAAATCCAATTTTTTTTTATTTAAGAAAGAGTATAAAATTTTCAATTCTTGTTCAATCTTAACTCATTTTTTTATATCATATACTTACACTCTTATACAAACTAATATTATAGAAATTTAAATCCAAAATATCATTTTTAAACCATTTATGAAAATACGGGTGGTCTCCCCACTCCGATACTTCAGAATAAAAGTCGATAATGCGTGCACTCATTACCGAAGTCATTTCTGATGTTCTGAGAAGGGATTACACACTTATTCCCTTAAAAATCTTTTGAACCATTCCTTTCGATGATACTTATAATACTATATTATTTCAAAATTCGACAAACTATTTCAAAAGTACCCCAGGATCAAGTTTCAAGGTCATTCCTATTTTAATCAAAAACATTCTCACCTAATGATACTTAAAGGTATCATTTCATTTTCAAATATTTCTAAGACCATTAAATTTTCTTATTAGATTTACTATCGAATCAACCGAAATAGGTATTAACTTAATATTACCCCCTACTAAAACGAATACATATATACTTTGAACCAATAATATGTACTTGATAAATTTTAAAATAAACTCGAAAACCATATTAAGTCGATCCGTTCTAATCGATTATTTAGAAAGTCCTATCGAATCTATGGCGTCCTATATATCGACCAGAATCCATAAATATTCAACAAAACAAGCCAACACGATATAAACCAATTTATATCAAAATACAAGTACGCTCTCTCATATTACTCAAACTCATTCTAGGGCGCTACTAACCCTATCTCTAACGAGTTAATTCCCAACAGAGCCAAGGTTATCGCTAACCATCGCTCTGATACCAAATGTAACGACCCACATTTTTGACCGTTCAAATCGACAATAAGCCACACATGTCGACCCAAACAAATCGCAAATGCAGGTAGTTATTGGGAAAAGAAGAAAAAGAAAGAAAGAAGAGAAAAACAATAACAGAATCTCACAGCGGAAGGACAACATATAATAAACAAATAGTAGTTAAAAAGCAGTTGAAATGTATACTGTGATTATAACATTCAATGATTATCAGAGTTACATATACATACGGATGTACATAATAAGCAGCGGAAATAAATGCAGTGGTTAAACCACACTCATAATAGATATATACGCCAAACTTCGTCTTCGTCCTCCAAGGCAAGGGAATCTTCGCTAACTGCAACATCTGCTGACCCGAGCGTATTGCAAAAAAAAAAACACACAACAAACACTCGGATCAGCACTAAATCATCTCATATTAGTCAAATCAAAATACGAAATAACACCAGTATCATGGGTGCAGTAACTCAGGAGATATTACGGGATTTTTCTATCTCTTGAGGATCCATTAAACTAATACATACATAGATAATACGCTATTATGATAGTGTCTACTCAGTAAAGTATAAATACTGAAAATAGCGTAAGCGGGATTACATTTTTACCCTTACACCGTTCATAATACCATAGTCTATACAGTACCGTAAACCCAACCAAACACGGATGGCATCAAAGGGCACTCCATAGGTACGATACAAATCAAAATCGTAGGGGCTCGATAAGGATAAATATGACAAGGCACTCGAGGCAATGCCCAGGGTAGGATTCTACCAATCGCACTCCCGGACCGGTGGTAACGCATAGCAGCCACTACCGCCCACCTCGGAACACACTCCCAAAATCATAAATGGGCCCAAATCATCATCATCATCATAGTCATAGAAATATTATCGAAGAAGTGTGTCCGATCAAAGGTGCTACCTCAGTTAGTCACAGTATAGCTCCTGTTTTAGTCATTTCAATTCTAACCCGAAGGTCAGGGCTATTTCGTCATCATTCGTCTTCTTCGATTCAATAATCGCCTCCAAGTCATCATACTCATTCTGGATACGTCATAACGTTCACAGTTGTCAAAGTGGTATCGACACTGACAGAGAGTATGCCTTATGTCGATTCCGGTCTCTTTAACAACCAACGCTTACATCTTTCACATCGGTCGGTTCTTTTTCTATTTGATAAAGGTTCGCTTTCATATCAAAATATCATCTTCTGCTTTGAACCCAATTTATATTCAAACAAATAAAATTTTCATATCGACATATCATAATCATATCCAAACCGATTATATTCTAAAACTAGAATTTATTTCATATCATTATATTATAATCATATAATATTTCAAAAACGACTTATATTCAAATAGAATATAATTTATCTCAAAGATTTCAATTTATCACGGATTCTTATCTCAACCTCATTTGAACCAGCGGTTCAAACTCAAGCATTTCCATTCGGAAGAAATTTATAATTTCAAATACTTGTAAACTAAATGTTTATATAAAATAATAATAATAATAATAATAAATTTTATATAAATAAATATATAGATATATATAAAGAATATAACAATTAAAATAAATCAGTAATTTAAATATTATATATACTTAAAATAAGGTTTACTAGAAAATTTTGAAAAATGAATTATAAGGAAAAATTATTTAAAATACAATGGTTATAAGTAAAGGTAAATAATAAATTTAAAGCAAGAATAATTATTTGGAATCCAATGCATAAATATATTTAAAATAAATTTCTCTAATCAAAATCTTTTCTTCCTTCCAAATGTCAAATACTTGAATCTATCCTCCGGTCTCAACGGAGTTCATTTAATTCTATATCCCGTTTCAACCCCGTCCAAACAACTATTTGATTACAAGAGTTAAAGCATATATTCAAACTGAGTTAAAACAACTCAGATACCCTCGATTTCCAAATTTCCCAAAAATTAGATTCCATAAGAATTTATTTCCTTCTAGTCCAAACTCTTAATTTGACAAGATTTTTAAATCATATTCAAATCCCACTTTAAATATTTCCACTTTGTTTTGGAAAATTCCTTTAACCCTTTTTAATCAACATCCCATTTCAGAATCTTTAAAGAATTGAATTATCGAGTATCGGCACATTATTTTAAATGAAATTCTATCAAATAAAATTTCAAATATTTAAAATCATTTAACCAACCGAAGTCTGTATATAATTTTCTATCCAATGGCCAAGTGATTTAAAATTTAATTTCTCGATATTTCAGGGATGGTTCTATCATTTCAATCCAAATCAGGGTCACAGAGATTTATCATTTCACTCCGTGTTCTTAATTTATTTTATCGATAAACCCAGGGTTCATTAGATGCCCGTAACATCAAGGGTAAATGGGATTTATCTCTAAAATCAACATAAAATAAAATATACTGAAATAAAGAGCATTAGCAACGTCAATATAAATTTCAGTAATAAATTTCAACCAACATCCATCGCAATCCATTTCATTCAACTGATCAGCATTAACTGTTTCAGGGTTTGGCAAGGTTCGAAATTCAACTATAATTTAAATCAAATTAAATAACTAATTATTGACTAAATTTGAATATTTACACCCTTGCATGTCAAATTTAGCAACACATCAACAATCCAACACAACCAGGCAACCAAACTTATTTCATAATTTAATTCAATAAATATGGGAATAATTCAGTATTTCGTGAGTGGAAAAATCAATCACCTTTGGGTCCTTAGTGGATCGAACGTCCAACCAAGAGCCAAAATTTTACATTCTCCAAACGCAGCCAGGTTAGTGCCAAAACGTCCGCAATTCCACCACGATCCCAACGCAACAAACCGCGTCCAAATCCGAGTTAAAACGAAAGAGTTATTAGCGTTTCACTATTTGAAGTTTATATATAAATAAATATAAAAAAAAATAGATTTCCTACCACTCAGAAGCTGACACAACAACAGGCCTCACTTTTCTTCCCGCTCAAGCCTATCGCGTTGCTCCAGCATCCGCACGAAGGAACCCATCAGCACCCAAACTTGACCGCTGCTAGCCATCGATTCCGGCCATGGTAGGACTTCCGACCACCTTCATTCGAACCACCATGACGAGCCGCCTCCAGAGGCACCTTCGCCTGCACCTCCGGTGCCTTCCACTGCCGCAGACGAGGCCATGAACGGAAGGGGTTTTAAACCCTAAAACCCGAATTCCAACCTCCACAAGGCACGATAAACTCTCCGACCACTTCCGTTCAACTCGTATTGATCTTCTCCACGATACCCAGAAGACGGTTTCTCCGATTAAGCCTTAAATCGGAAACCCCTAATTCAAACCCTAGGGTTACGAAATTCCTAAGCTTTGACCGAAAATTCTGACCAAACCGTTCAATGCATGTCACAACAAACTTTAGATCTGAGCTCTACTAGTTGAGAGCTTCGAAATGGTATATATTACTCTAGGGTTTGAAGAGATTTGATTTTCAAGATGAAAAATTTATTTCCTAGGGTTTTGAAAAATCATTTCTGCCATTAGAGAGAAATGAAGGAGGAAAGTATACGTATAAGTGAAGAAAATGGACTGGTGGGATAAAGTGGATTTTATTTATATAAAATTATATGGTCCAAACATTAGAAACAACTAATTATCGTCTTACACTGATTTCTTTCATATTTTCTCTCGTACGGTCAAACGGTAAGTCGGATTGTAACGCAAATTGAAATCCTATAATAATTCACCGTTCCGGTTCTGATGGCGCCAGTTTCGTCGAATTCCGAGACAGTCGCCAAAATTATTAATTTCCACCGTTACTTAAATAAATAAATAAAATTAATTATTCAACTAACTGTTTAAATTCAAATTTAAATATTTATAAATTTTCATTTAATCCAAATTTTGACTTAAACAAATTTTTATAAATAAATTTCACACATTTTAATTCTAAATTTGATTACTTAAATCTCTGATTTGAATTTCATTTATTATTTCTCAACTTAGAATCCTCCATTTGCAAATTTAAATTTGAATTTCCATTTTGAACCAAATAACTCAAGTCATTTAAATAAATATATTATGAATTTCCAAATTTCACCAATTCTAAGTATAAACCAAATTTAAAAATCTATTTATACTCCTTTCAAATAATCATCATCATTATAATCAACTAAAATTTGATTTTCTCTAATATTATTCAATTTTATTTATTTAAAATTCGAAAATTAAATATATAGAAAATATGGGATGTTACAGCGAAACTCCAAACATGAAAGTTGACCAGAATTCCAAGATGAACGCATTGGTTAAAGTCTTGTAGCCAAATTCCATCATTTGTAGAAATTCCTATTTTTGAGATTATAGTAATTAATTTATATAGCCAAAATTCTAGGTTGTTACAAAAATAGTCAATTTCATTAGGAGGGAGGATGAAAGCTCTAAGGAGTTGGTTTGGGAAGCTCATGATGTTCGAGTTTGTACCCAGCGCAGAAGGATATCCTGCTATGTAGGTACAAGTTGTGGCAATGTATGTATTGATAGTCATCCCCATTTCTTTGAGTGCTTCCTCGATGAGGAGAAGGGAAATGATATAACAAATTTAGATATGCCTTCCACTAATGGTGTTTCCATATGTGTGGTTTTCCGGCATCGAGGTTTCGTTGTTCCATCTGATCTTATGCGTTTAGGGATGGAATGGGATTGGGACTCGAGATAAATCATTTGCTTATCTTGATATGACTTACCATGTCGAGGGCTAATTGGACTATATGTGTGGAACTTTCCATGTTTGATTGTCGAAGATTAATATTGTAGATGACTGCAACACTCGTAAAGTATAGTTTCAGACCTCGAGGTGGTGAGCGATATAGCATAGGTTGTTCCTACTTGCCAATTTACATGGTTTATCAAAATTTAGATCTGATCGAGTATGTATGCTTGTTAGCTATATTGTTTATATTGATTTCTTTATGCTTAATCAACTTGGTACTTGTGATTTGATATTAAATTTGGTAAGTGGGTACAAAACATAAGTGGTTGTGAAAGATTGTTGGTGACAATAGTCGGCTAGAACATTTGTCTATCCAGTAATGAGTCATGATTACCAATAGTGGGCAGAGACCATGATTTTTGGTAGATGAGTCACTTATGGTTGGACAATTCGAGGGTGGGGACTTTGAGTTTTTTAGTAGAGAGTCATCTTTTGAGCTTAAACTTGATAGTATCAGACACATTCGATGAACTAACTAGAATACCACCATGATTGAGTTAAGTTCCATATCAATCTGATTTCAGATTTTGAACCAGTATTCAAGACCCTATGACATATAGTACCCATGAAGGGGGAGATAAGCATTCCTTTGTAGCTTGTTGAATCATCTATGTGGTGTTAAGGTGTTCTCTCAGTTGGACTTTCCAAAGGAATTTAACTAGCGAAGAGTAATTGGATGGAATGAGCTGGTTACAATGTTTACACATTGCTTTAATTTTGATTGGTTGGTTTTCCCATTTGGATTGACCAATGAGTCAACATATTTTGTTGGTCTCTTGGTCAATGTTTTGAGATAACGCTTGGATAAGTTATGCTTGTGCTACCGGATCATATTTGGCCGTTCCATTGATGAAGAGAAAACATAAGGCATAGATAATGTTGCGTTGTTGGTGTTGAGAAATCATCATTGAATGATTTGGTTTTGAAAAATCACTTTAGGCTAAGGGAAGCGAGATGCTTGGGTCGTATTGCCTTGTGTAGGATGTCATTATCGATCTATAAAGGTTAAAAAAATTTGAAGTTTAAAGTAGACCCAAGGAAAGCTTCAGATTAGAAGAGTCATTGAGAAGTTTGTGAGTGTATCGACATCACACATTCTTGAGAGAGCGTGGAGTCGATAGCATCAACTTGTTAGTATTCCTCAGGCAGATGTGGTGTTGATGCTGAAAGGAAGGATTTCATATCTTTAATCGATGACCAAAATTGCATAAGTAGTGTCCGACTTCCGATTCGAAGTCGGTGGGTATGGAGTTCGTTTTGGAGACTTGGAAACACTAATTATTAGGGAATGAGCAAGAGTTGTTTAATGATGTCGCATCACTGGATTTTATCTTTTTTGAAAGTGTTCTCGGCCATCATCAATAGCGATAGTTGTAGATCCTAGTGCAGTTGTTGTGTTTGGGTTGGAAAGGTACCAGTTTAGGAGTTATATCCATTAGTGGGCATTTCTAGTATTAAATACTAGTTATTACTCTTGATTGGAAGTGATGTATGAACATGACCGAGGTGGTTGGTTCTGTATAATAAGTGGTGTTTGTTCCCACCATCGTTAGAGGAGATTGACTGGACATTCATCCCTAGATTGATAAATGGTTAGTTAGTTAATCTGGATAGAAAATGTCAAGTAGGCCCCTAATAATATTCGAAATTCATAGATGGATACAGGAGAAATTATCAATGGTTTTCATCAATGGATTAACTAAGAGTTGAGAGTAGTATGATAATGCTCGAGTCTGATTCATTGATGGGAGAGGTGGGGTATATATTTCCAATAAGATGACAACCAAATTTGTCAAGCCATATATCGATTTGATGACCAGATAGTATTCTGTAAGTTAGGGTAGGAATGGATGTTATTTCTTATAATTATTATTGTTTTACCCATATATGTTTGATTATTAATGTTCACATAATTTCTAATGCTTATGTGATTGTTAAGCATGCGAGATAGTTGTATGTATAGTCTATTACTACCATGGACGGTGTTTCGATGATTATAACCGAATGTAATAAATATTTTATATTTAACATATGAATTATTATCTAAATATATATTGTATATGGTGCAGGATATTATACAGTTATTGATAATGAAGATTATACAATATCAAGATTGATGATCTTGACCGATGATTCAAGTGTTGTAAAATGAAGACTCGAGAATTTTGAGAAGTTCAAGACATTATCGATTCTTAAATTTTATATTAAAACTCAAATTGCACTTATTTATTCTCCATCCATTTTTACAAAATAAATTTTCAAATATTCCTGTTTTCATAATATATTTTGAAATCACTTTATAAATGATTTTCAAATCCGTTTACAAATTTTTTCTCAAATATTCTTTTCTTTCAAAATGATTTTTCAAAGAAATTTCAAGCTTTTTTAATAACTTTACTTTGAAATATTTAATATACTTATTACTAGATTCTAATATTTATATTTTTATTTTATTTTGATTTCAAGTACTTTGATATTATACTTTGATTTTAATACTTGTACTTTTTAGAAATAATTATTTTGATTTATTTTTCATTATGTTTATACTTTTACCTCGATTTTAATATTATACTTTACCCTTAGATTTGGATTCTACTTTAGATTTTTATTTTAAACTTAATTTAATACTATTGTAGTCCTGATATTTATATTTTAAGTTTAAATATACTGATTATATATGTTTTAAATATAAATATTATATTTTTTCCATTTTCAAAAAATATTATATTTTTTCTCAGATTCTTTTGAAATATTTGTAATAAGTTTTTTTTTAAGCTTTCCTATGTTTAAAATATATATTTCCTATGTTTAAATAGTTCCATAAAGTTTGAAATCATTATATATAAGATTATATTTTGAAATAATTTTTAAACAAACTAGTTTTCAAAATACATTGAGATGTCGACATACATGTCGACATGTTACCTTAAGTATGACGATATAGACCAATATTTTTTAAAATTTGAATTTGAATGGAGTTGTCTATTATTCATAACCATTCACGAAATGCCACTTCTCTTTACCCCTACATGTGTGTGTATATACATAAATACATATATAGAGGTGTATGTGTGTGTATCCTCATTCCAGAAACAAAATTTTAACTTCTAACTCATATTTCTTCACTCCTTTCTCTCCTCTCTTAAATGTAAAAAATCTACCGATTTTCAAACCAAATAAAGTCTATTCTTCTCTATTTGATTTTACATCAAACTCTATCCATTCTACTAAGATCAATATGCACTTTAGAGTTATAGGAGCAGCTGTAATCAAGATCGAAAGATCCAAGTCTACATTTTATGTAAAACAAACCAAAATCCTTAAGGGAATGACTAAGTGACCATGAGTCTAGATGGTTTAGATTGTGCTTAGTAGAAAACAACTGGGAGTAACTTATTTTCCCAGAAATCAAGTTTTCTTACCCAAATTTCTGAGATCTAGAGGGTATCTCCTTGTGGCCTTTCATTGAAAGAGTGTAATTGAATTGATAGTGATCAAAGATCATACGCAGTGCAGAAGTTAATGTAGGGTAACCCCGAACAAATAAAAGAATCCAATATGTTATTTCCTTTACTACATTTGCATTACTTTCTTTTTTATTTCTTTATTTGATTATGTAATCATTATACATATACTAAACACTATTCACTTATATTTGGTATCATAGCATTGGTTTCCAAAAGTGTCATGATTTGATTTTTGAAAAAATGGCAATTTTTGATCATATTATCAATACTGTTTTCATATGGATATGTCATAGAATCATCATAATATTATATTTTAGATTTGCGCCTACTTATTAAGAAAAGTCACTTGATCTTTTAAAAAGGTGTTATTTGCAAGAATAGACATGTTACATGGCAACTGATGAAAGGATATTGGTTATGGAGCACCATGAATTAGAAAGAACAATTGGATATTGAATAAAGGATGTTCAAGAAATATAATTGGAAAACCGAAGAATCTGAATGATATCATTTACATAGATGGTGGTTGTCAATTTTGAAGACAACCCAAAAGGAAACGTGATTGGCATCGACAATGCTGGTAATTTTGAATCTTCTACGATTTCTAATGTTGTATTTAGGAATTTAAAATATAAACTACTTATTATAAGATAAATTATATGATTTAGGTTATAAAATTAAATTTATAAATGGTAGGCGCTTTAATGAAGATAATGCGACAAACATTATCATTGAGGGCAATAGAAAACACAACATTTACACCCTAAGTGTAAAAATTTCAAGTAAAGATATATGTCTTTTAGCCGATACAAGCGAGCCTTGGATTTGACATAAAACATCTGATCATTTAAACTTTAAACTTTTATCTATGATTTCTAAACATAATCCTGTTAGATCCCAAAATTAATTTTGTAGTAGACAATTCATGTGATGCATGTCAACTAGGAAAATTTAGAAGTTCTTTAAATCAAAAGATATGATTTCTACATCTCAACAAACTTCTTCATTTATATTTATTTTGTCCTTCGCAAATACAATCTATAAATCATATATATATATATATATATATATATATATATATGTATGTGTGTGTGTGTGTGTGTGTGTGTGTGTGTTTGTGTGTGTGTGTGTGTTTGTTATAGTAGGCGATTATTCAAGGTTTACATGGAAGATTTTCTTTAAACATAAAAGTGAAGCTTATGACTAGTTTAATTTTTGCTAAAAGAACTCAAAATCTTTTCTCTGTTAAAATTAAATATACAAAGTGATCAAGGCAGAGTATTCAAAAATAAATTTTTTGAAAATTTTGTGGTAAAAAGGGTATATATAACCCATAAAATTTCTTTTCTAAGAACCCTTCAATAAAATGGAGTAATAGAACGTAAAATTAAAATGATTCAAAAGTGCGGTAAAACTATGTTAAATGATAGCAATTTACTAATAAAATTTTGAGCTAAAGAAGTAGTATCACTCTATTATATTTTAAAAAGTTTAAATAGAGCATTAACAAATATAACATCATATGAGCTACTTTATAATAAAAGTCCTAAAATATCATATTTTTAAGTTTTTGATAGTAAATATTTTATTCTAAATACTAAAGATAATTTAGATATAATTGGTTCTAAACTGGACAAAGGTGTTTTATTGGATATTCAAATAGAAGTAAAACATATAGAGTTTATAATATTAAAACTAAGACCACTGAACCTAAAAATCCATCAGAAGCGTCTGTTGATGATTCATGGATTCTTGCAACGCAAGAATAATCAATTCAATTTAAAATAAATGACGTTCGAGAATTTGTCTTAAGACCGGACACTACAACAAAAAACACTCTTCGCAACAGGAAATATCTGTTGTAGTAGACCAATTGCAACAGGCCCGCGCCTGTTGGTATAGCCGGAGTTGTAAAAAGTCTGCAACATTTTGTGCCTGTTGCAATAAAACGTTGCGGTATACTTTTTTGCAACTGGTCTTTGTTGTTGCAACAGACCATTTTGCAACAGTGAATGCCTGCTGCAATAGATTCATAACAGTATAAAAAAATATTATAGCTTATAGATATTACATATTAAATGCATTTGTTTTAGTAATAGTGTATATCACAGAATGAAATAAACAAATAAATTTTTTATTTTAACAAAGCATTAATAGTACAAACAATTACAATGAAAGTTTCTACAATTTTCATACATCATTTATGTATAACACATTTTTTTCGAATAAAGTATTTTTTACTCGTATTTCTACTCTATCATACATACACTATAACAAAGAATAAACATGGGCCATTGAGGGTCTTCTTTGAGCTGCTGCTTGTGCGCAAAAGAGTGCAATTTTTGCGTATCTTAATACTTCTTCTTCGGGGCCTTCTAGACTTGAATCCACTATCTCTTTCAATCTTCCTTCTTCGTATAGTTGCCATGCCTTTGGAAAATGTAAAAACATAAATACTTAGAGGAAAATCATCAACAATATCATTCCTTAAAACTACAATGCTTATAGTTAACTTAAAAAAAATCTACTGATAACATTTCAGAACTATTAAACAACATTAACCTACATTGCAACCAGATATTCTGCAAATAACATTTCAGGACCATTTGTATGATTTTTGACACCAACATAGTTCTTGAGTGAATATAGAGGCCTGAAAACTATGACATCAAAATTGATCGACGCTAATCTATGAATTAGAAAAGCGCGATATTTTAAAATAATTCTGCGAGCATACAGGTGTGTAGCATACAGGTCGAACACAGGGAGGTTTAATTAAAACTTATTATTTATTTTTTCTCTTAGGCGAGTTAGACGAATCTTTGGAGGTTGACTTTGAAAATAAAACAAAACAAAATTAAAAC
This sequence comes from Allium sativum, assembly GCA_030737875.1. Lineage (NCBI taxonomy): Eukaryota > Viridiplantae > Streptophyta > Magnoliopsida > Asparagales > Amaryllidaceae > Allium > Allium sativum. Next base: position 607,286,695 of record CM060916.1, on the reverse strand, counting down.
TGTAATTTGATTCAGAACAGATCTAACTGAACCGACGATCAAATCACAATTTCAATGGAAAATCAATGAAACTATGAATCAGATTCAAATCTAATCAAATCCAATTTAACCTATGAACGCGATTAAAATACAGAAAATAAAAGTGCGGAATATAAATAACAACAGGAAATAAAATTAGGATTATCGCTGAATCTAATCAGACGGTCAATCACTAATGAAAAGAAATGTAAAATACAAATAGTGTTCTACCGAATCTAATCGTGCAGACAACACTAATTGCTAAGAAATAGAAAATTGCATAAAATAAAAAGAAAAATGAGTTTTATTATTGAAGAGAATAGAATGAGATATGTGATAGGATGGTGGCTACAATGCCATTACAAGGGTATATATAGGGTAGATAGCCAAACCCTAACCCTAACCCTAATGATAACTGGGCCTGGTCATTACATCACTAATTAGTTTACAATGAGAAACATAAATGGGCCTTAGATAAATAAAGCAAATTTGGGCCTCTTCTCTTTTCCTCTTGCTTCCTTGACACTTCTTCATTGATTTGTGATGTGCAAAGCCTTTTTATCAATCCTTTTCTTGTCCAACAGCAACTAGATGTGATGTCTTCATCTACAATTCTTCAAAATGCAAATACACAGCAAATTGAACTCTATTTCTCTACATTTCTGGTTGCATGCGGGCTGGGTTGGAATATCTGTAAAAGTAACAAAACAATACCCAAGTAATATTTATTTATATACAAAAGATAAGATATAAGAGCATAAAATAGACACATTTCTATGTCAATCAAAAATCAAGATAAATTCAACCAAATCTGAAATAAGAACAACAATATTTTTTTTGTCCCAAAAGAACGCTTTTTTTTTCTCCTTGAACATATACAGTCTCTCTTCCTTTCTGAAGAATTAAACTACACACCTACTATCTAAAACTCCCATAAACAATGGGACACATAACGGGATCATCGTTTTGGTTGTTTTCATTTTTAATAAAACAAAGAAATTAAAAAAATTCCCAATATTTGGAACATTTTACACAACCATACACCCTTCAATATTAATGTAACGACCCGGATTTTCGGCGACTTTGGTTATCGACGTAAGCTCGACGTCGATAACCAAAACATCGAAAAATCCTGGTAATTAATGAAAGAAATTAGAAGGTGAGAATAGATAAGATAGAAACTTAGAATAGAAGAAGAAGAAGAACACAACATCAGAGTAACACGAACCTTACAGCGGAACGAATAACATATAATAGATAACATAACTTTGAAATATAACAGTTATGTATACAATAGCACTTATCAGAGTACAGCACTTACAACACAGCGGAAATAACTATAGCTATATGATCTTGAAGCCTCCTGCTCCACGCTCTTCCAGTATATCTGTAAATTCCTGACTACTTGGCTGCCCGTACAAAATTAGGCACCCAAGAGTTTAGGGAAAACAAAACAAATAAACTCCGGGTCAGTCATGGGACTGGTATGAGTAAAACAGTTTAAACAGGTATATGAACAGGTAAACGATATCTCATAAGACCACGCCGCAGGACGGAACGGGTTTTTCCCTTATGAGAATCCAAAATATCTTTATATCAAAAACCTTTTGATATTATAATAATGTCTATGTACACATAGATATCAACTAGCAGAAACGCTTTCATCTCACGTTCTACATATATAGTATACAATCAAAATCGCAAGCACGTATTGGATAATGGATTTCCAACTATGACAAGGTATGGAATCACCTTCCGATCAGTGTACTCTAGGAACGATACACTGGAGTTCAACAAGAACATCTTGCAACTCAGCCACACATGACCGACCACTCATTTCGCTTGAGTGTATCGAATGTACATCACCAACGGTTGGGATCAGCAACCGTTCCCGTATATATATGGGACAGCATTGATAGATTTAAGAAACAAATGAATATTCACTAGATATGTGATTATACACCCTACTTCGGTGCGACCGACTTAGCCATGCTGCCTGCCCGATTTCTGTCATTTACCGGTTGATGAGGCTAGAAGTTACGCTTTATCATCACATCAGATTCATTTCGAATGCCACATTGTCAGATCCATCAGAATGACTAATTGATGTCTACAACCATACATTACGTGTCAGCTAAAAGAAGTTTCCTTCTCCGCTTCCACTCTTGGTATAGTTGAAGAAATCAATGTACGTGACCGTCTGGAAATACTATGTCAGACATCCATCTTCATTCGCTTAGAAATGTCACATCGTCATACCCGCCAAATCACAAATTGACTTATCCAAAAATAACACGGGTATACAGCTAAGAGAAACGAATTCCTCCGCCACCAAACGTGAATACGTTTGAACAGATCAACTTACGCGATCCATTGGATATACTCTGTCAGACCTTCGTCCATACAAGTTGTCCTGGGACTGGACAAACCGAAGGCACTATTCTGTAGACAGGATAGTCCTTGCATTTTACTTCGTCTTCAATTATCTTTGGCATATATGATTCGCAACGCTTATGCCAATACAGAGTGGTTCTATGGATTATAATCCAACCGGTCTCTCCATATTAACAACGTTAAAATGGTCAAAACTTCGATAGTCTGTGAGTTAACTATCAAAGAAAAACAAGTGTGCAAACAACGATATTATTTCCAGATGGAAATTATATCGAACAAACATCATTTAAAATTAATCTCTTTAGTTCATTTATTTACTTATCTCCTGTTTCCCTATATTCTAAATTCTTATTATCTTTTATCAGAAAACATTTCTGATTCTCGTTTGGAAAACATTTCCAAAACTCCTTTACGATCAAACCTTACCATTTCTTAGTTAAGAAGGAAGTCACTCAAGTTGGGGTATAATTACCTCTCAGACCTTAACTGAACAACGTTATAACTTCGAAATGGTCAAATTTTATCTTTTAATCTTTAACAACTTCTTTACGCCTTTCTCGGATTCAATTTTACTAATCCACTTCTGTATTTAAAACATTGGTTATAACGATAACGTTATAATCCCTACTTTCGAATTATCTAACTTTAATTATAACTTCTATTCTTATTAGTGAATAATTAACCTAACACTTATTTATTTATAAATAAATAAATCTCTATTTAGACACTGGAAAGTATAAGTACTTTCCCGAATTCGATATAATCGAATTTGCCGATTAACTCTCTTCGAGAAATCTCTATTTGATTAACTCTTCTTCGAATAACCTATATTCGATTAACTTCTTCCTTTTCAAATATCTCATATTTGAAAATCTTACTTTCTAATAAACTATATTCGAAAATCTCTTTTCGAATAACTCTTGTTCGATAAATCTCACTTCGATCAACTAATATTCGATAACTTTTCCTTTTCAAATATCTCATCTTTGAAAAACCTCACTTCGATTAAACTATAATCGATAACTCCCTTCGATGAAACTAACATCGATTTATTTAACTCGACGAACTTAACTCGACTAACTTAACTTGACTCGACTAACTCGACTTACTTGGTTCGACCAATTCGATTCGATTTACTAGGCTCGACTAACTTGACTAACTTAACTCGACTTACTTGGTTCGACCAATTCGATTCTATTAACTAGGCTCGACTAACTTGGTCGAACCACCTGATCAACTCAACTTATTTAACTTAACTGGTTTTACTTGGTTTGACTAACTCAATTTATTAACTCGACGGACTAATTCAACTCGATTAACCTAACTTGATTTACTTATCTCGATTAACTGAACTAATCACTTTGATTAACTCGACTAATTCACTTTGGTTAACTTAACCAATTCACTTAACTAATTCACTTAGTTTAGCTTAACTAATTCACTTAACTCCTGTCGAATAAACTATATTCGATAACTCCTCTAACTCTATTCGAATAAACTATATTCGATTAACTCTTTTACTCTATTCGAATAAACTATATTCGATTAACTCTTTTACTCTATTCGAATAAACTATATTCGATTAACTCTTTTGATTTAACTCTAATCGATTAACTCCATTTAACTCTATTCGAATAACTAATTCGATTAACTAACTTCGACTACCATGTTCGATTAACTAACTTCGAATACCATATTTGATTAACTAACTTTCGAATACCATATTCGATTAACTAACTTCGAATACCATATTCGATTAACTAACTTTCGAATACCATATTCGATTAACTAACTTCGAATACTATATTCGATTAACTAACTTTCGAATACCATATTCAATTAACTAACTTTCGAATACCATATTCGATTAACTAACTTCGAATACCATATTCGATTAACTAACTTTCGAATACCATATTCGATTAACTAACTTCGAATACCATATTTGATTAACTAACTTCGAATATCTATATTCGATTAACTTTATTCACTTAATAAAGATTTCCTTTTTAACAACGTTTTATTCATTTGAAAAGATTTACTTTTAAATAACGGTTCTACACTTAAAAAATGATTTCCTTTTTATAACGTTTCCTTTTCAATTCTATTTGTAAATGGTTTACAAATATTCCCTTTTCAAATTTATTCTTAAAAATATTCTAACTCCTTAAATTCCCGGGAAAATTCGCCATAACCTCCTTTGTATCGGGAGCATCGGGAAAATCCCCAAACTCGCCACACAGGCCTTTCCATTCAAAAAGAAATGTTTTGAATTTATTTCCTTTGCAAATATCTCCTATTTATAAATATTCCAATTTATAAACATTTCTTATTTATAAATATTCCACTTTATAAATATCTCTTATTTATAAATATCCCATTTTATAAATATGATATTTTCAAATCACTTTGAAAATTCCCTTATCTACATTCCGGTATGTTATCGTATCCAATCATATCAAATCACGATATTCAATATCGTCCATACTCACACAATCAACAACAGGTTATAATTTCACATCATATATCAAAATATATGAAAAACAATAAAATAACTGTTGAGGAATCCAGTCGGATTCCTCCAACCTGTTTCCCTGCATCACAGATGTTAGACAGTATAGATAACATCACTTTCCGTTCTATATGATATATCTTGTTAAACAGAATCAATATAGAAATTTAACTAACTGACTAGCAGTTCAATCAAACAGTCAACACACAATACATCAGACAATTTCTAACAGTTCTAAATATACAACATGAAATTATAAATTGTTCAGAGTTGGTGAGATTTACTCACATTGGACTGTTATCGTCAAAAACGATTAACTGTCTTTGATTTAGACGGAAAATTTATTTCGCCATAAATTGTAACGAACCCTAATCCACTCCCAGTCAGCTTCATTGTGAAGCTCTCGTGCATACGGTCCCAACGCAACTTGTTTCGCGGAATTCTGATTACGTATGATGGAGATATTCATTTTACAAGTTGTACTATAAAATTTAAACTAACTTAATTTTATTTAATTTACATATGGGCCTTACCTTCCTTTGTCGGCCCACTACCCCTAGGACCCGAATAAACGTTTCTTCCTAATTACCAGATAACCGTGACCTCCTTCCAGTATTTGCTCCACCATTTTCAATTCGTCAATCCCCTCTTATCTCCTCCATCTTCCACCGAACATTCAAAACAACCTCACCATCATACTGCTCTGCCAAAACCGTACCCTCTCATGCCATTTCCATATATCTCGAGTTCGTCATTACTGTTGCGTCGAACCCCAGACTTCCCTGAATCGCAGCACCCAATACACCATCGTACCTTGTAAAAACCCAACCTCGGGTGCTCCTTCCACCTCGCAACCCAATTCCACCAACTCCAAGTCCCCACGTTGACCGCAGCTCCTACTAAGGTCAACCCTAAATTTCGACAGTACCAAGCCACCGAACAAAGCAGCAGTCGAACCCCATATACTTCCATCGCGTTCCCCAATTTCATACCAGAACGAAGAGCTTCCATCAACGATTACAGATATATATACTTTGAAATTTTTAGATCTTGTTTTGATTTTCTTTGGATTTATGAAGTTGCGATTAAGGTTTGTGAAGAGAACCGGAGGCGCTGAAGCCTTTGACTTCAGAAATGAATTAGGTCTTAAGGATATCAGTTGAGTCCCTATTTATAAGGCAGGATGGGATAAATATTATAATATTATATAAAAAGTTACAAATGAGTTTTTCGTAAAATTAACATCTCAAATGACACCTGTTTTCGACAAACAAAGTCAACCCTATCATAGAAAAATATTCCGGATCTAATGGGACAGGTTTCGTCGAATTCCGACACCGTTTGCGAAAATCCCTTAGAAAATATCGATGAAAAACACCGAGCATTAATTCATTAAAATTACAGAAAAAATCCTAAAAATATGAGGCCTTGACGTTTCACTAGACCTCTTCCTAAGGTTTCGTATGAAACTTGTTTCGTTGAATTCCGAGTTCGTTTGACCAGTTAACCATTCAGTTTAGTTTGTTTTAAGTTAAAAACATAGCGTACCCCACTATGAAATATTCTGTTCACGTAGGGACAGTTATGGACAGAAACAAAAATACCATTTAAATGAGTGACGTGCTCTGGTCCCAAAAATGTAATAATACCGGTAGATGGACTCATATTGTGAAACCCCGAAATGTCGATACAGGGTGCCAAATACTCCAAATAAAAAGTTGCTTATTAAATTAATTAAAAATTACCATAAAATTCTAAAAATTAAATTATCACTATTTCCCAAAAGAACCTTGTCTAAATTCAAACCCGATCCCTAGTTATATCGAATAAACCGATACGGTCGATAAACGATTCTATAGCGACTATTTCAAAATTTGATTTGGACATATCTCAAAATCTTCACGACGAAATCCTGATTCTTCTCTTCCATTAGAAAGATATACTCTACCAGCTCCACATGTTTCTTGTTTCACAGAAATCCGATTTAAAACAACCCATGTATATTCAGTTGAAGTTCGAATCGCCAAATAGCGAACTGCAGCGCCATTTCGAACTCTATTTTAATTATAATATAAACTATACTTTCAACTGTCGTTGATTCAATATAATCGTTATTATATTTCGAATTGAAACTCCACCAAATCTCGTAATGCTATTCAATTCACATGATATTGTGAATTTCACTATATCCGACTATTTCGACATTATAATATATTATTATATTATAATTATTTATTAAATATTCAATATTATTTAATTAAACGATCATTAACTTCTCTAAATCACCAATTATATAATTAAATAAATTAATTATATATCTCTAAAAAATGCGGGTCATTACATTCTTCCCCACTTAAAATAATTTCGTCCTCGAAATTGCTAAGTTAGAGGACGACCCTATCTATTGGAACTCCTAAGATTTGTTTACCCCTTATTTCTGATTTCAACTGAACCAATTAATATCGACTAAAATATTTATTCATTCCGACCAACTAAAATTTTCAAAAATCCTGAAAATTTTCTAACACTTTAAATTTTCGGAAAATTTCGCCATACCCTCCTATGTACAGCCCTATCGGTAAAACCACAACTCGCCTCTCTAGGCCATCTCCAACCCAAAAGAAAATCAAACAGCCAAACGGCTTGCCAATTCGGCTCATAAATTCCAAACTCATATGAAATATAAACTTGTACCTTTTTGTCGGGTATATCAACTCTATCACTTTTATATGCTATCGATTCAGCATATACCACGGTTATCCCCAATCAAATTTTGCATTATCTCCAACACAACCATTTACTTTATATCCAAGCCAAATATCCTTTCAAACTCGAGTTTGATTCTCGATTTCAAACTCTTAACTCATCAACTTAATCCCATTTCCATATTATCCATTAATCAATTCCATTTTCATTTAACTTAGTCAAGGTTAAATTCACATTTATTATTCACTTTCACCCTTTAAATCCATTTAACTTCATGAGTTAAATTTTAAATTTCAAATTTCAAATTCCTGGGTTCATTTCAAATTAATTTGAAATCACAATACCAATTCAAAACATTTGAATTCTCAAAAACTTGTTTTCGCAAAACAGATTTGAAAATAAAATCTTAGATAGTAATCCGTCACTTACAACTCGAAAATCACACTGATGATGTGTACACCATCATCAGAATTATTTTCCAGCGATCAAAGTGAGTTCAATACTATATTTCTTTTCAAAACTCCAACTTACACACTTCCATCTTGAATTAGTTCAAAATGTCCTTATTAAAACAAATTTAAAACCTCCCAGGATTTTAAAATTCACATATATCTAATCCAGATTCAATTACAATCACTTATCTGAATTTCCAGTTTTTTTTATTTCAATTCTGACTTTAATTTCAGATTAAATTCTCTTCGATTTCATATACTTCACTTATATGAATTTTGATCGATTATTTATATAACCATTATATTTATAATCTTACTCGATTATAATAACAACCAACACATTATAATATTTCCAATATACATACTTCGGGTAAAATTATTTCATTTACCCTCTTTTCAAAATATACCGTGTCGACCCATCGTATTCGAGTGTTTATAAACTCCTACCGATACAGTGGATCAAACTGATCGATCAGAACTCATAAACAACTCAGCCAATGAATCTCCACAATATAAAACCATTTTTATATCAAATACAAATACGCACTCGTATATATACACTCAAACTCAATCTAGGGTATTACTAACCCTATCTCTACCGAGTCACGCCACAGAGCCAAGTAATTTTTAACTTAAGCTCTGATACCAACTGTAACGACCCGGATTTTCGGCGACTTTGGTTATCGACGTAAGCTCGACGTCGATAACCAAAACATCGAAAAATTCTGGTAATTAATGAAAGAAATTAGAAGGTGAGAATAGATAAGATAGAAACTTAGAATAGAAGAAGAAGAAGAACACAACATCAGAGTAACACGAACCTCACAGCGGAACGAATAACATATAATAGATAACATAACTTTGAAATATAACAGTTATGTATACAATAGCACTTATCAGAGTACAGCACTTACAACACAGCGGAAATAACTATAGCTATATGATCTTGAAGCCTCCTGCTCTACGCTCTTCCAGTATATCTGTAAATTCCTGACTACTTGGCTGCCCATACAAAATTAGGCACCCAAGAGTTTAGGGAAAACAAAACAAATAAACTCCGGGTCAGTCATGGTACTGGTATGAGTAAAACAGTTTAAACAGGTATATGAACAGGTAAACGATATCTCATAAGACCACGCCGCAGGACGGAACGGGTTTTTCCCTTATGAGAATCCAAAATATCTTTATATCAAAAACCTTTTGATATTATAATAATGTCTATGTACACATAGATATCAACTAGCAGAAACGCTTTCATCTCACGTTCTACATATATAGTATACAATCAAAATCTCAAGCACGTATTGGATAATGGATTTCCAACTATGACAAGGTATGGAATCACCTTCCGATCAGTGTACTCTAGGAACGATACACTGGAGTTCAACAAGAACATCTTGCAACTCAGCCACACATGACCGACCACTCATTTCGCTTGAGTGTATCGAATGTACATCACCAACGGTTGGGATCAGCAACCGTTCCCGTATATATATGGGACAGCATTGATAGATTTAAGAAACAAATGAATATTCACTAGATAGGTGATTATACTGTAACGACCCAGAAAATCTGAACCAATTTAAAATTTTTAAATTGGCTAAAATAATGGATTTTAAATATTTAAAATAAATATTTTAAATAATGGCGATGAAAACTGAGTTTGAATCGACATTTGAAAACGAATATAATTAATTATAATTATATATAGAATTGAAAATGGCGCGGTAGTTCGATAATTCGATTTCAAACTTCAATTGAATATACCGGGTGCAAAACAATCCGGATTTTAGTGAAACCAAAAACATTAGGATCTAATTGATGATATCTTTCCAACGAATCTGCCAAATCGAAATTTGATAGCGGGAATCAAAAGATATGTCCAGTTGAAAATTCTGAATAGTCGCTATGGAATTCAGGCCCTTAAAAATGGACATTTTGCAAACGACCTCGGATTTCGACGAAACCACTTTTGTTGGATCCGTGATGTCAAATTATTGCTAGGTTTCAAATTTCATAATTTTTCGAATCAATATGTGAGCGTGGCAAAGGAAAACGCGTTTGACCGGTTTCAGTTGATTTTAATCGACTGGAAATTGACCATTTTTCAAACGGTCTCAGAATTCGACGAAACTAGTTTTGTTAGGACCGTATCGTCAATACGAAGCTAGAAAATATTTTTCTGGAATTTTTCTAGTTAGTATGTGACCCCGGTAATTTGAAATGTACGTTTAAAATTCAATATAGTGATTTAAATGTAAATTCAACGGAAACTGATCAAAACATTCAAACCAGCTTACGATACATATCCCATTGTGTTCGGAATGGGGGCGAAACGCTAGGGATGACAGTCGTTGGGCTCGATTTGAGATTCGTATGTAAAAGTCAACATTTAGGAATTAAAAAAAAAAAGGGAAAATCATTCTCTCTCCTCTCCCCTTCATCTCCTCTGCCCCCCCCCTTCATTTCGATTTCAACCAGAAAGAAAAAAAAAAACCTCGTCGAAGACGGAGACCGACCGCCATCGCCTCGTCGAAGAGATCCCCGCCTCCGCCTGCTCCTCCCTCCATCGCCGACGAACCCTCCGCTTCGCCAATCCCCCCTGAAGAAATCGCGACACCCTAAAATCGCGAGCCCCCCCCTGAAGCATCGACGCCACCACCACCGAAGACCACTGCCTGCCGCCGACGTCTTCTTTTTCCCCTCCTTCGCAGGTTAAAGTAAGCATTTTATTTTATTTTTATTTTTATTTTAATTCTTTAAAACTGTTTTTTTAAAGGATTAAAACTGATATCTTTAAAAGGATTAAAACTGATATTTTTAAAAGGATTAAAACTGATATTTTTAAAAGGATTAATACTGATTTTTTTAAAGGAGATTTAAAACTGTTTTTTTTTAAAAGGAAAAACTGATTTTATTTTAATAAGTAAATTCTGATTTTTTTTTAAAAAAGGAAAATTCTGATTTTTGTAAAAAGAAAAACTGATTTTTAACAGATTTAAAAACTAATTTTTAAGAGGTTTAAAAACTGATTTTAAAAGAAGTTAAAAACTGATTTTTTAACAGATTTAAAAACTGATTTTTAATTTAAACTTTAAAAAGAAAAAAAGATTAGAACTTTAAAAAGAAAAAGATTCAAACTTTAAAAAGAAAAGATTTGAACTGGGATAGAAAGATCAGATTTTTAGAATAGAAAAGATCATATTTTTAAAATAGAAAAGACGGAATTTTTATTGAGTAGAAGAAGTAAGATATGATTTTTATATTTTTAAAGTAATAAAAATATAATTTTTACATCATAGGAATAATAAAAATATGATCTTTATATATTGAATAGCGAAGTCAAAATGCAAGTTTTATATATTGAATAACATAGTAAAAATTCGATTTTTACATATGTAGAGAATACGGGCAACAAAGCGACAAAAAGAGAGATTGGCGAAGATTTTATGCAAAGAAGAGTCGTGGGATTGAATTAGCTATTCGGTGAGATTTCTGATTTAAAAATATATATATGTGTGAAATGAAAGTGAATTGCTATATATAAATATATATATATATATACGCCCCTCGTCCACAAACCATGGACGATATTTATTGATTGAAATTGTTGTGAAAATTGATTGATAGCGAATGATTGTTTGGGATTGTTTGTGATTGATATTGGTTGATTGTGGTTGAAAAATACCCATTTGTGGTTGAGAAATATTTGGTTGAAACCACATAGGATTAGTTTGTGGAAATGAAATAAATATATACATGCCGCCTGCGTGCGAACTAGATGCATGATCCCCATTGTCAAAAACCGCGAGGTTTTAAGGTAGAGCGAGGAGCCGTACTAGGGACGGTCCCGGTTTTAACTACCCTGCCGTTATGCTGCCAAAATTTTGAATAATATTCGTGTGTTTGAATTATTTTCATATGCTTAAACTATATTTATTCATTGAATAGAAAACATTCATGTGTTGAATTGATATTCATTCGTTGATTAGAAATTCATGTGCTGAATGGTATTCGCGTTTTAAAATATAAAAATCACATTTTTATCTATATATAGAAACTATAGAAAACATTCATGTGTTGAATTGATATTCATTCGTTGATTAGAAATTCATGTGTTGAATGGTATTCATATTTTGAAATAAATTGTTTGATATAAAAATCACATTTTTATCTATATATAGAAACTATAGAAAACATTCATGTGTTGAATTAATATTCATTCATTGATTAGAAATTCATGTGTTGAATGGTATTCATATTTTGAAATAAATTGTTCAATAATAAAAATCACCTTTTATCTATATATAGAAACTATAGAAAACATTCATGTGTTGAATTGATATTCATTCGTTGATTAGAAATTCATGTGTTGAATGGTATTCATATTTTGAAATAAATTGTTTGATAATAAAAATCACCTTTTATCGACTATATGGAATGTGTAAAATAATCTCGTTTTGAAAGAAATTGTTTTATGATAAAAATCATATTTTTGTCACCTATATGAACTATATAGAAAAATAGTGTTTAGAAATGAATTGTTTTACAATAAAAATCACATTTTTATTGTATGCATAAATCGTTGACATGTGAAGTGTTAAAAATAGCCACTTGTTCAAAATAAACATATATGAGTTGAAATATTCATTAATTAGCTAATGAAATGATTTGCACCTATGTATGTAACATTAGAATAAATGGTGTCTTTAAACCAAACAGAAATCAAATATGAAGTTGAATAGAAAATGATAAATGATAAGAACTGTATATATATGTACATGCATATTTATTGAACATGTTATAGCAAAGGGGCTAGAGAAGAGGAATAAAATTTTGTGCCCGACAAATAGGTACACATTTACTGTTTTGTTTGGGTGATGATTTTATGAGCCTGTTGGCTAGCCGCTTGGCTTTTTCTTTTTCTTTTTGAGATTAGAAGGACCAGGAAAGCTATTTGCGATTTCCCGATGCTCCCGGTGCAGGGGAGGTTATGGCGAAATTTTCCAAAATTTTAAGGTGTTAGAAAAATATTTGAAGTGAAAACGATATTGAAATCATCGAATGAACTATATTTATATAAATATATAAATATAAATAAAATTAAAACGAAACGAAGCCGTGCAGTTCGTATTTTGAAACCGTGATTTCAAACGACTGGTGCGGGGAATCCGACCATTGGATCTTCCCGAAACCTCAACCGTCGGGTTCGCCTTGGAAATATCTTTCCAAAGGCACCAACCTTGTAAAAATCCAACGGTTGGATTGTCTGGAATGTTTAATTCAAATCTGAAGAAAAACAGCGCCAGAAGCGATTATATTTATATATATATAAATATAATTATATAATAAATCGAATAACGACGCTGCAGTTCGTATTTTGAAATCGAAACTTCAAACGATTGTACCGGGAGATCCGACCGTCGGATTTTCCCGAAACTGGAACCGTTGGATTCGTTTTGAAAAGACCTTCCTAATGATGTAAATTTTGTGAAGATCCAACGGTTAGATTTTCAGATATGTGTAAATCAAATCTGAAGAAAAACAGCGCCACGGCCGCTTTATGGCCCGAAGCGTCGTTTTGAATAAATAGGCTATTTTAAAATAAATAAAAATAGCGATAAATCCTTAAAAAATATCATAAACGATATGGAATAGAAATAAACTGAATTTGCTTGATTTATGTGGCTTTTGATGGTTGAATGTGTTTGGTGTGAAAATTACATTAAAGAACACAATTGGTGTTGTCGAATAATTTAACCATTGAAATAAATCGATTTGAAATTCTAAATAAACGTGAATTATTTGAAAAGGCCGAGTTAATTCTCATTTCGAATAATCTACCGACGATAGAAATTCGAGGATTAAGACGATGGTCGAAGACCGGAGATCTTCACCTCGTTTGGATGGTAACCGAGGTCCTGATTGGGAGGCATCCCGAAATATGGATAATGAGTGGTGATCGTCCAGACGTACGTGGTGGTCGAAGGGTTTGCGAGGTATTTAGTGCCTCCGGTTTCGTTCAGACCCAGAACGGACTTGTAAATGGACTGTGTGTCCGACATTGGAGTTTGTTCTGTGTGATTGATAGCCATCAGTTGCACGGTGTGAATTGCCTGTGTGGCATGCTAAGATGCAGTGATCAGGGCTTCTGTTGAAAAGCAAAGTTTTGTGGTGATGATCAAAGCACCGCCTGTGTGGCGTAGCTTTGTGTATAACGTAAATTCGCGAGCCTCACACCCCGGTATGAACCTAAAACGGGAGAAAGGACCTCAGGGAGGACATGCGTTTCTTTCTAGCTAGGGTGGTGTCAGTGACCTACCAGCCCTGACATTTATATACTTTTCACCTATGTGGTTGTTGCTGTTGCGAGGCGCCTCGGTTTGATCGGACAATCCGGGTCCGATGGAGTCATTCGTTGGCTCGTTTACGCCCCAAAGGGCGGGGAAACGCAGTGTTCAGGAATTTTAATCCACATCGGTGGACCGGCCCTGACGATCCAAGGGCCCACCTGTGTCTGGGTCCTGGGACACGGGCTAGAGCGTCTCGAATTCGGTAAGGACTATCTTTTGCTTTGGTTCATGACGGAAATCCAATTTCCAAATACGACATCGTGCGGTTTTGATTGTATACCTATATATGGCGACATAGTGGTATGGGGCATTAATGCCGTCTATGATTGATAGTTATGATTTGAAATAGTTTTCAAAACATATAAACACTAGCAATAATATCAAATGCCTTTGTTTTATTCGTATCAAGCATATTTGGCCGTTATAAGGTAAAAACTCTATCCTCCGGTTTGCGTTGCATTGTGTGATGGGAACTGAGTCTTATGACAGCTTCATTTTTATAAAAAGCATAGCGATGTTTAAAAGAAAGATTTATTTTAAAGCACTGGCAATCCAATGGAGTAAACCCGTTCCACGAAAGTGGCGTGGTCCTGTGATTTGCCAAATTATATATGTGTTGAGTAGATTTCTCATACCAGTCCCATGACTGACTCGTAGTTTGTTTCACTCTCAAACTCGGGTGCCCCTTTTTCCACACGGGCAGCCTTGTATTCAGGTTTAGCTGGTTCTTTCTGGATAGCTGGAGCTGAAGATGGATTCTATCATTTATTTCTTTTTATGCTGTTCAGCTCCTATTGTACATATTTTGTTTATTTCCGCTGTAGACATTTATGTATAGCTGAACTGTATTTGTACTAAGTATGATCCTGTATACTGTGTAACTCTGATGATTACTTTTATCCAGTATATTCTGTTGTTCATTATCTGGTGTATTTATTTAATTTTGTTCTGCTATTATCTGTTTCTGTGTTATATTCCAAAGATAACCCTTGTTTCCGTGAGAACGGGATTTTGGGTCGTCTCATATACACCCTACTTCGGTGCGACCGACTTAGCCATGCTGCCTGCCCGATTTCTGTCATTTACCGGTTGATGAGGCTAGAAGCTACGCTTTATCATCACATCAGATTCACTTCGAATGCCACATTGTCAGATCCATCAGAATCACTAATTGATGTCTACAACCATACATTACGTGTCAGCTAAAAGAAGTTTCCTTCTCCGCTTCCACTCTTGGTATAGTTGAAGAAATCAATGTACGTGACCGTCTGGAAATACTATGTCAGACATCCATCTTCATTCGCTTAGAAATGTCACATCGTCATACCCGCCAAATCACAAATTGACTTATCCAAAAATAACACGGGTATACATCTAAGAGAAACGAATTCCTCCGCCACCAAACGTGAATACGTTTGAACATATCAACTTACGCGATCCATTGGATATACTCTGTCAGACCTTCGTCCATACAAGTTGTCCTGGGACTGGACAAACCGAAGGCACTATTCTGTAGACAGGATAGTCCTTGCATTTTACTTCGTCTTCAATTATCTTTGGCATATATGATTCGCAACGCTTATGCCAATACAGAGTGGTTCTATGGATTATAATCCAACCGGTCTCTCCATATTAACAACGTTAAAATGGTCAAAACTTCGATAGTCTGTGAGTTAACTATCAAAGAAAAACAAGTGTGCAAACAACGATATTATTTCCAGATGGAAATTATATCGAACAAATATCATTTAAAATTAATCTCTTTAGTTCATTTATTTACTTATCTCCTGTTTCCCTATATTCTAAATTCTTATTTTCTTTTATCAGAAAACATTTCTGATTCTCGTTTGGAAAACATTTCCAAAACTCCTTTACGATCAAACCTTACCATTTCTTAGTTAAGAAGGAAGTCACTCAAGTTGGGGTATAATTACCTCTCAGACCTTAACTGAACAACGTTATAACTTCGAAATGGTCAAAGTTTATCTTTTAATCTTTAACAACTTCTTTACGCCTTTCTCGGATTCAATTTTACTAATCCACTTCTATATTTAAAACATTGGTTATAACGATAACGTTATAATCCCTACTTTCGAATTATCTAACTTTAATTATAACTTCTATTCTTATTAGTGAATAATTAACCTAACACTTATTTATTTATAAATAAATAAATCTCTATTTAGACACTGGAAAGTATAAGTACTTTCCCGAATTCGATATAATCGAATTTGCCGATTAACTCTCTTCGAGAAATCTCTATTTGATTAACTCTTCTTCGAATAACCTATATTCGATTAACTTCTTCCTTTTCAAATATCTCATATTTGAAAATCTTACTTTCTAATAAACTATATTCGAAAATCTCTTTTCGAATAACTCTTGTTCGATAAATCTCACTTCGATCAACTAATATTCGATAACTTTTCCTTTTCAAATATCTCATCTTTGAAAAACCTCACTTCGATTAAACTATAATCGATAACTCCCTTCGATGAAACTAACATCGATTTATTTAACTCGACGAACTTAACTCGACTAACTTAACTTGACTCGACTAACTCGACTTACTTGGTTCGACCAATTCGATTCGATTTACTAGGCTCGACTAACTTGACTAACTTAACTCGACTTACTTGGTTCGACCAATTCGATTCGATTAACTAGGCTCGACTAACTTGGTCGAACCACCTGATCAACTCAACTTATTTAACTTAACTGGTTTTACTTGGTTTGACTAACTCAATTTATTAACTCGACTGACTAATTCAACTCGATTAACCTAACTTGATTTACTTATCTCGATTAACTGAACTAATCACTTTGATTAACTCGACTAATTCACTTTGGTTAACTTAACCAATTCACTTAACTAATTCACTTAGTTTAGCTTAACTAATTCACTTAACTCCTGTCGAATAAACTATATTCGATAACTCCTCTAACTCTATTCGAATAAACTATATTCGATTAACTCTTTTACTCTATTCGAATAAACTATATTCGATTAACTCTTTTACTCTATTCGAATAAACTATATTCGATTAACTCTTTTGATTTAACTCTAATCGATTAACTCCATTTAACTCTATTCGAATAACTAATTCGATTAACTAACTTCGACTACCATGTTCGATTAACTAACTTCGAATACCATATTTGATTAACTAACTTTCGAATACCATATTCGATTAACTAACTTCGAATACCATATTCGATTAACTAACTTTCGAATACCATATTCGATTAACTAACTTCGAATACTATATTCGATTAACTAACTTTCGAATACCATATTCAATTAACTAACTTTCGAATACCATATTCGATTAACTAACTTCGAATACCATATTCGATTAACTAACTTTCGAATACCATATTCGATTAACTAACTTCGAATACCATATTTGATTAACTAACTTCGAATATCTATATTC
Organism: Allium sativum; assembly: GCA_030737875.1. Classification (NCBI taxonomy): domain Eukaryota; kingdom Viridiplantae; phylum Streptophyta; class Magnoliopsida; order Asparagales; family Amaryllidaceae; genus Allium; species Allium sativum. The sequence goes on along the minus strand of CM060916.1, from coordinate 607,268,823 downwards.
GATTAACTTTATTCACTTAATAAAGATTTCCTTTTTAACAACGTTTTATTCATTTGAAAAGATTTACTTTTAAATAACGGTTCTACACTTAAAAAATGATTTCCTTTTTATAACGTTTCCTTTTCAATTCTATTTGTAAATGGTTTATAAATATTCCCTTTTCAAATTTATTCTTAAAAATATTCTAACTCCTTAAATTCCCGGGAAAATTCGCCATAACCTCCTTTGTATCGGGAGCATCGGGAAAATCCCCAAACTCGCCACACAGGCCTTTCCATTCAAAAAGAAATGTTTTGAATTTATTTCCTTTGCAAATATCTCCTATTTATAAATATTCCAATTTATAAACATTTCTTATTTATAAATATTCCACTTTATAAATATCTCTTATTTATAAATATCCCATTTTATAAATATGCTATATTCAAATCACTTTGAAAATTCCCTTATCTACATTCCGGTATGTTATCGTATCCAATCATATCAAATCACGATATTCAATATCGTCCATACTCACACAATCAACAACAGGTTATAATTTCACATCATATATCAAAATATATGAAAAACAATAAAATAACTGTTGAGGAATCCAGTCGGATTCCTCCAACCTGTTTCCCTGCATCACAGATGTTAGACAGTATAGATAACATCACTTTCCGTTCTATATGATATATCTTGTTAAACAGAATCAATATAGAAATTTAACTAACTGACTAGCAGTTCAATCAAACAGTCAACACACAATACATCAGACAATTTCTAATAGTTCTAAATATACAACATGAAATTATAAATTGTTCAGAGTTGGTGAGATTTACTCACATTGGACTGTTATCGTCAAAAACGATTAACTGTCTTTGATTTAGACGGACAATTTATTTCGCCATAAATTGTAACGAACCCCAATCCACTCCCAGTCAGCTTCATTGTGAAGCTCTCGTGCATACGGTCCCAACGCAACTTGTTTCGCAGAATTCTGATTACGTATGATGGAGATATTCATTTTACAAGTTGTACTATAAAATTTAAACCAACTTAATTTTATTTAATTTACATATGGGCCTTACCTTCCTTTGTCGGCCCACTACCCCTAGGACCCGAATAAACGTTTCTTCCTAATTACCAGATAACCGTGACCTCCTTCCAGTATTTGCTCCACCATTTTCAATTCGTCAATCCCCTCTTATCTCCTCCATCTTCCACCGAACATTCAAAACAACCTCACCATCATACTGCTCTGCCGAAACCGTACCCTCTCATGCCATTTCCATATATCTCGAGTTCGTCATTACTGTTGCGTCGAACCCCAGACTTCCCTGAATCGCAGCACCCAATACACCATCGTACCTTGTAAAAACCCAACCTCGGGTGCTCCTTCCACCTCGCAACCCAATTCCACCAACCCCAAGTCCCCACGTTGACCGCAGCTCCTACTAAGGTCAACCCTAAATTTCGACAGTACCAAGCCACCGAACAAAGCAGCAGTCGAACCCCAGATACTTCCATCGCGTTCCCCAATTTCATACCAGAACGAAGAGCTTCCATCAACGATTACAGATATATATACTTTGAAATTTTTAGATCTTGTTTTGATTTTCTTTGGATTTATGAAGTTGCGATTAAGGTTTGTGAAGAGAACCGGAGGCGCTGAAGCCTTTGACTTCAGAAATGAATTAGGTCTTAAGGATATCAGTTGAGTCCCTATTTATAAGGCAGGATGGGATAAATATTATAATATTATATAAAAAGTTACAAATGAGTTTTTCATAAAATTAACATCTCAAATGACACCTGTTTTCGACAAACAAAGTCAACCCTATCATAGAAAAATATTCCGGATCTAATGGGACAGGTTTCGTCGAATTCCGACACCGTTTGCGAAAATCCCTTAGAAAATATCGATGAAAAACACCGAGCATTAATTCATTAAAATTACAGAAAAAATCCTAAAAATATGAGGCCTTGACGTTTCACTAGACCTCTTCCTAAGGTTTCGTATGAAACTTGTTTCGTTGAATTCCGAGTTCGTTTGACCAGTTAACCATTCAGTTTAGTTTGTTTTAAGTTAAAAACATAGCGTACCCCACTATGAAATATTCTGTTCACGTAGGGACAGTTATGGACAGAAACAAAAATACCATTTAAATGAGTGACGTGCTCTGGTCCCAAAAATGTAATAATACCGGTAGATGGACTCATATTGTGAAACCCCGAAATGTCGATACAGGGTGCCAAATACTCCAAATAAAAAGTTTCTTATTAAATTAATTAAAAATTACCATAAAATTCTAAAAATTAAATTATCACTATTTCCCAAAAGAACCTTGTCTAAATTCAAACCCGATCCCTAGTTATATCGAATAAACCGATACGGTCGATAAACGATTCTATAGCGACTATTTCAAAATTTGATTTGGACATATCTCAAAATCTTCACGACGAAATCCTGATTCTTCTCTTCCATTAGAAAGATATACTCTACCAGCTCCACACGTTTCTTGTTTCACAGAAATCCGATTTAAAACGACCCATGTATATTCAGTTGAAGTTCGAATCGCCAAATAGCGAACTGCAGCGCCATTTCGAACTCTATTTTAATTATAATATAAACTATACTTTCAACTGTCGTTGATTCAATATAATCGTTATTATATTTCAAATTGAAACTCCACCAAATCTCGTAATGCTATTCAATTCACATGATATTGTGAATTTCACTATTTCCGACTATTTCGACATTATAATATATTATTATATTATAATTATTTATTAAATATTCAATATTATTTAATTAAACGATCATTAACTTCTCTAAATCACCAATTATATAATTAAATAAATTAATTATATATCTCTAAAAAATGCGGGTCATTACAATTAACTACTAACATAGTTCACTAGCATAAGGAAGTTTTTACACTGGCGCAGATTAAGCATAAGTCAGTTTTTAACAGTGGTGCAACTGAAGGATTTGCATTGGTGTGATTTGAACTCACATCCGCTTAAAACTTATTATAGATGAAACTGTATTAATGCAATCCCATGCAGCTTCGGTACAAATTATTGAATCAACAAAGCATGGCAAACACAAACCTCTCGACGTAATATGTTTTGAAACGGGTCAAACATTATTATAAGTTTTGATAATTGGGCTGAAATGGAAGGAAAAAATCTATCTGGCTGTAAAGACGTAAATGGTGTGTATGTGTATCAATGCATAAAGTTATTTTATATATATATGTCATTTTTAGTATTACAAAGGAGTACTGCTGAAGGCATTCATTTACAAGGAATGTGCATCTAATTCATACCAAATAAGCCATTATCTTCAGTATTAATCATGCAAACAGGCATGAAGATTAGAAAAGAACTGTAACATATTATACTAAAACAGAAGGGGAAAAAACACCCAGCTGTATCCTACAATGGAGCTTATCATAGAACTTACGCATAGACTTATGCATAGAAAGAGGAAAAAAACATGTACCCAAAAAATGAAATTAAAGCTTACTTGTATAACACAGCAAAACATGGTAACTCACTATCTCCAAATAAACACCCTCAACCTACTATTATTCGATTCTTTTGACTCCCAAACATCGAACCTTTCAGCTCATCCCTGTCAAGGCACAAAACCCTCAATTTATCTCACCAAGTGGTTCGGGTATGGATCCTGTAACCTTAAATCCGACAGTACAAGCATCATCAGCCCTTCAAATCTGATAATCCGCTAATACCGGTTAAATTATGAGTTTGAACTAAAGAAAGAATCTGAAGAACAGATCTAAGGACCTCAAGAGCGGACCCGACATGCGGAGCGGGGAGGAGTTTATGGTATGAATTGTGGTTGCGATATTCAAGAGTCGATCTGAAGAGAGGATCTGACATATGGAGGGGAAGTTTAAGGGACGCGACGATTATATCTTGTGGTTGGGCTAAGGAAGAGCGGATTTGAGGATTTAGGGGAAATATAATTTAGTTTTTTTTTTTGGCAAGCGGGAAATGAAATTATAAAGCGCGAAATGAAATTAGAAAGCAAGAAATGGAACTTGTGTAACAACCCGTAAAATGGGGCCAGTTTGAAATTTTTATTTTGGCAATTTTAGCTGAATTTTGATTATTTAAAATGAATTATTTTGAATAATATCGACGTGAAATTTATTTTGAATAGAATTCGAACGTATATATTATACGCGTCGTCGTTAGAATATATAATAATTATATATAATTATAAAAGGAATTGAAAATGGCGCGGTAGTTCGAAAATTCGATTTCTAATTTCAAATGAATATACAGAATTCAATATAAGTCAGAATTGAACGAAACAAGAAATATTTGAATCTGTATAACTATATCTTTGTAACGAAGTTAACAAACTGAGATTTCATCTTAGAAATGATAAGATATGTCCAGTTTAAAATTAGAAATAGTCGCTGTGGAATTTATATATATTTTTATATATATAAGGCCCTTAAAAATAGCAATTTTGCAAACGACCTCGGATTTCGACGAAACCAGTTTTGTTGGGTCCGGGATGTGAAGTTATTGCTAGGTTTCAAATTTCATAATTTTTAGAATCAATATGTGAGCGGGGCAAAGGAAAACGCGTTTGACCAGTTTCAGTTGATTTTAATCGACTGGAAAATGGCCATTTTTCCAACAGTCTCAGAATTCGACGAAACTAGTTTTGTTAGGACCGTATCGTCAATACGAAGCTAGAAAATATTTTTCTGCAATTTTTCTAGTTAGTATGTGACCCCGGTAATTTGAAATGTACGTTTAAAATTCAATATAGTAATTTAAATGTAAATTTCAACGGAAACTGATTCAAACAGTCGAATCATCTTACGATACATATCCCATTGTGTTCGGAATGGGGGTATTACGTTAGGGATGACAGTCGTTGGACCCAATTCGGTGTTCGTATGGAAAGTCAACCAGGTTGAAATTAAAATAAATATATATATATATATAAAAAAAAACCTTTCTCTTCCCTCCGTAAATCCCTCTGCCCCCCCCTATTTCTTCATTCGATCGAAAAAAAAAAAAAAAAGACATCGCTCCTCCAGCGACGGAGCCAGCCAGCGACGGAAATCGCCGCCCTCCCCTCCGTCGATGCTCCGCCCCCTCAAGCGATCCCCGACGAACCCCAGCCTCCCCGCTCGAGCCAACTCCCCATAATCAAACGCGATCCCCTTTTTCAAAAAAAAAAAAAAAAAAAAACCCTAGCGCCCACTGCTGCAGATCCGCCGGCGCCAGCCTCGTCTCCACCCCCTCTGGCCACGACAAACCCTCTTCTCCCCCTAGAAAGCGCTGTAAGCTTTTTTATTTTAATTTACTTTAAATGCTTAGCTTAGCTTAGTTTAATTAAAAAGTGTTATAGAAAATATGATTTTGTGGATAGGAAAAACTGATTTCTTTGTTGATAGAAAATATGAAATTTGTTTATGAAAAATATGAAATTTGTTTATGAAAAGTTTATATTTTCAACATTGAAAAGTTTATATTTTTAACAATGAAAAGTTTATATTTTTAACATTGAAAAGTTTATATTTTTAACAATGAAAAGTTTATATTTTGAACAATGAAAAGTTTATATTTTGAACAATGAAAAGTTTATATTTTTAACAATGAAAAGTTTATATTTTTAACAATGAAAAGTTTATATTTTGAACAATGAAAAGTTTATATTTTCAACAATGAAAAGTTTATATTTTCAACAATGAAAAGTTTATATTTTTAACAATGAAAAGTTTATATTTTCAACAATGAAAAGTTTATATTTTTAACAATGAAAATTCGATTTTTATATATTGAATAGCGAACTAAAAATTCGATTTTTATATATTGAATAGCGAACTAAAAATTCGATTTTTATATATTGAATAGCGAACTAAAAATTCGATTTTTATATATTGAATAGCGAACTAAAAATTCGATTTTTATATATTGAATAGCGAACTAAAAATTCGATTTTTATATATTGAATAGCGAACTAAAAATTCGATTTTTATATATTGAATAGCGAAGTAAAAATTCGAATTTTACATATGTAGAGAATACGGGCGAAAGCGACAAAAAGGCGAGTTGGCGAAGATTTCCTGCATTAGAAGTGCCGTGGAGCTAGGATAGCTATAGGTGAGAATTTCTCACCTTTCAATTTCTTTTTCTAGTTATATATATATACTAGGATGCAGACGGTGTTTAGTAGCACCCGACACAATCGTCCACAGACCATGGACTTGTTTGTTTGGCTGTTTGGTGATTGATTGCGATATTGGTTTGAATGTGGTTTGTGGTGTGAAAAATCGAATCGATAAATTGGTTAGGAATAGACGTGCGCCGTTATAAGGCGAAGGAGTAAGGCTAGGTTAGACTCTTACTCCAAATTTTGTGGTTTGCATAACGAATTGATTTGATTGACGTGTGAATGGCGTGGGCCTTCACTAGACCGGGGATAAGGCTAGGCCTTGTCCCGTTTCTAGTATCGTGCCGTTATGCCGCCGAAATTTTCTAAAATATGTTAGAAAAATAAAAATATCATTTTATTGTGTAAATGAATTGAATAGAAATTCATAGGTTGAAATAAAATGTTTTATCGTTAAAAATATAATTTTTAACGTGAAGTGAATAAAATAAAATATTCATTTATAAACCGGACGGTTTGTTTATGTACACCTATTTGAAGGACATTGATTGGGACGATAAATTTTACACATCGCCCATCTGCACGAATAAAATATTTGTTTGATTGTTTGAAACCCCACACGGGTGTTGGGATGAAATTTGAAGTTCACTCATCCTGATTGATTAAATATGTCGATCGATTGATTGACAGGCTGTTATAAGCGTTAGATATCTATATTTGATGCTTATGCAGTGTAGTGCACTTTGGTTGATGGTTGATTATTTTTCAATGCTATTATACATGTGTTGTATGAAAATCCATATAATTAACTTTATATGGTAATTGATTGGGCCTCATTCCAGTTTAGAAATAGAAATATTTGAAATAGAATATTTAAAAATAGAAATTTATGAAGCCGTGTTGATTAGATTGACGCCATTTTGATGTGAACGATATTTGTATCGATTTGAAAACGATTTCGAAATGAATTGAATTGAAAACGATTTCGAAATGAATTGAATTGAAAACGATTTCGAAATGAAATGAATTGAAAACGATTTCGAAATGAATTGAATTGAAAACGATTTCGAAATGAATTGAATTGAAAACGATTTCGAAATGAATTGAATTGAAAACGATTTCGAAATGAATTGAATTGAAAACGATTTCGAAATGAAATGAATTGAAAACGATTTCGAAATGAATTGAATTGAAAACGAATTCAAATTGAATTGAAAGCGAATTGAAATGAATTCAAATTGAATTGAAATTTGAATTGAATAGAAATGAATTTTAAAACGAATTTATAAAGAAGAATTCAATTTTGATTTGAATTGAAAAGGAAGTTGAAAATGTTTTTGAAACGAATTCAATTTTGATTTGAATTGAAAAGGAAGTTGAAAATGTTTTTGAAACGAATTCAAAACTATTTATATAATTCGTTTTAAATAGAAATCGACGAAATATATATTATATATATAATATAATGGCCTGAATAGAATGCGCCGCGCCGCGGCAGTTCGTGAATTTCGACCATTTATTTCAAACGGACATTACGGGAGATCCGACCGTCGGATTCTCCTAAAACCGGAACCGTTGGGTTCGTATCGAAAAGAGCTTTCTAACGAATATTAGAAATTTGAAATCTAACGGTTGGATTTGGAGATACGTCCAAATCAAATTCGAAAAAGGTCGCTGTAAGTGCAGTTCGATGGCCGTTGATGGAAATCGACTGTACGGGCCTTGATAAAATTATTAAAAATAGTAATAATTTGTGTAAAATCATAAGAAATGATTTAGAAAGAATTGGGATGAAAAACTCCATATTTGAAAAGATAAAAATAGATTTTTATCGAAATGAACTAGTTTTGAACTAGAAATATAATTCTATTTATTTTTAAATAAATAAATTGAATTCGAAAAGGGTTTTAAAAATAACCAAAATTTCCAATGATTGCATTGGAATGGATTTGAATCGAAATTGTCTTCGGAATATTTCAATGTTGGAATTCGTGATTATACAGATGTTGTTATGGAAATTTGAAAGATATATATTTATATCGTTATTTCAAATACGACATTTGTTAGTCGTAGAATTTGATATTGAATATAAGCCGATATATTTTCTAATCAGAGCCTTGTATTGAATATCGAATGTGATTTGGGTTTGTCGTGAATGGTGTCTTCACTAACACTGTTCTTGAACCCAGTTGAGAAAAGATTAAATCTTTTTATTTAGATTTAATGAAGTGTACCAATTAAATAATATTTAATTGGAATTGAATTGATATTGATTTTTGGGTTTATCGTGAACAGTGTTTTAAATAACACTTGTTCTTTAACCCGATAATTAATGAATGTGATTTTGGGTTTATTGTGAACCGTGTTTAAATGACACTGATTCTTTAACCCAGTTTACGATTAAAACTAAGTGGAGTTTTAATGAATCTTTAATTAGATTGAAATAATCGAAATGGAGTATCACCAGTTTTGCTCCAGGCGATAGTTAAATCTTTAATTAGATTTGAACGTGAAATGGTAATTGAATTTACCGATAACACCGTGGTGTTAGATATGAAGTATAACCTGTTTTACTTCATGGGATGAATAGGTTGGGATTGGGAAATTAAAACAAATGATTACTTCGGTAAGGTTCGCTAATCCCGACTAGTTTGAATTGAGATTCAAAAATAGAATAAAGAATAAATTCAAGGAATTTATCTTGGATAAAATTAATGGGGACCTTTCCCTATGAATGTGAAATTTAGAAACTAACTGTCGGTTAGCTAAGCAGAACGGTTTTCTGGATATTGATCTGATGTTGGTTTCGGCCTTCGGGGTTAATATTTGGGGAATTATTCTCTTGATTAATTTACGGTTAGTGACTAATGAATTGGAATGAGGCGTATGTTGTGTTTGTGTAACACTTATTTAAAATATACGCGAGTTATTCGGAAAGACCGGGTTTATCCCATTCTGAATAACTGATACGACGATAAGTCGAAGATGAAGACGATGGTCGAAGACCGGAGGTCTTCACGTCGTTTGGGTAATTACTGATGATCTTGATTGGGCTGTACACCCAAGAAGATGGAAACAGTTAGTGATCGTCCAGACGTACTTGGAGATCGATGGATATGCGGGGTACTAGGTTCCTCCGGTTTCGTTCAGACCCAGAACGGACTAGTAAATGGACTGTGTGTCTGACATTGGATTTTAGTCCGTGTGATTGATCTCTATTAAATATATATCTGTTTGGCGGCGGAGAATTTATTCTCTTGCTTAACACCCTTCTCTGAGACGTATGAGCTCAGGGGTTATATATTGATGGATATCAAACGCATGGAGTGAATTGCCTGTGTGGCATGCCTAAGTGGCAATTGATCGAGGCTTCTGTTGAAAAGCAAAGTCTTGTGGTGATGATCAAAGCACGGCCTTTGTGGCGTAGCTTTGTGTAACGTTTACTTCGCGTGTTTCACACCCGGTATGAACCAAAAACGGGAGAGGACGTCAGGGAGGGCATGCGTTTCTTTCTAGCTAGAAGTGGCGTCAGTGGTTTTACACGCCCTGACGAGTTTGACTTATGTGGTTGTTGCTGTTGCGAGGCGCCTCGGATTGATCGGTCGTTCTCGAACCGATGGAGTCATTTAGTTGGCTCGTTTACGCCCCATAGGGCGGAGGAACGCATGTTCAGGGTTTAAGTTTAATCCACATCGGTGGACTGGCCCTGAGGATCCAAGGGCCCACCTGAGTCTGGGTCCTGTGGCTCGGGCTAGAGAGTCACGAATCGGTTGAGGACTATCTTTTGCCTCGGTTCATAGATGGAAATCCAATTTCCAAATACGTGACATTTGCGGTTTTGATTGTAAACCTATATGTGGCGACATAGTGGCATGGGACGCTCATGTCGCCTATGATTGATACTTATGATTTGAAGTTGTTTTATACACTATGCACTTATTATAGTATCAAATGATTTGTTTTCAACGTATCAAGCATTCTTGGCTATTATAAGGTAAAAACCCTATCCTCCGGCTTGCGTTGCATTGTGTGATGGGAACTGGGTCTTATAATAGCTTCATTTTTCTTTATTTAGCATTGCGCTGTTTGTTTTATGCACTGGTATTCTTGGGAGGAAACCCGTTCCGTGTTATACGGCGTGGTCCCTTGATTTACCTAACTTTAAAATAAAGATTAATAACTGTTTTAGTTCTCACACCAGTCACATGACTGACCTGGAGTTTATTGTTTTAACCTAAACTCTGGGTGCCCTTATTTTGACACGGGCAGCTAGTAGTTTTGGTTTTGCAGATTTATATTCACAGGATCCTGGTTTACAGCTGGAACGATATCCGGAAAGCTTTGTATCCGTATATCTACTTCTAGTTGTGTATTGTATTATTTTCCGCTGCTATGTGTTTAAATGTAATTTAAATCTCTGATAATTCTGTGTAATATTCATTTATACTCTGTATACTCTTGTAATCTGATGCATTGTTGTAATATACAATGGAATGTTCTTCTGTATGCGTTCTGTTTTGTCCTGTTCTCAAACGATAGGGCGTTTCGAACGGTCGGGGTCGGTTTTAGCGACTGGTTCGGACCGAGCGAAATTCCTTGCCGTCACAACTTGGAGCGGAAATTTTGGTTTTGAAGTCAAGACATCAGTTTGGAGTTCGCATATAACTTATAACAACCAAAAAATACGTTGTCACACACAATTATAAACTTAGTTGCTAGTTGAAAAGCGCAATTATGAATTTGTAAAAATATAAAAATACGTTCATTATTTAGTAGTTATTAAATATAGCATTCTAAATATTAAGTATTTTATATAATTATCAACTGTTATAATTAAATAGAAAATACTAAAGGCATATAAAAGTATTTTTTATTTCATACGTATTTTTTATTTATTTAAAAAACTTTCAATTTTTTTTAAATATTTAATATTAAATATAATTATACAATATTAAATAGTAATTGTTGCTTCCTAATTATTAATATTGCTTATTAACTATAAATTATTAAGTATTTGTCTTAATTATTGGTTATTACTTTTTAATGGTCATTATTAATTAAAAATTATTTATAGTTAATTATTACATAAAAAATATTACTTCATAATTATTTAATTTTATTATCAATTGTTAAATATAGAATCTATAAATTATTGATTATTATTTTGAATATTACGTATTAAATATTAACTATTTAATTGTAATAATTAAAGTACAGATTTTTATTTACTATTTATTACTTCGTAACTAACCATGATAAATTATTAAAGTATTAATTCATATTGATTAATTACTATTATATAATACTTCTTATATTATAACTAAATATTAATTATTACTTTGACTTTTGTATATAATAGTGATTATGTTTACTGAAGTTAGGGAAAAAATTAATTTTATAAAAATATGTTTTCGCAATAAAAAGGAAAATTACTTGAGGAAAAATAATTTTTAAATGTACGTTTTTCGCAAGTGGCTTTACCTATTGCAAAAAAATTACAGTTATCGCAACTGGTAAAAACAGTTACTAAATATATTATTTTTGCAACTGGTTTGAAAGTGTAGTTGAAAATAATATGTCTATTGCGACAGGAGTGAAAGTGCAGTTGCTAAAAGTATGTTTTCGCAACATGCATGAAAGCACTGTTGCAAAAAATATGATTTCCGCAACAGGAAGTGTAAAATTCTGGATTTTTGATCGTTTAATATTAAATTCTTTTTAAATATTGATTTGAATATAAATGGATTTTATTATGGAATTTATCGGTTTAATAATCGATGTACGGCTTAATATCGAATATAACGATAATAATTCAATTCAGAGTTAAAAGCTGTATCGAAACAAATCAGATTGATTAATATAAATTCAATCTGAATTAGAACGATAATAATAAAATATTATTGATGAATTTAATGGTATGAAATTGATTTATATTTCAAATCGAATTTAATTTAAATCGTTAATTTAAACTGTAATCTCTTCTATATAATCAAATTTAAATTTCAGTTACCGCTCCGCTAAGTCTAAAATAGCAAATAATGTTGGAAACGTTGGTCGTTACGGTTGAACAGTGGTTCGGGGTTTTTAGCTAGGGGTCATGAGATATTTTAATTTTCAGGTAAGCATAAGATCTCATCAAAGTCAAATCAATTCAATAAGCCATTACTTCAACCGACCTATTAACATGCCAAAGCCGTCCTAAAATTTGATTATGCAGACGTATTTTGCATCGAGCTGTAGAATTTGTTTCCTTCTTCGTTATCAAAGAAACAGGATTTTAATGGTGAGGAGTACCTTGTGTCTCCCATTTGCCTATAAATTCAAACCATCGCACATAATTTTTCCCCATTCTATTCCTTCTGAAAACTAAAACCAAAATCCCCTTATTTCTTGCTTCTGGAAACAACAATAGCGAAGCCGACCACATCCTTTCCTTCTAATGAAATCCCCTTTCCACTTTCCTATTCTCGTTCTCGATAAAAAAAATACTTTTCCCAAATGAAATCAAATCGAATGGCAAGGAAGTTCGATCAGCGCGTGGTAGTTCCGAAGCTCGAAGATTGGGGTAGCGCGCTAGATCGATGAGTAGCAGTAGGTATTAAGGCAACAACTTAGAGATTGGATTGCGCGATAGGTAGTGAGGCCTAGTAGGGTGCCTGGGTGGAGTACGAACGATCTGCAGTTCGAATTAGGTCAAAACCGGAGGTGCAAATGGATGGGGAGGGTACTGCGATTTCGATGTTGGCGGCGATGATTGGTGCGATGTACTGATCTGAGGTGAGGTTCAAAAAGTGTTGACTAGGGTTATCGTGAGTTATTCGAAGTTCTGTTGAGGGGTACTGACCCTGATTTGAAGTAGCAGATGAATGACAGTGTTTTGGGAATTCAATAGTAAAGTTTTAGGAAGGCGATGGGATGGAGTCATGAATGGATTGGTTCGAATTTGGTTGCGATTGCAGCTATTTTGCTGAGGGGGTACTGATGATGAACGGAATTGTTTGACAGTAGAATATTTAGGTATGATGATTGTTGGTTAGTTCGATGATGATCTAGGGGTTTGGTAGTGTGGATTTTAGAGAGTATGATTTGTTTTTGAATATTGTTGTGGAACCAGGTATAGCGGTGAGGCTATGGGATTAAAAAGGAAAGGAAATTGTAAATAAAATGTTCGATGAATTGCCAAAATGGGATGGTACAAGTTTCGGAGGCTGATTTCAAAATGGGAGCTGTTTGGAGTTTTGCTGCGTCGTTTGGTCCTAGTGAAATGCTCTAACAATAAGGTATACATTTTTATGAAATTTAAAAATACATTAAATAATTCGTTTAATTATTCTAGTAATTAAAATAAATAAATAAATAATAGTTTAATCGATTAAAATTTAATAATCATAGGAATAAATCCATTCAAGACAATTCTAGACAGTTTGAGTAGATTCCTAGCTGCGATGATGCGGAAAATTAACGGGATATTCGGCGCGAATAAATCAGGTGAGCAAATCTCACTTAAAAATTTATTTTTATCATTAAAAATAGGTTGTTGGTTGTTTGGTTGCATTTATAAATTATTTATCAGTCTTGGATATTTTATATGTTAGTTGTATTAGGCTTGGTGATTTTGGCTATTATATATATTGGATATTTCCCGCAGTATCATTAGCAGATGCCCGCAGTATCATTAGCGGATGACCCTATCGCCCCACGATATATGAGTGGATGACCTTCTATACTGCGATATCCTGCCTTGAAGCAGGATTGGTATTATTTATGTTGTCTGACATCTGTGACGCAGGAAAACAGGTTGGAGGAATCCAACTGGATTCCCCAAATTTATTTACTGTTGTTTACATATTTATTTATATGTGTGTGATGTGTGAATTGAATGGATGATTTGTGTGTTTGGATATTAGAATATCACTGGCCTTAGATATTAATATTTAAAAATATCAAAAGGGATTTTTGGATATAGAAAGGAAAAATTACTTTTCGAAATGGAAATGGAATTTCGAATGGGTTGGGAAATAATAACTTGTTTTAGTAAAAAAACAAGTTGCTGAATAAACAATGTTATAAATGGAAAGAAAAATTTTCATTTGATAATATTAGATTTTTAAATTCAAGTTTGAATTTAAAAAGGGAAAAATTATTTTCCAGAATGGGAATTGGATTTCAAATAAGATTTGAAGTAAGGACTTGTTTTAAATAATTTAAAACAGGAAGTGAAATGTATAAACGATGTTTATAAACGAATAAAAATAATATTATCATTGGATAATTTGAAAATTGGCGGATCTAATTATGACTTTAAAATGGAAATTTGATTCTTCAAAATAGAATTGAAATTTTGATTTGGCTAGAAAATATTAGTTTAATTTAAAAATAAAAACAGGTAGTTTTATTTACAAACGATGTCTATAAATTATCATCGGGTAATTAAGAATGTAAATTCAAGTATGATGTCAAAAAGGGAAACTTATGTTTCAAAAAGGGAAATTAGATTTCAAATGGAATTTGGAACCGGAAACTTGTTTTAATATTTGAAATAGTAAATGAAATTTATAAATGATGGTTATACATGCAAATGAATAATTATCATGGGATATTGGATTATATAAATTCAAATATGAATTTAAAAAGGGGAATTGGGCATCGTTGTAAAAAGGAAACGATAAAATTTATTTCCGATGTTCGGAATATAAATAAAATGGGAATAAATCCATACAGAGTTATGGTTTGAATTCGACTATGTCGAATATATAAAATAAATTATTTTCAGAAAGAATATTGGAATTTGCTTTAGATAAATACTAAAATATAAGATTTTAAAAGGAAAATAGATGCTATGGTTTATATATATATAAGCTATGATAATAAAATATCCCAAATAGGAGTTGAATTAAAAAATGGGTTTTTAAACGAAAGTTTGTTTTAATTTATAAAACAAGGAAGTTACTTTACAATCGATATTTATTGCCATTGGAAAATTTGAAGTTAGTTTCAAATGGAGTTTAAATATGGAAGTTTGGTTGATATAAAATAAGGAAGTGATTTATAAACCATGTTATAAATGAAATGAAGAAATTTTCATTGGATACATTGGAAATAGATTTTCCAAATATAAGAACCAACACTTAAAAATCATATTTTTAAATGAAATAAAAGAGTAAATTTTTATGATCAGTAATGACAGTTTTTGAATTACAAAATCTTATACGTCTTAAGATAAGAACGTTGTCAGTTAAGGTCTGAAAGGTAAATAAAATACCCCAACTTGAACGACTTCACTATTTTCAAGGGACGATATTAATTTGTAGTGGTAAAGGATGTTGAATAAATTGATTCATTCCCATAAAAGAAATTTATAAATATAAATTCGATTATATCGAATTTTTGTCCAAGGAAATTGGGATTTAATATAGAAATTGAGTTGTAATATAAATTACAACTGGTTTGTGAATCTAAACGAAATAATCGACGATTTTGAATAAATTGAAGTTTTAAGATAAAGTTGGAAGCATGGTCTAATTTATATTAAGTTGTCGAAGAAAGGAATTCATTTAGTAAACGTAGTTTTTAAATTGAACTCGCCGCAGCGCGGTAGTTCGAAGTTTGGCGTTTTGAACTTGAATCGAGTATATAGAACTCAATATAATTCAGAATTCAGTGAAACAAGAAACGTCCGGACCTATTCAATGATAGTTTTCAAATGGAAGAGAAAAATCTAGATTTCGTTTTATAGATTTTGAGATATGTCAAAATCAAATTTCCAGGAAAGCAGCGCCCTAATCGTTTTAAAACCATAACGATTTATTAAATAAAATAAAAGGATTTTGAATGAATAAAAATCTGAATTTCCGTTAGAAAAATCCAGATTGGGGTTATAAAATAAATATGAATTCAAGTCGAGTAAACGGATCGATTTTTGAAACAAAAATCAGATTTTTAATTATTGAATGAAGTTAACTAATTTCGAATGAAATTAGTAAATATGGTTTTTGATCGAACTTAACATTTGTTAAGTAAACTGAATTTGTAAATTGGAATTGGAAATCCGAGTATGAAACGTGAATTAGAATCATGAAGCGAGCAACGATTTGAGTTCGTCGTATATAAGCGAACACAAATATATTTGAGTGAGATATGTTCAAATTAAAAGCAAATGAAACCAAGAAGCTAATTAGAAATTTAATTAGCGAATGGAAAGCGAGTTATGTAAAATGGGACGAATTGATTGAAATGAGTTGGAAATGGCCGTGTATATGTTAAACAGGAGTGGAATGAGAAGAATGAAGATTACAATGAGCGCCCGACAAAAAGGTACACGTTTAAATTTCATATGAAGTTTTATGCGCCGAATCGGCAAGCCGCTTGGCTTTTTGATTTTCTTTTTGAATGGAAAGGTCCTAAGGAGGCGAGTTGGCGTTTGAACGATTGACCGGTACAAGGGAGGTGCTGGCGAAATTTTCTGGAAATTTAAGGATTTAGAACATTTTTAAGAAATTTTGAAAATAGATATCAATGTATCGAAATATATAGAATTTGATAAGGAAATTGGAAATGAACGAATATTAATTAAAAAGGGGCTAGTAATTGTTTGATTGTTGATGGATGTTTGTTTTTCCTTTGATAGTTAAATCACCGGCTATCAAAGATTTATTTTTGACCATCGTTGTCAATACAGAGATACCGGTTGTATTTAATATCCAAAAACCACTCCGTATAGGCGTAGGCGTTGCGAATTAGATTATGTTGAAGATAATCGAAGATGGAGTGAAATTCAAGAGTTGTTATCTTTGTCCAGTCCTAGGACAACTTGTATGGACGAATGTCTGACAGAGTATTCCTAACGGTCACATAAGACGATCTTTTCAAGGTATTACGTCTCGTGGCGGAGAAATTCGTTTCTCTTAGCTTTTATACCCGTAATATTTTTTGGAAGATCAACTAGTGAATTGATGGGTTTGACGATGTGGCATTCAAAGTGTATGGTGGCCTGATGTTCTAAAAGATAGACGTAGCCTCAAGCTTTACAACCAGAAAATGACAAAAATTTGGCAGGCAACATGGCTATGTGGGTCGCTCCCATTAGGATGTATAATCACCTATCTAGAGAGATTCCTTTTACTTCTTTATTCTATTTCGATGTTGTCCCTTTTCAGGAAACGGTGGTTTGAGCCCAACCGTTGGTGATATACATTCGATACACTCAAGCGAAATGAGTGGTCGGTCATGTGTGGGCTGGGTTGCAAGACGTTCTTGTTAAACCCAGTGTGTTCCCCTCTAGAGATACACTATCGGCAGGTGATCCCATACCTTGTCATAGTTGGAATCCAATCTCTAATAAGCGCCTTGCGGTTTTTGATTTTATACTATGTATGTAGAGCGTGAGATGCAAGCGTTCTACTATTTGGTTATTTATTTGATTAGACATTATTATAATACCACTGGGTTTTGATATCAAAAATATTTTGGGTTATAGTAAGGTGAAAACCGTCCGTGTTTATGTGTGGACTGGTCTTACTGTTACTTTTTTTTCTTTAAAAGATTTTTCAAAGTTAAACAATATGGTTGGAGTTTACTCACACCAGTCCCATGACTGACCCAGAATTTATTTTGTTTGTTTTTCCTAAACTCTTGGGTGCCCAAATTTGTACGGGCAGTCAAGTGTTTCAGACTTTTACAGATACACTTGGAGGAGATTAAAGCAGGAGGCTTCACCACTAGATATTTAAGAGTTACTTTCCACTGTATCAAATATTTTATTGTGTTCTGATGTTGTTATGTATATATGATACAAAATTTTGTATTTCAAGGGTTATGTTATATAATATATTTTATTCGTTCCATTGTGAGATTCTGTGTTGTTGTTTCTATTCTTCTTCTGTCTATTTCTATTTCTTTAACCCTAATGACTCGTATTTCTGTGTTATTTGAGTTGGACGTGTGTTGTATTAGTCAGCTCAGGTAGTATGGATTTGCGGGCTGTTACAGTTGGTATCAGAGCTTAGGTTGAGCGAACACCTAGGCTTTGGTGGGGGTTTACTCATTAGAGATAGGGTCATTAGTGCCCTAGAATGAGTTGAGTATATATAGAGAGAGCTTATTTGTAAGTTGATGTAAAAACTGTTTTATATTATGATGATTGGTTTGGGAAGTGGTTTATGAATACTGGTCAATACAGGAAGTACAACTGTATCGATAGGTGTTTCTAAACACTTGAACGGGGTAATTCGACACGGTATGTTTTAAAAGCTGGGTAAATGAAATAATTTTACCCAAAACTATATTTTTATATAAAAAGAATAATTTTTTGAAATCATTATAATATATGGATGTGTTGATTGAAACTATAATCAAATGAGATTATAAATTTGAAATGGTTATATATAACCAAATAGAACTTGTATATACAAATGGGATAAATTAAAACTGGATTCAAACTAGAACTGGAATTTATATCCTGGGTGTTTGGAAAATATTTTTCCAAAGTATATTAGAATAATATAGCTTTGTTTTGGAAGGATTTTTAAATAAAAATCCTTTTGAATTGATTTTGTGAATGGAAAGCACTGAATTCACTTCGGACAATGGAAAATAATTCTGATGATGAGGTACGCCATCGTCAGTGTTCATTTTCGAGTTTCTAAGTGATGGATTGCTACCTTAGTGAGATTTCCAAAGGAAATTATTTAAGAAAACAAGTTTTTTGGAAAATTAAAATATTTTGAATTTGAGATGAGTATAAGTATATTTATATGTTTATGAGATATCAAAGGACTTTGAAATAAATACCGGGTATTTGAATTCTGAAATCAAAATTTAGCTTAAGCAAGTTAAATAAATCGAAATGATGGAAGCCAGTTAAATGAATTGAAATGAATAAATTGATTTGGAATTAAATTGAAGTGGGCTTTTGTAAAAGTAACAGGTTCGTAGCATTTCTTCTGCCTTAGTAATTTCGATGATGAAATTCTTTTAAGGGGGAAGGAATGTAACATTCCGGATTTTTGATCGTTTAATATTAAATATTTAAATTCTTTTTAAATACTGATTTGAATATAAATGGATTTTATTATGGAATTTATCGGTTTAATAATCGATGTACAACTCAATATCGAATATAATGATAATAATTCAATTTAGAGTTAAAATCTATATCGAAACAAATCAGATTGATTAATATAAATTCAATTTGAATTAGAACGATAATAATAAATTATTATTGATGAATTTAATGGTATGAGATTGATTTATATTTCAAATCAAAATTAATTTAAATCATTAATTTAAATTGTAATCTCTTATATATAATCAAATTTAAATTTCAGTTACCGCTCCGCTAAGTCTAGAATAGCAAATAATGTTGGAAACGTTGGTCGTTAAGGTTGAACAGTGGTTCGGGATTTTTAGTTAGGGGTCATGAGATATTTTAATTTTCAGGTAAGCATAAGATCTCATCAATGTAAAATCAATTCAATAAGCTATTACTTCAGCCGACCTATTAACATGCCAAAGCCGTCCTAAAATTTGATTACGCATACGTATTTTGCATCGAGCTGTAGAATTTGTTTCCTTCTTCGTTATCAAAGAAATAAGATTTTAATGGGGAGGAGTACCTTGTGTCTCCCGTTTGCCTATAAATTCAAACCATGGCACATAATTTTTCCCCATTCTATTCCTTCTGAAAACTAAAACCAAATTCCCCTTATTTCTTGCTTCTGAAAGCAACAACAGCGAAGCCGACCACATCCTTTCCTTCTAATGAAATCCCTTTCCACTTTACTATTCTCGTTCTCGATAAAAAAATACTTTTCCCAAATGAAATCAAATCAAATGGCAAGGGAGTTCGATCAGCGCATGGTAGTTCTAAAGCTCAAAGATTGGGGTAGCGCGCTAGATCGATGAGTAGTAGTAGGTATTAAGGAAGCAACTTGGAGATTGGATTGCACGATAGGTAGTGAGGCCTAGTAGGGTGCCTGGGTGGAGTACGAACGATCTGCAATTCGAATTGGGTCAAAACCGGAGGTGCAAATGGATGGGGAGGGTACTGCGATTTCGATGTTGGCGGCGATGATTGGTGCGATGTATTGATTTGAGGTGAGGTTCAAAAAGAGTTGAACTAAGGTTATCGTGAGTTATTCGAAGTTCTGTTGAGGGGTACTGACCCTGATTTGAAGTACCAGATGAATGACAATGTTTTGGGAATTCAATAGTAAGGTTTTAGGAAGGCGATGGGATGGAGTCATGAATGGATTGGTTCGAATTTGGTTGCGATTGCAACTATTTTGCTGAGGGGGTACTGATGATGAACGGAATTGTTTGACAGTAGAATATTCAGGTATGATGATTGTTGGTTAGTTCGATGATGATCTAGGGGTTTGGTAGTGTGGATTTTAGAAAGTATGATTTGTTTTTGAATATTGTTGTGGAACCAGATATAGCGGTGAGGCTGTGGGATTAAAAAGGAAAGGAAATTGTAAATAAAATGTTCGATGAATTGCCAAAATGGGATGGTACAAGTTTCGGAGGTTGATTTCAAAATGGGAGTTGTTTGGAGTTTTGTTGCGTCGTTTGGTCCGAGTGAAATGCTAGAACAATAAGGTATACATTTTTATGAAATTTAAAAATACATTAAATAATTCCTTTAATTATTCTAGTAGTTAAAATAAAAAGATAATAGTTTAATCGATTAAAATTTAATAATCATAGGAATAAATCCATTCAAGACAATTCCAGACAATTTGAGTAGATTCCTAGCGCGATGATGCGGAAAATTAACGGGATATTCGGCATGAATAAATCAGGTGAGTAAATCTCACTTAAAAATTTATTTTTATCATTAAAATAGATTGTTGGCTGTTTAGTTGCATTTATAAATTATTTATCAGTCTTGGATATTTTATATGTTAGTTGTATTAGGCTTGGTGATTGTGGCTATTATATATATTAGATATTTCCCGCAATATCATTAGCGGATGCCCGCAGTATCATTAGCGGATGACCCTATCACCCCATCATATTTGAGTGGATGACCTTCTATACCGCGATATCCTGCCTTGAAGCAGGATTGGAATTATTTATGCTGTTTAACATCTGTGATGCAGGAAAACAGGTTAGAGGAATCTAACTGGATTCCTCAAATTTATTTACTGTTGTTTACATATTTATTTATATGTGTGTGATGTTTGAATTGAATGGATGATTTGTGTGTTTGGATATTAGAATATCACGGGCCTAAGATATTAATATTTAAAAATATCAAAAGGGTTTTTTGGATATAGAAAGGAAAATTTACTTTTCGAAATGGAAATGGAATTTCGAATGGGTTGGGAAATATTAACTTGTTTTAATAAAAAAAACAAGTTGCTGAATAAACAATGTTATAAATGGAAAGAAAAATTTTCATTTGATAATATTAGATATTTAAATTCAAGTTTGAATTTAGAAAGGGAAAAATTATTTTCCAGAATGGGAATTGGATTTCAAATATGATTTGAAGTAAGGAATTGTTTTAAATAATTTAAAACAGGAAGTGAAATGTATAAACGATGTTTATAAACGAATAAAAATAATATTATCATTGGATAATTTGAAAATTGGCGGATCTAATTATGATTTTAAAAAGGAAAGTTTTTTCTTCAAAATAGAATTGAATTTTTGATTTGGCTAGAAAAATATTAGTTTATTTTAAAAATAAAAATAGGTAGTTTTACTTACAAACGATGTCTATAAATTATCATCGGGTAATTTAGAATGTAAATTCAAGTATGATGTCAAAAAGGGAAACTTATGTTTCAAAAAGGGAAAATGGATTTCAAATGCAATTTGGAACTGGAAACTTGTTTTAATATTTGAAATAGAAAATGAAATTTATAACCGATGGTTGTAAACGGAAATGAATAATTATCATCGAATATTAGATTATATAAATTCAAATTTGAATTTAAAAAGGGGAATTGGGCATCGTTGTAAAAAGGAAACGATAAAATTTATTTCCGATGTTCAGAATATAAATAAAATGGGAATAAATCCATACAGAGTTATGGTTTGAATTCGACTATGTCGAATATGTGAAATAAATTATTTTCAGAAAGAATATTGGAATTTGTTTTTGTTAAATATTAAAATATAAGATTTTAAAAGGAAAATAGATGCTATGGTTTTTTTAATATATATAAGCTATGATAATAAAATATCCCAAATAGGAGTTGAATTAAAAAATGGGTTTTTAAACGAAAGCTTGTTTTAAATTATAAAACAAGGAAGTTAATTTACAATCGATATTTATTGGCTTGGAAATTTTGAAGTTAGTTTCAAATGGAGTTTAAATATGGAAGTTTGTTTGATATAAAATTAGGAAGTGATTTATAAACCATGTTATAAATGAAATGAAGAAATTTTCATTGGATAGATTAGAAATAGATTTTCCAAATATAAGAACCGACAATTAAAAATCATATTTTTAAATGAAATAAAAGAGGAAATTTTTATGATCAGTAATGACAGTTTTTGAGTTACAAACTCTTATCCGTCTTAAGATAAGAACGTTATCGGTCAAGGTCTGAGAGGTAAATAAAATACCCCAACTTTAGCGACTTCACTATTATCAAGGGACGATATTAATTTGTAGTGGTAAAGGATGTTGAAAAAATTGATTCATTCCCATAAAAGAAATTTATAAATAGAAATTCGATTATATCGTATTTTTGTCCAAGGAAATTGGGATTTAATATAGAAATTGAGTTGTAATATAAATTACAGCTGGTTTGTGAATCTAAACGAAATAATCGACGATTTTGAATAAATTGAAGTTTTAAGATAAAGTTGGAAGCATGGTCTATTATTAAGTTGTCGAAGAAAGGAATTCATTTAGTAAACGTAGTTTTTAAACTGAACTCGCCACAGCGCGGTAGTTCGAAATTTGGCGTTTTGAACTTCAATCGAGTATATAGAACTCAATATAATTCGGAATTCAATGAAACAAGAAACGTTTGGACCTATTCAATGATAGTTTTCAAATGGAAGAGAAAAATCTGGATTTCGCTTTATAGATTTTGAGATATGTCAAAATCAAATTTCCAGGAAAGCAGCGCCCTAATCGTTTTAAAACCATAATGGATTATTAAATAAAATAAAAGGATTTTGAATGAATAAAAATCTGAATTTCCGTTAGAAAAATCCAGATTGGAGTTATAAAATAATTATGAATTCAAGTCGAGTAAACGGATCGACTTTTGAAACAAAAATCAGATTTTTAATTATTGAATGAAGTTAACTAATTTCGGATGAAATTAGTAAATATGGTTTTTGATCAAACTTAACATTTGTTAAGTAAACTGAATTTGTAAATTGGAATTGGAAATCCGAGTATGAAACGTGAATTAGAATCATGAAGCGAGCAACGATTTGAGTTCGTCGTACATAAGCGAACATAAATATATTTGAGTGAAATATGTTCAAATTAAAAGCAATTGAAACCAAAAAGCTAATTAGAAATTTAATTAGCGAATGGAAAGCAAGTTATGTAAAAAGGACGAATTGATTGAAATGAGTTGGAAATGGCCGTGTATATGTTAAACAGGAGTGGAATGAGAAGAATGAAGATTACAATGAGTGCCCGACAAAAAGGTACATGTTTAAATTTCATATGAGGTTTTATGAGCTGAATCGGCAAGCCACTTGGCTTTTTGATTTTCTTTTTGAATGGAAAGGGCCTAGGGAGGCGAGTTGGGGTTTGAACAATTGACCAGTACAGGGGAGGTGCTGGCGAAATTTTCTGAAAATTTAAGGAGTTAGAACATTTTTAAGAAATTTTGAGAATAGAAATCAATATATCGAAATATATAGAATTTGATAAGGAAATTGGAAATGTATGAATATTAAATAAAAAGGGGCTAGTAATTGTTTGATTGTTGATGGATGTTTGTTTTTCCTTTGATAGTTAAATCACTGGCTATCAAAGATTTTTTTTTTGACCATCGTCGTCAATACGGAGAGACCGATTGGATTTAATATCCGAAAACCACTCCGTATAGGCATAGGCGTTGCGAATCAGATTATGCTGAAGACAATCGAAGACAAAGTGAAATTCAAGTGTTGTTATGTTTGTCTAGTCCCAGGACAACTTGTATGGACGAATGTCTGACAGAGTATTCCTAACAGTCACATAAGACGATCTTTTCAAGGTATTACGTCTCGTGGCGGAGAAATTCGTTTCTCTTAGCTTTTATACCCGTAATATATTTTGGAAGATCAACTAGTGATTTGACGGGTTTGATGATGTGGCATTCAAAGTGTATGGTGGCCTGATGTTCTAAAAGATAGACGTAGCCTCAAGCTTCACATCGGGAAATGACAAAAATCGGGCAGGCAACATGTCTATGTGGATCGCTCCTATTAGGGTGTATAATCACCTATCTAGAGAGATTCCTTCTTCTTTATTCTATTTTGATGTTGTCCCTTTTCGGGAAACGGTGGTTTGAGCCCAACAATTAGTGATATGCATTCCATACACTCAAGCAAAATGAGTGGTCGGTCAAACCCAGTGTGTTCCCCTCTAGAGATACACTATCGGCAGGTGGTCCTATACCTTGTCATAGTTGGAATCCAATCTCCAATAAGCGCCCTGTGGTTTTTGATTTTATACTATGTATGTAGAGCGTGAGATGCAAGCGTTCTACTATTTGGTTATTTATTTGATTAGACATTATTATAATACCACTGGGTTTTGATATCAAAAATATTTTGGGTTATAGTAAGGTAAAAACCGTCCGTGTTTATGTGTGGACTGATTTTACTATTACTTTTTTTTCTTCAAAGGATTTTTCAAAGTTAAACAATATGGTTGAAGTTTACTCACACCAGTCCCATGACTGACCCAGAGTTTATTTTGTTTGTTTTCCTAAACTCTTGGGTGCCCAAATTTGTGTGGGCAGTCAAGTATTTCATACTTTTACAGATACACTTGGAGGAGATTAAATCAGGAGGCTTCACCACTAGATATTTAAGAGTTACTTTCTGCTATATCAAATATTTTATTGTGCTCTGATGTTGTTATGTATATATGATGCAAAATTTTGTATTTCAAAGGTTATGTTATATAATATATTTTATTCGTTCCGTTGTGAGATTCTGTGTTGTTGTTTCTGTACTTCTTCTGTCAATTTCTATTTCTTTACCCCTAATGTCTCGTATTTCTGTGTTATTTGAGTTGGACGTGTGTTGTATTAGTCAGCTCAGGTAGTATGGATTTGCGGGCCGTTAGAGGAAGGAAAAGCCTATTGTTAAATCTTATCTATTGCAACAGCTACAAAAGGCTTGTTGCTAAATATCATTTATTGCAACTGACGTTTGAGGCATGTTGCAATTAGCTAGTTGCAATAGGGTATTTTTCTTGTAGTGGGAAAAAACTATAATTGGAACTAAAGGAGTATGTAGAAATAAAATGAAGTAACAAAGAGAAGAAATAAAGCTCGACTAGTTGTGCAACACTATTGTCAAGAAGAAGGAACTGACTATGATGAAACCTTTACACCTAAAGCAAGATTAGAAGCTATCAGAATCTTACTTGCTTTCGTAAATCATAATAATTTTAAATTATATTAAATGGATTAAAGAATGCATTCCTAAAGGGTTTTATAAAAGAAGATATATATGTAGAACAACCCCCACTTTTTAAAAAGGGTCCGTTTGGCATAGGTCCCTATTAAGTTTTAAAATTAGGCTCACATCCGGTCATAAACTTATTGCAAATTTAGTCCCTATTTTTCAAAAATTCACTAAAAATAGAAAAAAATACATAAATTCATAATTAATTGAAACACGTAAATGCTGAAAAATTCAGATAAAAAAACAATCAAATAAGGCGTAAAAAAACAGAAAAACAATGGATTTGCAGTTTACTGCATAATAGTACGCAAGTATTATATTTTCCTGCATACATACGTGCATGTTTTCTACTCATGCATTCGCATTTGATATTTTTGAATGCATCTATGCAAGTACTGCGTAATTTTGGCATACAAGTGTGCATAAATTCACATGCATAAATATTAGTTCAAATTTCTGCATGAAATACTTGCATACATGTGTGCAAGTATTACAATTAGTTGCACATATGTATGCAAGTTTCGGTCCAGAATTTCTGAAGAAAACAGCGTATGAAATAGTTGCATACATGTATGCAACTATTGGCAAAAGTTGCATACATGTATGCAACTTTTTTTTTATTTGCGTGGACTTCCGAGAATATTTCCAGATTTTAGAAATAATTTTTTTTTTTAGTTGGTAGCTCCAAATTTTTTGGCTGAAATTGGTAAAAGGTAGAAGGATTCAACACAGCAGGCGGAAGTTCCAAAAAAGAAGGAGCGACACTTAAAACGGGGACCGGGTTTGTATTATAAAGATGACAGGGACGTGAGTTTTATTTTAAACTATATTAGGGACCCTAGCCTAATTTCCACTTTTAAAAATGGAAATTTTCCCAACTATGTATATAAACTAAAGAAACCTTCATCTGGTCATAAGCAGTCTCCCAGAGCATGGTACGATAGACATAAATCTTATTTTCTCCAATCTAATTTTGAGATTGGTAAGGTAAGCAGTACATTATTTATTAAAAGAAATAACAATGATATTTAATTAATACAAATATATGTAGATGATATTGTTTTTGGATTTACAATCGAGAAATAAATAAAGAATTTTCTGAGATAATGACAAAGGAATCTGAAATGAGTCATATGGGAGATTAAATTATTTTCTAGGACTTCAAATAAAATAATTAGATAGTGAAATATTTATATATCAAGAAAAATAAGCTAAATATCTAATAAAGAGATTTGAAGTGTTAATTACCAGGGGAAAACCAGACCCTATAGCAACAAATAAAAATTCAAATAAAGAAGAAAATTCTAAAAATATTGACTGATAATTATATAGATGAATGATTATAACGCTACTCTATATAACTGCAAGTAGACTTTATATAATGCATAGTTTATGTCTTTGAGCAAGATATCAATTTGAGCCTAAGGAATCACATATAAAAGCAATAAAAATCTATTAAGATAAGTTAATAGCACGTAAGATTACCAACTATTTTATCCTAGAATGATACATTCGAATTCATCTCATATAGAGACCCTGGCTATGCTAGCTACAAATCAGACCGAAAAGTATAAGTGAAACTTATCAATTTTTAAGACACTCTCTGGTCTCCATGGTTAGCAAAAAAAATACTGTATCTCTATTTATGACCAAAGCAGAATATATTTTAGTAGCATTATCTTGCAAGTAATTAGATAACAATAAATCATAAGAGATTTTCAGTATAAGTTTTACAAAATCACAAATTTATTGCCATAATATGTATGCGATAAATTTATCTAAAAATCCAACTCATCATACTAGAACTAAATATATTGATGTTAAACATCATTTCTTGAAAGATAGTATAAATAAAGAAATTATAACTTTAGAATATATTAATACTGAAAATCAAATAGGTGGCATATTAACCAAACTCTTAAATCAGAAATCTTTTATTAAATAAGAAGAGAATTAGGTATTTGTTACTTATCCCAAATTTAAAATTAAAACAAACAAATAGCTGAAAATCCAATAGGTATGTCGACGTACTGAATGCCATGTGTCGACATATAATGGTTAATTTTGAAATTCAAATTACCCTCGAAGATCAAATTTTAGATTATATATATCATATCCATTCAATTTTTTTCATTTCTCTTCATTTTCTCTGTATAAAACTACAAAACCTTTTAGTATTGTCCTCCACTTCAAGTAATAATTAAAATCAAACCCTTTCTTTCCCATCTTCTCATGGTCCATCTCAGTGCACCAGTTTGGCTAGAGTTACTAATATTGAAGGGGAAATGAGATGTTCTTCAAATGCTCACTAAAATTCAAGCCATGCAAACGAGAATGGAAAAGTAGCAAGAACGACAAGGAAAATACTAAGGAATCTGCAAAAATGACTTTTGGACAACTCTATGAATCCTATCATCATAGAAGATGAATCATTCAATATAGACATTCATAACCCTTTTCGGGACTATGAGGAGAAGGAGGAAGAAGAAGAAGATGGCATGGATGAAAATAATAATAGTAAGGTTCCTTATATAGGAGGGGTTTGTTTCGATATGGACAGAAACATTATTCAACAAAAAGGAAATTTTTGTCTGCGTTGTCCATTATGCTCTATTCACAAGTCTCATTTTATAAGAAGTATAAATAGAGCTATATATTTTTACTTTTATAATGTATGATGACACGTGCTTGTTTGTGTTCGGTGTTATGCTTTGTGTTACCTGTTTGTTTTCTTATTTTGGGTATTGCCAATTGGCAACAGGATATTGGTGTATTGCTGGCCAGTTTGTACTTCTATGTACATTTTATTGATGCATTGTCAATAAAACACCGCTCTTTTTTTTCGTGTATAGTTCTCACGTTGAGTTCTAGTTTAGGTTTTTAATGAGGCAGTTTACCTATTTTCAAAAAAAAAACTTTTATATACAGTCGTATATATATTACGATTAAGTATTGTATGGATTGATTTGATTTGAATATATGTATAGATTTTTTTTGCCAATGCAACTAGTTTTTGTAGTGATCTGTCCACTTTTATTATGAGAAATAATAAATACATCAGGAAACAGCTTATAGAATGAGTGTCTATCTACTACATCGAACTATAACATAGCATTTGGCGATTCTGATCACCTTGCAGGGTGCAAAACCCATAACCAGCACTATGCAGAGAGCAAACAATATCACACGACAAGCTTCCAAAGGCAGTCTGGAAAAAAAATATGCTTCACCATGCAAGGTGAAATAACTCTGAAAATGAAACCATCAATTGATGTCCTAAAGACTGTGCATAAAAAGTCTGAAAACCCAAATTTGAAAAACTCAAATCGGAAAAATCCTAAACCATACAATGGACAACAACTTCTTCTAGCACTTATTGAATATGAACCAAAAGGCAGAAAACTACCATTACATTCCACCTCTTCCAAGCAAAAAAATGTAGCATAATCCATATTAACACACATCCAACATGAATAACCAACAGAAAACTTCACTTAAGAAACACACGGTACAAGATGAAAACCTATAAACACCGAAGAAAAGACAAAAACCCAGTTAAACGCCAGCCAAAACTCCAAGCAACATCAACCATAAGCTCGAACTAAAACCAAAACAAACACGGGTTGAAAAGCTGTGAATATAGAATAAGTTTGAGGAGTGGCTTGGTTCGCTTTTAGTAGAGCGAATGGGAAAAATGAGGAGAAGTCAATGGTGGAGTGAACGGTGGAGCTTAACGTGAGTGAATCTGGGAGATGTTAGCAGATGACAAATTGTCATACGCGAGGATGAAAGCTTTAGTTGGCAATGTGAAATTGAAAGAGGGAAACCCTAAAAACAGAAACAAAAAGGGAAGCAAAATCGAAAGAGGGAAACCCTAAAAACAAAAAACAATGATGTGGAAGATAGAGATCTAGATGAAGAAAGCGGGAAAAGATTAGAGAGGCGATGTACAATGTTTAGATTTGAAAGGAAAAGGAAGATGGAGGGGGAAACATCCCCTATTGATGTTTACATGTTTTGAAATTATTGTATTTTTCACAGTATTTCATGAATATATTTATGAATTGACAACAATTAAATATATAGTTTGGTGTAGTTACTATTAATAATTAGTGTTTATGTTGTTTACTTCTTATATATTATTCTCATCATTTTGTTTATATAAACATCATACTTATCTGAGGGATGAAAAAGTTAGATACATGATTAATTATAATTAGAACTAGCTATTATGAAGCTATGGAGGATGGAAGGTTTTGTTGATGACAAAGGTAGAGAAAATATGAAATATGCATAGATTAAAGAGGGATAAGAAGATATTTTGTAAAATAGTTGTCATCATCAAAAAGAGACAGAATGTTAGTATCATGAATTACAGTTTTGATTATAAAAATGTAGATAATGAATATTTTATATTTACATTTACAAGCCAAATAGTGTTCCTTATGAGCATAAGTCTTTGAATCAGGATGGAGATGTCCAATATAAGATTAAAAGTCAAAGAGTTGGAAACTATTTTCCACAGAAGAAAGCTTAATAATAATATATATCACTTACACTACGCCATAAGTGGGCATATTCGATACTAATGTGTGTGCGTTGCATGAAAAGTGTGGCGAAAGCCATGCTTTCTTTGATCTTCTGCAACAATATTCATATGTTATTGCATTAGACGTGAATGCACTGTTGCAGTTGGAAATTCTAGTGTTGTGACATGCAACACCAGTTCAAAACGTAGCTTTACATAAATACAATCCAATTCAGCGATCTGTGTTATCAGAATAAACAAATAAACAACCGTAGATGATGATTAATCCAACAGTTCAAACCGATCACCGCTTCAGTTATGTGAAATTTTGACGCAACGTTTCCCCCGTACACGAAATAATTCCCCCTAAAAAAAATTCTCCCTCTCTAATCTTCCCTCTCCATGATATTCATCCACAAACATCTCCAAAATACCTTTGATTGCTACTGTACCTCCGATACAAACTATATACCTCTGATTGCTCCTACTTTACAAACTTTACACCTCCGATTTGGATCATTTAGGACGATTATAGGTAGTTAGGGCTTCATCATTTGGGTTTTATTTAGGTGATTTCATCTCTAACTTATTTTGGTCTACATTCAAAGTCTCTGTGTGATTTGGGTATACCGATTGCCTTAAATGTCTATTTCTGTTTGTAGTAATACTTATTTCTCTTCCTCTATCATATGACTATGAAGATACCCTGGGCATGGGTGATTTAGGACTGTCAAACCCATCATCACTAGAAACTCCTATTGATTTCTACATAGAGTTGCAGGAAAGGCACTACGAAGATTGGCGTGAGCATGAACTAGAGCAAGAAGAACTCCAAAGACAAAACCGAGAACAACAACAACGTGAAGAAAGGCTACATTGACGGCAAAGTCGTGTTGCCTTGTGTCGTCAGCATCAAAACAACTAAGTGGTTAACAAACAGCAAGTTGACTCACTAATCATAATGTGTGAGTGTGGGTATGTCGCTATAGAATATTTTATTTCGATTGGAGTTAACATTAGTCGTTGTTATTTTAGATGTCGTGTTTATCCCACAGGGTGTACCTTTTGGCCCTGGATTGACCGTCGTTTTCTAAGTCGAGCCGCTGAGTACACAAATGAATTACCACATCAACTTACAATGCAACAAACTTGATTTATTGGTTTTCAAAATGAAATTAGTAAACTTAACGAACAACTTCACGGGCTAAACATTAGAAGACAAAACTAAATTATTGTATTGTTCTTTGTATATATCCAACTGTATCGTCTTTGTATCACCTGTATCGTCTTTGTATCTATACTGTTTTGTTTTGGTGCAGTGTTCAGTATCCTTAGTTGCTTGTTTTATGTATTCTCCTGATTATTCAATTTCAAAAGTTAGTGATAATTCAAATCAAAACAATTGTTGATTTGGCCACACACTGATTTCACCACATTGATTATGTATATTTGTAAATTATTAACTTATTATGTTTTTATTTCTAATTTAATCAAACCTTACAGGGTAGCCTATATTTGTGTCTTGAAACTGTTAGTGGTATCAAATTTAGTCTTACTAGGTCATGGTTAGATTATGGCAATGGATAATGAGTATTACATATGGATAGGACTTCGAAGATCGGGTGCAGAATATGTAAGAGGGGTAAAAGCTTTTCTAAAAAAAATGCATTTCATATTTATAAAGTAGGTGATGAGATGAAGTGCCCCTACAAAAAATGTACAGAACGTAATTGGTTTTGTGAAAATGTCATATACGATCATCTTATTTTTAATGGCCCTTCTCCAGTACATACCAGGTGAATTTATGAGGTTTCACAGACGAAAGTAATAAGCATCAATAACCATATGGATTGTGGAACGGAGATGGATTTTGAGAATAATTTAGATATGATGTTCAAATGTGAGGGTTACAAATTTGATCAAAATCCACGGGACTTTGAAGTATAACCAAATCCAGAGGCTGAGAAATTTTATCGGCATGTTAAAGAAGGAAAATGTAACAACCCGCATTCTACGCATCGGAGGATCATAGAATATTTATTTCTTTCCCATATGAAGTCGTATGGTCATGTAACTTTGGGAAACAACCATTAGAGTCATTTCCCATGTTCATGATTTTGTCGATTTTTTAATGACCGTTTTGCCCCTAGCTGATCTTGTTTCGGCCATAACTTTTGATTGGAAAGGAGTTTTGACCTGAAACCACTTTCATTGGCTTCGGATGATGGTTTACCTTTCCGTAGAGTGGTCACATGCGAAAAACGGACTTACGGTTTGGGAGATATGGCTGAAATAAGGTTTGGAAGGTGAAAAACTGCTTAACCGGGCCAAATAGGGTGATTAGTGAATGGGCCCATAACCCATTTCGGGATTAGGGTTATGGGGAGGCTGAAATGAGTTAGGGTTTCATTTCATTTCAGTTTTCTAGCCTCCACTTACCTCTTAGAAACCCTAAAACTGGTCTCCAACCTCTAAATCACCTCCAAATCACTTTCTACTTGAAGATTGGGCTTAGCAACATCAAATCAAGAGAGATCAACACCAAATCAACATTAGAGCTGCTGTTTAGCATTGGGATTCGCACCAAATCAGAGATTTATTTCATATCTAAGTCTTATTTGTGGCTAAGGTGAGTGATTTGCATAGTTCCTCACTAATTATGGCTAATTAAGGGTAATTAGTGTTAATTAGCGAATTTAAACATGATAAAATTCTGGAAAAATATTTATAAAATTCAAAATGATGTTTTAGACCTCTGATATGAATTTGGGTTAATTTGGTCATTAGTTTCACCTAAACATGCTTAAGGGAAAATATGGGGTTTTGGCTATGTTTGATCCATTTTAACCTATCTTATTGTTGTTTTGGTGTTTGTGGTTGATTATACTTGTTGCTATGACTGTATGGTATGCTTTGTGATTGATTAGAATAGTCGGAATGGTCGAAAACGCCGTCGAGAGGCGTATAAACAGTCGCTGGAAAGTTGCAGGAAAAGGCAGGCAGGGATCGGATCGGACCTCCCTTACCCGACCCGAATCGTTCGTGGGTACTTGCCACGATCCGAACCAAAATACCACGATCTGATGGGGAAAGGAGCTCGAACCCGAACCGTGTCACATGCTGGAGCACCCGATCCACCCTTGAAGGGTGAGCACGATCCGTTGTACTTGACCTGGAGAAGTGCTTTCCGACCCGAGCCGCTAGGAGGACCCCGACCCGAACCGGTGATGGCGACTGGACTTGGAGAACCGACCCGATCCGCTGGGGCGATGACGATCTGAACCATGCTGACGATGGAAAGCTGGACTCCGAACCGAATCGCTACGACATGAAGGCGACGATCCGAACCGATCTGGGGAAAGAAGGCCAATAACCCGAGATGCAAAGGTAGTCCAAGTTGGAAGTTAGAGCTCAAGATCCAGTTGGGAACCAATGAGTTCACTTCATGATCGGACTTTGTTGCGGGACGTGTGCAAAAGGGTTGTCGGTATTCATAACTTTGGTTCACCACTTAGGGATGGATAGTGGGCTTGTAGTGATAGTTACACGGGATTGGATTCCGTCATGGCCCAAAGTATTAGGTGACCAAAGTGGTGGATATCGTATGCTTTACGCACTGAGTGAGAGATGTGAGGATGTTTGCTATGATTGACTTGTTTGCCATCACTATGACATGCACATCCCCACCCCCGTATCCTTTACACTATATGTTAGTGGCACCTTAGAGTATTGTGCAGTATGTAGTGCTAACTCTTTGGTTGCAGGTCCAGGTTCAGGTATGGTTTAGTATACCTGTTATTGTTTTGTTTAGATGCTTATCGCTCATACCAGACTTTTTGTCTGACCCAGAGTTTTATGTCTCTTCTTATTACTCTGGGTGCTCACACGAGCAGACTAGAGACAGGTTAGCTGGTGATGTGCGAGTAGCTGATTCAGAGGCGAGCAGGAGGCATCCACGTATGATATATAGATATTCTCCCTGTGTCATTGGTGGTCACTACTTGGGCATTAGTAGTGTACCTTCCTTATCTTGCTTTTCTTTTAGAGACAGTTTTAAAAGTTGTAATAATGATGTTGCGAAACATAAGCTGTATTTGGATTTTCCGCTGCTATGATAGTTTGTTTTCAGCTTATGCACTGTCTCACCTGTTTTGTGTCAAGTATATGTTATGATTATATTTTATCCCATGCGCTGTGAGACATATTACAGGTTCTTTGTTTGTTTTACTCTCTTTTTTCCTTTCTTCTAACGACCGTTCCGTGCTAGTCGGGCATGTGTAAAGCGCACCATTGGAGTAAATGTCGGTTGGTGCGGGGCGGGCCGTCACATTTGGTATCAGAGCTCTAGGTTGCGTAGTTAACCTAGGGAAAGACACTAGGGAGAGATAGTACGTATATGAGAGCGCGTATTTGTGATTACTTTGGTTTTCAAAAGTTATATATATGTATATACTGTTAGTAGTATAAGGATGAAGTCATACTACACTGGCACCACTATGGAGATGGTTAATCGTTTTCTTTTTACAGATTGAATGATGAGCCGAGACACGAGGGGTGTTGGTAAAGGGACCAATAATGGAAATGCTCCTGACATGAGGACGATGTTCACTAACTTCATGAGGGAGATGCTTAGGGATGTTCAGGGACCAGTTCCCAATCCCGGAAATGGTGGTGGTCCAGTAGTGCAGGCGCCTAGGGCCGATTTCGCCAAGTTGTGCAAAGATTACGCTAACCTTGGTGGAAAGCCGTTCCACGGAACGGAGTCGGCCACGGATGTTCAGGATTGGTTGGATAGCTGTGATCGTATCTTCGAAGACTTGGATATCGAGGATGCGGTGAAGAGATGGCTAGCGTCTCGTCGGTTGCAAGGGCGAGCGATGAATTGGTGGAATGCCCTTAAGACAGCTACTCCAGAGGATCAAGTTACTTGGAATCAGTTTAAGACTCGCTTTTGTGATAAGTTTATTCCAGCTGCTCATAAATCAGAATTGTTCAGGAAGTTCTTGGAGCTTAAGCATAATGGTAGGGCAGTCTCGGAGTACATCGCAGAAATCGATACTTTATCGAAATATGGATGGTCCCTTATCGATACAGTCGAAAAGAAGAACGAGAAGTTCATAATTGGCTTGGATGGGTACTTGGGGGAAAGACTTATAAACCATATCGATGAGACGTTCGAATCTATTGTAGGAAAGGCATTAAGGTCAGAGAGCCTTTTCCCTAAGTCGAAGACCGAAGTTGCTATTGCATCTACAGAGGAGCCAAAGCCGCAAGCAGGCGGTGAAGGAAAGAAGAATTCTCAAAACAAGAGGAAGCAGAACCCGACCAAGG
Organism: Allium sativum; assembly: GCA_030737875.1. Lineage (NCBI taxonomy): Eukaryota > Viridiplantae > Streptophyta > Magnoliopsida > Asparagales > Amaryllidaceae > Allium > Allium sativum. Next base: position 607,233,208 of record CM060916.1, on the reverse strand, counting down.
ATGGTCAGAATAAGAAAAATAAGAAAGATGGTGAATGCTTTAGTTGTGGCAAGAAGGGCCACTATGCCAGAGATTGTCGAGAAAAGCCTGGGGAAAGGAAGTGCTTTAACTGCAGCCAGGCGGGACATCACAAGGATGATTGCCCACAACCTCCTAGGGAGAAGCAGATTGTGAAAGCGTATGTTATCAACGCTGTTCCTTCTTCGTCGAATGCTCCAAGTGCGGCGCAGAAGGGAAAGGGTGTCTTTATAAAAGGTATGCTTTCTATTTAAGATGTTTCTGTTCGGGTATTGTTTGACAAACCCAAGATAGTCGATAGACCTCTAGTTGTGACGAACCCGATTGGTGGTTCGACTAGTTTTGGCATGATTTTTTGTAATGTGGTCTTATCGAGTCATGGATGTATGTTTGTTGTGATTGCTTTGTTTTGGGCTTTACTGGGTTTAGCATTATTTTGGGGAGTTGGTCTACTCCAAAGGAATAGAGTGGTATTAGGTACCTACCTAGTGATGGCGATAGTAACTGGAGTTAAGGAAGCTAAGAGGTTATCGTTGTAATAAGTTCTAGTTGTCTCTGGGAGGCAAATGAGTGCTCCAGTGCTAGATTGTTTTGCTAGTATCACCTCACGTGGGTTGTCCGAACTCGGAGGAGATGTTCCTTGGGTGCTTGTCAGATATTAGTTTAGGCCTTTGGGGCTTGTGCTTGGGGAATGTCGATTTCGACTAGGATGGTTTGCGTGAGGTGTAAATAGTTGTTGTGATTTTTCATTGGATGATATCTTGGTTTACTCGAGGAGTGATGGGCAGACGGAACATGATAAGACTGTTCAATGGTATAGACTACCCAGAGTTAGACTCGATAGGGTTATGAGATTGCTCGACTGGGACTCGAGAAAGAAGCAAAGTAATGGATTGTTTAGAACCCTATGTTGATGTTCTCTTTGGATAGTAGGACTTTGAAGGAATAGGATGTGTTCGTTGATCATGGAGGATACAACGAAGATTAGGGCGATTCAAGTTGGACTTGAACTCGTAAAAGGAAAATGGGTGTCCGTTGATCTTGGAGATGCAACGAATAAGGAGACGACGACTCACGTTGGACTAGAGTTTGTTGGTAATGGATACTCAAGACTGGGTCTGAGTTATAGATTGACTCGAGTTGGACTCGAGAAGGCTGCAAGGAATTGGATTCGGCTTGAGTTGGACTCGAGAGGGCAGCAAGATAATGGATAGACTTGGGTTGGACTCAAGTATTTTAGGCGGACTAAAAGCAGGGGTATCTGGGGACGCCCGTTACCTTGGATCCATTGGACGTGATCTAGTTATCCTTGGAGGATAAATGTACGTTGGACATACGGTAGTCCGTAGGGAGGCGGGGCTTCCATTGGCCTGGGATTGGTTGGACCAGTCAAGTAGGCATCGGTGTATGTATGGAGGCTGGGCTTCCATTAGTTATTGATGTTGGTTGGACCAGACATACTAGAATCGACATATTGGGATTGGTTAGACCAGTCATGTAGGTGTCGATGTGTTTATGAATTTAGCAGGTGATAGGAAGGACTTGTTTGATGGATGTTATGGTTGCTATGTTGTTCCTATTTTTCTTCCCTTGAGTAGACTATCACCTGTAGGGTTCCAGCGATGGGGAACAAAGTGATTGTAGTAGGACTATGAGCCAGTGCAGTAGAGTCGTCATGACTCGAGGGGCAAAGTGGACATAGTAATGGATTAGTAAGGCTATGAGCCAGTGCAGTGGAGTTGTTATGACTTCATGGGGCAGAGTGGACATAGTAAAGGACTAGTGGCTATGGATCAGTGCAGTGGAGTCGCCATGACACCATGGGGCAGAGTGATCATAGTAAAGGATTTGGGTGCGGTAATAGATGCATTGAGTAGGAGACATGCCAGTTTAGGGGTTTTGTTTCTAGAATGGAAGCAACTAGAGTATATCACAGGATATGATTTCAGGTCCAAGAGTGAATTGGATTCGGAAACACTAGTAAGCTTGACGATTAGATCGATTTTGATTGAGTGGATTGGTTCCAGTTAGAAGGACGATCCTAATCTATTGGAAACCATCTCTAGGGTAGAGATGGGTATCGATGGAAAGGGAATGATCAAGTAAGGATTTGATCGAGAAGGGTGGCTTCGAAAGAATAAGGGACTAGTTGTAACCAATGTAGATGGACTGAGAGATGAAGTGCTTAGAGCATATCATCACCCGAAATTGACTATACATCCCAGTGGTAACAAGATGTATTGAGACATGGAGCAGATCTACTACTGGGAAAGGATAAAGAAAGACGTTGGGAAGTTTATGTTCAAATGCATAAATTGCCAGTTAGTAAAAGCTGAGCAAAAGAAGCCAAGTGGTTTGTTACAACCATTAGAAATTCCTAAATGGAAATGAGAACAAGTCTCAAATGGATTATATTGATAGTTTACCAAGGACTAGGTCAGGTCATGATGGTATTTGAGTGAATTGTATATTAGAGAAACTTTTGAGAACTTATATATTGGATTTTGGAGGGTCATGGGATGGCCATTTGTATCTGGTTGAGTTATGGATAATAATAGTTATTAGCCCAGTATTGGTATGGTTCCAATTGAAACTTTGTACGAAAGACCGTGCAAGGCACCATCGTGTTGGTTGGAGAACGGTGAGAAATTTGAGCTTAGACCAGAAATAATAAGGGGAACTTCAGGCAAGATCAAGGTTAACCAACAGAGAATGAAGGCTACCCAAGATAGGCAGAAGACTTATCTCGATAAGAGACGAAGAGATTTGGAATTCTTCTTTAACGACTTGGTGTTCGTCAAGATCTTTCCATTGAGAATGTGATTCGGATTGGTTGGAGAGGTAAGTTAGCACCAAGATTTGTTGGTCCATTCCCAGTCCTCGAGCAAGTTGGGAATTTGGCGTATGAAGTAGAGCTACCTGACAGGATGGCGGGAGTTCACAACGTATTTCATGTTTCACAGTTAAGGAAGTTTGTGCAAGACCCTAATGTGGCTATTTCACCAGATCAGTTAGACGATATGGAGGTTGAACCCGAGGCGGTTGAGAACTGCAAGCCTATGCGTATTGTTGGGAACGATACGAAGCAGCTTCGAAGGAAGGCGGTGAAACTAGTCAAAGTCAAGTGGGGTGAGAATGAAAAAGACTGTACTTGGGAAACAGAGGAAGATATAAGGATGAAGTATCCAGAACTCTTTGCCTGGTAAGGTTTTGGTAGTGATAGTTTCTTCCCTTGTTAGTAAACCGCATGCTAGGATAGACTTGTTTTGCAAGTTGATTCTTGTTTTATGACTGATAGGCATGTGGGACCCTTGTGTGTGTTTTGATTAGGAAATTTTGGGGGCGAAATTTCTTAAGGGGGGAAGAATGTAACAACCCGCATTCTACGCATCGGAGGATCCTAGAATATTTATTTCTTTCCCATATGAAGTCGTATGGTCATGTAACTTTGGGAAACAACCATTAGAGTCATTTCCCATGTTCATGATTTTGTTGATTTTTAAATGACCGTTTTGCCCCTAGCTGATCTTGTTTCAGCCATAACTTTTGATTGGAAAGGAGTTTTGACCTGAAACCACTTTCATTGGCTTCGGATGATGGTTTACCTTTCCGTACAGTGGTCACATGCGAAAAACGAGCTTACCGTTTGGGAGATATGGCTGAAAATAAGGTTTGGAAGGTGAAAAACTGCTTAACCGGGCCAAATAGGGTGATTAGTGAATGGGCCCATAACCCATTTCCGGATTAGGGTTATGGGGAGGCTGAAATGAGTTAGGGTTTCATTTCATTTCAGTTTTCTAGCCTTCAGTTACCTCTTAGAAACCCTAAAAATGGCCTCCAACCTCTAAATCACCTCCAAATCACTTTCTACTTGAAGATTGGGCTTAGCAACATCACATCAAGAGAGATCAACACCAAATCAACATTAGAGCTGTTGTTTAGCATTGGGATTCGCACCAAATCAGATATTTATTTCAGATCTAAGTCTTATTTGTCGCTAAGGTGAGTGATTTGCATAGTTCCTCACTAATTATGGCTAATTAAGGGTAATTAGTGTTAATTAGCGAATTTAAACATGATAAAATTCTGATAAAATATTTATAAAATTCGAAATGATGTTTTAGACCTCTGATATGAATTTGGGTTAATTTGGTCATTAGTTTCACCTAAACATGCTTAAGAGAAAATATGGGGTTTTGGCTATGTTTGATCCATTTTAACCTATCATATTGTTGTTTTGGTGTTTGTGGTTGATTATACTTGTTGTTATGACTGTATGGGATGCTTCGTGATTGATTAGAATAGTTGGAATGGTCGAAAACGCCGTCAAGAGGCGTATAAACAGTCGCTGGAAAGTTGCAGGAAAAGGCAGGCAGGGATCGGATCGGACCTCCCTTACCCGACCCGAACCGTTCGTGGGTACTTTCCACGATCCGAACCAAATACCACGATCTGATGGGGAAAGGAGCTCGAACCCGAACCGTGTCACATGCTGGAGCACCCGATCCGCCCTTGAAGGGTGAGCACGATCCGTTGTACTTGACCTGGAGAAGTGCTTTCCGACCCGAGCCGCTCGGAGGACCCCGACCCGAACCGGTGATGGCGACTGGACTTGGAGAACCGACCCGATCCGCTGGGGTGATGACGATCCGAACCATGTCGACGATGGAAAGCTGGACTCCAAACCGAATCGCTACGACATGAAGGCGACGATCCGAACCGATCTAGGGAAAGAAGGCCAATAACCCGAGATGCAAAGGTAGTCCAAGTTGGAAGTTAGAGCTCACGATCCAGTTGGGAACCAATGAGTTCACTTCATGATTGGGCTTTGCTGCGGGACATGTGCAAAGGGGTTGTCGGTATTCATAACTTTGGTTCACCACTTAGGGATGGATAGTGGGCTTGTAGTGATAGTTACACGGGATTGGATTCCGTCATGGCCCAAAGTATTAGGTGACCAAAGTGGTGGATATCGTATGCTTTACGCCCTGAGTGAGAGATGTGAGGATGGTTGCTATGATTGACTTGTTTGTCATCACTATGACATGCACATCCCCACCCCCGTATCCTTTACACTATATGTTAGTGGCACCTTAGAGTATTGTACAGTATGTAGTGCTAACTCTTTGGTTGTAGGTCCAGGTTCAGGTATGGTTTAGTATACCTATTATTGTTTTGTTTAGATGCTTATCGCTCATACCAGACTTTTTGTCTGACCCAGAGTTTTATGTCTCTTCTTATTACTCTGGGTGCTCACACGAGCAGACTAGAGACAGGTTAGCTGGTGATGCGCGAGTAGCTGATTCGGAGGCGAGCAGGAGGCTTCCTCGTATGATATATAGATATTCTCCCTGTGTCGTTGGTGGTCACTACTTGGGCATTAGTAGTGTACCTTCCTTATCTTGCTTTGCTTTTAGAGACAGTTTTAAAAGTTGTAATAATGATGTTGCGAAACATAAGCTGTATTTGGATTTTCCGCTGCTATGATAGTTTGTTTTCAGCTTATGCACTGTCTCACCTATTTTGTGTCAAGTATATGTTATGATTATATTTTATCCCATGCGCTGTGAGACATATTACAGGTTCTTTGTTTGTTTTACTCTCTTCTTTCCTTTCTTCTGACGACCGTTCCGTGCTAGTCGGGCATGTGTACAGCGCACCATTGGAGTAAATGTCGGTTGGTGCGGGGCGGGCCATCACAGAAAACGACCGTTATATCCTGACTGCACTAAATTTTCAGGACTAAGTTTCTTGATCAGGCTTTATCATTTAAAGTGTGCTTATGGAATTAACAAGTCTGCGTTTGGGGAATTACTAAAGCTTATAAAAGAAGCCTTTCCTGATGCCAAACTGCCTTTGTCTTCCTTCGCTACAAAGAGTGTCATTAAGGATTTAGGTCTTGATTACCATAAAATACATGCTTGCCTAAACAATTGCATGTTATATTGGGCAAAGAATAAGGATAAAGAGGATTGTGACACTTGTGGTTTTTCTGGGTGGGTTGCAAAAGAAAAGGAAGACATCGCTGATAATAATTATCCACCAAAGTTGATTCCCAAAGTTCCGGCAAATGTTATAAGGTACTTTTCCACTAAGACCAAGGTTACAAAGGATGTTTATGTGCAAAGAATTTTCCAAACTTATGAGATGGCACCAAGTGTTTCAAAAAGAAGATGAAAAACTAAGATATCCAGCTGATGATGTGGCATGGAAGATGATGGATGCTCGCTATCCTGATTTTTCATCAGAAAATTGTAATGTTAGATTAGGTCTAGTATATGATGGATTTAATCTATCCCGTTCAATGAATTTAAGTTATAGTACATGGCCAATTGTGTTGGTAAACTACAATCTTTCACCTTGGTTATGTATGAAACAAGAGAATTTGATTCTTTCGACATCAATATTTGGTCCAGATTCTCCAAAAAACAGTATTGATGTATATATGCAGCCTTTAATTGCGGAATTGGAAGCATTATGAATACTAGCGTCGAAACTTATGATTCTTTAACTGATGGGAATTTTAGTTTACGTGCAAGTACCTTATGGACCACTAGTGATTTTCTGGGATATGTCATGTTGTCAAGTTGGAGCACGAAGGGGAAACTAGCGTGTCCAGTATGCCATTATGAAACTTCTTCAAATTAGTTATTTGAAGCATAGAAAAAAATGTGTTATATGAACCATAGAGAGTTTCTTGATCCCACACATAAGCAGAGGTTGGATAAGAGGAGATTTAATGGCGAAACTAAAATGGGGAGCATTCCAGAAATATTATCAGGAACAGATATTGAAGAGTTATTGCTGGGGTACAAAAATTAGTTTGGGGATAAGACCAAGAAAACGGGTAAAAGTGATGGCCCTTTTAAAAAAAGTCAATACTTTTTGACTTACCATATTGGTGTCATAATCTGCTTCAACATAACCTAGATGCCATGCACATGGAGAAGAACATATGCGACAAAATATTATGTACTTTACTTAATACAGGTCACATGTCGAAGGATCACCTAAACGCTCGTTTTGATTTACAGGAGTTGGGCATAAGGAAGGCCTTTCATCCTGTTGAATGTGGTGATGGAAAGCATGTTGAAATTAGAGCTGCAATATTTGATATGACAAATAAGGAAAAGAAATCTTTTGCTCTATATTGAAGAATGTCTTACTACCCTACCTCGAAGTTAGTCAATACGTGCACATGAAAGAGAGAATGGTTGTGGGATATAAGAGCCATGATTCTCATTTCATACTCCACTATTTACTACAATTTGTTGTGAAGAAAGCATCAAAACCCGAGGTTGCGTTATCAATGATCAGATTTAATGAATTCCTTAGAGGACTATGGAGCAAGGTTATTGAAGTGGATGATATCAAGAGGCTGCAAAAAGAAATTGTCGTGATATTTTGTCATTTTGAAATGATTTTTCCATGGGCTTTTTTCGATATAATGGTACACATGCCTATTCATTTATGTAGAGAAATCGAATATAGCGGGCTTGAACACCTTAGATGCATGTATCCAATTGAGTGATATCTAGGAAAGTCGAAATCTTATGTTCGAAATAGAAAAACCGGAAGGTTCCATTGCAGAAGGTTACTTGGAAGAAGAGTTGTGACTGATTTTGGAAGATGTCCAACAGATTTGGAATATCATTTTAGAACAAAGAAGAACAAAGATGGAAAGATGTTCAATTTGAAAGATGCAGATTGGAAGGCAATGCATCGCTATATTCAATTTAATTCCGGTAATCAAGAAATTGAAGCTTGATCAAGTAAGTTCTTAAGTTCCTATATCATTTTCCTTAACTAAAAATTATTATTTGCATTTCGTATATTTTTTACCTTAATTATTATTTAGGGTTCATCGAGCTTTTGTGGATGGTCTTGAAAATTCAAGAAGATACAAGAGGGAATAAGAACATTTCAAAGAGTTTTGGAATTGGCTAAACGAAGAGGTTCTGAAAAAGGATAATATTTCAAGAGATTTAGAGGTGTTTTCATTAGGTCTTAATCGAGTAGCTAGGAAGTTTACCAGTTATGTAATAAATGGATAAAGATTCCATACAAAATATAGAAATTCTCGACGTACCACACAAAATAGTGGTGTATTTTTTACTGCCAAAACCACTATCTTTGCAAGTTCGAAAGACCAAAACCCAACAGTTGGTGATGTCAATTACTATGGATCAATCAAAGAAATTTTTAAGCTTGATTATTGGGGAGCTTTCATAGTGGTCCTTTTTAAGTGTTGTTGGTACCAAGAGGAAAAAGATTCATATGGTCTTACTCGAGTAAATTTTAGTAAGTGCCATAAAATTGATCCTTATGTCCTGTCTTCGCAAGTGCAGCAAGTATTTTATGTGGAAGATGCAGTTGAAAAGAACAGTCATTACGTTATTAAAAAATTGCCGATAGATTGGTGTGATACTGAAAATCAAATTGCAATGGAAGAAGACATAAGCAATCCGCATTCACATAATATTGGCATAGGTGGTGAACTAGAACTAGAAGTTGTTGATAGGGGTTGGATTAGGGATGATGTCCCCATAATACAACTAGAAACAGAACAAGAAATAGAAGTTCCTCCTGTTCCATCTCCTTAGGACAAAAAAATTCCTCTTTGTTATTTCTTTATTTTGGTCTAATCTGTTATCTAATTTATGATGTATTTGGCACTTTTTGTTTTAGCTGTAAATTATTATCTTTGATTAATGTATTTATCACTCTTTTTCATAATGAAATTTACACTGTTCACATATTTTATGATTTAATGAATTTCTTTACTGTCATCTAAATCTGCTGTAGTCCAAAATGTTAATCTTTTGTCCACTTTAACTTGCGTGTACCTTGTTCTAATATATTAGTTTTGTACAGGATGGATGAACTTATAAATATCTGGCTGCACCATGACGGAGAGTTTCAAAGGACATGTTACGTGAGTGGAAAATCTTTCTTAGTAAACCAATATGATGTAGACTGCTTTTCTTACAGTATGCTTATGGAGTTTGTTAAAGATTGCCTCCAGTACACTGAAATAGGAGGAATCTATGTCCGCAAAGGAAAGAGGGGTGGCTAACAGCTGATATAGAATGACAAGGACGTATACGAATATGCAGAGGGATGCAATAAGGAAGAAGAAGTGGATTTTTACATTGACAACACTGTTGACAAAGACAGTGATCCGTTGATTCAACTACAGCCACATGTAATCATACGGCCAAGGGAAAACATAATTCAAGGTATATATGTATATGTAATATAGATCCATTCTTGTATATATATATATATATATATCTGTGTGTGTATGTGTAAAGAACTATGAAGGCTACCATTATTATTTTTATTATTACAGGTCCTGTTAAGAAACCGATTGTAAAGCGCAAGTACATTACTGCGCATAGACTTCAACAACAACGCAAAATGATGAAAAAAATCCAATTCAAGTGGGTCAGAAGAAACTATCGCCGGAGCCTGATATGAATAATGGTGTAGAAGATGTTACTGTGACGGACAAAGGAACAAGGAGGAAATTAGACATAGAAAATGAAACAAATAATGATGATACCCAAGAGAATGAAGCTAATGTTGATGTATTTTTCATTTATCATTTTAGATTTATTAATCAGGTTGAAATCTTGTATTTCAAACGACTTTTTATAAAAATTCTACACATAAAAGCAAGAACTGCATTTTAGTGTTTTCTATTACTATGTCGATTTCCTATTCCGACCATGAAGGTTGTAGCTAATTCAAGTAACTATTGGTTCTTTGTGCCTGCATTCCATCAAAAATTGCAAGAACTGTTTATACCTCGAATCTTTTTGGTTAACTAGCTTAAATTTATCATCAATGGTGAATAATAATGCTAATATGCTTGCAGTTCTCACAACCACCAGTGTTGACGAAGTATAAACAAGATCGAATCGCGCATATGCAAAAAAATGTAGTTGGTAGATCACTTGGGGTAACTTCACTGGTTAGTAGTATGAAAGAGGTCGCAGCACGAAATAGGAGAGAAAAAGGTAAAGACATTGATGGATGTGATGAATACATCCCAGAAAATGATGGTGAAGATGACTGCGATGATTCATCGGATTCGGAGGTATAAAAAAGTTACTTGTTTACTACTTATTGTCTTTTCCTTTATAAACGTAAAAATCTCAAACTAGAAATCTTGAACTTCGACTTAATTGTAGAGAATCAAAGTTGTTAAGTCAAAAGAATCTTTACCTGGACCGAGAACTCGTTTGCGAGCCAATGCAGCCCTTGAAATTGATAAGGAAGCGATGACCTACATCTTCCCTCCAAAGAAAGCTGGCTCTAAGGAAGTGATGACACACACCCCCACTCCAAAGAAAGCTAGTAACCTAGATAAAACTGCTGAAAAATATAGGAAATTGATGCAACCTATAATGTCTCATCCAGCAATTTTAAAACCTGCAATGTCGCGTCCACTAGTTTTAAAACCTACATGTAGCAAGATGTTCAAACAATCAACAGTCGTGACGCTGTTGGTTCAGTCGCTGCTTATTTAGCAATGCATGAACGTAAAAAGCAGAATGTTGCAGCTCTAATAATGGAAATTGTTACTGATCAATTAGAGCAGGAATGGATTGCAGAGGAAGATGAAGCAGATACAATGTTTTTCTTTATCTACACACTTCACTACACTATTGAGTGTGTCTATTATAAGTTTTGCATGCATGTTATATGTTTCTATAAGGCCATACATTAATTTTCTATTCATTTTTTTGAACCTGGTATATATAGTACAAGCTCCAAAAAAACCTAGAGGGAAGTCAAAAATGACCAAGGTGCATGCTAGAACCCCTAATGATAAATTAGTCATTGCCTTGAATGAGGATGGTAAGCCAGTTTCTGATAATATTATGGAGTTAAGCAATTTTCTTGGGATACTAGCGAAGGACAATGTGTCTCTTACTTACATTAATTGGCATGTTACTCCTGATCAATTAAAGCGGAAAATGTTGAAATATGCTCTAGTAAAATCTATCACCCTATACCATAGTTCAACTAACTTCCTAAATGTTTGGTTTTAATTAATTAGTTTGTTTCATGAATTTTGTGTGACATATTGTAGGCTAGGTATGTCATTCCGAATGAAGGACACATGTGGGTCTTGTACACACTTAATGACTCTTGGAGGCAGTACAAGTCTCGTATGAAAGCAAGGTACTATAAAAAAATATCCAACTGATGAGGAAAGTGAAACGACCTGAAATCCCCCTTACGGGAAATCACGGATTGAGTCGAGAACAAGCCATAAAAGAACGCAGACAGAAGAACATTTCATTGTTAATTACCACAATTCCATCAGAATACAAGAATATACAGAGTATAAATGAATAAATATTACACAGAAAATATCAGCGATTACAATACATTTAAATACATCGCAGCGGAAAATAATACAAAAACACAACTAGAAGTAATGCACGGATACAAAGTTTTCCGAGCATCGTTCCAGCTGTAAATCGGGATCCTGTGAATATAAATTTGCAAAACCAAAACTACTAGCTGCCCGTGTCAAAATAAGGGCACCCAGAGTTTAGGTTAAAACAATAAACTCCAGGTCAGTCATGTGACTGGTGTGAGAACTAAAACAGTTATTAATCTTTATTTTAAAGTTAGGTAAATCAAGGGACCACGCCGTATAACACGGAACGGGTTTCCTCCCAAGGATACCAGTGCATAAAACAACAATGCAATGCTAAATAAAGAACAATGAAGCTATTATAAGACCCAGGTCCTATCACACAATGCAACACAAGCCGGAGGATAGGGTTTTCCCTTATAATAGCCAAAGAATGCTTGATACGCTAAATTTCATCTTTTATTACTGTAAGTGTATAGTGTCAAAACAATTTCAATTATAAGTATCAATCATAGACGGCATAAGTGCCTCATACCACTATGTCGCCATATATAGGTATACAATCAAAACCGCAAAGTCACGTATCGGAAGTTGGATTTCCATCTGTGAACCAAGGCAAAAGATAGTCCTCTACCGATTCGAGACGCTCTTCCCTGTGTCTCAGGATCAGAGCTCGAGTGACCCTTAGGAGCCACAGGGTCGGTCCACCGATGTGGATTAAAATTCCTGAACACTGCGTTTCCCCACCCTTTGGGGTGTCAATGAGTCCAATGACTCCATCGGTCCCGGATCGACCGATATATCCGAGGCGCCTCGCAACAGCAACAACCACATAAGTCAAACTCGTCAGGGCATGTAAAACCACGGATGCCACTTCTAGCTAGAAGGAAATGCATGCCCTCCCTGGATCCTTCTCCCGTTTTTGGTTCACAACCGGGGTGTGAGGTTCGCGAATCAACGCTACACAAAGCTATGCCACACAGGCAGTGCTTTGATCATCAACCACAAGACTTTGCTTTTTAACAGAAGCCTCGATCAATTGCCACTTAGGCAAGCCACACAGGCAATTCACTCCATGCGATTGATATCCATCGATATATAACCCTTGAGCTCGTACGTCTCAGAGAAGGGCGTTAAGCAAGAGAATAAATTCTCCGCCGCCAAACAGATATATTTTTAATAGAAATCAATCACACAGACTAAAATCCAATGTCAGACACACAGTCCATTTACAAGTTCGTTCTGGGTCTGAACGAAACCGGAGGCACCTAGTACCTCGCATATCCATCTATCTCCAAATACGTCTGTACGATCACTAACTGATTCCCTCCTCTTGGGTGTACGGCCCAATCAAGATCATCAGTAATCACCCAAACGACGTGAAGACCTCCGGTCTTCAACCACCGTCTTCACCTTCGACTTATCGTCGTATCAGTTATTCAGAATGGGATAAACCCGGTCTTTCCGAATAACTCGCGTATATAATAAACTATTGTTACACAAACACAACATACGCCTCATTCCAATTCAGAATATTCTTTTATTTAAATATTCTTATACTTTGGGATAGATTCCCATAAATTTTATCAAAGATAAATTCTTTAAATTTATTCTTTAATCTTCTTTTGAATATCAATTCAAACTAGTCGGGATTAGCGAACCACACCGAAGTAATCATTTATTTTATTTCCCAATCCCAACCTATTCATCCCATGAAGTAAAACTGTTCATACTTCATATCTAACACCACGGTGTTATCGGTAAATTCAATTACCATTTCACGTTCAAATCTAATTAAAGATTTAGTTATCGCCTGGAGCAAAACTGGTTATACTCCATTCCCGACCTTTTCAATCTAATTAAAGATTCATTAAAACCCACTTAGTTTTAATCCTTAACTGGGTTAAAGAATCAGTGTCGTTTAAAACATGGTTCACGATAAACCCAAAACCACATTCCATTAATTATCGGGTTAAAGAACAAGTGTTATTTAAAACACTGTTCACGATAAACCCAAAAATGAATACCAATTCAATTCCAATTAAATGTTATTTAATTGGTACACTTCATTAAATCTAAATAAAAATATTTAATCTCTTTCTCAACTGGGTTTAAGAACAGTGTTAATGAAGACACCATTCACGACAAACCCAAATCACATTTGATATTAAATACAAGGCTCTGAATAGAAAATATATCGGCTTATATTCAATATCAAATTCTACGACCCACAAATATCGTATTGGAAATAACGATATCTATATATCTTTCAAATTTCCATAACGCTATCTATATAATCACGAAATCCAACATCAAAATATTCCAAAGACAATTTCGATTCACATCCCTTCCAAATCAATTATTGGAAATTCTGGTTACTTTTAAAACCGTTTCAAATCCACTTTATTTATTTTAAAAAAAAAATAGAATTATAATTCTAGTTCAAACTAGTTCATTTCGATAAAAATCTATTTTTATCTTTTCAAATATGGAGTTTTTCATCCCAATTCTTCCCAAATCATTTCTTATGATTTTACACAAATTATTACTATTTTTAATAATTTTATCAAGGCCCGTACAGTCGATTTCCATCAACGGCCATCGAACTGCACTTACAACAACCTTTTCCAAATTTGATTTGGACATAATTCCAAATCCAACCGTTAGATTTCTAATTTCTAATATTCATTAGAAAGCTCTTTTCGATACGAACCCAACGGTTCCGGTTTTAGGAGAATCTGACGGTCGGATCTCCCGCAATATCCATTCGAAGTCAATGGTCGAAATTCACGAACTGCCGCGGCGTGGCGCGTTCGATTCAGGCCATTATATATAATATATATATTATATATATTTCGTCGATTTCCTTTTTAAAACGTATTTTATAAATCGTTTTAAATTCATTTCAAAAACAATTTCAACTTCAAATCAAAATTGAATTTTTCCTCATAAATTCGGTTTAAATTCATTTCAAATCGATTTCAATTCAAATCAATTTCAGTTCAATTTCAATACATTTTAAATTCAATTCAAAACGACTTCAATTCTGTTTCAATCTAATTCGAATTTCAATTCAATTTAATTCGAATTTCAATTCAGTTTAATTCGAATTTCAATTCTTTTCAATATAATTCGAATTTCAATTCTTTTCAATATAATTCAAATTTCGAAATCACTTTCAATATAATTCAAATTTCGAAATCACTTTCAATATAATTCAAATTTCGAAATCACTTTCAAAATTCATTGAAAAATGAATAAAATCGATATAAATATCGATCGCGTCCAAATGGCGTTAATCTAATTGTTCGCTAAACGGTATTTCTTTTGAATTAGAAAATCGTCACGAATATTGAAATAACCGCAAGTGCACGGCGTACTATTGTAATACGTAGTGAGTGCGAGTCGATCCACAGGGAAAGAAGTAATTTCAATTTTATTCACTCAAATTAAACCAAACTTTGAATTGTTCTAACTAATAAAAACTAATGAAACTAGAAACGAAGCTGAGAGCTAAATATGAAATTAGAGAGTAATTTAGAGGTAAATCTATTCTCACATTTATGTAAGTTATCAAACATACAATGTATGATCTCAATAAGTGATATAAATGCAACATATAAACCACTTATGATTCTCATGAAAATGAAACTAAAGCAAAACTATTCTAAGTATGGTCTTTGAACTATAGACCATCAAATTTTGTTCATACTTTCATTTCAAAATCAATAATCACTTAGCAAATATTGATGTAACTTGTGTTTATATTGAATAAGAATAGATCATTTGCAAATGCAACATAACCTATCAAACCCATATGTATAAACTTACATCAATATTCACTAACATGAAGCACACATTAAAGATCACAAATCATACACATGTTGAACTTACACAAAGTTAGAGAGCATCATTACCCCTAAATCAAGGGATTAGCCACTCATATGTGTTACCATATCAACACATGTAAATTTCAACATTAGAAAAGAAAGCAAAATGTAAGAAAAACTAAGTAGAACAAGAATAGAATTAAACTAAGTGCATAGAAATAAATCTAAACTATGAACATAAAGTAAATCTAAGCTATGAACATGAAAGTAAATCTAAGCTATGAACATGAATGTAAATTTAAGCTATGAACATGAAAGTAAAGAGCATAAAAATTAAATTGCATTAAAGCAAAGAAATTACATAAAGAAAATGGCTAAGTAGCCATTAAAATAAGAGAGAGCTATGATCTAAAATAAACTACTAAAGGATAAATGAGAAGAGGATAAAAGTACATAAAGGGTGTATATATACAAGATCACAAACCCTAAAACCCTAATCACTCATAATGGGAAATCCCCAAAATGGCCCTTCATGAAGCTTCTAATCCTCTCTTAGCCACTAATGAGTCATGTAGGATGCATGAGGCCTTTTGTCTCATTCAATTAGTCTTTAATAAGAAGCTTAAGAGAAAGAGATTAATTTGAGAGGTGGGGTCCTCCATGATCATGTATGAGAATTATTTCCTCTTCATTCCTTTGTATGCATGCATTTGTGCTCCAAATCTTCATGTGTATGCATTATTTGTGCTCCAAAATTCCTATTAGAGACAATAACAAAGAACAAGTAAATGCAATCACAAAATAAAACATGCATAAGTGATCAATTTTTCCCAAAATGAGTGATGATTTTGAAAATATTTAAAATATGGTTTGATCGTATAAAACACCCAAAAATGTTCATTATTTATTTAACAAGAATAAATATGTGAATATAAATGTGCAATTTTACGTGCACATCAAATACCCCCACGCTTATCTTTTTATTCGTCCTCGAATAAAGTAAAAAAACTAAGATAAATCCGTTTTCGTAGGGAGCACGATTGCATTGAGCGTATGCAACAAGCCGTTAAACCTCTGGGTGTCCCCAGTAGGACGAGTGTTGTCTCGTGAGGGTTTTCAGCGGATACTACCCACAAAATCCAAATGTTAAATGCAAAAAATATTTACAAAATGCAAGATTAGAAAATTTGTACAAGATGAATACAAGATTATTTACAAATGGGTAATTTACTTTTAAATTTTACACGAAGGAGTTAACACAAGTTTGGGTTGTCACTATGAAATTTAAGTCCGTTACTAATCAAAACTTCAAACAAAAGTCAGTTATCGCTACAAACTCCTCTAGCTTGGCCAGTTGTTTTGGTAGAAACATAGTGCAAATATGAAATGAATTCTGTAATCGATATCAACAATCGTACATTGGCATCTTTATTTACTTTTGGTTAGCAAGTTAGGTCAAATAAGTGAAGAGTGTGCTTGGATTTTGTTGACCTGCTTTTAAGTCAAAGCCGTCGCACATGAAATCATTGGTCAACAATACTCTCAAGTATCGGGAATACCGTCATAAGACAGGCAGCGATTTGGTCAAAGTCGCATCACAAACAAAGAGAGGCCCGAAACTCCTACCAGATGACCTTTTTGGGCCCGAAAACAGCGATTACGGAGCAAAGCTCAATAACTCTTGTAGATCTCCGAATTAGCTTCAGTTTGAGCTTTGGTTTGGCTCAATCGGACTTACGGTTTGAAAGTTATGCTCGTTTCCGTGAACGCATGCAGAACCGGAAACATGGATTTTGGAGTTTCCATCACCACGCATCGGTTCCGATCGGTCTAGGCGGATCGGATCGGTTGGAGACATCCCACCTTCACCAATTCAACATCTTCCCTTCAACCCTTAGATATCAGCTCGGATCGGATCGGAGGGAGCAGACCCGATCCGCTTCACCTTCAAAGCACTGAAACGCGAAATCTTCAGCTAGAAGACATTGGTTCAGATCGTTGCTAGGTAGATCCGATCCGAACACCCGAACCTGCTTCAGCGCATGGAGTTTGACATGTTCTCAAGGAGTAACCGCTTCTACTCTTCCGGATCGAGCCCCACCTGTCCTAGCACGATCTAAAGACCATTTCTCCACTGCTTCCGAGATCACCTCAGGGCCTGCCACGTGCCCCTCCGATCCGATCCGATTCAGGACTCCCAGCAGCTCCTCTACGTCTATAAATACACCACAAGGTGGCCATTTGAAGGGATCTTTTTGGAAGACTTTTGGGCTTCCTATCTCTCGGCCATTCTTTCCACCATTGCAAGGACTTTGCAACAACAATAGGAAGGCCGATTCAAATCATTTTCGCCACGAAGATTTCGTGTATAATCTCCTCTTTTTCGTTGTAAACACGAGGATTTCGTGTATAAACCGCAAACATACAACAATTGTAATAGCTTCTTAGGATTTAAGAAACTATAAAGTGGACGTAGGCTTGGATTGAGCCGAACCACTATAAAAATCTCGTGTGTCTCCTCTTATTTTACTGCTTTTTCTGCATTTATTCTGTGATTGTGAGGTTTTCACATAGAGTTTGGGTGTTAGGCCCAGATTTCGGTCTAACAGATTTCAAGTGCTAACTCTCTCTTTATTATAAAATATTTACATTATTATTATTATTTACAAATACCTAGGTATACCACCCCTACACTGCACTACGACTTACGTGAGGGTCAGTAATCCTAAGGTGTCCAACTCATAAAATGAGACCAAGGTATACCAACGCTGACTTTGTCAACAAGGTGCCGGATAGAGCTTGGCGGGTTTGCACACCAACGCCGGATGTACCAGCAATGTTGGATACCCTTGGATTATTATTATTATTATATATATATTCTTTTTTTTCTTTTTTCTTTTTTTAAGAGAGAGAGTTTAGCGAGAATATCTTAGCACAACTTCACTTAAACGATCTAAAGTGTTAATGTTAGTAATCTAAATCAACCATTCATTCAATCGGATTACAATTTAAAAAACACTTCATACTCATCACCCATGAATTTCCCTATATACTGGTTACACTAAATTTGCTCATAATTCAAACTTTTCTTTCGTTATCCATTAAGAGAAGTAAAATTCCAAATATTCTAATCGTACGACCAAAACCTTATATCTACATCATCGTGCCCATTTAAAAGTAAATTAAAATGACTTTTTTTTTAAATTTTGTTTTGGGATGAAAAAAAGGAAAAGAAAGTTGAAATCTATGCAAAATCAAATAAATATAAAACTCCCCCCCACACTTGATTTTGACTGTGTCCCCACAGTCAACCCAAGTGGAAGGAGAAATGAAAAAGAAAATTTTGAAAATATGCCCTATATTTACAGGAGAAAAGAAAAAAAAATATTTACAGTATATCAGAAAATATATTGACAAGAAGTAAATGAAACGGTCTTCTAAAGACCGATTCATTTGTCTCTTCAAGTATGAGAGACACAGCTCAAGCTCGAAAAACCAAATTGTAAAAGCTTTTGAAGTTAGACGTAGATTTGGAAAAACAAATGTCGTTTTATTAAAAATCGAATGAGTTGGTTTATTTTCGATGATTCTTAGGGTAAATTGAATTTCATGTTTAATTTCACCAATTTGAATTTCAAAATTATCATTGAAAATTTGTTCAAAAATATTGATTTCAAATTCCAAACGGTGATTCAAATCTACTCTTTCACAATCCAACTCTTCTTCGGAAAGTCCAAAAAATTTGTGTTCATTAAATTCATCTTCCTTTGAATTATTAACCACTTCATTACTTATATCATTTTCAAAGTCTAAAGTTGTTATTTTCAAATTTTCACAAAAAGGAAGATCGAATTTTAAATTTTGTTCCACCTTCTCATAAGAATTGAAATCCAACTCAATTACCGTATTATTAACAACCTTGTTAAGATCGTCATTTTCTATTTCGAAAGTTGTTATTTCAAAATCATCAATTGTAGGCAAAGGTGGATTATCGTTCAAATGGCCACACGTTGAAACTTGATTTTGTTGGTCACGTCGTTTCAAGTATGTTTCAAATACCAAATCCGTGTGATTATCAAAAATTTCGTTCATTTGCTCGACAAAATCAAACTTATAATTATTAACTTGAGTAGTCTGAAATTGTTGAGAACAAAAATCGTTGATCACACCATCATTGAAATTATTCCCATTGCCAAAATCATTTGAAAAATTATTCACATTTTCATTTTGAATTTGAAATTCATTTTGGAGTTCGAAATTGAATTGGCAAGGATTATAATCAAAATTATTTGAATTTGAAAGTGAATTCAAATTTTGATTGTTTTGAAAACTTTCACTTGAATTGTTGCACAAATATGAATTACACCGTTCATTTATTCTTTGATTTTGTTGCGTGCTCATTTCAAGTAAAGATTCAATATTAGTTTCCAAAGTTGAGGGTTGATCGTTAGTTTGAAAAGTTGGCGGTGTAAAATCCAAATTGTTTGTACAATAGTTGTTATTAGAATATCCATATGAATTTGGTGTAAAATTATATGGATTATATTGATTTTCACAACTATCGTAAAAGCCGTAGAAATAAGGAATTTGAGACATTTTCAAAAGAAATGGTTCTTTTTTTTGTTTCTTTTTTTTAAAAAATAAAAGAGAAAAGGAAATGTACACAAAAAAGAAAGCCTTTTTTTGGAATTTTTAAATTTTTTTGGATTTTTTTTATATATGCATGAACCTGATGCAACTATATGAATGCAAATTAAATATTTACAATTTTCCTAAAATTATATAATGACGGTTAGATTAATTTCAACAAAAGATTTCTCAGCCAGTTAACGGACAGGAATTATCGGTGCACTAGGAATCACCCTAGCAATGCAACCGAAGGTTTAAGTACCTTCAGAGGAACAACCGATATAATATTTACGAATCACCGTAATATTTACAAACAGTTATTACTCTGTCATAGTCTAGACACCGAGAAATAAACCGTTGGAAAGAAACCAATTTGTCCTTAAAAAATTAAAAACAAAACTAAATGAATACAAAACCGAAATTAAACGTGACTTACAATGCAACTACGAATGAATTTTTACTTTGTTTTTGATTTTTTTTCTAATGCAAATGCAAGCAAACAACAATGCAATTAAATAAAATAAGGGATAAGAGAACAATACCAGAGTGTCTGAATTTATTAGCAATTTTATTTAGCGGCAATATTTTTTTTAGCAAGTGCAAAGCAGTGCGACTTCTTTAAGCAAGCTAAAGCAATCCCTGTCCGCTAATTCTGCAACCTGAAAAGGGATTTGTACAAGGATAAAACAAAAGAGACAAGCCAAATCAATTTAAAGCAAACATTTCTTTTTTTTTAATAAGAAAATTCACCAAACAAAAATAAATAAAAAGTTGATAAAACTAAACCAAAGAAAAGAAAAGAAAAGAACACAAATACAAAAAGCCCACTGGTCTAGAAGCTTAACGCACGACCCACTAAAGAAATATAACAACTCACTGAAATCAGATAAGTATCAAACTCAAACAAATTCCAAATGAACCCGCTTACCCCAATAAAAACGTGAATTTGTAAATCTGCCACAATCAGTTCTCTTTAAAACAAAAATTCCAGATTTTACTTTCAAAATAAAATTCAATCGCGATTTCAGAAACTTCGAAGGCGAGGGATTTCGGTTGTTTGAAACTAGGTTTTGAAGTTCGTGAATTGGAGGTCGTCGATTTGGTGATAGAAGTTGGAGTTCGGTGACGACAAAGGAGGATTGGTCGATCTTGGGGGAGTAGATGATTCCACGCTTGAGCTTGATGTTTGCAGGAGGGGTTTGCTAATTGATTTGTAGGAGGTTTGATCAGTGATTTGTTAGGGGACGATGGAGTTTGGGGTTTGTGTGGAGATGCTGTTGGTATGGGTGGTAAGCAGAGTGATGGTTACTGTTTAGAGGTGGTGTGTACTGGTGGAGTATGAACTTTGAAGCAGTGGAAGGTGGTTTTGTGGAGTGTCTAGAATAGGAAGTGTGTATGGTTGAATTGTGTAACTGACAGTTTGTTTCTTGAGGTGGCTCGAGCTTGTTTGAATGGTGATAACCCAAGTGAATGGAGTTGACCAAGGAATGAGTATAAATGAGGAGGGTGAAGAACTGGAGGTTGCTGGAAGAAAAGGGACCAAAGGTGGTGGTCCTTGTATGGTATTGAAATTTGGTTGAGTTCAGTCTTGAGGAGGATGATCAGAAGCTGGTTGTCGATTGTTTTGTAGTAAGAGGAGGAGTGTGATGTCAGTGGTGGAATTTATGAGTAGTTTTGGCTTGTGGCAGAGTTATGTACGAAGATGAAGGTCGATGGATTTTGAAGTGAGCAGCTTGGTGAGTGATGAATTGATGGTAGGAGTTCGGACTGGGGTGATAACAGTATGAAGAGTGAGGGGCTTTTGTTGAAGGGTGGACTTGTCGGGGACAGTTATGGAGTTGACAATAATGAAGTCAGAATTGAATGTTTGTAAGAAGAAGCAAGGCAGTGGGTATAGTATTGATGTATTGGTGTGGGCTGGCGGATGAAGTTCAAGTAAATGGTAGATGGTGGGGTGTACTCGCTGAAGGTGACGTTGGTGTGTTGATGAGGAGGGTTTCAGGTTTGTGCTGCAGGGAAGGATGATGAAAGGGGACAGGTTGATGTGGTTTTATGGAACAGTTTGGGTCAGCGGTAGTCGGCGAGTTGATGCTTGTTGGTGAATGAAGTTAGTGGTAATGGTGATTGGTGAAGCAAGTGGAAGATGCAATGCAAGGCAGTGATGTACTTGGGTTGGCAGTTCGCTGGTTAAGTTTGTGAATGGTGTTATGGGTGACAGTGGTCGTACTGACTGTAAGGTGATGGTCACAGAAGGGTTGCGGTTGATGATTGGTGAAGAAGTGCTGGGGTTTTAAAGACGATGTTGTATGTGAAGAAGTGAGTGTGGAAAATCCTTAGAAATGTGCCAAGATTTTGTATAGATTGAAAGCAGAAATGAAATAGTGCAACAAAAACACAGAAGCACGAAAACTTGTTCAAATTGCTTGTTTAAACAATAAAATAGTGCACAGAACTACTTGCTGTTCAAAACAAAGTTTTTTTTATAGAGACTGTTGGAAAACAGAACAAAATTTGAGTGTATTGAGCTTGAAAATCGAAGTAGAACTAGCAACAACATTGAAACATAGCAAGTAGAACATAAACAAAAGTTGATGATTTTTTTTTTCAAATATAAAGGAAAGGCCAAGAAAAATGCAAAACAAAGTAATGAGCAGAATGTACACAATGAAACAAAGACAGCGAGTGACACACAAAATAGAACCAACAAATTTTTTTTATATTTTTTTTAAACAAAGAGAAGAGCTAAATGAAGACAAGGACACAAACACAATTAAATGCAAATGAATGCAACAAACTACAAAATGAAACTTCCCTTTTTTTTAAGATGAACACAAAATCAAGCACACACAAGAAAACAAGAAGATACACAAGATGAAGAACACACAAATAAACACAAAAACTAAAAACAAACACACAAGTTTTTTTTTTTTTAAGAACTAACACACAATCAAAGTGACCACACACACAAACAGAAACAACAATTGCAAATGACACAACAAACTAACAAACTACCAAATGATTTTTTTTTATTATTTTAAAGAACAACAAACTAGATAGAAAACTAATTCGAAAAATAAAACTAAAATTAAAATCTCTCCCCGGCAACGGCGCCAAAAACTTGTTCGCTAAACGATATTTCTATTGAATTAGAAAATCGTCACGAATATTGAAATAACCGCAAGTGCACGGCGTACTATTGTAATACGTAGTGAGTGCGAGTCGATCCACAGGGAAAGAAGTAATTTCAATTTTATTCACTCAAATTAAACCAAACTTTGAATTGTTCTAACTAATAAAAACTAATGAAACTAGAAACGAAGTTGAGAGCTAAATATGAAATTAGAGAGTAATTTAGAGGTAAATCCATTCTCACATTTATGTAAGTTATCAAACATACAATGTATGATCTCAATAAGTGATATAAATGCAACATTTAAACCACTTATGATTCTCATGAAAATGAAACTAAAGCAAAATTATTCTAAGTATGGTCTATGAACTATAGACCATCAAATTTTGCTCGTACTTTCATTTCAAAATCAATAATCACTTAGCAAATATTGATGTAACTTGTGTTTATATTGAATAAGAATAGATCATTTGAAAATGCAACATAACCTATCAAACCCATATGTATAAACTTACATCAATATTCACTAACATGAAGCACACATTAAAGATCACAAATCATACACATGTTGAACTTACACAAAGTTAGAGAGCATCATTACCCCTAAATCAAGGGATTAGCCACTCATATGTGTTACCATATCAACACATGTAAATTTCAACATTAGAAAAGAAAGCAAAATGTAAGAAAAACTAAGTAGAACAAGAATAGAATTAAACTAAGTGCATAGAAATAAATCTAAACTATGAACATAAAGTAAATCTAAGCTATGAACATGAAAGTAAATCTAAGCTATGAACATGAATGTAAATCTAAGCTATGAACATGAAAGTAAAGAGCATAGAAATTAAATTGCATTAAAGCAAAGAAATTACATAAAGAAAATGGCTAAGTAGCCATTAAAATAAGAGAGAGCTATGATCTAAACTAAACTACTAAAGGATAAATGAGAAGAGGATAAAAGAACATAAAGGGGGTATATATACAAGATCACAAACCCTAAAACCCTAATCACTCATAATGGGAAATCCCCAAAATGGCCCTTCATGAAGCTTCTAATCCTCTCTTAGCCACTAATGAGTCATGTAGGATGCATGAGGCCTTTTGTCTCATTCAATTAGTCTTTAATAAGAAGCTTAAGATAAAGAGGTTAATTTGAGAGGTGGGGTCCTCCATGATCATGTATGAGAATTATTTCCTCTTCATTACTTTGTATGCATGCATTTGTGCTCCAAATCTTCATGTGTATGCATTATTTGTGCTCCAAAATTCCTATTAGAGACAATAACAAAGAACAAGTAAATGCAATCACAAAATAAAACATGCATAAGTGATCAATTTTTCTCAAAATGAGTGATGATTTTGAAAATATTTAAAATATGGTTTGATCGTATAAAACACCCAAAAATGTTCATTTATTTATTTAACAAGAATAAATATGTGAATATAAATGTGCAATTTTACGTGCACATCACTAATCACACGGCTTCATATATTTCTATTTTCAATTATTTCTATTCAAATATTTCTTTTTCAAATATTTCTTTTTCAAAACTGGAATGAGGCCCAATCAATTACCATAGATTTTACTTCTATGGATTCACATACAACGCATGTATACATCGACAATGACAAATAATCAACCATCATCTAAAGTGCATTCTACACTGTATAAGTATCAAATATAAATATTTAATGCTTATAACAGTCTGTCAATCAATCGATCGACATACAACTAATTATTGGGATTAGTGTATGTCATATATCATCCCAATACCCGTGTGGGGTTTCAAACAATCAAACACAGATTTTATTTGTGCAGCTGGGTGATGTGTAAAATTTATCGTCCCAATCAATATCCGTCAAATGTGTGTATATAAACAAATCGTCCGATTTGTTTATATTAGTTTATTTCATTTCATATACACGTTAAAAATTCTATTTTTAACTATAAAATATTTTTAACTATATAAATATTTTATTTCCTTTCACATCACATCACACAATAAACTACACATCAAAATCAAACAAACAAGCATACAAGCCGTCCATGGTCTGTGGACGACGGGTGTCGGGTGCTACTATACACCGTCTGCATCCTAGTATATATTTTAACTAGAAAATTAAATTAAAGGTGAGAAGCTCTCACCAGTCATGCTAATCCAATTCACCGCGACTCTTCATATGTAGGTAATCTTCGTCGTGCTTTCAACGAGATCTGTTACACGCGGTTCACGTTAAAAATCACATTTTTAACTCGCTTCACATATAAAAATCCTATTTTTATCGAAGTAAAAATCATATTTTTATCGAAGTAAAAATCATATTTTTACTTCCATACATAATAGAAAAATCGAATTTTTATCGCATTAAAAATCATATTTTTAATTGTTCATTTCACAATAAAGATCATATTTTTATATTGTCTAGTATATAAAAATCATATTTTTATTATCTCTACTTTATAAAAATCGCTTCTTTTCTTTCTCTATCCCATAAAAATTATATTTTTATAATATCTACTATATAGAAATCATATTTTAATTATCCCTATGATAAAAATATCATATTTTTAATATTCTAAAAGTATAAAAAATCCATATTTTTATTCTTTCTATAATATAAAAATCATATTTTTATTTCGCTAACTATATAAAAATCCTACCTTTCTTCTTAATAAAATAAAAATCAAAGTTTTTAAATTAAAAACCCAATTTTTCTCATGCTGTAATATATGTGAAAATCTGATTTTGTTAAATAAATGATAATAAATAAAAATAAAAACAACTTACAGGGTTTCTAAGAGGAGCAGGGGGTGGAAGGGCGGTTCTGGCGGTCGTGCTCGCGAGGGGGGTTCTGGCGGCGTGCTCGCGAGGGGGGGTTCTGCTGCGCGGTGTGCTCGCGAGGGGGGCGGTTCTGGCGGCGTGCTCGCGAGGGGGGGGGACGGTTCTGCTGCGCGGTGCGAGGAGGAGGAAGAAGAAAGAACGGCGGCGGCAGACGTGGGGGGGGGAGGGGCAGGGCGGGCGATTGATTTAGGTTTTTTTTTCCTGTAGATTGAATAAAGGAGAGAACGGGGGGTTTATGTAAATAATATATATTTTATTATTTTAAAACTTCAAAAAGCAACTTTTTATTTCGACCTCAAAACGAGACCCACCGCCTGTCGTCCATAGCTAATTACCCCCATTCCGAACACAATGGGATATGTATCGTAAGCTGATTCGATCGTTTCGATCAGTTTTCGTCAAAACCAACATATAACTCTATATATTGAATTTTAACGCACATTTTACTTTACCGGGGCCACACATGAGCTCGAAAAATTCCAGAAAATATTTTCTAGCTTCGTATTGACGATATGGTCCTAACAAAACTAATTTCGTCAAATTCTGAGACCGTTTGATAAATGGCCATTTTCCAGTCGATTAAAATCAACTGAAACTGGTCAAACTCATTTTCCTTTGCCACGCTCACATATTGATTCGAAAAATTACGAAATTTGAAACCTAGCAATAACATGACATCACGGATCCAACAAAAGTGGTTTCGTCGAAATCCGAGGTCGTTTGCAAAATTCCCATTTTTAGGGGCCAGAATTCTATAGCGACTATTCTGAATTTTCAACTGGACATATCTTTTGATTCCCACTATGAAATTTCAATTTTTCGGATTCGTTGGAAAGATATCCACAAATAGATTCAAATATTTTTGGCTTCACTAAAATCCGGTTTATTTTGAATCCAGTACATTCATTTGAATTTTGAAATCGAATTATCGAACTACCACGCCATTTTCAATTCCTTTTATAATTTAAAATAAATATTTATATTCTAACGACGATCTATATAAATATATATGTTTGAATTCTATTCAAAATAAATTTTTCGTCGATATTATTTAAAACATTTCATTTTAAATAATCAAAATTCGTTAAAATTGCCAAAATAAAAATTTTAAATTGGCTCGGATTTCCGGGTTATTACAATCTCCCCCACTTAAAACTTTTCGTCCCCGAAAAGGAACGAAGCCGAAAGTTGTTTAACTAATCAACTCAACTTCCCATATTTTCATTACGGCTTAAGTTCTTCAACTTTTCAGTTTCTAAGAACTTTTCAAATTTTTCAAAAATTTGGCTGACACCCTAAATTTTCAAAAAATTTCGCCATAACCTCCCCTGCACCGGGGACTTCGGGATATTTCATATAGCCTCCCATTGCCTTCTTCAATCCAAAAGAAAAAAGAAAAAAGCCAAGCGGCTAGCCAATCGGCTCATAAAATCATCATCATCCAAACAAAACAGTAAATTATGGTAAACATGAACCTATTTGTCGGGCAAACAATTTTATTCTTCTGCTCTAGCCTCTTTGCTATGACCTGTTCAATAGATATACATGTATATGCATGCAATTGCGACTAATTTTCAATACAATTTACTATTTGGTTCAATTAAGCTAAATGGTTCAAAATTATCAAACAAATAAACAAACAACACAACCATCAATCAATTAGTGGATTAACGTTTCAAATTCATAATTTTGATACATATACAGAAAATCATGTTTTTGATGCCACATCACAACAATGTATTCTAGCTATATCTTGGTTCTCACACCAGTCTGATGGAAATATATAGATATCACACCTTCGAAACACGAAAATAAATTTTGATGATGCTCGAGCGATCATCAGAATCATCTTTGAGCGACTAGAGTGTAATTCTATATCTACCTAATATATTAAAACTTCGAATATCCGTGGATCAGACGTATATGCAAAATCTATATATACTGGATAGTCCAAATTCAAATATAATAAATAATCAAATACGAATAATTCGATTTAAATTTTCAAAACCAAATTGTTTTCACTTTAAAAAATATACTCTTTACACTCATTCTAGGATACTACTGATCCTATCTCAAACGAGTCATTCTCGTTGGATATTACTAATCCAATTTCTGATGAATTCTTTCGTTTGGTTCTAATGTGTCTTGTTCTCTGAGCTTTGTAAGCCAAAGCTCTGATACCACGATGAAACGACCCGAAATCCCCCTTACGGGAAATCACGGATTGAGTCGAGAACAAGCCACAAAAGAACGCAGACAGAAGAACATTTCATTGTTAATTACCACAATTCCATCAGAATACAGGAATATACAGAGTATAAATGAATAAATATTACACAGAAAATATCAGAGATTGCAATACAATTAAATACATCGCAGCGGAAAATAATACAAAAGCACAACTAGAAGTAATGCACGGATACAGAGCTTTTCGAGCATCGTTCCAGCTGTAAATCCGGATCCTGTGAATATAAATGTGAGAACCCGTTACTTCCCCGTGAAGGAAAGAGCGGATACTTTGAGAACAACACACAAATGAACGCAAACGGAAGAACATTTCATTGCTATTACAACAATTCCATCAGATACAAGAATATACAGAGTATAAATGAGTAAATTACATTCGATAAATATCAGAGATTACAATAAATTACATAGTAGCGGAAAAATATACAAAGCACAACTGAAGGTGATACACGGATACAGAGCTTTCCGAGCATCGTTCCAGCTGTAAATCAGGATCCTGTGAATATAAATCTGCAAAACCAAAACTACTAGCTGCCCGTGTCCAAATAAGGGCACCCAGAGTTTAGGTTAAAACAATAAACTCCAGGTCAGTCATGTGACTGGTGTGAGAACTAAAACAGTTATATAAAGCTTTACTTTAAAAGAGAGTAATTCAAGGGACCACGCTGTATAACACAGAACGGGTTTCCTCCCAAGAATACTAGTGCATAGAATAAACAGCGCAATGCTTTTTCTAAAAATGAAGCTATTATAAGACCCAGGTCCCATCACACAATGCAACGCAAGCCGGAGGATAGGGTTTTCCCTTATAATAGCCAAACATGCTTGGCACGTTTAAAACAAATCATTTGATACTATTGTAAGTGTATAGTGTCAAAACATTTTCAATCATAAATATCAATCCTAGGCGGCATGGGTACCATCTATCATGTCGCCACACTAGGCTCTACAAATAAAACCGCAATACACGTATTGGAAATTGGATTTCCATCATGAGTCGAGGCAATGGGCAAGCTCCTCTCCGCTTCGAGACACTCTAGCAAATGCCTCAGGACTACACACTCTGTGTAACCCCTGGATGCTTCAGGGCCGGTCCTCTCTTACGTTTGAGGATTAATTATGCCTGAACACACGTTTCCCGGTCCTTACAGACCTAAAATCGAGGCGCCTCATCCAATAACCACATAGGTGAAAAGTAAATAAATGTCAGGGCTGGTAAGTCACTGACACCACCAAAGCTAGAAAGAAACGTCGTGCTCTCCCTGTAGTCCTTATCCCGTTTTTAACTCATACCGGGGTGTGAAGCTCGCGAATCCACGCTATACACAAAGCTGCCACGTAGGTCGTGCTTTGATCATCAACCACAAGACTTTGCTTTTCAACAGAAGCCTTGATCCATGCAACTCAGCGTGCCACACAGGCAATTCATGCCATGCGATTGATATCTATCGATATATAACCTCTAAGCTCGTACGTCTCAGAGAAGGGCGTTAAGCAAGAGAATAAATTCTCCGCCGCCAAACAGATATATATTTAACAGAAATCAATCAACACAGAATAAAATCCAATGTCAGACACACAATCCATTTACAAGTTCGTTCTGGGTCTGAACGAAACCGGAGGCTCTATCCTCGCATATCCATCGATCTCCAGGTACGTCTGGACGACCGCCAACTATTTCCATCCTCTTGGGTGTACAGCCTAATCAGGATCGTCAGTAATTATCCAAACGATGTGAAGACTTCCGGTCTTCGACCACCGTCATCATCTTCGACTTATCGTCGAATCGGTTATTCAGAATGGGTATAAACCCGGCCTTTCCGAACAACCCGCGTATATTAAAAACAAATGTTACACAAACACAACATACGCCTTATTCCAATTCATTAGTCACTAACCGTAAATCAGTAAGAGAGCAATTCCCCAAATATTAACCCCGAGGGCCGAAAACAACATCAGATCAATACCCAGGAAACCATTCTTCTTAACTAACCTACAGCTAGTTTCTAAATCTCAATTCTTAGGGAAAGGTTCCCATTAATTTTATCCAAGATAAATTCTTTTAAATTTATTCTTTAATCTTCCATTGGATGTCGTATCAAACCAAATTATGGTTTTTCCAAACTAGTCGAGATTAGCGAACCACACCGAAGTAATTATTTATTTTATTTCCCAATCCCAACCTATTCATCCCATGAAGCAAAACTGGTAATACTCCATATTTAACACCACGGTGTTATCGGTAAAATTAATTACCATTTCACGTTCAAATCTAATTAAAGATTTAGCTATCGCTTTGGAGCAAAACTGGCGATACTCTATTCTCGCACATTTTCCAAATTTGATAATTCAGATTATCAATTCACATTTCAATCTAATTTATTAGAAATTCCGATTATTTAAAACCCCTTTTTAAATCCAATTTATTTATTTAAAAACAGTTGGGTTTTAATTTTAGTTCAAAACTAGTTCATTTCGATAAAAATCTATTTTTATCTTTACAAATTTGGAGTTTTTCATCCCAATTTTTCCCAAATCATTTATTATGATTTTACACAAATTATTACTATTTTTAATAATTTTATCAAGGCCCGTACAGTCGATTTCCATCAACGGCCATCGAACTGCACTTACAGCGACCTTTTCCAAATTTGATTTGGACGTATCTCCAAATCCAACCGTTAGATTTCCAATTTCTAATATTCGTTAGAAAGCTCTTTTCGATACGAACCCAACGGTTCTGGTTTTAGGAGAATCCAACGGTCGGATCTCCCGTAATGTCCGTTCGAAGTCAATGGTCGAAATTCGCGAATTGCCGCTGCGCGGCGCGTTCTATTCAGGCCATTATATTATATATATAATATATTTCGTCGATTTCTATTTAAAACGAATTATATAAATAATTTTAAATTCGTTTCAAAAACATTTCAACTTCCATTTCCAATTCAAATCAAAATTGAATTTTTTCCTTATAAATTCGTTTAAAAATTCAATTCAATTCGAATTCGTTTTCTATTCAAATCAAATTCAATTCGTTTTCTATTCAATTCAAATTCGATTCGTTTTCCATTCAATTCAAATTCGATTCGTTTTCTATTCAAATCAAATTCAATTCGTTTTCTATTCAATTCAAATTCAATTTGTTTTCTATTCAATTCAAATTCGATTCGTTTTCTATTCAATTCAAATTCGATTCGTTTTCTATTCAAATCAAATTCAATTCGTTTTCTATTCAAATCAAATTCAATTCGTTTTCTATTCAAATCAAATTCGATTCATTTTCTATTCAATTCAAATTCGATTCGTTTTCTATTCAATTCAATTCAAATTATAAAAACGAATATAATCGATATAAATATCGTTCGCGTCAAAATGGCGCATCTCTAATCAACACGGCTTTATATATTTCAAAAATTCCGTTATTCTACTCAACAAATGAATATTTATTCTATTCAATATGTGAATCTATATTTTTGTCAACACATGACTAATCTCAACGGATGAGTACTGTCCACGTGTGACTATTTTTGTTATTTAATATCTTTTACAAAAATTATGGTATCTATCATTTGATTTTAAATCAGACTCCAACCGTAACTTAGTAAGAGAACGATTCCCTGAATATTAACCCCGAAGGCTGAAACCATCATCAGATCAATATCCAGGAGACCACTCATCTTATCTATTTTTCCAGTTAGTTTCTAATTTTATATATGATAAAGATGCAAATTTTATTGTTAAAATATTTCGTTCAACACATGACTAATCTCAACGAATGAGTACTGTCAACACATGAACCTTTATTTTATAATATTCTTTATTTTCTAAATTGGAATGAGGCCCAATCAATTACCATATAAAGTTAATTATATGGATTCCATACGACAAATGTATATAATAGCAACGATAAATAATCAACCATCATCCAAAGTGCACTACACTGTATAAGCATCAAATATAGATATCTAACGCTTATAACAGCCTGTCGATCCATCGATCGACATACAACTAATTATTGGGATTAGTATATGCCGTATTTTATCCCAATACCCGTGTGGGGTTTCAAACAATCAAACGCAGATTTTATTTGTGCAGTTGGGCGATGTGTAAAATTTATCGTCCCAATCATTGTCCTTCAAATAGGTGTACATAAACAAACCATCCGGTTTGTAAATGAATATTTATTTATTCCCATTCACGTTAAAAATTATATTTTTAACGATAAAACATTTTATTTCAACACATGAATTTCTATTCAGTTCATTTATTAAATAAAATGATATCTTTATTTTTCTAACTTATTTTAGAAAATTTAGGCGGCGTAACGGCACGATACTAGAAACGGGACAAGGCCTAGCCTTATCCCCGGTCTAGTGATGGCCCACGCCATACACATATCAATCAAATCCATTTCATTTCACCAAACAATCAAATTCAAATCAAATAATCTAACCAACTACACAACCAAACAAACAAGTCCATGGTTTGTGGACGATGGTGTCGGGTGCTACTAAACACCGTCTGCATCCTAGTATATATATATATATATAACTAGAAAAGAAAATTTAAAGTGAGAAGTTCTCACCGAAAGCTATCCCAACTTCACGACACTTCATCTATAGAAATCTTCATCGTTCTCGCCTTTTTGTCATCTTCGTTGCCCGTATTCTCTACATATATATAAAAAAAATTGAATTTTTACTTTGCTATTCAATATATAAAAATCGAATTTTTACTTCGCTGTTCAATATATAAAAATCGAATTTTTACTTCGCTATTCAATATATAAAAATCGAATTTTTACTTCGCTATTCTCTATATGAAGATTTCGCCTTTTCCGTTTCAAAAATCTAATCTTTTCTATTTTAAAAATCTAATCTTTTCTATTTTAAAAATCTAATCTTTTCTATCCAAGTATATGTATATTTTGTAAAGCAAATATCAAATCTTTTCCTTGCTAAAATCTCGTCTTCCATCTGTATGAAAATCAAATTTTTAATTCAAAATCATACACATAAAAATTGAATTTTTATTTCCAAATCCTATATATAAAAAGGAAAATCAGTATTTAATTTTTAATAAAATCAGTTTTTAATTTCTAACAAAACAGTTTTTAATTTAACAAAGAAGATCAATTTAAATAAACAAAGAAAACTTACAGCGTTTCAGCGAGAGGGGGGGTTTGCGTCAGTTTTGGGTCTGGGGGGAGGGGTAGTTGTCGCTGGAAGGGGAGGAGGAGGGTATCAAGGCGGTGGCGGCATGGGGGTCGGCGCGAGGTGGATGGAAGCGGAGGGCGGTGGCTTCGATCGAGGGAGGGGCAACGTTGGTTTTAGGGTTGGGGAATTGGGGCTTCAGGGTTCGAACGAGGAGGGGGGATGGTGGTGCTGCGCACCCAGGGAGGGGCGGCGCCAGGAGGCTGGGCGGCGGCCTCCTCCCTCTTCCGTCGATCGTATATTTTTTTTCTTCTATTTTCTTTTCTGAAATGAATTCGAATGCGGGGGGGGGGGGGGCAGAGGAGTTTAAGGGGAGAGGAAAGAGAAAAGGTTTTTTTTATTATTATTTTATTTTCAAAAAAATGACTTTTACATACGACCTCTAAACGAGGCCCACCGCTTGTCATCCATAGCTAATTACCCCCATTCCGAACACAATGGGATATGTATCGTAGGCTGATTCGGTCGTTACAATCAGTTTTCGTCAAAATCAACATATACTTCTATATATTGAATTTGAACACGCATTTCAATTTACCGGGGTCACATACTAACTAGAAAAATTCCAAAAAAATATTTCTAGCTTCGTATTGACGATACGGTCCTAACAAAACTAATTTCGTCAAATTCTGAGACCGTTAGAAAAATGGCCAATTTCCAGTCGATTAAAATCAACTAAAACTGGTCAAACGCGTTTTCCTTTGCCACGCTCACATATTTATTCGAAAAATTATGAAAATTGAAATCTAACAATAATTTTACATCGCGGACCCAACAAAAGTGGTTTCATCGAAATCCGAGGTCATTTGCAAAATTTCCATTTTTAAGGGCCTGAATTCCATAGCGACTATTCAGAATTTTCAACTGGACATATCTTTTGATTCCCGCTATGAAATTTCAATTTTTCGGATTCGTTGGAAAGATATTCACAAATAAATCCTAATGTTTTTGGTTTCACTAAAATCCGGATTGTTTTGCACCCGGTACATTCAATTGAAGTTTGAAATCGAATTATCGAACTACCACGCCATTTTCAATTCCTTTTATAATATATAAATAATAATTATATTCTAACGACGACGTATACAATATATACGTTCTAAATATATTCAAATTAAATTTCCTCGACGATATTATTTAAAATAATTCATTTTAAATAATCAAAATTCGCTAAAATTGCCAAAATAAAAATTTTAAACTGGCCCAGATTTTCGGGTTGTTACAATCTCCCCCACTTAAAACTTTTCGTCCCCGAAAAGGAACAAAGTCGAAAGTGGTTTGATTTATCAACTCTACGTTCGATCTGGCTTCCATTCTCCAACTTTTCAGTTTCTGAGAATTTTCAAATTCTTCAAAAATTTGGCTAACACCCTAAATTTTCGAAAACTTTCGCCATAACCTCCCCTGCACCGGGAGCCACGGGAAAATCCCGAAATTGCCATACAGGCCTTCTGATCTCAAAAAGAAAAAGAAAAAGCCAATCGGCTCATAAAATCATCACCACCCAAACAAAACAGTAAATTATAGTAAACATGTACCTATTTGTCGGGCAAACAAATTTTATTCTCTGCTCTAGCCTCCTTGCTATGACCTGTTCAATGTAAGTACATGTATATGCAAGCAAATGCGACCAATTTTCAATACAGTTCAATATTTGATTCAATTAGACTAAATGATTAAACAAATAAACAAACAACACAAACATCAATCAATTAGTGAATTAGAGTTTCAAATTCATAATTTTGATATATATATATACATAAAATCATGTTTTTGATGCCAATTCACAACAATAAACCTATCTATATAAGTTTTGGTTCTCACACCAGTCTAATGGAAATATATAGGTATCACACCTTCGAAACACGAACATAAGTTCTGATGATGATCGATCAATCATCAGAACCATCTCCGGGTGTCTAGAATGTGATTCTATATCTATCCAGTATATTAAAACTTCGAATATACGTTCATGACGCGTATACGTGAAATCTTTATATATTGGATTGTCCAAATTCAAAATAAATAAATATTCAAATACGTAGAATTGATTTAAATTTTCAAAACAAAAATTGGTTTTCATTTTAAAAATATACCCTTTACACCCGTTCTAGGATACTACTGATCCTATCGCTAACGAGTCATTCTAATTGGATATTACTAATCCACTATCTGATGAATTCTTTCATATGGTTCTAATGTGTCTTGTTCTCGAGCTCTGTAAACCAAAGCTCTGATACCACTGTGAGAACCCGTTACTTCCCCGTGAAGGAAAGAGCGGATACTTTGAGAACAACACACAAATGAACGCAGACGGAAGAACATTTCATTGCTATTACAACAATTCCATCAGATACAAGAATATACAGAGTATAAATGAGTAAATTACATTCGATAAATATCAGAGATTACAATAAATTACATAGCAGCGGAAAAATATACAAAGCACAACTGAAGGTGATACACGGATACAGAGCTTTCCGAGCATCGTTCCAGCTGTAAATCAGGATCCTGTGAATATAAATCTGCAAAACCAAAACTACTAGCTGCCCGTGTCCAAATAAGGGCACCCAGAGTTTAGGTTAAAACAATAAACTCCAGGTCAGTCATGTGAATGGTGTGAGAACTAAAACAGTTATTTAAAGCTTTACTTTAAAAGAGAGTAATTCAAGGGACCACGCCGTATAACACGGAACGGGTTTCCTCCCAAGAATACTAGTGCATAGAATAAACAGCGCAATGCTTTTTCTAAAAATGAAGCTATTAGAAGACCCAGGTCCCATCACACAAAGCAACGCAAGCCGGAGGATAGGGTTTTCCCTTATAATAGCCAAACATGCTTGGTACGTTTAAAACAAATCATTTGACACTATTGTAAGTGTATAGTGTCAAAACATTTTCAATCATATATATCAATCCTAGGCGGCATGGGTATCATCTATCATGTCGCCATACTAGGCTCTACAAATAAAACCGCAATACACGTATTGGAAATTGGATTTCCGTCATGAGTCGAGGCAAGGGGCAAGCTCCTCTCCGCTTTGAGACACTCTAGCAAATGCCTCGGGACTACACACTCTGGGTAACCCCCTGGATGCTTCAGGGCCGGTCCTCTCTTATGTTTGAGGATTAATTATGCCTGAACACACGTTTCCCGGTCCTTACAGACCTAAAATCGAGGCGCCTCATCCCACAACCACATAGGTGAAAAGTAAATAAATGTCAGGGCTGGTAAGTCACTGACACCACCAAAGCTAGAAAGAAACGTCGTGCTCTCCCCGCAGTCCTTATCCCGTTTTTAACTCATACCAGGGTGTGAGGCTCGCGAATCCACGCTATACACAAAGCTGCCACGTAGGCCGTGCTTTGATCATCAACCACAAGACTTTGCTTTTCAACAGAATCCTTGATCCATGCAACTCAGCGTGCCACACAGGCAATTCATGCCATGCGATTAATATCTATCGATATATAACCTCTAAGCTCGTACGTCTCAGAGAAGGGCGTTAAGCAAGAGAATAAATTCTCCGCCGCCAGACAGATATATATTTAACAGAAATCAATCAACACATAATAAAATCCAATGTCAGACACACAATCCATTTACAAGTTCGTTCTGGGTCTGAACGAAACCGGAGGCTCTTTCCTCGCATATCCATCGATCTCCAGGTACGTCTGGACGACCACCAACTATTTCCATCCTCTTGGGTGTACAGCCCAATCAGGATCATCAGTAATTATCCAAACGATGTGAAGACTTCCGGTCTTCGACCACCGTCATCATCTTCGACTTATCGTCGAATCGATTATTCAGAATGGGTATAAACCCGGCCTTTCCGAACAACACGCGTATATTAAATACAAATGTTACACAAACACAACATACGCCTCATTCCAATTCATTAGTCACTAACCGTAAATCAGTAAGAGAGCAATTCCCCAAATATTAACCCCGAAGGCCGAAACCAACATCAGATCAATACCCAGGAAACCATTCTTCTTAACTAACCTACAGCTAGTTTCTAAATCTCAATTCTTAGGGAAAGGTTCCCATTAATTTTATCCAAGATAAATTCTTTAAAATTTATTCTTTAATCTTCCATTGGATGTCGTATCAAACCAAATTATGGTTTTTCCAAACTAGTCGAGATTAGCGAACCACACCGAAGTAATTATTTATTTTATTTCCCAATCCCAACCTATTCATCTCATGAAGCAAAACTGGTAATACTCCATATTTAACACCACGGTGTTATCGGTAAAATTAATTACCATTTCACGTTCAAATCCAATTAAAGATTTAGCTATCGCTTTGGAGCAAAACTGGCGATACTCCATTCTCGCTCATTTTCCAAATTTGATAATTCAGATTATCAATTCACATTTCAATCTAATTTATTAGAAATTCCGATTATTTAAAACCCCTTTTTAAATCCAATTTATTTATTTAAAAATAGTTGGGTTTTAATTTTAGTTCAAAACTAGTTCATTTCGATAAAAATCTATTTTTATCTTTACAAATGTGGATTTTTTCATCCCAATTTTTCCCAAATCATTTATAATGATTTTACACAAATTATTACTATTTTTAATAATTTTATCAAGGCCCGTACAGTCGATTTCCATCAACGGCCATCGAACTGCACTTACAGCGACCTTTTCCAAATTTGATTTGGACGTATCTCCAAATCCAACCGTTAGATTTCCAATTTCTAATATTCGTTAGAAAGCTCTTTTTGATACGAACCCAACGGTTCTGGTTTTAGGAGAATCCGACGGTCGGATCTCCCGTAATGTCCATTCAAAGTCAATGGTCGAAATTCGCGAACTACCGTTGCGCGGCGCGTTCTATTCAGGCCATTATATTATATATATAATATATATAATATATTTTGTCGATTACTATTTAAAAAAATTTTATAAAAAGTTTTAAATTCGTTTCAAAAACATTTCAACATCCATTTCCAATTCAAATCAAAATTGAATTTTTTTTCCTTATAAATTCGTTTAAAAATTCATTTCAATTCAATTCAAATTCGATTCGTTTTCTATTCAATTCAAATTCGATTCGTTTTCTATTCAAATCAAATTCAATTCGTTTTCTATTCAAATCAAATTCAATTCGTTTTCTATTCAATTCAAATTCGATTCGTTTTCTATTCAATTCAAATTCGTTTCGTTTTCTATTCAAATCAAATTCAATTCGTTTTCTATTCAAATCAAATTCAATTCGTTTTCTATTCAAATCAAATTCAATTTGTTTTCTATTCAAATCAAATTCGATTCGTTTTCTATTCAATTCAATTCAAATTATAAAAACGAATATAATCGATATAAATATCGTTCGCGTCAAAATGGCGCATCTCTAATCAACACGGCTTTATATATTTCAAAAATTCCGTTATTCTACTCAACATATGAATATTTATTCTATTCAATATGTGAATCTATATTTTTGTCAACACATGACTAATCTCAACGGATGAGTACTGTCCACGTGTGACTATTTTTGTTATTTAATATCTTTTACAAAAATTATGGTATCTATCGTTTGATTTTAAATCAGACTCCAACCGTAACTTAGTAAGAGAACGATTCCCTGAATATTAACCCCGAAGGCTGAAACCATCATCAGATCAATATCCAGGAGACCACTCATCTTATCTATTTTTCCAGTTAGTTTCTAATTTTATATATGATAAAGATGTAAATTTTATTGTTAAAATATTTCGTTCAACACATGACTAATCTCAACGACTGTCAACACATGAACCTTTATTTTATAATATTCTTTATTTTCTAAATTGGAATGAGGCCCAATCAATTACCATACAAAGTTAATTATATGGATTCCATACGACAAATGTATATAATAGCAACGATAAATAATCAACCATCATCCAAAGTGCACTACACTGTATAAGCATCAAATATAGATATCTAACGCTTATAACAGCCTGTCGATCCATCGATCAACATACAACTAATTATTGGGATTGGTGTATGCCGTATTTTATCCCAATACCCGTGTGCGGTTTCAAACAATCAAACATAGATTTTATTTGTGCAGTTGGGCGATGTGTAAAATTTATCGTCCTAATCAATGTCCTTCAAATAGGTGTACATAAACAAACCGTCCGGTTTGTAAATGAATATTTATTTATTCCCATTCACGTTAAAAATTATATTTTTAACGATAAAACATTTTATTTCAACACATGAATTTCTATTCAGTTCATTTATTAAATAAAATGATATCTTTATTTTTCTAACTTATTTTAGAAAATTTAGGCGGCATAACGGCACGATACTAGAAACGGGACAAGGCATAGCCTTATCCCCGGTCTAGTGATGGCCCACGCCATACACATATCAATCAAATCCATTTCATTTCACCAAACAATCAAATTCAAATCAAATAATCTAACCAACTACATAACCAAACAAACAAGTCCATGGTCTGTGGACGATGGTGTCGGGTGCTACTAAACACCGTATGCATCCTAGTATATATATATAACTAGAAAAGAAAATTTAAAGTGAGAAGTTCTCACCGAAAGCTATCCCAACTTCACGACACTTCATTTATAGAAATCTTCATCGTTCTCGCCTTTTTGTCATCTTCGTTGCCCGTATTCTCTACATATATATAAAAAAAATCGAATTTTTACTTTGCTATTCAATATATAAAAATCGAATTTTTACTTCGCTGTTCAATATATAAAAATCGAATTTTTTACTTCGCTATTCAATATATAAAAATCGAATTTTTACTTCGCTATTCTCTATATAAAGATTTCGCCTTTTCCATTTCAAAAATCTAATCTTTTCTATTTTAAAAATCTAATCTTTTCTATTTTAAAAATCTAATCTTTTCTATCCAAGTATATGTATATTT
Source organism: Allium sativum (assembly GCA_030737875.1). NCBI lineage: Eukaryota > Viridiplantae > Streptophyta > Magnoliopsida > Asparagales > Amaryllidaceae > Allium > Allium sativum. The sequence continues at coordinate 607,193,002 of CM060916.1, read as the reverse complement.
TGTAAAGCAAATGTCAAATCTTTTCCTTGCTAAAATCTCGTCTTTCATCTGTATGAAAATCAAATTTTTAATTCAAAATCATACACATAAAAATTGAATTTTTATTTCCAAATCCTATGTATAAAAAGGAAAATTAGTATTTAATTTCTAATAAAATCAGTTTTTAATTTCTAACAAAACAGTTTTTAACTTAACAAAGAAGATCAATTTAAATAAACAAAGAAAACTTACAGCGTTTCAGCGAGAGGGGGGGTTTGCGTCAGTTTTGGGTCTGGGGGGAGGGGTAGTTGTCGCTGGAAGGGGAGGAGGAGGGTATCAAGGAGGTGGCGGCATGGGGGTCGGCGCGAGGTGGATGGAAGCGGAGGGCGGTGGCTTCGATCGAGGGAGGGGCGACGTCGGTTTTAGGGTTGGGGAATTGGGGCTTCAGGGTTCGAACGAGGAGGGGGGATGGTGGTGCTGCGCACCCAGGGAGGGGCGGCGACCTCCTTCCTCTTCTGTCGATCGTATTTTTTTTTCTATTTTCTTTTCTGAAATGAATTCGAATGGGGGGGCAGAGGAGTTTAAGGGGAGAGGAAAGAGAAAAGGGTTTTTTTTATTATTTTATTTTCAAAAAGTTGACTTTTACATACGACCTCTAAACGAGGCCCACCGCCTGTCATCCATAGCTAATTACCCCCATTCCGAACACAATGGGATATGTATCGTAGGCTGATTCAGTCATTACAATCAGTTTTCGTCAAAATCAACATATACTTCTATATATTGAATTTGAACACGCATTTCAATTTACCGGGGTCACATACTAACTAGAAAATTTCCAAAAAAATATTTCTAGCTTCGTATTGATGATACGGTCCTAACAAAACTAATTTCATCAAATTCTGAGACCGTTAGAAAAATGGCCAATTTCCAGTCGATTAAAATCAACTGAAACTGGTCAAACGCGTTTTCCTTTGCCACGCTCACATATTGATTCGAAAAATTATGAAATTTGAAACCTAGCAATAATTTGACATCGCGGACCCAACAAAAGTGGTTTCGTCGAAATCCGAGGTCGTTTGCAAAATTTCCATTTTTAAGGGCCTGAATTCCATAGCGACTATTCAGAATTTTCAACTGGACATATCTTTTGATTCCCGCTATGAAATTTCAATTTTTCGGATTCGTTGGAAAGATATTCCCAAATAATTCCTAATGTTTTTGGTTTTACTAAAATCCGGATTGTTTTGCACCCAGTACATTCAATTGAAGTTTGAAATCGAATTATCGAACTACCGCGCCATTTTCAATTCCTTTTATAATATATAAATAATAATTATATTCTAACGACGACGTATATAATATATACGTTCTAAATATATTCAAATTAAATTTCCTCGACGATATTATTTAAAATAATTCATTTTAAATAATCAAAATTCGCTAAAATTGCCAAAATAAAAATTTTAAACTGGCCCAGATTTTCGGGTTTTTACAATAAATCTGCAAAACCAAAACTACTAGCTGCCCGTGTCAAAATAAGGGCACCCAGAGTTTAGGTTAAAACAATAAACTCCAGGTCAGTCATGTGACTGGTGTGAGAACTAAAACAGTTATTAATCTTTATTTTAAAGTTAGGTAAATCAAGGGACCACGCCGTATAACACGGAACGGGTTTCCTCCCAAGGATACCAGTGCATAAAACAACAACGTAGTGCTAAATAAAGAACAATGAAGCTATTATAAGACCCAGGTCCCATCACACAATGCCACACAAGCCGGAGGATAGGGTTTTCCTTTATAATAGCCAAAGAATGCTTGATACGCTAAATTTCATCTTTTATTACTATAAGTGTATAGTGTCAAAACAATTCCAATCATAAGTATCAATCATAGACGGCATAAGTGCCCCATACCACTATGTCGCCATATATAGGTATACAATCAAAACTGCAAAGTCATGTATCGGAAGTTGGATTTCCATCTGTGAACCGAGGAAAAAGATAGTCCTCTACCGATTCGAGACGCTCTAGCCTGTGTCTCAGGATCAGAGCTCGAGTGACCCTTAGGAGCCACAGGGCCGGTCCACCGATGTGGATTAAAATTCCTGAACACTGCGTTTCCCCACCCTTTGGGGTGTCAATGAGTCCAATGACTCTATCGTTCCCGGATCGACCGATATATCTTAGGCGCCTTGCAACAGCAACAACCACATAAGTCAAACTCGTCAGGGCGTGTAAAACCACTGACGCCACTTCTAGCTAGAAGGAAACGCATGCCCTCCCTGGATCCTTCTCCCGTTTTTGGTTCACAACCGGGGTGTGAGTCTCGCGAATCAATGCTACACAAAGCTATGCCACACAGGCGGTGCTTTGATCATCAACCACAAGACTATGCTTTTCAACAGAAGCCTCGATCAATTGCCAATTAGGCATGCCACACAGGCAATTCACTCCATGTGATTGATATCCATTGATATATAACCCCTGAGCTCGTACGTCTCAGAGAAGGGCGTTAAGCAAGAGAATAAATTCTCCACCGCCAAACAGATATATATTTAATAGAAACCAATCACATAGACCAAAATCCAATGTCAGACACACAATCCATTTACAAGTTCGTTCTGGGTCTGAACGAAACCGGAGGCACCTAGTACCTCGCGTATCCATCTATCTCCAAATACGTCTGGACGTTCACTAATTGATTCCCTCCTCTTGGGTGTACGGCCCAATCAAGATCATCAGTAATCACCCAAACGACGTGAAGACCTCCGGTCTTCAACCACCGTCTTCACCTTCGACTTATCGTCGTATCAGTTATTCAGAATGGGATAAACCCGATCTTTCCGAATAACTCGCGTACATAATAAACAAGTGTTACACAAACACAACATATGCCTCATTCCAATTCAGAATATTCTTTTATTTAAATATTGTTATACTTTGGGAAAGGTTCCCATAAATTTTATCAAAGATAAATTCTTTAAATTTATTCTTTAATCTTCTTTTGAATATCAATTCAAACTAGTCGGGATTAGCGAACCACACCGAAGTAATCATTTATTTTATTTCCCAATCCCAACCTATTCATCCCATGAAGTAAAACTGTTTATACTTCATATCTAACACCACGGTGTTATCGGTAAATTCAATTACCATTTCACGTTCAAATATAATTAAAGATTTAACTATCGCCTGGAGCAAAGCTGGTGATACTCCATTCCCGGCCTTTTCAATCTAATTAAAGATTCATTAAAACCCCACTTAGTTTTAATCCTTAACCGGGTTAAATAATCAGTGTCATTTAAAACACGGTTCACGATAAACCCAAAACCACATTCCATTAATTATCGGGTTAAAGAACAAGTGTTATTTAAAACACTGTTCACGATAAACCCAAAAATGAATACCAATTCAATTCCAATTAAATGTTATTTAATTGGTACACTTCATTAAATCTAAATAAAAAGATTTAATCTCTTTCTCAACTGGGTTTAAGAACAGTGTTAATGAAGACACCATTCATGACAAACCCAAATCACATTTGATATTAAATACAAGGCTCTGAATAGAAAATATATCGGCTTATATTCAATATCAAATTCTACGACCCACAAATATCGTATTGGAAATAACGATATCTATATATCTTTCAAATTTCCATAACGCTATCTGTATAATCACGAAATCCAACATCGAAATATTCCAAAGACAATTTCGATTCACATCCCTTCCAATTCAATTATTGGAAATTCTGGTTACTTTTAAAACCATTTCAAATCCACTTTATTTATTTAAAAAAAATAGAATTTTAATTCTAGTTCAAACTAGTTCATTTCGATAAAAATCTATTTTTATCTTTTCAAATATGGAGTTTTTCATCCCAATTCTTCCCAAATCATTTCCTATGATTTTACACAAATTATTACTATTTTTAATAATTTTATCAAGGCCCGTACAGTCGATTTCCATCAACGGCCATCGAACTGCACTTACAGCGACCGTTTCCAAATTTGATTTGGACATAATTCCAAATCCAACCGTTAGATTTCTAATATTCATTAGAAAGCTCTTTTTGATACGAACCCAACGGTTCCGGTTTTAGGAGAATCCGACGGTCGGATCTCCCGCAATATCCATTCGAAGTCAATGGTCGAAATTCACGAACTGTCGCGGCGTGGCACGTTCGATTCAGGCCATTATATATAATATATATATATATATATATTTCTTCAATTTCCTTTTTAAAACGTATTTTATAAATCGTTTTAAATTCGTTTCAAAAACAATTTCAACTTCAAATCAAAATTGTATTTTTCCTCATAAATTCGGTTTAAATTCATTTCAAATCGATTTCAATTCAAATCAATTTCAGTTCAATTTCAATACGTTTTAAATTCAATTCAAAATGACTTCAATTCTATTTCAATCTAATTCGAATTTCAATTCAATTTAATTCGAATTTCAATTCTTTTTAATATAATTCGAATTTCAATTCTTTTCAATATAAATCAAATTTCGAAATCACTTTCAATATAATTCAAATTTCGAAATCACTTTCAATATAATTCAAATTTCGAAATCACTTTCAAAATTCATTGAAAAATGAATAAAATCGATATAAATTTCGATCGCGTCCAAATGGCGTCAATCTAATCACACGGCTTCATATATTTCTATTTTCAAATATTTTTATTCAAATATTTCTTTTTCGAATATTTCCTTTTCAAAACTGGAATGAGGCCCAATCAATTACCATAGATTTTACTTTTATGGATTCACATACAACGCATGTATACGTCGACAATGACAAATAATCAACCATCATCCAAAGTGCATTCTACACTGTATAAGCATCAAATATAAATATTTAATGCTTATAACAGTCTGTCAATCAATCGATCGACATACAACTAATTATTGGGATAGTGTATGTCATATATCATCCCAATACCCGTGTGGGGTTTCAAATAATCAAACACAGAATTTATTTGTGCAGCTGGGCGATGTGTAAAATTTATCGTCCCAATCAATATCCGTCAAATGTGTGTATATAAACAAATCGTTCGATTTGTTTATATTAGTTTATTTCATTTCATATACACGTTAAAAATTCTATTTTTAACTATAAAATATTTTTAACTATATAAATATTTTATTTCCTTTCACATCACATCACACAATCAACTACACATCAAAATCAAACAAACAAGCATACAAGCCGTTCATGGTCTGTGGACGACGGGTGTCGAGTGCTACTAAACACCGTCTGCATCCTAGTATATATTTTAACTAGAAAATTAAATTAAAGGTGAGAAGCTCTCACCAGTCATGCTAATCCAATTCACCGCGACTCTTCATATGTAGGTAATCTTCGCCGTGCTTTCAACGAGATCTGTTACACGCGGTTCACGTTAAAAATCACATTTTTAACTCGCTTCACATATAAAAATCCTATTTTTATCGAAGTAAAAATCATATTTTTACTTCCATACATAATAGAAAAATCGAATTTTTATCGCATTAAAAATCATATTTTTATATTGTCTAGTATATAAAAATCATATTTTTATTATCTCTACTTTATAAAAATCGCTTCTTTTCTTTCTCTATCCCATAAAAATTATATTTTTATAATATCTACTATATAGAAATCATATTTTAATTATCCCTATGATAAAAATATCATATTTTTAATATTCTAAAAATATAAAAAAACCCATATTTTTATTCTTTCTATAATATAAAAATCATATTTTTATTTCGCTAACTATATAGAAATCCTACCTTTCTTCTAAATAAAATAAAAATCAAAGTTTTTAAATTAAAAATCCAATTTTTCTCATGCTGTAATATATGTGAAAATCTGATTTTGTTAAATAAATGATAATAAATAAAAATAAAAACAACTTACAGGGTTTCTAAGAGGAGCAGGGGGTGGAAGGGCGGTTCTGGCGGTCGTGCTCGCGAGGGGGGGTTCTGGCGGCGTGCTCGCGAGGGGGGGTTCTGCTGCGCGGTGTGCTCGCGAGGGGGGGCGGTTCTGGCGTCGTGCTCGCGAGGGGGGGGAAGGTTCTGCTGTGCGGTGCGAGGGGGGTCTTTTCTTTAATAGTTCGCATTATCTTGTTTAATGCTAATCTTTTTTTTAGGATTTCCAGGCTCTAGCTAAGACTAATTCAGCGCATCGTAATTCATTAAGTGAGAAGCATACCATGGGTCCCAAAACTCATGCACTAGCTAAAGAAAAGATAGTATGTGTTTTTTATCTTTAAGTCAATTTTTTTTGGGGATTAAATTGAATTGGCCACATGATAATTTTAATTTGTTTTTTCATTGAATTATATTTTATATCATTGTTACAATGTTCGTAGGCAGCAACTAGATTTGTAAATTCTAAGATTGAATGTTAAAAAATCGTTTTAATTGTTGTTGATCCTAATACTTGATAGAGAAAGAATGACCCGAAAAAAGCCAACCCATCTGCTTCCTTGGTCTATTTGGAAACGTATAAATGAGAACCAGGAAGAACTTACAAGACAAATACGTATGAACTAAAATCCAAATACGTAAGTACATTAGATACTGAAATAGCAATTTAACAGTTAGTTTGAAAGATAACCACATTGCAGCTGAAACTTCCATATTTTAATAGTTAGTTTGAAAGATAACCGGTTCTATTAATAGTTTTTTTTTTAGTAGATTATATAAAGTACTTGACCCAATATCAATTATGAATCAATACTTGTGTCAGTATAGTAGACATACGGTAAGTTTGTTTGAGCAGCTTATTAAATCGAACGAATAGTTAGTTTGAAAGATAACTAGTTTTGTTAATAGATTCATTCCTACCTGCCTATGTTTGGCATATCTTTTCATTATCTAGTTTACTTATGAAACTCAAAACATTTATGTTTTTTGTAATTCTTGCTTTCCCTGGTTTTCATTTTATATGCTTTCCTAGTTTTCGTTTAGTAGGCGAAGAATCAAGCAATGGTGGATGCAGAAAATATTGCTGAGGAAGATGCAATTGTCTCTGGTAGGAAGACTCAAGGACGGAACTGGCTTGTGGGAAGGCGAGGTAAAATGTCTGAAAAGTCTCCAACAATTTCTAATTCTACAGACAGTTATGTGCAAGATCCGACCAAAAAATAAGGCAAGAGCTTGAGGCAGATTTGGAAGCAAAGGTGAACAGAAAAGTGAAAGACAATGTGTCATAGGTGTTGAAAAAGCTAGATGAAGCTAATCTAGATCTTAATTTAGATGTCAGAGACTTTTGTGTCACCACAACAAGTGATGAAGATGACATTGGTACTCCTGCAACCCCTGCAACTGAATGAAGTTTTTTGGATGGTATGTATTAGCACTTGTGGTATATTCGAATTGTACTTTTAAATTATGTACTTGATCGTATGTGTTGGTGACAACACTTGTGGTATGTGTTGGTGATGACACTTGTGGAATGTGTTGGTGATGACACTTGTGGTTTGGTATGTAGAATTGGATTATCTGAATGTGGTAATGAAAGTTTTGGGTGGATTTATTGTATGAATATTTTGGTATGTTTGAATGTGGTATGATGTTTTGGATTGTATGTACTGTAGAATTTGTAATTACATGGTTGTATTTACCTTCTTCCAATGTAGCATTTGCCTTCTTTACTATTTCATTTGATTTTTTTTTATGTTGCATTACAACATAATGGTTTTGCATTACATAGTGCAGTGGTGTTGCATTAAGTACAATATTATTAATTCCACTATGACATATTGGACCCACAGCTGATGTGGTGCCACGTGTATTGCTGACGTGGCATGTGACACATGTTGTAACAACCCATATTTTTAAAGATAATAAAATAAGGATAACTTAATTAAATATTCAGAATTAAGTAAAACAGACTACGCCATTGTGTCTGTCTCGAAATTTTGGTCAAGATAGACAACTGGTTTGCGTAAAACAAACACTGTATGAAGAAGTTATGAGCATTAGAAGTTTGTATACATATAAGGATTTTATACGAATATATATATATATATATATTAAATAAATATATCTAGAAAATTCGAAAATCAGTTCAAAAATCAAAATGGAAGGCGGGAAAAGTTCGAAGGGAAAATGGATCGTTGGGGGTCGACCCACCAACGGGGGGGTCGACCCACCAACAGGGGAGTTGACATAGGGGTCGACCCACCCGAGGATCCAGAAAGTTCTTCTAACGTGTTCGGTTCTGATAACTTAAATTTTGATCTGAGGGTCCTGGTTCCCCCGCTACTCCTATAAATAAGACCCTAGACCTAACCCTGAATCTCATAATTCGGTATCTACGCCGGAGCTCTGCCATTACACACACTCTCTCTCTTCTCAAATCTATTCTGAAAATTAAAATACTAGCCTAGGAAAATTATGAGTTCAGATCTGGAAGAGAGAATCAACATCAATAAAAAGATTATTGAATCATGAAAGCAAGGTAAACTTCTTGATCCAAACTATTCAATTCTTCCAATTTCTTTCCCTTCTCTTTTAATGAAAATAGTCAATCCACGTTATTAGGTTTCAAATCAAATTAAAGGGGAAAGGAAAACCATGGATGATAGAACGGGATCAGATCCAAAATTTGGGAAAGCATGAAAGGTGAGTGGGTTTAAACTATAGCCTTTAGATAATGTTATGACTATCGTTTAGCATTCCCCTTTTTAACAAATTGCGAAGTTGCCAGTTTAATTATAAATTGTTGTTATAACAAGTTGAGACATTAATATGAATAGATCAGGAAATTCATATGTTGAATCTATTAAATTGGGGGAATGATTAGCATGATATAACGTCAAATTGTTAATATGAATAATTCATATATCGAATCATTTGAAATGTTAGAATGTTTACATGTTATTATATTAATTTGAACATGTGGAAAAAAATTCATATTGGAGTTGTTGGAGTATTAAAAAGTTTACATGTAAATTGTCCCAATTATATACAGGGAATAATTGGAGTAAGTATATGACTATATGGATTCATGCTAACATAGAATCGAATAAATATGGGTTTGGGCATCGACCAAATTATGTTTAAAGATCTTAAATTGGATAATAAGTATAGAAAAAAATGATTTGGGCGCGAGTGGGATCATATGTAAAATATGAATTGGCATAATTCGAATAATATGAATTTAGACGTACAACCCATCATGAATATAATTGAGTAAATGGGCATTAACACCTATAAAGGCATAAGTTTAAGTAATTGATTAATAATGAATGCCTAGGATTACAATTAGAAATTGTAATTGCACTTGTGACACGAGGTTAGGTTGCATTAGTGGTGGAAGTCTGCCCGGACCTGACCGGCATATCCAGCAGCCATTAATGTTGAACCTAATATGAGAGTTCTAAGTGCGCAAATACGAGAAGGGCTATTACACGAGGTTAGGCCCAACTTGTGGAAGAAGTCTGCCCGGACCCGACCGGCATATCCAGCATCCACAAGTTGTAGGCCTAATGTGGGAGGTCTAGCCCATTATAAACCATAAATGGACATGATAATGAATTGGACTACTTAACCTAATTTAATCCATATGGATTGTATGAATAAGAACTAAATTTAGGGTTAAGTAAAATTGGTTGGACAGTGGGTGGGCTAGGCAAATCTAGGGGGGTGGGTGATATTTACATATAGGCCCGCAAACTTAGCCCGATAAGGTTATGTAATCAAAGGCACCTAGTGGTATACATAACCGGTAGAAATAATAAAGTTATGTAATTAAAGACACCATTTAGGGTAAGCATAACTTGTAGAAATGATAATCACCTATTATAAATAAATAACATCAATTAAAATGCTGCATAATAGTTAGACTTGTCCTAGGGACAAGTGAAGATTATAACTTAGGTTATAATAAACTAACACGGAAATAGGATAATTAGTGAAATGAGTTAAGGGACACTTAATTGTAAATTAAGTAATCAATAAATGGGGAAGGCCGAAAACCAGTTGAGAAAAGGGGCAAAATATATGAAATATAAGAAGTTGTGCTTAATTATAAATTAATGAATCTGTAAGCTTGGAAGTCTGAAACCCGTTGATAAGAATGTTTTGGCTTGTCCTAGGGACAAGAGGAAATTATAACATAAGTTATAATAAACGGGTAGAGAAACTTATTAAGGGGCCTTAGTTAATAGAACTAAGTTAATAAGTAAACAATGATAAGTTGTAATGACAATGTAAAATGGAATTATGATTAAATGAGAGAATGAGGAAAACTTGTGAAATGAAATAAGTTATAAATGGTAACTGACATGTTAATTAGAAAACATGTGAATTGGATATACTTAATTACATATTAAGTAAAAACATGTTATTGTAATGATGAAATCAACAAGAAGATAAAAAAGGGGTTGTGGATTACAGACCTTGGGCCACAATCTAGAGAATAACATGTTGTGGGCTTATTAATAAACTTAAATGCATTAAGTTGTATGACTGAAATTAATAAGCAAGAGAACTTGGAAATTTGAATAAGAATCGAATATGAATTGGAATAACCAAGTTAACTGGAAACTTGATGAGGTGAGACAAGCGCGTAAAAGAATGTTTAGACATAGGGTCTAACAACATGCTAAAGTAAGGTGCTTAGACCAGTCCGTGCGGTTGAGGGTGAATAACCCAACGGGATAGACCATCGAGGTGTTATAAGGCACGAGGGGAGCGCACATTCATCTGATTGTTCTGACGACTCCAAAGGATTGGAAAGGGAAGCAGGCGGCTTCCTGAGGTACGTAAGGTCCTCCTAGTAGTCCTCTGAGAGGCAGTAGATGTCTTAGATTGTGCCCGCAGAGGTTGGGTCTGCGCGTAACTACTAGGTGGGTGGGCCTTGACTGCAGATGTAGCTATGCAGTAAGAATGCTATGACGAGGTGGCACCAGGGTAGTTCGGCGGTTGCCTCACAAGGAGGCAAAGGGTCAAGATCAACATGGATAGTAGATCGTCGAACACCCATCATCGGCAGTCAGTGGGATGTAGAAAGACTCGATCTAAACCCAATATACCATCTCATCCTTCACTATCGGGGAAAGGGATTGAGGGGAGACGCCACATGGATGTTTAGATTGTTTGCGTAGGGGCGGTCGCTTAGCTCTGGTAGTCTTTACTAGTTGAGGGAGGGGCCGAGGTGGGGCCATAGCCACCATGAAAACAAGCCCTAGGTATATCTTTATATAGGGGCTCTTTAAAGACGGGACTGTACAGATATGGAAAAACTCCCGACCGAGTTCCGTGCTTCTTGTATCGCCCTGCCACGGAACTCGGTGCACATTAAAGGACGTGCGATTGAGGCATCGAGCTACAATTGAAGATACGTATGGTGGACAGTCTAGATACATGCATGTCGGCTCTGGGTGGTGTATCATAGGCTTGAGGGCATTACTCCGGTATGGAGTCTGATTTGAACAAAGGTGGCGTTCAGTAAGTTTACGTAACATAGTAATGATAGATATATGCGAAACGTAATATTGTTATCCGTACGTCACTACGACGTAGGATGAGGGACTGCGTATATTTCGATAATGTTATGATGGGGACCATGCGAGTGGGGTACCATGGGGTGTACCTTAATATTGGGGGTAGTTGCATATATACTATATTAGGTTAATCCACTGGAAAGTAAATGGGTACGATGTGTGTGTAAGCATTGAGTGTTGATAACCCAAGAAACCTAATAAATAAGAAAATATGATTGAACGGTATATGTAGGATTATCCAAAGTGTGTAGTTTAAATCCAGTCACCAGAACTTGTGTTCTGACCCCCTCCTCATAACACACTTGCAGGTTAGATTTGTGGCAGAGACATGAGACATTATAGCTTTGGATACTGGTTAGGCAGTATTATTAATACGGTAAGGCTACACTTTGACTTATATTATATTTTATCCACTCCGCTGTGAGATATTTTCTAACCTCTGACATATTTTATGTCTCTGTCTTTTCTGCAGGATACCAGAGCAAACCAATCCTAGTTTCGATAGATTGGAATTTTGAAGAAAAAAAATCGGTCCGTCGGAATTGGGGTTGTCACATCTGGTACCATTAGGTTTAGGATTCCTATATAAACAGTGAGTGAACATATTTGTATTTTTAAAAATATAGATATATATATATACATACTTAGATCCATAGAGGAACCCACTAAATAGAAAGAGTATAACAGGGTAAGAAATGGGATGTTTGTTATGTACACTAAAGGAATATGTATGGAAATTTGAGACCCTTAGGAAGTTTGGGTGGAGAGTGTACAATGTACTCTGTACGGAAGGAAAGTGAATCCCATATGATTAGTACTTTGGGTTAGTGGGCTTGAAAACCTTATAAATTGGAAAAGTTTAAAAAGAGAAAAATGGATTAGGAATATATATAGTTGAGAGAATTGACCTTGGGGGGGGTGATTAGGAAAGCCTAGAAGAAAATTGGAAACCCGCTTTGAGTCTAACCCCATTATTAACTTTTAAGAACTTGAGATTATAAAACTTTTGGGAAAATGGTTTATGGTGTTTTCAAGTCTTAATCTTAAAAGTTATAGTTTTAAATATGTAAAGTATACATATTGGGTTTTGAAGAAAAATGGGGTATATTTAGCAAATAGTGAATTCTTGCGAAAATTTTGACTAAAGTAAAATTCTCTCAATAAAAGGTACATACTATAGAGCGTGTATAGCTCGCTAGTTTTCTTGTTATATTTCATGCAAGAGTTTTTAATAAAGAAAGATTTGAAATCTCTATTCTTATGGCAACCCTTTTTGATAAATTATTTATGATAATTTTGTAGGTGGACAAAATAAGTTGTAGAAAATAAGAATAGAGTGGATGTTGGCATCTTGTAATAAGAGACTAAACCGACCTTATAAGTAAGAACAAGTTATAGACCCGATTGAGAAATAGATGTCCGTATCTACTCTAGTTTTGTGATTTGAAAAAAAAATGATGATTTACATTTTTAAGATGACATGTTTTTATGGTTTGGCAAAAGAAAGTTTTATAAGGAAAAAAATAGAGTTTTGACACTTTTAATTCTTGGAAGAAAATTTAAATGAAAAAGAAAGGCCAAACCGTGTTTTAAAAGTATGGAGTAGGTAAGGATTAGTGTCTAGGGAAGACGGGAAAGGTTTTGAGGCTATAAAGTAAATAGCGAGAATTATCTTGGAATAATAGTGAGTTCCTTTAGAATGCGTAAGCATTGGAAAGCCTAGGATGTTGCTTGAAATAATTGTTGGTACACAGCTAGGACTAGCGCCGACTACTAGATAGAAAAAAGGGCAATTAAGTGTTTAGACCCTATTACTAATTTTCAGGTTAGGGGTAAAGCCCGTTACTACATTTCGGTTGGGATCGTTCCATTATATTATTCTTGTTGGGAGGATAGGGGTAAAGCCCGTTACTACATTTCGGTTGGGATCGTTCCATTATAGATACGGACACCTGAACTTGTCGTGGATCCCATGGTTTGGACTTTTCTGACAGAGTGAGACATAGTCTCGAGATTCTTAGCCCCTGAGTAGTAGCTTTGTAGGGTGTCAGTTCTCCTGTTTTAGTTGAAAGACTAGAGGCTTATTTAAATCTAAACTAAGATCAGATGATTAAACAAGCTAAGAAAACAAAATAGTACAACTAAAAAGGAAACACAAAATTCAATAAAGCAACAAAAATGGAAAATTATGAGAAAAGACTGATAAAGATAAAACTTTCCAAGATAAGATGAAAAAGAAAATCAGTAACAAAGAAAATTTTCTTATGTGGGATGTGCTTAAATAGGAAAATAGGGAATCTTTATAAATAGTGACATAAAAATCCAAGTACGGTTAGAAAAAGGTTGAAAAGGAAAAGCGGGACACAACAACAAAAAACACTTTTCGCAACAGGCAATATCTGTTGCGGTAGACCAATTGTAACAGACCCGCGTGTGTTGGTATAGCCAAAGTTGCAGAAAGTCCGCAACAGATTTTCCCCATTGCAATAAGTAGTTACGGTATACTTTTTTGCAACAGGCTTTTCCCGTTGCAACTGATCCTTTTTCAACAACAAATGATAGCTGCAAAATAGTCTTATACAATTTTATGCCCGTTGCAAAAGAAAATTTCACAACTTTTTTGGCTATTGCTAGTGAATCTTTTACAAAATGTTATGCAATTTCAACTATTATAAAAACATGATTTCATAAATTAAAATACATACAATTTAAATATCAACTCAAAGATAATACTACTCTAAAATATTTCATTAAATATTCACAAAAATTCAAATTTTATTACAATATCTGTAAATTCAAGCAAAAACAATACATTGACAAAGATAGTTACAAATATATATCAACATTTCTCTTCAAGATTACAAATTATACACAATGAAATTTATAAGATCACTCAAAATGTACTACCCTGTGTTAGCAATACATAATCACGTCCGAATATCATAACCTGCAAAGGCAAAAGGCAAACGAAGTGTCTACCAAGCAAGCAACATAAAAGGCACGCACACCATGCTTAAACCTGAACATAGAAACATGAAAAGAATGTGAATTACATTGTACGGACTAATGAGTTATGCCAGGAATCTTTTCAAGTTAAAGAACTATACTACTACAATACTACTATTTTCAATATATTATATGAACTACATGATATATGCAGTAAATAAAATCAATTATTTAAGGGAAGAAAATCAACCACTTATGTGAACTACATGATATATGAAGTTTATATAAATTACAATGATAAAGGATCTAGAAGCATGTTAATAAATATATTATATGAAAATCATGGTAATAACTTATTATTATAATTTCAGTAATCTAAAGTTTATATAAATTACCATGTTATATATATATATATAACGAGAAGCTTTTGAATTAATTTTTTGTTTTTAAAAATACCGCAGCTAGTGATGGAGAAGTCAAGAGTTCTTCACCAATTTCATATACAGTTTCATATAATTTACCAAAGCAGTTTAATTTAGCTCTGCTTGTATCCTTTTCGGATATTAAGGGAACAACCTGGTTTTTTGGAAAATGAAAAGAGAAAAAAAAAGAAGGTGTCGTATGTTTTTCTTGACAAAATTTAAACCTGAACTTACAATTGAATCATTGTTTATGCCTCTGTTGCTTTTTGCAAGTTAACTATGGTATATTTTACCATGTGAGAGGTGAACTCATCAGTTGACTGCAAGTTGACCATCAACCATTTATTCACCTACCTTTGCCTGTTTTAACAGTGAAAATGACAAATCAAAGTAACAATGATTAAACCCAACCCAAAGGTCATAGAGTAATTAAGGGAAGGAGAATTATATAACCGATAACAGAGAATCAGTAGTAAGGAATCATGTACACTATTAGTGAAGTATAGAGATACGCCTTAAAACCTGGGAAGCAACTTATATGCTGCGATTTTCATATGTAGGCCTCCTGAAATTATATTGGAATGGAACAGAAGTTTGAGAATTCAACTACCTTTTCAAAGGCTCCCAGGAACATTAGTGCAAATGGAGTAGTATATAGAGATGCAAGATTATTTCGGGATCCGTTTGGTATTAATGGAGCACCTTGATCTAATTGCCAAATAGCTTGTCCTCTTGATTCTTCCTCGAAATTGCGGAATGCAATTATCGAATTAGGTTGAAGGCTGAAGATCATAAGAAAAGGGTGAAACTTCTAAACCAAACTTTTGTTGTTATATGTCGAAAGCAACTTTGGTTATGACATGAACTTATAGAAGCAAAGACACTTGTAAAAATCACAAAACAGACCATAAATTTAAATGATAACAAAAAAAATGCACCAACCTGTAGAACATGAAGAAAGGATTAGGCCTTCAACCTGCATAACATGAAGCAAGGATTAGTCCTTCAACCTGTGTATTACGCGTTTTGACTCGACTTAGTCTAAATTTCAATCATCGGTTGAAATTTGCTGAAAACTCCACAAGATCCAAATTTAACCAAAATCAATCCATTTCATAGCTTACGTCATAATAAGCACAACGATGGAAAAATCACCTTAATCGGATCTTGTATAGAGAAGTTACTGAAATCATAAAATAATTGATTTTCTATTTACTTTAAATACTATAATAGCATACTCAATTAAATTACTACCTTATCATTAAAACTGATCCTTCTTCCTCATTCAAATTTCCATCTACAAACAAAACACCACTACCATTGTTGAGAATTTAGAGCTCTATCTCCCTCCACGATTCACAATTCCATCAACTGAAATAACCGGGCTGCTCCACTTCGCGAGCTTCAACATTTCTTACTCAAAGGTCCTTCACTGACCCACTCCAATAAAAATCGACCTCCCCAACCCCCGCTATTGGGAGTTCGCAGACAAGCAGGTCGAGAGGAGGAAGTGAGAGGGCGGAGGAGTAGGCGATGGGCTACGCTAGATTGGGAGGGAGAACCTTTTATTTTGGAGACCGCTCACATCTAGGTTTATTTTAGGGAAAAGGAAGAGAATAGAGGGACCAAAAATTTAGCGGATGGAGCAAAAAATTGTGTGGATGGAGCCAAAAGTAGTGAAATTTTGGCGGATGGAGCCAAAATTTGTGTGGATGGAGCCAAAATTTGTGATTATGAAACCTAAAAAAAGTCAAATAAGCATGCTACAGGTGATTTTTTGAAGATATATGAAGGCAACACATTTTAAAAAAAGAGTAAATATTAATAAATAAAGTTAATAATATTGAATTACTAGCACAACCGTACAACGGTGGGGAAACCGACCGTTTAATTATATAATTTAAAAAAAAATCTATTGTATTTTTAGATTAATCTACAAAAACATGATTGATTTTTTAAAAAATGTATTCTAAATTTTGTTTATATTTAGATATATCAAAAGATATCGTAGTAGAAATAGGATATTAACAGTGGATCTAAATTAGATTTGAAATATAATTGATATTTCGAGAAATATTAGGAATTATAATTTGAGTTGTTATAAACATTGGAGAAAACAATTCCGAGAAAGAAAGGGCATCTTTTTGGCTTCACAAACGTTTATTTTTGCCAAGTGGCAATAAGCAAACCTCCATAATGGTCGGTTTGATTATTGAATATATTTATTATAGTTTTTTTAAAATAGTTGTTGAATATTTATTAACAATATTAGTTAATACAGAAACAACTATAGATTCAAATTTACAACTTTTAGAAACAACTATAAATTATTAACTATAATTTACTAATTACTGATAATGAACTATTATATTTTTTTACTAAACAATGTCATTATTTATCTATATTATTACATTATTTATAAAGAATTTAATATTTAATAATAATTTATATTTTTATATCAATTTAAATATTAATTTAATATAAAATTAAAATTTTATGAATAGTTTGCGGTTTTATTTTAGTAATAAGTTTAAAATTATTTAAATTATTGAGTATTTTATATAATTATCAATTATAATTATTAAATAGTAAGTAATAAAAACATATTAACATTAACTATCATATACAATTATTAAATATTAGTCTTAGTTATTAATTATTACTTTTAGTTATTTAAAATAATTACTAATTAATAGATAATTAATATTAATTACTTAATAATTATAATAATATAACTAAATGTTACTTATTGCTTCGTACTTTTGTATTTAATATTAATTATGTTCCTCAATGCTGGAAGAAAAAATAAGTTTTAATGGTATGTTTTTCGCAACTGGCTTTATCAGTTGTTTAAAGATACAGCAATTGCAAGTGGCAACAACAGTTGCTAAAGATATTTTTTTGCAACAGGCTTGGAAGTGCAGTTGCAAATAATATGTTTGTTGCAACTGTTATGAAAGCATAGTTGCTAAAAGCATGTTTTTGCAATAGGAAGGAAAGCGTAGTTGCTAAAAATATGCTTTTTGCAACAGAAAGAAAAGGCCTGTTGCTGATTCTCATCTATTGCAACTGTTATATTAGGTCTGTTGCTAAATATCATTTACAGCAACTGTCATTTGTCGCCTGTTGCAAATAGTGACTTGCAATAGGGTATATTTCTTGTAGTGGGAGATGCGGAGTTTTCCGTTTTCCACCTTTTTGTAACATAAGAAATCGAATTTAGAAAATTAGATTGTTCTGAAATTCGAAAAATAAAGTTGGTTGGTAGGATTATGGATGCAACAATTGGATGAACTAAGCTCAGTAAAAGTGTAGGAAATTTTGGATGGAAAAATCATTTTTGATTTTCAAAATATAGCATTCATGTGGAACTGGTGGTATATTTAGGACGTGACCATCATATTTTAAAATGATTTTTGAAAAACTTGCATACACATAGGAGGTACCACTTAGGCATGCATGCATTATTATGTTGTATTTCACTTTGCACAAGTGCACAACGTTTGCAAAAATTGGAAGCACACATGATGGACGTATATTATGCGAGGGGTTAATTTATTTTACCCTTATCTAATTTCGGGGACGAAATTTCCTAAGAGTGGGAGAATGTAACACCCCGTATTTTTAAAGATAATAAAATAAGGATAACTTAATTAAATATTCATAATTAAGTAAAACGGATTACGCCATTGCGTCCGTATCGAAATTCTGGTCAAGATAGACACCTAGTTTGCATAAAACGGACACCGTATAAAGAAGTTATGAGCATTAGAAGTTTGTATACATATAAGTAGCTTATATGTATATATATATTAAATAAATATATCCATAAAATTCGAAAATCAGTTCAAAAATCAAAATGGAGGGCAGGAAAAGTTTGGAGGAAAAATGGACCGTTGGCGGTCGACCTAGGGGTCGGCCCACCAACAGGAGGGTCGACCTAAGGGGGTCGACCTAGGGGTCGACCGATCAATAGGGGGATCGACCCACCCGAGGATCCAGAAAGTTCTTCTGACATGTTCGGTTCTGATATCTTAAATTTTGATCAGAGGGTCCTGGTTCCTCCGCTACTCCTATAAATATGACCCTAGACCTAACCCTAAATCTCATAATTCGGTATCTACGTCGGAGCTCTGCCATTACACTCTCCCTTTCTCTTCTCAAATCTATTCTGAAAATTAAAATACTAGCCTAGGAAAATTATGAATTCAGATCTGGAAGAGAGAATCAACATCAATAAAAAGATTATTGAATCATGAAAGCAAGGTAAACTTCTTGATCCAATCTATTCAATTCTTCCAATTTCTTTCCCTTCTCTTTTATTGAAAATAGTCAATCCACGTTATTAGTTTGCAGATCGAATTAAAGGGGAAAGGAAAACCATGGATGATAGAACAGGATCAAATCTAAAATTTGGGAAAGCATGAAAGGTGAGTGGGTTTAAACTATAGCCTTTAGATAATGTTATGACTATCATTTAGCATTCCCCTTTTTAATAAATTGTGAAGTTTCCAGTTTAATTATAAATTGCTGTTATAACAATTTGAGACGTTAATATGAATATATTAGGAAATTCATATGTTGAATCTATTAAATTGGTGGAATGATTAGCATGATATAACGTCAAATTGTTAATATGAATAATTCATATATCGAATCAGTTGAAATGTTAGAATGTTTACACGTTATAATATTAATTTGAACATGTGGGAAAAATTCATATATTGGAGTTGTTGGAGTATTAAAAAGTTTACATGTAAATTGTCCCAATTATATACAGGGAATAATTAGAGTAAGTATATAACTATATGGATTCATGTTAACATAGAATCGAATAAATATGGGCTTGGGCATCGACCAAATTATGTTTAAAGATCTTAAATTGGATCATAAGTACAGAAAAAAATGATTTGGGCGCAAATGGGATCATATGTAAAATATGAATTGGCATAATTCGAATAATATGAATTTAGACGTATAACCCATCATGAATATAATTGAATAAATGGTCATTAACACCTATAAAGGCATAAGTTTAAATAATTGATTAATAATGAATACCTAGGATTACAATTAGAAATTGTAATTGCACTTATGACACGAGGTTAGGTTGCACTAGTGGTGGAAGTCTGCCCGGACCCGACCGGCATATCCAGCAACCACTAATGTTGAACCTAATGTGAGAGGTCTAAGTGCGCAAATACGAGAAGGGCTATGACACGAGGTTAGGCCCAACTTGTGGAAGAAGTCTGCCCGAATCCGACTGGCATATCCAGCATCCACAAGTTGTAGGCCTAATGTGGGAGGTCTACCCCATTATAAACCATAAATGGACATGGTAATGAATTGGACTACATAACCTAATCTAATCCATAGGGATTGTATGAATAAGAACTAAGGTTAGGGTTAAGTAAAATTGGTTGGACAGTGGGTAGGTTAGGCAAATCTAAGGGGGTGGGTGATATTTACATATAGGCCCGCAAACTTAACCCGATAAGGTTATGTAATCAAAGACACCTAGTGGTATACATAACCGGTAGAAATAATAAAATTATGTAATTAAAGACACCTTTTAGGGTAAGCATAACTTGTAGAAATGATAATCACCTATTACAAATAAATAACATTAATGAAAATGTTGCATAATAGTTAGACTGTCCTAGGGACAAGTGAAGATTATAACTTAGGTTATAATAAACTAATAAGGAAATGGGATAACTGGTGAAATGAGTTAAGGGACACTTAATTGTAAATTAAGTAATTAGTAAATGGGGAAGGCCGGAAACCAGTTGAGAAAAGGGGGAAAATGTATGAAATATAAGAATTTGTACGTAATTATAAATTAAGTAATCTGTAAGCTTGGAAGTCTGAATCCCGTTGATAAGAATGTTTAGGTTTGTCCTAGGGACAAGAGGAAATTATAACATAGGTTACAATAAACGGTAGAGAAACTTATTAATGGGCCTTAATTAATGGAATTAAGTTAATAAGTAAACAGCAATAAGTTGTATTGACAATGTAAAATGGAATTATGATTAAATGAGAAAGAATGAGGAAAACTTATGAAATGAAATAAGTTATAAATGGTAAGTGACATGTTAATTAGAAAACATGTGAATTGGATATACTTAATTACATATTAAGTAAAAACATGTTTTTGTAATGATGAAATTAAAAACAAGATAAAAAGGGGTTGTGGATTACAGACCTTGGGCCACAAATCTAGAGAATAACATGTTGTGGGCTTATTAGTAAACTTAAATGGATTAAGTTGTATGACTGAAATTAATAAGCAAGAGAACTTGGTAATTTGAAAAAGAATTCAATATGAATTGGAATAACCAAGTTAACTAGAAACCTGATGCGGTGGGACAAGCACGTAAAAGAATGTTTAGACATAGGGTTTGACAACATGCTAAAGTAAGGCGCTTAGACCAGTCCGTACGGTTGAGGGTGAATAACCCAACGGGGTAGATCATCAAGGTGTTATAAGGCACGAAGGGAGCGCACATTCATCTGATCGTTCTGACGGCTCCAAAGGACTGGAAGGGAAAGCACGCAACTTCCTGAGGTACGTAAGGTGCTCCTAGTAGTCCTTTGAGCGGCGGCAGATGTAACACCCGACCTCCGCTGGGGTCACTCACAAAGGGAATGCACTAGGTTTGGTGAAGCATTATCGAGGTAAACATGCACAGAAATATTACAAGACAGAACATATATAAAAACAGCGGAAGTAAAACAAATTTCATTACCTTATAAAATAAGGTCTAAAACCTTTTACATCAGAATACATCAAAACCTGTCTTGCAATAATAAAGAAGCATAAAACCATTTCATAAATTATTCCCCAAGTAAAACAGTAAAGTAGCCATAGCCAAGAAAAGTCCAAGCCATGCGTGATGACCTTCAAGCAGAAGAAGTCCGAACTAGATAACAGTGTTTCCTCCCTGAAACCTAGGGGGAAACGGAAGACAAAGAGGCGAAACAAAACGGGGTCAGTCATAAAGACTGGTAAGTCCTATTTACTTCCAGTATAAAAACAGGTAAAGGTAACATGACATGCATAAACTGAAAGTAAACATAAGGATGACGACAAGATAGATAAACTAAACCAGGGTAACAGGCTGAACTACTGTAGCAAGGTAAACTAAGATATCATGATAAACTACGGTGTCATGATAAATCATGGTATCACATCGTCAGGTTTCTATCAAGTATAATATCCCAAGGTATCTATCCTGTATAACATCCCACGGTATCTATCATGTATATTTCTCATGGTTCTAACGTGTATATTTGCTCTGCACCTCTCGTACTAGTATCCCAACCAGCGTCCTGTGTTAATTATGAATGTCCCTTGCCCCATGTCATGTAATGGTCCATATCAACCTAATATATATAGCATATGTAGGTTTTCCCCAACTCGTATGTTTCTTTCCATGTATAAGTTCAGTCCTTTGCCGTAGGCCATACGGGCTTTCCCATGCGAACGTTTTATCCTTGAGGTTATTTTGGACTGCTACCCTTGATCTTGTTATGTTTCCTTACCATGAACTATCGCGCGTTCCCTTAGGATTTATGCCACCTAGGACCACTAGCGATTATGCTACCTAATGAATGTTTCCGTGTCTCGGTTTGGGTTTTGGCCACCTAGGACCACTAGGGATTATGCCACCCGTCAACCGCGCCCTTTTATCCCACGTATGTATCGTGAACCGTTTTCCATGTCTAGACGCACATGTTCCTCAATGTGCCATCCGAGTTCCGTGCCAGGGCAAATCAAGAAATACGGTCGGTCGGGAGCTTTAAGTCGTCTGCTGATGCAGATATCAAGGTCTGTTTTTGTACCCGTGGCTATGGTCCCACGTGACCCCTCCCTCAACTACTGAAAGGCAATCCAAGAAAAATCATGTATGAGAACTACACTACGCAACCTCACTCATAACTCGATAGCAAGTATATGGTCTGTTGGGAGTTCCCTGCCTTTCCGTACGTACACGATTGACTAAAGATGGTAGGTAGTCGGCGACATGCTATCCAGGGCAAAATCAAGTATCGTCGACTCCACGCTAATCCATCCCAGTCTTTAGGTCACTCGCATAGCAACCAAGGCATACTCTTGGCTCTTCTACCGCAGACCTTAACCCCTATGAGGCCGGGTTTCATGGACCATCTGCCACCTCACAGAGGGATACCAAGAGTACCCTCACGTCCCCCGAAGCTACTGCTTCGCCATCCAGTTCGTTGGAGCTTTTTATCTAAGTCAGATAAGTTGCTCCTCCTCGTATACTAAGCGATGACCTACCGTATCAGGTTACTCATCATTTATGAACTAGTCCCATGTCCTTGGCTAAGAATTATTACTTAGTTATCCTTAACTAAGGTTTACCACTTTGCTTCTCGTCCCGCTACCCTTGTTAACCACGATTTTCAACCTAGTCCCCTGAGCTAGGGTTTTGCCAAATGGGTTAAGTGTTGTTATCCAAGTTCATGACTTAACCCGCCTACGAATCATGACAAGATTGGCTAAGTACTCAAGTTCAAGGTTTAGCCCTACAAGTTGGTTAAGTGTACTAAGAAGCTCATGACTTAACCCCATCAAATCAAATTGGTTAAGTATTTATTTGTTTTAACCCTATCAGATTATCATGTTAGATTGATTAAGCATAGATTATCTTAATCCCATCAGCTTATCGAGTCGGATTGGTTAAGTATGGGTTAGCTTAACCCCATCCACTAATCGTATTACAATGGTTAAGCCTAATTTTAAAAGGTCTTGTGA
Organism: Allium sativum; assembly: GCA_030737875.1. Classification (NCBI taxonomy): domain Eukaryota; kingdom Viridiplantae; phylum Streptophyta; class Magnoliopsida; order Asparagales; family Amaryllidaceae; genus Allium; species Allium sativum. The sequence goes on along the minus strand of CM060916.1, from coordinate 607,169,361 downwards.
CAACCCTATCAGGTCCATCTATTAGATTGGTTAAGTATAGGTTACTTAACCTCATCAAATCATCATGTATAATTGGTTAAGTATAAGTTACTTAACCCCATTAAATTACCGTGTTGGGTTGGTTAAGTATTGGTTACTTAACCTCATTGAATTACCACGTTTAGATTGGTTAAGTGTTTAACTTAACCCCATCGAATTACCGTGTTTAGATTAGTTAAGTGAAGGTTACTTAACCCCATCTAATTACCGTGTTTAGATTAGTTAAGTCTAAGTTACTTAACCCCATCTAATTACCGTGTTAGATTAGTTAAGTATGGATTACTTAACCTCATCGAATTTACCGTGTTTAGATTAGTTAAGTGTGGATTACTTAACCCCATCTAATTACCAAGTCGGATTAGTTAAGCGTAAATTACTTAACCCCATCCCCTAATTGTCTTGTATGGTTAAGTGTCATTAAGAAATCAAGCCCGGTCCCACTTAACCTACCCATTCGTGTCATATCGGTTAAGTGTCATTAGTCAAATTTACTTAACCTTATCATGTGGCATTAATTTAATTAATGCACTCTCAACCTCTCACATTAGACCTTGCTGTGGATACTAGTTAAGCCAGGCGGGTCCGGGTAGTTTTACACCACAACCTAGTCTAACCTCGGGTCTTAAGCGCGACATGACCAACTTCTCACATTGGATCCTATTGTTTGTAGCCACTAGTTAAGCCGGGCGGGTCCGGGTAGATTTATGCTACAAACTCAACCCAACCTCGAGTTGGCCACTTTCATGTTTGGTCTAGTGTTATGTTACACTTACAACCCATACGTGTCTAGTTTCAAGTCCCATGTTTACCCTACGCATCATGTCCCCATTTTGGTTCAACTTACATGTCTTGTTCACATGTAACCTCAAGTCAAGTTTTTCGCGTCATTCTCATGTTTGTCTATCCTACTCCAAATCGTGTTTTCACTTGAGTAAAAGCGAGTCAACATAGTAGGTATACTATGGCTACATGTAGACCCCAAAACATGCACGATGCCACAAAAGGGATTGGCTCCAAACATGCATAACAAAAAAGGGGATTGGCCACAAGCATGCATAATGTCATAAAGAATTTGGCCACAAACTTGCATATTATCATAGGAAATTTGGCCACAAACTTGCATATTATCATATAGGGATTTGAACTTACATAAACATGATATCATAAGTTGGTTTCATTTACATGCATAAGCCCCAAAGTCCAATTTATGCAACTATTTCACAAGTCAAAGTGGCTCTAAGTGTTCATGCTATCATACTACAAGTAAAGGTCCAATCTTGCATGGCAAACTAAGTCCAATGCAACATGAATAGCATGGTTTAGTCGCTAAAACATAACCCAAAGTCATATGTTCATGATAAAGGGGCAAACTAGGTTCTCATAGGCTAACATACTCATGTTACTTCGCATTTTATCCCATGTCACATCAAAATCATCGTTTAAATCTACAAGTAGCTAGAACTTACATAGCGTGGCAAGGGGATAGGAGCATGAATCGTTTTGACGAAGAAAGGTGGCTCCTTTGATGAAGAACCGTCATGAAACTTGCATAGCAACGTTGATTTGGCCTCGATTTGGTGTAGCAAGCTTGCACCTTTTGATTTGAACCCGATTTGAAAGCATAGTCTCTAGGAATTGGAGATGGAGGCCATGATCACTTGGCATTTGGGCAGCACTTCGTGGCATGAGTGATTTGTGAGGGTTTAGGGTAGGCTTAGGGGTCTTTTTAAAGAGATTAGGAGTAGTTTAGGCCGTTAGATTAACCCTAGGATAGATCCAAGCCCTCAAAAATCGTCACAAGCCTCCAAAACCGAGCCAAACAGCAAAACAGGTGCACCAGGCTGCCTGGGTTCGACCAGGCAGGTCAACCCCAGGTCAACCCTGGGGTCGACTCCCCAGTCGACCTGGTCCCACCCAGGTCGACACCCAGGTCGACCCCCAGGTCGACCTGGTCTGGGCGGGATTTTTCCCGCCTACCCCGATTTTCTGAAATTTGAATATGTTTTGAATTTTGAATTTTGAATTTTTCGTGAAACTTCGCGAGGCCATATCTCGGTCATATAGACTCCGATTTTCGAAAACTCAGACTCTATTTCGCGTATTTTTCCGAGACGAACGCAATGGCATAGCCCGTTTCCCTTGATTCAGATTTTACAGTTTAATTCTGCCTTGATTTATGTTATAACATGTTATTCAAAAATACGGGTTGTTACAGCAGATGTCTTAGGTTGTTTCCGTAGAGGTTGGGTCTGCGCGTAACTACTAGTTGGGTGGGCCTTGACTGCAGATGTAGCTGTGCAGTCAGAATGTCGTGACGAGGTGACACCAGGGTGGTTCGGCGGTTGCCTCACGAGGAGGCAGAGAGTCAGGATCAACAAGGATAGTAGACCGTCGGACACCCGTCATCGGCAGCCAGTAGGATGCGGAAAAACTCGAGCTAAACCCAAGATACCGTTTCACCCTTCACTATTGGGGGTAAGGGGTTAAGGGGAGACGCCACATGGATGTTTAGATTGTTTGAGTAGGGGCAGTCGCTTAGCTCTGGTAGTCTTTACTAGTTGAGGGAGGGGCCGAGGTGGGGCCATAGCCACCACGAAAACAAACCCTAGGTATACATGTATATAGAGGCTCTTTAAAGACGGGCCTGTATAGATATGGAAAAGCTCCCGGCCGTATTCCGTGCTTCTTGTATCGCCCTGCCATGGAACTCGGTGCACATTAGAGGACGTGCGATTGAGGCATCGAGCTACAATTGAAGATACGTATGGTGGACAGTCTAGATACATGCATGTCAGCTCTGGGTGGTGTATCGTAGGCTTGAGGGCATTACTTCGGTATGGAGTCTGATTCAAACAAAGGTGGCAGTCAGTACGTTTACATAGCATAGTAATGATAGATATATGCGGAAAATAATATTGTTATCTGTATGTCACTATGGCATAGGATGAGGGACTGCGTATATTTCGATAATGTTACGGTGGAGACCGTGCGAGTGGGGTACCATGGGGTATACCTTAATATTGGGGGTAGCTACATATATACTATATTAGGTTAATCCACTGGAAAGTAAATGGGTACGACGTGTGTGTAAGTCTTGAGTGTTGATAACCCAAGTAACCTAATAAATAAGAAAATATGATTGAACGGTATATGTAGGATTATCCACGGTGTATAGTTTAAATGCAGTCACCAGAACTTGTGTTCTGACCCCCTCCTCATAACATATTCGCAGGTTAGATTTGTGGCATAGACATGAGACATTATATCTTTGGATACTGGTTAGGCAGTATTATTAATACGGTAAGGCTATACTTTGACTTATATTATATTTTATCCATTTCGCTGTGAGATATCTTCTTAGCTCTGACATATTTTATGTCTCTGTCTTTTCTGCAGGATACCAGAGCAAACCAATCCTAGTTTAGATAGATTGGAATTTTAAGAAAAAAAAAATCTAGTCTGTCGGAATTGGGGTTGTCACACATGTGCAGCTGACATGGTGTGTGACACGTTGACAGCTGATGTGCAAAGTTCATATGGGCCCCATTATCATGACATGGAAGTCAGGCTCTGACTTATGCTTAAGACAACGCTGTATATTGTTGCATTACTTGCAAGTACTATTGCAATACGTTTATAATGCAATACTTTCTTTCTGTGGCAGTAGATGGGAAAAAACGTTGCCTTAGAGAGCTACGACAACGACCACGGATGTCACACCCCTTTAGTGTTGCCTATTTGAAAAATGACTTAAGGCAACGCTTTTTCGATCTACGACCACATAAAACTAGTGTCGTATATACCCACTTTTGTTATATTGTTATCTATCTGGTGTTAAGGAGAAAGCAGAGATTCAAGACCTAGAAAAGCAAATCTTGAAGGATGCCCTGAAAACAAACAACTTAAGTCATTACTACATCGAACAGTTGAATAGACAACAAAATAAGAGCATGTACGAGTTCTAGAAGCCTCTTTACAACCGGGTTGTCTAACAAAAATTATTTTGCAGAATATCACTTACATTTTTCTCGTCTCCACCATTTCTAGTGTTTCATTCCTCTTTTGTTTGGTTTATGTGATGTAAAGTCGGACAGTTAGAGTTTAGCGTTATTGATTTGTATTCGGGTGGTTAGTTTTGTTAGATATATGTATGAAAATGTATTGCAAAACGTTTGCAAAACCATGTAAACCGGTTACACTAACGGTGTACACAATACAATTGCAAAATGTTTGAAAAGCCGTTACTAATATATGTCTAACAATCTTAAAACTTTTATTTGCAAAGATTCTAAGATACAACAGAATTTTATCTGCTCGGGATTATAATGAGTTCGTCGCTCTGTGTTGAAAATAGTAGCAGATATGTTTTTGAGAAGAGGAAGAAGAAGACTAGGATTCAAATTCGTTGATATGTGATCGCTATTCTCCGCGTTTTTATAACAAACCATATCTCTTTCAAAAAGTCATGATTATTCATCGGATCACACCCATTATTCTTTACCATTGATGTCCACGAAAGATTGCGACAGTTCGTTTGAATTTGAACATTGCATCTCTTAAAAAATATACTACAAAAAATCACCGTGTTTTTTTCCAACAAATAAGACACCACATTAGACCCGAATCCGAGCCCAGCCCGGTTTGGTATGGGATGAGCGACGCACATGTGTGTTTATTCATGAGATTTAGGTCCCCCCCCCCCCCCCCCGCACAAAAGTATCTGACCTTAAGTGCCAATATATGGAATGAGAGTATAGTATATAGTTATAACTCTTGTATTAAATTTGGCAATGTGGACTAATGTACATTTCATTTACCTTTGGAATTCCAACAATCCCCACATGAAAGATAATATATTTTCCTGGAATATCATAAAGTACATAAGGAGTAATGTTGTGTCGAGGATAAGTAGATATTTCATTTTGAACTTTCCCTAGTAAAAGCCCATCTAAATATATTTGGTTAATCAGTAAATTATCTCATCTTAAACCATAACTGTTTTTGTATAACCAAACAATAACTTTTTCAAAGCATAGTTTTCCTTTTCCTTCTCATATAATTTGTTGGTCGTATTCATTTTGGTCCTGAAAGTATTTGGCTCCGTGAGTGTTTAAAGAATTTAAGCCTTTAATATTCTCACAGAGCTGACCCAGCTTACACTAATATAGGTGATCGCAACCATTAAGAGTATCCTACATATACCCCACTTATTATTTTCCAAGATATGTCATCATTAAAAAGCATAGATTTAACATTTTAATACTTCTGTAGGCATGCATTTTATTATACATCATAGGAATGGTTTGTAAGGACTTAGTCCCTAAATGCATTACTTCTAGACTTACTCAGAACTGGTTTTCCTATTGGTCCTAGTCTGTGGGATCTCCAGTCGCCAGGATAGGTTTCCGTATAAGGTAACTATTTATTTTTGTTAGGCTTTTAAACTCATTCCCCTCGATGCGTAGTCGATTTTCTCTCTTGATAAACCTTTAGTAAATGGTCCGCTAGGTTATCATTAATTCTCACATAATCAATGGAAATGGTTCCATTTGAGAGTAACTGCCTAATTGTGTTATGGCATCGGCAAATGTGTCGTGACTTTCCATTATACACAAAATTTTGCACTCTGCTTAACGCTGCTTGGTTATCACAGTGTATGCATATGGTTGGTACATGTTTCGTCCAAAATGGAACATCTTCTAAAAAATGACAAAGTCTTTCTACTTCTTCCCCTGCTTTATCTAAAGCAATGAACTCTAATTCCATAGTGGATCAAGCTATGCATGTTTGTGTAATAGATTTTCATGACACTGTTGCTCCTGCAAGAGCAAAGACATAACCACTTGTGGATTTTGATTCCTCTGAATGTGCAATCCAGTTTGCTTTGCTATATTCCTCTAAGACCGCTGGATATTTTTTGTAATGTAAGGAATAATTTGTGGTATTCTTTAAATATCTCAGCACTCTCATTAGTACTTTCTGGTGTTACTTCCTTGGATTATTGGTATACCTGCTTATTCGATTTACTGCATAAGGAATATCTCATCTTGTGCAATTCATAGGTACATTAAGCATTCTATTTACACGAGAATACTTCACTTGTCTCACACTTTCATTTGTGTTTTATGCAGCACTTCCGATAGATTATAAGGTGTTCGAACCTTTTTGATTCCAAAATTTTAGATTTTTTCAATCATTTTGTCTACATAGTGTGACTGTGATAATTCAAGTTCATTAGATGTTCTTATTATTTTGATTCCCAAAATAATGTCTACAACACCGAAGTCTTTCATATCAAAATTGTTGATTAACATTTTCTTTACGGTCTCTATAACTTTAATGCTAGGACCAAAGATTAGCATATCGTCTACGTATAGACAAATCATATCGTATGATTGTCCAACTTGTTTATAGTACACACAGTTATCTCATTCATTTATACGAAAACTATTTTTCATCCTGAATTATAAAATTTTGCATGTCATTGTTTTGGAGCTTGTTTTAGTCCATATAATGATTTGACTAATCTACACAATTTATTTTCATTTCCTTTGGAAATAAAACATTCAAATTGCTCCATGTAGATCTCTTCATCTGGATCTCTATTTAAGAATGTTGTCTTTACATTCATTTGGTGATTTTTTAGATTATAGATGGATGCAGTTGCTATTAACATTCTTATAAAGATTATTCGTGTAACTGGTGATTAAGTATCAAATAAGTCTACACCTTCCTTTTAACGATATCCTTTGGCGCTTTATAGTTGTCAAAGAACCAACTAGTTTCATTTTCTTCTTGAAAATCCATTTACAACCAATGGGTTTTATTCTAGATGGTTTATCAACTCTTTCCCGAGTTGTATTACTTAGAATTGAATCAATCTCACTTTAGATTGCTTCTTTCCAACATGAAGATTCAGAAGACGACATTGCCCCTTTGTAAGTTTGAGGTTCATGTTCTAACACATAGATTAGTAATTCTGAACCAAAGGATTTGAAAGTTCTTGCTCTTACGCTTCTTCTTGGTTCAACTTTCTCAACTTCACAATGAGTTTGATTTTCATGTGTGTTCCTTGATTCTTCTCTTGTCCTTTTAGGGACATATTTACCTTCATTCCTTTTGTGTGAAAATACGTCTTTAAAGAATGAGGCATCTCTGGACTCCATGGTTGTATTTACAGTAATATCGGGTATATCAGACTTGAATACCAAAAATCTATAGGCATTGCTATTTTGGGTTGATCCTAGGTAGTAATAATAAACAGTTTTTGGTCCAAGTTTGTGTTTCTTGGGAGGCGGAACTAAAACTTTTGCCAACTACCACGCACTCTGAGGTATCTAATGTATGTTCTTTCCATAGCTCATATGGAATTGTTTATGTTTTATTGTGAGGAACCTTATTTAATATATCTAGCAATCTTAAAACTTTTATTTGCAAAGTTACCCAAGGTACAATAAAATCTTATCTACTCGAGATTGTAAGGAGCACGTCAGTCTGTATTGAAAACAACAGTGGATATGTTTTTGAGAAGAGGAAAAAGAAGACTAAGATTCAAATTTGTTGATATTATAATGAATATTCTCCACGTTTTTATAGCAGTCTACATCTCTTCCGAAAAGTCATGATTGTTCACCTGGTCGCATCCATTACTCTTCACCGTTGCTATCCACCAAAAAATCATGACCGTTCATTTGAATTTGAACGTCGGATCTCTTAAAGAACATACTATAAAAAACCACCGCGTTTTTTCAGCAAAAATAAGATACTACATTAGACCCACACCCGAGCACGGTATGGGACGGGCGGTGCATGCGTGTATTTTTAGTGTCATGAGATTCAAGCCCCCCCCCCCTTTCTCATACAAAAGTAGCCAACCTTATGGGCCAATATAGGGAAAGAACGTATAATATATAGTCATGATTCTTGTCATAAGTTTGGCAATGTGGGACTAACGTATATTTCATTCACCTTTGGAATTCCCACAAGTTTGCTACTCGATTTGTTTTTTCTTTTTCTTTTGAGTAACAGGCCTAACTTGTATTTACCTCTTTCAAAGAAAAAAAATGTTGTTGTGAGATGAGAACTCTTATTAACATAAAATATCAAACATGATATTTTGTAGCTAAAGACTTTAACATAATTAACAAAAATTCATCTAACATTTTAAAACATCTTTTTTAAGGGACTTCTATTTTTATTATTGAAAGATATTCATTCTGATTACTTTTTTCTGTCGAGATCCATTCTTTATTAAATTTAATCGCTTTTTGTAAAAGGTAGTAAGAAAACTCGAATTGCATTCTTAAAGATAAGTTAGACTGTACTAAAAAATTATTTTCGAAAGATAGAGAAACTGTAACTCAATAAGTCGAATCATAAATTCAACTCTATATATATCATCGCATTTAAAAGTTCTTTTTTTTTAGGAACAAGCTCAAATAAAGTAGGTACTATTTATATGACAAATACCAAGTTTACAACTTTATTAATAATTGTCATAGAAACACAAACTTTATTAATAATTACCAAGTTTAAATATCACAGTGTTATTTCATACGATCTTCCCAATGAACTATGAGATAAAATCTTCATACAATTACTTATGACGTATTCAAGCCTATATATTGATTCCAATTATCTAAAATCGAATTATTTAAATGTAAAAAAGTTCTACATAAATCAACCAATATCTTTAGCATCTCGCTTTATTTATCAGCATGAGCTAACATTAATGTGTCATTTTTAAATTGCTTAAAAAATAAGATTAAACCTATAAACTTGCTTTATATGTTCAAATCTCCCATCTATATACATTACCAAATCTTAATATCCTTATTGGTGGTAATACGTTTGATGTCACACATTTTTGGTATCAACGTGAACTACAAAAAATGTCTTTCAATCTTAATGTCACAAAAAATGATCAAAATTATTTTACAAAGTCAAAATTCTCCTCCCCACACATGATCAATCTTAATATCTCTTAAACATAGAATCTAACAAATAAATCCCTACAAACATTGTCGAATCCTAGTTTTGCTTAAAAATAGGATCTAGTATTTTTTGCTCATTAAAATTTTCTACTATAAATACTATCAAATCTAATATCATTTAAAAATAAAATCTAACAAATAAACCACTCATAAAAAAACAATTAACGCCTAAAACTTTCATTTACAAATTGAAACTACTTGTCTACAAAAAAATTCAAATATTAATATTATTTTAAAATAAAATCGAACAAACAAAGTTCTTTTACAAATAAAAAACATTAATCTACAAATGCTATCAAACCATCAAATCTTAATATCACTAAAAAACTGAATTCATCAAATAAATTATTAATTTACAACGTGCAGTTTGTAGGAAAATAATTCGCACGTGAAACACGTGTTATCATCACATGCAAAAAGCGTGTTGTCATACTCGTTACTTAATAAAATATGTTGTTATTAACAAAATTAACAATGAAGTGAGCCGGAGATGAAGGGGTATCGGATAACTGAAAGTTCGCAGAAGGCTCAATAGAAAGTGGGGCCTGACAATGTGAAGAGCAAGAGTAGGAAAACGTAGTCTGAAAGGTCGCATCAACCATAACCCTTTTTACCCACTCCCCCCCCAAGGGAAAAGGTCGTGAAGAACTAGGGAATTTAACCGACAAGGCCTCTCCACCAAAGTCAGTCCGACAAGACCCTTTCGATAGTATTGGCTCAACGAAAGGCCCCATGTAAAGAACCACTCTAATCCAGAACCAAAGAAGTCAGAAGCAACAAACCTGACATACGAAGCCTAAAGGGAAACCATCAATACTGACCTGCCCAAATACTGACACACCTAGAGACGAAAGCACCGAAGGCACTAACCCGGAAGAACGCGAAGGCCACTCAGAACCAGTTTCTGAAGCATCTACTACATAAATACCAGAAAGGTCACGTTCGCCAATAAATAAGAATGACACAGGAAGCCACCCGCCAAGAATACAGGCTACCGCAAAGGCCCTACCGGAGGGTAGTCGGCATCCAGACAGGAATACAGGCTACCCGTACTAGTCTACCTAGTACCGAAATCCATAGCGGTTTCAATCTGATAGCTATCAACATACACCATGGGGTCGACCCCCTCCACGTATTCACGATAATGCCGAAAGCCTGTATCCGGGAGCTCATGTCCGCAAGCCTACATTCAGAAGATGCCCTCAAGAATTCGAGCATAGTAACCGATTGCACCCCAGGTGAGTCAGATAGCTCTACGATGGGAGGAGCCCAAAACCACTATAAATAGGACCCTAGGGATCACATTAAAGGGGACTTTTTCTCTTACTTTTTGTATCCTCAAAAGCAACTTAGAAAATAACATCAATGGAGAATTCCACTCTATGACTTCTGTGTATTTCCATTAAAAGCTTAATGAAATGAGAACTTCTTAAGAAAATTATAACACCCCACGTCCATTAATGTCACTCACAAAGGGAATGCATTAACTTCCATGGAGCATATTTTGTGTATAGAACAGAATATAACAAGACAGATATAAATAATGGTACTTGAAAATTTTAAAACAACTTTTATTGTAGTGGAGAAATAGTTTGATTACAACAACTTCATAAACCAAGTACACTTAATATCCATCTTGATAAATTGTTTCAGAGTACATAAAATAAAAAGCATAAACCCCAATACAAGTAACCATAAAAGAGATAAGTTGAACTTTACTTTCAGCAATCCAAGCACTTCCAAAAGAGAGAAAGAGATCCAAGATCAAGCTCCACTAGTACTAGTCCCACCCTTAGAACCTAGGGGGAGGAAGAAAAGAGGCGAAAACAAGGGGGTCAGACATAAAGTCTGGCGAGTATAATAACTTTAACAATATAATTATTAAAGTAACTAGGATAAGGCATAAACTGGTAAGATAAGATATGACCATGAAACAAGTGGGCATGATAATGCAAATAAGAGGAATATTCTGGCGTTAATCTCGTTCCTAATCACTATAGGATAATTACTATACTGCACCACCACTAGTCACCCTAAAAGTTGATCCCGCCTACAAAACTTAATAATGATAATGGTAGTTTGTGTACCCCTAGCTGTCTTCATAGGTGTCGTGTGCCCCTATCTCCACTAGTTGTACCAACTACCCCCATTCGATCGGCTCCCTAACTCGTAGATACCCGTGCTGATCCCACAGTGGGGTGTATCACTCCCCAAAGTAGCAACCCGATACCACTAAAGATGCACGGCTTATATCTACATGATGCAACAACGTCTTACCTACCGGCCTGGGCCCACGCACGCACATGACCCCGTTGGACTTGCGTTGCCACCGCTAACCCGTTTTGATCTCTTACAATCAAATCCAGTACGCGTGTCCTGTCCTCAACTTGGGTCGAGCTCACAAAGATACTTAATGGGTTACTGGTTTGAAAAGGTCCCCCCATGCATGACACAAGCTTTCCACCTATGTTTGGTCCCCACTAAGGTTTCCCACTTAACCCCATTTTTATTAATGTCTTCTTACATGTTTCAACTTGGTTAAGTGCATCTAATCGTATTTCACATGCCACCCAAGGCACCCACTTAATTTCACATGCCACCCAAGGCACCCACTTAACCCCTCCCCCCCATGTCCCACCACATGTTTATCTGGTTAAGTGTTACTTAATTTATTAGAACCGTAACCTTGTAAAGACCTCCCATATTAACTGGCATTTGCGGTTGCTGGATTTGCCGGGTGGGCCCGGGCAGTCTTATACCGCAAACGAGCCTAACCTCGTGTCTTTACAACTGTTACGCATTTAATTCGTGCCTTTGACCTCTCATATTAGACTGGCATTTGTGGCTGCTGGATTTGCCGGGCGGGTCTGGGCAGTCTTACACCACAAAAGAGTCTAACCTCGTGTCTTAGGCGGTTTATTATTACACATCTTTGGTTAACCCCAAATTAGATTAATATCCCTATTCAAATTTGTCAATAAATTCCAAATTTATTTATGTCCATAATTATCTCTTAAAATTATGTTCATAAATACCAATTATGCCAATTAATGTATCAAATTAATTATATGCCTTTTTAAGGCCATTTATGCCAATTCACAATTTTATGTATATTCAATATTATCCCATCATCCCCACGCTATTCGTACGTTTTCATATGACATATGTTAGACTCGCAAATAGTCTAACTCATAAAAAGAAAAACAACATCACATAACACATAAAATAGATCTAAGGATCATGACATAAGATTACATAGCCAATAACTTGCATATGAATTTCATTCAAACTAGCATATGATACAAAACCAGCATAGGTGATGGGTAAAAACTTGCATAACTTATGTACTGTTATAGATCCAAACATAAAGGTGTGAACTTGCATATGGATCTAATCATAAAGGTGTGAACTTGCATATGGGTCTAAATATAAAGATGTAATCTTGCATATAGATCTAAACATAAAGATATAATCTTGCTTATGGAATTAAACATAAAGGTGTGAACTTGCATATGGATCTAAACATATAGATTAATGTCACATAAACTAGCATATGTATATACATGTTTCACATATATTTTAACAACCCAAACTTGCATAAGATTCATATAAGAATATATGATCCAATCACCACTAACTTGCATAAGATATATGATTCAACTTGCATAGGATTCACATAAGAACTAACATATGATCCAACTTGCATAAAACTAACATATGATTCAATACCACAAACATACATATAATTTACATCACATGATTCAAAATCATATTCTTATAATCCCAATTATATCTCATCATAATTAAATTAATGAATTATTTTGTGAAAGCTATCATACTCACAATCAAAAAGAATAGTCTTGTCTTCCTGGAATCTGTATTCTGAAATTGAGTTGCTCGCCTTTGATGTAGACTTAGTTGTTATTTAGATTTGATTTGATTTTGATTTAAGCCTCTATCTTGCTTTAGGGTTGAAAGTGTATGGCGGCTACTCTAGGTTCTCCATTGACGGCATGGCAGCTCTTGGTATGAATTTGTGTGGTTAGGGTTAGGGGTTTAGGGTGTTTTTATAGAAGATTAATTAATTAAGAGCCGTCGGGTTAACCTTGGAATGACCAAAACCATTCAGATAGCCACCTAAGCCCTAGTGACTCAGCAATGACTCGTTGTTCGGATTAAAACACTCCAGAAATCTGTGTAGGCTTTTAGTCCGACCTGGGCGCACTTGGCAGGTGCACCAGTGCATTTTTTGTACTGGCGCACTTCACAAGTGCGCCAATGCATTTTAGTTCTGGCGCACTTCACAAGTGTGCCAGTGCATTCTGGCCTATTTTCAGTTTTTCTGCCTAACTTCGTTCGTTCATATCTCCTTCATACAGTGTCTGTTTTACGCAAACTCGGAGTCTATCTCAAGCAGAATTTCGGGATGAACGCAATGGCGCAACCCGTTTCCCTCAATTCCCACATTTGAAATTAAGTATTCTTTAATTTGTTAACTTTATTATTTAAAATTACGGGGTGTTACATTCTCCCCTCCTTAAAGGATTTCGCCCCCAAAATCTCCAAGTTAAGGAGAATGCATATCCTAACATCCAATCATCCATCTACTCAACCATCAAACACAGGCATCCATTGTCCATACAAGATTCTAATGTTGTATGAACATATGCAAGAAGTGTGTGTATATGTTCCTTATCTAATGCAAAATCAAGCGGTCTACTGATTCAGTTGACCTCCTTAATGCAAATCATGATAGTGCCATGCGTCCATTATGTATGCGAAAGAATCCCATCGATACACATTATTTCTACATGTGTGCACAACCATTCATCAAAATGCAGCATCCATATGATAACACATCCATTATTCATCCATTAATTTAGATATGCACACACATTTATATGCAATGTGAAGGTGATTGAGCCGATCTAGTGCCTAAGGTGTGTGTACATGCATCCACGAGCAACCACTAGCAACCACTTGCATCCATTTGCATCCATCAAACATAACATGTCTCAAACGCATGTTTGCAACCATTGGGTTCTTCCTAACTAAAGATCGAAGATGTCATCGCAAAGATAATACTAAAAGATAGGACAAGTATCAACAAAGCGGTAGAAAAAGGAGAAAATAAAACATACCCTCAAAAAGGAAAGGGTACAGCGTACACATCTTATCTTCCGTCTCCCAAGTCGCGTCTCTTTGATCATCTCCCCATTGCACTTTGACCAACTTGACCTCTTTGTTGCGAAGCTTTTTGACCTCCGATCCGAGAATGAGTGTAGGAGCTCGTCTGATCGTGGCATTGCGCTCTACTTCCACTTCTTCGAGCGTGCTCGGCTCTACCACTTCCGCCGTATCGTGCAAACACTTACGCAAATGCGAAACGTGAAACACGTCATGAACTCCGTTGAGCTTCTCTGGTAACTTTACTCTATACGCCATCTGCCCAATCCTCTCTGTAATTGGAAAGGGTCATACGAATCTTGGTGTCAACTTCCCTACTGATCCAAAGTGGACTACGTTTCTCAGCGGTGACACCTTAACAAAAACCATATCCCCAACTTTGAACTCAAGATCGGTTCGTCTCCTATCAGCATATGACTTCTGTGGGTCCTGCGCCGTCTTCATTCGCCGTCGAATCAGGTCTATCTTCTCCGAAGTCTCCCTAATCATGTCGGGTCCAAGCAAAACCTTGTCCGTGGATTCCCACCAACAAGTAGGTGATCGGCACGGTCGTCCATAAAGAGCCTCACAAGGTGCCATGCCAATACTAGCCTGAAAACTATTATTATAGGCGAACTCCACTAGTGGAAGATGTTCTTCCCATGTTCCTCCAAAGTCTAGGATGCATAGCCTTAGAAGGCCTTCTAGAATCCGATTTACTTTCTCGGTCTGGCTGTCTGTCTGAGGATGATAAGCGGTACTTAAGCATAATTGCGTTCCAACCGCCTCTTGTAAGCTTTTCCAAAATTCGCTCGTGAAAATGGGATCTCTATCGCTCTCAATGCTAGAGGGTATGTCGTGCAAACGGACTATCTCTCGAAGGTAAACGGATGCTAACCATGCGGCGGTCCTTCTACTTTTAACGGGAATAAAATGGACACTTTTAGTAAGTCGGTCTACAATTACCCAAATCCCCGTATTACCCTTCCTTGATCTTGGTAACTCATCTACAAAATCCATGGAAACGCTTTCCCATTTCCAAAGCGGAATCTCTAAAGGATGGAGCAAACCTCCGGGCTTCTTTTGCTCTGCCTTGACTTGCTGGCACACTAAGCATCTAGCAACAAACTCGGCCACGTCCTTCTTCATTCCGGTCCAAAAGAAAACTCGCTTCATATCCCTGTACATCTTATCACCACCGGGATGTATGATCACCTTAGAGCAATGTGAGTCTTCAAGAATTGCCTTCTTCAAACTCTCGTCTTGTGGTACACAAAGTCTTCCATCTCTACGTAGCCAACCTCTCTCATCTATAGCATATATATTCAGATGACTCGAGGACTCCCCTCCTATAAGATTGCCTACTATCTCAGCCAATTGTGGGTCGTTTCGCTGTGCCTCTCCAACTCGACCCAAAAGTATAGGTTGCACCTCTAACGATGCCAATAATCTGGGTACATAATCGACAGAGGGTCTGAAGTCAAAGGAAGATATATACTCCAAACTCTGCCGCTCTACGAACAAAGGAATTAAAGTTAACTTCTTTCTACTTAAGGCGCCAGCTACAACGTTACCCTTGCCAGGGGTATATGCGATCTCAAAATTGTAGGATGCCAAAAACTCCATCCATCTCTGTTGCCTCAAGTTTAGGTCCTTCTGAGAGAATAAGTACTTTAGCGACTTATGGTCTGTATACAACTCAAACCTCTTGCCAAGCAAATAATGACGCCATGACTTAAGCGCAAAAACTATGGCCGCCAACTCTAAGTCGTGGGTAGGGTAATTTTTCTCGTGGGCTTTCTACTGCCTTCCACCATAGCATATCACCCTTCCCTCTTGCATTAAAACTGCGCCTAGCTAGCCCTGTCTCGCAAGCATCGGTATATACAGTGAATCTCTTACTCCCGTCCGGCAAAACTAAAACTGGAGCGGTCGTCAAAGCCCACTTCAGACGTTGGAAAGCATCATCACAGTCAACGTCCCAAGAAAAGTCAAGTTCTTCTTCGTTAATCGAGTGAGAGGGGCTGATATCTTCGCGAAGTCCTTAATGAACTTCCTATAATAGACAGCTAACCCTAAAAAGCTTCTTACTTCTGTTGCATTCTTAGGAGTTTTCCAATCTTGGATTGACACCACCTTGGCGGGATCCACATCTATCCCTTCCTTAGAGACCACGTGTCCTAAGAACCTCACTTCTTTTCTCCAAAAATGGCACTTGGAGAACTTAGCTTTTAGCTGATGCGCTCGTAGGGTCGACTTCCCTAAGATGTAGGGCATGCTCTTCTTCATTTTTAGAGAAAACCAGAATATTGTCTACAAAGACTACCACAGACTTGTTTAGAAACTCCCTAAACACCCTACTCATTAAGTTAACAAAGTATGCGGGTGCATTCGTCAAACCAAAAGGCATTACGAGCCACTCAAAGAAACCGTCAGGAGTTCTAAAGGCAGTCTTATCGATGTAATCTTCAGCCACCCTTAGCTGATGAAACCCTGTAGCTAAATCCAGTTGCGAGAAAACGGAAGCACCCACCAACTGATCGAATAAATCGTCTATCATCGGCAATGGGTGTTTGTTCTTAGCTTGTTCAGCTCTCTATAGTCCACGCACAATCTAAGTGAACCATCAACTTTTGTAGCAAAAACGACTGGAGCACCTCACTCCGAAATACTTCTTCTTATGAACCCCTTCTCAAGCAATTCTTTCACTTGCTTACTGAGTTCTCTTCTCTCTCTCGGAGCCATGTGGCGCACTGGTAATGCAACTGGCTTTGCATTATCTACTAGATATATTCGAAAGTCTATCTCACGTCTCGGGGGTTAAACTCGAACTTCATCGAAGACGTTACTATATTCACGGACCACACGAACAGATTTCAAATCATCATTGGATGCGTCAAGGGATTCTAAGTAGCTAAGCATTACTGGACCTCTAGGGTCACAAGAAACATCAAGGGTCTTTCCACAACGAGTCAACAATCTAACTACCCTTCTTTCACAATCTAGGACGGCACCGTATCTAGTTAGCCAATCCATACCTAGAATCAAGTCGTAGCCCATGAAGCCAAGAACAAAGGCGTTGCATTCAATCCCAACGCCCAAGATAGACACTCTCAAATCCCGACAAATCATAGAAAGATGAGTTGAACCACCAATAGGATTTGAGACTACTATGGGATCCGTAACTAGACTAGTGATTAGGTGCAGTGTTTCAACTAACGAAGCAGATACAAACGAGTGTGAAGCGCCAGAGTCAAACAAAGTACGAACAGGATGATCAAACAGAAAAACTAAACTTTCAACGGAAATGTTTCTACCTCTCTCTTGTCCTGGTGCCATGAGAGCCTGGGTCTGCCCTCTCGCCTGCCCTGGTGCCATGAGAGCCTGAAGCTTCACTCCAGAAGTTCTTTGCCCTTGCCCCTATTTCCTTGGGCAGTCCTTAACTAGATGACCTGCCTCTCCACAGTGGAAACAGCCAGTCTTCTTCTTTTTCCTACAGCCTTTACTCATATGGCCTGGTGTCCCATAATTAAAGCACTTCTTCTTTCCTTTGCCATTATTGTTCTTCCCGCCTTTATTGTTTTGCTGTTGTGGTTTCTTTTGGTCCTCTTTCTTCTCCAGTGCTTTATTAGCATTAGCACCTTTCTCTTCCTCATGCATAAGCGCCATGTCAACCAACTTCTTAAAGGCAGCCCCCATAGGAATGTGGGTCATAGCTAACCCATGTAGTGGCTCATTCAAACCCTTAACGAACCTTAGGGCCTTCTTCTCAGGTGTGTTTACCAATTCCAAGCCAAATCTCGCCAACTAATTGAACTTGTTGACGTACTCCTTTACTGATAAATCCCCTTGCTTTACTGCCAAGAATCTTTCCATATATAATTTCTCTTCTACTCGTGAGAGAAACTTCATTTCGAACCTATGCTTGAAATCCATCCATGTCTCCACCAGACGCTCTCCGTTCGTGACCTCCCACCAAAACGAGGCTTCGTCTTTCATTAACCAAGCAGCCAATTGGACCTTCCTTCCATCTTCTACTTCGAAAATATCAAATAGATCTTCCACCTCCTTAAGCCAATTTTGAGCTTCAACAAAAGTCTCTGATCCGTGAAAAGGTTTCCCGCCCATTGCTCCAAAATCTTTGCATATCTTTGCAAAAGTATCAACACGAGGAGGAGGAGGAGGAGGAGCATTTGCTGGGCCTGCGACATTGGCCCTAGCTTCCAGATACCTTCTAAACCATCCTGGTATCGGTGTCCCCTCGGGTATCTCGGGAATTCCAGACATGTTGAAAAGAAAATGAAGAGATTCAAAACGGAGAATTCGAAAGAAAGATATATGGCTCTTGGGGGTTATGTTTTTAAAACAAACTTTTCTCTTGAAAATACTTTCCTTAAAACATACTTTTGAAAGTATTTCTTTATAAAATGCTTTTTGAAAAATAGTTTTTCAAAATTCATATCTGATCTGGTAACCTTCAGCTCTAATACCACGTGTAACACCCCATGTCTATTAATGTCACTCACAAAGGGAATGCATTAACTTCCATAGAGCGTATTTGGTGTATAGAACAGAATATAACAAGACAGATATAAATAATGGTACTTGAAAATTTTAAAACAACTTTTATTGTAGCGGAGAAATAGTTTGATTACAAGAACTTCATAAACCAAGTACACTTAATATCCATCTTGATAAATTGTTTCAGAGTACATAAAATAAAAAGCATTAACCCCAACACAAGTAGCCATAAAAGAGATGAGCTGAACTTTACTTTCAACAATCCAAGCACTTCCAAAAGAGAGAGAAAGAGATCTAAGATCAAGCTCCACTAGTACTAGTCCTACCCTGAGAACCTGGGGGGAGGAAGAAAAGAGGCGAAAACAAGGGGGTCAGACATAAAGTCTGGCAAGTATAATAACTTTAACAATATAATTATTAAAGTAACTAGGATAAGGCATAAACTGGTAAGATAAGATACGAACATGAAACAAGTGGGCATGACAAAGCAAATAAGAGGAATATTCTGGCGTTAATCTCGTTCCTAATCACTATAGGATAATTATTATACTGCACCACCACTAGTCACCCTAAAAGTTGATCCCGTCTACAAAACTTAATAATTATATTGGTAGTTCGTGTACCCCTAGCTGTCTTCATAGGTGTCGTGTGCCCCTATCTCCACTAGTTGTACCCACTACCCCCATTCGATCGGCTCCCTAACTCGTAGATACCCGTGTTGGTCCCACAGTGGGGTGTATCACTCCCCAAAGTGGCAACCCGATACCACTAAAGATGCACGACTTATATCTACACGATGCAACAACGTCTTACCTACCAGCCCGGGCCCACGCATGCACATGACCCCGTTGGACTTGCGTTGCCACCGCTAACCCGTTTTGACCTCTTACAATCAAATCCAGTAAGCATGTCCCGTCCTCGACTTGGGTCGAGCTCACAAAGATACTTAATGGGTTACTGGTTTGAAAAGGGCCCCTCATGCGTGACACAAGCTTTCCACCTATGCTTGGTCCCCACTAAGGTTTCCCACTTAACCCCATTTTTATTCATGTCTTCTTACATGTTTCAACATGGTTAAGTGCATCTAATCGATTTAACATGCTACCCAAGGCACCAACTTAATTTCACATGCCACCCAAGGCACCAACTTAACCCCCCCCCCCCCCCAATGTTCCACCACATGTTTATCTGGTTAAGTGTTACTTAATTTATTAGAACTGTAACCTTGTAAAGACCTCCCACATTAGACTGATATTTGCAGTTGCTGGATTTGTCAGGCGGGTCCGGGCTGTCTTATACCGCAAACGAGCCTAACCTCGTGTCTTTACAACTGTTACGCATTTAATTTGTAATAACCCGGAAAATCTGAGCCAATTTAAAATTTTTATTTTGGCAATTTCGATGAATTTTGAATATTTAAAATGATTCATTTTAAATAATAACGACGAGAAATTTATTTTCAATAGAAATAGAACGTATATATTTATATAGATCGTCGTTAGAATATAAATAATTATTTATAATTATAAAAGAAATTGAAAATGGCACGGTAGTTCGATAATTCGATTTCTAATTTCAAATGAATGTATAGGATTCAAAATAAACCAGATTTTGGCGAAACCAAAGATATGAGAATCTATTTGAGAATATCTTTCCAACGAATCCGAAAAATTGAAATTTCATAGCGGGGATAAAAAGTTATGCCCAGTTGAAAATTCAGAATAGTCACTGTGGAATTCTGGCCCTTAAAAATGGAAATTTTGCAAACGACTTCGGTTTTTGACGAAACCACTTTTGTTGGATCTGTGATGTCAAATTATTACTAGGTTTCAAAATTCGTAATTTTTCGAATCAATATCTGAGCGTGGCGAAGGAAAATGCGTTTGACCAATTTAAGTTGATTTTAATCGACTGGAAAATGGCCATTTTCCAAACAGTCTCAGAATTTGGCGAAATTAGTTTTGTTAGAACCGGATCGTCAATACGAAGTTAGAAATATTTTTTCTGGAATTTTTAGAGTCAGTATGTGGGCCCGGTAAATTAAAATGCGTGTTCAAATTTAATATAAAGATTTATATTTTGATTTTGATGGAAACTGGTCGTAACAGCTGAATTGGGTTACGAAACATATCCCATTTTGTTCGGAATAGGGGTAATTATCTAGGGGCGACAATCAGTGGGTCTTGTTTCGAAGTCGAAATAAAAGGTTACTTTTTTTAGAATTAAAAATAATAATTAAATAAATTAAATTACTAAGTCAACCCCTCCTCCCTTTACTCTCTCTCTCTCTCTCTTCCCTTCCTTTCTCACGTTCATTTTCATAAAATGAAATTAAAAAAACCGCTCTTCATTTCAGCGCTTTTCCTCCTCCGCCCATCATCGGACCGCCGCCCCTAGCCCACCGTGCCGCCGCGCCAGGATCCTCCCACTCCTCCGCTCCTTCTCTTCCCCCACCGCCTCTCCCCTTCTTTCCCGAACCCAAAACAGCCCCAAACCTCATGAAACCCGAACCCTAGCTCCTCAAATTCGCCGCCACCAGCCATTTCAGGCGCTCCTCCACCATACTCCAGCCCCAGCGCCGCCTATCCGGCCACTCTCCTCCGATGAAGGCACTCCTCCATCCAAAACTTGGATTTTTCACAAGAAAAATGTGAGTTTTTTTCTTTGATTTTAATTTAATGAAATTAGTTTAGAAACATATAAAAAAATCAGTTCTTTTATAGGATAGTTTTGAAAAAAATCAGCTTTTTTTATATAGCATAATAAAAATATGATTTTTATTATACAAATAGTAATGAAAGATATGATTTTTTTTATTATGCAAACATCGACAAAGAAAAAGTTAGATTTTTAGCATAAGAAAAAAAATAAGATTTTTAAATTAGATTTTTAGATATGATAAAGATCGAATTTTCATGAGTATGAAGAGATGAAAGATTCGATTTTTAAGCAAAGAAAGATTTGATCTTTTAGGCGAAGAAAGACATGATTTTTATATTTGAAAGGTTTATATTTTTAAAAGGGAAAAGTTTAGATTTTTAAATAAAAAAGATTTGATTCTTATATGAATGGATTTGCAATAAAAAGTTAGGAATTTTAATATATGAAGTTATAATTTTTATTGTATAAAAAAGGGGCTTTTAACATAGAAAAGAAATGAGTTTTATTCATATGTATGGCATATAAAGTTACGATTTTTAATAGTATAAAGATTTGATTTTTTATGATATGAACATCTCCATAAAGATAAGATTTTTATTATCTAGATAACGGTATAGAAATGTGATTTTCATATGAATTCTCTAAATATAAAAACGAGATTTTTATATTTGAAGTAGCGATATAAAAATACGATTTTTATCCATGAAGTGATATCATAAAGATGCGACTTTTTATATAGCGAAATAAAAATATGATTTTTAGTGAAGTAAAAATATAATTTTTATTATATAGAAGCAAGATAAAAATAGAATTTTTATCTATATAGTAGCGGTATAAAAATAGAATTTTTATCTATATAGTAGCAGTGTAAAAATGTGATTTTTATATACATAGCAACAATATAAAAAATGCGATTTTTATATATGTAGTGGCTACGGACAATGAAATTGACAAAAGGCGAGCACGACGAAGATTTCTACATATGAAGAGTCGCGGTGTATTGGTTTAGCTAGTCGGTGAGAACTTCTCACTTTAAATCTTGTTTTCTAGTTAAAAATATATACTAGGATGCAGACGGTGCTTAGCAGCACCCGACACCCGTCGTCCACAGACCATGGACGACTTGTATGCTGTTTGATGTGTTGTGAAGTTTGTTTGTGATGTTGATGTGAAATGGATAATAAAACATTCATGTGTTGAAATAAATTAATTATCGTTAAAAATATAATTTTTAACGTGAATGTGAATAAATAAATATTCATTTACAAACCAGACGGTTTGTTTATATACACCTATTTGAAGGACATTGATTGGGACGAAAAATTTTACATGTCGCCCAACTGCACCAATAATATTCAGTGTTTGTGGATTGAAACCCCAGAAGGGTGTTGGGATGATATTTGACGTACACTAATCTCAATTGTTTAGTGGTATGTCGATCGTTTGATTGACAGACTGTATGAGCGTTAATTAGTTATATTTAATGCTTTTGCAGTTGTGTAGTGCACTTTGGATGATGGTTGATTATTTATCGTTGCTATTATATACATATGTTGTATGGAATCCATATAATTAACATTATATGGTAATTTATTGGGCCTCATTCCAATTGGGAAAATAAAGAATAGAATAAAGAATATTCATGTGTTGAATAAAATATATATTCATGTGTTGAATAGAATAAAGAATATTCATGTGTTGAATAAAATATATATTCATGTGTTGAAAATATTCATGTGTTGAGTAAAATATTTTAAACAACAAAATTTACATCTTTATCATAATTTTATAAAATATATTAAATAACAAAAATAGTCATGTGTTGACGATGCTCATGTGTTGAGAATATTCATGTGTTGAAAGAAATATAGATTCATGTGTTGAATAGAATAAATATTCATTTGTTGAATAGAATAATGAAGTTATTGAAATATATAAAGCCGTGTTGATTAGAGATGCGTCATTTTGACGCAAACGATATTTATATCGATTGTATTCGTATTTATAATGAATATAGAAAAAGAAGTGATTTCAAAATATAACGTTTTGAAAATATTATCATTTATATATTAATGATATGAAATATTCAATTTTGATTTGAATATGAAGTTGAAGTTGAAATTGTTTTGAAAACGAATTTAAAACGATTTATAAAATACGTTTTGAATTGAAATCGACGAAATATATATAGTATATATATTAATGGCTTGAATAGAACGCGCCGCGCTGCGGCAGTTTGCGAATTTCGACCATTGACTTCGAGTTGACGTTACGGGAGATCCGACCGTCGGATTCTCCTGAAACCGGAACCGTTGGGTTCGTATCGAATAGAGCTTTTCAATGAATATTAGAAATTTGAAATCTAACGGTTAGATTTGGAATTATGTCCAAATCAAATTTGGAAAAGGTGGCTGTAAGTGCAGTTCGGTGGCCGTTATTGAAAACCGACTGTACGGGCCTTGATAAAATTATTAAAAATATTAATAATTTGTGTAAAATCATAATATATGAATTGGAAAGAACTGGGATGAAAAATTCCACATTTGTAAGGATAAAAATGTATTTTTATCGAAATGAACTAGTTTTGAACTAGAATTATAATCCAATGTTTTTGAATAAATAAATTGGGTTTGAAGTGGTTTTAAAAATAATCAGAATTTCCAATATACGAATTGGAATGGATTTGAATCGAAATTATCTTCGGAATATTTCGATGTTGAATTTTGTGATTATACAGATATGGTTGTGGAAATTTGAAAGATATATTATTGTCGTTATTTCCAATACGATATTTGTTGGTTTCAGAATTTGATATTGAATATAAGCCGATATATTTTCTATTCAGAGCCTTGTATTTAATATCAAATGTGATTTTGGGCTCGTCGTGAATAGTGTCTTAAACAACACTGTTCTTGGACCCAGTTTAGAAAAGAATAAATATTTTAATTAAGATTTAATGAAATTGTCCAGTTAATTAGTGTTTAATTGGAATTGACTTTAAATTGGTTTTTGGGTTTATCGTGAGCGGTGTTTTGAATAACACCTGTTCTTTAACCCGATTAACAATGGAAAGTGATTTTGGGTTTATCGTGAACCGTGTTTTAGATGACGTTGGTTCTTTAACCCAGTTAAAGACAGGATATTGATTTTTGGGAAGATTAAAACTAAGTGGAGTTTTAATGAATCTTTAATTAGATTAAAGTGATCGAGAATGGAGTATCACCGGTTTTTCTCCAAAGCGATAGTTAAATCTTTAATTAGATTTGAACGTGAAATGGTAATTAATATTTACCGATAACACCGTGGTATTAGATATGGAGTATTACCAGTTTTGCTCCATGGGATGAATAGGTTGGGATTGGGAGATAAAATAAATAATTAATTCGGTGTGGTTCGCTAATCCCGACTAGTTTGGAAAACCTTAACATGGTTTGAAAAGATATCCAAAGGAAGATTAAAGAATAAATTTAAAAGAATTTATCTTTGATAAAATTAACGGGAACCTTTCCCTAAGAGTGTGAAAATTTGAATAAAAGAATATTCTGAATTGAAATGAGGCGTATGTTGTGTTTGTGCAACACTTGTTTACTTTATACGCGGGTTATTTAGAAAGGCCGGGTTTATACCCATTCTGAATAACCGATTCGACGATATATCGAAGGTGAAGACGGTGGCCGGAGGTCTTCACGTCGTTTGGATGATTCCTGGCAATCTTGATTGAGCTGTACACTCAAGATGAGGGAATATGTTGGTGATCGTCCAGACGTACTTGGAGATCGATGGATATGCGAGGAAAGTGCCTCCGGTTTCGTTCAGACCTAGAACGAACTTGTAAATGGACTGTGTGTCTAACATTGGATTTTATTCTGTGTTGATTGATCTCTATTAAATATACATCTGTTTGGCGGCGGAGAATTTATTCTCTTGCTTAACGCCCTTCTCTGAGACGTACGAGCTCAGAGGTTGTATATCGATGGACATCAGTCGCATGGAGTGAATTTCCTGTGAGGCATGCCTAAGTGGCAAATGATCAAGGCTTTTGTTGAAAAGCAAAGTCTTGTGGTTGATGATCAAAGCACGACCTGTGTGGCAAAGCTTTGTGTATAGCGTTAATTTGCGAGTCTCACACCTCGGTATGAGTCAAAAACGGGATAAGGACCGTTGGGAGAACACGACGTTTCTTTCTAGCTATGGGTGATGTCAGCGACCTACCAGCCCTGACATTTATATACTTTTTACCTGTGTGGTTGTTGGAATTCGAGGCGCCTCGAATATATGGTCGATAACTGGCACTATGTGAGCCGACGTACAGATCATTATATATAGGTCCTATAAGACCGGGAAACGTGTGTTCAGGAATTGCCAATCCTCAAAAGTAAGAGAGGATCGGCCCAACCGATTCCAAGGATCGCTGTGTGTGGTCCTGAGAAATTTGCTAGAGTGTCTCGAACGGAGAGGAGCTTGCCCCTTGCCTCGACTCATGATGGAATCCAATTTCCAATACGTGACATTGCGGTTTTAATTGTAGAACCTAGTATGGCGACATAGTAGATGGTAGCTATGCCGCCTATGATTGATACTTATGATTGAAATTGTTTTGACACTATACACTTATAGTAATATCAAAATAATGTGTTTTTAAACGTATCAAGCATTCTTTGGCTATTATAAGGTAAAACCCTATCCTCCGGCTTGCGTTGCATTGTGTGATGGGACATGGGTCTTATAATAGCTTCATTTTTCTTTATTTAGCATTGCGCTGTTTGTTTTATGCATTGGTATTCTCGGGAGGAAACTCGTTCCGTGTTATACGGCGTGGTCCCTTGATTTACCTAACTTTAAAAATAAAGATTAATAACCGTTTTAGTTCTCACACCAGTCATATGACTGACCTGGAGTTTATTGTTTTAACCTAAACTCTGGGTGCCTCTATTTTCGACACGGGCAGCTAGTAGTTTTGGTTTTGCAGATTTATATTCACAGGAACATGGTTTACAGCTGGAATGATATCCGGAAAGCTCTGTATCCGTATATCACCTTCAGTTGTGTTTTGTATTATTTTCCGCTGCTATGTAATGTATTGTAATCTCTGATATTTATTGAATGTATGATATTCATTTATACTCTGTATATTCTTGTATCTGATGGAATTGTTGTAATTAACAATGAAATGTTCTTCTGTTTGAGTTCTGATTCGTCTTGTCCTCACGGTAATTCGTTCTTTCTCTTCTCTTCGGAGATCGGGGAAGTTCGGGTCACTACATAATTCATGCCTTTGACCTCTCACATTAGACTAGCATTTGTGGCTGCTGGATTTGCCGGGCGGGTCCGGGCAGTCTTTGTAATAACCCGGAAATCCGAGCCAATTTAAAATTTTTATTTTGGCAATTTTAGTGAATTTTGAATATTTAAAATGAATTATTTTAAATAATAACGATGAGTAATTTATTTTGAATAGAATTAGAATGAATATATTTATTTGAATCGTCGTTAGAATATAAATATTTATTTTAAATTATAAAAGGAATTGAAAATGGCGCAGTAGTTCGATAATTCGATTTCAAAGTTCAAATGAATATGCAGGATTCAAAATAAATCGGATTTTGGCGAAACCAAAAATATGTGAATCTATTTGAGAATATCTTTCCAACGAATCCGAAAAATCGAAATTTCATAGCGGGGATAAAAAGTTATGCCCAGTTGAAAATTCAGAATAGTCGCTATGAAATTCTGGCCCTTTAAAATGGAAATTTTGCAAACGACCTCGGTTTTCGACGAAACCACTTTTGTTGGATCTGTGATGTCAAGTTATTGCTAGATTCCAAATTTTGTAATTTTTCGAATCAATATGTGAGCGTGGCAAAGGAAAACGCTTTTGACCAGTTTCAGTTGATTTTAATCGACTAGAAAATGGCCATTTTTCAAACGGTCTCAGAATTTGATGAAATCAGTTTTGTTAGTACCGTATCGTCAATACGAAGCTAGAAAATATTTTTCAGGAATTTTTCTAGTTAGTATGTAGCCCCGGTAAATTGAAATGTGCGTTCAAATTCAATATATAGAGTTATACGTTGATTTTGACGAAAAATGATCGAAACGATCGAACCAGCCTATGATACATATCCCATTGTGTTCGGAATGGGGGTAATTAGCTATGGATGACAGTCGGTGGGTTCGATTTCGAGTTCGGAAATAAAAGTTACTTTTTGAAATTAAAATAAATAATTAAATATATATATTTATATATCTTCCTTTAACCCTCCCCCTTCTCTTTATCGGGTCAAACCCGTTATCAATAGAAAGAAAAAAAAGAAAAAAATGGCGATGGCCATCGCCATCGACCACCGCCACGATCGAAGCTCCTCCCCAGGCCGCCTCCATCCTCCGCTTTCCCTCTCCTCTTCCTCGCGTTCACCATCCTCGAAAAAGAATCGGGCACACCATCGAGGGAATGACGCCGCACCCCCCCCCCTCCGTTCCTCTCCCCTGCTCCTCCGACGCG
The DNA here is from genome assembly GCA_030737875.1 of Allium sativum. NCBI lineage: Eukaryota > Viridiplantae > Streptophyta > Magnoliopsida > Asparagales > Amaryllidaceae > Allium > Allium sativum. Next base: position 607,141,479 of record CM060916.1, on the reverse strand, counting down.
ACCTCCACCACACCGCCACCCTCCGCCGACCCCCCCTCGAGCACACCTCCGATGCGTCAAACCCCCCCCCCCCCCCTTCTTCTAATTGTAAAGGTATGTTTTTTTAAATTTATATTTATTTTTATTTACATGATTTAATCGGTTAGCATATATGAAGTGTAATATATAAAAGAACGATTTTTAATATAAAGAATTGATTTTTATCGTAGAAAAGATTTGATTTAAAAGTGAAAGGATTATATTTTTATTTATAAAAATACGATCTTTATATTTTAGGGAGAATGAAAATCCGATTTTTAACTTATAGAAGATATAAAGATAAGATATTTATATAATGTAGATAATAAAAATATGATTTTTACTTAGGTAGAGTATTAAAAATATGGTTTTTATTAAGGTAGAGTAATAAAAATATAATTTTTATAATATATGGATAATAAAAATTCGATCTTTATATAAGAAGTAGAAATATAAAAATATAATTATTATATAGAAAGAAGCGTTGTAAATATATGAAAATCTGAACTTTATTTTTATCGTGAAGTAGAGAGAATATAAAAATGTGATTTTTATATATATAGCGAAGTTATAAAAATGTGATTTTTAATATAAACTTCATGAAACAGACTGCGTTGGAAACAAGAGGAAAATTTCCTATATATGAAGAGTCGTGGTGTTTGGCTTAGCTAATGGGTGAGAACTCCTCACTTTTATTTTTATTTCTAGTTTGAAATATATACTAGGATGCAGACGGTGCTTAGTAGCACCCGACACTCGTCGTCCACAGACCATGGATGACTTGTTTGTTTGATTGCTGTGTTGTGAAATTTGATTGTGTGATGTGAAATGAAATAAAATATTTTATAGTGGAAAATATTTTATAGTTAAAAATATAATTTTTAACGTGTATATAAAATAAATAGTAATAAACAAATCGGACGATTTGTTTATATACACTGATTTGACTGATATTGATTGGGACGATAAATTTTACACATCGCCCAACTGCACAAATAAAATCTGTGTTTGTTGATTTGAAACCCCACACGGGTATTGGGATGATATTTGACATACACTAATCCCGATTGTTTAGTTGTATGTCAATCGATGGGTTGACAGACTGTGTAAGCGTTAATTATTTATATTTAATGCTTATGCAGTTGTGTGATGCACTCTGGATGATGGTTGATTATTTATAGTTGCTATTATATACATGTGTTGTAGAAAATCAATATAATTAACATTATATGGTAATTGATTGGGCCTCATTCCAGTTTAGAAAATAAATTCATGTGCTGAATAGAATAAACATTCATGTGTTTAATAGAATAAATATTCATGTGTTGAATAAAGTCGTGTTGATTAGATTGACGCCATTTTGACGTGAACGATATTTATATCGATTTTATTCATTCTTATAATGAATATAGAAAAGGAAGTGATTTCAAAATCTGATATTTTGAAACGATTTGAAATTCGAATTAAATTGAAATGATTTGAAATTCGAACTAAATTGAAATGATTTGAAATTCGAATTAAATTGAAATGATTTGAAATTTGAATTAAATTGAAAAGAATTGAAATTCGAATTAAATTGAAATGATTTGAAATTCGAACTAAATTGAAATAATTTGAAATTCGAACTAAATTGAAACGATTTGAAATTCGAATTGAATTGAAATCGATTTGAAATGAATTTGAAACGAACTTATATTGGAAAATTCAATTTTGATTCGAAATTGAATATGAAGTTGAAATCGTTTCGAAAACAAATTTAAAACAATTTATAAAATAAGTTTTGAAAGGAAATCGACGAAATATATATATAATATATATATATATATTATATGTGTATAATGGCCTGAATAGAACGCGCCGCGCCGCGGCAGTTCGTGAATTTCGACCATTGACTTTGAATGGATATTGCGGGAGATCCGACCGTCGGATTCTCCTAAAACCGGAACCGTTGGGTTCGTATCGAAAAGAGCTTTCTAACGAATATTAGTGATTTGAAATATAATGGTTGGGTTTGGAATTATGTCCAAATCAAATTTGGAAAAGGTCGCTGTAAGTTCAGTTCGATGGCCGTTGATGGAAATCGACTGTACGGGCCTTGATAAAATTATCAAAAATAGTAATAATTTGTGTAAAATCATAAGAAATGATTTGTGAAGAATTGGGATGAAAAATTCCATATTTGAAAAGATAAAAATAGATTTTTATCGAAATGAACTAGTTTTGAACTAGAATTATAATTCTATTTATTTTTTAAAATAAATAAAGTGGATTTGAAATGGTTTTGAAAATAACCAGAATTTCCAATATATAAAGTAACACTTGTTCTTTAACCCGATAATGAATTGAATGTGATTTTGAGTTTATAATGAACCGTGTTTTAAATGACATTGGTTCTTTAACCCAGTTAAAGACAGGATGTGATTTCCCAAGTTAAATAATCATTAATATTGATTTTTGGGAAGATTAAAACCAAGTGGAGTTTTAATGAATCTTTAATTAGATTGAAATAATCGAAGATGGAGTATCACCAGTTTTGCTCCAGGCGATAGTTAAATCTTTAATTAGATTTGAACGTGAAATGGTAATTGAATTTACCGATAACACCGTGGTGTTAGATATGAAGTATGACCAGTTTTACTTCATGGGATGAATAGGTTGGGATTGGGAAGGAAAATAAATAATTACTTCGGTGTGGTTCGCTAATCCTGACTAGTTTGAATTGATATTCAAAAGAAGATTAAAGAACAAATTTAAAGAATTTATCTTTGATAAAATTAATGGGAATCTTTCCCTAAGAATGTGAAATTTAGAAACTAACTGAAGATTAGTTAAGATGAATGGTTTCCTGGGTATTGATATGATGTTGGTTTCGGCCTTCGGAGTTAATATTTGGGGAGTTGTTCTCTTACTAATTTACGGTTAGTGGCTGATGAATTGGAATGAGGCGTATGTTGTGTTTGTGTAACACTTGTTTATTATATACGCGAGTTATTCAAGAAGACCGGGTTTATCCCATTCTGAATAACTGATTCGACGTGGTGTCGAAGATGAAGACGGTGGTTGAAGACCGGAGGTCTTCACGTCGTTTGGGTGATTACTGATGATCTTGATTGGGCCGTACACCCAAGAGGAGGGAATCAGTTAGTGATCGTCCAGACGTACTTGGAGATCGATGGATATGCGGGGTACTAGGTGCCTCCGGTTTCGTTCAGACCCAGAACGAACTTGTAAATGGATTGTGTGTCTGACATTGGATTTTATTCTGTGTGATTGATTTCTATTAAATATATATCTGTTTGGCGGCGGAAAATTTATTCTCTTGCTTAACGCCCTTCTCTGAGACGTACGAGCTCAGGGGTTATATATTGATGGATATCAAACGCATGGAGTGAATTGCCTGTGTGGCATGCCTAAGTGGCAATATGATCAAGGCTTTTGTTGAAAAGCAGAGTCTTGTGGTTGATGATCAAAGCACAGCCTGTGTGGCATAGCTTTGTGTAGCGTTGATTCGCGAGCCTCACACCCCGGTTGTGAACCAGAAACGGGAGAGGACATCAGGGAGGGTATGCGTTTCCTTCTAGCTAGAAGTGGCGTCAGTGGTTTTACACGCCCTGACGAGTTTGACTTATGTGGTTGTTGCTGTTGCGAGGCGCCTCGGATATATCGGTCGATCCGGGACTGGTGGAGTCATTGGACTCATTGACACCCCATAGGGTGGGGAAACGTAGTGTTCAGGCATAATAATCCACATCGGTGGACCGGCCCTGACGATCCAAGGGGCAGTTGCGGCTGTTCCTGAGGGGCGGGCTAGAGCGTCTCGAATTCGGTAAGGACGATCCCTTGCCTTGGTTCACAGATGGAAATCCAACTTCCAATACGTGACATGTGCGGTTTTGATTGTAGAGCCTAGTATTGGCGACATTATATATGGTACTCATGCCGTCTATGATTGATATTTATGATTGAAATTGTTTTGACACTATATACTTATAATAGTATCAAATGATTTGTTTTTAACGTACCAAGCATGTTTGGCTATTATAAGGGAAAACTCTATCCTCTGGTTTGCGTTGCATTATGTGATGGGATCTGGGTCTTATAATAGCTTCATTTTACTTTATTTAGCATTGCGCTGTTTGTTTTATGCACTGGTATTCTATGGAGGAAACCCGTTCCGTGTTATATGGCGTGGTCCCTTGATTTACCTAACTTTAAAATAAAGATTAATAACTGTTTTAGTTCTCACACCAGTCCCATGACTGACCTGGAGTTTATTGTTTTAACATAAACTCTGGGTGCCCTTATTTTGACACGGGCAGCTAGTAGTTTTGGTTTTGCAGATTTATATTCACAGGATCCCGGTTTACAGCTGGAACGATGCTCGGAAAGCTCTGTATCCGCGTATTACTTCTAGTTGTGCATTGTATTATTTTCCGCTGCTATGTAATTTATTGTAATCTCTGATATTTATCGAATGTATTTTATTCATTCATACTCTGTATATTCTTGTAATCTGATGAATTGTTGTAATTAACAATGAAATGTTCTTCTGTCTGCGTTCTTTTGTGTGTTGCTCTCAAAGAATCCGCTCTTTCCTTACCGGGGAAGTTACGGGTTATCACAGTCTTACACCACAAAAGAGTCTAACCTCGTGTCTTAGGCGGTTTATTATTACACATCTTTATTTAACCCCAAATTAGATTAATATCCCTATTCAAATTTGTCCATAAATCCAAATTTATTTATGTCCATAATTATCTCATAAATACCAATTATGCCAATTAATGTCTCAAATTAATTATATACCTTTTTAAGGCCATTTATGTCAATTCACAATTTTATGTATATTCAATATTATTCCATCATCCCCACACTATTCGTACGTTTTCATATGACATATGTTAGACTCGCAAATAGTCTAACTCATAAAAAGAAAAACATCACACAACACATAAAATAGATCTAAGGATCATGACATAAGAATACATAGCCAATAACTTGCATATGAATTTCATTCAAACTAGCATAGGTGATGGGCAAAAACTTGCATAACTTATGTACTGCTATAGATCCAAACATAAAGGTGTGAACTTGCATATGAATCTAATCATAAAGGTGTGAACTTGCATATGGGTCTAAACATAAAGATGTAATCTTGCATATAGATCTAAACATAAAGATATAATCTTGCTTATGGATTTAAACATAAAGGTGTGAACTTGCATATGGATCTAAACATATAGATTAATGTCACATAAACTAGCATATGCATATACATGTTTCACATATATTTTAACAACCCAAACTTGCATAAGATTCATATAAGAATATATGATCCAATCACCACAAAGTTGCATAAGATATATGATTCAACTTGCATAGGATTCACATAAGAACTAACATATGATCCAACTTGCATAAAACTAACATATGATTCAATACCACAAACATACATATAATTTACATCACATGATTCAAAATCATATTCTTATAATCCCAATTATATCTCATCATAATTAAATTAATGAATTATTTTGTGAAAGCTATCATACTCACAATCAAAAAGAATAGTCTTGTCTTTCTGGAATCTGTATTCTGAAATTGAATTGCTCGCCTTATTGTAGACTTAGTTGTTATTTAGATTTGATTTGATTTTGATTTAAGCCTTTATCTTGCTTTAGGGTTGAAAGTGTATGGCGGCTACTCTTGGTTCTCCATTGACGGCATGGCGCCTCTTGGTATGAATTTGTGTGATTAGAGTTAGGGGTTTAGGGTGTTTTTATAGAAGATTAATTAATTAAGAGCCGTCGGATTAACCTAAAAATGACCAGAACCATTCAGATAGTCAGCTAAGCCCTAGTGACTCAGCAATGACTCACTGTTCGGATCAGAACACTCCAGAAATTTGTGCAGGCTTTTAGCCTGACCTGGGCGCACTTGGCAGGTGCGCCAGTGCATTTTTGTACTGGCGCCCTTCACAAGTGCGTCAGTGCATTCTTGTCTGTTTCCGGTTTTTCTGCCTAACTTCATTCGTCTCTATTTCCTTCATACGGTGTCTGTTTTACGCAAACTCGGACTCTTTCTCAAGCAAAATTTCGAGACGAACGCAATGGCGCAACTTGTTTCCCTTAATTCCCACATTTGAAATTAAGTATTCTTTAATTTGTTAACTTTAATATTTAAAATTACGGGGTGTTACAAAAATTGCTCTATAAGTGTGTACTTTTATCTCTAATTGCAATAGTCGCAGTTCATTATTCATTCTACAGAGAAGTCTGAGTTAGCATCCATCAACACCCTCGAATGGCGATCAAACCTCGATCACTGAGTCTAGATCCGATCTGGTAATCCTCAGCGAGCCTGCGACTTAGACCCCTAACATCCCAATTCCCCACTAAGGTCGATCGGGGAAGAGTACCAATCCACCTGATTTTCCCTTAAGATTTGTCCATGTTGATCCACTTCCGGTGTTAACGAAAGACATCGTTAACATCTATTGATTTACAAGTTTGTTCTCTGTTAATTAATAGTATAAATAAAGTGTGGTGCTAAGGGCACACCAATTTCCTCTTTCTATTACCACAACAAAAAAATTAAAGCACATTAAATTTTGTATGCTTCCTATAACACATTGATCTCTTTCTAATCTACCACTCAATCATTGATTGTCGAGATAATCACGTATTCAACCCCAATCTAAAATCCTAATTCTTCGTTCCTTTACCGCCGCTGCTTTTCACGGCTTCAAAATTCATCTTCACTTCTTTCATTTTACTAAATTTGATCTTTATTCACAACTTTTTTATTTGCATCAATTCATTCTCGTAGTAGTGTAGAATTCATTGAAGGAAAAGATGGATGAACACGTCGGAAGCAAAAATCATGACAGTATAAGGTTTTTCGAATGAGAAAGAATGGACGAATTGAAGCCAAGAGGGAGAAATAGGTATAAACAATGGTAACCCTATTTTATAATGTAAGGTATTAGGAAGAGTGAAAGAATATTTTTTGTGGTATTTTTTAGTTGCGGTAATAGGAAAAGGAAATTGTGGTGCCCTTAACATCACACTAAATAAAAATTAAAACAAAAAAGATGCTACAACTTAAAATAAAAATTCAAATCATCTAGACATAAATTATTTTTTGTTGAATTTATAAACATACATAAGTCATAAAACAACAATCTATACAAGAAGCGTGTGCAAGAGCGTCAATATTACTATGTTAGCATTAGTGAACCCACTTCATATTTTCATTAGTGATGACAGGTTTAAATTGACTTCGATATAACATTCTATTCAACCCTCGACATAATATTTATGCTAATCCATGTTTTATATAACAAAAGAGCACAATTTACAATTAAACATAACAAAATCAAAATTGAACAAAGATACACTTTTACAACTAATATTTATATATATGACAGATATGCTTGCGTTCCTTCCCCAAGTCCGATCAAAGATTTAACTTATCAGTAATATTTTTTATATCGTCCAGAATCATTTAACAAAGAAATCACGCACATCATACAACATATTTCAGCCTTTGAACTAGCATTCCAGCCCCCAGGAGGCTAGCAGATATCCTGTTATTCCCAGTCCAGTAACAATAATGGCACATCAACTGTACCATTCTTATACAGCCAGATATTCAGCTAACAAACCAGCAGCTTCCAAAGTCAAAAAACAAGAAAAACAAAACTATCAGTATCAAATTAACTTCAATATAACATGTCAAGCCATTGTACCCAGCTCAGCAAACCATGGCTTCGGCAATAAGAACCCGAGTTGCATATCTGCATTAAAAACCATAGACTGCATCAGTTAATATTACAAATGTTCAATTCTTTGAATAATAAAGATGTAAATATCATTATACAAATACAAAAAAACCAAAATAGTAGACGAAGACGCATAGCATAATACATCTATTACAGAAAATCCCGTCATCAGCAACATATATGAACTGCAAAAGATGATATGTAAATATAATATTTAATTATTCATCGCTTTCTTCCTCCACGCTCCCTCAAGGAAAGGGTGAGGGTTTCACCAGGAGCAATATTGTAATAAGCAAGGGAAAGGTTATCTTTAAGAAACCCTGCACGGCCACTTAGCTTCTGCTTGTTTGCTGGAAGCTGAACTTCGCCCGCAATCTTCTCCTTGAGACTGCCAATGGTTTCCGATAAGGAGTGGATTGTGATATCTAGAGTTTGACCCTTTAGATTGCCTTCATCAACATTGGGTACTGAAACTGATATACGAGCAGCACCCTGCAAGTCCATCAATATTCTTTATATTTAGTGGCATATACATGGAAATATGAAAATAGATGTAATTGGACAATGGACATAACTGGCTACACTAAAACACCTACCTCTACATATAACTACAAAACTTGAAATGAGAAGCCTTTTTGGCATTTTCAGAAATGCCTACCAAAATTAGTGTCTGTATTAACCATATTTATAACAAAAAAAAAAAGAAAAAAGAAAAAAAAAATCATGCAAATATGTTCAGATTTATATACGCATAATGGTGTGTAATGATCTGGTTTTCTTTCTGGAAAAATAGTTTTCATTTAAAACTTTATCCATGTAACTGAACGTTTCATCAAATTTCAGACTTATTCTCATCTGACTGTTTACTTAGAAGAGAGCTATACTCGAGTTCTTAAATAAAAATGAGTAGATACGGTCCTAAAAAGAAACATCATCCTCCTCCTGGCTTCTAAGGGAAAACTATACAGATAATAGAACACTAAAAGGATTATCAACCTTTAGTTATTGTAGCACCCTAATTAGGGATCGCCCTGCCCACTAACCCAGATTAAGAAATAGTTACATATAAGGTTTCCCTCTGACCTCTATCCATATAATTACACGATGACAAGTTTTGGAATGAAACCCACTAAGTCGAATTTGCTTCTATTAAAACATTTCTTCAAATAAGACAGTATTCGGCCACAGTTTTAATTTGACACACGCACGCGCACACAGAGAGATTACCCTGAACAGTGCAGCATCCCTCACCCCTATAGCCCCCCCCCCCCCCCCCAACTACAACAAAAAAACCCGACAACAAAAACTAACTTAATTATAAATGAGTGACTATTATTCGGATGCATAAGGGACAAAAACTAACTTAATTATAAATGAGTGACTATTATTCGGATGCAGAAGGGGTGTCACAAAAGAGGGGTGCATGTATATATATATATATATATATATATATATATATATATATATATATATATATATAGATAGATAGATAGATAGATAGATAGATAGATCCTCTATTTATTCGAATCGTCTCGGCCATGATGGTGGATTCACCATCATCATCTGAAATGACATCTTTTCCTCCTGTTGTTTAATGGTTGGTTGCTGAGGCACCTGCTATGTCTTTTGGACAAGACAATTCCGAGGGAGGTGCCACTTCTTGTTCCATGGTCATGAGGAATACTTCGGGATGATCCTGCTACGTCGGTGGAGCATCCATTGTGGCGGATTCAGCTGGAGGCATGTAGCAGTGGTGGCAAGGGTCTGAGCTTGACTGACGTTGATTTGCAAATGGGTTCAGACAAGCTTACTAAGGTTGGTCAAACTTCCTGAGTTTCTTCGTATCGTCGTCCTAGAAAGTTCACGTAGGATTCTGCTTCTTTTTATATGGTATTTTATCTGCTTCATTTTGTGTTATTCATTATGAAACATCCTGTTCTTCTCTAATGGGAGAAAATAAGTTTTTTATTAGGTGTGCAAAACTAGCACATGAGAAAATCTTGAACTTTGTTGCATAAAGTGATTATGAACAAATTTTTATCATATATATATACATACATACATACATACATACATACATACATACATATATATATATATGTATCCACCACATTCTCGTTTCTCTCTCTTTCCACTAATCCTCTCTCCTCCCACTAGCTTATCAAATTATGAATGAGTGGCCTAAAATGGGATGCAAAGGGGAATTATGATAAATTAAAAACATGACCCAAATCTCAAGCAGCAGTCTAAGCAGCCACAAATAGTAAAAGTAAAACTCATGTACTAGCATTGAGACACGTAACTTTATGGACTACTACAGTTCTTCATGGACATAAAAAGGCAAGTTAAGCATCCTAGTTGAATAGGCGGCTCACTATTTGTCAACAAGCAAAAGAAGTCATGGACAGCCAACCCACCACGAACATAATAAATGCAAACGAATAACAGGAAAGGAGAGGAAAAAGGGGGGGGGGGGGGGGGGGGTCTACAACTATAACATATGTTAATCAAGGGAGGGGCCAAAACATTTGCTACTTCTTCTAACATTCAAGTGAAGCAAAAAAGATGTTTTCAGACATTGTTAGCTGTGGTTGTTTTATGTTTTTGCATTAAAAATAATAATAACCGCAAAATTTGCAGAATCACAAAACAAAGTGTTAACAAGAAATCAACAAATGCAAGCTAAAAAAACATTAAAAGACACAGCAAAAATAACAGGGCATAAAGGGTGACTTATAAGACAAAAATGTGTGATGTTTACACAAACCATTAATTGCATGGCTAGAAAGGGCAAAAAGTGCATGCTAGTCATATTCAAGTAGGATGGAGCTACGAGCCTAAGAAGGGGTATAGTGTTAATAAATTAGCCTAGCACACAAAAACTGGTGTGTAACTGCAGCATCCCTATCCCACTGGTCAGGTGTGTTGGCATTGGTCCACGAGGTAACAAGGTCGTATCATGTGCAGCGTCATTCTAACTACTAGACGTATGTTGGCTTGTAGTATGTTATATACTACCTACGACTTCCAATACAACTTTGTATTACCACCTAATTACTTTTTTTATAAAAAAAAATATGCTTCGGTTATATTTTATTTATTACGACATACAATACAAGCAGTAGCTCTAAATGTTTGTGTTAGCAACTGAATTTTAGTTGTCTCATTTACAGTTCTACTCAGCTTAACTGCATCAATAGCTATTCCGAGTAATTATGGATTATACCGAGACTGGAGAAACTGTACTCATTTTTGCCACTTGACATGCTAGCAATATGTTGATAATCGAACTTCTATTTTTGTTTTGAAACTGCCTGTGATACAACAAAATGGGTGAAAGAACCATGCGACACATGGGAATTTAAGAGCTGACACTGACGCTGTTCATCACCCATCAATAACAACATACACTGGATTACCAGATAACTAAATAATTCACTTTTCAGGTTGGACTGGTCGATTAAAGGTTAACCCAAATTCCAGCACCGTTTGACTAAACATATAGCATGTCAGCGCAAGGCGCATAAAGATGCAAAAGCTAGGCTAGTTACACAGGCCGGTGTATGATGTATTGATGTGCATTCTTATAAAATAAGAATCGCTTTACAAAGCTTAATTTTACATTATTATTATAATATATACAGGGAAAGTCTATTGGAACACAAAACACACAAGATTATATACACAATTGTAAATCCCGCTTAAGCACTACGTTCCAGCACAAGGTTAACCCACATTACAGCACTGTTTGACTAAATATATAGCATATCAGCACAAGACGCATAAAAATGCAAAAGCTAGGCTAAACACATAGCTGCTTAAGCACTATACGAGTCTCAATGCCTTGTCTAAGCATCTACACAGTAGTTTTAGACAATCTAGAAATTTCAACTATTAGATGCATATTTTGTATGATTGTAAAGTTTTTTTTTTTTTTTTTCCTGCATAAAGCATTTAAAAGATTATTAAAAATGCATGAGCTTATATAAAAAAAATATCCAACTTCAATCATGTTCAAATGGTAAAAAAATCATTAAGCAGATGGTGGTTATGGATTAGAGACTGGCTGTCTATGCGGGGATCAATCGAGGATTAATTGAAGCTAGACCTTTCTCAAAACTTATGTATTTTAAATAAAATTTTAGATGCTTCATGCAGAACTTATGTATTATGTACAATGTATACCTAGAGTATACGAAAAGTTGAGGTTCAATTTTCATTTCTAACGCCTGAAGCTAAGAAAATATTCTATTTCAGCTGAAATTTTCATACCATTTATCTGGAATTCATCCATAACCATAAAAAACAACTATGTATTCATAACTATGTCTATGTGCTCTAAACACGACCATACAGATGTTTGAGTGAGGTCATAAGTTTCACCTGAAGCCTACGAGAAGCACAGGAAGACACTTGGCAATACGCCACGCCTAACACCTAGAGGAGATTAGTAGGAGGCTAGATGAATTTTACACCAGCCCCACCTAGACGATTGATATCTAGTTCCCTAATATTCGCACAGGGATTTTTATAACCTTGTTTAAAAATAACACTTAAATAATGATTGGTTCAGAAAATGAAATATAATTTTTGCCCCCCTTACAAAAACACATAAATATCCACCTCAAAGCATAGAATCTCAGGTACAAAAAGACTGTCTAAACATTAGCACAAAAAAATAACATACCTAAATCATCAACCATTAAAATGACACATTATCATTGATACAAGGATAATTCTTAACAAAATATTTGTATCAAGACTGGAGAAATAAATAAGCTCATGCACCATGAAGGAAACTACTGATTTTATTTTAGCAAGTTGATGCGCATATAACAATGTATAGGTAATTTAGTTTTCAGTACAATATCGATGCTGCTACAATATATTAAACCAACATCGCAGGTTGCGCAATAATTTATTATTTACTCGTATTTCGTATTGTCATATCTATTTTACTACCCATTGCATAAAATTGAAAAATGACTGTTCAATTCTTAATTTAGAACGTGAATTAATTGTTTTTAAAAGAAAAAAAAACATGTTTTGTTGGCCCTTGTGTCTTATCAAATCCCATAGAGGAGCCAACATAGATAAGTCCTTCGAAATACATCCAGTTATACTATTCAAGCCATTATACATGCACCATGCCCCCCCCCCCCCCCGGTGCATGCAAAAGACAGTCATTGGTCCACTGATAACTATGATAATAGCATAAACACGTAAGAGAACAAAAGGCCAAGAAACAGACCTTATAAAACGCGTGTCAGCTAATGCTGGAACAAGGTAAACTGCATATAATAAGAAAAATAAATATACCGGATGCTGAGCAAGGAACTGATCCTCAGGTATAAGGGAAGAATCATCGGTCTTCTGCCTCTTTGGTTCTGGTTCATCAGGCAGTGGAGGTGCCTCCTCAGGCGGAGGCGGTGGCGGTGGCATTCCCTGTGGCATTGGAGGTGGTGGGATCATCATGTTAGGCATGGGAGGTGGAGGCATTCCCATAGGCATATATGGCCTAGGAGGACCGCCCAAAGGTGTAAACTGAGAAGACCCAGGTGGTGGTGGCACTGGAACATTAGGTGGGTTAACCGATATAGGCATCCTATGCATCATCATAGGCTGCTGACCTGGTGCCATTGGAGGAGGTCGCATTGATGGGACCATTGGAGGTGCACTCATTCCCGGTCGAGGTGGTGCAGCGCCTGGAGTGTATCTTGGCATGTTAACTGCCAATCCAGCCGGTGGAGGTAATGGTCTAACAGATGGCATCCCAGGTCTAGGCGGAGGGGGAGCAGCACCTGTTGTATTCATATTGTTATCGACATCCTCGGAAGTATTCTGTGACAGTGCCTGATTTGCAGTGCGTCCTATGCTGCCTGTATGCCCATCCCATATAACTTGTTTAGGCTGTTCATCTTTCTTTTTCTCAATCTCGGCTTTCACTGCATTAGACACTTCTTCTTCGGTTGTGCCAAAAATATCAGGTCTGGTACGAGCTAGACCGACAATGTTTCGTGAAATTTCATCATCTGCTGCAAGAGTTGTTTCCCTAATCTTAGCCATCATTCGTTCTTTCTGCTCTTTGTACTTTGGATCAATAAGCGATATTCTCATATGTTCAGCCATTTCATTAATTGGTATTAGCTCTCCGGTTATAGGTGATATTACAAACTTAGTTGGATCTCTTTCCGCAGGCAGTCTATCTTCGGGCCTCTTCCAATTCTTCACTATTCTCATCGGCTGTTCAGGCTCATCGGTAGCAACAACTTTAACATCGCTTTTCTTCTCCTCGGCATTTCCATTCTCTTCAATTTTCGCAGCTCTCATCCCTTCTTCGACCATTTGCATCTCTTCATCATCCATTTCCATATCAGCATCTTTTGTAGTCTTGCTAAGGTCCTCTTTAATTGTCTCATCTTCTAGAGCCGAAATTTTACTTCTCCTGATAACCTCCTCCAAAGTCATAGGAATAGGCAACTCTTCATCCTCATCATCCATAAACTCAATGGTTTCCACAACCACAAAATCATGCCAATCTATCATCGCCATCTGTAACCTTTCATTTTCAATCTCATCTTCTGCTTTCAATCTCTCCTGCTCCTGTGACCTATCCCACTCCAACCTATGCAGACACCTCTCCAAAACAACGGTCATATCTTCCACCCCCTTTTTTAATTTCTCAGTCAATCCTTTCTCAGGCTTCAATACTTCCGAATATGCATCTGCCAAACTAGTAAAAAATGTAAACATGCTATGTGTAGGCCTCAAGAAATGAAATTGAGGGTTATTCCCTTCTCTAGTATTTAATTTACTTAAAAAGTCAGGTCCATTTCTGGCAACAAATTGCGCTGTAAGTTTAATAATGTCAACTTCTTCAGCAGTGACACCCTCAGGCAACCTAACTGTATATTTCTCTGGTTCGGGCGGGTGCAATACCTTTTTGGGCTGTACTCTAAACTTTTCCTGCTCACTGGCATCAGCTTTCTCTACAGCTGTCTGTCCATCCCCATCTTTTTTCGGCTGATTATTGTCATTCGTATCCATTGATTCCGAATCTTTGGCTTTATGTTCGGAAACTCTGTGCTGATAGAAGGCATGGTAGGGGTCGGATGGGTTCAAAAAGTTGAACTTAGCGTTACCTGCATTGCTAGCCATGATCCTTCTTTCAAAATCAGGTCCATTCTTAGCAACGAAAATGGCCGTCTTTTCCACAATTTGCCTGATATCCGGCGGCGGGTGGATCATGCCGATAGTTCGGGCGTGGGTTGCGACTGGTGCTTGGGTTGGCGCGTCGGGTTGTGAGTCTGAGTTTTGGACCTGTGAAACGGGGAGTTCTCCGAGATTTCCATCTGAAGGTGGAGCCGGGAGAGGAAGGATCGAGGATATCATTTTTTACGCTGCAGTGGAAGCGGAAGCGAAATTTGAGCGTTCCGCTAGGGCTTCGGATAAATGGATTACTGAAGGAAAGATCTGTGTGTGCGTGGAAGACGGAATTAGGGTTTTTAGGACGATGATGAAAACAGGAGAATGAGACTTGCGTTTTGAATAGCTTTGCTAATAGGCCGGGTCGGGGTTGACAGCGAGTTTCTAATGGAGTAACCACGGACCATACGCTACCCTTTGCAGTTCGCAGTAACTAGGTTTACGGTGGAAAAAGATATCATCAATTAACTATTTTATTAAACAAAAAATTAATGAAAAATTCATTGTGTTATTTTAAAAATAAAATAAAAAATAAATACAAACATTTAAATTCTATTAATTAATATATTCTAAATCATTACTGAATTTATAAAATGGAATAACAAATCAAACAAATGTTAGCTGAAACACATCATAATATTTGTGAATTGTCTATTGAAGAAGATGGATAATGCAATAATAAATGTAATAAATAAATCACATTTTAATGAACTACATTATTTAAATAAATATCTAAAAGTACCATTGTTAATTTTAAAAACTAAAATTGCTAAGATAATACTAACATTGTTGAAATAAATAAATAATGAAATTGAAGAATCTATCATTTTTGATTTCTTCCAACTAAAATTTGATTCGGCTGAATAATCAACAGTCGATTATGACATAGTAGTGATCTTTGGTTTTTCTCGTTTATGTAGTCAATTTGGACAACACCAACCATGAAAAGACGAGGTATCTGTAGCAGCTCCATTAATTTTTGTTCATATACATTCTCACATTCTTCTTCATTCTTAATCTTGCAAAGATCGTCAGCACTGCCCATGATTTCCTTCGCTATTTCATTAAAAGCGGTAATCCATGCTTCGGCAGTTGTATCATTAACATTCATTAACATAGTATATATGCATTATAAAAACATATTATTGCATACATTAACGCATGCTTCACACCAATAGCTAGACTATAAAGCTTTTATTACTTTTTTGATGCAATTTTTACAAGCTTGGTACCATAATTTTTTACTTTTGATGTAAGTTATGTACGTGAATACACTGAAGAATAAACACTGCATATTGAAAAATAACCATCAGCTATATGAAAATATTTGTGTACAATATAATTTGAAAAAAAAAAGGAGGACTAACCTTATCTTCACCCAATGTCGAATTACTTGTTATATGAGAAAGCATGACTTTATCATAAGTAGTGTGTGATATTTTCGCTTTTTTTTCCCTCATGATCGTATCAAAATCTGAGGTTTTAACTTCTAAAATGTCTGAGTTTATGGCTACATTACTTTTACTTAATGTGGATAAAGACAAACCTATGATAACAATAAATCATAATATAAAATGATGGCATGGTAAAGTTAAAAAATACTAAATATTTTTACCTTGAAATTCTCTAACTTTTGCATATTTAATAGCTACTATAGGAGCTTCATCAACAGTTTTCATCAATTCAGAACCTACTTTCATAGCAAGTTCTTCCCATAACGTCACATTAACAGTTTGGGTTCCCCGATTTAAATCCAATCATTAATATTTTAATAAAATAAAAAATTTAATATGTTTACTTACAAATCATCTGCGATAATTACATCCCGTTTTAGAATGGTCTCACTATTTTGTCTTCAAACTTCTTTAATTGATGAGACACCTTGAATAAAACCGACTACATCTAAAAGATGCTTATGATAAGAAAACAAACAATAAGATTTTTAAAATTAATAACTTAGATGCTTTATCTACTACTTTCTTTTTCGTAAGGTACTTTTAGAGCTGGTTAATCTTTACTAAATTATATATAACCTTCAGTATAGAGAAGCTGTAACGACCCGCATTTTACGCATCATAGGATCGTAGAACATTTATTTCTTTCACATACGAAGTCGTATGGTCATGTAACTTTGGGAGACGATTATTGGACTCATTTTCCATGTTCAAGATTTTTGCCGATTTTTAAATGACCATTTTGCCCTTAGCTAATCTTGTTTTGGCCATAACTTTTGACTGGAAAGGAGTTTTAACCTGAAACCACTTCCATTGGCTCCGGATGATGGTTTACAATTCCGTAGAGTGGTCACATTAGCCAAACGAACTCACCATTTGGGAGATATGGCTGAAACAAGTTTCAGATGGTGAAAAACAGCTTAACCGGGCCTAATTTGGGTGATTAGTGAATGGGCCCATAACCCATTTCGGGATTAGGGTTATGAGGAGGCTGATAGGGTTAGGGAATTCAGTTTCTATCATTTTCTAGCTGCCACTCTTTGTTCCTTCAAGTTTAGCCATGGCCTCCACTTTCTAAAACACCCCAAATCACCTTCTAATCGCTAATTAAGCCAAATCAACATCAAAATAAGGGGGAATAGCACCAAAGCAAGGTTAGAGCTGCTGTGTTACATTGGGAACAGCGCCAAACAGAGAATCATTTCAGTTTTAAGGTTTTATTTGTGGCTAAGGTGAGTGATTTGCATAGTTTTGCACTAATTACGGTTAATTAAGGGTAATTAGTGAAGATTAGCGAATTTATACATTAATAAATTCTGGAAAAATGTTTAGAAATTCTTAAATAATGTTTTAGACCTCTGTTAGAAATTTGGTTTAATTTGATTAAGTTTTGCTAATCATATCATTAGTTTTGCCTAAACATGCTTAAGGGAAAATACGGGATTTTGGGCATGTTTGATCCATTTCACATGTTAAGATTGTTGTTTTGGTGTTTAAGGCCACTTCTATTTGTTGCTATGACTGTTTGGAATGATTTGTGGTTGTTTAGAAAAGTTAGATTGGTCGAAAACGTCGTCGAATGGCGTAAACAAGTCGCTGGAAAAAGTTGCAGAAAATTGTGCAGGGTTTCGGATCGGATCGGGTTAGGGGCTCGGATCGGATAGGAGAGCTGGGCAAGGAATCCGAACCGAACTGAAGTCTGGCACAAAGGAAGTTTGGCAAGAAGGAAGGTCATTGCTTAGAGTTGGAGTTGGACAGAGGATCGGATCGGAGCTAGGGAGCGGGATCGGATCGGAGTAGGCAAGCGAGTGGGATCGGATCGGAGCAGGCAAGCTGGAGCAGGAGGGACGAACCGAACCGCTGGAGGAAGATCACCTCGATCCGACCCGGAGCAGAGAGGAAGGTTTGAGCTGGAGATTCCGAACCGATCTGACTGCTTAGAGAAGAGTATTCCGATCCGAACCGAGGAGCTGATGACCACGGCCTGAAGCAAAGTAAAGTGAAGAAATGAAGACCGATCCGGAGAAGAAGGTGATGACCAAAACCCGAGATGCAAAGGAAGTCCAAATGAGGGGCTTTGACTTAGGATCCAGTTGGGAACCAATGAGTGAGCTCCGTGATTGGACTTTGCTGCGGGACGTTTGCAAAGGGGTTGTCGATGTCTGTAACTTTGAATTACTATGTGTGGGGAGTACGTGAACGGATTCAGGACCACAGTGGCCTAGGTACGACTAAAGGGCTATAGACCAATGAAGTGGGGTCGTTTGTAAAGATTTGGTCATGACTCCATGTGGTAAGCTTGGTAGTAGCAGTAGTTGTACAAGTTGAACTCCGTCACTACTTCGATGAGTCTAGTGATTGACAGTGGTGGACATCGTATGCTTTACGCACTGAGTGAGAGATGTGAGGATTGTTGTTATGGTTGACTTGTTTGCCTTCACTATGACATACACACCCCACCCCCGTATCTTTATACCATTTGTTTTGTGGCACCTTAGAGTATTGTACGGTATGTAGTGTTAACTCTTTGGTTGCAGGTCCAGGTTCAGGTATGGTTTAGTATACCTGTTATTGTTCTGTTTAGATGCTTATCGCTCATACCAGACTTTTTGTCTGACCCAGAGTTTTATGTCTCTTCTTATTACTCTGGGTGCTCTCACGAGCAGACTAGAGACAGGTTAGCTGGGTATGCACGGGTAGCTGATCCGGAGACGAGCAGGAGGCTTCTACGTATGATATATATAGTATTCTCCCTGTGTTGTTGAAGATCACTGCTTGGGCATTAGTAGTGCATCTTCTACTTTAGCTTTCTTTTGTTTTAGAGATAGTAAATTTGAAAAGTTGTAATAAGATGTATTTGGATTTCCGCTGCTATGTTGGTTTAGTTTTCAGCTTATGCTCTGTCTCGCCTGTTTTATGTCAAGATTATGTTATTATTATATTTTGTTTCATGCGCTGTGAGACATTCTACAGGTTCCTTGTTAGTTCATTCTCTTCTTTCCTTTCTTTGGCGACCGTTTCGTGCTAGCTGGGCATGTGTACAGCGCACTTACGGAGGAAATGCTGGCTGGTGCGGGGCGGGCCGTCACACTTGGTATCAGAGCTCTAGGTTGTGTAGTTAACCTAGGGAAGTTATCGGGGAGAGATAGTATATGTATATGAGAGCGTGTATTTGTGATTATTTTGATTTTTAAAAGCTATATATATACTATTAGTATAGCTAAGGATGAAGTCACACTGCACTAGCACCACTATGGAGATGGTTAATCGTTTTCTCTTTACAGACTGAACGATGAGCCGATACGCAAGAGGTGCCGGTAGAGGAGCCAATAATGGGAATGTTGCTGACATGAGGACAATGTTTACTGACCTGATGAGGGAGATGCTTAGGGATGTACAGAGGGCAGCTCCCAATGCTGGTAATGGTGGTGGCCCAATAGTGCAGGCGCCTAGGGCTGATTTCGCTAAGCTGAATAAGGATTATACTAGTCTTGGTGGGAAGCCGTTCCACGGAATGGAGTCGGCCACGGATGTTCAGGATTGGCTGGATAGCTGCGAGCGTATCTTCGAAGACTTGGGTATCGAGGATGCGATGAAGAGAAGGCTAGCATCCCGTCAGCTGCAAGGACGGGCAATGAATTGGTGGAATGCTATAAAGGCAGCTACCCCAGAGGATCAGATTACTTGGGATCAGTTTAAGGTTCGCTTTAGCGATAAGTTCATTCCAGCTGCTCAGAAGTCAGTGTTGTTTAAGAAATTCTTGGAACTCAAGCAGAATGGCAGAGCTGTCTCGGAGTATATTGTCGAATTTGACACTTTGTCGAAATATGGGTTATCCCTAATAGATACTGCCGAGAAGAAGAACGAGAAGTTCATAACTGGTTTGGATGGATACTTGGGGGAAAGGCTTATTAACCATATCGATGAGACGTTTGAATCGATTGTGGGGAAAGCATTGAGGTCAAGAGTCTTTACCCTAAGCCGAAGACTGAGGCTGCATCTGCAGAAGAACCGAAACCGCAAGCAAGCGGTGGAGGCAAGAATGGTTCTCAGAATAAGAGAAAGCAGAATCAGACCAAGGATGGCCAGAAGAAAAAGAATAAGCAAGATGTTGAGTGCTTCAGCTGTGGTAAGAAGGGCCATTATGCTAGTAATTGTCGGGCCAAACCAGCAGATAGGAAGTGCTTCAACTGTGGCCAAGTGGGACATCACAAGGACAAGTGTCCGCAACCCCCTAAGCAAAAGTAGATGGTGAAAGTATATGCCCTTAATGTTATTCCTTCTTCGTCGAATGCCCCAACCGCGGCGGAGAAGGGAAAGAATGTCGTCATCCAAGGTATGTTTTCTGTTTATGATGTTCTTGTTAGAGTTTTGTTTGATACCGGAGCTTCCAGTTCTTTCATATCTTGTGACCTGGTAGATAGGTTGGGATTGGAGCCCGAGATTGTCGATAGACCTTTAGTAGTGACGAACCCGATTGGTGGTTCGACTAACCTTAACATGATTTGTCGTAATGTGGTCTTATCGAGTCATGGATGCATATTTGTTTGTGATTGCTTTGTTTTGGGCTTTACTGGGTTTGGCATTATTTTGGGAGTCGGTTGGCTCCAAAGATACGGGGTGGTGGTAGACTGTGAGGGCTTTTTGGTGACAGCTAGAGCGGATGATGGGCGGAGGGTAGTGTTTGGTTGTCTACCCGGTGACGGGGTAATGGCTAGTTTTGTAAATTCCCTCGACATCCCGCATAGTGAGTTGTCAGGTTTGCCCGTGGTTGACCAGTATCCGGACGTTTTCGAAGAAGTGACCGGGCTTCCACCACACCGAGAGATAGAGTTTCGCATTGATTTAGTGAAAGATGCCAGACCTATAGTGATGCCACTTCGTCGTATGGCACCAAGGGAGCAGCGAGAGCTCGAGGTGCAAGTCAGCGATCTTTTGAAGAAGGGATTTATCAGAAGGAGTGTTTCTGAATGGGGAGCACTAGTTGTGTTTGCTACCAAGGCGGATGGTTCCCTTCGTTTGTGTGTAGACTACCGCGAGTTGAATAAAGTGACGAGGAAGAACAAGTTTCCTCTACCGCGGATAGATGATTTGTTTGATCAGTTGAGTGGCACGAGAGTATTCTCTCAGTTGGATCTCGCGATAGGTTTTCATCAGCTTAGAGTGGAAGCTGAGAGTATAGCTAAAACGGCATTTCGGACGCCGTCGGGATTTTATGAGTGGTTGGTCATGCCATTCGGGCTGACCAATGCCCCGACATATTTTGTGGATCTTATGAATAGGGTATTCAAAGATCAGTTGAATAAGTTTGTCCTTGTGTTCGTGGATGATATTTTGGTCTACTCGAGGACAGAGGAAGAACATAAGGAACATTTGAGGATAGTGATGGAGGTGTTGAGAAAACACCAATTGAAAGCAAAGTTTTCTAAGTGTCACTTCTGGAGGAGGGAAGTGAGAATCTTGGGCCATGTTGTTTCAGAGAATGGTATTATCGTGGATCCTGCGAAGGTGGCTACGGTACAAGATTGGTCTACGCCCAAGAATGCAACGGACATAAGAAGTTTCTTGGGATTAGCTGGATATTATCGTAAGTTAATCCAAAATTTCTCCAAGATAGCAGCACCGTTGACTCAGTTGACCAAGAAAAATCAAGCTTTTGTCTGGGACGAGAGGTGTGAGAATGCATTCAAAAGTCTAAAAGAAAAGTTGACGCGTGCGCCAGTGCTAGTCATTCCTAAAGGGAATGAAGAAATGACGGTATACACGGATGCTTGTGGTACCAGACTAGGTGTTGTATTGATGCAAGGAGGTAGGGTTGTAGCTTATGTTAGTCGGCAACTAAAGCCACATGAGAAAAGGTACGCTACCCATGATTTGGAACTAGCAGCGATCGTGTTTGCGCTGAAGATGTGGAGGCATTATCTCTTGGGAGAGAGATTTGAGTTGTTTACCGATCATAAATCGTTAAAGTATCTCTTCTCTCAGAAAGATCTAAATCTCCGTCAGCAGAGATGGTTAGAGTTCTTAGCTTCGTATGATTTTGATATCGCATATACACCTGGGAAAGGCAATGTGGTAGCCGATTCCTTGAGTAGGAGACATGCCAGTTTAGGGACTATGTTTCTAGAATGGAAGCAACTGGAGTATATCGCAGGGTTTGATTTCAGACCAAAGTGCGAATTGGATCCAGAAATGCTAGCTAGTTTGGCGATCAGACCCACTTTGATAGAGCGGATTGGTTCCAGCCAGAGGGACGATCCTAATCTATTGGAAATCATCTCCAAGTTAGAGATGAATATCGACGGTGAGGGGATGAATTTGTATGGTCTTGATCGAGATGGATGGCTTAGAAAGAATAGAAGACTAGTTGTACCCAACGTGAATGGTTTGAGAGATGAAGTGCTAGAGAATGTCATCACTCAAAACGGACTATACACCCCGGTGGTAACAAGATGTACCGAGACATGAAGCAGACCTACTACTGGGAAGGGATGAAAAGAGACATTGGGAAGTTTATATCCAAATGCATGAATTGCCAGCTAGTTAAAGCTGAGCAAAAGAAGCCTAGTGGTTTGCTACAACCATTAGAAATTCCAGAATGGAAGTGGGAACAAGTCTCAATGGATTTCATTGATGGGTTACCAAGGACTAGATCGGGCCATGATAGCATTTGGGTGATTGTGGACCGATTGACTAAGAGTGCGAGGTTTATACCCGTCAAGTCAAACAGGACGGCAGCTAAACTAGCGGAACTGTATGTAAAGTGGGTGGTGAGATTTCATGGAATACCCAAAGGCATTGTGAGTGACCGAGATCCGTTGTTCACTAGTGGATTTTGGAAAAGCTTACAAGAGGCGTTAGGATCAGAATTACATCTCAGTACCGCGTATCATCCTCAAACCGACGGTCAAATAGAAAGGGTGAATCGTATATTAGAAGACCTCTTGAGAGCCTGTGTATTGGATTTTGGTGGATCATGGGATGACCATTTGCATCTAGTAGAGTTTGCATATAATAATAGTTAACAATCCAGTATTGGCATGGCTCCATTTGAAGCTTTGTACGGAAGACCGTGCAACTCACCGTCATGTTGGTTAGAAACTGGTGAGAAGTTTGTGCTTGGACCCGATGTGATAAGAGAAACTTCAGACAAGATCAAAATCATTCGACAGCGAATGAAGGCTGCCCAAGATAGGCAGAAAAGTTATGCTGATAAGAGGAGAAGAGAATTAAAGTTCTCCATTGGCGACTTGGTGTTTGTCAAGATTTCTCCGTTAAAGAGCGTAATACGATTTGGCAGGAGAGGCAGTTAGCACCAAGATTCGTTGGTCCATTCCCAGTTCTCGAGCAAATTGGGAATTTGGCATATAAAGTTGAATTACCAAACAAGATGGCAGGAGTTCACAACGTATTTCATGTTTCCCAGTTAAGGAAATTCGTGCACGACCCAGATGTGACTATTTCACCTGATCAGTTGGATGATGTCGAAGTTGAACCCGAGGCGATTGGGAACCGCAAGCCTATGCGTATTGTTGGGAACGATACGAAGCAACTTCGAAGGAAAGCGGTGAATCTAGTCATAGTTCAGTGGGGCGAGAATGAGAATGACTGTACTTGGGAGACAGAGGAGAGCATTAGGAAGACGTATCCAGAACTCTTTGCCTGGTAAGATTTCAGTTTCGATTTAGTTTTCCGCATGCTAGGATAGACTTGTTTTGCATGTTTGATTGTTGCATATGACTGGTAGGCATGCGGGATCCTTTGTATGTTTTGGGTTAAGGAATTTCGGGGACGAAATTTCTTAAGGGGGGGATAGTGTAACGACCCGCATTCTACGCATCATAGGATCGTAGAACATTTATTTCTTTCACATACGAAGTCGTATGGTCATGTAACTTTGGGAGACGATTATTGGAGTCATTTCCCATGTTCATGATTTTTGCCAATTTTTAAATGACCATTTTGCCCCTAGCTAATCTTGTTTTGGCCATAACTTTTGACTGGAATGGAGTTTTGACCTGAAACCACTTCCATTGGCTCCGGATGATGGTTTACAATTCCGTAAAGTGGTCACATTAGCCAAACGGACTCACCGTTTGGGAGATATGGCTGAAACAAGTTTTCAGATGGTGAAAAACAGCTTAACCGGGCCTAATTTGGGTGATTAGTGAGTGGGCCCATAACCTATTTCGGGATTAGGGTTATGGGGAGGCTGATAGGGTTAGGAAATCCAGTTTCTATCATTTTCTAGCCGCCACTCTTTGTTCCTTCAAGTTTAGCCATGGCCTCCACTTTCTAAAACACCCCAAATCACCTTCTAATCGCTAATTAAGCCAAATCAACATCAAATTAAGGGGGAATAGCACCAAAGCAAGGTTAGAGCTGTTGTGTTACATTGGGAACAGCGCCAAACAGAGAATCATTTCAGTTTTAAGGTTTTATTTGTGGCTAAGGTGAGTGATTTGCATAGTTTTGCACTAATTACGGTTAATTAAGGGTAATTAGTGAAGATAAGCGAATTTATACATTAATAAATTCTGGAAAAATGTTTAGAAATTCTTAAATAATGTTTTAGACCTCTGTTAGAAATTTGGTTTAATTTGATTAAGTTTTGCTAATCATATCATTAGTTTTGCCTAAACAAGCTTAAGGAAAAATACGGGATTTTAGGCATGTTTGATCCATTTCACATGTTAAGATTGTTGTTTTGGTGTTTAAGGTCACTTCTATTTGTTGCTATGACTGTTTGGAATGATTTGTGGTTGTTTAGAAAAGTTAGATTGGTCGAAAACGTCGTCGAATGGCGTAAACAAGTCGCTGGAAAAAGTTGTAGAAAATTGTGCAGGGTTTCGGATCGGATCGGGTTAGGGGGTCGGATCGGATAGGAGAGCTGGGCAAGGAATCCGAACCGAACTGAAGTCTGGCACAAAGGAAGTCTAGCAAGAAGGAAGGTCATTGCTTAGAGTTGGAGTTGGACAAAGGATCGGATCGGAGCTAGGGAGCGGGATCGGATTGGAGTAGGCAAGCGAGTGGGATCGGATCGGAGCAGGCAAGCTGGAGCAGGAGGGACGAACCGAACCGCTGGAGGAAGATCACCTCGATCCGACCCGGAGCAGAGAGGAAGGTTTGAGCTGGAGATTCCGAACCGATCTGACTGCTTAGAGAAGAGTATTCCGATCCGAACCGAGGAGCTGATGACCACGGCCTGAAGCAAAGTAAAGTGAAGAAATGAAGACCGATCCGGAGTAGAAGGTGATGACCAAAACCCGAGATGCAAAGGAAGTCCAAATGAGGGGCTTTGACTCAGGATCCAGTTGGGAACCATTGAGTGAGCTCTGTGATTGGACTTTGTTGCGGGACGTGTGCAAAGGGGTTGTCGATGTCTGTAACTTTTAATCACTATGTGTGGGGAGTACGTGAACGGATTCAGGGCCACAGTGTCCTAGGTACGACTAAAGGGCTATAGACCAATGAAGTGGGGTCGTTTGTAAAGATTTGGTCATGACTCCATGTGGTAAGCTTGGTAGTAGCAGTAGTTGTACAAGTTGAACTCCGTCACTACTTCGATGAGTCTAGTGATTGACAGTGGTGGACATCGTATGCTTTACGCACTGAGTGAGAGATGTGAGGATGGTTGTTATGGTTGACTTGTTTGCCTTCACTATGACATGCACACCCCACCCCCGTATCTTTATACCATTTGTTTTGTGGCACCTTAGAGTATTGTACGGTATGTAGTGTTAACTCTTTGGTTGCAGGTCCTGGTTCAGGTATGGTTTAGTATACCTGTTATTGTTCTGTTTAGATGCTTATCGCTCATACCAGACTTTTTGTCTGACCCAGAGTTTTATGTCTCTTCTTATTACTCTGGGTGCTCCCACGAGCAGACTAGAGACAGGTTAGCTGGGTATGCACGGGTAGCTGATCCGGAGACGAGCAGGAGGCTTCTACGTATGATATATATAGTATTCTCCCTGTGTTGTTGAAGATCACTGCTTGGGCATTAGTAGTGCATCTTCTACTTTAGCTTTCTTTTGTTTTAGAGACAGTAAATTTGAAAAGTTGTAATAAGCTGTATTTGGATTTTCGCTGCTATGTTGGTTTAGTTTTCAGCTTATGCTCTGTCACGCCTGTTTTATGTCAAGATTATGTTATTATTATATTTTGTTTCATGCGCTGTGAGACATTCTACAGGTTCCTTGTTAGTTCATTCTCTTCTTTCCTTTCTTTGGCGACCGTTTCGTGCTAGCTGGGCATGTGTACAGCGCACTTACGAAGGAAATGTCGGCTGGTGCGGGGCGGGCCGTCACAGAAGCTCACATCATTCACCTTTCGACTAATGAGTACTCATTTAAAATCATCTCATATTTATTTTTTATAGCGCTGAATCCTTTGCTTGTCGATCTAAGAGTTTCTTTAGAAATATAATAAATTTTTTCACACTCCAGTGTAGGATAATACTTAGGCAAATTCTATTTCAACCCAGCCAATTGCTGAGTAACCCCCAAAGTACATTAAAATCGAGTAAACCCATCATTTTGCTGAGTAGCCCCCCTTTTTATCTCAAAAAATCCAATAATACCCTTCCTCATAGTGTCCCTACGTGGTTTTATAGTGAACCTCGTAGGTCCATTGCGTGGTAAGTAATGATACCACGTAGAGCCTCTACGTGGTATCATTAGTTACCACCCTACGAGGTTTGCTACATAACCACGTAGAGACACTACGAGGTAGACTGAAAACTGGAAAAAAAATATAACTGAAAAGGGGCAGTTTCGTCCTTTAATTTTTTTATAAAACTGGGGGGCTACTCAACAAATTGCTGGGTTGAAATAGAATTTGGCTAATACTTATTTGCAGCTTTGTTAAACATTGCCGCTTGGACTTAGACACCCTATTATTATTATTATTTTAATAAACAATATTGTAATAACATTTTAATAATCGTACTGCAAGAGAAAATACAATTGAAAGGACTAAGCTAAGAAAATTACATCTTCATCGGTGAAATCTACGCTAAACACGCATCCTTCCCCTCTAATATTTTTGTAAGATCTCAAATTGCCTTTGTTTGTTACTCGAACTTTGAACCTCCAATTGCGTTTGTATGGATTCACTAATGCAACATGAGTAATATTTTTGGATATATCCATTTGACTGATAGAGTTGACGTAAATCCTAATCATACACAAATTATCATATTTTGACTTTTATGTAAAGCGAAAACAAATGAAAATAGATCATAATCACGTGCTAGTATAAAAATGAAACTAAAAATATGAACTATTAGGGAAATTTCGCCTTTGCGGAAGCAACCGGGATCTTATTCACCCAAATACTTAAAGATGATTTCTATGAAAAACAACACATATATGAAATCACACGCGCAAACAAGATATTCCACCAAACCACCCTCTTTATTGATTCAACAATAAAAATTTTGTTTACATACAATGGATCTACAACCAAAAATAAACAAAATTACAAAAACTAATAACCTTATTGAGATAGGGAAAGAATTCTAGATGACTACAACTCTTGTTGGAAAGGAGAACAATGAAAAACGATGACAAACCCTTGAATAATCTGGAGGCACCAATAGGAATAACTTCTCTCAGCCCTCAATTCATAATCTTCCTCTTCAGGGCATAAGCCCTGGAGGCACACAGCCTCTCAACTCTATTCGGTCATCCCTGATCCAATCCTGAAAGCTGATATTATAGGAGAATAGAAGGTCTAGGCAAATATCCAATTTGCCCCTAAAAAATATACCCAGAATATAATCATCCATTTCTTATATCTTCTATAATAAAATCAATCAATCAAATCAATTAATTAATCAATTAATCAATCAACCAACCAATCAAATCAATTAATTAATTAATCAATCAAATCAATCAATTATTTAATCAAATCAATTAATTGATCACATGCTCTTCATTAACGTATGTGATTTCATGTCACAAATCACAACATGAACAAGCACAAGTAAATAGATATCGCAAATTTCAAAGCAAGTAGTTGTTAATATATTTAGAAAAATGCTCGAACTATGATGGTTTTGGGACAAAGTAAACAACTTGAGTTTTTCTTGTGCAGTAAAGAGGGTCTTGTCTTAATATTTGACTTGGGAATGACCGAGCATGGTACTGAATAAAATCTTCAAACTAACCATATGGTGTTAGAAGACTGAAACTGCATGATAACAAGCATGACGTGGAATGTTACAAAATGTTGGCATACACTGAATGTTCGTAAACATGTCTCAAAGCATGAAACTATAAAAGAAATAAATTCAACTATTAGTCTTAAAGCATTTGCGCAGTTTGCTATTTTCCAAAATCGATTAAATTAGTATACTTAAAAGCCAAACATGATTAAAACTCATTGGCAAGCTTGAAATTAAATACGAATAGAATCTTCTAATTTACATGAGGTTATTCACTCAAACCATAACCATGATATTTATATACTCGAATTTTGAAAACCATGTATAAAATATGTAGCCATAACAAGAACCCAAAAGACATATAACCTGATCTCAAGATCAATTCCAACAAATCATGGCAGCTATATCGTATACAAATTTGATATATAAGCACCTATTTGCTTTGTAAAATTATAACTCACTGACAAGCAAATAACACAGAATATGGCACCAAAGTGAATACAACCTTAATTTCCTGAGAAACGTGTTTTGTTTGTAGAGCCAAAAACAAAATAAGAAAAGAAACAAAATAAGACAAATAAAATTGACAAATCATGGAAAAAAGGCTGTTGGCATTGCTTAATTTTTTAGGCCTCCATTTGTCCATTTTCCACAGAACTATTGTATTTTTTCAGCTAAATTTGCACACAAGGAAAAATAATACACATTCATGCAACTGCTGGAGGAAAAAAAGTAAAATATATAGCCACAACAAGAACCCAAAAGACATATAAGGTGATCTTAGGATCAATTCCAGTAAATTTTGGCATCCATATCTTATGCAAATTTGATATATATATATATATATATATATATATATATATATATATATATGCACCTGTTTGCTTTGTAGATGATGTTAGGATTGCCTCGCAAGTTGTTAAGATAGGAATAATAGTTTGAACAAATAGTCATCATGGAATAAATTGAAGAAGTGTAGTACAAATATGAGTTGGTAGGCATGTAACGTCAGAGATTTTTTTTGTTACAAGGATGTGCGTGCCAACTCATATTTGTGCGCCCTATTCAGGAAGGTAGCGTGGCTTTGTTCTGACTGTCTTACATAACAGTGGTATCGAAGCCGAAGGTTACGGACTGGGTCATGCAGGCAAAGCGGTGTTATCAAGATATACTCGCAGGATGCGAGTCAAGTGGGAGACTGTTAGGATTGTCTCGCATGTTGTTACGGTAGGAATGACAGTTTGAACAAATAGTCCCACATCACGGAATAAATTGAAGAAGTGTAGTACAAATTTGAGTTGGTAGGCATGTAACATCAGGGATTCCTTTTGTTACAAGAATGTGTGTACCAACTCATATGCGTGCGCCATATGCACGAAGGTAATGGGTTTTGTTCCGATCGTCATTATATAACAGTGGTATCAGAGCCGAAGGTTACGGATTGGGCCATGCAGGCAAGGCAGAGCTCTCAAAAGATACTAGTAGCATGCGAGTCAAGGAGGAGACTGTTAGGATTGTTTCGCATGTTGTTAAGGAAGGAATAATGGTTTGAATATAAAGTTCCACATCACGGAATAAACTGAAAGAGTTGTGTATAAATATGAGTTGATAGACACATAACATCAGGGATTCCTTTCGTTATAAGGATGTATGTGCCAACTTATACGTGTGCCCTATGTTGGAAGGAAGGGGGCTTTGTTTCGATCGTCGTTACATAACAGTTGACACTGACAAGTTTGAAATTAAATATTAACAGAATCTTCTAAGTTTCATGAGGTTATTCACTCGAACCTTACCCATGATATTTATCTATTCGAATTTTTAAACCAAGTATAATTATATGCCTGAAATTTGTCTATTTAAATATTCGAAACATACGTGAAATCCATGTAAATTTATATCAAGATATTTATATATTTGAACCATGCCCATGATATCGATTTAGTAAAGAAAAAAGCAATGTAAACAATTTACCTGGATTCAAAAAAAATTCAAAGTAGTTAGAAGAATGAAAGGAAGAAAGGGGAGCATTGTGTGGTTGATTAAAAAAAGAGAGAAGCCTCAGTATTTATAGATGATATATTATAGGATCTTAGCAGATATATTGACTAAGAAATATCAAGACCTGATATTGAAGGAGAATAATATTAGCGCATATTCAAATATGAAGAGGTCTGGGTAAAAAATGAGATGACTCAGTATTCAAGGATCAACATTGAATGAAGTTTAGAAAAAAAAGTGTGTATTTTCTTGGATTCCGCAAATATGAACCAGTCATGGTTGACTGAAGTGATTCGCTGCCTGTAGTACAACCAGCATGCATAATAGATGGGTCTAGTGACATACTATAGTAATGGCCATGCAGTAAACATCAACTATGTACTATCAATTGAAACTTGTACATTATTACATTTGAATTTAGGAGAAATATTATATTATGGTTATATTTTCTTTCAGGGTCTAGTGGGCGTACGACTTATTCTAGGTTTTATGAAATTTGCAAGCCCAACAAAGGAGATATGTTGTTTGTATTGTTAATTTCCATATTCAAGCCTTGTATTGTTAATTTTAGCTTGCAATTAAAGAAAACACCACTTTCATTTGAACAAGTAACGGTGATGCTAAGTTTTGTCATCTAACTACATATTTAAGAATTGTTTGAATTCTTTAATGACATAATATTGTCTTTGCTATTTATTATGTAGACATGAATCAAAGTTACATAAACAATGGGAAACATTAGTACAGGTCTATACCGATTGTTGCTATGTTTGTTTCATGCTCCAGGCATGCTAATAATTGAACTTCCCATCAAAGAGAACAAAATTTAGCACTGCTTCAACCACACGAATATTTAAATTTTAAGAATTTTTTAAGTTATTAATTAAATCAGCTTTATAAATTCTGGAGCATAAATATTCTCAATATTAAGTATTCTTACGTAGGAAGTACTCAGGAATTCAGCAAGAGCTGGTGCAATAGAGCTCCCAAGCTCATTACCCATGTATGCGTTAAGCATACAACAACAATAGAAAATAAAATCAGAAACTTGTCATCCGACATACACAGTGCTTAGCTACTTGCATCCAGACTCGTAGTTATCATCAAACATTTTAAAAAAAAAACATACTTCTAACTCTTACTAATATTTAAAATTAGATTAAACTATGAAATTTAGGAACTTGAAAAAATCTCCAACATTATCAACTCTAGACACAACTCGGGAACTTGGTTAATTATCAATCAACTATAAAACATTATTTTGGCAAAATAACTGGAAATCACTACATGGACCATCGGTTCCTTATTAGCAATAAGAAAAACACATCTACTATGATAAGTAAGAAGAAAAGAGGGGAAAATACATTTGCACTACATAAGTAATCTACCTCACTCTGACCTCTCTCTTCATCTGTAATAACTAATTACCCAACATTTTGTTAAATTTCTGGTTCATCTTAATTGCGCTTTAGTTGTAATCTACAATTGGACATAAAGCAAACCATTTCTCAAGTTTCTCCTCCTTTTGCTGACCCATTTGCAAATATGACTCCTTCAGTGCTCGCACTTATTCCTCACATGATGTTAGCTTTCTTATTAGGCAGCTTCTCTCCTCTACAAAATTTGCCTCAAACTCCTCACAAAATTTATCAGCCTTCCCCGTTACACTGATCATCTCTTTCTCTACCAATCCATGATCCTTCTTTCTGCTTTATGTTACGAAAATTATGTAGCTCATTTCTTTCTTTAAGCTATGCTGCTCATTTCTCAAATCTCTTATGTCCACTTCTTTGTCTGGTAACTTCATGCTAGCAGTGTTTATTTCTATCTCACTACATCTGCACAATGCCTTTAACTCGTCTAACTTTAGAGGCGAACTCTTGTATTGCAGCTTTACATTTTCGATTTTTGATTTTAACTTCTCATTTTACAATTATAAGCTTTCAATTTTCTGAGTTTAGTATAACGATGTACGAATCATTGGCTTCCAAGTTTTTCTCCTTCTCCTTTATACTTTTTGCGAGTAAAGCATTTAGCGAATTCAAATTAACATTTTCCATCTTTACGGACCTTACTTTAAGTTTATCCATTATGTCATTGTTATGCAAATTAATCATTAAAACTGGTTAGCAAACTAGCATTATAGTAACAATAAATAACATAATACCTAGTAAACAAGAAAAATTTAACTTTTAAATTTATCAGTTCTTCAACTCTTCTACCCATATATTAGGAAATCAGTTGGGGCTGCATAGCCTATCAAAATAGTGATAACCTCTCTTTAATTTTATGAATAAGCTTAAGCTCGTCAAGTGCAAACAAAAAAAACATCAGTATGACACAACAATGCAACGGTCTTAGGGAGTACTCTAACTCTTTATATTAACAACTTATTTCTAAATTAATTAATACGTATGTTACACAAGAGTATAAGAGTTGTATACAACAAGCTGCTTAACATCTTAGAAGTTGAAGCTATAGAAATTTTAAATTTTTATGAAGCAAACTTGCTTACCTAAGGGAATCAACCTACCATTTTTTCACATGCCAAGATGATAGCTAATAAGAATTATCTATCCATGCATAATGTAATTGATGAGAGAGGCCAACTTGTGTCAGATCCTAGCAAATTAAAAGAGAAGATAGTCAATTATTTCACTTATCTATACAACTAAATATTCAACTTGCCAACTTGCCTATAAATATGGAGGTCCCCTTATCAACAAACAAATTAAAAATTACATGTTAATGCACACACACATACGATATCTATGAAACGGTCATCAAAAAGGGAATATGGATTACATACAGAAAAGAAATTAGTATCCTTTATTGCCTAGAAAAAATAACACTCATCAGTACCAAGTAGTTCCAAACACAACACCAGTAATGAAAATTTCTTCTAACTTCCATCTGTCAGGCAATGAAGATGGTTTTACCCTGTCTTTGAAATTGTCATAATGGTGCCTGAAATATTTACAAACAAATAAACCTCGATATATTATGAGTATATGACTTAACATGAGAAGATAACAAATAGAAACAGGCCAGTTCACAATACCCGCCATCATTGAGGATGGCAATATTAAAGACCATGAAGGGTGAGAAGTCGAACTTCCAAATGAGTGCAATAAGGAGGAATCCAAGCTATAAGGAACTGGTGTTAGACAAGGGAATAACATACCTATATGATGAAGAGTTGAAGAGAAGGATACATTATTTTATTCATGAATCACAAATATATATAAAGTTACAAATACATGCAGTCAATCCTTATCATGATATATATTTTATTTCAATGGCATACCATATATGCAGAGATTGACATAGATTATGTCAATCCTTATCATGATATTTATTTTATTTCAATAGCATACCATATATGCAGAGATTGACATTGATTATGTCAATCCTTATCACGCACCCTCAAAACGGACGGCTAAGATGAAAGACCGATTTTGCTAACCAATGTTGTGAAGGAGGTACGTGGTAGTGGTTTGGTGAGGGCATCCGCAAGCTGCTCATTAATGGAGATGTAAGAGACCCTCAAATTTCCACTTCGCACATTTTCTCTAACAAAATGGTAATCCAATCCTAGATGCTTCATTTAGAACGAAAAACCGGATTAGCACTCACATATGTAGCTCTAGCATTATCACAATAGATAATTGGCATGAGACTGAGGTTATGACCAAGCTCCTTGAATAAATTTCCTACCCAAAGAATTTCAGGAGCAACATTTGCCACTGCCCTGTACTTAGCCGATGATCTAGCTCTTGTACGCTGCTTCTTTGACGTCCATGAGATAGGATTCTTACCCAAATAGACTATATATGTTGTTGTAGAAATGTAGTCGTCTTTGTCACGAGCCCAATCCGCATCGAAAAAACATGGAGAGTGAGAGGTGAATCTTTGTGTATAATTAAACCTATATTGGATGTACCACTTAGATACCGAAGAAGACGATGTAGAGATTGCATGTGTTCCTCAGTTGGACGCTGCATGTATTGAGCTAACTTTTTCACTGTGAATGCCACATCAGGCCTTGTAAGACTTAAATATTGTAAACTTCCTATCAAAGTACGATACTCAGTAGGATCGTTGAGAAGATTTCCATGTATAGTTAACAGAGGATGAGTTGCTAATGGTGTTGCAACTGGTTTTACATCGTCCATATTAGCTTTGCACAAAATATCAGCAATATACCTCTTTTGACTCAAGAAAATACCTTTTGGATGAGGCATTACTTCCACTCCCAGAAAGTAAGACAATTCTCCAAGGTCTTTGAGTGAGAAACGTGTCGTCAATTTTTTTTATAAAAGCTTCCACTGCATGGGTTGCATTACTTGTAATAATAGTATCATCCACATAAACCAACAATTAAATGATGTCACCATTTTTGTGCAATGTGAACAAGGATGAATCAGAGGCCGTATACTTGAAGCCCAACTCAATTAAATATTGTCGTAATTCTTTATACCAAGCTCTTGGAGCTTGTTTTAGCCCATACAGTGCCTTGTTTAATTTACATACATGTGTTGGCTGTATAGGATCTGTGTAGCCAGGAGGTTGAATGGTGTATACACCTTCAGTGAGCGTGCCCTGTAGAAAAGCATTGTTTATGTCAAATGGCGCAATGACCAACCTTGACTAACCGCAAGTGAGAGCACAAGCCGAACCATGGCGGATTTAACTACGGGGCTAAAAGTCTCACCGTAGTCAATGCCAACTCTCTGATTAAAACCTCTTGCAATATAGCGAGCCTTGTACTGAATAATGTAACCATCCTTATTCTTTTTAGTTTGAAAAATCCATTTGCATCCCACTACATTTTGTGACATAGATGAAGGTACAAGATCCCAAGTTCTGTATTTCACCAATGCATTAATCTCTTCATCCATAGCTTTACGCCAAACAGGGCTTGTGATATTTTTTGGGATCTCCATTTCATGGACCTCCGCATTTAATTCAATTTACTAATTGGTTTCCTAATGCCATGTTGAAGTATTGTGGTCATTTGAGGAGAATGTATATGATTGTTGGGTGTTGAATTTGTAGATGTGGATATATCGAGGTTTGACTGAGATGAAGTAGAG
This sequence comes from Allium sativum, assembly GCA_030737875.1. Taxonomy (NCBI): domain Eukaryota; kingdom Viridiplantae; phylum Streptophyta; class Magnoliopsida; order Asparagales; family Amaryllidaceae; genus Allium; species Allium sativum. Next base: position 607,105,752 of record CM060916.1, on the reverse strand, counting down.
GAAAGCTCAGCAGTGGTATTAGGAGGTTGAGATGAGTTTGTTGCAGACATAGGAGATGAAAAGGGTAAAGTGGGGAATGAGGTAGGAGGTGTGCTGGAAGGTGATTTAGTTGCAATGAATGAGAGGAGGAAGATTGAGTACTTGATAATATAGATAATGTGAGAGATGCCCATTATTCAACTAGGTCAGACAAGGAGGCAGTTGAATTTTTAAGTTTATAAAAAGGAAAAATGTTCTCTTTGAAGTGAACATGACGAGAAACATAAACACGATTAGTGTTCAATTCGATACAGTAATATGCACTTTGAGTAGGTGAATAATCAACAAAAATACATGGTTGAGATTTGAGTTCAAGTTTGTGAGAATTGTAGGGTTTAAGCCATTGGTAGCAAAGACATCCAAAACTTCGAAGCTTGGAATAATTAGGATATTGGCCGAATAATTTAAAGTAGGGTGACACATTGTTTAGAGTTGGCGTGGGAAGTCGGTTAATCAGGTAAACAGCTGCTGAGCAAGCATTTGTCAAATATTTAAGGGGCATTTTAGCATGAGTTAAGAGAGATGGAAATGTCTCAATAATGTGTCGATGTGACACTCCACGTCCGTTAATGTCACTCACTAAGGGAATGCATTAAGTTTTGTGGAGAGTTGTAGGTAAACAGACACAGAATAATTACAAGACATATATAAGTAAGATAGCAGCGGAAATTTCAAAATTTTTATTTCAGACATAAATCATAATCCCGTGGTTTACAATACCATAAGTCATAAAACCATTACAACAAAATAATTCTGTCTTGCATAATCAGAGTACATAGGAATTAAAAGAAAACATTATTCCCCAATAAAAAGAGTAAGCCATAGTAGAGACAAGAACTTGAGTCATACTTCAACAATAGCTCCTAGCAAAAAGATATCTGAATCCTGACTAAGCCTGGGTGTTTCCTCCCTGTGATCCTGGGGGAAGGGAAATGGAAGAAAGAAGGCAAAACAAACTAGGTCAGACATAAGTCTTGTGAGTCTAGTTACTTTTAGCCAGTAAATAAATAAAAGTAACATGATAGGCATATAAAGTGGATAAAAGAGGTCACTACATAAATGGCAGGTAAGATAAGGTAAGGTATATATATGCTTCACTAATAACTACTCTGCACTATTACTAGTATAACTGAAATGAAATGATCCCTTCCACTATAAGCTGGTAGGCTTTGGTCATACATCCAAGTAAAACCTAACCACTACCCTAATCGATCGGCTCCCTACTCTGTAGATATCCTGTGCTGGCCCCACAGTAGGGGGTATCACTTCCCTAAAGTGGCAACCCAAGATGTGCACAGGGATACCTACTGGTGTCACGGTCGTCTTATCCCCCTCTGCCCGGCCTATGGACGCACATGTCCCCGGTCGGTTTGCGCCGTCTACACCACCCGTCACATTTGGATCTCTTATAATCAATCAGTAAGCGTGCCCCTTCCCCGCCTAGTACAGAGTTCTCTACTCTGAAACTAACTACGGGTTACTGACTGAAATGAGTCCCACACAATATGATACAAGCTCTTCCCTTTGTCTTGTATCCCCACTAGGTTTTCCACTGACTATGTATACCCTAAAAGGGTGATCTTTAATTGCATAGCCCTATACTAGTTATGTATACCCTAAAGGGTGATCTTTAATTACATAACTCCCACACAATATGATACAAGCTCTCCCCTTTGTCTTATATCCCCACTAGGTTTTCCACTGACTATGTATACCCTAAAAGGGTGATCTTTAATTACATAGCCCTATACTAGTTATGTATACCCTAAAGGGTGATCTTTAATTACATAACTCCCACACAATATGATATAAGCTCTCCCCTTTGTCTTGTATCCCCACTAGGTTTTCCACTGACTATGTATACCCTAAAAGGGTGATCTTTAATTACATAGCCTTTATTATTTTATCTACCTGTTATGTATACCACTTAGGTGTCTTTAATTACATAACATGTATTGGGTTAAGTATGTGGGCCTATATATATATATATATATTACCCATCCCCTCTAACTTACTTAACCCTTCCTCACTACCCATCCAATTTTTACTTAACCCTAACTTAAGTCCATATTCATATTAAATTAGGTTAAGTAATCCATTTCTTTACCATGTCCAATTATGGTTATAATGGGCTAGACCTCCCACATTAGGCCTACAACGTGTGGATGCTGGATATGCCGGTAGGGTCCGGGCAGTCTTATTCCACAGTTGGGCCTAACCTCGTGTCTTAGCCTGATTTGTATTTGCGTACTTAGACCTCTTACATTAGGTTCAACATTAGTGGCTGCTGGATATGCCGGCCGGGTCCGAGCAGACTTCTGCCACTAATGTAACCTAACCTCGTGTCATAAGTACAATTAAAATTCTTAATTTTAATTACTAACATTCCATTTTAATTAATTTATCAATTAATTAATCATGTGTCAATACCTATTTTGCAAAAATAATTTGAATTACATATCATAAACGGTCATATTCAAATTATGTCATTTTTACCCAACTTTTCCTATGTCATTATAGGTAATTAATTCTACGTTTCCCCATTTGAATTATATGCTCATTTCATATAAATATTATATAAACTATGCCAATTACAAATTCCCTTTTATCCCTGTTCCTAACTAACGTATTCATACGTATTTTGGCGGCATCGAGGCTATAAAGTAGCCACGTCATAAAAAGGGAACATGATAAGGGTGACAGTTCAACATGTTTTGGCATAAATATTAACATAACTGACATAGTAACTAAGTGAATGGACATGTGATAATTATCATAATAAAGTGGACATCAAATTAATAACTTGTGTTTAGGAAAACATAATGAGATCTAGATTCAATATTAGGTGTCCAATTACCTAAATCTAGCATAGACAGGGTGGCATAATAACAAGTTTAGATTCACATGTCAAGTTTACCACATATACCAAGGTGTCATAATATAGCAAGTGAAAGGTGATTAACACCAAAATCTAGATCCAAGTAATGTCAAATTAATGGATGTACAATCATCCTAACATGGTTACAAATCAATGTTCATATAAACGTCTTATTGAATCACAATAATCAGATCTAGAAAGTTAGATCTGTATTAACAAGTTCACATGTACCACAATATAATTGTAATTCGAGATTCACATAGGAAACATAGTAGAATGTCCATATATTAGATCTAGGGAAAATAATATAGTATGCTTGCATATTGTAATAACCCGGAAATCTGAGCCAATTTAAAAAATTTATTTTGGCAATTTTGGTGAATTTTGAATACTTAAATTGAATTATTTTAAATAATAACGACAAGAAATTTATTTTGAATAGAATTAGAGCATATATATTTATTTGAATCGACGTTAGAATATAAATATTTATTTTTGATTATAAAAGGAACTGAAAATGGCGCGGTAGTTTGAAAATTCAATTTCAAAGTTCAAATGAATGTACATGATTCAAAATAAACCGGATTTTGGAGAAACCAAAAATATTAGAATCTAATTGAGAATATCTTTCCAACGAATCTGAAAAATTGAAATTTCATAGCGGGAATCAAAAGTTACGTCCAGTTGAAGATTCAGAATAGTCGCTATGGAATTTTGGGCTCTTAAAAATGGAAATTTTGCAAACGACCTCGGTTTTCGACGAAACCACTTTTGTTAGATCCGGGATGTCAAATTATTGCTAGGTTTCAAAATTCATAATTTTCTGAATCAATATGTGAGCATGGCGAAGTTAAATGTGTTTTAACAGTTTCAGTCAATTTCGATCGACCAGAAAATGGCCATTTTTCAAACGGTCTCGGAATTTGACGAAATTAGTTTTGTTAGAACCGTATCGTCAATACGAAGCTAGAAAATATTTTTCGGGAATTTTTGGAATCCGTATGTGACCCCAGTAAATTGAAATGTGCGTTCAATATATAGAGTTATATTTTGATTTTGATAAAAACTGATCAAAACGATCGAATCAGCTTACGATACATATCCCATTGTGTTCGGAATGGGGGGAATTAGCTATGGACGACAGTCGGTGGGTTCGATTTCAAGCTCGAAATAAAAAGTTGCTTTTTGAAATTAAATAATTAAATAAATAAATAAAAAAAAATTAAAACTTCTCTCTCTCCCCCTATACTCTCTCAGCCCCCCCTCCCGTTGACCGATTCAAACAAAAAAACAGAGGAGTGAGGAGCCGCGCTCCTCCCAGCAGCGCACCACCGCCAGAGTGAGGCCCCCCTTCTCCTCGTTCCCTATCTCCTTCCCTCTCCCTTCTTCTTCTCCACGGCCTCCAGCTCCCTCTTCCTCCCAATTCCGCCGCCAAAGCCCGCCGCCTCGCCTGCTGCGCCACCTCCCCCTTCACCTTGACCTCCTCCTTCAGTCGCCCCCTTCTTGATTTGAAACCGCGACCCCGAACCCCCTTCGCCCCCAAATCCCACCACGCCTCAGCCTAGCCCGCCGCTGCGTCTCTGACCGGACCCCCCCACTACCGTCGACTACTGCAGCTCCACCTCGACGCCCCTTCTCCGATAACACTGTGAGCTTACTGATTTTTGTTTTCATTTTATTTTACTTTATAAAAAAAATTGGGTTCTTTTAACTTTTTAAAGCTATGGTTTTTAATACCATAAAGCTAAGATTTTTATGAGATAAAAGATCAAATTTTTATGAGGTAAAAGATCGGATTTTTATACAGCTAATGAAATAAAAATACGATTTTTTTTTATGTGAAGATATGATTTCTATATTTTATAAATAATAAAAATATGATTTTTATATTATAGAAAGATTAAAAATATGATTGTTATATTATAAAAAGAATAAAAATATGATTTTTATATTATAGAGATAATAAAAATACGATTTTTATATTATATAGGTAGTAAAATTTAATCTTTATATATTTAGTAGCGCTATAAAAACACGATTTTTATTTATATAGTAGCAGTATAAAAATGTGATTTTTATTTGATTAACACTAGAATAAAAATACAATTTATATACATGAAGTAATATTATAAAAATGGGATTTTTATATGAGTGATGGTATAAAAATATGATTTTTTATATACTAGAGAATATAAAAATGTGATTTTTATGTATGTAGTGAACACGGAAGACGATAGTGACAAAAGGCGAGCACGGCGAAGGTTTCCTACATAAGAAGAGTCGCGGCGTTTGGTTTAGCTTCTCTGTGAGAATTCCTCACTTTTATTTATTTTCTAGTTGAAATATATATACTAGGATGCGGACGGTGCTTAGCAGCACCCGACACCCGTCGTCTACAGACCATGAATGACTTGTTTGTTTGATTGCTGTGTTGTGAAATTTGATTGTGTGATGTGGAATGAAATAAAATATTTTATCGTTATAAATATTTTATAGTTAAAAACATATTTTTTTAATGTGTATATAAAATAAACATTTATAAACAAATCGGACGATTTGTTTATGTACACCCATTTGATTGATATTGATTGGGACGATAAATTTTACACATCGCCCAACTGCACAAATAAAAATCCGTGTTTGTTAATTTGAAACCCCACACGGGTATTGGGATGATATTTGACATACACTAATCCCGATTGTTTAGTTGTATGTCAATCGATGGGTTGACAAACTGTGTAAGCGTTAATTATTTATATTTAATGCTTATGTAGTTGTGTGGTGCACTCTGGATGATGGTTGATGATTTATCGTTGCTATTACATACATGTGTTGTAGGGAAACCATATAATTAACGTTATATGGTAATTGATTGGGCCTCATTCCAATTTGTAAAATAAGGAATATTATAAAAGAAAAATTCATGTGTTGAATAGAATAAAAATTCATGTGTTGAATAGAATAAAAATTCATGTGTTGAATAGAATGAAAATTCATGTGTTGAATAAAATATATATTCATGTGTTGAATAAAAATATATATTCATGTGTTGAAGAAAATATTCATTTGTTGAATAGAATAACGAAGTTAATGAAATATATAAAGCCGTGTTGGTTAGCTTTGTGCCATTTTGACGCGAACGATATTTATATCGATTATATTCGTTTTTATAATGAATATAGAAAAGGAAGTGATTTCAAAATATAACGTTTTGAAAATATTATCATTAATAAATTATTGATATGGAATATTCAATTTTGATTAGAAATTGAATATGAAGTTAAAATCGTTTTGAAAACAAATTTAAAACGATTTATAAAATACGTTTTAAAAGGAAATCGACGAAATATATAATATATATATTATATATATATATAATGGCCTGAATAGAACGCACCGCGCTGCGGTAGTTCGCGAATTTCGACCGTTGACTTCGAATGGACGTTACGGGAGATCCGACCGTCGGATTCTCCTAAAACCGGAACCGTTGGGTTCGTATCGAAAAGAGATTTCTATCGAATATTAGAAATTAGGAATATAACGGTTGGATTTGGAATTATGTCCAAATCAAATTTGGAAAAGGTCGTCGTAAGTGCAGTTCGATGGCCGTTGATGGAAATCGAATGTACGTGCCTTGATAAAATTATTAAAAATAGTAATAATTGGTGTAAAATCATAAGAAATGATTTGGAAAGAATTGGGATGAAAATTTCCATATTTGAAAAGATAAAAATAGATTTTTATCGAAATGAACTAGTTTTGAACTAGAATTATAATTCCATTTATTTTTAAAATAAATAAAGCGGATTTGAAATGGTTTTGAAAGTAACCAGAAATTCCAATAATCGAATTGGAATGGATTTGAATCGAAATTGTCTTTGGAGTATTTCGATGTTGGATTTCGTGATTATACAGATATTGTTATGGAAATTTGAAAGATATATTTATATCGTTATTTCCAATACGATATTTGTTGGTCGTAGAATTTGATATTGAATATAAGCCGATATATTTTCTATTCAGAGCCTTGTATTTAATATCAAATGGGATTTGGGTTTGTCGTGAATGGTGTCTTCATTAACACGGTTCTTAAACCCAGTTGAGAAAAATATTAAATCTTTTTATTTAGATTTAATGAAGTGTACCAATTAAATGGTATTTAATTGGAATTGAATTTGAATTGATTTTTGGGTTTATCGTGAACGGTGTTTTAAATAACACTTGTTCTTTAACCCGATAATTAATGGAATGTGATTTGGGTTGTCGTGAATGGTATCTTTAATAATACCGTTCTTAGACCCAACGAAGTTAAGAAAATCAGAAACTAACTGGAGATTAGTTGAGTTGAATGGTTTCTTGGGTATTGATTTGATGTTGGTTCGGCCTTCGGGGTTATTACTTAGGGAATTGTTCACTTGCTAATTTACGGTTAAAGGCTTATGGAATGGAATGTGATTTTGGGTTTATAGTGAACCGTGTTTTAAGTGACATTGGTTCTTTAACCCAGTTAAAGACAGGATATGATTTCCCACGTTAAACAATCATTAATATGATAATTGGGAAGATTAAAACTAAGTGGAGTTTTAATGAATCTTTAATTAGATTGAAATGATCGAGAATGGAGTATCACCAGTTTTGCTCCAGGCGATAGTTAAATCTTTAATTAGATTTGAACGTGAAATGGTAATTGAATTTACTGATAACAGCGTGGTGTTAGATATGAAGTATTACCAGTTTTACTTCATGGGATGAATAGGTTGGGATTGGGATTGGGAAATTAAAACAAATGATTACTTCGGTAAGGTTCGTTAATCCCGACTAGTTTGGATTAACCATAATTTGGTTTGAATTGATATTCAAAAGAAGATTAAAGAATAAATTTAAGGAATTTATCTTTGATAAAATTAACGGGAACCTCTCCCTAAGAATGTGAAATTTAGCAACTAACTGAAGATTAGTTAAGATGAATGGTTTCCTGGGTATTGATCTGATGTTGGTTTCGGCCTTCGGGGTTAATATTTGGGGGATTGTTCTCTTACTAATTTACGGTTAGTGACTGGTGAATTGGAATGAGGTGTATGTTATGTTTATGTAACACTTGTTTATCATATATGCGAGTTATTCAGAAAGACCGGGTTTATCCCATTCTGAATAACTGATTCGACGATGTGTCGAGGATGAAGACGGTGGTTGAAGACCGGAGGTCTCCACATCGTTTGGGTGATTATTGATGATCTTGATTGGGCTGTACACCCAAGAGGAGGGAATTAGTTGGTGATCGTCCAGACGTACTTGGAGATCGATGGATATGCGAGGTACAAGGTGCCTCCGGTTTCATTCAGACCCAGAACGAACTTGTAAATGGACTGTGTGTCTGACATTGGATTTTATTCTATGTGGTTGATTTCTATTAAATATATATCTGTTTGGCGGCGGAGAATTTATTCTCTTGCTTAACGCCCTTCTCTGAGACATACGAGCTCAGGGGTTATATATTGATGGATATCAATCGCATGGAGTGAATTGCCTGTGTGGCATGCCTAAGTGGCAAATGATCAAGGCTTTTGTTGAAAAGCAGAGTCTTGTGGTTGATGATCAAAGCACGGCTTGTGTGGCATAGCTTTGTGTAACGTTGATTCGCGAGCCTCACACCCCGGTTGTGAACCAGAAACGGGAGAGGACCTCAGGGAGGGCATGCGTTTCCTTCTAGCTAAGGTGGTGTTAGTAACCTACCAGCCCTGACATTTTTATTATTTTCACCTGTGTGGTTGTTGCTGTTGCGAGGCGCCTCAGATATATCGGTGACTATGTGGAGCCGATGGAGTCATTAGGCTTATTTACGCCCCAAAGGGCGGGGAAATGCAGTGTTCAGGCATAATAATCCACATCGGTGGACCGGCCCTGACGATCCATGGGGCAGCTGCGGTTGTTCCTGAGGATCGGGCTAGAGAGTCTCGAAATTGGCAGAGGACTATCTTTTGCCTCGGTTCACAGATGGAAATCCAATTTCCAAATACGTGACTTTGCGGTTTTGATTGTAGAGCCTAGTATGGCGACATAGTGGTATGGGGCACTTATGCCGTCTATGATTGATACTTATGATTGAAATTGTTTTAACACTATACACTTATAGTAATAATAAAACATGAAATTTCACGTACCAAGCATTCTTGGCTATTATAAGGTAAAAACCCTATCCTCCGGCTTGCGTTGCATTGTGTGATGGGACCTGGGTCTTATAATAGCTTCATTTTTCCAAAAAGCATTGCGCTGTTTGTTTTATGCACTGGTATTCTTGGGAGGAAACCCATTCCGTGTTATACGGCGTGGTCCCTTGATATATCTGATTTAAAGTAAAGTTTTAAATAACCGTTTTAGTTCTCACACCAGTCACATGACTGACCTGGAGTTTATTGTTTTAACCTAAACTCTGGGTGCCCTTATTTTGACACGGGCAGCTAGTAGTTTTGGTTTTGCAGATTTATATTCACAGGATCCTGATTTACAGCTGGAACGATACTCGAAAAGCTTTGTATCCGTGTATTAATTTCAGTTGTGTTTTGTATTATTTTTCCGCTGCGATGTATTTAAATGTAATTTAAATCTCTGATATTTTCTGTATTATAATTATTCATACTCTGTATATTCTTGTATTCTGATGGAATTGTTGTAATAAACAATGAAATGTTCTTCGGTTTGCGTTCCGATGTGGCTTGTTCTCACTTCAACCCGGGCTTTCCTTTATGGGGAAGTTCAGACCGTTTTACATAAGTTCATGATTTACAGCATATACCCAATTCATAGTCTACCACAATTCACATTTATCTATTTAAACCTAAAAGTGACTAGCACTCACAGAAAAAGAATGGATCTTGAATTCCGGGATCTGATTTCTGAATTTGTTAAGCTTAACCCTTGATGTAGACTTTGATTTTTATCTTCTAGCTTGAATTTGATTTGTTATGGTGGAGGCTAGGTTAGTTTAGAATGCAGCAGCATATAGGGTCATGAATGAATTTAGTTTGGATTAGGATTTAGGTTTATGTGTGCTTATATAGATGTGTAGGATTAATTGGAGCCCTTAGATTAGTTTAGGATCAATCTAAACCATCCAATTCACAATGACACATCACCCAACCAATCATAGGATGCAACATATGCCCTAATCCATCAAAAATCGTCATTGACCAACAAAAATGCGTTATGTGTGCAACATGATGCGCAACAGCAGGGGTGTTGACACCCACATGTCATATATATATATATATATATATTTCTTTTTAATTATCTTTCCAATTAACCCTTTTCACATTAAACCGCTTTTTTAACTGCGTTCACACTAAGCCACTTTTTAGCCATTCCCCTAAAACAAAAATATGACGCTGGCGGGGATTGAACTCAGAACCTCTTGTATACAAGTCACATGTTCTAACCAAATGAGCTACTAAATCTTTTGTTTACAAACCTTAGAACAATGCTAAACATTATTCTTTTCCCATTCCTGCTTTTCATGTTTTGTTGCAATATTTAATTTAAAGATATCTTTTTCATCCTAAATCGGTTTTCTGCAAACCACAGGTCTAAATTGACTAGAAAATCGCCATGAATGCAATGACGATAATTTTGTGACCAAATTCCTGAAGCTCTTAAAATTTTCCTTTTTATTTCTATTTAATTGTTCGCATGCATTTCTTCACATTTCATGTATTGCATTTAATTTCATTTATTAATCTTTATCCATCATTTCACTGCATGAACTTATTACATGCAATTTTAGTGTCATTATTTAATTTTTCTCTTAAATATATTTATATATATATATATATACATATTTCTACATTTTTAATTTCATTAAAAATCCGGGGTGTTACATTCTACCCTACTTAAAGGATTTCGTCCCCGAAATCTCTGAGTTAAGAAGAATGTATTCTACCATCCGTCATCCATCTACTCATACATCATCCACAAGCATCCATTGTCCTTAAAAGATTTCTAATGCTCTCATGAATATATGCAGAGGTGTGTGTATATGTCCCAATACTAATGCGAAGATCAGGCGGTCTACTGATTCAGTTGACCTCCTTAATGCAATGTATGTTAGTGCCATGAATCCAACATGTATACAAATAATCCTATTATAGCATGTAAGTTCTATATGTGTGCACACTCATTCATCCAAATGCAACATCCATTTTCATCCTTGAGGAAAAAGAAAAATGCACACACATCCATATGCAGTATGAGAGTGATTGAGCAGATCTAGTGCCTAATGAGTGTGTATATGAATCCACAGACAACCACTAGCAAACACTTGCATCCACTTGCATCCATCAATCATAACATGTCTCAAACACATGTTTACATCCATGGGTTCCCTACCTAAAGGTCGAAGATTCGATCGATAGGACACATACGAATGATAAAAACAAGTACGAATAAAAAGCTTTGGAAAAAAAAGTTAAGAACATAGTCCTAAAAGGAAAGGGTATGAAGCGTGATCTTTATTTTCAGTCTCCCAAGTTGCATCCTCGCTGTCTTCTCTATTTTTACTTCCTTCCGCAAGTTTGTCTCCACTTCCTCGAACTCTATACATTATATCACCACTTGGATGAATAGTCATCTTAGAATGATGGGCTTCCTTAAGGACTGTCTTTAATAGGTTTCCCATCCTGATATGATTCACCTATCATACCTCCTCTCAAGTAGCTCCCCTACCTATCAAGTTCCCTATTTTATTTTAGGAGTCACATGTCGTACAGGCATTGCAACTGGTTTTGCATTATCCACCAAGTATATTCGAAAACCAATCTCGTGCCTTGGGGTAAACCCCGAACCTCATCAAAAACATCAGAATAACCTCGGACTACTCAAACAGATTGCAAATAATCGATAGATGCATCAAGAGACTCTAGGAAACTAAGCATGACAGACCCTTGTGGGTCACAAGAAATTTCGAGGGTCCTCCCATAACAAGTTAGAAGCTTAACGACCCTCCTCTCACCGCCCAGAATGACACCATATGTGGTAAGCCAACCGATCCTAAAATCAACCCCTAGCCCGTGAAACAAGATGTGTGTCGCACTCAAACTCGATGCCTAACGCAGATATTCTCATACCCTGACAAATCACGGATAAATGAGCCGAACCACCAATGGGGTTTGAGACAACAACGGGATCCACTACCATACTAGTAATTAAGTGCAGAGATTCAACTAGATATGAACGAATGCGAATGCGCCAGAATCGAAAAGAGTTCTAACCGGTTGATTGGAAAGAGAAATCAAAATCTTCCATGGAAAATTTCCAACCTCTATCTGGTGCACTAGCCACGAGAGCATTCGCTTGCACTCCAGAGGTTCCTGTCCTTTGACATTGTCTTGCTTCCTTGGTCACTCCCCCAGAATAGTGTCCAACCTCTCCATAAATGAAGCAAGCATTCTTCCTTTTCCTACAGTCCTTGGCCAAGTGACCCTCTCTCCCACAACTATGGCACTTCCCCTTATCCTTAGCCTTGTCATTTTTTTCTCCGCCCTTCTGTTGTTGTTGCTGTCCTTTCTTGGGCCATACCTTTTTCTCATCATTGGGATGTGCTCCTTAGCCCTAACTACCTTATACTCCTTTTTACCCACGTTTGTTTAACAAGCTAACAAGTCTTTCAAAAGTTTCCTCCATCGCACGGAAATCCTTACGAAGCTCGAGAAAATTAACCGCAGGTGAAACCACTACGGCTACGGATGGAGGTTAGGCACTTCATTGCCCTTCGACATGTGCTAAACATGCCTATGGCATCATGCCAGAATGGGGACACCTTTCGAGAAGAATCGGTTCCCCAGACAAAAAGGAATCAAGCGGAGAATCGAGAGATATTACATATGGCTTTGGGGAATATGTTTTTCAAAACAGACTTTTCTGTTTGAAAATGCTTTCTTTTAAAACCTTTCTGAAAATATTTTTCAAAAATATTTTTATCTAATCTGGTAACCTTCAGCTCTGGTACCAAATATGACACTCCACGTCCGTTAATGTCACTCGCTAAGGGAATGCATTAAATTTTGTGGAGCGTTGTAGGTAAACAAACACAGAATAATTACAAGACAGATATAAATAAGATAGTAGCGGAAATTTCAAAAATTTTATTTCAGACATAAATCGTAATCCCGTGGTTTACAATACCATAATTCATAAAACCATTACAACAAAATACTTCTATCTTGCATAATCAGAGTACATAGGAATTAAAAGAAAACATTATTCCCAAATAAAAAAAGTAAGCCATAGTAGAGACAAGAATTTGATCCATACTTCATCAATAGCTCCTAGCAAAAAGATATCTGAATCCTGACTAAGCTTGGGTGTTTCCTCCCCGCGAACCTTGGGGGGGGGGGGGGGGGGACGGAAGAAAGAAGGCGAAACAAACTAGGTCAAACATAAGTCTGGTGAGTCTAGTTACTTTTAGCCAGTAAATAAATAAAAGTAACATGATAGGCATATAAAGTGGATAAAAGAGGTCACTACATAAATGGAAGGTAAGACAAGGTAAAGTGTATATATGCTTCACTAATAACTACTCAGCACTATTACTAGTATAACTGAAATGAAATGATCCCTTTCGCTATAAGCAGGTAGGCTTAGGTCATACGTCCAAGTATACCCTAACCACTACCCTAATCGATTGGCTCCCTACTCTGTAGATATCCTGTGCTGGCCCCACAGTAGGGGGTATCACTTCCCTAAAGTGGCAACCCAAGATGTGCACAGGGATACCTATTGGTGTCACGGTCATCTTGTCCCCCTCTGCCCGGCCCATGCACGCAAATGTCCCCGGACGGTTTGTGCCGTCTGCACCACCCGCCGCGTTTTGGATCTCTTATAATCAATCAGTAAGCGTGCCCCTTCTCTGCCTAGTACAGAGTTCTCTACTCTGATACCAACTACGGGTTACTGACTGAAATGGGTCCCACACAATATGATACAAGCTCTCCCCTTTGTCTTGTATCCCCACTAGGTTTTCCACTGACTATGTATACCCTAAAAGTAATATCTTTAATTACATAGCCCTATACTAGTTATGTATACCCTAAAGTGTGATCTTTAATTACATAACTCCCACACAATATGGTACAAGCTCTCCCCTTTGTCTTGTATCCCCACTAGGTTTTCCACTGACTATGTATACCCTAAAAGGGTGATCTTTAATTACATAGCCCTATACTAGTTAAGTATACCCTAAAGGGTGATCTTTAATTACATAACTCCCACACTATATGATACAAGCTCTCCCCTTTGTCTTGTATCCCCACTAGGTTTTCCACTGACTATGTATACCCTAAAAGGGTGATCTTTAATTACATAGCCTTTATTATTTTATCTACCCGTTATGTATACCACTTAGGTGTCTTTAATTACATAACATGTATTGGGTTAAGTATGTGGGCCTATATATATATGTATATATATATATTACGCATCCCCTCAAACTTAGTTAACCCCTCTTCACTACCCATCCAATTATTACTTAACCCTAACTTAAGTCCATATTCATATTAAATTAGGTTAAGTAATCCATTTCTTTACCATGTCCAATTATGGTTATAATGGGCTAGGCCTCCCACATTAGGCCTACAACGTGTGGATGTTGGATACGCCGGTCGGGTCCGGGCAGTCTTATTCCACAGTTGGGCCTAACCTCGTGTCTTAGCCTGATTCGTATTTGCGTACTTAGACCTCCCACATTAGGTTCAACAGTAGTGGTTGCTGGATATGTCGGTCGAGTCCGGGCAGACTTCCACCACTAATGTAACCTAACCTCGCGTCATAAGTACAATTAAAAGTCTTAATTTTAATTACTAACATTCCATTTTTAATTAATTTACCAATTAATTAATCCTTTCCTTTTATAGGTGTTAATACCTATTTTGCAACAATAATTCGAATTACATATCCATAAATGGTCATATTCAAATTATGCCATTTTTACCCAACTTTTCCTATGTCATTATAGGTAATTAATTCTACGTTTCCCCATTTGAATTATATGCTCATTTCATATAAATATTATATAAACTATGCCAATTACAAATTCCCTTTTATCCCCGTTCTTAACTAACGTATTCACACGTATTTTGGCGGCATCGAGGCTATAAAGTAGTCTCGTCATAAAAAAAGGGAACATGATAAGGGTGACAGTTCAACATGTTTTGGCATAAATATTAGCATAATTGACATAGTAACTAAGTGAATGGACATGTGATAATTATCATAATAAAGTGGAAATCAAATTAATAACTTGTGTTTAGGCAAGCATAATGAGATCTAGATTCAATATTAGTTGTCCAATTACCTAAATCTTGCATAGGCAGGGTAGCATAATAACAAGTTTAGATTCACATGTTAAATTTACCACATATACCAAGGTGTCATAATATAGCAAGTGAAAGGTGATTAACACCAAAATCTAGATCCATGTAATGTCAAATTAATGGATGTACAATAATCCTAACATGGTTACAAATCAATGTTCATATAAACGTCATATCAAATCACCATAACCAGATCTAGAAAATTAGATCTGTATTAACAAGTTCACATGTACCACAATATAATTGCAATTCAAGATTCACATAGGAAACATAGTAGAATGTCCATATATTAGATCTAGAGAAAATGACATAGTATGCTTGCATAAGTTCATGATTTACAACATATACCCAATTCATAGTCTACCACAATTCACATTTATCTATTTAAACCCAAAAGTGATTAGCACTCGCAGAAAAAGAATGGATCTTGAATTATGAGATCTGATTTCTGAATTTGTTAAGCTTAACCCTTGATGTAGACTTTGATTGTAACGACCCGGGGTTTTTGCGATCCTGGTTATCGACATAGAACAACATATCGACTAACCAAGCGTCGTAAAATACCAAATAGTCCATAAGAGAAATTATAGGGTGAGAATAGATAAGATAGAAACTTAGAGTAAAAGAAGAAGAAGAACATACAACATCAGAGTAACACGAATCTCACAGCGGAACGAACAATATATAATAGATACATAACTTTGAAATAAAACCAGTATATGTATACAACACCATTTTCAGAGTACAACACTTACAACACAGCGGAAATAATTATAGCTATATAATCCTGAAGCCTCCTGCTCCAAGCTCTCCAAGTATATCTGTTAAATCCTGATTACTTGACCGCCCGTATAAAATTGGACACCCAAGAGTTTAGGGAAAACAAAACAAAATAAACTCCGGGTCAGTCATGGGACTGGTATGAGTAAAACAGTTTAAAACAGTTTGAGCCATTAACCGATATCTCATAAGACCATGCTGTATAACGGAACGGGTTTTTCCCTTATGAGAATCCAAAATAATCTTTATATCAAAACTCATTGATATTATAATAGTGTCTATCAACCACAATATAATAATCATTTAGCAGAAATGCTTTCATCTCACGTTCTACATATATAATATACAATCAAAACCGCGAGCGCTTATTGGATAATGGATTTCCAACTGTGACAAGGTATGGAACCAACTTTCGCTAGTGTACCTCTAGAAAGGAATATACTGGGTTTGTTAGCCTGCTTTGTGACCAGGCCGCCCAAAGCAAAGATCATGTTGACACACCTCTGGGTAAATGCTGTCTCATATGGAATCTATGGATAACATCGCTCTCTGGCATTGGAAGCATCGTCAGAAGACACAAGGCAGTTTGGTCAAAATCACAACATCAGTATAAACTGGCCCGAAACCCCTATAAAATGACCTCATTTGGATCTATTCACCTCATATACTCGTAGCCCTTTGAATTAGCTTCAGTTTGAGCTTTGGTTTGGCTCAATCGGACTTACGGTTTGAAAGTTACGCCCATTTCCGTGAACGGGTGTAAGCTGGCATATGACCGCGATCCGATCCGCCCTTACCTACGCGATCCGATCCGACCTTGCCTACGCGATCCGACCTATGACCGCGATCCGACCCATGACCGCGATCCGACCTTCGGACATGTTCACACGCAGCTTGTTTTGACCTATTCTCAAGGCTACTGGCTCTCCTATTTTTCTGGATCGCCTGCCACGTACCTCATCACGAACCAGTCCTCCCAGGAGCTTTCCTACAGCTATAAATACACCTTCGGAGGGCATTTTTAAGGGACTTTTGGCATCTCAACATCCATGGCAGCCACGGCCGACACTAATCTATGAACAACCACAATCTTCCTCAATAAAATCAATGAATTCAGAGAGAATTATTCATTGAATTCGACTGAGAGAGAGGCAATACTCGTTGTAATTGTAATCCATGAATGAAATGAGAAAATATGAAGTGGACGTAGGCTCGTTAACGCCGAACCACTATAAAAATCTCGTTGTCTTGCTTTTTTCTCTATTTTTCGATTATTTCTTTATATCCTATGCTCAAAATACGACAATTTGGGTGTTAGAGCCAAATTTTGGTCTAACATTTTGGTGCTTTCACTGAGAACCGAATTCTCAACCTATCGGATTGCTATTCTATTATTTGGATTTGAAAGTTCGAAGAAAACAGTCCGCGTTTCTACCATTTTTGAATATTTCGTTGATTTCAGAAAATCAGAGCTTCATACCTTCGAAAAAAAGCTAAGGGTTCACAAGATTCACGACCAAATGAGGATAATAAAGAAAATGTGCTGGAGCAGGTCGAGGGGCTCGCGGATCTCAGATCGCGGGGAGACCACGATCCGGTCTCAAGATGAACCCACGACCCGACCGAGCAAGGAAGTCGCGATCCGACTCGGTGATACTTCCACGACCCGACCTGGAGCAATTGTTGTGAACATATCCACGAACTGGAGAAGACCACGAACCGATCCGAAGCTGGAAGGTTAGAGTATCCCGATCGCCAAGCTGGACCACGAACCGGAGGACAGTAGCGAACCGCGACCCAGAAAAATGACGACGAACAAGGGTCATGACCCGATCCAAAAAAGTGACAATTTTTGGAAAAAAATACAATTTTCAGATCATATCAGAAAAGGCTCCATGTTCCAAAATCAAAAAAATCGTGCGGTGCCCACCTTTCCGACCTAACCGGCTAGGTCGATCGCCGCCGGGACTGCAGGGCCCCGGACCCCCGCCGGCGCTGCGCCCGGACCCGTTGACGGCCTCGCCTTCGGCTCGGAGCATGGCTCATCTTCAGCTCAACATATATGTTAGCCAACAGCATTCATCAAAGCTTGTCAATGAAGAATAAATGGATTGTCAAAGAATTTGACAACGGAATGGCGACAATTAGAATTCCTCCAGAAGCCATGACCTCTATCTACCGATGTTATTGAATGTGAGGAGTTGTTGAAAAGATTCGACACGCTGGCTATGGCAGTATACAAAATAATGATGGTCTCATAACAGCCTCCTCTTCCAGAGCTCTGATGGTGTAAAGATCTCCCCAATGCAACCGATGATGTTCCTGAACAAGTAGTGATCACCTAGTTTACGTGACTTAAACCTATCCAACAGTCGGGATACCAAATGACATTGACATAGAACAATCCAGACACTATTGTGAAGATGACTCAGAAGATCCCAATGACCATGATTCTCAATAATGGGATACCCAACAACAAAGATTGATTGTCGTCGAATAAGGTTTAGATCAACACGCTTTGGTGCCCAGAGTCAGATACCAGTTGAATCACTGCAAACCATGATTGGACCTAGGGATCCTTGCCCGGATGATAGCAACATTGACTGCTCACCAGCCACTATATGACCTTGGCCACGAGACGAGAACTCGAGATCAACACAAATATGAATCAACCATTAGCTCTCCACTTCATACAACAGTTGTGACAGGATATACGAACATTACTTGAAGCCTCACAAGCTATGCTATCATGTTCAAGCTCATCTGATCAAGGTTTAGACAAACCAGCTCCAACAGAATTCAGAGCCTACATTGCACCCTAGTGCCTAGTGCTAAATAGGCCAACCGAAGATGGAGCGGGAATGGTCTATGGTGACCATGTTATTGGAGAAGCCGATTATTTGGCTGGATGGAATATGCTACGCAGTAGAGATGGCGTGAATTCCAAGGGCGCTTCCCCTCCAGACGAAATGGAGTGTGAAGGAGGTGTCAATATTGTGAATAATGGGAGCATCACAAAAGGAATTGCCCAAGGATCTGTCTGAAGATCTAGATCCCAGCAAGGATCATCATTCTGGATGCAGAAGGGTGACATCTAATGACGCAACTACACGTGTTCCAATTGGTGACGTCGACCTGACTAAGGTCTTGAAATCGGATCTCATTTAGACCTCTTCCGAACGAAGGAACTGACATGCTTTCTACAGGCGAACCTGGATGTGTTCGCTTGGACCTATGCTAATATCCACAGGATTTTACCATAGTTTATGAGTCATTTGTTGAGAATAAACCTGAAGTGTGTTCTTGCCAAGCAAACAAGACGTATGCTCGATCCAGGGAAAGCATCTACCATGAAAGAGGAAGTCGGAATGTTGAGAGGCAATGGTTTTATATGATGTGCCACACATCTCGCTTAGATATCAAATCCCGCCCTTGTCAAGAACGCTAATGGAAAATGGCGCACATGCATTGATTACTTAGATTTGAACAAAGTTCGCCCAAAAGGAAGCTTCCCGTCAATCAGAATTGACCAGCTTGTGGATTCAATGACTAGACATGAATGTATCCCTCTCATGGACGTGTGCGCAGCTTACAACCAAATTCTTATGCATGTGCCTGATCATGAATAAACATGTTTTATCATTGACCTCGAACTGTACTGTTATATGGAATTGGCATTCGGACCGAAGGATGCCGAGGCAACTTACCAGTGCTTACTGAATTATATGGTCCACAACCAAAGTGCAAGGCCCATGGAAGTCCATGTAGGTGATAGTCTTATGGAGTCCGAGCGGTCAACCTACCACGTTTCGAATCAGTCAGAGATGTTCAATATCTGGAATGAACCTAAAGGCCTCATAGTTAGCCATGAACAACAAAGAATTAAAGGCGTCTGAAGCTTGGCATGAAAGTTGGCACCACTTGTGTGTAAGGAGGATAAGGTCTGGAAACTAGTCAATAATGTGAGCAAGAAAGTAGTCGTGGTATACCCAAAGATTGAAAAACTCGTCTACAGCTTGCTGATTGCTCTAAGAAAGCTCCCCCATTACTTCCAAGTTCATCCGATGGTATGCACCCTCACTAACTGCTACGACAGGTCCTGCAACGACTTGAGGCATCTGGAAAATTGCTTGATCGGGACATAGAGCTAAACCAGTTTGATCTCAACTCCCTCCTAAAGAAGTCCATATGAGGGCAAGCATTAACCAACTACATCGCTGAATGTACCACTCTCGAAGAGGATGTGGCAGATGTAGAAGATGCACCTGGAAGATGTAATCAGACGGTGCAAAGAATGATTGACTGTCCGACGCCGGTGTCTTATTAATAACCCCTAAAGGGCTGTCAATTTACTATGCCTTGCGGTTGAAATTCTCCGCTACTAACAACGACTTTGAAGACGTCACCCTGATTATCTAATTGAAACTCGCTAAGGAGTTGGGAATATTGGCATTAAGCATATTTTCTGACTTTCACATTGTTGTTCGCCAGGCCACACATGACCGACCACTCATTTCGCTTGAGTGTATCAAATGTATATCACCAACGGTTGGGATCAGCAACTGTTTCCCGAATGGGACAGCATCGACAATAGATTTTTAGAAGTAAATGAAACTCTAGATCAGGTGATTATAAACCCTAATAGGTGCGACCTACATAGCCATGCTGCCTGCCCGATTTTTGTCATTTCCCGGTTATGAGGCTAGAGGCCATGCTCATCTCTGACAGATCACACATTTATTCACTTTAAAGGTCGCATCGTCATACCCGCCAAATCACAAATTGATTTCCACAAAAATACCACGGGTATACAGCTAAGAGAAATGAATTCCTCCACTACCAAACGTAAATACGTTTGAAGAGATCAACTTACGCGATTTATTAAATATACTCTGTAACAACCCGAAAATCTGGGCTAGTTTAAAAATTTTATTTTGGCGATTTTAGCGAATTTTGAATATTAAAAATGAATTATTTTAAATTATACCGACGAGAAATTTATTTTGAATATAATTCGAACGTATATATTTATATGCGTCATCGTTAGAATATAAATAATTATATATAATTATAAAAGGAATTGAAAATGGCGCGGTAGTTCGATAATTCGATTTCAAACTTCAATTGAATGTACCGGGTGCAAAACAATCCGGATTTTAACAAAACCAAAAATAATAGGATCTATTTGATAATATCTTTCCAACGAATCCGGAAAATCAAAATTTCATAGCGGGAATCAAAAGATATGTCCAGTTGAAAATTCTGAATAGTCGCTATGGAATTCAGGCCCTTAAAAACTGACATTTTGCAAACGACCTCGGATTTCGACGAAACCACTTTTGTTGGATCCGGGATGTAAAGTTATTGCTAGATTCCAATTTTCATAATTTTTTGAATCAATATGTGATCATGGAAAAGGAAAATGCGTTTGATAAGTTTCAGTTGATTTTAATCGACTGGAAAATGGCCATTTTTCCAACGGTCTCAGAATTCGACGAAACTAGTTTTGTTAGGACCGTATCGTCAATACGAAGCTAGAAAATATTTTTCTGGAATTTTTCTAGTTAATATGTGACCCCGGTAAATTGAAATGCGCGTTCAAATTCAATATATAGAGTTATACGTTGATTTTGACGAAAACTGATCGAAACAATCGAATCAGCTTACGATACATATCCCATTGCGTTCTGAATGGGGGTAAAATGCTATGGATAACAGGCAGTGGACCTCGTTTAGAGGTCGTGTGTAAAAGTCAACTTTTTCATAATTAAATAATTAAAAAAAAAACAAATAACTCTCCTCCCCTTAATTCATTCTGGCCCCCCCTTTTTTCCTCGATTCATTCATTACAGATAATACAAAAAAAAGGGAAGAAGAAGGACGAAGCGGAGAGGAGCGCCCCCCCCGATCGATGTCGCACCGCGCGCCTTCCCCCTCCCCCTTCATCAACCTCCGCCTCCCATGAGCACCCCTCCCTCGATTTGCCTCGCGACAGCACCCCCCCTCCCGATTTGCCTCGCGACAGCACCCCCCCTCTCTCCCCTTCGCCGACCCCCTTACCCTGACCACCGTCGCCGCCTAGGGCACCTCAGCCCCCTCCAGCCGCTTCAAACCCCCCCTCGCCACTAGCTGTAAGTCCTTTTCTTTTTATTATTTTTGTTTATAAAAACTGATTTTTTAGTGATTATAAAAACTGATTTTTAGTGATTATAAAAACTGATTTTTAGTGATAGTAAAAACTGATTTTTAGTGATAATAAAAACTGATTTTTAGTGCTAATGAAAAGGTATAATCTTTAATATGAATAAAGTTGAATTTGTATATATAAAGAGAAGCTATGATTTACAGTTTAGAAGTTAGGATTTTTAATCATGTGAAGATTTGTTTTAGATAGGAAGTAGCGCGATTTTTATATATTGAATAGTATAGTAAAAATTCGATTTTTATATATTGAACAGCATAGTAAAAATTCGATTTTTATATATTGAATAGCATAGTAATAATTCGATTTTTATATATTGAATAGCATAGTAAAAATTCGATTTTTATATATTGAATAGCGAAGTAAAAATTCAATTTTTACATATGTAGTGACTATGGGCGACGAAAGTGATAAGAGGCGAGAACGACGAAGACTTCTACAAAAGAAGAGTCAAGATGATTGGATAGCTATCGGTGAGAATTTCTCACCTTTCAATTTCTTTTCTAGTTATATATATATATACTAGGATGTAGACGGTGTTTAGTAGCACCCGACACCCGTCATCCACAGACCATGGATGGCTTGTTTGTTTAACTGTTTGGTTGTGTAGTTGGTTAGATTATTTGGTTTGAATTGAATCGTTTGGTGAAATGAAATTGATTTGATTGATGTGTGAATGGCGTGGGCCTTCACTAGACCGGGGATAAGGCTAGGCCTCGTCCCGTTTCTAGTATCGTGCCGTTATGCCGCCGAAATTTTCTAAAATAAGTTAGAAAAATAAAAATATCATTTTATTTAAAGAATGAACTGAATAGAAATTCATATGTTAAAATAAAATGTTTTATCGTTAAAAATATAATTTTTAACGTGAATATGAATATAGTGAATGTGAATAAATAAATATTCATTTACGAACCGGACGGTTTGTTTATGTACACTGATTTGACGGACATTGATTGGGACGATAAATTTTACACATCGCCCAACTGCACAAATAAAATCTGTGTTTGATTGTTTGAAACCCCACACGGGTGTTGGGATGAAATTTGAAGTTCACTCATCCTGATTGATTAAATATGTCGATCGATTGATTGACAAGCTGTTATAAGCGTTAGATATCTATATTTGATGCTTATACAGTGTAGTGCACTTTGGTTGATGGTTGATTATTTTTCAATGCTATTATATACGTGTGTTGTATGAAAATCCATATAATTAATATTATATGGTGATTGATTGGGCCTCATTCCAATTTAGAAAATAAAGAATATTATAAAGTAAAGGTTCATGTGTTGACTGTACTCATCCGTTGAGATTAGTCATGTGTTGAACGAAATATTTTAACAATAAAATTTACATCTTTATCATATATAGAATTAGAAATCAAATGGAAAATAGATGAGATGAGTGGTCTCCTGGATATTGATCTGATGTTGGTTTCGGCCTTCGGGGTTAATATTCAGGGAATCGTACTCTTACTAGTTTACGGTTGGAGTCTAATTTTAAATCAAACGATAGATACCATAATTTTTATAAAATATATTAAATAACAAAAATAGTCACACGTGGACAGTACTCATTCGTTGAGATTAGTCATGTGTTGACAAAAATATAGATTCACATATTGAATAGAGTAATTATTCATTTGTTGAATAGAATAACGGAATTATTGAAATATATAAAGCCGTGTTGATTAGAGATGCGCTATTTTGACGCGAACGATATTTATATCGATTATATTTGTTTTTAAAATTGAATTGAATAGAAAACGAATTTGAATTGAATTGAATAGAAAATGAATTTGAATTGAATTGAATAGAAAACGAATTTGAATTGAATTGAATAGAAAACAAATTTGATTTGAATCGAATATATATAACGAATCCGATTCGAATTGAATATAAAACCAATTTGAAATGAATTGAATATAAAACGAATTCGAATTGAATTGAAAACGAATTCGAATTGAATTGAAAACGAATTGAAATGAATTCGAATCGAATTAAAATCGATTTGAATTGAAATCAAATAGAAATGAAAGTAAAAAGGATTTATAATAGAAAATTCAATTTTGATTTGAATTTGAAATAAAAGTTGAAATTGTTTTTGAAACGAATTCAAAACTATTTATAAAATTCGTTTTAAATAGGAATCGACGAAATATATATTATATATATAATATATATATAATATAATGGCCTGAATTGAACGCGCCGCGCCGCGGCAGTTCGTGAATTTCGACCATTTATTTCAAACGGACATTACGGGAGATCCGACCGTCGGATTCTCCTAAAACCGGAACCACTGGGTTCGTATCGAAAAGAGCTTTCTAACGAATATTAGAAATTTGAAATCTAACGGTTGGATTTGGAGATACATCCAAATCAAATTTGAAAAAGGTCGCTGTAAGTGCAGTTCAATGGCCGTTGATGGAAATCGACTGTACGTGCCTTGATAAAATTGTCAAAAATAGTAATAATTTGTGTAAAATCATAAGAAATGATTTACGAAAAATTGGGATGAAAAACTCCATATTTGAAAAGATAAAAATAGTTTTTTATCGAAATGAACTAGTTTTGAACTAAAATTAAACCCGTTTATTTTTAAATAAATAATTTGGATTTGAAACGAGTTGTAAATAGAATTGATTTGTGGGTTTATCGTGAAGGGTGTTTTAAATGACACTTGTTCTTTAACCCAGTACTAAATAGAATATGATTTGGGTTTGTCGTGAACTGTGTTTTAAATGACATTAGTTCTTTAACCCAGTAAAAGGGAGTTTTAACGAATCTGCAATTAGATTGAAATGTGAATTGATAATCTAAATTATCAAATTTAGAAAATAAGCGAGAATGGAGTATCTTCAGTTTTTCTCCAAAGCGATAGTTAAATCTTTAATTAGATTTGAACGTGAAATGGTAATTAATTTTACCGACAACACTGTGGTGTTAGATATGGAGTATTACCAGTTTTGCTTCATGGGATGAATAGGTTGGGATTGGGAAATAAAATAAATAATTACTTCGGTGTGGTTCGCTAATCTCGACTAGTTTAGAAAACCATAATTTGGTTTGAAACGACATCCAAAGGAAGATTAAAGGATAAATTTTAAAGAATTTATCTTGGATAAAATTAATGGGAACCTTTCCCTAAGAATGTGATTTCGTGAATAAAAAGGATATTCTGCATTGGAATGAGGCGTATGTTGTGTTTGTGTAACATTTGTTTTTAATATACGCGGGTTGTTCGGAAAGGCCGGGTTTATACCCATTCTGAATAACAGATTCGACGATGTGTCGAAGATGAAGACGGTGGTTGAAGACCGGAAGTCTTCACATCGTTTGGGTGATTACTGATGATCTTGATTGGGCTGTACACCCAAGATGAGGGAATCAGTTAGTGGTCGTCCAGACGTACTTGGAGATGGATGGATATGCGAGGAAAGTGCCTCCGGTTTCGTTCAGACCCAGAACGAACTTGTAAATGGATTGTGTGTCTGACATTGGATTTTATTCTGTGTTGATTGATTTCTGTTAAATATATATCTGTTTGGCGGCGGAGAATTTATTCTCTTGCTTAACGCCCTTCTCTGAGACGTACGAGCTTAGAGGTTATATATCGATAGATATCAATCGCATGGCATGAATTGCCTGTGTGGCACGCTGAGTTGCATGGATCAAGGCTTCTGTTGAAAAGCAAAGTCTTGTGGTTGATGATCAAAGCACGGCCTACGTGGCAGCTTTGTGTATAGCATGGATTCGCGAGCCTCACCCCTCGGTATGAGTCAAAAACGGGATAAGGACCCAAGGAGAGCATGACGTTTCTTTCTAGCTATTGTGGTGTCAGTGACTTACCAGCCCTGACATTTATATACTTTTCACCTATGTGATTGTTGGAATGCGAGGCGCCTTGATTATAGGTCTATAAGGACCGGGAAACGTGTGTTCAGGAATAACTAATCCTCAAACGTAAGAGAGGACCGGCCTTGGAGGATCCAGGGTTGCCCAGAGTGCGTAGCCCTGAGACATTTGCTAGAGTGTCTCGAACGCGGAGAGGAGCTTGCCCCTTGCCTCCACTCATGACGGAAATCCAATTTCCAATACGTGTAATTCAGTTTTAATTGTAGAACTAGTATGGCGACATAATAGCATGGGATGCTATGCCGTCTATGATTGATATTTATGATTGAAATTGTTTTGACACTATACACTTATTATAGTATCAAATGATTTGTTTTAAACGTACCAAGCATGTTTGGCTGTTATAAGGTAAAACCCTATCCTCCGGCTTGCGTTGCATTGTGTGATGGGACCTGGGTCTTATAATAGCTTCATTTTTCGAAAAAGCATTGCGCTGTTTATTCTATGCACTGGTATTCTTGGGAGGAAACCCGTTCCGTGTTATACGGCGTGGTCCCTTGAATTACTCTCTTTTAAAGTAAAGTTTTTAAATAACTGTTTTAGTTCTCACACCAGTCACATGACTGACCTGGAGTTTATTGTTTTAACCTAAACTCTGGGTGCCCTCATTTTCCGCACGGGCAGCTAGTAGTTTTGGTTTTGCAGATTTATATTCACAGGATCCTGATTTACAGCTGGAACGATGCTCGGAAAGCTCTGTATCCGTGCATTACTTTCAGTTGTGTTTTATATTATTTTTCCGCTGCTATGTAATTTATTGTAATCTCTGATATTTATCGAATGTAATTTATTCATTTATACTCTGTATATTCTTGTATCTGATGGAATTGTTGTAATAGCAATGAAATGTTCTTCCGTCTGCGTTCTATTTTGTCTTGTCCTCACAGTAATTCGTTCTTTCTCATCTCTTCGGAGACCAGGGAAGTTCGGGTCGCCTCATACTCTGTTAGACATTCTTCCATACAGGTCGTCATGGGACTGGACAAACCGACGACACTATTCAGTACAACCATCTTAGGCAATATTTACCTAAGATTTATACAACAGCACTTGCACTTTACTCTGTCTTCAATTATCTTTGGCATATATGATTCGCAACGCTTATGCCAATACGGAGTGGTTCTTCGGATAATAATCCAACCGATCTCTCCATATTAACAACGTTAAAATGGTCGAAAACTTCAATAGTCGGTGAGTTAACTATCAAAGAAAAACACGTGTGCAAACAACGATATTATTTCCAAATGGAAATTTTATCGATCAATCATCATTAAACATTTATCTCTTTAGTTCATTAATTTATTTATCTCCTATTTCCATATATTCTAAATTCCTATTTTCTATTATCATAAAACATTTCTGATTCTTATTTGGAAAACATTTCCAAAACTCTTTCACTGGATTTAAACTGGTGTTTAAATCAAACATCGCCATGCCAACTCAAACCATTTCACTCATTAACTTAATTCACTTAACCATCCTTCACTATCAAGCCTTACCATTCCTTAGTTAAGAAGGAAGTCAATCAAGTTGGAGTATAATTACCTCTCAGACTTTAACTGAACAACGTTTTAACTTCGAAATAGTCAAAGTTTATCTTATAAATCTTTAACAAACTTCCTTACATAACTCTCAGATTCTATTTACGAATCCACTTCTTTTATAAAAACATTGGTTATAACGATAACGTTATAATCCCTACTTTCGCAATATCTAATCTTCAAATATAACTTTTATTCTTTAATTTGAATAAATAAATAACCACCTAATTTATAAATAAATCTGGATTTAAATACCGAAAAGTATAAGTACTTTCCCGAATTCGATATAATTGAATTCGACGATTAACTCTCTTCGAATAACTAATATTCGATTAATTCACTTCGAATAACTAATATTCGATTATCTCTCTTCGAATAACTAAATTTGACTAACTCCTCTCGAATAACTAAATTCGATAACTCCTTTCGATTGAACTATAATCAATAACTCCTTTCGATTAAACTATAATCGATAACTCCTTTCGATGGAACTATAATCGATAACTCCTTTCGATTAAACTATAATCAATATTTCCTTTCGATTACTAAATTCGATTAACTCCTTTCGAATACTAACTTCGATTAACTCCTTTCAAATACTAACTTCGATTAACTCCTTTCGAATAATAAATTCGATTAACTCCTTTCAAATACTAAATTCGATTAACTCCTTTCGAATACTAATATTCGATTAACTCCTTTCGAATACTAATATTCGATTAACCCCTTTCAACTCTATTCGAATAAATTAAATTCGATTAACTCCTTTCAACTCTATTCGAATAAATTAAATTCAATTAACTCCTTTTCGACTCTATTCGAATAAATTAAATTTGATTAACTCCTTTTCGACTCTATTCAATTGACTAATACTCGACTAGCTCTTAACTTGATTTATTCTATTTGAATAACTCTAGTTCGATTTAACTCTAATCGATTAACTCAAAGTGATTAACTCTAACTGGTTAACTCTAATGGGTTTACTCTAATCAATTACCCTAATTGATTAACTCAAATCAATTAACTTTAATCAAATAACTAATATTCTATTAACTCATTTTAATTAACTTCTTTTGATTAACTCGAATAACCCTATATTCAATTATCTCTCTTCGACTAAACCATATTCAATAACTCTTTTAACTCTATTTATTTAGCAAATAAGTATCCCTTTCAATTCTTCTATTTATTTAACAAATAAATATTTCCTTTTTCTTCTACTTATTTAACAAATAAATATTTCCTTTTATATCATATTTATTTTCAATAAATATTTCCTTTTCAAAACCCTTTTGATTTTATAAATGTTTTCTTTTATAAAATCCCTTTTTCCTTTTCTATATAAAATCCATTGATTTTATATAACTAATTTATTTTCAAAATATACTTTGATAATCCCCTTTTTACATCCTAGTATTTCTTACGGTATTTGAAATACCAAATCACAATGATCGATATCATTTAAACACACAAAATCATCAATAAATTATATCATATCATATGTTACAATATATGAAAAAAATAGTAAAATAAATGTTGAGGAATCCAGTTGGATTCCTCCAACCTGTTTCCCTGCATCACAGATGTTAAACAATATAATTAACATCGATTTCATTTCAATATGAAATATTCTGCTAAACAGAATCAATATTTGATTAACGATTTATATCTATATCATTATCTATAATTTCAACCAATACATAAGCAATTCAACCAAACAGTTAACACACATCAATCAACAGAAAATTATCAGTTATAAGAATACATTATAAAAATATAACTGTTCAGAGCTGGTGAGTTTTACTCACATTGGACGATCATCGTTAATAACGATAAGCATCGCTTGATTCAGACGGACAATTTATTTTGCTATAAATTGTAACGAGCTTCGATTCGCTCCCCGTCAGTTCCAAGGTGTAGTGTCCGTCCATACGATCCTGTCGGATTTTGTTACGTCTAATTCTGATAACGTATGGAGGAGTTACGTATTTTATAAGTTAACGTACTTGAATTTTAAAACAAAAACTTAAGTGAAATAAACATTGGGCCTCACCCCTCCTAACCGGCCCATCTCCCTTCCAGCCCAACCCGCCAGTACCCTTCTTCCCCAAACAAAACATCGCGACTCCAGTATTTCGAATACACCATAGCCGAACTTTGAATCCCTTGTTCTCCTTCCCTACATCACCGTTCTACATGAATCTTCAAACCAGAATTACCATAATTCTTCATTTCAAAATCTCAACAAAACCGTACCACCCTTGCTCAACTCAAGCTTCTCAACAAAACTGCGATGTCGACCTGGTCTTCACCTCACAGTACACGTCGCGACCCTTATTCCAACCGAAGACCACAAAAAATCTGCCAACGAACCTCATTTTAGTTCATAAATCCAAATATGAACACCATACTTCAAATCGATGAACCTCTCTTCCGAAATCATCAACCCTAATACTCGCAGCTTACAAACCAACGACAGAAACTGACGTCGAGCACCCCAAAAATGCTACTGCTTTGAAGAGCTTCTCTTGCTGAACCCATAAATATATATAACTTGATTTTAGGATTTTTGTTTTGATTTCTTTGATTTTCCAAAGGAAAGTTTTTGCTGAAAACAGTTAGAGAACCAGCGGCGCCTTTTTCCCATTGAGCAGAGAGTGATTTAGGGTTAGGCTAGTTAAGGATGTTATATAGGAGAAATTTTAATAATATTTTATTAGATTGATTTTTAAGCAACTGCTGTTGTATTTATCGTTTAAAAATCCTCATGATCACAGACGATACCCAAAAATCGTGAAAATGGGCATGCAGCAACAGTTCGTCATTACGGTCCCAACGAAACTAGTTTCGTTGAATTCCGACAATGTTTGCTCACACAGCGTATTTTTAACCGTCAAAATAATGACTGTTTTTCACATTAAAATTTCGTATGACCACGTACTGACTTCAAAAATCACGAAAACTAAAATCTAACAATAATTTAACATTGCGGATCCAACAAAATTAGTTTCGTCGAATTCTGAGTTCATTTGCAAAACTGGCTATTTTTAAAGCTCTAAATAACCCTTTTAAATATATAAATATATTTATAAACATTTAAATTTGATATTTAAAAATAAATATTATCGTATATATTCACATACGATATCATTCACCTCCACAATATTCCTATATGAATTTCTAACTCAATATTTCAAATCCCGATTAAATCGATATTTGATTTATAACGAAATCCCTTTTATAATTATAAATAAATCGTTATAAATTATAAAGGAATTCCATAACGACTTTTCTAAAATTTGATTTGGACATAAATCAAAATCCATACGACGAAATCCCGATTTTTCTCTTCCGCTAGAAAAATATACTTCACCAGCTCCTGACGTTTCTTGTTTCACAGAAATCCGATTTAAAACGACTTATGTATATTCGTTTAAAGTTCGAATTACCAAATTACGAACTACCACACCATTACGAGCTCGATTATAATTATATTATAATTCTACGTTCAAACTGTCGTTTATATAATATATTCGTTATCGTAATTCAATTTCAAACTGAATTATATATTTTGAATTGCCCAGTTCACATTATATTGTCAATTCACTATTTCTGATTATTTCAGAAATTAAATATATTATTTAATTATTATATTAATTAAATAATCAAAGTTATTTAATTTAAATAATTTTAAATTACCAAACCATATTTTAAATAATTAAATAAATTAATTATTCCACCATAAAATACGGGACATTACATTCTTCCCCCCTTAAAATAATTTCATCCTCGAAATTGCTAAGGTAGAAAACAAACCCTATCAACTGGGTTACAAATTATTTGTTTACTTCTTAACTTCAATTTCAACTGAACCAATTTAATTTCAATTAAATACTAATTTATTTCTACTAACGAATATTTTCAAAAATCTTAAAAATTTTCTAACACCCGAAATTTTCGAAAAATTTCGCTAGTACCTCCTTTGTACTAGTCAATCGGTACAACTACAACTCGCCTCTCTGGGCCATCTCCAACCAAATGAAAATCAAATAGCCAAACGGCTGGCCAATTCGGCTCATCAAAATCTCATACCATACGAAATATAAACTTGTACCTTTTTGTCGGGTATATCACTATGTCCTTTGCACCTGTTACCAATCCAACATATACCAATGTCATCTCTACCAAATTCCAATCTATTTTTATCCACAAATCCAACCATTCGCTTATACCTAAGTCGAATTCATTTTCAAATCAAAGTTCCATTCTCGATTTCAAATTATTAACTCCATTATCCAATGACATTTCAAATTCAAATCTCACAAATCCAATTTGTCTCAATATCATTCTAATCCCATTCAATTTCAATTCCAATTTGTTTTTCCCAATTTCTACTTAATTTTGTTTTAATTCAAACAATCTTTTCCTGGGAGTTTTAAACAACTTTGTTTTTCTCAAAAACCAAAATTCTTTTTCTGGAATTTCAAAACAACTTGCTTTTCCCAAAACAATACAAAAACAAAATTTTTGGTAGTAATCCGTCACTTAGCAACTCAAAAACGACGCTGATGATGTGGCCATCATCATCAAGGTTATTTTCCAGCTTATCGAGTGAGTTCAATACTATAACAAATTTCAAAACCATATTTGAACACCTTCATTTTAAATCACTTTCAAAATATCATTCTCAAAACAATTTAAAATCTCCCAGGATTTTAAAATTCTCTTATATTCGATCCAAATTCATTTACCAACACTTTTCCAATTTCCAGAAATTTAAATTCCAAATTTTGATTTAAATTCAAATTTAATTTATCTGCTTTCATATATTTCACTTATATGAATTCTGATTGGTTATTTACATAACCATTTCACATTTTATAAATCTTATTTGATTATAATAACAACCAATATATCCAATATATTGTAACTCCAGTATATATTTTTTCTCTATATCAAAATATACATTGGGTAAAATTATTTTAATTTACCCTCTTTTCAAAACATATCGTGTCGACCCATCGTATTCGTATGTTTAGAAACTCCCACCGATACAGTGGATCAAACCGATCGATCAGAACCCATATACAACTCAACCAATAAATCTACACCATATAAAATCATTTTATATCAAATAACAAATACGTTCAGTCGTATACATACACTCAACTCAATCTAGGGTATTACCAACCCCATCTCTACTGAGTCACGCCACAGAGCCAAGGTAATTACTTAACCTTAAGCTCTGATACCACTGTAACGACCCGGGGTTTTTGCGATCCTGGTTATCGACATAGAACAACATATCGACTAACCAAGCATCATAAAATACCGGATAGTCCATGAGAGAAATTAGAGGGTGAGAATAGATAAGATAGAAACTTAGAATAGAAAAAGAAGAAGACGAACATACAACATCAGAGTAACACGAATCTCACAGCAGAACGAACAATATATAATAGATACATAACTTTGAAATAAAACCAGTATATGTATACAAAACCATTTTTAGAGTACAACACTTACAACACAACGGAAATAACTATAGCTATATAATCCTGAAGCCTCCTGCTCTAAGCTCTCCAAGTATATCTGTAAAATCCTGACTACTTGACTGCCCGTATAAAATTGGGCACCCAAGAGTTTATGGAAAACAAAACAAAATAAACTCCGGGTCAGTCATGGGACTGGTATGAGTAAAACAGTTTAAAACAGTTTGAGCCATTAATCGATATCTCGTAAGACCACCCCGTATAACGGAACGGGTTTTTCCCTTATGAGAATCCAAAATAATCTTTATATCAAAACTCATTGATATTATAATAGTGTCTATCAACCACAATATAATAATCATTTAGCAGAAATGCTTTCATCTCACGTTCTACATATATAGTATACAATCAAAACCGCAAGCGCTTATTGGATAATGGATTTCCAACTATGACAAGGTATGGAACCATCTTTCGCTAGTGTACCTCTAGAGAGGAATACACTGGGTTCAACAAGAACATCTTGCAACCCGGGCACACATGACCGACCACTCATTTCGCTTGAGTGTATCGAATGTACATCACCAACGGTTGGGATCAGCAACCGTTTCCCGAATGGGACAACATCGACAATATATTTTTAGAAGTAAATGAAACTCTAGATCAGGTGATTATACACCCTAATAGGTGCGACCTACATAGCCATGCTGCCTGCTCGATTTTTGTCATTTCCCAGTTGTGAGGCTAGAGGCAACGCTTATCTCTGACAGATCACACATTTATTCACTTTGAATGTCACATCGTCATACCCGCCAAATCACAAATTGATTTCCCCAAAAATACCATGGGTATACAGCTAAGAGAAACGAATTCCTCCGCCACCAAACGTAAATACGTTTGAAGAGATCAACTTACGCGATCTATTAAATATACTCTGTCAGACATTCTTCCATACAGGTCGTCCTGGGACTGGACAAACCGAAGGCACTATTCAGTACAACCATCTTAGGCAATCTTTACCTAAGATTTATACAATAGCCCTTGCACTTTACATCGTCTTCAATTATCTTTGGCATATATGATTCGCAACGCTTATGCCAATACGGAGTGGTTCTTCGGATAATAATCCAACCGATCTCTCCATATTAACAACGTTAAAATGGTCGAAAACTTCAATAGTCGGTGAGTTAACTATCAAAGAAAAACACGTGTGCAAACAACGATATTATTTCCAAATGGAAATTTTATCGATTAATCATCACTGAACCTATATCTCTTTAGTTCATTAATTTATTTATCTCCTGTTTCCATATATTCTAAATTCTTATTTTCTATTATCAGAAAACATTTTTGATTCTTATTTGGAAAACATTTCCAAAACTCCTTCACTGGATTTAAACTTATGTTTAAATCAAACATTGCCATGCCAACTCAAACCATTTCACTCATTAACTAAATTCACTTAACCATCCTTCACAATCAAACCTTACCATTCCTTAGTTAAGAAGGAAGTCAATCAAGTTGGGGTATAATTAGCTCTCAGACCTTAACTGAACAACGTTTTAACTTCGAAATAGTCAAAGTTTATCTTTTAAATCTTTAACAAACTTCCTTACGTAACTCTCGGATTCTTTTTACGAAACCACTTCTTTTATAAAAACATTGGTTATAACGATAACGTTATAATCCCTACTTTCGCAATATCATATCTTCAAATATAACTTTTATTCTTTAACTTGAATAAATAAATAACCACCTAATTTATAAATAAATCTTGATTTAAACAACAGAAAGTATAAGTACTTTCCCGAATTCGATATAATTGAATTCGACGATTAACTCTCTTCGAATAACTAATATTCGATTAATTCACTTCGAATAACTAATATTCGATTATCTCTCTTCGAATAACTAAATTTGACCAACTCCTCTCGAATAACTAAATTTGTTAACTCCTTTCGATTGAACTATAATTGATAACTCCTTTTCATTAAACTATAATCGATAACTCCTTTCGATTGAACTATAATCGATAACTCCTTTCGATTAAACTATAATCGATAACTCCTTTCGATTACTAAATTCGATTAACTCCTTTCGAATACTAAATTCGATTAACTCCTTTCGAATACTAAATTCGATTAACTCCTTTCGAATACTAAATTCAATTAACTCCTTTCGAATACTAATATTCGATTAACTCCTTTCAACTCTATTCGAATAAATTAAATTCGATTAACTCCTTTTCGACTCTATTTGAATAAATTAAATTCGATTAACTCCTTTTCGACTCTATTCAATTGACTAATACTCGACTAACACTTAACTTGATTTACTCTATTTGAATAACTCTAGTTCGATTTAACTCTAATCGATTAGCTCAAAGTGATTAACTCTAACTGGTTAACTCTAATGGGTTTACTCTAATCAATTACCCTAATTGATTAACTCAAATCAATTAACTTTAATCAAATAACTAATATTCGAGTAACTCATTTTAATTAACTTCTTTTAATTAACTCCTTTCGAATAATCCTATATTCAGTTATCTCTCTTGGACTAAACCATATTCAATAACTCTTTAAACTGTATTTATTTAGCAAATAAATATCCCTTTCAATTCTTCTATTTATTTAACAAATAAATATTTCCTTTTACTTCTATTTATTTAACAAATAAATATTTCCTTTTATATCATATTTATTTTCAATAAATATTTCCTTTTCAAAACCCTTTTGATTTTATAACTGTTTTCTTTTATAAAATCCCTTTTTCCTTTTCTATATGAAATCCATTGATTTTATATAACTAACATATTTTCAAAATATACATTGAAAATCCCCTTTTTACATCCCAGTATTTCTTACGGTATTTGAAATACCAAATCACAATGATCGATACCATTTAAACACCCAAAATCATCAATAGATTATATCATATCATATGTTACAATATATGAAAAAAACAGTAAAATAAATGTTGAGGAATCCAGTTGGATTCCTCCAACCTGTTTCCCTGCATCACAGATGTTAAACAATATAATTAACATCGATTTCATTTCAATATGAAATATTCTGCTAAACAGAATCAATATTTGATTAACGATTTATATCTATATCGTTATCTATAATTTCAACCAATACATAAGCAATTCAACCAAACAGTTAACACACATCAATCAACTAGAAAATTATCAGCTCTAAGAATACGTACATTGGACGATCATCGTTAATAACGATAACCATCGCTTGATTCAGACGGACAATTTATTTTGCTATAAATTGTAACGAGCTTCGATTCGCTCCCCGTCAGTTCCATGGTGTAGTGTTCGTCCATACGATCCTGTCGGATCTTGTTTCGTCTAATTTTGATAACGTATGGAGGAGTTACGTATTTTATAAGTTAACGTACTTGAATTTTAAAACAAAAACTTAAGTGAAATAAACACTGGGCCTCACCCCTCCTAACCGACCCATCTCCCTTCCAGCCCAACCCGCCAGTACCCTTCTTCCCCAAACAGAACATCGCGACTCCAGTATTTCGAATACTCCATAGCCGAACTTTGAATCCCTTGTTCTCCTTCCCTACGTCACAGTTCTACATGAATCTTTAAACCAGAATTACCATAATTCTTCATTTCAAAATCTCAACAAAACCGTACCACCCTTGCTCAACTCGAGCTTCTCAACAAAACTGCGATGTCGACCTGGTCTTCACCTCACAGTACACGTCGCGACCCTTATTCCAACCGAAGACCACAAAAAATCTGTCAACGAACCTCATTTCAGTTCACAAATCCAAATATGAACACCATACTTCAAATCGATGAACCCTTCTTCCGAAATCATCAACCCTAATACTCGCGGCTTACAAACCAGCGACAGAAACTGACGTCGAGCACCCCAAAAATGCTACTGCTTTGAAGAGCTTCTCTTGCTGAACCCATAAATATATATAACTTGATTTTAGGATTTTTGTTTTGATTTATCTGTTTTTCCAAAGGAAAGTTTTTGCTGAAAACATTTAGAGAACCAGCGGCGCCTTTTTCCCGTTGAGCAGAGAGTGATTTAGGGTTAGGCTAGTTAAGGATGTTATATAGGAGAAATTTTAATAATATTTTATTCGAATTTTATATTGATTTTTAAGCAACTACTGTTGTATTTATCGTTTAAAAATCCTCAGGATCATAGACGATACCCAAAAATCGTGAAAATGGGCATGTAGCTATAGTTCGTCACTACGGTCCCAACAAAACTGGTTTCGTCGAATTCCGACTCCGTTTGCTAACACAACGTATTTTTACCCGTCAAAATACTGACTTTTTTCACATTAAAATTCCGTACGGCCACATACTGACTTCAAAAATCACGAAAACTGAAATCTAACAATAATTTAACATTGCGGATCCAACAAAATTAGTTTCGTCGAATTCCGAGTTCGTTTGCCAAACTGGCTATTTT
This sequence comes from Allium sativum, assembly GCA_030737875.1. NCBI lineage: Eukaryota > Viridiplantae > Streptophyta > Magnoliopsida > Asparagales > Amaryllidaceae > Allium > Allium sativum. The sequence goes on along the minus strand of CM060916.1, from coordinate 607,068,084 downwards.
TAAAGCTCTAAATAACCCTTTTAAATATATAAATATATTTAAAAACATTTAAATTTAATATTTAAAAATAAATATTATCGTATATATTCACATACGATATCATTCAGCTCCACAATATTCCTATATGAATTTCTAACTCAATATTTCAAATCCCGATTAAATCGATATTCGATTTATAATGAAATCCCTTTTATAATTATAAATAAATCGTTATAAATTATAAAGGAATTCCATAGCGACTTTTCTAAAATTTGATTTGGACATAAATCAAAATCCACACGATGAAATCCCGATTTTTCTCTTCCGCTAGAAAAATATACTTCACCAGCTCCTGACGTTTCTTGTTTCACAGAAATCCGATTTAAAACGACCTCTGTATATTCGTTTAAAATTCCAATCACTAAATTACGAACTGGCACGCCATTTCGAGCTCGATTATAATTATATTATAATTCTACGTTCAAACTGTATATAGGCTCATTGATTATTCCACCATAAAATATGGGACATTACATTGATTTTTATCTTCTAGCTTGAATTTGATTTGTTATGGTGGAGGCTAGGTTAGTTTAGGATGCAGCAACATATAGGCTCATTAATGAATTTAGTTTATATTAGGGTTTAGGTTTATGTGTGCTTATATAGATGTGTAGGATTAATTAGAGCCCTTAGATTAGTTTAGGATCAATCTAAACCATCCAATTCACAATGACATATCACCCAACCAATCAGAGGATGCCACATTGCCCTAATCCATCAAAAATCGTCATTGACCAACAAAAATGCGCCATGTGTGCAACATGATGCGCAGCAGCAGGGGTGTTGACACCCACATGTCATATATATATATATATATATCTTTTTAATTATCTTTCCAATTAACCCTTTTCACACTAAACCGCCTTTTGAACTGCGTTCACACTAAGCCACTTTTTAGCCATTCCCCTAAAACAAAAATATGACACTGGCGGGGATCAAACTCAGAACCTATTGTATAAAGTCACATGTTCTAACCAAATGAGCTACTAAATCTTTTGTTTACAAACTTTAGAACAATGCTAAACATTATTCTTTTCTTATTCCTCTTTTTCATTTTTTGTTGCAATATTTAATTTAAAGATATCGTTTTCATCCTAAATCGGTTTTCTGCAAACCATAGGTCTAAATTGACTAGAAAATGGCCACGAACGCAATGACGCTAATTTCGTGACCAAATTCCTAAAGCTCTTCAAATTTTCTTTTTTATTTATATTTAATTGTTCGCATGCATTTCTTTGCATTTCATGTACTGCATTTAATTTCATTTATTAATCTTTTTCCATTATTTCACTGCATGAACTTATTACATGCAATTTTATTGTCATTATTTAATTTTTCTCTTAAATAAATCTATGTATATAATATATATACGTATTCCTACATTTTAATTTCATTAAAAATGCGGGGTGTTACAGTCGATGTCGTCGCTTCGAATAGCCATTGTGTTGAGGGGTGTGGGGTGGAGTTGTGAGATGCGAAATTCCATTGATGGACAGGTAGTTACGTAGGCTTTCATACTCACCACCGTTGTCTGAGTAGAGAGTTTTGAGAGGCAGTTGAAAGTATTTTTAAACTAGAGCTTTATAGCGAATGAATATATGATTTGCATCTGATTTTCATTTCAAATTATACAACCAAATGTATTTAGAAAAATGATCAACGAAAATAAGATAATAATTAAAGCCATCAAGAGAGTAAATTGGTGATGTCCAAAGATCAGAATAAACATACTTAAGTGGGGCAGTAGACACAATAGAGTAAGTAGAAAAAGGAAGTTTATGACTTTTATTACAAGAACATGAATTACAATCTAAAGTGGAGATACTAGGAACATGAAGTTTACTTTTGGAAACAATTTGCCTAAAAACATTATGAGACGGATGCCGTAAACGGTGATGCCAATCAAGTGAACTAGTTGTGCTTGCATGAACTATAGGGGTTGTGGATTTAAGCTGATAAATTCCCATTGCAACCGACCCCTGGAATAGAGATTCCCTCATTTTGAGATCCTTCATATGAAAAGAGGTTGAAGAAAAGACAATTGAGATATTGTTATCGTGACAAAGTTGAGAAACAGAAATTATATTTTTAGACATGGCAGGAACAGCTAAAACATTATTTAGTTTGAGTGATGATAAAGAACAAGAACCGACATGAGTGATTTTAAGGCCTTTTCCATCACCGACGATCAACTCTTCGGTTCCATCATAAGGAGCATGGAGGGATAGATTGTTAGATCTATCATGACGTGGTAAGAAGCACCACTATCGAGAAGCCATGTTAACATATAATAAAACATAATGTTAACATATAACTAAGTAGCATGTCCACATATACATAAACAGCATGTTAACATATAGTAAAACATCATGTTAACATGTAACTAAACAGCATGGATATATGAGAAACAAAGACTTCAATAACAGTATTGGCAACTGGATTGTGCAAATCATATCAAGATTTTCCGGATTTTAGATTGAATTAATTCGAATGAAGCTTAGAAATTGCACATGCAACACTCTCAAAGTTTGTCAGTATGTATGAAACATGGAAATAATTAATGGAATATGTATTTAAACCAATTTGTGAAACTAACAATATCATACAAGTCAACAGGCCATGCAATTGTTGAATTAATACTGTGCAACTAAAAATTGGGGATAAATACATGCAATTGTGTGACAGTAAACCATATGCTCTTACCTACATGAACGCAAAATGGTTTCAGGTTTCCCATTTCAGTGAAGAAATATAGTTTAGCGTCAGTTTAGTAGTTTGCCAAATCAGTTGTTAGGCCAATGGATCACACAGTTTTGGCAAACGGATCACAACAACATAATATTTTGGCAAATGGATCATAACAGTTAAGGTAATATATCATAACAGTGTAACAGTTTAGCCAATGGGACTATAACAGTTTAGGTAGTACATAATCTTAGCATGGTTTCAACATGGCGGTAATAGTTTCGATGGACAAAAATAGTTCAAATGGTCCAGCATGCATATTTCAGTAAACAGTGGTCCAAATGGTTCTGCATGCATATTTAGTGAAATAGTTGAACAGTAATGGTTCAGCAAAGCATGGCTCAAAGTGTCCAATAGGAGCGAGCAACACAATACGCGAATGGTTCAAAGTTCATACTGAGTGGTTTCAGAAAATTTCTATTTCACACACAAGAGTAAAATAAAAGTATAAGATGCCAATTTCAGAGAGAACACTTAGTCTATGAATATAAGAAAAATAGTGAGAATTCTATTACTCAAAAAGGTATAAGTGTTAACAGAAGGAGCACGCCCAAGGAAATCAAAACCGTGATTGCATCAGTTCAAACTGAATTCTATTACTCAATGGATGGGCAAGTTCGAGAGCTATAACTGTAAACTTCTTTGTTATTGCGTACTGACATGAATATGAATCCTATTTATACGGGTCTCCTGTATTTACATAAACATGTTGTCTCCAATATTCAGAATAATGCAGTACTGTTGTTGGTTCTTAAAATCTTTAATTGTTGGATTTGTCTACTGAGATAAACATGAATTTCCACAGTCTACATTTCCATGCAACTATTCGTGTAATCCATTAACTGGCATTTCCCGACAGAAATTCCTCTTAAGCAACGTAAGTTTCAGCATGGTTACATATGTAGTTAAACAATGTATTTTCAGTGGAAACAGTATAAGGACATATGCGAAAAACAAGGCTTTCAGTTAAGACAGTATATGTCTGGCAAGACTGAATTCATGTGGCTAGATGATTTTCAGAAATTTTGGCAAACTGTTTTGGAAATAAATCATAGCGCTTTCTAGAAATCAATCACATAACAGCCAAGACCATCAAGCCGTAGGAAATCAAGCAAAGATCATGCAAGCAACAATCAACACATACGATCAAAACCTATTGTACTTAGTTTATAATTGATGTTAAAAGACTTGAACTTGGATTTAATCATGAGTGAGGTACTCACCTATACAGTGGCAAAGAGGCGCAGGGAACAGTAGAAATCAGCGAACTTCGGTTTTGCTCATCACCAAGGACTTGCGAAGGATGAGTGAACTCGCGGCAGCAGCGGAAGGCTTCGATTTGAGTGGAGGAAATTGACACGAATCTGAGCAGCGAATCAACTGAGGAAATGATGGGGTTTTAGATTTCAATTGGAGGAGCGATTTGGGGATAAAGAAACAATTTTTAGGTTGCGGTCATGATTTCTAATAGAAACGATTTATTTCTTTGATTTGGGGAAAATAAAAAAAAGGGTTCGGCTATTTAAAATGAGGAGGGTTTTGATTTAGGAGGAAGGAACGGATTTGGCTTTCGCCATTAGAAATGAATTCGTAGAAGGGAATAAACAAAATTTGCTGAAGGGATTTGGGAATATGGGTGGTTTTTAAAGAAGAAAAAGGATGGGATAATAACAAGGTCACATCCAATAGGTTATAGGGTAGTGGCGGTATCAGGTATAAGTCGACGTAGTTTATTTCTAAGGAAGGTTTTAGCTGGGTTAAATTTTTATATTAATTTTACCGCAATCTACCTTGTAATACCCTGAATCCGTACTGTTAACACCATTCCCAACACGACAAAAATTATACGTACCCTTTTTGTTTCAGTATTTGGAATTCAATAAAAAATTATTTAATTGAAATATGCCTCCGTTTTAATTATTGTTCCACTGATTTTGTTCTGTTTATTTACCGACAACTCTGTTTCATGTGAAACGTTAAATTCAATTTCCTTATACACACATATCGCAGCCAAATTTCCATATATTTCAACAAATAAAATCCCCAATCTATTAAATGTTAATAACGATTTATTATTATATTCAATCATTCATATTTTCAATCGAATTTCAATCCAACTCGATTATTCAACCAAATTAAATTCAACTGTTCAACAATAACAATAATTATTTGATTTTCAACCAATTGTTTCGAATTAAATTCATACCCAAAACAGTTTCCCGTATTAATATAAAAAAATGATGATTAAATCTTCAATAAATTTCACATTCCAATTGTCGAAATTTCCGGGTCGTTACATTCTTCCCCCCTTTAAAACTTTTCGTCATCGAAAAGGAGAAATTGTTAGAGTTATACAAATGTACACTTCAACTTTTCATATTTGTTAAATTATTCCACAACTGATTTAAATATCAATATTCAAGTCATCGATCTTCTTTATTTCCATCATATACAATTTACTTTGATCATTAAATTTCCCTCCAAAACTAACCTCTTCTTAAATTTCAAAATTCGCATAAGTTGGATTTTACGCCTTTCAAATTATTCCAAATTTCTTTATAGACCTCATCTGTTAAAGTTTACTTATCTATCATTGCGATTGAAATGGGTCCAGGCTTAGCAATCCTCAACCCAATTTCCTTACATTCAATCCCTTTAATCTTTTTCAACACTCATTGAGGAGTGTAAATAACTTTTCCTCTTCAAGTCACAAATTGTCGACTTGAAAAGTTCAAAAATCCAAAATCTTTTATAACTTTTATATATACTTTTATATATAACACGAAATTCGTGCAAAAATAATTGTATTATTACTCCAAAATTCTCTTTCTTAACTTATTAAACTAGATATATTTAAATCTCAAATTATTAATTTAAAAATACTTGATAACTTGAAGTTTGACAAGTCTGTTGTCGTTCTCGCAAATGTTAGGCATACGCTGGCCAGACGCACGACTAAAATCTCCAAGCACTAAATATCCTTGCTTCAACTCCAAGTGAAAAATATTTCAAAATTCCTTTTAAAAACAGATACGGAAAGTACCAATGTGATATTGATATGTTGATTGTTCATGAATCGCACATACACAATGGTTTCGTCTGGATCCCCCAGAAAACATCCGTATCCGTAGGAATTCACTTCCCTGCGAATTTCGTCATAAACAGATCAACGGGAGAATATTGAAGAATCAAAAGACAATCTGAGGTCACTGAACGTTTGTTGCTCTGTTGCTCTATCTCAGGATCACGAAATCAAATCATCAAATTAAATTAACTCAAGTCATGAGGACCAATCAAGTTATGAAGACAAACTGTTGCATTACAGGTGGCTCAATCACTAAAATATCTAAGTGGACCGCAGGTACACAATGGTCACGCCTGGGTCCCCCAGGAAACATCTATACCTGTAAGCTTTCACAGCTCTGCGGATTACGCCCTTCTAATTTGATTGTAGATCGCAGCAGTCACAATGGTTACACTTGGTTCCCCAAAGAAACATCCATCCGTCGTAGGCTATCTGCAGCCCTGCGAATTTCGCTACACGGTCGAATTCAACGACTCTAGATCACAGCGATCACAATGGTTACGCCTGATTCCCTCAGGAAACATCCGACTGCCGTAGGCTATCTACAGCCCTGCAAATTACGCTAGCAGTCGTTCTCAATGGCAACTCATGAGTTTTATGTCCGGACAACCTACTGCCACCAACAACACATCTCACTAAGCTCGAAATTCAAAGAAGAATGGTACTTTCCTTATATTGACTTGAAAACATATAGTACTTTATTTCATAAATCATACTAGACATAAGATTTTCTTCCCAAATCATATTTTTAACATCTCGTGTTATATAAGATTTTACCTTATATTGATCACCTTCCAATCCAGTAATTTTCGAATTTACTAAATTTTTCCATACAAGTTACGGAATCTTATTTCTCAAATTCTCAAAATTCATTCCGATTTCAAAATCTCAGTTTTGATCTCTTAATCAATTCTAATATTTGCTATCATTTCAAATTCAAATTTATGAATCCAAATTTTCCATTATTAAATTCATTGCTTAATTCAAATCTTCATGCTCTCAAACTTTTAGAATTTTCCATTCTTAAAACAAACTTCTCATTTACGCACTACTACTTCTTCATATTCACACTCTTCGACCGTCAATTAGCAAGCGAACAACTTCCCAAGTATCAATCCTGAAGGCCGACAACAACCTCAGATCAACACTCAATAAATTATTCAACTTAACTAATTTCCAGTCAGTTTTCAACTTCCTAGACCTCATTTCTTAATTTCTTACCAAATCATTTCTTATGCAATACTCGAATTCAGTTTATGAATCTACTTCTTTAATGAAAAACATTGATTATAACGATATCATTATAATTTCCACTTAGAAATATTTCACTTTCAAGATTTCAAGTAACATCATATAAATGAGATTAAACCATTAATAGCAATTTCATAGAGTTCAAAAATTTTCAAACCCATTCTATTTAAATAATTATACATAGTCTTGATCTATTCATAACACGTACATAGGAGATTTAGGATTACAAATGATAGTATTACGAAATAGAGCTAACATAATTAGGATTTACAATCTTCGATGTTTGTCTGCTTGCCGATCGATGATCCACATCTCTGCATAAGCTGCTTTCACGATATTCATTTTTCTGGAGCATCCACAAAGGATTAGTGCATTCCTCATCCACATGACCCCGATCTTTACAGTTCTTACAATAATACGAGATGGAGCCATCTTTATCGATGTACTTCACAGTTTTCTCTCTAGCGGCGTGCAACACTGTCTGTCATCCTTGTTGTCTCTCGGAACAGTTTCGAGCAATATGTCCAACTTGCTTACAATGATAACAAGCGATTGGTTCATCAGACGTCCCAGTAATGGCAGACTTTTTCTTTCTCACTTGAAGACAACGACTGGGAAAATGTCCCTTCTCTCGACATTTAAAACAAAAAATATTGGATCGGTAAATTTTCCCTTCTTCCTTACTCTTGTCTCTCTCTCCGCACGTACCCGCATAATGTCCCTTTTTCTGACATCTATAATAGATGACATTGTCATAGGGGCCAGCTGTCTGTTTTTCCTTAATTCTCTTCTCGTATTCCAACATTACTTCTTCTCTTCTTTAACGTTCTGCCGCTCTTCGTTCTCGACGTGTGGCTTTTTTTTCTTCAGTTCTTGCCATTCTGATTTATTATCAAAACCCGTTAATTTCTCACGATTTTTGAAAAATGTTTCTAATTATCATATTTATTTTCTATAATCTTAGAAAATCTCTTTTTACCTCTTGGGAAACATCTCTATATTCATTATTTAAACAAATGTAAAAAAAACGTCTTTATTACCACTTACTGTTGACCCTCATTAGCTCACTTTACTTAACCAATTCTTGCTATCGAACTTTAATCATTTCTTAGTCAACAATGAAGTCAATCAAGTTGGGGTATATTTACCTGTCAGACCTCAATTGAACAACATTATTAACTTCGAAATAGATCAAGTACACATCTTCGAATTCCAACAAAATATTCATTCTTGTAACCTTCAAATTCAAGTTCAAAATTTACTTCTTTTGCAAAAATAATTCATGCCTTTGAAATATTTAACTTAAAAATTTAACTATATTCATTAATCTGAATAAATAAACAACGAATTTATAATCTATTAAATTTTTAATTAAACAGTATTTTCACGAAAGTCTACATAGTTGACTTGCCTGAATGCTTCCCTTCCGATTAATCTCTAATTCAACAATATATTCCGAACTTCGGAATAATTCCATTTGATTTGTATTCCGAACATCAGAATAATCTCATCATCCTGGACCACTCCATTTCTTTTATTCTCAATTTTATTTGCAACATTTTTGCCTTCAAACATTATTTACTTCTAAAACGTAAATATTATTTCTTTTCTGAAATTTGAACTCGTCACATCAAATTTATTTTGATTTTAAATCTCGATTCAAACCTTCACAATCTTCATCCATATATTGCTCCATTTATAGCTCATGTTCACAATTCACTTCTTGTTAATTAACTAACAAGTTTATACTTCTATCGAATTCATATATTCAGTCATATATCATTGGTTTGGAACCAATTATAATTTATCTTGACACGTTTTGAATAAATTAATCACATTTAACACATTCATATTCCAATTATATCTCTTTTCCGATTTTATTTTCATTTATTTCTATCTCGAATATCCAAATAAAATCCATCGTTTTATTTTTGAAAACAATTCCAAAATTCCACTTTTCACTTAAATTCCAATCTGAATTCTTATTTCAATCAATTTCAGTTATTATTTATGATTTCACAACTGATTCGTTGATTCTCGTATACTTCTCTTCCTTATATATCATTTGATGACGGATCTAGATTCAAATCTAAGGGGATCTTATCAAAAAATAATCCTTGCAAACCTGGATTCGAAGACTTCTGAAGACTGGGGATTTCGAACAAAATTTTAAATCTCAAAACTAATTTTTCCCTCCACCATATTAGTTTCAAACTATAAATTTTCAAAACACTGATATTTCCAAAAATAATTTACCTTTCAAAATTTAATTTAAGAAAATTTTAATTTTAAAATCTTTTATTGTCAATCCATTTTAAACTCAATAAGCTAGCTTTGAATAAACCAAAGCTCTGATACCACTTGTAACGTCCTGCCAATTTGACCGCTTCAAATTGGTGATTAAACCAACATAAAACTTCAAATTGACAGATCGTTATTTAGCTTACAGAGTTTAATAACAAAATCAACACAAAAAAACACAGAATATACATATCACAATATTAAATGGCAGAATAAAACTTTATTTATAAACCGGAAGTTTTGAATACAAGATAATTATATACATAGGAATGTAAAAATAGTTTGAATACAAGAAAAATATTTACTGGTTTAAAACTTTAGAGTGTGCACGTCTTCGGATCCCCAGCTTCACCAGTCTTTGAATCTTAAGTTGAAATCTTTAAATCTAGACTGCTCGGGTCTGACCCGAGCATTTCATACAAAAACATAATATACTCGAGTCAGGATTAAATCGTAGTTCAAGTAAATTAACTTCACTATAAACTAAAATATTAATGAACAGGGTTCAGATGTATTAACAAGTGGTGTTCTGGTGAAGCCCGACACACATGCATAATGCATGGGTCAGGTGTCCATGAACAACACAAATGACACATAACCAGAAATACAGCACGCACCTATATCTATATTGTTGAGTAACAGGAGACCAATGTAAAGGGCATAGAAATTTAGCAAATATACTCAAGTGCATAATGGAAGGTTTCATCGTGCCAAAACAGTGCATTAACAGGTATGTGGTTATGAACTGCATGATTTCAGATATTCCCACAGTACATTACTAAAACAGCATGTTAACATACAGGTGCTAACAGTGCGTCAATAACACAGCTTGTTAACATATAATAAAACATAATGTTAACATATAACTAAGTAGCGTGTCCACATATACATAAACAGCATGTTAACATATAGTAAAACATCATGTTAACATGTAACTAAACAACATGGATATATGAGAAACAAAGACTTCAATAATAGTATTGGCAATTGGATTTTGCAAATCATATCAAGTGTTCCGAAAATCATTTTTGGATTGAATTCATTCGAATGAAGCTCAGAAATTGCACATGCAGCACTCACAAAGTTTGTCAGTATGTATGAAACATGGAAAATAATTAATGGCATACGTATTTAAACCAATTTGTGAAACTAACAATGTCATACAAGTCAACAGGCCATGCAATTGTTGAATTAATACTGTGCAACTAAAAATTGGGGATAAATACATGCAATTGTGTGATAGTAAACCATATGCTCTTACCTACATGAACGCAAAATGGTTTCAGGTTTCCCATTTCAGTGAAGAAATATAGTTTAGCATCAGTTTAGTAGTTTGCCGAATCAGTTATTAGGCCAATGGATCACACAGTTTTGGCAAATGGATCACAACAACATAATATTTTGGCAAATGGATCATAAAAGTTTAGGTAATATATCATAATAGTGTAACAGTTTAGCAAATGGGACTATAACAGTTTAGGTAGTACATAATCTTAGCATGGTTTCAACATGGCGGTAATAGTTTCGATGGAAAAAAATAGTTCAAATGGTCTAGCATGCATATTTCAATTAACAGTGGTTCAAATGGTTCTACATGCATATTTCAGTGAAATGGTTGAACAGTAATGGTTCAGCAAAGCATGGCTCAAAGTGTCCAACAAGTGCGAGCAACACAATACGTGAATGGTTCAAAGTTCATATTGAATGGTTTCAGAAAATTTCTATTTCACACACAAGAGTAAAATAAAAGTATAAGATGCCAATTTCAGAGAGAACACTTAGTCTACGAATATAAGAAAAATAGTGAGAATTCTATTACTCAAAAAGGTATAAGTGTTAACAGAAGGAGCACGCACGAGAAATTAAACCCGTGATTACATCAGTTCAAACTGAATTCCATTACTCAATGGATGGGCAAGTTCGAGAGCTATAACTGTAAACTTCTTTGTTATTGCGTATTGACATGAATATGAATCCAATTTATACGGGTCTCCTGTATTTACATAAACATGTTGTTTCCAATATTCAGAATAATGCTGTACTGTTGTTGGTTCTTAAAATCTTTAATTGTTGGATTTGTCTACTGAGATAAACATGAATTTCCACAGTCTACATTTCCATGCAACTATTCGTGTACTCCATTAACTGGCATTTCCCGACAGAAATTCCTCTTAAGCAGCGTAAGTTTCAGCATGGTTATATATGTAGTTACACAATGTATTTTCAGTGGAAACAGTATAAGGACATATGCGAAAAACAAGGCTTTCAGTTAAGACAGTATATGTTTGGCAAGACTGAATTCATGTGGCTAGATGATTTTCAGAAATTTTGGCAAACTGCTTTGGAAATAAATCATAGGGTTTTCCAGAAATCAATCACATAACAGCCAAGACCTTCAAGCCGTAGGAAATCAAGCAAAGATCATGCAAGCAACAATCAACACATACAATCAAAACCTATTGTACTTAGTTTATAATTGATGTTAAAAGACTTGAACTTGGACTTAATCATGAGTGAGGTACTCACCTATACAGTGGCAAAGAGGCGCAGGGAATAGTAGAAATCAGCGAACTTCGGTTTTGCTCATCACCAAGGACTTGCGAAGGATGAGTGAACTCCTGGCAGCAGCGGAAGGCTTCGATTTGAATGGAGGAAATTGGCACGAATCTGAGCAGCGAATCAACTGAGGAAATGATGGGGTTTTCGATTTCAATTGGATGAGCAATTTGGGGATAAAGAAACAATTTTTAGGTTGCGGTCATGATTTCTAATAGAAACGATTTATTTCTTTGATTTGGGGAAAATAAAAAAAGGGTTCGGCCATTTAAAATGAGGAGGGTTTTGATTTAGGAGGAAGGAACGGATTTGGCTTTCACCGTTAGAAATGAATTGGTTGAAGGGAATAAACAAAATTTGCTGAAGGGATTTGGGACTATGGGTGGTTTTTAAAGAAGAAAAAGGATGGGATAAGAACAAGGTCACATCCAATAGGTTATAGGGTAGTGGAGTTATCAGGTATAGGTCGACGTAGTTTATTTCTAAGGAAGATTTTAGCTAGGTTAAATTTTTATATTAATTCTACCGCAATCTACCTCGTATTACCCTGAATCCGTACTGCCAACACCATTCACAACACGACAAAAATTATATGTACCCTTTTTGTTTCAGCATTCTGAATTCATTAAAATTTTATTTAATTGAAATCTGCCTCCGTTTTAATTATTGTTCCAATGATTTTGTTCTGTTTATTTACCGACAACTCTGTTTCATGTGAAACGTTAAATTCAATTTCCTTATACACACATGTCGCAGCCAAATTTCCATATATTTCAACAAATAAAATCCCCAATCTATTAAATGTTAATAACGATTTATTATTATATTCAATCATTCATATTTTCAGTCGAATTTCAATCCAACTCGATTATTCAACCAAATTAAATTCAACTGTTCAACAATAACAACAATTATTTGATTTTCAACTAATTGTTTCGAATTAAATTCATACCCAAAACAGTTTCCGGTATTAATATAAATAAAATGATGATTAAATCTTCAATAAATTTCACATTCCAGTTGTCGAAATTTCCGGATCGTTACAACATGTTTATCTGGTTAAGTGTGTCTTAATTCATTAAAACCGTAACCTCGTAAAGACCTCCCACATTAGACTGGCATTTGTGGCTGCTGGATTTGCCGGGCGGGTCCGGGCAGTCTTACACCACAAATGAGCCTAACCTCGTGTCTTTACAATTGTTACGCATTTAATTCGTGCCTTTGACCTTTCACATTAGACTGGCATTTGTGGCTGCTGGATTTGCCGGGCGGGTCCGGGCAGTCTTACACCACAAACGAGTCTAACCTCGTGTCTCAGGCGGTTAATTATTACATATCTTTATTTAACCCCAAAGTGGATTTATATCCCTATTCAAATTTGTCAATAAATTCCAAATATACTTATGTCCATAATTGTCACCTAAATTATGTCCATTTATTTCAGGTATAACAAATTTTAATTATTGCCTCAAATTAATTGTATGCCTTTTAAGGCCATTACATGCCAATTCTCAATATGAGTATATTCAATATTACCCCCATCGTCCCCACGTTGTTCGTTCGTGTAATGACCCGGGTTTCACATCGATCGTAAACACAGATATTATTTATCATGAATATGTATTCACAATTTCAAATTAAAATCATGACTTTAAATTATTTAAACATGTTAAAAGGGTAATTTACATTTTTTCTTTGTGTATATGATAGCATATCTTAATAGTGTTGTTTAAAATTCATTCTTAACTTGTATGGTAGATAACACTTGTTCATAGTAGTTTTAAAGTGCTATGACTTTGCAAACACTTGTCCATATTATTTTTCACAAGCTTGAAAACATTTTCTTAGCAAACCCCTTGTTTCCAATTATGACCAAACACTTTGCCTAGAGTATGATTTAAACACTTATGCAAGAATTATTTAATTTTTATACATTTAAAGATTTGAAAGCTTGTGTGGTCTTATCACTTTTCAAACTATCTTAGATATGATTTTTACATTTATACATTGAAAAAAAACAAAATCATGTATTGTCAAAAATCCTTTGTAAAAGCATATTTTCAATCCATGACCTCATCATAGACATGATAGCAAATGAAATCTCATTTGCATTGAAACAAGAACATGAATGACAAATAAATGTCATGAAAATTCATTTGCATCTTTGCATTGGAACTAGGACTTGAATTGTCAAAATCTATTTCATTTCACGAGCTCACTCATGAAACACACACATGATAAATCATGCTAGCAAGTAGGCCTTAGAAAGAGCTCTAGGCACATGGGAAGATCTATGTAGATGATGTCATTTTCAATTTTTCAATCTTTTCCTTTCTTTGCAATATAATTTCTGAAAATAAAATCCATATTGCATTTTTCAAGACTTTGGCAATTTTGTCAAATAAACACATATATAAAAAGAGTAGCAAATCATGTAGAGATAGCATCATCATCTCACCTACTAGTAGATTTCAAATCATGGATATTGCTAAGTGTTTCCTATGTGATTTCACCACATGACAATGGATTTTCATAGTACAACATTTTAGATTTTTAACTATCCTTGCAAGGCAAGGTTGTATTTAAAATAAATATTTGTAAAATCAAAAAGGACTTGAGGGAAGTATGGTTTGACAACTCAAGGAAAACTGAACATTTTTGGGTACAAGATGATCACAAGATTTTGTTAAAAACTAAGAAAAGGATGATAGGAGGAAGGATGGTACATAGCACATTTAATGTGTGGGTTTTTTCAAGGAAAAAGGGGAGAGTTTGAGTACATTGTTTAGGGGTTATAGAGGGTAGCATCTAGACTGAAATGCCATGTGGAAGTGATGAAATCATGCATAGATTTTATAAGAGAAATCAGTTTTTAAATGGGTCTTTCAATTGTCAAGTAAACAAAAAGCTGTTTTGATATTTCACATTGACATTTATTGCACCGATATTTTTAAACAATTCTCACCCCTATATAAAGACCACCCATACACACAACTCTCACACAAACACACAAGCAATTCAAAGGTTTTCAGCAAAGAAAAAACAAGAGTTTGTGAGCTTTTAAGGTGAGTAAACCTGGCAGTTTCAGTTTTTGTTTTAAACCTGCAGTTGTCCGTTTTGACTTCATGTTTTTGTTTGGCTTTTTGTGCTTCTAGTTAGAGTAATATGTTTTGTACATTTGCTTGTTGACATGTAGGAAGGACCACTTGATTTGATACTAAAACCCTTAAGCATCATAGTGAAATTGTATATTTCCCTGTTGATTTTCCCGGCATGTTATGTTGTGGGAAAACTTGATAAAATCAAACAAATCAGTGGATCTAGATAAAGGGATGGGAACTAATAGAGTATACCATGTTGAGATACTCATCTAGTTAATTAAAGTATTTATATTTAAGTAACTTGTTCAAGAAAAACATTACTGTCAGGTTAAAATAAAACAACAGTAGTTCTCTGTTCCAAACTTTCAATGATGATTTTCAAAACTGATTAAACTCCGTTTTGATTATATAAACATGATGAGGTAACACATTTATGATTTTTAAAACACAAATCAATATTTTACATAAAGTGAATCAAGAGAAATAGGAGGTTGGTCAGAAAACTGGTTTTTGTGAATTCCCGATGATCCATGGGTTCAGAAATGATGGCGTTCGGTCTGGAGGGGTAGGGAAGGATGGAGATCACTGGAAAAATAGTGGTTAAAATTTTAATTGAGTAGATTTTGTAAATTTAACAAAAATAGGGTTTAAGTGTGAAAATGGGTTCGGTTTTAAATTGTCAGAACTGCGTCTCGTCGGAGGTGATTGGGAGGTGCGGTCCTGGGGGAATCAAGGCGTCGTGATCTGGTGCTGGCGTGGTCAAGCGGCGGTGATGACCGGCGGTCGAGAGATGAAGGTGGAGGGGTTTTTCTGTGATGATGTTTTTGTTTTGAAAGGAGGTGGTACGGCCAGTTTTTGATCTAGGCCGAGGGGAGGTGATCAGGTGGTGGTGGACCGATCAGGTGGTGACGAGCGACGTGGGGCGAAGGACGTTGGTGGTTGGAGGGGTCTCGGGTGCTTGTGCACGTGCACAGCTAGGGACAGGAAAGGAAGAAGAAGAAGAAGGGAGAGGCAATAGCAGGTTCACGTGGTTTTTGGTGTGATCAGGGTGGAGATCATGGGTGCCAAGGGTTGGTACTTTGGGTACTTGGCAAAGTACCAGTGTACCTGGTACTTGGTCGAAACCATGGAGTCTGAGCTCGTTTTCGCGTGAGCGCACCGATGTTTGAGGAAGTGGTACTTTGCGAAAATTTGTACTTTGTTAGTTTAAGTTAAAAACAATAATTTTAAGCACGTTTTAAATTTAAATAAGTTTCTAAAATTTAATAAGGGTTTTAAATAAAAAGGGGAAATTAATATTTAAAATAATATTTTTATTTAATTTTGCAAGAGCAAAAGAAGGAAAGTGAATCAGGATGCTTTCGTCAAAGACTGGAAAATAAATACAGGAATTGTAATTTAAATTAAATTATGAATTTAATTTGAAATGATAATTAGAAATGAGTTTCTAATAAAATATTTTAACTGTAAAGTCCAACAAAAGAAGTCGTTCAACCATAACAGATCATGTATGATTTTGACAGACGACGTGAAATCAGAACAGAAGCTGTTATTTTAGATAAATTATAATTTATTAGAATCTATTTTTCTGATGGGATATTTGAAATATTTAAATTCAAATAAAGTAGAGAAATCGTATGTGACACATACGCCAGAATTTGTTCGTTTTAAGCTTAAATCTAAAATTTCTGATCATGAACAGTTCTGTACTTTTGAAAACGAGAACCGTGAATAAATATTTTAATCATATTTAGACTGATAATAAAGGGAAGAATTTTATCGGTATGGGAAGAAGAATGAGGAGATCAAGAATGAAGGATCGAAGGAGAAATTTGACGAAACGATACAAAGTGAAAAAAGTCATATAATAGATTATAAATCATCAAATCTATAACCAAAGTAAGTAGATAATGATAAGAAATATTTTTCTAAAGATAAATAGAGGAAGAATTTATTTTTAGAGGTGGTGAACAAAACGGGGAGAAGAACCATGTGCGACGCATACGCTAAAATTGACCGTTTTGAAAAGATGATCAATATATCAGATATTGACAAAATGATCATGTACTGTTTGCTTTGACTATAGCTATATATGCAGATTCAATTATAATCTTGTTAGATTTATAATTTAAAGTGAAAAATGTTCGTTAATCATTTCAAAGAGACCGGATGTACGTTCCACTTTGATTTGATTATACGCCGCGCGTCGAAGATATTGAAGACGATGATCGTAAACGATATCTTTGGTCTGTTCAGTCCCAGGACAAACCTGAATGGACGAGTGTCTGACAACGTATATCAGTTAGATTCTACACATCGAATTTACGTAAGTATATTACGTTGGTGGCAGAGAAATTCGTTTCTTTTAGCTTTTGTACTCGTGATATATTTGGGAAATCGAATGAGTATTTCTGACGGGTAGGACGATGTGGCATTCAAAGGAAATGAACCAGTGATGATGAAACGTAAGTCTAGCCTCAAGCCTCACACCCAGGAAATGACAAAAATCGGGCAGGCAGCATGGCTATGTGGGTCGCTCCCATTAGGGTGTAGTATCACCTATGTAGAGAAATTTCTTTTGTTTCTAAATCTATCGATTCTGCCCATTCGGGGATGGTTGCCGCGCACAACCATCGGTGATATACACTCGATACACTCAAGAGAAATGAGTGGTCGGTCATGTGAGGGCCGGGTTGCAAGATGTTCTTGTTGAACCCAGGTGTATTTGCCTCTAGAGATACATCAGCGGAAGGTGGTCCCATACCTGTCATAGTTGTAAATCCAGTTTCCGTAAGTGCCAAGCGGTTTGTATTTGTATATTATATCGGGGAACGTGAGATGCAAGCATTTTCCTAGATTCTGGATTATTTGTGAAACACCTAGACACTATGATAATATCCGGTTTTAAAGTATACAAAGTGTTTTGATCTCATAAGGTAAAAACCCGTTCCGTATTTACGGCGTAGTCTTATGAGATATTTTTATTTATTTTTAAACTGTTTACTCATACCAGTCCCCAGACTGACCCAAAGTTTATTTTCTATGTTTTCCCTTAAACTCTTGGGTATTCATAACGCTTGTTATGAATAGACAAGTGAATCAGGATTTGATGAAGCTTGTGAAGCTGGAATGAAGATTTTGCTGTGTGTTGGTCCATCCATCTACTGTATAATTAAGTATGTCAGTTAATCATCTGTGATATGTATAAATACGGATGTACTATGAATGGCTTGTATCACTAGTCCAGTATGCTCTGATGTAATATTTTCCGCTGTGTAATATTATAAAGTATTATCCTTTTGTGAAAATTCCGTTGTGAGATTCTGATGTTTATGTGATTTATCTTCTATCTACTCTTATTTCTTATTAATGGCACAACTTGATATGTGTTCGAAAGTTGGGTCGTTACAGTTCGCTTATCATGACATATATTAGACTAGCAATTAGTCTAATCACATAAAAGGGAAGAAACATCGCAAATTTGCATAACACACAAAAATGGATCTAACTTACAAATAAGGATTCCAACATATCTTGCATAAACTTTGTATTGTCATGAATCTAATCATAGACCTAAAGGTGTGAACTTGCAGGTATGAACATAGTTTTCACCCAAACTTGCATAGGCCATAGTCACAAACTTGCATAAAACTATGTATGTCATAGATCTAAATCTAAAGGTGTAAACTTGCATATATGTGAATCCAATTTCTATCTAAGCTTGCATATAGTCATTTTACTTGGTTCACATGTAAACTTGTGTACAATTTACGTAGAAACTAGCATATAATCTATACCCAAACTTTCATATAAATTGATGTCAAACATGAATCAAGTTGAACATAGGTGATTGGGCATATAAAAAGGGATCCACAACAAAACTATCATTATGAACAACTAGCATATATTCATAAAATATCACATTTTCCCAATGATTCACAAACATAGCCATATAACCCAAATTATAACTCAACCTAATTAACTTGTTGATGATCTTATTAAAGAAATTGAACTCATAACTCAAAGAAGGTCTTGAGTTCTAGGATCTGTGTTCTGAAATTGATTTAGCTCGCCTTTGAAGTAGACAAATTCGTTGTTGTTGTTATAGACTTGAGTTGAATTGAGTTGATTAGCTTTACTTTTCCTCTTGTTGGTGGCTGCTACTCTTGGTTGCGGGGTGATAGCATGACGATAATGGTTCTAATTTTGATTAGGTTTTAGGGTTTGAGTCTACATGTGTTTATATAGAGATTAGGATTAATTTAGGCCATCCGATCAACCTAAAATCAATCAAGACCATCCAGTCAAGATAGAGTGACACCTCAGCCCTAATGACTCAGCACTGAGTCACAAAATCGTCATCTTTCAGATCTACCCGGGGGAAGCAGGTCGACCCCCAGGTCGACACTAAGGTCGACCTGTATAGGGGGAGGTCGACACTAAGGTTGACCTGACCTTGGGCGGGAAATTTCCCGCCCTGCCCAGTTCTGAGTCTGAATTCGTTTTTGAATTTAAATTTGAATTTATGGAAACTTCCGACAGCCATAACTTCTTCATACGAAGTCCAATTTACGCAAACTCGGACTTTATCTCAACCAGAATTCCGAGACGAACACAATGGCCTAACCTGTTTCCCTTGATTCCCACATTTGAAATTAAGTATTCTTTAATTTTTTAACTTTAATATTTAAAATTATGGGGTGTTACAACTTCCCCTAACTTGGACTTAGTGTTTAAACGACAATCATAAATTCCCTTTATTTCCTTTTTATTGCCCTTTATGACCCTAATGGTCATATTTTCCTAAGGCAATTATTTATCAATCCCAAGTATCTATTTGTTGTACCCTAACGTAGATTTCCACTCTTATTTATTTATTTATTTATTTATTTATTATTTGACTATTATATATATATATATATATTTACGTACCAGGCCTCTCACATTAAGTTGACTACCTGTGGATGCTGGATTTGCTGGTCGGTTCTGGGCAGACTTCTACCACAAGTGAACTTAACCTCGTGCCTTAATACGATTGTATTTATGCATTAGACCCCTCACGTTAAACTGACTACCTGTGGTTGTTGGATTTGCCGGTCGGTTCTGGGCAGGCTTACACCAGAATTTGAGTTTAACCTCGTGTCTAAATGCTGCTATAATTCGAATTTCCTAATTGGGGTACACAACATTTATCCTAATTGATTTTTCGAATTGTAACCATTTTTTCCATCACATTTATTTTCCCCAAACCAATATTGGTTCCAATCATTATTTCTTTATTTGCGGTCTTATTTGTAGCAATTAATTACATTGATTGCTACAAATGGTCACCACAAATATATTAATTCAATATGGACTATATTTACATATAATTCCACCACTGAACCTTATCTAATCATTCAAACATTCCATATAATGTATATTTTATCGTTTTACGCTGATTTGGACGGATAGTATGTATATATTTATTTTTATGTTTTTGTGCGGTCAACGTAGTTACTATTATTTTTATTATTATTCTCCTTAAATTAATGATTTGGTCTAATTAATTAACCAAACTTTTCCTTTTTATATTCAAACTTGCCAAAAGGTTTCAAGTCTCACAAACGACCATTGTCCGTAATCATTGTAAATAATGCCTATTTTATAGAATTGACATATTTCCAAATCACAAGAAATATATGTTTTGGAATAGTCGATGCAAATTACACACAAATATATGTATTTATATTTATATGTACCTTTGCACTACTTTTCCCTTTTTAATCATTTTTATCATACCTCTTGTGATTTCAAAATAATGCCTCTTTATTCAAAATAAGGAAAACGACATGTTTTACAATGCTTAAGCCAAAACCCAAAAATATTGAATATAAACAGGAATATTTCTTTTATTCTTACAATCACATAATACACAAATTTCATCTTTTTACCCAAATTCACATATTTCATATTTCAGCACAGAACTGAAGATCCGGAACACAACTACAACTAATTTATGTTTAATGAGACTGATTCTAGATCCATAGTGCTATGTCAACATATTTCATGTCATAACTGTAGCAATATGTGGGAAAAATATTTAAGAATCCTACAATTCATGTTATACTAACCACAACTTATCATTTACCAACTTTTAACCATATTCATAATCAGATATGATGGTTGCCAACAATTTACAATTATTTAAATAAATAGATCTGATAGGTATAAAACATAGATTGGATTCAACAAAATAGAGAAGTCATTATAATTGTATTAGTAAATTTCCCGCTCACCTTATAACTTCCAATTTCTAAGTTTAGAACCCTTTAGGCTTACAATCCTCAAATTCTTATAAATCTACAATTTATCTAGAAAGGGGAAAATTCTAGATCTGTAGAAATGTAAGAAAATGGGAAGGGAGTGAAGAATCTATCGTTGAGCATTCTCTTCCACTGAATCTATTATTCTTCCCAATTCCATATGAATTTGATTTTAATTGGTATATATATGAATATATTTTATTTAGAAATTAGGTTAGAAGAGGAAGAAAAATGGCAGAGCTCTGCTGCCTCTATAGATTTGAATGGAAGAGAAAGGGGATTTACCCCTTTATTTATAGGAGTGAAAATGGCCTAGAACCATCGGATTAGTTTTAAGTTATATCCGTCCATTCGTTATATATATAAAATTAACATAAACCTTCAAGACCTAGCCGCCACTGGGCGATCTGTCGCCCAGTAGGTCGACCTGGGTGGTCGACCGCCGATCGACCCCTATGTCGATCGCCTGGGCACCAGATTGCTCAGGTCGGCCGGGTTATATTATTAAATTATTAATTAAATATTCTGTTTATTTATTTTTCGTCCATTTTTGTATTTCATCCGTAACTTTTTCATACGGACTCCATTCGCGAAACTCCAAACATGAAAGTTGACCAGAATTCCGAGACGAACGCAACGGTCAAAATCTCGTGGCCAAATCCCATTGGTTCCTATTTTTGAAATTCTAGTAATTAATTTATATCACCAAAATTCTGATTTGTTACACTTTTGGAATGACACTTTGCAACCCAGCACCATATGGAAAAGTTACACTGGATATTGCCAAAGTTGGTATTTTGAATGAGGAGATGAGGAAAAAATCTCATGGTGTGTCTTCTTCATCAGAGAAAACATATGCTGTTGAAAACAGAAGAAGAAGAAAGAGTAAAGTTCTAGTTTTCAAAGACAAAAGCACAAGCAAATCTCATGGAAGATACACAAATATGAAATGCCATTATTGTGATAAATCGGGTTATATTAAGAAATATTGCTATAAGTGGAAAAGAGACAACAATGGTGGTAAAGGCATGCAAGATAAAAAGCAAGATAAAAAAAATTACGGTAATGATGACCAAGCTGCTACTGCAACTTATGGTGATCTTACCATCAGGGGTGTGCATTCGGTCGGTTCGGTTAGTTTTGAGGTAAAAAAAGTTCAAACCGAATTAGAATAAAAAAAAAATCAAAACCAAACCGAACCGAACCAAAATAATTTTGATTAATTCGGTCGAAAGTCGATTTAACCGAACTTGAAGGATATCTTATTGTTCAAAAAATTAATTAATCGAAATAAAAACATAAATTTTTGTTTTGAGAAATTTTATTCATTAAATTCAATGTTTATAATAAAATATGACTTATCTTTAACAATGTTTCTGTATTTTACCACAAAACTAATCACTTAATGTACGAAAATAACATAAAATTAGATAATACGGTAAAAGTTTGGTTAATTCGGTTAAACTGATAACCAAAGAAAATTGTTTTACAATCTGAATTCAAACTGATTTAGTTTCAAAGTCAAACCAAACCGATCAAAATAAACCAGTTTGATCAGTTAATTCGGTTCTAACCGAATATTGCTCACCCCTACTTATCATTGTACATGATGAGGGTTATGTGAACCTTGCTAAATATGAGTCGAGTTGGGTCATTGATAGTGGAGCATCAGTACTTGTGACATCACAGAAGGAATTCTTCACATCTTATACACCTAGTGACTTTGGGGTGTTGAAGATGGGTAATGATGGTGTGGCTGAGGTTGTGGGCATTGGAGTTGTATGTTTGGTGACCAACATTGGAGCAAAGTTAATGCTTAAATTTTTTAGACATATTCCAGAAATCCGATTACACTTAATCTCAACTGGAAAACTCGATGATGGATATTGCAACACTTTTCATTGTGGTCAATGGAAGCTTACTAAAGAAAACATGGTGCTAGATCGTGGGAAGAAGCACACAAGCCTGTACTTGCTGCAAGTCTCAATTCCCACTGATTCTGTAAATATAGAAAATGTTGATCTTGCAAAATTGTGGCATAAAAGACTTGACCATATAAGTGAAAAGGGGCTAAGTTGTTTGATGAAGGAAAATGAACTACTTGATTTGAAGTACGTAAAATTGTACAAATGTCCTCGTTATTTTGCAAGAAAGCAGAATCTGATCTCCTTTAAGAGACATCCTCCTTCAAGAAAACCAGCTTTGCTTGACCTTGTTCATTCTGATGTTTGTGGTCCATTAAAAGTTAAGACCTTTAGTGGTGCACATTAATTTTTTACTTTTATTAATGACCGTTCAAAGAAATTTTGGACGTATGCTTTGAAAACAAAAGTTCTTGTACTGGATGTTTTTAAGCAGTTTCAAGCCTTGGTTGAAAGTCAATCTGGTAAAAAGCTAAAGTATTTACATTCTGACAATGGTGGTGAGTACATCGACCCACTTGATAAATATTGTAAGGCACAAGGTATTCAGCATCAGTTTACACTAAAAAAGACTCCACAGTTGAATGGTGTAGTAGAAAGAATGAATAGGGCTTTGTTAAAGAGAATGAGGTGCATGCTTTCAGAAGCTAAGTTGCAAAAACACTTTTGGGGTGAAGCTTTGTTTACAGCTACACATGTGATTAATTTGTTTCCCTATGTTTCTTTGAATGGTGATGTTCCAAACAAGGTTTGGCTTGGCAAGGAGATTTCTTACAGTCATTTACATGTCTTTAGGTGCAAGGCATTTGTGCATGTGCCTAATGATGAAAGATCGAAGCTGGATTCCAAGGCCCGCCAATGCATCTTTGTAGACTATGGTCTTGACAAGTTTGGCTACAGGTTTTATGACCTTATAGAGAAGAAATTGATTCGTAACAAGGATGTAGACTTTTTTGAAGATCAAACAATTGAAGATATTCAGAAATCACAAGAATCTGCATCTCATAGTGGCTATGATATGGTTGATTTAGATCTCCCTCCTTTGACTCCTGCACTAACTCCAACTGAAAATGTACAAGAAAATGAAAGTGAAGGTCATGTGACTGAGGAAGATGATCCCTATGAAGAAGATGTTGAAATTGATCGTCATGCTTCTCCTGAAACTCAAACATGTAAGGCGATCTACCGAGGACCGACTTCCTTCCACTAAGTATCCTTCTTTTGAATATGTTTTTTTAACCGACAGAGAAGAACTTGAGACCTTTAAGGAAGCTATTGACAGTGATGATGAGCAACTTTGGTTGGATGCAATGAAAGAAGAAATGAAATCATTGCATGATAACAACACTTTTGATCTAGTGAAACTACCAAAGGGAAAGAAGGCTTTGAAAAATCGTTGGGTTTACAAGCAGAAACAAGATGAAAATGCAAAGACACTACGGTACAAAACAAGACTTATTGTATAAGGATGCAACCAGAGCAATGGAATGGACATTAAAGAGATATTTGCATTGGTTGTCAAGATGTCTTCTGTAAGAGTTGTTCTGCGTCTTGCTGCTAGTTTGAATTTAGAAGTTGAGCAGTTGGATGTGAAGACCTCCTTTCTTCATAGTGACCTTGAAGAAGACATTTACATGGAACAACAAAAGGGCTTCAAAGTTAAGGAGAAGGAAGAATATGTGTGCAAATTAAGGAAGAGCTTGTATGGTCTAAAACAAGCTCCAAGACAATGGTATCGCAAGTTTGAATCTTTTATGGGGGAGCAAGGCTACAAAAATACATATAACGATCATTGTGTCTTCTTGAATAAATTTTCTAACGATGATTTTATCATTTTGCTACTTTATGTTGATGACATGCTTATTGTAGGGTAAAATGTAGATCAGATTGCTGCGTTGAAGCAACGGTTGAGCAAGACTTTCTTGATGAAGGAACTTGGGCCGACGAAGAACATTTTAGGAATGAGAATTATTTTTATCGCAAGACTCGAAAATTATGGTTGTCATTGGGAGCATATATTTGGGGAGTGTTTAAAAGGTTCAATATAGAGAATGCAACGCCTATGAGTACTCCACTTGCTATGCATTTTAAGTTGAGTTCTCAACGGTGTCCTTCCATATCAGAAGAGAAGGAAAACTTGGTGTTGTTCCTTATGCTTCCACCATGGGAAGTTTGGTGTATGCAATGGTTTGCACTCAGCTCGATATAGCTCATGTTGAGGTTTGGTTAGTAGATTTCTTTCTAATATAGGTAAAGAGCATTGGTGTGTTGTGAAGTGGATTATGAGATACTTATAGGTTACTGCTGATATGAAGCTTTGTTTTGGGAGTGACAAGCTTTGTCTCGTTGGTTATTCAGATTCTGATATGGCAGGTGATATTGACTCAAGAAAATCTACTTCAGGTTATTTGATCACTTTTGCAGGGGGAGCAATGACTTGGCAATCTAGGCTACAAAAATGTGTGGCTTTGTCTACTATTGAGTCGAAGTTTATTGCAGTGACAGAGGCGTGTAAGGAGTTGTTATGGATGAAGTGGTTTGTTCGTCAGCTTGGATTTACACAAAAGATGTATGTGTTGTATTGTGACAGTCAAATTGCAATTCATCTTGCTAAGAATTCCACTTTTCATGCAAAGTTGAAGCATATTGATGTGAGATATCATTGAATACGTTGAGTTTAAGAAAATTCATACCGATGATAATGGTTCTGACATGATGACTAAAGCTTTGCCAAAAGACAAATTTTGTGACTTGTCATTCAATTTCCAGAATGGCAACCACTCCACATAATCGTAAGGAGGATGTTTGTTGGGACTAGGTCCCTTCCTATGTGAAAAAGCGTGTTTTTATATGGAGCAAAATTGTTGCTGCGGCATTTCGTGATTTTGTCTGAAAATGTATCTTGCTGACCTTTGGCGTGCCTTAGTAATTGCACCTTGATGGGCAATAGTCAGCATATTAAATAAGGTAGTTGAATGGAGATTTCAATGTGTCTTTTTGGTGGCTATATATATCCATGTTTTGGGCAGCAACAAGATCAATTTTTGGGACAATATTGGTAAAAAGACATCCACCGTCCAATTTGGCCAAAAAAATTGCCAGCTTCTCCAAGACATTGTGGGCTATTTCTACTCCTTAGAGATTGCCTTTTGCTAATCTATTTTTGTGAGATGTCACAACATTTCTAAGCTCTGTTTTCTAGTGATATTTTTCACTTTTCTCGTTTTTTTGATGTTGCTATTGCTAGCTATTGTTGGTTGATTTGAGTATCCACTTTGTGATTTGGATTTGTGTATCACTCCATTATCATAATAAGAGAAGTTTGGGTGGACCCCATCATCGGTCCCGTGGTTTTTACTCTTCACAACGAAGAGGTTTTCCACATTAAAAATTGGTGTGTGTTCCTGCTTTGTTATTATCTCTTGTTCAGTTGATTATTTGAATTGATCATTGGTGATTGTGGTGCATATTGCTGGAAGTATATTAAAGTTGGGAGTACATTAATTGTGGCATTTTGTTGTTTGTGTGTGTCTTGCTTAACATGAGACAACGTAGATCTATTGTGCAAAATAAAAGATGAGAACAGTTGGTTAAAAACACAGATAATTAGTGCATGGATAATAAATGGTAAGATATTTGCGAAGAAAGACTCTTAGAAAAGACTTTACGCAACACTTACAGTGTAATTCTTCATCCTCTGAAAAATGTCTCTGCTAGTAAGAACAACACTATTGATAACAATGAGACAAGGTTCGGTAACTATATCAGTAGCATCATTGACTGCAATTCCAATATCAGCTTTCTTTAAAGCTTGAGAATCATTCACATCATGTTCAGTCATACCACAGATGTGTTTCCGCTCCTGCAACTTCTTAACGATTTCATTGTAGCATCCCGGGATTTTCGACACTCGAATCCAGACACTAACACAACCCGTGTCCAAACTCAAGTACCGAAACCCAGAAAGCTAATAGAAAGAAGTTAGAGGGTGAGAGAAGAAAGAAAGGAATGTTAGAATAGAAGAATAAGAAGATCAGAGTCTCACAGCGGAATGGACAAAATATAATAATCAGAAATACTTTATACAAAAATTGTATATCACAACATCAGAATATACATTCAGATCAATACAACACACAGCGGAAATAAACTAGTACCAGTATATATGGAAAACGTCTCGACTTCAACTCCATCCCTGTTGCTTCCAGCGGAAACCTGACCTGTAAATATGCTTGGTCTGACCCGAGCACATTTGATTTAAAACAAAATTCACCCAGGTCAGTCTGAAATACTTTCAGTGATAAATTCATACAGCAACCAACTTGTTTAACTTTGAAATCCTTTTTGAAATAAAAGGATAATAGTAAGACCAGTCCACACATAAACACAGACGGTTTTTACCTTACTATAACCCAAACCGTTTTGAAATCAATATCTTCTTCTGATATTATCATAGTGTCTAAATACAAGTAAATAGAATCTAGCAGAACGCTTGCATCTCACGCTCCACATATATAGTATACAATCAAAACCGCAGGCGCTTATTGGAGATTGGATTTCCAACTATGACAAGGTATGGGACCACCTGCCGCTAGTGTATCTCTAGAGACGAATACACTGGGTTCAACAAGAACGTCTTGCAACCCGGCCCACACATGACCGACCACTCATTTCGCTTGAGTGTATCGAATATATTGTCACCCCTTCGGCTTTTTGTCGCGACCACCGAAATCCCCGGGAGATACAGAATTGAAAAGAAGTAACAAATATGAATATTCTCTAGATGGTGACAATACACCCTAATGGGTGCGACCCACATAGCCATGCTGCCTGCCCGATTTTTGTCTTTTCCCGGTTGATGAGGCTTGAGGCTATAATCGACTTTTGAAACATCTGGCCACCATTCCCATCATCCATACACGTCATCCAGGAACAGGATGAACCGAAGGCACTCTCCTACTGCATCCAATACAGGAATCACCCCATGGATCAGCAGCGAGAAGTCCTTGCACCCCATAAATTCCAATCACGACAGAGTCACAGTATATCTCTAGGGATCAGCCAGGGATTGTAAGTAACTCTTCCGTCTCATGAAGATCTACGGTCTTCAATTGCTCCACCTCGATCAGCGTCTTCGACGTATTCGTATCCATTGGTCGGAATGGTTTTCGAATATAACTTCGATCCCGGTCTTCCCGTACCAATAACGTTGGGTCAGATTTTGATAGTCGGTTATTTGACTATCAAATAAACAAGCACAAAAATAAAACAAATCCATTGTTTATTCCATAGCATCACTTGGCCCTTTTTAAAATCGATATCTCCGTTGAAATACCCAAAAATAATATATTGGTTCTAATCATATAATTACACTCAAATCCCCTTTTCTATCTTTAGAAAATATCTTAAATCATATCTAATTTATCTTTCACCAATATTTCCAAACATGGCTATAACCTTTCTTATCATTTTATCGGATCACTTATCATTTGTAAAATTATTACGACATCTTCTTTGGATTCATTTTTTTTTTTTGAATACCAAAACCACCCCTCATTCTTTTAGAATAAACCTGTTTGCATTTCATTCTATAACCTTGAAAATGCCGTTATCTTTCCACTAATCATTTCATACCATCACACCCCTCTTTATTTCCTTTTATTTCGAGATCTCTTCATATATATGCTTATATTTCCGAATCCTTTAAATAATATTACACTATTATTTTTCCAAAATATTTTACTTTACGATCTTTCGCCATTACGACTAATACTATCTTTTGATAATCCTGAAGCTGTTCAAGTTGGGGTATTTTAATTACCTCTCAGACCTTGATCAACAACGTTCTTATCGTCAGATAGACATCAGTTGTAATACAAAAACTGACACTCATTTCCAATACGAAAAATCCCATTATAATTCCATCTTGATGGAATATCATCTCGGCAATTCTATATCGCATCCTTTTAACTTATCTCAATTCACTATTCTAATTCAAGTCGGGTTTTATAACTTCGTCCAACTTGGATTTCATATAATCCGATTTAGTATAATTCAATAAGAATTAAAAATAAAACTTCGGTTTCACATTATAGATACTAAATCGCTTTATTAACTATCAACACGACTTTAAACTTCACAACATTCCTTACTATATTTAACATTCCAAAATATCACTTTGATTTTTAATAAATGACAAATAATTAAATTTCAACCTTTAAAAATAAAACTAGGTTACCCAACCATCAACTACTTTCTTTAAATTAATGAACTTACTTAACAAACATTTTCAGCAAAGCCGTTTACTTGTTTCTCTTTAAACATGACTAACTAGTTAGTCAATCGTTATCGATCTTGTCATTTAAATTAAGTAATAATTAATTTAAATAATGCTATTCATTTTGATTTTCAATAAGTCAATATCAATATAAACCCTATTCTATTTGTTACATCAAATCTGGCCACTTGAACTTGCTAAATAAAATTGTTTAACAGTCATTTGATAAGCACGTGCTTCGCGCACGGTAGATTTTGGTTAAATCAAAACGACGATTTGTGGTTAAACGAACCAATGTATATATGTGATTAATATATTCCCCTTTTAGAACTTCATTTAAAATAATATATATATTTAAAAATATATATTCGGTTATATAAAAAAAAATTTATAACTCTATTTCTAGCGATTCACCTGACGGTGACTCGTTCTTTATAAAACAGTGCATATTTGGGCCATCTGCTATTTACTTATCAACCATACTATTTACTGATTCAAAACTCAACCATATTCAACCATCAACAGGGTTTAAAGTCAACGGGTCTTGAACAGTTCATATAAAATATGAAATAACAACAAAATAAATATTTGAGGAACCGGTTTGGTTCCTCCTACCTGTTCTTCCCTGCAACACAGCTCATTAAAATATTTCATATCAGTACATAGAAATATTTAAATACCATTAAATCAACCATAGGCATCCAAGGCATCCAATCAACCAAATAAATTTAAATATACGAATTTAGCACATCCTAGTATTTCAGAAATGTGTGAGAATTAACTCACCTTTGTTTCGGTCGGCGGTTCGCGCGTCACAGCGTTAAAATTAAACTAAATTCTGATTACGTCTGATTCTCTCCGAACCTGCTTAGCAACGCAGCATCCGTTACTACGATCCCATCGGATCCGATTTCATGTAATTCTGATAACAACAAATTTGTTATCACGATTTCATATTATAACGTCTAATCTATAAACTATATATATTATTATTATTATTAATTATTTAATAAATTATTACCTTACCTCAAATATCGTGAATAACGGCTTAACCATCATCCAAATTTCACGTGCTTTCCCGGCTACATCGATCATCAGCCTGATCCGTCCTTTGACCCTTTGCATACGACATGGATATATATATATATATATATATATACACAAACTAACTAGATTTCATAATTGAAATTTAATCACTCAATTATCATTTAAAACGTTATTTACCTTAAACTTAGTTATGGGTGCCATGTCCACTTTTTTTGTATTTCTTTTGGACTGCATCCACCCAGTAAAGTAGCTCCATCCCCCTTGTATATGCTCACGCTAATGCCCCTTCTTCTTTTTCTTTATGATTCCGTATTCCCCTTTCTGTTCGAATGCTTTCCCTTTTTTTTTCTTTTTTTTTTCCTGCTCTCTTAAGGCCTTAAGGCGCAATCCCATGTTTGAAGCCCATCGATTCACTGTCTTCGCTGAACCCATATTTTCTTGCCGAACTTTCTTTTCAACCTCAATCAAGCATTTTGTTTTCCCAAGATATTTTCCTTCCCCTTTTCCAGTTTGAAAACACACGAACCCCACTTCCTTCTTTTTAGTGTTAAAGCCGAAGCCCCTGACAGCTAACAGTTCAACCTCCTGAACGTACATGCATGCATGCACTGCTTTAGACATACACGTCATGACAGTCTACTTCCCCTCCCATGAAAAACATGTGCCTCCCCTTTGAACACATACGGACCCTTAATCCCAGTGCCACAAACGAAAATGCCCCCCCTGACAACCACTTCATTCTCTACGTTCATACTTCCTACCAATCCAACACCTTTTCTCTGTCACTACATAGAACTGCATCATGAGAAATACATTCCCATGTTACTTCATGCCTTCCCGATACCACATACCATTTCCAGGGCCTCCCCTGACACTCACCTTCCACCCTCTGGTCCGTGTACCACCGCTTCGCCATACTCTGGCGACCTTCACCACCTGTCGACCAACATAGCACGCACTAAACAGCCCAGCTCCATGCTTTCCCACCCCCATGTCATGAACGTCGGACCTCTCCTTCTAACATCTTCTGTTGAGATCGTCGGAAAAATGTAGGATGGTGAGGCAGCCTTTGATCTTAGATACGGGGATGTGCTCGCGGTTTTCCTTTTTATATTTATTTTTATCTTTTTACTTGTCTCATGTCTGAATGAAAAAGAAAGGAAGCGGCTCATGTATATTTATAGGAGCAAAACCGTGGTCATCAAGTTGTCCATGGTACAACTGTCTCTTCATACGAGCAGCAGCGTGGTCGGCAAGGTTTTTGAACTGTCATTTTCATTTATAAAACTTGGTCGGCACGATTTGGGTTTCCCCAGGTCTGAGTATAATATTTTAATCTTAGGGTAGCTGTTGTATTGTATAGGACAACATCTTTTAAAAAGGTACATATATTTATTTGTAGGTCTTCAGAGAAACATAGGGTAGGGTTTGCAAAAGGAACCGCCTAGGGGTTGAAAACGTAGCTGCATGGTTTTGCTATGTCCTTCCAATCTTTAATGAACCCTACAGCTTTCCCAAGGTCGTTTCAAAATGGACAAGCTAGCAGACCACGTTTTGGTCCGTAGAGTACAATTTTCACATGGCTGCTTCAAGAAATGAAACAATGCAGCGATTTAGGTCAGCTTTAAAGAAGAATAGTGGAGCCTTTTAATTAATCTTTGATTTGATTTCTTTGATGGAGACTAAGGATTTTTAGTTTAAAGTGAGCGTACCCCGTCATAAAGCTTTGTTCGCGTATGACTTGCCATCGACAGAAATAACTATATCGTCGCGTTCAGCATTGTGCCACGATCACAAATATATAATAATATCGGTAGTTTAACTTATTCTGTGAAACCCCAAAAATGTTGACATAGGGTGCAAAATACCCAAATAAAAAGTTGCAAATTTAATTAATTAAAAATTACAGTAAAATTCTAAAAATTAAATTATGACTACGCCTCAAAAGAACTTATCTAAATTCGAAGCCAATATTTAATATATTTAAATAACTGTTATGGCAATGGCGCTGCTTTTCTGTATATTTGATTTAGACATATCTTGCAATATAAAATCCGAAATTTCGATTTTTCACTTCTGTTAGAAAGATACACTTTAACAGATTCCAGTGTTTCTTGTTTCGAGGAAATCCGATTTAAAATGGATTCGGTATGATCAGTTGAAGTTGAAATTAAATTTTACGAACTACCGCGCTGTTTTGAGTTCGTTTTATAAATGCTCAGTCATCGTTTAATTAACGATTTCGATATTGAATCCCATAAATAATTCAAATATAATATTTAAAACAATTTAAATATTCGAATCAAAATAGCAGGAAAATCCGGGTCGTTACATTCATATTTGTGCTCTGCTCAAAAGACATGCATCATGTATCATGCATCACATACTAAACCCACCATAATTTCCTAAATTGTAATAGCATTGAAAGTATGATCAGGTATGCAACACTCATCTAGGAAAACTCTAGCCAACCCATCAACTTTTTCGAACAAATCATCGACGGGAAGAGAAGTAATTGATGCATCTTTACTTTTCCAAGCAAAAAGGAGGAAGGATTCCCATTCCAAGTCTTTAGTCAGTTTCCTTAGCAATAACAAGCTAATCACTTGAAAAGAATTGAAGCATGTACACATATCATCAATTAAAAAAGCTAGAATTCAGTTGTAATATGATAAGGTATAGTGAGATAAGGTACTAGTGATCATCTTAATATTTACACCAAGATTCAAAGATTTACGGATAGTTTCAACGTGAAACATAAATTCACCGACATTATGAATCAAAATGCTAAATATTGATATAGTCAGGGAATTAAAAAATCAAGTATGAATCATGAATCAAATGTGAGTTACCACTTTCCACTAGTCCAGAGCGTGGTATGGAACCGTAATATAGCATGTCTGCGAGGGAATAGAATTGAATTGGTTTGATTAAAATCATCACTTTTCATGGTACTTCCTTAATCTATAGGAAGATTGGCTTTTCATATAGTAAAAACTAGCTGAAAAAAGCTTGTTCTTCCAAATTTTTGGTTTACATTTGTACTCGCTGAAATTTCTCATAAGAAATTTTGTAGATTCGTATTTTCACTTGCAAAGGTAGAATTGGTAACCCAATACAGACTTTTTCAAACTTAGTCACTTATTTGAGTTGACATGACACTGTGGAACTATAAATTGGCTGCAATCACATCATTTATCAATTCAGAATATGATTGTGCCATGATAATATTATGTACAATGAATAAGTTTAATTACGTTATAGACTTATAGTTTTCGACCTTTGGTTGTAACATATTACTGCAGCATATGCTAAAAAGATAGCCTTTTGATACAGCACATCAACATCTAAGTGTAGCTTGATATAATAGTTATAAATGCAAGGTTGGTTAAGATACAAACCTCTCTCTATATATATACATGCCAATGATTTAGCTATAATTTACAAAACTAAACGATCTTTTAACGGTGCCAAAAACCTTCCCATAATCCAAAACAACAGTTGGTATTGCACCTTGGCGATTTATCATTCATGATAATGTCATCGAGTTTTTAATCTGATGTGTTATTATTTGAAATCAATGAAGATACTGATCGACAACATGTGTTTGTTCTGTGCATATCTTAAGAGCCAATAATATAATATTAATGAAATAACAAACTTGTCCTGTATAGACAATAACAGGATCCCTCATTAGCTTTAAAGATATCAGGCAATAGATATCTTTTGGAATTGCTTAAGAATCACTTCTCTTAAATTCTTCCACATTTTTAATATCCTTCTCATCTCAATTATCCATGAATTTTCCAAGCATGCCCATCAGTTTCGTTATTATTTTCTCAGCAAAAGGTTCTTTTGCGCAAAGATTATGCGCTTCCACAGATATAGAAACATAATTCATGAAAACATGTCATGCACACACAAAAAACATAGATTATAACATTTAGGCTATGCACGAAAAATTAAGTAGTACATATTTGATCTTATCAGCATTACATAAAGTGATTAAATTGACCATCCAAAATTAGTCAAATGAATCCATTCAAGAAGAGAAAATAATATTTTTTAGCATTAGATTTACTAGAAATACATTATCATACAGGAATTATGTTAAATACATTATTCAAGGCAAAAGGCAATTCTTTAACGTTCAACATGTTATGGTTAAAATCATACTATAATTAGCTTATGGCAGCGCTTTGAATAAGGAGGCTTCATCATAATGATTTCTTTCCTTATAGAATTGAGAAAATTTATGAAGAAAGCTCAAAAAATTATAGAGTACATGCAAATTTAGAAAATTACAGAACAAATGCAAAGTACATATGGTAGAAGTATAATGAATACTCACCTATGATTAGTCAATGAAATCAGTCTTTTCGGTGCCCTGTTTAGTGGGTTTTGTTAAAATCAAATCATAATTAATTCTAATGAAATAATAAATAATCACATTACATAACAAATGAAAATTACTTGTGGAGAAACCTACATGATTGCATTTTATCCCTTTGACTTTTGGTTGTCTTCAAGCTAAACGTACATGTTGCATCCTTCTAATTTCTAAGTATGAACACGTTAAAAATAATCTACTATTATTACCATCTAATTTTGAAAGTAGTAATAACGTATATATTTACCATCTATTCTCATGATATTGTACTCAGACGTTCTTCCTATGATAATTTAGAAGACAAACCTTTGGATTTTCATGTCTATGCAAGTCTTTCAAAAGTAAACATAGGATTGAAAGCAAGATCCTCTAATTTTCTAGCTCTTGATAAAGCAACGAATGTTAAACCAAGACTTTCTTGATCGCCGATATCAATGACTTTTTGATCAAGTGTTAGTCCTTGACTTTTATGTATTGTTATTTCTCAGCATAGATCTAAAGGTACACGTAGCACCGGAAGAAGTTTTCCAATTTACTGTTTATGGAGTTACTTTAATAACGTTCGTTCCTTCATGAAATGGAGTACCATGATACTTATCAAAATTGACCATGATCGGTAAAGGTAGATCATTAGGAGAGCTTAATGACTGTGAATACACAATATCTACAACAATACCCATTGCATCGTTAACCAATCCATTTTGGACTAAAAGATTAGATCGTAACATCACTCGAACACCTACAGAAAGGTAAGCACATTTTTCTAGTTCTTTTGCATCATCAAGAAAAGCATTGGATGCTTTTACATAGTTATTGAAAGAAGTAATATATGCGATAGGTTTTTGGAGTTGAATCAAACAATATTTGTTATGTTCGTTAGCATCAATATTGAAAAAAAGATAAAGAGCATTCTTAAAATTTTCCTTCTCCTCACAAGTTAAAATTGACTAATCTCTGGTTTTGAAAAGTTTTCAATCGTCTGAAGTAGATGTACCTCTACTCAATCTTTATAAAGCCCCTCGTAAGGGTGCTTGCTTTTCTCCAGCTTGGCAGAATATGTATGATAGTCTTACATATTTATCAAAACTCATATATATAAGTCCACCATGTTGTTGCAAAAGATTACCACCTTTCAAGTACAATGAACTATCACATAATGGAGGTAGTTATCGCATGTCACCGACTAAGACAATAGAGATACCACCAAATAAATCATTTACTGAAAAAATATCACGACATCGTAAATCAATGTCTGCCATCATTATTCTATGTATCATCCATTATAATCAACTTTGTATCTCTAAAGTCAACTTGCATACGTCGGCATTGCTTTCCTGAAATTTCTTTATAGGATGATTTTATCTCTGTAGATATCGAAAGTTCATGATGAATTGTGCTACCACTAATGTTAAATGCAGCCACACCAGTTGGAGCCATAATGCAAACCGCTTTATGGTTCCAAAACGAGTAATGGTTGTTCTAACAATGGCGTTTACAAGAGTTGATTTTCCTGTACCAGCACCACCAAATATAAAAATTCGAATTGGTTCTTCATTAGATATGGCATTATATACCATATTATATGCTATCCTCTGTACTTTAGACAAGTTCTCCAAAGGAACAATAATAGAATTATGTGTAGTTACATTTGTATGTTCTACGATAGAACATACACCGGTATGGATAAAATTACGTTCAATAGCTATATTAAGATATTGATGAAGTGCTTCATTCCAATTGTGCAAAGCATCAAATTCTCTTAACCCCGTTTCTATTTCCACTCCTAAAAAACAGTGGTCCCATCGATGCTGCTATCATCCATTCTTCTTGTTGATTTTCTTCTGTATCATTGATAGTGTTATCATCTTCAAAGTCATCTTCAATAAGATTTGGAAGTGATTCTGGTTCAATAAAACCTAAACTAAAATATCTTTCAAACTAAGTATCGAAAATTCCTTTTGCTTGGCTCAAGTTTCCATAGTAATGACTAGTAGTACCTATATTCATATTGTGTAAATTATAATTTCATACTGTAAAATATAATGACAACCATCTAATTATTTTATATTTTAAATTGAATGGACAATATTATTAAAAGATGAATCAACGAAAAATAAAAAATTGCATTACCTGTTGTTCACAAAAGAAATTCCATTTTTTTCGGTAAATGGAGGAATATTGGTACTTAAATCTGGTATTATTTGGACAATTGCCTCGGTTCAAATTTATGCCACCCTGTATTATAGTAACAGAACTTTTTGGCCATATCCAACAGTGAGAGATTTTCAAGTTCGCTTAGTCGATCCATATACTTCATAATGAAATTTGGTTTTGATTCCACTGAATCTTCATTTGTCGTTATATTTCAACGTCGTATTATTGTTGATAGCATGGTCCTTTCAGTTATGGTAAGTTGCACAATTGTTCTAGATGAACGTACTAAAGGGTAAGATATCATAAGACGACATACTTCTTGTGCAAAAATATCTCATTCAGATACGCTCTTAAGAAGTAATTTCTTTATGGCAGAAATTGATGTTGGACAGGGCCGATGCATGTTTTCAACTATTATTTTGAATGTATATGTAAATCTCTTTGATACTAGTTCAGATTTTACAGTGTGTTTTCTAATATAATTTACCATGCAATGCGCAGATAATACCGGAGGCCAATCAATATTAGCACGCCAAACCTGAAGTACATTTCTACAATTTTGGATTGTGGAAGCACGTCAAACGGATATTTAAAGCGACGTGACAATTGTTTAGTTATTCTATGTACTCACAAACAATAGTTTCCGCACCTCGAATGACGCATAACCCAAGTAAATAAATTTGCATAATTGTATTCATCAGCATCCAAATTTGCATCTGGTTGAATAACATTGGCACATAGATGCTTTTGTTCTTGCGAAGGTCCACCTATATTTGGGTTTGTTGTATAAACAAGATGATCAAAATATTCAATAATTGAAAATTTTCCATATGAATTATCACTGGCCAAAGAAGAAAAATCTGGTGCATTGTGCAACCACAGAAAACCATGGATATGTCCACTTCCTTGATTTTGCCATTCAAAACGATACAAATAGTCATTAACGGAAAATTCTAGCATCAAATATTCTTTGACAAAAGTTGCAATCCCCGCTTGAAATAGCCATGCAGCAACAAGTGGATTTTTGTTTAGCAACTGTGCATTTCTTTTTCTTTGTTCATCGAGATACAATTTTTGCATTTCATTTGCTCGAACAAGAAGTCTATAAAGTTTTATTCTCTTGCTTGAATGGACTGACGGTTGCTGCTTGGGCCAGTGCGCTGAAATGAGAATTTTTTTCTTGGAATTTGATCGGCATGTCCCTTCAGCTGAATGGGTACAACCATTTGAATTTTGATGCGCATGCACATTAATATGCCGCGTAGTTAAAGGGCCGCAGCCTTTCCAATTCCAACAATTATTAATGCCTAAATAGGCACCTCCTCTAGCCTATAAATACCTAGCCCAAAACAAGATTGAATTTACTTTTTTCTTCTCATATTACTGCTTCTTCCCCAAAGTAATCCTCTAATCTAGTTTCTATAACTTACTTCAGTTCGTCGGAGCTCCGTTTGCTGGCACTACGCTATGGGGCTGGTCCGTTTTATCCTGGGAAACAAATTGTTGTTATGTCAATCAGTGCATACGGCAACAATATTGTTTCAAGGAAACAAAATATTTTTTGGACTCGAACATTACTGAAACAGAATATTTTCTATACACCACTTCAATCTAGTGCACAATCGGTCATGCTTTCTGTTATTGCTATAAACACAGTTTGATGTGACAATTGTGGCATAATTGAGTAACATAGATTGTTGCTACTGTCTATTTGTAATAAAATTGTGTATTGACAAAAGATCTGATAATCTTGAAACAATATTTGTGCAAATGACATAAAACAACAGTAGTGATTCTGCACCGATTCAGACGGTGACAGACGCTCAGTCAGCTCCTGTGCTTCCAACAATGGCTCTGTCCCATGGAGAAAGGCCAGAGAAGTTCAACAGAATTAATTTCAAGCGTTGGCAACAGAAAATTTTGTTTTATTTAACAACATTGAGCCTTGCCAATTTTCTGACTGAAGATGCTCTTATGGTACTCGAACTCGAACCCGATGCTACCAAAGTATAGGCTCTTACTACCTAAAAAAACTCAAATTTCATGTGTAAAAACTATATTCTGAATGGTCTAGATGATAGCTTTACAATGTCTATTATAATATGCAACATCCAAATAACTCTGGTTTGCTCTGGAAATGAAGTACAAAACTGAAGATTCAGGCATGAAGAAATTCACTACTAGAAAATTTCTTGACTTCAAAATGGTTGACTCAAAGACGGTGATCAGTTAAACTCAAGAACTGCAATTTATCATCCATCAACTAGAAGATTAAAAGACGACTCTTTTCAAGTTGCCGCAACTATTGAGAATCTGTCTCCTTCTTGGAATGACTTCAAGAATTACCTTAAACACAAGCATAACGAAATGACAATGGAAGAGCACATAGTTCGGCTGCGCATTGAGAAATATAACATAAATTCTGAGAAAATGATTTCTCAGAATATTGCTGCCAAAACAAATGTAGTTGAGTCAGACAAGACTAACAAGAGAAAACGGGAGAATGCTCTTAAGAACTCAAAGAAATTTCTGGGTTCTTGCCACAACTGTGGGAAGAAGGGTCACAAAGCAGCCGAATGTCGCGCACCTAAAAAGAAGTCAGAGGCAAATACAACTGACGTTTCGAAAGGCATTTTTGGTCTTGATTTATGTGCAGTAATATCAGAATGCAACCTTATTGGTAAGTCGAAGGAATGGTTTGTAGACACTGGAGTCACTCGACATGCATCTTCTAATAAGTGGATGTTTACAACCTACAAAACTGCAAGTGATGATGAACAACTTTTCATGGGTAATTCATCTACTTTAAAGGCTAAAGGAAAAGGAAAAATTGTGTTGAAACTGAATTTTGGAAAGAAACTAACTTTAAATGATGTTCTCCTTGTTCCTAAAATTTGCAAGAACCTGATTTCAGGATCATTACTAAGGATGCATGGTTTCAAATTGATCTTTGAAGCTGATAAATTTGTATTATCCAAGAATGGAGTGTATGTGGGAAGAGGATATGCGTGTGATGGTTTGTTTAAAGAAAATGTAGCCACTATTGTACCACACACTGATATGAATAAAAGTGAATCTTCTGCTTATATTGTTGACTCTTCTAACTTATGGCATTCTAGATTAAGGCATGTAAATTTTGATACGTTGCGGAAATTAATTAATATAGAATTTATACCTAAGTATAACATAGACTCCAAGTATAAATGTCAAATTTGTGCAGAAGCAAAATTGACCGGAACCTCGTTTCATCATGTTGAACGAGAAACTGAGCCTCTAGATCTAATACACACAGATGTACGTGATTTGAAAATGTGTCAAACTATAGATGAGAAAAGGTATTTCATTACCTTTATTGATGACTGTACTAGGTTTTGGTATGTTTATCTTCTTAAAAGTAAGGATGAAGCATTCGATGTGTTTAAACAATACAAAGCGGAAGTTGAGAATCAACTCAACAAGAAAATCAAAGCTTTAAGAAGTGATAGAGGAGGAGAATATGGATCCCTTTTTGAAGAATTTTGTGTTGAACATGGTATTGTACACCAAACTACAACACCATATTCACCTCAATCCAATGGTATAGCCGAACGGAAAATTAGAACTCGTAAACAAATGATGAATGCTTTATTGTTAGGTTCCGGCTTACCAGATAACTTTTGAAGAGAAGCTATTCTTTCGATAAAACATATTTTAAATAAAATACCCTGAAAGAAAACATCTAAGTCTCCTCATGAACTTTGGAAAAATAGACCACCATCCTACAATTACCTAAAAGGGGTGTCTTGCCGAAGTAGAGGCACCAAAACGAAAGAAGGTCAAAATTGGACCAAAAACAATTGATTGTGTATTCACTGGATATAAACAAAACAGTGTCGCATATTGATTTTTGGTACACAAATCTGAAATTTATGATATTCATGAAAATACCATCATTAAATTGAGAAATGCTAGATTTTTCGAACATACATTCCCCTTAAACAGGGTACTAAAAACCATACACCTAAGAGACCTAGGGAAGATGAACTTGCTTATTTTTTTGAGGATGCTGAACGAAATAACACTTAACAAAGTAGTGCTGAGCAACAAGTAGAGGAACCAAGAAAAGTAAAAGGTCATGGACTTTAAAAACCTTTGGACCGGACTTTTTCACCTTTATGTTAGAAGATGATCCATTGACATACAAATAAGCTATGTCTTCCAGCGATACCCCTTATTGGAAAAAGGAAATTGAAAATGAGATTGAATCCATTATGTCCAATCATACATGGGAATTAGTCGATTTACCTCAAGAATGTAAGGCCTTAGTAATAAATGGATATTTAAAAAGAAATTGAAACCTAATTGTTCAATAGATAAGTACAAAGCTCGTCTGTTAGTCCAAGGATTTAGACAAAAGGAAGACCTGGACTATTTTGATACATATTCACCAGTAACAAGGATAATGTCAGTTAGAATGCTTATTGCAACTGCATCCATAAATGACTTAGAAATACATCAAATGGATGTTAAAACTGCATTCTTGAATGGTGAACTAGTGGAAGAAATCTATATGAAACAACCTGAAGGATTTCTAAGCTCAGAAAATGAGAATAAAGTTTGCAAACTGGTAAATCACTTTATGGCCTTAAGCAAGCTCCAAAACAGTGGTATGAAGTTTGATAAAACTATGTTATCAAATGGATTCACGATAAATGAATCAGATAAATGTGTGTACATAAAACACACACATATTGGATATGTCATTGTTTGTCTCTATGTTGATGACCTGTTGATCCTAGGCAATAATAAGGCCAACATAACATCTACAAAGGATATGTTATCCTCTAGATTCGATATGAAAGACCTAGGACTGGATGATGTGATATTGGGTGTGAAAATTTTGAGAACACCACAGGGACATGCATTATCCCAATCGCATTACATCACCAAAATACTTGAAAAATTCAAGAAATATAATGTAACTATTGCAAAATCACCAATATATATGAACCAAAATTGGTAAAGAACACTGGTGATGGTATCTACCAGTTAGAATACTCTTGTATACTAGGAAGTATTATGCATGTTATGAACTGTATCGCATACGTTGTAAGCAAACTAAGTTAATTTACCAGCAATTCTAGTAAACATCATTGGAAAGTGATAATCAAAGTTCTAGGATATCTAAAGTATACACAGAGCTATGGTCTAGACTATACACACTAACCTTCAATAGTAGAAGGATATAGTGATGCAAAATGGATCGCTGGATCACAAGATATATAGTCTACAAGTGAATATGTGTTCACATTAGGAAATATCCCAACATTTAATATTAACAAATTTTAAATAAGATTCCATTTCCGATTTCTAGTTTAAAAAATATGTGCCATCAAAATTATTTGGAATACGACGGATTGACTCTAGATGGACTAAGAATAGATGACTCAAGAGTTAATTAAAAAAACCTGCTCTGGTACTATTTGTTGGATCTAGATTAACACTAGAGGAGGAGTGAATAGGGTTTGTTGCAGTTTTATGAGATATTAAAATGTCACAACACAGATTTTAACAGAGAAAATAAATGCAGAAAGTAAATGAC
Organism: Allium sativum; assembly: GCA_030737875.1. Classification (NCBI taxonomy): domain Eukaryota; kingdom Viridiplantae; phylum Streptophyta; class Magnoliopsida; order Asparagales; family Amaryllidaceae; genus Allium; species Allium sativum. The sequence continues at coordinate 607,025,330 of CM060916.1, read as the reverse complement.
ATGGATTTCACCCAACTTTGGAAAACCCTGCCTACTTTTGTATTCCCTAAGGTTTTTTACTATAACTAAAACAATATCTATGTTTACAAAATCCGTATAAACTCATGACACCCACTACCAACTGTTCTAATGCTATGCTCAAAACCAAGTACTGATCTTTATCCCCAATATCAGATACAAACCCATAACTCATAAACCCTAGTTTGAAGTAAACTAGAAAACCTATATAGATGTTTTGTAAAAATAAAAACAAAATAAAAATAAAACACCAAAACCCGAATAATAAAATAAAAAATGTCGGCGTCCCTTATATCCTTTGAAAATGTCTTGGCTTCAAAATAATGTTGGCCAATCCATAAATTAGGGTTCTACAAAAAAAAACCCAAATCGCAACTTCGATTGTCTTTCTAAAATTGTTCTTTGATGATCTTCTAATGTTGATGTTCTTGGTCGATTGATTTAGGCCTGCTGTTGATCGAAACTCCAAAAAGAAAATTGTGAGTATTCTGATTCTTTTGATCTCGTTGAATTTGTGTTGCTTGGTTTCGATGATCGCTAATGATGAAATAGGTGTAGATTATATAGGGTATAGAAACCCTAAACCTACTCTGATTTCATTGAATGACTTGGTTGATTTGTGGCATGTGTTTCCCCTTTTGTTTCCACAACGTTGAATGAGTTGTCTCATGCTTGATTAAATGTAATGTATGATTTGTTGAATTCTGGAAACAATTCAAATTGTTTTCATGGTGCTTGCGTATTTCTGGAATAAAAAAAATCCTTTCTTGCCTAAAACAGTACTGTGATTGTCTGGAAATGCTTGAAATTTTATTTCCCAAAATTTGCATGTTGATTTCTGGAAATATATATTGTCGATTTATTGGAATGATTTCAGGAAACAATTTCCTTGGATTATCAAATCAATTTCTGGAAATAATTTAAAGATTTTGCTATTTTTGAAAACATTTTAAATCTTGAATTCGACTTTGCCTAAAATAAAAGATGCCGAGATAATCATGTTGTGTAAATTGGGACACCATTGAATTTTAGACTTCATGACAATCCAGATTTAGTCTTCATGATATTTCTAGATTTTATATTGCAATATTCACTTACCAAATATAAATTGATGCTCTTGACTTACCTAACTTGCTGCTATTATTCCTGGAAGTTTTTGCATTGATGTTGCGTTCATGCTACTCCTCCTTATTAGATCTTATTGACTTGTACACTGCCTTGTGATATACTTGCACAACTCTGCTCCTTGACTTTTGATATACATGCTTGAGCATCCATATTAATATATACTCCCACGTTCAGATCCATGTATATATATATACATAAATGAGAGTATGTGTGTGTGTGTGAGTGAGTGAAATGTTTATGACCATTTGTGTGTGTTCATGTACTCTTGCTCCACACCCATACTTGCTCTTTTCAATGCTGCCAGTACATTTAAACCAGTTGTTCAAGACTGTGCTTGTAAGTTTTGTTTGTGTATACTTGCACCTATGTGTGTACCCCTGTGTACACTAGCTTGTATTTGAAAACTGCCTTGTTGTGACCTACTCAGTGTCACAAAATTTTGCAATCATGCACGTGAACCATGCATATATATATATATATATATATATATATATAGACACACACACAAACATATGTATGCATACATGTGTGTGTGTGTGACAAGTTTCTTGAATATATTGTTTCCTTCACTGGTTTGGGCAGTTGTATGCTTTTGAGCCCAGTTGTATTTGTCGAACCATTTCTTGACCTTGCCTTTTACTATGAATTGCCTTGACCATGACTTCGTTTGCTTGAACTTGAAAGTTTGGCATCTGTGTCTTGTTTCACCATTAGTTTGAGTAAAATGAAATTTGTGTTGAAATGCTTAATGATGCACCAATGTTAAAACTATTTTGAGCCTTGGGATGTCATGTACCCCTGCTACTGAGTCACATTTGTGTTGACATGGCTTTGTTTGTGTACTTATGTTGACCTGTGCATGGTTGTTCATCCTGATTTGTTAACCTCTGTTTGTGCCATTACTTGTACATGTTGAATCATGTTGTTCACTTGTATTGTTGTTCTGGCTTAATTTTATATTCTTGAAATAGCTGCTGGACCATGACTTGGTCTTGAAACTGATGCCATCTCATTGACACTATGTATATGCTTGTTGCTGCTCTATACACACACGCATATATATATATATATATACGTACAGATGTGTATATATATGTGTTTGTATTAAATGTGTTGCCATTCCCATTTTGCTGTACTTGTGTGTTCATAGATACTTGCAGCATGCATGTGTTGTCAAGCTTCACCTGAACATATAAATCTCTATATATACGTCCCTTGCTATTTCAATGTTTGACTACATTTCCCTTGCACAAAATATATGTGTATGTACATACACATGTATGCATATACATGTGTTGTGTATGTGCAGAATATATATATATATATATATATATATATATATGCACACACATGTGTATGCGTGAGCACTAGAGACACGGTCTGCCTTGTGGTATTTACATTGAATTACTGTGAATATCACAAGCTGTCTAGACATAGATGAACGAATATGCATATCCGATCAAGTCATGAAATATGATAAGAAACACACCAAAATTCTGTGGCAAATAAAATTTAAAATAAATTTATATTTTCTAGAATTTAAAATTATTTTTGTTCTAGTTTGTTGTGTGTGTTTATGTGATAGGTAAGCAGGTGACTGGACTGACAGTGAAGTAGACTGAAGACAAGCATGTCAGAGTGTGTGTCAATGTATGTATACGGGTGACTAAAAGAAATGTGTAACAGAGTGTTTGTAGTAAGGAACAATTGTAAAAGAATTTTTCATATAAAATAAATGTATTCTATCATTGAGATGTACAATAGTGGAGTTGGAAAAATATGTACTATTCAGATGTTGAAATAAAATATTGTTTGAATGTTTAAATTCTTGTGCCGTAGTATTCTATTAAAATATAAATATTTATTTTCGTATATAACGTAGTAGAATATTACAATTACAGACACATTTATAATATATATATATATGTGTTTGTTATCATCTAACAAAAATCATATAATAGTTATATACAACAATTTCTCCATAACATAGCCTAAGTAATATATTGACATCTAAGTCCATGATTCTTCTCATAGTTTTGCACTTGAAAACTCAGCAAACAAATCATTATAGTAATTTAAAAACATGGAAATAATAATCATCACATAAAAATGATTTTTTTGGCAAAGCTGTCCGGTTTTTATAGTGACCTCAAACACTTATTATTATAGCAAATAATAATTACAGTTATTACAGGAGGTTGACATATTACCAACCTACTAAATTCGGGTTTTAAGGTGGATTGCCCACTACAATTGGTTTTTAAAGTGGCCCGTCCACAACATCCTATCTAGGTTACAGAACTGGAGTTATACATTATTTCTAGACTACACACTTGCTTATAGAACATGGATTATATAGGATATCTAGATAACTTAACATACTCCACGTAGGGAGTGAGATTACATACAATAAATATAACCTGCTACATAAACAAAAAAACAGACATGTACAAAGAAAAAATTTAGTGTCCAAAACAACGTTACACAAAGCAACAACCAAAATTAGACACATCATTAAGCCCTCGTAGCATTGCACCTCTGACTTGAAGTCATCGCAAGCCCATGCGAACTTCTAGAATACTGCATAAGCAACACACCCAGGAGATCATCAAAATCACCTACACCTCAAAGATCAACACACCAAACTCTCGACCTTCATATACCCAATGCAACATGACAGAGTCTTGTCATTGCAACAAGACGACCTCCCTAAAATACACAAACAGACGAAAACCAGTGACCTGCACCAACGCCGTCCAAACACACCAACTCCAGTCATTAACCAAACATCAGTCCCTACATTGGCTTACCAAGCTAACGCGCTGTACTATTTCCCCTTAAACAAACGTGGTATTTAAAGGGAATGAGTTGAATGGCCAAATACTAGGAAAGGAGAAAAGGTGAGCAGTGAGACAGATCAAAGGTCACGACGTGAACTGAAAACAATAGAGGACTCCATGAAAATAGCAAACCATCTCACCCATGCAAGTCAAAATGAAACTACAACAATCTTACAACTCGAACAAAAGACAAACCTGCAGAGTACCAATAGGACACCGGATCAAAACCCTTTCACTAAATCTAAAATGCAGGATAGTATAATTCACCAAGCAGAAGAGAGAGATGCTCACTTGGATACCTTGCGAAGAAAATAAATGCACAGACAGCGAAGGAGGATAGGAAGATGTAGTTGCAAAAACTAAACAGTTAGGCCCGGTGAGAAGAAAGCATGCTGCAGAAAAGAACACCATGCAATAGGCAGAGGTAGGAATCTGGAAACGATTAGGTACACAGGGGTAAGAAAGGGCAGGAAGGAAGGAATAAGCGAATCAGGTGAAGTTAGGCAATCAGATCCGACAAGGAGATCTGAAAATTTACGGTTTAAAGATGGTACTCTGCGAGGACTAATACTAGGAGGAGCGGAAGGAGGATGGAAGATGGGTCGGGGTTGGATCTGGAGTTATACTGTGTTAGAGCCACAAAATTTTCATCGAATATGTTGTCTGTTTCAGGGTTTCTTGGAGGCAATTCCACAAACACCTTGTTCAATATTGCCAGTTCCATTGTTGACAATGATCCAGTGACTGAGGTGAATGAACAAGGATGCGAGATGAACAAGCTCGGGAAGTATGCTATGTTGATGGCAGTTAATAGCAATCAGGATGCCCAGATCATCTGTGCACATATACACATGTGCACGTAATCACTTGCAGAAATGCACAGTAATGAATATCACTTGCAAAATGCACAGTAATGAATAAGGAGCATATGTTATGACTTTATGGGCTTGTAGCTAGATAAGGTCCAATATTTCGAGAGAGATTATGTATGATCAGCCTGTATATATGTGTAGCTGATTAGAGAAAGATATGTTGAAACATTTAACTTCTTCAATAAAATTCTATCTCTGTTTCTCTATTACTTCTGTCTCTTATCTATCGTTTCTCATATCTCATTTCTTAATACTTCTCTGTCTTATCTCCTTTAACAATTCTGCTACCCTCTCTTGGCAATTTCCGTCTAACAGTCAACCCAATTCTTCAATATTGTTCTTCATTATCTCATCTGTATTGTGTAATGTTAACCAGACCACAAATGAAAGAAAAGAGCCCTAACATTAAGGTATCAGAGCCAACCCCTCAAGAATCCTCACAAACTAATTCTAATGAAGAAGAAGACGTAACTGGGGTGTTAGATGAGTGAGATCCAGAAAAGGTGCGGTAAGAAAGAATGTATGACAAACATTCTTTAGCAATTCGAGATCTTCAAGAAGCCAATCAAGAAGTGAATGCTAAATTAGATGGCATATATGAGGCAATCAACAATCTAACAAAAGACTTCAAGGAGAAAAAATCTCAACCAAGAAGTCCATACATACCTCCTCCACAGAGAAGCAATACCAAACAATTCCCTAAATCATCCTTGAATGAAAATTACCAAGAAAATTCCATATAATCATCCAGAGTGAATCAATATTCTGCCATTGATCTCAAAAGAAACTCTGCCGGAATTCTTGCCAGTGTTCCCACATCCTCTAACATTAATAACCAGACTACCCACCAACCAAAACTCCTACAAAACACAGCTATTAAGCTTGAGTTTCCAACATAAAATGGTGAGGGCAATGTCGTTGAATGGATCAGTCAAGTGGAATATATCTTTCGATATCATAACACCCATGAAAGTGAATGGGTTCCTACCCGTTCTTTTCATTTAAAGGGAGAAGCACATCTTTGGTACAGCGGGTTGGAGAAAAAAGTTAGAAACTACGAACAATGGGTCATTTTTTAGGAGGAATTATTGATAAGATTCGCTACCGAAGATCTGCAACGTCCATATGATGCCATTTAAAATTTAAAACAAACAACAACGGTATGTTTTTATCTCACTAAATTTGAGGAATTGCAAGGCTTGTGTGATGCTTTACCCGATCAGTTTTGTTGGAAAAATTCATTGATGGTCTAAAAGATAACATCGAATTTGATGTTCTTGCTCTCCACTCCATTGATTTTAGAGAGACGATAAACCTAGCTAAGGTCTTTGAATTCAAAAAGCCTGTAAAAAGAAAAGCAAGGTTGATAATGTGACAAACCCAAATTTTCCTGCTATTGCTAACAAGTCAAAACCTACTGGTAACTCTAGTGCCAAAATAAAAGGTTTAACACCCTAAGAAATTAATGACATGCGTAGCAAGGGGCTATGCTATGAGTATAAGAAAAAAGGTAGCTTGGACTTGGCGTAAGAGCAAGCAAAATTATGTGATGGAGGGTATAATGTTGTTGAATGGTGATGAATTAGAACTAGTAATTGATTAGAATGAAGAAAATCAAAGGACATCAGTCAATACATCTAACCAAGAAGATGATAAAAGTGAAGAAATATATGCCATCACTTTATCATCTATGTGCAGCATACCAACTTTGTACACGATAAGAGAGCAGGGACAAATAATGGGAAAAAAATATTACTGTGCTTATTGATTCTAGATCCACACACAGCTTTATCAACACATTTCTGGCCAAAAGATTACAATTGCAAGTTCAAGATTCTTTAAACTACTCAGTTCAAGTCGCTAATGAGAAAAGGTGCAAGGGACTGACTTGTGCAAGGGGGTTATTTTCATATGTCAAGGTTGCACCATGCCCATTGATTTGCTATTAATACCCTTAGAGGGTTGCTAAGTGGTGCTGAGCATACAGTGGATGAAGGAACTGTGAGACATATCCTTTAATTTTGCTAAATTACAAATAAAATTTAATTATTCTAGTCATGATTATATTTGGCAGGGTATTCATGGAGACAGTAAAATAATAGGTGAAAAAAGATATTGCAAAAGAAAAGGTGCATGGGCAGTTGTCCCTTGTTATGTACTCTAAACAATTACAAGCACTCTCTATACCTACCATAAATATACACCCAGAAGTACAAGCTTTATTAGATAATTACCCTATAGTTACTACATCATCACCTGGCCTACCACCCTCTAGAGAGTATGATCATAAGATCACATTATTACCTAATGTTAAACCTGTATGTCTCCATCCATATAGGCACTCCCACCATATAAAAAATGAGTAAGAAAAAATCATCAAAGAAATGCTTGAATCAGGGGTTATTAGGCCTAGCACATCTGAATATTCTTCACCAGTGGTAATGGTAAGGAAGAAAGTCGGGGCATGGAGAATGTGTATTGACTACTGAACTCTTAACAGCAACACTATAAAAGCCAAGTTTCCTACACCCCTTATTGACGACTTGCTAGATGAATTACATGGCTCCAAATACTTCACTAAATTGGATTTACGATCAGGATACCATCAGATAAATATGTATCCTAGTGACATACACAAGACAACCTTCAGAACACATGAAGGACACTATGAATTTATTATGATGCCTTTTGGTCTTTCAAATGCACCATCCACTTTTCAAGCATTAGTGAATACTATTTTTAAACCATATTTAAGGAAATTTATACTTGTATTTTTTGATGACATTCTCATTTTTAGCCAGACTTAGTCTGAGCATCTTCTGCATTTAGATACTACTCTGCAGGTACAATTAGTCATCAAACTATCCAAATGTTCCTTTGCAGTGGACAGGGTTGCCTATTTAGGGAACATCATTTCTGAAAGGGGAATTTCTGTGGATCCTGACAAGGTACAAGCTATCAAGGATTGGCCACAATCCACTAATATCAAGGCTCTAAGAGGCTTCTTAGGTTTAACTGGCTACTACAGAAAATTTATAAAGAATTATGGAAGTATTGCTAAACCAATGACTGGCTTGCTTAAGAAGAATGCCTTCCATTAGGACAACAAAGCTACTGAATCATTCAACCAGCTTACACAATGTCTAATGCAACCTCCTATTCTCTCCATGTCTGATTTTGACAAGAACTTCGTGGTTGAATGTGATGCCAGTAGGGTTGGGATAGGGGCAGTGCTTATTCAAGAAAGAAAACCAATTGCTTTTCTGAGTACCAAGAAATGGTCCCAATATCTACTGTGTAGGACCTTTATTATTAAGATCGATCATCAAAGTTTAAAGCATCTTTCAAAAAAAGATTAACAATTTGAATTCAAGGTCGATGGTTCGCTAAACTACATGGATTTGATTACAAGGTTGAGTATAAAAAAGGGAAAGAGAACACTGTAGCTAATAAGCTATCACGTGTGCCAGAAGACAATGCCAACCAAGATGTCAATAAACAATGCAAGGCCATTGTAACACCCCGCATTTTATAACAATTAAATAATTAAATAATTCATATATGTATATACATGAACAGACATAAACATTTAAGAAAAAGAAAAATTTGAAGAGCTTCCGGAATTTGGCCATGGGATTAGTGTCATTGCGTTCGTGGCGATTTTTTGGTCAATTTAGACCTATAGATTTCAGAAAACTGATTTAAGATGAAAGAGATACCTTTAAATGAAGTATTACAATAAGGTAAAAGAAGGAGAACAATGACTACCATTGTTTATAAACTTATTAAAAAAAGACATCATAGCTCAGTTGGTTAAGGAATTGGATTTGCAGCATAGAGGTCGGGGGTTCGAACCCCGACGATAGGGCCGTGAATTTCGTACACGACCCGAAACATGACTCGTAACCCGCATGATAAAAACCCGACCCATTTATAAATGGGTCAATTTCGGGTCAACCCGCTCTGACCCGTTTAATAAACGGGTGGGTCATGGGTTGACCCGTGAACCCGCTTATGAACCCGTGAACCCATTTAAATTAAAACATATTTCTAGTTCTTCAGTTTAAAACTTACATACACCCATTTTTTATTAAAAACAAGGCCCAGTGAGCCCAGACCCCAGTCCAGGCTTCCAACTAATTTACGGTCTAGGGCTTCTTTCTTACCCCTTTCACTTTACCAAGCCGCCACTGTCTTCGTCATTTCACTTCAAAGATTCAAACCCGAGCCCTAGATAAATATAATCATCGAATTGATTCAACCCAAGACTGTCAATTGAAGAACTCGCATCACGCATCAAATCCAAGATCACCAACAGTAGCCGGAGCACCAGCATCGGACTCTTGCCATCTCGCCCATCAAATCCAAGCACAATCGGTAACTATTTTCTTTCAATTTTTAGTAAATATCGATGATTCGATTAGTCACTTCATTCTGTTTTATTGGCTAGGCTTAAATTAGCTAGAACCTTTTGGTATCAAAATAATATACAGTCAAATAATTTGTGGTGTTCGTCATTGTATACAGATATGTGTCGATGTGATTGCAAAACAAAACCCATTCCTTTTAAAAAGTAACCTTATGAATTGGAAGAAAAACAATATGAAGAAAATTTGAATCAAAATTGACCATGAAACAATATGTTAGGATAATAATATAAGCAGTTAAATGGTCACTGATATTTAAGATGTTAAAAATAAATTGAGTACATTTTGGTTTAATTTGATGTCAAGAAAATGAAAACCAAAATGAAAGCAAAACCAAACAAATATTGAAATAGAAATAAACTCAACAATCAGCAACAATTCAATTAACCAGTATGTTTAATAACATTAATGTGAGTTTGTTTAGTTTGTCAAACTTGTTAAATACAAATTTTGTTTTTATTGGCATGCATTAGGTATTTCCATAAAATACAAATTCTTGAAACTAGCTTCTTTCTTGTACTCATTGCTGTTTTTGATTTTAAGAGTAATAAAATTGATACATGTTGTATTTTTGGTGTATGGCAAGTGCAAATGGCATGTCTTTATGCCATTGCTAAGCCAAAATATTGTATTGTTTCCAGCACATCTGTTTGTTATCATGACTGGATGATGTTAAGTAAGTGATAAATCCCTTTTGTTTTTTTGCCTTTGTTAGAAGTGGTGTATAACAAAGAAACCTTAGCATTGTATCTCTAATTCCTCCACCGAGTGTTTTATCATGTTGTATTTGGTTATCGTGCACTTCATATGTAACTTCAGTTCACATGTCTTGCTAAGCAGCAGCTCGGAGCTGCCACCGAGCTGAGCTGCTGCTTAGCAGCAGCTCAGCAGCAGCTCCGGGCTTGAACTGCAGTTACACTTAACAAGTTACAATGTTACATAGTTTTTGATTTTATCCGAGTTGCTTATTTACATGAAATATACCTTTCAGTTTCAGATTACCAACAAAATGCATTGGAGTTCACACTTGCTTCCCTGCTCAGAATGGAGACTGGACCACTTTCATCAAGTCTGGTCTACTGCTACTTCCTGCAGTTTCGTTTTGTGTTTCAATGTACTTTGTATCACTATTAGTTGTTAAGTGTTAACTATTAGACTATTAGTTGTTTCTAACTTTCTGTAAGTGTTATTTGAGACTTTGAGTCTGTGGCTATGTAGTTTCTACTTTACTACTTACTAGTATGTACTAATATGCATTGGAGATAATCAGGATCTAGATGGATTTTGGACTATGGAGTATGGATTCTATATCCATGTATGCTTACTGATTATGCATTGATCTTATAATATATTGTATATTTCATATTTGTATGTGATATGCACAGTATGTATGCATGTGCAACATGCTTATAGGTTTCTGAAAATACATTAAATGGGTTAAACGAGTCAACCTGACCCAACCCGACCCGACCCGATTAGATAAGCGGGTTACCCGGGTCGGGTCGGGTCAACCCGTTTATAAATGGGTTGGGTTCGGGTTGGCAAAAGCTGACCTGTTTATTAAACGGGTTGACCCGACCCATTTAATAATTGACCCGAATCCGACTTGACCCAACACGACCCATTGACAGCCCTACCCGACGATGACATAATTTTTTATCTTTGTTTTAGAGAAGACCAACTGAACATACAAATATGTGTACCATACAAATTCAAAATTTGTAAGGATAAGAATGCACATATAAGGAAATAAAGAATATATATATATATGAAAATATATATGTGCAAAAATATATGTATACAAGAGATAAATTTCCAGACAAGGCTGGAATCAAATAACTGTGCAACACCGTTTGAATTTTGAAAACCAAACATAAGTTGTGCGTATATATATACGCATAAAATGGTCGTTAGAAGAATTGTATACATATAAGAAAATTTCACGTGAATATAATAGTTAAATAAATTCCAGAAAATTCAAACATTCGAAATTCAAAAATTCAAAAATGAAATTTATGCGCCAAAACTTTTGGTGGGGCCCGGGGGGTCGACACCTGTAACAATCCGAAAAATCAGAACCAATTTAAAATTTTTATTTTAGCAATTTTTACGGATTTTGAATATTTAAAATGATTTATTTTAAATAAAAACGACTAAAAATTTATTTTAATCGAATTTAGAACGAATAAATTTATTTTAATTATATAACGAGCCTGAAATGGCGCGGTAGTTTGAAAATTTGATTTCAAATTTCAAACGAATGTACAGGATACAAAATAAATCGGATTTCAGTAAAACAAGAAATATTTGAATCTGTTTGAAAATATCTTTCCAATGAATTGAAAAATCCAGATTTCATAACGGGAATAAAAAGTTATGTCCTGTTGAAAATTCAGAATAGTCGCTATGGAATTTATATATATTTTAATATAGAAAAATAGCGATTTTACAAAAGACCTCCGTTTTCGATAAGACCACTTTCGTTGAATTCGGAATGTCAAATTATTGCTAGATTCCAATTTTCATAATATTTGGAATTAATATGTGAGCGTCGCAAAAGAAAACGTGTTTTGGCAATTCCAATCAATTTGGATCAACCAGAAAATGACCACTTCTCAAACGGTCTCCAAATTCGATGAAATTAGTTTTGATAGGACCGTATTATCAAAACATAGCTAGATTTATTTTTCTGTAATTTTTGGAGTCCGTATGTGACCTCGGTAAATTAAAATGTACGTTTAAATTCAATATACGTTGAATTATATTTTAATTTTTATGAAACTGAATGAAACATTCGAATTGGCTTACGAAACATATCCCATTGTGTTTGGAATGTAGGTAATTAGTTAGGGACGACAGTCGTTGGGTATCTTTTGGAGTTCGAATAAAAAGTCAACCTTTTTGGAGAATTAAATTAAATAAATAAATAATTGTATAATGTAACGACCCCATTCTACGCATCGAAGGATCGTAGAATATTTATTTCTTTCACATACGAAGCCGTATGGTCATGTAACTTTGGAAGACGACTATTGGGGTCATTTCTCATGTTCATGATTTTTGCCGATTTTCAAATGACCGTTTTGCCCCTAACTGATACTGTTTTGGCCATAACTTTTGACTGGAAAGGAATTTTGACCTGAAACTACTTCCATTAGATTCGTTTGATGGTTTACAATTCCGTAGAGTGGTCACATTAGCCAAACGGACTCATCGTTTGGGAGATATGGCTGAAACAAGTTTCAGATAGTGAAAAACAGTTTAATTGGGCTTAACCGGGTGATTAACAGCTAGGCCCAATGGGCGATTTCGAGATTAGAGGTATTTGAGGGCTGCTAGGGTTAGGATTTCGGTTTTTCACTCATTTTCCAGCCGCCACAAACCCTCTCTTCAACCTAACAATGGCCTCCAACATCTAAAAACACCCTTAATCACTTCTTAATCAAGTTTTGGCTTAAACTACATCAAATCAAGGCGGATTAGCACGAGAATCGAGGTAGAGCTGCTGTGTAAGATTGGGGACAGCGCCAAATCGAAGAATATTTCAGTTTTGGGGTTTTATTTGTGGCTAAGGTGAGTGATTTGCGTAGTATTGCACTAATTACGGTTAATTAAGGGTAATTAGTGAAGATTAGCGAATTTATACATTAATAATTTCTGGAAAAATATTTATAAATTCTTAAATAATGTTTTAGAGCTCTGTTAGAAACTTGGGTTAATTTGATTTAGTTTTACTAATCATGCCATTAGTTTTGCCTAAACATGCTTAAGGGAAAATATGGGATTTTGGGTATGTTTGATCCATTTTACATGCTATAGTGGTTGTTTTGGTGTTTAGGGTTGATTGTACATGTTGCTATGATTGTGTGGTACGTTTTGTGATTGATTAGAACTGTTAGATTGGTCGAAAACGCCGTCGTATGACGTGAAACAATCGCTGTAAAGTCGCAGGAAATATGCAGGGTTTCGAACCAGATCGGATTATTGGGCTCGGATCGGATAGGAGAACCGGGCAAGTGGACTCGATTCGGATTGGGACTTAGCGTAAGGGGCTTGGCGAGAAGGAAGGCCATTTGCTTAGAATTGGAGTTGGGCAGGGGATCGGATCGGAAGCAAGGGTATAGGGATCGGATCGGAAGCAAGGGCATAGCGATCGGATCGGAGGACCAAGCTTGGAGCTGGAGTTGGAGTGAAGCACCGGATCGGATCGGGACATCTAGGAGGGAGCAACCACCGAATCAGGCATAGGGCATCCGAACCGAACCAGGGCTGGAGGACCGAACCGAGACGGATCAAGGCATGAGTCAGAACCACCGAACCGAACCGGATCGGGACCACCGAGCCGAACCAGACATATATTTTTACCTCGTCGTGACGACTCTTTTGAAGACCAACTCCAATTCGACCAAAACCCGAGATTCAAATGAAGTCCAAATAGGAAGTAGAACTCAAGATCCGGTTGGGAACCAACGAGTCGACTTCATGAGTTGGGCTTTGCTGCGGGACGTGTGCCAAGGGGCTGTCGATGTCTATGACTTTGGGTCACTATGTATGGGAGGTACGTGGACGGATTCAGGGCCACAGTGGCCTAGGTACGACTAAAGGGCTATAGACCAATGAAGTGGGGTCATTTGTAAAGATTTGGTCATGACTCCATGAGGTGAGCATGGTAGTAGCGGTAGTTGTACAAGTCGAACTCCGTCACTACTTCGATGGGTCTAGTGATTGACAGTGGTGGACATCGTATGCTTTACGCGCTGAGTGAGAGATGTGAGGATGGTTGCTATGCATGATATGTTTGCCATCATTATGACATACACACCCCCACCCCCGTATTCTTTACACCATTTGTTATGGCACCTTAGAGTATTGTACGGTATGTAGTGCTAACTCTTTGGTTGCAGGTCCAGGTTTAGGTATGGTTTAGTATACCTGTTATTGTTCTATTTAGCTGCTTATCGCTCATACCAGACTTTTTGTCTGACCCAGAGTTTTATGCCTCTTCTTATTACTCTGGGTGCTCTCACGAGCAGACTAGAGACAGGTTAGCTGGGTATGCACGAGTAGCCGATCCGGAGACGAGCAGGAGGCTTCCACGTATGATATATATATATATATATATACACATTCTCCCTGTGTTGCTGCGGTCGCTACTTTGGGATTAGTGGTGTACCTTTCTTTCTTTTGTTTAGAGACAGTAATTTGGAAAGTTGTAATAAGCTGTATTTGGATTTCCGCTGCTCTGATGATGATGTTGATGTTGGTTTTAGTTATCAGCTTATGCACTGTCTCACCTGTTTTATGTCAAGTATATTATTATTATATTTTGTTCCATGCGCTGTGAGACATTCTACAGGTTCTTGATTAGTTCATTCTCTACTTTCCTTTCTTTGGCGACCATTCCGTGCTGGCTAGGCATGTGTACAGCGCACCTTCGGAGGAAATGCAGGCTGGTGCGGGGCGGGCCGTCACATATAACCTCCCCTTCTTTCCATCTCTCCTCACTTCAGATCCGTCGCTTAATTAAAAAAAAAACAATCGCTCGTCGTTTCCATCTCCCACCGCCATACCCCACCTCACGCTCCACCCTAGTCCGCTGCCACCTCCTCTTCCGATCGCCGCCCCCTCCGCTACACCTCCCCTCTCTCTCCTTCTTCCTCCTTAAAGCCACAGCCTCAAATCAGCCCAAACCCCACGCCTGCGAGACCACCGCGCCTGAGCCACCCCCCACCTCCGGCGCCACAAACCCCGCCACCTTCCTCTAACGAAAATTCAGTTTTTGGCAAGAAAAAAAGGTGAGCTTTTTATTTATTTTCTTTTCTATTTTTTAATTTAATTATAAAATAGATTTTTGAATACGAATCACATTAATTAGATACGAGATTTTTATAAGAAAAGCGTGATAAAAGTATGATTTTTATTCAGCAAAGTTTTGATTTTTATTTTTATATATAACATATAAAGTTTTGATTTTTATTTATATATACAACGATATAAAAATGTGATCTTTATTATATGTATAACGATATAAAATAATGATCTTTATTATATGTATAACGATATAAAAATATGATCTTTATTATATATACAATGATATAAAAATATAATCTTTATTATCTATGTAGCATTATAATAATATAATTTTTATTATCTAAATAGCGTTATAAAAATATGATTTATATATATATATATATAACGTTAGAATAAAAATGTGATTTTTATTTATATAGTAACAGAATAAAAATATGGTTTTTTAATATAAAAATCGTGTGAAATAGATTGCGATGGAACTGGTGGAAAACAAATCCAAATCTAAACCGTTCAGAAATAAAGAATGGAGGAGTGGATCCCAAAGGTGAGAACTTCTCACTCTAATTTTATTTTCTAGTTAATATATATACTAGGATGCAGATGGTGCTTAGAAGCACCCAACACCTTTGATTGAAACCACGGATGTTTGCTTGTTTGTTTGGATTGATAAATTAGTTGAATTTGATTTGGCATGTAAATTAAATTGATTAGAATTTGGTTTGTATATGGGGCGAGCCATTATTAGGCGAGGGATAAGGCAAGACCTTATTCCAGTTCTAGTATTGCGCCGTTATGCTGCCGAAATTTTCTAAAAATGTTAGAATAATAAAAATATCATTTTTATTGTATAAATGAACTGTATAAAATATTCACGTGTTGAAATAAACAGTTTACCGTTAAAAATATAATTTTTAGCGTGTATATGAATGAAAATAAATATTCATTTACAAATCGGACGATTTGTTTATGTACACTCAGTTGACTAATATTGATTGGGACGATATATTTTACACATCGCCCAACTGCACAAGTAAAATCTGTGTGTGTAGACTGAAACCCCACACGGGTATTGGGATGATATTTGGCATATACTAATCCCAACTGTTTAGTTATAGTCAATAGACTGGTTGAAAGACTGTTGTAAGCGTTAATTATTCATATTTAACGCTTATGCAGTTGTGTAATGCACTCTATGTGATGGTTGACTGTGTTTGATTATTGTTGTGTACATGTGTGTATGAAATCCAAATAAATAAAATTATATGGTAATTGACTGTGTCTGATTCCAATTCGGAAAGAACGAATATTTTAAATTAACTAATATTTTGAAAAGATGAATAATGAATATTTTAAAATAACTAGTATTTTAAAATATTATTAGTAGTGGATCAAAATATGATTTTGATGTTCGATTTGGGATGGACACTAAAATATTGAAATATATGAAGCCGTTTTGATTAAATTAACGTCATTTTGACGTGAATGATATTTATATCGATTTTATTTAGTTTCATAACGAATATCGAAATGGAAGTGATTTCAAAAACTAATGTTTTGAAAATATTATCATTTATATATTAATGATATGGAATATTCAATTTTGATTTAAATTTGAATATCAAGTTGAAATCGTTTTTAAAACGAATTTAAAATGATTTATAAAATAGGTTTTAAATGGAAATCGACGAAATATATAATATATATATTATATATATTAAATGGCCTGAATAGAACGCATCGCGCCGCGACCGTTCGCGAATTTCGACCATTGACTTCGAACTGATATTACGAGAGATCTGTCCGTCGGATTCTCCTAAAATCGGAACCGTGGGTTCATATCGAAAAGAGCTTTCCAACGAATGCAAGAGATTTGAAATCTAGCAGTTGGGTTTGGAATTATGTCCAAATCAAATTTGGAAAAGGTCGCTGTAAGTGCAGTTCGATGACCGTTTATGGAAATAGACTGTACAGGCCTTGATAAAATTATTAAAAATATTGATAATTTGTGTAAAATCATAATAAATGATTTGGAAAGAATTGGGATGAAAAATTTCATTTTTATAAAGATAAAAATATATTTTTATCAAAATGAACTAGTTATTAACTAGATTTGAAATCCAATAATTTTTAAATAAAATATATTGGATATGTGAATGGTTTTAATATAACCAGAAATTTCCAACGACCAAATTGGAATGAAATTGGAATGGATATGGACCAGAAATAATCTTCGGAATATTTCGATATTGGATTCCGTGATTGTACGGATATTATTATGGAAATTTGGAAGATATATTTCATATCGTTATTTCCAATACGATATTTGTTGGTTTCAGAATTTGATATTAAATATAAGCCGATATAATTTCTATTCAGAGCCTTGTATTTAATATCAAATTGGATTTTGGGTTTATCGTGAATGGTGTCTTCAGTAACACTGTTTTTAAACCCAGTAGAGAAAAGAATAAATCTTTTATGTAACCGCCCGCACCTCCGTTCACGCAAGATATTGTCCCCAAATTAGCCACCGTATAGGTGTGGGGTTTTGTTCCTCAAAAGGCCTCGGCGTTAGTAAGAGATGGGCTGTACTATATAAGTACCCACTTCACGCAGGCTTCCATGATGTAGGACTTAGAGGTGTTACATTATCCCCTCCTACAGAGCCTAACGCCCCCGTTGGCTCACAAACACCTCACCCTGGCACTGTGGTCCACACAGGAGCCACAATTCTGGCTGGGTACTGGCTCTGATACCACTGTAACGACAAAAGACTCATCAGAGGTAGGATTGGTAATATCCTATAAAAGAATACTCTTTAAAGATAGGATCAGCAGTATCCTGGAATGAGAAAACTCGTTAGAGATGGGGTTAGTAATGCCCTAGAATGAGTTGAGAGTGACAAGTTTGTAATTAAGTATTTGTGATTATATAATCCGATCTTATAAAATATGATTTTTCAATATATAAAAGTTATATATAATTGAAAAGTTATATTTTAGGTAACGTATAATTAATGGGATGGGCATGGAAAGATACTAGAAATCTAATAAATAAATAATCTTTAAATTTTGTAGCTGTAATGACCCGCATTTGCAAAGGTATTATAATTAATTTATTTAATTATATAAATAGTGATATAGTGAAATTAATGGTCGAGGAATTAAATAATGATGAATATTTAATTAAAATAATAAATTAAATAATATATTTAATTCTGAAATAATCAGAATTGGCTGAAATGGCGATATGGTGTGAACTAGATCATCTGTGATATTTAATTCAGCTTGGAATTGAATTTGAATAACGAATATATTATTTGAACGACAGTTTGAACGTATAATTATATTATAATTATAATCGAGCTCGAAATGGCGCTGCAGTTCGTAAATTGGCGATTCGAACTTCAACTGAATATACAGAAGCCGTTTTAAATCGGATTTCTGTGAAACAAGAAATGTTCGGAGCTGGTGAAGTATATCTTTCTGATGGAAGAGAAAAATCGGGATTTCGTCGTGTAGATTTTGAGATATGTCCAAATCAAATTTTAGAAAAGTCGCTGTGGAATTCCTTTATAGTTTATAAAGGAAATATTTATATTTTAAAAAGGAATTTCAATATAAATCGGATATCGGGTTGACCCAGATTTGAAATATCAAGTTAGAAATTCATATAGGAATATAATAGAGTTGTATGGTATTCCACTGTGAATATAGACGATAATATTTAATTTTTAATATTAAATTTAATTATATTTAAATATATTTATATATTTAAATGGGTCATCCAGAGCTTTAAAAATAGCCACTTTTGCAAACGAAGTCGGAATTCGATGAAACTAATTTTGTTAGATCCGCAATGTCAAATAGTTGCTAGATGTCAGTTTCCGTGATTTTTAGAGTCATTGTGTGGTCGTACAGATTTTTAGAGTGAGAAACAGTCAATATTTTGATAGTTAAAAATACGCTGTGTGAGCATACAGAGTCGGAATTCGACGAAACCAGTTTCATTGAGACCGTAATGTCGAACTCTGGCTACATGTCCAGTTTCGTGATTTGTGGGTATCGTGTGTGATCACACGGATTTTTAAAGGACAAAAACGGATAAAGAAAGAGGAAAATAAATATCTAAAATCTCTGTAAATACCCCACAAAATTCCCTTAACCTAATTTCTAACATTCCAAAGTCAAACAAAAGTGAGCCGTCGGTCTTTTGGTTCCAACGTGAAAGAAATCCTCAATCAAAAATCAAGATCAATTCATAGAAAAATATATTAATCATATAATAAGTATATTTGGATTTGTGAGATGTTTATCTACATTTCTATATGGGTTTTCTCCTGTTCGACTTCACTGTGTCACGTCCAAAAGTTCCAGCGATATCTAGGGTTTAAGAAATTGTGAATATGAAGCATTAAATCGAGTTTTTGAGTTTGGATTTGGGTTCAGGAAGTCGAGTGGAAGTGGTTGTGATTTTCTTTGGAATTCCGGTCAACATTTCAGTCGCTCGAAGTGGTTCGCTAGTCGAAGTCGGATTTAGAAAGGGTAGTGCGAGTTTGATTCAGATGGCGAGAGGAGGTAGAGATTTGAAATGGGAATTGAATGGTGTTTGGTTGAGGTGATTCCGTGGAGTAATGGTAGAGAACGGAGCATCAGAAGTGGTGAATGGGTTTGCGTTCATTTCCTGGAGCAGCTGTTTTGGTGGCAGGTGATGTCAACGGAGGGGACGAGCTCGAGAAGAGGACGGGATGAGAATTCGGTTGGTATATTTTGTTTGTGAATTCATAAAAGATAGGAGGAGCTGAGATTGTGGTCAATTGGCAAGTCAACGGTTTGAAATGTACTGAAGGAAATTGTGTTTAAATTGGGGAAGATGGAGTGGGGTGTAGCGCACGTGAGAGGGAGTGGGTGAGGAGTTTAATTATTTTACTTAAGCGTTAAAGTTTAATATAGTTTAATCTCTTATTAACTTGCGAATACGATATCTAGCTCATATGAAGGCGGATTTACGAACCGTAAGTTGCATTAGGATCGTATGGAAGAGGGCTACCCAATGGAACCAACCAAGAGCGAATCTGGGCCCGTTACAATTTATAGTGAAATAAATTGTCCAATCTGAATCAAACAACAGTTTATCGTTCTTTAACGATGAACTGCCAAAGTGAGTAAATCTCACTAACTCTGAACAGTTTATAATTTCATGTTGTATTTTTAGAACTGTTAAATATTGGTTGATTGACTGTGTGTTGACTGATTGATTGAACTGCTAGTCGGTTAGTGGAAATTATATATATATAAAAACCGTTAAATATTTAGATATTGATTCTGCTATCAGAATATATCATACCGAACTAAAAGTGATGTTGATTTTATTGTGTAACATCTGTGGATTTAGGGAAACAGGTTGGAGGAATCCGACTGGATTCCTCAACAGTTATTTTATTGTTTTTCATATATTGTGATATATGATGTGGTTTATAATCTGTGGTTGATTACATGTGTTTGGACGATATTGGTCATCATGATTTGATGTGTTAAGTACCATAGAAATACTGGAATGGGAAAAAAGAGATTTTCAAAGAATAATTTGAAAATAATTTACTTATATAAAATCACTGGATTTTTTATATAAAAGGAAAAAGGATTTTTAGAAAAGGAAATAAGTATAAGAATCAAAAGGGTTAAAAGAATATATTTGTCAAACAAATATAAAGGAAATGGTTTGGTAAAACAAATGTAAAGGGAAATATTTGTTCAACAAATGCAAAGAGAAAATATTTGTAAAACATTTTAAATAGAATTGAAAAGAATATTTATTTGCTAAATAAATAGAGTTAAAAGAGTTATCGAATTTAGTTATTCGAATAGAGTTGAAAGGAGCTAATCAAAAGAAGTTAATTAAAAGGAGTTAAATCGAATATAGTTATTCGAAGGGAGTTAATCGAATATGGTATTCGAAAGTTAGTAAATCGATTATGTTATTCGAAAGGGGTTAGTCGAGTCGAGTTGGTTACATAGAGTTAACCAGTAAGAGTAAATCTATAGAGTTAAATCGAACTAGAGTTATTCAAATGGAGTTAATCGAATTTAGTTTATTCGAATAGAGTTAAACAAATAAGAGTTATTCGAATTAGTTATTCGAATAGAGTTAAACACAAAGGAGTTAGTCGAATCTAGTTTATTCGAATAGAAGTAAAGGAGTTATCGAATATAGTTTATTCGAAAGGAGCTAAGGGGGAAAAGTTAATAGATTAGAGTTAAATCAAATAGAGTTGATCCAATAGAGTTAAATCGAAAGGAGTAAATCGAATAGAGTTAAGTGAAAAGAGTTAATCGAATATAGTTATTCGAAAGAAAGGTTAAGTAAGGAAGTTAGTTAAAGAAAATATAAAGTGAACTTTGCCTATTTCAAGGTTAGAAGCGTTGTTCAGTTAAGGTCTGAGAGGTAGTTCTACCCCAACTTGATTGGCTTCGTTTTTAACAAAGGAATGGTTAAAGTTCGGCAGTAAAGGATGGTTAAGAGAATTTAGTAATTAAAGGAAATGGTTTGAGTTAGCATAGCGATGTTTTATCTAAACATCCGTCTAAGTCCAATGTAAGAGTTTTGGAAATGTTTTCCAATAAGAACCAGAAATGTTTTCTAATATAGAAAACAAGAAATGGAAATGTTTTCCAGTGTTAATAAGATATATTTTCTAAATTTAGAAAATAGCAAATGTTGAATATAGGGAAACAGGAGATGAAAAATGAACTAAGGAGATAAATGTTAAATGATGTTTGATTTATAGAATTTCCATCTGGAAATAATATCGTTGTTTGCACACATGTTTTTCTTCGATAGTTAAATCACAGACTATCGAAGTTTTTAACCATTTTAACATTGTTAATATGGAGAGACCGGTTGGATTATTATCCAACGAACCACTCTGTATTGGCTTAAGCATTGCGAATCATATATGCCAAAGAAATTGTAGACGGAGTAAAGTGCAAGGGCTATTGTATAAGTCTTAGATAACAGTGCCTAAGATGGATGTACTGAATAGTGCCTTCGGTTCATCCTGTTCTTGGATGACTTGTATGGATGAATATCCGATAGGGTATTTCCAGAAAGGTCACGTACATTGATTTCTTCAACCGTACCAAGAGTGGAAGCGGAGAAGGAAACTTCTTTATCTAACACGTAATGTACTGTTGCAGACGTCAATTAGTGATTTTCGATGGATCTGACAATGTGGCATTCGAAGTGAATCTGATGTGAAGATAAAGCGTAGCTTCTAGCCTCACATCCGGTAAATGGCAGAAATCGGGCAGGCAGCATGGCTATGTAGGTCGCACCTCTTAGGGTGTATAATCACCTGATCTAGAGTTTCATTTATTTCTAAAAATCTATTGTTGATGCTGTCCATTCGGGAAACGGTTGCTCATCCCAACCGTTGGTGATATACATTCGATACACTAAAACGAAATGAGTGGTCGGTCATGTGTGGCCGGGTTGCAAGATGTTTTTGTTGAACCCAGTGTATTCCTCTCTAGAGGTACACTAGCGAAAGGTGGTTCCATACCTTGTCATAGTTGGAAATCCATTACCCAATACGTGCTTGCGGTTTTGATTGTATACTATATATGGAGAACGTGAGATGAAAGCGTTTCTGCTAGATGATTATATATATACTGTGGTTGATAGACATTATTATAATATCAAAAGGGTTTGATATAAGGATATTTGGATATCTCATAAGGGAAAAACCCGTTCCGTTATACGGCGTGGTCTTATGAGATATCGTTTACTTGTTCAAACTGTTTTAAACTGTTTTACTCATACCAGTCCCATGACTGACCCGGAGTTTATTTTTTTTTGTTTTCCCTAAACTCTTGGGTGCCCAATTTTGTACGGGCAGTCAAGTAGTCGGGATTTACAAATACCTGAAGAGCTAGAGCAGGAGGCTTCAGGATCATATAGCTATAGCTTATTTCCGCTTTGTTGTAAGTGTTGTACTTTGGTAATAATGTATATTCAATTACAGATGTATATTTCAAGTTATGTTATATATATTATATGTTATTCGTTCCGCTGTGAGGTTCGTGTTACTCTGATGTTGTGTTCTTCTTCTTCTTCTATTCTAAGTTTCTATCTTATCTTTCCTCGCCCTCTGTTTTCTTTCTATAAATTTCCTGATTTTCAGTTTAATTTGGGGTTGGACTTGTGTTTTTGGTCAGCTCAAATTGGACCGGATTTTTGGGTCATTACGGTTGGTATCCGAGCTTAAGTTAAGAATTACCTTGGCTCTGTGGCGTGACTCGGTAGAGATAGGGTTAGTAATACCCTAGATTGAGTTGAGTGTATATATACGAGTGAACGTAATTGTTATTCGATATAAAATTTTTGTTTTACATTGTGGAGATTTATTGGTTGAGTCGTTTATGGATTCTGGTCGATCAGTTTGATCCACTGTATCGGTAGGAGTTACTAAACACTTGAATACGATGAACCGTCATGGTATGTTTTGAAAAGAGGGTAAACGAAATAATTTTGCCCCAAATTATATTTTGATATAAAGGATTTATATTGGAATGATTATAATATATTGGATATATTGGTTGTGATTATAATCGAGTAAGATTATAAGTAAAATGGTTATGTAAATAACCAATCAGAATTCATATAAGTGAAATACGTGAAATCAGATGAGTTGAATCTGAAATTTTAAACCAGAAATTGAGTTAAAATTTTGGAAAATTGGATAAGTGTTTGTAAATGGATTTGGATTAAAAATAAGGAAAATTTAAGATCCTGGTAGATTTTAAATTGTTTTACAAGCAGTGTGAATTATATTTTGAAAATGAATTTCAAAGTGGAAATGTTTAGAAATGGTTTTATAGTATTGAACTCACTTCGATCGCTGGAAAATAGATTCCGATGATGACAGCTGCATCATCAGTATTCATTTTCGAGTTGTAAGTGACGAATTACTACCAGAGACACTGTTTTGAATTTGTTTTAGGAAAGACAAGTTGTGTTGAATTTCAAAATGGGATTTATATAAAGAATTTGAATAGAATTTGATATATGAAATTTGAATAGAAATTGAATAGAATTAACTAAGTCGAAGAGGAATTAGTTAATTGAGTTTTGAATTTGAAGTTGAACTTTGAAAGGTGAATTTGATTTGTAAACGGATATTCGAAATGAATATAGAACTTAAATTTGAAATTTGGATTCAAATTAGTTAATAAGCAAGTTAAAATATATTTGAACATGTCATGTTCAAATATAAAAGTGAAATAGACTAAAGAGTTAATTAACAAATTAATTGACGAATTGAGTTAAAACGATCAGGTATAGTTAAAATAGATTGGGCAGGTATTAATATAAATGAGATAGGTATGGATAAGGTTAATGAAGGTATATAAATAGAATGCTCGACGAAAAGGTATGTATTTAAGTCATATATGAGATTTTATGCGCCGTATCGGCTAGCCGCTTGGCTTTTTTCTTTTTGATTGGTGAGGGCCATGGGAGGCTATTTGAAATATCACGATGCTCCGTGTACAAAGGAGGTTATGGCGAATTTTGCCGGGAATTTAAGGAGTTAGAATATTTTTAAGATAATTTGATAGTTAGAAATCAACGTATCGATATATATATATATAGAAGTCGATAAGGAAACGAACTTAGAAATAGAATAGTAAAATCAAAAAGGAAGACTAAGAATAAAATCTAGTAAGAATAGAAAGAGGAAGCGTATACGTGTTTAAAAGTGAATAAGTAGTTGTATGGTATTGATTATTCGAGTAAGTAGTCATATCTGTTTTGACGTTATAAATGTTATTCAGTCAAGGTCTGAGAGGTAGTTATACCCCAACTTGATTGATTTCATTATTAACAAATAAATAGTAAGATTTCAGGCTCGAAGATCAATGTTGAATAAGAGTTAGTTGAATATAGTAATTGGGTTGTCGTAACGATGTTTTACACAACATCCGTTTTAACCCAAATAAGTGTAAGCTTGAAAATATAATAAAGAATATTTCCTAAGTATAGAAATAAACAAGATCGGAAAAGAGATAAGTAATTGGAATATTTTCCAATTATAAATAGCATATATTTTCTAAAGCTTAGAAAATAAAGGAAGGCGATATTCGGAAATGTTTTCCAAATAACATAAAAGGCCAATATGATTATTGGAAATATTTGGTTAACAAATATTGATAAAGAAATATAGAAGTGATTTAACTAATGGAATATTAATTAAGGGCTCAGTGACATGTCAAAAAGGAAAATTTGATTTTTGAAAAGAGTAAACTGTTTAAAAACTCCCAGGGAAAGACTGTTTGAATTAAAAACAAATTTAACAGAAATTTGTGAAAGCAAATTTGAATTAAAGTAAAGCCAGTAAAGTGGTAACTGAGATTGAATTAGAATGATATCAAGACAAATTGGATTGTGAGATTCAAATTTGAAGTGTAATGGGATAATCAAGTTAAGAGTTGGGAATCGAGAGGAAACTCAAGTTGAAATGATATATGGCTCGGATATAAGCGAAGGGTTGTATTGTGGATAAAAGCAGATTGAAATTTGATTGGGATGACCCTTGTATCCGCTGAATTGATAGCATATGGAAGTGATAGAGTTGATATGCCGAAAAAGGTACAAGTTTATATTTCTATTGGATATAAGATTTATGAGCCGAATTGGCAAGCTGCTTGGCTGTTTGATTTTCTTTTGGATGGAGATGGCCCAGAGAGGCGAGTTGGAGTTTGACTTATTGACCAGTACAAAGGAGGTGCTGGCGAAATTTTTCTAAGTGTTAAGGCGTTAGAAAATTTTCAAGATTTTTGAAAATTTTCGTTGATAAGAATTAATTAATAATTTAATTGAAATTAAATTGGTTCAGTTGAAACTGAAGTTAAGAAGTGAACAAATATGTTCTAACCAGTCGATAGGGTCGTTCTCTACCTTTGCAATTTCGATGATGAAATTATTTTATGTGGGGAAGATTGTAATGACCCGCATTTGCAGAGGTATTATAATTAATTTATTTAATTATATAAATAGTGATATAGTGAATTAAATGGTTGTTGAATTAAATAACGATGAATATTTAATTAAAATAATAAATTAAATAATATATTTAATTCTGAAATAATCAGAATTGGCTGAAATGGCGATATGGTGTGAACTGGATCATCTGTGATATTTAATTCAGCTTGGAATTGAATTTGAATAACGAATATATTATTTGAACGACAGTTTGAACGTATAATTATATTATAATTATAATCGAGCTCGAAATGGCGCTGTAGTTCGTAAATTGGCGATTCGAACTTCAACTGAATATGCAGAAGCCGTTTTAAATCGGATTTCTATGAAACAAGAAACGTTCGGAGCTGGTGAAGTATATCTTTCTGATGGAAGTGAAAAATCGGGATTTCGTCGTGTAGATTTTGAGATATGTCCAAATCAAATTTTAGAAAAGTCGCTGTGGAATTCCTTTATAATTTATAAAGGAATTATTTATATGTTAAAAAGGAATTTCAATATAAATCGAATATCGGGTTGACCCAGATTTGAAATATCAAGTTAGAAATTCATATAGGAATATAATAGAGTTGTATGGTATTCCACTGTGAATATAGACGATAATATTTAATTTTTAATATTAAATT
Source organism: Allium sativum (assembly GCA_030737875.1). NCBI lineage: Eukaryota > Viridiplantae > Streptophyta > Magnoliopsida > Asparagales > Amaryllidaceae > Allium > Allium sativum. The sequence goes on along the minus strand of CM060916.1, from coordinate 606,998,571 downwards.
TAATTATATTTAAATATATTTATATATTTAAATGGGTCATCCAGAGCTTTAAAAATAACCACTTTTGCAAACGAAGTCGGAATTCGATGAAACTAATTTTGTTAGATCCGCAATGTCAAATAGTTGCTAGACGTCAGTTTCCGTGATTTTTAGAGTCACTGTGTGGTCGTACGGATTTTTAAAGTGAGAAACAGTCAGTATTTTGATAGTTAAAAATACGTTGTGTGAGCATACGGAGTCGGAATTCGACGAAACCAGTTTCGTTGAGACCGTAATGTCGAACTCTTGCTACATGTCCAGTTTCGTGATTTGTGGGTATCGTGTGTGATCACACGGATTTTTAAAGGACAAAAACGGATAAAGAAAGAGGAAAATAAATATCTAAAATCTCTATAAATACCCCACAAAATCCCCTTAACCTAATTTCTAACATTCTAAAGTCAAACAAAAGTGAGCCGCCAGTCTTTTGGTTCCAATGTGAAAGAACTCCTCAATCAAAAATCAAGATCAACTCATAGAAAAATATTTTAATCATATAATAAGTATATTTGGATTTGTGAGATGTTTATCTACATTTCTATATGGGTTTTCTCCTGTTCGACTTCACTGTGTCACGTCCAAAAGTTCCAGCGATATCTAGGGTTTAAGAAATTGTGAATATGGATTTGGGTTCAGGAAGTCGAGTGGAAGTGGTTGTGATTTTCTTTCGAATTCTGGTCAACATTTCAGTCGCTTGAAGTGGTTCGCTGGTCGAAGTCGGATTTAGAAAGGGTAGTGCGAGTTTGATTCAGATGGCGAGAGGAGGTAGAGATTTGAAATGGGAATCGAATGGTGTTTGGTTGAGGTGATTCCATGGAGTAATGGTAGAGAACGGAGCATCAGAAGTGGTGAATGGGTTTGCGTTCATTTCCTGGAGCAGCTATTTTGGTGGTAGGTGATGTCGACGTAGGGGACGAGTTCGAGAAGAGGACGGGATGAGAATTCGGTTAGTATATTTTGTTTGTGAATTCATAAAAGATAGGAGGAGCTGAAATTGTGGTCAATTGGCAAGTCAACAGTTTGAAATGTACAGAAGGAAATTGTGTTTAAATTGGGGAAGATGGAGTGGGGTGTAGCGCATGTGAGAGGGAGTGGGTGAGGAGTTTAATTATTTTACTTAAGTGTTAAAGTTTAATATAGTTTAATCTCTTATTAACTTGCGAATACGATATCTAGCTCATATGAAGGCGGATTTACGAACCGTAAGTTGCATTAGGATCGTATGGAAGAGGGCTACCCAATGGAACCAACCGAGAGCGAATCTGGGCCCGTTACAATTTATAGTGAAATAAATTGTCCAATCTGAATCAAACAACAGTTTATCGTTCTTTAACGATGAACTGCCAAAGTGAGTAAATCTCACTGACTCTGAACAGTTTATAATTTCATGTTGTATTTTTAGAACTGTTAAATATTGGTTGATTAACTGTGTGTTGACTGATTGATTGAACTGCTAGTCAGTTAGTGGAAATTATATATATATATATAAACCGTTAAATATTTAGATATTGATTCTGCTATTAGAATATATCATACCGAACTGAAAGTGATGTTGATTTTATTGTGTAACATCTGTGGATGCAGGGAAACAGGTTGGAGGAATCCGACTGGATTCCTCAATAGTTATTTTATTGTTTTTCATATATTGTGATATATGATGTGATTTATAATCTGTGGTTGATTACATGTGTTTGGACGATATTAGTCATCATGATTTGATGTGTTAAGTACCATAGAAATACCGGAATGGGAAAAAAGAGATTTTCAAAGAATAATTTGAAAATAATTTACTTATATAAAATCACTGGATTTTCTAAATAAAAGGAAAAAGGATTTTCAGAAAAGGAAATAAGTATAAGAATCAAAAGGGTTAAAAGAATATATTTTTCAAACGAATATAAAGGAAATGGTTTGGTAAAACAAATGTAAAGGGAAATATTTGTTCAACAAATGCAAAGAGAAAATATTTGTAAAACATTTTAAATAGAATTGAAAAGAATATTTATTTGCTAAATAAATTGAGTTTAAAGAGTTATCGAATTTAGTTATTCGAATAGAGTTGAAAGGAGCTAATCAAAAGAAGTTAATTAAAAGGAGTTAAATCGAATATAGTTATTCTAAGGGAGTTAATCGAATATGGTATTCGAAAGTTAGTAAAACGATTATGTTATTCGAAAGGGGTTAGTCGAGTCGAGTTGGTTAGATAGAGTTAACCAGTTAGAGTAAATCGATAGAGTTAAATCGAACTAGAGTTATTCAAATGGAGTTAATTGAATTTAGTTTATTCGAATAGAGTTAAATAAATAAGAGTTATTCGAATTAGTTATTCGAATAGAGTTAAACACAAAGGAGTTAGTCGAATCTAGTTTATTCGAATAGAAGTAAAGGAGTTATCGAATATAGTTTATTCAAAAGGAGTTAAGGGGGAAAAGTTAATAGATTAGAGTTAAATCAAATAGAGTTGACCCAATAGAGTTGATCCAATAGAGTTAAATCCAAAGGAGTAAATCGAATAGAGTTAAGTGAAAAGAGTTAATCGAATACAGTTATTCGAAAGAAAGGTTAAGTAAGGAAGTTAGTTAAAGAAAATATAAAGTGAACTTTGCCTATTTCAAGGTTAGAAGTGTTGTTCAGTTAAGGTCTGAGAGGTAGTTCTACCCCAACTTGATTGGCTTCGTTTTTAACAAAGGAATGGTTAAAGTTCGGCAGTAAAGGATGGTTAAGAGAATTTAGTAATTAAAGGAAATGGTTTGAGTTGGCATAGCGATGTTTTATCTAAACATCCGTCTAAGTCCAATGTAAGAGTTTTGGAAATGTTTTCCAATAAGAACCAGAAATGTTTTCTAATATAGAAAACAAGAAATGGAAATGTTTTCCAGTGTTAATAAGATATATTTTCTAAATTTAGAAAATAGCAAATGTTGAATATAGGGAAACAGGAGATGAAAAATGAACTAAGGAGATAAATGTTAAATGATGTTTGATTTATAGAATTTCCATCTGGAAATAATATCGTTGTTTGCACACATGTTTTTCTTCGATAGTTAAATCACAGACTATCGAAGTTTTTAACCATTTTAACGTTGTTAATATGGAGAGACCGGTTGGATTATTATCCAAAGAACCACTCTGTATTGGCATAAGCGTTGCGAATCATATATGCCAAAGAAATTGAAGACGGAGTAAAGTGCAAGGGCTATTGTATAAGTCTTAGATAACAGTGCCTAAGATGGATGTACTGAATAGTGCCTTCGGTTCATCCTGTTCTTGGATGACTTGTATGGATGAATGTCTGACAGGGTATTTCCAGAAAGGTCACGTACATTGATTTCTTCAACCGTACCAAGAGTGGAAGCGGAGAAGGAAACTTCTTTAGCTAACACGTAATGTACTGTTGCAGACGTCAATTAGTGATTTTCAATGGATCTGACAATGTGGCATTCAAAGTGAATCTGATGTGAAGATAAAGCGTAGCTTCTAGCCTCACATCCGGTAAATGATAGAAATCGGGCAGGCAGCATGGCTATGTAGGTCGCACCTATTAAGGTGTATAATCACCTGATCTAGAGTTTCATTTATTTCTAAAAATCTATTGTTGATGCTGTCCCACTCGATAAACCGTTGCTGATCCCAACCGTTGGTGATATACATTCAATACACTCAAGCGAAATGAGTGGTCGGTCATGTGTGGCCGGGTTGCAAGATGTTCTTGTTGAACCCAGTGTATTCCTCTCTAGAGGTACACTAGCGAAAGGTGGTTCCATACCTTGTCATAGTTGGAAATCCATTACCCAATACGTGCTTGCGGTTTTGATTGTATACTATATATGGAGAACGTGAGATGAAAGCGTTTCTGCTAGATGATTATATATATACTGTGGTTGATGGACATTATTATAATATCAAAAGGGTTTGATATAAGGATATTTGGATATCTCATAAGGGAAAAACCCGTTCCGTTATACGGCGTGGTCTTATGAGATATCGTTTACTTGTTCAAACTGTTTTAAACTATTTTACTCATACCAGTCCCATGACTGACCCGGAGTTTATTTTGTTTTGTTTTCCCTAAACTCTTGGGTGCCCAATTTTGTACGGGCAGTCAAGTAGTCGGGATTTACAGATACCTGAAGAGCTAGAGCAGGAGGCTTCAGGATCATATAGCTATAGTTTATTTCTGCTGTGTTTTAAGTGTTGTACTTTGATAATGATGTATATTCAAGTACAGATGTATATTTCAAGTTATGTTATATATATTATATGTTATTCGTTCCGCTGTGAGGTTCGTGTTACTCTGATGTTGTGTTCTTCTTCTTCTTCTATTCTAAGTTTCTATCTTATCTTTCCTCACCCTCTGTTTTCTTTCTATAAATTTCCTGATTTTCAGTTTAATTTGGGGTTGGACTTGTGTTTTTGGTCAGCTCAAATTGGACCGGATTTTTGGGTCATTACAGTAGCCTAAGGATTCTTTATTTCGTATACCAAATTCATTCTATGTCTCCACTTTCTCATCCTAAACCTAAATCTACGCCTATAAATATTCTTTAATTCAAGACCTTAGCAAAACCCTAATTCATATTTGACCCGCCACCATTTTCATCTCCAATGGCTAGAACGCTCCCTTCTTTTCATTATTCTTTCTCCTCATCCATTCATTAATCCAAGAGAGTTCAAACACAAAAATTATAAAGAGGATCAAGGTTGAGCTAACCGACAGTTGTGATCGAATTTAGATGAACGGACTGGGAGGATTTTCATCCCAAAGCTGATCCGTTCGTGTGTCGTTCTAGGGGGATGGGACCCACCGAGCTTCATCATGCTCGAGGCATTAGTGGACGATGGAGCGGCGATCCTTGTGGCGGCTTCAGATCGGCAGCAGGTTGTAACGACCCGCAATCTACGCATCATAGGATCATAGAATATTTATTTCTTTCACATACGAAGTCGTATGGTCATGTAACTTTGGGAGACGAGCAGGAGGCTTCCACGTATGATACATATAGATATTCTCCCTGTGTTGTTGAAGATCACTGCTTGGGCATTAGTAGTGCATCTTCTACTTTAGCTTTCTTTTGCTTTAGAGACAGTTTAAAGTTGTAATAATGATGCTGGATCATAAGCTGTATTTGGATTTCCGCTGCTATGTTAGTTTAATTTTTAGCTTATGCACTGTCTCGCCTGTTTTATGTCAAGATTATGTTATTATTATATTTTGTTCCATGCGCTGTGAGACATTCTACAAGTTCCTTGTTAGTTCATTCTCTTCTTTCCTTTCTTTGGCGACCGTTCTGTGCTAGTCGGGCATGTGTACAGCGCATCTTCGGAGGAAATGCAGGCTGGTGCGGGGCGGGCCGTCACACTTGGTATCAGAGCACTAGGTTGCGTAGTTAACCTAGGGAAGTTATCAGGGAGAGATAGTATACGTATATGAGAGCGCGTACTTGTGATTATTTTGATTTAAAAAAAAGCTATATATATACTATTAGTATAGCGAAGGATGAAGTCGCACTGCACTAGCACCACCATGGAAATGGTTAATCGTTTCTCTTTACAGATTGAACGATGAGTCGATACGCAAGAGGTGCCGATAGGGGAGCCAACAATGGGAATGCTGCTGACATGAGGACGATGTTTACTGACCTCATGAGAGAGATGCTTAGGGATGTGCAGAGGGCAGCTCCCAATGGTGGTAATGGTGGTGGTCCAATAGTGCAGGCGCCTAGGGCCGATTTCGCCAAGCTGAACAAGGATTATACTAGCCTTGGTGGGAAGCTGTTCCATGGAACGGAGTCAGCTACAGATGTTCAGGATTGGTTGGATAGCTGCGAGCGTATCTTCAAAGATTTGGGTATCGAGGATGCGATGAAGAGAAGGCTAGCATCCCGTCAGCTACAAGGACGGGCAATGAATTGGTGGAATGCTATAAAGGCAGCTACTCCAGAGGATCAGATTACTTGGGATCAGTTTAAGGCTCGCTTTAGCGATAATTTCATTCCAGCTGCTCAGAAATCAGTGTTGTTTAAGAAATTCTTGGAACTCAAGCAGAATGGCAGAGTTGTCTCGGAGTATATTACCGAATTCGACACCTTGTCGAAATATGGGTTATCCTTAATAGATACTGCCGAGAAGAAGAACGAGAAGTTTATAACTGGCTTGGATGGATACTTGGGGGAAAGGCTCATTAACCACATCGATGAGACGTTTGAATCGATTGTGGGGAAAGCTTTAAGATTAGAAAGTCTTTACCCTAAGCCGAAGACTGAGGCTACATCTGCAGAAGAACCGAAACCGCAAGCAAGCAGTGGAGGCAAGAATGGTTCTCAGAACAAGAGAAAGCAGAATCAGACTAAGGATGGCCAGAAGAAAAAGGATAAGAAGGATGTTGAGTGCTTCAGCTGTGGTAAGAAGAGCCATTATGCTAGTAATTGTCGGGCCAAGCCAGCGGATAGGAAGTGCTTCAACTGTGGCCAAGTGGGACATCATAAGGACAAGTGTCCGCAACCCCCTAAAGAAAAGCAGATGGTGAAAGCATATGCCCTTAATGCTATTCCTTCTTCGTCGAATTCCCCAACGGCGGCGGAGAAGGGAAAGAATGTCGTTATTCAAGGTATGCTTTCTGTTTATGATGTTCCTGTTAGAGTTTTGTTTGATACCAGAGCCTCCAGTTCTTTCATATCTAGTGACCTGGTAGATAGGTTAGGATTGGAGACCGAGATCGTCGATAGACCTTTAGTAGTGACGAACCCGATTGGTGGTTCGACTAACCTTAACATGATTTGTCGTAATGTGGTGTTATCGAGTCATGGATGCATGTTTGTTTGTGATTGCTTTGTTTTGGGCTTTACTGGGTTTGGCATTATTTTGGGAGTCGATTGGCTCCAAAGATACGGGGTGGTGGTAGACTTTGAGGGCTTTTTGGTGACAGCTAGAGCGGATGATGGGCAGAGGGTAGTGTTTAGTGGTCTACCTAGTGATGGGGTAATGGCTAGTTTTCTAAATTCCCTCGATATCCCGCATAGTGAGTTGTCAGGTTTGCCCGTGGTTGGCCAGTATCCGGACGTTTTCGAAGAAGTGACCGGGCTTCCACCACACCGAGAGATTGAGTTCCGTATTGATTTAGTGAAAGATGCTAGACCTATAGTGATGCCACTTCATCGTATGCACCAAGGGAGCAGCGAGAGCTCGAGGTGCAAGTCGGCGATCTTTTGAAGAAGGGATTTATCAGAAGGAGAGTTTCTGAATGGGGAGCACCAGTTGTGTTTGCTACCAAGGCCGATGGTTCCCTTCGTTTGTGTATAGACTACCGCGAGTTGAATAAAGTGACGAGGAAGAACAAGTATCCTCTACCGCGGATAAATGATTTGTTTGATCAGTTGAGTGGCACGAGAGTATTCTCTCAGTTGGATTTTGCGACAGGTTTTCATCAGCTTAGAGTGGAAGCTGAGAGTATAGCTAAAACGGCGTTCCGGACGCCATCTGGATTTTATGAGTGGTTGGTCATGCCATTCGGGCTGACCAATGCCCCAACATATTTTGTAGATCTTATGAATAGGGTATTCATAGATCAGTTGAATAAGTTTGTACTTGTGTTCGTGGATGATATTTTGGTATACTCGAGGACAGAGGAAGAACACAAGGAACATTTAAGAATAGTGATGGAGGTGTTGAGAAAACACCAATTGAAAGCAAAGTTGTCTAAGTGTCACTTCTGGAGAAGGGAAGTGAGATTCTTGGGCCATGTTGTTTCAGAGAATGGTATTGTCGTGGATCCTGTGAAGGTGGCTACGGTACAGGATTGGTCTACGCCCAAGAATGCAATGGACATAAGAAGTTTCTTGGGGATAGCTGGATATTATCGTAAGTTTATCCTAGACTTTTCCAAGATAGCAGCACCATTGACTCAGTTGACCAAGAAGAATCAAGCTTTTGTCTGGGACGAAAAGTGCGAGAATGCATTCAAGAGTCTAAAGGAAAAGTTGACGCGCGCACCAGTGTTAGTCATTCCTAAGGGGAATGAAGAGATGACGGTATACACGGATGCCTGTGGTACCGGACTAGGTGCTGTATTGTTGCAAGGCAGTAGGGTTGCAGCTTATGCAAGTCGGCAATTGAAACCGCATGAGAGAAGATACCTTACCCATGATTTGGAATTGCCAGCGATCATGTTCGCATTGAAGATGTGGATACACTATCTCTTGGGAGAAAGATTTGAGTTGTTTACAGATCATAAGTCGTTGAAGTATCTCTTCTCCCAGAAGGATCTAAATCTCCGGCAACAAAGGTGGTTAGAATTATTGGCTTCCAATGATTTTGACATCGCATATACACCGGGAAAGGGCAATGCGGTGGCTGATGCATTGAGTAGGAGACATGCCAGTTTAGGGGCTATGTTTCTAGAATGGAAGCAACTGGAGTACATTGCTGGGTATGATTTTAGACCAAAGTGCGAATTGGATCTAGAAATGTTAGCAAGTTTAATGATCAGACCCACTTTGATTGAGCGGATTGGTTCCAGTCAGAGGAACGATCCTAACCTATTAGAAATCATCTCAAAGTTAGAGATGGGAATCGATGAAGTGATGAACAAGTATGGGCTTGATCGAGATGGATGGCTTAGAAAGAATGGAAGATTAGTTGTACCCAATGTCAATGGATTGAGAGATGAAGTGCTTAGAGAATGTCATCACTCAAAAATAACTATACATCCCGGTGGTAACAAGATGTATCGAGACATGAAGCAGACCTACTACTGGGAAGGGATGAAAAGAGACATTGGGAAGTTTATATCCAAATGCATGAATTGCCAGCTAGTTAAAGATGAGCAAAAGAAGCCTAGTGGTTTGCAACAACCATTAGAAATTCCAGAATGGAAATGGGAACAAGTGTCAATGGATTTCATTGACGGGTTACCAAGGACTAGGTCGGGCCATGATAGCATTTGGGTGATTGTGGACCGATTGACCAAAAGTGCAAGATTTATACCCGTCAAGTCAAACAGGACGGCAGCTAAATTAGCGGAACTATATGTAAAGTGGGTAGTGAGATTTCATGGAATACCCAAGGGCATTGTGAGTGACCGTGATCCGTTGTTCACTAGTGGATTTTAGAAGAGCTTACAAGAGGCGTTAGGATCAGAATTACATCTCAGTACCACGTATCATCCTCAAACCGACGGTCAAACAGAGAGGGTGAATTGTATATTAGAAGACCTCTTGAGAGCCTGTGTATTGGATTTTGGTGGATCATGGGATGACCATTTGCATCTAGTAGAGTTTGCATATAATAATAGTTACCAATCCAGTATTAGCATGGCTCCATTTGAAGCTTTGTACGGAAGACCGTGCAACTCACCGTCATGTTGGTTAGAAACTGGTGAGAAGTTTGTGCTTGGACCAGATGTGATAAGAGAAACTTCAGACAAGATCAAGATCATTCAACAGCGAATGAATGCTGCCCAAGATAGGCAGAAGAGTTATGCTGATAAGAGGAGAAGAGAATTAAAGTTCTCAATTGGCGACTTGGTGTTTGTCAAGATATCTCCGTTGAAGAACGTGATACGATTTGGCAGGAAAGGAAAGTTAGCACCAAGATTTGTTGGTCCATTCCCAGTTCTTGAGCAAATTGGGAATTTGGCATATAAAGTTGAATTAGCAGAGAAGATGGCAGGAGTTCATAACGTATTTCATGTTTCCCAGTTAAGGAAATTCGTGCACGACCCCGATGTGGCTATTTCACCTGATCAGTTGGATGATATCGAAGTTGAACCCGAGGCGGTTGGGAACCGCATGTAACACCCCACGTCCATTAATGTCACTCACAAAGGGAATGCATTAATTTCCATGGAGGTTTTAAGTGAATATAGAACAGAAAATTACAACAAGACAGATAATAAGTAGTACTTGGAAATCTAAAACTTCATTTTATTGCAGCGGAAATTAAACATGTTTCTTACATCATAAAACCATAAATCAGAGTCAAGTACAATATCCATCTTGATAAAACAAAATACATAATTCCATTACACAAATTGCAATTAAAGAAGATAACAAGCTGGACTTTACTTCAACGGTCCAAGCTTTCCAAGAGAGATAAAGCAATCCAATCAAACTCCACTGGAGCTGGGCCCAACCTGAGGACCTGGAGGGGGAAAAGGATAGAAATGGAAGGGGTCAGACATAAAGTCTGGCGAGTATGATTATTCTAACAATACTATTATCAAAATAACTAGACTAAGGCATAAGCTGGAACACAAGTAAATGTCTATGAACTATTAGGTATGGAAAGCAGATAAAGATAACGTTAAAGGCACACCTAATTACTAACGAATAATTACTACACTGCACCGCACCAGTCACCCTAAAGGTTGATCCCACTTGCTTCACACAGAAACCATAAAATAGCCTTGCGTACCCCTAGCTGACTACATAGGTGTCGTCTGCCCCTATCTCCGCTAGGTGTACCCCACTACCCACTTTCGATCGGCTCCCTACTCGTAGATACCCGTGCTGGCCCCACAGTGGGGTGTATCACTCCCCTAAAGTGGCAACCCGATACAACTTGAGAATGCACGGCTTATACCTACACGATGCAACAACGTCTTACCTACCAGCCCGGGTCCACACACGCATATGAAACCCGTTGGACTTGCGTTGCCACCGCTACCCCGTTTTGGTCTCTTATAGTCAAACCCAGTATGCGTGTCCCGTCCTCGACTTGGGTCGAGCCCACAAAGATACGTTTGGGTTACTGGTTGAAATGGCCCCCCACAAGCTACCCACCTGCTACCCACCTAAGCTTGTCCACTAGTATATCCCACTTAACCCTCTTAGTCATGTTCATTTACATGTGTGTTTGGTTAAGTCTTACTAATCGTATTTCACATGCCACTAAGGGCACCCACTAGATTCCTCATGCCACCCAAGGCACCTACTTAACCCCCATGTCCCACCTTACATGTTTATCTGGTTAAGTATTTCTTAATTCATTCAGTCCATAACCTCATAAAGACCTCTCACATTAGACTGACATTTATGGCAGCTGGATTTGCCGGGAGGGTCCGGGCAGTCTTACACCATAAAAGAGTCTAACCACGTGTCTTTACAACTGTTATGCTTTAGTTTAGGCCTAGGACCTCTCACATTGGGCTGACATTTGTGACCACTGGATTTGCCGGGCGGGTCCGGGCAGGTTTACGTCACAAACAAGTCCAACCTCGTGTCCTAAGCATTGATTATCACTTATAATCTTTTACCCCAGTTTTAATAATTCCCTATTCAAATTGTTAATTAACTCCAATTTTAATGATGTCCATAATTGACTCAATTATGGCCATCCATTCATGGCATGCAAAATCATATCAATTGCACCCCAACTTCTTAATTTTAAATCCTTAATATTACCCCTACCCCACGTTTATACGTTCGCTTATTCAACGCAGAATATACGTTAGACTCGAATAGTCTAACTCATAGCACAAAAATAAATTATCACAACATATAGACAATTAAAATGATCCTAATCATAATAGGGGTGAAACTTGCATAAAACTACACATGTTAAGGATCTAAAGGTGTCAACTTGTTAAATGTCACAATTTACATGATATGATCATAACCCAAATTTGTGTATAAACTTGCATATGGGGTTTTACGCAACATAATGATGGTGTGAACTAGCATCTAATACATAGAATTCACATATGTCATAGCATAATTCTAGATGTCATAATTCTAGCTCTAAAGAGATGTCATGGCATATGTTCATAATCTTTACTAATCAATCTAACTTGCATACATGGTTTGTCATATAGATCAACATAGCCCAAACATTATGATTTGATTAACATGAACTAATTAGCATAGATAATAGCATCATGACTTTATAACATGTATGATTATCACAACTTAGCATAGAAAATTACAACCTATACAATATCATCATGGCATGATTTACAACATATAGGATATCATCATCACATAGCATAGGATTTATAACAAACATGATAGCATAAGGTTTACAACAACATACATGACAATCCACCTCATTCACTTATAATCCATTCATAACTTAATCTAATTAGTTTAATAATAATCTTGTTAAGATCATCATACTCACAATTTAGAGAAGAAAGAGAGTCTTGATTTGCTTTAGAGTTGAGTAGAATTAGGGTTTTGATTAGCTTTCTTCCTTCTTAGTTTGCGGCGGCTACACTGAGTTCCATGGCGGCGGTATGACGGTGGCTATTCTATTTTTCAAGTGAATTAGAGTGAGAGACTACCTAGGTATTTATAAAGTGTAGGATTTATTTAGACCGTCAGATCAACTCAGAACTAACCTGAACCATTTAATTTGCCAACTCAGCCCTAAAGACACATCAGCAGCTCAAGATTGGGCTCAGTCAAAACCCTAGCCGACTGACCAGGTCGACACCCAGGTCGACTCCCCAGTCGACCTGGGGGGGTCGACTCCCCAGTCGACCTGGGGTGCTGGGCGGGAATTTTCCCGCCTAGCTTGTTTGACTCCGAATTTTGAATTTCTGAAATCTGTTTTGAATTTTCTGAAACTTCCGATGGCCATAACTTCTTCATACGAAGTCCAATTCACGCAAACTCGGACTCTATTTCAACCAGAATTCCGAGATGAACACAATGGCGCAACCTATTTCCCACAATTCTCACGTCTGAGATTAGTTATTCTTTAATTTGTGAATATTAATATTAACAGAATTATTGGGTGTTACATTCTCCCCTCCTAAAGGATTTCGACCTCGAAATCTTCAAGTTAAGAAGAATGTATATCCTAACATCCAATCGTCCATCTACTCAACCATCAAACACAGACATCCATTGTCCTTATAGACTTCTAATGCTTTCATGTTTAAATGAACAGTGTGTGTATATGTCCATATCTAATGCAAAATTAGGCGGTCCACTGATTCAGTTGACCTCCTTAATGCAAATCATGACAGTTCCATGCGTCCATTATGTATGCAAAAGTTCCTTAATGCTACATATTATCTATATATGCGTGCACAATCATCATCTGAATGCAACATCCATATGATAAAAACAAATCCTCATACATCCATTTTACTAAATACATCCATATATATGCAATATGCAATATGAAGTAACTGAGCCGATCTAGTGCCTAATAGTGTGTGTATATGCATCCACGAGCAACCACTAGCAAACACTTGCATCCACTTTGCATCCATCATACATAACATGTCTCAAACACATGTTTCAACCATAGGATTATCCTAACTAAAGGTCAAGGATACTAGCGAGAGGATACTCTAAAGGTAAGATAAGTACAAGATAAGCGATAAAGGAGAAATTAAAAGACATACCCTCGAAAAGAAAAGGGTATCGTGAACGCATCTTCTCTTCTGTCTCCCAAGTAGCGTTGCTCTCATCATCTCCCCATTGTACTTTGACTAGTCTGACCTCTCGATTTCTCAGCTTCTTAATCTCTGACCCAAGAATGCGCGTAGGAGCTCGTCGAATCGTCACATCACGCTCTATCTCCACCTCTCTAAGCAAGCTCGGCTCTACCACCTCCGCGGTCTTGTGCGAGCACTTCCTCAAATGTGACACATGAAATACGTCGTGTACACCACTAAGTCTCTCAGGCAACTCCATTCTATACGCCATCTGTCCAATCCTTTCCTTAATAGGAAACGGCCCTACGAACCTTGGTGCTAATTTCCCAATGGACCCAAAGCGAACAACGTTCCGTAATGGAGACACTTTGATAAAGACCATGTCCCCAACATCAAACTCGAGATCTGTCCTCCTCTTATCCGCATAAGATTTCTGCCTATCTTGCGCTGCTTTTATCCTCCTTCGAATCAAGTCGATCTTCTCCGAAGTCTCCCTAATCATATCAGGCCCAAGTAAGATCTTATCCGTAGATTCCCACCAACATGTAGGTGAACGACAAGGTCGTCCATAAAGAGCTTCGAAAGGTGCCATGCCAATGCTAGTCCGAAAGCTGTTATTATATGTGAACTCCACCAATGGAAGATGCTCTTCCCACGTACCCCCAAAGTCTAGGATACATAGCCTCAAAAGATCCTCTAGAATACGATTCACCCTCTCGATTTGGCCGTCTGTCTGAGGATGTTACGCGGTGCTCAAACATAACTGAGTCCCTACCTCCTCTTGTAAGCTCTTTCAAAATTCGCTAGTGAAAATAGGATCACGGTCGCTCACTATGCTAGAAGGAACACCATGCAAACGAACTATTTCTCGGACGTATACAGAAGCTAACCATGGAGCAGTCCTCTTACTCTTCACGGGAATGAAATGGGCGCTTTTAGTAAGTCTATCTACTATAACCCAAATCCCTGTATTACCCTTCCTTGATCGCGGTAATCCATCCATAAAGTCCATCGAGACACTTTCCCACTTCCATAGTGGAACCTCCAATGGGTGAAGCAACCCACCGGGTTTCTTTTGCTCCGCTTTTACTTGTTGGCACACCAAGCATCTAGCGACATACTCGGCTACATCTTTCTTCATACCGGCCCAAAAGAAAACTCGCTTCATGTCTTTGTACATCTTGTCCCCGCCGGGATGAATGGTCATCTTCGAACGATGTGCTTCGTCAAGAATAGTCTTCCTTAGGTCATCGTCTTTTGGTACACAAAGTCTACCGTCCCTACGTAACCAACCCTTATCATCTAGGGTATACCTATGGAGATGGCTTGATGACTCCCCTCTTTTGAGCTTTTCTACTAACTCAACCAACTGTGGGTCGTCTCGCTGTGCCTCGCTAATCCGTCCCAAAAGCGTAGGTCTGACCTCCAAGGATGCTAGCCAACCGGGTACAAAGTCAACGGAAGGTCTAAAGTCAAACATCAAAATGAATTCTAAGCTTCGCTGCTCAACAAACAAAGGACTTAAGGATAACCTTTTTCTACTTAAGGCATCGGCCACTACGTTACCCTTGCCAGGGGTATATGCTATCTCGAAGTCATAGGATGCTAAGAATTCCATCCACCTTTGTTGCCTTAAGTTCAAGTCCTTCTGAGAGAATAAGTATTTTAAAGATTTGTGGTCAGTGAATAATTCGAATCTCTCCCCAAGAAGATAATGACGCCAAGACTTAAGCGCGAAAACAATAGCGGCCAACTCTAGGTCATGCGTAGGGTAATTCTTCTCTTGCGCTCTCAACTGCCTTCCACCATAGGCTATTACCCTTCCCTCTTGCATTAAGACTGCGCCTAGTCCTGTCCCACAAGCGTCAGTATAAACAGTAAATGGCTTACTCCCATCTAGCAGCACTAAGACTGGAGCTGAGGTCAAAGCTCTCTTCAAACGTTGGAACGCATCATCACAATCTACGTCCCATGTGAAGACTAGGTTCTTCTTCATCAGGCGTGTCAATGGAGCTGATATCTTTGCGAAGTCTTTGATAAACTTCCTATAGTAGCCAGCCAACCCCAAGAAACTTCTTACTTTGGTAGCATTTTTAGGGACCTTCCAATCTTGGATGGCCACCACCTTCGCGGGATCCACAACTATCCCTTCTTTGGAAACCACGTGCCCTAAGAATCGTACTTCCTTCCTCCAGAAGTGACACTTAGAAAATTTAGCTTTAAGATTATGCGCTGGTAGGGTCTCCAACACTTCCCTAAGATGTAGGGCATGCTCTTCTTCATCCTTAGAAAAGATCAAGATGTCGTCTACAAAGACTACCACGAATTAGTAAGGTACTCCCAAAACACCCTACTCATCAAATCAACAAAGTATGCGGGGGCGTTTGTCAAACCGAAGGGAATCACTAGCCACTCATAGAAACCGTCTGGAGTCCTAAAGGCAGTCTTGTCAATGCTATCCTCAGCCACTCTCAACTGATGGAATCCAGTGGCTAGGTCCAACTGCGAAAACACTGAGGCGCCAACTAACTGATCGAAGAGATCGTCAATCCTCGGCAGTGGGTGTCTGTTTTTCTTAGTAAGCTTATTAAGTTCTCTATAGTCCACACAAAGTCTAAGGGACCCATCCGCCTTCGTGGCAAATACTACTGGAGCACCCCACTCCGATATACTACGTCTTATGAACCCCTTCTCAAGCAACTCATTCACTTGCTTATCGAGTTCCCTCCTTTCACGTGGAGCCATGTGGCGTACCGGCAAAGATACTGGTTTCGCATTATCCACAAGATATATTCGAAAATCTATCTCCCGCTTCGGAGGCAAGCCCTTCACGTCCTCAAACACATCCGAGTATTCTCGGACCACTCTAACAGATCGTAGATTTTCCACCGACGCGTCAAGCGATTCTAAATAACTTAGCATAACGGAATCTATGGGATTACAAAAGATTTCGAGAGTGTTGCCAAGGCGAGTCATGAGCCTAACTACTCTCCTTTCACAATCAAGTATGGCCCCATTTCTGGATAACCAATCCTTCCTAAAATTAGCCCATAGCCCGTGAAGCCTAACACATAAGCATCACATCTAAACTCAACGCTAAGTATATAAATTTTCAAATCCAAACACATCATGGACAAATAAGCTGAGCCCCCAATTGGATTCGAAACAACTAAGGGATCCTCTACTAAACTGGTGTTTAAGTGCAGTGATTCAACTAATGATGTAGAGATAAACGAATGCGATGCGCTCGAATCGAATAAAGTACGGACAGGATGATCAAACAGAAAAACTAAGCTTTCAACAAAAATGGTTCTACCTCGTTCTTGCAGCGGTGGGACCGCGAGAGCCTGAACTTGTCCCCTTGCCTGCCCTGGTGCCATAAGAGCCTGCACCTGTCCTCCCGAGGTAGACCCTGCCCTCTTCCCTTCTTTGGGCAGTCCTTCACTAGATGCCCCGCTTCGCCACAGTGAAAACAGCCAGTCTTCTTTTTCTTTCGGCAATCCTTGCTGAGATGGCCTGGTGTCCCACAATTAAAGCATTTCCTCTTTCCCTTGCCATTATTGTCTTTACCACCCTTCTTGTTTTGCTGTTGTGGTTTCTTCTGATCCCCTTTCTTCTCGGGTGCCTTATCAGCTTTAGTGCCTTTCTCCTCGTGCATGAGTGCCATGTCTACTAGCTTCTCAAAGGTGGCCCCCATAGAGATGTGGGTCATAGCCAACCCTTGCAACGGTTCATTCAATCCATTAACGAACCTCAGAGCCTTCTTCTCCGGCGTGTTCACTAAGTCCAAGCCAAACCTTGCTAACTGATTAAATTTGTTGACATATTCTTTCACTGATGAGCCTCCTTGCTTTAATGTCAAGAACCTTTCCATATATAGATTCTCTTCTGCCCTTGAGAGAAACTTCGCCTCAAACCTACGTCTGAAATCCGCCCAAGAGTCAACAGGACGCTCCCCATTAGTGACCTCCCACCAAAACGAGGCCTCTCCCTTCATTAACCAAGCTGCTAATTTAACTTTCCTCCCTTCTTCTACTTCAAAGATTTCTAGCAATTCTTCCACCTCCTTAAGCCAATCTCTAGCTTCCACAAACGTTTCTGACCCTTGAAACGGTTTTCCACCCATAGCCTTAAATTCCTTGCACGTCTTTGCAAAAGTATCTATGCGAGGAGGAGGAGGAGGAACGGGTGCAACTGGTGGTGGAGGAACATTGGCTGGACCTGCAGCGGCCCTAGCCTCTAATAACCTCCTATACCATCCTGGTATCGTTACACCGTCCGGAAGGTTAAGATCTTCAGCCATGCTGAAACGGAAAAAGGAAAGATTCAAAATGGAGAATTCAAAAGATGAAGATATGGCTATTGGGGATTATGTTTTTCTTAAAAACTTTCCTCTTTAAATTACTCATCAAGACATGTTTTGAAAACACTTCTTCCAAAAATAGTTTTTCTAAAAAAATTATCTGTTCTGGTAACCTTAAGCTCTGATACCACGTGTAACACCCCACGTCCATTAATGTCACTCACAAAGGGAATGCATTAATTTCCATGGAGGTTTTAAGTGAATATAGAACAGAAAAATTACAACAAGACAGATAATAAGTAGAACTTGGAAATCCAAAACTTCATTTTATTGCAGTGGAAATTAAACATGTTTCTTACATCATAAAACCATAAATCAGAGTCAAGTACAATATCCATCTTGATAAAACAAAATACATAATCCCATTACACAAATAGCCATTAAAGAAGATAACAAGCTGGACTTTACTTCAACGGTCCAAGCTTTCCAAGAGAGATAAAGCAATCCAATCAAACTCCACTAGAGCTGGGCCCAACCTGAGGACCTGGAGGGGGAAAAGGATAGAAATGGAGGGAGTCAGACATAAAGTCTGGCAAGTATGATAATTCTAACAATACTATTATCAAAATAACAAGACTAAGGCATAAGCTGGAAGACAAGTAAATGTCTATGAACTATTAGGTATGGAAAGCAGATAAAGATAACGTTAAAGATAACGTTAAAGGCACACCTAATTACTAACGAATAATTACTACACTGCACTGCACCAGTCACCTTAAAGGTTGATCCCACTTGCTTCACACAGAAACCATATAAATATCCTTGCGTACCCCTAGCTGACTACATAGGTGTCGTCTGCCCCTATCTCCGCTAGGTGTACCCCACTACCCACTTTCGATCGACTCCCTACTCGTAGATACCCGTGCTGGCCCCACAGTGGGGTGTATCACTCCCCTAAAGTGGCAACCCGATACAACTTGAGAATGCACGGCTTATACCTACATGATGCAACAACGTCTTACCTACCAGCCCGGGTCCACACACGCATATGAAACCCGTTGGACTTGCGTTGCCACCGCTACCCCGTTTTGGCCTCTTATAGTCAAACCCAGTATGCGTGTCCCGTCCTCAACTTGGGTCGAGCCAACAAAGATACGTTTGGGTTACTGGTTGAAATGGGCCCCCACAAGCTACCCACCTAAGCTTGTCCACTAGTATATCCCACTTAACCCTCTTAGTCATGTTCATTTACATGTGTATTTGGTTAAGTCTTACTAATCGTATTTCACATGCCACTAAGGGCACCCACTAGATTCCTCATGCCACCCAAGGCACCTACTTAACCCCCATGTCCCACCTTACATGTTTATCTGGTTAAGTATTTCTTAATTCATTCAGGCTATAACCTCATAAGACCTCTCACATTAGACTGACATTTATGGCAGCTGGATTTGTCGGGCAGGTCCGGGCAGTCTTACACCATAAAAGAGTCTAACCTCGTGTTTTTACAACTGTTATGCTTTAGTTTAGGCCTAGGACCTCTCACATTGGGCTGACATTTGTGACCAATGGATTTGCCGGGCGGGTCCGGGCAGGTTTACGTCACAAACGAGTCCAACCTCGTGTCCTAAGCATTGATTATCACTTATAATCTTTTACCCCAGTTTTAATAATTCCCTATTCAAATTATTAATTAACTCCAATTTTAATGATGTCCATAATTGACTCAATTATGGCCATCCATTCATGGCATGCAAAATCATATCAATTGCACCCCAACTTCTTAATTTTAAATCCTTAATATTACCCCTACCCCACGTTTATACGTTCGCTTATTCAACGCAGAATATACGTTAGACTCGAATAGTCTAACTCATAGCACAAAAATAAATTATCACAACATATAGACAATTAAAATGATCCTAATCACAATAGGGGTGAAACTTGCATAAAACTACACATGTTAAGGATCTAAAGGTGTCAACTTGTTAAATGTCACAATTTACATGATATGATCATAACCCAAATTTGTGTATAAACTTGCATATGGGGTTTTACGCAACATAATGATGGTGTGAACTAGCATCTAATACATAGAATTCACATATGTCATAGCATAATTCTAGATGTCATAATTCTAGCTCTAAAGAGATGTCATGGCATATGTTCATAATCTTTACTAATCAATCTAACTTGCATACATGGTTTGTCATATAGATCAACATAGCCCAAACATTATGATTTGATTAACATGAACTAATTAGCATAGATAATAGCATCATGACTTTATAACATGTATGATTATCACAACTTAGCATAGAAAATTACAACCTATACAATATCATCATGGAATGATTTACAACATATAGGATATCATCATCACATAGCATAGGATTTATAACATACATGATAGCATAAGGTTTACAACAACATATATGACAATCCACCTCATTCACTTATAATCCATGCATAACTTAATCTAATTAGTTTAATAATAATCTTGTTAAGATCATCATACTCACAATTTATGTAACATCCCATAATTTTCCGCATATTTAAAACTTGAATTTAATTAAATAAATCGAATAGCATGGGTTTAAAAATCAAATTTTGATGATTTATAATGATGAGGATTGTTGGGTTGGCTAAAATTAAATTTTCAAATTTAGTTATTAAGAATGTTGTAAAAGGGAATTTAATATTTTTAATAATTAATTAGAATTTTAGTTAGTTAAGTTAAAAGGGAAATTTAAATTTAAATTTAAATTGGTGAATTGGTGAAATTCTAAGTTATTTAATAATAATTGAAATATAAGTTTAAATGGATTGATAATTAATTCAGGAACTTTAAGTATGTGAAATTGATTATAAAATTTCATTTAAGTTATAAATTGATTTAAATGGGATTTTATAGATATTTAAATTCGAATTAAAACGGTTAATCAAATAATTGAATATTTTATTTATTTAATTAACGGTGAAATTTAACTGTTTTGACGACGGTCTCGGAATTCGATGAAACTGGCGCCATCAGAACCGGAGCGGTAAA
Source organism: Allium sativum (assembly GCA_030737875.1). NCBI lineage: Eukaryota > Viridiplantae > Streptophyta > Magnoliopsida > Asparagales > Amaryllidaceae > Allium > Allium sativum. The sequence goes on along the minus strand of CM060916.1, from coordinate 606,977,796 downwards.
TTATGATAGGATTAAAATTTGCGTTACAATCCGACTTACCGTTTGATCGTACGAGAGGAAATGTGAACGAGATTAGTGTAAATGGATAATTTGGTTAGTTCTCTTTTGGGCCTCATATATATATGAATAAACTCCACATCCATCTCATTCAGCCCATTTCCATTGTACGTTCATTTTTCCATCTGCTCTTTTCTCTAATGGCAGAAAGAAAATCAAATTTCAAAACCCTAGCTAAGTAAAAACACAAACTTCAAATTTAAATCTCCTCAAACCATAGCAAATTATATGTCAAATCGAAGCTCTCGCCGATACGAGACTGCTGGTACAATTTATATCGACATGCAGTGGACAGATTCGCTAGAAATCGCGGTCAAAGGTGTAGAAATCGAAATACATACATGCAAATTTGGGGGTTTTTGATTTTGATCTCAATCGAAGAATCTGGCTTCTGGGTATTGGAGAGAGGATCGACAGGAGTTGAACGAAGGTGGTCGGAGAGTTTATTACGCAAGAGGTCGCCGGAATTTCAAGTTTTAGGGTTTTAAAACCCTTTCGTTCATCACGTCGGAGACACGAGAGGAGGCCACCGGAGTTGACCGGTCTGACGTTGGCAGGTGCGGCTTCCGATGGGCTTTCCATCGCCGGGGTCTCAGGTCGAATGATGGCCGGAGTTGATGGCAACGGCTGGTCAAAGTAGTTCGGTGGTTGGGTTTGTTTTCACGGTGAAGGTCCTGTAGCGAGAAGAGATGAAGCGGGAATGAGTATGTGGGGGTGCTGACGTGTCAACCTGTCAGTGGGTGAGATTTGTTTTAATTTATTTTATATATTTTTAAAATTCAGAGAGTAAACGCTGATAACTTTCTCGTTTTAACTCGGATTTGGACGCGGTTTGTTGCGTTGGGATCGTGGCGGAGTTGCGGACGTTTTGGCACTAACCTGGTTGCGTTTAGAGACTATGAAATTTTGGGCTATGGTTGGACGCACGATCAACAAAAGACCCAAAGGTGAGTGATTCTTTGCTCACAAAATACTGAATTATTCCTATATTTATCGAATTAAATTATGAAATTGTTTGGTTGCATGGTTGTGATTGGCTGTTGAATTTGGTTGCTTAAGTTTTTATATACCAATGGGTTCACATGCAAATTAGATCAATAATTAGTTATTGAATTAAATTTAAATTTCTAGTTGGAAATTTGAATCCTTGCTAATCCTGAAACACTTTAATGCGGATCAGTTGAATAGAATGGTGTGATGGATGCTTGGTTGGATTTTATTACTGAAATTGATATTGACACTGTTAATGCTTCATATTTAGTATATTGCATTGTATGTGATTGTGACGATAAATCCCATTTACCCTTGATGTTACGGGCATCTAATAAACCCGGGGTTTATCGATAAAATAAATTAAGAACACAGAGTGAAATGATAAATCTCTGTGACCCTGATTTGGATTGAAATAATAGATCCCTCCCTGAATATCAAGAAATTTAAATTTGAAATCACTTGGCCATAGGATAGCAAATTATATATGGACATCGGTTGGTTAAATGATTTTTTATTTATTTGAATTCTATTTAGTGGAAAATTTCATTTAAAGGAAATGTATCGATTTTTCGATAAATTTTATTTTTCCTTTAAGATATGATTTCTCGATGTTATTTGGAATGGTTAAGGAATTTCCCAAACTAATTTGGAAGTTTGTAATTTGGATTTAAATATGATTTAGGATTTATTCCAATAATTGGTGGACTCAAATTTAATAAATTCTTTTTGAATTTAAATTTTGGAATAAAGGTAATCGAGGATATTTGGAGTTGTTTTAAACTAAATACGAATATGGTTTGAATCCTCGAAATGGAAATTGGGTTGAATGGGTTGGAATAAGATATTAAAATGGTGTAATTCCATTTGAGACTGGAATTTAGATTCAAGTGTCAAAATTTGGAAGGAGAAACAATTTAAGGTTTAAATTTCTATTTTATTTTGTTCTATTTTATTTTATTTTATTTTATTTATAAACTATATATCCACTTTGTTATAAGTGAAATTTTCATATATCTATTTTTATATAAAAAAAATTATTTAGTAAGCTTGTTTTATGTATATATATATATATATAGTGATTAAATTACCTTAGTACACTCTAATGATTCTATATAAGTAAATTTTATATATGGTTTTATTTAGAAGTATTTAATTTCAATTTTTTTTGAATTGTAATTCTTCTTCCGAATGAAAATGTTTGGATTTAGACCGTTGGTTCAAACGGAGTTGGAATAAAGTTATATGAATGTGAGTCGATTGTTAAACCGATTTAAAATGGAATGTAAATTATATTATACTTGAATATAAACGTAATTCCAAATTGAGTTGAATGAGCTGAAACGAACTTATACATTCTATTTGAACATGGGTGAACTTTGGGCATAAATCGTTTGAAATAATTATAACCTTGGGATGAAATATATTCGACTTGAATATAAGTTGATTTTGAAAATATTATATGGTTATAATAGAATCAGTTTCAAATGATTAAGATATTTGATACGAAATTACGTTCTATTTGAATATAAATTTGGTTTGAAACAAATATGATATTTTGTTATGAAACGAACCTTTGTGAATGTAAAAGAACCAACCGATGTGAAATTTGTAAGCGTTGGTTGTTAAAGAGACCGGAGTCGACATAAGGCATACTCTCTGTCAGTGTTGATACCACTTTGACAACTGTGAACGTTATGACGCATTCAGAATGAGTATGATGACTTCGAGGCGATTATTGAATCGAAGAAAATGAACGATGACGAAATAGCCCTGACCTTCGGGTCAGAATTGAAATGACTAAAACAGGAGCTATACCGTGACTAATTGAGGTAGCACCTTTGATCGGACACACTTCTTCGATATTATTTCTATGACTATGATGACGATGATGATTTGGGCCCATTTATGACTTTGGGAGTGTGTTCCGAGGTGGGCGGTAGTGGCTGCTATGCGTTACCACCGGTCCGGGAGTGCAATTGGTAGAATCCTACCCTGGGCATCGCCTCGAGTGCCTTGTCATATTTATCCTTATCGAGCCCCTACGATTTTGATTTGTATCGTACCTATGGAGTGCCCTCTGATGCCATCCGTGTTAGGTTGGGTTTACGGTACTGTATAGACTATGGTATTATAAACGGTGTAAGGGTAAAAATGTAATCCCGCTTACGCTATTTTCAGTATTTATACTTTACTGAGTAGACACTATCATAATAGTGTATTATCTATGTATGTATTAGTTTAACGGATCCTTAAGAGATAGAAAATCCCGTAATATCTCCTGAGTTACTGCACCCATGATACTGATGTTATTTCGTATGTTGATTTGACTAATATGAGATGATTTAGTGCTGATCCGAGTGTTTGTTGTGTTTTCTTTTCATGCAATATGCTCGGGTCAGCAGACGTTGCAGTATTTGAAGATGACTGTGCTTGGAGATCGAAGACGAAGATTTGGTATATCTATTATCTATTATATATGTATTTCCACTGCAAGTTATTTCCGCTGCCGTGTGTGTATATCTGTTTATGTGTAACTCTGATTTATCATTTGTACGCTATAGTCAAATGTGTATATATTCCAATTGTGTTAACTGCTATTTGTTTATTATATGTTGTCCTTCCGCTGTGAGATTCTGAGATTTGTTTTTCTCTTCTTTCTTCTTTTTCTTCTTTTTCCCAATAACTACCTGTATTTGCGATTTGTTTGAGTCGACATGTGAGGTTTATTGTCGATTTTAAACGGTCAAAAATATGGGTCGTTACAATTTAGAGAAGAAAGAGAGTCTTGATTTGCTTTAGAGTTGAGTAGAATTAGGGTTTTGATTAGCTTTCTTCCTTCTTAGCTTGCGGCGGCTACACTGAGTTCTATGGCGGCGGTATGACGGTGGCTATTCTATTTTTCAAGTGAATTAGAGTGAGAGACTACCTAGGTATTTATAGAGTTTAGGATTTATTTAGACCGTCAGATCAACTCAGAACTAACCTGAACCGTTTAATTTGCCAACTCAGCCCTAAAGACACATCAGCAGCTCAAGATTGGGGTCAGTCAAAACCATAGCCGACTGACCAGGTCGACACCCAGGTCGACTCCCCAGTCGACCTGGGGGGGGTCGACTGCCCAGTTGACTTCCCAGTCGACCTGGGGTGCTGGGCGGGAATTTTCCCGCCTAGCCTGTTTGACTCCGGATTTTGAATTTTAAATTTCTAAAATCTGTTTTGAATTTTCTGAAACTTCCGATGGCCATAACTTCTTCATACGAAGTCCAATTCACGCAAACTCGGACTCTATTTCAACCAGAATTCCGAGACGAACACAATGGCGCAACCCGTTTCCACAATTCTCACGTCTGAGATTAGTTATTCTTTAATTTGGGAATATTAATATTAACAGAATTATGGGGTGTTACACCGCAGGCCTATGCGTATTGTTGGGAACGATACGAAGCAGCTTCGAAGGAAGGCAGTGAAATTAGTCAAAGTCCAGTGGGGCGAGAATGAGAATGACTGTACTTGGGAGATAGAGGAGAGCATTAGGAAGACGTATCCAGAACTTCGCATGGTAAGATTTCAGTTTCGATTTAGCCTTTCCGCATGCTAGGATAGGTTGTTTTGTTTGTTTTGCCTGTTTGATTGTTGTATATGATTGGTAGGCATGCGGGATCCTTTGTATGTTTTAGGTTAAGGAATTTCGGGGACGAAATTTCTTAAGGGGGGAAGAGTGTAATGACCCGCATTCTACGCATCGTAGGATCGTAGAATATTTATTTCTTTCACATACGAAGTCGTATGGTCATGTAACTTTGGGAGACGAGCAGGAGGCTTCCACGTATGATACATTTAGATATTCTCCCTGTGTTGTTGAAGATCACTGCTTGGGCATTAGTAGTGCATCTTCTACTTTAGCTTTCTTTTGCTTTAGAGACAGTTTAAAGTTGTAATAATGATGTTGGATCATAAGCTGTATTTGGATTTCCGCTGCTATGTTGGTTTTGTTTTCAGCTTATGCACTATCTCGCCTGTTTTATGTCAAGATTATGTTATTATTATATTTTGTTCCATGCGCTATGAGACATTCTACAGATTCCTTGTTAGTTCATTCTCTTCTTTCCTTTCTTTGGCTACTGTTCCGTGCTAGTCGGGCATGTGTACAGCGCACCTTTGGAGGAAATGCAGGCTGGTGCGGGACGGGCCGTCACATAGGTGGTCTGGTGGAGGAGCAACGTAGCGATGGTGGAAGACGGTGATGGGTTTCTCGGTTTGAACATAGCAGATAAAAGGAGAAGGTTTAGGCCAATGTAATTAGAGTACAATTAATTTTATTATGTAAAAGGGTTGTAATATCATAACTTGCCCAAACAAATACCAAATTCGACGAAACTATAAGCAATGAAATCGGGAAACCTGGATCTACGCTATGGAACAACTTTGGGCCAATTCAGAAGGAATAAAAATCAATGTGAGAAATTCTCACTAAAAAACTCTGCACATTTATTTATTTATTTACATAACTGAAAAATATATAGAATAGCCTGTGAGATTTTGTTTTAAATAACTAAAAATTAATTATTATCGTGTTTAGAAATTTCCACAAACACGTTGTTCAATTCAGTTTGTTGTTATACGTGATTTGATTTGGGTTGATTGATGTTGTTATGATGATCTGCTGATTGGATGGAACATTTGTGTTGAATTAGAATTTACAAAACAATGTGTCATTTTTGATGAATTAGAATTGACAAAACAAATGTGTCATTTTTGTTGAATTAGAATTGACAAAATAAATGTGTCATTTTTGTTGAATTAGAATTGACAAAATAAATATGTCATTTTGTTGAATTAGAAATGTCAAAAATAAAAATGTCATTTTTGTTCAATTAGAAATGTCAAATATAAAAATGTCATTTTGTTGAATTAGAAATGTTAAATATAAAAATGTCATTTTGTTGAATTAGAAATGTTAAATATAAAAATGTCATTTTTGTTCAATTAGAAATGTCAAATATAAAAATGCCATTTTGTTGAATTGTAAATGTTAAACATAAAAATGTCATTTTTGTTCAATTAGAAATGTCAAATATAAAAATGTCATTTTGTTGGATTAGAAATGTTAAATATAAACATGTCATTTTTGTTCAATTAGAAATGTCAAAATGTCATTTTGTTGAATTAGAAATGTTAAAAATAAAAATGTCATTTTTGTTCAATTAGAAATGTCAAATATAAAATTGTCATTTTGTTGAATTAGAAATGTTAAATATAAAAATGTCATTTTTGTTCAATTAGAAATGTCAAATATAAAAACATCATTTTTATATGTTTTGTTGAAATAGAATTGTCAACAAAAATAAAGTTATCGTTTTTATTTGTTTTATGGAAATAGAATTGTCAACAAAAACAAAATTATCATTTTTATATGTCTTGTTGAAATAGAATTGTCAACAAAAACAAAATTACCATTTTTATAAGTTTTGTTGAAATAGAATGGTCGACAAAATAAAAATATCATTTATTGTTAGAATTAAATATGTATGCAAGTGAAAATGTCATTTTTTTTTGTTATGTTACATATTAATGTAGAAATTGTAAAACACATAAAAATATCATTTTTATGTTACATGTTAAAGTAGGAACTGCAAACAAATAAAAATGTCATTTGTTATTGGTTATATTAAAAATAGATTTGTAAGCAAATAAAAATATTAGTTTTATTTGTCATATTAATATAGGAATTTGTATACAACATTAGAATATCATTTCCATTGGCTATGTTAAGGTATAGAAATATCATTTTTATTTGTTATATTAAAAACAGAATTGCATACAATTTAAAAGAGATATTTTTATCGTCATGTTATACAATAGAATTGCATACAATTTAAAAGAGACATTTTTATCGTCATGTTATACATTAGAATTTGTATACAAATTAAAATAGACATTTTTATATGTCATGTTATACATTGAAATTGTATACAATTTAAAACAAACATTTTATGTGTCATGTTATACATTGAAATTATATACAAATAAAAATATTTCTTTTTATTTGTTAAAGTTAAAAATAGAAATTGCATACAAATAATGAAAATAAAAATTATCTTTCTATTTGTCATTAGCGACATTGTAATGTAAATAAATTACATTTTTATTTGACATTAGAAACATGTAGTGAAGTATGCAAATAAATTACATTTTTATTTGACATTAGAAACACGTAGTGAAGTATGCAAATAAATTACATTTTTATTTGATATTAGAAACATGTAGTGAAATATGCAAATAAATTACATTTTTATTTGACATTAGAAACATGTAGCGAAGTATGCAAATAAATTACATTTTTATTTGACATTAGAAATATGTAGTGAAGTATGCAAATAAATTACATTTTTATTTGACATTAGAAACATGTAGTGATGTATGTAAATAAATTACATTTTTATTTGACATTAGAAACATGTAGAATAATATGCAAATAAAATACATTTTTTATTTGATAATAGAAAACATGCAGAGAAGTTAGGCAAATAAGATACATCTTTTATTTGATATTAGAAAACATTGGAAATGTATGCAAACAAAACCTCTTTTATTTTCTATTAGAAAGTATAATAATTTGTTTGCAAACGTAATATCTTTTTATTTTGTCATTATAAACATGTAGATATGTTATGCAAATAAAACATTCTTTTATTTGGCATGTTAAACACGTTAGTGGAATCGTCGAATGATATATATATATATATATATAAATTAAAATTAAACGAATTGCGCGCGGTAGTTCGCGTTTCAGAATCGTAATTTTAAACGATTATACCGAAAGATCCGACCGTCGGATATTCCCAAAATTGGAACCGTTAGGTCCGCTTTGGGAAGATCTTTCCAAGATATAAAATTTGTTAAAATCTAACAGTTAAATTTCGAGAAATGTGTAAATCAAATTTGGGTAAAAAGAGCGCAAGGGCCGCCTATTGACCCGAAGCGTCGTTAAATTAAATTGGACCATTTTATATAAATAAAAATAGCGATAAATCGTTATAAAATAATATTAACGATACGAAATGATTTAAATTATATATATTCGAGAATTATTTGAAAAGACCGAGTTCAATCTCATTTCAAATAATTATACGACGATTTAAATCGAAGATACTGAAGACGGTGTTTGAAGACCGGCGATCTTCACATAGAATGGACAACTACTGATGCCCTTGATTGGAGTTGCTACCTTGAAAGGGTTACAGTGGTAGTTGTCCGTACATACTTGTTGATTGTCCAGATTAAGCGAGCACCTCTCTTCCGTATTGGACATACGGGACGAGGAATAAGGTGTCTCCGGTTTCGTTCAGACCCAGAACGGACTTGTAAATGGATGTGTGTTTGACATTGGATTTCATTTTTTGTGAATTGATTTCTATTTAATATATATCTGTTTGGTGGCGGAGAATTTATTCTCTTGCTTGACACCCTTATCTGAGATGCACGAGCTCAGAGGTTATATATTGATAGTTATCGATCGCATGGCGTGGATTGTCAATGTGGCATGCCAAGATGCAAATGACCAAGGCTTTTGTTAAAAAGAAGAGCCTTGTGGTTGATGATCAAAGCATAACTTTATTTAGCATTACTTTGGTATAGCGTTACTTCGCGAGCCTCACACCCCGGTATGAGTCAAAAACGAGATCGTGACTGTAGGGAGTGTACACGTTTCTTTCTAGCTAGAAGTGGTGTCATGGTATGGAGCCCAGACATTTTTACTTATGTGGATGATGGATTACAAGGCCTCAGATATATTGGTCGATAGCGGCCAATTGATAGGTTCAATAGGACCAGGAAACGTGTGTTCAGGCATAATTAATCCACTAAAGTATCTGTGGACCGGGCCTGAAGATCCAAGGGTTGCCCGTAGGTGTGATCCTGAGACATTTGCTATAGTGTCTCGAATCGGTGAGGAGCCATCCCTAGCCTCAACTCATGATGGAAACCCAATTTCCAATACGACATTACGGACTTGATTGTAAGCCTATATATGGCGACATAGTAGGATAGGGTACTATGCCATCTAGGATTGATGCATTTATATTGAAAAGTATTTTAAAATTGGCTAGACACTAATAATAATATTAAATATTATTTTATATGTATCAAGCATGTTTGATCATTATAAGGTAAAACTCTATCCTCCGGTTTGCGTTGGATTACGTGATGGGACTTGAATCTTATAATGATTTCATTTTATAAAAAGCATTGCATTGTTTTAAAAATTTATTTAATTCATGCACTGGCAATCCAATGGAGTAAACCCGTTACATGTTAGCGGCGTGGTCCTGTGATTATCCTTATTATTAGATAAGTTAAGTAAGATTTCTCATATCATTCCCACGACTGACTCATAGTTTGTTTCATTTGCAAACTCAGGTGCCCTTATTTCGACACGGGCAGTCGAGTAGCTTATTTTGCAGATATATTGAGTAGGATTCTGGATTGAAGCTTAAAGCTGTGTCCAGAGCATTGATAGTCTTCCGCTGTGTTAGTTTAATTGTTCCGCTGCATTGTGTTACAGCCATTGTAAATAATCTTCCGCTGTATTATTATTTATCGATGTACTCTGATATATTCTGTACTCTGATGTAACATTATTATGATGTTTATAAATGTCTTCTGTTATCTGTTCTGATGTTTTGTATGCCCAAAGTTAGCATATGCGGTTTTTGAACGGTCTTGGTCGATTTTGCGATCGATTAGGTCCGGGCGAAATCTATATCGATACATTTTAATTAAGATTTAGTGAAGTTCTCCAATAAATTAATATTTAATTGGAATTGAATAAAAGAATTGGATTTTGGGTTTGTCGTGAATGGTGTCTTAAATAACATTGTTCTTAAACCCCGTGTGAAAAGACTAAATCTTTTAATTAAGATTATCAGTGTTTCCAGTTAATTAACATTTAATTGGAATAAAATGGAATGTGAATTGGGTTTATCGTGAACTGTGTTTTAACGACATTCATTCTTTAACGCGATTTGCAGTGAAATGTGATTAGGAATATATAAATCTTTTATTAAGATTTAATGGGATTTTCCAAAGGAAAGTTTTCCAATTTAATATATTAAAGTGGAATTAAATGGAATTCAATATGATAATAATCGAAGAGAACTTCTGTGGAGGAAGACTGTTAATACATATGGAATTTAAAAGGCTTTGCTGTTATTCCATTCATATTATTAGTCGGATACGGAAATTGATATCGATTATATATATATATATATATCGATCTGTTGTCCGTGAAGATTCCATAATTAATGGAATGTGATTTTGGGTTTATCGTGAACTTGTTTTAAATGACATTAGTTCATTAACCCAGTTAAAGACAGGATTACGTGTCTAACATTGTATTTCGAACAGTATAGTTGATCTTTGCTAAATATATATATCTGTTTGATGGTGGAGAATTTATTCTCTTGCTTAACACCCTTCTTTGAGACGTACGAGCTCAGAGGTTATATATCGGCAGAAATCAATAGTACGGTGTAGATTGTCGATGCGACATGTTTGTGTTTCCAAAGTTAAATAATCATTAGTATTGATTTTTGGGAAGATTAAAACTAAGTGGAGTTTTAATGAATCTTTAATTAGATTGAAAAGAGAATGTGATAATTTAAATTGTCAAATTCGAGAAATGAACGAGAATGGAGTAGCACCAGTTTTACTCCAAGCGATAGTTAAAACTTTAATTAGATTTGAACGTGAAATGGTAATTAAATTTACCGATAACACCGTGGTGTTATATATGAAGCATTACCAGTTTTGCTTCATGGGATGAAAAGGTTGGGATTGGGAAATAGAATAAATGATTACTTTGGTAAGGATCGCTAATCCCGACTAGTTTGGATAAATCTTAATTTGGTTTGAATTGATATCCAATGGAAGATTAAAGAATAAATTTAAATAATTTATCTTTGATAAAATTAATGGGAACCTTTCTTCAAGGATATGAATATTTAAATAAAAAAATATTCAGAATTGAAATGAGGCGTATGTTGTGTTTTTATAGCACCTGTTTATTATATACGCGAGTTATTCAGAAAGGCCGGGTTTATACCCATTCCCAATAACTGATTCGACGATAAGTCAACGATGAAGATGGTGGTTGAAGACCAGAGGTCTTCACATCATTTGGATGATTACCGATGTCTTGATTGGGCTGTACACCCAAGACGAGGTAATAAGTGGTGATCGTCCAGACGTACTTGGAGATTGACCGGATATGCGAGGACCTATCTCCTGTATTGGACATATGGGATGAGGAATAAGGTGCCTCCGGCTTTGTTCAGACCTAGAATGAACTTGTAAATGGATGTGTGTCTAACATTGGATTTTATTCTATGTTGATTGATCTCTGTTAAATATATATATGTTTGGCGGCGGAGAATTTATTCTCTTACTTAACGCCCTTCTCTGTGACGTACGAGCTCAGAGGTTATATATTGATAGACATCAGTCGCATGGTGTGAATTCCTTGTGTGGCATGCTGAGATGTAAAGGATCATGGCTTCTGTTGAAAAGCAGAGTCTTGTGGTTGATGATCAAAGCACGGCTTTAATATAGCATAGCTTTGTGTATAACGTTAATTCACGAGCCTCACACCTCAGTATGAGTCAAAAACGGGATCAGACCATTGGGAGAACATGACGTTTCTTTCTAGCTATGGGTGGTGTCATGGTATGGAGCCCAGACATTTATATTTTTTACCTATGTGGATGATGGAGAGCGAGGCGCCTCGGATATATTGGTTACTACGGAGCCGATGGATATAGGTCCGATAGGACCGGGAAACGTGTGTTTAGGAATAACTAATCCTCAAACGTAATGTAATGTCCCGTATTTTTACAGATAATTAATCAATCTATTTAATTATTTAAATAGTGATTCAGAGAATTAAATAGTCGTTAAATTAAATAATAATGAATATTTAATTAATATTTATAATATAATAATATATTATAATTTTCGAAATAGTCGGAATAGCTGGATTCAGAATACTGTGTGAATTGGATCATTTAAAATATTTAATTCAGTTTAGAATTGAATTAGAATAATGAATATATTATTTAAACGAAGTTTGTACGTATAATTATAATATAATTATAATCGAGCTCGAAATGGCGCGGCAGTTCGCTATTTGGCGATTTGAACTTCAACTGAATATAAAGAATCTGTTTTAAGCCGGATTTCTGTGAAATAAGAAACGTTCGGAGCTGGTAAAGTATATTTTTCTGATAGAAGAGAAAAATCGGGATTTCATCGTGTAGATTTTGATTTATGTCCAAATCAAATTTTCGAAAAGTCGTTATGGAATTCCTTTATAATTTATAACGATATATAAAAGGAATTTCATTATAAATTGAATATCGATTTAATCGGGATTTAAAATATCGAGTTAGAAATTAATATAGGATTATTATATAGCTGTATGGTATTCTATTATGAATATATACAATAATATTTATTTATAAATATTTAATTTAATTATTTTTAAATATATTTATATTTAAAAGGGTTTATTTAGAGCTTTAAAAATAGCCAGTTTTGCAAACGACCGTTTTCGACGAAGCTAATTTTGTTGGATCTGTAATATTAAATTATTGTTAGATTCCAACTTTTGTGATTTTTGGAATCAGTGTGTGGCCGTACGGATTTTGAATGTGAAAACAAGTCAATATTTCGACGGTTAAAAATACGCTGTGTGAGCAAATGGAGTCGAAATTCGACGAAACCAGTTTCGTTGGGTTCGTAATCTCGAACTGAAGGGGTATGTCCATTTTCATGATTTTTAGATATCGTGTGTATTCGTAGGAATTTTAAATGACAGTTATAAACAGCGTTGCAATATATATAAATATAATAAGGTATGAAACTTCTCCTATAAGCCAATCTTATCCTATATATATATACCCGACATACCCTTAACCCTAATTCATTTCCTCCCGAAGTCAAAGACAAATGCGCCACTTGTTTTTTTTTCTTCAGTAAAAGTTTCGATCCTGTTAAAATAAAATAAAATCAAACAAAATTCCTTAAATCTCCAAACCACTTTATTTGGATTCATCTGGAGATGAGCTTCGACCTGGTACCATTCGTATAGGGTGCAATCCAACTACTGAGCTACCTATATTCGAACAGTGAGGCTAGGGTTCGCTCTATTTTTGATTTGGGGATCGGTGGAAGAAATAGACTTTGGAATTGGGTTTAGGAGATGTAATAGCTTGTGTTTTCCAATTTGTTATGGATTCCGTGAGAAAGTATGTCACGCAAGTTTTGGTGCGAACCAGGTTGGGTCCTCCACGTCGAGTGGTGAAATCCTGCATCGAGTTTCATGAAATTAGTATGGAATAGAAGGATTTACGAAGAGAGAAGTGGTGGTGATTTTTTTTTGAGTTTTCCTTGAAGATGAGAGGAGCGGTGGGATTCAAAACATCGGCAATGGCAGGTTTAGAGCAGCGTTCTGGTTTGGAAAGTGGAAGAAGATTGCGCCGTGGGTTTTCAAAGGGAGAAGGTGGGATGGTTTTTAAATTGTTGGGCTCAATTGTTATTATATATTAAGTCTAAATTTATTTAAATGACGTTATAACTTGTATATTAATATCTATTCGATACGATATCAGAATTCAGCGAAACTAGATCCGTCAGGATCGCAAGGACGGTGGCTACACCATGGAACTGACTGGGAGTGAATTAGAGCTTGTTACAATTTATAGCGAAATAAATTGTCCGTCTGAATCAAAGATAGTTAATCGTTTTTAACGATAACCGTCCAATGTGAGTAAATCTCACTACTCTAATCAGTTCATATTTTTATAACATATTTTTAGAACTAATAAATGATGATTGATCGTTGTGTGTTGACTGTTTGGTTGAACTGCTAATTGATTGGTTGAAAATATCGATATAGTTATATAATATATATCGTTAATCAAATATTGATTCTGCTTATCAGAATATTTCATATTGAAATGAAATTGATGTGAATTATATTGTGTAACATCTGTGATGTAGGGAAACAGGTTGGAGGAATCCAACTAGATTCCCCAATATTTATAATACTGTTCTTTTCATATATTGTAATATATGATGTGATATATAATTTGTTGTTGATTATGTATGTTGAATGATATCGATCATTGTTATTTGGTATTTTAAATACCATAAGAAATACTAGGATGTAGAAAAGGGAATTTTCAAAGTGTATTTTGAAAATAAATTATTTATATAAACTCAATGATTTTATATATAAAAGGAAAAAGGTTTTATAACAGGAAGTAGTTATAAAATCAAAAAGGGTTTTTGAAAAGGAAATATTTATGGAAAATAAATATGATATTATAAAAGGAAATATTTATGGAAAATAAACATGATATTATAAAAGGAAATATTCATGGGAAATAAATATGATAAAATAGAAAGAGGAAATATTTGTAGAACAAATAGAAAGAAGAAATATTTGTAAAACAAATAGAAAAGGAAATAGTTAGATTATAAAAGGAATTACTTATAAAATCAATGGATTTTATATAAAAAGGAAATATTTTATAAAATAAATTGAATTATCAAAAGGGATTTATTTGGTAAATAAATCGATTATAAAAAGGAAATACTTGAAAAATGAATAATGTAACAACCCGAATTTTTATAACATGTTAAAACAAGAAATCAGGGCAGAATTAAATTTTAAAATAAGAATCATGAGAAATAGGTTACGCCGTTGCGTTCGTCTCGGAATTCTGGTTGAAAACGAGTCCGAAATTTCGTAAATCGGAGTCCGTATGACCGAGATATGGCCTCTAGAAGTTTCACGAAAAAAATCAGAAAACGAAAACAGATTTTCGAATTTCGAATTTAGCCCCAAATAGACTGGGCGGGAAAATTTCCCGCCCAGCCCTAGGTCGACTGGGGAGTCGACCCCCCAGGGACCAGGTCGAGTGGGCAGTCGACCCCCCAGGGACCAGGTCGACTGGGCAGTCGACCTGGGTGTCGACTTCCCTGGTCGAGCCAGGTCGGCCTGGGTGCACCTGCATGGTCTTTTGGCTCTGGTTTGGGGGCCTGTGACGATTTTGACGGTTCAGATCTAAACTAGGGTTAATCTAAGGGCCTAAACTATTCCTAACTTCTATAAAAACACCCTAAGACCTAACCTAAATCACTAAAAAATCATCCTAGCAACAAAGTGCTGCCCAAATCTCTCTTGATCATGGCCTCCATCTCCAACTTCAAAGGCTTGAGCATTCAAACTAGATCCATGTCAAAGGAGCAAGCTTTCTACATCAAATCAAGGGAGTAGAGCATCACTCCTACACCGTTCTACGACAAATGCTTGTTCATAAATCTCTAGCCACGCTATGTAAGTTCTAGCTACTTTTAAATCTAAACGGTAGTTCTAATGTTGACATGGAATAAAATGAGATGGAACCTAAGTATGTTAGTCTATGTGAATCTAGTCTTGCCCCTCTCTTGAACCTATGACTTTGGGCTATTTCTTATTGATTAAATCATGCCACTCATGTTGTGTTTTACCTAGTTTAACATGCAAGATTGAATCTTAACTTGTGGAATGTTGGCATGAACCCTTAGAACAATTTGACTTGTGGAACATTCATATGAACTTGACTTGGGGCTTATGCATGTAAAAGAACCTAAACCCCTCATGACCATTTACATGCCTATGATGATGAACCTAGTGTTATGCTATCATACATGTTTGTGGCCAATCCCTTTTTGTTATCATACATGTTTGAGGCAAATCCCTTTATGTTATCATACATGTTTGAGGCCAATCCCTTTTTGCTATCATATATGTTTGGGGCCAATATGTTGTCATATTATTCCTACTATGTTGACTCGCTTTCGCTTGCGTTGGGAATACGCCTTGGGTAGTTTAGGCAAACTTGAGATGGGCTATGAAACTTAACATGAATTAAGTAATGGGACAATGGGCATAAGTGGAAAACGTGGACTTTGTCGTAGCCTAAATTTGACATGAACATGACAAGAAAAAAAACATGAAAGTGGCCAACTCGAGGTTGGGTTGAGTTTGTAGCATAAATCTTCCCGGAACCGCCCAGCAAATCCAGTAGCTACAGACAATAGGACCCAATGTGAGAAGTTGGTCATATCGCGCTCAAAACCCGAGGTTAGACTAGGTTGTGGTGTAAAGCTGCCCGGACCCGCCCAGCGTAACCAGTAACCACAACAAAGTCTAATGTGAGAGGTTGGGGTGCATTAATTTACTTAATGCCACATGATAAGGTTAAGATAGTTTGACTAATGGCACTTAACCGATATGACATGGATGGGTAGGTTAAGTAAGACCGAACTTGATTACTTAAAGACACTTAACCATATAACCTGATTAGCGGATGGGTTAGTTTAACCTAAATGGGTTGATAACACCCGACTGGGATAACGCGATGCGTGGTAGAGTTAAGAAAACCCACAAGAATGATACTTAACCATTATAAATACGACTGGTGGATGGGGTTAAGTTAACCTACACTTAACCAATCCGACTCGGTAATTTGATGGGGTTAAGTTAACTTACACTTAACCAATCTGACTTGATAATTTGATAGGGTTAAGTCATGAACCTCTTAAAAATACTTAACCAATCCGACCCGATAATTTAATGGGGTTAAGTTAACCTACACTTAACCACTTTTACTCGATGATTTAATGAGGTTAAGACAACCTATACTTAACCAATCTGACGTGGTAGCTTGATGAGGTTAAGATAACCTATACTTAACCAATCTGACACGGTAATTTGATAGGGTTAAGTTAACCTATACTTAACCAATCTGACACGATAATCTAGGGTTAAGTCATGAACTTCTTGATATACTTAACCAACTTGATACATGGTTTGTAGGGCTAAGTCTTGAACTTGAATACTTAGCCAATTTTGACATGATTCGTAGGCGGGGTAAGTCATGAACTCGAAGGACAACACTTAACCCATTAGACAAAACCCTAGTTCAGAGGACTAAGTGGAAAATCGTAGTTAATAAGGATAACGGGAAGGGAAACTAAGTGATAAACCTTAGTTAAGGATAACTAAGTAATTATTCTTAGTCAAGATAATTGGACCAGTTCACAAATAGATGAGTAACCTGATACGGTAGGTCATCGTTTAAACAAACACGCGAGGAGGAGCGAATGTCTATCTGGCTTAGATAAAGGCTCCAGCGAACTGGGTGACGAAGTAGTAGCTTCGGTGGACGTGAGGGTACTCTTGGTATCCCTCTGTGAGGTTGCAGATGATCCGCCTGGGCTCACAGAGGTTAAGGTCTGCGGTTGAAGAACCAAGGGTATGCCTTGGTTGCTGTGCGAGCAACCTAAAGACTGGGGTGGATTAGCGTGGAGTCGACGATACTTAATTTAGCCCTGTGATAGCACGTCATCGACTACCTACCATATTTAGTCAATCGTGTACGTATGCGAAAAGGAAGAGAACTCCCAACAGACCATATACTTGCTATCTAGTTATGGGTGAGGTTGGCCAATAGGAAAGTGGGGCATGGATGGTCGGAGTATAGTTCTCGTGCATGATTTTCTTGGATTGCCTTTCAGTAGTTGAGGGAGGGGTCACGTGGGACCATAACCACCGGTAGAAAAACAGACCTTGATATCTGCATCGACAGATAACCTAAAGCTCCGGACCGAGTCCTGTATTTCTTGATTAGCCTTGTCACGGGACTCGGATGGCACATTGAGATACATGTGCATCTAGACATGGAAAACGATTCACAATACATACGTGGGAAAAAGGGGCGTGGTTGACGGGTAGCGTAATCCCTAGCGGTCCTAGGTGGCTTAAACCCAAACCGAGTTACGAAAACGTTTAGTAGGTAGCGTAATCCCTAGTGGTCCTAGGTGGCATAAATCCTAGCCGAACATTCGAGAATTCATGGTAAGAAAATACAGCTAGATCGAGGGTGACAGTCCAAACGATTTTAAGGATAATGGAACTACGTTGAAGTAGTATAGAACTACGTGAGGAAGCCCGTAGGATCTACGGCAAAGGA
The DNA here is from genome assembly GCA_030737875.1 of Allium sativum. Classification (NCBI taxonomy): domain Eukaryota; kingdom Viridiplantae; phylum Streptophyta; class Magnoliopsida; order Asparagales; family Amaryllidaceae; genus Allium; species Allium sativum. The sequence goes on along the minus strand of CM060916.1, from coordinate 606,959,668 downwards.
CTAAACATATACATGGAAAGAAACATACGAGTTGGGAAAACCTACATTAGGTTGACATGGACTATTTCATTGGGCAAGGGACATTTTGTAGCTAACACATGACACGGGTTGGGATACTAATACGGAAGGTGCAGGGAAAATATACTTGATAGAACCTTGGGGTGTTATACTCGATAGAACCTTGGGATGTTATACTCGATAGAACCTTGGGATGTTATACTTGATTCATAGTGACCGTAGTTTATCTTGTTACAGTAGTTCATCCTGTTACCTTGGTTTAGCTTGTCTATCTTGTCATCATCCTTATGTTTACTTTCAGTTTATGCATGTCATGTTACCTTTACCTGTTTTTATGCTGGGAGTAGATAGGACTTACCAGTCTCTATGACTGACCCCGTTTTCTTTCGCCTCTTTGTCTTCCGTTCCCCCCCCCCCCAGGTTTTCAGGGAGGAAATACTGTTATTTAGCTCGGACTTCTTCTGCTTCAAGGTCATCATGTATGGCTTGGATTTTTCTTGGCTATGGCTACTTTACCGTTTTACTTGGGGAATATTTTAAGACTGTGGTTTTATGCTTCTTTAACTATTGCAAGACAGGTTTCCAATGTAATGGCTTTTAAAGGCATTTTGATGTAAAAGGCTTTAGACCTTATAATTTTATGAGGTAATGAAATTTGGTTTTTCTTCCGCTGTTTTATATGTTCTGTCTTGTGATATTTCTGTGCATGTTTACCAAGACAACGCCCCTCCAAAGCTAGTGCATTCTCTGTGAGTGACCCTGGCAGTGGTGGGGTGTTACATTTGGTATCAGAGAAGAAGGTTACCAGACTGGGCAAAAGTTTTAAAACCTTCTGAAAACTATTTGAAAACCGTTTACAAAGAAGCATTTTTCAAGGAAAGATTTATTTTTAAAAGGCTATTCCCCAAAGGCCATTAGCATTATCCTTTGTTTCCTTGAGTGAATCTCTTTTCCTTTCTTTCCTCCACCTGTAGTCACAGTGGTTCGAACTGCGACTAATCCTTTTCAAACTACGTCAGTGTTTTCGGTACGATGATGGCAGTTCTCGAGAGACCTGTTACCGCGTTATAAGAAAGGATAGTAAGAACAAGGATAAAGGATACAAGCTTAAGGACAAACAACTTGTTGGTATGGCTTAATTCACAAAGGAGGAAAAAAGTGAATGATAAAATCCATGACAAGAGAGAGTATCTCTAGTAGGGTAAAAAGGGAAAGATAGTCAAGTATTATGAGACGAGGACAAGATCATCGAGAGGGCAATTGTATGCTCTCACTGTTAGCGTACCTAAGAAGGGTGGTAACGTTTCGGTGAAAGGTTTAGCTTTTCTTCTCTATCATACCATCAGGACTTTGCTTTGATCACCGCCTCATTTAAGTCTCCTTCGATAGTTGAGTCTCTGCACCTTCGTACTAGCATAGTAGAGGATCCCATTTTTGTCTCAAATCTTGTTGAGGAATCGGTCCATTTATTCATGACTTGTTTGGATGTGAGGACGCCTATGACTTTTGGAATAATGCTTATGCTTTTAAGCTATGGGTTGAATTCTAGGAATGGGGTGGTTATCCAGAAAGGGTGCCATTCTCGGTTCTGAAAGGAGGGTAGTTAGGCTCTTGACTTGCCTCGGTAATACCCTCGAAGTCTCATGTAACCTTTAGGGTTCTATCATGATGGGTTACCTAGAAGCTCTTGATGCATTTGTTGGTAATCCGTTCGAGTAGAGTTCGCCACTAAGGCGGATGGTTCATTTCGCTTGTGCATGAGTTATGGAAATCACTCTAGTAAGTACACTTGGTAACATGGTTGGCATCTGTTTGTTTTCAAGAGATAAGTTCTTCTGCGTGGAATGCCGTAGAGCGAGTAAACGAGATCCATGATTCACTAGTGAATTTTGGAGAGCTTACATGAAACCATGAGTGCACGGATATGGTTGAGACAAGTATATTAGAGGGAGAATAAGTAAAAGTGGAACGAGAGGCGACAATGAAGTAAGTTCCAGCTCATATTTGGAAATAGGAGTTAAGAGGCCACGAAATCATGAAGTTAAAGATGGTCAAAGCACAATGGAATTAAGCTCAAGGAAATGCGACTTAGAAGATTGAAGACAAGATACGCGCATCATATCTCTTTTTAAGAGTATATTCTTGATCCCTGTTTTCCTGTAGAGCTTACCCGCATGCTATCTTTTATGCATATCCTCTCAGTCCTATTCTCGATCTTATCTCTGTTGCAAACTCCATAGGGGGTATGACTCATCGGTTAATAATACATGTCAGGGTTTGAAGGTGTCCGTTAGGTTGACTAAACCTTTTGGGCTTATAGGATATGGGTTGGGTTTAGAAAGGGATTTCTTGTAATCCAAAAGGAGTTTATCTTGCTTATCTTCTCGGTCCTATCTTGAGGGCCTTAGGTAGAACCCTGTGGATGTAAACATGTATTTGAAAACATGTTATGATTGATATGGTTGCAAGTGGTTGCAAGTGGTTGCTCGTGGATGCGCGAATACACACTAGGCACTAGATCGGCTCAGTCACATTTCATATTTCATATGTATACGTGTTTATACTTGTTTATGGATGAATTTGAATGTGTTATCATGTGAATATTGCATATGGATGAATGGTTGTGCACACATATAGAGTTTATGTGACTAGGACTATTTGCATACATATGGATTCATGGCACTAAACATATTTTGCATTTAGAAGATCAATCATGCCTGATCATTTGCATTAGATAAGGAACATACACACACACTTTCTGCATATGTTCATATGGTATTAGAAATCTTTTAAGGACAATGGTTGCTTGTGGATGATGTTTTGAGTAGATGGATGATGGATGGTAGGATACGTTCTTCCTAATTTGGAGATTTCGGGGACGAAATCCTTTAAGGTGGGGAGAATGTAACAACCCGAATTTTTATAACATGTTAAAACAAGAAATCAGGGCAGAATTAAATTTTAAAATAAGAATCATGAGAAAAGGGTTATGCCGTTGCGTTCGTCTCGGAATTCTGGTTGGAAACGAGTCCGAAATTTCGTAAATCGGAGTCCGTATGACCGAGATATGACCTCTAGAAGTTTCACGAAAAAAATCAGAAAACGAAAACAGATTTTCGAATTTCGAATTTAGCGCCAAATAGACCGGGCGGGAAAATTTCCCGCCCAGCCCCAGGTCGACTGGGGAGTCGACCCCCCAGATACCAGGTCGACTGGGCAGTCGACCTGGGTGTCGACTTCCCTGGTCGAGCCAGGTCGGCCTGGGTGCACCTGCATGGTCTTTTGGCTCTGGTTTGGGGGCCTGTGACGATTTTGACGGTTCAGATCTAAACTAGGGTTAATCTAAGGGCCTAAACTAGTCCTAACTTCTATAAAAACAACCTAAGACCTAACCTAAATCACTAAAAATCATCCTAGCAACAAAGTGTTGCCCAAATCTCTCTTGATCATGGCCTCCATCTCCAACTTCAAAGGCTTGAGCATTCAAACTAAATCCATCTCAAAGGAGCAAGCTTTCTACATCAAATCAAGGGAGTAGAGCATCATTCCTACACCGTTCTACGACAAATGCTTGTTCATAAATCTCTAGCCATGCTATGTAAATTCTAGCTACTTTTAGATCTAAACGGTAGTTCTAATGTTGACATGGAATAAAATGAGATGGAACCTAAGTATGTTAGTCTATGTGAATCTAGTCTTGCCCCTCTCTTGAACCTATGACTTTGGGCTATTTCTTATTGATTAAATCATGCCACTCATGTTGTGTTTTACCTAGTTTATCATGCAAGATTGAATCTTGACTTGTTGAATGTTGGGATGAACCCTTAGAACAATTTGACTTGTGGAACATTCATATGAACTTGACTTGGGGCTTATGCATGTAAAAGAACCTAAACCCCTCATGACCATTTACATGCCTATGATGATGAACCTAGTGTTATACTATCATACATGTTTGAGGCCAATCCCTTTTTGTTATCATACATGTTTGAGGCCAATCCCTTTATGTTATCATACATGTTTGAGGCCAATCCCTTTTTGCTATCATATATGTTTGGGGCCAATATGTTGTCATATTATTCCTACTATGTTGACTCGCTTTCGCTTGCGTTGGGAATACGCCTTGGGTAGTTTAGGCAAACTTGAGATGGGCTATGAAACTTAACATGAATTAAGTAATGGGACAATGGGAATAAGTGGAAAACATGGACTTTGTCGTAGCCTAAATTTGACATGAACATGACAAATAGAAAAACATGAAAGTGGCCAACTCGAGGTTGGGTTGAGTTTGTAGCAAAAATATGCCCGGAACCGCCCGGCAAATCCAGTAGCTACAGACAATAGGACCCAATGGGAGAAGTTGGTCATATCGCGCTCAAAACCCGAGGTTAGACTAGGTTGTGGTGTAAAGCTGCCCGGACCCGCCCGGCGTAACCAATAACCACAACAAAGTCTAATGTGAGAGGTTGGGGTGCATTAATTTACTTAATGCCACATGATAAGGTTAAGATAGTTTGACTAATGGCACTTAACCGATATGACATGGATGGGTAGGTTAAGTAAGACCGGACTTGATTACTTAAAGACACTTAACCATATAACCTGATTAGCGGATGGGTTAGTTTAACCTAAATGGGTTGATAACACCCGACTGGGATAACGCGATGCGTGGTAGAGTAAAGAAAACCCACAAGAATGATACTTAACCATTATAAATATGACTAGTGGATGGGGTTAAGTTAACCTACACTTAACCAATCCGACTCGGTAATTTGATGGGGTTAAGTTAACTTACACTTAACCAATCTGACTTGATAATTTGATAGGGTTAAGCCACGAACCTCTTAAATATACTTAACCAATCCGACTCGATAATTTAATGGGGTTAAGTTAACCTACACTTAACCACTTTTACTCGATGATTTAATGAGGTTAAGACAACCTATACTTAACCAATCTGACGCGGTAGCTTGATGAGGTTAAGATAACCTGTACTTAACCAATCTGACACGGTAATTTGATAGGGTTAAGTTAACCTATACTTAACCAATCTGACATGATAATCTAGGGTTAAGTCATGAACTTCTTGATATACTTAACCAACTTGATACATGGTTTGTAGGGCTAAGTCTTGAACTTGAATACTTAGCCAATTTTGACATGATTCGTAGGCGGGGTAAGTCATGAACTCGAAGGACAACACTTAACCCATTAGACAAAACCCTAGTTCAGGGGACTAAGTGGAAAATCATAGTTAACAAGGATAACGGGAAGGGAAACTAAGTGATAAACCTTAGTTAAGGATAACTAAGTAATAATTCTTAGTCAAGAGAATTGGACCAGTTCACAAATAGATGAGTAACCTGATACGGTAGGTCATCGTTTAAACAAACACGCGAGGAGGAGCGAATGTCTATCTGGCTTAGATAAAGGCTCCAGCGAACTGGGTGACGAAGCAGTAGCTTTGGGGGACGTGAGGGTACTCTTGGTATCCCTCTGTGAGGTTGCAGATGATCCGCCTGGGCTCACAGAGGTTAAGGTCTGCGGTTGAAGAACCAAGGGTATGCCTTGGTTGCTGTGCGAGCAACCTAAAGACTGGGGTGGATTAGCGTGGAGTCGGCGATACTTAGTTTAGCCTTGTGATAGCACGTCGTCGACTACCTACCATCTTTAGTCAATCGTGTACGTATGCGGAAAGGCAGAGAACTCCCAACAGACCATATACTTGCTATCTAGTTATGGGTGAGGTTGGCCAATAGGAAAGTTGGGGTATGGATGGCCGGAGTATAGTTCTCGTGCATGATTTTCTTGGATTGCTTTTCAGTAGTTGAGGGAGGGGTCACGTGGGACCATAACCACCGGTAGAAAAACAGACCTTGATATCTACATCGGCAGATAACCTAAAGCTCCCGACCGAGTCCTGTATTTCTTGATTAGCCCTGTCACGGGACTCGGATGGCACATTGAGATACATGTGAATCTAGACATGGAAAACGATTCACGATACATACGTGGGAAAAAGGGGCATGGTTGACGGGTAGCGTAATCCCTAGCGGTCCTAGGTGGCTTAAACCCAAACCGAGTTACGAAAACGTTTAGTAGGTAGCGTAATCCCTAGTGGTCCTAGGTGGCATAAATCCTAGTCGAACATTCGAGAATTCATGGTAAGAAAATACAGCTAGAACGAGGGTGATAGTCCAAACGATTTCAAGGATAATGGAACTACGTTGAAGTAGTATAGAACTACGTGAGGAAGCCCGTAGGATTTACGGCAAAGGACTAAACATATACATGGAAAGAAACATACAAGTTGGGAAAACCTACATTAGGTTGACATGGACCATTTCATTGGGCAAGGGACATTTTGTAGCTAACACATGACACGGGTTGGGATACTAGTACGGAAGGTGCAGGGCCAATATACTTGATAGAACCTTGGGGTGTTATACTCGATAGAACCTTGGGATGTTATACTCGATAGAACCTTGGGATGTTATACTCAATAGAACCTTGGGATGTTATACTTGATTCATAGTGACCGTAGTTTATCTTGTTACAGTAGTTCATCATGTTACCTTGGTTTAGCTTGTCTATCTTGTCATCATCCTTATGTTTACTTTCAGTTTATGCATGTCATGTTACCTTTACCTGTTTTTATGCTGGGAGTAGATAGGACTTACCAGTCTTTATGACTGACCCCGTTTTCTTTCGCCTCTTTGTCTTCCGTTCCCCCCCTCCCCCAGGTTTTCAGGGAGGAAATACTGTTATTTAGCTCGGACTTTTTCTGCTTCAAGGTCATCATGTATGGCTTGGATTTTTCTTGGCTATGGCTGCTTTACCGCTTTACTTGGGGAATATTTTAAGACTGTGGTTTTATGCTTCTTTAACTATTGCAAGACAGGTTTCCAATGTAATGGCTTTTAAAGGCATTTTGATGTAAAAGGCTTTAGACCTTATAATTTTATGAGGTAATGAAATTTGGTTTTTCTTCCGCTGTTTAATAAGTTCTATCTTGTGATATTTCTGTGCATGTTTACCTCGACAACGCCCCTCCTAAGCTAGTGCATTCTCTGTGAGTGACCCTGGCAGAGGTGGGGTGTTACAAATAAAACTGTATAAAAAGAGAATTTTACATTTGAAAGGTTTAGACCCGTGCTTCGCACACTGGTATAACATGATATGGATTTAAAGCAAAGATTTTAAATAAAATCCGTACTAACCGATAGATTGAGAAGATTAATTTATAAATAATATTTTATAAATAAAATAAAATATTTATCATTGGATAAATAGAATATATAATTCTGGACTTATATAAAGAAGTAAGAATCGATTTCAACATCGATATTTGAAACTGAATATGGAAGTAGAGTTAATCAAAGGAGTTAATCGAATATAGTTTATTCGAAAGGAGTTAATTGAAAGGAGTTAATCGAAATAGAGTTAATCGACTATAGTTAATCGAATTAGAATTAATCGATTAGAGTTAATCGAGTTAGAGTTAATTGAATGGAGTTAATCGAATTAGAGTTAATCGTTTAGAGTTAGTCGAATTAGAATTAATCGATTAGAGTTAATCGAGTTAGAGTTAATTGAAAGGAGTTAATCAAGTGGATTTAATCGATTAGAGTTAATCGAATTAGAGTTAATCGAGTGGAGTTAATTGAATAGAGTTAATCAAACAAGAATTAGTCGAATATTAGTTATTCGAATAGAGTTAATTGAATTAGAGTTAGTCGGATTAGAATTAATCGAATATAGTTTATTCGAAAAGAGGTTATCGAATATTAGTTATTTGAAGAGAGATTATCGAATATTAGTTATTCGAAAAGAGGTTATCGAATATTAGTTATTCGAAGAAAGGAGTTATCGAATATTTGTTATTCGAAAGGAGTTATCGAATATTAGTTATTTGAAAAGAGGTTATCGAATATTAGTTATTCTAAGAAAGGAGTTATCGAATATTTGTTATTCGAAAGGAGTTATCGAATATTAGTTATTCGAAAGGAGTTATCGAATATTAGTTATTCGAAAGGAGTTATCGAATACAGTTTATTCGAATAGAGTTAAAGGAGTAAATCGAATATAGTTTATTCGAAAGGAGTAAATCGAATATAGTTTATTTGAAAGGAGTAAATCGAATATAGTTTATTCGAAAGGAGTTAATCAAATATAGTTTATTCGAAAGGAGTTAATTGATAGGAGTTAATTGATAAGAGTTAATTGATTAGTGTTAATCCAATAGAGTTAATCGATTAGGGTTAATCAAATAGAGTTAATCCAATAGAGTTAATCAAATAGAGTTAATAGAATAAAGTTAATCAAATAGAGCTAACTGATAAGAGTAAATCGATTACAGTTAATAGAATAATGTTAATTGAATAGAGTTAATCGAATATGGCTATTCGAAGAGAGATTATCGAATATAGTTTATTCGAAGGAAAGAATTATCGAATAGAGATTTATTCGAAAGAGAGTTACGTAAGGAAGTTTGTTAAAGTTTAAAAGGTGAACCTTGTCTGTTTCGAAGTTAGAAATGTTGTTCAGTTAAGGTTTGAGAGGTAGTTATACCCCAACTTGATTGACTTCGTTTTTAACTGAGGAATGATTAAGGTTCGATAGTGAAGGTTGGTTAAGTGAAATTAGTTAATCAGTGTAATGTTTTGAGTTGGCATAGCGATGTTTTATTGAAACATCTGTTTAAATCCAAATGTAGGAGTTTTGGAAATGTTTTCCAAATAAGAATTAGGAATATTTTCTAATATGGAAAATAAGAAATGGAAACTTTTTCCAAAGTTAATAACGTATATTTTCTAAAATTAGAAAATAAGGATTTGATGAATATATGGAAACGAGAAATGGGGAAATGAATAAATGTTGATTGATGATTGATCGATAGAATTTCCCTCTGGAAATAATGTCGTTGCTTGCACACGTGTTTTTCTTTGATAGTTAACTCACCGACTATCGAAGTTTTTGACCATTTTTCCGTCGTTAATACGGAGAGACCGGGATCAGATTCATGACCTGAAAACCACTCTGTATGGGCGTTAGCGTTGCGAATCAAATATGATGAAGAAAATTGAAAACAGAGTTATAGAAGGGCTGTTCTGATGATCCTAGGTAGCAATTGCCTAAGATGGATTTATAGAATAGCGCCTTTGGTTTGTCCAGTCCCAGGACGACCTGTATGGAAGAATGTCCGACAGAGCATATTTAATAGATCGTGTAAGTTGATCTCTTCAAATGTATATACGTTTGTTGGCAGAGGAATTCGTTTCTCCTAGCTGTATACCCGTTGTATTTTTTGGGGAAATCAATTTGTGATTTGGCGGGTATGACGATGTGACATTCAAAGTGAATAATTGTGTGATCTGTCAAAGATAAGCGTGGCCTCTAGCCTCACAACCGGGAAATGACAAAAATTGGGCAGGCAACATGCTTATGTGGGTTGCTTTCATTATGGTGTATTATCACCTATCTAGAGATATTCATTTCATTCTTTAATCTATTCGATGTTGTCCCATTCGGGAAACGGTTGCTGATCCCAACCGTTGGTGATACACATTCGATACACTCAAGCGAAATGAGTGGTCGGTCATGTGTGGCCGGGTTGCAAGATGTTCTTGTTGAACCCAGTGTATTCCTCTCTAGAGGTACACTATTGGAAGGTGGTTCCATACCTTGTCATTGTTGGAAATTCATTATCCAATAAGTGCTCACGGTTTTAATTGTATGTATGTGTGTGTGTGTGTATATATATATATATAGAACGTGAGATGAAAGCGTTTTTGCTAGATGATTATTATATTGTGATTGATAGACACTATTATAATATCAAAAGGGTTTTGATATAAAGATTATCTTTTCTTTCAAAATGATTTAAAAGTTAAATCAAATTGATTTGGATTCTTATTAGGGAAAAACCCGTTCCGTTATACGGCGTGGTCTTATGAGATATCGTTTAATTACTCAAAATGTTTTGAACTGTTTTACTCACACCAGTCCCATGACTGACCCGAAGTTTATTTTGTTTTCCTTAAACTCTTGGGTGGCCAATTTTGTACGGGCAGTCACGTAGTCAGGATTTTACAGATATACTTGGAGAGCTTGAAGCAGGAGGCTTCAGGATTATATTGCTATTGTTTATTCCGCTGTGTTGTAAGTGTTGTACTCTGATAATGTTACTGTATACATATACTGATTTTATTTCAAAGATATGTTATCTATTATTTGTTGTTTGTTCCACTGTGAGATTCGTGTTACTCTGATGTTATATGTTCTTCTTCTTCTTCTTCTATTCTAAGTATCTATCTTATCTATTCTCACCCTCTGTTTTCTTTCTACTAGTTTTCTGGTTTCCCGTGTAATTTGGGTTGGGCTTGTGTTATTGGGTCAGTTCAAATAGTTCCGGAATTTCGGGACACTACAGTTGGTATCAAAGCAAAGGTTAAGTGATTACCTTGGCTCTGTGGCGTGACTCAGTAGAGATGGGGTTAGTAATCCCCTAGATTGAGTTGAGTGTATATATATGAGTGAACATATTTGTTATTTGATATAAAATGGTTTTATATTGTGGAGATTTATTGGTTGAGTTGTTTATGAGTTCTGGTCGATCAGTTTGATCCACTGTATCAGTAGGAGTTTCTAAACACTTGAATACGATGAACCTACACAGTATGTTTTGAAAAGGGCAGATGAAATAATTTTTCTCAGAATATATTTTGATATAAAGAAGTATATATTGAAATTATTATCACATATAGGATGTGTTGGTTGTTATTATAATCATATAAGAATATAAAATGTGAAATGGTTATGTGAATAGCCAATCAGAATTCATATAAGTGAAATACGTGAAATCAGATGAATTAAATCTGAATTTAAATCAGAATTAGAATTAAAACCCCGGAAGGTTATAAAGGTGTTTGTAAATGAATCTGGGTTAAATATATGTGAATTTTAAAATCCTGGGAGATTTTAAATTTGTTACAAGCATTAAAAGGGATATTTTGAAATGGATTTCAAAATGAAAGTGTTTAGAAATGATTTTGAAAGTGATATAGTATAGAACTCACTTTGATAGCTGGGTAATAACCCTGATGATGAATCGCGACATCATTAGTGTTCATTTTCGAGTTCTAAATGACGGATTACTACCAAAGATTTTGATTTATATTTGTTTTGATAAAAGCAAGTTGTTTTGAATTCTGAAAGGGGATATTTGATTTTAGAAAAGCAAAGTTATTTAAAATTCCCAAAGAGAGATTGTTTGATTTAAAAACCAAATTGAATTAGAATTTGTAAAAGCAAATAGAAATTGAATTGAAACCAGTTAAGTGGAAAACGAATCGAGATAGAAAATATCGAATTAGATTGGATAGAGACAATCCGAAATGGAATTGGACTGGTAAGTTAAGAGTTGAATTTAAAAATAGAATCTGAGTTAGGAACAGAATTTGGCTTGGGTATAACCGAATGATTGGGATGACATTGGTATATGCAGAATTGGTAACACATGTAAAGGATATATTGATATGCCCGACAAAAAGTACCAGTTTATATTAGATATGGGTTTGATATTTTGATGAGCCAAATTGGCAAGCCGCTTGGCTGTTTGATTTTCTTTTGGGTTGAAGAAGGCCTAGAGAGGCGAGTTGGAGTTTGAGCTATTGACCAGTACAAAGGAGGTGCTAGCGAAATTTTTCGAAAAGTTAAGTTGTTAGAAAATTTTCAGGATTTTTGAAATTTTTCGTTAGTAGAAATGAATAAATATTTAATTGAAATTAAATTGGTTCAGTTGAAACTGAAATTAAGAAGTGAACAAATAAGTTATAACCAATCAATAGGGTTTGTTTTTTACCTTAGCAATTTCGAGGACGAAATTATTTTAAGTGGGGAAGAATGTAATGTCCCGTATTTTTACGGATAATTAATTAATCTATTTAATTATTTAAATAGTGATTCAGAGAATTAAATGGTCGTTAAATTAAATAATAATGAATATTTAATTAATATTTATAATATAATAATATATTATAATTTTCGAAATAGTCGGAATAGCTGAATTCACAATACTGTGTGAATTGGATCATTTAAAATATTTAATTCAGTTTAGAATTGAATTAGAATAATGAATATATTATTTAAACGAAGTTTGAACGTATAATTATAATCGAGCTCGAAATGGCGCGGTAGTTCGCTATTTGGCGATTTGAACTTCAACTGAATATACAGAATCCGTTTTAAGCCGGATTTCTGTGAAACAAGAAACGTTCGGAGCTGGTGAAGTATATTTTTCTGATGGAAGAGAAAAATCGGGATTTCATCATGTAGATTTTTATTTATGTCCAAATCAAAATTTTGAAAAGTCGCTATGGAATTCCTTTATAATTTATAATGATATATAAAAGGAATTTCATTATAAATCGAATATCGATTTAATCGGGATTTGGAATATCGAGTTATAAATTCATATAGGATTATTCTGGAGCTATATGGTATTCTATTGTGAATATATACGATAATATTTGTTTATAAATATTTAATTTAATTATTTTTAAATATATATATATTTATTTAAAAGGGTTTATTTAGAGCTTTAAAAATAGCAAGTTTTGTAAACGACCTCCGTTTTCGATGAAATTAATTTTGTTGGATCCGTAATATTAAATTATTGTTAGAATCCAAATTTTTTGATTTTTGGAATCAGTGTGTGGCCGTACGGATTTTTAATGTGAAAAACAGTCAGTATTTTGACGGTTAAAAATACGCTGTGTGAGCAAACGGAGTCGGAATTCGACGAAACCAGTTTCGTTGGGTCTGTAATCTCGAACTGAAGGGGTATGTCCATTTTCATGATTTTTAGATATCGTGGGTATTCGTGGAATTTTAAATGACAATTACAAACAATGTTGCAATATATATAAATATAATAAGGTATGTAACTTCTCCTATAAGCCAATCTTATCCTATATATATACCATACATACCCTTAACCCTAATTCATTTCCTCCCGAAGTCAAAGACAAATGGGCCGCTTGTTTTTTTTTCTTCAATAAAAGTTTTGATCCTCTTAAAATAAAATAAAATCAAACATAATTCCTTAAATCTCCAAACCATTTTATTTGGATTCATCTGGAGATGAGCTTCGACTTGGTACCATTCGTATAGGGTGCGATCCAACTGCTGAGCTGCCTATTTTCGAACAATGAGGCTAGGGTTCGCTATATTTTTGATTTGGGGGATCGGTGGAAGAAATAGACTTTGGAATTGGGTTTAGGAGATGTAATAGCTTGTGTTTTCCAATTTGGGATGGATTCCGTGAGAAAGTATGTCGCGCGAGTTTTGGTGTGAACCAGGTTGGGTCCTCCACGTTGAGTGGTGAAATCCTGCATCGAGTTTCATGAAATTAGTATGGAGTAGAAGGATTTACGAAGAGAGAAGTGGTGGTGATTTTTGTTTGAGTTTTCCTTGAAGAAGAGAGGAGCGGCGGGAGTTTAAAACGTCGGCAATGGCAGGTTTAGAGTAGCGTTGTGGTTTGGAAAGTGGAAGAAGATTGCATCGTGGGTTTTCAAAGGGAGAAGGTGGGTTGGTTTTTAAATTGTTGGGCCCAATTGTTAATATATATTAAGCATAAATTTATTTAAATGACATTATAACTTATATAATTAATATCTATTCGATACGATATTAGAATTCAGCGAAATCGGATCCGTCAGGATCGCAAGGACGGTGGCTACACTATGGAACTGACTGGGAGTGAATTGGAGCTTGTTACAATTTATAGCGAAATAAATTGTCCGTCTAAATCAAAGATAGTTAATCGTTTTTAACGATAACCGTCCAATGTGAGTAAATCTGACTACTCTGATCAGTTCATATTTTTATAACATATTTTTAGAACTGATAAATGATGATTGATTGTTGTGTGTTGACTGTTTAGTTGAACTGCTAATTGATTGTTTGAAAATATCGATATAGTTATATATATATATATATCATTAATCAAATATTGATTATGTTTATCAAAATATTTCATATTGAAATGAAATTGATGTGAATTATATTGTGTAACATCTGTAATGCAGGGAAACAGGTTGGAGGAATCCAACTGGATTCCTCAATATTTATAATACTGTTCTTTTCATATATTGTAATATTTGATGTGATATATAATCTGTTGTTGATTATGTGTGTTGAATGATATCGATCATTGTTATTTGGTATTTTAAATACCGTAAGAAATACTAGGATGTAGAAAAGGTGATTTTCAAAGTGTATTTTAAAATCAATGGATTTTATATATAAAAGGAAAAGGGTTTTATAAAAGGAAGTAGTTATAAAATCAAAAAGGGTTTTTGAAAAGGAAATATTTATGGAAAATAAATATGATATTATAAAAGGAAATATTTATGGAAAATAAATATGATATTATAAAAGGAAATATTTATGGGAAATAAATATGATAAAATAGAAAGAGGAAATATTTGTAGAACAAATAGAAAGAGGAAATATATGTAAAACAAATAGAAAAGGAAATAGTTAGATTATAAAAGGAATTACTTGTAAAATCAATGGATTTTATATAAAAAGGAAATATTTTATAAAATAAATAGAATTATCAAAAGGGATTTATTTGGTAAATAAGTCGATTATAAAAAGGAAATACTTGAAAATGAATAAAATTGTATAAAAAGAGAATTTTACATTTGAAAGGTTTGGATTCGTGCTTCGCACACGGGTATAACATGATATGGATTTAAAGAAAAGATTTTAAATAGAATATGTTCTAGCCGATATATTGAGAAGATTAATTTATAAATAATATTTTATAAATAAAATAAAATATTTATCATTGGATAAATAGAATATATAAGTCAGGACTTATATAGAGAAGTAAGAATCGATTTCAACATCGGTATTTGAAACTGAATATGGAAGTAGAGTTAATCAAAGGAGTTAATCGAATATAGTTTATTCGAAAGGAGTTAATTGGAAGGAGTTAATCGAATTAGTGTTAATCGACTAGAGTTAATCGAATTAGAATTAATTGATTAGAGTTAATCGAGTTAGAGTTAATTGAAAGGAGTTACGAATTAGAGTTAATCGAATTAGAATTAACCGATTAGAGTTAATCGAGTTAGAGTTAATTGAAAGGAGTTAATTGAGTGGAGTTAATTGATTAGAGTTAATCGAATTAGAGTTAATCGAATAGAGTTAACTGAATAGAGTTTATCGAACAAGAGTTAGTCGAATATTAGTTATTCGAATAGAGTTAATTGAATTAGAGTTAGTCGGATTAGAATTAATTGAATATAGTTTATTCGAAAAGAGGTTATCGAATATTGTTATTCGAAGAGAGATTATCGAATATTAGTTATTCGAAAATAGGTTATTGAATATTAGTTATTCGAAGAAAGGAGTTATCGAATATTAGTTATTCGAAAGGAGTTATCAAATATTAGTTATTTGAAAAGAGGTTATCGAATATTAGTTATTCGAAGAAAGGAGTTATCGAATATTAGTTATTCGTAAGGAGTTATCAAATATTAGTTATTCGAAAGGAGTTATCGAATATTAGTTATTCGAAAGGAGTTATCGAATATTAGTTATTCGGAAGGAGTTATTGAATATTAGTTATTCGAAAGGAGTTATCGAATATTAATTATTCGAAAGGAGTTATCGAATATAGTTTATTCGAATAGAGTTAAAGGAGTAAATCGAATATAGTTTATTCGAAAGGGGTAAATCGAATATAGTTTATTCGAAAGGAGTTAATCGAATATAGTTTATTCGAAAGGAGTTAATCGAATATAGTTTATTCGAAAGGAGTTAATTGATAGGAGTTAATTGATAAGAGTAAAATGATTAGAGTTAATCCAATAGAGTTAATCGATTAGGGTTAATCAAATAGAGTTAATCCAATAGAGTTAATCAAATAGAGTTAATAGAATAGAGTTAATCAAATAGAGCTAACTGATAAAAGTAAATCGATTAGAGTTAATTGAATAGTGTTAATTGAATAGAGTTAATCGAATATGGCTATTCGAAGAGAGATTATTGAATATATTATTTGAAGGAAAGAGTTATCGAATAGAGATTTATTCGAAAGAGAGTTACGTAAGGAAGTTTGTTAAAGTTTAAATGGTGA
The DNA here is from genome assembly GCA_030737875.1 of Allium sativum. NCBI lineage: Eukaryota > Viridiplantae > Streptophyta > Magnoliopsida > Asparagales > Amaryllidaceae > Allium > Allium sativum. Next base: position 606,943,497 of record CM060916.1, on the reverse strand, counting down.
ACCTTGTCTGTTTCGAAGTTAGAAATGTTGTTTAGTTAAGGTCTGAGAGATAGTTATACTCCAACTTGATTGGCTTCGGTTTTAGCTAAGGAATGGTTAAGGTTCGATAGTGAAGGTTGGTTAAGTGAAATTAGTTAATCAGTGTAATGTTTTGAGTTGGCATAGCGATGTTTTATTGAAACATCTGTTTAAATCCAAATGTAGGAGTTTTGGAAATGTTTTCCAAATAAGAATCAGGAATATTTTCTAATATAGAAAATAAGAAACGGAAACGTTTTCCAAAGTTAATAACGTATATTTTCTAAAATTAGAAAATAAGGATTTGATGTATATATGGAAACGAGAAATGGGGAAATGAATAAATGTTGATTGATGATTGATCGATAGAATTTCCATCTGGAAATAATGTCGTTGTTTGCACATGTGTTTTTCTTTGATAGGTAATTCACCGACTATCGAAGTTTTTGACCATTTTTCCGTTGTCAATACGGAGAGGCCGGGATCAGATTCATGACCTGAAAACCACTCTATATGGGCGTTAGCATTGCGAATCAAATATGATGAAGAAAATTGAAAACAGAGTTATGCAAGGGCTGTTCTAACGATCCTAGGTAGCAATTGCCTAAGATGGATTTACAGAATGGTGCCTTTGGTTTGTCCAGTCCCAGGACGACCTGAATGGAAGAATGTCTGACAGGGTATATTTAATAGATCGCGTAAGTTGATCTCTTCAAACGTATATACGTTTGGTGGCGGAGGAATTCGTTTCTCCTAGCTGTATACCCATTGTATTTTTGGGGTAATCAATTTGTGATTTAGCGTGTATGACGATGTGACATTCGAAGTGAATAATTGTGTGAACTGTCAAAGATAAGCGTGGCCTCTAGCCTCACAACCGGGAAATGACAAAAATCGGGCAGGCGGCATGGCTTGTGGGTTGCTTCCATTAGGGTGTATTATCACCTATCTAGAGATATTCATTTCATTCTTTAATCTATTCGATGTTGTCCCATTCGGGAGACGGTTGTTGATCCCAACCGTTGGTGATATACATTCGATACACTCAAGCGAAATGAGTGGTCGGTCATGTGTGGCCGGGTTGCAAGATGTTCTTGTTGAACCCAGTGTATTCCTCTCTAGAGGTACGCTATCGGAAGGTGGTTCAATACCTTGTCATAGTTGGAAATCCATTATCCAATAAGTGCTCGCAGTTTTGATTGTATATATATATATATATAGAACGTGAGATGAAAGCGTTTCTGCTAGATGATTATTATATTGTGATCGATAGACACTATTATAGTATCAAAAGGATTTTGATATAAAGATTATCTTTTCTTTCAAAATGAGTTGAAAGTTAAATCAAATTGATTTGGATTCTGATAAGGGAAAAAACCGTTCCATTATACGACGTGGTCTTATAAGATATCATTTAATTGCTCAAACTGTTTTAAACTGTTTTACTCACACCAGTCTCATGACTGACTCGGAGTTTATTTTGTTTTGTTTTCCCTAAACCCTTGGGTGCCCAATTTTGTACAGGCAGTCACGTAGTCAGGATTTTACAGATATACTTGGAGAGCTTGGAGCAGGAGGCTTCAGGATTATATAGCTATTGTTTATTCCGCTATGTTGTAAGTGTTGTACTTTGATAATGTTACTGTATACATATACTGATTTTATTGCAAAGATATGTTATCTATTATATGTTGTTCGTTCCATTGTGAGATTCGTGTTACTCTGATGTTGTATGTTCTTCTTCTTCTTCTATTCTAAGTTTATATCTTATCTATTCTCACCCTCTATTTTCTTTCTATTAGTTTTCTGGTTTCCAGTGTAATTTGGGTTGGACTTGTGTTATTGGGTCAGTACAAATAGTACAAGAATTTCGGGACACTACACGTAAGGGAGGGCCGACCCAACTGATCCAAGGGTTGCCCAGAGTGTGTAGTCCTGAGACATTTGCTAGAGTGTCTCGAAACAGTGAGGAGCCATCCCTGGCCTCGACTCATAGATGGAACCCAATTTCCAATATGTGACTTTTTGGTTTTGATTGTAGAGCCTAGTATGGCGACATGATATATGGTACCCATACCGTCTATGGTTGATACATTTATATTTGAAGTTGTTTTATACACTATGCACTTATAATAGTATCAAGTGATTTGTTTTAAACGTACCAAGCATGTTTGGCTATTATAAGGGAAAACTCTATCCTCTGGCTTGCGTTGCATTGTGTGATGGGACATGTGTCTTATAATAGCTTCATTTTTCAAAAAGCATTGCATTGTTTATAACTGTTTATGCACTGGTAGTCTCGAGAGGAAACATGTTCCATGTTATATGGCGTGGTCCCTTGATTTACCATATTTATAAAGTAAAGTTTTAAATAACTGTTTTGGTTCTCACACCAGTCACATGACTGACCTAGAGTTTATTGTTTTAACCTAAACTCTAGGTGCCCCTAGTTTCCACACGGGCAGCTAGTAATTTTGGTTTTGCAGATATTATATTCACAGGATTCTGGTTTATAGCTGGAGCTATATTCGGAACGCTCTGTATCATTGTATTTCTTTCATGATGTGTTTTGTATTATCTTCCACTGCATAATAATTTGTAAATCTCTAATATTTATCAAATGTATATTATTTGTTCATACTCTGTATATTCTTGTACTCTAATGTAAATTGTTGTAATAGCATGAAATGCTCTTCTGTTTATGTTCTGATTTATCGTGTTCTCAACTCAATCCGAGCTTTCCCTTACGGGCAAGTTTGGGTCGTTTCGGTTGGTATCAGAGCTTTGGTTTACAGAGCTCGAGAACAAGGCACATTAGAACCAAACGAAAGAATCCGTCAGAGATTGGATTAGTAATATCCAATAAGAATGACTCGTTAGAGATAGGATCAGTAGTATCCTAGAACTAGTGCGAAGATTAGTGTTTTTAAAATAAAAATGAAAAAACAAATTTTGTTTTGAAAATTTAATCTAATTATACGTATTTGAGTATATTATTTTATTTTATTTTGGACAATCAAGTATATAAGATTTTGCATACACGCGTCATGAACATATATTCGAAGTCTCAAATACATTGGATAGATATAGAGTCGCACTCTAGTCGCTCGGGGATAATTCTGGTGATGTCCGGACATCATCAGTGTTTATGTTCAAGTTTCGAAAGTGGGATTTCTATATATTTCCAATTGACTGGTGTGAGAACCAAAACTAGATAGGAACTTTTGTTGTGAATTGGCATCAAAAATATAATTTTTTTGGCTAAGTATATATATATATATATATAAAAGTTATGTGTTTGAAACGATAATCAACTAATTAATTACTGATTGTGTTGTTTGATTAATTAAAATTTTGAACCATCAAGCCAAATTGAATAAAATATTGATCTGACTTGAAAATGATTGCAACTGTGTATATGTACCTATGTATATAATGAACAGGTCATAACAAGGAAGCTTGGAAGAGGAATAAAAGTGTATGCCCGACAAATAGGTACATGTTTACTATATTTCTTGGGTTTGGATGATTTTATGAGATGATGTCGATTGGCTTTTTCTTTTTCTTTTTGGATGATGAGGGCCCTGCGTGGCTAGTTGCGGTTTTAAATATCTTCATGTACAAAGGAGGTTATGGAGAAATTTTTCGAAAATTAAGGGTGCTAGCCAAATTTTTGAAAAAATAGAAAATTCTTAAAAACTGAAAAGTTGAAGAATGAAAGCCAGAATGAAAGTTGAGTTGGTTAGTTAAACAACTTTCAGCTCCGTTCCTTTTCGAGGATGAAAAGATTTTAAGTGGGGGAGATTGTAACAACCCGGAAAATCAGAACCAATTTAAAATTTTTATTTTAGCAATTTTTATGGATTTGAATATTTAAAATGACTTATTTTAAGTAATAATGACTAAAAATTTACTTTAAACGAAGTTAGAATGAATAAATTTATTTTAATTATATAATGAGCCTGAAATGGCACGACAGTTTGAAAATTTGATTTCAAATTTCAAATGATTGTACAGGATACAAAATAAATCGGATTTCAGTAAAATAAGAAATATTTGAATTTGTTTGAAAATATCTTTCCAACGAATGTGAAAAATCCAGATTTCATAACAGGAATAAAAAGTTATGTCCAGTTGAAAATTCAGAATAGTCGCTATGGAATTTATATATTTTTTAATATAGAAAAATAATGATTTTGCAAACGACCTCTGTTTTCTACGAGACCACTTTTGTTGAATCCGGATTGTCAAATTATTCTTAGATTCCAATTTTCATAATTTTTGGAATTAATATGTGAGTGTGGCAAAAGAAAACGTGTTTTGGCAATTTCAGTTAATTTGGATCGATCAAAAAATGACCATTTTTCAAATGGTCTCCAAATTTGATTAAATTAGTTTTTTAGCACTGTATCGTCAAAACATAGTGTGACGGCAAGGAATTTCGCTCGGTCCGAACCAGTCGCTAAACCGATCCAGGCCGCTCGAAACGCCCTATCGTTTGAGAACAGGACAAATCAGAATGCATACAGAAGAACGTTTCATTGTATATTACAACAATGCATCAGATTACAAGAATATACAGAGTATAAATGAATATTACACGGAAATATCAGAGATTTAAATTACATTTAAATACATAGCAGCGGAAAATAATACAATACACAACTAGAAAGAGATATACGGATACAAAGCTTTCCGGATATCGTTCCAGCTGTAAACCAGGATCCTGTGAATATAAATCTGCAAAACCGAAACTACTAGCTGCCCGAGTCAAAATAAGGGCACCCAGAGTTTAGGTTAAAACAATAAACTCCAGGTCAGTCATGTGACTGGTGTGAGAACTAAAACAGTTATTAATCTTTATTTTAAATCATTAGGTAAATCAAGGGACCACGCCGTATAACACGGAACGGGTTTCCTCCCAAGAATACCAGTGCATAAACAAACAGCGCAATGCTAAATAAAGAAAAATGAAGCTGTTATAAGACCCAGGTCCTATCACACAATGCAACGCAAGCCGGGGGATAGGGTTTTCCCTTATAACAGCCAAAGAATGCTTGATACGTTTAAAAACAAATCATTTGATACTATAATAAGTGCATAGTGTATAAAACACTTCAAATCATAAGTATCAATCATAGGCGGCATGAACGGCCCATAACACTATGTCGCCATATATAAGTTTACAATCAAAACCGCAAATGTCGTATTTGGAAATTGGATTTCCATCTATGAACCGAGGCAAAAGATAGTCCTCAACCGATTCGAGACTGCCTAGCCCGAGTCTCAGGATCAGAACGCATCGACCCTTGGAGCGACAGGGCCGGTCCACACGGAGTGGATTAAAAATGCCTGAGCACTACGTTTCGCCGCCCTTTGGGGCGTAAGCGAGCCAACTAAATGACTCCATCGGTTCGAGAACGACCGATCAATCCGAGGCGCCTCGCAACAGCAACAACCACATAAGTCAAACTCGTCAGGGCGTGTAAAACCACTGACGCCACTTCTAGCTAGGAGGAAACGCAGGCCCTCCCTGAGGTCCGTCTCCCGTTTTTGGTTCATACCTGGTGTGAAACACGCGAGGTAAACGTTACACAAAGCTACGCCACAAAGGCCGTGCTTTGATCATCACCACAAGACTTTGCTTTTCAACAGAAGCCTTGATCATTTGCATCTTAGCATGCCACACAGGCAAACCATTCTATGCAACCGATATCAGTCACACAGAATGAAATCCGATGTCAGACACACAGTCCATTTACAAGTCCGTCCTGGGTCTGAACGAAACCGGAGGCACCTAGTACCCCGCATATCCATCGATCTCCAAGTACGTCTGGACGATCACTAACTGTTTCCATCTTCTTGGGTGTACAGCCCAATCAAGATCATCAATAATTACCCAAACGACGTGAAGACCTCCGGTCTTCGACCATCGTCTTCATCTTCGACTTATCGTCGTATCAGTTATTCAGAATGGGATAAACCCGGCCTTTCCGAATAACTCGCGTATATATTATAAAAGTGTTACACAAACACAACATACGCCTCATTCCAATTCATTAGTCACTAACCGTAAATTAATCAAGAGAATAATTTCCCAAATATTAACCCCGAAGGCCGAAACCAACATCAGATCAATATCCAGAAAACCATTCTGCTTGGCTAACCGACAGTTAGTTTCTAAATTTCACATTCAAATCTAATTAAAGATTTAACTATCGCCTGGAGCAAAACTGGTGATACTCCATTCTCGATCTTTTCAATCTAATTAAAGATTCATTAAAACTCCACTTAGTTTTAAACTGTGACTGGGTTAAAGAATCAGTGTCATTTAAAACACGGTTCACGATAAACCCAAAGTCACATCCCATTAATTATCGGGTTAAAGAACAAGTGTTATTTAAAACACTGTTCACGATAAACCCAAAAATCAATATCCATTCAATTCCAATTAAATATTATTTAATTGGTACACTTCATTAAATCTAAATCAAAAGATTTAATCTTTTCTCAGCTGGGTTCAAGAACAGTGTTAGTGAAGACACCATTCACGACAAACCCAAATCACATTCATTAATTATCGGGTTAAAGAACAAGTGTTATTTAAAACACTGTTCACGATAAACCCAAAAATCAATATCAATTCAATTCCAATTAAATATCATTTAATTGGTACACTTCATTAAATCTAAATAAAAAGATTTAATCTTTTCTCAACTGGGTTCAAGAACAGTGTTAGTGAAGACACCATTCACGACAAACCCAAATCACATTCGATATTCAATACAAGGCTCTGAATAGAAAATATATCGGCTTATATTCAATATCGAATTCTACGACTAACAAATGTCGTATTGGAAATAACGATACAAATATATATCTTTCAAATTTCCATAACAACACCTGTAATATCACGAATTCCAACATCGAAATATCCCGAAGACAATTTCGATTCAAATCCACTCCAATGCAATCATTGGAAATTTTGGTTATTTTCAAAACCATTTCAAATTCAATTTATTTATTTAAAAATAAATAGAATTATAATTCTAGTTCAAACTAGTTCATTTCGATAAAAATCTATTTTTATCTTTTCAAATATGGAGTTTTTCATCCCAAATCTTCACAAATCATTTCTTATGATTTTACACAAATTATTGCTATTTTTAATAATTTTATCGAGGCCCGTACAGTCGATTTCCATCAACGGCCATCGAACTGCACTTACAGCGACCTTTTTCGAATTTGATTTGGACATAATTCCAAATCCAACCGTTAGATTTCAAATTTCTAATATTCGTTAGAAAGCTCTTTTCGATACGAACCCAACGGTTCCGGTTTTAGGAGAATCCGACGGTCGGATCTCCCGTAATGTCCGTTTGAAATAAATGGTCGAAATTCGCGAACTGCCGCGGCGCGGCGCGTTCTATTCAGGCCATTATATTATATATAATATATATATAATATATACTTCGTCGATTTTCTATTCAAAACGAATTATATAAATAGTTTTAAAATCGTTTCAAAACCTATTTCAACTTCCATTTCAATTCAAAGCAAAATTGAATTCTTCTTTATAAATTTGTTTCAAAATTCATTTCTATTCAATTCAAATTTCAATTCAATTTGAATTCATTTCAATTCGCTTTCAATTCTATTTGAATTCGTTTTTCAATTCAATTCGTTTCGAAATCGTTTTCAATTCAATTCATTTCGAAATCGTTTTCAAAATCGATATAAATATCGTTCACGTCAAAATGGCGTCAATCTAATCAACACGGCTTCATATATTCCTTTATTTTCAAATATTCTATTTCAAATATTTCTTTTTCAAATATTTCTTTTTCAAAACTGGAATGAGGCCCAATCAATTACCATATAAAATTAATTATATGGATTTTCATACAACACATGTATATAATAGCATTGAAAATAATCAACCATCAACCAAAGTGCACTACACTGTATAAGCATCAAATATAGATATTCAACGCTTATAACAGCCTGTCAATCAATCGATCGACATATTTAATCAATCAGGATGAGTGAACTTCAAATTTCATCCCAACACCCGTGTGGGGTTTCAAACAATCAAACAAATATTTTATTCGTGCAGTTGGGCGATGTGTAAAATTTATCGTCCCAATCAATGTCCTTCAAATAGGTGTACATAAACAAACCGTCTGGTTTGTAAATGAATATTCTATTTTATTCACTTCACGTTAAAAATCATATTTTTAACGATAAAACATTTTATTTCAACCTATGAATTTCTATTCAATTCATTTATTCAATAAAAATGATATTTTTATTTTTCTAACATATTTTAGAAAATTTCGGCGGCATAACGGCACGATACTAGAAACGGGACAAGGCCTAGCCTTATCCCCGGTCTAGTGAAGGCCCACGCCATTCACACATCAATCAAATCAATTTCATTTTGTAAACCACAAAATTTGGAGTAAGAGTCTAACCTAGCCTTACTCCTTCGCCTTATAACGGCGCACGTCTAATCCTAACCAATTTATCGATTCGATTATTTACACCACAGACCACATTCAAACCAATATCGCAATCAATCACCAAACAGTCAAACAAACAAGTCCATGGTCTGTGGACGGGTGTCGGGTGCTACTAAGCACCGTCTGCATCCTAGTATATATATATAACTAGAAATAAAATTGAAGAGTGAGAAATTCTCACATATAGCTATCCTAGCTCCACGGCACTTCACTTGCAGAAGTCTTCGTCGTTTCGCCTTTTTGTCACCTTCGTTGCCCAAGGCCACTATATATAAAAATCGAATTTTTTCTTCAAAGTTCAATATATAAAAATCGAATTTTTATTTCAAAGTTCAATATATAAAAATCGAATTTTTAGTTCGCTATTCAATATATAAAAATCGAATTTTTAGTTCGCTATTCAATATATAAAAATCGAATTTTTAGTTCGCTATTCAATATATAAAAATCGAATTTTTAGTTCGCTATTCAATATATAAAAATCGAATTTTTAGTTCGCTATTCAATATATAAAAATCGAATTTTTATTTCAAAGTTCAATATATAAAAATCGAATCTTTACTTTGCTTCTCAATATATAAAAATATGATTTTTACCTTTGCTTTCATCATATAAAAATATGATTTTTATTAATAAAAAAAAAAGAAATCCATTTTTTTTTCTTTTTTAAAATCAAATCTTTTTCTTTTTAAAAATCAGTCTTTTTCTAAAAACAGTTTCAATCTTTTAAAAAAATCAATTTTTAAATCTTAAACAAATCAGTTTTAAAATCATTTGAAAAAAAAATAGTTTTAACACTTTTTTATAAAAATCTGTTTTATCTTCTTGTTAAAAAATCTCAGTTTTTAACTTTATTAAAAATTCAGTTTTAAACATATTAAAAATTCAGTTTTAAACATATTAAAAATTCAGTTTTAAATATATTAAATAAATAAAAATAAATAAAAAAAAGGTCAGTTTTACTTACAGAGGGGGGGGTGTCGCAGGCGGTCTTCGAGCAAAGGGGGGGTTCGCCATACGAGGTGCTCGACGTCGGAGGTGCGCAGGTGGGCCTGGGGGGGGTCTGGCGGTTGCGTCGAGGGGGGGGGAGCGGTGTCGATTTTGTCTGGGGGATGTCGCAGTCGGAGAAGAAGGAGCGGAGGGGGAGGAGAAGGAAGGAGGCGGCGGAAAGAGGGGGGGCTTCGGCGGTGTTCCGCCTGGGGCGGCGGCGGCTTCGAATCGACCTAGGTTTGTTTTTTTTTTTTTTTCTTCTTTTGTTTTCTGATAACTGAAACGGGGGGGGGGGCCAAAGTTTAAAGGGAGAGATAGAATTTTTTTTTTTTTTTTATTAATTTAATTATTTAATTATTATTAAAAGTTGACTTTTGCATACGACCTCGAAACGAGGCCCACCGCCTGTCGTCCATAACGTTTTACCCCCATTCCGAACACAATGGGATATGTACCGCAAGCTGAATTGATAGTTTGAATCAGTTTCCTTTTGAATTTTCATTTAAATCACTATATTGAATTTTAAACGCACATTTCAAATTACCGGGGTCACATACGAACTCTAAAAATTCTCGAAAAATATTTTCTAGCTTCGTATTGACGATACGGTCTTAACAAAACTAGTTTCGTCGAATTCTGAGACCGTTTGAAAAATGGCCAATTTCCAGTCGATTAAAATCAACTGAAACTGGTCAAACGCGTTTTCCTTTGCCACGCTCACATATGGATTCGAAAAATTATGAAATTTAAAACCTAGCAATAACTTGACACTGCGGACCCAACAAAACTGGTTTCGTCGAAATCCGAGGTCATTTGCAAAATGTCCATTTTTAAGGGCCTGAATTCCATAGCGACTATTCAGAATTTTCAACTGGACATATCTTTTGATTCCCGCTATCAAATTTCGATTATTCGGATTCGTTGGAAAGATATTATCAATTAGATCCCATTATTTTTGGTTTCACTAAAATCCGGATTGTTTTGCACCCGGTACATTCAATTGAATTTTGAAATCGAATTATCGAACTACCGCGCCATTTTCAATTCTATTTATAATTATATATAAATATTTATATATTCTAACGACGACGCGTATAATATATACGATCGAATTCTATTCAAAATAAATTTCTCGTCGATATTATTTAAAATAATTCATTTTAAATATTCAAAATCCGCTAAAATTGCCAAAATAAAATTTTCAAACTGGCTCGCATTTTACGGGTTGTTACAATCTCCCCCACTTAAAACTTTTCGTCCCCGAAAAGGAACAAAGTCGAAAGTGGTTTGATTATTCAGCTCTACATTCGATTTGGCTTCCATTCTCCAACTTTTCAGTTTCTGAGAATTTTCAAAATTTCAAAAATTTGGCTAACACCCTAAATTTTCGAAAAATTTCGCCATAACCTCCCCTGCAATGGGAGCATCGGGAAATTGCAAATAGCGTTCCCGGTCCTTCAGATCTCAAAAAGAAAAAGAAAAAGCCAAGCGGCTAGCCAATAGGCTCACAAAATCATCATCACCCAAACAAAACAGGAAATTATTTAGTAAACATGTACCTATTTGTCGGGCAAACAAATTTTATTCTCTGCTCTAGCCTCCTTGCTATGACCTGTTCAATGATATATATGTATATGCAAACAAACGCAACCAATTTTCGATATAATTCAATATTTGGTTCTGTTAGGCTAAATGGCTAAAAATTAGCAAACAAATGAACAAACAACAACAAACATCAATCAATTAGTTGAATTAGAGTTTCAAATTCATAATTTTGATATATAGTCAAAAATCAGATTTTTGATGCCAAATCACAACAATAGGCCCTATCTAATTTTGGTTCTCACACCAATCAATAGGAAATATATAAATATCACATCTTCAAAACACGAACATAGATTCTGATGATGATCGATCAATCATCAGAACCATCTCCGGGTGTCTAGAATGTGATTCTATATCTATCCAGTATATTAAAATTTCAAATACACGTTTGCAAGGCGTATATGCAAAATCTTTATATACTGGACTGTCCAACTCAATATAAATAGATAATCAAATACTAATAATTGATTTAAATTTTCAAAACAAAAATTTGTTTTCACTTTAAAAATTTACTCTTCACACTCGTTCTAGGATACTACTGATCCTATCTCTAACGAGTCATTCTAATTGGATATTACTAACCCAATATCTGATGAATTCTTTCGTACGGTTCCAATGTGTCTTGTTCTCTAGCTTTGGTAAACCAAAGCTCTGATACCAAATGTGACGGCAAGGAATTTCGCTCGGTCCGAACCAGTCGCTAAACCGATCCAGGCCGCTCGAAACGCCCTATCGTTTGAGAACAGGACAAATCAGAATGCATACAGAAGAACGTTTCATTGTATATTACAACAATGCATCAGATTACAAGAATATACAGAGTATAAATGAATATTACACGGAAATATCAGAGATTTAAATTACATTTAAATACATAGCAGCGGAAAATAATACAATACACAACTAGAAAGAGATATACGGATACAAAGCTTTCCGGATATCGTTCCAGCTGTAAACCAGGATCCTGTGAATATAAATCTGCAAAACCGAAACTACTAGCTGCCCGAGTCAAAATAAGGGCACCCAGAGTTTAGGTTAAAACAATAAACTCCAGGTCAGTCATGTGACTGGTGTGAGAACTAAAACAGTTATTAATCTTTATTTTAAATCATTAGGTAAATCAAGGGACCACGCCGTATAACACGGAACGGGTTTCCTCCCAAGAATACCAGTGCATAAACAAACAGCGCAATGCTAAATAAAGAAAAATGAAGCTGTTATAAGACCCAGGTCCTATCACACAATGCAACGCAAGCCGGGGGATAGGGTTTTCCCTTATAACAGCCAAAGAATGCTTGATACGTTTAAAAACAAATCATTTGATACTATAATAAGTGCATAGTGTATAAAACACTTCAAATCATAAGTATCAATCATAGGCGGCATGAACGGCCCATAACACTATGTCGCCATATATAAGTTTACAATCAAAACCGCAAATGTCGTATTTGGAAATTGGATTTCCATCTATGAACCGAGGCAAAAGATAGTCCTCAACCGATTCGAGACTGCCTAGCCCGAGTCTCAGGATCAGAACGCATCGACCCTTGGAGCGACAGGGCCGGTCCACACGGAGTGGATTAAAAATGCCTGAGCACTACGTTTCGCCGCCCTTTGGGGCGTAAGCGAGCCAACTAAATGACTCCATCGGTTCGAGAACGACCGATCAATCCGAGGCGCCTCGCAACAGCAACAACCACATAAGTCAAACTCGTCAGGGCGTGTAAAACCACTGACGCCACTTCTAGCTAGGAGGAAACGCAGGCCCTCCCTGAGGTCCGTCTCCCGTTTTTGGTTCATACCTGGTGTGAAACACGCGAGGTAAACGTTACACAAAGCTACGCCACAAAGGCCGTGCTTTGATCATCACCACAAGACTTTGCTTTTCAACAGAAGCCTTGATCATTTGCATCTTAGCATGCCACACAGGCAAACCATTCTATGCAACCGATATCAGTCACACAGAATGAAATCCGATGTCAGACACACAGTCCATTTACAAGTCCGTCCTGGGTCTGAACGAAACCAGAGGCACCTAGTACCCCGCATATCCATCGATCTCCAAGTACGTCTGGACGATCACTAACTGTTTCCATCTTCTTGGGTGTACAGCCCAATCAAGATCATCAGTAATTACCCAAACGACGTGAAGACCTCCGGTCTTCGACCATCGTCTTCATCTTCGACTTATCGTCGTATCAGTTATTCAGAATGGGATAAACCCGGCCTTTCCGAATAACTCGCGTATATATTATAAAAGTGTTACACAAACACAACATACGCCTCATTCCAATTCATTAGTCACTAACCGTAAATTAATCAAGAGAATAATTTCCCAAATATTAACCCCGAAGGCCGAAACCAACATCAGATCAATATCCAGAAAACCATTCTGCTTGGCTAACCGACAGTTAGTTTCTAAATTTCACATTCAAATCTAATTAAAGATTTAACTATCGCCTGGAGCAAAACTGGTGATACTCCATTCTCGATCTTTTCAATCTAATTAAAGATTCATTAAAACTCCACTTAGTTTTAAACTGTGACTGGGTTAAAGAATCAGTGTCATTTAAAACACGGTTCACGATAAACCCAAAGTCACATCCCATTAATTATCGGGTTAAAGAACAAGTGTTATTTAAAACACTGTTCACGATAAACCCAAAAATCAATATCCATTCAATTCCAATTAAATATTATTTAATTGGTACACTTCATTAAATCTAAATCAAAAGATTTAATCTTTTCTCAGCTGGGTTCAAGAACAGTGTTAGTGAAGACACCATTCACGACAAACCCAAATCACATTCATTAATTATCGGGTTAAAGAACAAGTGTTATTTAAAACACTGTTCACGATAAACCCAAAAATCAATATCAATTCAATTCCAATTAAATATCATTTAATTGGTACACTTCATTAAATCTAAATAAAAAGATTTAATCTTTTCTCAACTGGGTTCAAGAACAGTGTTAGTGAAGACACCATTCACGACAAACCCAAATCACATTCGATATTCAATACAAGGCTCTGAATAGAAAATATATCGGCTTATATTCAATATCGAATTCTACGACTAACAAATGTCGTATTGGAAATAACGATACAAATATATATCTTTCAAATTTCCATAACAACACCTGTAATATCACGAATTCCAACATCGAAATATCCCGAAGACAATTTCGATTCAAATCCACTCCAATGCAATCATTGGAAATTTTGGTTATTTTCAAAACCATTTCAAATTCAATTTATTTATTTAAAAATAAATAGAATTATAATTCTAGTTCAAACTAGTTCATTTCGATAAAAATCTATTTTTATCTTTTCAAATATGGAGTTTTTCATCCCAAATCTTCACAAATCATTTCTTATGATTTTACACAAATTATTGCTATTTTTAATAATTTTATCGAGGCCCGTACAGTCGATTTCCATCAACGGCCATCGAACTGCACTTACAGCGACCTTTTTCGAATTTGATTTGGACATAATTCCAAATCCAACCGTTAGATTTCAAATTTCTAATATTCGTTAGAAAGCTCTTTTCGATACGAACCCAACGGTTCCGGTTTTAGGAGAATCCGACGGTCGGATCTCCCGTAATGTCCGTTTGAAATAAATGGTCGAAATTCGCGAACTGCCGCGGCGCGGCGCGTTCTATTCAGGCCATTATATTATATATAATATATATATAATATATACTTCGTCGATTTTCTATTCAAAACGAATTATATAAATAGTTTTAAAATCGTTTCAAAACCTATTTCAACTTCCATTTCAATTCAAAGCAAAATTGAATTCTTCTTTATAAATTTGTTTCAAAATTCATTTCTATTCAATTCAAATTTCAATTCAATTTGAATTCATTTCAATTCGCTTTCAATTCTATTTGAATTCGTTTTTCAATTCAATTCGTTTCGAAATCGTTTTCAATTCAATTCATTTCGAAATCGTTTTCAAAATCGATATAAATATCGTTCACGTCAAAATGGCGTCAATCTAATCAACACGGCTTCATATATTCCTTTATTTTCAAATATTCTATTTCAAATATTTCTTTTTCAAATATTTCTTTTTCAAAACTGGAATGAGGCCCAATCAATTACCATATAAAATTAATTATATGGATTTTCATACAACACATGTATATAATAGCATTGAAAATAATCAACCATCAACCAAAGTGCACTACACTGTATAAGCATCAAATATAGATATTCAACGCTTATAACAGCCTGTCAATCAATCGATCGACATATTTAATCAATCAGGATGAGTGAACTTCAAATTTCATCCCAACACCCGTGTGGGGTTTCAAACAATCAAACAAATATTTTATTCGTGCAGTTGGGCGATGTGTAAAATTTATCGTCCCAATCAATGTCCTTCAAATAGGTGTACATAAACAAACCGTCTGGTTTGTAAATGAATATTCTATTTTATTCACTTCACGTTAAAAATCATATTTTTAACGATAAAACATTTTATTTCAACCTATGAATTTCTATTCAATTCATTTATTCAATAAAAATGATATTTTTATTTTTCTAACATATTTTAGAAAATTTCGGCGGCATAACGGCACGATACTAGAAACGGGACAAGGCCTAGCCTTATCCCCGGTCTAGTGAAGGCCCACGCCATTCACACATCAATCAAATCAATTTCATTTTGTAAACCACAAAATTTGGAGTAAGAGTCTAACCTAGCCTTACTCCTTCGCCTTATAACGGCGCACGTCTAATCCTAACCAATTTATCGATTCGATTATTTACACCACAGACCACATTCAAACCAATATCGCAATCAATCACCAAACAGTCAAACAAACAAGTCCATGGTCTGTGGACGGGTGTCGGGTGCTACTAAGCACCGTCTGCATCCTAGTATATATATATAACTAGAAATAAAATTGAAGAGTGAGAAATTCTCACATATAGCTATCCTAGCTCCACGGCACTTCACTTGCAGAAGTCTTCGTCGTTTCGCCTTTTTGTCACCTTCGTTGCCCAAGGCCACTATATATAAAAATCGAATTTTTTCTTCAAAGTTCAATATATAAAAATCGAATTTTTATTTCAAAGTTCAATATATAAAAATCGAATTTTTAGTTCGCTATTCAATATATAAAAATCGAATTTTTAGTTCGCTATTCAATATATAAAAATCGAATTTTTAGTTCGCTATTCAATATATAAAAATCGAATTTTTAGTTCGCTATTCAATATATAAAAATCGAATTTTTATTTCAAAGTTCAATATATAAAAATCGAATCTTTACTTTGCTTCTCAATATATAAAAATATGATTTTTACCTTTGCTTTCATCATATAAAAATATGATTTTTATTAATAAAAAAAAAAGAAATCCATTTTTTTTTCTTTTTAAAAATCAAATCTTTTTCTTTTTAAAAATCAGTCTTTTTCTAAAAACAGTTTCAATCTTTTAAAAAAATCAATTTTTAAATCTTAAACAAATCAGTTTTAAAATCATTTGAAAAAAAAATAGTTTTAACACTTTTTTATAAAAATCTGTTTTATCTTCTTGTTAAAAAATCTCAGTTTTTAACTTTATTAAAAATTCAGTTTTAAACATATTAAAAATTCAGTTTTAAACATATTAAAAATTCAGTTTTAAATATATTAAATAAATAAAAATAAATAAAAAAAAAAGGTCAGTTTTACTTACAGAGGGGGGGGTGTCGCAGGCGGTCTTCGAGCAAAGGGGGGGGTTCGCCATACGAGGTGCTCGACGTCGGAGGTGCGCAGGTGGGCCTGGGGGGGGTCTGGCGGTTGCGTCGAGGGGGGGGAGCGGTGTCGATTTTGTCTGGGGGATGTCGCAGTCGGAGAAGAAGGAGCGGAGGGGGAGGAGAAGGAAGGAGGCGGCGGAAAGAGGGGGGGGGCTTCGGCGGTGTTCCGCCTGGGGCGGCGGCGGCTTCGAATCGACCTAGGTTTGTTTTTTTTTTTTTTTTCTTCTTTTGTTTTCTGATAACTGAAACGGGGGGGGGGGGCCAAAGTTTAAAGGGAGAGATAGAAATTTTTTTTTTTTTATTAATTTAATTATTTAATTATTATTAAAAGTTGACTTTTGCATACGACCTCGAAACGAGGCCCACCGCCTGTCGTCCATAACGTTTTACCCCCATTCCGAACACAATGGGATATGTACCGCAAGCTGAATTGATAGTTTGAATCAGTTTCCTTTTGAATTTTCATTTAAATCACTATATTGAATTTTAAACGCACATTTCAAATTACCGGGGTCACATACGAACTCTAAAAATTCTCAAAAAATATTTTCTAGCTTCGTATTGACGATACGGTCTTAACAAAACTAGTTTCGTCGAATTCTGAGACCGTTTGAAAAATGGCCAATTTCCAGTCGATTAAAATCAACTGAAACTGGTCAAACGCGTTTTCCTTTGCCACGCTCACATATGGATTCGAAAAATTATGAAATTTAAAACCTAGCAATAACTTGACACTGCGGACCCAACAAAACTGGTTTCGTCGAAATCCGAGGTCATTTGCAAAATGTCCATTTTTAAGGGCCTGAATTCCATAGCGACTATTCAGAATTTTCAACTGGACATATCTTTTGATTCCCGCTATCAAATTTCGATTATTCGGATTCGTTGGAAAGATATTATCAATTAGATCCCATTATTTTTGGTTTCACTAAAATCCGGATTGTTTTGCACCCGGTACATTCAATTGAATTTTGAAATCGAATTATCGAACTACCGCGCCATTTTCAATTCTATTTATAATTATATATAAATATTTATATATTCTAACGACGACGCGTATAATATATACGATCGAATTCTATTCAAAATAAATTTCTCGTCGATATTATTTAAAATAATTCATTTTAAATATTCAAAATCCGCTAAAATTGCCAAAATAAAATTTTCAAACTGGCTCGCATTTTACGGGTTGTTACACATAGCCAGATTTATTTTTCTGGAATTTTTGGAGCCCGTATGTGACCTCGGTAAATTAAAATGTACGTTTAAGTTCAATATACATTGATTTATATTTTAATTTTAACGAAAACTGAACGAAACAGTCGAATTGGCTTACGAAACATATCCCATTGTGTTCGGAATAGGGGTAAATAGTTAGTGATGATAGTCGTTGGGTCTCATTTGGAGTTCAAATAAAAAGTCAACCTTTTTGGAGAATTAAATTAAATAAATAATTGTATAACCTCCCCCTTCTTTCGAGTTCGAATAAAAAGTCAACCTTTTTGGAGAATTAAATTAAATAAATAATTAATTGTATAACCTCCCCCTTCTTTCTCTCTCTCTCTCCTCACTTCATATCCGTCGCTTAATAAAAAAACAATCGCTCGTCGTTCCCATCGCTCACCGCCGCACCCTACCTCGCGCCCCACCCTAGTCCGCCGCCACCTCCTCTTCCGATCGCCGCCCCCTCTGCTACACCTCCCCTCTCTCTCCTTCTTCCTCCTTAAAGCCGCAGCCTCAAATCAGCCCAAACCCCACACCCGCGAGACCACCGCGCCGCCCCCATTGGCCCACCACCGCGCCTAAGCCACCCCCAGCTCCGGCGCCACGAACCCCCGCCACCCTCCTCCAACGAAAATTCAGTTTTTGGCAAGAAAAAAGGTGAGCTTTTTATTTATTTTCTTTTCTATTTTTTTTATGTAATCAGAAAAGAGATTTTTAAATACAAATCACGTTAATTAGATAAGAGATTTTTATAAGAAAAGCGTGATAAAAGTATGATTTTTATTTAGCAAAGTTTTGATTTTTATTTATATATATAACATATAAAGTTTTGATTTTTATTTATATATATAACATATAAAGTTTTGATTTTTATTTATATATAACATATAAAGTTTTGATTTTTATTTATATATACAACGATATAAAGTTTTGATTTTTATTTATATATACAACGATATAAAAATATGATCTTTATTATATGTATAACAATATAAAAATATGATCTTTATTATACGTATAACGATATAAAAATATGGTCTTTATTATATGTACAACGATATAAAAATTTAAACTTTATTATCTATGTAGCGTTATAAAAATATAATTTTTATCATCTAAATAGCGTTATAAAAAATATGATTTTTATATGTATAACGTTAGAATGAAAATGTGATTTTTATTTATATAGTAACAGAATTAAAACGTGATTTTTAATATAAAAATCGTGTGAAACAGATTGCGATGGAACTGCTGAAAAACAAATCCAAATCTAAACCGTTCAGAAATAAAAAATGGATGAGTGGATCCCAAAGGTGAGAACTGCTCACTCTAATTTTATTTTCTAGTTAAATATATATATACTAGGATGCAGATGGTGCTTAGAAACACCCGACACCTTTGATTGAAACCATGGATGTTTGGTTGTTTGTTTGGATTAATAAATTGGTTGAATATGATTTGGGATGTAAATTAAATTGATTAGAATTTGGTTTGTATATGACGCGAGCCATTATTAGGCGAGCGATAAGGTTAGACCTTATTCCGGTTCTAGTACCGCACCGTGATGCTGCCGAATTGTTTAAAAATGTTAGAACAATAAAAATATCATTTTTATTGTATAAATGAACTATATAAAATATTCACGTATTGAAATAAATATTTTATCGTTAAAAATATAATTTTTAACATGTATATGAATGAAAATAAATATTCATTTACAAATCGGACGATTTGTTTATGTACACTCAGTTGACTGATATTGATTGGGACGATATATTTTACACAACGCCCAACTGCACAAATAAAATCTGTGCGTTGATTGAAACCCCACACGGGTCTTGGGATGATATTTGGCATACACTAATCCCAATTGTTTAGTTGTATGTCAATCGACTGGTTGACAGACTGTTGTAAGTGTTAATTATTCATATTTAACGCTTATGCAGTTGTGTAATGCATTCTGGATGATGGTTGACTATATTTGATTATTGTTGTGTACATGTGTGTATGAAATCCATATAAATAAAATTATATGGTAACTGACTGTGTCCGATTCCAATTCGGAAAGAACAAATATTTGAAAATGACAAATAATGAATATTTTAAAATAACTAATATTTTAAAATATTATTTAGTAATGGATCAAAATATGATTTTGATGTCCGATTTGGGATGGAAACGAAAATATTGAAATATATGCAGCCGTGTTGATTAGATTATTGCCATTTTGACGTGAACGATATTTATATCGGTTTTATTCATTTTTATAATGAATATCGAAAAGGAAGTGATTTTAAAATCTAATGTTTTGAAAATATTATCATTTATATATTATTGATATGGAATATTCGATTTTGATTTAAAATTGAATATGAAGTTGAAATCGTTTTTTAAAACGAATTTAAAACGATTTTTAAATACGTTTTAATTGGAAATCGACGAAACATATATAATATATATATTATATATATTAAATGGCCTGAATAGAACGTGCCGCGGCCATTCGCGAATTTCGACCATTGACTTTGAACTGATATTATGGGAGATTCGACCATCGGATTCTCCTAAAACTGGAACCATTGGGTTCGTATTGAAAAGAGCTTTCCATCGAATACAAGAGATTTGAAATCTAACGGTTGGATTTGGAATTATGTCCAAATCAAATTTGGAAAAGGTCGTTGTAAGTGCAGTTCGATGAACGTTTCTGGAAATCGACTGTACGGGCCTTGATAAAATTATTAAAAATATTGATAATTTGTGAAAAATCATAATAAATGATTTGGAAAGAATTGGGATGAAAAATTCCACGTTTGTAAAGATAAAAATATATTTTTATCAAAACGATTATTAACTAGATTTGAAATCCAATAATTTTTAAATAAAATAAATTGGATATGTGAATGGTTTTAATATAACTAGAAATTTCCAACGACCAAAATGGAGTGGAAATAATCTTCGGAATATTTCGATATTGGATTCCGTGATTATACGGATATTGTTATGGAAATTCGGAAGATATATTTTATATCGTTATTTCCAATACGATATTTGTTGGTTTCAGAATTTGATATTGAATATAAGCAGATATAATTTTTATTCAGAGCCTGGTATTTAATATCAAATTGGATTTTGAGGTTGTCGTGAATGGTGTCTTCAGTAACACTGTTCTTAAACCCAGTAGAGAAAAGAATAAATCTTTTAATTAAGATTTAGTGTAGTTCTCCAATAAATTAATATTTAATTATAATTAAATAAAAGAATTGGATTTTGAGTTTGTCGTGAATGGTGTCTTAAATAACACTGTTCTTAAATCCCGTGTGAAAAGAATAAATCTTTTAATTAAAATTATTAGTGTTTCCAGTTAATTAACATTTAATTGGAATAAAATGGAATGTGAATTAGGTTTATTGTGAACTGTGTTTCAACGACATTCGTTCTTTAACCCGATTTGCAGTGAAATGTGATTTAAAATATATAAATCTTTTATTAAGATTTAATGGATTTTCCAAAGGAAAGTTTTCCAGATTAATATATTAAATTGGAATTGAATGGAATTCGATTTGATAATAATCAAAGTGAACTTCTATGGAGGAAGACTGTTAATACATATGGAATTTAATAGGCTTTGCTGTTATTCCATTTATATTATTAGTCGGATACAGAAATTGATATCGATTATGTATATATATATATATATATATCAATCTGTATTCCGTGAAGACTCCATAATTAATGGAAAGTGATTTGGGTTTATCGTGAACTGTGTTTTAAATGACATTAGTTCTTTAACCCATTTAAAGACAGGATTACATGTCTAACATTGTATTTCGAACTGAATGGTTGATCTTTGCTAAATATATATCTGTTTGGTGGCGGAGAATTTATTCTCTTGCTTAACACCCTTCTCTGAGACGTACGAGCTCAGAGGTTATATATCAGCAGAAATCAATAGTATGGTGTCGATTGTCGATGCGGCATGTTTATGTTTCCAAAGTTAAATAATAATTAATATTGATTTTTGGGAAGATTAAAACTAAGTGGAGGTTTAATGAATCTTTAATTAGATTGAAAAGAGAATGTGATAATTTAGATTATCAAATTCGAGAAATGATCGAGAATGGAGTAGCACATGTTTTACTCCAAGCGATAGTTAAATCTTTAATTAGATTTGAACGTGAAATGGTAATTAAATTTACCGATAACACCGTGGTGTTAGATATGAAGTATTACGAGTTTTGCTTCATGGGATGAATAGGTTGGGATTGGGAAATAGAATAAATGATTTCTTTAATAAGGATCGCTAATCCCGACTAGTTTGGATAAACCTTAATTTGGTTTGAGCTGAAATCCAATGGAAGACTAAAGAATAAATTTAAAGAATTTATCGTTGATAAAATTAATGGGAACCTTTCCCAAAGGATATGAATATTTAAATAAAAGAATATTCAGAATTAGAATGAGGCGTATGTTTTGTTTTTATAGCACTTGTTTATTATATACGCGAGTTATTCAGAATGGCTGGGTTCATACCCATTCTGAATAACTGATTCGACGATAAGTCGACGATGAAGATGGTGGTTGATGACCGGAGGTCTTCACATCGTTTGGATGATTACTAATGTCTTGATTGGGCTGTACACCCATGACGAGGTAATAAGTGGTGATCGTCCAGACGTACTTGGAGATCGACCGGATATGCAAGGACCTCTCTCTTGTATTGGACATATGGGACGAGGAATAAGATGCCTCCGGCTTCGTTCAGACCCAGAACGAACTCGTAAATGGATATGTGTCTGACATTGCATTTTATTCTGTGTTGATTGATCTCTATTAAATATATATTTGTTTGGCGGGGGAGAATTTATTCTCTTGTTTAACGCCCTTCTTTGAGACGTACGAGCTCAGAGGTTGTATCGATAGACATCAGTCACATGTCGTGAATTGCCTGTGTGGCATGCTGAGATGCAAAGGATCAAGGCTTCTATTGAAAAGCAGAGTCTTGTGGTTGATGATCAAAGCACGACTTTGATATAGCATAGCTTTGTGTATGGCGTTAATTCGCGAGCCTTACACCTCGGTATGAGTCAAAAACGAGATCAGACCGTTGGGAGAACATGACGTTTCTTTCTAGCTATGGGTAGTGTCATGGTATGGAGCCCAGACATTTATATTTTTTACCTATGTGGATGATGGATAGCGAGGTGTCTCGGATATATCGGTTACTACGGAGCCGATGGATATAGGTCCGATAGGACCGGGAAACGTGTGTTCGGGAATAACTAATCCTCAAACGTAAGGGAGGACCGGCCCAACCAATCCAAAGGTTGCCCAGAGTGTGTAGTCCTGAGACATTTGCTAGAGTGTCTCGAAGAGGTGAGGAGCCATCCCTGGCCTCGACTCACAGATTTAATCCAATTTCCAATACGTGACTTTTCGGTTTTGATTGTAGAGCCTAGTATGGTGACATGATATATGGTACCCCTGCCGTCTATGATTGATACATTTATTTGAAGTTGTTTTATACACTGTGTACTTATAATAGTATTAAATGATTTGTTTGAAATGTACCAAACATGTTTGGCTATTATAAGGGAAAACTCTATCCTCTGGCTTGAGTTGCATTGTGTGATGGGACCCGAGTCTTATAATAGCTTCATTTTCAAAAAGCATTGCGTTTTTTATAACTGTTTATGCACTGGTAGTCTCGAGAGGAAACCTGTTCCGTGTTATATGGCGTGGTCCCTTTATTTACCTTATTTATAAAGTAAAGTTTTAAATAACTGTTTTGGTTCTCACACCAGTCACATGACTGACCTGATGTTTATTGTTTAACCTAAACTCTGGGTGCCCCAATTTTCCACACGGGCAGCTAGTAGTTTTGGTTCTGCAGATATTATGTTCATAGGATCCTAGTTTAAAGCTGGAGCTATATTCGAAACGCTCTGTATTCGTGTATTTCTTTCAGTTGTGTTTTGTATTATTTTCCACTGCATAATAATTTGTAAATCTCTGATATTTATCAAATGTATATTATTTGTTCATACTCTGTATATTCTTGTACTCTGATGTAAATTGTTGTAATAGCAATGAAATGTTCTTCTGTTTATGTTCTAGTTTGTCGTGTTCTCAACTCAATCCGGGCTTTCCCTTACGGGCAAGTTTGGGTCGTTTCAGTTGGTATTAGAGATTTGGTTTACAAAGCTTGAGAACAAAGCACATTAGAACCAAACAAAAGAATTCATCAA
Source organism: Allium sativum (assembly GCA_030737875.1). NCBI lineage: Eukaryota > Viridiplantae > Streptophyta > Magnoliopsida > Asparagales > Amaryllidaceae > Allium > Allium sativum. The sequence continues at coordinate 606,919,137 of CM060916.1, read as the reverse complement.
AGATTGGATTAGTAATATCCAATAAGAATGACTCGTTAGAGATAGGATCAGTAGTATCCTAGAACGAATGTGAGGAGTAGTGTTTTTGAAATAAAAATGAAAAAACAAATTTTGGTTTGAAAATTTAATCTAATTATACGTATTTGAGTATATTATTTTATTTTATTTTGGACAATCGAGTATATGAGATTTTGCATATACGCGTTATGAACGTATATTTGAAGTCTCAAATATACTGGATAGATATAGAGTCACACTCTAGTCGCTCGGGGGTAATTCTGGTGATGTCCGGACATCATCAGTGTTTATGTTCAAGTTTCAAAAGTGGGATTTCTATATATTTCCAATTGACTAGTGTGAGAACCAAAACTAGATAGGATATATTGTTGTGAATTGGAATAAAAAATATGATTTTTGACTATGTGTATATATATATAAGTTATATGTTTAAAACGATAATCAACTAATTGATTGCTGATTGTGTTGTTTGATTATTGGTTTGATTAGTTAAAATTTTGAACCATTAAGCAAAATTGAATTAAATATTAAATTGACTTGAAAATTGATTGCAATTGCGTATATGTACATGTGTATATAATGAACAGGTCATAACAAGGAGGCTAAGAAGAGGAATAAAATTTTATGCCCGACAAATAGGTACATGTTTACTATATTTCTTGGGTTTGGATGATTTTATGAGCCGCTTGGCTTTTCCTTTTTCTTTTTAGATGATGAGGGTCTTAGTGGCTAGTTGCGGTTTTAAATGTCTTCCCGTACAAAGGAAGTTATGGCAAAAAAATTCAAAAATTTAGGATGTTTGCCAAATTTTTGAAAATTTGGAAAATTCTTAAAAACTAAAAAGTTAAAGAATGAAAGATGAGTTGGTTAGTTAAACAACTTTCAGCTCCGTTCCTTTTCGAGGACGAAAAGATTTCAAGTGGGGAGATTGTAACAACCCGGAAAATCAGAACCAATTTAAAAAAATTATTTTAGCATTTTTTTATAGATTTTGAATATTTAAAATGATTTATTTCAAATAATAACGACTAAAAGTTTATTTTAATCGAAGTTAGAATGAATAAATTTATTTTAATTATATAACGAGCCTGAAATGGCGCGGCAGTTTGAAAATTTGATTTCAAATTTCAAATGAATGTACAGGATTCAAAATAAATCGGATTTCAGTAAAACCAGAAATATTTGAATCTGTTTGAAAATAACTTTCCAACGAATGTGAAAAATACAGATTTCATAATGGTAATAAAAAGTTATGTCCAGTTGAAAATTCAGGATAGTCGCTATGGAATTTATATATATTTTAATATAGAAAAATAGCGATTTTGCAAACGACCTCCGTTTTTTACGAGACCACTTTTGTTGAATCCGGAATGTCAAATTATTGCTAGATTCCAATTTTTGGAATTTTTGGAATTAATATGTGAGCATGGCAAAAGAAAACGTGTTTTGGCAATTTCAGCCAATTTGGATCGACCAGAAAATTACATTTTTCAAACGGTCTCCAAATTTGACGAAATTAGATTTGTTACGACCGTATCGACAAAACATAGCTAGATTTATTTTTCTGGAATTTTTGGAGCCCGTATGTGACCTCGTTAAATTAAAATGTACGTTTAAATTCAATATACATTGATTTGTATTTTAATTTTAACGAAAACTGAACGAAACAGTCGAATTGGCTTACGAAACATATCCCATTGTGTTCGGAATGGGGGTAGCTAGTTGTGACGACAGCCATTGGGTCTCGTTTGGAGTTTGAATAAAAAGTCAACCTTTTTGGAGAATTAAATTAAATAATTAATTAATTGTATAACCTTCCCTTTCTTTCTCTCTCTCTCTCCCCCCTCACTTCAGATCCGTCGCTTAATAAAAAAACAATCGCTCGTCGTTCCCATCGCTCGCCGCCGTACCCCACCTCGCGCCCCACCCTAGTCCGTTGCCGCCTCCTCTTCCGATCGCCGCCCCCTCCGCTACACCTCCCCTCTCTCTCGTTCTTCCTCCTTAAAGCCGCAGCCTCAAATCAACCCAAACCCCACACCCGCGAGACCACCGCGCCGCCCTCATTGGCCCACCATCGCGCCTGAGCCACCCCCCACCTCCGGCGCCACAAACCCCCGCAACCCTCCTCCAACGAAAATTCAGTTTTTGGCAAGAAAAAAAGGTGAGCTTTTTATTTATTTTCTTTCCTATTTTTTTTATGTAATTAGAAATGTGATTTTTAAATACGAATCATATTAATTAGATAAGAAATTTTTATAAGAAAAGCATGATAAAAGTATGATTTTTATTTAGCAAAGTTTTGATTTTTATTTATATATAACATATAAAGTTTTGATTTTTATTTATATATATAACATATAAAGTTTTGATTTTTATTTATATATATAACATATAAAGTTCTGATTTTTATTTATATATATAACATATAAAGTTTTGATTTTTATTTATATATACAATGATATAAAAATATGATCTTTATTATATGTATAACAGTATAAAAATATGATCTTTATTATACGTATAACGATATAAAAATATGATCTTTATTATATGTACAACGATATAAAAATATAATCTTTATTATCTATGTAGCATTACAAAAATCTAATTTTTATTATTTAAATAGCGTTATAAAAATATGATTTTTATATATATAATGTTAGAATAAAAATGTGATTTTTATTTGTATAGTAACAGAATTAAAATGTGATTTTTTAATATAAAAATCGTGTGAAACAGATTGCAATGGAACTGGTGGAAAACAAATCCAAATCTAAACCGTTCAGAAATAAAGAATGGAGAAGTGGATCCCAAAGGTGAGAACTTCTCACTCTAATTTTATTTTATAGTTAAATATATATACTAGGATGCAGATGGTGCTTAGAAGCACCCGACACCTTTGATTGAAACCATGGATGTTTGGTTGTTTGTTTGGATTGATAAATTGGTTGAATTTGATTTGAGATATAAATTGAATTGATTAGAATTTGGTTTGTATATGGCGCGAGCCATTATTAGGCGAGCGATAAGCCTAGACCTTATTCCGGTTCTAGTATCGCGCCGTTATGCTGCCGAAATTTTCTAAAAATGTTAGAACAATAAAAATATCATTTTTATTGTATAAATGAATTGTATAAAATATTCACATGTCAAAATAAATATTTTGTCGTTAAAAATATAATTTTTAACGTGTATATGAATAAAAATAAATATTCATTTACAAATCGGATGATTTGTTTATGTACACTCAGTTGACTGATATTGATTGGTCGCCCAACTGCACAAATAAAATCTGTGTGTATTGATTGAAACCCCATATGGGTATTGGGATAATATTTGGCATACACTAATCCCAATTGTTTAGTTGTATGTCAATCGACTGGTTGACAAACAGTTGCAAGCGTTAATTATTCATATTTAATGCTTATGCAGTTGTGTAATGCATTCTGGATGATGGTTGACTATATTTGATTACTGTTGTGTACATGTGTGTATGAAATCCATATAAATAAAATTATATGGTAATTGACTGTGTCTGATTTCAATTCGGAAAGAACGAATATTTTAAATTAATGAATATTTTAAAATGAGGAATAATGAATATTTTAAGATAACTAATATTTTAAAATATTATTTAGTAATGGATCAAAATATGATTTTGATGTCCGATTTGAGATGAACACGAAAATATTGAAATATATGAAGCCGTGTTGATTAGATTAACGCCATTTTGACGTGAACGATATTTATATCAATTTTATTCATTTTTATAATGAATATTGAAAAGGAATTATTTCAAAATCTAATGTTTTGAAAATATTTTCATTTATATATTAATGATATGGAATATTCAATTTTGATTTAAAATTGAATATGAAGTTGAAATCGTTTTTTAAAACGATTTATAAAATACGTTTTAAATGGATTTCGGTGATATATATATATATATATATTAAATGGCCTGAATAGAACGCGCCGCACCGCGGCCGTTCGCGAATTTCGACCATTGACTTCGAACTGATATTATGGGAGATTCGACCGTCGGATTCTCCTAAAATGTAACACCCCACGTCCATTAATGCCACTCACAAAGGGAATGCATTAACTTCCATGGAGCATTTTAAGTAAGTATAGAACAGAAAATCACAAAAAGACAGATATAAACAGTACTTAAAAATTAAAACTTTATTTATTGCAGCAGAAGGTAAATATGTTTGGTTACATCATCAAAACCATAAACCAAAGTCAAGTACATCATATCCATCTTGATAAAACAAAGTACATAAACTGAAAGACATAATCCCCAACATTAAAATAGCCATAAATAAAGAGAAGCTGAACTTTACTTCGGCGGTCCAAGAAATCTTCTAAAAGCAGTCCAAAATCAAGCTCCACTGGTGCTAGTTCCAACCTGAGCACCTGGGGGGGAAGGAAAAAGATGGAAAAAGGGGGGTCAGACATAAAGTCTGGCGAGTGCGATAATTCTAACAATATAATTAACAAAGTAACTAGGCTAAGGCATAAGTTGGAAAATAAGGAAATGATCATGAACCATTGAGTATGACAGAGTAAACAAGGAAACAAGACAAACACTGATATCGTTAAAGCGCACCTAATCCACTAAGATAAATTTACTAAACTACACCAACACTATAGGATAATTGCTATACCACACTGCCACTAGTATACTGCACCACCACTAGTCACCCTAAGGTTGATCCCGCCTACAGACTTAATAATGATATTGGTAGTTTCGTGCACCCCTAGCTACCTTCATAGGTGTCGTCTGCCCCTATCTCCACTAGGTGTACCCACTACCCCCAAGCGATCGGCTCCCTAACTCGTAGATACCCGTGTTGGCCTCACAGTGGGGTGTATCACTCCCCAAAGTGGCAACCCGATACCACCAAGAATGCATGGATTATACCTACACGATGCAACAACGTCTTACCTACCAGCCCGAGTCCACACACGCATATGAACCTGTTGGACTTGCGTTGCCACCGCTAACCCGGTTTGGCATCTTACAGTCAAGCCCAGTATGCATGTCCCGTCCTCGACTTGGGTCGAGCCCACAAATATACGTATGGGTTACTGGTTGAAACGGGCCACCATTACTTGACACAAGCTATCCACCTAAGCTTGGTCCCCTCTAGTACATCCCACTTAACCCACTTTTTATTCATGTTTCAATTTACATGTTTCAATTTTGGTTAAGTGTTTCTAATCGTATTTCCAAATGCCACCCAAGGCACCCACTAGATTCCACATGCCACCTAAGGCACCCACTTAACACCCTTATGTCCCACTACATGCTTATCTGGTTAAGTGTTTCTTAATTCATTAAGGCCGTAACCTCATAAAGACCTCTCACATTAGACAGGCATTTGTGGCAGCTGGATTTGCCGAGCGGGTCCGGGCAGTCTTACACCACAAAAGAGCCTAACCTCGTGTCTTTACAACTGTTACGTATTTAGTTTGTGCCTAAAACCTCTCACATTAGACTGACATTTGTGGCAGCTGGATTTGTCGGGCAGGTCCGGGCAGTCTTATACCACAAAAGAGCCTAACCTCGTGTCTTAGACGATTAATTACTCCTAATTAATCATTCCCCAAATTTGAATTACTTTCCCTATTCAAATTATCAATCAATTAACGATGTCCATAATTGACTCAGTTATGTCCATCCATTTATGGTATGTAAAATCATACCAATTTTCACCACAATTATATTTTATGCCTTTTAAGGCATTATGCTAATTAAATATTTTTAATATTTTCCCCTTTTTCCCCACGTAGTATGTGTGTTCGTTTAACGTAAAAATATACGTTATACTCGAATAGTCTAACTCATAAAATAAAATAAAACATCACAAATCTAACATAGGGGTGAACTTGCATATGTGAATGATGTTCTACATCTAAAACTTGCATAGGTCCAAAGTTACAACTTGCATAAACAACACATGTCATAGAACCAAATCTAAAGGTGTGAACTTGATGAGATAATGGTCACAAACTTGCATAAACATCATATGTCATGGATCCAAATCTAAAGGTGTGAACTTGATGAAATAATGGCCACAAACTTGCATAAACATATGTCATGGTTCTATATTTGCATAGGTAATAATCCTAAACTTGCATAACATGATTCATATCCAACTCATAAACTTACATATGTGATTCATACATCGCAACAATGGTATAGACATGTAAAGTAACATATGTCATAGCCTAACTTTCAATTAAATTCTTACATAACTAGGTGTCATAGCCATGTAAGGTCATATATAATTCTACCCAAACTTGTGTATGGTTCATGTTTGAATCAACATCTAAACTTTTCTACATATGATTTATCATATGAATCAACTAACATATGAATCATGATAATTTGATTGTATATAAAATTACAACATGGATGATAGCAACATAACTTTACATCATAAATGATAGCATCACAACATAACATCATAGATATTTAAATCACAATCCTACAACATAATTACAACATGCAATCAAGACTTCATATCACATCTATACAATCTGCATTGTAACTTAATCTAATTAAATTACTAATTATCATGTTAAAACTATCGAACTCACAACTCAAAAGCAGTCTTGAGTTCTGAATTCTGATTTCTGGAGTTGATTTAGCACTCCTTTGATGAAGATTCGTTGTTAGAGTTGAAAAGGATTGAATTTGATTTGCTTTCTTCCTCTCTAATTGGTGGCGGCTATACTGAGTTGCTAGGTGACGGCATGGAGGCCATGAATCCAATTTTATTTTGATTTTAGGGTTTGGGTCTATAGGTGTTTTTGTAGAGTTTAGGATTAGTTTAAGCCGTCCGATCAACCCAGAATTAATCCCAGCCAATCAGAGCATATCAGAAACCCTAATGAGTCAGCACACAGTCATCTATAGGTCATAAATCAAATCTGCCCGGGGGGGCAGGTCGACACCCAGGTCGACCCCCAGGTCGACACTATGGTCGACCTGGTCAGGGTAGGTCGACCCCCAGGTCGACACTATGGTCGACCTGGCCCTGGCGATAATTTTCCCGCCTAGCCTGTTTGACTCTGTTTTTTTTTTTTGAGCAAACGGGTATGTAGCGCGGGGCTACACAGCCGGTTAATTAATAGATAGTAGTAGTTATCCAACTGACAAACCCAGTTGGTGGTCCAAAAAACAACCATCACCACAAAGTTTAAGATACATCATACAACACACGTAGAGTATAATACGAATACAACTACAAAAGCATGCAGATCAAACCGATAACCATCATAATTATACAAATACTACGCTGAGAAATAAAGAGGCATCATCAGACATCACATAAGCTCCATGCTAGACGCTGTATCATTGCTATCAACAGAAGTAGCTGGAGAAGTGGCCACCGGCAGTGCAAACCTGAATATAGCAGCATGATTGACTCCAGAACCTGACGAGGACGAAAAAATATGAATGATGCGATGACAGATAGATATGATCGAACTAGCTTTGTTATTAAAAATCCTTGCATTTCTTTCTTTCCATATACACCAACTATAAACAGCCAGGAAGATATCAAGTACTGGACAAGAATCAGATTCCCAATGGTCAAAAAAAGAAGAAATGATGGGGATGAAACCAATTAAATGGGTACTTGCTGCAGCCCAAATTGGGTAGGTATAGTCACAGGAAAAGAAGAGATGATGAATGGATTCAGCATGAGAATTACAGAAAGGGCAGTTGGGGTCAGGAACCACATTGCGTTTGAAGAGCTTCTCTCTTGTATTGACCTTTTCATGAATCAAACACCATTGGAAGAAGAGAATTCTTGGAGCCAGCTTGCATTTCCAAAGTCTTGAGAATTTAAACAATCTACCAGAAAAATTCAGGTACTTGTAACATGAAGAAACAGAAAAGCCTCTAGATGGAGAGAGAACCCAAACAAAATGATCATCCAAGTTATTTAGCTGAGTGTTGCTAATGAGAGCAAAGATATTTAGCAACTGAAAAAGAATACTCCGATCAAAAAGCAAACCTGGAACTAAGCTAACATAATCATCGTTAAGAGCATCAGCAACAGAAAGCGAAGGGTTAGACTGAAGAGAAAAGAGAGAAGAAAAGGTAAGAGAGAGAGGTAACAGACCAAGCCAAATATCGTGCCAAAATAAACAGGATGAACCACCCCCAAAGAGACATGAAATAGAAATTTAATACGAGGAAGACAAGATAGAATCCCATGCAAGAAGGGAGAGATTCTAGAGGAAGGACGATGATGCAAAACAAGATGGGGGATTGAAGAAAAGTAGCGAGCTAAAATCCAATTTTTCCAAATGAAATTTCCAGGGCTTAGGAGTCTCCAAACCCATTTGGCCAACAAAGCAATATTAAAGTGGTAAAGGTCAAGAACACCAAGCCCCCCCTGATCAGAGTGTAGGCATACCGTCCTCCAGTTAATTAATTTCTTGATGTTATGACCATTCCAAAGAAATGAACTTCGAATTGAATCAATCTTACAAATTACCCATTTGGGGAGTTTATGAAAAGACATCCAGTATGTAGGGATAGCGGAAAGCACAAATTTAACTAAAATTACACGGCCCATAGATGATAATGAATTTGCTTTCCAAGCCGCTAATCTAGTTTCAATCTTATTGATAAGGGGAAGCCAATCATTTTTATGAAGCTTAGAGGGTCTGAGAGGTAAACCAAGGTAGGTCATTGGGAATTTTGCTACCTTGCAGTTGAGAGTAGAAGAAATCAAGTCACCAAGATGATCTGACTTACCAAGCATGTAAATAACACTTTTATTAAAATTAATGGAAAGACCAGATATCAGCTCGAATACATATAACAGGATTTTGAGGCACTGGATATGGTAAGGTTCAGGGGAAGAGAAAATAATAGTATCATCTGCGAATTGTAAATTGTTGATGCATAGGGGAGTATTTGGGAGAGAAATACCAGCCAAGTAACCATGTGAAGAAGCTTGTTTAACCATTTGATTAAACACATCAGCAACAAGCACAAAAATCAAAGGGGAAAGAGGATCGCCTTGTCTAAGCCCACATTTAGATTTGAAAAGGTTTCCAGAAGCACCATTTACTGAAATGTATGAGCAGCATGAATTAAGTATATTATCAATCCATGAACACCATTTATCTGAAAAAACCCTGTGTTTAAAAACATCCATGATAAAGGGCCAACTTACTGAATCAAATGCTTTGGAAAAATCCAGCTTAAGTAAAACACCAGGGGTAGATGAGTGATGACAGAAGGAGATTATTTCCTGAGTTGCAGCGATACAGTCATGAATGTTCCTCCCCAAAATGAAAGCAGATTGTTCTGGTCCAACAAGTGTGGCAATAACAGATTGAAGACGATTAGCCAACACCTTTGTGATGATTTTAAAAGTAGTATTTAGCAGGCTAATGGGACGGAAAGAAGATAAAGTGTTGGCCCCCGAATGTTTGGGAATGAGGATAATGTTGGCATAATTTAGTCTGGCAATTGAAGTAGGGTCATTATAAAATTCGTTACACATGTCAATTATATCAAATTTGACCAAGGCCCAAAAATGCTTAAAGAAAACTGGGCCGAACCCATCAGGACCAGGGGCCTTATCATCCGACATATCCTTCAATGCAGCCCAAATTTCTGATTCAGAGAAAGGATGGTCAATGTGAATAGGCGCAGGGTTTGGATAAAGAAGATGCCATTCAACATCAGGTGAATTTGAGTGTGAACGACCAAGCTGAGATCGAAAGAAATCAGAAAAGAGAGAGAGGATGACATTTTGATCAGAGAAAGAGTGGCCATCTTTAATTATTTCCGAGATGAATGTTGATCTCCGTCTGCCATTAGCCATCCGATGAAAATATGATGTATTCCTATCACCTTCCTCCAACCATTTGGCTTTGGATCTTTGCTTCCAACCAATTTCTTCTTGTTTCATCAGTCTATCCAACTCATCTTCTAAAGCACGTAAGTTATCATACTCAGCTTCAAGAAGTGGGCGCTGCTCTTCTAGAATGTTGATGTCAATAATTTCATTTTGAATAGAGGAGATGCGAGAACGAATAGAACCCCATAAGTTTTTAGCCCATGGTTTAATAATCTTTCTAAGGGCTCTCAATTTTAGGACAATCCTTTGAGATGCTGATGCTACATTTAAGTTTTGAGACCAAATTGAATGAATAAAGTCATCAAACGAGGGTTCGAGTAGCCACAACCTTTCAAATCTAAAGGGACGTTTGGTGCATATAGAAATATCAGAATTTAGCAGAATGGGGCAATGATCTGATATAACTGAAGCCAAACCATACACAACAGTCATAGGGAAAAGCTCGTCCCAAGCGCCATTATATAGAAAGCGGTCAAGTTTAGCCAACGATGGTGATGATCTATGGTTTGACCAAGTGAAAGAGCGGTTACTTATCGGTGGATCAATCAAGGAGCAGTCGAAAATGAAAGAATTGAAGTCTTCAGAGTCCTGGGATAGATTGCCTGAGTTTCTGTCATAAACAAATCTGGTAGTGTTGAAATCTCCACCAATCACCCAAGGGCCCAAGAATTGAGATGCGAGAGAGCAACATTCAGACCAGAGAAGAGATCTATCAGTTGCATCTTGAGGACCATAAATATTAGAGAAGAAGTAGATTTGGTTTGAGGGAATATGACGTAGTGCAACATGAAGTGCTGATTTATTTTGAATAGACCAACATAAAGACCAAATTGATTCATTCCAAGCTGTAATTAAACCTCCACATGTGTCAATTGCCTTAACAAAAGTCCAACCAGAAAGGAAGGAGCCCCCCACAAGTCTAAAGTGATATGGAGAAGGATCATCAAGTTTAGTTTCTTGGAGAAAAAGAATGTCGACTTTTAAAGGAAGTAAAACCAAACTAATTGCATGGCATTTTGAGGGGTTGCCCAAGCCCCTAACATTCCATGAAACGATTTTCATTTGGCACCATTAATACGCTCAAGTTCCAAATCATGCATGGAAATATAGTGTGATTCACGTAAATTAACACCCATGCAACGTGACATTTTTCTACATAGACTTTTATTAGCAGAAGAAAAAACAACAGGAGTAAATAAACTACCCGAGCCTTCAGGATGATCCACTCTATTCTTGATCCTTGCGCTACGCCTGACAATGACCGGCGAAAGAAACTGGGTCCAGTTCTCTTCTTCTGCGTTTTGAGTAGCATCAGCCGGAAGGATTTACTGGAGAGGGGGGATAGATTGAGGTGGCGACTGATTGTCTTGAGGGATCACGTTGGGATGGGCAGCTGATAGAGGGTCATCAATTTGGAGAGGGACAATTGGGAGGGGGATAGAGAACGGGAAGGGCATAGGGATATTTTGGAAAAGCATGTCAGTGTTGAAAAGGTGATTCATGTTCTGTTGAGGGGCTTGATCAACTTCGTGATCAACATCAGGTATGGCCATAGCAGACATATCATTTGGTGTGGCTTCAACAGAATCCTCAAAGTTATCATGCATGCAGGGAATCATTAGCTCTTCAACATTACCAATAAGTAAGGATTCGGGTTTAACACCAGGGTGTTCATGGATGCAACGTTGGACTTTTATGAGATGTTTCTTCTTATTGATGTTAACCACAAGGAAAGTAATCAGGTCAATCCCCTCAAAAAATTGAATTTTGATAAATAAGTTTCTATGATCGAAGTGAGCCCATTCACAATCATCTAATGCTACAACTTTTCCCAAAGGACTAAGAATATTCATAACTACAGCAGAATTGTACCTTAGAAATGAATATCTGCAAAATTCAAATAAATAAGTTTCAGAAAATTCAAATAAATAAGTTATGGCGATCGGAAGTTTCAGAAAATTCAAATAAATAAGTTTCCAGAATCCTTCTCAAGAAATGAATATCTGCAAAAGAAGCAACTCGACAGCCCGTGTGGAAAAGAGGGCACCCGAGTTTGCAAAGTGAAACAAAATACGGGTCAGTCATGGGACTGGTATGAGAAATCTTACTTAATCTATCTAATAATAATAAGGTTAATCACAGGACCACGTCGCTAACGCGGAACGGGTTTACTCCATTGGATTGCCAGTGCATAAATAAAGTAAATCGTTAAAACAACGCAATGCTTTTTAGAAAAATGAAAGCATTATAAGACTCAAGTCCCATCACACAATGCAACGCAAACCGGAGGATAGAGTTTTTCCTTATAATGGTCAAAAATGCTTGATACGATAAAACGGATTTGATATTATTATTAGTGTATATATATTTCAAAAACCTTTCAATCATAATGTATCAATCATAGACGGCATAGCTACCATATACTATGTCGCCATACTAGTTATACAATCAAAACCGCAAGGGTCGTATTGGAAGTTGGATTTCCATCATGAACCAAGGCAAGAGATAGTCCTTACCGAATTCGAGACAATCTAGCCTACCATGTCTCAGGATCAGAGCTCAAGTGACCCTTGGATCTTCAGGGCCGATCCACCAAAGTGCAATGTTTGGATTAGTTATGCCTGAACAATATGTTTCCCCGCCCTATGGGGGCGTAAATAGAGCCACTAGGGACTTAAATAACCGAGGCGCCTCATTCCATCATCCACACAAGTAAAATGCCCGGGCGTGTAAAACCCTAACACCACTCCTAGCTAGAAAGAAACGTATGTCCTCCCTGCAGTCCTTACTCTCGTTTTTGATTCATACCGGGGTGTGAGGCCCGCGAAGTAAAGATACACAAAGTTATGCTATTTTAAAGTTGTGCTTTGATCATCAACCACAAGGCTCTGCTTTTCAACAATAAGCCTTGATCATTTGTATCTTAGCATGCCACATTGTCAATCCATACCATACCATTGATTTGTGCCAATATATAACCTCTAAGCTCGTACGTCCCAAAGAAGGGTGTTATACGAGAGAATAAATTCTCCGCCACTAAACAGATATATATATTTAGCAGAGATCAACGAATACAGCATAAAGGAATGCAACGTCAGACATACCTCCATTTACAAGTCCGTTCTAGGTCTGAACGAAATCGGAGACACCTTATTCCTCTCCCATATGTCCAATACAGGAGAGAGGTTCTCGCACATCCATCGATCTCCAAGTACGTCTGGACGATCACAACTTATTACCTTATCTTGGGATGCCTCCCAATCAAGACATCAGTCATCATCCAAACTATGTGAAGACCTCCAGTCTTCAACCACCATCTTCGTCTTCGACTCTTGGTCGTCGTATTAATTATTCAGACTGGGTTGAACCCGATCTTTCCGAATAACTAGCGTATTTTATAATCAATAAACAAGTGCTATAAAAACACATCAAGCGCCTCATTCCAATTCAGAATATCCTTTTAAAATATTCACATTATTAGGGAAAGGTTCCCATTAATTTTATCAAAGATAAATTCTTTAAATTTATTCTTTAATCTTCTTTTTAAAGATTCATTAAAACACCAATTTGGTTTTAATATCAAAAATCATTGTCTAATGATTGTTCAACTTCAAGAAATAAATCTTGTCTTTAAACTGGGTTAAAGAACCAATGCCATTTAAAAACATTGTTCGCGATAAACCCCAAAATCATCTTCCATTAAATATGGAATTTCCATAGAAATCAAATCAATATATAATCGATATAAATTTCTGTATCAGACTAATAATTTAAATGGAATAACAGCAAAGCCTTTTAAATTCCATATATAATAACAATCTTCCTTTACAGAAGCCTATCTCGATTATTATCAATCGTATTTCCATTCAATTCCAATTTAATATATTAAATTGGAAAACTTAACTTCGGAAAATTCCTTTTTAAATCTTAATAAAAAGATTATAAATTCCAAATTATATTTTACTGTTAATTGGGTTAAAGAACAAATGTCGTTTAAAACACAGTTCATGGTAAACCCAATTCACATATCAATTTATTCCAATACTAAATATAAGTTGAAACACTAATAATCTTAGTTAAAAGATTTACTATTTCATAGAGGGTTTAAGAACAGTGTTATTTAAGACATTATCCACGACAACCCAAAGTCCAATTTCTTTATTTCAATATCTTTTAAAAATATTCTTTATTTTAAAGAAATTCTTTGTTTAAAATATTCTTTATATAAAATATATTCTGAATCGGAAAGCGACTCAATTATTTACCATATAACTTCGGATATATGGATTTCATACATCATATGTAAATGACAACAATTGATAAATAATCATCAAACCATCCATTCAACATCCAGAGTGAAGTCCACAATTGTGTGAGCATTAAAGTGAGATAATAGCGTTCATCGCAGCCTGTCAATCTATCGAGTGACATACGAATAAATATTGGAACTAGTGTATATCAACCAACATCCCAATACCCGTGTGGGGTTTTCAGCCAACAACAGTTCATATAAATAAATGGTTAATGAATTTAACCCATTCTAATATTGCTAACATGTTGAAGATGATGAACAAAACATGATATTTTATTCCTAATGCTGAAATAAAATATATTTGACTCGTATAATTTCCTTATACATTTCTAATATCTAATAAAATGTAATTTATTTATATGACATTATTGCGGATGACAAATAAAAGATAATTTTCATTATACTTTATTTGTATGTAATTAGTCTTAACTTTAACACATAAAAGAAATAATCTCATTTGAATATGTTCTTCAATGTATAACCTAACACATAAATTTTTTTATTTTAAATTGCATACAAATTCTAATGTATGCATTAACATAAAAAGATGTCACTTTAACTCACCTATACATTCTAATGTATATTTTGACCAATAATATGACTCTTATAATTGAATATAAATTCTAATGTAAGTTTGCAAATAAAAAAAATGATTTTATATTTGCATATAAATTCTATTGTATGTTATGCAAATAAAATGGTTATTATATTTGCATATAAGTTCTATTTCAACAAAATGTATAAGAAGTGATACATCCATTTTGCTGACAATTCTATTTTACCAAAATGAATATTTTTGTTTATAACACAAACCTATTTAACAAAATACTATTTGTGTTTAACTCTTTTATTTAACCCAAAAATGTGATTTTCGTGTTATTTCAAATCTAATTAACAAGAATGTAATTTTTGTTTTTCAAAAATCATATTTAACAAAATGTAACTTTTGTTTCAACTATTGTATATTTTGGTTCAACTAAGCTATTTGTCCAAAAATGTTCATTTGACCAAAAAGGTGTACTTTGATTCAACTAGTCTATCGTGACAAAAGTATATATTTTGACAAAAATATATGGTTTGCTTTAACTAATCTATTTTGACAAAAATGAATATTTTGAATTAACTAATTTTTCAACAAAACAATAAAGACGATAACTTTGTTTGTCGACAATTCTAATTCAACAAAACAAATGAAAGTAACATGTTTGTTTGTCGACAATTCTAATGCGACAAAAATGATAATGTTTGTTTTTAACCATTATAGTTTGACAAAAGTGACCAATTTGTTTAACTATGATAATTTTTGACAAAAGCGACAAATTGGATTTTAGCTATTATAAATTGATAATGGTGACAAATTGGGTTTAACTATTTTAATTTGATAAAAGTGAATGTTTTTGTTTCATTCTTTTACAGTGACAAAAATGAATATCTTGTCTCATTCTTAAAAATGACAAAAGTGAATATATTTGTCTTCGTCTTTTAAAATGACAAAATTGAATACTTTTGTCTCATTCTATTTAAATGATAAAAAGATATCTTTTGTTTAATCAATTTTTTGAACTAAAAATGCCTCATTCTTGTTTAACAAAAATGCATCTTTTGTATTGCAACAAAATTACAAATAAAACTTATCTTCCTATTTGCTCTTTTTATTGAAACTTAGATGACACCAAAAATATATCTTTTAATTCTAGTCTATTTATTATAACCTATAATGACAATAAAAACATTTTATTTAATTTAACATAGTTACAACAAAGATGAATTCTGTTTAACATAATCTTTTTATTTCCTCTAATTTAAAAGTACAAATGATACTTTTAATCCTATTCTTTTATTTACATCTAAAATGTAAATAAAATGTAACTTCTTAAACTATGCTTTTATTTGTATCTAAAATACAAATAAAAACGTAACATTTTATTTCATGATTTATTTGCATCAAAGAATGCAAATAAAAATACAACTTTTAATTTCATGTTTATTTGCATCAAAGAATGCAACTTTTAATTCAATGTTTTATTTGCATCAAAGGATGCAACTTTTAATTCAATGTTTTATTTGCATCAAAGAATGCAACTTTTAATTCAATGTTTTATTTGCATCAAAGAATGCAAATGAAATACAACTTTCAATAGGATATTTATTTGCATCTAAATTTGCAAATAAAAAAAATGTAATCTTTTCCTACTACAATCAAACAACAACAAAGGTGGTGTTTTTATCAATCAATGCAAAAGTGATGTATTTTATATTGAATTGAAAGTTCTAATTCAATTCAATAATGTAAACAAAGTGATGTTTTTATTGAATTAAAAATTCCAATTCAAATAAACAAAAATGATATTTCTTTACTGAATTGACAATTCTATTCCAATTCAATAATATAAACAAAGATGATATTTTTCATTGAATTGGCAATTCTATTCAATTCAATAGATATGACCAAAATGATATTTTAATTGAATTGACAAACAAATTCAATTCAATAAATATGACCAAAACGATATTTTAATTGAATTGAGAAACAAATTCAATTCAATAAATATAACAAAAAGATATTTAATTTTGTTTAATATTCATGATTTACAAAATATTGGCAAAGAAAATAATTTATTTTAATTTAACCTACATATGCAAATCTAAGATCCATCATATATACACACAAAATAAACAGATCAATCATCCAAAATTTCATCACATCGCATAACTAATTCAATAACATATATACAATTATTTAACAGCGAGAAAAAAAATTAAATTGATTAATTATTTAAAATCAGAAATCTTACATCGATCTGTTAGAATTTCCAAAGTACTCCGTTTCAGATCTAGTCAGCTTCATGTTGTAGATCTCTTTTCTACGATTCCAACGAACTTCGTTTCGTCAAATTCTGCTTTGTTTTGAGCAAGATATGAGAGTTTATACATTGTATATATTAATTAAAATAATTAATTAATTGACTATTCACTAATTACATCGTTAAAGAATACAGGCCGTCCTCATCGATACTCTTCTTCGTTCCTCTCTGAACACAATGAACCCATCAGCTCCAGCTATTTCGGCTCATCCATGCCGGAATATACCACCGGTCGTCCATCCGCAACCGCCGCCGCCAAGCCCCGAATGACCCCTTCCATCGCCGATGATCTCGGCCAAATCGGCCTCCCCTGGACCGACGAAAAACCATATAACTCGTTGACTTTAGGCTCGCAATTCGAGAGAATGACAACACTTTAGGCGATCATAACCGTATAGAACCGAAGCTTGAACTTTGCTCTTCAATTTGGTCTTAGAATTGTGAATTAATTTGAAGTGGATTGGAAATGGTTAGGGAATTAAAATTGATGAAAATGGGCATTGGTATGGCGGCTGTGTGGTTGGTATTTCTAACCGTATTTATACGGTGTATATTTTATTTTATTTAATTATTTAATTCAAGAAAATATTTGTTTGTTGATACTAACTCCGAATCGAACCCAACGAATGTCGCCCCTAGCCAAATACCCCCATCCTGGACACAATGGAATAGGTTTCGTAACCTAATTCAATTGTTTCGATAGGTTTTTCTTTAAATTTAAATATAAAACATTTAATTATTAAATTTGATCTTACATTCAAATTTACTGGGGCCACATACGGACTCTTAAAATTCCAGAAAAATTATTTCTAGTTATGATTTGACGATACGGTCCTAACAAGACTAATCTCATCGAATTCTGAGACCATTTGAAAAATGGTCATTTTTTAGTCGATCGAATTTGATTGAAATTGACAAAACACGTTTTCTTTTGCCACGCTCACATATTAATTCTAAAAATTATGAAAATTGAAACCTAGCAATAATTTGATATTCCAGATCCAACGAAAGTGGTTTCATCGAAAACGGAGGCCGTTTGAAAAATGGCTATTTTTAATATTAAAAAATATATAAAAATTCTATAGCGACTAATCTGAATATTAAACTGGGCATAACTTTTGATTCCCGCTATGAAATTTCGATTTTTCGAATTTGTTGGAAAGATATTTTTAAATAGATTCTAATATTTTTGATTTCACTAAAATCCAATTTATTTTGCATCCTGTACAGTCAGTGAAACTTCAAATTCAAATTTTCAAACTACCGCGCTATTTCCAACTCCTTTTATAATTAAAATAAAAAATTTCGTTCTAACTTCGATATAAATAAATTTTTAGCCGTTATTATTTAAAATAAATGATTTTAACTATTAAAATTTCTAAAATAAAATTTTTAAATTGGTTCAGAATTTTCGGGTTGTTACAATCTTCCTCACTTAAAATCTTTTTGTCCTCGAAAAGGAACGAAGCTAAAAGTTGTTTAACTAACAAATTCAATTTTCATTCTTTTATTGGTTTCAATAATTTTATTTGTTGAACTAATAATCACACAACACAATCATCAATAAATTAGTTGATTAAATTTTCAAATATATATAACTTTTATATATTCAAAAATCATATTTTCTAAGAACGGATTACATATATAATCACAAATACGTTAATTATGGACTTGTCACTCTCAACTCGTTCTGGGGCATTACTAACCCCATCTCTAACGAGTTTTCTCATTCTAGGATACTACTGATCCTATCTCTAATGAGTATTCTTATTGAATATAACTAATCCAATCTCTGATAAGTCTTTTGTTCAGTTCTAACGAGTTTACCCCAAAGATTTGAGCTAACTAGAGCTCTGATACCAACTGTTACGATACATACGTATAGTGGGTTAACCTCCCACCGTGACATAAAGATGATCCCCCAGACACCTTGTTTTACGGCTAGCCTCTCGACTGCAATAACCAACCTTAATAAATAAGGGACATGTAGGGGTAAGAGCCCATTGTTCGCCACCAAACAACATGGCGATAACTCCCTATCATACGTAACTAGCTCCATAGCCAGCAACAAGGACTGGTATGGGAAATCTTACTTAATCTATCTAATAATAATAAGGCTAATCACAGGACCATGCCGCTAACGCGGAACGGGTTTACTCCATTGGATTGCCAGTACATAAATAATGTAAATCGTTAAAACAACGCAATGCTTTTTAGAAAAATGAAACCATTATAAGACTCAAGTCCCATCACACAATGCAACGCAAACCGGAGGATAGAGTTTTTCCTTATAATGGTAAAAAATGCTTGATACAATAAAACAGATTTGATATTATTATTAGTGTATATATATTTCAAAAACCTTTTAATCATAATGTATCAATCATAGACGGCATAACTACCATATACTATGTCGCCATACTAGTTATACAATCAAAAGTGCAAGGGTCGTATTGGAAGTTGTATTTCCATCATGAACCAAGGCAAGAGATAGTCCTTACCGAATTCGAGACAATCTAGCCTACCATGTCTCAGGATCAGAGCTCGAGTGACCCTTGGATCTTCAGGGCCGGTCCACCAAAGTGCAATAGTTGGATTAGTTATGCCTGAACAATACGTTTCCCCGCCCTATGGGGCGTAAATAGAGCCACTAGCGACTCAAATAACCGAGGCATCTCATTCCATCATCCACATAAGTAAAATGTCCGGGCATGTAAAACCCTGACACCATTCCTAGCTAGAAAGAAACGTATGTCCTCCCTACAGTCCTTACTCCCGTTTCTGGTTCATACCGGGGGGTGAGGCTCGTCAAGTAACGCTACACAAAGTTATGCTACCTTAAAGTTGTGCTTTGATCATCAACCACAAGGATCTGCTTTTCAACAATAAGCCTTGATCATTTGCATCTTAGCATGCCACATTGTCAATCCATACCATACCATTGATTTCTGCCAATATATAACCTCTAAGCTCGTACGTCTCAAAGAAGGGTGTTATGCGAGAGAATAAATTCTCCGCCACCAAACAGATATATATTTAGCAGAGATCAACAAATACATCATAAAGGAATACAACATCAGACATACCTCCATTTACAAGTCCGTTCTAGGTCTGAACGAAACCGGAGACACCTTATACCTCTCCCATATGTCCAATACAGGAGAGAGGTTCTCGCATATCCATCGATCTCCAAGTACGTCTGGACGATCACCACTTATTACCTTGTCTTGGGATGCCTCCCAATCAAGACATCAGTCATCATCCAAACAATGTGAAGACCTCCGGTCTTCATCTTCGACTCTTGATCGTCGTATTAATTATTCAGAATGGGTTGAACCCAGTCTTTCCGAATAACTAGCTTATTTTATAATCAATAAACAAGTTCTATAAAACACATCAAGCACCTCATTCCAATTCAGAATATCCTGTTAAAATATTCACATTATTAGGGAAAGGTTCCCATTAATTTTATCAAAGATAAATTCTTTAAATTTATTCTTTAAATTTATTCTTTAATCTTCTTTTTAAAGATTCATTAAAACACCAATTTGGTTTTAATATCAAAAATCATTATCTAATGATTATTCAACTTCAAGAAATAAATCTTGTCTTTAAACTAGGTTAAAGAACCAATGTCATAACACGAATTGACGTAAAAATTCGAGTATTGCTTAATCAAAATCAAGAGAAACAAGATTCCGCACCCACCTATAGATTTAATTCGAAGATTCATCAAGTTTATAAAGTTTGTGAAACTAGGGTTTTTTGATAGAGATTGGGGAAGACGGCGAGAGGAAGTTAGAAAAAGAAAGAAAGGGAAAGTGATTTGTATAATGGAATAGAAAGGCTTTTCATATTTCTTGATGAGATGGGCCGGACCAACCTATTGGTTGAACAACAGAAGTAGAAGGAAGTGAGCGGGTCAAGTGTATAAGCGGTTCGAACAAACTCGAACCGATCCATTGTGCCAAAAATATGATCTGACGATATGAAAATGAAGTCAAGCAAAGTTGAAAATAAGGAAAATTCAAAGAAGTTGCTCAAGGTCGCACAAATACATGAGAAAATATAGACGGGACAATTTTATTGAATTGAGTAATTATAACTTTCTGAGACAACAGAAATCAGGAAATTCACCTGCAAACTCGTCTATATTCTGGCTAAAAGCTCCAGTTTGTTGAATGCAATAGAAATGACCATGAATCAAATCCCTTATTTATAAGTGACCCAAGAATCAGGAAACACGGTTTCACCAAATGTCGTGACTCTACAGACACACATAATCATTGGTTATCACCAATTCAAGAATAGACAGGTTGACCGTTTCGAAGCATGTCTTATCTCGAATAAAACATACTTCGAGGGGGAAAAATGTTGGCCTACTTTGTGACTAGGCCACACAAAGTCCATACGATCAGTTACAAACAACAAAGTTAGGTCGGATTGATCGTGAAGCTCCAAGCCAAAGAGGGAGAGCTTATATATCAACACGTGCTAAATATGGTCAGGTCGGATCAGAGTACTACTATCCGTCCCCTACGTATGCAAACATCTAAGCTCTTGTACACCATCAACAGTTTGGGTCAGAGTGCTACCACCTAATATGCATAGTATTTGAAGGCGACAAAGGCAAAACGTCTGATCGGGTCAAAGTACTCCATGTCCGATCCAACCCAAGTCCAACGCACTGAAGTAGTTGTTCCATGCCCCTAGATTATCGGAGCGGTTACTAGCCACCAACCCACTAAGTTATTGTGTTGTTCGTCTTGGCGCACCCAATTCCGAGATCTGAGGTATGGGACCCACGTGGTATCCGACCCCTCGCACTCTGCACCTATAAATACACTCAAACTTGCCATTTTGAGGGACTTTTTGGCATTCTAAGGAATCGAACTCCACCATTAACAATACTTCTCTGTTTTATTCAGATTGTGCTCCAAATCCTTGAGTATAATTCCATAAATCCAGATAGATTATTGATTGTATTTGTGAGATTGAGTGATTATATACATTGTGTTTGTAATCGATTCATCAATCAAAGAGTTATAAAGTGGACGTAGGCTCATTAATGTCGAACCACTATAAATCTTGTGTGTTGATTGTTTCTCATCTGTTTCTAGATTATAATTCTCAACAATTTCTATTCAATTGGGTGTTAGAACCACTTTTTGGTCTAACAGATGATCTAATGTTTATTTTCCATTTTCATAATTTTGTGAAATAAGAAATATTATAGTCATGGGTTTTGGACCATTATAAGTGTAAATTTTGTTGCTATTCAACTAGTACAAAGATAAAAATGATTTGAAAAGAACCTTGAAATCTAATTTTTAGCTTTAGTTTTCTTACAGCTGATTCTATTTACACTAGGAGTTTACTGTTCACACTTCATTGTTTCTTTGATAAAAACATATTTTATTTTCATACTTATCGCAAATGAAAGTGTTATTCCTTCCAGCAAAAACGAGTCTAAACGAGAATACTAACTAAACCCATTTTCGTGGACGACACGATGTTTTTTTAAAGATGTTGTGATTCACGCTTCCATCTAACATAAAATTAACTAAAAACGGAAAAAGGACATAGTGGTAAAGTGCTGTAATGTGAAAGATGAATAAGGAGTTTAGGAGTTTAAAAGCGTTTTCAGACTGGACACCAACATATATTCGCCTGGCCAAAATACCAGGTTTGCCGATGGATAGAAATCTATTTGTTGGCGTCCGACGCGTCGAACGTTAATGGGTAGATTTTTTTTTCTCCTATAAATTTCTCTCGCCCGTCTTCCGCCACCACAATCCTGAAAATTATACTCTGATTTATTTCTCCTCGATTTTTGGATCTTGAAAACTCGATTTTTTAAAAGTAAATTTCTCTATAATTATGTTTTTTTTGGCAAAGCCAACGGGGAGAAATGGCCCCTACCATATACTCAAATCATAAGAAGGTCTTACAACATGAATAATGCATAATAATACATATCATACTTATAAAAGAAAGAACGAAGGGGGTCATATCCATTTGTGCTTGACAATAGTATCAAACCCATATGGAGACATTTGAATTTGTTTGCTTATACTGCTACAAGCCACATGATAAATTCCAGTTCTAGTTTTCTGCAATCGGCCAAAAACTCTTGCATTCCGTTCACTCCAAGCTTCATTGAGTACCACTTTGAGCATAATGAGGAGCTCATAGGGAGGTGTTGCTTTGTAGATGCTCATCCATTCTTCTTTATTATTCACATGAGGTGCAACATATCCTCTACGTTTCTTTATTTTACTCCAGATGTAGTTCGAAAAAGGACACTTGAAAAATAGATGATGGTTGTCTTCTTCCCCGTAGCTACACAGTTTGCAATTAACAGAAACATTTATACCCCTGTTTGCTATATTTTTTTAGAGTATGCAACGCATTAGCATACACCTTCCACATCATGTAGTTCAACCTTTCACTATTATGCAGATTCCATATCCTCTCATACCATGCACATTTTCCCATCATCTTCTCACTAGTGATTGCTTTATATACTACTGCAGTGGAGTATCTACTCTCATCATCAGTCCAAATAAGTTCATCAACAGTTGGATGTACATATGTAATACCATTGTATTTTCTCCATACATCATTTATTTGGTTATTGGACGTATAAGGGAGACTTGTCTTCCCAATACAGACATAAGAGCAAGCTTTAGCACGAAGAGGAATTCCAGTCTGCCGCATATCATCATAACTCAAAGCATTCTGCAAAATCATTCCTTTCTGAATCCAAGGTGAACTCCAGAACTCCACAGTACTACCAACTGATATTTTAATTTTCGAATGGGCTATGACCTTATTACGTATCTTAATCATCATTTTCCATACCCAGACTCTGTTGCGGTTTAGATTTCACAATCCATATCTGATCAGATTTCAGATTGTATCTCACACACCACAAGACCCAAGGGGTGGGCTTTTTCATGGCTAAATCATCAAATTATCTCATTACAGCAGCTACATTCCAGTGTTTTATATATTTTATACCTAGACCACCCTTGTTCTTCGGTTTCTCTAATTTATTATATGCAAAAGGGTCCACTTTTTTTGAATGTACGTTTCCAAACCATAGAAATTTTCTCATAGTAGATTTTATCATGTCAATGAGTTTTAGAGGCAGCAAGAATGTTCTACTCCAGTAAACAGTCATTGAGAAGATAAAAACATTCAAAACAACTAATCTACCAGCTTGAGAAATAAATCTGTTCTCCCATCTAGAGAAAACAGACGTAATCCTTTCATATAGAGGCATACATTGCGCTGTGGTGATTCTTTTAGTAGAAAGTAGGATACCAAGGTAAGACATATAAGTTTTCGTCAAGGACATTCCAGTTATGAAAAGACTAGCTTGAGATTAATGAGGAGAGAGACCAGCAAGTAAGAATTTAGATTTGCTGAGATTTATGCCAAGGCCAGAGAAGGAATGGAAGGATTTCAGAGTATTCGTTATGGTTCTGAGGGAATGTGTGGTAGGTTTAGTGAAAATGAGGAGATCATCTGCAAAAGGCCAAAGAGGTATTTTGTGGATTTTGCATTTTGGATGTAGGTGGAAATTCTTTAGATGGACTTGTTTATTAAAGGATATGGTAAGTTCCTCTATAATAATGATGAATAAGTAGGCAGAGATGGGGTCACCTTGCCTCAAGCCATTGCAACATTTGAAATATCTTACTGTATGAGTATTAAAGACAAGAGTGTAACTGACTGAGGAAATTCACAGATATATCCATTTGACAAACTGAGCAGGAAACTGCATCTTCTCCATTATGCTAATCAAAGAAGTCCAGTTAACTAAGTCAAAATCCTTTTTGATATCAATCTTAAGCATAGCTTTTGGGGACATGTAATTTCTGGAGTATCCATTCAATAATTCATGAGATAATAATACATTATCCAAGATACTTCTGTTTGGCAAAAATGCAGCTTGATTAGATGATATGGTACTTGGTAGAACTTCTTTTAATCTTCTGGCAAGGATTCTAGATATGGCTTTATATATCACATTGCAGCAAGCTATCGACCTGAATTGAGTTACATCTGTTGGATTGATAGATTTTGGCACTAAAGCAAGGTTTGTGGAATTGATAGAGCTTAGGATTTTGGTGTGAGAGAAAAAATTATGGACTGCCTTTAACACTTCTGTTTTGATAATTTGCTAACTGTGTATGAAGAAAGTGGCGGTGAAACCATCAGGACCAGGAGATGCATATTTCCTCATTGAGAATATGGATTCTTTTATCTCTTCATTAGTTACTGGCTTAATCAAGATATCATATAAATCATTGGATAAGATGGAAGCATTATATTATCAATAAAGGATAGGTCTGCATGTTGAGGTTGAGTGCCGAGCAGTGATTGATGATAATCCAAGAAAGCCTTATCAACAGATGTAGGATTTGTACGACTTAAACCAGATGTATCCTTTATTTGGTGAATAAAATCCTTTGCTTTCTTTATCTTCAGAGAGGCATGGAAAAGCTTAAAGTTTCTATCACCACGGGCAATCCAGTTCTGTTTATTCTTTTGCATCGCCATGTTAGCTTCAGTTAACAGAGCATCTTTAAGCTATTTTGCTATCTGTTTTTCCTGATTGTAGATCATAGGGTCTATATTTTGTTGAAAAGTGAGTGCATGTACCTACTTTAGTTGTTCAGTGAGCGTTGTTGAGAACTTGTTTCCTTTCCCATATATTTGTTGAGCCTATGTTTTTAATGCATCTTTTGTATTCTTCAACTTTTTCTGCAAATTTAGCATAGGATTCCCATATGTATGCTTGCTCCGTGCATCACTAACTACCTGCAAGAAAGAATCATTTATTGTCTAGTCATCAAAAACTTGAAATTGACATTTTTATAAAAAATTACTGAACCAAACATGAGGATCAAAGGGCTGATTAAAGAGGAGAGGCATGGTTATGTTGAGCTTAATGGTAGGCCAGGTTGATAGGGTTTTCAGGTTCATTAGGCCATGGTCAATTCTAGTCAATGCCCTCGGCCATCTAGGCTTTTATTCGACCATGTGTAAATGGAAGGTATCTGAATTAAAGAAGCATTATACATAGCATTGTTCAATGGCAACATATCAGCTATAGTCAGTGGAATACCACCTTGTTTGTGATAGGACTAAAAGATGCAGTTGTAGTCACCAATTACAATCCATGGATGTG
This sequence comes from Allium sativum, assembly GCA_030737875.1. Taxonomy (NCBI): domain Eukaryota; kingdom Viridiplantae; phylum Streptophyta; class Magnoliopsida; order Asparagales; family Amaryllidaceae; genus Allium; species Allium sativum. The sequence goes on along the minus strand of CM060916.1, from coordinate 606,892,842 downwards.
AATCTTGAGAGAATTGTGGTAAGTAGTCGAGCCTATCGTGCCTTATTTCTTGAGTATTACTGGCATAAACAAAGGTGACATACAAATTGGTCATGGTGGGAATGTGATGAACTTTTGTGTGGATGAACTGATAGTCAATGAGGATAGGGGTGAGGATGTATATACTTGGGTCATAAACTACTAGAAGCCTACCATATGGGGTTTGTCGTGGTTGGTTACAAAAACCAAGATGGGTTAATGTAGGATGATGCTTTTGAGGAGAGAGATGGGTTTGGTTTAGTTTCAGACATAAAGAGGAGGGATAATTTATGTTCATGAATGAGGGACTTTATTTGATCAAGTTTGGATGATTTGTGAGCCCCTTTAATATTCCATGCTCCAATGGTGTGCAACATGAATATACTAGTGGGGTTTTTGAAATGCTTCTAGTTCTTCTAGGAGAAGAAGAGGGTGATGTGTATGAAAAGGATTGGTGAGAAGTATCAGTATCACATTCAGTGTCAAAGGGAAAGAGAATGCAAGGTTTTGGTACAATCTTGCTTCTTTTCTTTTTCCCATTTTCCTTTTTATTTTTTGGGATCAAATCTGGATCAATGAGTACTGCACTTTTTCTTTCTTTGGCTTTTAGTGAGGACGGCTTGAGTTTGCAAAGGGGTTTGGGCTTTGAGGTGGAAGGAACGAAGAGTTTATCAGCAGGTCTGGTTTTACAAAATTTTGGTGGAGGTCTATCTTTGTTGCTGGTTGTGGTCGTAGAGTTTATGGTTGGATCAGGGATGATATGGTTGAGTTTAACATGATTAGGCTTTGAGGAGTTATTGGTTTGGAGAGAGGAAAAGGTAGGTGGGTTAGAAATCAATGCATCATTTGGTAGCTCATTTACTTTGTTTTCCCCATGCATGACATTTATGTTGCATGCAAATGTGTCTGCAGTTTGAACCTTTTGCAATTTCTCTACCATTTGGCTTGTATCATTTTTCTTTTTCTTGCTTTGCTTTTTCTCTTGTTTCTTTTTCTTGTCCTCTGGTTTACGCTGATAATTTGTGACATCCTCTTCATTCTGAATTGCTTCTTCTTTATTCTTTTCATATATGCCTTCATTTTCTCCATCTTCATTTGCACTCAAGATTCAGTTTCATCCTCCTTATCTCCTATTACGCTCCCTTTTGTTCTTTCACTTTGTAAGTCATGAGTGTTAAGAGCATCGAACTTGTTGTGCAAGCTAGTTTTGTCCATGTGTTGTCTATCATTTGGTCTATTAAAAATATTTGTGTTATTTGTGGTTGCTACATTCTCAATCTTCTTCTTATACTTCTGTTTTCTCACCGGCAACTTGAACAAATTGTTTCTTCTTCTATTAGCATTTACTCTTATCCACGTATTTGTTGGCAATGCATCAAAAAATTTGTCATCAATTTTTACAACGTTCTTCCTTCCAGTTTCTTACCTTTTTCAACTTCCTTGTCCACCTTGACCTCTTTTTTTTTTTAGCTTACATATTGCACTCTTGTGACCAAAAACTTTGCATAAGGTACATATATCCGATTGCCATAAATACTCAACGTATATCACTTGTGTTGTACCATCCGGATTCAAGACTTGAATTTCATTCACTAATTCAGCATCTAGGGTTATCTCACCTAATACCTTGCATCATGAATTCTCATCATCGATTTAGTTGCACCAGCTAGGCATATTAATTACCCAATCTATTTGCTAACCAATTTATTCCATTGTTAGACGAAAGATAAATCGGGATATTTGTTAAACTCACCCACACAGGTACAACCTTGATTGATTCGCAAACATTACTCACATTTGTATCCCATTATTTTGTTATAAAATTTTTGTTTTTCATAATAACTGGATCTCCTCTTATCACCTTTTCCTTGTCCAAATCATCCGCAAAATCAAAAAGTAACAGAGAACCATCTGATTTTACATTGAAATTACCTCTAAGCTTCCATTTGGCTTTGAGAGCTTCTATCACCATTGTGTATGTGAGTGGTTTGTCTAGAAAAAATCCAACAACATAATTTTTCCAGACTTTTGTTCCTACATCAATAATAAATTTTAAGGGAAACATTTTGGTTCCTTTATATTCGATTTCCAACTGAACAAGTTTGTACTGACCTGCATTACGTGGAAGGTGGTAGAAAAGCATCGGTTTAGTCCATGCTTGTTCACTTGGAAGGTTTCTAGGGTTTGACAGAAGGCCGGAGGATGGAGATGAAGAAGGAAGAGAGTTAGGATTTGGGTTGGGAGAGCTATTAGGAGCAGATGGAGTTGGATTAGGGTCAGGAGGTCGTATAGGCAGCTGAAGGACAAGGTTAATGTCAGAGGAGGTAGTTGATGAGGAGAGAGAAGGACGTGGGTTTGGATGTGATTGGGCGGGAAGAGGGTTTGGCTTAGCTGCCATTAAAATGAAAAGAGGATTTTTTTTTTCGATTTGAGTCGCATGAATTATGTTTATTTTTTAGATCTGTATAATATATATATTTTACAATTTTTTAGACAGTATTAAATTTTGGCTTTTTCGTAGTATGACTCACTCAAAAGGTTCTGCTTTTGTTGCTTCTTCGTCCGCGTCTATCATGAACTGAACGGATGAACGCATGGCAGTGTTCATTGATATCTACGTCAATAACTTAGTCCTTAGAGAAGCAACTGGCTATTTTTAGTTGTCGTAGCCGCGAAATATAACCACATTTCAATTATAGCTGGACACATAGGTAGACAAAGAATAACTGAGACAGCTGAAGCATTTTTTGAGAAAGCGGAGCAGCTTATTACAAATTCTAGGAGGTGAGTGTGACGTCGAGCATGATTATCTAAACAAACTTGATGAATGGAGTCTGGTGGGACGGTGCTGCATGGAGGTACCATAGGTTTAGATGAAATGCACCTCTTAAATTCAGGAAGATAAACGAGATGTTTGGTGGATGCATAGAAAGAGACACTTGCTGGTATCAGATGCCTATAAATCCACTGTCCAGGCCTAGAATCAGCCTCAGCCTTTCACTACTGCTGACGCTTCTCTGTATGGTGGTTGGATGACTAGTGACACCTCATGCGTCAAGCCTAGACGCCCCTCCTCCGATAGGGCTATGACGACATGCCACAATATTTGATTCTGATAGACCATTTCATCGAGACGATGACACAATGTTATTCTATTCTGCCTACTATTACCGAGGATCATAGATAATGACTTATGGAAATATTTTGCAATAACCCAATAGTCCTGAATATGGTGCAAGTGTTTTTTGATCTCAATCTGATTGAATATCTTAGTTATATGTTGAGAAGGTTCCTCGATACTTAGTAGTAGTATATATGTAGTTTGTTTTGTTCGTTGCAGATTATTTGTTTAGCTTATTTTGCAATCCATTTGATTTGCTGATATTTGTGTAAAAAATACATGTTGTGAATGAATGGAATTGCGAGTTTATTATGCAGTGCTTTATTTGTAATTATTAAATGCATTTTACATTCTTAAACAAATTATTAATTAGCACACATCAATTAAATTAAAATACCCTGTTTAAGGTATCTCATTTAAAGATCCCATTTAAAATTGTAAACACATACCTCATTTAATTTTCAAATTCATTTAAATACGCCATTGAATGATCCGTTGTTGCTATAGCATTGGTTTCCCCTAGCAAAAACAACAACCAAAGTAGAAGGTTTAAAATAATAATCAAAACAACATGGTAAAAACCTAGATTAGCAAGAGCTATGATTTGAACCCATGCTTGTTTGCTCCACAAATAAAACCTTAGACACCTGAACAGCAACCACTACGTTATAACATTGCCCAAATATATTATATATCAATATTTCTAAAAGCAGATAAGTCATTTTGTTGCTCCCCCTGCCACCTCTGGTGGTGGTGCCCTAGGTGATGACCTTGTTTGTCTACCCTTTGGGCTGTACCTGCACGCAAACGCGGTCTAAAACTTTAGAAACATTTTCTAGGTGTACAGGTGCAAATAGCTTGTGCATATTTTCTCATGTGTCATTGATGTATAAATACGAGACGGGGACCAGATCAACGACCTAGAAAATCGGGGGTCAATGGCGTTCAGTGAAATGGAATATCTAGATACATGTAATAATTTTATTAATGTGTACACGGATTATTTCAGGGAAATGAAAAGGAATAAACGTACTTTCACATAGCTACTTTCAACGTCATAATAAGGGTGCGTTCACAGTCTTTCAGCATGCCACAATCAGTTTTGGGGGCGTCCGACGCCAGAACGTGGCCCACCACGCTCTCAGCCATGCTTTGCCAAAGCTGGAAATTATAGCTTTGGCGTCGGACGCGTCCGACGCAAGGTAATTAATAAGTCAGTTCTCACTTAGAATTAAGAGTAAACATAGCTTAGTTGGTAAGTGCACATGGCTTGTTGGAGAGAGACCAGAGATCAAGTCCCACCTTCAACCAAATTTTTAGTTATTTGTTGTACACTGCATTCTTAATGCCTAATCAAACCGACTGTTAGGGAGGTTTGCCTACTGTAAGAGCCAAAAACAAATTGTCTGAACCAATAAATTTAGGCATAATTTATGCTCAACAATAATATTTTCTCCGTCGTTTCCTTGTTTCTCGATTCTTTCTTCTTAGGAAAATTCCTTCCTCTTTAATATTCTGCCGTAAAATCTCTATTTTCCGTGACCATCGTTTTCTTTCTATTCTGATTCTTCCTCTTTAATTGAATCAATGCCGATTTTTCCTCTTTTATTCGGATCAATCGCGATTTTCTCAACAACATAACCTGTGACCGACCTCCCCTCATCAGAATCCAAAGCTACAACCTGCCTTTCGATGATGGAGGATAAAACGAGTTGTTCCACTAACTGTTCGGAATAGAAGGTACGGTTTTGAATTACTATGCTTCCGAATGCCTAATCAAACCGACCGTTAGGGAGGTTTGCCTACTGTAAGAGCCAAAAACAAATTGTCTGAGCCAATAAATTTAGGCATAATTTACGCTCAACAATAATATTTTCTCCGTCGTTTCCTTGTTTCTTGATTCTTTCATAATTTACCTTCAACCAAATTTTTAGTTATTTGTTGTACACTGCATTCTTAATGCCTAATCAAACCGACCGTTAGGGAGGTTTGCCTACTGTAAGAGCCAAAAACAAATTGTCTAAGCCAATAAATTTAGGCATAATTTACGCTCAACAATAATATTTCCTCTGTCGTTTCCTTGTTTCTCGATTCTTTCTTCTTAGGAAAATTCCTTCCTCTTTAATATTCAGCCGTAAAATCTCTATTTTCCGTGACCATCGTTTTCTTTCTATTCCGATTCTTCCTCTTTAATCGAATCAATGCCGATTTTTCCTCTTTTATTCGGATCAATCACGATTTTCTCAACAACATAACTTGTGACCGACCTCCCCTCATCAGAATCCGAAGCTACAACCTGCCTTTTGATGATGGAGGATAAAACGAGTTGTTCCACTGACTGTTCGGAATAGAAGGTACGGTTTTGAATTACTATGCTTTTGAATTGTTCATTTGTATTTTACATAAATAATATTTATATTTTTACTAATCTATTTTAATGGATTCATTCACAAATTCTGTATTTTGACTCCAAAATATCCCATTTTGAACAAAAATTGAGAAACTGAGATCCGATTTTGAACCCAAGTTCTGTCGCTTGGATTTCACCTGTTTCTATTTTTGGATTTTCAATCGTCTAGGTATGTTTCTATTTTTGGATTTTTGAACCCAAGTTTATCAAATTAAATGGCCGACTGAAGGTTGATCGAGAAAGGTTTTGGTTCGAATTTATGGTGAAGGTGTTGATGTGTTTTTTAATAGAGAACACGAGATTGAAACATTTGAATGCATGTTTAGGCGTGGGAAAGGACCTAGATTGCCTGGGAGATTCCCAAATGGACGTACAGAGGAGTTCAAAATGCTAGGGTGTGTGAAATATTTGTTTCTTCATAATTTATCATAACTACAGTAACACAGCTGCACATACCAACATGAAGTGAATAGAAAAGTTCATTATATTTTGATTGGTTTTCACACGAAGATATGACAAAATCTGTCATTTAGCATATGGATGATATATCTGAAGTGGATGAGAGTAAGATCCAAGTTATAGCCCAATGGAAAATGTGAGAAGTCGCATATGGTCTTGATCTATAGGTGAAATTTTGTTGTGTTAAATAGAAGTTAATAAAAAGTTATAGCGATGTGATATCAAAATATCTAAAAACACGCTTATAAAGTATAATTTGTGAACTATTTAAATTTATATTAATTCTTATATACTGCAGACTGTGATGAGTTTTACTTTCTTTATATTTTGTTTTGTTTACCTTACTATCCCAAATTAAATTAGTTGTTATCTTATAACATTTCATGGGTTATTAAATTAACATAAAGCATCTGAACTATTAGTATATCTTCTTTGAATATTTAGTACCAATATCTTGAAGGAAAAACTTAGCATTAATGTTCATAATGTTCATGATATTCATAATTCATCACTATCGCTTTTCCTCACCATGTCGATGGCGGCTCCCAATCTGTGTTGACCATCCAAGTTGTCCAAAGGTTCTTAGGTGTAGGGTTTCTCCCCATCATTTTCCCCTTTATTGCTTTTAATTTCTTTTTCTAGTAGCTTTTTTTACTTAAAACATTGATGCCAATCACTTAAGTTTTATATCATTTTATTAGTCTAATGCTTGAAAAAGATGCTGATGGCAATACATTTTCTACAATTGGCGTCCGTATGTCTCTTTATTTTATCTTTTTTCCTTAGATCTTTAGATGATACATGCTACCATAAACTAAAATACTAGTTTAGAATGAACGTTTAGCCATTTTTTTATGGCATAGAAAATTATGACTCAAATATAATAAAATAATATCCTTTTGAAATCAAAATTGAGGAACTTCATATATGCAGGATAGAAAAACATCAACTGATTAAAGTTTAATTGTTAAAATTGTATTGCTTTTTTTTGTGCACTTTTTTATATTAATAAAATCTGTCATAATAATGGTTAGTTATTGATAAAATTTTTTTTTTTTTAAGTTTTCCAGATCTGAAAAGGATAGTAAAAATTGAAATTAATCCACCAGGTTTGATCATATGGATGGTTCTTTTGCTTTTGTGTTAAAAAACTTTGAAAGTTTCAAAGAAATGTAAGTTTGTATTTTTTGTGTGTGTGCATATTTAGTTATTTTCTTTAAAGAACACCCCTGTGATATTCATGTGGTTGGTTTATGAAATAATGCAGAATCACTTCAAAACCGATATCTTTTTGCTCCCAAAATATCCTTAAATTTGTATAACAATATGTGAATATTTCAAGTGCTTTTGTTTGCTTTCTGAATACTTGTGCTTGTCTTTTTATATATTTTTGTGTGTATGCGAGAGAAATTTTTTAGCAAAATTTGATGTCTAACTATTTTTGGATGAAGGGAAATGGTAAAGGTTGTACTAACAATACAAGAGTATTATTTCTTAATGTATTTTAGATCACGGTCTCAATTTCTGCATGTATAGGAAAGATGGATGTCCAAACCTTATATCTAAGCAGTCTAATTAATCGAACCCTAAGTGTGGTCAAACATGTGTGATTTTGTCAAATTTGTTTTTTATTGGATCAAGAGACTTTTTCCTCATGTAAATGCAATTTTTTTTTCTACCTTGTAGTCCATGTTGGATATGCAATGATTATGCAAAATATGTTTTGTTTTGGAGTTTTAAGGATTATTTAATTTGGATTTGTGCTAAAAACGATGGTATGCATTGTCATCACGAACTTCAACCAAGTAATATAGCGGGTTGGTATGTTCGATGAAATCATGGGTAGAATTTAATTTGACAAGGTTATCATGGAGAGAACTAGTGAAGCACCCTTTTCGTAGAAATTTTGAACTCGGAATATGTAAGAGTTAGAAACATTGCTTCCGCCTTTTATGACATGTTTGATTATTCTCTAATTTTTTCGCACTGGTCTTATTATTGGCCTCTGATTGTTTCATTGATTTTTAAGATTTTATGTTGCATTAGCTTATTTTTGTTATATACATCCTTTCAGGCTATTGCAAATGTAAACACTATCATTGGACCGGCACTAGTTGGCAAGGTGCATGAAACTTTAGATATATGGATCTTACATACAATTCATTTTATGTAATATATATATATATATATGGAGATTAGCATTATGTTTTTTGGTAATAATTTTGTTTACAGGACCCAAGAGAGAAAACTCAAATTGATAACTACATGGTTCAAGAGCTTGATGGAACCAAAAATGAATGGGGTTGGTGCAAACAAAAGGTAGCATTAATTTTTGCATTGATTTTTCTGTTGGTTATAGAATGTGTTTTCTTGTTTCATGTGTTTCTTCTTTTTCCATTTCGTTGTATGTAAATATATTGCTGATATATTAAATTACTTATGATCCAAGTCCCGTCTCTTTTTTAGCTTAGTGCAAATGCTATTCTTGTTGATATGTTAAATTTCGATGTAGCATGTTTGAAGCTGGGTTTTTCTTATTATTTTCTTATGGCTCTTTCCAGCTCTCATGTTTTGTAGCTGTGTTTTGTTGATCTTATATATCATTTTATGTTATTAATATTGGATGTAGATGTTAATAAATAAATGATCAATGAAGCAAGCAAAAATAGAATCACACACAAGATTTAACGTGGAAAAACCCTTTTCGAAAAAAAACCATGGGAGAAAGGCAAACTTTATTAATTAATTGATGGAGTTTTACAAGCTGCTTTCATACAAACCATAGCAATTCAAATTTATATTCTACTTTCATGTAACCAAATAAGGAGAGAAAGAGAAAATTAAGGATCTCCTTTATCCTCTAAATGAGGTTACTGAAAATATCTCAATCATGAGAGTAAATTAAGGATCTCCTTTATCCTTTAAATGAGGTTGCTGAAAATATCTCAATCATGAGAGTAAATTAAGGATCTATATAAGATCCTTTAGGTGACATCAGCTGGACCAATTCTAATGAGAATTTCGGATCACAAATTAACAATCTCCACCTTGAGACGAATTCTCATCTTGAAGTAAAAATGAACTACAAAAAACGAACTCCTTCAACAAATAAATATTTGTCATGCTCCAATAGTCCCTAAAGACTATACTGTAACACCAACCAAGCTTGAGCAAAGCTCAAACTTAGTAATTGGAACTGGCTATGTCATCATGTCAGCGGGATTGTCATGAGTACTTATCTTGCAAACTTTAACACCACCTTTAGCAATAACATTTCGAATGTAGTGATACCTAACATCTATATGTTTAGTTCTCTCATGAAACATTTGATCCTTTGTAAGGCATATAGCACTCTGGCTATCAGAAAATATAGTAATGCAAGATATATCTCCACAAAGCTCAAAATATAAACCTCTCAGCCAAGTAGCTTCTTTACATGCTTCAGAAATAGCCATATACTCGGCCTCAGTAGTAGATAATGCTACGGTAGTTTGCAAGGTTGCTTTCCAACTCACAGCACAACCACCAATGGTGAAAACATAACCTGTTAATGATCTCCTTTTATCCAAATCACCAGCAAAGTCAGAATCCACATAACCAACAAGTTCATCTTTAGATTTACCAAATTGCAAACAAGCATTTGCAGTGCCATGAAGATATCTGAAAATCCATTGAACTGCTTTCCAATGCTCCCTTCCAGGATTGGCCATGAATCTACTGACAACACTTAAAGCATGTGATAAATCAGGACGTGAACAAACCATGACATACATAAGTGAACCAACTGCACTAGAATAGGGAACTCTAGACATGTACTCAATATCCTCATCTGTAACACCCAATGTCTATTAATGTCACTCACAAAGGGAATGCATCAATGTCCATGGAGCGTTATTGTTGTATAGAACAGATAAATTACAAGAATAAATAAATAAAACAACACAGCGGAAGATAAAACTTATTTCATAGCATCATAACTCAAAACAAGCTTGCATAAGTAGTTTCCAAAACCATTACAACATGATCAATAGTCTTTTCCAAAAACTTCAAAGTACATAAAGAAGCAAATACTTAAATAACATAAATGCATAAATCCCCATTGAGCATAAGCAAAGCCATAAAGATGAGAGAGTCCAAAGCGATACATCTACTCGTTTCAAGTAACTGAAAGAAATCGACACTAAGCTGTAGTATTCCCTCCTTGCAAACCTGGGGGGGAGGAAAGAAAAGAGGTGGAAACAAACGGGTCAGACATAAAGTCTGGCGAGTCCAGTAATTTTAACAAATAATAGGTAAGGTAAATGATCAAGACATAAATAGGCATCATGATATGGCTGTAATTTAAATAAGGTAGATAAAAAGGATGGACAAGATGATTTCGTTCCTAAGTACTAAGACAATCCTACACCTTGGCTAAGCGAACAACCCTCCAAGCACTAACCCCGAAGACCGAAGTCAACATCAGACTAGCACCCAAAGGACTATCCAACTCAACCAACATGTATTTCGTTGCACTGCACTTTTGCTAAGTTACACCACATTGCTTAATTACATCGCACATCTACTAGTCTCTTTTTACTAGAGGTTGATCCCTTCCCACTAACTGTACTCACGTGACAAACTTGGTAGTTACTTGTACCTAGCTGCTATCGTAGGTGCCGGATTGCTCCTACCACCGCTAAGGTACCCTTAATCTACCCATCCGATCGACTCCCTAAACCCTGTAGGCACATGTGCTGGCCCCACACTGGGATGTATCACTCCCCAAAGTGGAAACCCCAATACCAACATGAAATGCACGGCCATACCTACACGATGCAACAACGTCTTACCTACCAGCCCGGACCCATGCACGCACATGAACCCGTTGGACTTGCGTTGCCACCGCTATTCACGTTTTGACCTCTTATATTCAAGCCCAGTAAGCGTGCCCCAACCCCGGCCTAGTACCGGGCCCAATTAGATACCCAAACGGGTTACTGGTAGAAACGGGTCCCCATCCGACACAAGCCTCCCACCTATGCTTGGTCCCCATTGGGTTTTTCTCCCACTTAACCATTTTAATTTAAATGTCCATGTCTTACGCATGCTACGGCTAAGTCCATACTTACATGTCATAATTTACATGTCCTATCTTATTCCGGTTAAGTCCATATTTACATGTCATAATTTACATGTCACCCCACTTAACCCTCTAACCATACCCATGTCTTATTATGGTAAGTATTCTTTAATTCATTCCTTATGACGAATGGTTCATGACCTCTCACATTAGACCAAACACTTTGTGGCCGCTGGATTTGCCGGGAGGTTCCGGGCAGTCTTACGCCACAAACCGGGTCTAACCTCGTGTCATTAACCGTTATGCCTACAATTCATTCCTTTGACCTCTCACATTAGATGTCCAATTGTGACAGCTGGATTTGCCGGGCGGTTCCGGGCAGTCTTACGTCATAATTGCGCCTAACCTCGTGTCAAAGGTTCATTAACATCGTATTTCACCCATACCCAATTTTCATGTCATATATATCCAATTAAACATATAATCATGTCTATAATATTGCCTATTCCAAATTGTCACTAATTACACATTAATTAGCCTCAATTACAAATTTACAATTTTAGGCAATTTCATCAATTCCATGTAATTCATACCCAAATATGCCAATTTCACATATTATCCAATTATCCAAAATATCTAATAATATCCAATTTTCCAAATTTCCCATATTCCCAATATTCCACATCGTTCCCACGTATTCGCATTCGCGCGTATTTTTAATATAGGCTCGAAGGTAGCCTAGATCCACAAATAAAAGGAATAGGGGTAAGAAGAGAGAATCAATTCATAGAAAATTGGAATAAAACATCATCATGAAATAAAGAGGCATATAGACTGGCATAGAGGCATAATAAAAGATTCAACATGAATAAACTGATAAAAGGTATGAACTTTACATAGAAACATAGGCATATGATGACATGAATCAAAAAGGTGAAGACTTGGTGAGATTTTCATTACAAACATATATATGAATCCTTTTTACAACTTTTTCATGTTACTTTAATCCCATTAGATTTGTGAAAATAACTGTACTCACCTTTCGTGGCTTAAGAAAAGGATTAATGAATTGAAATTTGTGCAGAAACGTTGAATTGACGTTGATTAATCTTCTTTAATTGTTGTTGAAGCTCTAAACTTTGATTTGAATTGTGTATGAACACTTGAGATTTAATTTAGAGGCAGCGGCTAGGGTTTAAGAGAGAGCTTGACAGCATATTGGTGTCATAGATAATATTTTATGAATTAGGGTTAGGTCTTAAGGTATATATATATATATGTCTAGGATCGATTAGAGCTCTTAGATTAACCCAGAAATCATCAGGACCACTCAGATGCAACATCAGCCCTCAGCGCGAATTGGGCTACGGGTTGACAGCCAAACACCCTGGATCGACCCCTAGTCGACCCAGCGGGGCTTGGGTCGACTCCAAAAATGGTGCGGTTCGGCTATTCCCCCTCCCGATTTGTTGTTTTGAACTTTTTTGAATATTTATTTATTTAATTTATATATATATATATATATATATTTCTCTCATATGCATTCAAACTTCAAGGCTTAATAACATCTTCATAAGGTATCCGTTTCGTGCAAACCAAATGTCTATCTTGACCCAAAATTTTGAGGCGAACATAATAGCGCAACCCATTTCACTTAATTCTTCTTCTAAAAATTAAGTATACTTTAATTTGTGATTTTTAATGTTATAAAATTACGGGGTGTAACATTCTCCTCTCGTTAAAGGATTTCGTCCCCGAAATCTCCAAGTTAAGAAGAATGTATCCTACTATCCAATCATCCATCTACTCAACCATCATCCACAAGCATCCATTGTCCTTAAAAAGATTTCTAATGCTTTTCATGTACATATGCATAGTGTGTGTATATGTCCGTATACTAATGCAAAATTAGGTGGTCCACTGATTCAGTCGACCTCCTTAACGCAAATAATGATAGTGCCATGTATCCATCATGCATGCAAAGAACCCTATACATATCATTACTACATGTGTGCACAACCATTCATTTAAATGCAAGATCCATATGATACACACATTCAATGTACATTCATTTTACTAAATACATCCATTTATATGCAATATGCAATATGAAAGTGACTGAGCCGATCTAGTGCCTAAAGTGTGTGTATATGCATCCACGAGCAACCGCTAGCAAACACTTGCATCCACATGCATCCACCATACATAACATGTCTCAAACACATGTTTCAACCATAGGACTACCCTATCTAAAGGTCAAAGATACTAGCGAGAGGACATGCTAAAGATAGAACAAGTACAAGCTAAGCGATAAAGGAGAAATTAAAAGACATACCCTCGAAAAGAAAAAGGTACAATGAACGCATCTTCTCTTCCATCTCCCAAGTAGCGTCGCTCTCATCATCTCCCCATTGCACTTTGACTAGCTTGACCTCTCGATTCCTCAACTTCTTAATCTCCGACCCAAGAATGCATGTAGGAGCTCGTCGAATCATCGCATCACGCTTTATCTCCACATCTCTAAGCAAGCTCGGCTCTACCACTTCTGCGGTCTCATGCAAGCACTTCCTCAAATGTGATACATGGAATACCTCGTGTACACCACTAAGTCTCTCGGGCAACTCCACTCTATATGCCATCTATCCAATCCTCTCCTTAATAGGAAACGACCCTACGAACCTTGGTGCTAACTTCCCAACGGACCCAAAGCGAACAACATTCCGTAATGGAGACACCTTGATAAAGACCATGTCCCCAATATCAAACTCAAGAACTGTCATCCTCTTGTCCGCGTACGATTTCTACCTATCTTGTGCCGTCTTCATCCTCCTTCGAATCAAATCAATCTTTTCCGAAGTCTCTCTAATCATATCGGGCCCAAGCAAGATCTTATCCGTAGATTCCCACCAACATGTAGGTGAACGACACGGCCTTCCATAAAGAGCCTCGAAAGGTGCCATGCCAATGCTAGACTGAAAACTATTATTATACGCGAACTCCACCAAAGGAAGATGCTCCTCCCATGTACCTCCGAAGTCTAAAACACATAGCCTCAAAAGGTCCTCTAGAATATGATTCACCCTCTCGGTCTGGTCGTCCGTCTGAGGATGATATGCGGTGCTCAAACATAACTGAGTCCCTACCACCTCTTGCAAGCTCTTCCAAAACTTGCTAGTAAAAATAGGATCGTGATCGCTCACTATGCTAGAAGGAACACCGTGCAAACGAACTATCTCTCGAATGTATACGGAGGCTAACCATGGAGCAGTCCTCTTACTCTTCACGGGAATGAAACGGACGCTCTTAGTAAGTCTGTCTACCACGGCCCAAATCCCCGTATTACCCTTCCTCGATCTTGGTAACCCATCAACAAAGTCCATCGAGACACTCTCCCACTTCCATTGTGGGACCTCCAATGGGTGAAGCAACCCACCGGGCTTCTTTTGCTCTGCTTTTACTTGTTGGCACACCATTCATCTAGCGACAAACTCGGCCACATCCCTCTTCATACCGGCCCAAAAGTAAACTCGTCTCATGTCCATGTACATCTTGTCCCCGCTGGGATGAATGGTCATCTTCGAACGATGTGCATCATCAAGAATGGTCTTCCTCAAGTTCTCGTCTCGTGGTACACAAAGTCTACCATCCCTACTTAACCAACCCTTATCATCTAGGGTATACCTACTGAGATGGCTCGATGACTCCCCCCTTATGAGCTTCTCTACTAACTCAACCAACTGTGGGTCATCTCGCTGTGACTCACCAATCCGTCCCAAAAGCGTAGGTCTGACCTCTAAGGATGCTAGCAAACTGGATACAAAGTCAATGGAAGGTTTAAAGTCAAACGTAGAGATGAACTCTAAGCTTCGCCGCTCAACAAACAACGGACTCAAGGACAACCTTTTCCTACTTAAGGCGTCTGCCACCACGTTACCCTTGCCAGGGGTATATGCTATCTCGAAATCGTAGGACGCTAAGAATTCCATCCACCTTTGCTGCCTTAAGTTCAAGTCCTTCTGAGAGAACAAGTATTTTAGCGATTTGTGGTCTGTGAACAATTAGAATTTCTAGCCAAGAAGATAATGGCGCCAAGACTTAAGCGCGAAAACAATAGCGGCCAACTCTAGGTCATGTGTAGGGTAATTCCTCTCATGCACTCTCAACTGCCTTCCTCCATAGGCTATTACCCTCCCCTCTTGCATTAAGACTGCGCCTAGTCCTGTCCCACAAGCATCAGTATAAACGGTAAATGGCTTACTCCTATCTGGCAACACTAAGACTGGGGCTGTGGTCAAAGCTCTCTTTAAATGTTGGAACGCATCATCACAATTAACGTCCCACGTGAAAACTAGGTTCTTCTTCGTCAAGCGTGTCAATGGGGCTGATATCTTTGCGAAGTCCTTGATAAACTTCCTATAGTAGCCTGCCAACCCCAAGAAACTCCTCACCTTGGTAGCATTTTTAGGGACCTTCCAGTCTTGGATGGCTACCACCTTCGCGGGATCCACAGCTATCCCTTCTTTGGAAACTACGTGCCCTAAGAATCGCACTTCCTTCCTCCAAAAGTGACATTTAGAAAATTTAGCTTTAAGGTTATGCGCTCGAAGGGTCTCCAACACTTCCCTAAGATGTAGGGCATGCTCTTCCTTGCTCTTAGAAAAGATCAGGATGTCATCCACAAAGACCACCATGAATTTATTAAGGTACTCCCTAAACACCCTACTCATCAAGTCAACAAAGTATGCGGGGGCATTTGTCAAACCGAAGGGAATCACAAGCCACTCATAGAAACCGTCCAGAGTCCTAAAGGCAGTCTTGTCTATGTTATCCTTAGCCACTCTCAATTGATGGAAACCAGTGGCTAAGTCCAACTGCGAAAACACTGAGGTGCCAACTAACTGATCGAACATATCGTCAATCCTCGGCAGTGGGTGCCTATTCTTCTTAGTAAGCTTATTTAGTTCTCTATAGTCCACACAAAGTCTAAGGGACCCATCCGCCTTCGTGGCAAATACTACTGGAGCACCCCACTTCGATATACTACGTCTTATGAACCCCTTCTCAAGCAACTCCCCTACTTGCTTATTGAGTTCTCGCCTTTCACGAGGAGCCATGTGGCGTACTGGCAGAGATACGGGTTTTGCATTGTCTACACGATAAAAACGAAAGTCTATCTCACGTTTTGGGGGTAGACCCCTCACCTCATCAAAGACATCAACATATTCACAGACTATACGAACAGAATGTAAACCATCATTGGAAGCGTCAAGTGACTCAAGGTAACTAAGCATCACCGATCCTCTAGGGTCACAAGAAATATCAAGGGTCTTTCCACTACGAGTCAACAATTTTACTACCCTTCGTTTACAATCTAGGATGGCACCATGTCTGGCTAGCCAATCCATCCCTAGAATCAACCCATAGCCCATGAAACCAAGCACAAAAGCATTACATTCAAAACCAATGCCTAAGATAGACAATCTCAAATCCCTACAAACCATGGATAAATGAGCCGACCCACCAATAGGATTTGAGACTACAATGGGATCCACAACGAGACTAGTATTTAAGTGCAGTGTTTCAACTAATGATGTAGAGATAAACGAATGTGATGCGCCATAATCGAATAAAGTACGGACAGGATGATCAAACAAGAAAATCTAACTTTCAACAGAAATTTTTCTACCTCCTTCCTGTCCCGGAGCCATGAGAGCGTGAACCTACCCTCCCGAAGTAGAACCTGCCCTCTGCCCTTGCTTCTTAGGACAATCCTTGACAGCATGACCTGGATCACCACAATGATAACAAGCGAACTTCTTCTTCTTCCTACAGTCTTTCTTCAAATGGTCGGGTATCCCACAGTTGCGACACTTCCTCTTTTCTTTACCACCTTTCTTTTGTTGTTGGGCTTTCTTTGTGTAACACCCCACGTCCGCTAAGGTCACTCATACCAGGGGAATGCCTTAGTTTCGGTGAAGTATTTTAAGTGAATATAGAACAGTAAAATTACAGCAAGACAGATATAAGTAATACTTGAAAATTTAAATCATCATTTCATTGCAACGGAAAGTAATACATGTTTGGTTACATCACAAAACCATAAACCAGAGTCAAGTACATAATATCCATCTTGATAAAATAGAAGTACATAATCCCACTACATAACTAATAGCCATAAAAGGAAAGATAAGCTCGGCTTCACTCCAGAGGTCCAAGCTCCATAGGATAGATACAGCAATCAGATCAAAGCCCACTAGCACCAGGCCCACTCTAATAACCTGGGGTTGGGGAAAAAAGATAAAAACAACGGGGTCAGACATAAGTCTGAGTGAGTCCTATAACCCTAACAATACAATCATTAAAATAACCAGAGAAGACATAAGTTGATATACGGTAACGACTGGGGATGAATGGCTACACTAAGCAGCTTGGTAAACTTAGGATAAACTAAGATCACCGTAAAGACGCATTTACCCACCCAAGGATAATTACTAAATTACACCGCCCCAGACTTACTCAAAGATAATTCCTACACTACACCACACCAGTTCTACCTACCCAAGATTAGTTCCTACTTAAAGGTTGATCCCACTAAATGTACTTAGTAATTCTTAGCCAGTAGTTTCTTTTACCCCTACATAGGTGCCGTCTGCCCCTATCATTACTAGGTGTACCCACTACTCCCCAGCGATCGGCTCCCTAACGTAGATATCCGTGCTGGCCCCACAGTGGGATGTATCATTTCCCAAAGTGGCAACCTGATAATATCAACGGTGCACGGCTTTATACCTACACGATGCAACAACGACTTACTCACCAGCCCGGGTCCACACACGCATATGAAACCCGTTGGTCCTGCGTTGCCACCGCTAACCCGTTTTGGCCTCTTATAGTCAAGCCCAATATGCGTGTCCCGTCACTCGACTTGGGTCGAGCCCACAAAGATACGTTTGGGATATTGGTTGAGATGGGCCCCCACAAGCTACCACTTAAGCTTGTTAATTTATCTAGTGTATCCCACTTAACCCCTTTAACCATGTCCACTTACATGTTATAAATACTTTAGTTAAGTCATTAATCATATTTTAATTACCTTTCAAGGCACCCACTAGATTTCCACATGACACCCAAGTCCTTTACTTAATTCCCACATGCCACCGAGGCACTTACTTAACCCCTTAATCATGTTTAATTACATGTTCCACTTTGGTTAAGTATTCTAATCGTGTTTTCTATTGCCACCCAAGGCAACCCACTAGTTTTCTCATGCCACCCAAGGCACACCCACTTAACCCTCAAGCCCCACTACATGCTTATATGGTTAAGTGTTTCTTAATTAATTAAGACCGTGATCCTCATAAAGACCTCTCACATTAGACTATCTTTTATGACCGCTGGTTAAGCCGGTTGGGTCCGGGCAGCCTTATGTCATAACCGAATCTAACCTCGTGTCTTTACATTAATCACGTATTTAGTTTGTGCCTAAGACCTCTCACATTGGGCTAACATTTGTAGCAACTGGTTAAGCCGGTTGGGTCCGGGCAGTTTTACGCTACAACTGAGTCCAACCTCGTGTCTTAGTCGATTAATTACACCTAATCACCTCCATAATTTATATTAATTATCCCTAATTAATATCAAGTTTTTCATAACATGGGTAGACCTAACTCAATAGGTAAATTCCCATGGGGTAGACCTAACTCAATAGGTAAATTCCCACTTATGTTAATTTGTTTTTATGGTATGCTTAATCATACCCAATCATACTTTTATTAACATCTTTATTAACCCCATCGTTCCCCACGCAAATCGTTTTCATTTCACGACATAATAAAAGGGAAGATCCATCACAACATCATGGGTTTAACCAAATCTTAGCATATAACTTTGTCATGGGTTAAGAGAATGTCAACTTGCATACATGAGCATATATTAACCCAACTATATTTAACCCAAACTTGCATATTATCGCACATGACTTGCATAACATATTGCATATGAATTTGCATATTATCATACACATATCTTGCATAACATGTTGAACTTGCATATTAGCATTCACATAACTTGCATAAGCACACATAACTTGCATAACATGTTGAACTTGCATATAAGCATTCTCACAACTTGCATAACATGTTAAACATGCATCTAAGCATACACATAACTTGCATAAGCATTCTCATTCTTGCATATTAACAAACATGTAACTTGCATAGCATATCTTGCATATTAACATACATGTAACTTGCATATTAACAAACATGTAACTTGCATAGCATATCTTGCATATTAACATACATGTAACTTGCATATGAACTTGTTAAACATGCATAAACCCACTTGTTAAATATGCATAAAACAACTTATTAAACATGCATATTATCACATACTTAGCATGCATAGAATCACATACTAAACTTGCATAATATCATATACTTAGCATGCATAGAATCACATACTCATCATGCATAAAACCACATACTTAACTTGCATAAAATCAATTACTTATTATGCATAAACCCAAATATCCAACTTGCATAAACTTACATATTCAACATGTATGCACTCACCTATTTAACTTGCATAAACTTTCATATTCAATATGCATAAACTCACATATTCAACTTGCATAAACTTTCATATTCAATATGCATAAACTCACATATTCAACTTAGGATTAATATTATACATAGATTAGCATATCATTACAAATGATTCAAACTCACAAATCCGCATTCAAGACCATAAGTCTCATTACACCTAATCTACTTATCTTAACAATTGATCATCAAAGTGATAGAAACTCACCAAAACACAATTAGCAAGCTAATGAAGAAGATTAAGATACTTAAAATGGATTAGAGATTGATTAGAGCTTGCTTTCCTCTTCATTGATTTGTGGAGGCCATGACCAAGTTTCATTTTGCCATAGTTTAGTTACTAGGTTTAATTATGAATGAATTAGGGTAGGGTTAGGGTGTTATTTATAGGATTAGGTTGCATTTTAGACCCTTAGATTAACCCTAGATTAATTTAGGACCATCAGATCCATCAGATCCAAGAAGCTTCCAGAACTAGCCCACCAAGCCAGCCCAAGAACCCAAACTGGTGCACCCAGTTTCTCTGGGCGTCGCACCCTGTCGACAGGCAAGTCGACAGGCATGTCGACACCCCTGTCGACAGGCCTGTCGACATGGGTTGGGCGGGAATCTTCCCGCCTGGCCCCGCCTGTCCAATTTAAAATCTGAATTTTAAATTCTTAATTCTGTTTTTAGTTTTGAATTTTCTGCTAACTTCATCGGGCCATAGCTGGGCCATACGGACTCCGATTTTCGAAAACTCGGACTCTATTTCGCGTATTTTTCCGAGACGAACGCAACGACGCAGCCCGTTTCCCCTAATTCTCACATCTGAGATTATATATTCTGTAATTAGTGAATTTTAGCATTAACCGAAATTCGGGGTGTTACACTTTGGATCCTCCTTATCTTGCGACCCTTCTCTTCTTCATGCATGTATGCCATATCAACAAGCTTTTCATACGTAGCCCCCATTGGAATGTGGGACATAGCCAAACTGTGAAGCGGTTCATTTAGGCCCTTTGCAAATCTCAAGGCCTTCTTGTGAGGCGTATTCACCAACTCTAGTCCAAATCTCGCCAACTTATTAAATTCGGTCACATACTCCTTCACGGTCAAGTTTTTCTGCTTCAATGTCAAGAACCTCTCCATGTACATACTCTCCTCAGCTTGAGAAAGGAATTTCAACTCAAACCTTCCCCTAAAATCTGCCCACGTCTCTACAGCATGCTCTCCATTAGTAACCTCCCACCAAAACGAAGCTTCGTCCTTCATCAACCAAGCAACCAATTGGACCTTCTTACAATCGTCCAAATCGAAAATGCCAAACAGATCCTCCACTTCTTTCAACCAATTTCTAGCTTCAACGAACGTTTCAGACCCACTAAAAGGTTTTCCACCCATCGAACGAAAGTCTTTACATATCTTGGAGAAAGCATCTCCACGTGGAGGAATGACTGGAGCTGGGGGAGGAGGAGGAGGAACGTCGGCCGGACCCGCGGCAGCGGCCCTAGCCTCGAGATATTGACGAAACCAACCGGGTACATGAACACCCTGTAACGACCTGGGATTTTCAACTCCGAAAATCAACACAAAACTACCATGTTGACTATTCAGACATCGAAAATACCTGATCATTAATAGAAAGAAGTTAGAGGGTGAGAATAGATAAGATAGAAAATTAGAATAGAAGAAGAAGATTACCACAGAACAGAATCAGAGTCATACGAATCTCACAGCGGAACGAATAAAATATAATATATAACCTACTTTGAAATAAACAGTATATATATATACAATAACATTACCAGAGTACAACATTAACACATAGCAGAAATAACCATAGCTATATAATCCTGAACCCTCCTGCTTCAAGCTCCTCCAAGTATATCTGTAAAGTCCTGAACTACTTGACTGCCCGTACAAATTTGGGCACCCAAGAGTTTAGGGAAAACAAAGCAAAAATAAACTCTGGGTCAGTCATGGGACTGGTGTGAGTAAACTCAAATCATTTGGTTTAACTTTTCAAAATCCTTTTCAAAAGAAAAGATAATCGTAAGACCAATCCGCACATAAACACGGATGGTTTTTACCTTACGATAACCCAAAACAATTTTGGAAAAATCAATACTTCTCTGATATTATAATAGTGTCTAATCACAAGTAATTAAAATCTAGCAGAACGCTTGCATCTCACGTTCCACATATATAGTATACAAACAAAACCGCAGGCTCTTATTGGATATTGGATTCCAAATATGACAAGGTATGGGACCACCTGCCGATAGTGTATCTCTAGAGGCAAATACACTGGGTTCAACAAGAACATCTTGCGACCCGGCCCACACATGGCCGACCACTCATTTCACTTGAGTGTATCGAATATATATCACCAACGGTTGGGAGCTACCCACCGTCTTCCCGAAAGGGACAACATCGAACATAGATAAAGAATGAAGTGGATTTTCTCTAGATAGGTGATATACACCCTAATGGGTGCGACCCACATAGCCATGCTGCCTGCCCGATTTCTGTCATTTCCCGGTTGATGAGGCTTGAGGTCATTACGTATCTTTTGAAACACTTGACCACCATTCACTTTGAATGCCACATCGTCATACCCGCCAAATCACAAATTGATTTCCTCAAAAATACCACGGGTACAAAGCTAAGAGAAATGAATTCCTCTGCCACCAAACGTATGTACGTTTGAAGAGATCAACTTACGCGATCCGTTAGATATACTTTGTCAGACATTCGTCCATTCACGTTGTCCTGGGATTGGACAAACCGAAGGCACTATTCTGTAATAGGATAGCCCTTGCATAACTCCATCTTCAATATTTGATCGCAACGCTAACGTCCATACATAGTGGTTTTTCAGACAATATACCTGATCCCGATCTCTCCGTATTGACGACGGAAAAATGGTCAAAACTTCGATAGTCGGTGATTTTAACTATCAAAGAAAAACAGGTGTGCAAACAACGATATCATTTCCAGATGGAAATTCTATCGATCAATCATCAATCCACATTTTATCTCTTTCTATAAAATTATCTTTAATTTATCCATTTCCCCATTTCTATATATTTGTAAATTCTTATTTTCTAAATTTTGAAAATATACTTTATAGATCATTAGGGAAAAATTACCGTATTTACTTCCTTTTCTTATTTCCTGTATTAGAAAACATTTCTGATCCTTATTTGGAAAACATGTCCAAATCTCCTTTACTGGATTTAAACATATGTTTAAATAAAAACATCGTTATGCCAACTTAACCCATTACGGTCATTAACTCAATTTACTTAACCAACTTTCACTATCGAACCTTATCCACTTCTTATTTAAAACTGAAGTCAATCAAGTTGGGGTATAATTACCTCTCAAACCTTAACTGAACGACATTTCTAACTTCGAAATAGACAAAGTTCAAACTTTAACTCTTTAATAAACTTCCTTGCGAAACTCTCGGATTCTGTTTATGAATCCACTTCCTTTACAAAATCATTTGATTATAACTATAATGTTATAACTCCATGCTTTCGAAATATATTAACTTAAATTTAGCTTTTATATCTTAATTTGGATAAATGATAAATAACTAATTTATTAACAAATAGGAAAAACTAAATTTTGAAACGGAAAGTAAACATTACTTCCCTTAATTCGATATAGTCGAATTCCAATGTATAATTCACTCTCGGATAATCACTATCCGATAACTTTCTTTTTCGAATAAACTATATTTGATTCCTCTTGTTCGAATAACTAATATTCGATAACCCTTTTCTTCGAATAACTATATTCGACTACTCTTCTCGAGTAAAATATACTCGATAACTCTACTTCGAATAAGTGCTATTCGATAACTCTACTTCGAATAAGCGATATCCGATTACTTCCTTTTTACGAACTCTATTCAATCTACTAATACTCGACTACCTCGCACTTGATTAGTTCCATTCGAATAACTCTAATTCGATTTAACTCCAATTGATTTACCATAACTGGTTAACTTTAGCTGATTAACTCTAACTGGTTAACTCTAACTGATTTACTCTGATCGATTAACTCTAACTCGACTGACTCGACTTATTTAACTCAATTTGACTAACTCGGCTTAATTAACTCAATTTGACTAACTCGGCTTAATTAACTTCTATCGATTTACTACTATTTGATTTAACACCATTCGCTTGACTCTAGGTCGCAGCGATCACAATGGTTACGCCTGATTCCCTCAGGAAACATCCGACCGCCGTAGGCTATCTGCAGCCCTGCGAATTACGCTAGCAGTCGTATGAAATGGCAACTCTTTCTAAATAACTATATTTGACTAACTCTATCTCTAATAACTATATTTGATCAACTTTAATTGAATAACAGATATTCAATTTAATTCTAATTCGATTAACTAAATTCAATTAATTCTATCTGGTCAACTCTTTATTCGAATAACTAATATTCGATCCCTCTAATGATTAACTCTACTCGATTACAAATATTTCCTTTCCTATTGGTCTATATTTATTTCATATAACTATTTTCTTTTATTTATTTTCTAAAAATATAAAAAATAAAAATAAAATATCTCCTTTTATAATTTTATTTATTTTCTAAATAAATACTTCTGTTTAATCTATTTGTGAATATTTCACAAATATTTCCACTTTAAATCCTTTTCTTTTACTTTCCTTTTTCAAAAGTATCCCATTTATTTCCTACAGTTCTGCTTCCCTAAAATCCATTTTTGATTCGATCAAAAGTCTTATTTCAATATACCCTTCAGATTTTCTTTTATATAAAATCCTTTGATTTCATATATGTAAATATTTTATTTCAAATTATAGTTTGAAATTTTCCTTTTCACATTCATGCATTTTTCTTTGGTATTTTAAAATACCAAATAACGATGATCAACACACACAATCAACAACAGGTTATAAATCACATCGTACATCACAATATGTGAAAAACAGAAAAAAATAAATGTTGAGGAACCCAGTTGGGTCCCTCCGACCTGTTTCCCTGCATCCACAGATGTCAGTCAACATAGATAACATGAAGGTAAAATATTCTGATAAACAGAATCAATATTTCGATACGATTTATATATATCGTTATCGATATTTTCAATCAACTGACTAGCAGTTCAACCAAACAGCCAACACACAGCAAACAACCATTATTTATAAATTCTAAAAATATTTTATAAAAATGTAAATTGAGCAGAGTTAGTGAGATTTACTCACCTTGGTCGGTTTATCGTTAAATAACGATAATTGGTCATTGATTTGATTCAGGCGTTTAATTTCACCATAAATCCAAACGAACCCCAATTCACTCTCGGTCAGTTTCATGGTGTAGCCACCGTCCATACGATCCCAATGGATTTTGTTTCGTAGAATTCTGATAATGCATGACAAAGTTATTGATTTAATAAGTTTGTGTATATTATATAATTTAATACCACTAACTAGTTGATTTAAATAATACTTTTCTTAATTACCCTCAAGTGTTCATCAGCCGTTAATCACGTTGCTCATCCTTTCTTTCCGACAACTTCCTGTAGCGCACCATTTATCCACGTTTGGACCATACTCCCCCATCCCCATTTACGTTCAACACATCACCGTAAACATTTACTTAAAGCTCTAAACCATTAATTACCCTAATCCCCGTGGTATTAACGGTTACTAACTCCTGCTCCTATTTCTCTTCTCCGTGAAACTGAAACCATCCCATTCAATGGTCCTTTAACGTAACATTTGCTCCTCCTTTCGTGACCCCATTTCCCCATTATTCAACAAACTAAAACCATAATCCTTCCTCACTTCCACCACTCGTCAATCCCATCACCATCCCTCCAATCTCGGTCTCCAGGAGAAAATCGCGTCGTCAGCTCAACCCATCGAGTACAGGAAATGGAGCGACACTTTTATACCCCAAAATCCCTCAAACTACCACAACCGAACCCAAACTCCATCACGAATTCAGTTATCCCATCAATTTCCTCCCATAACCACCGCAGATGACCTGAATCCGAACCCTAGGTACTTCCGTTAAAAGCCAACACCCCCAAAATGATCGTCGAACCCGGAAATAGCCCCATAGGATTGAAGAGGAAGCCGATGTGAACTCAAATGTATATATATCAGGATTTATAGGAATTTGTTTTGATTCTTTTGATTTTTCAAAGACACGATTTTGGTATTGTGGAAAATGGTGGCGGCTGTGACCCCTTTTGACCATCACAGAAAAATCTTTAGGGTTAGGAGAAGTTGGTGGTATTATATAGGTAGGTTTTCATATTTTTTTATTCGATTTTTATATTAATTTTAAGCTATCGCTGTTTGTATTCACTGTTTAAAAATCCTTGTGATCACACATAATACCCAAAAATCACGAAACTGGACATGCAGCTTCAGTTTGACATTACGGTCCCAACGAAACTGGTTTCGTCGAATTCCGACTCCGTAGGCTCACACAGCGTATTTTTAACCGTCAAAATACTAATTGTTTTTCACTCTAAAAATCCGTACGGCCACATACTGACTTCAAAAATCACGAAAACTGAAATCTAGCAATAATTTAATATTGCGGATCCAACAAAATTAGTTTCATCGAATTCTGAGGTAGTTTGAAAAACTGGCTATTTTTAAAGCTCTAAATAGCCCTTTTAAATATATAAATATATTTAAAAACATTTAAATTTAATATTTAAAAGTAAATATTATCGTATATATTCACAGTGGAATACCATACAGCTACATTGGGGTTTATAACTCGATATTTCAAATCCAGTGTTACATCGATATCCGATTTATATTTAAAAATACATTCTAAAATATAAATAAATCGATATAAATTATAAAGGAATTCCATAGCGACTTTTCTAAAATTTGATTTGGACATATATCAAAATCTACACGACGAAATCCCAATTTTTCTCTTCCACTAGAAAAATATACTTCACTAGCTCCTAACGTTTCTTGTTTCACAGAAATCCGATTTAAAACGAATCCTGTACATTCAGTTGAAGTTCAAATCGCCAAATAACGAACTACCGCGCCATTTCGAGCTCAATTTTAATTATATTATAATTATACATTCAAACTGCCGTCGATTGAATATATTTGTTCGTATAATTCAACTCGAAACTGAACTATATATTTTAAATAATCCCATTCACATTATTTTGTGAATTCTACTATTTCTGACTATTTCATAAATTAAATATATTATTATATTATTTATTTTAATTAAATATTCAATATTATTCAATTTAACGACCATTTAATTTCCTAAATCGCTATTTAAATAATTAAATAAATTAATTATATCACTGAAAAATGCTGGTCGTTACACACCCTCTGGTATCTCAGATGCTCCAGACATGCTGAAAAGAAAAAGAAAGATTTCAAAACAAGGGAAGCGAAATAGAGATGTATGGCTTGCGGGGATTATGCTTTTTAAAGTAAACTTTCCTTAAAAATAGCTTCTTTAAAACAAGTTTTTGAAAATACTTTCTAGGAAAATAATACTTTTGAAAACACTTTTCAAAACTTTTTATCTGTTCTTGTAACCATAGCTCTGATACCACGTGTAACACCCCATGTCTATTAATGTCACTCACAAAGGGAATGCATCAATGTCCATGGACCGTTATTGTTGTATAGAACAGATAAATTACAAGAATAAATAAATAAAACAACACAGCGGAAGATAAAACTTATTTCATAGCATCATAACTCAAA
Organism: Allium sativum; assembly: GCA_030737875.1. NCBI lineage: Eukaryota > Viridiplantae > Streptophyta > Magnoliopsida > Asparagales > Amaryllidaceae > Allium > Allium sativum. The sequence goes on along the minus strand of CM060916.1, from coordinate 606,865,427 downwards.
ACAAGCTTACATAAGTAGTTTCCAAAACCATTACAACAGGATCAATAGTCTTTTCCAAAAACTTCAAAGTACATAAAGAAGCAAATACTTAAATAACATAAATGCATAAATCCCCACTGAGCATAAGCAAAGCCATAAAGATGAGAGAGTCCAAAGCGATACATCTACTCTTTTCAAACAACTGAAAGAAATAGGCACTAAGCTGTAGTATTCCCTCCTTGCAAACCTGGGGGGGAAGGAAAGAAAAGAGGTCGAAACAAACGGGTCAGACATAAAGTCTGGCAAGTCCAGTAATTTTAACAAATAATAGGTAAGGTAAATGATCAAGACATAAATAGGCATCATGATATGGCTGTAACTTAAATAAGGTAGATAAAAAGGATGGACAAGATGATTTCGTTCCTAAGTACTAAGACAATCCTACACCTTGGCTAAGCGAACAACCCTCCAAGTACTAACCCCGAAGACCGAAGTCAACATCAGACTAGCACCCAAAGGACTATCCAACTCAACCAACATGTATTTCGTTGCACCGCACCTTTTCTAAGTTACACCACATTACTTAATTACACCGCACATCTACTAGTCTCTTTTTACTAGAGGTTGATCCCTTCCCACTAACTGTACCCACATGACAAACTTGGTAGTTACTTGTACCTAGCTGCTATCGTAGGTGCCGGCTTGCTCCTACCACCGCTAAGGTACCCTTAATCTACCCATTCGATCGGCTCCCTAAACCCCGTATGCACCCGTGCTGGCCCCACAGTGGGGTGTATCACTCCCCAAAGTGGCAACCCCGATACCAACATGAAATGCACGGCCATACCTACACGATGCAACAACGTCTTACCTACCAGCCCGGACCCATGCATGCACATGAACCCGTTGGACATGCGTTGCCACCGCTATTTATGTTTTGACCTCTTATATTCAAGCTCAGTAAGCGTGCCTCAACCCCGGCCTAGTACCGGACCCAATTAGATACTCAAACGGGTTACTGGTTGAAATGGGTCCCCATCCGACACAAGCCTCCCACCTATGCTTGGTCCCCACTGGGTTTTTTTCCCACTTAACCATTTTAATTTAAATGTCCATGTCTTACACATGCTAAGGTTAAGTCCATACTTACATGTCATAATTTACATGTCCTATCTTATTCCGGTTAAGTCCATGTTTACATGTCCTATCTTATTCCGGTTAAGTCCATGTTTACATGTCATAATTTACATGTCACCCCCACTTAACCCTCTACCCATACCCATGTCTTTTTATAGTTAGTTAATTCATTCCTTATGACGAACGGTGCATGACCTCTCACATTAGACCGAACACTTTGTGGCCGCTGGATTTGCCGGGCGGTTCCGGGCAGTCTTACGCCACAAACCGGGTCTAACCTCGTATCATTAACCGTTACGCCTACAATTCATTCCTTTGACCTCTCACATTAGACGTCCAATTGTGACCGCTGGATTTGCCGGGCGGTTCCGGGCAGTCTTACGTCACAATTGCGCCTAACCTCGTGTCAAAGGTTCATTAACATCGTATTTCACCCATACCCAATTTTCGTGTCATATATATCCAATTAAACATATAATCATGTCTATAATATTGCCTATTCCAAATTATCACTAATTACACATTAATTAGCCTCAATTACAAATTTACAATTTTAGGCAATTTCGTCATTTCCATGTAATTCATACCAAAATATGCCAATTCCACATGTTATCCAATTATCCAAAATATCCATTTTCCCATATTCCCAATATTCCACATCGTTCCCATGTATTCGCATTCGCGCGTATTTTTAATATAGACTCGAAGGTATCCTAGATCCACAAATAAAAGGAATAGGGGTAAGAAGAGAGAATCAATTCATAGAAAATTGGAATAAAACATCATCATGAAATAAAGAGGCATATAGACTGGCATAGAGGCATAATAAAAGATTCAACATGAATAAACTGATAAAAGGTATGAACTTTACATAGAAACATAGGCATATGATGACATGAATCAAAAAGGTGAAGACTTGGTGAGATTTTCATTACAAACATATATATGAATCCTTTTTACAACTTTTTCATGTTACTTTAATCCCATTAGATTTGTGAAAATAACTGTACTCACCTTTCGTGGCTTAAGAAAAGGATTAATGAATTGAAATTGGTGCAGAAACGTTGAATTGACGTTGATTAATCTTCTTTAATTGTTGTTGAAGCTCTAAACTTTGATTTGAATTGTGTATGAACACTTGAGATTTAATTTAGAGGCGGCGACTAGGGTTTAAGAGAGAGCTTGACAGCATAATGGTGTCATAGATAATATTTTATGAATTAGGGTTAGGTCTTAAGGTGTATATATAGATGTCAAGGATCGATTAGAGCTCTTAGATTAACCCAGAAATCATCAGGACCACTCAGATGCAACATCAGCCCTCAGCGCGAATCGGGCTACGGGTTGACAGCCAAACACCCTAGATCGACCCCTAGTCGACCCAGCGGGGCTTGGGTTGACTCCAAAAATGGTGCGGTTCGGCTATTCCCCCTCCCGATTTGCTGTTTTGAACGTTTTTGAATATTTATTTATTTAATTTTTATATATATCTATATATATATATTTCTCTCATATGCATACAAACTTCAAGGTTTAATAACATCTTCATAAGGTATCCGTTTCGTGCAAACCAATTGTCTATCTTGACCCAAAATTTTGAGATGAACATAATAGCGCAACCCATTTCACTTAATTCTTCTTCTAAAAATTAACTATACTTTAATTTGTGATTTTTAATGTTATAAAATTACAAGGTGTTACATCATCTGATTGTGGACACATGGCCGATGACAATTTGAAATGTGCAGCAAGAGGAGTACTTAGCATATTGAAACGGCGAAGCACTTTTCTAACATACACACTTTGACTTAGGTATAATTTTCCAGAAGTTCTATCTCTTGTTATCTCCATGCCAAGAATCTTCTTAGCATCCCCCAAATCTTTCATTTCAAACTCTCTACTCAACTGTCTTTTCAAAATTTCAATTTCTGCCTTGTCTTTTGAAGTAGTCAACATATCATCGACATAAAGTAGCAAATAAATGGCTGAATGTGTAGTAATTTTCAAATAGACACAACTATCATAATTGGACCTTTTAAAACCTTGAGATAGCATAAAAGTGTCAAATCTTTTATACCACAGCCTAGGTGACTGTTTCAATCCGTAAAGAGATTTCTTTAATTTACATACGAGATTTTCTTTTCCAGGCATGATAAAACCCTCAGGTTGATGCATATAAATATCCTTTTCTAATTCTCCATGTAAAAATGCAGTTTTTACATCTAATTGTTGAAGCTTATAATCATGCATAGCAACAATACTGAGTAAAATGCGAATTGAGCTTTGTTTCACAACAGGGTAAAAAACTTCATTATAGTCAATACCTGAAATCTGACTGTAACCTTTTGCAACTAATCTTGCTTTGTACCTTTTCTCATCGTTTGGAGAAACACCTTCTTTTCTCTTGAAAACCCATTTGCAATGAATAGGTTTCTTCTCTTTAGGCAAGTTGATTAAGTCCCACGTGTCATTTCTTTCAAGTGACTTCATCTCATCATGCATAACAGCCATCCACTTATCAGAATCACTAGAGATAACAGCCTCAGAATATGAAGAAGGCTCAGCAATACCTTCTATTTCTTCTGCTACAGCACACGCATAAGCAACCACATTTGCTTCCTCAATAAACCTTCTTACTGGTTTTGGGTTCCTTCTAGGTCTGCTTGTTGCAATAGATTGCTGCGGTGGTTGCATAACTACCGGAGGATCCTCAATAATGGGTGCTTCATCCTGTCTCTCAATTTCTGCGTTTGATGTAGCATCTGAATCAATAATATGCTCCACCTGGACATTTGATTTCTGCTTACTCTCAACAAGATCGTTAGTAGATGGAATATCATGTAACATAGCAGATTCATTAAACATAACATTTCTGCTAATTACAACCTTACTTGTTTCAGGATTCCATAATTTATAGCCTTTAACACCAGACTTATAACCAAGAAAAATGCATTTAACAGCTCTTGGCTCTAGCTTTCCATTATCAACATGAGCATAAGCAATGCATCCAAAAACTTTCAATTCAGAATAATTTGCTGGAGAACCAGACCATACCTCAATCGGAGTTTTCTTACCAATAGCAATAGAGGGAGAGCGGTTAATGAGATAACAGGCTGTGGAAGCAGCTTCAGCCCAAAAACGCCTATCCAATCCTGCGTTTGACAACATGCAGCGAGCCTTAGAAATGATAGTCCTGTTCATACGCTCGGCAACCCCGTTTTACTGAGGAGTGTGAGGTATGGTGTAGTTCCTAAGAATGCCTTCAGCCTTGCAAAATGAATTAAATTCATCTGAACAAAACTCCATCCCATTATCAGTTCGAAGCTTCTTTACCTTCCTTTCAGTTTGTCTTTCATCCATAGTCTTCCACTCTTTGAAAACTGAAAAAGCTTCAGATTTATATTTCAAAAAATAAGGCCAAACTCTTCTGGAATAATCATTAATAATTGTCATCATGTAACAAGCACCGCCCATGGATGCTTTCCTAGACGATCCCCATAAATCTGAATGCACATAATCTAGAATGCCTTCTGTTTTATGAACTGAAGTGTTGAACTTCACTCTCTTATGCTTGCCAAAAATGCAATGCTCACAGAACTTCAGCTTGCCTGCGTTGTACCCATCAAGAAGTCCTCTCTTGTTCAACTCTGACAGACCTAATTCACTCATATGTCCAAGACGCATATGCCAAAGATTAGCAGTATCACAATCAGAAATATTATTTGAGATAACAGGGGTAGCATTACCTGAAATAATAGTGCCTTGAAGATAATAAAGGCCATTTGTTTGCCTAAGATTTCCCTTCATTACAATAAGAGAACCATTTGTGACTTTCAGGATACCACCTCCACATGAATATTTGTACCCTTTGTCATCAAGAGCACTTAAAGAAATCAGATTTCTCTTCATGTTGGGAATGAACCGAACATCTGTTAAAGTTCTGATTGCGCCATCAAACATCTTGATCTGAATAGAACCAATTCCTGCTACTTTACATGTTGAATCATCACCCATCAAAACTGAGCCAGCATCATTTGTGGGTTTTAAGGTTGTAAACCAATCTCTATTAGGACACATATGGAAAGTGCAAGCAGTGTCAAGTATCCATTCATCCTTAATCTCAGCACATCCAGCAAACACGATAACAACAAACACCTCATTGTCAGAACTATCATTACGAGCACAATTGGCATTAACTTCATCTTCTTTGTTATCCTTTGGTTTGTATGTGCCATTTCTCTTTTCCTTGTTCTGCAGCTTATAACATTCATATATTTTATGTCCATCCCTCTTACAATATTTGCAAGACTTGTATTTGCCTTTAGATTTAGATAGACCTTTATAGGCATTGGAACTTTTACCTCGAGATCCATTATTTGAATTTTTCTCCTTTGTCCTGCCACGAACGGACAAGCTTTCGGCTTGAAGACACCAGTTGTTTCATTTTCTCCTTGGTGTGCAAGGCTTCATAAACGTCATTTAGAGTGAGATTATTATGACTATACAATATGGTATCTCTAAAATTTGAGTAATGTAACACCCCGTGAATTCTATAACGTTAAGCTCCACAAATTAAAGTGTAATTAATTCTAAATGAAAGAATTAAGGGAAATGGGTTATGCCATTGCGTTCGTCTCGAAATTCTGCTTGAGATAGAGTCCGAGTTTGCATGAATCGGACTCCGTACGAAGGAGTTATGACCTTCGGAAGTTTCAGAATAAAATTTAAAATTCAAACAGCTCGGTTTAAAATTCAAAATTCGAAAAAACAGGTTCAAACTGGGCTGGGTGGGAAAATTCCCGCCTAGGGACCAGGTCGACCATAGGGTCGACCATGGTGTCGACCTGGTCACCCCAGGTCGACCATAGTGTCGACCTGGGTGTCGACCTGCCAGTCGACCTACCTGGTCGACCTGGCTGGCTGGGTCTGGCTCTGGCTCGAATTTCTATGGCTCGGTGTGTCACTAGGGCTGACATGTCACCTTTTGATTGGCTCTTTGAACTTTGTATGGTCTGGATTCCTCCTGTCTTCATCTGACGGCTCAAAACAATTTAAAAATCTATAAATACACCCTAAGTCTCAACTAAAATTCACACAAAAAAATAAGATGGGAGTTGTCATGCTGTCAGGAAGGAATTGAGCATAGCCGTCAAGAGAGAGGAGCTTAGAGACGAATCAAATTAAGAAGAAGAATAAAGCTTAATCAAATTTATCAACGCAACGTTAGTCTACCCAAAGGAGCGCACCTCAATTTCAGAATTCAGAATCCAGAATTCAAGATTCTGCATTCATTGTAAGTATAGTGACCTTTCAGAATATGAATAAAACCATGGCGCGATTCGATGTAAATGAAAATAGAATTGTGTTATTGTAAATAGTGATATAAATTCTATGTATTGTAATGATTTTGTCATGGCTTGTGTATTGATGTTTGTGGCCTAAAATTGATTGATGCAAGCCTATTGAACAATTGTGTATGAAAATAATGGCACTTGCAAGTTGTGGCAAAAACTAGAATTTGATCCCTTTATGTTTATGACGATGGCATGGACTGTATACATTCTCTAAGTCTAAATTAAGGCTTAGGTAAACATGTTCTAGACTTGAGACCTTTTATGCCAACATGACTCAAAACCTATGAATACATTCTTATGTTTATTTGCAAGTATAATTGGATTTATGTTAACCGCCATTTGGGTTGCATAAACTATGCAAGTTTCATGTTGAAATAGGCTATATGATTAGTTGTTAAAAAAGTGGACATTTTGGTGAATATACAACATGTTAGTTTTGTGTTTGACATTATGCCAAGTTAAACATGTTTAACCCAAGTTTGTATAAGCCTAAACTATGCCATTTCATATGTCACCTACTTGGTTATACTTTGATTTGAATACAAGTTCACATGACCCATAATTTATGTTAGTTGAATCGCTAAATTGCAAGTTCATGCGCCACACACCTTTATGTATTGATAAATATTACATGTTCTTGATTTCCCCTTTTTCTCACATTTAAAAAGTTGGGCTGAATTGTGTTGAGCCCAACATTTGTTATAATGTTGCGAATGTACAAATGGGAGTAATGACGTTGGGTGTAAAACATGAAAAAATATATGTGTTGGCATGTTTGGCACATGCCAACGACAATGACATTTAAGCGGTATAAATTGTTATACCCAAGAATAAAGGACATGACATTTACATATAATTGAGAAGTGATAAAATATGTAAATTTAGAAAACACGATATGCTTAACCCGAGGTTGGATTGAGTTGTGACGTAAACCTGCCTGGACCCGCCCGGCTGTCCAGTAGTCACAACAATACCTATCCAATGTGGGTGGTTAAGCATGGAGCCCAATAAGGACCTGAGGTTAGACTGAGCTACGGTGTAAACGTGCCCGGAACCGATCGGCACATCCAGTAACCGTAGCAATATCTGTCTAATGTGAGTGGTCAGGTGCTCTAAGAGGCTAAGGACAGATGGTAGGGTTAAGTCAACTATAAACACTTAACCAAATTCAACATGTTAACAAGAATTGATGGGTGGGGTTAGGTAAATACAGACACTTAACCACTTAACATGTTTGACTAGAAAACCCTAGTAACGAGGGACCCGTTTAAGCAGTAACCCGAGTTAGGTATCATGGTACCCTAAAACTAGGCAGGATGGGGCACGATTACTGGGCTGATTGTAAGTGGTCAAAACGACGGCGGTGGGTGCACAGTGTAGGTTCTAACGGGGTGCAGGCGTGCACACACTCCAGAGCAGACAAACAGGGCACTGGGGCACCAGTAGTATAACCTATGGATTCTAAGGTTTGTGTCGGGGTCACCACCATGGGTCTTGATACACCCCATGGTGGGACCAGCATAGGTATCTACAGTTCTTGGGGGCCGTATGACACATATGTTTATGCGAGTAGGAGCCGATATTTAGAAACGGAATCACTTCACCCTCAGTATAGGGTGCATCTTTAGAAATGGGATCACTTCACCCTTAGCATGGGGTGCCGGTTAGAACAAAGCTCAAGTAGATGCAGAGATATAGTGTGGGTGCGATAGTACGTTCGATTCTAAACTACACTTCCTAAGCTTGTAATACTTTATTGTTTTCAGTTTATATCTATCATGCCCTTTTTCCTATTCACATACTGAGGAGTTACTAGATTTACTCAGGCTTTATGTCTGACCCTATTTTATTTTCGTCTTCTTTTCTTTCGTTCCCCCCAAGGTCCACAGGGAGGAAACAACCCAGCTTAGTCAGACTCTTTGCAAGCTTCAAGACCGTAGATGTATGATTTGGATCTCTTTTGCTCGGACTATGGCTTTGGATATCACTATGGGGATTTTTGTTACTTTATTTATGTTTTATGCTTCTTTAATAAGCAAGACAGTTATGAGGTTGTAATGTTGGAAGTATTTTGAAACAATTATGGAAATGCTTTGTTGGAACACGTATTGATGACATAAAAGTCTGTTTGGTTTCCGCTGTTTAAAATATGTGTATTTATATCTGTCTTGTGTTCACCTGTGACTTTTACTGATAAACCTCCACCAAAGTTAAGGCATTCCCTTTGTGAGTGACCTTAATGGAGGTGAGGTGTTTCACTTGGTATCAGAGCATAGGTTTACCAGATAAGATAAAAGTTTTTGAAATTGTTTTCAATGAAAGTTTAAAGAAGCATTTTTCAAAAAAAAATGTTATATTTTAAAAAGGGCATAATCCCCCAAAGCCATGTGCACTATCCCTCTCTATCCTTCGTTTTGAATCTTTCCTTTCTGTTTCAGCATGTCTGGAGACCTTAACCTTCCAGAAGGAGTGCGTGTACCCAGCTGGTTTAGGAGGTACTTAGAAGCAAGGGCCAATGGCGCGGGCCCAGCAGACATTCCTCCTCCAGTGGCCGCGGTTCCTCCTCCTCCTCCTCGTGGAAATGCCTTTGCAAAAACATGTAGAGACTTCAAGGCTATGGGTGGAAAAGACTTTCATGGGACAGAGTCCTTCGTAGGACAAGAAACTGGCTAAAGGAAACCGAGGATCTGTTTGTCATCTTCAGAGTTGATGACAGGCAAAAGATACAGCTAGCGGTGTGGTTACTTAAAGATGAAGCTTCCTATTGGTGGGAGATTACCAATGCTCAGAGGGCAGTGGAAACATGGGAAGATTTCAGGACAAAATTTGAGATGAAATTCCTCTCCCAAGCTGAAAGAAGCCTGCAAATGGAGAAGTTCCTAACTCTTAAACAGGGAAGCATGACGATCAGGGAGTACGTCAATCAGTTTAATCAGCTGGCCAAGTTTGGGCTGGACTTAGTAAACACCCAACACAAGAAGGCGCTTCGTTTCGTCAAAGGTTTGAATGAGCCTCTACACAGCCTTGCTATGACCCATGTATCCACGGGGGCGACTTATGAAAGCTTGGTGGACATGACATTGCTACACGAGGAAGACAACGGCAAGAAAGAGGCTAAGGTGGAAGAAAAGAAAGAGGGTTTACAAGCTAAGAAAACATACTTCAAGAAAGGAGGGAAGAACAATAAGCCCCATGAGAAGAGAAAGTGCAATTTCTGTGGCATTGTGGGACATATAGCAAAAGACTGCAGGAAGAAGAAGGCAAAAATGAATGGTGGTTGCTTCAGTTGTGGAGAGACTGGGCACTTGGCTAAGGACTGCCCAAAGAAGCGGGGGCAGGGGCAGAGGACTGGATTCACCTCTGGAGGTCAAGTTCATGCACTGGCGGCACCTCCGCAGGAACGAGGTAGTAATATTTCTGTAGAAAGTGTAGTCTATCTTTATGATCATCCAGTTCGCACACTTTTTGACTCTGGCGCATCGCACTCCTTTATTTCATCTGCCTTAGTAGAATCTCTGCATCTAGACACTAGTATGGTAGAGGATCCCTTAGTAGTTTCAAATCCAATTGGGGGCTCCGCTTACTTGTCAATGGTTTGTTTGGGTTTGAAAAATCTCTATTCTCAGCGTTGAGTTTAGTTGTAATGCCTTTGTTTTGGGCTTCTCGGGATATGGTTTGATCTTAGGCATGGACTGGTTATCCAGTAATGGTGTCATCCTCGATTGCGAGAAAAGAGTAGTTAGACTCCTGACTCGGCTTGGTAACACTCTAGAAATTTCTTGTAATCCCTTGAATGCTGTTATGCTTAGTTATCTAGAGTCGCTTGATGCTTCTGATGAGAATTTGCAGTCTGTTAGAGTAGTCCGGGAATATTCGGATGTCTTTGAGGAGGTGAAGGGCTTACCTCCGAGGCGAGAAATAGACTTTCGCATATATCTTGTGGATAATGCAAAGCCTGTAGCTTTACCTGTCAGACACATGGCTCCAAAGGAGAGAAAGGTGCTTAGTAAGCAGGTTAAAGAACTTCTCGAAAAGGGGTTCATTAGACGGAGCATTTCGGAATGGGGTGCTCCAGTGGTGTTCGCAACCAAAGCAGACGGTTCGCTTCGCCTTTGCGTCGACTATAGGGAGTTAAACAAGTTGACCAAGAAAAATAGGCACCCTCTTCCCCGAATCGACGATTTGTTTGATCAGCTTATAGGTGCGTCGGTCTTCTCCCAACTTGATCTGGCAACTGGGTTCCATCAGCTAAGAGTAGCTGAAGATAGCATTGATAAAACGGCGTTCAGAACCCCAGACGGTTTCTTCGAGTGGTTTGTCATGCCTTTCGGCTTGACAAACGCACCTGCTTATTTCGTAGACCTAATGAGTAGGGTATTCAAAGAATTCCTCAATAAATTCGTGGTGGTCATCGTAGATGATATCTTGATCTTCTCAAAGAATGAGGAAGAACATGCTCAGCATCTGAAAGAAATCATGGAAACACTTCGAGTTCATCAGCTAAAAGCCAAATTCTCCAAGTGCCACTTTTGGAGAGAATAGGTAAGATTTCTTGGGCATATAGTGTCCAAAGAAGGGTTGGCAGTGGACCCCGCGAAAGTGGTGGCAGTGCAAGATTGGAAGACACCAAGAAATGCTACCGAAGTCCGAAGCTTTCTTGGGCTAGCAGGTTTTTACCGAAAGTTCATTAGGGATTTCGCGAAAATCTCAGCTCCACTCACAAGGCTAACAAAGAAGAATTTAGCATTTGCTTGGGATTTGGACTGTGACATTGCCTTCCAACGCCTAAAAAGAGCTCATACAACAGCTCCAGTTCTAACTCTGCCTGACGGAAGCAAAATGTTCACAGTATATACAGATGCATGTGGAACGGGACTAGGGGCTGTTCTAATGCAAGAAGAAAGGGTAGTAGCTTATGGTGGAAGACAATTGAAAGTCCATGAAAAGAACTACCCAACCCACGATCTTGAGTTGGCCGCCATCGTCTTTGCACTTAAGTCTTGGCGCCATTATCTCCTAGGTGAGAAGTTCGAATTATACACTGACCATAAATCATTGAAATATCTCTTCTCACAGAAGGATCTTAACTTGAGGCAGCAAAGGTGGATGGAGTTTCTTGCCTCGTATGATTTTGAAATTTCCTATACTCCCGGCAAAGGCAACGTAGTATCAGACGCGTTGAACCGAAAGAAACTGACCTTAAGCCCTCTCTTTGTGGAAAGACAAAGCTTGGAGTATATAGTCAGTTTTAACTTTAGACCCTCCTCAGATTTTGTACCGGGTTTGTTAGCATCTCTCGAAGTACGCCCTACTCTCTTGGACTCAATAGGGGATGCACAGCGTGAAGACCCTCAGCTTGTTGATGTGATTGATAAACTTATTAGGGGTGAGACTTCTAGTCACCTCAATAGATATACCATCGATGATAAGGGTTGGCTGAGGCGAGAGGGGAGATTATGCGTCCCACAAACAAGGGAGTTGACAAAGAAGGTTCTCGAGGAAGCACATCATTCCAAGATGACTATACACCCTGGCGGTGATAAGATGTACAAGGATATAAAAAGAACTTTCTTTTGGAGCGGCATGAAGCAGGACGTGGCAGATTTTGTTTCTAAGTGCATGACCTGCCAACAGGTCAAGGCGGAACAGAAAAAGCCTGGAGGGCTACTACATCCTTTAGAGGTCCCACAGTGGAAGTGGGATAGCATTTCAATGGACTTCATTGATGGACTGCCTAGGTCAAGAAGAGGCAATACTAGCATTTAGGTAATAGTGGATAGGCTTACTAAAAGCGCCCACTTTATACCCGTTAAAAGTAGAAGGACTGCCTCATCTCTAGCATCTCTTTATCTCAAGGAAACAGTTCGACTCCATGGGATACCCTCCAGCATCGTTAGTGACCGAAACCCTATCTTCACAAGCGAGTTTTGGCGGAGTCTGCAAGAAGCTGTAGGCACACAGTTATGTTTGAGCACGGCCTATCACCCCCAAACAGATGGCCAGACGGAAAGGGTGAATAGAGTTTTAGAGGATCTTTTGAGACTTTGCGTTCTTGATTTTGGAGGGACATGGGAGGATCACCTTCCTTTAGTGGAATTTGCCTACAACAACAACTACCAAACTACCATCGGTATGGCACCCTTCGAAGCCTTGTATGGAAGACCGTGCAAATCACCAACTTGTTGGTGGGAGTCTACAGATAAGCTTATACTTGGGCCGGACATGATTCGAGAGACTTCAGAGAAAGTGGACTTGATACGGAAAAGGATGAAGACAGCCCAAGACAGACAAAAATCCTACGCCGACAAAAGAAGGACCGACCTTGAGTTTGAGGTTGGGGACAGGGTTTTCCTTAAGGTATCTCCTTTAAGGAACGTCGTTCGCTTTGGATCCACAGGAAAGTTAGCACCAAGGTTTGTAGGGCCGTTTCTCATCATCAAGAAGGTTGGGAAGATGGCCTATAGATTAGAGCTACCCGAGAGACTGGCCGGAGTTCACAACGTCTTTCATGTTTCTCACCTCCGGAAGTGTTTGCATGAGTCTGCTGAAGTGGTGGAACCTAGCATTCTAGAAGAAGCCGAAGCGGAATGTGAAGCAACTGTGAAGAGAGTTCCAACCCGCATCTTAGGAACTGAAGTGAAAAAGCTACGCAACCGCGAAATCAAACTCGTTAAAGTTCAGTGGAGCGACGCCGAGGAAGACGCGACTTGGGAAATTGAGGATAGAATACGTGCTGCCTACCCTTTTCTTTTTGAGGGTACATCATTGATCTCTCTTTTTCCTTAAGTTATGCTTTATCTATCTTTTTAGGTATATCTCCTCGGTCCTTTTCCTAACTCCTTAGGTAGAAAACAAATGGATGCAAACATGTATTTGAAAACATGTTATGGATGATGGCTGCAAATGGTTGCCAGTGATTGTTAGTGGTTGCTCGTGGATGCATATACACACACACCCTAGGTTTTAGATCGGCTCAGTCACTTCATATTGCATATGCATATATGTATTCTCATTTGTATATGGTTGAAACTTGATATGCTGTCATATGGTTGTCGCATTTGTATGAATAGTTGTGCACTCATGTAGAATGATGAGTAGGAAAAAAATTTGCATACATAATGGATTCATGACACTTACATGATTTGCATTAAGGAGGTCAACTGAATAAGTAGACCGCCTGATTTCTGCATTAGATAAGGACATGTACACACACTATGCATATAATCACGAAGCATTAGAAGTCTTTTAAGGACAGTGGACATCTATGTTTAATGGTTGAGTAGATGAACGATTAGATGGTAGGTTATACATTCTTCCTAACTTAAAGATTTCGGGGACGAAATCCTTTTAAGGGGGGGGAAAATGTAACACCCCGTGAATTCTATAACGTTAAGCTCCACAAATTAAAGTGTAATTAATTCTAAATGAAAGAATTAAGGGAAATGGGTTACGCCATTGCGTTCGTCTCGAAATTCTGCTTGAGATAGAGTCCGAGTTTGCGTGAATCGGACTCCGTACGAAGGAGTTATGACCTTCGGAAGTTTCAGAATAAAATTTAAAATTCAAACAGCTCGGTTTAAAATTCAAAATTCGAAAAAACAGGTTCAAACTGGGCTGGGCGGGAAAATTCCCGCCCAGGGACCAGGTCGACCATAGCGTCGACCATGGTGTCGACTTGGTCACCCCAGGTCGACCATAGTGTTGACCTGGGTGTCGACCTGCCAGTCGACCTACCTGGTCGACCTGGCTGGTTGGGTCTGGCTCTGGCTCGAATTTCTGTGGCTCGGTGTGTCACTAGGGCTGACATGTCACCTCTTGATTGGCTCTTTGAACTTTGTATGGTCTGGATTCCTCCTGTCTTCATTTGACGGCTCAAAACAATTTAAAAATCTATAAATACACCCTAAGTCTCAACTAAAATTTACACAAAAAAATAAGATGGGAGTCGTCATGCTGTCAGGAAGGAATTGAGCATAGCCGTCAAGAGAGAGGAGCTTAGAGACGAATCAAATTAAGAAGAAGAATAAAGCTTAATCAAATTTATCAACGCAACGTTAGTCTACCCAAAGGAGCGCACTTCAATTTCAGAATTCAGAATCTAGAATTCAAGATTCTGCATTCGCTGTAAGTATAGCGACCTTTCAGAATATGAATAAAACTGTGGCGCGATTCGATGTAAATGAAAATAAAATTGTGTTATTGTAAATAGTGATATAAATTCTATGTATTGTAATGATTTTGTCATGGCTTGTGTATTGATATTTGTGGCCTAAAATTGATTGATGCAAGCCTATTGAACAATTGTGTATGAAAATAATGGCACTTGCAAGTTGTGGCAAAAACTAGAATTTGATCCCTTTATGTTTATGACGATGGCATGGACTGTATATATTCTCTAAGTCTAAATTAAGGCTTAGGTAAACATGTTATAGACTTGAGACCTTTTATGCCAACATGACTCAAAACCTATGAATACATTCTTATGTTTATTTGCAAGTATAATTGGATTTATGTTAACCGCCGTTTGGGTTGCATAAACTATGCAAGTTTCATGTTGAAATAGGCTATATGATTAGTTGTTAAAAAAGTGGACATTTTGGTGAATATACAACATGTTAGTTTTGTGTTTGACATTATGCCAAGTTAAACATGTATAACCCAAGTTTGTATAAGCCTAAACTATGCCATTTCATATGTCACCTACTTGGTTATACTTTGATTTGAATACAAGTTCACATGACCCATAATTTATGTTAGTTGAATCGCTAAATTGCAAGTTCATGCGCCACACACCTTTATGTATTGATAAATATTACATGTTCTTGATTTCCCCTTTTTCTCACGTTTATACAGTTGGGCTGAATTGTGTCGAGCCCAACATTTGTTATAATGTTGTGAACGTACAAACGGGGGTAATAACGTTGGGTGTAAAACATGAAAAATTATATGTGTTGGCATGTTTGGCACATGCCAACGACAATGACATTTAAGCGGTATAAATTGTTATACCCAAGAATAAAGGACATGACATTTACATATAATTGAGAAGTGATAAAATATGTAAATTTAGAAAACACGATATGCTTAACCCGAGGTTGGATTGAGTTGTGACGTAAACCTGCCCGGACCCGCCCGGCTGTCCAGTAGTCACAACAATACCTATCCAATGTGGGTGGTTAAGCATGGAGCCCAATAAGGACCCGAGGTTAGACTGAGCTACGGTGTAAACTTGTCCGGAACCGACCGGCACATCCAGTAACCGTAGCAATATCTGTCTAATGTGAGTGGTCAGGTGCTCTAAGAGGCTAAGGACAGATGGTAGGGTTAAGTCAACTATAAACACTTAACCAAATTCTACATGTTAACAAGAATTGATGGGTGGGGTTAGGTAAATACAGACACTTAACCACTTAACATGTTTGACTAGAAAACCCTAGTAACGAGGGACCCGTTTCAGCAGTAACCCGAGTTAGGTATCATGGTACCCTGAAACTAGGCAGGGTGGGGCACGATTACTGGGCTAATTGTAAGCGGTCAAAACGACGGCGGTGGGTGCACAGTGTAGGTTCTAACGGGGTGCGGACGTGCACACACTCCGGAGCAGACAAACAGGGCACTGGGGCACCAGTAGTATAACCTATGGATTCTAAGGTTTGTGTCGGGGTCGCCACCATGGGTCTTGATACACCCCATGGTGGGACCAGCATAGGTATCTACAGTTCTTGGGGGCCGTATGACACGTATGTTTATGTGAGTAGGAGCCGATCTTTAGAAACGGAATCACTTCACCCTCAATATAGGGTGCATCTTTAGGAATGGGATCACTTCACCCTCAGCATGGGGTGTCGGTTAGAATAAAGCTCAAGTATGTGCAGAGATATAGTGTGGGTGCGATAGTACGTTCGATTCTAAACTACACTTCCTTAGCTTGTAATACTTTACTGTTTTCAGTTTATATCTATCATGCCCTTTTTCCTATTCACATACTGAAGAGTTACTTGATTTACTCAGGCTTTATGTCTGACCCTATTTTTTCGTCTTCTTTTCTTTCGTTTCCCCCCCCCAAGGTCCACAGGGAGGAAACAACCCAGCTTAGTCAAACTCTTTGCAAGCTTCAAGACCGTAGATGTATGATTTGGATCTCTTTTGCTCGGACCATGGCTTTGGATATCACTATGGGGATTTTTGTTACTTTATTTGTGTTTTGTGCTTCTTTAATAAGCAAGATAGTTATGAGGTTGTAATGTTGGAAGTATTTTGAAACAATTATGGAAATGCTTTGTTGGAACACGTATTGATGAAATAAAAGTCTGTTTGGTTTCCGCTGTTTAAAATATGTGTATTTATATCTGTCTTGTGTTCACCTGTGACTTTTACTGATAAACCTCAACTAAAGTTAAGGCATTCCCTTTGTGAGTGACCTTAACGGAGGTGGGGTGTTTCAAGTAAAAACTGGGCAGAGAACATAAAAGGATTAAACCCAAATCTTCATCATCATATTTGACTTTCATTGCAGCCAAGTCAGAAACAATCTCTTTAAAATCAGAAATATGGTCGAGCAAATTACCTCCCTCTTGCAATTTGTGTAGAAACAACTTTTGTTTGAGATGCATCTTACTTGTGAGATCCTTGGTTATGCAAATTGACTCCAGTTTCAGCCAAAGAGAAGCAGCTGTCTTCTCGTTCAAAACTTCTTACAAAATATTATTGTGTAGATGAAGCTGAATTTGTGACAAAGCCTTCCGATCCTTTCTCTTCTCATCATCAGTCCATAGTTCAAATCTCTTGTTCCCGAATCCATCCAATGCATCATCATAATCAGCTTGTGCGAGCAACGCCCGCATCTTCACTTGCCACAATGAGAATCGAGTGTTCCGATCCAATAGCGGAAGATCATACTTTAGCGACGCCATGCTGAATGAACCAGCGCTCTGATACCACTTGTTAATAAATAAATGATCAATAAAGCAAGCAAAAATAGAATCACACACAAGATTTAACGTGGAAAAACCCTTTTCGGCAAAAAACCACGGGAGAAAGGCAAACTTTATTAATTAATTGATGGAGTTTTACAAGCTGCTTTCATACAAACCATAGCAATCCAAATTTATATTCTATTTTCATGCAACCAAATAAGGAGAGAAAGAGAAAATTAAGGATCTCCTTTATCCTTTAAATGAGGTTGCTGAAAATATCTCAATCATGAGAGTAAATTAAGGATCTTCTTTATCCTTTAAATGGGGTTGCTGAAAATATCTCAATCATGAGAGTAAATTAAGGATCTTCTTTATCATTTAAATGAGGTTGCTGAAAATATCTCAATCATGAGAGTAAATTAAGGATCTAGATAAGATCCTTTAGGTGACATCAGCTGGACCAATTCTAATGAGAATTTCAGATCACAAACTAACAATAGAATTGGAGTTTGCATGTTCTTAAGTTGTGTCCTTGTACCGCTTATTTGTGTTTTCACTGAAGTCCCCTTGTTGCCATCCAAAGATGGTTGTTCTTGTTTTAGGCTGTGCTGAAGTACTTCATCAGATGCCAAGGGACTATCCATTCAAGCCTTTCAAGTTGTAGTTCATACATTGTAAATTGTGTTTTTACCATTGGAAGAGCCTAAATTTACAACATATGTACTTAATATTTTAATTTATGGCACGATAACTTTGTGTATTTTAAATTAAGAAATAAATTAGAAATAAATATGAAATCCATTTTATTAATTGGTATCTTGAAAATGCTCATGGGTTGTAAAAGTACTAAAAATTAACAATTGATTTCATTGACCAGTAAGAGAGAAAAAATAGTTATTCAGTAAAGCTAATAAACTTGAAAAAAATAATTAATTGCTCATTTGACATCTTTATTGATTGGGTTCTGCTGTGCAAGTTAGACATTGGGATAGAGTTTATAAACCTTAAAGTTATTGTGCTTTTATTTTTTAGTTGATATCTCCAGTAGAATTATAGTTATGTGTAAAGATTGGATTTCTCTGTTCTTTCTTATCATTCACATATTATAGGTTGGTGATTTACAGGTTTTTTGCTTTAGAGCCATGTACAGGTTGGTGATTTCAGTTTTTCTTTAGCTTTAAAATTTTGTTGTTTGATGCTTTCTTAATAATATATCACTGCTATATTTTGATGCCTGAGTAACCTTGAATAAATATTACATGTGCTGTTTTAAGCTCTAATGATGGATTAAAAGGGTAGTAGAACAGTTTTTTGAAGAGCCTGAGCTAATTCATCAGCGTAATTGCAACAACTCGGCATAAATCATTTAGCAAAGAGCGCCCAATGTCATGTGGCAAAGTTGGCTAGACTGTATCATCGGTACTGTGCAACTTTTACGTAAATATTTTGTTTAGTAGGACTATTGGAAAAGATTGGGGATATACTGCTCTTCATACATTGACAGTGAGACGTGACGAAAATTCTGGTGTATCTCTAAGTAGGTCTGAATCGATTAAGTCTAGAAAAGATGGTAGATGCTTTTGATTTCCTGCAAGCATGGTTCCTTTAATGGCTTGGGGCTTAATTCTGTTTCTGAATACAATCCAAACAAGTTGATTTTTTTTTTGTTTCCATGGTAAGTAGTATTGGAAAATTGATTTGATTTATTGTTTCATTATGTTACTCGTAAGTTCCAGTTGTTTCTTACATCATAATGACATTGCAGCATAGGAAGTGAACAACTTTATATTGCAACTTTATTCTTTTTCCGACCAATTTTCGTTTTATTTATATTGATAATTTTTTGACACAGATGGAAATGGACTGCTCCATGGTTGGGTGACTTGCCAATACTAGTTGCATATGAGATGTGAACATGCCTGAAGTTCTAGCACTTGAAAACCTGAGTACTTGAAAATCCCGAATACTTGAAAAGAAGCACAGCTTTGATGATTAGTGGGAGTGATATACATTATTAGTAAAGTTAATGTGAGACCCATGTTTACATTTTGATTTCAGAAATATAGTGTGTTGTGTCTATTTTAATTTCTGTCAAATGATAATCCAAGCTGATCCATTATTTCTGAAACTTTGGTGTTTTAATAAGAAAATGAATGAGTTAATGCTAATTTATGGGGATAAGTTATAGTTTGGAAAGTATCACACTGCATTATTTTCGCAATGGATATGGCTGTATAATTTCATACGGAAGTAAACAAAAACTCAAGATGAAACACTAGTTACATCTATCTATTACAACATGCAAAGGTTAGTTTACTTTAACATTTACAGTATTATTATTTTATACTAAAGAAAGAAATTCGCTATGCTACTTTACACTATCACTGGAAATAATAACCTAGTTAGGCATAACATGTTAAGGATGCATTGTCATTGTCTATATATATATATATATATATATATATATATATATATATATATATATATATATATATATATATATATATATATATATATATAGGGCGGCTACTTGAACACAAAATTAGACACAAAGAAAGAGACACAGAGCCTCAACCGTTGGATCTGTTTGTCTTTATATGGAGATGTGTAATTCATAGGGTGATCCAATGGTGTAAAGCAATTGTGTCACCATTTGTGTCAAAATTTTGTGTCTCTATAGACCTTTCCATATATATATATATATATATATATATATATATATATATATATATATATATATATGACACCTCTATTTGGGAGCACCCCAAATGCACCTCATTAATAGCCACACATTTATATTAAAAAAAGTTAGGGGGAGGAGAGAGAGTTAGTGGGAGGAGAAAGAAATGAAAATGTATGGTGGAAATCAAGGGGCTAAAGGGGTGCTGCACTATTTGGGGTGCTCTTGATCCTATCTCATATATATATATATGTGTGTGTGTGTATATATATATATATATATATATATATATGTATATGTATATGTATATACATAAGGAAAGTCTATTTAGACAGAAAATGTTGACATAATTTAGACACAAGCAATTTCAATCATAAGATCGCCTCCTGAATTCCACATCACACGTAAAGACAAACAAATCCTACGGTCGTTTTATGTCTTCAATTCTGTGTTTATTTTTGTATCTCAATAGCCGCTCTCATGCTAAAATCATGTTTAGATTGTTTAACCGTGCTAAAATCATTACTTGCTGTTTTGTTGAAACACAGAGATATGCTTAAATCTCTTATTGTCAAAAATCTTAAAATCCTACGATTTGAATTCCGTTTTAAATCGAATCTCTCTCTTTACGATTCAATTTATATTCTGATTCAAAACAAGCTAATACTACACATTAGAAATATCATTTAAATCAAATTAATATATTCAATATTCTTATTTGGGTCTACAATTCCAATTTTAGTCATTTAAAAGCAAATTAAAATTGGAGCAAGAGAGAAAATGATGTTTTAGGTTTCGATGTAGAAGTTTAAACATCAAAATTAACTTCAAAGTTTGAAATGTGTGTTTTTTAATCCACGATTTTCGATTTAAATTCTGTTTCGATTCATAATTTGAATTTTATGATTTGAATCTCATTTTGAAAACCATTAACCGCTGCATTAATTGATCAACATTAGTTTAAAAAATTGAACAAAGTTTGTCATGCCTTTGATGCATATTTAATGCTAATCATGTTTGAAAATTCAAACTACTTATTTCTAATGTATTACAAGTCTTGCCGTGATTGGCATCGCATGCTGGCAAGACTTGTCAGTTAGTATTATTTTTTAACAATGAAGTCTTGCCAGTATTAGTGTTATTACACGCTGGTATGCTAATCACGGTATGAATTACGGTGTAATACAAATCATATTAATACAACGGTAATGATTAAAGCATATTTCCATGTTTTCTTTGGGGTACTCTTGCACTGTAATACTTTCTTTATCAGCATTCTCTGCGCTTTAAATAATACTAATCAAGTTTCTTGTTGAAACAAAAATCAACAATGACGTAGTCTAATACTTAGTTTTATCTTCAGTATTTTTATTTCATCAGTTTCAATTCTTCAAATGATAAAGATACTTTTAAGTGTTTTTTTTTTTAAATTACTTCAATAATTTGTGATTTATTTATTACATCAACTCTTGTAATTTTTTTAATTACAATTAAATATTCACTAATATGATGATATATTTTGAACTTATATGATCTATATTTCTTTTAACGGTCGGTTTTCTCCACCGTTGTACGGCTATACTAGTGTAGACTATTTGTTAATGTTTAATGTCATTTTTCATTTTTTTTTTAAATGGTAAAAACACATTCGCTAAGTAGATTTAATGATCTAATTAAAAATCAGTACATAAATTAATTCAAAACAATTAATTTAACAATTAAAAATCAGTACATAAAATGCAACTCTCAAACGCACACTAATATTAAACTACTCCCACATAGCTGTTCAGACAGAGTGTTCCGATAACCCATCCAAAAAAAAGGAGACTTTATGACTTCCAGTTTCTCACTCTCAACGTCAACCGATCTCTGGTTTCCATGAATTTTCACTCTCGTTTTTGGTATTCCCATGGCACAATCAATTAGGTTGTTCTAAAATCGGTCAAAGTTATTCGTTGCAGAAATATATCCTGCTATCATCGAAACAGGAAACTAAAACATGCGCGATCCTTTTGATACGCATATCAATCTTGACAGTTCAAGTCGGCAATCGTCGGATGAATTCATTTCATCGCGAAATGTAACGAGAATCAGTAATGGAGATGCTGGAAACTGGTCTTCGAGCTCGGATTCATTAACCAGGTCTTACTGTAGATTTCTTCATGCTTTATGACTAGGGTTATTCTTAGAATTTCATTCTGACATTTTGAGTTTACCCTTTTTATTGGTTGGATAGGAACAATTTACATAGAGATTCAGGAACAAAAGCTACCAAAGATGAACATATTGCTTGCGCTATGGATCCTGAGCTCATGGTAATGATTAGGAGAACTTAAAAAAGTTTGAATTGATTTGTATACTCAGTAAGGCAATTTACTAATAATGAGAATCATGTTCATTTATAGAAATGAGTAAACTAGTGTTGAACGCATCCTTTTTTTTTTTTTTTGCTCCACATATCTACATACATGAACCATCGACTCCTGATGTTATCTAATTTGACTTCATTTATGCAATGATTTGACTCTGTAACGGTGAATTATAATGCGCAATTTAAATTGCTTATGCATAAGACTAAACCAACAGGAAAACCCTTATTTGAAGCTTTTAAATTGTCGAAAATACCCTTTGCAATTTTTACTACATGGAGCGGTTACTGTTGTCATTGTCTTCCCTGCATGTCTATAAAACTATATTTTTGCTACATGAAGTGGTTATTTGTTTTTTATGCACACAATCATTGAATTTGCTCATAGTTTTGTTCGCAGATGTGCCTAATTTACTAATAAAATAAACATAATTTAAGTCTGATAACCCCATAAACATGTTGTTTACAAAAAATGAAGTCTTTTCATTTACGTGGAGCAGTTTGATAGTGTGGGTTTATAGAACAGAACATGAACGAGGGTTTGTAGCTGCAGCTATTTCACTTTAGTAGGGATGGCAATGGGGCGGGGCGGACGCGGGTAGTACCACCCATCACCCGCCCCGTTGGGTGATTTTTTGCCCCGTGCCCGCCCCATACCCGCACGGGTACCCATTAAACGGGTTTTAAACAGGTTGCGGGTAATGGCGGGTATTCGTGGATATCCATTATATTTATTCAATTTATTTTTTAACCGTTTATTGAAATTATTCAAAAGTACATTTGATTTAAAAAAATTTTTTTTTAGACCAATGCTCAAATGCTAACCTCAAAATACCAATACATATTTAAACCAACATCCAGAAAAGAAAAGACAACAACAGAAGTATCCATCAAAATATCAACAGTCAGTTATAAATTGTTGAGTAAAAGCATGCACACAAATACCGAACAACCAACAACAATATCTTTTGTATTGACTTTTGATAATAAATCACATTCAATACGGGCACGGGTACTCACGGACATGGATATCTTACTATCCGTACCCACCCCATTAATTAGCGGATATTAAAAATACTCGTTTATTTTACCCACGGATACCCATTTAACTAGCATGACGGATTTTACCCGCGGATAACCGCTGGTACAGATTTTTTTGCCATCCCTACACTTTAGATTTGTGCAAAATGAAAATTAGTTATTATGTTTAGCTGCTTAAAACTTCTTGTAAAGTACCAAGCTATGTTTTGTGAAATGTTAGTTAGAAAGGGATCGTAAGCCTTAATTTCATTTACTTAAACACAACTGGTAGTTAGCACAATGCTACTTGCCAAACTAGGTTTAGAATGAATATTTGGTTATGGATATTGCTTGTTATATTAAGTGATTGGACAGGAACTTTGCAGCAGATCCAGGTCACAAGAAGACGAGATCTCGCTGCTCCATAAACAGATTGCTGATGCTTCCGTAAAAGTACGTGCTTATTCAAGAATATTGTTTTGTTGTTTTTATACCTCAGAAGGTTTCATGTTCTTACTTCTATCTCTTATTTTCCCTTAAAATAATAATAATAATAATTTGTTGCTGTAGGAACTTCTATTATTGAAAGAAAAACATCTTTTAGAGAGGCGGCTTGCTGATTTACGAATGGTGTGAGCACTTTGTCAAAAAGTTTACCATAGTGTTAATTACTTTGTCTTAATTGGTTATGGATTAGGCACTTGATGAGAAGCAAGATGGTGCCATATCAGCTGCTATGAAAGATCTCTCTCTGAGAAAAGGCTATATTGAAGAAAATATTAGATTGGCTCATGACTTACAAGTATGGTAATGCACTTTAAGAAGTGTGAATTCCACAGTATGCTTCTTTTGGTAGTCTGATACCCAGTCTTAGAGAAGTATTTTATTTTGGCGTTACATAATTTGTTTAGCATTGTATATATGGAGTACATCCAATATTAATTCTTCTCTATTACGGAAGTAACATGTCCAACCTTCTGCAATACTTTTCAGTAGCCAGGAACAGTTATTCTGTAAGACAATCGAAACTAATAATATGCGCTTGTACCTTTGTCATTTCAATGGTGCAAATTTTGTAAAACCAATCATGTACACTTTTTATTTTTATTTTCTATGTTTGTGGACCAATATTTGTTTTCTACGTGCCAGGTTAACTAAAAATAAAGTTCCGACTCAACACTGCTAAAGTATACTAATGTGGTATATAGCAGCTATATGTTTTTGTCAGTGTCACGAGCAACCTTTGAAAGGTGTCAATTTTGACATTTTATCACAAAACGGCAGAAGGAAACACGTACAAATCGAAAAATACATTTGCTATATTGGAAGCCTATTTTATAATGATTTATTTACATATTCTATCCTATCTCCAAAAATTATGTGTTGCTACTCCAATAAGACATCAATAGCTGCTTCTTACTGCTTAATGCTTATGTAACTATATTTATAATAATATTCAGGATGCTGAGGAAGAGGTATATATTTTCACTTCATCATTGATAACTTTATTAGCCGAGTACAACATTCATCTGCCAATGTTGAATGCTTCAACAATTGCAAATAGTGCAAAGGTAATAAAATTTTTCATTATCTTAGTTCATTTATTTATTTGTTTAAGCAAGCTCTGTATCTTGGTAGGTCAATTACAGTGATACGCCCCACATACGTAGGAGTGATTTGTTGCGCTTCTGTTTGTTACCCCCATCTTTGACTTCTATACTGTTTCTGTTTTGAAGATTCCAAATGATGTAAAATTTAGGGATAGTTAATTCATACAGTAATTATCATTTCCTCACTAAATGGCATTTATGAGTTTTAAGTCTTACAAAATTATGTGCTGATGTGAATCATTACAATATTTATTTTAACTGTTGATTTTAAGTTTTCTTTTAGATGTGTGTCGATTATCCAAATAAGCCAACTTTTGTGGAGATATTTCTAAAGTATGCGAGACAGTTCATGTTTATTTCATACATTTTGGAATTATTTTAAGGATAGAAAACCATGAAGAGATGTAACAGAGGTATACTTGTTCCTTCTCACATATATGCTCATGTATGCACACATATGCAGATAGAATACGTAATACAGACATATATGCTTTTACATATGCATGCGCTTACATGCATGCACATGCAAGCTCTACGTGCACATGCATCCTTAGTACATGCACATGCATCCTTAGTACATGCACATGCATGCAAACACATACTCACATACACACGTATGCATGACCTTCTAATGTAGCCCTTTTTAACCTCTTTCCAGCTTTTTGTGATGAAAACTGTAGATAATCTACCAGCTACTGAGTTTAACCGTACATTTACAAACTTCTAGCTCATTCAAAATCATAACTCAATACGAGCCATCCAATGAATATATTTTGACCTTCCTTTGAAAATGTAATTTCGATGGAATTTGAAGTTTCAAACCATCCATTTTTTGCGTATATATGATATTGATAGCATATAGATTATATCTACAAAATTCGTTTTGAACAATTTTGACACAAAATAAGAAAGGGGGAAACTCTCTCTGTGCATGCGCGCTTAGGGTGCATATGTTGTGTCGTCGTCCTGGGACATGAACCGAGAATTTCATTCCAAGTGTAGTTGTCTCCATGATTGATTTTTTTCTTTTTTTCTTTTTGCATATACCAGGGCTAATTTTGTTTTTACCGTATGATGGAAAACGTACATTTTGTCCTTACTGGAAATATCTTGATGTTATTTAATTTGTTTTCCAATTTAGAGAAATATCAAGTCTTTTTCTGTCTATGTTCTACAAGACCTTTGCCTCCATATTGTTTATTATCACACACAGTGCATCTTTGGGTTATACTTTTATCGGAGGGCATTTGTTATCATTGTATTACAATTTTGATAAAATAGATTAGTACAATTTTTTAGTATTACTAACCCACTTGTATTTGCAGCGACTATGTCAGAATTTAGAGTGGAAACTCAGAATTTCCGATGTATGTTTCTCATCTTCTTGTGTTACTACATTATGTACACAAGCACTAGCATCTTTATTGCGATGTGATGTATGAACTAACAATGATCAATAATATTCTTTTTGTTGGTTATGCTCGCGTATTGTCTCCGTCATTAACGCTTAACTTATGTAACATGGTGCCTAGTTTGATAGTACCAAACTCAATGTACCTGACTTGATATTTCAAATTAATAGTCAAAATAAGTATGATGTAGGAACTAGGCATCGTGTTGTTATCACTGATGTACGTTTGAATGTATGTTTATGTGTATAGTTTGAATGTAGCAATATTCCAATGTACGTTGGAATGTAGTTTCTCATCGTCGTAATAATTATCTAGTTTGAATGTATCTAACCTGATATAAATGTTTGAACTGTTGACATTGCCTTATAATTTTGAAGAGGCTAAATATTTCTGAACGGTCTCATTTGGGATCGAAATTACATGTATAGGTTTTCTACAAAATTTTGTACCGTTTAGAATAGTGTAACCCACAAATTGTTAGTAGTGCTAAAATAGAGGGTGTCTGGGATTCTTACTCATGAATGCTTATAACATATCCAAAATGATGCACTATAAAAGTACTATTCACTCTATGAGCAGCTTCTTTTCATTGGAAAATGGCACTACCGTGTCATAAGACTATACCATTTACACTTGAATGTGAACTGATGGTTCCCTAACCGTGTCAGCAAATATTAAAGTATGCTTTCCGCTATCTCTGCTTTGCTGATAGCATCCTACAAGGTCTTTGTTACGCACATGCACACACACGTGTGTGTGAGAGAAAAGGGAAGGGAGTGGCGGTGTTAAGGGCAACTACATTCTTTAGAGCTAATTTATAGTTGTTACCTATTTTGACAAATCATGTTAAATGGAACTTTTCTTTGGTCTCTCTCTCTCTCTCTCTCTCTCTCTCTCTCTGTGTGTGTGTGTGTTTCCTAAAAGTTCAGATATTTTGATACTGCAGGCTGGTTTGGATCAAAAAAAGCGTCTTTTGGGGTATCAGCCAGGTGATGCAGCCTCTAAAGTCAACCGCCAGCCTCTACAAATATCCAGCGATCAACATTCTCAACCAAACTTGGTAGCAACTTAATGCCCTGTTACTACTAGATCGCTGCTTCAAGAAATTTAACTAAAGTAATGATTTATGTATAGGATACAAGAGCTAACGACATGCGTCAATTTAATCACTATCCTGTTGATCCCCATGTAGAAGCCACTTCTAACCAGCCCAGGTTTGCTCCAAACTCCGACTCAAATTATATGGAATTTCATTCAGACAACTACAAGTCCGTTATGTTCCCTTTTGCACTACTTTATAAATTAAGCAGCAACATCAGTTATTTTATGCATGCAGTAGTAATTTATTATATCTTCAGCATGTCAATGCTAACATATGACTAAACTAGTTGAAACAGAACTCACACACTTGCCATTTGAGCAGGTGTTCCGTGTTAATATATTTCGTTTTTGAATTTTGTCCCATAGGACTCATGTTATTGCATCATCATCACATGAGTGCAGAAATATGCATTTTTCTCTTATGTAAGCTCATACTATGTTATATTTAAGTGGATTAAAAAGGTTGTGACCTAAGGACAGTTTTTATAAGCAAAATGTAATGGCAAGGAATTTCGCTCGATCCGAATCGATCGTTAAACCGACTAAGACCGTTCGAAACCCCTGATCGTTCTGAGAACAGGACAAATTGGAATGCAGACGGAAGAACATTTCATTGTTATTACAACAATTCCATCAGATACAAGAATATACAGAGTATAAATGAATAAATTACATTCAACAAATATCAGAGATTACAATAAATTACATAGCAGCGGAAAAATATACAAAACACAACTGAAAGTGATACACGGATACAGAGCTTTCCGAGCATCGTTCCAGCTGTAAATCAGGATCCTGTGGATATAAATCTGCAAAACCAAAACTACTAGCTGCCCGTGTCGAAAATAGGGGCACCCAGAGTTTAGGTTAAAACAATAAAATCCAGGTCAGTCATGTGATTGGTGTGAGAACTAAAACAGTTATTTAAAACTTTATTTTAAAGATAGTAATTCAAGGGACCACGCCGTATAACACGGAACGGGTTTCCTCCCAAGAATACTAGTGCATATAACTAAAAACGCAATGCTTTTTGGAAAAATGAAGCTATTATAAGACCCAGGTCCCATCACACAATGCAACGCAAGCCGGAGGATATGGTTTTCCCTTATAATAGCCAAACATGCTTGGTACGTTTTAAACAAATCATTTGATACTATTATAAGTGTATAGTGTCAAAACAATTCAAATCATAAATATCAATCATAGGCGGCATGGGTACCATCTATCATGTCGCCGTACTAGTTCTACAATTAAAACCGCAATCACATATTGGAAATTGGATTTCCGTCATGAGTCGAGGCAAGGGGCAAGCTCCTCTCCGCGTTCGAGACACTCTAGCAATGCCTCAGGACCCCACTCTGATCCTTTGGAACCTCCAAGGCCGGTCCTCTCTTACTTTTGAGGATTAATTATTCCTGAATACACGTTTCCCGGTCCTTACAGACCTATATCCGAGGCGCCTCGTATCCAACAACCACACAGGTGAAAAGTATATAAATGTCAGGGCTGGTAGGTCACTGACACCACCCTAGCTAGAAAGAAACGTCGTGCATTCCTTGGGTCCGTATCCCGTTTTTGACTCATACCGAGGTGTGAGGCTCGCGAATTCACGTTACACACAAAACTACGCCACACAGGCCGTGCTTTGATCATCAACCACAAGACTTTGCTTTTCAACAGAAGCCTTGATCATTTGCCACTTACGCGTGCCACACTGGCAATTCACTCAATGCGACGGATGTCCATCGATATACAACCTCTAAGCTCGTACGTCTCAGAGAAGGGCGTTAAGCAAGAGAATAAATTCTCCGCCGCCAAACAGATGTATATTTAATAGAGATCAATCAACACAGAATAAAATCCAATGTCAGACACACAATCCATTTACAAGTTCGTTCTGGGTCTGAACGAAAACGGAGGCACTTTCCTCGCATATCCATCCATCTCCAAATACGTCTGGACGATCACCAACTGATTCCCTCATCTCGGGTGTACAGCCTAATCAAGATCATCAGTAATCACCCAAACGATGTGAAGATTTCCGGTCTTCGACCACCGTCTTCATCTTCGACATCTCGTCGAATCGGTTATTCAGAATGGGTATAACCCGGCCTTTCTGAATAACCCACGGATATGATAAACAAATGTTACACCAACACAACGAACGCCTCATTCCACTTCAGAATATTCTTTTATTCACAAAATCACATTCTTAGGGAAAGGTTCCCATTAATTTTATCCAAGATAAATTCTTCTAAATTTATTCTTTAATCTTCCTTTGGATATCATTTCAAACTAGTCGGGATTAGCGAACCACACCGAAGTAATTATTTATTTTATTTCCCAATCCCAACCTATATATCCCATGGAGAAAACTGGTAATACTCCACATCTAACACCACGGTGTTATCGGTAAAATTAATTACCATTTCACGTTCAAATCTAATTAAAGATTTAACTATCGCATTGGAGCAAAATTGGTGGTACTCCATTCTCGATCACCTTTCAGATTTGATAATTTAAATTATCAATTCACATTTCAATCTAATTAAAGATTCATTCAAACTCCACTTAGTTTTAATCTTTTCAAAAATCAATATCCTGCATTTAACTGGGTTAAAGAACCAATGTCATCTAAAACACGGTTCACGACAAATCCAAATCACATTTGATATTAAATACAAGGCTCTGAATAGAAAATATGCCGGCTTATATTCAATATCAAATTCTGAAACCAACATATATCGTATTGGAAATAACGATATAAAATATATCTTTCAAATCTCCATAACAATATTTGTATAGTCACGAAATCCAACATCGAAATATTCCGAAGATAATTTCGATTCAACTCCAGTCCAATTCACGTATTGGAAATATTGATTATTTTTAAAATCAATTTCAAATTCAATTTATTTATTTCAAAAATAAATTGATTTTAATTCTAGTTCAAAACTAGTTCATTTCGATAAAAATCTATTTTTATCTTTTCAAATATGGAATTTTTCAGCCCAATTTTTCCCAAATCATTTCTTATGATTTTACACAAATTATAGATATTTTTAATAATTTTATCAAAGCCCGTACAGTCGATTTCCATCAACGGCCATCGAACTGCACTTATAACGACCTTTTTCAAATTTGATTTGGACATAATTCCAAATCCAACCGTTAGATTTCAAATTTCTAATATTCATTGGAAAGCTCTTTTCGATACGAACCCAACGGTTCCGGTTTTAGGAGAATCCGACGGTCGGATCTCCCGTAATGTCAATTCGAAGTCAATGGTCGAAATTCATGAACTGCCGCGGCGCGGCGCGTTCTATTCAGTCCATTATATATATAATATATATATTATATATATTTCGTCGATTTCCTTTTTAAAACGAATTTTATAAATAGTTCTAAATTCGTTTCAAAAACAATTTCAACTCTACATTCAATTTCAAATCGATTTGATTTCAATTCAATTCGAATTCATTTCAATTTTATTTAATTCGAATTCAAATTCGTTTCAATTCAATTCAATTTGAATTTACCTTCTATTTAATTCAATTCGAATTCATTTCAAATTGATTTCAATTCAATTTCAGTTCGTTTTAAATTTCATTCAAAACGACTTCAATTCGTTTTTAATTCAATTTCAATTTAATTCAATTTAAATTCATTTCTATTCAATTCGAATTCAAATTCACTTCCTATTCAATTCGAAACGAATTCATTTTCTATTCGATTCGAATTCATTTCAAATTGATTCAATAAAATTTCAATTTGAATTTTAATCTAATTTAATTTGAATCTCATTTCAAAATATTAAATTTTGAAATCACTTTTCAATATTCATTATAAAACGAATAAAATCGATATAAATATCGTTCGCGTCAAAATAACGCATCTCTAATCAACACGACTTTATATTTTAAAAAAAAACTTCTTTATTCTATTCAACCAATGAATATTTATTCTATTCAACACATGAATCTATATTTCTTTCAACACTTGACTAATCTCTACAAATGAGTACGGTCAACACATCACTATTTTTGTTATGTAAAATATTTTATAAAATTATGGTATCTATCGTTTGATTTTTAAATCAGACTCCATCGTGAAGTAGTTCTAATTTTAAATATGATAAAGATGTAAATTTTATTATTAAAATATTTTACTCAACACATGAATAGTTTCAACACATGAACATCGTCAACACATGACTATTTTTATATTCAACACATGAATTTCCTTTTATAATATTCATTATTTTCCCGATTGGAACGAGGCCCAATCAATCACCATATAATGTTAATTATATGGATTCCATACAGCACATGTATATAATAGCAATGATAAACAATCAACCATCATCCAAGGTGCACCACACAACTGCATAAACATCAAATATTAATAAACGACGCTTACACAGTCTGTCGACCAATCGATCGACATATAATTAAATAATTGGGATTAATGTACCCAAATATCATCCCAACACCCGTGTGGGGTTTCAAATCAACAAACACAGATTTTTATTTGTGCAGTTGGGCGATGTGTAAAATTTATCGTCCCAATCAATATCAGTCAAATCAGTGCATATAAACAAATCGGCCGATTTGTTTATAATTATTTATTCACATTCACGTTAAAAATTATACTTTTAACGATAATTAATTTATTTCAACTATCTACATTTATTATCGATTTCACATCAACATCACAAACAATTTTCACAACATATCAATCAAACAAACAAGCCATCCATGGTCTGTGGATGACGGGTGTCGGGTGCTGCTAAGCACCATCTGCATCCTAATATATATATATATATATATATATATATATAACTAGAATAAGAAAATTTAGAGTGAGAAGTTCTCACCAAAGCTATCCCAACTTCACGACTCTTCATACGTAGAAAATCTTGTCGTTCTCGCCTTTTGTCACTTTCGTTGCCCGTAGCCACTACATATATAAAAATCACATTTTTATATTATTGCCATGTATATAAAAATCATATTTTTACAATTGCTCCATATGGATAAAAATTCTATTTTTACATCGCTACTATATAGGTAAAAATTCTATTTTTACTTCGCTACTATATAGACAAAAATTCTATTTTTACATCGTTACTATATAGGTAAAAATTCTATTTTTATCACGCTATTCTCTATATAAATATTTCGCCTTTTCAAAAATAAATATTTTGCCTTTTCAAAAATAAATATTTCGCCTTTTCAAAAATAAATATTTCGCCTTTTCCTACTTTAAAAATGTCGTCTTTCACTACATAAAAATATCGTCTTTTTATATCCTACCATATAAAGATCACATTTTTATCATCTATATAATATGAAAATTATATTTTCTACCTTTACGTACGATAAAAATTATATTTTGAACTCTCTATAATATAAAAGATTATATTTTTATCCTTCTACAATATAAAAATTCAAATTTTTAATTGCTAAAATTAATTAAACAAAACAAAATAAATGAAAGGGTTTACATTGCTTTAAGGAGGAGCGGAGGTGGGGTTTTCTTGTTCGTTGGTGGTGGTGGGCCCTCCAGCAGGCGGCGGAGGCGGCAGAAGAAGAGGCAGCAGAGGCGGCGGGGGAAGAAGGGGGGCTGCGTTCGACTAGAGGGAGGGGGTGCGGGTTCAGTCAGGGAAGAAAGGAAGAAGAGGAGAGGGAGGCGGCAGGTGGTGGCGCCCCACCTGGGGCGGCGGCGGCGCTCGATCGGAGGAGCGACAGCTCCTCCGTCTTCGTTCTTTTTTTTTTTTTTTGATTTGTTCGGTTGAAAATCTGAGGGGGGGGGCAACGGGTTTTAAGGGGAAGAGGTTTAAATTTTTTTTTTTTAAATTTCAAAAAGGTACTTTTTCATTTGACCTCTAAACGAGGCCCACCGCCTGTCGTCCATAGCTAATTACCCCCATTTCGAACACAATGGGATATGTATCGCAAGCTGATTCGACCGTTTCGATCAGTTTTTGTCAAAATCAACATATAACTCTATATATTGAATTTGAACACGCATTTCAATTCACTGGGGTAACATACTAACTCTATAAATCCCAGAAAAATATTTTCTAGCTTCGTATTGACGATACGGTCCTAACAAAATTAGTTTCGTCGAATTCTGAGACCGTTGGAAAAATGGTCATTTTCCAGTCGATTAAAATCAACTGAAACTGGTCAAATGCGTTTTCCTTTGCCACGCTCACATATTGATTCGAAAAATTATGAAATTTGAAATCTAGCAATAATTTGACATCACGGACCCAACAAAAGTGGTTTCGTCGAAATCCGAGGTCGTTTGCAAATTTCCATTTTTAAGGGCCTGAATTCCATAACGACTATTCAGAATTTTCAACTGGACATATCTTTTGTTTCCCGCTATGAAATCTTGATTTTTCGGATTCGTTGGAAAGATATTCCCAATTAGATTCCATTATTTTTGGTTTCACTAAAATCCGGTTTATTTTGCACCCGGTATGTTCAATTGAAGTTTGAAATCGATTTATCGAACTACCGCGCCATTTTCAATTCTATTTATAATTATATATAATTATTTATATTCTAACGACGACGTATATAATATATACGCTCGAATTATATTCAAATTAAATTTCTGTCGTTTTTATTTAAAATAATCTATTTTAAATGTTCAAAATTCGCTAAAATTGCCAAAATAAAAATTTTAAACTGGCCCGCATTCCCGGGTTGTTACAATCTCCCCCACTTAAAACTTTTCGTCCTCGAAAAGGAACAAAGTCGAAAGTGGTTTGATTAATCAACTCTACGTTCGATCTGGCTTTCATTCTCCAACTTTTCAGTTTCTGAGAATTTTCAAATTCTTCAAAAATTTGGCTAACACCCTAAATTTTCGAAAATTTTCGCCATAACCTCCCCTGCACCGGGAGCCACGGGAAAATCCCGAAATTGCCATACAGGCCTTCTGATCTCAAAAAGAAAAAGAAAAGTGAAAATTAGTGTCACATCCTTAAAATAAAACTTAATTAGGCTCACATCCTCCTGTTTCAAAACATATAAATTACATCCCTATTTTTAAACAGCGGCTAATATTTTTACAAAACTGTCCCTTTTCTTAATTCACGCCGTAATTACCTAGGTCGGATCTCATTACGTAATTAACCTTTTTTTTTCAAGAAACCTATATTCCGTTCTCAATGGCGGCGCCGTCATGAATTTTCACTTTTGAGTGCGTTAATTATATCGAACGTAGATTTATTCGATGGATTGACGCCTTCCGTTTAGTCAGATCTAGGGTTGATCATTGGTAGAGAGAAGCAGCGATTGAAATTTGCAGGGATTAAGATAATTACGGCTGGTTCAATGATGAGTCGCAATGGAAGTTTTGGGAAGCTGGTGGTTGCAATTTTTCTGGTTATCGTGTATGGAGATTGCTGCAGAAAGTAGCAATTTTTGAGCAGTAGTCGATGATGTAATAGTGAGGAGATGTGAATGCAAGATTTGTGAAGGTGGAGAATTCTTTGATCATGGAATTAATGCAATTTTTGTATAATTTTTTTGTTTTTTTGGATCATACAGTCGTATGTGTCATTTTTTCATTTTTTTTGATCTTATGTTCTTAATACGTGTTTCAGAATATGCAAATATTGTTAATATGAGCATATATGTATGCAACTTTTGTTAGAACTCGTGCATATATGTTTGGTTATATCCAGAAAAGTTGCGTATATGTATGCATATATGCTAGATATATGCATACAAATATGCATAATTTTTAAATATTTGTTTTTAGCATTTATGTTAAAAAGTTGCATTCAAATATGCATCTACTCTTGAAATATGCATATCTGTATGCAACTTTATATCAAACATGCAGAAAATACCAGAATATAAAATATATGTATATTTGTATGCATATATCTAGAAAACTTGCATATAAATATGCAGATATTATTGTTATTTTTCTAAATTGCACGTCTATATGTTTGGTGGTTTCTACAAATTGTTAATTTCTCTGATGTTTACTTATTTTTTCATCTTTTTTGATCTTATGTTCTTAATACGTTTCAGAATATGCAAATATTGTTAATATGAGCATATATGTATGCAACTTTTGTTAGAACTCGTGCATATATATTTGGTTATATCCAGGAAAGTTGCATATATGTATGCATATATTCTAGATATATGCATACAAATATGCATATATTTTAAATATTTCATAATATTTGCAAATAAATATGCAATTATTAAGAATAACTGTATACAAGTAAGCAAAATTTCATAATATCAATTAAAATCAGAAGAAATTAATTCAGTACATAAAACTCCCTAGAAATTCAGTCTAGAAACTACATAAATATCTTTGCACAAATTCAAAACCGTGAAATTCAGTTCATTTTTATTTGCGTTCGACTGTGCAAATAATGCGAAAACATGCACACATATGTGCAACAAATCTGCAGGCAAAACATTTGCTTAATTTCTTTTATGCAAATATTGCATATAAGTATGCAACTATTGGCAAAATTTGCATATATATATATGCAACTTTTTTTTTTCAATTTCCGTGGACTGCTGCGATTATTTTAAGATTTTAGAAACTTTTTTTTTGGCTGCCGCTTTTTTTTTGTTCAAACTGAAGGAGGCGAAAGAAATAATGCAGCAGGCGGAAGCAATAAAGTAGGATGCGGATCCTACTTAATAGGACTGCTTAATTGATTGAGTCGTTGTTGGACATTTTTTTCGTTCGTAAGGTTATTTCCGGTATTTTTTGAGCGGAAATTCAAAAATAGGGATGTATCTCACGTTCTTTTTATCAACGGTTTTTTTTTTTTCTATTTTGAAAGTTAATAGGGACCTGTAAAAAACGCACCCAAAAGAAAAAGCCAAGCGGCTAGCCAATAGGCTCATAAAATCATCATTACCCAAACAAAATCAGTAAATTGTAGTAAACATGTACCTATTTGTCGGGCAAACAAATTTTATTCTCTGCTCTAGCCTCCTTGCTATGACCTGTTCAATGTAAGTACATGTATATGCAAACAAATGCGACCAATTTTCAATACAATTCAATATTCGGTTTAATTAGGCTAAATGGTTCAAAATTATCAAACAAATAAACAACCAACACAAACATCAATCAATTAGTGAATTAGAGTTTCAAATTCATAATTTTGATATATATACAAAAATCATGTTTTTGATGCCAAATCACAATAAATAAATCTATCTATATAAGTTTTGGTTCTCACACCAGTCTAATGGAAATATATAGATATCACACCTTCGAAACACGAACATAAATTTTGGTGATGGAGCTCCATCATCAAAATCATCTCCGAGCGACTAGAGTGTAATCCTATATCTATCCAGTATATTAAAACTTCGAATATACGTTCATGACGCGTATATACAAAACCTTTATATATTGGATTGTCCATATTCAATACAAATAAAATATTCAAATACGTTTAAAACAATTTAAATTTTCAAAACAAAATTGTTTTCATTTGAAAAATATACTCTTCACACTCGTTCTAGGATACTACTGATCCTATCTCTAACGAGTCATTCTAATTGGATATTACTAATCCAATACCTGATGAATTCTTTCGTATGGTTCTAATGTGCCTTGTTCTCGAGCTCTGTAAACCAAAGCTCTGATACCAACTGTAACGCAAGGAATTTCGCTCGATCCGAATCGATCGTTAAACCGACTAAGACCGTTCGAAACCCCTGATCGTTTTGAGAACATGACAAATTGGAACGCAGACGGAAAACATTTCATTGTTATTACAACAATTCCATCAGATACAAGAATATACAGAGTATAAATGAATAAATTACATTCAACAAATATCAGAGATTACAATAAATTACATAGCAGCGGAAAAATATACAAAACACAACTGAAAGTGATACACGGATACAGAGCTTTCCGAGCATCGTTCCAGCTGTAAATCAGGATCCTGTGGATATAAATCTACAAAACCAAAACTACTAGCTGCCCGTATCGAAAATAGGGGCACCCAGAGTTTAGGTTAAAACAATAAACTCCAGGTCAGTCATGTGACTGGTGTGAGAACTAAAACAGTTATTTAAAACTTTATTTTAAAGATAGTAATTCAAGGGACCACGCCGTATAATACGGAACGAGTTTCCTCCCAAAAATAC
Organism: Allium sativum; assembly: GCA_030737875.1. Taxonomy (NCBI): domain Eukaryota; kingdom Viridiplantae; phylum Streptophyta; class Magnoliopsida; order Asparagales; family Amaryllidaceae; genus Allium; species Allium sativum. Next base: position 606,827,684 of record CM060916.1, on the reverse strand, counting down.
TAGTGCATATAACAAAACAACGCAATGCTTTTTGGAAAAATGAAGCTATTATAAGACCCAGGTCCCATCACACAATGCAACGCAAGCCGGAGGATAGGGTTTCCCCTTATAATAGCCAAACATGCTTGGTACGTTTTAAACAAATCATTTGATACTATTATAAGTGTATAGTGTCAAAACAATTCAAATCATAAATATCAATCATAGGCGGCATGAGTACCATCTATCATGTCGCCGTACTAGTTCTACAATTAAAACCGCAATATCACGTATTGGAAATTGAATTTCCGTCATGAGTCGAGGCAAGGGGCAAGCTCCTCTCCGCGTTCGAGACACTCTAGCAATGCCTCAGGACCCCACTCTGATCCTTTGGAACCTCCAAGGCCGGTCCTCTCTTACTTTTGAGGATTAATTATTCCTGAACACACGTTTCCCGGTCCTTACAGACCTATATCCGAGGCGCCTCGTATCCAACAACCACACAGGTGAAAAGTATATAAATGTCAGGGCTGGTAGGTCACTGACACCACCCTAGCTAGAAAGAAACGTCGTGCACTCCTTGGGTCCGTATCCCGTTTTTGACTCATACCGAGGTGTGAGGCTCGCGAATTCACGTTACACACAAAGCTACGCCACACAGGCCGTGCTTTGATCATCAACCACAAGACTTTGCTTTTCAACAGAAGCCTTGATCATTTGCCACTTACGCGTGCCACACTGGCAATTCACTCCATGCGACTGATGTCCATCGATATACAACCTCTAAGCTCGTACGTCTCAGAGAAGGGCGTTAAGCAAGAGAATAAATTCTCCGCCGCCAAACAGATGTATATTTAATAGAGATCAATCAACACAGAATAAAATCCAATGTCAGACACACAATCCATTTACAAGTTCGTTTTGGGTCTGAACGAAACCGGAGGCACTTTTCTCGCATATCCATCCATCTCCAAGTACGTCTGGACGATCACCAACTGATTCCCTCATCTCGGGTGTACAACCCAATCAAGATCATCAGTAATCATCCAAACGATGTGAAGACTTCCGGTCTTCGACCACCGTCTTCATCTTCGACATCTCGTCGAATCGGTTATTCAGAATGGGTATAACCCGGCCTTTCTGAATAACCCACGGATATGATAAACAAATGTTACACCAGCACAACGAACGCCTCATTCCACTTCAGAATATTCTTTTATTCACAAAATCACATTCTTAGGGAAAGGTTCCCATTAATTTTATCCAAGATAAATTCTTCTAAATTTATTCTTTAATCATCCTTTGGATATCATTTCAAACTAGTCGGGATTAGCGAACCACACCGAAGTAATTATTTATTTTATTTCCCAATCCCAACCTATATATCCCATGGAGAAAACTGGTAATACTCCACATCTAACACCACGGTGTTATCGGTAAAATTAATTACCATTTCACGTTCAAATCTAATTAAAGATTTAACTATCGCATTGGAGCAAAACTGGTGGTACTCCATTCTCGATCACCTTTCATATTTGATAATTTAAATTATCAATTCACATTTCATTCTAATTAAAGATTCATTCAAACTCCACTTAGTTTTAATCTTTTCAAAAATCAATATCCTCCATTCTCGATCACCTTTCATATTTGATAATTTAAATTATCAATTCACATTTCATTCTAATTAAAGATTCATTCAAACTCCACTTAGTTTTAATCTTTTCAAAAATCAATATCCTGCATTTAACTGGGTTAAAGAACCAATGTCATCTAAAACATGATTCACGACAAACCCAAATCACATTTGATATTAAATACAAGGCTCTGAATAGAAAATATGCCGGTTTATATTCAATATCAAATTCTGAAACCAACATATATCGTATTGGAAATAACGATATAAAATATATCTTTCAAATCCCCATAACAATATTTGTATATTCACGAAATCCAACATCGAAATATTCCGAAGATAATTTCGATTCAACTCCAGTCCAATTCACGTATTGGAAATATTGATTATTTTTAAAATCACTTTCAAATTCAATTTATTTATTTCAAAAATAAATTGATTTTAATTCTAGTTCAAAACTAGTTCATTTCGATAAAAATCTATTTTTATCTTTTCAAATATGGAATTTTTCAGCCCAATTTTTCCCAAATCATTTCTTATGATTTTACACAAATTATAGATATTTTTAATAATTTTATCAAGGCCCGTACAGTCGATTTCCATCAACGGCCATCGAACTGCACTTACAACGACCTTTTTCAAATTTGATTTGGACATAATTCCAAATCCAATCGTTAGATTTTAAATTTCTAATATTCATTGGAAAGCTCTTTTCGATACGAACCCAACGGTTCCGGTTTTAGGAGAATCCGACGGTCGGATCTCCCGTAATGTCAATTCGAAGTCAATGGTCGAAATTCACGAACTGCCGCGGCGCGTTCTATTCAGGCCATTATATATATAATATATATATTATATATATTTCGTCGATTTCCTTTTTAAAACGAATTTTATAAATAGTTCTAAATTCGTTTCAAAAACAATTTCAATTCTACATTCAATTTCAAATCGATTTGATTTCAATTCAATTCGAATTCATTTCAATTTTATTTAATTCGAATTCAAATTCGTTTCAATTCAATTCAAATTCTAATTCGTTTCAATTCAATTCAATTTGAATTTACCTTCTATTTAATTCAATTCGAATTCATTTCAAATTGATTTCAATTCAATTTCAGTTCGTTTTAAATTTCATTCAAAACGACTTCAATTCGTTTTTAATTCAATTTCAATTTAATTCAATTTGAATTCAATTCTATTCAATTCGAATTCAAATTCACTTCCTATTCAATTCGAATCGAATTCATTTCAAATTGATTCAATAAAATTTCAATTTGAATTTTAATCTAATTTAATTTGAATCTCATTTCAAAATATTAAATTTTGAAATCACTTTTCAATATTCATTATAAAACGAATAAAATCGATATAAATATCGTTCGCGTCAAAATAACGCATCTCTAATCAACACGGCTTTATATTTAAAAAAAAACTTCTTTATTCTATTCAACCAATGAATATTTATTCTATTCAACACATGAATCTATATTTCTTTCAACACTTGACTAATCTCTACAAATGAGTACGGTCAACACATCACTATTTTTGTTATGTAAAATATTTTATAAAATTATGGTATCTATCGTTTGATTTTTAAATCAGACTCCATCGTGAAGTAGTTCTAATTTTAAATATGATAAAGATGTAAATTTTATTATTAAAATATTTTACTCAACACATGAATAGTTTCAACACATGAACATCGTCAACACATGACTATTTTTATATTCAACACATGAATTTCCTTTTATAATATTCATTATTTTCCCGATTGGAATGAGGCCCAATCAATCACCATATAATGTTAATTATATGGATTCCATACAGCACATGTATATAATAGCAATGATAAACAATCAACCATCATCCAAGGTGCACCACACAACTGCATAAGCATCAAATATTAATAAACGACGCTTACACAGTCTGTCGACCAATCGATTGACATATAATTAAATAATTGGGATTAGTGTACCCAAATATCATCCCAACACCCGTGTGGGGTTTCAAATCAACAAACACAGATTTTTATTTGTGCAGTTGGGCGATGTGTAAAATTTATCGTCCCAATCAATATCAGTCAAATCAGTGCATATAAACAAATCGGCCGATTTGTTTATAATTATTTATTCACATTCACGTTAAAAATTATACTTTTAACGATAATTAATTTATTTCAACTATCTACATTTATTATCGATTTCACATCAACATCACAAACAATTTTCACAACATATCAATCAAACAAACAAGCCATCCATGGTCTGTGGATGACGGGTGTCGGGTGCTGCTAAGCACCGTCTGCATCCTAATATATATATATATATATAACTAGAATAAGAAAATTTAGAGTGAGAAGTTCTCACCAAAGCTATCCCAACTTCACGACTCTTCATACGTCGAAAATCTTGTCGTTCTCGCCTTTTGTCACTTTCGTTGCCCGTAGCCACTACATATATAAAAATCACATTTTTATATTATTGCCATGTATATAAAAATCATATTTTTACAATTGCTCCATATGGATAAAAATTCTATTTTTACATCGCTACTATATAGGTAAAAATTCTATTTTTACTTCGCTACTATATAGACAAAAATTCTATTTTTACATCGTTACCATATAGGTAAAAATTCTATTTTTATCACGCTATTCTCTATATAAATATTTCGCCTTTTCAAAAATAAATATTTCGCCTTTTCAAAAATAAATATTTCGCCTTTTCCTACTTTAAAAATGCCGTCTTTCACTACATAAAAATATCGTCTTTTTATATCCTACCATATAAAGATCACATTTTTATCATCTATATAATATGAAAATTATATTTTCTACCTTTACATACGATAAAAATTATATTTTGAACTCTCTATAATATAAAAGATTATATTTTTATCCTTCTACAATATAAAAATTCAGATTTTTAATTGCTAAAATTAATTAAACAAAACAAAATAAATGAAAGGGCTTACATTGCTTTAAGGAGGAGCGGAGGGGGGGCGGGGGTTTCTTGTTCGCTGGTGGTGGTGGGCCCTCCAGCAGGCGGTGGAGGTGGCAGAAGAAGAGGCAGCAGAGGCGGCGGGGGAAGAAGGGGGGCTGCGTTCGATTGGAGGGAGGGGGTGCGGGTTCGGTCAGGGAAGAAAGGAAGAGGAGGAAGAAGAGGAGAGGGAGGCGGCACGTGGTGGCGCCCCACCTGGGGCGGCGGCGGCGCTCGATCGGAGGAGCGACAACTCCTCCGTCTTCGTTCTTTTTTTTTTTTTGATTCGTTCGATTGAAAATCTGAGGGGTGGGGCAACGGGTTTTAAGGGGAAGAGGTTTAATTTTTTTCTTTTTCTTTTTTTAAATTTCAAAAATGTACTTTTTCATTTGACCTCTAAACGAGGCCCACCGCCTGTCGTCTATAGCTAATTACCCCCATTCCGAACACAATGGGATATGTATCGCAAGCTTATTCGACTGTTTCGATTAGTTTTCGTCAAAATCAACATATAACTCTATATATTGAATTTGAACACGCATTTCAATTCACTGGGGTCACATACTAACTCTATAAATCCCAGAAAAATATTTTCTAGCTTCGTATTGACGATACGGTCTAGTTTCGTCGAATTCTGAGACCATTGGAAAAATGGTCATTTTCCAGTCGATTAAAATCAACTGAAACTGGTCAAATGCGTTTTCCTTTACCACGCTCACATATTGATTCGAAAAATTATGAAATTTGAAATCTAGCAATAATTTGACATCACGGACCCAACAAAAGTGGTTTCGTCGAAATCCGAGGTCGTTTGCAAAATTCTCATTTTTAAGGGCCTGAATTCCATAGCGACTATTCAGAATTTTCAACTGGACATATCTTTTGTTTCCCGCTATGAAATCTTGATTTTTCGGATTCGTTGGAAAGATATTCCCAATTAGATTCCATTATTTTTGGTTTCACTAAAATCCGGTTTATTTTGCACCCGGTATGTTCAATTGAAGTTTGAAATCGATTTATCGAACTACCGCGCCATTTTCAATTCTATTTATAATTATATATAATTATTTATATTCTAACGACGACGTATATAATATATACGCTCGAATTATATTCAAATTAAATTTCTGTCGTTTTTATTTAAAATAATCTATTTTAAATGTTCAAAATTCGCTAAAATTGCCAAAATAAAAAATTTAAACTGGCCCGCATTCCCGGGTTGTTACACAAAAGATTTTACATTCTAGGACACTAACAATGAAACAAAGGGAGAGTTTCATTTGGCTGGATGAATACAATGATGGTGACACTTTGAATGCTTTGCCCAAAATCTTTCCAGCCATTTTGCTCAGTTGTGAACCACATTTTCTGGAGACACAACACCACTTTGAATTCAACGTATGCACCATTGCATCCTATGTTTTCTGATCAATAACAACAACCGATATTTGTGGCTTAATGCTTCACATTTTGTGCACTTTATGCATTTTTATTATTTAACATAGAAGGATTGGGAGTGTTGTATGGCATTCACATTCAGTTGAGAAGCCATATATTTTCTGTAGATAATATTGTGTGTATATTATATGCGTTTGACTATATTTATCCATGTATCTAAATGCCAAGTTAATTATACCATAAAATAGCGAAATGGTACTATGTTAAACTCTCTACGTCATATCCGCTGATCATTTAAAGAAACAAGTCCAATTTTTTATTTTTAATGTAAATTTAAGATTGTATTCTCCATGTTTTACTGTAGTTTTTCCTTCTTTATTCTGATGTGTTGGTGTATGGTTGCAATATCACACACAATATATGAATAAGCGTCACAATACACGCTTCGCGTGTGAGTTATTTTTCTCTAAATTTTGTATATTTATCGCATTCAAGCAAAATTGATTTACACACACACACACACACATATATATATATATATATGTACATGTGAGATATATATATATATATATATATATGTATGTATGTATGTATGTATGTATGTATGTATATGTGTGTGTGTTTGTGTAGTCATAATTTTACATTGAAATCATGTGGTTTTAATTTTATTTCTAAGTTGCAATATATGATGTTTTGTTAGTCTTAGTTTCAGTTTTTATTGTTAATTTGTAAATGAAGAATTGGCAAATAAGCTTTATTTCTTAGTTCTTATTTTCAAGTGATATTAAGATTTAGTAATATTTGTAGACGAACATTTAGAATTGGTTAAAAAAAAGGTTTATTTGTTAGATTTTATTTTAAGGGATAATAAGATTTAGTAATATTAATAGAGAGTCATTTTGAATTGGTAAAATGGATCGACATGTTATATTCTACTTTTACATGATGCTAGATTTGGTAATATCTTTTGAAGACATTTTTGTTATTTCACGCTAATACCAAAAAGTGTGATGCTAAAGTCATTCCATTCCGACTATTACTAAAGATATGTTGAGTTATATGGATGGATCTTTTATCTAATGTACAATAGTAATATATGACCTAATCTCAGCTCAATGAATAAACAAATCTAGAAATATATTCGTTGAAATATTCTTGCTTCAACTTAGTTTGAATGGTTCCAGTCTAGCCTAAAAGCAGCAGGAATAATATCTACATTTAGATGAGATTTTACAAATTCTTCTTAGACAATTTTATGTAGAATAACAAATAACAATTAAAACATATACGATGGAAGGGGTGTTTTGGAAAGTTCACGGTCCGACCAAGAGAGTGCGTTTCTAAATCAACTACTAATAAAGATTTACATATGTATAAATGTTTTAACTATCCATATGAATGGCTGTTAAAATATAGTGAATTTTTTGCATGACATGGGATTGTAGATCAAAATAAGTTATTGGTGAATGTGAAAGAACAAAATCAAAATGCAGAGGATGTGATTTGCTCAAGGTTGTAAAAATCGCTAGGCAGTAAGCATGAACTAAAGATCAGGTGCTTAGGTGAGGATCAATCGAGGATTAATCAAAATTAGACGTTTTTGATAAACTCATGCATCTTGGTTGAAATTTCAGTATTTCATTTAGCACTAACCGATCCACAATGATATATCATGGATTTTGATTGGTTTGGAAGCAGTTATGGTGACAATATTAAAATGAACAAATTTTTTTATGCTTGTATAAGAGGCATCTGGCCCAAATTGATTCTTATATGGTACCTACAATCTTGTTTTTATGCTTAGATAATGTAGTATATTTCACCTAGGCAAATATCTAGATAGTAAAACTGGCCTAGTGCCTAAGTGGGACCTAGGCAGGAGTCTAGAATGATTTTCACAACACTCATTTGCTACACTTGTTATACAAGGGTCCAAATTCATATATATTTTTGTTGAACCTATTCGGTTAACAATACACGTCAATGAAGACCTCCCTTCGTAATTTGTGGTACAAACGCACAATATATCTATTTATTTTACTTGGATTTAGGTGTTTGTATACTTTGCAAGTAATCAGTTACGGTTTACAACACTCGTTTGCTATGGTTAGCAATACATGCCAATGAAGACCTCCCTTGATAATTTGTGGTGCAAACACACAATATATCTATTTATTTTAATTGGATTTAGTTTGTATACTTCGCAAGTAATCAATTACGGTTTGTTGACTTGCTCTTTTATTTGTTGAAGATATTTTTAGTTAGTAGACCTATTATTCAACGTTTTCGACCATATGAGGAACCATAGTGTGTGTGTCTAGAGGCTAGGATTAGTTTTGAAAAATATATAACAATATATCCGATGGTTTGCATTAAACGATGACGACTATAAGTTAATGTGTAAGAGTTAAACATCATTAAGGAGAATTGAATTAATGTTTATGACTTTATTTAGTCATTTGTAAAGGATTGTGGTGAATTTGATAAAGGGAAAAGGTCAAAGAATACAGTGTTGATTTTATTGCCTTCATTTATTTTTATTTTTAATTCAATTGTGTAGACAATACAGATCTTTAAAATCGTTACAACCGTAATGACATCCTTCTACCCTTTTTTTTGTTTAAAAAAACAGCGATAGAGAAGCAACCATGTAGAAATTGAACAAAAGAATTCAACTATATGGAAACGATGGTTGAAAGATACATGGGTGCCTTAATGACCTTCACACATCGTTCTTCAAAATGAAGGAAACAAAACCAGAAAAACTAAATGAGGAAAAATGGACAACTGTGTATGGAAAAAACAAATAGAACCATGCACTATCATTTTTGGATGTTTGATGGTCATATTGTTGTTGATGAAACTTGGTAGGTATCCATGTAACTAATTTGATGGAAAATAAGTTGTTATTAATTTGAAGAATGATAAATTTGGATGTAGATCAATTGGAAAATATCTCAATGAATTTCAAGCTATTGTGCTTTGGTCAAAATCTCATTGCTAGAAAGTTGGAAATGCTTGTAATTTCATTTAACAACTCAAGCTCTAAAAAAGCTGTTTCAATAAATTTGGTTTGCAACCTACTTAAACAAGAAGATGAGAAGGATGAATATCAACGATGAAGAGGATAGCAGTAACCATTTTGAAGAGCTCAATTTTGTGTGGAAAAAGAAACAAATGAGGCAACATAATGGATAACGATGGAAGAAAGTGATTAACTTTGAAAGAAATACGACGGTCACCTTCTAAGAATGATATAAGACGAATTTTTGTGCTACCATTATTGAGAATCAGATCATTTTGTAATGTTTTGCAACAAACCGAATAGAGATGAAGAGTTATGTGTTAGGGAAAAACAAACCAAACATTATTAATACCCTGATAAAGAGACAAATATTGTCAAGATGATTGATTTATGTCCTGCATTGATAATGACAAAGGTAAAGATTAAGTGCTTGATTCTGAGTATGCTATCATATACGTGGAAAACAAGACAACTAGCAGATTATGAGGAGTAAACAAAAATGCGAGATTGGCTAGTGTTGTGAGATGGAGGTGAAAGGTGTTGTCAATGACTGCATAAAAGATGAGAACGGTATAACTTGTACAAAATGGTTGGTGAGACTGGGTAAATGGTGAGAAAGAAAATGGACATTCCTTTAAATCAAGGTGGAGAAGTCAATTTGCTTGAACCAATGGTGTTACAAGTAAGGAAATCTGCGAAGTCTCTATAAATATTTTTATAGTACTATATCCGTGTTCGATTAAGGTGGTCTGGATGTTGGTTGGTGAAGTAATTTAGAATCAAGGTAAAGCTCTTAGTGATATTTCCATTAGAGCTTCCCCGATAGTGTTCAAAAATAAAAAATAGGGTAAACTCCCTTTTTTGTCTATTCTCATCCTCCATCAATGTCGACTTAAGCGCGCGGTTGGAGAAAAAGTGGGAATTTCTCTCTCTTTTTTTTTTTTTTAATATTGAACGTCAATCTCTAAACGGTTTTTTGAAAGCCGTTTAAGGCCTAAACAACTTTTTAAAAAACCCCCTTACCGACATAAGTGGCAGTGTTTTGGCTAAACTGTTTATAGGCTAAACCGTTTATAGGTTAATTCTTCTCATTCCACTAGTGGAAGAATGAGTGAAATTGAAGTTGTTTTTTTTTCTCCTTATCCAAAAATTACATCTTCCTAGAGATGCTCTTAATGTGAACTGTTATAATTTGTGGTACCATTGCAACAACAACAACAACAACAAAGCCATATATCCCAAACAAGTTGGGGGTGGCTAGATATGGAACCCAAAATTAAAATAAAATAAAATTAATAATGATGATAATATATATATATATATATATATATAAAGGGTTTAAAATAACCAATCAAATAAAAAGTCGTCCGATAAAGGATTTTTTTTAAATAATAATAATAATAAGAAGAAGTAAAAATGTTCAATAAAAGTGAAATAAAATTTAAAATAGTAAATAAAAAGTAAAAATGTTCAGTAAACGTGAAATAAAGTCTAAAAAAAAAACACTATGGTTCTGGTACATGGATTGCCAATTTCCATGCACTCCTATCAACTACCAGCTCTTCCGATAAACTCCAGTTACTTAAATCTCTCTTTATTATCTCCTCTCATGTCATTTTAGGTCGACCTCTACCTCTCTTTGGGCCTTCGGCGCGACCTAGAATTCCAGCGCGTACATGTGCATCGTATGGTCTACGTTGGATATGTCCAAACCATCTCAAGCGGTATTGGACTAACTCCTCTTCAATAGGTGCAACTCCAAGTTTTTCCCGAATATCCTCATTTCTAATCCGATCTCGTCTGGTATGCCCACAGCTCCAACGCAGCATTCGCATCTCTGCTATACTTATCTTCTGGACGTGTTGCCTCTTAGTAGGCCAACATTCTGCACCATATAAAGGTCTGATTGCTGTATAGAACTTTCCTTTAAGCTGTATAGAACTTTCCTTTAAGATTCCTCAGAAGCTTAAAGGAAAGTTCTATACAGCAATCAGACCTGCAATGTTATATGGTGCAGAATGTTGGCCTACTAAGAGGCAACACGTCCAGAAGATAAGTATAGCAGAGATGCGAATGCTGCGTTGGAGCTGTGGGCATACTAGACGAGATCGGATTAGAAATGAGGATATTCGGGAAAAACTTGGAGTTGCACCTATTGAAGAGGAGTTAGTCCAATACCGCTTGAGATGGTTTGGACATATCCAACGTAGACCATACGATGCACCTGTACGCGCTGGAATTCTAGGTCGCGCCGAAGGCCCAAAGAGAGGTACCATTGCACAAATTATATATTTATTTTCTGGTTGGTGCTGGATTTTGGTATATTTGGCAAGTTGATTGACATTGGTTTGTTGACTTGTCAGTTGTATTCTTTTATTTGTTGAAGGCACTTTTGGTTAGCAGATATTGTTTGTGGATTTTGTTATTTAAGCGATGACTAATACATTGTTGGATAAGTAACGTATTTGTTATTGAGACTACAATCAATTTAAAATACGTGGCAATATATCTGATGGTTATTACTAAATGATGGTACCTAAATTAATGTATATATGGGCCTTCATTTAGAAGGGATTAGGATTTGACACTCTATTTGTTTTTTTGTAAAATGTTTCAATTAGTTTAACAAAGAACAAAGGTTAAACGTTAAAGTGAAATATATTGTCTCTTTGTTTTTTCCTTTTTAATTTAACTAGTGTGTAACCCGTGCGTTGCACACGAATATTATTAAAAATAGCATTTATTATTTTAATGTTAAAATAAGAACTTTATTGTGCAATATATGATAAATTTTGATGTGAAATACCTAAACTATTAATTAAATTTATTATTATTATTTGTGTGATTTATGTTCTATAGCTTTGAGAATTTTATCAGTCATTTTTGTTAATATAGATATACATGTTAAAATTGATGTATGTCGAAAATTTATTCAATAAATCAACAATATTATCTAATAGAATTTGTTTAAATAAGTTAAATATAAAATTACGAATGTATAGCATAGCATGAAGAAATAAAAAGAAATTTGCAAAAAAATGTATAAATTTGTTGTGAAATTATTGATGTTCAAAAAGAATTTTATGATATAATATATGGTAAATTCTTTATATAAATGAGTCATAACTAATTTACAAATTAACTTTATCATTATTGTCATATACATAGTTCATGTTATATGATTTGTACATCTTTATAGTTGCATGAAAAAACACCTTTTTTTAATATGGATATACATTGTAAAATTAACATATATTTTTAAGAGCTATTAGAAAAATGGACTAATTAAATACCATTTAAGATTATTTAAGTACTTAAAATTTAATATTCATGAGTAGTTTAGACATATGAATTGTTTAAATAATATCTAAGATTATTTAAATAATTAAAACTTAAGATTCACGAGTAGTTTAGACATATGGATTGAAATATAAACTATCACGAAAAGAATTGAGGCGGTTTAGCAAATAATTGTAGAAATGTTTAAACTGCAGATATTTAAAGCAAAAATTGTTTTCTTCAATTTAGCATAAATTTATTGTGTTAAGTGTATAATTTTTTTTATTGTTTACATATATTATTTAAATCGTGTAACTTATTAAATTTTATATTTGGAAGAAAAAACTGTTTTTGCCATTTTTGTTGATATGAACATGGTGTACATTTTAAAACACCACACTTAGCGTTGATTAGATGAACTAACAATGACTTATTGACTAAATTCATTTGTTATATTCAAAATCATTTAATTATTTAAACATATTGACTTAAACGTACAATGTTTAGTAATATTGTTCAGTGCTTCGTAAATAACTAAATAAAAATTAAAATGTAGGCATTTGACATTAATATTACTATGCAATACAAGACAAATATGTTGACGTAAATAAGTTTAACTTTGAACTTGTCATAATTATTTATGTTATGCCATGACGTGTTTATATATTTGATTTTTTTATTACCATGAATATGGTTAATCTTGATTTGGTTTATTAGGCAAACCAATTAACTATAGTTTGCTAAAATTATTTAAATAATTTTAATATTATGTATTGTAAAATATGGTACTAAATGTGAAATTTTAGAAAAAAATCGAGATAGATTTAAATGATAATAGAAAATTTGAAGTGTAGGCAAATTTAGAGTCAAAAAACTAATTTTGTCATTTTTACCATTTAAAGAAATATTAGTTACTTAAATTACGTAAATTTTGGTTTTTTGACTAATTTAAATATGTGGACTTACATATAAAATGTTAGGAGCTAACTGATAATAAACAATTGCGAAAACTTTGAAAGTGCATATTAAAATGTAAAATGAAAGAAGTAAAATATTGTGAGAGAAATAGTAAATAAGTGTAAATCGATAAACTAATTTAAAAATAAAATATCCATAGAGAATTAAGGAGGAGAGAGAAAGCTCCTAGAAGTAAGGGGAGAGCTTCAATAGATAGATTGTGCAGAGATGCTAAAATCTTATATTCCCCTTCCATATGCTTAATATTTGCACAATGTAATATCCATTACAGTGCACTGTCTAAAAAGTGATTGTGGTTCATTTTGAACTTACGAGCTTCTTAATCATAGGGAGCATGGGGGTAACTATGTTACTAACTATCAAGATGACAACAGAGAAACTATTGACCCACGGTTTTATATCCCTACTCAAGGAGATAGACAACCATCTCCTGGTTCTGATGGTAAACATACCTTTTCCTAGTAAATGGTTTTCTCCATATGTGAATAATAATAGAAAACTTATCAAAACAGGCGAAATATCTTTACCTGGCATTGATGGGTTTCAGATTGTTGGTGATGCTAAACCAGGAAGCACTCTTCTAGCATGCGGGTATCCTGTGAATGGAACCACAGTTTGTAATTTTCAGGTAACTTACATACAAAGTGCCTATGTAAGAGTTATATACATAGGATAATGTTCCATTTTGCATAAACCATTACTTACTAATCAACCTTATTCAGTGGGTTCGTCTTCTTGAAAATGGAACCAGGCAGTCTATAGAAGGTACTTAAATGATCAATCATGATGATCAATGCAGTTATGAGCAATATGATAATGCAGTTTTCATAAATTCAGGTGCCCAAGTACCGAAGTATGTGGTAACTGCAGATGATGTTGGAGCCTATCTTGCTGTTGACTGCACACCCATGGATGATAATGGCCGACAGGTTTCTGTATAAGCGTAGTTCGATTTTTTTTTTTTTTTTTTTTTTTTTTTTTTTTTTTTTTTTTTTTGGGGGGGGGGGGGGGGGGGGGATTCCCTCTTCAGTCTTGATCACCTATTTTGCACTCTTTATCACACCTTTTCATCTTAATGGTTTTTATCTCTTACACAGTATATGATTTGTTGATCGATTAATTCCTTATAGGTATCCATGCATATTTGCTTTTAAGAATTACCTGAGTTCATGAAATATTAACTAAAAGTCAGATGAAAAAACTATTTTTTGCTTTGAAAGTTGATGGTTCTTATCCATATGTTATCAAACATATGAAATGAAGAATCCAAATTCAACTATTTTAAAAGACCACAACTCACAAGCTTAATTTACTGTGTCTAGTAAACTATTAGTAGCTGGTTGCTGCCATTATTATTATTATATATTGCATTTACAGATAACTAGATTTTCCAATAAGTCAGGTTTTGTTACTGGTTTTAGACAGGCTTTGGCAAAATGAACTAATTTATCCATCGAACCGCTAAGAAAATGTCAGCTGGACTGTCCATATTTCTTATCATGGTCAAACCCAGAAAATATGTTGCCTACTAGTATTTCATTAGCTCAGAAAGTGCATGGTTAAAAAATATATTTACACCCCATAGCATATTCAATTTAGTTGAAACACCTGCATTTAATCTCTTCCTGTTTAGTTCTTTGCACATTTTGGTTTTGTTATAAGCATGTCTTCTCGAAAATAAATGTACGGTTGGAAGTATGGAGATGCTATCAGAACTGAATCCTGTTTTATATTCAAATAGATCAAAGAGAATTTTAAATGTGAGATTGCATGAATTATAGTAGTAGAAAATGCATTTAAATTTTGTTACTAGACCGAGTAAGCGATTTACTTGTGCTCTAGTGATACCAAACTTGTATTTGCCACTACACACCATCCAAAATATAGTCATTCAAATATTATTTATTTGTCTTTTATTCATATTCTTTGTGTTTGTAATGTAATTACATCATAAGATTCTTTTTTTTTTTTTGGGTTGGGGGGGGGGGGGGGGATTTTTCTTCTCAATAATGATGACATTAAACTGGATTTCAAACTTTATCACAAATAGAATAACACAAGATATAATGAACTAAGTTGCAAGACTCACACAAAGTGGGAACATAATACAATTTCTTGCTTGTATAATAGTCTTACACCTCATTGAAAGCAGTCAATGGAGCGATGTGTTTTTAAATTTTTTTATTTTTTCTCCTACAGTGTACTTGTACATTATTCTGCAAAAGTTTTGACCATTCTACACAAATTGATTTCTAGATATGTTGTGACACAACTTGATTAGTCAACCTTTTTTTTAAAGCAGCTAGAATATTTTAGAGTATATTAATCAGTCTTTTTTTTAGAGCAGCTAGAATATTTTTCAGTCTTTCAGTGTCCACTTGCATCTTACGGAAATTTCTAGGCTCATCTTGATTCTTTTGAAGTTTTCTGGATCATTCTGCCGTCGTTGACGATTAGGTTACTTAACATGAATCACACAAATTAATCTCAAATAAGAGAGATATTGTCCATGGCGAGGTTTTCAAGATGAGATTTAAATCATATATTTCAAAGTTTGAATCAAAACGGGATTTGAATTGTGAATCGTGGATTTAGAAGATCCATATTTTAAGGTATGTATACATTTTGAAATTGGTTTTGATGGTTAAACTTATGCAACTAAATTTTCTCTTTAATTGCTTAATTTTAAAACATTGTATTTGGAATTATGAATCCAAGTGAATATTTTAATTGTGTTAGTATAAGTTGATTTTTTTAATCGATGTTTTGACTAAGTTTGAATCGGAACGTAAATCAAGTAGTTGAATCAGGATATATAATCGTAGGATTCTATTTCTTTTTTTTTTAAACAATAATTGCCAATGGAACTATTACCGTCAAGAGACAAGATATTATGGTCTGCTTCTTTAGACAGTTAAACAAATAACAGTAGCCACGAGATCATCATCTTATCAATTATAGCTCTTTTGTTGTATCACTTGGACCTTCTTTGTTATTTCAAACAAGGGTTTACTGTTTTCGTTTGGTTTAATGTGGAATATTGTCCAAAATTTATTTCATGTTGCAATTACCTTTTGATTAGCTATAAAAATATTTTGAATCGGTAGTCTTAAAGCAACATATCAAATAGAATAATGTGAAGACATGGACAATTTCATGGCATCAAACAAACATTTTTTTTTGGGAGGATGGGAGCGTTCCGTTGCACTCCGAGTGCAACACTCCTAAATGCTCTTTGATTTCCATCGCATATTCCACTATCTCTCTCCCTCCACTAACTCTCTTCCTTCAAACCATTATTTAAATGGTAACTCGTGGCAAACATAAAGGGGCTAGAGATGAAACACAAAACCAAAAGACAGTCAATTCAAATGTAATGATAATAAAGATAAATTTAAAGGTTAAAGCATAAATAAATAAAGATAAAATAAAGTTCGAAATTCAAAATCATTAACAAATAATAATAGTAATAGTAATGAATAAAAAATGATGTTGATGGTCATGAAGATGATGATAATAATGAAACTAGTAATCAATAACGAAGACCAACTCTATGCCTTATGTTCCTATATACACTAAGTCTTATCATCTAAAACTAGAACCACTCTTAAAACTAACCGAAAGTTTAAGATTCTGGAACATGGATTGCTAATTTTCATGTACTCTTGTTCGACACCAGCTCTTCAGATACTCCGATCTGATCCAACTCAGAAAGTGGCTACCGAGGACTCATGATCGTACTATTGATTCCAAACTTTGATTTGATCTTCGATGAGATTCCACGATCTGATCCAAGTGCTGGAAAGACGGTCAGCTATGATGGTGCTCCAGTTGTGAAACTAAAAATTATCATCACATTTCGAAGTGTTTATTTAAATTGCATGAGCATGCACGAAACTTCACGTTCCACATTAGTGTACGCTAACATGAGGGGGGGCGGGGGAGGTAAAGTTAATCGTGCTAACTTCTATGATTGTTTGCAAGTATAGTAAATTATGGCCACTAAAAAGCTCAAGACGACTCCAAGGCTTGAAAGTCGAGAGTTCCGGACTAAATTTAGAATCTAGCCGTTTAGCAGATGGGTCGAACCCGTCATCTAGTGACCATTCATCTTTTGAAGAATCCATCTTTTTCTAACAAGCGAGTCAACCCGAGGGACTAAACTAGGAGGTGTAGCTTGAAGGGTCGGAACCGGTAAATCAACCCGGTGGTGAATTGAATGTTGAGGAAGGCCAACAACAGGTAGAAGCGGACCTGCAAGATGCCGGGGATGTAAGGATAGATCAGGAAGATGTTCCACTAGCGCCAGATGCTCTGGAGGATGCATTGATCTTGGAGAATCGTCCGGATTCAGTTGCATCTAGAATCGATGTAGCGAAGTCACCGAAGATCCGTGTGAAGTACAATATACCGCCAAATGATGTCGGGGTCCTTGGATGGGACGAGAGAGTGCACACACCCTTGGAAGGGTTTATAGCTTGTAACTCATGTATGCGTGCCATCGGGTGCATGCCCCCTTTCTGCCTATACATTCAGGATATGCTCTACAACATGCGATTGGCGCATACACAACTTCATTTGATGGTTACACCTTTTTGCTCGGGACCTGCATTCTATATGTTGAAAACTTGGATCAAGAGCCCACGGGAGATGACATTAGATATCTGTATACTTTCAAGCGTCAAAACATCTCCATCACTTGTGTATCTCGGGGATCTATCGAATAGTCAGATCATCCTGAGGTGTGAAATAAACAAAGTTATTTTTAGCACCATTGGTATTACATGCATTGCCCGCCCGAGATTGCTAGGCAATGTGAGGACGTAGGTGTATCGAAATTCACCTGTGGTATTCAAAGTTAATCAAGTCGTAATCTCTAGATTAACATGAAATTTGAATGGTACATGTAATCCTCGAAGATCGTTAGGACATGAGTATCTGGGCAGAGCATAGACCTTGGGAGATATGGAAACAGACTCGCAAATCCTGAATTTAGACCATCACCTTCACACTTTGGACTTATTGCGTGAGGGTCGTTCCATCGATCGTGAAGACGATGGGGATGCGATGCTGATGAAGGACATGTGCCCCCTGTCGTGCATCCGGACTTGCCCCCAGTCAAGGAGGAAGTCATTGGAGCTCAAGAGGAGATGGAAGATTATACGGTTGGTGATGAAGAGTCAGAGAGAAGAGGATTCACCACATACTTCGGTTTATTTCCCATCTACAAAAACAAGGATGGGTGAAGTCACAAAGTCAACATCTCCCATGATTACAATTGCGACAACCGCATCAGTGGAGGTAAAATGGCAGTTCAAAGACTTGGACAAAATCTCGTTAAAGACGTCGTCATTCAGATTGGGCGATGTTAGCGTCTGAGAGTTGGTTACCAAGTTCTGAGATGGCATTGGTACCGTCGGTCCCCGTAGAGATAGCTTCCTCGAACAAACTAAAATCTGATCCGTTGGGGGAGGGGACACTAAGGCACACACTCATAAGCATTGCACGACACAACACTTATGTGCTACTTGACTGTCTTAAACTTGTGTTTTGTTTTGTGTAGGTATAATGGTTCGAGAGAGTAACCAGGACAAAAGGCGAGACAAAAATAAAAGCAAATTTGGAGATAAAATGAAGTCAGTAGAGTTTTCGCCATAGACAACCTGACGTTGGGGGATCATTATTTAGTGATGTGCAAGGGTGCCAATTACGTCGCAACCACTCATATGATTATGGTAGCGGCTAATGCCGAAAAGACACTTATACCCATGCGGTGGCGTTCCCCGCCTGCTGGTACAAAGCCGATAGAATATGAAAAAGTCTGATTATAGGAGCATATGGCAATCTACAATGCCCTCGCCTCTTTCTCCCCTAAAACAGTGCCCACACCACCTCCACCTAGAGACTCAAGTAGAGATATGTATAGCGGAGGCTCCGCGATAACGTAAAAACCAGGTTGAGGAGAGAAGAGGAAGGGGAAGGAAGTTGAAAAGGAGCCTGAAGCTGATACAAAGATGACTCCCTAACAATGAAAGACATATCTTAAAGCTGCATTTCCTAGGTTCTATTTTGAGGAGCTTATCTTTATGTCGAAACTGCACCCAATCCTGGAAAGCATTGTTAAAAAATATTTGATCGGGTATTTGATATTTACAATCAATACTTGATTGCCATGGACTATGTTGGGAAGTTATCCAATTTTATAGAGAAAAATAATGCATAGATAGCTCGTTTAAAGCTTGAGGCCAGCTCAGATCAGGATATGATAAAGGCGAGAGTGGCCGAGATTAGTGGTTTGAAGTGATAGTTAAATTTGGCCAATAAAAAGATACCTGAAATGGTCGAAGCAGCTACTTAAGCCAGAGAAAAAAAAGGAAGATTTGGTGTCCCATTCTGTTAGGTTAATGACAATTGAAGAAGATAACAAGGTGCTCACCACAGAAATCAAAGAATGAAAAAAAAGCTTGCTGAAATCGAGATGCAAAGGAGAGAGAATGAGGAGTTGAAAAAAAGGAAGCCAACAAGGCCGAAGTGTAAGAAGTGAGGAAGGCCAAGGCAACAATGGAAGAGTCGAGTCAAGAAGTACTCGAGCATGCGGATGATGTTCGAAAAGAGTTCGAGATCCAGCTCGAGGCACCTAGGGCTAAAGCTTGAGAAATCGAATCTGAAACTAAAAAAGAAAACCGACTCTGCAACCTTAGGATTTTAGTCCAAGGTCATTCGTCATGAACTTTATTGGATAAGTGATTACGAGATAATTTTTGCCTTGACATAAGAGCGATTCTTTGACAATGAGGCTGCTGCTTTAGATGTTGAGGAGGTAGATGAAATAGCATTGACGGCTCAGTACTCGAAGGGAGATGAACCTCAGATTCTATCGGAAGGGCGACGTCGACTGGAAGAGGATACCGAAGCAAAGGCAGCTTAGAGGAAAGAGAAAACTACCATGATCGAGAGCATCACCGTTGCTCATTCTACTGATGTGAGTGCTTTCCAGACGTTAGTTGCTCCGCCTGCAGCCACCTGTGGTTCGTCTCAATCAACTATCATCGATCTGGGGTATGACCTCGAGAATTCTAGATTGGGTACTGGAACAATCTTGACGTCGATTGCTGAAGGCACAACTTCAATGGAAGGCACTGAACACAAAGTAGGTATATCCACTTTCTCTCCGACCTTGGAGAAGATCAAGGCGTTTGAGAAAGCCGTTCGACTTCCTGTTGGGTTACCAGAGAATAAAAGAAGGTTAACTATGCTCCGTCTTCATGCCATATGTACACTTGAGATGCAACTTCCTACTTCTTTCCCATTGGTGACAACTTCTGGACCCTTCATGTCCCCTGGTGAAAAGAGGTGTCTTATAAAAAGCTCATGAACTAGAAGTTCAGGTACATTGAGTCCTTCAAAAATTTAAAGCGGGGGAGATAGACCCCAACGGAGTAGGCAGTCTAGAGTAAATATTTGCAAAGATGGATGAATTGCTAGCTGCGTGAGAAGAAAAGAAAGTCGAGAAAATGGCTATCACTGGAGTTGGTTGCGAGTCTAGTTGGCCGAGCATGCAGAAATTGGCCGAGCAACAATAAGCCGAAGTCTCCATCAAACAGGAAGAGATCGAAGCAAAGAGGAAAACCGAGGAAGCCGAGAAGGCACATGCCTCGAAAGTAGTTGAATTCAATTCTATGCCATGGAAGGCGATTCCTCTAATGGATGACGAGGAAGAAATTACAGATATGCTGGACAAAACTGAGAAAACATTCGATCACGACCCGCCAAAGGCTTTGAGATCAAGATCCGCCCCGACCAACACCATCAAAGGAAAAGAGAAAGGTCAGTGATGGTGGGAACGAAACAAAGAGGAAAAGAAAGGACATCAAGAGCAAGTCACCATCGAAGAAGTCTGGTGAAAAATGGTGGTCTTCAAAATGATTTCCAAGTTGTATTAATGTATTTTCCACTTTTTGGCCAGATGTGATGCGAGTACGACCCTCGTTTTTTATTACACGATAATACTTGTGCAAATATCGTGATGTTGTAATTGTTTGTAAATAAAAATCCATTTCCCTTTTATTTCATGTAAATTTTGTCTAAGTGTTCGAATTTCTGTATATTTTCCATTAATTGCAACAATGTGTTGTAACTCGTCGTTATACTTAGATTTGGATCGATCGTTTAAAACATCACTCTCGAGGATTTCTTTCAATCGTGAACTCGAATCGTGTGAAATTCGAAGTTGTTGATTCCACTCTTAATATCTCTTTTCGGTCATTGATCTCAAGTCGTTTGGAATTCGGAGTTGAGCACTTCATTCTTAGGACCTTCGTCTCGTTGTAGGTCCCAAGTCGTGAGAAACTTGGACTCGGACGTCATAATTAGCCCTTTATACTTACATGTCGCTGATTTAGGTTCGAGTTATGGACGTCGTCGGTTCATCCTTTGTACTCTCCCATCGTTTTTCTTCGGGTTAGAGTTGACGGCGTCGTTAGTTCGTCTGTTTATATTCAAATTCAAACTTTGAGGATTGTAGTTGGTCAAGCGAACAATCGATATCACATTCGTTTGACATGGAATGGTTGCCTTCAAGCTCGGAAGTTAAGGTCGATTGTTTGACGCTTAAGTTGTGAGTGTCATGAGTTGTTTATACTCGACCTTGTCGTTCGTCTAAAACTCCAGTTAGTTTATGGGTGATTAGATCGCATTCATATGGTTGTAATCCAAGAATGGACTTAAAAGGGACGAACCAATGCCAAGCTCCGAGGCATCACATTCATTATGTCGCGCTCGTGTATGCAAAGCGGTCGTATTACAACTAATATGCTAAGCATAATGAAAGAACATTAAGAACATGAGGTATCAAGAGCCTTTATTAAGAAATTAATGAAAATTGTGGGCAATATCTGTCTTATTACATTGTCTGAATTTGAAATAAAGTACTAGCTGCACGTAGAAGTACAAATGTAGTAATGTGCTAAATAAGGACTTAAGTAAGATAGCGATGAAGATATTTGCTATTCCACGCTATTGGTAGCTCGGCTCCATCAATGGTCGTTAGCTTTAAGATTCCATTATCAAGCCTCCGTTGAATGACGTAAGGATCTTTCCAGCTGAGACCAAGACTAGTCGGCATGGGAAAAATCTTTTTTAGAAAGGGGTTGTCAATGTTAAGCTTTGGACGAACTTTAGTATTGAACTATCGAACGATTTGTTGACGATTTGCAGCTGCTCTGAGTTCAACTTCTTCTCGTTTCACATCCAATAAGTCTAGAGATTTCATAAGGAGGTCTCTATTGATTCGAGGAGCATAGCATGTAACACGATGATACTGTACTTAAAATTCAATGGGAATTACAACTTCAATGTCTTAGGAAAGTGCGAATGAAGTATGCCTAATCGTTGACTTGTGGGTAGTTCGGCACGTCCAAAGGGCTAACGGAAGTTTATCTACCCACTTGCTTCTTGCCTTTTCCAGATGCTTTTTGAGTATGGACTTAATGATTTTATTGACTGATTCGACTTGTGGATGAACAACTTTCTAAAATCGTTTTTTAATGTGGTGATGTCAACGGAACTCTTTGAACTCAGAGCTATTGAATTGAGTTCCGTTATCAGAAGCAATAGTTTTGAAAAAGCGAACTATGATATTGCAGACAACAAAATTGATGACTTTCGTTGTGGTGATTGTGATAAAAGACTTGGCTTCGGCCCTTTTGGTGAAGTAATCAACTGCGATGATGGCAAAACAAGCACCGCCTTTAGTTGTGTGCAAGAATTCAATGATATTGATTCCCCAAATAGCGAATGGTCATTGATTGGCCATTTGTGTGAGTTCAGTAGACGAGACTCTTGAAATTTTAGAGAATCTCTGATATTTATCACATTTTCGGATGTAGTCAACTGCATCTCGAATAACAGTTGATCAAAAATAGTTGTAGTGGAGAATGTTCTTAGCTAGAATTTCACTTTGGTGTGGTCACCACACGACTTCATGTACGTCATGTAACACTCGTTTGGCATTGTGGGCTATATGTTGAGGTAATGGAATGGAAAAATCCCTTCGAAATAGTACTCCTTGAATGATGTAGCGAGAGGCTTTGCGAAGAAGTGATCATTTTTCATTGCGGTTTTCATGAAGGATCCCCCGTTGTAGGTAATTCATGATCGGAGTCATTCATGGCTTCTGCTCGGGTACAGGCTGGGTCGTTAATATCCAATCAGTTTCCATCAGATCGACACTCGAAGATTCGAGTATTTTGACTGGGACAATTCCCATAAGTTGTGCATTCTTGGAAATGAATCTGCTTTTTCGTTTTGTTCTCAAAGAATATGAGTGATAGTATAGTGCTCAGAACTACTTAGTAGTTCCTTAACCCGAGCGAACCAAGGAGCTAGCCGTATTCCTTTGGCTTGAAACTCTCTCCGCACTTGGCATGCAATGAGTTGAGAGTGAAAAGATTTGAATAGTCTTGATGTTTTCAACTCCATTGCAATTTTAAGGCTGCCAATCAAGGCTTCATATTCGACATCATTATTGGTTGTGGAGAAGACGAGTTTCAAGGCGTAGCAAATTGAGTGTTCCTCAGGAGTTACAGCTATAACTCCGATGTTAGAACACTGATTGTTTGAAGATCCATCCACATATAGTTTCCGTTGGACGTTGCACATATAATTTTCATTGGGATTTTTACTTAAAAGGTTTATTTGTTCAGGATAATAAGTATTAAGGGCAAAATTTCTGAAAAATTAATTGAAGGACAATTTTGCATGAAAAAGATAAAAGCGGTTATCTTTTTACGTTGCAACTTAAAATAATAATCACTTTTATCTTTTCCTGTATAACTTAAAAAGATAACCGCTTTTATCTTTTTCGTGCAGAATTGTCCTTAAAACTAATTTTTCAGAAGTGCTGTCCTTAAAACTTATTACCCTACAAAAAGAAGTCTTTTAACCTAATTTCCACTAATTTTCACTATATGTTGGGTGATTCATTATTTTCTAGCGGATCGTCTGGAGTAGTGAATCTGGTAATGAAATCCATCAAGGTTTGCCCTACGATAGCTCTTCGAGGGACAAATGTGAGGTCGAATCGGCTAAGCTCGATATTCCATCGGTGGAGCCAATGGGGTTGAGCGCTGCCCTCGCTAACATTTCAGCAACAAACAAAGAGACAATAAAAGATTCATTTTATCCATAAAAAAAGGAGAAGAAAAAAGAAAAGAAACTGGAATGAAAGACTACAGCTAAAAAAGATACTAAATGCTTGAAATCATCCTTGAAGTTTGAGATTTTCAGCGAACTCATTCATATAGAAATAATTGAGCGAACATGAAAGAAAAAGTGTTTGTGTTGTTTTTGAGACAAACATGCAAGGATAATTTAAGAACTTCGATTTCGGAATGCCATTCAGAATCTCTTAAATAAGAGGAATTTGATATAATATGCACAAAAAATCTCGGATATCAACAGTGCTAACGTAAGTGGACTTAATCTAATAATATCAGTATGAAATAATTAACATCATATTTTTACGGTGGTTCGACCGTTAAATATGCCTACTTCACTTTGCTTCCCATATATTTATTTACATATTTGTGTGAAGTTTACCAGAAATAAATCAGACTACAAGTTCGGTTGAAACTTGGTGAATTGATCAAGTTTCTTTTCTATGCATTTGCTCTTCTGTTTATAGGGTTGAGATTCGTTTATCCGTTCCAAATTTGATAGGAAAGTGATGAGGGATCATGGTGATAATAGAAAATGACTTTGATTTAGTCAGAGCAATCGAAATTATACTTTCGATCTTTTGTTGTTATAAAAAATTATTGCTTATTTCCGGCTTTCTTTATTTTTGGCCATATCAACTTCTTATCTGTATTGAAGTCATTCCCCTTTAATGCGACTCCAGACGATATGTTTTTCTTATAAGCTAAAGCAATTTAATGCCTGGTTGATTGAAATTTAGTTTGTAATAGAAAGATAAAAAAAGGCTCTTGAGAGAAATGAAAGAGAGCTTTGCAGGAATTGCCAACTTTGCTGATTTTTTTTGGTTTGGGGAGAATAAAGACCGTTATTTTTTAGAATCTACACGTGATTTCCCCTTCTTTTTTGTTTATGAACAAAGTTTTGTCTTTGTGTACCGTTAGTTTATTAATGAGCAGCTCATTGTTATAGAAAAAAAATATACATTCCATACTCAATAGAAATATAGCAAACTTCACAGTTTCTGTTAAAAACGATTGGCACATATACTAGCATAATTTTATTGTTTTTACTTTTTAGCCAGAAAGGAAAATTTTCGAAATGTCAGTGTACAGATCAAAATGCATAATTTTCAACGTCTTTTACCGTTCGAAAGGAATTTCCCTGCCGATAATCGGGTTTCATAGAAAAAACGCAAGAAGATGATAACATTCGTATTTTTATCAAGAAATTAGCTGGAAATCAAAATTTCAGCAAAGGAAGAACATTTCTTTCTTCCAAGAGTCAAAATCACATCAAAATAAATGATCTTTTAATTGTTATGGATGAAATTAAAGGGGGAAAAAAGTCATACCTGAAATCTCATCACTGTCGGATACCTCTTTGAATTTCTTTCCTAGGGAGGAAGTCTTTTTTTTTTTTTTTTAATTTGGTCAAGCCCTGAATTTTTATCGAGCGAATTTGAGCATCTCCTTTTGATGTGTGGTAGCTATTAAGTTGTTACCCTATTAATGTTGGATAAGGCTATAAGAGTTAACAAGGGTAGCAGGTTTTATGGATTCAGGCTGTTGTATGGACTGTGGGCTGGTTGTGGTATTTAATTAATCTCATTCATGTTTATTAATGTACGGTGGTAATGTATATCTGTAGAAAAATAAGCCTACGAATTCGAAATCCAAACTGAAAATTTCAACTTATGGAAGTTTCAAAAAACCGATACCGCGATCTCGAAACCGTGATATCTACACGCACATATACATGCACATACATATGTTTGAATTTGTGTATACACAGTGCGTGTGTTCATCTGCTCCTTTGTTTACAACCCCTTCACTGACCGTAAATACTGATAGATAGATTGAGCTGATATATTGGGAGAAAATCGTAAAAGTAGCAAGAGAAAAGTAAACATTTGCATTAAAATCATCTACATTTGTAAGGTCATAGATTCAATTTAACTGTTAGTATTTTGGAGCAATGAAGTAACTATAGGTAGAGAGAACTTAATATTCTTCAATCTGCACGTGGACAAATACACACACACACACATGCATGTAAACAAATTCATTGGATTCCTCGTACATGAATAGTTGGACAACTGAACTTTCCTCTTATTATTATATAAATTTAATCAGCGGTCATCAATACTGCTGACAACAAAAATCAACCTTGAAATATAATGATTCAGCCAGCATCATTAATAGCCATCGATTAAGTAGATCCACTGTGTTAAATGTATTTGCAATGAAATGTAAATCCTATTTGCATTCCTTTGAACTATATAACAGAGCAAAATATAAAGTGCTGTATATTCTTTTTAAGTTACTACAAGATAATTTATTAGGGCGAACTGTATATGTATAATAATGTTGTGGAATTATTAGGTATCTTAATGGTATTTATGTGCAAGTTTTAGCAACAAAGGTGTTCATGTGCAACACTTCAAATGCAGCAATTATGAACAGCAAATTTTTTAAGTTCTGATCTCATGTATCAACTGAAAGTGCTTAACTTGATTTTTTTTTTTTTTTTTTTTTAAATGTTATTCTAGGGCAAATTGGTCCGTCAGTTCGCTAACAACCAGGAAAAAATAACATGTGGTAATGTTTTGCTACTTCTTTTCATTTTAGTTCTTGAATTTGTGAGTGGAAGTTTTAATCTTCTTTTTGTGTTTTCTTTGACAACATGGTCTTATTTCCTCTTGAATTATGTTCTTCAACAACTGACTCTACTGTTGTAAAACATTTTTTTTTATCAGAATGCGACGTGTACTTGTACATTTGTTGAATTGTTTTTTAGTATTATGTGCAAAATTCTTCTTTAAAATAAACCCTAATGGGAGAATAAACCTGATTCATATGCTTGACTCCAGTTTAGTAAGGCCATATGATATTTTAAACGAAGTTATGAATTTTTGTTGTTTGATTAGCTGTTCCCAATATATAATTGAATCTGATCGACGATTCAAAGGATTCAACTGCCTCTCTTGGTGATGTCAACCATCTCCCGGTTGATGCCTAAATTTTGGTGAAATATGCTCTTTTAGTTCCAGATAATCAATTGGCACTAATATAATTCACCTGAAGTAAATGAAATATTCACCCTACAGCACTTTTGTACTATCTAAATATATTCAACAATGCAAGTAGCAATACTGCTCAATTACAAAAGCCTTGCAGCATACTTTACACCTTCATGGATGAATAAATCACTTGACATAAAAGAATTATATATTTATACACAAAAGTTCGTGGACCAAGGGTTTTCTTGATTTATTGTTTCCATCTTTTGGCTACAATCATGTATGTTTAGAATTTAGAAGATCGACCTTCTTTGATGTTATGACTTCTAAGCTGAACCTGAAGAGAATCTAAACATTTAACCGGATTGTTCATAACTACTTTTTAGCTGCCATCCAAGTTTAGCTCTTTAAGATTGGGGATTGTCAAAATAAGCTTAGAATTATTTGGAGCGGTGATGGTCTTACATGCAAAAAGATAATATTTACCTGGACAATGGGGACATAAACTTTGTGAAGTTTTTTTCTGTGTGTGCGCGCACGCGCTCGCATGTGTTTGTTTGTTAAGCCAATATAAACATTAATGACACAAATTTTTGTTGTGCAGAATCACTATCAGGTTATAAATGTAACATATTTACTATCCTTGTTTCACTTACCATCGTATATATATGTTGAGTATGACCAACTCTCTTTGGGGAACAGCTGAAAGTCAGTAAACTTTTGTTTAGATATGTTTCTCAATAGAAGCTCCTAATACCTTGTTTATCTACAGATTCTGACATGCAGCTTGATATAGATACATACATATCAGATGGGAGTGCTATCTTTACCGTTTTTCTGTTGGTAGGTGACATATCCTTCCACCTTCTAGTTGTCGCTAAAAGTGTTATTCAATTTCTTAGTTTTGTTTTTGTATTTGATTAATATCTGTTGATAACACAGTACAGTATTTATATCACATTTATTGGAATGATGAATGTAAAAGTATTGGGTAATGATATTAGAAACTTTATATCACAGCTAAATTAGCTAACTGAGCGGATTTCTTTAGTTAACGACCAACAGAAGGGAGGAGAGGGGGGGGGGGGGGTTTCTGGGTTAACTGTAAATTATTATAACTGGTAATGGTGGGTGAACATTACAAGTGGTCATGCAGTCTGAACCCATGCCGTGCACTGTAATTGCAAGCTGGTCATTGAAACTCGTTAGAAAGCTAAAGTTAAATTTGAGATCTGATTTATAATTAAGTTTTGAACTGATATAGAAATACACAAATGAGTTATTTACATTTTAATGGGCCCTTTGGATTTTCATTTCTTGCTATCAGACTTCCGTTTTGTTTAACTCAACACCAGCCCTTGGCCTTCCTTGCATGTCTGTAAGTACCAGAAGGTTGGTTGCTTTGTCAAGGCTTTGGTGTTTTGATGATGAGAATTCGATGTACATAACTCAAGATGGTTTGGGTTTGGTATATTTGGCAAGCAATTAAATATGTTTTATCTTGATTTATAATTAGAAAAGGAGAAGGATGAAGAAAAAAGAGTAACAATTCTTTAGAATATCTCAATTTTATTAGCAGAGGAAATAAAATAAGAGAATGACCTATTAAGGAAGATCAAATTCACCGTTGCACAATGGTCACCAAATAAGGAAGAGATGGAAGATAACCTCAGATGCCACTTTCATAAAAAAAGGGATTATGTGCAATGCTTTTCTAGCAAAAGCCAAAGAGAAAAAAACTGAAGTCGTTGAAGGATGAGAAATGGCAATGATGCGAATACAACGATGATGATTCAAATTTTGGCATCGAAGATGATCTGACGATGAATCCGTGTTTTATGTTGATAAAGATAATGGTGAAGGATGAATGTTTGATTCAGGTGCATACTTCCATGTATGCAAACTTAAGGAAGCTTTCATAAATTACAGAAATAAAACATGGAAGATGAAATCATAGTTGTCATAGCGAGCGCTATAGCGCGCTATAGCGCAAAATAGCGCATAGCGCACAGGTTGCGCTATTTTGGTTCTTATAGCGCAGGGGTCCCGTGTAGCGCAAAAATAGCGCGCTATTTTATCATAGCGCAGCCATGAATAGCGCGCTATTTTGCTTTTTCTTTTTTGAACATGCATTTTCTTTTTTTTCCTTTTTGGAGATTTTAAACATACAGTTTTTTCCTTTTGTGCCTTTTTCCTGTGTTTTTTTTTTAAGATCTTCTTTTCTATAAGCAAAAAAAAAAAAAAAAAAAAAAAAAAAAAAAAAAAAAAAAAAACATTATAGCGCGCGCTATAGCGCATAGCGCAGGCCTTGCGCTATTCGCTATTGACAACACTGGATGAAATCAGCTAATGGTTGTAAGGTTGATGTGAGATGTATATATCCAATAAAACTTAAAAAATTAATGGAAAAAATAAGATGCCAGCTAAAATTTTGTACGTGAAGGTAATCAGAGAATTTAATTTTCAGTTGGATAGTTGTGAAAAGATGTAAAATTTAGACTTGAGGAGTTTCTAGAACATAGAGATGGAATATTGAGTTACTACGCAGTATGAGGACAGAACAACCTATGCGTGGTGGTAGCAAAGAGTCTTGACTTGAAGATCAAGAAGGTGGTTGATGTAGGAAAACCTCCAACTTTGTGTGGAGTAATTAAAATACTTAAATGAAGGTGAAGCAGACGACGTGAACAAAGGAGATACATAAACCCTATATGGAAGCCTTTGTGGTACTATAATCACATCCAAACAAGTTTTGGATGCATACATGAGCGGCGGACATGTATATTTTTAATGGTTTGGATTTTGTTGAAGCAATTTAGGCTAAGGTGGTTCTATAGGTGATATTTATATCAAGGTGGAGTGTTATGATTATAAAAATATTAATTATTTGTTTTTAATGTGGTTTGGGCTTTTGTATATTTGATTAGTGACCAATCGTTGGGTGTCTTGATATGACTTGTTATTTATTTGTTGGAGATATCTTTGGCTTGTTGGTTTATTATATGTTTTTTTTTTTTAAAGTTGAATTCCCACGTGTGTGTTCCCCTGTGGCTAGGTTTAATCTGAAAACGCGACATTGTATCTTATCGATATTATTAAACGATGGCAGCTAGGGCTCCGTTATTAAGGGAATTGAATCAGGATTTGAGACTATTTTGGTTATCCTATAAAAGATTATTGCGAATTTAGTAAAGGGAAATGTCTAAAAGAAAGTTTTTTGTCAATCTTATTGTTCTCTTTTTAATTTTTTTCGTAATCTGTTTGTGTAAGGATGATCGAGAAATCGGTACGCTAATTTGGGCATCATGTTTAAGCCTTTTTGTCTCTATGTGAATGTCAGTGTGCTGATGCATTAGTTCATCAAGAACTATGTCAAAATTACGTGTTTCAAAAATCAAATCCATGAACCGGTTGAACTAGAAATCGATGTAGTTGGTTTTAAAATGCTAGTGATTGATAAATGTAATGCTTAGGTAGCGTAGCGTGAGGGTGCTAGATTCAGCTTAAGATCAGCTTTGTCTATAGTTCATTAACCGTAGAGATGGGTTGAGTTTGGCACTACGACTAATATATTTTTGCTTTAGTTCGGTCCACTGGCTGGATATACAAGCCCAGCTTGTGAACAGATGGCTTGAGTTTGTTAATCAGCCTAGCAGAGTTAGTGTTTCTTCTGCTTCGAAAATAAAAATGAATTTGCATGTCCGTCCCTTACTGTCAAACTTAATACATGAGAAACCCTTCTAAAAAACATGTTTTAACAGTCCCTAAGATTATTTCTGATTTTTTTTTTTTTTTTTTTTTTTTTTTTTTGGAAAATCAAATCTGTTCTTAATCGGTGGTTAATATGATGGCGAATTTGTGTATCTTCTGTTTGTTTTTATTACAGTTCAGTTCAGTAAACTTGTTTAAAGAATACTCATCATGATAATTGAAACAGGCTGAATCTTCGGAAGCATGGGAACAGGCTACTCTGATATTGAAAAGAACAGGTTATCAAATCAAAGTTTATAATAATTCAGAAACTGAAGTAAAGGAGGAAAAGTACTCTCCAGAATTATATGTATGTCTTCCGTATTTTTATTATAACAAAAATTACTTCCTTCTGTGTTATGACTTGTAATAAAGCCCCATTTAATTTTATATCTCCAGATTAGTGTTCCAGTTATACAGTCCACCCAATTTGTGCTCACTTGTTCAGATGGAACAATTCTGCCTTTCAGCACGAGTGGAACTACTTCAGCATATAACTTTGAAGAAAGCATCAGGTGACAGTTTATAACAAAAATCTGTGACGATAATATTTCATTCGTGCATCTCCCATATTGAATCATATATTTTCGAGCATGTCATTTGTTACATTTGAAATCCATAAGAAGTTACAATTTGATTTTCCATGTGTGATGATATGGCATGTATTGTAGGCTAATACAGCAATCACACTTAACGAGCTGGTTGTGATGTGTTGTGTTATTTAATTAAAAGTTGTATCTTCTTTGATATATTTTACTTTAAAAAAACATGGTTGCGAGTTGTACTTTATATACCTTTGTCATTGATTTACTGTTTCGGTTTATTTTGCTTATGGGCTAAAAGTTTAGGAAGTTTTTTTGGTAATTTCTTGGTAATTAATGAGCTTTTGGGCTAAAAGTTTAGGAAGTTTTTTTTTTTTTTTTTTTTTGGTAATTTCTTTCCCTAGTTTTTTAATTTTCTTTTCTTTTCTTTTTTGAGATGGTTAACGAGGCCAATAAGAATTGATCCCAGGTCTCTAGATCAACAAGCTGAAGCTTGACCACTGAATCAGTGGTCATTCAATTGTTATTTATAAACTTGAGTTTGAAGCGACACATTATGCAGCATGATTTATAGATTAGTGTATAACTGGCCGTAAAGATTACAGTTACGTTGGCAAATTACTAAGTCACACACATGCACACCATCCTTCTAAAAACATAGTAATATACAGAGTCTTGTGTTGTCGACTAAACATGATTAAGGTTTTTATATTATTTGTTTGTTTATTTAAGGTGAAAAATATTGTTCTTGATGCACATCATGTCATTGTATTATGTTGGCTACGAAACAACTATTGTTATAAAGAAAGTGCTTCCCCTTTCCGTCAAAGCAACCATATGTATAGCAGATATCCATATTCTTGTTTTGTATTCTCGTATCCTCAAATTTGTGTTCTTCATTTTTATCTTAGCCTTTTACCAAATCCTTATCTAATATTTTGCAGATTACGTGATCTGATTGTGCTTACAATGAGACATTTTCAAGCCAAGGTAACCTAATTCTGTCACCTAGAATGATTTGTTATGAATTTAAATACTAATGTTCATAAAATGTTATGGGAAAATGTACCCCACATGGACTGTTTCGAATGATAACAGATTTGAGTAATGTCAAATCTGGATTAAGAAGAAATTATAGAGACACTGGTGTACGATAACGGCAACTTCAGCATATCTCAATTTTCACTGGAAGTAACAAGTATGCAAGGTCTCAATGTGAAACGATGGCCATGTCCTCTTATTGATTAGTTAGGATTATTTGGGCGTTTTTGCAATATCTTCTATAGCAATAACGAGTTTTGTGAAAATGAGACGGTCTTTGGAAGCATATGATTTGGATAAGCTACAGAAACTAGTTAAAATATTTGAAGATTTGGGATGTCTCTATTTATATGGTGGAAAATAAATGGGAAAGTCTGTATTTAATATTCACTTGAAAAAAATGATTGTGCATCATGTGATTAATAATATCTAGGGCAGGCAAACTTAGAATTTTGAGAATTCAAAACTTTTTTTTAATGGAATTGGTCAAAATTTACAGAGTTCCCACTTTTGAAATATATCTCTAGGTTCTCTACATAATGAGAAGATGCACCTACAAAAAATTGCCATGAAACAAAACTTTGAGGCAAGGTAAACTGACCGGGATTAAATGTTTAGTAAAGACATAAGTGGTATGAAGAGAGCATCATCAGAGAGTTCAAACTTTAGAGCATACAGGTTTGGCTTCTGCTACACAACCACTTTGGCTGTGAGACAGCATCAATGGTGACAAAATCATTTAATGTATTTTAGACAACGGCAACACTAGTAGTTGGGGATAAACTTAGAGTGCATTCCCGAACAACATTAGTTAAGCGGCTTACTCAGGTTGGAGTTAGAAATTGAAAGCATTTTTGTGGAAATTTGGTATGAGTAGAGGTTATAGGTTAATTGGAAGCAAAGTTTATTATGTTTTTTGATTATTAAGAATAAAATAATAATAATTTAATAATTAGTAATCCATAAATAGCAATTTATAGCTAGTAATTAATATTTTTTATCTAATAGTTTAAATTTAATATTTTTGTTTACTAATTAATAATTAATAAATGATACCAATAATTCTTTAAAAATGCTTAATTTTGCTTCAATAACTTAATTCTGATTCGAGAAAATCAATTGAAAATCAATGATGAACTTGCAATGCCTTCAATGAGTCAGTTCCTTCAATAATCTTTCGTGCTGAGGTATCTTTATCTTCCAAAACTTTCAACACATTCTGGGAGATAGTCTCCAAAAGCTCCAGATTCTGCATTAGTGCTTCCCTCTCAACATAATTCTAAAGAATCTTTGAAAATTGCGAACATGTGTTAGCAATCTTTTTTATTGTTGTTTATTAATTCTTCTGTATAAATCTGTGACGTATACGGCGCGATTCTTCCATCATTGGTCCATGCTGGTAACAATGTTTTTGACATTATCTTAACCCACTCTACTTCTGTTTCGAAGCTTATCCCATTTTTTGAATTCTTTGTGGTTTGCATCATGTTTGTTCTTCGCTTGTGCAACGCCATTAGTCCTTCCAAAAGAATCGAATTTGTTGGCAGTTCGCTAATAAATTCTTAGTTTTGGCCTTTTTGTTGGGGGGGTGCAAACTCTTATGGTGAATGTGGATAATTCAGGTATCTACTCTTTTTTGGGGCTCAGAATGGCTGCAGTAGAATCAATAAACGAAAGTATATGTGTAGTTTAAGAAATGCAATTTGGTAGAGGTAGAGTGTAAGATGTGACAAGGTTTCAAATCTCGAATTTTGGAGAAAATCTTGGGTTGAAATCTCAGTTGAAATATGGCAGATTTAAAACTCTGGTAACTAAGTATGCCATCAAATCTCTGATTTCGGAGGGGATATCAGATTTCTATCTGGGGTGATGTAGGAAATTTGAAACCTTAGGTATGAGAAAATGTATGAAGTTGTTTATATAGGAAAATTAGAAGTAAATTTTATGTTGGACATAAGAAATTGGACGTCCAATTCTGTGCCGTTAAAACGCTTAGCGGTTTTATAACTATGGACGTTTGCGGAGATAAATTGAGGATACATCGGAAGATAATAGAATCCTTCGCTAGATATGAAAATATATATTTAAAAGTTACTTTATTATCATCATTACATCAATTTGTAGAAAAAGGAAATATTGTTTAGTTTTATATAACAGAACCGAAGAATATCATAATTTATCTGGACTAGATTTAATGATTACGATAAATTCTAACTTATATTGAGCACTTATGCCTTATAATTAGTTTTTACCCAGACCTTAAAAAAAAAATGTTTGAAAGAACAATTCAAATCTACCATGTTATACTAATTAGGGCTGTTATGGTAATGGTAAATTTACCAGTACCATACCAATACCAAGTAATTGGTAAAAAAATTGAGCCATTTTGGTTTATCAATGTTATCGGTATGGTAATGGTAAATTTACCATTGTTAACGGTAAATATAGCGGTAAAGAAAAGTCAAAACCAGTAGTAATGGTAAATTTACCAATCATATTAATTTTATTTTTCACTATTAGATCAAACCTTAACCATAGGCACTTTTAACGATACGTTATGGTTTCTAAGAAGATTTTGTAGTATTATTTATGATGATGACTCTTTTTAAGTTTTGTTATGGTCAAAATTTGAGATTATAAATGTTATTATCTCATATTATTGTAAATAAGCTGTGATGGATTAAGAAATACTTAGATGTCAACTAAAACATGTCGTAATACTAATATAAATATCATAGAGTAATAATAAAAAACAAGGTAATTGTTTTTTTTTTTCTTTCTTCAATTTTAGTGCAACAAAATTTGAATGTTTGTTGTACTGGTAAATTTCCCATTACCAGCCAACGGTATACCAGTTTATCGGTATACCAATGCATATTTTACCATTGGTAACGGTAAATTATCGATAGCTATTTTTGACTTACCAGTAGTATTGGTACGGTAATGGTTCTCATGTAACGGTAGTGGTTACCATTACCATAACAGCCCTAATACTAATGTTGCTAAAATGAGTACTAAGAAGTCTTGATTTATCGGACATAGCAGAAAATAGCTGGGCCTATAGCAAAATTGCTGTACAATATCTCTAAGTTGAAGGCGGTTGGAGAGTGTTATGCTCTACAACGGAGATTTTACCGGGTTTTAGAGTCTCTAACTTCATAGGGAGGACATCGCTGGATCTACCACTGACGTATTTACTATAGCTGTAACTACACTTACGGCAGATGTAAATTTTGCCAAAGGTTAACACCAAGGCATTCTCCTTGAATCCCTGTTTTCCAATGGGACCTTATAATAATAATATACTATAGAAATATATTTATTCAAATGGGATCTTATCCCTCATACTTTGCTGCTGCTCAAACTGAACCCTAGTTTGTTAGTACCTACGGCAATCCTTACCATTTTGTTATATAGTCGAAGTTTGCTATATTTGGTAGTAATGCTGTGTAAATAAAATAAAATAAAAAAAGAATAGGTGTGATGAAATGAAAGATAAAAGTCATAATTTTATTATTTTACTGTATCTGATAGACACAAGTTTATTTTGATAGCTTGATTGCAAATTTAAATGATGCTTAGATGCAAATACCTAGTCATCAAACAGCTTTCAGACAATATGGAAACAAATTTATACATTGGGTTGGCTCATGTGATGAAGGTGGCTAAGGTGGTTGTGTAATTTATGTTTAATTTACTGGTGCAGGTAACTATAAAGTATAAACTGCATAGTCTGTTCCTTGTGATAGCTGTATATTATGAGATGTTACTTATGGTGAATTGGCAGGTGTAAAGTTCATATTCATTTATGATACAGCTTTATTGATGCTGCACTGTGTTATAAACACAATGCCTCCTGGTACAGTATGTGTAATATTGTTGAAGCCATGGTGTCAATGCCTTACGCATGTCAGATTACATTTAATTTTCTGGTGATAAATAAATCCCGATTTTTCGGGTTAACCAGAAAAACTCCACATGCTAAATTTTATGCTCATATAACTAATTTATACGGGACTAAAATATATTTCCATATAATTTATGCCAAATTTATTCATTGAGTTTGATTTGTAAGTGCAGGCGATAGATGGTAAAAGGAAGTGGAAAGCATAGACTATTGCACAATATGCAATTCTTTGATAACTTGTTGAAAATTGTATAGTACATACTTGCTTATGTTAGCGAGAAATGTATATTCAGGCAATAAAATAAGTGTAATTATATGTTTCATATCTAAGTATGTATGTGCCTTGTTAATTTGTATATATTTCATTACAACATTCCAATTGTATAAGCCTAGACATCAGCTTGATCCATGCGGTCATTGTAAAATTATTCTTTGTGCTATCACATTCCTTTAATCAACTGCCCAAGCCTATCTCCCCTGGTTGTGTTATGTCGTGCTTTTGCTCTCTGTGGTATTTCCTGCCATATTGATCTGCATCACTCCGAAATAGTTTTGATTTCTAGTTTTTTGGTTTCCTTTTATGGTCGAAATGTTGCATCATAAGTTAGAGTCTCTTCTCTAATATGGATATTTCACGTGTAAAAAAATATTTCCTTTTGTTTGGTTTAACGGGTATGCAGGGTAATGTTGCATAGATATAACAGCATTTACACACGTATGTGGGGGGGTGCGTCGAACAACCATGATTTCAAAGTGGAAATGGTCTTGGTAAACTTTGGATGGTTGGAGGTTTTATTATGCTTTGAAGTCTGAGTTCCATGCTAAGAATAACGAAGAATACTATGAGGAATTAATTCCGGGACTCGATTTTGTGATGGTGTATATGTAGTCAGTGACTTCGAGCTGGTGGTTTGTTGTGTTAAAATTAAATGTCAGACTAGGGCGTTCTTTTTTTAAATTAAAGGGATAAATTGAAGGGGTTGATGAAGGGAAAAATTCGTGAAAAGAAAATGCGTTTTTTTTTATGAAAGCGGAAACTCCAGAAAGGCAAAATTATTATTTTATTGTTTGTTTATATTATTATTAATAAATACATAATATGACATGAAATAAAAAAAATCATAGTTCAAAATTCAAAATACAAATGTAGAAATAAAATTATCGAATAACAAATGCAGAAAATAAAATACAGATAGAACAAATTACATGTCCTTTTCAATTGGTAACGAAATAAATAATAACAGTCTTTCTAAGCTGCTCGGGGTTGTTCAGCAAGCCATACAAAAGATTGTAACCTTTGCTACAATACTCAACCAAGCAAATTGCGACCTTCCATTGTTCATAGTCGTCACCCTCCAACTTTGCTTTCATGCACCTATTAGATCATGCAAAGAATTGCCGACGGCTTTAAAAGGACCACCAATAGGCCACTGTTCAAGCATTCTGCGCCTAGTGATCCTCTCAGCATCATCCCGAAGACGGTCGTCATAAATCTATGCTTCGAAGCAGTAGTTGAACAGTGGGATTTTATGAAACAACAAACTGATATTTGTCAGTTCGCATGCAACCATCAAAAATTACATCCAACTGCCTAAAATGAGCGGGCGAACATGTCCGTATTTTCGGTACCTCTATGCAGACGTATCCCACCACTTATCGGATCCACCGACCGTATCCTATTCTTCATTCCAGAAGCCACCTGAAGTCTATAGCAGCTTTTTCCATGGGTTTCACTCACGTTTCAAATTGTCGAACTTGTTTTTCATTTGCCCAACATTGTACTTCAAGCCAGTTCGTTCGTTGAACAAGGCAATAACCTCTTCGTATCGCTGTGCGACACGATGAGCACGCATATCAATGTTTTTGAAATAAACATCAATGAACTTATTGGTCATGTCGTCGTTCCGATCGACAATGGTGCAGATGGATGAAGCAACAGAGTGGCTAGACATTTCGGAAAAATCAATTCAAAAAATAATTCAGAAAAAAATACATATGGAAAATAAGAATACGGGAAAAGCGAATCTAATTCTTTTACCTAAAATAATCGAAAACGAAGCTTGTAAAAATTGACGAATTTTCAAATTTTATGTATGCAGTTTGATTATTTGGAATAAAATTTGATTGTTTATATAAGGGGAGAAGGAGAAAAGACTATTGAAATTCGTTCCGTTCGTGTCAGACGACGTCCGACTGAGTTGTTTATATAGGGGAAGAAGGAGATAGAAGCATCAAACGCGTTTGAGCCAAACGGAAGGAATTCCAAAGTTCACTTTGACTGGGCAGTTCAATGTGGTCCATGCTTGACGTGTCAGACACCAACATCGACATCGTCGCCGGCGTGAGCTGTCCATTCAAAAATAAAATAAAAATAACGCTTCATAAAGATGCATGACTCATCCCTTACCTTTTAAAGGTATTGATATTACTAAATGATTTGAAACAATATAAGATAATGCACATAGAAAAATAAGAAAATAGATTCACTTAAAAGAAGATAAGTTTTAGAGATGTGCAATAGTTTGGGATTGTTCTAGTAGATGTATTATGTCAATATACTAGTGAAATGATATTTATTGTACAAGGAGGTTAAGGAGAGTCATTCAAGGAATATTTGATATAGGGAGCTCTTCCTAAGAGTAATAATGAACGATTGGAACTCTTGTATTAGGTGGTGCATTACAGCGTGCAAGGCAAAGTATCTTGTTACTTTGAGGATGACTTTCAGCCTCATGGCTTTCAAGTTTTTGACAAGGATGAAATGAAGAAAATTCTAGACGATTATCATCAAGAAAGTCATGGAGTTCACGCTTGGAGTCCGAATATGGCAAACAAGATACTTTGCAACAAATATTTCTGATTGGTTGTCAATTGTGATGCAACTGAATACTTGAGGAAATACAACAAGTGCTAGGAATTTGAGAAAATACCTAGTGCTTCATCCAATGAGTTTACGTAGATAGGTTGTAGGGATTTACAAACATATAATTAATATTAGAGTACTACTGGTAGCAGTGGTTGAGCAAGGTATGGATTCGTGGTAGCTTCACAAATTAGGTAAAGGTGGAACCACTTTCTAGTAGGGTTGAGCGTTTGACTGATTCGGTTTGTCCGATGATAAAATATGTTAAATCAAACTAAAATCAACAAAAATGAAAACCAGAGCAAACCAATCAAAATAAATTTGATTGGTTCGGTTGATTATCTAATTTAACCAAACTAACATATTTTATATTTAGAATATTCATTATGTACTAAAGTAATGCATGAATATATGATTGAAGCATTTGTATGCAGTATTTTTTCCTTCTAATAGTAATTTGGAGAGATATGATAAATATAGGAGGACAACTAAACTAATCTGAAAAATTGTTAAAAATTATTATATTAACAAAGTTCACTTAATTTGTTAAGCTGTTAACTGAATAATTTATATTTGCAATATGATGTTAAACCAATCTAATTACAAAATTAAATCAGGTCGACCAAAATAAAAAGATTCGATTGGTTTATTTGGTTTTAACCGAAGTTTGATCAACCCTACTCACTGCAACCACTTTGATAAAATGATCAACTTTACAATCAAATCAATTTTTGTAAATTCAGAGTACTACTGAAGATTATAATAATGAAACTTAGTCTGAAATGCAAGGTTTAGCGAATTCTATGCTTCATACCGTGTTGAAAAAAGTGTGAATGATAAAATAACACAAATGAGCGAGTAAGTGGAAGTGATGAACAAGATCATTAATAAATTATGAGGAAATGGTTGAATTGTGAAAAAGGCAATTGGGTTAAACTTGCAGGATTATCGAACGATCCAAAAATCAACAATAAGACAAAATTTGTTTCCATTAGCATAGAGAACAAAAGCAATGATATATATTAAACCAAATGGTCCTTCTTACTAGCGCCTCATTATGACGTCAAAATAAACGAAGAGTTACTTCTAGCTTCACACGACTTAGCCGGGGAAAGGTGAGAAGGGTAGATGCTTACCGGCAAAGAGTACTACAGTGGTATTAAACTGGTTTTTGACTCAAACATAAATTTATAGAAGTTAGAATGTTCAGACGGAGTCAGAAATCACTTGAAGCTTGATCAAGACATTCTGAAGAAAACTAGAGTGGAGCCCAAGAAGAATGATAAAAAAAACAAGTCAACTATATTGATTTGTACCGATCCATAGTTAGACTATCCGACCCATCATGGGTAATGTCACTATTGCCCACATCACTTCTTTAGGCATGCCTTCGATTTTGGTTGCATTCTGATACCATAGCTCAAGTTGTAGAGGGATAATCTAGCACAAAAATCGGTTTAAAGTCACTCAGCTATGATATCTTAACAAACTAAGTCCTAAGGTTATGAAACTTGTAGAGACATTACAAGAAGATAGGAGAACCAACCAAACAAACCAAAAGTATCATATAACCCGGGCTATGGATCAGTACCGATCCATCAAGTTGAGTCATATGACTCTGAAACTTCTGGCGTAGCCTCTTATCCCCAATGCAAGCTCTTTGGAACAATGACCTGATCCAACTCATATCCAAACTCCTATAAATACCAGTGCATATACAACATATATGAGATCTGACCACTTCGTGCCATTATGCTACTGAAGTCTATCTTCAACTTTCTCTTCCTATACGACATCACCTAAGCGTTGTGATCTACTTCAACTAGCTCTTGTACTTGTGATCCCTTTTTATTTAGTCTATTATAATCAAATGAATTATAATTGGAAAAAGGAGAATAAAAAGACTTATAAAGTGGGCGTAGACTTAGTCAACAACCGAACCACTATAAATTTGTGTCTCTTATTTAACTATATTTCATATTTTTCTTATTTGTGATTGGATATATAAAATTCATATTCAAAATGTCATAAGGACTGCTGATTTCAAATCAAATTGATGTTCATGCTATTTTTTCCGTTAACATTTGGTACATTCACTGAGAACTCGAGCATAAAAGAAGATCTAAGCTATCCACTGCAAATCCATATGATCTAGAAGTTAGATCTATTATCTAAGATATGGAAATTGCTAATTGTTTGCTAATTGGATGAGAAGATGATTCCAAAGAAAAATTCTGTCGAATCTAACAGTGAAATATCATATGCAATAATTGGTAGGAACGTTATTACAACTCATGCTAATATGGACTAGACTGTAAATCCTTCTCAAGTAGATGTTATTACTAGAAAGAAGTTGGGCATGGTAGTTGAAAATACATATCAAAAGATGGAAACTATGCATAAAGCTCTAATGGATGTGATAGAAGCTTTGCTTCCTCTTTCACTTAGGACCTACATTGGAACGACTAGGGTAGATGTAAATTTAAAAGAACATGCACATTCATCTACTTTCGATAGACGCAGGAGAAACCAACTTAATGACATAAGGTTCATTGTTACAGATACAAACCAAAACTTAGCCGATGTGAATGGAGCCACACTCTCCAGAATCTTGAATTCAAATCAACTCAAAATCTTCATGAAGATACCTTTCAGGATCTAGACAGGATGTTCGCATCTGATGAAGATCAAGATTACAACTTGAAAAATCTAAATGCTCAAACTAGGAATCAAGCTACATTGTAACAACCCGTAAAATGCGAGCCAGTTTGAAATTTTTATTTTGGCAATTTTAGCGAATTTTGATTATTTAAAATGAATTATTTTAAATAATATCGACGAGAAATCGGTTTTGAATATAATTCGAACGTTTATATTATATACGTCGTCGTTAGAATATAAATATTTATATATAATTATAAATAGAATTGAAAATGGCGCGGTAGTTCGATAATTCGATTTCAAACTTCATTTGAATGTACCGGGTGCAAAACAATCCGGATTTTAGGGAAACCAAAAATGATAGGATCTAATAGATAATATCTTTCCAACGAATCCGAAAAATCAAGATTTCATAGCGGGAATCAAAAGATAGGTCCAGTTGAAAATTCTGAATAGTCGCTATGGAATTCAGGCCCTTAAAAATGGACATTTTGCAAACGACCTCGGATTTCGACGAAACCAGTTTTGTTGGGTCCGGGATGTGAAGTTATTGCTAGGTTTCAAATTTCATAATTTTTCGAATCAATATGTGAGCGTGGCAAAGGAAAACGCGTTTGACCAGTTTCAGTTGATTTTAATCGACTGGAAATTGGTCATTTTTCCAACGATCTCAGAATTCGACGAAACTAGTTTTGTTAGGACCGTATCGTCAATACGAAGCTAGAAAATATTTTTCAGGAATTTTTAAAGTTCGTATGTGACCCCGGTAATTTGAAATGTACGTTTAAAATTCAATATAGTGATTTAAATGTAAATTAAACAGAAACTGATCGAAACATTCGAATCAGCTTGCGATACATATCCCATTGTGTTCGGAATGGGGGTAAAACGTTAGGGACGACAGGCGGTGGACCTCGTTTCGAGGTCGTATGGAAAAGTACCTTTTTTGAAATTAAAATAATAATAATAAAAAAATAATAATAAAAAAAAATAAAACCCTTTCTCCCTTTATCTTTCTGCCCCCCCCGTTCGATTTCATTTCTCAGAAAAAAAAGAAAAAAAAAAAACGAACGACGCTCGCCATCGCCTCCCCAGGCGTCGCCGCCGCCGGAAGTACCCCCCCTCGGATCGACAGCCGCCTCCCCTCCTTCCCCTTCTCCTCTCCACCTCCTCCAACCCCCAACCGCACGACGCCCTCCTCTTCTTCTTCTCCACCTTAAACCACCGCCCTCCGCCATCTCGAGCGCCTCTGGCCACCGCCCTCCGACGCAGAAGTCTGCCGCCGACCCCCACTACCCTGCTGCCGCCACCAGCACAGTCCCCCCCCCCTCTGTAAGTTTTTTTTTGTTGTTTTGTTATTTTATTTTTATGTAATTTAAAACTGATTTTAAAAAAAGTAATTTAAAACTGATTTTAAAAAGTAATTTAAAACTGATTTTAAAAAGTAATTTAAAACTGATTTTAAAAAGTAATTTAAAACTGATTTTAAAGAGTAATTTAAAACTGATTTTAAAGAGTAATTTAAAACTGATTTTAAAAAGAATTTAAAATAGAAAAGGTTTGAACTTTAAAATGGAAAAGATCATATTTTTAAAATAGAAAAGACGAAATTTTTATTATAAAGATATGATTTTGAAAATAAAGGTATGGTCTTTATATGTAGAATTAAATTTTAAAGATGAGATTTTATCATATATGTGGAGAGAAGAAAAAGAATATATTTTTTACAATGCAAAGAATGGATTTTATTCAAAGAAAGTTTTGATTTTCATTCACGTAAAAAAAAATGATTTTTATAAGGTAGGGAGGATAAAAAAATTCGATTTTATATATATGAAGTGAAGATAAAAATATGATCTTTATATATATGAAGCAAAATAAAAATTCGATCTTTATATAAGAAATAGCGACGTAAAAATATAATTTTTATATAGGAAGGAAGCGTTGTAAAAATATAATTTTTACATC
Organism: Allium sativum; assembly: GCA_030737875.1. Taxonomy (NCBI): domain Eukaryota; kingdom Viridiplantae; phylum Streptophyta; class Magnoliopsida; order Asparagales; family Amaryllidaceae; genus Allium; species Allium sativum. The sequence continues at coordinate 606,783,464 of CM060916.1, read as the reverse complement.
ATGGGAATATTAAAAATATAATCTTTATTTTTAAAATATGATCTTTATATATATTGAATAGCAAAGTAAAAATTCGATTTTTATATATTAACTAGCAAAGTAAAAATGTGATTTTACGTATGTAGAGAATACGGGCAACGAAGATGACAATAGGCGAGAACGAAGAAGATTTCTATCAAAGAAGAGTCAAGATGTTTGGATAGCTTTCGGTGAGAATTTCTCACCTTTCAATTTCTTTTTCTAATTATATATATATACTAGGATGCAGACGGTGCTTAGCAGCACCCGACACAATCGTCCACAGACCATGGACTTGTTTGTTTGGTTGCATAGATTAGTTATATGATGTGATTTGAATTGGTTGTTTGGTGATTTTGATTGATGTGTGAATGGCGTGGGCCTTCACTAGACCGGGGATAAGGCTAGGCCTCGTCCCGTTTCTAGTATCGTGCCGTTATGCTGCCGAAATTTTCTAAAATAAGTTAGAAAATAAAAATATCATTTTATTTAAAGAATGAACTGAATAGAAATTCATGTGTTGAAATAAAGTGTTTTATCGTTAAGAATATAATTTTTAACGTGAGAATGAATATAGTGAAAGTGAATAAAATAAAACATTCATTTACAAACCAGACGGTTTGTTTATGTACACCTATTTGAAGGACATTGATTGGGTCGATAAATTTTACACATCGCCCAACAACACAAATAAAATAGGTGTTTGATTGTTTGAAACCCCACACGGGTGTTGGGATGAAATTTGAAGTTCACTCATCCTGATTGATTGAATATGTCGATCGGTTGATTGACAGGCTGTTTTAAGCGTTGGATATCTATATTTGATGCTTATACAGTGTAGTGCACTTTGGTTGATGGTTGATTATTTTTCCATGCTATTATATACATGTGTTGTATGAAAATCCATATAATTAACTTTATATGGTAATTGATTGGGCCTCATTCCAGTTTTAAAATAGAAATATTTGAAATAGAAATATTCGAAATGGAATATTTGAAAATATCAATATATGAAGCCGTGTTGATTAGATTGACGCCATTTTGACGTGAACGATATTTATATCGATTTCGAAATGAATTGAATTGAAATCGATTTCGAAATGAATTGAATTGAAATCGATTTCGAAATGAATTGAATTGAAAACGATTTCGAAATGAATTGAATTGAAAACGATTTCGAAATGAATTGAATTGAAAACGATTTCGAAATGAATTGAATTGAAAACGATTTCGAAATGAATTGAATTGAAAACGATTTCGAAATGAATTGAATTGAAAACGATTTCGAAATGAATTGAATTGAAAACGATTTCGAAATGAATTGAATTGAAAACGAATTCAAATTGAATTGAAAGCGAATTGAAATGAATTCAAATTGAATTGAAATTTGAATTGAATAGAAATGAATTTTAAAACGAATTTATAAAGAAGAATTCAATTTTGATTTGAATTGAAAAGAAAGTTGAAATTGCTTTTGAAACGATTTTAAAACTAATTATATAATTCGTTTTTAAATATAAATCGACGAAGTATATATATTATATATATTATATATATAATATAATGGCCTGAATAGAACGCGCCGCGCCGCGGCAGTTCGTGAATTTCGACCATTTATTTCAAACGGACATTACGGGAGATCCGACCGTCGGATTCTCCTAAAACCGGAACCGTTGGGTTCGTATCGAAAAGAGCTTTCTAACGAATATTAGAAATTTGAAATCTAACGGTTGGATTTGGAGATACGTCCAAATCAAATTTGAAAAAGGTCGTTGTAAGTGCAGTTCGATGGCCATTGGTGGAAATCGACTGTACAGGCCTCGATAAAATTATTAAAAATAGTAATAATTTGTGAAAAATCATACGAAATGATTTGTGAAGATTTGGGATGAAAAACTCCATATTTGAAAAGATAAAAATAGATTTTTATCGAAATGAACTAGTTTTGAACTAGAAATATAATTCTATTTATTTTTAAATAAATAAATTGAATTTAACAAGGGTTTTGAAAATAACCAAAATATCCAATGATTGCATTGGAGTGGATTTGAATCGAAATTGTCTTCGGAATATTTCGATGTTGGAATTCGTGATTATATAGGTGTTGTTATGGAAATTTGAAAGATATATATTGATATCGTTATTTCCAATAAGACATTTGTAAATCGTAGAATTTGATATTGAATATAGGCCGATATATTTTCTATTCAGAGCCTTGTATTGAATATCGAATGTGATTTGGGTTTGTCGTGAATGGTGTCTTCATTAACGCTGTTCTTGAACCCAGTTGAGAAAAGATTAAATCTTTTATTTAGATTTAATGAAGTGTACCAATTAAATAATATTTAATTGGAATTGAATGGATATTGATTTTTGGGTTTATCGTGGACAGTGTTTTAAATAACACCCGTTCTTTAACCCGATAATTAATGAATGTGATTTTGGGTTTATTGTGAACTGTGTTTTTAAATGACACGGATTCTTTAACCCAGTTAACGATTAAAACTAAGTTGAGTTTTAATGAATCTTTAATTAGATTGAAATACTCGAGAATGGAGTATCACCAGTTTTGCTCCAGGCGATAGTTAAATCTTTAATTAGATTTAAACGTGAGATGGTAATTGAATTTACCGATAACACTGTGGTGTTAGATATGAAGTATTACCAGTTGTACTTCATGGGATGAATAGGTTGGGATTGGGAAATAAAATAAATGATTACTTCGGTGTGGTTCGCTAATCCCGACTAGTTTGAATGGATATTCAAAGGAGATTAAAGAATAAATTTAAAGAATTTATCTTGGATAAAATTAATGGGAACTTTTCCCAAAGTATAGGAATATTTGGATAAAAGAATATTCTGAATTGGAATGAGGCGTATGTTGTGTTTGTGTAACACTTTTATAATATATACGCGAGTTATTCAGAAAGACCGGGTTTATCCCATTCTGAATAACTGATTCGACGTGGTGTCGAAGATGAAGACGGTGGTCGAAGACCAGAAGTCTTCACGTTGTTTGGGTGATTACTGATGATCTTGATTGGGCTGTACACCCAAGAAGATGGAAACAGTTGGTGATCGTCCAGACGTACTTGGAGATCGATGGATATGCGGGGTACTAGGTGCCTCCGGTTTCGTTCAGACCCAGAACGGACTTGTAAATGGACTGTGTGTCTGACATTGGATTTTAGTCCGTGTGATTGATCTCTATTAAATATATATCTGTTTGGCGGCGGAGAATTTATTCTCTTGCTTAACGCCCTTCTCTGAGACGTACGAGCTCAGGGGTTATATATTGATGGATATCAAACGCATGGAGTGAATTGCCTGTGTGGCATGCCTAAGTGGCAAATTGATCGAGGCTTCTGTTGAAAAGCAAAGTCTTGTGGTGATGATCAAAGCATAGCCTGTGTGGCACAGCTTTGTGTAACGTGAATTCGCGAGCCTCGCACCCCGGTTGTGAACCAAAAACGGGAGAGGACCTCAGGGAGGGCATGCGTTTCTTTCTAGCTAGGGTGGTGTCAGTGACCTACCAGCCCTGACATTTATATACTTTTCACCTGTGTGGTTGTTGCTGTTGCGAGGCGCCTCGGTTTGATCGGACGATCCGGGTCCGATGGAGTCATTCGTTGGCTCATTTACGCCCCAAAGGGCGGGAAAACGTATTGTTCAGGCACTATAATCCACATCGGTGGACCGGCCCTGTCGCTCCAAGGGGCAGTTGCGGCTGTTCCGGAGGCTCGGGCTAGAGAGTCTCGAATCGGTAGAGGACGATCCCTAGCCTCGGTTCATAGATGGAAACCCAATTTCCAAATACGTGACATTTGCGGTTTTATTTGTAGAGCCTAGTATGGCGACATGATATATGGTACCCATGCCGCCTATGATTGATACTTATGATTTGAAGTTGTTTTATACACTATGCACTTATAATAGTATCAAATGATTTGTTTTAAACGTATCAAGCATTCTTTGGCTGTTATAAGGGAAAACCCTATCCCCCGGCTTGCGTTGCATTGTGTGATAGGACCTGGGTCTTATAACAGCTTCATTTTTCTTTATTTAGCATTGCGCTGTTTGTTTTATGCACTGGTATTCTTGGGAGGAAACCCGTTCCGTGTTATACGGCGTGGTCCCTTGATTTACCGAACTTTAAAGATAAAGATTAATAACTGTTTTAGTTCTCACACCAGTCACATGACTGACCTGGAGTTTATTGTTTTAACCTAAACTCTGGGTGCCCTTATTTTGACACGGGCAGCTAGTAGTTTCGGTTTTGCAGATTTATATTCACAGGATCCTGGTTTACAGCTGGAACGATATCCGGAAAGCTTTGTATCCGTATATCTCCTTCTAGTTGTGTATTGTATTATTTTCCGCTGCTATGTATTTAAATGTAATTTAAATCTCTGATATTTCTGTGTAATATTCATTTATACTCCGTATATTCTTGTAATCTGATGCATTGTTGTAATATACAGTGAAATGTTCTTTTGTATGCGTTCTGATTTGTCATGTTCTCAAACGATAGGGCGTTTCGAACGGTCTGGATCGGTTTAGCGACTGGTTCGGACCGAGCGAAATTCCTTTTCGTCACATACATCTGTGCAGTCAGTGATACAACCTCCTTCAAGAGTACCAACTCCACTTGACTGTTTATCCTAAAGACTAAAAGACCTAGTTTTCAACTAGCTAATTGAGATCGTTTGCAAAATCAAACGCTCGTGGACGCTATTGATGATCACCTAACAAAGAGTAACTTAAGAGAGGATTGTATATTTTGAATGATACAAAAGTTGATGTAGGAAAGTACAGCTTCAAAGGATGCAAAGGAGCATTTGGGCTTTACTCTAAGTCGAGCTCCTTCCATCCAAGATACTCTGGATGTCGAATGTCCAAAGAAATTTAATCCTCCCATGATGTCTTCATACAACAAAACCTCAAACTTGAACCTTTTCTTACATAGTTATGAATGAGACATGAATGGTGTAAGAGAAACAAATGTTCTAAAATGTAGATTCTTTCTCATCTATTTGTAAAGTAGTTCTTCATAGTGGTTTACCAAACTGCCACTCATATATATCTCATGGTTCGAGAAACTAGCAATGAGGTTCAAAGAATAATTTTGATTGTACACCACTCGTTCTAAGGATATCACATCGTTATCTAGATTGTTGCAAGGCCCGACCCATAGGAGTCACTAAAGTCCTTTCTTAAACAAAATCAACACCATAGTCACTAAAGTTGGTAACCCGTATCAGTAAGTGGTCTTTATGGAATTATTGTATGCCATTAATAAAGAGACAAACTTTGAAAAATGAATCAAAAGGTAAAAGCTCATAACTTTGGAAAGATCTATAAGAAAGCTAACAAAATTTTGAAATTTGAAGAAGTGGAGGCGCTGAAAGAGGCTCCAAAATAAAAAATCTAAATCAAGCTCAATTAGGCGACATCGCTATGAAACAAAAGGAAGATGGTTACGGTAATGCAAACAAGCCCATAAAACAAAAAAGAGGGAGAGAGAAGTAAAACAAGTAAAAAGGAGAAAGGATAGTAAACGTGTCAAAAGGGTTATGCGACACCCCACGTCCATTAATGTCACCCACAAATGGATTGCATTAAGTTTCGTGAAGCGTTTAGGTGAACAGACACAGAATATTACAAGACAAATACAAAATTTTTTGCAGCGGAAATAAACAACTTTATTAATCATCAAAATACCGTGGTCCAAAGCATCATTTGTCTGAAATATGAAAACCCATTACAACACTGTCTTGTACTTCAGAAATACCAGAGTACATAAAAGAAAGAAAATCCCCCAAGAACAAAATATGGCCATAGCAACAAGAATAGGAGCTTGATCCATACATATCAACAGCTCCAGCAAAATAGGTAGAATCACGATCAAGCTTGTGTGTTTCCTCCCTGAGAACCGGAGGGGGGGGGGACGAAAGAAAGAAGGGGAAACAAAAAGGGTCAGGCATAAAGTCTAGCGAGTCTAGTTACTTTTAGCTAGTAAATAAATAAAAGTAACATGATAGGCATACAAAGTGGATAAGAGAGATCACTACATAAATGGCAGGTATGACAAGGTAAACAGAACAACATAATAGAATAGATAGCGCTTCTTAATACTTTCTTTGCTCTGCACCAGTACTAGTATAACAGATATGTAATAGGATTACGTACTCCCCAATTGCTTAACAAAAACAGGATGATCCTAACAGAAATATAATGGTAGTTTTAGGTATACTCTAGTAACGGGTTTTAACCCAAACAGAACTGGTACCTAAACAGAAACAACAGGTGTTAGCCCAGACAGAAACATAGGTACACCACAGAAACAAACAGGACTAGATGTACCTTATTTACGACCCCCAATCGATCGACTCCCTATTCTGTAGATACCCTGTGCTGGCCCCACAGTAGGGTGTATCACTCCCTAAAGTGGCAACCCTTCATTTTCCGGATGTGCATAACCATATCTACTGATGTCACAACGTCTTATCTTCCCCAGCAGGCGGAGTCATGCACGCACATGACCCCGTTGGAACGCGACGTCAACACCGCCTCCACGTTTGGATCTCTTACAATTAGCTCAGTAAGAGTGCCCCACTCCGACTTAGTTCGGAGTACCGGTTTGATACCTATTTAAGGGTTACTAATTGAAATGGGTCCCACACAAGATGATGCAAGCTCTCCTCTTTGTCTTGCATCCCCACTACTAGGTTTTCCACTGGTTATGTTTACCTAACGATGTCTTTAATTACATAAACTCGACAGGTTAAGTTTGTGGGCCTATATATATAAATATTACCCACCAACCCAAGATGTACTTAACCATCCTAATGATTCAAACATGTTTATTTAAGTTTGTGGGGCTATATATAATAATATTACCCACTACCCAAGATTTACTTAACCCTCCTACTGATCCAAGCATGTTTTACTTAACCCTATCTTTAGTTCATATTCATACAATCCCTTATTGATTAGATTAGGTTAAGTAGTCTGATCCATTACCATGTCCATTTATGGTTTATAATGGGCTAGACCTCCTACATTAGGCCTACAACATATGGTTGCTGGATATGCCGGTCGGATCCGAGCAGTCTTATTCCATAGTTGGGCCTAACCTCGTGTCTTAGCCCGATTCGTATTCGCGTACTTAGACCTCCCACATTAGGTTCAACATTAGTGGCCGCTGGATATGCTGGTCGGGTCCGGGCAGACTTCCACCACTAATGTAACCTAACCTCATGTCATAAGTACAATTACAATTCATAATTGTAATTACTAAAAATTCCATTTTTAATTAATTAACCAATTAATTAAACCTTTTCCTTTTTGGGTGTCAATACATATTTTGCCCAATAATTTGAATTACATGTCCATAAATATTCATATTCAAATTATGCCATTTTTACCCAAATTTACCTATGTCATTATAGGTGATTATTTCTATGTTTCCCTATTTGAATTATATGTCCGACTTATACAAACATTATATAAATTATGCCAATTATAAATTCCCTTTTTCCCCGTTTCCTGACTAACGTGATTGCATGTATTTTGGCGTCATCGAGGCTACAAAGTAGCGTCGCCATAACAATAAAAAGGGAGTGACAAAGGTGATAGTTTTAGCACAGTTTTGGCATAAGCATGACAACAAGGTGAATGGACATGTAATCATCATAACAGGGTGAACACAGAACTAATGAACTTGTGGCAACTACAATGTCAAAGTCAACATAACATGGTCTAAACTTGTCATTTAGATGTCTAACAAAATTAGGGTGACATATTATCATGATTAGATCAAAAAGGGTGGCATCACATGTCAAGTTTACAACATATCGTGATTACTACAACATAACAGGTGAAAGGTGATTAGCATAAAGGATTAGATCTAAATTAACAAGTTCGCATTTACCACAATATAGTTGCAAGTCAAGATCTACATAGTCAACATAGTAGAATGCCCATAGTCATATTGGATCCAGGGATAATGACATAATAAACTTGCATAAGTTCATGATTCACAACGTGTACCCAATTCATACTCTATCATAATTCACATTTATCCATTTAAACCTAAAAGTGACTAGAAAATCATAGAGATAGGTTTAAGGATTAGAGAATGATTCTGAATTTTGATTTCTGAAGTTGATTAGCAAATCCGTTGATGTAGGCTTTGATTGTTGTCTTCTAACTTGAATTTGATTGATTAGGGTGGAGGCTAGGTCAACTTAGAATTTAGCAGCATGGAGGCGTCATTACTTTGATTAATGAATTTAGGGTTAGGTCTAGGTGTGTTTATATAGGTGTAGTTGGTGAATAAGGGCCTTCAAATTAGGTTAGGTTCCATCTAAACCCTCCAAATCCGAAATACACATCACCCAGCCAATCAGAAGTCGCCACGTAGCCCTAAAACTCAGAAAATCGTCACTTTCCAGATCAGCACGCAGGGGTCGACCCCTACAGGGGGGTCGACACCTATGTCGACTCCCTTGGGGGGGTCGACACACTATGGTGGGAATTTTCCCGCCTAGCCTCCCTTTTGCTTTTGAATCCCGAATTTGATTTATTATTTATTTATTTTAATTCTGGTTTAAACTTAAATCTTCTAACCTCCATAACTTTTTCATGCTTTATCCGTTTTACGCAAACTCAGAGTCTATCTCAAGCAGAATTCCGAGACGAACGCAATGGCACAACCCGTTTTACTTAATTCTTCTTCTAAAAATTAAGTATTCTTTAATTTGCTAATTTTAATACTTTAAAATTAGGGGGTGTTACATTCTCCCCTCCTTAAAGGATTTCGTCCCCGAAATCTTCAAGTTAAGAAGAATGTATCCTACCATCCATCATCCATCTACTCATCGATCATCCACAAGAATCCATTGTCCTTAAAAGATTTATAATGCTTACATGAGTATATGCAGAGGTGTGTGTATATGTCCTAATACTAATGCGAAAAATCAGGCAGTCTACTAATTCAGTTGACCTCCTTAATGCGATGTATGATTAGTGCCATGAATCCAATATGTATGCAAATAATCCTATTATAACATGTAAGTTCTATATGTGTACGCGTCCATTCGTCCAAGTGCAACATCCATATGCTAACTCATCCATTTTTATCCATAAAAGAAAAGAAAATGCACACACATCCATATGCAGTATGAGGGAGTGATTGAGCCGATCTAGTGCCTAATGTGTGTGTATATGCATCCACAGGCAACCACTTGCATCCATCAAACATAACATGTTTCAAACACATGTTTACAATCATGGGATTTCCTACCTAAAGGTTGAAGATTCGATCGATAAGACATACTCAGATGATAGAAGCAAATGCAAATAAAAGCTTTTGGAATAGAAGTTAAGAACATTCCCTTGAAAAGGAAAGGGTACAAAGCGTAAATATCTTGTCTTCAGTCTCCCAAGTTGCATCTTATTGGTTGTATCCCCACTGGACCTTCACCAACTTGACTTCTCGTTTGTGAATCTTCTTAACCTCCGATCCAAGTATGCAAGTCGGAACTCATCCAATCATTGCTTCCTTCTTTATTTTTACTTCCTTTCGCAAGTTTGGCCCCACTACCTCGAACTTTATACATTATATCGCCACTTGGATGAATAGTCATCTTGAAATGATAGGCTTCCAGAAGGACTGTCTTCAATAGGTATCCCATCCTGATATGATTCACCTATCAAACCTCTTTTCAAGTAGCCCCGCCACTTGCTTATCAAGTTTCCCCCTTTTCTTTTAGGAGCCATATGGCGCACAAGTAATGCAATTGGCTTTGCATTGTCCACCAGGTATATACGAAAATCAATCTCCCGCCTCGGGGTAAACCCCAAACCTCATTTAAAACATCAGAATACTCACAGACTATTGGTGTCGGTCGCAGATCATCGATAGACGCCTCAAGAGACTCTAGGAAACTAAGCACGACAGACCCTTGTGGGTCACAAGAAATTTCGAGGGTGCTTAACGATCCTCCTTTCACCACCCAGAATGGCACCATATGTGGTAAGCCAACCCATCCTTAGAATTAACCCATAGCCCATAAACCCGAGCACATATGCGTCGTATTCAAATTTGACGCCTAATACAGATATTTTCAAACCCCTACAAATCATAGATAAATGAGCCGAACCACCAATGGGGTTTGAGACAACTACGGGATCCACTACCATACTAGTAACTAAGTGCAGAGATTCAACAATAGAACTAGATATAAATGAGTGTGAAGCGCCAGAATTAAAATGTGTTCTAACTGGATGATTTGAAAGAGAAACTAAACTTTCTACGGAAATTTTTCTACCTTTTTCAGGAGCACTAATCGCGAGAGCATGCACCTTCCCTCTAGAAGTTCCCACCCCTTGACATTGCCCCTGTTTCTTCGGGCAATCCTTAATAAGATGCCCGACTTCTCCACAAGCGAACCAAGCATTCTTCCTTTTCCTGCAGTCCTTAGCTAAGTGACCCTCTCGCCCACAACTATGACACTTCCTCTTATCTTTAACCTTGTCATTCTTTTCGCCTTTCTTCTGCTGTTGTACTTCTTGGGCCACACCTCATTTTGTGTTGCTTCCTCAGCCTTTACTTCCTTCTTTTCTCCATTGTCTTCCTCATGCATTAGGGCGATATCAACAAGCTTTTCAAACGTGGCCCCCATTGGAAGATGGGACATAGCTAAACCATGTAGAGGCTCATTCAGCCCCTTAACAAACACCAAGGCCTTTTTGTGCGGTGTGTCTACCAACTCTAGCCCGAACCTTGCCAGTTGGTTGAACTTGTTCACATATTACTTCACCGTCAAATTTTCTTGTTTGAGTGCTAAGAACCTCTTCATCTGCATGCTTTAATCGGCTTTGGAAAGAAATTTCATTTCAAATCTTTGCCTAAAATCTTCCCAAGTTTCCACTGGGCGTCCAGCTTGGATGACTTCCCACCAAAATGAGGCTTCGTCCTTTAATAGCCAAGTAGCTAACTGAATCTTCCTCCCATCCTCTACGTCAAAGATTACGAACAAGTCCTCGGTCTCCTTGAGCCAATTTCGAGCTTCAACGAATGTCTCATTCCCATGAAATGGCTTCCCTCCCATAGCATGGAAGTCTTTGTAGATCTTGGCGAAGTTATCTACTCTTGGAGGGGGAGGAGGAGAAATGTTGGCGCAGCCGGGGGAGGAACGTTTCTTTGGCCTTCGGTAGGCGCCGTGGCCTCCAAATACCTACGGAACCATCCGGGTATTGTGACGCCCTCTGAGATATTAGGAATGTTTTGTTCCCCAGACATGCTAAAAAGGAAAAAGGAAGAAATTTAGATAAAGGACCGAAGGATATTACATATGGCTTCTTGGGGGAATATTTTCAAAACAGAATTTTCTTTTTGAAAATACTTTCTTTTAAAACCTTTTTGAAAAATAATTTTCAAAAGCTTTTATCTAATCTGGTAACCTTCAGCTCTAATACCAAGTGTGACACCCCACGTTCGTTAATGTCACTCACAAAGGGAATGCATTAAGTTTCGTGAAGCGTTCAGGCGAACAGACACAGAATATTACAAGACAGATATAAATTTTTTTGCAGCTGAAATAAACATTTTTATTAATCATCAAAATACTGTGGTCCAAAGCATCATTTTACTGAAATATGAAAACCCATTACAACATAAAAACCACAGTCTTGTACTTCAGAAATATCAGAGAAAGAAAGAAAATCCCCCAAGAACAAAATATGGTCATAGCTACAAGAATAGGAGCTTAATCCATACATATCAGCAGCTCCAACAAAATAGGCAGAATCACGATCAAGCCTGTGTGTTTCCTCCCTGAGAACCGGGGGAGGGGGGGGGGGAGGGGGGAACGGAAGAAAGAAGGGGAAACTAAAAGGGTCAGACATAAAGTCTGCCGAGTCTAGTTACTTTTAGCCAGTAAATAAATAAAAGTAACATGATAGACATACAAAGTGGATAAGAGAGATCACTACATAAATGGTAGGTATGACAAGGTAAACAGGACAACATGATAGAATAGATAGCACTTCTTAATACTTTCCTTGCTCTGCACCAGTACTAGTATAACAGATATGTAATACGATTACATATTTCCCAATTGCTTAAAAAAAACAGGATGATCCCAACAGAAATATAATGGTAGTTTTAGGTGCACTCTAGTAACGGTTTTTAACCCAAACAGAACTGGTACCTAAACAGAAATAATGGATGTTAGCCCAGACAGAAACACAGGAACCCCACAAAAACAGATAGGACTAGATGTACCCTATTTACTACCCCCAATCGATCGGCTCCCTATTCCGTAGATACCCTGTGCTGGCCCCACAATAGGGTGTATCACTCCCTAAATGAAATAACCTGAAAATCCGAGCTAATTTATATTTTTTATTTTGGTAGTTTTAGCGAATTTTGATTATTTAAAATGAATTATTTTAAATATTAACGACGAGAAATTTATTTTGAATAGAAATAGAATGTATATATTTATATACGTCGCTGTTAGAATATAAATATTTATTTTAAATTATAAAAGGAATTGAAAATGGCGCGGTAGTTCGATAATTCGATTTCAAAGTTCAAATGAATGTACAGGATTCAAAATAAACCGGATTTTAGTGAAACCAAAAATATTAGGATCTAATTGAGAACATCTTTCAAACGAATCCGAAAAATCAAAATTTCATAGCAGGGATAAAAAGATATGTCCAATTGAAAATTCAGAATAGTCGCTATAGAATTCTGGCCCTTAAAAATGGGAATTTTGCAAACGACCTCGGTTTTCGACGAAACCACTTTTGTTGGATCCATGATGTCAAATTATTTCTAGATTTCAATTTTCATAATTTTTTGATTCAATATGTGAGCGTGGCGAAGGAAAACGTGTTTGACCAGTTTTAGTTCATTTTAATCGACTGGAAAATGGCCATTTTTCAAACAGTCTCGGAATTTGACGAAACTAATTTTGTTAGGACCGTATCGTCAATATGAAGCTAGAAATAATTTTTCTGGAATTTTTCGAGTTAGTATGAGACCCCAGTAAATTGAAATACACGTTCAAATTCAATATATAGAGTTATATGTTGATTTTGACGAAAACTGATCGAAACGATCGAATCAGCTTATGATACATATACCATTGTGTTTGGAATGGGGGTAATTAGCTATGGACGATAGGCGATGGGTTCGATTTCGAGGTCGAAATAAAAAGTTACTTTTTGGGAGTTAAATAAAGAATTAAATAAATATATAAATATATGGCCCCCTTTATATCTCTCCATCGTTCAGTTATAAAAAAAAAGAAAAAAAAAAGAAATCCGAAAACCCGTTGACCCTCAGGCACCCCCCAAATCGATCGTCGCCCTCCGATCAGGCAGCGCCGCCCACCCCTTCGCCAGGCGCGCCACCGCTCCATCCACCTCGCCTCGAAACTCCGACCATCTCCTCTCCTCCGATGCCCCCTTCGAATCCCCAACCCGCGATTCCCCCAAGCCCTAACCCCCCTGAGCAGCCGTCGCCCTCCACCCCGCCTTCAATCGCCGCACCCCATCCCTATACCGCTGCCTGCGCCGGTTCCCGCCTCCACGGCCTCCACTCTGGCCCCCTCCGGCGATGGTGCAACATCCCTCCAGCGAAGGTGATTTTTCTTTATTTTATTTTATTTTTTTTAAATTAGTTTTTAATCTCAGTTCCTTTTATTTATTTTATTTTCAGTTTATAATATGATTTATATATAAACAAAGAGCTGATTTTTTGTATATAATCAAAGATTAGATTTTTTACTTTGTAAAATATGAGATTTTAATTGAAATAAAGTTAAGATTTTTAGATCTAGAAAGATGAGATTTTTAATTTGAAAAAGACGATATTTTTAATTTGAAGAGGCGGGATTTTTATATAATCAAAGGCGAAATCTTTATATAGAAAAAGGCGAAATTTTTATATAAGGTAGAAGTTAAAAATATAATTTTCATATGATGTAGAGGAAAAAATATGTTTTTTATACTATGGAAAGAATAAAAATATAATTTTTATAAAGTAGAAGTATTAAAAATATGATCTTTATAGATGTAACGATATAAAAATACGATTTTTATAAAGTAGAAGTAGTAAAAATGTGATTTTTATCCATATAGGGTTGAAATAAAAATGTGATTTTTATAGCGATGAAATAAAAATGTGATTTTTATAGCGATGAAATAAAAATTCGATCTTTATGTATGAATTAGGAATAAAAATATGATTTTTATTTATTGAAAAGAAGTGATAAAAATATAATTTTTATTATAAACAGCGTGAAAAGGACTGCAATAGAATTTCAGGCAGATCCAGACGGTTCAGCAGTTCAACAGTAAAGCACGGCGGAGTGGAACCCTCTGTGAGAACTTCTCACCTTTAATTTAAATTTCTAGTTAAAAATATACACTAGGATGTAGACGGTGTTTAGTAGCACCCGACACCCGTCGTCCACAGACCATGGATGGCTTGTATGCTTGTTTGTTTGATTTTGATGTGTAGTTGATTGTGTGATGTGATGTGAAAGAAAATAAAATATTTATATAGTTAAAAATATTTTATAGTTAAAAATAGAATTTTTAACGTGTATATGAAATGAAATAAACTAATATAAACAAATCGGACGATTTGTTTATATACACACATTTGACTGATATTGATTGGGACGATAAATTTTACACATCGCCCAACTGCACAAATAAAATCTGTGGTTGATTGTTTGAAACCCCACACGGGTATTGGGATGATATATGACATACACTAATCCCAATAATTAGTTGTATGTCGATCGATTGATTGACAGACTGTTATAAGCGTTAAAATATTTATATTTGATGCTTATACAGTGTAGAATGCACTTTGGATGATGGTTGATTATTTGTCATTGTCGAGGTATACATGCGTTGTATGTAAATCCATAGAAGTAAAATCTGTGGTAATTGAGTGGGCCTCATTCCAGTTTTGAAAAAGAAATATTTGAAATAGAATATTTGAAAATAGAAATATATGAAGCCGTGTTGATTAGATTTACGCCATTTTGACGTGAACGATATTTATATCGATTTTATTCATTTTATAATGAACATCGAAAATGATTTCAAAATCTGATATTTTGATTAGAATTGAATTCGAATTGAAGTTGAATAGAATTGAATTCGAATTGAAGTTGAATAGAATTGAATTAGAATTAAATTGAATAGATTTGAAATTTGAATTAAATTGAAATTGAATTGAAATCGATTTGAAACGAAATTAAAACGAATTTATATTGAAAAATTCAATCTTGATTTGAATTTGAAAAGGAAGTTGAAAACGAATTTTAAACGATTTATAAAATACGTTTTTAAAAGGAAATCGATGAAATATATATAATATATATATATTATATATATAATGGCCTGAATAGAACGCGCCGCGCCACGGCAGTTCGCGAATTTCGACCATTGACTTCGAATGGATATTGCGGGAGATCCGACGGTCGGATTCTCCTGAAACCGGAACCGTTGGGTTCATATCGAAAAGAGCTTTCTAACGAATGTTAGAAATTTGAAATCTAACGGTTGGATTTGGAATTATGTCCAAATCAAATTTGAAAAAGGTCGCTGTAAGTGCAGTTCGATGGCCGTTGATGGAAATCGACTGTACGAGCCTTGATAAAATTATTAAAAATATCAATAATTTGTGTAAAATCATAAGAAATAATTTGTGAAGAATTGAGATGAAAAACTCCATATTTGAAAAGATAAAAATAGATTTTTATCGAAATGAACTAGTTTTGAACTAGAATAATAATTTATTTATTTTTTAAAATAAATAAATTGAATTTGAAATGGTCTTGAAAATAACCAGAATTTCCAATAATTGCAGTGGAAATGGATTTGAATCAAAATTGTCTTCGGAATATTTCGATTTGGATTTCGTGATTATACAGATATTGTTATGTAAATTTGAAAGATATATATATATATCGTAATTTCCAATACGATATTTGTTGGTCGTAGAATTTGATATTGAATATAAGCCGATATATTTTCTATTCAGAGCCTTGTATTTAATATCAAATGTGATTTGGGTTTGTCGTGAATGGTGTCTTCATTAACACTGTTCTTAAGCCCAGCTGAGAAAAGGATAAAATCTTTTTATTTAGATTTAATGAAGTATACCAATTAAATAATATTTAATTGGAATTGAATTGGTATTGATTTTTGGATTTATCGTGAACAGTGTTTTAAATAACACTTGTTCTTTAACCCGATAATTAATGGAATGTGATTTCGGGATGTCGTGAATGGTATCTTCAATAATACTATTCTTAGACCCAAAGGAGTTAAGAAAATCAGAAACTAACTGGAGATTAGTTAAGTTGAATGGTTTCTGGGGTATTGATCTGATGTTGGTTTCGGCCTTCGGGGTTAATACTTAGGGAATTGCTCACTTGCTAATTTACGATTAGGGACTGATTGAAATGTGATTGATTTTTGGGTTTATCGTGAACAGTGTTTTAAATAACACTTGTTCTTTAACTCGATAATTAATGGAATGTGATTTCGGGTTGTCGTGAACGGTATCTTCAATAATACCGTTCTTAGACCCAAAGGATTAAGAAAATCATAAACTAACTGGAGATTAGTTAAGTTGAATGGTTTCTGGGGTATTGATCTGATGTTGGTTTCGGCCTTCGGGGTTAATACTTAGGGAATTGCTCACTTGCTAATTTACGGTTAGGGACTGATTGAAATGTGATTGATTTTTGGGTTTATCGTGAATAGTGTTTTAAATAACACTTGTTCTTTAACCCGATAATTAATGAAATGTGATTTTGGGTTGTCGTGAACGGTATCTTCAATAATACTGTTCTTAGACCCAAAAAGGAGTTAAGAAAATCAGAAACTAACCGGAGGTTAGTTAAGTTGAATGGTTTCTGGGGTATTGATCTGATGTTGGTTTCGGCCTTCGGGGTTAATACTTAGGGAATTGCTCACTTGCTAATTTACGATTAGGGACTGATTGGAATGTGATGTGATTTTTGGGTTTATCGTGAACCATGTTTTAAATGACACTGATTCTTTAACCCAATCAAAGATTAAAACTAAGTGGATTTTTAATGAATCTTTAATTAGATTGAAAAGATCGAGAATGGAGTATCACCAGTTTTACTCCAGAAGGTAGTTAAATCTTTAATTAGATTTGAACGTGAAATGGTAATTGAATTTACTGATAACACCGTGGTGTTAGATATGAAGTATAACCAGTTTTACTTCATGGGATGAATAGGTTGGGGTTGGGAAATTAAAACAAATGATTACTTCGGTAAGATCCGTTAATCCCGACTAGTTTGAAGTGATATTCAAAGGAAGATTAAAGAATAAATTTAAAAGAATTTATCTTTGATAAAATTAATGGGAATCTTTCCCTAAGAAATGTGAAATTTAGAAACTAACTATAGGTTAGCTAAGCAGAATGGTTTTCTGGGTATTGATCTGATGTTGGTTTCGGCCTTCGGGGTTAATATTTGGGGAATTATTCTCTTGATTAATTTACGGTTAGTGACTGATGAATTGGAATGAGGCGTATGTTGTGTTTGTGTAACACGTATTTATTATATACGCGAGTTATTCAGTAAGAACGGGTTTATCCCATTCTGAATAACTGATACGATGATAAGTCGAAGATGAAGACGATGGTAGAAGACCGGATGTCTTCACGTCGTTCGGATAATTACTGATGATCTTGATTAGGCCGTACACCCAAGAGGCGGGAATCAGTTGGTGATCGTCCAGACGTACTTGGAGATCGATGGATATGCGGGGTACTAGGTGCCTCCGGTTTCGTTTAGACCCAGAACGGACTTGTAAATGGACTGTGTGTCTGACATTGGATATCATTCTGTGTGATTGATGGATATCGGTTGCATGGAGTGGTTTGCCTGTGTGGCACGCTAAGATGCAAATGATCAAGGCTCTTGTTGAAAAGCAAAGTCTTGTGGTTGATGATCAAAGCACGGCCTTTGTGGCGAAGCTTTGTGTAGCGTGAATTCGCGAGCCTCACTCCCCGGTAGTGGACCAGAAATGGGAGAGGACCTCAGGGAGGGCATGCATTTCCTTCTAGTTAGAAGTGGCGTCGGTGGTTTTACATGCCCTGACGAGTTTGACTTATGTGGTTGTTGGTTTGCGAGGCGCCTCAGATATATCGGTGATTATGTAAAGCCGATGGAGTCATTCGTTGGCTCATTTTCGCCCCAAAGGGCAGGGAAACGTAGTGTTCAGGAATTTTAATCCACATCGGTGGACTGGCCCTGACGATCCAAGGGTCGATGCGCTCTGACCCTGAGACATGGGCTAGATTGTCTCGAAGTTGGTAAGGACTATCTTTTGCCTTGGTTCACAGATGGAAATCCAATTTCCAAATACGTGACTTTGCGGTTTTAATTGTAGAGCCTAGTATGGCGACATGATATATGGTACCCATGCCGCCTATGATTGATATTTATGATTGTATATAAAATCAGAAACTAACTGGAAACGAGCTAAGATGGGTGGTTTCCTGGGTATTGGTCTGATGTTGGTTTCGGCCTTCGGGGTTAATACTTAGGGAATCGTTCTCTTACTATTTTACGGTTGGAGTCTGATTTAGAATAATAAAAGACGAAATTTCGCGTATCAAGCATTCTTTGGATGTTATAAGGTAAAACCCTATCCTCCGGCTTGCGTTGCATTGTGTGATGGGACCTGGGTCTTATAACAGCTTCATTTTTCTTTACTTAGCATTGCGCTGTTTGTTTTATGCACTGGTATTCTTGGGAGGAAACCCGTTCCGTGTTATACGGCGTGGTCCCTTGATTTACCTAACTTTAAAATAAAGATTAATAACTGTTTTAGTTCTCACACCAGTCCCATGACTGACCTGGAGTTTATTGTTTTAACCTAAACTCTGGGTGCCCTTATTTTGACACGGGCAGCTAGTAGTTTAGGTTTTGCAGATTTATATTCACAGGATCCTGATTTATAGCTGGAACGATACTCGGAAAGCTTTGTATCCGCGTATTACTTCTAGTTGTGTATTGTATTATTTTCCGCTGCTATGTAATATATTGTAATCTCTGATATTTATCGAATGTAATATTCATTTATACTCTGTATATTCTTGTATTCTGATGAATTGTTGTAATATACAATGAAATGGTCTTCTGTCTGCGTTCTTTTGTGGCTTGTCCTCGACTCAATCCGGGCTTTCCTCACCGGGGAAGTTCGGGTCGTTACACTAAAGTGGCAACCCTTCATTTTCCGGATGTGCACAACCATATCTACTGATGTCACAACGTCTTATCTTCCCCAGCAGACGGACTCATGCATGCAAATGACCCCGTTGGAACGCGCTGTCAACACCGCCTCCACGTTTGTACCTCTTACAATGCGCTCAGTAAGCGTGCCCCACTCTGACATAATTCAGAGTACCCGTTTGATACCTATTTAAGGGTTACTGACTGAAATGAGTCCCGCACAAGATTATGCAAACTCTCCCCTTTGTCTTGCATCCCCACTGCTAGGTTTTCCACTGGTTATGTTTACCTAACGATGTCTTTAATTACATAACTCGACAGGTTAAGTTTGTGGGCCTATATATATAAATATTACCCACCAACCCAAGATGTACTTAACCCTCCTACTAATTCAAGCATGTTTATTTAACGGTCAAGTTTGTGGGCCTATATATATTAATATTACCAACCTACCAAAGATGTACTTAACCCTTCCACTGATCCAAGCATGTTTTACTTAACCCTATCTGTAACACCCCACCTCCGCCAGGGTGGCTCTTGCAAGCACTCTGACTTTGGAGGGGCGTTTGAATCAGGTAAACATGCATAATGATATATCAAGGCAGAACAAGAACATATGTAAACAGAGTAAATAAGATAAGTAAAACAGCGGAAGATTTCAAACCATTTCAAAACAAGTCTGGTACAACATAATGTCAACTTTCCAAATACACAAGTCTAGATAAAAACAACATCACTGAAATACTGAAATACATAAGTACTATCCCCAAAATAAGTGATAACCATAGCTAGCTTCATGTCAAGACCGTACATGAGCTAAAATCCCACAAGCAAGCGATCAGAAATCCAGCTAAGCTCCAACGTTCCCACCCTGAGAACCTGGGGGGGGGGGAACGGAAGAAAAGAGGCGAAAGAAAAACAGGTCAGTCAAAAAGACTGAGTAAGCCCTACCACAATTAATGTAAACTGATAAAGTTAACTGGCATGAGAAGCAGGGATGATCATAAGGATAACAACATACTAGCATGATGATTAACTAACAAGGTAGATAAAGGTGTCATCGCATAATCAGGTTTAGGGTTTTGCACCACAGGTGTACTAGCAAACTAACATGACTTGAATAAACAAGTATTGGTCCCTTGGCCCAAGCTTTGGCCCAATAACATGAAGTGACCCCAATTCGAGGTCCAACCAAACGGTCTAGTCGATCGGCTCCCTATAAGCCTAACTCGTCACGTGTTGGTGTCCATACGGCCCAAACATAATTGTAGTCAGACTGTGCAGGGTCTCCCGTCGGGTGTATCAAGCCCTAGGGTGTCAACCCCTGGACACCATAAACATGAGTGCACAGTCTCGATCTACTGGTACCCGTGCATGCTTTCCCCGGCTTCGGACTATGTGCACGACCATAGTCCGCCCGGAACTACACCGGCGTACCACTCTGCTGTCGCTTTTGGTCGCTTACCTCAAGTCCAGTAATCGTGCCCCCACCCTAGCCTAGTCCCTAGGGTCATGATGATACAAACTTGGGATTACTGCTGGAGTGGACCCCCGTTGCTAGGATTTTCTAGTGGGTTAAGTATGGTTTAACCCTCTTGCTAATCATGGATTAACTTGGTTAAGTGTAACGATGAGTTCACGACTTAACCCTGATTAATCTACCAAGCCCAAATTGGTTAAGTATTAAGTGGACCACGACTTAACCCTAATCATGAGGCATTAATTAATTAATGTGCCTTAACCTCTCACATTAGACTTCGTTGCGGTTACTAGTTAAGCCGGTCGGTTCCGGGTAGCTTTATACCACAACTTGGTCTAACCTCGGGTTCAAGGTACAACATGGCCAACTTCTCACATTGGGTCCTATTGTTTGTAGCAACTAGTTAAGCCGGTCGGTTCCGGGTAGGTTTACGCTACAAACTCAACCCAACCTCGAGTTGGTCACACTTATCTTTTCTAAGTGTCATGTCCATCATGTTTCCAAAACATGTTACAAATTTTCAAGCAATTGGGTAGACCTAACTTAATAGGTAAATTCCCAATGGGTAGACCTAACTTAATAGGTAAATTCCCAATCTTATGTTTTTATGTCTTTTAAGTTTACCCAACCCCAAACGCAATCCCATCGCTTACATATCGCAATAGCGCATAAAGGATAGAAAGAGGGAACATGGCATAATCATGACATAAAAGTGTTGAAGCCACAAGTTTAACATGGTGGCATATGAAATGTACATATGTTCATATACTTGCATATTACATTTTTAGGCCTCAAAGCATGCATAAAACCAAACTTAGCATATTGGTGATACATGGTGATAAATGACATGTAGAAATGGCCATAAGTTCGCATTTAGCCTCACATGCAAGTTATCATAAGAGATATGATAACTTACATGTTGCCAAAATGCAACCTTTAGCATAAAGCTTGAAGCTTTATGTTCACATACTCAAGATAAGCTTGCATAACATGATAACATGAACAAAATGATCATCCCAAACTTGCATAACATAACTTGCATATCATATGGCAAACTTGCATATCATAACATAGCAAACTTGCATAACATAACATGATAAACTTGCATATCATAACATGTCAAACTTGCATAACATAACATGATAAACTTGCATATCATAACATGTCAAACTTGCATAACATGATAAACTTGCATATCATATCATAATGATCAAACACAACTTGCATCATTCATTAACTTTAGAGTTTAAATATGAAAGTAGAAAAGGGCTTACAATGCTTAGGAAGTCACAAAAATATGACAAAGCCCTTATGAAATCAATTAAACCCAAAATGCAAGCTTCAATAGAAAAACCCTTAAGCCAAAATGATCAAAACTCTTGCTTTATGATGCAAATATAGAAACTTGACTTGAATGCAAGCTAATGATGCTCATACAAGCTTGAAAATACTTGTATGCATGGAAAATCTCTCATAAAAATTTATTTAGGAATTTTATGAAGAGAGTGGAGGCCATGAGAGGATTGATTTTGCCATAGTTTAGTTGTATGAATGAATAATGATGATTTAGGGTTAGGTTAGGGCCTTATTTATAGAGATTAGGACTAGTTTTAGCCTTAGGATTAAACCTTAGTTCCAATCTCAGCCCTTAAAACCGAATCTGGCCCCCAAACTCAACACAAACCCAAAACGGTGCACCAGGCAAAACTGCCCGGCTGGACCAAGTCGACAGCCAAGTCGACAGGGCTGTCGACTTGGGTCCAACCAAGTCGACTCCCAAGTCAACAGGGCTGTCGACTTGGGTACTCTGGCGGGAATTTTCCCGCCTGCGCCCAACTGGCCCAAATTTCCAAATTCAAACTTGAATTTGAAATCTGTTTTTACTTTGAAATTTTCTGAAAACTTCGTTGGGCCTTAATCGGGTCATACGGACTCCGATTTTCGAAAACTCGGACTCTATTTCGCGTATTTTTCCGAGACGAACGCAATGGCACAGCCCGTTTCCCTTGATTCAGATTTATAAATTAAATTCTGCCTCGATTTACGTTATAACAGGTTATTTCAAATACGGGTTGTTACATTCTCCCCTCCTTAAAGGATTTCGTCCCCGAAATCTTCAAGTTGGGAAGAACGTATCCTACCATCCAATCATCCATCTACTCAAAACATCATCCACGAGCAATCATTGTCCTTACAAGATTCTAAATGTTGTATGAACATATGCAAAGGTGTGTGTATATGTACTTATCTAATGCAAATATCATCAATGCAAATTATGTTAGTGAAATGAATCCATATGTATGCAATTCCTAACATAATGTATAACATCTATATGTGTGCACATAACATACATCCATATGCAACATCCATGTGATAACACACACTAGGCCTGTTTTTCATTACCATCCCTTATGGATTAGACTAGGTTAAGTAGTCTAATTCATTACCATGTCCATTTATAGTTTATAATGGGTCAGACCTCCCACATTAGGCCTACAACATGTGGATGCCGGATACGCCGGTCAGGTCTGGGCAGTCTTATTCCACAGTTGGGCCTAACCTCGTGTCTTAGCCTGATTCTTATTCGTGTACTTAGACCTCCCACATTAGGTTCAACATTAGTGGCCGTTGGATATGCCGGTCGGGTCCGGGCAGACTTCCACCACTAATGTAACCTAACCTCGTGTCATAAGTACAATTACAATTCCTAATTGTAATTACTAAACATTCCATTTTTAATTAATTATACCTTTCCCTTTTTGGGTGTCGATACATATTTTGCCCAATAATTTGAATTACATGTCCATAAATGTTCATATTCAAATTATGCCATTTTTACCCAAATTTACCTATATCATTATAGGTGATTATTTCTATGTTTCCCTATTTGAATTATATGTCCAACTTATATAAACATTATATAAATTATGCCAATTATAAATCCCCTTTTTCCCCGTTTCCTAACTAACGTAATTGCATGTATTTTGGCGTCATCGAGGCTACAAAGTAGCGTCGCCATAACAATAAAAAGGGAGTGACAAAGCTGATAGTTTCAGCACAGTTTTGGCATAAGCATGACAACAAGGTGAATGGACACGTAATCATCGTAACAGGGTGAACACAGAACTAATGAACTTGTGGCAACTAAAATATCAAAGTCAACATAACATGGTCTAAACTTGTCATTTAGATATCTAACAAAATTAGGTGACATAGTATCATGATTAGATCTAAAAGGGTGGCATCACATGTCAAGTTTACAACATACCGTGATTACTACAACATAACAGGTGAAAGGTGATTAGCATAAAGGTTTAGATCTAAATTAAAAAGTTCGCATTTACCACAATATAGTTGCAAGTCAAGATCTACATAGTCAGCATAGTAGAATGTCCATAATCATATTGAATCCAGGGATAATGACATAATAAACTTGCATAAGTTCATGATTCACAACATATACCCAATTCGTACTCTATCATAATTCACATTATCCATTTAAACCTAAAAGTGACTAGAAACTCACAGAGATAGGTTTAAGGATTAGAGAATGATTCTAAATTCTGATTTCTAAAGTTAGTTAGCAAATCCGTTGATGTAGGCTTTGATTGTTGTCTTCTAACTTGAATTTGATTGATTAGGATGAAGGCTAGGTCAACTTAGAATTTAGCAGCATGGAGACGTCATTACTTTGATTAGGGCCTTCAGATTAGGTTAGGTTCCATCTAAACCCTCCAAATCCGAAATACACATCACCCAGCCAATCAGAAGTCGCCACGTAGCCCTAAAACTCATAAAATCGTCACTGTCCAGATCATCATGCAGGGGTCAACCCATATAGGGGGGCGGGGGTCGACACCTATGTCGACTCCCCTAGGGGGGCGATACCTTATGGCGGGAATTTTCCCGCCCAACCTCCCTTCTGCTTTTGAATCCCGAATTTGATTTATTAATTATTTATTTTAATTCTAGTTTAAACATAAATCTTTTAACCTCCATAACTTCTTCATACTGTATCCGTTTTACGCAAACTCGGACTATCTCAAGCAGAATTCCGAGACGAACGCAATGGCGCAACACATTTTACTTAATTCTTCTTCTAAAAATTAAGTATTCTTTAATTTTCTAATTTAATATTTTAAAATTACGGGGTGTTACAGGTTAGGACCTTTGGTGTACACACCTTGAAAAACAATCTAGAAAACGTCCTTTTGACCAAAAAGAGACACAGCTTTACTTAAAGCTTGTTGTTAAAGAGCTAACAGAAGCACAGAAGATCTCCTATAGGTATTGTCATTACCATAAAACGAATGAGCACAATGACAATGAATGTCATTTCTTTAAGAATCTCGTCGAAGATCTAATTAGAAAGAATGGACTCCGGTATTCTTGAGAAGGTCACCAAAGGCAAATCCATCACTCGCCATGCAAGGGAAAACAACTCCGTCAAACCAACATAGACCTAGTAACCAAGCCCATAAATGCAATGATGAAAACCTAGTCACCAACACAATCTCTAGACAACCTCACCCGCCTCCAAAATTTAGGGCGAAATGAAAAGGTAAGAGGACGCGCGTAAACACGCTTCAGTAGTAGAAAGCTGCTTAGCTACTTAAGATGGAACCCTGGTGAAGCAGCAAAGGACATTCACTGATGATACTATGTTTAGTTCAAGAGGTTCTGAATGTGATGAAATCTCAACCCTTGATTTGATTGTTTATAACAATAAGAATTGGACCAACGACAGCTAAAAGAGTGCAAGTCGGTAATGGAGCTTCCATGAACATCTTGTTATTCAGAATATTTAATTAATTGAACCTTTTTATGGAACATGTAGCGGCTTGTCAATCAAAGATTCAGGGATTCGTCAACGAGCCGTAGCTAATCTGGAGATCGATCTGCCTATGAAGTTTGATTAAAGAGAAAGGAGAGCTATGATAATCCAAACCTTTGTAATCACTGATGAAGTGTCTGCTTATAACCCATTCCTCGAGCAACCTTCCTTGACGAACATCAAAATTGCAATGGCCATGTTGTTTGACAATGAAGTTCCTTACAGAAAATGGGGTTCACCTCGTGAAGGGCGACCAGGGTATGGCAAGCGAGTGCTATATCTTCGAATTAAGAGAAGAAAATAAGGAGAAAAATAGGGGGAGCGTGGGGGATCCCTCCGCATTTATGAGCCCTTGTCATAAGATCAACAAAAAGCCTCTCCCATAGGAAACATAATCGCGTTGACAAGGAAATAGGTTCTAAAAAGCAATGTATTGGAGAATGTTGAAATCAAAAAATGACCACAACACTAAAGGTATTCTTAGAACACTTCACCGAAAGGTAGGATTTGAGATTACGTAGCCACAAACACAAAATAAAGAACGAAAAGTAGAGAACAAAGAATTTTAGAGTGGTTCGGCTTCGAAATAGCCTACATCCACTATAGAAAGAACTTTCATTAGCACAACAATTGTTACAAAATACATGGATACTGCTTTTACATTCATTTCCCTCTCTTTCACACTATGATTCACATAAATCCGCCAAGGAATGACTCTATTTCTCTGAGTATGCCGAGTATAGATTTAGATCTACAATATCTTGGATATTTGAGTAACTTTGGAGGATTCCATGGATGATTTGATGGTGAAACTTGATTAGAGAAAGCCTAATGGAAGTTAGAATGGCTTAGAACAGTGGAGAAAACAATTGAACAGCACTTCGTGGAGTTAGGAATCGATCCCCAAAAATACGGAATCCATGGGGTATTTATAGGAGGAGTCCAAATGAAGTGGTGTGCCGAAACTCATATATGCAGGCTATGGGTCGATCATATAGTACTTACGAAAATGCCATTGCCAGTTGTTGCCAGCTGTTACCAGTTGTCTGACTAGGATGCACGAGCTACCAGGTTAGTGCTCAACTGAAAGATGGTGCTTGACCCAAGTGATTTGCGACCAGGATGCTGCTCGACCAGAAGATGATGTGCGAGCAATGTTCTGCTCGACCATGCTAGTGCACGAGCCACTGTGGTGCTCGACCGAAGTGCACAACCGACTAAGTTAACTGATCGACTCCTGTAGTGTGCGACCTCCTTTGTGCTTGAACCCTATTTGTGACCGACCCTTTGGTTTTAGATTCAATCTATTAATATGTACATAATTTTTAATGGATAAATATTTGCCCCTTGAAGTTAGTAATTTTTGGTTTGAAAAAATTACAAGCTTCGAAATGAATGAATATAGTACTATTTGATAAATTGAAATTTGATTTTCATGGGTCAATAACACTTTTTATGGCCAGAGTTGAGATACTTCATCATTTGTTATGTAGAAATATTTCAAGTGCATGGGTCAGGCTCCTATGCCTTTGTGGCTTGAACACAAACGAGTGTGAGCGGTCTGTCCTTATATGTTATTATTGGTTGGTCAAGCCCATTCACCTTCTCCACTTTATATTGCCTCTTAACTTTCATATCTGTACTTCATTTCTTTTTTCAATCGAAGCAGCGTTTCAATGGCGGCTGCCTTCTTCTGAAAGTTTTTTCACCTAGTTTGCTTGATCTTGCTCCTTCTCAGATTGGATTTACGTCACCGAATACCAAATCCATCGTCGAACTCGTTCAAAGCACCATCGGTTTTTGAAACAAGTCAGAAAAAAATCCCCTTCAGACTTGCAGCACCGTGTTCTCTACAGGCGATTATTCCTTTAATTTTGAAGCATATAGGTAATTTGCTTGATTTTTTTCACCGAATTGGATTGGTATTACTTAGGGTTTCGAATTGAGTTGGATTGAATTTTTGGATTGTAATAGCTGAAATCTGGAACGTATTTGATTGGGTTTAGTTTAGGGTTGTGTATGTGAATGTTTGAGGAACTCGAATTTTACAGGATCCCCCAAATTTTGATTTGAACTGGGTGCACATAAGGTGTTTGAAAAAATGCCCGTGACGTGGAATTTTTCATGCTTTGCTGATTTTCCTGTGTATTTGGACTTGATTGCCTTGTAGCTTGTATATAGTAGTGATAATACTTTTGACCTTAATGTGTGATCACTTTGACAAGCCGCGCGTGCTGAATGAACACTTAATGTACTAGCCCTTCATGTCGTTTTAAAGCTTTGACTTGTTCTGGTTTTGTCCCAATATAAATACTATGATTTTTGGAGATAATCTTTGCACATCGATCGTTATTTGGGATCATATCTGCTGTGTTTACTGTAGTACCATGCTCTATCTTTACTGATTGCATTTTCTCACTGAAACAGTTTCTAATTTCTTGAATTTTAGCTGTTGCCACAGGTTTTGAACAATGTTTGAGTTGACTTTTTCTGTGTGGAAACTTTTAGTCGAACTTTGGCACTATTGAGCTCAGTTATGCCATCTCGATTGTTTGAAAAACTTCAGCCCGCAACATAGTTTTATGACCTTCTTAATAGGCCTGCTCGACCCTGCACTGGTCGGTCACGCACGACCAGACCCTGGTCGGTCATGCACGACCAAACTTGGGTTGAACATGCTTGACCAGGCCTGGTCGGTCGTGCATGACCAGGCTTGGATCGAGCATGCTCGACTAACCCTGGGTCGGTTGTGCATGACCTGGCTTGGGTCGAGCATACTCAATTAAGCCTGGGTTGGTCAAGCACGACCAGGCTTGGGTCGAGCATGCTCGACTAAACCTTGGTTGGTCATGCATGACCAGGCTTGGGTCGAGCATGCATGATTAGGTCTGGATTGGTCGTGCTTGACCTAGCTTGGTTGGCATGTTTACATTACTTGGAGATATTCTTTGTGTTAAGGCCTCTATTGATCATTGAATCTTCTTGCAATGCTAAACCTGTAATAGCTAGAATATTTGCATGTTTTTGAGCTATTATTTTGCTGTTGACTGCTCACATCAACAACATGTTAGTATAAAACGTTAAGAATAAACATGCAAAGTAACTTATTACTCAAACTGAGCAACATATTTGCACATGATTGTTTTTGTTTGATCATTTATAGTTGAATTGAATATTTCCTGCACAAGTATGATCGTTCTAAGATCAACTTTCAATGACACATGGAATCGGATTATCAATACATGATGATTTTAAATCCTGAGCCTCATTTTATACTCCCTTTAGGCTAGGAAGTGCGTACCTGTGATTCATTTTCAAATATAATTACTTGTGTGTAGAAATGGCAGCTAGACAACAGTCACACCAAAATCCTGAGGAAGCTACTATGTCTAGTGAAATTGGAACTTCTATTGAGACTACGTCGGCTGTTGTTCCCGGAGTAAATGTTACTCAAGATTTTCCTCAGCCCCGACCTCTTTCCAATGCACCTCTTGAAAGACATGAAATGACACTTTATTTTAGTTCATACTAGTAAATGTGTAAGCAATTTGGAATCTCAGAAAAGGACGAGGCCAAATTCCCGGGGAAGGAGGACTTTTCTGACCTTCACCTGCTGGGTATGTTACGGTTAATCATCACATGCTATTAAGCGGAGCAGTTCCTCCCTTCAATCCATACTTAGAATCAATCCTTCGGCGCTTGGCTATTGCGCCATATCAATTGCACCCGAATGCTTATTTCATTTTAATGGGCCTTTATGTACTTTTTATGAGGGTCAAACAACGCATGCCTACCTTTCAGGAGTTTGTTCTATGTGTTCTTTTTAAAGGAGGAAGAAGGATCATCCATCAATTATTTTGTTGAGAGTCGGAGCTCCAAGATTATCATTGGTCTGGTAGAAAGTGTTTGAGGATTTCAAAATCAATATTTCTACGTCTGGTGCCTTGAAAACTTTTGCCACTGGATGGAAGGAGATGAACATATCTATTTAGAGTCTTTTCTTTCTTTTTCCTTATAAGTTTTTTTTTGAAAAGAAAAAGGTAGCGAATCATCTTGTTCACACCTTCGTATATATCATTTTTCCTTGTAAGTTTCGATCATCAAATCTTTCTTTATTTTACAGAAGTTCCTTCTGATCAATGTGCTTCCTTCAATCAAGCTCTTCTTGATTCTTTAAAGGCTATTAGTGAGAATGAACGGAGTATAAAATTCTTGGTTGAAGAAGGATTCCTCCGCCAGTTTCATTTGCTTCATCCTTAACGATCTCTTGTGATTGTCCCAGCTGATAAGAAAGATATTGTTGGCAAATCTCCGGCTAAGAAAGCTTTGTTAAAGAAATGCTTTGACCGCGCGGGTAGTAGTAAGACTCCTCCTAAGTCTAAGCTAACTCCATTTGAAGAAGAGGAGTTCAAACAGGGAGGGGGTAAGAGTCTTATGACTTTATTCGAATAGATTAAGAAGGGAGATGCTGCCTTGGATCCTACAGAGGGAACCAAACAAATTGAGGAGGATGAAACCATTTCAGACCCGGTAAAGGAAACCGAGCAGTTTGGAGAGGCTGGAGCAACATCTAGGGATAATTTGGATGCCGAGAAAGTTGACGAGAACCCCACTATTCAAGGGGAGAGTTCTGTAGACACTTATCAGAATCTGAGTGATCTTAGCTCGGCCAGAGATCTTATCTAGGGTGACATTGTTATCCAACCATTTAAATCCCAGGCCACAAAAACGGGGACTAATATAGCTGTAGCTTCAAATCAATCAAAATGAAAAACTCTCGCAGACATAGGGATTGACTTAGATCCTCCACTTAAGATTGGTTTATTACTAGAGCATAATAGCAAATATTTTACTTATGCTATAAATTCCCAGTGCTTTGTATAAGCCTTCAAAATTTGCTTCAATACTTTCCAATTTGAGTACTGAAATTTTGCTTTGTCCTTTTTTTCAAGTTCAGAAATGAGTCATTCATTTGCGAAACATTTTTAACAGAACACCAAATATTACAATCCAAAGCATCTCTTGAAACCCCATCATCCACAACACTTAAAGCAGTCTCAACAATCTCTTCATTTTCAGAATCCCCAACCTCACCATCAGCCTCGGTAAACTCCTAAGCTCCCGAAAACTAATGAGCAAAGGAGGTGGAGGCATGAACACCTAAATATGCTAGAGGTAAAGAAGAGGAAAAACAAAAAAGGAAAAGAGATAAGAAGAGAGATAGGGGTAGTCAAGACAAGGATGACTCTCGGAAGCATCATAAGTCAAATAAACTTCTAGTACCAGATATTTAGATTACCTCTAAACACTTGTCTCTGGCTTCTCCATCTATCACTCCAACTCCTGCTGATATCGAGGCGATTATAAATAGGCCCCGCTATATTCCTGGGCCAGCCAATTTTAGTCTCGCTGACCGATTCCGGGGTTGGCGTTTGATAGGGATGTACCTCAACTTAGATATATACCTTTCTGACAAGCAGGGCATTCTTGAAGCATTTGATACCTTGAAGAGTCGCATGTTTACACAACTGGACACAGCCAAGAGTCAACTTGAAATTCGGTTTGATACAGTCAGAGGCCATGCTAAGAAGCAACTGGGCTTATGGCATACTTTTGCACAGGAACTTCAGAGGCTTAATGGAATCAACATTGATCGGATTTCCACATTAGAGAATGACAAATGATAAAGCTGAGCTGGTCAAGGTCCTTGAATCTCGGGAAAAAACTATTGCATCTTTTACTCAAAGAGATACAGAGCTGGCTAGTTTAGAGGCTGATAATAAGAGGCTCAAAGAAGAGCTTGCCGCTGCCAAGCAGAAGGAGAACATGCTAGCAACACAAGTCCAAGAGGCTCAATTTACTCAAAAACTTGTTGAATCTCAATTAGCTATAGAAATGAATGCTTATGCTACTTACCGGCAAGAGAATGCTACCCTCCAGAACAAGATTACTTCTCAAAGTATGGCTCTTTCTATGCTAAGTGCCAATATTGAATATCTCGAGGAGGATAAAGCCAAAGTTGTGATTGCCTATAAGAAAGCCAAGGCGAACGCTAACGACACTTTACTCAAATTCTATGTCTTCAGTGTCATGAGTCGTGGAAGCCTACGCTACTTGGGAAAGGACTTTCCTATAACTTTAGCCCTCGTCTGGGAAGAGGTACTTAAGTATGTTGGGGATGATTATAATGAAGATGATCTTATTGAAGATTTTTAAGATGAAGTGTCCCATGAAGCCTTAGCTGAGGGGAAGATTTGGTTGAAGAAAGTGCGAGGACTGCTAAGCGATGAGGCTGGACCTTTTGGGGAGCAAGCTCAGGACAAGATCAATGTTGATGCTCTTGTTGATCTTGCTAACGTCGAAGCCTCTGGTTCTTAAACTCCTGTTGATCCTACTATTGCTCTCAAAGAGAAGGATATAGTTACCAAGGAACACAATATTGAGGGAGGTATTACTAAGGAGCACAACGGAGATGATAGGGGAAATGATATGATGCAGACAAATATGAGGTCGAACATAGAAATATTCAAGTGAATCTTGATGCCACAGATAAAACTGAAACTGCCCAAGCTATGTTATACTTAGACTCCCTATGCACTTCACCTGGGACAACTGCATTCTACGCTCATTGTTCATCTGTTTTAGGTTTAATCTCACTGCAACCTTCCCCTGTTGTAGGCAATACAACGAAAACTGAGGCCATTACTACTGACTCGACATTAGTGTCGAATCCTTCTGTCCCGGTTGTCACTCCTCCTCTAGGTGACCCATCCCTACTTGCTACTACACTCCTAGGTCTCAAGACACACAGATTGCTGCGCTTGCCAACCTAGATGATTATGATGCCGACTATATTCCTAGTGATGAAGATTCAGACCATACCGATGAGACCCCTAGAAAAGACGTCATGGTCCAAGAAAAACAGAAAAATAAGTCTTTATCGTCTTCAGGACGCAAAGGAAGAAAGCGTACTACTAGGAAGAAAGGGAACATCACTATATCTTCCCAAGAGAGTCCTATTGGCCCGGTAGTCAAAGATGGGAACCCGCCAGCCAGTACACCTCCTCCTTCTACCTAGCCATCTCTTAGGTCTGGTGACTCCAAGAATGGGAAGAAAAAGAAGTAGTGCTCATGACCAATTTGCTTTACTTTCTGCTATTTCCTTTACGTACTGCATTTAGACCAGTTGTATATGCGAGTGCTGGTCCTCGCTTGTTACCTTAAATGCGTTTGTGCCTGAAACTTTTGTACTTGACTTTGTGTCTGACTTATGTTGTTACTGATGTGATGAAACTGTAATCTGTGTTCTGCTTGCTATACTTAAGCTTTTTTACTTTAGCTTTGTTGTACTTTCTTGTTTTGCACTCCACACCTGTTTCTTTACACATCTACATTACAAGTCATTTTCATTTGATATGAACTTGTGGAGAACTTATGGTATGTTTGATGAGCATTATTGATTTGTCTTAATGCGGTGGTAATGCCCCCATGCCAATGGTTGTCATAATTTCATAGGCTGATTGTGACTAATTTTACTAAATTTCCTTGGTTAAGGCCTAAATACTGGAATTTCTTGCTTAAGTGGTTAAGTCTTTGCTTTTACCACTGTGGTTTGAACTTCTCAGCTTTGCCGATAATCCATGGAATTTTAGTTTAGTTAATCAAACTCGTGTCCTTGTTTGATATGACTTTGTGATGTAAACATGACATGTTTTTGTAAGCATTGGTTCGTCTCAATGTAATGGTGTTGCCCCCGTGGCATGAATCATCATAATTCGTTAAAACATAGAAATATTCAACTTTGTTAAGTTTTCTTTATTTTGGATCAATATTTTGGAAGCTCTTTGTTTGTTGACAAAGTTATATATATATATATACTTTAGCCAACTTATCCCGAGCTTCCAAGTTTGTTAATTCCGAGAAAACCCAACTTCATTGACTACCCTAAAACTTTGTATAGTATTCCCCTGCTTCAGAGGATTCGACATAATGCATGTTATCGGACACCTCCGAGGAAGTCGCTGATTTTACCCCAGCATTTGTTGTGATTGGGTCAGGTACTTCCTGACACTGACGATCCAACTAGGTAACTCCTTACGGCAAGGAATTTCTTTTTATGCCGGTCCTTCTAGCTCGCTGCCGGTCCTTCCGGCCTAGGGCTAGTACTCCCAGCGTAGGTTCGTCAGTCCTGCAGACATGGTGCTGGTCCTTCCCGCTTGGGTTTGCCGGTCCTTTCGGCCTGATGTTGATACTTCCAACTCAGGTTTATCGGTCCTTCTGACATGGCACTAGTCCTTCCGGTCTGATGCTGGTACTTCCAGCTTGATGTTGCATTATTCCATGAGGTGGGCGTCGGTCCTTTTTATCGTAATTTATCACGATTTATGGAATTGAGGTCCTGAATCCTACACTTAAGAAGGTGCCCCTACGGTGGAACTTACAAAAGTTTTTGTCTTTTGGATTTGACGCAGCACCCCTTAATCATTCAACTCTTGGTGGCCTTCCTTCTTTATTTGCAATTCAATGCTTCACACCTCCTCGTTTGTCATGAAGGGTGTTCATAACGCTCATCACTTGAGCTTTCCTCACCGGGATTTGATGTGAAGGTCACCTAGTCTCATTGGGTTGTTGGTGGGTAATCATTCGATGGACTGCAATCAAAATCGATTTTAGCAACTTTGAATAATTAGACAAGAGTTTGCAAATGTATGATTCAGGCAAGCAACTTCATTACTTTCATTCATATATATACAAAGCTTGACTACAATGCATGGAAAATATTTACAACTTTTATAGGAATATGAATGAAAATTTAATTGTAATAGCGACATAGATGAATGCTATTCCACGCTCTTGGGATTATTGCTCCATCTGTTGTCTTCAATTTGAATGCGTTGTCCAGGAGTTTCTGACTTATAACAAAGGGTCCTTCCAGTTAGGTCCAAAAACCCCAATTCCAATTATTATCTTTTTCAACACCGGATCTCCCACACCAAAGGTTCTTTGTTTGACCTTCGAATTTAAGTGCCTAGCAACCATACTTCGGTGGGCAGCGACTCTAAGTTCTTCTTCAGTCCTCCTTTCCTCAAGTAGGTTAAGTGCTTCAAGTTGCAGCTTCTCATTCTCTGCCTGGTTGAAGTGAATTCTGCGATGAGTAGGTACTTCCAGCTCTATCTGAGTCATAGCTTCAGACCCAAAGGCTAGAGAGAACGAAGTGTGCCCCATTGCAGATTTATATGTCGTGCGATACACCCATAGTGCAAGTAGAAGCTCAACTACCCAACCACCTTTGGCTTTTTCAAGATGCTTATTGATAGTTGATTTTATGATCTTGTTTACTGCTTTGACTTGCCCGTTGTCTTATGGATGAGAAACTGCCGCGAAACTCTTCTGAATCTTGTACCTAGTACGGAAGCTTTTGAACTCGTCACTCTCGAATTGTGTTCCATTGTCTGTGATTATTTTTTGTAGCACACCGAATTTGCATATGATATTCTTCAAGATAAAGTTGATCACCTTTTTTGAAGTGATGGTGGCCAGTAGCTCTGCTTTGGCCCATTTAGTGAAATAATCAACAACTACAATGGCATATCTGAAATTGGACTTAGTTGTAGGGAGTACTCCAATCAAGTCGATGCCCCAGACTGCAAATGGTCATGGACTGACCATTTGGGTCAACTATGTAGATGGTGCTCTTGGATCTTTGCAAACCTTTGGCATCGATCACATTTCTTGGTGTAAGTAGTGGAGTCTAAGTTTATATCAGGCCAGAAATAGCCGTATCGCAGAATTTTTTTGGCCAATATATGTCCTTCTGTATGACCTCCACACTCTTGTTCACGAAGTTCTATAAAGATTGCTCTAGATTCCTCCTTAGTTACACATCGAAGCTTAGGCATAAAGAAGCTTCACCTATATAGACGACCATCCTGAATGGGATATAAAGATGCTTTTCGGAGCAATTTCTTTCATTTCTTTGAATCATCTAGGAGCACCTCCTTAAGGAGATAATTTTTGATTGGAGTCATCCATGAGTCCGGCTCTATGACGGTTTCCATGATCCAATCTATGTCTCCATCGTCAGTGCTGGGATTTGAAACGACTTCAACAGGAACTAGTCCCAGCATCTGAGTATCTCTAGTACTAGCCACCTTTGCAAGTGAATCCGCTTTCATATTTTCTTCTCTGGGAACGTGAGATATCATGTAGTACTCCAGATCATCGAGAAGTTCCTTGGGCTTGGACATATAAGCTGGAAGATTTCCTCCTTTGGTTTGGAACTCTCCCCGGACCTGAGATACCACCAGCTGCAAGTCGCTGAAGATTTGTAAGGCTTTCAAACTCAAATCTTTCGTGATTTTCAGCCCAACGATTAGTGCCTCATACTCTACCTCCTTGTTTGTTGCGGGGAACTCCAACCTTAGAGCACAACATATTGATCGACCTTCAGGGGTTTCTAGAACTATCCCTGCCCCGGAACAATAATCATTTTTAGTCCCATCGACAAACAACTTCCATCTGGCGATTGGTTCAGTAGGGTTTTCCTTCTCCTCCCCTCTATCTGTAAATTCTGCAATGAAATTCGCAAAAGCTTACCCATTGATTGCTCTCCGGGGATGGTAAGTGATGTCGTATTGACTAAGTTCAATATTCCACTTTAACAATCTTCCCGAAGTCTGGACGGAATAAGACTTGCTTTAGGGCTGATCCGTGAGAACTCTGATAGAGTAGGCTTGGAAGTACGAATGGAGTTTCTTTGAGGCAATGAGTAAATTGCATGCAAGTTTCTCCAATTTAGGATAATTCAGTTCTACCCCGGTAAATTCGCTTACTAATGTAATACAACGGCCATTGAATCCTATCATCTTCTCGAACTAGAGTCGCACTTAAGGCATGAGATGACTCCACCAGATATAGGAATAAGATTTCTCCATCCTTGGGCTTTGATAAGATTGGTGGTGATCCCGTGTGTCTGATTATCTCCTCGAAGGCTGCTTGGCACTCGGGAGTCCATTGGAAATCTTTTTTCCCTTTCTTTACTGCATCAAACAGTGGAATGCACCTATCTTCGCCTTTGAGATAAATCGACTCAAAGAAGCTACCTTGCCATTTAAGCTTTGAAGTTCTTTCTTCGTCTTGGGAGCGCGCATTTCTCACAAAGCTGTTCATGAGTGGTATTGGCCTCGATGCCGCTGGCATTGACCATAAACCCAAGAAAATTTCAGAATGCAACTCCAAAGGAGCATTTGAGCGGGTTTAACTTCATCCCATATTTTCTGAGAATGTGGAACATTTCGATGAGATTCTCCAAATGATCTTCTGCCTTCTTTGACTTAACCAGCATATCATCAACATACACTTCCATGGTTCTACCAATTTATTTTTTAAACATTGCATTTACAAGACGGTGCTAAGTCGCACCTGCATTCTTCAGTCCAAACGACATGACTTTGTAATAGTATAAGCCTAGATATGTTATAAAGCTCGTGTTCTCCTGGTCTGACCGGTGCATCATTATTTGATCAGACCTCGAATAAGCATCCATGAAAGATAGAAGCTTATGCCCCGCAATTGCATCAACAAGCTGGTCAATCCTGGGTAATGGAAAACTGTCCTTTGGGCATGCTTTATTGAGGTCAGTATAGTTGATACACACTCGCTATTTTCCGTTGGATTTCCTCACAAGTACTGGATTAGAGGCCCAATTTGGATATGTGGATCCACGTATAAAGTCATTCTCCATTAAACTATCCACTTCCTCTTTGAGCGCTCTAGATCTTTTAGGTCCTTGAGTTCGCCTTTTTTGTTTTACTGGAGTTACGCTCAGATCGGTATTCAACTTGTGTACTGCTACATCAGGAGAGATTCCACGCATATAGGAGTGACTCCAAACAAAAACATGCAAATTTTCTCTTAACAACATAATCAATTCTTTTGCAGCTTGAGGCCCAGTTAAGAGCCTATCTTCAACACCTTATCCGGATCATCGTCATGAACTAGGATTAAAATTATGGCTTCAGCTGGTACCACGTGGTCTTCCCCTGTACTGGTCTTCCTTGGATCCATCTCCTCCTGGGCCTCGCTATGTTTGCCAGTACAAGGGCCCCGCCTTAGTTGCTATAAGGTGGTATCGCGAATGCAAAAGGGAGCCCTCGCATTCTTTCCCAAATCCCTCTTTTTCGCTTCGACCAATTCTTCCATATAGCATTCCTGGCCATCTTTTGATCACCTTTAATTACACCAATCTCCTTTTCAGTCGGAAATTTCATGGTGAGGCACCATGGAGCTAGTGCAATCTTAAAACCGTCCAGGGCTGACCTTCCAAGGAATGCGTTATAAGATGAAAATTCATCCACCAGGAAAAAGTCTGCATCATTGCAATCTTCTTCTCTCCTTTTCCAAGTTCCAAAAGGAGGTCTATCATGCCCACTACTTGAGTAGGTTGTCTGGTGAATCCATGTATCTTATTCGGGCAGGTTCTCACATCCGCCATAGAAAGTTTCATTTGACTGATTGCATTAATGAAAAGCACGTTGATGGATGACCCACTATCAACCAACATCTTTCTCACTATAACCGGACCGATGCTAATAGTAACAACTATGGGATCGACCGTTGGCGTCAGCAATCCATCGGAGTCCCTGTCCTTGAACACTACATCCTCGCCTGAATCTTTGGCATCTTTACTGGAAATGAGTTGCTTATGACTATGCATTTCCCTTCCTTTGAAGGGTTTTTCAGTTCATTGGCATACTTCTCCATATCCCCTCAATTTCTTCAAGCTGGATGAGGTCCTCCTGAGATTGTATAAATGACTGGTCAAGGATTGACAGGAGATTGGGATCTCTCTCTTATCCAGATTGGTCCATAGGAGTACTCTACCCCTGGGCAGCTTGAGCATTTTGTGTATTCTTTACGTATTGCTGAAGCCTATTTTTTCGGACTATTCCTCAACCAAGATTTTTAAGTGCCTACACTCGTTCGTGTTATGGGTCGGCTAGTTATGGAAGCGGCAGAACCTTCCTGAACTTATATTAGCATCATTATCCTTCTGCTGCTTTGGCTTCAGATAGTCTTCGGCGTCTTTTGTAGCAAGAAACACATTTTCCAGAGTATTAGTAAGTGGGGTCAACTCTGAATTTTTGAAAAAGAGGAGCTTCTTATTGTTACGATTGTCCTTAGCATCATTGCCCCTCTTCTAACCTACGGGGTTC
Source organism: Allium sativum (assembly GCA_030737875.1). Taxonomy (NCBI): domain Eukaryota; kingdom Viridiplantae; phylum Streptophyta; class Magnoliopsida; order Asparagales; family Amaryllidaceae; genus Allium; species Allium sativum. The sequence goes on along the minus strand of CM060916.1, from coordinate 606,744,599 downwards.
TTTTGATTCCCTTGTGCAACGCCATCTTTCTTCTCTGGTAGCTCATTATCTTCGACAACAAGTAAGGAATAAGAAGGATCATCCTCAATGCTGATGAGCTCCTCTGTAACAACCCGTATTTTAATAACGTGTTATAACCATAAATCAAGGCAGAATTAATTTTTAAAATAAGGATAAAGGGGAACGGGTTACGCCGTTGCGTTCGTCTCGAAATTCTGCTTGGAAATGAGTCCGAGTTTTCGAAAATCGGAGTCCGTATGACCAAGTTATGACCCTTCAAAGTTTCAAAATTTTCAAGTTCAAAAACAGAATTCGAATTCGAATTTCGAATTCAAACCCCAGAACGGACTGGACGGGAAATTTACCGCCCAGGACCAGGTCGACCTAGGGGTCGACCATAGTGTCGACCTACCCAGGACCAGGTCGACCATAGAGTCGACCTGGGTGTTGACCTAGTTGCCGAGCCCATTTTTGAGTCAGAGTTCACTCTGATGTTTCTAGTCCGATTTCTGTCTAAATTCGTTGGCCTGACCCTATATAAACAGCCCCTAACTCTAGCCACTCTACACAAATTCTCTCTAGCCTTATGCTACTAAAATTCTGGTTGAAAAGTTAGAGAAAAGGGATTGCTTCTTCTCCAACAAGACTACGTGTAGAGTTTTGCTGTTTAGGGGATTTCTGTTAGACTCAAGATTCTACATCACCTCTTTTGTTTTCTAATTCTCAAACCACGATCTGTAAGCCCCAGTTACTTTTAGATCTAAACTTTAAACTTAATATGGACATGTTGTAAATTGAAATTGAACCTAAGTATGACAATTATCTTGGATCTATCATTGTATATCTTGGATCTATCATTGTTCATTTTGGATCTAGTATTTTGGATCTACTATTTGTTCACCTTGGATTTATTCATCTTGAATCTTGACTTGTGGTAATATTTATATGAAATTGATTTGGGGCCTATATATGTTGTAGATCTAAAACCCCTAATGTCCATAATATTCATGCCTGTGATGTTGAATTAGTTGTTATTCACAAGTTTGGGGTTATTATCTTATGTCAACTGTTACCATGACTATCACCCTATTTTGCTAGATTTGATATTTAAGACCACTACTCCATATGCCAGTATTGTTGTAATCGTTTATCTCAAGTTATACCATGCTCGACTTGTTATCACTTTTGCCACCTTATGCCCGTTCTTTCTATGTTATTCCCTAATTAGATTTGTTTGTATCAATTTGAATTCACGTGCGATGGGAATACGATTTGGGTAGTTTAGGCAAACCTGAATTTACCATGAACTTGGAACATGAACATTGTTATAACTTGAATCTGAATATGGACATGAAACTTACCTTGAACTTGTCACGAACTTGATATGAGACTTGAACATGGTCATGACTCTAGAATGAACTTTAAAATGGCCAACTCGAGGTTGGGTTGAGTTTGTAGTGTAAATCTGCCCGGACCCGCCCGACAAATCCAGTGACTGCAAATAATAGGATCCAATGTGGGTAGTTGGTCATATCGCACCTAAAACCCGAGGTTAGACTATGTTGTGGTGTAAATCTGCTCGGAACCGCCCGGCAAATCCAGTGACCACAACAACTAGTCTAATGTGAGAGGTTGGGGTGCATTAATGAATTTATGTTACATGATAGGGTTAAGTCATGAACATGAAAGACAACACTTAACCAACTTGATACATGATTGGATAGGGTTAAGTCACAAATTTGAATGACAACACTTAACCCATTAGAAACCCTAGTTACGCGGTCCTTTTCAGCAGTAACCCACTTAGATGTGTCACGATACCCTGGGACTAGGCAGGGTGGGGCACGATTACTGGGCTGATTGTAAGCGACCAGAACGACGGCTGAGTTGGTGCGCCATTGTAGGTTCAGGCGGACTATGGTCGTGCACGTAGTCCAGAGTTGAAAAAGCAGGCATTGGGCACCAGTAGGTTTACACTGTGCGTGCTTGATTCGTGTCGGTGGTTGGCACCCTAGGGCTTGATACACCCTAGTGCTTGATACACCCTATGGTGGACCTAGCACAGGTGACTACATTTCGTGATTGGGCCGTATGACACAGACACATGACGAGCTAGAATTTGCAGGGAGCCGATCGATTAGTAGATCGTACTGTAGGACCCCGTAATGGGTCATTTCATGATATTGGGACAAGGGAACATTTCATGGTTAATACTTGACATGGGTTAGAATACTAGTACAGTTGGTATAGCGAATCTTGAATATGCGATGCTAGACTTGACTTATCTTGTTATCTTAGTTATCATACCAGTCTTGTTATCATCCTTATGTTTAATTCCAGTTTTCACATGTCATGTTACTTTTACTAGTTTTTATGCTGAAATTCACTAGGGCTTACCAGTCTTTATGACTGACCCTTTTTCTTTCGCCTCTTTTTCTTTTGTTTCCCCCCTGGTTCTCAGGGAGGAAACGCTAGCTCTTAGCTTTGATTTAGCTTGCTTTCTGTCAGCTCATGTACGGTTTGGTCTTGAGCTATGCTATGGCTGTACTTCTGCTATTTTTGGGGAATAATTTACTTTTGTTATCTTAAGTTTATGCTTCTTTATTTAGAACTTGATGTAATGGAATAATTTGTACTTTGGATATATGAGGTTTTGACTCTTTTCTTGAAAGTAATGAAATTTGGTTTTTAATTTCTACCGCTGCTTTATTTATGTTCTGCCTTGTGATATCTCTGTTTATGTTTACCTAGATAATACTCCACCAAAACTAGTGCATTCCCTTTGTGAGTGACCCTAGCGGAGGTGGGGTGTTACATTTGGTATCAGAGCAGAAGGTTACCAGACGGGGCAAAAGTTTTAAAAACCTTCTAAAACTATTTTCCAAAACCGTTTATAAAGAAGCATTTTTCAATAAAAGTTTTATGTTTAAAAAGGCTATTCCCCAAAAGCCATTAGCACTTTCCTTTATTTCCTCGTTTGAATCTTTTTCTTTTCGTTTTTCAGCATGTCTGATCTTAACCTTCCTGAGGGAGTACCCGTACCTGGATGGTTCCGAAGGTACTTAGAAGCTAGTGTCAACGGCGTGGGCCCGACAGACATCCTTCCTCCTCCTCCCTCAGTGGTCGCGGTTCCTCCTCCTCCTCCTCCTCCTGGTACCGCCTTAGCCAAAATATGCAAAGACTTTAAAGCAATGGGCGGCAAGAACTTCGTTGGAACTGAAACCTTCGTTGAGGCACGAAACTAGCTAAACGAGACTGAAGACTTGTTTATTATCTTCGATGTGGAGGATCATAGGAAAGTTCAGTTGGCAGCATGGTTGTTGAAAAAGGAAGCTGCATTTTTGTGGGAAGTCCCCAATGCTACCAGGCCAGTTGAGACTTGGGCAGACTTTAGAGAGAGGTTTGGGCTTAAATTCCTATCGTCGGCAGAAGAGAACCTTCAGATGGAGAGGTTCCTAGCACTTAAGCAAGGGGACATGACCTTTAGGGAGTACGTGAATAAGTTTAATCAGCTTGCTAGGTTCGGATTGGACTTGGTTAACACAGCTCAGAAGAAGGCTGTACGCTTTGCTCGAGGATTGAACGAGCCACTACACAGTTTGGCCATAACTCATATACCCATGGGGGCGACCTTTGAAAGCTTGGTGGATATGGCCCTACTTCATGAGGAAGACAAGAATAGCAAGAAGGAGGTTAAGCCTAATGAGACTCAAAATAAGAAGGTTGACTTCAAGAAGGGAGGCAACAAGAATAACAAGAACAACAACAATACTAACAAACCACGTGAGACAAGGAAGTGCAACTTTTGTGGTATTACAGGACATCTAGCTAAAGACTGTAGAAGGAAGAAGAGAAAGTTGAGTGAATGCTTTCATTGTGGAGATACTGGACACATCAGCAAAGATTGCCCTAAGAAGCAAGGGCAGGGGCAAGGGCAGGCCCAACGAGCAGGACCTTCTGGAGGGCAGTTGCATGCTCTCAACACCACTCTAGCACTGGACCGAGGTAGTAATATTTCCGTAGAAAGCCTTGCTTACATTTCTGAATTTCCTGTTCGAACCTTATTTGACTCTGGCACATCGCATACATTTATTTCTTCTGATGTTGTTAAAAATCTGCACTTAAGTACTAGTCTGGTTGAGGATCCCGTTATAGTTTCAAATCCAATTGGGGGCTCCGCTCATTTATCTATGATGTGTGTGGGTTTGAGGATTTCTATCTTAAGCGTAGAATTCACGTGTAATGCTTATGTTCTCGGATTTATGGGATACAGTTTGATCCTAGGTATGGATTGGCTGTCCGATTATGGAGCCATTCTTGATTGTGAATGAAGAGTAGTGAGGGTCATGACTCGCCTTGGTAATACCCTTGAAATTTCTTGTAACCCTAAGGGTCCGGTCATGTTGTGTTATCTTGAATCTCTTGACTCGTCCATCAACAATTTGCAATCTGTAAGAGTGGTCCGAGAATATCCAGATGTCTTTGATGAGGTGAAGGGGTTACCTCCTAAATGCGAGATAGACTTCCGAATTTATCTTGTTGATAATGCCAAGCCAGTTTCATTGCCCGTTAGGCACATGGCCCCGCGAGAAAGAAGAGAGCTCAGTAAACAAGTTAAGGAATTGCTTGAGAAAAATTTCATAAGACGAAGCATTTCTGAATGGGGGTGCTCCGGTGGTATTCGCTACTAAGGCGGATGGTTCGCTTCGTCTATGCATAGATTATCGTGAGTTAAACAAGCTAACTAAGAAAAATAGACACCCACTACCAAGAGTCGACGATTTGTTTGACCAGCTTGTGGGAGCATCTGTTTTCTCTCAACTCGATCTAGCCACAGGATTCCATCAGCTTAGAGTGACTGAGGATAGCATTGACAAAACTGCATTTAGGACTCCAGATGTGTTCTTCGAATGGCTCGCCATGCCGTTTGGGTTAACGAATGCACCCGCGTACTTTGTAGATTTGATGAGTAGGGTGTTTCGGGAGTTCCTTAACAAGTTTGTAGTGGTTTTCGTGGAATATTTTGATCTTCTCAAAGGATGAAGAAGAGCATGCTAGACATCTCAAGGAAGTCATGGATACGCTTAGAGCACACCAGTTAAAGGCTAAGTTCTCCAAATGCCATTTTTGGAGGAAGGAAGTTCGGTTTCTTGGACATGTAGTTTCTAAGCAAGGCATAGCCGTGGACCTCACAAAGGTAGTTGCGGTGCAAGACTGGAAAATTCCTAAGAACGCCACGGAGGTGAGAAGCTTTCTCGGTTTGGCAGGCTACTATAGGAAGTTCATTAAGGACTTTGCTAAGATTTCAGCCCCTCTTACTAGGTTAACGAAGAAAAACCTAGCGTTTTCATGGGACATAGAATGTGAGATTGTTTTTCAGAGACTCAAGAGAGCCCTCACCACAGCTCCAGTTTTGGCATTACCCGACGGAAGTAAGATGTTTACGGTGTAAACAGATGCGTGTGGCACAGGATTAGGCGCTGTCCTAATGCAAGAAGGGAAAGTGATATGCTATGGGGGTAGACAACTTAAAGTTCATGAGAAGAACTATCCCACACATGACTTGGAGTTGGCGGCGATCGTTTTTGCACTTAAATCTTGGCGCCATTATCTTCTAGGGGGGAGGTTCGAGCTGTATACCGACCACAAATCGCTTAAGTACCTCTTCTTATAGAAAGATTTGAATCTGAGACAACAACGGTGAATGGAATTCTTGGCATCATATGACTTCGATATAGCTTATACCCCTAGAAAGGGTAATGTGGTGGAGGATGCGCTAAGTAGGAAAAGGTTGACCTTGAGCCCCTTGTTTGTTGAAAGGAAAAGTCTAGAGTTTATAGCAACCTTTGATTTTACACCTGCTGTTGAGTCATTGACTGTTACGTTAGCATCTCTTGAGTTAATACCTACACTTCTAGATCAAGTAGGGACTTCACAGAAGGAAGACCCATAGATAGTCGAAATCATGGGCAAGCTGATTAGTGGTGAGACGTCAAGTCACCTCGGTAGGTATGCCATAGATGACAAGGGATGGCTAAGGCGTGATGGAAGGCTATGTGTCCCACAAGTAGGAGACTTAGTAAGGAAAGTCCTCGAGGAGGCGCATCACTCGAAGATGACCATACATCCCGGAGGGGATAAGATGTACAGGGATATGAAACACATTTTCTTTTGGCCTGGAATGAAAAAGGACGTGGCAGAGTTCGTTTCGAAATTCATGGTGTGCCAACAAGTAAAAGCCGAGTCGAAGAAGCCCGGTGGGCTATTACATCCTTTGGAGGTTCCGCAATGGAAATGGGAGAGTATCTCGATGGATTTCGTGGATGGACTGCCTAGGTCAAGGAAGGGAAATACTAGCATATGAGTCATAGTTGATAGACTCACGAAAAGTGATCACTTCACTCCGGTGAAAAGCAAGAGGACCGCATCATGGCTAGCGTATATTTACCTTCAAGAGATAGTACGGTTGCACGAGGTTCCTTCTAGTACAGTTAGTGATCGTGACCTGATTTTCACTAGCCAGTTTTGGAATAGTCTACAAGAAGCAATGGGTACATGACTAAGTTTGTAACGACCCGCATTCTGCGCATCATAGGATCGTAGAATATTTATTTCTTTCACATACGAAGTCGTATGGTCATGTAACTTTGGGAGACGACTATTGGGGTCATTTCCCATGTTCATGATTTTTCCCGATTTTTAAATGACCATTTTACCCCTAGTTGGCACTGTTTTGGCCATAACTTTTGACTGGAAATGAATTTTGACCTGAAACCACTTCCATTGGCTTTGAATGATAGTTTCTCTTTCCGTAGAGTGGTCACATTAGCCAAACGGACTCACCGTTTGGGAGATATGGCTGAAACAAGTTTCAGATGGTGAAAGACAGCTTAATTGGGCTTAACCGGGTGATTAGCAGTTAGGCCCAAGGGGAATTTCGGGTTTAGAGGTATAGGAGGACTGAATAGGGTTAGGTTATCACTTTCATTTCAGTTTTGAGCCGCCACAAACCTCCTTGAGACCTTAGTAATGGCTTCCTACATCTAAAACACCCCAAATCACTCTCTAATTGAAGATTAGGCTTAGCAACACCAAATTAAGGAGAAAAAGCACCAAAGCAAGGTTAGAGCTGCTGTTAGACATCAGTATTCGCCCCAAATCAGAGGAGTTTCAGTTCTGAGAATTTCATTTGTGGCCAAGGTGAGTGATAGCATCATTTTGACACTAATTACGGTTAATTAAGGGTAATTAGTGAAGATTAGCGAATTTATACACCAATAAATTCTGGAAAAATTCTTAAAATTCTAAAATAATGTTTTAAGGCTCTGTTAGAAATTTGGGTTAATTTCGATGTGTTTTGCTAATCGTATGCTTAAACATGATTAGGAGGGATTATAAGAAAATGTGAGGTTTTGGCCACTTTTGATCCATTTTGATTCATTTAAATTGTTGTTTGTTGTTTGTGGTTGATTATGCATGTTGCTATGACTGTATGAAATGCTTTGTGATTGATTTCAATAGTTAGAATGGTCGGAAACGTCGTCGAATGGCGTAAACACTCGCTGGAAAAAGTTGCAGAAAGCTGTGCAGAGCTTCGGATCGGATCGGATGGGGGGCTCGGATCGGACATGTGAACTGGGCAAGGTAATCCGAACCGAACTGGAGTTTGGCACACAAGAGACTTGGCAAAAAGGAAGGCTGTTTACACTTAGAGTTGGAGTGGACAGGAGGATCGGATCGGAACTATGGAACAGGATCGGATCGGAACTATGGAGCAGGATCGGATCGGAGTAGGAGAGAGCGGATCGGATCGGAAGTGTAATAGAGGCCAGACCGGATCGACTCACGAATGGGAGGCTACGACTGGAGCAAGACGAAGGGATCAGATCGGATCGGAGTAGATGGAAAACGAGGAAGCTGATCGAAGGAGGAGCGTGAACTCGAAGGAGGACAGCACCCCGACCCGACCCGAAGGAGGAGGACCCCGACCCGACCCGGAGTGAAGCACCCGACCCGAATCGAATGGAAGATGGCAAGGATGGAGGACCGACCCGAACCGACGCTACCGAACCGAACCGAGTTCTAGGACTGTTACTGCGCGACAACTTTTCTGAAGACCCACTCCAATTCGACCAAACCCGAGATGCAAAGGAAGTCCGAATGAGAAGTTAGAGCTTAAGATTCAGATGGGAATCAACGAGTTCACTTCATGGTTGGGTTTTGCTGCGGGACGTGTGCTAAGGAGTTGTCAGTATTCATAACTTTGGTTCACCACTGAGAGATGGATAGTGGGCTTGTAGTGATAGTTACACGGGATTGGATTCCGCCATGGCCCAAAGTATTAGGTGACCAAAGTAGTGGATATCGTATGCTTTACGCACTGGGTGAGAGAAGTGAGGATGGTTGTTATGCTTGATTGTTTGACATCACTATGACATACACACCCCCACCCCCGTATTCTTTACACCATATGTTAGCGGCACCTTAGAGTATTGTACGGTATGTAGTGCTAACTCTTTGGTTGCAGGTCCAGGTTCAGGTATGATTGGATTATACCTGTTATTGTTCTGTTTTGTTTAGCTGCTTATCGCTCATACCAGGCTTTATGTCTGACCCAGAGTTTTATGTCTCCTCTTATTACTCTGGGTGCTCGCACGAGCAGACTAGAGACAGGTTAGCTGGTGATGCACGAGTAGATGATCCGGAGACGAGCAGGAGGCTTCCACGTAATATACATATATAGTATTCTCCCTGTGTTGTTGAAGATCACTATTTGGGCATTGGTGGTGTATCTTCTATTTTGGCTTTTTGTTGTTCAGAGACAGTAGATTTTGAAAAGTTGTAATAAGCTGTATTTGGATTTCCGCTGCTTTGAGATTGATGTTGGTTTTAGTTATCAGCTTATGCACTGTCTCGCCTGTTTTATGTCAAGTACATTATTATTATATTTTATTCCATGCGCTGTGAGACATTCTACGGGTTCTTTGATTAGTTCATTCCCTTCTTTCCTTTCTTATGACGACCGTCTTGTGCTAGTCGGGCATGTGTACAGCGCACTTTCGGAGGAGATGCAGGCTGGTGCGAGGCGGGCCGTCACACATGGTATCAGAGCTCTAGGTTGCGTAGTTAACCTAGGGAAGTTATCAGGGAGAGATAGTATACGTACACGAGAGAGCGTATTTGTGATTATTTTGGTTTTCAAAAGATATATATATATATATACTATTAGTAGTATAGGGATGAAGTCGTACTGCACTAGCACCACTATGGAGTCGTTAATCATTTCCTTTTTCAGATTGACGATGAGCCGATATGTTAGAGGTACCGGTAGAGGGGCCAATAATGGGAATGCTACTGACATGAGGGCGATGTTTACTGACCTCATGAGAGAGATGCTTAGAGATGTCCAGAGGGCAGCTCCCAATGGTGGAAATGGTGGTGGTCCAATGGTGCAGGCGCCAAGAGTCGACTTCGCCAAGCTGAATAAGGATTATACTAGCCTTGGTGGGAAGCCGTTCCACGGAACGGAGTCGGCTACGGATGTTCAGGATTGGGTGGATAGTTGCGAACGTATCTTCGAGGATTTGGGTATCGAAGATGCCATGAAGAGGAAGCTAGCATCCCGTCAGCTTCAAGGACGAGCAATGAATTGGTGGAATGCTATTAAGGCAGCAACTCCAGAGGATCAGATTACATGGGATCAGTTTAAGGCTCGTTTTTGCGATAAGTTTATACCAGCTGCTCAGAAGTCAGAATTGTTTAGAAAGTTTCTGGAGCTTAAGCAGAACGGGAGGGCGGTTTCAGAGTATGTTGCTGAGTTCGATACTTTATCGAAGTATGGGTCATCTCTTATCGACACTGCCGAGAAGAAGAACGAGAAGTTCATAACTGGTTTAGATGGGTACTTGGGGGAAAGGCTTATAAACCACATCGATGAGACGCTTGAATCGATTGTAGGAAAAGCATTAAGGTCAGAAAGTCTTTACCCTAAGCCTAAGACTGAGGTCGCTACTGCATCTACAATGGAGCCAAAGCCGCAAGCAGGCGGCGGAGGCAAGAATAATTCCCAAACTAAGAGGAAACAAGACCAAACCATGGATGGCCAAAGTAAGAAGAATAAGAAAGATGGCGAGTGCTTTAGCTGTGGCAAGAAGGGCCACTATGCCAGAGATTGTCGAGAAAAGCCTGGGGAAAGGAAGTGCTTTAATTGCGGCCAAGCAGGACATCACAAGAATGAATGTCCACAATCTCCTAGGGAGAAGCAAATCGTGAAAGCATATGCTATCAACGCTATTCCTTCTTCGTCGAATGCCCCAACTGCGGCGCAGAAGGAAAAAGGTGTCGTTATTCGAGGTATGCTTTCTATTTAAGATGTTCACGTTCTAGCTTTGTCTGATATCGGGACTTCCCATTCCTTCGTACCTAGTGACCTGGTAGATAGGTTGGAATTGGAACCCAAGGTAGTCGATAGACCTTTAGTAGTGACAAGCCCGAGAGGTGGTTTGACTAACCTTAGTATGACTTGTTGTAATTTGGTCTTATCGAGTCATGGATGTATGTTTGTTTTGATTGCTTTATTTCGAGCTTTACTAGGTTTGGCTTGATTTTTAGGAGCCGATTGACTCCAAAGGTATAGAGCGATAGTAGGTTGCGAAGAGTCTTTGACGACCGTTAGAGTGGATGATGGACGAAAGGTGGTATTGGATCGCCTACTTTATGATGAAGATGATAACGGGAGTTAGAGAAGCAAATGTACATTGGATGTACAGTAGTTTGTTCAGGACTTGGTCATGCGATCGACGATAGTTTCAAGCAAGATTGGCGAGGATAGCCAGAGTCAATTATGGATGCTTGAGTGTTTGGATGTTTTGCTCATATCATCTCACCTAGATTGTCTGAACTCGGAGGAGATGTTCCTTGGGTGCTTGTCTGATATTGGTTTAGGCCTTTGGGGCTTGTGCTTGGGGAATGTCGAGGTCGACTAGGATGGTTTGCGTGAGAGATAAGTGGTTGTTGTGATTCTCATTGGATGATATCTTGGTGCACTCGGGGAGTGATGTGCAGCTCATAACATGGTAGGAATGTTCGATGGTATAGATTTCCCGAGTTAGACTCAATAAGGGTATGTGATGACTCGAGTGGGACTCGAGAAAGATGCAAAGTAATGGATTGTTTAGGACCCTATGTTGATGTTCTTTTTGAAAGAATAGGATGTGTTCATTGGTCAAGGAATATGCAACGAAGGTTAGGACGATTCAAGTTGGACTTGAACTCGTAAAAGAAAATAGATGTTCGATTGATCTTAGAGATGCAACGAATAGGGAGACGACTCACGTTGGACTAGAGTTTGTAGGTAATGGATACTCAAGACTGGGTCTTAGTATGGATGTGTAATAGATTGACTCGAGTTAGACTCGAGGAGGCTGCGAGGAATTGGATTGGCTCGAGTTGGACTCGAGAGGGCAGCAAGATAATGGATAGACTTGGGTGGGACTCGAGTGTTTCAGGCGGACTAAAAGCAGGGGTATCTGGGGACGCCCGTTACCTTGGATCCGTTGGACGTGATCTAGTTATCCTTGGAGGATAAACGTGCGTTGGACGTACGGTAGTCCGTTTGGAGGCTGGGCTTCCATTAGTTATTGATGTTGGTTGGAGCAGACATATAGGTGTTGATGTATTTATGGCTTTTAGCAGGTGATAGATAGGACTTGTTTGATGGATGCTATGGTTGTTATGTTTGTTCCTACCTTTCTTCTCTTGAGTAGACTATCACCTGTAGGATTCTGTTGAATGGAAATGGGACGAGTTCGTTAGTCATGGTGATATAACGGATACGAAGATACTTTACGTTAGACTTGAAGTATGTTTGGGAATTGTGGAGCGTCCGTTGGTCTTGGAGATTCAGTGGATATAGGAGTTTCAAGTGGGACTTGGACTCATAGGTAGGGTACCTAGATTCATTGGATGAGTCTAGTTCACCTTTGGAAGGTGAATGTACGTTGGACGTACAGTACAGATATAGGTGGAGTACCTGGATTCATTGGATGGGTCTAGTTCACCTTTGGAAGGTGAATGTACGTTGGACGTACAGTACAGATATGGATGTAGTGCCTAGGGTCATTGGATGGATCTAGTTTGCCCCTAGGAGGTGAATATACGTTGGACGTGCAGTATGGATGTAGGCAAGATTCGGGTTAGACTTGAAAGGACATTTGGAATGTAATTGGTAATTTGATGGATAGGGTTGGGTTACCTAAAAAGATGCCAAGAGAATATGACATATTTCATGTTTCTCAGTTAAGGAAGTTTATGCATGATTTTGATTTAGCTAGTTCGCCATACCGGTTGGACGATATCGAAAGAGAACCCAAGGCGGTTGGGAACCGCGACACCGATTCGCATTGTCGAGGACGATACGAAGAAATTACGAAGAGAGACGGCGAAATTAGTGAAAGTCCAAGGGGCGATGGTTCTTCCCATGTTAGTTTTCCGCATGCTAGGATAGACTTGTTTGCTTGCTTTGCATGTTTGATTTTTGTATGTGGGTGTTAGGCATGCGGGATCCTGTGTATGTTTTGGGGTTAAGGAATTTCGGGGACGAAATTTCTTAAGGGGGGGGAGAGTGTAACGACCCGCATTCTGCGCATCATAGGATCGTAGAATATTTATTTCTTTCACATACGAAGTCGTATGGTCATGTAACTTTGGGAGACGACTATTGGGGTCATTTCCCATGTTCATGATTTTTCCCGATTTTTAAATGACCATTTTACCCCTAGTTGGCACTGTTTTGGCCATAACTTTTGACTGGAAATGAATTTTGACCTGAAACCACTTCCATTGGCTTTGAATGATAGTTTCTCTTTCCGTAGAGTGGTCACATTAGCCAAACGGACTCACCGTTTGGGAGATATGGCTGAAACAAGTTTCAGATGGTGAAAGACAGCTTAATTGGGCTTAACCGGGTGATTAGCAGTTAGGCCCAAGGGGAATTTCGGGTTTAGAGGTATAGGAGGACTGAATAGGGTTAGGTTATCACTTTCATTTCAGTTTTGAGCCGCCACAAACCTCCTTGAGACCTTAGTAATGGCTTCCTACATCTAAAACACCCCAAATCACTCTCTAATTGAAGATTAGGCTTAGCAACACCAAATTAAGGAGAAAAAGCACCAAAGCAAGGTTAGAGCTGCTGTTAGACATCAGTATTCGCCCCAAATCAGAGGAGTTTCAGTTCTGAGAATTTCATTTGTGGCCAAGGTGAGTGATAGCATCATTTTGACACTAATTACGGTTAATTAAGGGTAATTAGTGAAGATTAGCGAATTTATACACCAATAAATTCTGGAAAAATTCTTAAAATTCTAAAATAATGTTTTAAGGCTCTGTTAGAAATTTGGGTTAATTTCGATGTGTTTTGCTAATCGTATGCTTAAACATGATTAGGAGGGATTATAAGAAAATGTGAGGTTTTGGCCACTTTTGATCCATTTTGATTCATTTAAATTGTTGTTTGTTGTTTGTGGTTGATTATGCATGTTGCTATGACTGTATGAAATGCTTTGTGATTGATTTCAATAGTTAGAATGGTCGGAAACGTCGTCGAATGGCGTAAACACTCGCTGGAAAAAGTTGCAGAAAGCTGTGCAGAGCTTCGGATCGGATCGGATGGGGGGCTCGGATCGGACATGTGAACTGGGCAAGGTAATCCGAACCGAACTGGAGTTTGGCACACAAGAGACTTGGCAAAAAGGAAGGCTGTTTACACTTAGAGTTGGAGTGGACAGGAGGATCGGATCGGAACTATGGAACAGGATCGGATCGGAACTATGGAGCAGGATCGGATCGGAGTAGGAGAGAGCGGATCGGATCGGAAGTGTAATAGAGGCCAGACCGGATCGACTCACGAATGGGAGGCTACGACTGGAGCAAGACGAAGGGATCAGATCGGATCGGAGTAGATGGAAAACGAGGAAGCTGATCGAAGGAGGAGCGTGAACTCGAAGGAGGACAGCACCCCGACCCGACCCGAAGGAGGAGGACCCCGACCCGACCCGGAGTGAAGCACCCGACCCGAATCGAATGGAAGATGGCAAGGATGGAGGACCGACCCGAACCGACGCTACCGAACCGAACCGAGTTCTAGGACTGTTACTGCGCGACAACTTTTCTGAAGACCCACTCCAATTCGACCAAACCCGAGATGCAAAGGAAGTCCGAATGAGAAGTTAGAGCTTAAGATTCAGATGGGAATCAACGAGTTCACTTCATGGTTGGGTTTTGCTGCGGGACGTGTGCTAAGGAGTTGTCAGTATTCATAACTTTGGTTCACCACTGAGAGATGGATAGTGGGCTTGTAGTGATAGTTACACGGGATTGGATTCCGCCATGGCCCAAAGTATTAGGTGACCAAAGTAGTGGATATCGTATGCTTTACGCACTGAGTGAGAGAAGTGAGGATGGTTGTTATGCTTGATTGTTTGACATCACTATGACATACACACCCCCACCCCCGTATTCTTTACACCATATGTTAGCGGCACCTTAGAGTATTGTACGGTATGTAGTGCTAACTCTTTGGTTGCAGGTCCAGGTTCAGGTATGATTGGATTATACCTGTTATTGTTCTGTTTTGTTTAGCTGCTTATCGCTCATACCAGGCTTTATGTCTGACCCAGAGTTTTATGTCTCCTCTTATTACTCTGGGTGCTCGCACGAGCAGACTAGAGACAGGTTAGCTGGTGATGCACGAGTAGATGATCCGGAGACGAGCAGGAGGCTTCCACGTAATATACATATATAGTATTCTCCCTGTGTTGTTGAAGATCACTATTTGGGCATTGGTGGTGTATCTTCTATTTTGGCTTTTTGTTGTTCAGAGACAGTAGATTTTGAAAAGTTGTAATAAGCTGTATTTGGATTTCCGCTGCTTTGAGATTGATGTTGGTTTTAGTTATCAGCTTATGCACTGTCTCGCCTGTTTTATGTCAAGTACATTATTATTATATTTTATTCCATGCGCTGTGAGACATTCTACAGGTTCTTTGATTAGTTCATTCCCTTCTTTCCTTTCTTATGACGACCGTCTTGTGCTAGTCGGGCATGTGTACAGCGCACTTTCGGAGGAGATGCAGGCTGGTGCGAGGCGGGCCGTCACACATGGTATCAGAGCTCTAGGTTGCGTAGTTAACCTAGGGAAGTTATCAGGGAGAGATAGTATACGTACACGAGAGAGCGTATTTGTGATTATTTTGGTTTTCAAAAGATATATATATATATATACTATTAGTAGTATAGGGATGAAGTCGTACTGCACTAGCACCACTATGGAGTCGTTAATCATTTCCTTTTTCAGATTGACGATGAGCCGATATGTTAGAGGTACCGGTAGAGGGGCCAATAATGGGAATGCTACTGACATGAGGGCGATGTTTACTGACCTCATGAGAGAGATGCTTAGAGATGTCCAGAGGGCAGCTCCCAATGGTGGAAATGGTGGTGGTCCAATGGTGCAGGCGCCAAGAGTCGACTTCGCCAAGCTGAATAAGGATTATACTAGCCTTGGTGGGAAGCCGTTCCACGGAACGGAGTCGGCTACGGATGTTCAGGATTGGGTGGATAGTTGCGAACGTATCTTCGAGGATTTGGGTATCGAAGATGCCATGAAGAGGAAGCTAGCATCCCGTCAGCTTCAAGGACGAGCAATGAATTGGTGGAATGCTATTAAGGCAGCAACTCCAGAGGATCAGATTACATGGGATCAGTTTAAGGCTCGTTTTTGCGATAAGTTTATACCAGCTGCTCAGAAGTCAGAATTGTTTAGAAAGTTTCTGGAGCTTAAGCAGAACGGGAGGGCGGTTTCAGAGTATGTTGCTGAGTTCGATACTTTATCGAAGTATGGGTTATCTCTTATCGACACTGCCGAGAAGAAGAACGAGAAGTTCATAACTGGTTTAGATGGGTACTTGGGGGAAAGGCTTATAAACCACATCGATGAGACGTTTGAATCGATTGTAGGAAAAGCATTAAGGTCAGAAAGTCTTTACCCTAAGCCTAAGACTGAGGTCGCTACTGCATCTACAATGGAGCCAAAGCCGCAAGCAGGCGGCGGAGGCAAGAATAATTCCCAAACTAAGAGGAAACAAGACCAAACCATGGATGGCCAAAGTAAGAAGAATAAGAAAGATGGCGAGTGCTTTAGCTGTGGCAAGAAGGGCCACTATGCCAGAGATTGTCGAGAAAAGCCTGGGGAAAGGAAGTGCTTTAATTGCGGCCAAGCAGGACATCACAAGAATGAATGTCCACAATCTCCTAGGGAGAAGCAAATCGTGAAAGCATATGCTATCAACGCTATTC
This sequence comes from Allium sativum, assembly GCA_030737875.1. Classification (NCBI taxonomy): domain Eukaryota; kingdom Viridiplantae; phylum Streptophyta; class Magnoliopsida; order Asparagales; family Amaryllidaceae; genus Allium; species Allium sativum. The sequence goes on along the minus strand of CM060916.1, from coordinate 606,728,246 downwards.
CTTCTTCGTCGAATGCCCCAACTGCGGCGCAGAAGGAAAAAGGTGTCGTTATTCGAGGTATGCTTTCTATTTAAGATGTTCACGTTCTAGCTTTGTTTGATATCGGGACTTCCCATTCCTTCGTACCTAGTGACCTGGTAGATAGGTTGGAATTGGAACCCAAGGTAGTCGATAGACCTTTAGTAGTGACAAGCCCGAGAGGTGGTTTGACTAACCTTAGTATGACTTGTTGTAATTTGGTCTTATCGAGTCATGGATGTATGTTTGTTTTGATTGCTTTATTTCGAGCTTTACTAGGTTTGGCTTGATTTTTAGGAGCCGATTGACTCCAAAGGTATAGAGCGATAGTAGGTTGCGAAGAGTCTTTGACGACCGTTAGAGTGGATGATGGACGAAAGGTGGTATTGGATCGCCTACTTTATGATGAAGATGATAACGGGAGTTAGAGAAGCAAATGTACATTGGATGTACAGTAGTTTGTTCAGGACTTGGTCATGCGATCGACGATAGTTTCAAGCAAGATTGGCGAGGATAGCCAGAGTCAGTTATGGATGCTTGAGTGTTTGGATGTTTTGCTCATATCATCTCACCTAGATTGTCTGAACTCGGAGGAGATGTTCCTTGGGTGCTTGTCTGATATTGGTTTAGGCCTTTGGGGCTTGTGCTTGGGGAATGTCGAGGTCGACTAGGATGGTTTGCGTGAGAGATAAGTGGTTGTTGTGATTCTCATTGGATGATATCTTGGTGCACTCGGGGAGTGATGTGCAGCTCATAACATGGTAGGAATGTTCGATGGTATAGATTTCCCGAGTTAGACTCAATAAGGGTATGTGATGACTCGAGTGGGACTCGAGAAAGATGCAAAGTAATGGATTGTTTAGGACCCTATGTTGATGTTCTTTTTGAAAGAATAGGATGTGTTCATTGGTCAAGGAATATGCAACGAAGGTTAGGACGATTCAAGTTGGACTTGAACTCGTAAAAGAAAATAGATGTTCGATTGATCTTAGAGATGCAACGAATAGGGAGACGACTCACGTTGGACTAGAGTTTGTAGGTAATGGATACTCAAGACTGGGTCTTAGTATGGATGTGTAATAGATTGACTCGAGTTAGACTCGAGGAGGCTGCGAGGAATTGGATTGGCTCGAGTTGGACTCGAGAGGGCAGCAAGATAATGGATAGACTTGGGTGGGACTCGAGTGTTTCAGGCGGACTAAAAGCAGGGGTATCTGGGGACGCCCGTTACCTTGGATCCGTTGGACGTGATCTAGTTATCCTTGGAGGATAAACGTGCGTTGGACGTACGGTAGTCCGTTTGGAGGCTGGGCTTCCATTAGTTATTGATGTTGGTTGGACCAGACATATAGGTGTTGATGTATTTATGGCTTTTAGCAGGTGATAGATAGGACTTGTTTGATGGATGCTATGGTTGTTATGTTTGTTCCTACCTTTCTTCTCTTGAGTAGACTATCACCTGTAGGATTCTGTTGAATGGAAATGGGACGAGTTCGTTAGTCATGGTGATATAACGGATACGAAGATACTTTACGTTAGACTTGAAGTATGTTTGGGAATTGTGGAGCGTCCGTTGGTCTTGGAGATTCAGTGGATATAGGAGTTTCAAGTGGGACTTGGACTCATAGGTAGGGTACCTAGATTCATTGGATGAGTCTAGTTCACCTTTGGAAGGTGAATGTACGTTGGACGTACAGTACAGATATAGGTGGAGTACCTGGATTCATTGGATGGGTCTAGTTCACCTTTGGAAGGTGAATGTACGTTGGACGTACAGTACAGATATGGATGTAGTGCCTAGGGTCATTGGATGGATCTAGTTTGCCCCTAGGAGGTGAATATACGTTGGACGTGCAGTATGGATGTAGGCAAGATTCGGGTTAGACTTGAAAGGACATTTGGAATGTAATTGGTAATTTGATGGATAGGGTTGGGTTACCTAAAAAGATGCCAAGAGAATATGACATATTTCATGTTTCTCAGTTAAGGAAGTTTATGCATGATTTTGATTTAGCTAGTTCGCCATACCGGTTGGACGATATCGAAAGAGAACCCAAGGCGGTTGGGAACCGCGACACCGATTCGCATTGTCGAGGACGATACGAAGAAATTACGAAGAGAGACGGCGAAATTAGTGAAAGTCCAAGGGGCGATGGTTCTTCCCATGTTAGTTTTCCGCATGCTAGGATAGACTTGTTTGCTTGCTTTGCATGTTTGATTTTTGTATGTGGGTGTTAGGCATGCGGGATCCTGTGTATGTTTTGGGGTTAAGGAATTTCGGGGACGAAATTTCTTAAGGGGGGGAGAGTGTAACGACCCGCATTCTACGCATCATAGGATCGTAGAATATTTATTTCTTTCACATACGAAGTCGTATGGTCATGTAACTTTGGGAGACGACTATTGGGGTCATTTCCCATGTTCATGATTTTTCCCGATTTTTAAATGACCATTTTACCCCTAGTTGGCACTGTTTTGGCCATAACTTTTGACTGGAAATGAATTTTGACCTGAAACCACTTCCATTGGCTTTGAATGATAGTTTCTCTTTCCGTAGAGTGGTCACATTAGCCAAACGGACTCACCGTTTGGGAGATATGGCTGAAACAAGTTTCAGATGGTGAAAGACAGCTTAATTGGGCTTAACCGGGTGATTAGCAGTTAGGCCCAAGGGGAATTTCGGGTTTAGAGGTATAGGAGGACTGAATAGGGTTAGGTTATCACTTTCATTTCAGTTTTGAGCCGCCACAAACCTCCTTGAGACCTTAGTAATGGCTTCCTACATCTAAAACACCCCAAATCACTCTCTAATTGAAGATTAGGCTTAGCAACACCAAATTAAGGAGAAAAAGCACCAAAGCAAGGTTAGAGCTGCTGTTAGACATCAGTATTCGCCCCAAATCAGAGGAGTTTCAGTTCTGAGAATTTCATTTGTGGCCAAGGTGAGTGATAGCATCATTTTGACACTAATTACGGTTAATTAAGGGTAATTAGTGAAGATTAGCGAATTTATACACCAATAAATTCTGGAAAAATTCTTAAAATTCTAAAATAATGTTTTAAGGCTCTGTTAGAAATTTGGGTTAATTTCGATGTGTTTTGCTAATCGTATGCTTAAACATGATTAGGAGGGATTATAAGAAAATGTGAGGTTTTGGCCACTTTTGATCCATTTTGATTCATTTAAATTGTTGTTTGTTGTTTGTGGTTGATTATGCATGTTGCTATGACTGTATGAAATGCTTTGTGATTGATTTCAATAGTTAGAATGGTCGGAAACGTCGTCGAATGGCGTAAACACTCGCTGGAAAAAGTTGCAGAAAGCTGTGCAGAGCTTCGGATCGGATCGGATGGGGGGCTCGGATCGGACATGTGAACTGGGCAAGGTAATCCGAACCGAACTGGAGTTTGGCACACAAGAGACTTGGCAAAAAGGAAGGCTGTTTACACTTAGAGTTGGAGTGGACAGGAGGATCGGATCGGAACTATGGAACAGGATCGGATCGGAACTATGGAGCAAGATCGGATCGGAGTAGGAGAGAGCGGATCGGATCGGAAGTGTAATAGAGGCCAGACCGGATCGACTCACGAATGGGAGGCTACGACTGGAGCAAGACGAAGGGATCAGATCGGATCGGAGTAGATGGAAAACGAGGAAGCTGATCGAAGGAGGAGCGTGAACTCGAAGGAGGACAGCACCCCGACCCGACCCGAAGGAGGAGGACCCCGACCCGACCCGGAGTGAAGCACCCGACCCGAATCGAATGGAAGATGGCAAGGATGGAGGACCGACCCGAACCGACGCTACCGAACCGAACCGAGTTCTAGGACTGTTACTGCGCGACAACTTTTCTGAAGACCCACTCCAATTCGACCAAACCCGAGATGCAAAGGAAGTCCGAATGAGAAGTTAGAGCTTAAGATTCAGATGGGAATCAACGAGTTCACTTCATGGTTGGGTTTTGCTGCGGGACGTGTGCTAAGGAGTTGTCAGTATTCATAACTTTGGTTCACCACTGAGAGATGGATAGTGGGCTTGTAGTGATAGTTACACGGGATTGGATTCCGCCATGGCCCAAAGTATTAGGTGACCAAAGTAGTGGATATCGTATGCTTTACGCACTGAGTGAGAGAAGTGAGGATGGTTGTTATGCTTGATTGTTTGACATCACTATGACATACACACCCCCACCCCCGTATTCTTTACACCATATGTTAGCGGCACCTTAGAGTATTGTACGGTATGTAGTGCTAACTCTTTGGTTGCAGGTCCAGGTTCAGGTATGATTGGATTATACCTGTTATTGTTCTGTTTTGTTTAGCTGCTTATCGCTCATACCAGGCTTTATGTCTGACCCAGAGTTTTATGTCTCCTCTTATTACTCTGGGTGCTCGCACGAGCAGACTAGAGACAGGTTAGCTGGTGATGCACGAGTAGATGATCCGGAGACGAGCAGGAGGCTTCCACGTAATATACATATATAGTATTCTCCCTGTGTTGTTGAAGATCACTATTTGGGCATTGGTGGTGTATCTTCTATTTTGGCTTTTTGTTGTTCAGAGACAGTAGATTTTGAAAAGTTGTAATAAGCTGTATTTGGATTTCCGCTGCTTTGAGATTGATGTTGGTTTTAGTTATCAGCTTATGCACTGTCTCGCCTGTTTTATGTCAAGTACATTATTATTATATTTTATTCCATGCGCTGTGAGACATTCTACAGGTTCTTTGATTAGTTCATTCCCTTCTTTCATTTCTTATGACGACCGTCTTGTGCTAGTCGGGCATGTGTACAGCGCACTTTCGGAGGAGATGCAGGCTGGTGCGAGGCGGGCCGTCACAAAGTTTAAGCACGACCTATCACCCATAGACGGATGGACAAACCGAAAGGGTAAATAGGGTACTAGAGGATCTTTTGAGGCTATGCATTCTTGACTTTGGTGGTACTTGGGAAGACCATCTTCCTCTCGTGGAGTTTGCATATAATAATAGTTACCAAGCTAGCATCGGAATGGCACCGTTCGAAGCCCTGTATGGAAGACCGTGCAAGTCGCCAACTTGTTGGTGGGAGACGACAGAAAAGCTTATACTTGGGCCCGACAAGATAAGGGACACTTTTGAGAAGGTTGAGTTGATACGAAGACGGATGAAAACGGCCCAAGATAGACAGAAATCTTATGCGGACAAGAGAAGGACAGACCTAGAGTTCGAAGTCGGAGATATGGTCTTTATAAAAGTTTCTCCTTTACGCAATGTGGTTTGTTTTGGAGCGGTTGGAATGCTAGCACCAAGGTTCGTAGGACCGTTCCCTATCACTGAGAGGATTGGGCTGATGGCCTATAAGGTAGACTTACCCGAGAAGCTGACCGGCGTACACAATGTCTTTCACGTCTCGCATCTCCGAAAGTGCTTACATGAGTCGGCCGAAGTGGTTGAGCCAAGCATCCTTGAAGGCGTAGAAGTGGAAAAAGAAGCAACATTGAGGCGAGTTCCGATTCGTATCTTAGGAACGGAGATCAAGAAGCTAAGGAATCGAGAAATCAAGCTAGTTAAAGTACAGTGGAGTGAAGCCCAAGAAGACGCAACTTGGGAAACCGAAGAGAAGATACGCGCGCTTTACCCATTTCTTTTTTAGGGTACATTCTCGATCTCTTTTCCTATAAACTTGAAAACCTTTCGTATCATGCTTTTACTACCTATATTTGCCTTGTTATCTTCTCGATCTCATCTTGAGAACCTTAGGTAGAACCATATGGATGTAAACATGTGATTGAAACATGTTATGGTTGATGTTTGCAGATGGTTGCAAGTGTTTGCTAGTGGATGCATGACACACATTAGGCACTAGATCGGCTCTGTCACATTTTCATGTTGCATATGCATGAGTGCTTATACTTGTACATGGATGAAACTTGTTATGCTATCACTTGGATGTTGCATATGAATGAATGTTATGTGCACTCATGTAGAGATTATAAATTATGTTAGGAATTTGCATACATGTTGGACTCATTACACTAACATATTTTGCATTAAGGAGGTTTACTGAATCAGTAACCGCCTGATCTTTTGCATTAGATAAGTACATATACACACACTTACTGCATATGTTCATACAGCACTAGAAATCTTTTAAGGACATTGGTTTCCTGTGGATGATGTTTTGAGTTGATGGATGATTGGATGGTAGGATATATTCTTTCTAACTTAGAGATTTCGGGGACGAAATCATTAAAGGAGGGGAGAATGTAACAACCCGTATTTTAATAACGTGTTATAACCATAAATCAAGGCAGAATTAATTTTAAAATGAGGATCAAGGGCAACGGGTTACGCCATTGCGTTCTTCTCGAAATTCTGCTTGGAAACAAGTCCGAGTTTTCGAAAATCGGAGTCCGTATGACCAAGTTATGACCCTTCAAAGTTTCATAAATTTCAAGTTCAAAAACAGCTAAGAATTCGAATTCAAATTTTGAATTCAAACCCCAGAACGGACTGGGTGGGAAATTTCCCGCCCAGGACCAGGTCGACCTGGGGGTCAACCATAGTGTCGACCTGCCCAGGACCAGGTCGACCATAGAGTCGACCTGGGTGTCGACCTTGTTGCCGAGCCCATTTTTGAGTCAGAGTTCACTCTGATGTTTCTAGTCCGATTTCCGTCTAAATTCGTTGACCTGACCCTATATAAACAACCCCTAACTCTAGTCTCTCTACACAAATTCTCTCTGGCCTTATGCTACTAAAATTCTGGTTGAAAAGTCAGAGAAAAGGGATTGCTTCTTCTCCAACAAGACTACGTGTAGAGTTTTGCTGTTGGGGGATTTCTGTTAGACTCAAGATTCTACATCACCTCTTTTGTTTTCTAATTCTCAAACCACGATCTGTAAGCCCCAGTTACTTTTAGATCTAAACTTTAAACTTAATATGGACATGTTGTAAATTGAAATTGAACCTAAGTATGACAATTATCTTGGATCTATCATTGTATATCTTGGATCTATCATTGTTCATTTTGGATCTAGTATTTTGGATCTACTATTTGTTCACCTTGGATCTATTCATCTTGAATCTTGACTTATGGTAGTATTTATATGAAATTGATTTGGGGCCTATATATGTTGTAGATCTAAAACCCCTAATGTCCATAATATTCATGCCTGTGATGTTGAATTAGTTGTTATTCACAAGTTTGGGGTTATTATCTTATGTCAACTGTTACCATGACTATCACCCTATTTTGCTAGATTTGATATTTAAAACCACTACTCCATATGCCAGTATTGTTGTAATCATTTATCTCAAGTTATACCATGCTTGACTTGTAATCACTTTTGCCACCTTATGCCCGTTCTTTCTATGTTATTCCCTAATTAGATTTGTTTGTATCAATTTGAATTCACGTGCGATGGGAATACGATTTGGGTAGTTTAGGCAAACCTGAATTTACCATGAACTTGGAACATGAACATTGTTATAACTTGAATCTGAATATGGACATGAAACTTACCTTGAAACTTGTCACGAACTTGATATGAGACTTGAACATGGTCATGACTCTAGAATGAACTTGAAAATGGCCAACTCGAGGTTGGGTTGAGTTTGCAGTGTAAATCTGCCCGGACCCGCCCGGCGAATCCAGTGACTGCAAACAATAGGATCCAATGTGGGTAGTTGGTCATATCGCACCTAAAACCCAAGGTTAGACTATGTTGTGGTGTATATCTTCCCGGAACCGCCCGGCAAATCCAGTGACCACAACAACTAGTCTAATGTGAGAGGTTAGGGTGCATTAATGAATTTATGCTACATGATAGGGTTAAGTCATGAACATGAAAGACAACACTTAACCAACTTGATACATGATTGGATAGGGTTAAGTCACGAATTTGAATGACAACACTTAACCCATTAGAAACCCTAGTTACACGGTCCTTTTCAGCAGTAACCCACTTAGATGTATCACGATACCCTGGGACTAGGCAGGGTGGGGCACGATTACTGGGCTGATTGTAAGCGACCAAAACGACGGCTGAGTTGGTGCACCATTGTAGGTTCAGGCGGACTATGGCCGTGCACGTAGTCCGGAGTTGAAAAAGCAGGCATTGGGCACCAGTAGGTTTACACTGTGCGTGCTTGATTCGTGTCGGTGGTTGGCACCCTAGGGCTTGATACACCCTATGGTGGACCTAGCACAGGTGACTACATTTCGTGATTGGGCCGTATGACACAGACACATGACGAGCTAGAACTTGCAGGGAGCCGATTGATTAGTAGATCGTACTGTAGGACCCTGTAATGGGTCATTTCATGATATTGGGCCAAGGGATCATTTCATGGTTAATACTTGACATGGGTTAGAATACTAGTACAGTTGGTGCAGCGAATCTTGAATATGCGATGCTAGACTTGACTTATCTTGTTATCTTAGTTATCATACCAGTCCTGTTATCATCCTTATGTTTATTTCCAGTTTTCACATGTCATGTTACTTTTACTAGTTTTTATGCTGAAAGTCACTAGGGCTTACCAGTCTTTATGACTGACCCTTTTTCTTTCGCCTCTTTTTCTTTCGTTTCCCCCCAGGTTCTTAGGGAGGAAACGCTAGCTCTTAGCTTGGATTTAGCTTGCTTTCTGTCAGCTCATGTACGGTTTGGTCTTGAGCTATGCTATGGCTGCACTTCTGCTATTTTTGGGGAATAATTTACTTTTGTTATCTTAAGTTTATGCTTCTTTATTTAGAACTTGATGTAATGGAATAATTTGTACTTTGGATATATGAGGTTTTGACTCTTTTCTTGAAAGTAATGAAATTTGGTTTTTAATTTCTAACGCTGCTTTATTTATGTTCTGCCTTGTGATATCTCTGTGTATGTTTACCTAGATAATACTCCACCGAAACTAGCGCATTCCCTTTGTGAGTGACCCTAGCGGAGGTGGGGTGTTACATCCTCTGCTTTTTCATAGAACTTCTCTAGAGTATTAGGTGAATCCACCTTCCGAATGCGGACTGCTTTTTTATGTCCCCTTTCAAAGCCATTAACACTAGTCGGGTTTCATGATTTCCCACTTCTACTGCAGCAGCATTGAAGCGAGTGAGGAAATCTTTAATCGATTTGCCAGAGTTCAGCTCCAACTCGTTTAGTGACATTACATCTCTAACTTTGGTAGATTGAAGCCTAAATTGTTCCCTAAACAATTTTGCCAAGATAGAGAAATCATCCACCAACTTCGGAGGCAACTTAGTGAACCAAAGCGAAGCTACCCCCTCCAAGTATATAGGAAAGTACAAACACTATTTCATCTGTAGCCCGCGCAACGTCCATATGCTGATCATATTTGTATAGAAATACATTAGGATCTCCCGTCCCATTGTAGGCTTGCATAGTTGGCGGTTAGAATTTCCTTGGGAGTGGAGTCATTTTAATTCTTTCCGTGAGCGGAGTCCTAGTTGGAACGAACTCCCACTCTTTCTCATCATAACTCCATCCTTTATCTTCCTTCATAATCTATCGAACCATCTCTGGTAGACGTTCCTTTTTGTTGTGATGATATGCGGGTCGGACGCTGTCTCCTTTGTCGGATGTTCGCCTAAGCAAACGGTCACGGTTAGGGATCCGGGGACTTATGCCTCCCTTATGGGGAGATGCCCCTTTTGCAGAGCTAGACACATGTCAAGAAGTAGCCCTTACAGAATGACCTCGAGCGGGTGGTTTAGATTCTCCACGAACATCGTTGTCTGGATCGATGACTTCTCGATTGGATTGTTCACGGTTTGGACTCAGGGAGGAAGAGCCAGCATTCCCTGTATGAGTGACTTTTGCATTCACTTTTGTCGTGGCGGCCTGTAGAGCAAAAAAGATTCTAACTTTGCCATTATGGCTTTATTTGAGATATCCATTTGTTGTGTTAGGCCTGCGACAACTTCCTTTAGCTCGCTCCTTGTTACACCAGCTCCATCAGTTGAAGTTTCGCCAACTTCAAAGTGGTTGGTTAACGACATTTCTTCATTAACAGCATCACTAGAACCTCCTCTAGCGGTTTAACTTCCCCTATTCTTTGGCGGCATTATATCGACAACTTCTTAAATTTCACAGAGAGTTCGTCAGTTGGCCTAGATCTTAGATTTGATGGATCTATAATAGAAGCGAGCGCCGCACTCCAATGCTACTACAAAGCACTTAGATCTGAGAATGAGAATGTGAACTTGGCCCCACAGTGGGCGCAAAAATGTTGAAATCAGAAAATGACCAAAACACTAAAGGTATTCTTAGATCACTTCACCAAAAGGTAGGATTTGAGATTACAGAGCCACAAACACAAAATAAAGAGTGAAAAGTGAAGAATAAAGAATTTTAGAGTGGTTTGGCTTATAAATGGCCTACATCCACTATAGGAAGAACTTTCATTATCACCACAATTGTTACAAAGTACATGGCTATTGCTTTTACATTCATTTTCCTCTCTTTCACACTATGGTTCACATAAATCAGCCAAGGAATGACTCTATTTCTCTGAGTATGTCGAGTACAGATGTAGATCTACAATCTCTCGGATATTTGAGTAACTTTGGAGGATTCAATGGATGATTTGATGGTGAAACTTGATTAGAGAAGTCTTAATGGAATTTAGAATGGCTTAGAACAGTGGGGAAAACAATTGAACAACACTTTGTGGAGTTAGGAATTGATCCCCAAAAATATGGAATCCATGGGGTATTTATAGGAGGAGTCCAAATGAAGTGGTGTGCTGAAACTCATATATGTAGGCTATGGGTCGTTCATATAGTAATTATGAAAATGCCATTGCCAGCTGTTGCCAGTTGTCTGACTAGGATGCACTACAAGGTTAGTGCTCGACCGAAAGATGGTGCTTGACCCAAGTGATTTGCAACCAGGATGCTGCTCGACCAGAAGATGATGTGCGAGCCATGTTCTGCTCGACCATGCTAGTGCACGAGCCACTGTGGTGCTTGACCGAAGTGCACGACCAACTAAGCTGACTGACCGACTCCTGTAGTGTGTGACCTCCTTTGTGCTTGAACCCTCTTTATGGCCGACCCTTAGGTTTTAGATTCAATCTATTAATATGTACTTAATTTTTAATGGATAAACAGAGAAAATAAGGAAACACTGACTGAAATCACGATCCCCATCCCTACAAACATAAATAATCCTTCTTGAGTATTGCATATTGTATCACAACTCAACATGAAGATGTAGAGGAAGTTAATTACTTTTCTCCAAGCTAATTTAGACTTGTTTTCGTGGAATCGGGTTGATATGTGCGGAGTCTCACAAAAGATAGAGAGACATGCATTAAACGTCGACTTATGCTTCATCCAATCAAGCAGAAAAGGCATCGTAAGGGCCTATAATGATTGACTACTTTAAAAGACAAAGTATGCAGACTAATGAAAAAATGATTTACAGGAGATGGGACATATCTATATTGAGTATCTAATCCCATTCTTGTTAATAAATCAAACGTAAAATGGTGGGTCTGTGTGGATTACTCAGATCTTAACAATGCATGTCCTAAGGATACCTTCCTGTTACCCAAAATCGACCAGCTTAGATATCAAATTGCGGGACATGAATTGTTATCATTATTGGATGCCTACTCGAGATATAATCAAATCATGATGCATATCCGAATTATGAAAACACAAGTTTTATCATTGATCTAGAACTACAATGCTATCTAGTTGCACCGTATGGGCTTAAGAATGCTGGTGCTGCTTATTATTGATTGGTAAACTTGATGTTTAATCATCAGATTGGAAAGGTCACGAGTCTATATTGATGAAATGACAGTAAAGTTTTGTACATCTGAAAACTATATAGATAACTTGGCTGAGATGTGCAAAGTGTTAGAAGATATGAGTTGAAGTTGAGTCTGCTAAAATATTATTTTGGTGTCACACAAGGAAAGTTCCTTGGATTCCTCGTATACGAAAGGGGCATTGACGCCAATCAAACATAAATCACTGAAATGAGGATGTTGAAGCTCCACATAATAAGAAGGAACTTTAGATGTTAAATGAGAAGATTGTATCTTTAAGGCATTTCATTTCAAAAGCCATGGATGGATGCATACCTTTCCTACATGCACTAAAGAAAGAAAAAAAACAACTTTGAATAAACTCTTTAATGTCTTGTGGCATTCAAAGAACTATTTGGCATAAAAAATTCCCCTAATTCTCTTCAAGACAATGGACAATGAAGATCTTTCTATCTACTTAATTGTCTCTCCTCATGCGTTAAGTGCGACACTAGTACATGAGGAGGCTTAGGTCCAAAGGCTGGTATACTACATCAAACGTTTCATAGGTGAAAAAAGGAATGACTTGGATTTGGAAAAGCTTGCCTAGTGTTTTCCGATAGCTTCGAGAAAACTAGGACCTTACTTCCAAGCTCACCCTATACAGGTTCTTATCAATCAACCTTTGAAGCGGATACTATTCTTCCCTAAGAGTTCGAGGGCAATTGCTGAAATGGAATTTTAAGCTAAGTCAGTATGACATAACTTACCACCTCAGAAGGACAACCAACGGGCAAGCACTAACTGATTTCATTGCAAATTCACGATTAGGGATGATAAGGAAGAAGAGACATCGCTCATGGTTATACAATGGAGACTATTTGATGATGGCGTGATAAATGACTACTTCTCAGAAGCCGTAGTTGTAATTGAGACTCCCGAAGAATGTTTCATTTCCTATGCCTTAAGACTAGAATTCCCCACTATCGATAATGAAACAGAACACTAAGCGTTAGTTGTAAGATTGAAGATAGCAAGGAATTATAATATGAGCCCTATAAATCATCATTGATTCCTATCTTGTTGTCTGCTATGTCCGAAAAGAATTGTAAGTAAAAATGGAGTATCTATCCCCTTACTTGTTAAAGACTTAGGAATTACTCGAATATCTCAAGCATTACACCTTCATTTACATCCCTCTATAAGAGAATATAAAATCCAACTTCATTTCTAAATACGCTAGTTCTGAAGATGCACAACTCCTTGGCTGATACTGATCAAAGTTCCAATAGTCCTAAGCATCGATGGTATGGATGTAGAGTGGATTTTAGAGACTACCAAAGAGCCAAAGTCATGGATGATGCAGATTAAAGACTACTTGGTCAACGGAACCTTTCGTAGAGGTTCTAATGCTATTAAAAGCATCAAGATTTTTCATGTAGAATCAAAGACTGTATGGACAAATTCTTTAAGCCGCTTTTATTGTGTGTAATCCGGGATGAAGCTGAATAGATTCACGTGGAGGTGCAGGGTGCTTGAAGGCGACTTTGGCAGCAACTCTAGAGGGAAAAAGCTCAACAAGAAAATGATACATATTAGTGCTTTAGGCCATACCTAAATATAAATGTCGCCAATCAGATTAGATGATGTGATAAATGTTAGATTTTTCAAAATACCATAAAACCCCTTAGCCAACTTAACACTGATGGTCATCTCTTATCCATTTGCAGTGTAGGGCATCGATCTCATAGGCGTGCTACTAATTGAAAAAGAATGAGAAATATAAGCAATAGTTGTTGTAAATTACTTTACAAAATGGGACAAAACGGAACCGCTGACCATAATTACCACTAAGAAAGTTATTAACTTTGCGATTAAAAATATTATTTGTAGGTTTGGTGTGCCACAAAAGATCATAATCGACAATGTGACTCAATTTAAAAGTGCTAAGTTACAGAGCTTCTATAAGCGATTCCAAATTGAGAAAAGCTTCTTCGAGGTAGCACATTCGACAAGTGGAAGCAATGAATGAAATCATTAAGTTTATAAACAAAAAAATGTCTCATTAAAGCTAAAAATGGTAGTGTTGATGAGCTACCACCTTTACTACAACTTACAAGACAACACATACACCGTTCACACACCTTATGTCTTGACGTACAGGTCAAAAGGCATGACGCTAGTAAAGTTGGAATTCCCTACTCATTAGTGAATACACTTCAACTAAGAAGAAAATATGCAGCTACTGCTTGAAGCACTATCCCTATTCAATGATAAACATGAACAATAAACATTAAGGATCACCGTGTATCAAAAGAGAGTGGTTAAAAACTTTAATGCCATGGTGCGCAATCGAACTTTCAAAGTCAAAGTTGTAACAAGCCTAAAAATTAAGTAATAATAGTTAATTAAGCAAATAATCTGAGCCTATAGATGGTAGGATATGGTTGAAACATGCATTTGAAACATGTTATGTTTGATGTTCGCAAATGGATGCAAGTGGTTGCAAGTGGATGCAATGGATGCATATACACACATTAGGCACTAAGATCAGCCAGATAGGACACTTGCATGTGGATGTGTGTGCATTTTATTTGTTTATTTATTTTACTGGATGAAATATATCGATGCTATCATATGGTTGTATCGTATGGATGGTGATTGATGCACACATATAGAATTGTCAATATCATTTGGATTTTTGCATACATTTGAATGCATGGCATAAACATAATTGCATAAAAAGGAGGTCAACTAAATCAGTAGACTGCCTAATCATTTGCATTAATTTGGGTCATATACACTGCACCATTGCATAAGTATATTAATTGCATTAGAAATAAATTAAGGACCATGGTTACCGGTGGATGATGGATGAGTAGATGGATGTAAAAAACACTGTATTATTCTTTCACCTTGGAGATTTCGAGGATGAAATCCTTTAAGGAGGACAGAATGTAATAACCCAAAATTTTAACGAGAAGTAATTAATTAACCAATGAATTAATTAAAGAATAAGTTTAAAAATAATGGGAATTGGTCCACGGGAATTGTGCTATTAAATTCGTTACGATTTTCTAGTCCATATAGACATTTGGTTTGCATAAAACACCAACTTAAAGCGAAGAAATTATGATACTTTGATGTTTGAACAATAATCAGAAATTTAACTTAGAAAAAAAGGAGAAAAATAGATCTCGTTGCCTACTGGGATGACCCAGAACGGGTTGGGTCAACTCACCTTGTTAATAGGTCGATCCATTTGTTTTCCAGGCATGTTTTCAGGCCTGGTACGAAACTGAGGTCTTACTAAAGACTTATGAGCTTTCTTTGAACGAACGATTGAGAATAGTCACCTAAAATCTAAAGGTATAGGGATTCCTACTTCTATTATAAATTTACCACTTATCGAACCTTAATTCTCCCAAATCCGTTACCCCTTTCTACGAATCCATTCTACCCAAATTTCTTCCTGTAAAATAATTTAATTCCTAGGAAAGGTTTTATATACAAGATGGAAGATTATTATAGATATATTTAGAGATCCCTACCAGAACCAATTAGATTACCAAATTAAGGTGACATTTCTGTGATTACAAGATTTCTAATAAGTTGATGTTAAATTTATACAATACTGGTTATAGTTGCCTATAGACCTGAGTTTCTCCGTAGCTTGTATAAAGATCCATTTTATTAGTAGGTTGTTTACATATTTAGTTTGTCCTTAATTCTTTTTATGTAAATCCTTCTATTTATTCCTACAAATTTTGTATGGTCATTATTCACATTTATGTGAATTGTTATGTTCAGATTATTTTCTCTTCTCATTTTCCTATTCTTTTTAAAGTTTTCTTGTGGTTAAAACTAAGAAGGAATATTTTAGGCATAGGCTTATATGCATAATAGCGTATGCCCAACTATTCTTTTCTTCGCTTGGATTAGGGGTAAATCAAATTATTTCATAGTAATTGTATCAAATGGAAATTGGACCAGGTGGAAAACTATAAAAGGGGAACAATTGAATAAAAACTAATTGGGATTGTATAATTCACCATTGCATTTATGATTTGTTTTCGTTGAGTCTAGACCATTGTCCTTTTTATTTCACGTTGAGTTTAGGCCTTTTAAAGAGCCTAAACCTTACCCTATTTTGTTTCTGCGCATGTTAAAAAAAACATTGAATTTGATTATAGAACGCATATTGAGGAAAAATATGAATGTTGGGTAAAAATGAATAATTGGGGTATATTGAATCAATACAAAAATGGACATATAAACTGTAAATTTTGGGGAAATTATTTGTAAATTGAATAATTGGAAATTTGAAATAGGATAAATTAGCAAGACGCTAAGTAATGGGAATTGGGGTTATATAACGGATATAAGAAAGATGACGTTTAATAAAACCTAACAAATATACGGAATGAGTAGGCTTGTTAATGAACTTAAAAAGGGGTGTTCAATTTAATATGAATGATTTAATAAGCATAAATAGGGGTCCATTCAGGTAGTGTAAGCTGATTAGAGAAAATAAGTGGTTAAAAAAACATGTTGTGAGAGTCCATTCTGGCAGCGACGACTGATTAGGGAAAATAAGTGGCTTGAAGTTGTGGTCTATTCCGGCGGTAGGGGTAGACTGACTAGGGTAAAATAATTAATCTATGGTGGCCCTGGCGTTTGTTGACAATTTTATGGGAATCTATGGTAGCTAGGCAGTCAACAATAATTCTGTGGTGGCCTTAGCGTTCATTGACAATTTTATGGGGGTTCTATAATAGTAGGCAGTCAAAGATAATAAACTAAATTTAGGACTAAGTCTAGGGGGTGACTTGAGTCAAGTTGCATTTTTTTTGGTTGGGGACCCGTATCATTTAGTATCCCTTTTATCACAATATGGAGGTCTTACGAGGAGGCCAGGGAACACTTATATTGTACTGGGTATAAGAGGTCCAAATGAGGTGGGTACGGGCGCATTCTAGCGGGGTAGTGAGTGAGCATCGTGCCGATTGGAGAAAATTAGACGTCGTAACTCCTGTGATGAACGCTGTGTCTTTTAGAGCTAATGGACCAGGCTTGATAAACCTGTGGTCCGTAGTTAGCACAGGTTGTCACATTGTGGGATGGAAGCCGATCGACGGGCAGTATTAGGAAATTCCTTCCTAATTATTTAATTCAGTTTGAATTTGTAGTAGTGCAAAATAGTCATGATTATTATTATTATTATCATTATCAAAGTGATTGTTATGGAACAAGAATAGCCAATCCTTTATGTCACTCATATCAGTAACAGTTCACTTTTAGATGTGCATAGACGCTTACCCTTTTATGACACTTACCTTTTTATGACACTAAAACTACTATTTTTTCTATTTTTCCTTAACTTATCAGTCATGCTGGTAACCATAGCAGCTCAACAGACTTCATGTCTGACTATTTTTCTTTCTCCCTTCTTCCTTTCTTTTCCCCTAGGTTCTCAGGGTGGAGGATCTAGTAGCTAATACAATTTTGGCCCAGCTTTGCCCATTAGAGATTTTTGCTTATCTTATTTTCTACTTATTCATGTACTGTTCTACGTTTGACATATTTTTATGGTGAGAGGGATTTTATTTGGTATTCTGATTATGTTGCTTTCATGAGACAATTATGGTTTTTTTAATGATAAAGTACATTTTATGATGTAATAATGTTTATTTTCTACTTTGAATAATTTTTTTAATTCTGCTGTGTTTTTCATATGTGGTCTTGTGAATTTTAGTCTTTGCGATGTTATTTTATATCTATACGCTTCATATTCCTTAACGAAGTCCTTATACGGGTGACAATAAGGGGTGCGGGGCGTTACAGTTTGTCTTCACCCTTATATATCCATTTTCTAGAAATGAATTTTAACTTCTCTCTCATAATTCTTCATTCCTTTCTCCTCTCTCTTAAAAATTACAAAGTCTATTCGTATATTCAGCTGATTTTCAAATCGAACCAAGTCAATTCTTCTTTGATTTGATTCAAACTCTCTCCAATCTACCAAGATTAAAGTGCAATTCAGAGTTATAGGAGCAAACATAATCAAGATTGAAAGATCCAAGTCTGCAAGCTTTATACAAACAACTCAAAAATCCTTCGGGTGTGACTAGGTAGTCCAAAATCTACTTGGGTTTGATTATGCTTTTGATAATAAGCAATTAAGAGGGACTTATTCTCCCACAAACCAAGTTGGGTGTGGAATTATGCTTGTGAACCTAGTTGGACTGCATAGAGGTTTGAGTATATGGAGAGTGTCTCCTAGTGACCTTGAAATAAAGGAGTGTAATTGAATTGGTATTGATTAATTACCATATGTAGTGCGAAACTGCACATATGGTAACTTTGAACCGGTATAAAAATCCAGTGTGTTATTTCTGTTATTGCATTTACTTTACTTATATTTCAGTTTGTGTTTGATTCCATGATCATTCTGCATATACTCATAATCATATTCCAAAAGATTTCTAAAGGATTCATAAATTTAAGTAAATACTATTCAACCCCTCTAGTGTTAATCTGGGCTTTAGATTCTTAATACACATCACTTTCATTTAGTATTAGAGCAATGGTTTTCAAAAGTTTCATAATCTAATTTTTGAAAATTTTAAATAGCTACCAACATTGGAAATATTAGTACTATCACTAGTCCATTTGTAGAAGGTTAATCTACTAGATCACCACTTTTTAATGGCAGTAATTACGCTTATTGGGCATGTAAAATGAAAATTTATTTGTAAATAATATGATTAGACATTTGTAATTTTACATTAATATACTGAACCTAAGATAGATTAGGCATAATAGATAGCTAATCAAAAAGCAATTGCATAAAATAATTTTAAAGACATGAATATATTATCTGCTCACTATATATGTATGAATTCAATAGAGCATCTGTGTGTAAGTCTACATATGAAATTCAGAAAATTTTGCAGGTTACTCATGATGGCAATATTAAAGTTAAACTAACTAAAATTTCAATGTTAGTTAATCAGTTTCAATTATTCAGAGTGAAATTCAAATGAATTAGTATATGATATGTATAGTAGATTTCAAGATATAGTACATCCTCTCATTGCATCCTCTCATTGCACTAGGAAAAAACTTCTCTAAATAGATCAAGCTTGAAAATTATTGAAATAATTTAATCCCGATTGGGATCATAAGACTTTAGCAATAGAAAAGACTAATGATATTAGTCTTCAGGAATTGAAGAGTTAATCGGAAGTTTGAGGTCTTTTGAAGCTCAAATGCAGAGCAGTAGAGAAAGTAAAGAAGTGAAATAGAACTCAATAACATTAAATGCAATTATAGGTCGATCTAAAATTGAAAGTAATAATGAAAAGATAACACTAATGACAAGAAATTTTAGAAAAGTCCTAGAATATAGTAAGTGAATAACTCCAGATGAAGCGACAGTAGAAACCAGGAGAACGAAAATAACATTCAAATAATACCAGATGGTAGAATTGCCATAAGTTAGGACTTTTACAATGGTTCCTCCTATATCTAGAAACGCATAAGTCTACGCCAAAGACTGATTCGTCCAAAATTAGAAAAAGAACTTATGCTGGAACATTAGATGTTTCAGACTCAGATATATCATTAGCCGATAGCAGTTTTGACACAAAAATGGTTAACATGTGCTTCACAGTGATACACAGTTTAGACAGAATGAAAATTGTTTTTAAAATAGGTGCGCAATTACATTAATTTTTAATTTTCTGGGTTTCCTCGATTGTTTGATTTCTTTAGTCACCCTGATTGTTTGTTTTAGTTGTTTTAGTTTTTAAAATAATTTTGGTTAAATAATCTAAAATTATAAAGTAATTTTAAAATTACTATTTTAAATATTAAAATAAGTATTTTTATAAATATTAATATAAAAATAGTTTCTAATTTTTTGAAATCTAGTGTATACACACACAATTACACAAACAAACAAAAGATAGAAAAGAACAAAATAGTACAAACTTACGAAGGTATATCATGGTACCCTCTGATACAATTTGGACATATATGTAACAATTTGAAATTCAAATTCAGGTTTAAAATTTGATTCTTTTTTCTATCATATTTGACCAACTTTTATGTCATTAAGAGAAATGTTTTTGACTAGAGAATATGCTTGTTCAATCTTTATTTGTTTCATCTATATTCGTTCATTCATATTATCTTATTTCAAATTAATATTTCCATATTCAAAATTCTTATCTTTACACAACTTTAATGGCTTCATCTTCAACTATTCCAAAAATCATGACTCTTAAGAATTGTCATAACTTATCTTTTCAATGATTAAGAGGCTATCAATGCCTATATTAAGCACATGAGCTATGGAAATGTCCATCTAGTTAGGTTTTCCATTTTAGTGATTTTCTTCTTATGAACTTGATTCTCTTTTCAATAATAGTTCCGCTCTTTCACTTATTGATGAAGTCAAAATGATTTCGTTTGTTATCATTGTCTTGTCAAACTGTTTTATGACAATTTGAATGGAAAGGTTTATGAAGTAAATGGAAACCAAGTTTGGAGTATCATTAAAGGAACGCAAATTGTTTTGGATTGCGAACTTTGGAGTCATATTCTTGATTGAAAATTTACCAAAATAGACCTTTCAATGATTCAAATTGACGAAACCAATAGAGGGAATTTCCATCACATTTTTGAAGGCAATGATGATTTAGAATTAAAAATTCATGATTTCATCTAAAGGAAGAAATTGTTAATTTTCTTTTGCAACAATCATTACTTCAAGATCGTGAAATTACTACAATCTGATCTTACAGTTTGGAAAGCCCCTTCTCTCTTTTTGGTTGCTTTAATACATTGAGCATAAGTCGTACGCAACGAATTTTATATCAATAGTCTTTCTAGATATGAATATTCTTTCTTTCATGGTATCTATCTTACTCGTATCTTTATTAATTTTGATGTCAATTTAAAGAAGAGGAATTTTATCCTCAAAATATTTTCATTCTGGCTAATAACCATCTTATTCAAATACCCATGACTATTGAGCCTTATGAAATATTTACCAAAAAGAAATAAAGCTCGCTCACAAACAACGAATGGAGGAAGAAGAGAAGGAAGGAGAAGAAATGGATATTGAGGAAAAATGGGAAGAGGAAGAAACTTCCTTACAAAGTATGATCTCTCAGTCCATTTAACTACCAACCATCTTAACCCAAATAAGATCTTAGAGGATTAAAAGACCTTTAAACGATCCATAAGAAAAAAATTTAACAAGACATAAGATCAACTCAAGATGTTTACAAAAAAAAAATAACAAGTTCTTTACGAAGGTTGGAAGGAAGCTTGGACTATCATCATCATTTGTAATGACCCGCCTTTTTCCTGTTTCAAGCCGGTAATTAAACCAACTCAAGACCTTCACAAAGACAGAATGTTATTGGGGTTATAACACATTAGAACAAAAATGAAAAAAAAACTTCTCATTAATACAACATGAGATACATAAGAGTTACATCATAACTACGCCAGAATTTTTACATGTACAACTGCAGGGTACAAATAGACGTCAGAAAATCACTAATAGATACTGGGTGAACACAAAAAAAAAAAAAAATCCAATTTCACCTCAAGAAAAACTCAAAAGTCACAAAAGATCCAAAATCCAGAAGACAGCTCCACAGAAAATCCACAGAAAGACTCCAAGATGCTCCTATTATGTCGTGACAAAATGCTCCGGGATGCTTCTACCAGAACCTGACCACTAGGTTTCCCATGTGAAAAATTAGAGGCACCCAGAGTTTAGGGAAAATAATAAACTCCACGTCAGTCATGATACTGGTGTAAGAAACTCAATATATTTGTTATGTGTAGTAAAAATTCATAATTCTTTTAGGAAATGAAGCTATCATAAGGTCTCACGGCACACACACAATGCAAACACAGACTTGGGCGAGATTTCTCCTTATGATAACAAAAATTGCTTGATACATGAAAATCATTTCATATTATCATTAGTGTTGAAAATCATTTCCCAAGTAAATGTATCCATCATAGCCGACATAATATCCCATATTATTAAGTTGATAATTATTATACAACTAAAACCATAAGGGTTCGTAGTGGAGGATGGATTTCCAACAAATGACCAGGCTAAGGAACTTCCTTATCCGAGGGGTACACCTCTAGAGGGATGTCCTGAGAACAAACTGCCTCTCTGCCAACGCAAGGCCAGTCTCTCCCTTAACTGGATTGATTAGATCGAGCTTAAGTATGCCATTTTATGGTTGTTACCAACCTTTAACCGATGCCCCGCAAAATCAACATCCACATAAGTAGAAGTTGCCACAAAAGTAATACCTGGGCTCCATACTCTGGTGCACTTTTTATCTAGAGGGAAACAAGATACTCGTACCCTCGCCGCATTTTTCCCGTTTTGGCCATTTCCGGGGTGTGAGGCTTATCGAAATCTCGTTACGTAAAGCTACGCTTACCCTTAAGCCATGCTTTGATCATCAGTAACTCAATTACTTGGTATGCCACATTGTTATTTCATAACATATAATTGATAATTACTAATCATATCACCTTTGAGCTTTGTGTCTCAAAAAAGGGTGTTAAGCTAAGAGATCATATTCTCCACCACCAACAGAAATATGTTTAGTAGATCAATCAAAATATTATAAAATACAATGTTAGACACACATCCATATAAGTTCGTTCTGGGTCTGAATGAAACCGAAGGCACTTTATTCCTCGTCCAATGAAGGAGAGAAGTACTTGCAAATCATGAATTTCTCCTTGTACATATGGACCACTGATATAATATCAATAATAAATCTCAAGATGGAAGCTATCCATTTGAGACCATCAGTGAATAGTGCTCTGGATGTGAAGGTTTATGATCCTCAACACCGTTTTAAAATCTTCACTGGCTTCATTACATCGTATTATTATTCGAAGTGATTTTTGGACACAAATCTCGATCTCGGACTTTCCAAATAATAAGTGCTATTTCAAGATCATATGGAAATACAGGATTTGCTAAGTCTCATTCTTCCAATAATTTGATTAAACTTAAATTGTTATCAAAACCCTTGTGTAACGACCTAGATTTTTAACCGTTAAGTGTGAATATTAAAAATTGGTTTTAAGTGTTGATTTGAAATTTTAATAAGAATTTTATTTATTAAAAACGAAGTTTGAACATTTAATTTACAATAAATTTAAAACAAGCTCGTAATGTCGCGGTAGTTCGTAATATTATGTTTTTAACTTTAACTGATTATACACAATTCAATATAAATCATATTTCTTTGAAACAAGAAACATCCAAATCTATTTAACTATATCTTTCCAATGAAAGTGAAAAATCATGATTCATTTCAAAGATTGTGAGTTATGTTCAAAGCAAATTTTCAGAAAGTCGTTATGGAATCATTTATAAATTATAGCGATTTATTAAAAAAAATCAATTTTTAATAATTCGAATGTCGTATTAATTTGAAATATTGAGTTTAAATCCAAATATGTTTATTATGGAGCTATATGATGTTCTATTCGGATATATTCAATAATAATTTATTATTATTTAATCGAGTTGTTTTGAATTTATTTATATTTTATCAATTTATTTAAGCCTTAAAAATAGCCTTTTTGCAAATGGTCTTCATTTTTTATGAAACCAGTTCCATTGTGTCTGAAATATTTAACTATCTTAAGATTTCAAGTTTCGAGCCAATTAGAGTTGTTTGGGAGTGTGTGAAATTCAAACGTGAATCAATTCACAAATTTAATATTCAGTTATTTTTCCAAACAGACTCAGATTTCGATGAAACAAGTTTCGTTGGGTCCATAATGCAAAATTATAGCGCAGTGTCAAATTTCAATGCAATGGGTATTCGTATGTAGTCATACGAAATTAAAACGTCGAATGAGAAAAGGTGATAGGCACTAACTATTATAACTTAATAAAAAAATTCAATAAAATATTATTTCCTTGCATCTATAAAACAACCCACGCTGAATCTCTAATTCCCCAATTTTCCTTCTGCGTCTCTAATCTTCTATTCTCTTCTGTAAAACACAAAAATTTCCCACTTCAGAAATTGTTTAAAAATCCCATCTTCAACTAGAACAGGTGATTTTGAATTCATTAAAATCCTTTCACAACAAGCTTCCACTTTATATAAGTCGAATACCACTCGACATATTTTCTAGGATCTCAAAATTTAATTAGCGAGGCCTAGATGATTTGCACGGTAACAAGAGGTGTCCGAATGGCAAAATTGACATCGACGTGGTGTATGCGGGGCAGTGCGCAAGCATCAACAAAGTTTGGAGCAATTCTATGAAATTATTTTTCGCGTGATCTCCTATAACTTGAAGTAAGGTCGGAAGTTCAGACTTGTGTAGAGCGTACATAGGAGAGAACATCGATAGGTCGATTTGGAATTTCGTGGGTTCTTTACAGAGAACGACGCTAGTTGGGCATGTGATGTTAAGTACTGTGTCAGTTTCTTGCTTAAAGCCGTGGGTTCTTACCTGAAAGGGTAGCTTGTAAGGAATCAGTAGGGGATAATGCGAAGATGTTTGGGGTTCTATGCATAATGATTTTTGGGGATACTGCGTTTAAACAAAGGGTGGAGGAGTTGTAAATCGGCCATGGCCGTGTAAAAATGGGAGCAACATATTCGAATTTGTTTCAGCAAGAGGAGAGAAAAAAAGGGGGAGTGTTGTTCCATTTTTCCAGTGGTATGAAATTGGATTATTTTTTTATAAGGAGAAGAAAGGCGTAAGATGTGGTGACAGTCAAAATTTGGAGTGGGTATTCATAGTGAAATAGGAAGAAACATATTTTTCGAGGAATAGGAATTTGGAAGCCGAGATTTATTTTGATAATTATATGGTTAGATAGGTGACTGTGTGGGTTTGTTGATGAGTTTAAGTCTAATGTTGTTCAAGGGAGGTTTGGTAGTTAGTTGCCATGGCCAATGGTTACGGGTTGAAGCTAGAATATTGGTAAAAGAGGACGGTAGGTTGCTGATATGGTATAATCAAGTTGAATAGCAGTTGAACAGGAAGCTGTTCATTTGAATCGATGAATCTCAAAACGAATAATATGATGGTAAATCGATATTGAGGGTGAATTAAAGAATATTGATCACGGTAATTAACCCCAAATGACAAATTAGTGAACAAACTATTTATTTAATTGTGTAAATGTTATAATAAGAATAACCGCGTCATATGTTAACAGAATCTGGTGAATCAAAAGCTATTGACTAAATTGGTAGTGTGGAACTGATTTCGCTAAGACCAAAGCTATTGGAATTTCGAGGAAAAATCAAACATCTGTTTGATTTTAAAAAACAAAAGCAAAATCGTGTACTGCGAACCAATGTGAATAAACTAACTTACTCTGACTTGTTTATATTTTTTTATATTGTTAGACCAAAAAGTGGTTCTAACACCCAAATTGACTAAAATTATGATAAAATGAAATCAAAAACAGAAAAAAGACACAAGAATTATAGTGGTTCGGCGTTAAAGAGCCCACGTCCACTTTATATCACTTTGCTTGATGATGTAGATGAAAATACAACAAGATATTCACTCAATCTCACTCTTTTTCATATACATTTACTCAATTATACTCAAAATACACTTTGAATGATGATTTGGATTGTTTGGGAGTGCTGGAATTCGGTTCTCAAAGATATTCAAACTCTCAGAATGCCAAAAAGCCCCCTTTAAGTGAGCCTTAGAGGTCTATTTATAGGTGCAAATTCTCCCAAAAAGGGGTTCGGATCGGAGGTACGTGGCATCCATCCCTAGAGATGCGGGTTCGGAGCTCTCCAGATGGTGACAGCGCATCAAGCGAGTGGGAGAACGTGGGAAATCATGCGTGTAACCGCTCCGCATCTTTAGGAGAACATGGGAATGAAGCAGCTTTCATTCTGTGCTCGGGTCGGATAGGCCAGGTAATGGGGTTCGGATCGGAGCATCATATCCGATCCGGACCGGTTCGAGTTCTGTCTTTCCTCACTTTGTCTAGCTTTGTTTTCCTCTGACTACATCCGATCCGATCCGGTTTCTAGGCAGATTATTCTCTAATACTTCATCCTTTAGCTTTGTGTAGCCTATTTCACAAAGTAGGCTAACATTTTGCCCCCTCAAAGAATGCTTCTGTTGAAGACGAAGCGTGCTTTGATGTTATCTGCCCATTGGTCTTTGAATTTGATTTTGAATTGTTGAGAAGTCGTTTCTACTGACATATAAAGACACGTTGCTTCAGAAAGTTGCATCTCTTGATGTCTATATATACTTCGCATAGTATGTGAATCCCTTTCTTTATTTTCAAACAACTTGGAGAACTCTTGTTAACATCCAGTTATCCTTCTAGGTGATTTTCTTTTTGATTTTTCTTTGTATTTAATTCAATTCAGATGCTAAGTTAATACATGAAATTCCATTTGGTTCGGGTTCCGACCCGAACAGTCTCACCTCTTCTTTCATTTGGTATCTAGTTAGCGGGCCAGACTACGTCACTGGGCTCTCATTCCGGTCCGAGCGGAAAAGTAGGCAGGAATACGAGTAGTCACCGTAACTCTATATAAGCCTATCACCTTTTTCTTTCTTCCTCTCTTTCTTTTTATTTGCTTTTTCTCAGCCGATTGAACACAGAAACCCCAGCACTCTGAAACTCAAAAAACCTCTTTATTAATCATCAAATCGAATTCATAAGTGAATCTTAAACTTGATTTTCTTGATAATAATCGATTTCGATTATGAATTACAGTCGGTTTGATCGATTTGGGCATGGGTCTGGTTCGATTTGCTAGTACAGCCTCCTCTTCCCTCACCATCGTCGTTAGTGGCTCAGTCGCCACTTCGAGGCGCTGGGAAGATGGAATTAGGGCTTTCCATAATGGATAAAACCAATGAAAACTTGATCTTGGTTGGGGCCATGAGTACGAAATTAGGTTCTAGGTTTGAAAAAGAGGAAGAAGAAAGAGGTTGCAGGGGATCAGTTCGGGTGATGGAGTGTGGATCATGGAGAAGAAGAAAGGAAAGAGAAGTTCACGAAATCGGATCGGGTCGGAGTAAAGAATCATGAAGAGAAGCTGGACTAACTCAATCGGATCAGGTCGGACTTGTAAACAAAAAGGAGGACAGGAATCGCCTTATCAGATCGGATCGGGAATTGAAACAAAGGAAGTAGAGGGGATGGCTGCTTAATCCGATCCGGACCATTTCAGAAGTCCTTCTCCGAACCGATCCGATTTTGATCCCTGGACACCAATACTTATTCTCAGCTAAGATGAGGCCTTACCCTTCGATCCGATCCCAAAGCACACATCCGAACCGAACCGAAGAAAACAATCCAATTTAACACTTAAGAACTTGCTTAACTAGCCCATTCAATTCTTGACATGATCTTCCAACTTAATGGACAGTTAGGATAGTGCCTTACGAATCATAAACAAACATCGAGAACTGTTCTGAACATCATCGCTTCGTCAGAACTTTACATTACGCTTTCAAGTGTTCACTTTACATCTCCTGCACACACCGTACACACTTTAGTTCATACACATGCACAGGGGGGCACAGGCTAATTTACTCTAATCTCTGTTATTGCTTCTTCGGTAGTTTAGTGATCATGGCCGAAAGACGTTGTTCTAGACTGGAAGAAAAGAAAGAGGTCCCAGAGACATCCAATAAAATCACTCTTGACGACATATCTTCTTCCTCAGACCCTGAATGGGATGACGAGGGATCAGATTATGAAGCAGAGGCACATAACAGCGGAACGCCTTATGACAGTGAAGTTTCTCTGGGCTATGAAGAGGAAGGAGGGGTTGGAGATAATCGAGCTCCTGACGAATTTGAGTCTGCCATCATATTGGAATCACCCCAAGATTCTGTTGAATCAACGATTGACAACGACAGACTTGTTCGAATACGCCTAAAGCATGGGATACTAAAAGGGGATACCCTGGTGCCATCGAAAACTGACCGTCCTCACAATCCTCCAGAAGGATTTATGTCAATCACCCGATTGATGTGCATGGTTGGGGCTATTCCAACATTTTCTCCGTTTGTTGTCAACTTTCTAAGACAGATGCGGATTTCCCCCATGCAGCTGCATCCCAACTCCTATGCTTACCTATATACCTTATATGTAGCATACAAAGAGATTTTAGGCATAGATACAACCTTCGATGATATCCATTTCTTTTATAATTTCAAACATCGAACCCAAGAGACTCCCTCCTTCTCGTACTTTGAATCAGTTCCGAAGAGAAAGATCATCATCGTTCCATTTAGCAGTAAAGTTGGCGATCCAAAACCTGAATGGTTTTATATCAAACAACAACCGGGATGCGCTAGGAGATGGACCCAATCAAGTAAAACATCTATTTTCCAGACTCCAGCTTTAAGCGTTCATGTTGACATACTAACTTGCTTTCATTCTTATCCACAGTTGGCAACCCAAAGCAAATATCAGGTCAATTATACTTTGATCGTTTACACCAGTTGCTCAATGGTGACCAAAAGTTCTTGACCATCGACAGTGTTCTTAAGGATGAATACCTTCATCTTCACGGGTTGTTGTCCATTACCCGTAGCATAGGTCACGGGTCGGGTCCATATGTGTACATCCCCCCAGTGGACGTAATCCCAGAAACGGGTGAAAGCTCGAAAACTCCTACAATGCCGCTTCAAACTTCACCTTCTCCATCTTCGACTCAAGACGATGAGCTGGACAACATGGCCGAAAAGCACCGAGAAGGGTACGTCGTCCCCGAGGATGCTATCTCTCCGGAGAAGTCGACGTCTTCCAAAGAACCGCCAATAGATGCTTCCCAGGGAGATGGCCCTAGTACCGATGATCCTACATTTCAGGGTTTAGGAGATCTCCCCTTACCTGAAACTATCTACACTTCAGAGGATTTTGGAACAAATCCTTTAGTTTTCACTTCTTCAGAAGAGACCACTCCCGCTAAGGCCAAAGAGCCTACTCGCACTAGTCTGGCTTCGGACTCGGGTTTGTCGGGGGGGGGGGGGGGAGGGAAACACCACTTAGGATGCACTTAGCACAATAACATCATATTTCACAGTACTTACCTTTTGTAAGAACACTGATTCTGAATTCCATTTGCATTGTTGCGCAGGTACAATGTCTCGCTCCAATTATGATATCAGGAAACTTCGTCGCAGCATGACTGGACCCCCTTCTGATGCTGAGCATGATCGTCGTGAAGGCCTGATTAGAGAGGATTGAAGGCCTTATGACTCTCATCAGTCGCGGACCTCGCGCTCTCACTCCCCCGTTCGGTTGGATTCAGAACGATACAAAGGCTATCAAGGCCGTCGAGGAGAAGACACGTTGCAGTCAAAAGATCAAACCTCTTCTCAAGAAAAACAAGGTAGGGAAAGAAGTCC
Organism: Allium sativum; assembly: GCA_030737875.1. Taxonomy (NCBI): domain Eukaryota; kingdom Viridiplantae; phylum Streptophyta; class Magnoliopsida; order Asparagales; family Amaryllidaceae; genus Allium; species Allium sativum. The sequence continues at coordinate 606,699,025 of CM060916.1, read as the reverse complement.
GCCGAAAGAAACCAGCTCTCGAGATAAACATAAGGTTTCTGATAAGCGGCTTTAGAAGGGTGATAGGGCCGTCGTGCCTGCTCATCCTAGGGATACTGAGCTAACATATCGCGCACCTCCACCATTGGATGCTGAAGCTAAAGTCAAGCAGGCATATTTGGAGCAACAATTCCCTGAACACTACTTTGAAAACCTGACTTTCTTACCCGCTCTCGAGCCTATTTCCTCAAGGTGGGCGGACGAGGCCAAAGCGAAAATTGATGCAATTGAAAAAAAATATTCAGAGATGTTCAAGTATTCACTTAACCTCTCCAGAATCATCCGAAATCTGATTACGGATACTGAGTTGATGAAAAATACTGCAGCAGCTGACGCTAAAGCCTTGAAAAATTTAAGGAAAGATCTTGAGGACACACAGGCCCAACTTGCCATTGCTCAACGGGATGCTACCAACTTCAAGCAGCAATTTGAAGAGCTACAAAAACGTTATCATGACTTACTCGAGTCTCACAATCAGGAGCGCTCGGAGTTGAAAAAGCAAGCAGAAGACGCAAAGTCAGATAATGCTAAAATGCAACTTGCCTATACCGCTCTGGAGCAAGAGAAAGCAGAGTTAGCGAGAAAGAATGCTGAATTAGAGAAGAGAAACGCTGACTTGGCTTCCAAGTTGTTGGAGGCTGAGAATAGGGCAGCCTTAGCGGAGGGTAATGTTGAAAGTGTTATTAAATCCGCTGAAGAGACCCGCAAGCAACTGTCAGAGGCCGAGGAGGAAGTGCATGGCTTCGGCGAATTACTAATCGAATTCTTCGTGCATATAATTCGTCGCCGAAACATCTCTTGGATCGAAGATTATCCGACTACCTTGGTTCACGTATGGAATCAGATCGTTGAATGGGAAAAAGAGGAACTCAAGGTAGACTCCGTCGACGAGGACAAGCTAATGGAAAAATATCTAAGAGATGATGAACCAGCGCGCCTGGCCGAGGGACGCCGCCTCATCGCTGCTACTATGGAGGAAGAGAAGCGGAAGGCTAAACAAAAGAACATCTCTGAGGCTGGTTCTTCTTCTACTGCCGTTGGGACTTCTGAAGTCGAGGGATATGACCCTGAAAACCCGGCGTTCCCTCAGGCATCTCTCTTATCCCCCATTCCTGAGATGATGTTAGAGACGGCAGTTACTCCAGCTGAAAAATCATCGGAAGGTATTTCTACCTTTTCACCCCAATTCGTCAAAGTTGTCTCCACTTTCCATCGCATAATCGGACAATCGACGAAGGACCCTTTATTTTCTCTTGAGTTGATAACTGTTGCTTCTCACTCTGTAGGTGTTGAACCGTCCGAAAAGACAGACGTGTCTTAGGGAACCACTGCCGAAGCAAAGTCAGCAGAGAGGGCTGAAGGAGACAAGGGTAAGGCTGATGTTCCTCATGATGGCGAGATGATAGACGCCTTGAAAGATGATGACGACAATGAGGAACATGAGGAAGACCCTGAGGTGACTATAGTTGGGGAATCAACCAACGCTGATGACATCACTTTGGCTGCGCTGAAAGCTGAGCAAGACAAACGTATGCAGCTTAAAGTTGAAGACCTAGACCCCGAAAGCCTTAAGCCCCTTGCAGTGGTGGACGCTGGATCAAGGTTAGTTGTTAAGCTTTCGTCTAGGTCTATTACAGAAGAGCTTGCTAAAAAGTCTTCTCTTGATTCCAGTGTTTCAATTCCTGGGAAGAAATCAACCGATTCCAGCACCTTGGTCACAGGGAAGAAAAAACCAAGGCGCATTCTAACTGATGCTGAAAAGGAGGCGAAGGATGCTCAGAAGGCTGCTAAAAAATCCAAGTCCACTCCAAAGTCCAAATGATGAAGTGCTTTGTTTTACTTTAGCATTTAATTGACCCGCAATTGTTATAGCGAGTGCGGCCCTCGCATCTTCTTTTTTGCTTGTACAAACTCACACGTTTGTAAATAAAGTTAATTCATTTCCTGCAATGCCTGATAGTCGTTAGTTCAATACTTAAATGAAAATATACAAGTATATCAAATTAAAGTCATATAATGAAGTCATTGTTGGAGGAAACATGTATGCGCATATATGCCCCCAGTCAATTTTGAATAACTGAGCAAGAACTGTTTAAGATTAAATTAAATTAAAGAGTTCAAATGTCCCCGATTCTCTGACGGGGGCCATATTCCTTTCATTATGGATGCCTGTTCTTTCTGGCATATTTATACTCTCCTATCTCATATCCAGGTTAGAGTTTTTGCTGAGGCGGTCTCTCATCTGGGTGCACCTTCACGCCTCAGAGGACGTCGTCTTCCCGTCCTTTATACTCTCTCTCAATTCTTGAGAGTTAGAGTTAAGAATGTCGTCTTCCATTCTTCTGCATTTGGTCATACAGTCAGTCATTTTATTTACTCATGCACATTGGTCATCCCCAATTTTCTAAGTTTAGTCTAACATTTCGTGTTTCACAGTCATGATAGGATATTTGTCGATCGTATAAATAATGCAGGAAAGTAAATGACACAGGATATTTTTACAGTGGTTCAGCTAAGTCGTAGCCTACGTCCACTTTATAATCTTTTGTTAATATAAACGGGCTTTTCTAGGCAAGTCATGCCTTTTTACAAGGTTCATAAAAACAAAAGAAAATACAACATCTCTAATTCAAATATCGCATTAAGTGCTGGGCATTCCAAGCCCTAGGCACTTCTTCACCATCTACGGTCGTTAACTTGAAAGCTCCTGTCTCATGTTTCCATTGGACGGCGAATGGTCCTTCCCACTTTGGACCGAGATGAGGAAGGGATGGAAAAACTCGCTTTAGCACCAAATCCCCTGGCTCAAAGGTTCTAAAGCGAACTTTCTTGTCATAATAGCATGCCATATGATGTCGATGTCTTGACGCATGCAAGTCAGCTTCGTCCCTTTTCTCTTCGATTTCATCAAGGGACTCGAGAAGGAGTGCCTGATTCGTCATCGGGTCATAATATGTCACCCTGTGGGAGGGAACTTCAAGCTCTACCGGGATTACCGCTTCTGAACCAAATGAGAGAGAGAAAGAGTATGGCCGGTAGCTGTCTTAAATGTTGTACGATATGCCCACAAAGCCAAGGGCAATTCATCCACCCATTTTGCTTTTGCACGTTCCAACCGCTTCTTGAGGATGGATTTTTTGACTTTATTTATTGCTTCTACTTGCCCATTCGACTGTGGATGGGCGACTGCTGTGTACCGCTTGTCAATCTTGTATTTCTGGCAGAAATTTCTGAATTCGGCGCCATCGAACTGGGTTCCATTATCAGTTATAATGGTCCTTGGAATCCCAAATCGGCATATGATATTTCTAACCACGAAACTTATCACCTTTCTCGCTTTGATTTTGGTTAAGGGCTCAGCTTCCACCCACTTCGTAAAATAGTCCACGACGACTATTGCGTATTTCGCTCCTCCTTTGGCAATCGGTAGAACTCCGATGATGTCAATTCCCCACATGGCAAACGGCCACGGACTCACCATCGACTTGAGCTGGGTCGGTGGTGCTATGGGGATCTTGGCGAACCTCTGGCATTTGTCGCAGCGTCGTGAGTAATCAGCTGCATCTTTATTAATAGTGGGCCAGAAATACCCATACCGCAACACCTTTTTTGCTAAAGTCTGACCTCCTGTATGATCTCCGCACTCACCTTCGTGTACTTCCCTTAGTACACGCTTGATGTCATCGTGCGCTATACACCGTAACAGGGGCATATAAAATCCTTGCCGATAAAGGGTATTATCTTGAAGGACGTATCCGGTAGCTTTGCGAACTATGGTTCGCCTCTCACTTTTCTTTGGCGGGAGTACTCCATTTCTAAGGAAATTCTTGATTGGGGTCATCCACGATTCCCTCTCCAGTTCTGCTTCGAAAGCTAACTCAATTTCCATTAACTCAAAGCTTGGCGATCCTAACGTCTCAATTGGAACCATTTCGGTTTCCTCCGGATTGTCGGAACTTGCCAGCTTCGCCAGCCGGTCCGCCTTCTGGTTCTCAGCTCTTGGGATATGCGTTATGTTATACCTTCCAGGTTGCTCAACAGCTCCTTCACCTTTCCAAGATAGGTAATAAGTCGAGGTCCCCGGGCCACAAACTCCTTTCGCACTTGGCAGACGACTATTTTGGAATCGCAAAATATATCTAATGCCTTTATTCCGAATTCCTTAGCAAGTTTCAGCCTGGCAATCAGGGCTTCATATTCAGAGTCATTATTGGTCGCTGAAAGTTCTAGTCGTAGAGCATAATATAACGATCGTCCTTCAGGAGTAACTAAGACGACTCCAGCTCCGGACCTTCTGTCGTTCTTGGCTCCGTCTGTGTATAACTTCCATGGACCTAATTCTAACTCTTCCTCTGATCTGACCACCTTATCATCGATCGTCTCCTCCTCCGGAATTGTGAACTCTGCTATAAAGTCAGCCAAAGCTTGCCCCCTGATCGATCTCCGCGGCTGAAAGTTTAAATCAAATTGACTTAATTCAATATTCCACTTGATCAACCGTCCTGATGCTTCGGGTCTTTGCAGCACCTGTCTCAGAGGCTGATCAGTGTATATGGTTATTGGGTGAGCTTGAAAATAATGGCGAAGTTTACGGGAGGCGATCAGAAGGCTGTAAGCAAGCTTCTCAATACTTGGGTAGTTACGTTCTGCAGCGGCCAACTTCTTACTTACGTAATATACCGGCCTTTGCACCTTGTCTTCTTCAAGGACCAAGGCGGTGCTAACGGCGTGAGCCGATACTGCTAGTTAAACAAACAGTTCTTTATGATCCACCGGCTTCGACAAAATCGGTGGTCTCTCTAGTAAGTCCAACAGATTTCGAAAGGCCTCAACACAGTCCGGAGTCCATTCAAAATTTTTCTTTCCCCTTTTTATTAGGTCAAAAAACGGGACGCATTTGTCTGTTGCTTTGGAGATAAATCTACTCAACGCAGGCACTTTCCCTGCAAGACTTTGGACATCCTTGATTCTTCGTGGTTCCTCGATGTTCCTTATCGCTGCTATCTGACTAGGATTAATTTCAATTCCTCAAGAGCTCACGATGAAACCTAGAAACTTTCCAGATGCCATCCCAAACGAGCACTTCAAAGGATTTAGCTTCATTCGATACTTTCGCAGGATACCGAACATCTCTGCCAAGTCTTGCGTATGGCTAGAGGACTGTCTCGATTTGACAAGCATATCATCTACATAAACCTCCATAGTCTTCCCTATTTGGTTATAAAACATCCTGTTCACCAAGCGTTGGTAGGTAGCTCTAGCATTTTTCAATCCAAAAGGCGTGACCACGTAGCAGTACAACCCCAAATTTGTAATAAAGCTCGTTTGCTCATGATCGGGCACATGCATGGGAATCTGGTTGTATCCGGAATATGTGTCCATAAAAGAAAGAAGTTCATGTCCCGCCGTCGAATCCACAAGCTGGTCTATTCTGGGGAGTGGTAAGCTATCTTTCGGGCAGGCTTTGTTCAAGTCTGAAAAATCAATACACGTCCGCCACTTTCCGTTTGACTTCTTTACCAAAACAGGATTCGATATCCAGTCGGGATATGTTGAATCTCTAATAAATCCGTTCTCTTTCAGCTTCTCCACTTCTTCTTTCAGAGCTGCCGACCTCTTTGGGCCCAACATACGTCTCTTTTACATTACAGGCGGGTGTTTTGGGTTTATACTCAGCGAATGACTCATGATGGATGGTGATATCCCACACATGTCAGCGTGGGTCCAGGCAAACACATCCAAGTTTGCCTTCAGAAAGTTAGCCTGTTCTTTGGCTCGGTGCGGATCCAACTGGGATCCAATCTTCAAAACTTTTGCTGGACCAGCTTCATTAATGGGTATATCCACTGTCGTTTTGTTAGGAGTTGCTTTTCTATCCTCAGGTTCCTCATCTTCTCTGGGATCCAGGTCTTCAGGCATTCCCTTGGGCAACTCCTTCGGGGCTGATCCCTCTAATTGCTATGCCGAACCCTCCTTTGGAGGAGGTGAAGTACTTTTAGTATCGATGTTGAGTCCCTTAATCAGCATCTTTAATTCAGCAATATAACAAGCTCGCCCGGTGACTTGATCTCCTCTCATTACTCCTGTTCCGGCTTCAGTTGGGAACTTTAGCAATAAGCACCATGGTGCAATACAAGCCCTGAACTCTACAAGGGCAGGCCTTCCTAAAAATGCGTTGTAGGGCGAATAGATATCTAGCACTACGAACTGAAGCATTCGTACTCTTCGATGATCCCCTTGTCCCAATGTTACGGGCAATTCTATATACCCCATTGGAGCTGTCGATGCCCCATTGAAGCCTCAGATCCAACCTTCACAGGGCTTCAAATCTCCAGACTCGAGTCTCATCCGATCAAACGACTTCTTAAACAAAATGTTGACAGAGCTTCCATTGTCTACTAGTACCTTATGGACCAGTGTCGGCCCAATAGTAGTAGTAATAACCAACGGATCTTCGGTAGGTGATTGGATTCCGGTATCGTCTCTGCTACAGAACACCACATCATCGAACATTGTCCTCTGCTGCTTCACAGGGGTGATATCTTCCAAATCATTACACTCGTCCACATCTATGTGCTTAACTGCATTAACGTATTGGTCCATTGCTCTAAAACTATGGATGGCTGGATGGGGTCCACCTACTATGGTGTTAATGACAATCCCTTTTCCCTTTTGTTGCGCTGTAGGCTTGGAAGCAGGCTGATTCTGCTTTGGGGCCTGTCCTCCTTGCCCCATGTCCCTTGGGGCAGCCTTATACTCATCCAAATTACCTTCATGCAACAACTTCTCAACCACATCTCTCAGGTGTTGACATTCGTTCGTTGAATGTCTGTGGGTTCCGTGAAATAAACAAAATTTCCCGGTAGTAATTTATTTTTCTGTCGAATCTCGCGGCGGCGGTTTTTTGTATTGCAAAACATTGTACGTGTCCAAATAAATGTTCTCCAAAGTGTCATTCAATGGTGAATAATTTTCAAAGGTCTGGAACCGGGGTCTTTTTTCAGAATTACTTCCTCGGTTCCTGTTTCTCCTATTACCATTCGCATTACGGTTGCTGTTGCCCCCGTTTCCATTATTATTGTTTCCATTCTTGTTTCCAACATTCACTTCGACTTTCCCAGAGCTTTCTCCAGACCGCTTTACAACAACATTACTCTGAATAACTTCTTTTGAGGCCACTCCGGACTTCCTTTTTCTGTTTGCCCTTGCTTCCTCCCGTCTTAACTGAATATTGGCCTTCTCATAAAACAACTCTCTTGTGGGAGGCGGCTTCCTAGAAAGATAATCTCCAAAGTCTGAATCAGGATCAACTCCCTCCATTAAGGCCATCAAGATCGTAGGCTCATGAGGGTCGTTGACTTCTGTTACAGCTAAATTGAAATGGTCTAGATACGACTTCAACGACTCACCCAGTGCTTGCTTAATTCTCGATAATTCGATAACGGTCTTAGACTTTCGGGCGTGAAGTCGGAATTGATTCATAAAATGTTCACTTAATTCTTTGAAATTCGATATCGATCGAGGAGGAAGTCGGGTAAACCATAGTAATGCTACGTCTTCTAAGTAAATCGGGAAAGCCTTACACTTCACAGCGTCAGGAGCAGCTGCAGCATTCATAAACTAGGCGTATCGCATCAGATGTTGTCCCGGGTCAGTTCTCCCGTTATATCTGTCCATCTGCGGCAAATTAAATCGTCGGGGGAACTGAAAGTTAAGAATGTCGTCAGTAAAGGGAGTATGGCTTCGCTCAATACCATAATCTTCATTGGTGTAATTTCGACTCTCAGACATGATCTGGCGCACCATAGCCCACACATCAGCATTGGTCAAAGGCCGTTCAGGCTCCCTGGCTCTGATGTTCGGGTTTCCTCTGGGCTCCTGATCAGGGGACACCCTCCTTCTTCTAGTGGCTTCTGCTCTGTTTTGCTCCCTACGTTCCCGGTCGATCTCGGGAGGAAGGGGATGAAGCATTTGTCCTTGAGTGGGGTTGATAAGGTTAGGATCTCTTGGCAGAACATGGGATCCTCGCATTGGTAACAGCATAAGCTCTCTCAAGCTCGGGTCATCGGGTCCTAACACACGAGCAGCGTCTTCGTGGGATCCCAGAGATCCGAAAGTCATTTGTTCCAAATTCTGAGGTCGTTCGAGCGGCCTTCTTTCACGAGGTCGCTCTTCCTCTGAGGAAGAAGACTGATCCATTGCAGTGTGATGAACTGGGGAAGGGGTCCTCTACCTGCGAAGCTCGCCAGTTTCCCTACTCATGATTCTCATATTATCTTGCATCATAAGGTTGGTGCGCTCAAGGATTCTCATAGCCTCCCTAGTGCTCTCAAGCATGTCAAGAAGGCGCGAAAAATCTCCTTGGGTGACAGGCGCAGACGGATTGATCTGGTCATTGGTCCTGGTGGCTGGAGTCGGAGCATTTGGAGGGGCTCGAGTAGAGGTTCCAGCATCACCTAGAATCGGGTCGGATCAGAGCAAGGTGACCTGACCGGATCAGTTCGGGGCGGAGGAGCACACCTCTTCAACGTCTTCTACTCGAGTCGGATCGGAGCTTTCCCTCTGCGATCGGTTCGGATTTCCTGAGCCAGTCCGATCCGCTCCCGAGCTTTGCCCACGAGACCTCGTCACGACCGCATTTTGCTGATCTTCACCAACTTCGTTCCCTCGACTGGTTTGAACTTCCTTGCCTTTTCCTTTGGCCATAATTCTTCAACAATCAACCAACAAGTACTTAAAAGCGTCAAAAATTGGGGATTAACTTCTTTGAACTCAACCTTCCAAAAAGTAGAACGATAATCCAGAAAAACAAAGAATTCAAATGACTCTCAATGAAAGCACCAAAAATGTTAGACCAAAAAGTGGTTCTAACACCCAAATTGACTAAAATTACGATAAAATGAAATCAAAAACAGAAAAGAGACACAAGATTTATAGTGGTTCGGCGTTAAAGAGTCTACGTCCACTTTATATCACTTTGCTTGATGATGTAGATGAAAATACAACAAGATATTCACTCAATCTCACTCTTTTTTCATATACATTTACTCAATTATACTCAAAATACACTTTGAATGATGATTTGGATTGTTTGGGAGTGCTGGAATTCGGTTCTCAAAGGTATTCAAACTCTCAGAATGCCAAAAAGCCCTCTTCAAGTGAGCCTTAGAGGTCTATTTATAGGTGCAAATTCTCCCAAAAACGGGTTCGGATCGGAGGTACGTGGCATCCATCCTTGGAGATGCGGGTTCGTAGCTCTCCAGATGGTGACAGCGCATCAAGCGAGTGGGAGAACGTGGGCAATCATGCGTGTAACCACTCCGCATCTTTAGGAGAACATGGGAATGAAGCAACTTTCATTCTATGCTCGGGTCGGATAGGCCAGGTAATGGGGTTCGGATCGGAGCATCATATCCGATCCGGACCGGTTCGAGTTCTGTCTTTCCTCACTTTGTCTAGCTTTGTTTTCCTCTGACTACATCCGATCCGGTTTCTAGGTAGATTATTCTCTAATACTTGATCCTTTAGCTTTGTGTAGCCTATTTCACAAAGTTGGCTAACATATATAAATGAGTCTTTGAAGCCAATATTTTTAATTAGGTTTCGAACTTCGCGATTATAAAGAAATTATGAATTCTAATGGGAGTTGACTAAAAAAAAGAGGGAAATGGTTTTCGAAAGAAACAATGGGTTTTATTCCGTAGTTCAAAATATAAAATAAATTGAGGTAAATCCAAGAGATTTATATTTAGAATTCGACCTTGTCGAATTTCAATAGTTTGTTTTTAGAGAGGATATTTAAATTCCATAATTTAACTGAAATATGTTAAGAAGCTAGTATTTCAATATTTATAGCTATAAAAATACAATTTGATATTTTGAAATAATTTAATATTACTTAATTTTTAATTATTAAACGAGAAGGGAATGGTAGAAATCAAATAAAATTGATTTCAGAAGTTATGCTTGTAAATATTTTAAATAATAAATAAAAGCATAATTGTTTTATACAAAATAGTGTTAGTAGTAGTTTTATAAACATAATTTATAGATATAATGTGGATTTATAAAATGATTCGATCTGAATCTATAATTATGTTGCTAGTAAAATCTAGTTGATTTGATAAAATGAATACAGATTCCTATTTAAGGAATAATATTCTTATTTGAAAGTGAACAACGATTGAAAGCAAATGGAAACGATTATAAGGGAATTTGAGTTAAACTAAAAAGAAAGATTTATTTTGAAGTCAGAATATTAATGGAATATAGAATATAAAAAAGAGAGGTATTTATTGAAATCGACTATATCAAATTCAGGGAAAGTATTATTTACTTTCCATTTTAATTAAGATTTATTTATTTATTTATTCAAATTAATGAACACAAGTTATATTTCAAAATTAAATATTTCAGAAGCAAGGATTATAACGCTATCGTTATAATCAATGTTTTCAGTAAAAGAAATGGATTCTTAAATTGAATCTGAGAGTTGCGTAATCATTGGCTGTTAAGATTTAAAGTTGAGAGCTTGACCGTTTCTAAGTTAACAACGTTGTTCAGTTAAGGTCTAAGAGGTAATTATACCCCAACTTGATTGACTTTACGATTTACTAAGGAATGATAATTAAGGTTCGATAACAACAATTGGTTAACAAATGATTAATGGGTTGAGTTCTAATAATGATGTTTTATATAACATCAGTTTAATCCAATAAAAAGATTTTTGGAAACATTTTCCAAATAAAATTAGAGATATTTTCTAAGCATAGAAAAAGAATTGAATTGGTTAATGAGAAGTTAAGAAGTGGAATATGGGAATGTTTTCCGATGTTAATAATGTATTTTCTAAATATAGAAAATAGGAATCTGTGAATATTTGGATTTTTTTTTCAACTTTAATAAGAGATATTTTCTGGAAAATGGATAATTTGTAATATATGGATATGTTTTTCCAAGGATCGTGGAGATAAACAAGCTTTGAGAAATACCTGGGAAAAGATAAGAAAATGAGAAATGATAATTTAATAAGAAATTGATTTAAAGGGGGCCGATGTTGTTTGATGGTTGATCGGTAGAATTTCCATTTGGAAATAAGATCGTCGGTTGAATGGATGTTCCCTTGATTGTTAAATAACTGACTATCAAAGTTTTAGTTTATACTTCCTTTGTCAATGCGGAGAGAACGGGATCAGTTTTATTATCTGAAAACCACTTCTTATAGGCATAAGCATTTAAATCAAAATATGCCGAAGATAATTGATGACCAAGTAAATGCAAGGGTCGTTCTATTAACCCTAGGTAGAAATTTCCCATGGATTGATGGGATGGTGCCTTCGGTTTGTCCAGTCCCAGGACATCGTATAGGGATGAATGTTTGACAAAGTAATTCTAGATGGTCACATACATTGATTTCTTCAAATATACCATGTTTGGTGGTGGAGAAGGAAACTTCTCTCAGCTTAACACCTAGAGTGTATTTATGGACGTTAATTAGTGATCTGATGGATCTAACGATGTGGCATTCAAAGTAAATGGTGGTAAGATGTTCTAAAAAGATAATCGTGACCTCAAGCCTCATCAACCGGGAAATGACAGAAATCAGGCAGGTAGTGTAACACCCCGCATTTTTAACCCAATATAATAAAATAAGTATAACTTAATTAAATATTCAAAACTAAGTGAAACAGACTGCGGCATTGCGTTCGTCTCAGAATTCTAGTCAAAATCGACACTGGTTTGCGTAAAACGAACACCATATGAAGAAGTTATTAAGGTTTGAAGTTTGTATACACATAAGAAGAATATATATGAATAAATAAGGCTAGAATTCAAAACATTTCAAATTTCATGCAGAAAAGGCGAGCGGGAAAAATCCTGCCCAGGGGTGTCGACCCCACAAGGGGGTGTCGACCTATAGGTCGACCCCCTATGGCAGATCTGGGCAGAATTCTTCTGTTTGAATCTGGGATCCTTTATTGACCTGGGTCATTGGCTTTAGGCTATAAATAGGACCCTGGACCCATTGTTTTATTCATCCAATTCAACGGCAACGACAAGGTGCTGCTCCAACATAGTTTGATTTACCCTTTTTCTTCTTCAACAATCAAGAGTTAGACTGATTCAAAAATCTGACCTTTGCAATTATTCTTCTATTTCATAGATCCAATCAATGTGAGGTAATTTTCTAGATCTGGTCTATTATAATTTCTCTTCTTTCTTCCTCTCTCTTTCCTTTTTATTTTAGTAAAAATTATAAATCCATGGTTTTTAGGTTCTGAATCCAATTAGGTGAAAACCATGGAATGTTAGATCTGGACCAGATCCAGGATTTGGAAAGCAAATTGAGGTGAGTGGATTTAAGTTATATCATTTTAGATAATGATATATTATCGTCTAACATTCCCCGTTATTATATTTGAATTTTCCAGTATAATTAGTAATTGAAGATATAATAAGTTGAGACACTAATAAGAATGTGTTGGAAAATTCATATGTTGAATCGGTTAAAGTGTTGAAATGATTACATGTTGAAATATAAACTTGTTAGAATATGGTAGCAATTACTGTTGTTCGTATTAAATGTTAACTTGCCACATTTATATACATGACCCTTTACTTGTATGAATTGAAATAATTATATGATTAAATGGTTTCATGTTAGCATAAAATTGAATACATGAGTATGGGTTTGGGGGCGTAAATAGAATTATAATTAAAGATCTTAATATGGGCATATAGTACATAATAAATATGACTTGGTAAAGGGGCATGAAAACCTTAATTGAAATAGGAATAATTGTCAAAGAATGAACATGCCTAGATTCACAGTAATTTGGCACTGTAACACTCTTAGACACGAGGTTATATTACACTTGTGATAGAAGTCTGCCCCGAAATGCCCGGCATATCCAACATTCACAAGTGGTAAATCTAATTTGAGGGGTCTAAGTGTATAAATAAAACATGTAGTGGCGCTAAGACACGAGGTTAAGCCAACTTATGGTAGAAGTTTGCCCGGAACCGCCTGGCAAACCAGCATCCACAAGTATAAGCTTAATGTGAGAGATCTAGTGCATGAATACATACATACATACATACATACATATATATATATATATATATATGTAAATGGAAGGGCTGATAAACAATAGTAATTGTAATTAATGGAAATAAATGGAATTGAATGAAAGATAATTACAACAGTAAAGAAAAGGGACTAAACGGGGAATGATAGTAACCTATTATAAATAAATTACATTAATAAGAATGTTGTATAATACGTAGACTTGTCCTAGGGACAAGTGAAGATTATAACTTAGGTTATAATAAACTAGTAAGGACATGAGAAAACTGGTGAAATGAATTAAGTAGTACTTAATTATAAATTAAGTAATCAGTAAATGGGGACAACTGAATCCAGTTGTTTGTAATAAGTAGAGAAAAGGGGGAAAGTTTTTGAAATGTAAGAAGTTGTACTTAATTATAAATTAAGTAATCTGCAAACTTGGAAGTATGAAATCCGCTGATAAGAATAACATGTTTAGGCTTGTCCTAGGGACAAGTGGAAATTATAACTTAGGTTATAATAAAGATAAAAGGGAATAGAATAATTTGTGTAAGGGGATAAGCTATACTTAATTGTAAATTAAGCTATTTACGAGAACAAGATCTGAAATCTACGGACGAGAACAACATAAGTTATATTTATGGGAAGAGAAACATATTAGTGGACCTTAGTCAAGAGAACTAAGTTAACAAGTAAACAAGATAAGTTGTAGTGATGGTGTAAAATAGAATTATGATTAAATGAGAAAGAATGAGAAAAACTTACGAAATGAAATAAGTTATTTTAATCATAAATGACGACTGACATGTTAAACAGAAAACATATGAATTGATATATACTTAATTACAGATTAAGTGGAACATGTTATTTTAAACTTGAATCAAACAAAGAATATAAAAGGGATTGTGGATTATGGACCTTGGACCACAATCTACAGAATAACATGTTGTGGGTTTATTAATAAACTTATAAGGGTTAAGTTATATGACTGAAATGAATAAGCATGAAGAACTTGGTAACTTGAATAAGAAGTCAAAGTGAATGGGAATAACCAAGTTAAATGGAAACCTGATGAGGTAAGCAAGCGCTTAAAAGAGTGTTTAGACATAGGGTCTAATAACATACTAAAGTAAGGCGCTTTTACCAGTCCACACGTTTGAGGGTGAATAACCCAACGGGGTAGATCATCGTGGTGTCATAAGGCACGAGGGGAGCGTATGTTCATCTGATTATTCGGTCGGCTCCGAAGGACTGGAAGGGGAAGCACGCGGCTTCTCGAGGTACGTAAGGTGCTCCTGGTAGTCGTTTGTATGGTGGCAGATGTTTAGGCTATGCTCTCAGAGGTTGGTTCTGCTCGTAACTACCAGGTGGGTGGGCTTGACTTCAAAAGTAGCTTTACAATCGGAATGCTGTGACGCGGTGACACTAGGGCGATCCGATGGTCGCCTCAACGGGGAGGTAGAGCTCGGGACCAACAGAGATAGTAGATCGTCGGGTACCCATCATCAGCCGTCGTGGGATGCGAAAAGACTAGAGCTAAACCAAATAGACCATTCGCCTTTCACTATCGGGGTACGGTGGTTGAGGGGAGATACCAACTGGTTGTTTAGATTGTTTATTGTTAGGGGCAAGTCGCTTAGCTCTTGTAGTCTTTACTAGTTGAGGGAGGGGCCGAGGTGGGGCTATAGCTACCATGAAAAACAGACCCTAGGAATATATGTATATAGAGGATCCTAAAGAAGGGCCTGTACAGATATGGAAAAGCTCCCGATTAAGTTCCCTGTTACTTGTATAGCCCTGCCACGGAATCCGGTGCATATTATGTGCAGTTAAGGCATTGAATACGATTGATGATACGTACATGAGACAGTCTAGATACATGCACGTCAACTCTAGGTAGCGTATCATAGACTTGAGGGCATTACTCCAGTATGAAATCTGGTTCGGTTGACGGTAGCAGTCCGTACGCTTATGACAGATATATGCAGAACGTAACATTGTTATATAGAGATTCGTATGTCACTCCGGCATAGGATGTGGGACTGCGCACATTTCTATGGCATTACGGTGGAGACCATGTGAGTAGGGTGCCATGGGGTGTACCTTAATATTGGGGGTAGCTACATATATACAGTATTAGGTTAATCAACTGGGAAGTAAACGAGTATGACGTATGTGTAAGCCTTGAGTGCTGTTAACCCAAGTAACCTAATAAATAAGAAAATGTGATTGAACGGTATATGTAGGATTATCCAAAGTGTATATTTTAAATCCAGTCACCAGAACTTGTGTTCTGACCCTCTCCTTATAACATACTCGCAGGTTAGATTTGTGGCAAGGACATGATAGCTTCAGATGCTAGTTAACCAGTGTTATTAATATGGTAAGGTTATATTTTGATTACATTATATTTTATCCATTCCGCTATGACATGTTTTTTGAGCTCTGACATATTTTATGACTCTATCTTTTCTACAGGATACCAGAGCAAACCAACTCAAGTTTCGACAAATTGGAATTTTGAAGAAAAAAATCGGTCTGTTAGAATTCGGGTTGTTACATCTGGTATCAGAGCTTAGGTTTAGGGTTCCTGTATAAGTAGCGAGTGAACATATTTGTATTTTTATAAATATAAATATTATATATATACCTAGATCCATAGAGAAACCACTATATAGAAAGAGTATAATATGATAAGAAACGGGATATTTGCTTTGTACACTGAAGGAATGAATATGGAAATTTGAGACCCTTAGGAAATTTGGGTGGGAAGTATATAATATATTTTGAAATAGAGAAAGGAGGATCCCTTATGTTAGTATTTCAGATTAGTGGGCTTGGCAGTAAAACCTTATAAATTAGAAAAGGTTAAAAAAGAGAAAATGGATTAGGAAAATATATATAGTTGATAGGATTGACTTTGTGGGAGTGTTTAGAAAAGCCTAGAAAAATTGGAAACCCGCTTTGAGTCTAACCACATTGTTAACTTTTAAAACTTGAAATTGTAAAAGTTTTGGGGAAAATGGTTTATGGTGTTTCCAAGTTTTGATTTTAAAAGTTATAGTTTTAAATATGTAAAGTATACACATTGAGTTTTAAAGTAAAATGGGGTATATTATTTAAATAGTGATTTCTTGCGAAACTTTGTCTAAAGTAAAATTCTCTCAGTAAAAGGTGCATATTATAGAGCATGTATAGCTTGCTAGTTTTCTTGTCATATTTCATACAAGAATTTTTAATAAAGAAAGTTTTGAAGTCTCTATTCTTTTGACAATCATTTTTGATAAATTGTTTAAAAGGGAAAATTTTGTTGGGTGGAAAAAATAAGTTGTAGAAAATAAGAATAGAGTAGACGGTTGCACCTTGTAGTAAGAGACTGAACCGAGCTTATAGGTAAGAACAAGTTATAAACCCGATTGAGAAATAGTTTCCCTTATCTACTCCAGATTTTTTTACTATTTGAAAAAAATAAAAATGATTTACATTTTTTATATAAGATGACATGTTTTATGGTTTGGCAAAAGTAAGTTTTGATAAGGAAAATAAAGTTTTGATACTTTTTAACTTTTGGAAAAAAAAGTGAAATGAAAAGGCCAAACCGTGTTTTAAAAGTATGGAGTAGGTAAGGATTAGGGCCTAAGGAAGACGGGAAAAGTTTTTAGGCTATGAAGTAAATAGCGAGAATTATCTTGGAATAATAGTAAGTTCCCGTAGAATTTGTAAGCATTGAAAAGCCTAGGGTGTTGCTTAAAATAATTGTTGGTACACAACTAGAATTAGTAGTGACTACTAGATAGTAAAATGGGAAAGTAAGTGTTTAGACCCGATTGCTAATTTTCGTGTTAGGGGCGAAACCCGTTATTACATTTCTGTTGGGATCATTCCGTTATTTTTGTTCTTGTTGGGTAGTTAGGGTAACACGTAAACCTGTTATGGATCCGATAGTTTGGACTTTTCTGTTTGAGGGGGACATAGTCCCGAGATTCTTGGCCCTTAGTAGTAGGTGTGTAGAGCGTCTATTTCCTATTTTAATTGAACGGCTAGATGGCTTATTTGAAAACTAAACTTAGATCAGATGATTAAATAAGCGAAGAAAAGAGAAATGGTACAGCTAAAAAGGAAAAAACAAATTTAGTAAAGCGATAGACTTGACAAATTCTGAGAGAAAAATGGATAAGAGAAAAAAATCCAAGATAAGACGAAAAAGAAAAGCTATAACAAAGAAAATTTTCTTATGGGGACTGTGGTTGGATAGGAAAACAGGGGAATCTTTATAAATAGTTTCATAAAATCCAATTACGATAAGAAAAAGGTTGAAAGGAAAAACGAAAGATGTGAAGTTTTCCGTTTTCCACCTTTTTGTAACATAAGAAATCGAATTTAGAAAATTAGTTTTTTCTGAAATTCAATAAATAAAGTTGGTTGGTAGGATTTTGGATGCAACAATTGGATGAACTACGCTCTTACTCAGTAAGAGTGTGGGAAAATTTGGATGAAAAAGCATTTTGATTTTCAAAATATTACATTCATGTAGAACTGCCCGTATATTTAGGATGCGAGCATCATGTTTTTAAAGGATTTTTGAAAAAATTGCATACACATAGGAGGTACCTCTTAGGCATACATGTATTATTATGTTGTATTACACTTTGCACAAGTGCACTATGGTTGCAAAAATTGGATGCACACATGACGAATGGATATCATGTGAGGGGTTATTTGAATTTATCCTTATCAAATTTCAGGGACGAAATGTCCTAAGGGTGGGAGAATGTAACACCCCACATTTTTAACTCAAGATAATAAAATAAGTGTAACTTAATTAAATATTCAGAATTAAGTGAAACGAACCATGCCATTGCGTTCGTCTCGGAATTCTTGTCAAAATCGACACTTGGTTTGCGTAAAACAGACACCGTATGAAGAAGCTATTAAGGTTTAAAGTTTGTATACACATAAGAAGAATATATATGAATAAAATAAGGCCAAAATTCAAAATAGTTCAAATTTCACGTAGAAAAGCCAAGCGAAAAAAATCCTGCCCAGGGGTGTCAACCCCTCAAAGGGGTGTCGACCCCCCAAGGGGGATGTCGACCCATGGGTCGACCCCTCTACGGAAGATCTTGGCAGAATTCTTCTGTTTGAATCTGGACTCCTATCTTGACCTGGTTCGTTGGCTTTAGGCTATAAATAGGACCCTAGAACCAATGTTTTATTCATTTAATGCAATGGCGACGACAAGGTGCTGCTCCAACGTAGTTTGATCTAGCCTTTTTCTTCTTCAATAATCAAGAGTTAGACTGATTCAGAGATTTGTGATTTGACCTCTGCAATTACTCTTCTATTTCTTAGATCCAATCAAAGTGAGGTAATTTTCTAGATCTGGTCTATTTTAATTTCTCTTCTTTCTCACTCTCTCTTCCCCTTTTCTTTTAGTAAAAATTATAAATCCGTGGTTGTTAGGTTCTGAATCCAATTAGGGGTACACCATGGAATGTTAGATCTGGACAAGATCCAGGATTTGGGAAGAGAATTGAGGTGAGTGGATTTAAGTTATATCATTTTAGATAATGATATATTATTGTTTAACATTTCCCGTTATTATTTGTGAATTTTCCGGTATAATTAATAATTGCTGATATAACAAGCTGACACATTAATATGAATGTGTTGGAAAATTCATATGTTGAATCAGTTAAAGTGTTGAAATGATTACATGTTGAAATATAAACTTGTTAGAATATGTGTAGCAATTATTGTTGTTCGTATTACATGTCAACTTGTCACATTTATATACATGGACCCTTACTTGTATGAATTGAAATAGTTGTATGATTAAATGGTTTTGTGTTAGCATAGAATTGAATACATGAATGTGGGTTTGGGGCGTAAATCAAATTATGATTAAAGATCTTAATTTGGGCACATGGTACATAATAAATATGACTTGGGAAAGGGGCATGAAAACCTAAATTGAAGTAGGAATAATTGTTAAAGAACGAACATGCCTAGGTTCACAGTAATTTGACACTGTAACGCGCTTAGACACGAGGTTATATTACACTTGTGATAGAAGTCTGCCCGGAACCGCCCGACATATGCAGCATTCACAAGTGGTAAATCTAATGTGAGGGGTCTAAGTGTATAAATAAAACATGTAGAGGCGCTAAGACACGAGGTTAAGCCAACTTATGGTAGAAGTCTACTTGGAACCGCCTGGCAAATCCAACATCCACAAGTATAAGCTTAATGTGAGAGGTCTAGTGCATGAATATATACATATACATATATATATATATATATATATATATATATATATATATATATATATATATATATATATATATGGCAGGACTGATAAACAACATTAATTGTAATTAATGGAAATAAATGGAATAGAATGAAAGATAATTACAACAGTAAAGAAAAGGGAATAAACGATGAATGATAATAACCTATTATAAATAAATTACATTAATAAGAATGTTGTATAATAGGTAGATTTGTCCTAGGGACAAGTGAAGATTATGACTTAGGTTATAATAAACTAGTAAGGACATGAGATAACCGGTGAAATGAGATAAGTAGTACATAATTATAAATTAAGTAATCAGTAAATGGGGAAAACTGAAACTAGTTGTTTGTAATAAGTAGAGAAAAGGGGGGAAGTTTCTGAAATGAAAGAAGTTGTACTTAATTACAAATTAAGTAATCTGCAAACTTGGAAGTATGAAAACTTCTGATAAGAATAACATGTTTAGGCTTGTCCTAGGGACAAGTGGAAATTATAACCTAGGTTATAATAACGATAAAAGGGAATAGAATAACTTATGTAAGGGGATAAGTTGTACTTAATTGTAAATTAAGCTATTTACAAGAGCAAGAATCTGAAATTTACGTAGAAGAACAACATAAGTTATATTTATGGGAAGAGAAACTTATTAGTTGACCTTAGTTCAGAGAACTAAGTCAGTAAGTAAACAACAATAAGTTGTAGCGACGGTGTAAAATGGAATTATGATTAATTGAGAAAGAATGAGAAAAACTTATGAAATGAAATAAGTTATATTTAATCATAAATGATGACTGACATGTTAAACAGAAAACATGTGAATTGAGATATACTTAATTACAAATCAAGTAGAACATTTTATTGTAACCTTGAATCAAACAAAGAATATAAAAGGGATTATGGATTATAGACCTTGGACCACAATCTAAAGAATAACATGTTGTGGGCTTATTAATAAACTTATAAGGGTTAAGTTATATGACTGAAATTAATAAGCACGAAGAACTTGGTAACTTGAATAAGAAGTTAATGTGAATGGGAACAACCAAGTTAAATGGAAACCTGATGAGGTAAAGCAAGCGCTTAAAAGAATGTTTAGACATAGGGTCTAATAACATATTAAAGTAAGGCGCTTGGACCAGTCCACACGTTTGAGGGTGAATAACCCAATAGGGTAGATCATCGTTGTGTCATAAGGCACGAGTAGAGCGCACATTCATATGATTATTCGGTCGGCTCCGAAGGACTGGAAGGGGAAGTACGCGACTTCCTGAGGTACGTAAGGTGCTCTTGGTAGACCTTTGTGCGATGGCAGATGTTTAGGCTGTGTTCTCAGAGGTTGGTTCTGCGCGTAACTATCAGGTGGTTGGGCCTTGACTACAAAAGTAGCTTTGCAGTCAGAATGCTGTGACGTGGTGACACTAGGGTGATTCGGTGGTCGCCTCAATGGGGAGGTAGAGGTCTGTACCAACAGAGATAGTAGATCGTTGGGTACCCATCATCGGCAGCCGTGGGATGCGAAAAGACTAGAGCTAAACCCAGTAGACCATTCACCTTTCACTATCGGGGTACGGTGGTTGAGGGTAGATGCCAACTAGTTATTCAGATTGTTTGTTGTTAGGAGCAAGTCGCTTAGCTCTTGTAGTCTTTACTAGTTGAGGGAGGGGCCGAGGTAGGGCCATAGCCACCATGAAAAACAGACCCTACGAATATTTGTATGTGGAGGCTCCTAAAGACGGGCCTATACAGATATGGAAAAGTTCCAGACCGACGAGTTCCGTGTTTCTTGTGTAGCACTGCCACGAAACCTAGTGCACATTATGTGCGGTTAAGGGATAGAATACGATTAACGATACATTCGTGGGACAATCTAGATACATGCATGTCAGCTTTAGGTAGTGTATCGTAGACTTGAGGGCATTACTCGGGTAAGAAATCTGATTCGATTGACGGTGGCCATCCGTACGCTTATGATAGATATACATGGAACGTAACATTGTTATATAGAGATTCGTACGTCAGTCCGGTGTAGGATGTGGGACTTTGCACATTTCTTTGGCATTACGGTGGAGGCTGTGCGAGTAGGGTACCATGGGGTGTACCTTAATATTGGGGGTAGCTACATATATACAGTATTAGGTTAATCAACTAGGAAGTAAATGGGTACGACGTGTGTGTAAGCCTTGAGTGCTGTTAACCCAAGTAACCTAATAAATAGGAAAATGTAATTGAATGGTATATGTAGGATTATCCGAAGTGTATAGTTTAAATCCAGTCACCAGAACTTGTGTTCTGACCCCCTCCTCATAACATACTCGCAGGTTAGATTTGTGGCAGGGACATGATAGCTTTGGATGCTAGTTAGCCAATATTATTAATACGATAAGGCTATAATTTGATTACATTATATTTTATCCATTATGCTGTAAGATATTTTCTGAGCTCTGACATATTTTATGTCTTTGTCTTTTATATAGGATACCAGAGAAAACCAATTTGAGTTTCAATAGATTGGAATTTTGAAAAAAATTCAGTCTGTCGGAATTCAGGATTTTATTGGAGCATGGCCCAGTTGGTCATTCCCATTAGGGGATTATCGCCTGATCTAGAGAAATTTCATTTGCTTCTTATTCTATTCATTGCCGTATGCTTTCGGTAACGGTTGCTGATCACAACCATTGGTGATAATATGCTTGATACACTCAAGTTAATTGAGTGGTCAGTCATGTGTTGCCGAGTTGCAAGATGTTCTTGTTGAACCCAGTGTATTCCTCTCTAGAGATACACTATTGGAAGTGGTCCCATACCTTGTCATAATTGGAAATCCATTCTCCAATAAGCGCCATGCGGTTTTTGATTTTATGTTATATATGGAGCGTGAGATGCAAGCGTTCAGCTACAGTGCTACTTATTTGATTTAGATACTATTACAGTATCATTGGATTTAGTATCAAAAATATTTTGGGTTATCGTAAGGTAAAAACCATCCGAGTTTATGTGTGGATCGGTCCTACGATTATCTTTTCATTCGAACAAATTTTTGAAAGTTAAACAAATGGTTGGCGTTTACTCACGCCAGTCCCATAACTGACCTAAAGTTTATTTTGTTTTGTTTTACCCTAAACTCTTGGGTGCCCAAATTTGTACGGGCAGTCAAGTAGTCAGGATTTTTACAGAATCACTTAGAGGAGATTGAACCAGGAGGCTTCACCAGTTAGCTATAGACTAACATATTTTCCACTGTGTACTATGTTTATATCTAGAAACAGGTGTTATGCTCTGATGATGGTATGTACATACAGTTACTGATTTGTATTTCAAAAGTTATGTTATTTAATATATTTTATTCGTTCCGCTGTGAGATTTGTGTTCTTCGTTTGTCTTCTATTCTAACCTTTCTTTCTTTCTATTTCTCACCCTTTAGTTTCTTTCTATTAACAATCTGGTTTTCTGTGCTTTTGAGTTGGACATGAGTAATTAAACGTCGGCTTGAACAGTACGAAAAAGTTGGGTCGTTATAAGTGGTATCAGAGCAAGGTTATGTAGTAACCTTGGCTCTGTGGCGTAACTCAATAGAGAAGGGGTTACTAATACCATAAATTGAGTTTGAGTGTAATTATATGTGTGCGTATTTGTAGATTTGATATAAAGTTGTTTTATATTATGTTGACTGGTTTGTTGAGTTGTTTATTAATTCTGGTCGATACGGAACGTACAACTGTATCGATAGGAATTTCTAAACTCTCATACAAAGCAATTTGATACAATATTGTTTTAATATGGGTAAATGAAATAATTTTGCCTAACAATATTTTGACATAAAAGGAATAATTTTCTAAAAATATTATAGATATGGATATGTTGATTGTTATTACAATCAAATAAAAATTTAAAATATTGAAATGGTTATATATTACCAGATAAATTTGTATATTGATAATATGTACAAATAGAATAAACTAGGATTGAGATCAAACCAGAATTTGAGAATTTAAATCCGCGATGTTTAGAAATATTTTTCTGAAATATTTTAAAAAATAACATAACATTACTTTAAAGGATTTTTTTTTAAAATATAACTTTGTTTTTAAAAATGGATTTTGAAAGTGATTAAGCACTGAAATTACTTCAGTTGCAAGAAAATAATTCTGATAACGGATCACAACATTATCGATATTCATTTTCAAGTTTCTGAGTGACGGATTACTACCAAAATATTTTGTTAATAGAAAATTTGTTTGAAAAGAACAAGTTGTTTTAAAAATTCAAATGTTTAGAATTTGCATATGATTATACATGTATAAATATATGATTCCAGACTGATATGAAATAAAAGCCTGGAATTTGAATTCTAGAATTAAAATTTAACTTGTGTAAGTTAAATTAATTGGAGTGGTAAAGTAAATCGAATAGAAGATAAGTTAAACAGAACTATATTGGATTGGAAATTAAATTGAGTAGCTTACAAATTGAAAGCGAATAAACTGATTTAAAATCAACTTGGATGAATGTGATTGTTTGTTTGTGGATTATGGATTGTATGTGAAAATATGGATTGAAAATCATTGGAAACCAAGAAAAATGGTGTGAATTAAAGAAATGAATGATTGTAAAAAGTCAATTATTAAAACTTATTTGTTTGAATTGAGTAAGTATAGGTAGATGAAGCTACTTGACTTGATTGTGGCTGCGTAACAAGCATACGAATTAAGCAAGTTCGATTAATAACGCTTATATAAGGCACGCTTACGCAAAAATACAAAAATTGGGTTTTGAATTTTGTTTACAGACCGTGTGGGTCGATTTATATATATTTATTATTCCTGCAACGTCGTAGAAGTCCCTCCGTACAGTGGAGACTCTGATAAAAAAATTCAGAAATTTAAGGTGTTAGAAATTTTTTAGAATTTTTAAATTTTTTTCGTTAGTAAGAATAAACTAGTATTTTAATTGAAATTAATTTGTTCAGTTGAAACTGAAGTTAAGAAGTAAAAAAAAGGATTTTTAGCTTATTAAATTGGGTTTATAGCACTCTTTCTACTTTGGTAATTTCGCAGACGAAATTCGTTTAAGAGGAAAGGAATGTAACGACCCAGATTTTTAACTGTTAAGTTTGAATATTTAAGATTTGTTTTAAGAGTTGATTTGAAACTATAATAAGATTTTATCTATTAAAACGAAGCTGAATGTTTAATTTATAATAAATTAAAAACGAGTTCATAATGTCGCGGTAGTTTGTAATTTTACGATTTTAACTTCAACTGATTATATAGGATCCAATATAAATCGGATTTCTTTGAAACAAGAAACGTTCGAGTCTATTTAACTATATCTTTCCAATGAAAGTTAAAAATCGAGATTTCGCTTTATAGATTGTGAGTTATGTCCAAATAAATTTTCAGAAAGTCGTTGTGGAATCTTTTATAAATTAAAGCGATTATATATATATATAAATCGATTTTTAATAATCCGAACATCGTTTTAATTTGAAATATTGAATTTAAATCGAAATATGTTTATTGTGGAGAAATATGACGTTCTATTCAGATATATTCAGTAATAATGTATTATTATTTAATTGATTTTTTTGAATTTATTTGTATTTTATCGATTTATTTAAGCCTTAAAATGTGATGACCCCAAACTCTCGTGCCACGGAAGCAAGGGTAATCATTGGAATATAACACATTCATCACAACAATAGATTACAGATAACAAAATAACACATGAAATCAAAGGATAATATCATCATCATAGCAGCAGAATCATAAATGTCATCAACATCAGAGTTACACAGACACGGGATACAACTTAGTACATAATAAGTTCCAACAAATAGAAAATAAGTCTAGAACATCCTCAAATACAACATAAATAAAGTGATGTATAAATGTCCCAAGATAGAGATAAAAGATAAAGATAGTCTTCATCTCCTACCAAAAGAGCACACCATGCTGCGGTGCATATCCAAAATAAGCTTGTTACCTGTTTACTTGGCTGCCAGTGTAAGAAAATAAGGGCACCCAAGTTTGCAAGTGAAAACAAACTTCGATTCAGTCATGGGACCGGTAATGAGAAATCTTACTTAACTTATCTAATAATAAGGCAGATCACAGGACCACGCCGCTAACGCAGAACGAGTTTACTCCATAGGATTGCCAGTGCATAAAATAAGTAAATCTTTTAAAACAACGCAATGCTTTTTAGAAAAATGAAACCATTATTACTAGTGTCTAATCAGTTTAAAGCACTTTCAAAATAAATGTATCAATCCTAGACGGCATAGCTACCATATACTATGTCGCCATACATAGGTTTACAATCAAATTCGTAATGTCGTATTGGAAATTGGGTTTCCATCATGAGTAAAGGCTAGGGATAGTCTCCTTACCGATTCAGGTCACCTCTAACAAGATGACATAGGGTTCGGACTCTGGCGAATGTTAGAGTTTATGCCCAGAGGCAATCCATTTGATGAAATTGATAACAATGTTGTTATTATTTTATTTGGAATAAAATAATATTTATTATATTATATTTACTGCGTAATATAAATATTAATATAATAAAAGTCCTTAGAACTATAATATGGAATTATATAATTCAAGTAAGACTTGAATTTGGGATTATATAATATGATAAGTATTATAATTCTTAAATGCCACTAGTTGAGTTTTATTGTTTATACAGGACAACAATAAAACGTTGAGACTAGTGTATTGATTGACTGATGATCACATCTCATTGATCATTAATATACATGATAGTAAAGTCAAGATATAGATACATATTGGAGAATAGCGTATTGGACTGACCCACCATGAGATAACTACATGGAATAAATTAACAGTATCATAAGTTATTCTCATAGTGACAGTGATGTGATGGTCCTCAGACCTGAAATCATTATAATTTTATTCGAGGTTATTTGTGTTTTGATGTCATCTAAAGTTATTCGTAACAGAGTAATGATAACGGTGATTATTGGATACATCTCGAGTTGAATGAAAATTATGAATGATCTAGATAGAATTTAACCCTATGATATAATCGTAGTGATATCCATGGGCCTCTTGATTGAATGAGACTGTGAAATGCATGGCCGTGCTCAAATATTGATTTTTTTAAACATTTTACTCATCGATCAGGATAAACGGATTAAATTATAAAGATGATGATACGATCCATGCCTTGAGTTTAATCCTGGATATGTAGGTTAAAAGGATTATATTACATTGATACACTGGTCGCAAAAAGGTTGTATCAAATCATTGATCTTATTATAACCTGTAACAACCCGGAAAATACGAGCCAATTTAAAAATTTTAAATTGGTTATTTCAATGCAATTTGAACAATTGAAATAGAATATTTCAATAAAATAATGAATTAGAAATAGTGTGTCAGTTTGAAAATTTGAATTCAAACTTTGACTGACTGTGCCGGGTGGAAAATATAACAGATTTTAGTGAAACCAAAAATATTTAAATCTGTTTATGAATATCTTTCTAACGAATCTGAAAAATCGAAATTTCATAGTGGGAATCAAAAGTTATGGCCAAATGAATTTTCAGAAAGGTCGCTATATAGAATATATAGCCCTTGAAAATAGACATTTTGCAAACGACCTCGGAAATCGATGAAACCACTTTTGTTGGGTCCAGATGTCAAACTATTGCTAGGTTTCAAATTTCATAATTTTTGAAGCTAGTATGTAAGCATGGCAAAAGAAAATGTGTTTGGTCAATTTCTGTTAAATTGGATCGACCAGAAAATGGCCATTTTTCAAACGATCTCAGAATTCATCGAAACTAGTTTTGTTGGGACCGTAGCGTCAAAACATAGCCAGATTTATTTTTCTGGAATTTTTCGAATTAGTTTATGGCCCTGACAAATTGAAATGTATGTTCAAATTGAATATAAAATGTTTTATAGTTTAATTTGAAAAATAACTGAATGTAACAGTCGAATGGGCCTACGAAACATATCCCATTGTGTCCGGGATGGGGGTATTTAGCTGGAGGCGTCAGTCGTTGGGTTTGAATTGGTGTCTGTGTGGAATAACACTATTTAAATTTTTTTATAAAGCATCGGCCAATAGGAAATTTCCATTCATAAATAAAAAAAAAATCCGCTCAAAACCCTCGCTGCCTCTCTCGTTAACGGCGGAAACCTGTTCATCCCTTCCCGACGACTTTCCTGCCGCCTCAGCCCACGTCCGACCTCGCCACCACCCTGACTCGACGGAGCCGGCTCCCCTCTTCAAATCCGACCAACCCCTGACCCCCCTCGTCGCCCCATCGTCGAGTTCGACGCCTTCAAACATTCGGACTTCGCCGCCGTCGTTCTCTTCCGTCAGGCGATCGGTCCTGCTCCTCCGACCATCGACAGCAGCGCCTAGCTCCCCTCTTTCACGTCGCACCTACTGATCGAAGCAACGGTGCACGGATTTCGCGAATTCTGCAAACCCTAGTTTGAACCTTTCATGAAAGGTGCGACCTTTATTATTTATGAATTGAAAATAACACCTTTAAGTGTTACAAAACTTTGAAAAATCATATCTTTATCATGTGTTGACGAAATTCGATGAAACAGGAAACATCGTGACCACAAGGAGGCTCTCTACCACATAGTAGAGACCGCGGATTTTTCTGAGCCATCTACGATTTTTAGCACTTCGAAAACCAATGTGAGATTTCTACACTGAAATATGAATGGAAAATGTCATGTATAAATTATATAAGCGAAATATAAATTATATACGTGTTGTATACCACATATACATGCGTAGTATAAGTTGTATGAGCGAAGTATGAATTATACATGCATTGTTTAAATGATATGTGTGTTTGAATGGTAATAATATATATATATATATATATATACACACTCCCCCGTGCACAAACCATGGACGATATTTATTGCTTGTGTATTGGTGTGAAAAATTTGGTGAATAATGAGAATGGTTGATAGAATTGTTTGTGGTTGATATTGTTTGGTTGTGGTTGAAAAATACCCATTGGTGATTGAAACGAATTTGAAATAATTGTGGAAATGAAAATAAAACATGCCGCCTGCGTGCGAACTAGATGCATGAAATCCCCATTGTCAAAAACCGCGAGGTTTTAAGGTAGAGCGAGGAGCCGTACTAGGGACGGTGCCGGTTTTAACTACCCTGTCGTTATGCTGCCGAAATTTTGAATAATATTCATGCGTTAGAATTATTTTCATGTGTTGAAATTATTTTCATGTGTTGAAACCAAAGTCATGTGTTGAAGATTAAATTCATGCGTTGAATGAATAAAGTGTTTAAACAATAAAAATCACATTTTTATTATATATATATATATATATATATATATAAGATGTATGTAAAATATCCGCATTATAAATAAATTGTTTCAACAATAAAAATTACATCTTTCTTATATGAACCAACTATATAAAATATCCATGTGTGGAAAGTGCTCATGTGTTGAGAAGTGCGTGTGTGAAAAACATTCATGTGTTGAATAACTATTTTAGATGATAAAAATACCATTTTTATCATGTATGTGATTTGCCAAAAATATACGAGTGTTGAAATAAATATTTGTTTGCTATGAATATTATTTTTAACATGTAAAGTAACTAAATGAAATAGTCATGTGTTTAAATATATTTTAGTTCACCAAAAATATCATTTTTATTGAAATGTGAAGTGTTAATAATAACCACTTGTTCAAATAAATATGCATGAGTTGAAATATTCATTAATTAGCTAATGATGTGATTTTTGCTTATGTATGCAACATTAGAATGAATGGTGACTTTAAACCAAAGTGAATCGAAAATGAAATTGAATAGAAAATGATAAGTGATGAAAATTGCATATATGTACATGCATATTTATTGAATAGGTTATAGCAAAGAGGCTAGAGAAGAGGAATAAAATTGTGTGCCCGACAAATAGGTACATGTTTACTGTTTTTCTTGGGTGATGATTTTATGAGCCTATTGGCTAGCCGCTTGGCGTTTTCTTTTTCTTTTTTGAGATGAGACGCCCGTGTGGCTATTTGGGAATTTTCCGAGCCCTTCCCGTACAAAGGAGGTTATGGCGAAATTTTCCAAAATTTAAAGGCGTTAGTGAAATATTTGAAGTGAAAACGATATTGAAATCGTCCAATGAATTTTATATATATATATATATATATATATATATATATATATAAAATTAAAACGAATCGTGGCCGTGCAATTCGTGTTTTGAAACCGTGATTTCAAACGACTAGTGCGGGAAATCCGACCATTGGATTTTCCCGAAACTGCAACCGTTAGGTTCGCCTTGGAAATATCTTTCCAACGGTACCAACTTTGTGAAGATCCGACGGTTGGATTGTCTGGAATGTTTAATTCAAATCTGAAGAAAAACAGCGCCAGAATCGATTATATTTATATATAAATATAAATATAATTAAATTACTAACGACGCTGCAGTTCGTAATTTGAAACCGTGATTTCAAACGACTAGTGTGGGAGATCCAACCATCGGATTTTCCCAAAACTGAAACCGTTGGATTCGTTTTGAAATGATCTTTCTAATGATATAAAATTTGTGAAGATCCAACGGTTAGATTTTCAGATATGTGTAAAACAAATTTAGTGAAAAACAGCGTCAGTGCCTCGGCACGACCTGAAATGTCGTTTAATTAAATATGGCCGTTTTTAAATAAATAAAAATGGCGATATATCGTTATAAAATATTATTGACGATATAGAATGGAAATAAACCGATTTTGCTTGGTTTGCTTGATATGTGATGGTTGAATGTATTTAACATGAAAACTATACTAAAGAACTGAAATGTGAATGTTGAGTGATTTAACCATGTGAAAATTTGATTTGAAAATCTAAATATACGTGGATTATTTGAAAAGGCCGAGTTTGTTCTCATTTCAAATAATCGATCGACGGTGAGAAGTCGAAGAGTTGAAGACGGTTGAAGACCGACGATCTTCACATTGGATGGATGGGCGCTACTGATGCTCATGATTGGAGTAGCTACCTTGAAGGAGCTAAAGTAGTAGCCGTCCGGACGTATTGTTGATTGTGCGGATAAGCGAGGAATTTAGTGCCTCCGGCTTCGTTCAAACCCAGAACGAACTTGTAAATGGACTGTGTGTCTGACATTGGATTTTGTTCTGTGTTGATTGATCTCTATTTAATATATATCTGCTTGGCGGCGGAGAATTTATTCTCTTGCTTAACGCCCTTCTCTGAGACGTACGAGCTCATAGGTTATATATAGATAGAAATCAGTCGCATGGAGTGGATTGCCTGTGTGGCACGCCTAAGTGGCATATGATCAAGGCTTCTGTTGCAAAGCAAAGTCTTGTGGTTGATGATCAAAGCATGGTATGAGTGACGTAGCTTTGTGTATAGCGTGGATTCGCGAGCCTCACACCTCGGTATGAGTCAAAAACAGAAGAAGGACCGCTGGGAGAGCACGACGTTTCTTTCTAGCTATGGTGGTGTCAGTGACCTACCAGCCCTGACATTTATATATACTTTTCACCTGTGTGGTTGTTGGAATGCGAGGCGCCTCGATTATAGGTCTGTAAGGACCGAGAAACGTGTGTTCAGGAATAACTAATCCTCAAAAGTAAGAGAGGACCGGCCCAGCCGATTCCAAGGACCGCTGTGTGCGATCCTGGGACATTTGCTAGAGTGTCTCGAACGGAGAGGAGCTTGCCCCCTGCCTCGACTCATGATGGAATCCAATTTCCAATACGAAATTGCGGATGTGATTGTATTACTAGTATGGTGACATAGTAGATGGTAGCTACGCCGCCTAGGATTGATATTTATGATTAAATTTGCTTTTGAAACTTATATGCACTAGTAATAATATCAAACACTTTCGTTTTATATGTATGAAGCATTTTTGGCCATTATAAGGTAAAACTTTATCCTCCGGCTTGCGTTGCATTGTGTGATGGGACCTGAGTCTTATAATGGCTTCATTTTGATAAAAAGCATTGCGATGATTTAACCGTTTACTTTATTTCATGCACTAGCACTCATTGGAGTAAACCCGTTCCGCGAAAGTGGCGTGGTCCTTTGATTTGCCTTATTATTGTTGTTTAGTAAGTTAAGTAGATTTCTCATACCAGTCCCATGACTGACTCGTAGTTTGTTTTACCTTGCAAACTCGGGTGCCCTTATTTTCACACGGGCAACCTAGTTACAGGTAGCTGACATATTTTGGGCATTGCACCGTAGTAGAGGTGCGCTTTTGGCTTATGGCGAGGCTTGACTACATTGTGATGATTGTGACTTTTCCGCCATTATTGTATATGTATTATGATTCCGCCACAGGCAATGTAGACTGATGTTTAGTTTATGTACTCTTTATGTATTATGATTCCGCCATTGGCAATGTTGACTGATTATGTATTATTATGCACTAAGTAGTATCCTGCACTGTGCTCTCTGATGTGGTGATATATATATATATATATATATATATGATTCCGCTGTCATATTGTGTAAATTATTCTATTTCTTGTTTATGCTATTATCTGTACTCTGCTAATGATGATTAATGTGTTATATTCCAATGATTATCCTTAACACCGTAGCACGGGGTTTTGGGGTCGTCACAGTTGGTATCAGAGCTTTGGTTACCCTTAGTTCTGGAATTTAATGCATTAAACACTTCGTCAGAATAGAATCAGTAGTATTCTAAGGCGAGTAACTCATTAGAGATAGGACTAGTATTGTCCTACAATGAGCTAAGCAGAATAGCAAAAACAATTTGATCAGTCCATCGTTGTCTTTCCTTAAGTTCTTCTGCTTTCCCATACAATAAAATTATCGTTTCTGTAGGCTGACTCTTTTCTTTCTTATACAGAACTTGAACAATGGCTACCCGAGCAGCCGCTGGTAGAGGAGGCCGAGCTGGCCGTGGCAGAGGACGAGGTGAAGTCCCAGCAGAAGATGAACCCTTAATACAACCCCCGGCCGCTCAACCATTCGAGCTGGACCGCGTGGCTAAAATGTACAAGAACCTAGGAGGCAAAACCTTCTCTGGAACGGGCACTGTAATAGAGGCCTTGGCATGGCTAAAAACATGCGAGAAGATACTTGGAGGCCTGAGGCTGGGCGATCAAGATAAAGCTTTCATGGGTGCCTGGCTTATGCAGGAAGAAGCCGAGTTATGGTTGGAAGCTCTCACCGCAAGGAACAGAAATGCTGGTAGAACCTGATACGAATTCAAAGAATTATTCAAAGAGAAGTATGTCCCAGAGCAAGCCCTGGAGCGCATGCACGACGAATTCGCAAACCTCCAGCAGGGGGATCTCTCCGTGCAAGATTATCTGAACAAATTTACACAATTAGCCCGCTATGCTCCCGAACTCGTCGCCACCGCAAAGTCCAAGAACAAGAGGTTCATCCTCGGGCTGAAGCAAAAGTACCAGGATAGGGCAATGGCCCACATCAAACTGAGGTTTAATGAATTAGTGGAGATGGCGTGCAACTATGAAGAGCTGGATCAAAGGCACCTAGATCAGGATCGTGCTAAAAGCCAAGCCGGGAATAAACGCAAGCCCGCTGCGAATCAAGCTGTGTCAAGCCAAGCGGCATCCTCGAATCCACAAACTAGTAGGCCGTCAAGAGGAAACTGCTATAACTGTGGCAAGGTGGGGCACTACTCAAATGTTTGCACAGCCCCGAAACGGTAGAGGACCAATTCTCAAGGTTCAAGTCAAGGCTCCCAGAACCCTCGCTCGTGCTTTAACTGCCGCAAGACAGATCATCTTGTCAGAGACTGTCCTTTTCTTAAGAAGGCCGCAGTAGCTCACGTATATGACGGGACGAACCCGCCAGCTGCTTCCGAGGGAGCAGGTAAACCCGTTGTTTTGGGAGGTACCCTTACAATTAAAAATATTCCTGTTTCTGTATTATTTGACACGGGTGCATCACGTAGTTTTATTGCTAGTAACACAGTGCACAAATTAAAGTTAAAACAGAAAAAGCTTAAAGAATCGGTTAAAGTTCATAATCCAATAGGGGGTCCTATTATTCTCGGTTCGTATTGTAAAGTACCTACTTCCTTTTCCCGATACCAGTTTCCTTTTAACCTAGTCATTATGGACTTTCCTGAGTTTGATATCATTCTCGAGTTAGATTGGTTAACGAAATACGAAGCCGAGGTAAATTGTGCAGAAAGAATAGTAAAAATTCGAACGAAGCTTGGATATATTACTGTACCATGCCATGGTTCGGATCCAGATAGAAAAGAATTTTGGTCTGCGTTAGAAGTTATCCCCACTTCCTTAGAAAAGATTCCTGTTGTTAGAAACTATGCGGATGTGTTTGAAGAATTTGAAAACTTACCTCCGCAAAGAGAAATAGAATTCAGAATCGGTCTAATTCCCAATGCCGGACCAGTGGTTCACCCAATTAGAAGAATGACTCCAAAGGAAAAGGAAGAATTGGGCGATCAAACTTGTCAACTGCTATGGAAGGGTCTGATCAGACCTAGCTTTTCTAGTTGGGGTGCAGCTGTAGTGTTTGTCCCAAAGTCAGACGGTACTCTTCGATTGTGTGTTGATTACCGAGACCTCAACAAATAGACGCTCAAAAACAAATACCCATTACCCCGCATCGATGATCTGCTAGACCAATTAAATGGGGCGAGAGTATTTTCCAGAATGGACCTAGCTACAGGTTTCCATCAATTGAGAATTGCAGAAGAGTGTGTTCCTTTGACAGCTTTCAGAGGTCCAGACATATTTTATGAATGGTTAGTAATGCCATTCGGCCTATGCAATGCTCCAGCATACTTCGTCAATCTAATGAATAGAGTGTTCAGGGGAGTTCTAAATAAATTTGTCCTCGTATTCATCGATGATATTTTAATCTACTCCAAATCAAAACCTGAGCATGAAAGACATTTAGAACAAGTATTGGAGATCCTGAGAAAGAACGTCTTCAAAGCCAAATTCTCTAAGTGTGTCTTCTGGCAAGAAGAAGTGAAGTTCCTTGGCCATGTCGTATCAAAGGAAGGGATTTCTGTAGATCCGAGCAAAATTACAGCAATTCAAGACTGGAAACAGCTTACCACACCCACAGAGGTTAGAAGTTTTATGGGGTTGGCTAGTTATTATCCAAAGTTCATTAAGGATTTTTCGAAGATATCCGGTCCATTAACGAAGCTTACAAAGAAGCATAAGAAGTTTAAATGGACTTCCGACTGTGAGGAAGCTTTCCAGGAATTGAAATCGAAACTAACAACTGCTCCAGTGTTAACAATTATCGATGGCAATCAAGATTTGACGGTTTGGACAGATGCTTCTATTAGAGGTCTTGGTGCAGTGTTAATGCAAAGAGGCCAAGTAGTCGCTTATGCAAGCCGCCAACTGAAACCGCATGAGAAGAATTATGTAACTCATGATCTTGAGTTGCTAGCTATCGTTTTTGCTTTGAAAATCTGGAGGCAATACTTGATGGGTGAGAAATTCGAACTATTTACTGACCATCAATCACTAAAGTATTTGTTCACCCTGAAAGATCTGAATTTGAGACAGCAGCGTTGGCTAGAATTTCTTGCCATGTATGATCTGGATATTCTGTATACGCCGGGAAAGGCTAATGTAGTAGCTGATGCACTTAGTAGAAAGAATGAAACCATCGCTAGCATAACTGTTACATCTTCGTTGATTGATAAGATTTCAGTCCTTCAAAAAGCCGATGAATTTATTCAGAGAATCAGTCAGAGGATCAAGGAAGGTGGAACTATAAGTTTCCGTACTGACGACAAGGGGGTTCTCAGATTAAATGATAGGATTTGCATCCCGAATATTCCAGAGCTT
The DNA here is from genome assembly GCA_030737875.1 of Allium sativum. NCBI lineage: Eukaryota > Viridiplantae > Streptophyta > Magnoliopsida > Asparagales > Amaryllidaceae > Allium > Allium sativum. The sequence goes on along the minus strand of CM060916.1, from coordinate 606,663,769 downwards.
CGAAGAGAAGTCATGGACGAGTGCCGTAAGTCCAAACTTAGTATCCATCCTGGTGTGAGCAAAATGTATAATGATATTAAGCGCACCTTCTGGTGGAGGGCAATGAAGAGGGACATTTCTTTATATGTTAGCAGATGCCCTACTTGTCAATTAGTCAAGAGTGACCAGCAAAAGCTAGCAGGATTGTTGCAACCGTTGGAAGTCCCAGGTTGGAAATGGGAACAGATTTCCATGGATTTCATAGATGGTTTGCCCCGAACCAAGAAAGGTAATGACAGTATTTGGATAATCGTAGATCGCTTCACGAAGACTGCCCATTTCATATGTGACAGCCCGCCCCGCACCGGCCGACATTTCCTCCGAAAGTGCGCTGTACACATGCCCGACTAGCACGGAACGGTCGCCAAAGAAAGGAAAGAAGAAAATAAACTAATCAAGGAACCTGTAGAATGTCTCACAGCGCATGGAATAAAATATAATAATAATAACATACTTGACATAAAACAGGTGAGACAGTGCATAAGCTGATAACTAAAATCACCATCAACATCAGAGCAGCGGAAATCCAAATACAGCTTATTACAACTTTCCAAATTTACTGTCTCTAAACAAAAGAAAGCTAAACTAGAAGATGCACCACTAATGCCCAAGCAGTGATCTTCAACAACACAGGGAGAATACTATATATATATTAGGTGGAAGCCTCCTGCTCGTCTCCGGATCATCTACCCGTGCATCACCAGCTAACCTGTCTCTAGTCTGCTCGTGTGAGCACCCAGAGTAATAAGAGGAGACATAAAACTCTGGGTCAGACATAAAGCCTGGTATGAGCGATAAGCATCTAAACAGAATAATAACAGGTATACTAAACCATACCTGAACCTGGACCTGCAACCAAAGAGTTAGTACCACATACCGTACAGTACTCTAAGGTGCCATAATAAATAGTGTAAAGAATACGGGGGTGGGGTGTGTATGTCGTAATGATGGCAAACAAATCAACCATAGAAACCATCCTCACATCTCTCACTCAGTGCGTAAAGCATACGATGTCCACCACTGTCAATCACTAGACCCATCGAAGTAGTGACGGAGTTCGACTTGTACAACTACTGCTACTACCAAGCTTACCACATGGAGTCATGACCGAATCTTTACAAATGACCCCACTTCATTGGTCTATAGCCCTTTAGTCGTACCTAAGCCATTGCAGCCCTGAATCCGTTCACGTACTTCCCATACATAGTGATCCAAAGTCGTAAATATCGACTGCCCCTTTTGTAACAACCCGAAAATCTGGGCCAGTTTAAAATTTTTATTTTGGCAATTTTAGCGAATTTTGATTATTTAAAATGAATTATTTTAAATAATATCGACGAGAAATTTATTTTGAATATAATTCGAACGTATATATTCGTTTGAATCGACGATAGAATATAAATATTTATTTATAATTATAAAAGGAATTGAAAATGGCGCGGTAGTTCGATAATTCGATTTCAAACTTCAATTGAATGTACCGGGTGCAAAATAAACCGGATTTTAGTGAAACCAAAAATAATAGGATCTATTTGATAATATCTTTCCAACGAATCCGAAAAATCAAAATTTCATAGCGGGGATAAAAAGATATGCCCAGTTGAAAATTCTGAATAGTCGCTATGGAATTCAGGCCCTTAAAAATAACCATTTTGCAAACGACCTCGGATTTCGACGAAATCACTTTTGTTGGAACAGGGATGTCAAATTATTTCTAGGTTTCAAATTTCATAATTTTTCGAATCAATATGTGAGCGTGGCAAAGGAAAACGCATTTGACCATTTTCAGTTGATTTTAATCGACTGGAAATTGGCCATTTTTCAAACGGTCTTAGAATTCGATGAAATTAGTTTTGTTAGGACCGTATCGTCAATACGAAGCCAGAAAATATTTTTCTGGAATTTTTCGAGTTAGTATGTGACCCCTGTAAAATGAAATGTACGTTTAAAATTCAATATAATGATTTAAATGTAAATTCCAAGGAAACTGATTCAAACAGTCGAATCAGCCTGTGATACATATCCCATTGTGTTCAGAATGGGGGTGTTTAGCTAGGGGCGACAGTCGTTGGGTTTTGAATGGCGTTTGGATGATTATTTTTGATAATAAGAGTACTCGAATTAAATAATATTAAAATCCTAACCTATATACCCTAGAAATTCTATAACCCTAGGTCAAACGAATTCCCTGGTCAACACTGAAATGAAATAAAATAAAACCGCCTCCCTCTCTTTAAAACGAACGGATCTCGTTCACCCTTGATTGGCTCCTCCGGTCTCCTAGCTGACGCTACTACTGGCGATGGTCGATGAAGTAAAGCGGTTCGTCGAAGGGAGGGCTCTCTCCAGAAGGCGGCGCTGGACCCCTGGCAAGCTCAGGCGATCGAATTCCGACCTGGAAGTCGTCGCGTTTGTCTTGGGTTTCTGGTGAAAGGGGAGCGTCGAAGTCGACGCTGTGGCAGGCGCGCAGAGCTGCCTCGAAGGGTGACAAGGTGGCGAATTCCGATCGGTTTCAGGTCGATCGTTGCGGCGGCAAAATCGCGCCCTAGGGGCTGATCGAGTTCCTGAAGCAGATTACAGTGAGTTTTCCCCTTTAATTTATTCAAAATAATATTGTCTAAAAAAAAAGAGAAAAACGAAAACAAAATCTGAAAATTTAATATTTATGCTCTAGTTTTAAAATCTGAAATTATTATATATATATTATAATTTTAAAATATGAAATTCTTATATAAGTATTGTGTTAAAATAAAATATGGATTTTTATATAGAATGTTTGAAATAAAATAAAAATCTTTGTTTTTGAAAAGTAAAAATTTGCATTACTAATAAAATAAAAATCTTTGTTTTTGAAAAGTAAAATTTGCATTACTTATAAAATAAAAATCTTTGTCTTTGAAAAGAATAAAATTTGCATGGCTTAGAAAATATAAACTTGAATTGTTTTAAAATATAACTTTGAATTGATTTTAAATATAAAAATTAGCATTGTTGAAAAATATATATATAGTAAAGTTTAGAATAAATATAGTAAAGTTTAAAATATATAGAAATTGTTTTGAAAATATATATCGTAATGTTTTGAAAATATATATATCGCATTGTTTTTAAAATAGAAATAGCAGATTAAAAAGATGATTTTTATATATTGAATAGCGAAGTAAAAAATCGATTTTTATATATTGAATAGCGAAGTAAAAATTCGATTTTTATATATTGAATAACGAAGTAAAAATTCGATTTTTATATATGTAGTGAATACAGATGACGAAAGTGATGAAAGAAGAAACGGCGAAGATTTCTACATAAGGAGAGTCGTGGCGTTTGTATTAGCAATTCAGTGAGAACTTCTCACCTTTTAATTTTATTTTTCTAGTTGAAATATATACTAGGATGCAGACGGTGTTTATTAGCACCCGACACCCGTCGTCCACAGACCATGGACGGCTTGTATGCTTGTTTGTTTGATTTTGATGTGTAGTTGATTGTGTGATGTGATGTGAAATAAAATAAAATATTCATATAGTGGAAAATATTTTATAGTTAAAAATATAATTTTTAACGTGTATATGAAATGAAATAAAAATAAACAAATCGGACGATTTGTTTATATACACACATTTGACTGATATTGATTGGGACGATAAATTTTACACATCGCCCAACTGCACAAATAAAATCTGTGTTTGATTGTTTGAAACCCCACATGGGTATTAGGATGATATTTGACATACACTAATCCCGATTGTTTAGTTGTATGTCGATCGATTGATTGACAGACTGTTATGAGCGTTAAATATTTATATTCGATGCTTATACAGTGTAGAATGCACTTTGGATGATGGTTGATTTTTCATCGTTGTTATTGTATACATGTGTTGTAGAAAATCCATATAATTAACATTATATGATAATTGATTGGGCTTCATTCAATATTTGAAATAGAAATATTTGAAAAAAAGAAATATTTGAAAAAAGAAATATTTGAAATAGAATATTTGAAAATAGAAATATATGAAGCTGTGTTGATTAGATTGACACCATTTTGACGTGAACGATATTTATATCGATTTTATACATTTTATAATGAATATCGAAAGTGATTTCAAAATCTGATATTTTGAAAAGAATTGAAATAGAAAACGAATTCGAATTGAATTGAATAGAAAACGAATTCGAATTGAATTGAAATAGAAAACGAATTCGAATTGAATTGAAATAGAAAACGAATTCGAATTGAATTGAATAGAAAACGAATTTGAATTGAACTGAATTGAATATAAAACGAATTCGAATTGAATTGAATAGAAAACGAATTTGAATTGAATTGAATTGAATCGAAAACGAATTCGAATTGAATTCAATTGAAAACGAATTGAAATCGATTTGAATTGAAATCAAATAGAAGTGAATGGAAAAAGAATTTATAAGGGAAAATTCACTTTGGATTTGAATTTGAAATAAAGGTTGAAATTGTTTTTGAAACAAATTTGAAATGATTTATAAAATTCGTTTTTAAAAGGAAATCGACGAAATATATATATATATATATTATATATATAATGGCCTGAATAGAACGCGCCGCGCCGCGGCAGTTCGTGAATTTCGACCATTGACTTCGAACGGACATTGCGGGAGATCCGGTCGTCGGATTCTCCTAAAACCGGAACGTTGGGTTCGTATCGAAAAGAGCTTTCTAACGAATATTAGAAATTTGAAATCTAACGGTTGGATTTGGAATTATGTCTAAATCAAATTTGGAAAAGGCCGCTGTAAGTGCAGTTCGATGACCGTTGATGGAAATCGACTGTACGGGCCTTGATAAAATTATTAAAAATAGTAATAATTTGTGTAAAATCATAAGAAATGATTTGGGAAAAAATGGGATGAAAAACTCCATATTTGAAAAGATAAAAATAGATTTTTATCGAAATGAACTAGTTTTGAACTAGAATTAAAATTCTATTTATTTTTAAATAAATAAATTTGATTTGAAAGGGTTTTAAAAGTAATCAGGATTTCCAATAATTGAATTGGAATGGATTTGAATCGAAATTGTCTTCGGAATATTTCGATGTTGGATTTCTTGATTATACAGATATTGTTATGGAAATTTGAAAGATATATTTATATCGTTATTTCCAATACGATATTTGTTGGTCGTAGAATTTGATATTGAATATAAGCCGATATATTTTCTATTCAGAGCCTTGTATTTAATATCTAATGTGATTTTGGGTTGTCGTGAACGGTATCTTCAATAATACTGTTCTTAGATCCAAAGGAGTTAAGAAAATCAGAAACTAACTGGAGATTAGTTAAGTTGAATGGTTTCTGGGGTATTGATCTGATGTTGGTTTCGGCCTTCGGGGTTAATACTTAGGGAATTGCTCACTTGCTAATTTATGGTTAGGGTCTGATTGAAATGTAAAGTGATTTTGGGTTTATAGTGAACCGTGTTTTAAATGACACTGATTCTTTAACCCAGTTAAAGATTAAAACTAAGTGGAGTTTTAATGAACCTTTAATTAGATTGAAAAGATCGAGAATGGAGTATCAACAGTTTTGCTCCAAAGCGATAGTTAAATCTTTAATTAGATTTGGACGTAGAATGGTAATTAATTTTACCGATAACACCGTGGTATTAGATATGGAGTATTACCAGTTTTGCTTCATGGGATGAATAGGTTGGGATTGGGAAATAAAATAAATAATTACTTCGGTGTGGTTCGCTAATCCCGACTAGTTTGGAAAACCATAATTTGGTTTGAAATAATATCCAAAGGAAGATTAAAGAATAAATTTTAAAGAATTTATCTTTGATAAAATTAATGGGAACCTTTCTCTAAGAACGTGAAATTTAGAAGCTAACTGTAGGTTAGCTAAGAAGAATGGTTTGCTGGGTATTGATCTGATGTTGGTTTCGGCCTTCGGGGTTAATATTTGGGGAATTGTTCTCTTGCTAATTTACGGTTAGTGACTGCTGAATTGGAATGAGGCGTATGTTGTGTTTGTGTAACATTTGTTTATAATATACGCGGGTTGTTCGAAAAGGCCGGGTTTATACCCATTCTGAATAACCGATTCGACGATAAGTCGAAGATGATGACGGTGGTCGAAGACCGGAAGTCTTCACATCGTTTGGGTGATTACTGATGATCTTGATTGAGCTGTACACCCAAGATGAGGGAATCAGTTGGTGGTCGTCCAGACGTACTTGGAGATCAACGGATATGCGAGGAAAGTGCCTCCGGTTTTGTTCAGACCTAGAACGGACTTGTAAATGGATGGTGTGTCTGACATTGTATTCCTTTATATTGTATTCGTTGATCTCTGCTAAATATATATCTGTTTGGCGGCGGAGAATTTATTCTCTTGCTTAACGCCCTTCTCTGAGACGTACGAGCTCAGAGGTTATATATTGGCAGAAATCAGTGGTACGATATGGATTGATAGTGTGGCATGCTGAGATGCAGTGATCCAGACTTTTGTTGAAAAGCAAAGTTTGGTGGATGATGATCAAAGCGCAGCTTTGATATAGCATGGCTTTGTGTATAGCGTTGATTCGCGAGCCTCACACCCCGGTATGGTGGTAAACTGATGGTTTGATCAGTATGCTTTTTAGTGGATGGGCACCTTAGTGGTGTCGTGGATTCGGTTGTCCGAGATGAGCTTAGTGCTCAGGGATATATTGAGTAAGCGGTGTTTTCTCTCGCTGGGACGTAAGCCGCGGTGATACTCTGGTCCCAAATGTGCGGATGTGCAGACGGTGTTTTCTCTTGCTGGGACGTAAGCCATGGGGAATTGCTCTATGCGATCGATCTTTCGAATCAGGAGCCACTATGATGGAAATCCAATTTCCAATACGTGTATTGCAGTTTTAATTATAGAACTAGTACGGCGACATGATATATGGTACCCATGCCGTCTATGATTGATATTTATGATTGAAATTGTTTTGACACTATACACTTATTATAGTATCAAATGATTTGATTTTTAAAACGTACCAAGCATGTTTGGCTATTATAAGGGAAAACCCTATCCTCCGGCTGCGTTGCATTGTGTGATGGGACCTGGGTCTTATAATAGCTTCATTTTTAGAAAAGCATTGCGCTGTTTACTTATATGCACTGGTATTCTTGGGAGGAAACCCGTTCCGTGTTATACGGCGTGGTCCCTTGATCTACCTAACTTAAAGTAAAGTTTTAAATAACTGTTTTAGTTCTCACACCAGTCACATGACTGACCTGGAGTTTATTGTTTTTACCTAAACTCTGGGTGCCCCTATTTTCCACACGGGCAGCTAGTAGTTTTGGTTTTGCAGATTTATATTCACAGGATCCTGGTTTACAGCTGGAATGATATCCGGAAAGCTTTGTATCAGTATATCTCTTCTAGTTGTGTATTGTATTATTTTCCGCTGCTATGTATTTAAATGTAATTTAAATCTCTGATATTTCTGTGTAATATTTATTCATTTATACTCTGTATATTCTTGTAATCTGATGCATTGTTGTAATATACAATGAAATGTTCTCCCGTCTGCGTTCTGTTGTGGCTTGTTCTCGAACTATCCGCGCTTTCCTCACCGGGGAAGTTACGGGTTTTTACAGTTGGTATCAGAGCTTTGGTTTACAAAACTCAGAGAACAAGACACATTAGAACCATACGAAAAAATTCATCAGAGATTGGATTAGTAATATCCAACGAGAATGACTCGTTAGAGATAGGATCAGTAGTATCCTAGAACGAGTGTGGAGAGTAAATTTTTAAAGTGAAAACAAGTTTTGTTTTGAAAATTTAAATCAATTATTCATATTTGATTATTTATTTATATTGATTTGGACATTCCAGTATATAAAGATTTTGCGTATACGTCTGATCCGCGTATATTTGAAGTTTTAATATACTGGATAGATATAGAATTACACTCTAGTCGCCCGGGGATGATACTGATAATTGTGATCACATTATCAGTGTTTATATTCGAGTGATGAAAGCGAGCTTTCTATATATTTCCTATTGACTGGTGTGAGAACCAAAATTAGATAGGGCTTGTTGTTGTGATTTTGCATCAAAAATCTGATTTTTTGACTATGTATCAAAGTTATGAATTTCAAAATCTAATCAACTAATTGATTGATGGTTGTGTTGTTGATTATTGGTTGAATTATTAAAATTTGTATTATATAGCCAATTTGATCAAATATTGACTTGTATTGAAAATTAGTCGCATTTGCTTGCATATACATGTACTTACATTGAACAGGTCATAGCAAGGAGGCTAGAGCAGAGAATAAAATTTGTTTGCCCGACAAATAGGTACTTGTTTACTATAATTTACTGTTTTGTTTGGGTGATGATGATTTTATGAGCCTATTGGCTAGCCGCTTGGCTTTTTCTTTTTCTTTTTGAGATCAGAAGGCCTATATGGCAATTTCGGGATTTTCCTGTGGCTCCCGGTGCAGGGGAGGTTATGGCGAAATTTTTCGAAAATTTAGGGTGTTAGCCAAATTTTTGAAATTTTTTTGAAAAGTTCTTAGAAACTGGAAAGTTGAAGAACTTAAGCCATAATAAAATAATGAAAGTTGAGTTGATGTGTAAAACAACTTTCGGCTTCGTTCCTTTTTAGGGACGAAAAGTTTTAAGTGGGGGAGATTGTAACAACCCGAAAATCTGGGCCAGTTTAAAATTTTTATTTTGGCAATTTTAGCGAATTTTGATTATTTAAAATGAATTATTTTAAATAATATCAACGAGAAATTTATTTTGAATATAATTCGAATGTATATATTCGTTTGAATCGACGATAGAATATAAATATTTATTTATAATTATAAAAGGAATTGAAAATGGCGCGGTAGTTCGATAATTCGATTTCAAACTTCAATTGAATGTACCGGGTGCAAAATAAACCGGATTTTAGTGAAACAAAAAATAATAGGATCTATTTGATAATATCTTTCCAACGAATCCGAAAAATCAAAATTTCATAGCGGGGATAAAAAGATATGTCCAATTGAAAATTCTGAACAGTCGCTATGGAATTCAGGCCCTTAAAAATAGCCATTTTGCAAACGACCTCGGATTTCGACGAAACCACTTTTGTTGGAACTGGGACGTCAAATTATTGCTAGGTTTCAAATTTCATAATTTTTCGAATCAATAAGTGAGCGTGGCAAAGGAAAACGCGTTTGACCATTTTCAGTTGATTTTAATCGACTGGAAATTGGCCATTTTTCAAACGGTCTCAGAATTCGACGAAATTAGTTTTGTTAGGACTGTATCGTCAATACGAAGCCAGAAAATATTTTTCTGGAATTTTTTAGTTAGTATGTGACCCCTGTAAAATGAAATGTACGTTTAAAATTCAATATAATGATTTAAATGTAAATTCCAAGGAAACTGATTCAAACAGTCGAATCAGCCTGTCATACATATCCCATTGTGTTCAGAATGGGGGTGTTTAGTTAGGGGCGATAGTCGTTGGGTTTTGAATGGCGTTTGGATGATTATTTTTGATAATAAGAATACTCGAATTAAATAATATTAAAATCCTAACCTATATACCCTAGAAATTCTATAACCCTAGGTCAAACGAATTCCCTGGTCAACACTGAAATAAAATAAAATAAAACTGCCTCCCTCTCTTTAAAACGAACGGATCTCGTTCACCCGTGATTGGCTCCTCCGGTCTCCTAGCTGACACTACTACTGGCGATGGTCGATGAAGTAAAGCGGTTCGTCGAAGGGAGGGCTCTCTCCAGAAGGCGGCGCTGGACGCCTGGCAAGCTCAGGCGATCGAATTCCGACCTGGAAGTCGTCGCGTTTGTCTTGGGTTTCTGGTGAAAGGGGAGCGTCGAAGTCGACGCTGTGGCAGGCGCGCAGAGCTGCCTCGAAGGGTGACAAGGTGGCGAATTCCGATCGGTTTCAGGTCGATCGTTGCGGCGGCAAAATCGCGCCCTAGGGGCTGATCGAGTTCCTGAAGCAGATTACAGTGAGTTTTCGCCTTTAATTTATTCAAAATAATATTGTCTAAAAAAAAGAGAAAAACGAAAACAAAATCTGAAAATTTAATATTTATGCTCTAGTTTTAAAATCTGAAATTATTATATATATTAAATTTTAAAATCTGAAATTCTTATATAAGTATTGTGTTAAAATAAAATATGGATTTTTATATAGAATGTTTGAAATAAAATAAAAATCTTTGTTCTTGAAAAGTAAAAATTTGCATTACTAATAAAATAAAAATCTTTGTTTTTGAAAAGTAAATTTTGCATTACTTATAAAATAAAAATCTTTGTCTTTGAAAAGAATAAAATTTGCATGGCTTAGAAAATTTAAACTTGAAGTGTTTTAAAATATAACTTTGAATTGATTTTAAATATAAAAATTAGCATTGTTGAAAAAAAAATATAGTAAAGTTTAGAATAAATATAGTAAAGTTTAAAATATATAGAAATTGTTTTGAAAATATATATCGTAATGTTTTGAAAATATATATATCACACTGTTTTTAAAATAGAAATAGCAGATTAAAAAGATGATTTTTATATATTGAATAGCGAAGTAAAAATTCGATTTTTATATATTGAATAGCGAAGTAAAAATTCGATTTTTATATATTGAATAGCGAAGTAAGAATTCGATTTTTATATATTGAATAGCGAAGTAAAAATTCGATTTTTATATATGTAGTGAATACAGATGACGAAAGTGATGAAAGAAGAAACGGCGAAGATTTCTACATAAGGAGAGTCGTGGCATTTGGATTAGCAATTCAGTGAGAACTTCTCACCTTTTAATTTTATTTTTCTAGTTGAAATATATACTAGGATGCAGACGGTGTTTAGTAGCACCCACACCCGTCGTCCACAGACCATGGACGGCTTGTATGCTTGTTTGTTTGATTTTGATGTGTAGTTGATTGTGTGTTGTGATGTGAAATAAAATAAAATATTCATATAGTGGAAAATATTTTATTGTTAAAAATATAATTTTTAACGTGTATATGAAATGAAATAAAAATAAACAAATCGGACGATTTGTTTATATACACACAATTGACTGATATTGATTGGGACGATAAATTTTACACATCGCCCAACTGCACAAATAAAATCTGTGTTTGATTGTTTGAAACCCCACACGGGTATTGGGATGATATTTGACGTACACTAATCCCGATTGTTTAGTTGTATGTCGATCGATTGATTGACAGACTGTTATGAGCGTTAAATATTTATATTCGATGCTTATACAGAGTAAAATGCACTTTGGATGATGGTTGATTTTTCATCGTTGTTATTGTATACATGTGTTGTAGAAAATCCATATAATTAACATTATATGGTAATTGATTGGACTTCATTCAATATTTGAAATAGAAATATTTGAAAAAAAGAAATATTTGAAAAAAGAAATATTTGAAATAGAATATTTGAAAATAGAAATATATGAAGCCGTGTTGATTAGATTGACGCCATTTTGACGTGAACGATATTTATATCGATTTTATTCATTTTATAATGAATATCGAAAGTGATTTCAAAATCTGATATTTTGAAAAGAATTGAAATAAAAAACGAATTCGAATTGAATTGAATAGAAAACGAATTCGAATTGAATTGAAATAGAAAACGAATTCGAATTGAATAGAAAACGAATTTGAATTGAACTGAATTGAATATAAAACGAATTCGAATTGAATTGAATAGAAAACGAATTTGAATTGAATTGAATAGAAAACAAATTCGAATTGAATTAAATTGAAAACGAATTGAAATAGAATTGAAATCGATTTGAATTGAAATCAAATAGAAGTGAATGGAAAAAGAATTTATAAGGGAAAATTTAATTTTGATTTGAATTTGAAATAAAGGTTGAAATTGTTTTTGAAACAAATTTGAAATGATTTATAAAATTCGTTTTAAAAAGGAAATCGACGAAATATATAATATATATATATATATATTATATATATATAATGGCCTGAATAGAACGCGCCGCGCCGCGGCAGTTCGTGAATTTCGACCATTGACTTCGAACGGACATTGCGGGAGATCCGACCGTCGGATTCTCCTAAAACCGGAACCGTTGGGTTCGCATCGAAAAGAGCTTTCTAATGAATATTAGAAATTTGAAATCTAACGGTTGTATTTGGAATTATGTCCAAATCAAATTTGGAAAAGGTCGCTGTAAGTGCAGTTCGATGGCCGTTGATGGAAATCGACTGTACGGGCCTTGATAAAATTATTAAAAATAGTAATAATTTGTGTAGAATCATAAGAAATGATTTGGAAAAAATTGGGATGAGAACTCCGTATTTGAAAAGATAAAAATAGATTTTTATCGAATTGAACTAGTTTTGAACTAGAATTAAAATTCTATTTATTTTTAAATAAATAAATTTGATTTGAAAGGGTTTTAAAAGTAATCAGGATTTCCAATAATTGAATTGGAATGGATTTGAATCGAAATTGTCTTCGGAATATTTCGATGTTGGATTTCGTGATTATACAGATATTGTTATGGAAATTTGAAAGATATATTTATATCGTTATTTCCAATACGATATTTGTTGGTCGTAGAATTTGATACTGAATATAAGCCGATATATTTTCTATTCAGAGCCTTGTATTTAATATCTAATGTGATTTTGGGTTGTCGTGAACGGTATCTTCAATAATACTTTTCTTAGATCCAAAGGAGTTAAGAAAATCAGAAACTAACTGGAGATTAGTTAAGTTGAATGGTTTCTGGGGTATTGATCTGATGTTGGTTTCGGCCTTCGGGGTTAATACTTAGGGAATTGCTCACTTGCTAATTTATGGTTAGGGTCTGATTGAAATGTAAAGTGATTTTGGGTTTATAGTGAACCGTGTTTCAAATGACACTGATTCTTTAACCCAGTTAAAGATTAAAAATAAGTGGAGTTTTAATGAATCTTTAATTAGATTGAAAAGATCGAGAATGGAGTATCACCAGTTTTGCTCCAAAGCGATAGTTAAATCTTTAATTAGATTTGGACGTGGAATGGTAATTAATTTTACCGATAACACCGTGGTATTGGATATGTAGTATTACCAGTTTTGCTTCATGGGATGAATAGGTTGGGATTGGGAAATAAAATAAATAATTACTTCGGTGTGGTTCGCTAATCCCGACTAGTTTGGAAAACCATAATTTGGTTTGAAATGATATCCAAAGGAAGATTAAAGAATAAATTTTAAAGAATTTATCTTTGATAAAATTAATGGGAACCTTTCCCTAAGAACGTGAAATTTAGAAACTAACTGTAGGTTAGCTAAGAAGAATGGTTTGCTGGGTATTGATCTGATGTTGGTTTCGGCCTTCGGGGTTAATATTTGGGGAATTGTTCTCTTGCTAATTTACGGTTAGTGACTGCTGAATTGGAATGAGGCGTATGTTGTGTTTGTGTAACATTTGTTTATAATATATGCGGGTTGTTCGGAAAGGCCGGGTTTATACCCATTCTGAATAACCGATTCGACGATAAGTTGAAGATGATGACGGTGGTCGAAGACCGGAAGTCTTCACATCGTTTGGGTGATTACTGATGATCTTGATTGGGCTGTACACCCAAGATGAGGGAATCAGTTGGTGGTCATCCAGACGTACTTGGAGATCGACAGATATGCGAGGAAAGTGCCTCCGGTTTCGTTCAGACCTAGAACGGACTTGTAAATGGATGGTGTGTCTGACATTGTATTCCTTTATATTGTATTCGTTGATCTCTGCTAAATATATATCTGTTTGGCGGCGAAGAATTTATTCTTTTGCTTAATGCCCTTCTCTGAGACGTACGAGCTCAGAGGTTATATATTGGCAGAAATCAGTGGTACGATATGGATTGATAGTGTGGCATGCTGAGATGCAGTGATCCAGACTTTTGTTGAAAAGCAAAGTTTGGTGGATGATGATCAAAGCGCAGCTTTGATATAGCATGGCTTTGTGTATAGCGTTGATTCGCGAGCCTCACACCCCGGTATGGTGGTAAACTGATGGTTTGATCAGTATGCTTTTTAGTGGATGGGCACCTTAGTGGTGTCGTGGATTCGGTCGACCGAGATGAGCTTAGTGCTCAGGGATATATAGAGTAAGCGGTGTTTTCTCTCGCTGGGACGTAAGCCGTGGTGATACTCTTGTCCCAAATGTGCGGATGTGCAGATGGTGTTTTCTCTTGCTGGGACGTAAGCCGTGGGGAATTGCACTACGCGATCGATCTTTCGAATCAAGAGCCACCATGATGGAAATCCAATTTCCAATACGTGTATTGCGGTTTTAATTGTAGAACTAGTATGACGACATGATATATGGTACCCATGCCGTCTATGATTGATATTTATGATTGAAATTGTTTTGACACTATACACTCATTATAGTATCAAATGATTTGATTTTTAAAACGTACCAAGCATGTTTGGCTATTTTAAGGGAAAACCCTATCCTCCGGCTGCGTTGCATTGTGTGACGGGACCTGGGTCTTATAATAGCTTCATTTTTAGAAAAGCATTGCGCTGTTTACTTATATGCACTGGTATTCTTGGGAGGAAACCCGTTCCGTGTTATACGGCGTGGTCCCTTGATCTACCTAACTTAAAGTAAAGTTTTAAATAACTGTTTTAGTTCTCACACTAGTCACATGACTGACCTGGAGTTTATTGTTTTAACCTAAACTCTGGGTGCCCCTATTTTCCACACGGGCAGCTAGTAGTTTTGGTTTTGCAGGTTTATATTCACAGGATCCTGGTTTACAGCTGGAATGATATCCGGAAAGCTTTGTATCCGTATATCTCTTCTAGTTGTGTATTGTATTATTTTCCGCTGCTATGTATTTAAATGTAATTTAAATCTCTGATATTTCTGTGTAATATTTATTCATTTATACTCTGTATATTCTTGTAATCTGATGCATTGTTGTAATATACAATGAAATGTTCTGCCGTCTGCGTTCTGTTGTGGCTTGTTCTCGAACTATCCGCGCTTTCCTCACCGGGGAAGTTACGGGTTTTTACACCTTTGCACGCGTCCCGCAGCAAAGCCCAATCATGAAGTGAACTCATCGGTTCCCAACTGGATCCTGAGCTCTAACTTCCCATATTGGACTACCTTTGCATCTCGGGTTATTGGTCAATACTGGGTCGGGTCGGGTTCTCCTTCTAGCCATCGGTTCGGATCCACAGCGTCGCATCGGTTCGGGTCGGGTGCCCCCCTTCGGGTCGGGTCGGGTGTCCTCCTCCAGGTCGGGTCGGGTTGCTATCTTCCCTCCAGTTCATGCTCCTTCTCCGATCAGCTCCCTCGTTCTCCATTTACTCCGATCCGATCCTCCTCCTTTAGCCGATCCGATCCTACTTCTTTAGCCGATCCGGTCCCTTCGCCTTACTCCAGTCTTAGCCTTTCATCCTTAAGTCGATCCGATCTGAGTCCTTCGACTTTAAGTTAGTCTGATCCCCAGCTTAACCAACATGGCCTTCCTTCTTGCCAAGCCTCTTATGTGCCAGATTCCGATTCGGGTCGGGTTCCTTGCCCAGGTCTCCTATCCGATCCGAGCCCATATCCGATCCGATCCGAAACCCTGCACAACTTTCTGCAACTTTTTCCAGCAACTTGTTTACGCCATTCGACGACGTTTTCGACAAATCTAACTATACTAATCAATCACAAATCATCCCAAACAGTCATAGCATCATAGCAAACTAACCACAAACACCAAAACAATGAATTTACATATCAAAATGGATCAAATGTACCCAAAATCCCATTTCCCCTTAAGCATGATTAAATAAAACTAATCATAGGGTTAACGAAACTTAATCAAATCGAACCAAATTTCTAACAGAGGCATAAAATATTATTTAAGAATTTCTAAACATTTTTCCAGAATTTATTAGTGTATAAATTCGCTAATCTTCACTAATTACCCTTAATTAACTGTAATTAGTGTCAAAACGATGCAAATCACTCACCTTTGCCACAAAATAAAGCACCAATCTGAAATACTCTGTGACGGCCGAGAATTTCGCTCGATCCGAATCAGTCGTTAAACCGATCTAGACCGTTCGAAACCCCTGATCGTTTGAGAACAGGACAAAACAGAACGCAGACGGAAGAACATTTCATTGCTATTACAACAATTCCATCAGATACAAGAATATACAGAGTATAATTGAATAAATTACATTCGATAAATATCAGAGATTACAATAAATTACATAGCAGCGGAAAATAATACAAATCACAACTGAAGGTGATATATGGATACAGAGCTTTCCGGATATCATTCCAGCTGTAAACCAGGATCCTGTGAATATAAATCTGCAAAACCAAAACTACTAGCTGCCCGTGCGGAAAATAGGGGCACACAGAGTTTAGGTTAAAACAATAAACTCCAGGTCAGTCATGTGACTGGTGTGAGAACTAAAACAGTTATTTAAAACTTTACTTTAAAAGAGAGTAATTCAAGGGACCACGCCGTATAACACGGAACGGGTTTCCACCCAAGAATACCAGTGCATAGAATAAACAACGTAATGCTTTTTCGAAAAATGAAGCTATTATAAGACCCAGGTCCCATCACACAATGCAACGCAAGCCGGAGGATAGGGTTTTACCTTATAACAGCCAAACATGCTTGATACGTTTAAAACAAATCATTTGATACTATAATAAGTTTATAGTGTCAAAACAATTTCAATCATAAATAAAAATCATAGACGACATAGCATCCCATGCTACTATGTCGCCATACTAGTTCTACAATTAAAACCGCAATACACGTATTGGAAATTGGATTTCCGTCATGAGTCGAGGCAAGGGGCAAGCTCCTCTCTGCGTTCGAGACACTCTAGCAAATGTCTCAGGGCTACGCACTCTGGGCAACCCTGGATGCTTCAGGGCCGGTCCTCACTTACGTTAGAGGATTGGCAATTCCTGAACACACGTTTCCCGGTCCTTACAGACCTATAATCGAGGCGCCTCATCCAACAACCACATAGGTGAAAAGTATATAAATGTCAGGGCTGGTAAGTCACTGACATCACCAAAGCTAGAAAGAAACGTCGTGCTCTCCCTGCAGTCCGTATCCCGTTTTTGACTCATACCGAGGTGTGAGGCTCGCGAATTCACGCTATACACAAAGCTGCCACGTAGGCGTGCTTTGATCATCAAACACAAGACTTTGCTTTTCAACAAAAGCCTTGATCATTGCATCTTAGCGTGCCACACAGACAATTCATGCCATGCGACTGATGTCCATCGATATACAACCTCTGAGCTCGTACGTCTCAGAGAAGGGTGTTAAGCAAAAGAATAAATTCTCCGCCGCCAAACAGATGTATATTTAATAGAAATCAATCAACACAGAATAAAATCCAATGTCAGACACACAATCCACTTACAAGTCCGTTCTGGGTCTGAACGGAACCGGAGGCACTTTCCTCGCATATCCATCCATCTCCAAGTACGTCTGGACGACCACCAACTATTTCCATCCTCTTGGGTGTACTGCCCAATCAGGATCGTCAGTAATAATCCAAACGATGTGAAGACTTCCGGTCTTCAACCACCGTCTTCATCTTCGACATATCGTCGAATCGGTTATTCAGAATGGGTGTAAACCCGAACTTTCCGAACAACCCGCGTATATTAAAAACAAATGTTACACAAACACAACATACGCCTCATTCCAATTCATTAGTCACTAACCGCAAATTAGCAAGAGAACAATTTCCCAAACATTAACCTCGAAGGCCGAAACCAACATCAGATCAATACCCAGGAAACCATTCTTCTTAGCCAACCTACAACTAGTTTCTAAATTCCACATTCTTAGGGAAAGGTTCCCATTAATTTTATCCAAGATAAATTCTTTAAAATTTATCCTGTAATCTTCCTTTGGATGTCGTTTCAAACCAAATTATGGTTTTTCTAAACTAGTCGAGATTAGCGAACCACACCGAAGTAATTATTTATTTTATTTCCCAATCCCAACCCATTCATCCTATGAAGCAACACTGGTAATACTCCATATCTAATACTATGGTGTTATCGGTAAAATTAATTACCATTTCACGTTCAAATCTAATTAAAGATTTAACTATCGTTTTGGAGCAAAACTGGCGATACTCCATTCTCGCTCATTTCTAAATTTGATAATTTAGATTATAGATTCACATTTCAATCTAATTGTTGATTCGTTAGAACTCCTTTTACTGGGTTAAAGAACTAGGTGTTATTTAAAACACAGTTCACGACAAACCCAAATCACATTCTATTTGTTATCGGGTTAAAGAACTAGTGTTATTTAAAACACCGTTCACGATAAACCCATTTCAAATCCAATCAAATATATTAGAAATTCCGATTGTTTAAAACCCCTTTTTAAATCTAATTTATTTATTTAAAAATAAAAACCCGGGTTTTAAATTTAGTTCAATCTAGTTCATTTCGATAAAAATCTATTTTTCTCTTTTCAAATATGGAGTTTTTCATCCCAAATTTTCCCAAATCATTTCTTCTGATTTTTCACAAATTATTACTATTTTTAATAATTTTCTCAAGGTCCGTACAGTCGATTTCCATCAACGGCCATCGAACTGCACTTATAGCGACCCTTTTCAAATTTGATTTGGACGTATCTCCAAATCCAACCGTTAGATTTTGAATTTCTAATATTCGTTAGAAATCTCTTTTCGATACGAACCCAACGGTTCCGGTTTTAGGAGAATCCGACGGTCGGATCTCCCGTAATGTCCGTTTGAAATAAAAGGTCGAAATTCACGAACTGCCGCGGCGCGGCGCGTTCTATTCAGGCCATTATATTATATATATAATATATATAATATATATTTCGTCGATTTCTATTTAAAACGAATTATAAAAATAGTTTTGAATTCGTTTCAAAAACAATTTCGACTTCCATCTCTATTCAAATCAAAATTGAATCTTTCCTTATAAATTCGTTTTAAAATTCATTTCTATTCAATTCAAATTTCAATTTAATTCAAATTGGTTTTCGATTCGATTCAATTCAAATTCGTTTTCTATTCAATTCATTTCGTTTTCTATTTGATTTCAATTCGAAATCGTTTTATATTCAATTCATTTCGAAATCGTTATACATTCAATTCATTTCGAAATCGTTATATATTCAATTCATTTCGAAATCGTTATACATTCAATTCATTTCGAAATCGTTATATATTCAATTCATTTCGAAATCGTTATACATTCAATTCATATTTCATTTCAAAATATTCGATTTCGAAGTCACTTTTCAATATTCATTTTAAAATGAATAAAATCGATATAAGTATCGTTCACATCAAAATGGCGTCAATCTAATCAACACGGCTTCATATATTTCTATTTTCAAATATTCTATTTCAAATATTTCTTTTTCAAATATTTCCCTTTCAAATATTTTTATTTCAAATATTCCCATTATTAAAATATTTTGTTCAACACATGACTAATCTCAACGGATGAGTACACTCAACACATGAACCTTATATTATATAATATTGATAAAGATGTAAATTTTATTATTAAAATATTCGTTCAACACATGACTAATCTCAACGGATGAGTACAGTCAACACATGAACCTTTATTTTATATTGATAAAGATGTAAATTTTATTATTAAAATATTCGTTCAACACATGACTAATCTCAACGGATGAGTACAGTCAACACATGAACCTTTATTTTATATTGATAAAGATGTAAATTTTATTATTAAAATATTTCGTTCAACACATGACTAATCTCAACGGATGAGTACAGTCAACACATGAACCTTTATTTTATAATATTCTTTATTTTCTAAATTGGAATGAGGCCCAATCAATCACCATATAATATTAATTATATGGATTTTCATACATCACACGCATATAATAGCATTGAAAAATAATCAACCATCAACCAAAGTGCACTACACTGTATAAGCATCAAATATAGATATATAACGCTTATAACAGCCTGTCAATCAATCGATCGACATATTTAATCAATCAGGATGAGTGAACTTCAAATTTCATCCCAACACCCGTGTGGGGTTTCAAACAATCCAACACAAATTTTAGTTGTGCAGTTAGGCGATGTGTAAAATTTATCGTCCCAATCAATGTCCTTCAAATAGGTGTACATAAACAAACCGTCCGGTTTGTAAATGAATATTTTATTTATTCACATTCACGTTAAAAATTATATTTTTAACGATAAAACATTTTATTTCAACATATGAATTTCTATTCAGTTCATTTATTCAATAAAATGATATTTTTATTTTTCTAACTCATTTTAGAAAATTTCAGCGGCATAACGGCACGATACTAGAAACGGGACGAGGTCTAGCCTTATCCCCGGTCTAGTGAAGGCCCACGCCATTCACACATCAATAAAATCCATTCCATTTCACCAAACAATTCAAATTTCAGTCAAATAATCTAACTACTTTTTGCAATCAAACAAACAAGTCCATGGTCTGTGGACGATTGTGTCGGGTGCTACTAAACACCGTCTGCATCCTAGTATATATATATATATAACTAGAAAATGAAATTGAAATGTGAGAAATTCTCACAGATAGCTATCCAATCATCTTGACTCTTCTTTGATAGAAATCTTCATCTTTATCGCATTCTTGTCATCTTCGTTGTTGTAGCTACTACATATGTAAAAATCGAATTTTTACTTCGTTGTTCAATATATAAAAATCAAATTGTTACTACTACTATATACATAAAAATTATATTTTTATCACGCTATTTTTCATATAAAGATTTTACCTTTTTACATATAAAGATATCGCCTTTTTAAACTTAACATTATAAAAATTACATTTTTATTTTGCTATACATATAAAGGCGATGTTTCTAATATTCCTATCATGTAAAAAATTATATTTTTACATCTTTTACACAGTAAAGATTATATTTTTAATAGTTAAAAAAAATATAAAAATCATATTTTTAATACTTTAAAAATATAAAAATCATATTTTTATAATTGCTATATAGTAAAGACTATATTTTTAATACTTTAAAAATATAAAAATCATATCTTTTCATAAAAATAAATCCATTCTTGTTCATGTTAAAAATCCAAGAACTTCATAATAAAAAAAAACATAGAACTTCATGAATAAAAATATCGTTTAACTTCCAAAATAAAAACCATATACATTCCTAAAGAAAAATCATATATAAAATCGAAATCAGAAAATACTTACAGTCAATTTGCCGAAAAGGGGGGGAAGGGTTTTCGCTGCGTCGGTCATCAGGGGGGGGAAGAAGCTGTCGCGGTGGCTGTTGAAGGGGGGGGGGGTTTGCGGGTTCGGGTCTAGGTGGGGTTCGGGCGTCGCAGGCGAAGGAAGGGGGGTTCGGGCGTCGCAGTCGAGGAAGGGAAGGGGAGGAGGAGAAGGCGGCTTGGGTTTCGAAGGGGGAGGCGGCGGTTGCTGGCGCGATGGGGGGGCTTGGAGGGTGTCGCGGCACCTGGGGAGGGCGAGGGGGTGTGCGCGCCAGGCGATGGCGCGGCGGCGGCCATCAGAGGGTGCGATTTCCCCTTTTTTTCTGCTTTGAAATCATTTTGAACGGGGGGGGGGGGGGGGGCAGAATGAAATAAGGTGGAGGGGAGAGATAATTAAATTTTTTAATTTATTTTAATTGCAAAAAGTTGACTTTTCCATACGACCTCTAAATGAGGCCCACCGTCTGTCGTCCATAGCGTTTTACCCCCATTCCGAACACAATGGGATATGTATCGTAGGCTGATTCAGCTATTACAATCAGTTTTCGTTAAATTTACATTTAAATCACTATATTGAATTTTAAACGTCTATTTTAAATTACCGGGGTCACATACTAACTAGAAAAATTCCCAAAAAATATTTTCTAGCTTCGTATTGACGATAATGTCCTAACAAAACTAGTTTCGTCGAATTCTGAGACCGTTGGAAAAATGGCCATTTTCCAGTCGATCAAAATCAACTGAAACTGGTCAAACGCGTTTTCCTTTGCCACGCTCACATATTGATTCGAAAAATTACAAAATTTGGAATCTAGCAATAATTTGACATCACGTACCCAACAAAACTGGTTTCGTCGAAATCCGAGGTCGTTTGCAAAATGTCTATTTTTAAGGGCCTGAATTCCATAGCGACTATTCAGAATTTTCAACTGGACATATCTTTTGATTCCCGCTATGAAATCTTGATTTTTCGGATTCGTTGGAAAGATATTATCAATTAGATCCTAATGTTTTTGGTTTCACTAAAATCCGGATTGTCTTGCACCCGGTACATTCAATTGAAGTTTGAAATCGAATTATCGAACTACCGCGCCATTTTCAATTCTATTTATAATTATATGTAAATATTTATATTCTAACGACGACGTATATAACATATATGTTCTATATATATTCAAAATGAATTTCTCGTCAATATTAAAATAATTCATTTTAAATCTTCAAAATTCGCTAAAATTGCCAAAATAAAAATTTTAAACTGGCCCAGTTTTTCGGGTTATTTCAATCTCCCCCACTTAAAACTTTTCGTCCCCGAAAAGGAACAAAGTCGATAGTGGTTTGATTAATCAACTCTACGTTCGATCTGGCTTCCATTCTCTAACTTTTCAGTTTCTGAGAATTTTCAAAATTTGAAAAATTTGGCTAACACCCTAAATTTTCGAAAAAATTCGCCATAACCTCCCCTGCACCGGGAGCCACGGGAAAATCCCGAAATTGCCATATAGGCCTTCTGATCTCAAAAAGAAAAAGAAAAAGCCAAGCGGCTAGCCAATAGGCTCATAAAATCATCATCACCCAAACAAAACAGTAAATTATGTAGTAAACATGTACCTATTTGTCGGGCAAACAAATTTTATTCTCTGCTCTAGCCTCCTTGCTATGACCTGTTCAATGTAAGTATATGTATATGCAAGCAAATGCAACTAATTCTCAATATAAGTCAATATTTGATGCTATTAGGCATAATGGTTCAAAATTATCAAACAAATAAACAAACAACACAAACATCAATCAATTAGTGAATTTAACGTTTCAAATTCATAATTTTGATATATATACAAAAATCATGATTTTGATGCCAATTCACAACAAGTAAATCTATCTATATAAGTTTTGGTTCTCACACCAGTCTAATGGAAACATATAGATATCATACCTTCGAAACACGAACACAAATTCTGATGATGATATATCAATCATCAGAATCATCTCCGGGTGTCTAGAATGTGATTCCATATCTATCCAGTATATTAAAACTTCGAATATACGTTCATGACGCGTATATGCAAAACCTTTATATACTCGATTGTCCATATTCAAAATAAATAAATAATAAAATACGCTTAAAATGGTTTAAATTTTCAAAACAAAATTGTTTTCATTTGAAAAATATACTCTTCACACTCGTTCTAGGATACTACTGATCCTATCTCTAACGAGTCATTCTAATTGGATATTGCTAATCCAATATCTGATGAATTCTTTCGTATGGTTCTAATGTGCCTTGTTCTCGAGCTCTGTAAACCAAAGCTCTGATACCAAATGTGACGGCCGAGAATTTCGCTCGATCCGAATTAGTCGTTAAACCGATCTAGACCGTTCGAAACCCCTGATCGTTTGAGAACAGGACAAAACAGAACGCAGACGGAAGAACATTTCATTGCTATTACAACAATTCCATCAGATACAAGAATATACAGAGTATAATTGAATAAATTACATTCGATAAATATCAGAGATTACAATAAATTACATAGCAGCGGAAAATAATACAAATCACAACTGAAGGTGATATACGGATACAGAGCTTTTCAGATATCATTCCAGCTGTAAACCAGGATCCTGTGAATATAAATCTGCAAAACCAAAACTACTAGCTGCCCATGCGGAAAATAGGGGCACCCAGAGTTTAGGTTAAAACAATAAACTCCAGGTCAGTCATGTGACTGGTGTGAGAACTAAAACAGTTATTTAAAACTTTACTTTAAAAGAGAGTAATTCAAGGGACCACGCCGTATAACACGGAACGGGTTTCCTCCCAAGAATACCAGTGCATAGAATAAACAACGTAATGCTTTTTCGAAAAATGAAGCTATTATAAGACCCAGGTCCCATCACACAATGCAATGCAAGCCGGAGGATAGGGTTTTACCTTATAACAGCCAAACATGCTTGATACGTTTAAAACAAATCATTTGATACTATAATCAGTGTATAGTGTCAAAACAATTTCAATCATAAATATAAATCATAGACGGCATAGCATCCCATGCTACTATGTCGCCATACTAGTTCTACAATTAAAACCGCAATACACGTATTGGAAATTGGATTTCCGTCATGAGTCGAGGCAAGGGGCAAGCTCCTCTCCGCGTTCGAGACACTCTAGCAAATGTCTCAGGGCTACGCACTCTGGGCAACCCTGGATGCTTCAGGGCCGGTCCTCACTTACGTAGAGGATTGGCAATTCCTGAACACACGTTTCCCGGTCCTTACAGACCTATAATCGAGGCGCCTCATCCAACAACCACATAGGTGAAAAGTATATAAATGTCAGGGCTGGTAAGCCACTGACATCACCAAAGCTAGAATGAAACGTTGTGCTCTCCCTGCAGTCCGTATCCCATTTTTGACTCATACCGAGGTGTGAGGCTCGCGAATTCACGCTATACACAAAGCTGCCACGTAGGCGTGCTTTGATCATCAAACACAAGACTTTGCTTTTCAACAAAAGCCTTGATCATTGCATCTTAGCGTGCCACACAGACAATTCATGCCATGCGACTGATGTCCATCGATATACAACCTCTGAGCTCGTACGTCTCAGAGAAGGGCGTTAAGCAAAAGAATAAATTCTCCGCCGCCAAACAGATGTATATTTAATAGAAATCAATCAACACAGAATAAAATCCAATGTCAGACACACAATCCACTTACAAGTCCGTTCTGGGTCTGAACGGAACCGGAGGCACTTTCCTCGCATATCCATCCATCTCCAAGTACGTCTGGACGACCACCAACTATTTCCATCCTCTTGGGTGTACTGCCCAATCAGGATCGTCAGTAATAATCCAAACGATGTGAAGACTTCCGGTCTTCAACCACCGTCTTCATCTTCGACATATCGTCGAATCGGTTATTCAGAATGGGTGTAAACCCGAACTTTCCGAACAACCCGCGTATATTAAAAACAAATGTTACACAAACACAACATACGCCTCATTCCAATTCATTAGTCACTAACCGCAAATTAGCAAGAGAACAATATCCCAAACATTAACCCCGAAGGCCGAAACCAACATCAGATCAATACCCAGGAAACCATTCTTCTTAGCCAACCTACAGCTAGTTTCTAAATTCCACATTCTTAGGGAAAGGTTCCCATTAATTTTATCCAAGATAAATTCTTTAAAATTTATCCTGTAATCTTCCTTTGGATGTCGTTTCAAACCAAATTATGGTTTTTCTAAACTAGTCGAGATTAGCGAACCACACCGAAGTAATTATTTATTTTATTTCCCAATCCCAACCCAAAGATGTAAATTTTATTATTAAAATATTCGTTCAACACATGACTAATCTCAACGGATGAGTACAGTCAACACATGAACCTTTATTTTATATTGATAAAGATGTAAATTTTATTATTAAAATATTCGTTCAACACATGACTAATCTCAACGGATGAGTACAGTCAACACATGAACCTTTATTTTATATTGATAAAGATGTAAATTTTATTATTAAAATATTTCGTTCAACACATGACTAATCTCAACGGATGAGTACAGTCAACACATGAACCTTTATTTTATAATATTCTTTATTTTCTAAATTGGAATGAGGCCCAATCAATCACCATATAATATTAATTATATGGATTTTCATACATCACACGCATATAATAGCATTGAAAAATAATCAACCATCAACCAAAGTGCACTACACTGTATAAGCATCAAATATAGATATATAACGCTTATAACAGCCTGTCAATCAATCGATCGACATATTTAATCAATCAGGATGAGTGAACTTCAAATTTCATCCCAACACCCGTGTGGGGTTTCAAACAATCCAACACAAATTTTAGTTGTGCAGTTAGGCGATGTGTAAAATTTATCGTCCCAATCAATGTCCTTCAAATAGGTGTACATAAACAAACCGTCCGGTTTGTAAATGAATATTTTATTTATTCACATTCACGTTAAAAATTATATTTTTAACGATAAAACATTTTATTTCAACATATGAATTTCTATTCAGTTCATTTATTCAATAAAATGATATTTTTATTTTTCTAACTCATTTTAGAAAATTTCAGCGGCATAACGGCACGATACTAGAAACGGGACGAGGTCTAGCCTTATCCCCGGTCTAGTGAAGGCCCACGCCATTCACACATCAATCAAATCCATTCCATTTCACCAAACAATTCAAATTTCAGTCAAATAATCTAACTACTTTTTGCAATCAAACAAACAAGTCCATGGTCTGTGGACGATTGTGTCGGGTGCTACTAAACACCGTCTGCATCCTAGTATATATATATAACTAGAAAATGAAATTGAAAGGTGAGAAATTCTCACAGATAGCTATCCAATCATCTTGACTCTTCTTTGATAGAAATCTTCATCTTTACCGCATTCTTGTCATCTTCGTTGCTGTAGCCACTACATATGTAAAAATCGAATTTTTACTTCGTTGTTCAATATATAAAAATCAAATTGTTACTACTACTATATACATAAAAATTATATTTTTATCACGCTATTTTTCATATAAAGATTTTGCCTTTTTACATATAAAGATCTCGCCTTTTTAAACTTAACATTATAAAAATTACATTTTTATTTTGCTATACATATAAAGGCGATATTTCTAATATTCCTATCATGTAAAAAATTATATTTTTACATCTTTTACACAGTAAAGATTATATTTTTAACAGTTAAAAAAATATAAAAATCATATTTTTAATACTTTAAAAATATAAAAATCATATTTTTATAATTGCTATATAGTAAAGACTATATTTTTAATACTTTAAAAATATAAAAATCATATCTTTTCATAAAAATAAATCCATTCTTGTTCATGTTAAAAATCCAAGAACTTCATAATAAAAAAAAACATAGAACTTCATGAATAAAAATATCGTTTAACTTCCTAAATAAAAACCATATACATTCCTAAAGAAAAATCATATATAAAATCGAAATCAGAAAATACTTACAGTCAATTTGCCGAAAAGGGGGGGAAGGGTTTTCGCTGCGTCGGTCATCAGGGGGGGGAAGAAGCTGTCGCGGTGGCTGTTGAAGGGGGGGGGGGGGGGTTTGCGGGTTCGGGTCTAGGTGGGGTTCGGGCGTCGCAGGCGAAGGAAGGGGGGTTCGGGCGTCGCAGTCGAGGAAGGGAAGGGGAGGAGGAGAAGGCGGCTTGGGTTTCGAAGGGGGAGGCGGCGGTTGCTGGCGCGATGGGGGGGCTTGGAGGGTGTCGCGGCACCTGGGGAGGGCGAGGGGGTGTGCGCGCCAGGCGATGGCGCGGCGGCGGCCATCAGAGGGTACGATTTCCCCTTTTTTTCTGCTTTGAAATCAATTTGAACGGGGGGGGGGGGGGCAGAATGAAATAAGGGGTAGGGGAGAGATAATTAAATTTTTTAATTTATTTTAATTTCAAAAAGTTGACTTTTACATACGACCTCTAAACGAGGCCCACCGTCTGTCGCCCATAGCGTTTTACCCCCATTCCGAACACAATGGGATATGTATCGTAGGCTGATTAAATTTACATTTAAATCACTATATTGAATTTTAAACGTCTATTTTAAATTACCGGGGTCACATACTAACTAGAAAAATTCCCGAAAAATATTTTCTAGCTTCGTATTGACGATACGGTCCTAACAAAACTAGTTTCGTCGAATTCTGAGACCGTTGGAAAAATGGCCATTTTCCAGTCGATCAAAATCAACTGAAACTGGTCAAACGCGTTTTCCTTTTCCACGCTCACATATTGATTCGAAAAATTACAAAATTTGGAATCTAGCAATAATTTGACATCACGGACCCAACAAAACTGGTTTCGTCGAAATCCGAGGTCGTTTGCAAAATGTCTATTTTTAAGGGCCTGAATTCCATAGCGACTATTCAGAATTTTCAACTGGACATATCTTTTGATTCCCGCTATGAAATCTTGATTTTTCGGATTCGTTGGAAAGATATTATCAATTAGATCCTAATGTTTTTGGTTTCACTAAAATCCGGATTGTCTTGCACCCGGTACATTCAATTGAAGTTTGAAATCGAATTATCGAACTACCGCGCCATTTTCAATTCTATTTATAATTATATGTAAATATTTATATTCTAACGACGACGTATATAACATATATGTTCTATATATATTCAAAATGAATTTCTCGTCAATATTAAAATAATTCATTTTAAATCTTCAAAATTCGCTAAAATTGCCAAAATAAAATTTTTAAACTGGCCCAGTTTTTCGTGTTATTACAATCTCCCGCACTTAAAACTTTTCGTCCCCGAAAAGGAACAAAGTCGAAAGTGGTTTGATTAATCAACTCTACGTTCGATCTGGCTTCCATTCTCTAACTTTTCAGTTTCTGAGAATTTTCAAAATTTGAAAAATTTGGCTAACACCCTAAATTTTCAAAAAAATTCGCCATAACCTCCCCTGCACCGGGAGCCACGGGAAAATCCCGAAATTGCCATATAGGCCTTCTGATCTCAAAAAGAAAAAGAAAAAGCCAAGCGGCTAGCCAATAGGCTCATAAAATCATCATCACCCAAGCAAAACAGTAAATTATGTAGTAAACATGTACCTATTTGTCGGGCAAACAAATTTTATTCTCTGCTCTAGCCTCCTTGCTATGACCTGTTCAATGTAAGTATATGTATATGCAAGCAAATGCAACTAATTCTCAATATAAGTCAATATTTGATGCTATTAGGCATAATGGTTCAAAATTATCAAACAAATAAACAAACAACACAAACATCAATCAATTAGTGAATTTAACGTTTCAAATTCATAATTTTGATATATATACAAAAATCATGATTTTGATGCCAATTCACAACAAGTAAATCTATCTATATAAGTTTTGGTTCTCACACCAGTCTAATGGAAACATATAGATATCATACCTTCGAAACACGAACACAAATTCTGATGATGATATATCAATCATCAGAATCATCTCCGGGTGTCTAGAATGTGATTCCATATCTATCCAGTATATTAAAACTTCGAATATACGTTCATGACGCGTATATGCAAAACCTTTATATACTCGATTGTCCATATTCAAAATAAATAAATAATAAAATACGTTTAAAATGGTTTAAATTTTCAAAACAAAATTGTTTTCATTTGAAAAATATACTCTTCACACTCGTTCTAGGATACTACTGATCCTATCTCTAACGAGTCATTCTAATTGGATATTGCTAATCCAATATCTGATGAATTCTTTCGTATGGTTCTAATGTGCCTTGTTCTCGAGCTCTGTAAACCAAAGCTCTGATACCAAATGTGACGGCCGAGAATTTCGCTCGATCCGAATCAGTCGTTAAACCGATCTAGACCGTTCGAAACCCCTGATCGTTTGAGAACAGGACAAAACAGAACGCAGACGGAAGAACATTTCATTGCTATTACAACAATTCCATCAGATACAAGAATATACAGAGTATAATTGAATAAATTACATTCGATAAATATCAGAGATTACAATAAATTACATAGCAGCGGAAAATAATACAAATCACAACTGAAGGTGATATACGGATACAGAGCTTTTCGGATATCATTCCAGCTGTAAACCAGGATCCTGTGAATATAAATCTGCAAAACCAAAACTACTAGCTGCCCGTGCGGAAAATAGGGGCACCCAGAGTTTAGGTTAAAACAATAAACTCCAGGTCAGTCATGTGACTGGTGTGAGAACTAAAACAGTTATTTAAAACTTTACTTTAAAAGAGAGTAATTCAAGGGACCACGCCATATAACACGGAACGGGTTTCCTCCCAAGAATACCAGTGCATAGAATAAACAACGTAATGCTTTTTCGAAAAATGAAGCTATTATAAGACCCAGGTCCCATCACACAATGCAACGCAAGCCGGAGGATAGGGTTTTACCTTATAACAGCCAAACATGCTTGATACGTTTAAAACAAATCATTTGATACTATAATCAGTGTATAGTGTCAAAACAATTTCAATCATAAATATAAATCATAGACGGCATAGCATCCCATGCTACTATGTCGCCATACTAGTTCTACAATTAAAACCGCAATACACGTATTGGAAATTGGATTTCCGTCATGAGTCGAGGCAAAGGGCAAGCTCCTCTCCGCGTTCGAGACACTCTAGCAAATGTCTCAGGGCTACGCACTCTGGGCAACCCTGGATGCTTCAGGGCCGGTCCTCACTTACGTAGAGGATTGGCAATTCCTGAACACACGTTTCCCGGGCCTTACAGACCTATAATCGAGGCGCCTCATCCAACAACCACATAGGTGAAAAGTATATAAATGTCAGGGCTGGTAAGTCACTGACATCACCAAAGCTAGAAAGAAACGTTGTGCTCTCCCTGCAGTCCGTATCCCGTTTTTGACTCATACCGAGGTGTGAGGCTCGCGAATTCACGCTATACACAAAGCTGCCACGTAGGCGTGCTTTGATCATCAAACACAAGACTTTGCTTTTCAACAAAAGCCTTGATCATTGCATCTTAGCGTGCCACACAGACAATTCATGCCATGCGACTGATGTCCATTGATATACAACCTCTGAGCTCGTACGTCTCAGAGAAGGGCGTTAAGCAAAAGAATAAATTCTCCACCGCCAAACAGATGTATATTTAATAGAAATCAATCAACACAGAATAAAATCCAATGTCAGACACACAATCCACTTACAAGTCCGTTCTGGGTCTGAACGGAACCAGAGGCACTTTCCTCGCATATCCATCCATCTCCAAGTACGTCTGGACGACCACCAACTATTTCCATCCTCTTGGGTGTACTGCCCAATCAGGATCGTCAGTAATAATCCAAACGATGTGAAGACTTCCGGTCTTCAACCACCGTCTTCATCTTCGACATATCGTCGAATCGGTTATTCAGAATGGGTGTAAACCCGAACTTTCCGAACAACCCGCATATATTAAAAACAAATGTTACACAAACACAACATACGCCTCATTCCAATTCATTAGTCACTAACCGAAAATTAGCAAGAGAACAATATCCCAAACATTAACCCCGAAGGCCGAAACCAACATCAGATCAATACCCAGGAAACCATTCTTCTTAGCCAACCTACAGCTAGTTTCTAAATTCCACATTCTTAGGGAAAGGTTCCCATTAATTTTATCCAAGATAAATTCTTTAAAATTTATCCTGTAATCTTCCTTTGGATGTCGTTTCAAACCAAATTATGGTTTTTCTAAACTAGTCGAGATTAGCGAACCACACCGAAGTAATTATTTATTTTATTTCCCAATCCCAACCCAAAGATGTAAATTTTATTATTAAAATATTCGTTCAACACATGACTAATCTCAACGGATGAGTACAGTCAACACATGAACCTTTATTTTATATTGATAAAGATGTAAATTTTATTATTAAAATATTCGTTCAACACATGACTAATCTCAACGGATGAGTACAGTCAACACATGAACCTTTATTTTATATTGATAAAGATGTAAATTTTATTATTAAAATATTTCGTTCAACACATGACTAATCTCAACGGATGAGTACAGTCAACACATGAACCTTTATTTTATAATATTCTTTATTTTCTAAATTGGAATGAGGCCCAATCAATCACCATATAATATTAATTATATGGATTTTCATACATCACACGCATATAATAGCATTGAAAAATAATCAACCATCAACCAAAGTGCACTACACTGTATAAGCATCAAATATAGATATATAACGCTTATAACAGCCTGTCAATCAATCGATCGACATATTTAATCAATCAGGATGAGTGAACTTCAAATTTCATCCCAACACCCGTGTGGGGTTTCAAACAATCCAACACAAATTTTAGTTGTGCAGTTAGGCGATGTGTAAAATTTATCGTCCCAATCAATGTCCTTCAAATAGGTGTACATAAACAAACCGTCCGGTTTGTAAATGAATATTTTATTTATTCACATTCACGTTAAAAATTATATTTTTAACGATAAAACATTTTATTTCAACATATGAATTTCTATTCAGTTCATTTATTCAATAAAATGATATTTTTATTTTTCTAACTCATTTTAGAAAATTTCAGCGGCATAACGGCACGATACTAGAAACGGGACGAGGTCTAGCCTTATCCCCGGTCTAGTGAAGGCCCACGCCATTCACACATCAATCAAATCCATTCCATTTCACCAAACAATTCAAATTTCAGTCAAACAATCTAACTACTTTTTGCAATCAAACAAACAAGTCCATGGTCTGTGGACGATTGTGTCGGGTGCTACTAAACACCGTCTGCATCCTAGTATATATATATATATATATATATATAACTAGAAAATGAAATTGAAAGGTGAGAAATTCTCACAGATAGCTATCCAATCATCTTGACTCTTCTTTGATAGAAATCTTCATCTTTACCGCATTCTTGTCATCTTCGTTGCTGTAGCCACTACATATGTAAAAATCGAATTTTTACTTCGTTGTTCAATATATAAAAATCAAATTGTTACTACTACTATATACATAAAAATTATATTTTTATCACGCTATTTTTCATATAAAGATTTTGCCTTTTTACATATAAAGATCTCGCCTTTTTAAACTTAACATTATAAAAATTACATTTTTATTTTGCTATACATATAAAGGCGATATTTCTAATATTCCTATCATGTAAAAAATTATATTTTTACATCTTTTGCACAGTAAAGATTATATTTTTAACAGTTAAAAAAATATAAAAATCATATTTTTAATACTTTAAAAATATAAAAATCATATTTTTATAATTGCTATATAGTAAAGACTATATTTTTAATACTTTAAAAATATAAAAATCATATCTTTTCATAAAAATAAATCCATTCTTGTTCATGTTAAAAATCCAAGAACTTCATAATAACAAAAAACATAGAACTTCATGAATAAAAATATCGTTTAACTTCCTAAATAAAAACCATATACATTCCTAAAGAAAAATCATATATAAAATCGAAATCAGAAAATACTTACAGTCAATTTGCCGAAAAGGGGGGGAAGGGTTTTCGCTGCGTCGGTCATCAGGGGGGGGGGGGGAAGAAGCTGTCGCGGTGGCTGTTGAAAGGGGGGTTTGCGGGTTCGGGTCTGGGTGGGGTTCGGGCGTCGCAGGCGAAGGGAGGGGGGGTTCGGGCGTCGCAGTCGAGGAAGGGAAGGGGAGGAGGAGAAGGCGGCTTGGGTTTCGAAGGGGGAGGCGGCGGTTGCTGGCGCGATGGGGGGGCTTGGAGGGTGTCGCGGCACCTGGGGAGGGCGACGGGGTGTGCGCGCCAGGCGATGGCGCGGCGGCGGCCATCAGAGGGTGCGATTTCCCCATTTTTTTTCTGCTTTGAAATCATTTTGAACGGGGGGGGGGGGGGGGGGGGGCAGAATGAAATAAGGGGGAGGGGAGAGATAATTAAATTTTTTAATTTATTTTAATTGTAAAAAGTTGACTTTTACATACGACCTCTAAATGAGGCCCACCGCCTGTCGCCCATAGCGTTTTACCCCCATTCCGAACACAATGGGATATGTATCGTAGGCTGATTCGGCTGTTACAATCAGTTTTCGTTAAATTTACATTTAAATCACTATATTGAATTTTAAACGTACATTTTAAATTACCGGGGTCACATACTAACTAGAAAAATTCCCGAAAAATATTTTCTAGCTTCGTATTGACGATATGGTCCTAACATAACTAGTTTCGTCGAATTCTGAGACCGTTGGAAAAATGGCCATTTTCCAGTCGATCAAAATCAACTGAAACTGGTCAAACGCGTTTTCCTTTGCCACGCTCACATATTGATTCGAAAAATTACGAAATTTGGAATTTAGCAATAATTTGACATCACGGACCCAACAAAACTGGTTTCGTCGAAATCCGAGGTCGTTTGCAAAATGTCTATTTTTAAGGGCCTGAATTCCATAGCGACTATTCAGAATTTTCAACTGGACATATCTTTTGATTCCCGCTATGAAATCTTGATTTTTCGGATTCGTTGGAAAGATATTATCAATTAGATCCTAATGTTTTTGGTTTCACTAAAATCCGGATTGTCTTGCACCCGGTACATTCAATTGAAGTTTGAAATCGAATTATCGAACTACCGCGCCATTTTCAATTCTATTTATAATTATATGTAAATATTTATATTCTAACGACGACGTATATAACATATATGTTCTATATATATTCAAAATGAATTTCTCGTCAATATTATTTAAAATAATTCATTTTAAATCTTCAAAATTCGCTAAAATTGCCAAAATAAAAATTTTAAACTGGCCCAGTTTTTCGGGTTATTACATACTCTCTGTTTGGGTCGAATTCCTATGTATAACAGCAGCTCCAACCTTGCTCTGATGCTATTTGGCCTTGTTTTGATGTAGTTTAGGCTTAATCTTTACTAAAAATGTGTTTTGGAGTGGTTTTAGAGGATGGAAGCCATTACCAAGGTCTCAAGAAGGTTTGTGGCGGCTCAAAACTGAAATGAAAGTCATTTCCTAACCCTAATCAGCCCTCCTATGCCTCTAAACCCGAAATTCCCCTCTGGGCCTAGCTGCTAATCACCCGGTTAAGCCCAATTAAGTTGTTTTTCATCATCTGAAACTTGTTTCAGCCATATCTCCCAAACAGTGAGTCCGTTTGGCTAATGTGACCACTCTACGGAATTGTAAACCATCATCCGGAGCCAATGGAAGTGGTTTCAGGTCAAAATTCGTTTCCAATCAAAAGTTATGGCCAAAACAGTACCAACTAGGGGTAAAATGGTCATTTAAAAATCGGGAAAAATCATGAACATGGGAAATGACCCCAATAGTCGTCTCCCAACGTTACATGACCATACGACTTCACATGTGAAAGAAATAAATATTCTACGATCCTATGATACGTAGAATACGGGTCGTTACACTCTTCCCCCCTTAAGAAATTTCGTCCCCGAAATTCCTTAACCCAAAACATACAAAAGATCCCGCATGCCTAACAGCCACATACAACAATCAAACATGAAAAACAAGCAAACAAGCCTATCCTAGCATGCGGAAAACTAAATCGAAGTTAAAATCTTACCAGGCAAAGAGTTCTGGATATGTCTTCCTAATGTTCTCCTCTGTCTCCCAAGTGCAATCATTCTCGTCCTCGCCCCACTGAACCTTGACTAGCTTCACCGCCTTCCTTCAAAGTTGCTTCATGTCGTGCTCGACAATACGGGCCGACTTGCAGTTCCCAACCGCCTCGGGTTCTACTTCGAAGTCCTCTAACTGATCAGGTGGAATAGTCATATCTGAGTCGTGAACGAACTTCCTTAGTTGGGAAACATGAAATACATTGTGAACTCCTGCCATCTTCTCTGGTAAGCCAATTCTATATGCCAAATTCCTGACTGGTTCAAGAACAGGGAATGGGCCAACAAATCTTGGTGCCAACTTGCCTCTCCTACCAAATCGTATCATGCTCTTCAACGGAGAAATTTTGACAAACACCAAGTCACCAACGGAGAATTTTAAGTCTCTTCTCCTCTTATCAGCATAACTCTTCTGCCTATCTTGGGCAGCCTTCATTCGTTGTTGAATGATCTTGATCTTATCTGAAGTTTCCCTCACCACATCAAGTCCAAGCACAAACTTCTCGCCAGTCTCTATCCAACATGATGGTAAGTTGCACGGTCTTCCATACAAAGCTTCATATGGAGCCATACCGATACTGGATTGGTAGCTATTATTATATGCAAACTCTACTAGATGCAAATGGTCATCCCATGATCCACCAAAATCCAATATACATGCTCTCAAGAGATCTTCCAAAATACGATTCACCCTCTCCGTCTGACCGTCGGTCTGAGGATGATATGCGGTACTGAGATGTAACTCTGACCCTAGAGCCTCTTGTAAGCTCTTCCAAAACCCACTAGTGAACAACGGGTCTCGGTCACTCACAATGCTTTTAGGTATTCCATGAAATCTCACTACCCACTTCATATACAATTCTGCTAACTTAGCCGTCGTTCTGGTCAATTTGACTGGTATAAATCTTGCACTTTTAGTCAATCGGTCCACAATCACCCAAATGCTATCATGTCCCGATCTAGTCCTTGGTAAACCATCGATGAAATCCATCGAGACTTGCTCCCATTTCCATTCGGGAATTTCTAGTGGATGTAACAACCCACTAGGCTTCTTTTGCTCGGCTTCAATTCATGCATTTGGATATAAACTTCCCAATGTCTCTTTTCATCCCTTCCCAGTAGTAGGTCTGCTTCATGTCTCGATACATCTTATTACCACCGGGGTGTATAGTCAGTTTTGAGTGATGACACTCTCTAAGTACTTCATCCCTCAATGCATTGACATTGGGTACAACAAGCTTTCCATTCTTTCTAATCCATCCTTCTCGATCAAGCCCATACTTGTTCACCTCCTCATCGATACTCATCTCTAATTTGGAGATGATTTCCAATAGGTTAGGATCGTCCCTCTGCCTAGAGCCGATCCGCTCAATCAAAGTGGGTCTGATCGTCAAACTTGCTAACATTTCTGGGTTCAATTCGCACTTTGGTCTGAAATCAAACCCAGCGATGTACTCCAGTTGCTTCCATTCTAGAAACATAGCCCCTAAACTGGCATGTCTCCTACTCAATGCATCAGCCACTGCATTGCCTTTTCCCGGTGTATATGCGATGTCAAAATCATAGGAAGCTAAGAACTATAACCATCTCTGCTGACGGAGATTCAGATCTTTCTGAGAGAAGAGATACTTCAATGACTTGTGATCTGTAAACAGCTCAAATCTTTCTCCCAAGAGATAGTGTCTCCACATCTTTAATGCGAACACGATCGCTGCCAATTCTAAATCATGGGTAGGGTACCGTTTCTCGTGCGGTTTCAATTGCCGGCTTGCATAGGCTACCACCCTACCACCTTGCATCAATACAACACCTAGTCCGGTACCACAAGCATCCGTGTATACCGTCATCTCTTCATTCCCCTTAGGAATGACTAACACTGGTGCGCATGTCAACTTGTCCTTTAGACTCTTGAATGCATTCTCGCACCTTTCATCCCAGACAAAAGCTTGATTCTTCTTGGTCAACTGGGTCAATGGTGCTGCTATCTTGGAGAAACCTTGGATAAACTTACGATAATATCTAGCTAACCCCAAGAAACTTCTTACATCTGTTGCATTCTTGGGCGTAGGCCAATCCTGTACCGTAGCCACCTTCGCCGGGTCTACGGCAATACCATTCTCTGATACAACATGGCCCAAGAACCTCACCTCCCTCTTCCAGAAGTGACACTTAGAAAATTTTGCTTTCAATTGGTGTTTTCTCAACACCTCCATCACTATTCTTAAATGTTCCTTGTGTTCTTCCTTTGTCCCCGAGTAGACCAAAATATCATCAACGAACACAAGGACAAACTTATTCAACTGATCTCTAAATACCCTATTCATAAGATCCACAAAATATGCTGGGGCATTGGTCAGCTCGAGTGGCATGACCAACCACTCATAAAATCCAGACGGCGTTCGAAATGTCGTTTTAGCTATACTCTCAGCTTCCACTCTAAGTTGATGAAAACCTGTCGCGAGATCTAACTGAGAAAATACTCTCGCGCCACTCAACCGATCGAACAAATCATCTATCCGCGGTAGAGGATACTTATTCTTCCTCGTCACTTTATTCAACGCGCGGTAGTCTACACACAAACGAAGGGAACCATCCGCCTTGGTAGCAAACACAACTGGTGCTCCCCATTTAGAAACACTCCTTCTGATAAATCCCTTCTTCAAAAGATCGCTGACTTGCACCTCGAGATCTCGCTGCTCCCTTGGTGCCATACGACGAAGTGGCATCACTATAGGTCTGGCATCTTTTACCAAATCAATACGGAACTCAATCTCTCGGTGTGGTGGAAGTCCGGTCACTTCTTCGAAAACATCCGGATACTGGCCAACCACGGGCAAACCTGACAACTCAATATGCGGAATGCCGAGGGAGTTTAGAAAACTAGCCAATACCCCCTCACTGGGTAGACCACCAAACACTATCCTCCGCCCATCATCCGCTCTAGCTGTCACCAAAAATCCCTCACAGTCTACCACCACCCCGTATCTTCGGAGCCAATCTACTCCCAAAATAATGCCAAACCCAATAAAGCCCAAAACAAAGCAATCACAAACAAACATGCATCCATGACTCGATAAGACCACATTACGACAAATCATGCTAAGGCTAGTCGAACCACCAATCGGGTTCGTTACTACTAAAGGTCTATCGACAATCTCGGGCTCCAATCCCAACCTATCTACCAGGTCACTAGATATGAAAGAACTGGAAGCTCCGGTATCAAACAAAACTCTAACAGGAACATCATAAATAGAAAGCATACCTTGAATGACGACATTCTTTCCCTTCTCCGCCGCAGTTGGGGCATTCGACGAAGTAGGAATAACATTAAGGGCGTAGGCTTTCACCATTTGCTTTTCTTTAGGGGGTTGCGGACACTTGTCCTTGTGACGTCCCATTTGGCCACAGTTGAAGCACTTCCTATCCGCTAACTTGGCCCGACAATTACTAGCATAATGGCCCTTCTTACCACAGCTGAAGCACTCCACATCTTGCTTATTCCTTTTCTTCTGGCCATCCTTAGCCTGATTCTGCTTCCTCTTATTCTGGGAACCACCCTTGCCTCCACCACTTGCTTGTGGCTTTGGCTCATCTGCGGATGCAACCTCAGTCTTCGGCTTAGGGTAGAGACTTTCTGATCTCAATGCTTTCCCCACAATCGACTCAAACGTCTCATCGATGTGGTTGATAAGCCTTTCCCCCAAGTACTGATCCAAACCAGTTATAAATTTCTCATTCTTCTTCTCGGCAGTATTAATAAGAGATAACCCATATTTTGACAAAGTGTCGAATTCAGCAATATACTCCGAGACAGCTCTGCCATTCTGCTTGAGCTCCAAGAATTTCTTAAACAGCACTGACTTCTGAGCAGCTGGAATGAACTTCTCGCTAAAGTGAGCCTTAAACTGCTCCCAAGTAATCTAATCTTCAGGAGTAGCTGCCTTTATAGCATTCCACCAATTCAT
Source organism: Allium sativum (assembly GCA_030737875.1). Classification (NCBI taxonomy): domain Eukaryota; kingdom Viridiplantae; phylum Streptophyta; class Magnoliopsida; order Asparagales; family Amaryllidaceae; genus Allium; species Allium sativum. The sequence goes on along the minus strand of CM060916.1, from coordinate 606,624,312 downwards.
TGCCCGCCCTTGCAGCTGACGGGACGCTAGCTTTCTCTTCATCGCATCCTCGATGCCCAAATCCTCGAAGATACGTTCGCAACTATCCAACCAATCCTGAACATCCGTAGCCGACTCCGTTCCGTGTTCAGCTTGGCGATGTCGACTCTCGGCGCCTGCACTATTGGACCACCACCATTTCCACCATTGGGAGCTGCCCTCTGTACATCTCTAAGCATCTCTCTCATGAGGTCAGTAAACATAGTCCTCATGTCAGCAGCATTCCCATTGTTGGCTCCCTTACCAGCACCTCTAGTATATCGGCTCATCGTCAATCTGAAAAAGGAAACGATTAACGACTCCATAGTGGTGCTAGTGCAGTACGACTTCATTCTTATACTACTAATAGTATATATATATAGCTTTTGAAAACCAAAGTAATCACAAATACGCTCTCTCGTATATGTATACTATCTCTCCCTGATAACTTCACTAGGTTAACTACGCAACCTAGAGCTCTGATACCGAGTGTGACGGCCCGCCCCGCACCAGCCGGCATTTCCTCCGAAAGTGCGCTGTACACATGCCCGACTAGCACGGAATGGTCGCCAAAGAAAGGAAAGAAGAAAATGAACTAATCAAGGAACCTGTAGAATGTCTCACAGCGCATGGAATAAAATATAATAATAATAACATACTTGACATAAAACAGGTGAGACAGTGCATAAGCTGATAACTAAAATCACCATCAACATCAGAGCAGCGGAAATCCAAATACAGCTTATTACAACTTTCCAAATTTATTGTCTCTAAACAAAAGAAAGCTAAAGAAGAAGATGCACCACTAATGCCCAAGCAGTGATCTTCAACAACATAGGGAGAATACTATATATATATTAGGTGGAAGCCTCCTGCTCGTCTCCGGATCATCTACCCGTGCATCACCAGCTAACCTGTCTCTAGTCTGCTCGTGTGAGCACCCAGAGTAATAAGAGGAGACATAAAACTCTGGGTCAGACATAAAGCCTGGTATGAGCGATAAGCATTTAAACAGAATAATAACAGGTATACTATACCATACCTGAACCTGGACCTGCAACCAAAGAGTTAGTACCACATACCATACAGTACTCTAAGGTGCCATAATAAATAGTGTAAAGAATACGGGGGTGGGGTGTGTATGTCGTAATGATGGCAAACAAATCAACCATAGCAACCATCCTCACATCTCTCACTCAGTGCGTAAAGCATACGATGTCCACCACTGTCAATAACTAGACCCATCAAAGTAGTGACGGAGTTCGACTTGTACAACTACTGCTACTACCAAGCTTACCACATGGAGTCATGACCGAATCTTTACAAATGACCCCACTTCATTGGTCTATAGCCCTTTAGTCGTACCTAGGCCATTGCAGCCCTGAATCCGTTCACGTACTTCCCATACATAGTGATCCAAAGTCATAAACATCGACTTCCCCTTTGCACGCGTCCCGCAGCAAAGCCCAATCATGAAGTGAACTCATCGGTTCCCAACTGGATCCTGAGCTCTAACTTCCCATATTGGACTACCTTTGCATCTCGGGTTATTGGTCAATACTGGGTCGGGTCGGGTTCTCCTTCTAGCCATCGGTTCGGGTCCACAGCGTCGCATCGGTTCGGGTCGAGTGTCCCCCTTCGGGTGGGTCGGGTGTCCTCCTCCAGGTCGGGTCGGGTTGCTATCTTCCCTCCAGTTCATGCTCCTTCTCCGATCAGCTCCCTCGTTCTCCATTTACTCCGATCCGATCCTCCTCCTCTAGCCGATCCGATCCTACTTCTTTAGCCGATCCGGTCCCTTCGCCTTACTCCAGTCTTAGCCTTTCATTCTTAAGTCGATCCGATCCGAGTCCTTCGTCTTTAAGTTAGTCCGATCCCTAGCTTTACCAAAATGGCCTTCCTTCTTGCCAAGCCTCTTATGTGCCAGATTCCGATTCGGGTCGGGTTCCTTGCCCAGGTCTCCTATCCGATCCGAGCCCATATACGATCCGATCCGAAACCCTGCACAACTTTCTGCAACTTTTTCCAGCAACTTGTTTACGCCATTCGACGACGTTTTCGACAAATCTAACTATACTAATCAATCAAAAATCATCTCAAACAGTCATAGCATCATAGCAAACTAACCACAAACACCAAAACAATGAATTTACATATCAAAATGGATCAAATGTACCCAAAATCCCATTTTTCCCTTAAGCATGATTAAATAAAACTAATCATAGGGTTAACGAAACTTAATCAAATCGAACCAAATTTCTAACAGAGGCATAAAATATTATTTAAGAATTTCTAAACATTTTTCCAGAATTTATTAGTGTATAAATTCGCTAATCTTCACTAATTACCCTTAATTAACTGTAATTAGTGTCAAAACGATGCAAATCACTCACCTTTGCCACAAAATAAAGCACCAATCTGAAATACTCTCTGTTTGGGTCGAATTCCTATGTATAGCAGCAGCTCCAACCTTGCTCTGATGCTATTTGGCCTTTTTTTTGATGTAGTTTAGGCTTAATCTTTACTAAAAATGTGTTTTGGAGTGGTTTTAGAGGATGGAAGCCATTACTAAGGTCTCAAGAAGGTTTGTGGCGGCTCAAAACTGAAATGAAAGTGATTTCCTAACCCTAATCAGCCCTCCTATGCCTCTAAACCCGAAATTCCCCTCTGGGCCTAGCTGCTAATCACCCGGTTAAGCCCAATTAAGCTGTTTTTCATCATCTGAAACTTGTTTCAGCCATATCTCCCAAACGGTGAGTCCGTTTGGCTAGTGTGACCACTCTACGGAATTGTAAACCATCATTCGGAGCCAATGGAAGTGGTTTCAGGTCAAAATTCATTCCTAGTCAAAAGTTATGGCCAAAACAGTACCAACTAGGGGGTAAAATGGTCATTTAAAAATCGGGAAAAATCATGAACATGGGAAATGACCCCAATAGTCGTCTCCCAACGTTACATGACCATACGACTTCACATGTGAATGAAATAAATATTCTACGATCCTATGATACGTAGAATACGGGTCGTTACATCATACCTGTCAGATCCAATAGAACCGCTCAAAGTCTAGCACAGATATATTTTAAAGAGATTGTTAAGCTGCATGGAATTCCCATCAGTATAGTCAGTGATAGAGACCCAATTTTTGCTAGCAATTCTGGGAGGCATTCCAGACAGAATTGGGAATGAAACTGAATATGAGCACCGCTTATCACCCTCAGACAGATGGCCAAACTGAGCGGGTGAATAGAATTCTAGAAGATTTACTGCGGGCTTGTATTATTGATTTTGGCTGGTCATGGGAAGGTCACTTGCATTTGGCAGAATTCTCATATAACAATAGCTGTCAAGCAAGTTTGGGAATGTCGCCATTTGAAGCATTATACGGCAGACCGTGCAGATCTCCAGCATGTTGGGAAGAACCTGGCAACAGACTTGTGTTAGGACCCGATATGATTCGAGAAGCATCTGATAAAGTTGATTTCATCAAGAAGCGATTGAAAACCGCACAAAGCCGACAGAAAAGTTATGCAGATTCCAGAAGAAGAGATTTGACATTTGCTGTTGGTGATCATGTTTATTTGAAAGTATCTCCGATGAGAGGAGTGATCTGATTCGGTAAAACTGGGAAGTTAGCACCCAGGTTTATTGGTCCCTTTCCTATACTGGAATGAATTGGAACTCTTGCTTATAGGGTTCAATTACCTGATTGGTTTCCTGGAGTGCATGATGTATTTCACGTATCTCAACTTAGAAGACATGTGCATGATCCGGATCTTGTTGTAGAAGAAGCAGCGCTACAGGACTTGGAAATTACTCCAGAATTAGCAGTCAGAAGAGAGCCGTCAAAATTTTTTGGCAAAGAAACTAAAGAGCTAAGAAGCAAAAAGGTTCATTTAATTAAAGTGCAGTGGAGTAGTGATCCTAGAGACTGTACTTGGGAGATTGAGGAAAGCATTAAGCAAGCTTACCCCAAATGCAGAGTGGACATCTCTGACTAACTCCGGTGCAAGGTACCTTTACAATACTTTGCATTTACATTTTGTTTCCTACTTTACTGTTGTTTCCTTTTCGGGGACGAAAAGTTTTAAGTGGGGTAGATTGTAACAACCCGGAAAATACGAGCCAATTAAAAAATTTTAAATTGGTTATTTCAATGCAATTTGAACAATTGAAATAGAATATTTCAATAAAATAATGAATTAGAAATAGTGTGTCAGTTTGAAAATTTGAATTCAAACTTTGACTAACTGTGCCGGGTGGAAAATATAACGGATTTTAGTGAAACCAAAAATATTTAAATCTGTTTATGTATATCTTTCTAACGAATCTGAAAAATCGAAGTTTCATAGCGGGAATCAAAAGTTATGGCCAAATGAATTTTCAAAAAGGTCGCTATATAGAATATATAGCCCTTGAAAATATAAATTTTGCAAACGACCTCGGAATTCGACGAAACCACTTTTGTTGGGTCCGGGATGTCAAACTATTGCTAGGTTTCAAATTTCATAATTTTTGAAGCTAGTATGTGAGCGTGGCAAAAGAAAATGTGTTTGGTCAATTTATGTTAAATTGGATTGACCAGAAAATGGCCATTTTTCAAACGATATCAGAATTCGACGAAACTAGTTTTGTTGGGACCGTAGCGTCAAAACATAGCTAGATTTATTTTTCTGGAATTTTTCGAATTAGATTGTGGCCCTGGCAAATTGAAATGTACGTTCAAATTGAATATAAAATGTTTAATATTTTAATTTGAAAAATAACTGACTGTAACAGTCGAATGGGCCTACGAAACATATCCCATTGTTTCCGGGATGGGGGTATTTAGCTAGGGGCGTCAGTCGTTGGGTTTGAATTGGTGTCCATGTGGAATAACACTATTTAAATTTTTTTATAAAGCATCGGCCAATAGGAAATTTCCTTTCATAAAAAAATAATAATAATTCGCTCAAAACCCTCGCCGCCTCTCTCGTTAACGGAAGAAACCTGTTCATCCCTTCCCGACGACTTTCCCGCCGCCTCAGCCCACGTCCGACCTCGCCACCACCCTGAATCGACGGAGCCACCTCCCCTCTTCAAATCCGACCAACCCCTGACCCCCCCCTCGTCGCCCCATCGTCGAGTTCGACGCCTTCAAACATCCGGACTTCGCCGCCATCATTCTCTTCCATCAGGAGATCGGACCTGCTACTCCGACCATCGACAGGAGCGCCTAGCTCCCCTCTTTCACGTCGCACCTACTGATCGAAGCAACGGTGCACGGATTTCGCGAATTCTGCAAACCCTAGTTCGAACACTTCGTGAAAGGTGCGACCTTTATTATTTCTGAATTGAAAATAACACCTTTAAGTCTTACAAAACTTTGAAAAATCATATCTTTATCATGTGTTGACGAAATTCGATGAAACAGGAAATATCGTGACTGCAAGGAGGCTCTCTACCACATAGAAGAGACCGCGGATTTTTCTGAGCCATCTACGATTTTTAGCACTTCGAAAACCAATGTGAGATTTCTACACTGAAATATGAATGGAAAATGTCATGTATAAATTATATAAGCGAAATATAAATTATATACGTGTTGTATACCACATATACATGTGTAGTATAAGTTGTATGAGCGAAGTATGAATTATACATGCATTGTTTAAATGATATGTGTGTTTGAATGGTAATAATATATATATATATATATATATATATATATATATATATATATATATATACACTCCCCCGTCCACAAACCATGGACGATATTTATTGCTTGTGTATTGGTGTGAAAAATTTGGTGAATAATGCGAATGGTTGATAGAATTGTTTGTGGTTGATATTGTTTGGTTGTGGTTGAAAAATACCCATTGGTGATTGAAACGAATTTGAAAGAATTGTGGAAATGAAAATAAAACATGCCGCCTGCGTGCGAACTAGATGCATGAAATCCCCATTGTCAAAAACCGCGAGGTTTTAAGGTAGAGCGAGGAGCCGTACAAGGGACGGTGCCGGTTTTAACTACCCTGCCGTTATGCTGCCGAAATTTTGAATAATATTCATGCGTTAGAATTATTTTCATGTGTTGAAATTATTTTCATGTGTTGAAACCAAAGTCATGTGTTGAAGATTAAATTCATGCGTTGAATGAATAATGTGTTTAAACAATAAAAATTACATTATTATATATATATATATATATATAAGAGGTATGTAAAATATCCGCATTATAAATAAATTGTTTCAACAATAAAAATTACATCTCTCTTATATGAACCAACTATATAAAATATCCATGTGTGGAAAGTGCTCATGTGTTGAGAAGTGCGTGTGTGAAAAACATTCATGTGTTGAATAACTATTTTAGATGATAAAAATACCATTTTTATCATGTATGTGATTTGCCAAAAATATACGAGTGTTGAAATAAATATTTGTTTGCTATGAATATTATTTTTAACATGTAAAGGAACTAAATGAAATAGTCATGTGTTGAAATATATTTTAGTTCGCCAAAAATATCATTTTTATTGAAATGTGAAGTGTTAAAAATAACCACTTGTTCAAATAAATATGCATGAGTTGAAATATTCATTAATTAGCTAATGATGTGATTTTTGCTTATGTATGCAACATTAGAATGAATGGTGACTTTAAACCAAAGTGAATCGAAAATGAAATTGAATAGAAAATGATAAGTGATGAAAATTGCATATATGTACATGCATATTTATTGAACTGGTTATAGCAAAGAGGCTAGAGAAGAGGAATAAAATTGTGTGCCCGACAAATAGGTACATGTTTACTGTTTTTCTTGGGTGATGATTTTATGAGCCTATTGGCTAGCCGCTTGGCGTTTTCTTTTTCTTTTTTGAGATGAGACGCCCATGAGGCTATTTGGGAATTTTCCGAGCCCCTCCCGTACAAAGGAGGTTATGGCGAAATTTTCCAAAATTTAAAGGCGTTAGTGAAATATTTGAAGTGAAAACGATATTGAAATCATCGAATGAACTATATTTATATATATATAAATAAAATTAAAACGAATCGTGGCCGTGCAGTTCATGTTTTGAAACCGTGATTTCAAACGACTAGTGCGGGAAATCCGACCATTGGATTTTCCCGAAACTGCAACCATTAGGTTCGCCTTGGAAATATCTTTCCAACGGCACCAACTTTGTGAAGATCCGACGGTTGGATTGTCTGGAATGTTTAATTCAAATCTAAAGAAATACAGCGCTAGAATCGATTATATTTATATATAAATATAAATATAATTAAATTAATAACGACGCTGCAGTTCGTAATTTGAAACCGTGATTTCAAACGACTAGTGTGGGAGATCCAACCATCGGATTTTCCCAAAACTGAAACCGTTGGATTCGTTTTGAAATGATCTTTCTAATGATATAAAATTTGTGAAGATCCAACGGTTAGATTTTCAGATATGTGTAAAACAATTTAGTGAAATACAGCGCCAGTGCCTCGACACGACCTGAAACGTCGTTTAATTAAATATGGTCGTTTTTAAATAAATAAAAATGGCGATATATCGTTATAAAATATTATTGACGATATAGAATGGAAATAAACCGATTTTGCTTGGTTTGCTTGATATGTGATGGTTGAATGTATTTAACATGAAAACTATACTAAAGAACTGAAATGTGAATGTTGAGTGATTTAACCATGTGAAAATTTGATTTGAAAATCTAAATATACGTGGATTATTTGAAAAGGCCGAGTTTGTTCTCATTTCAAATAATCGATCGACGGTGAGAAGTCGAAGAGTTGAAGACGGTTGAAGACCGACGATCTTCACATTGGATGAATGGGCGCTACTGATGCTCATGATTGGAGTAACTACCTTGAAGGAGCTGAAGTAGTAGCCGTCCGGACGTATTGTTGATTGAAAGATAAGCGAGGAATTTGGTGCCTCCGGCTTCGTTCAAACCCAGAACGAAATTGTAAATGGACTGTGTGTCTGACATTGGATTTTGTTCTGTGTTGATTGATCTCTATTTAATATATATCTGCTTGGCGGCGGAGAATTTATTCTCTTGGTTAACGCCCTTCTCTGAGACGTACGAGCTCAGAGGTTATATATAGATAGAAATCAGTCGCATGGAGTGGATTGCCTGTGTGGCACGCCTAAGTGACATATGATCAAGGCTTCTGTTGCAAAACAAAGTCTTGTGGTTGATGATCAAAGCATGGTCTGAGTGACGTAGCTTTGTGTATAGCATGGATTCGCGAGCCTCACACCTCGGTATGAGTCAAAAACGGGAGAAGGACCGCTGGGAGAGCACGACGTTTCTTTCTAGCTATGGTGGTGTCAGTGACCTACCAGCCCTGACATTTATATATACTTTTCACCTGTGTGGTTGTTGGAATGCGAGGTGCCTCGATTATAGGTCTGTAAGGACCGGGAAACGTGTGTTCAGGAATAACTAATCCTCAAAAGTAAGAGAGGACCGACCCAGCCGATTCCAAGGACCGCTGTGTGCGATCCTGGGACATTTGCTAGAGTGTCTCGAATGGAGAGGAGCTTGCCCCTTGCCTCGACTCATGATGGAATCCAATTTCCAATACGAAATTGCGGATGTGATTGTATTACTAGTATGGTGACATAGTAGATGGTAGCTATGCCACCTAGGATTGATATTTATGATTAAATTTGCTTTTGAAACTTATATGCACTAGTAATAATATCAAACACTTTCGTTTTATACGTATGAAGCATTTTTGCCATTATAAAGTAAAACTCTATCCTCCGGCTTGCGTTGCATTGTGTGATGGGACCTGAGTCTTATAATGGCTTCATTTTGATAAAAAACATTGCGATGATTTAACCGTTTACTTTATTTCATGCACTAGCACTCGTTGGAGTAAACCCATTCCGCGAAAGTGGCGTGGTCCTTTGATTTGCCTTATTATTGTTGTTTAGTAAGTTAAGTAGATTTCTCATACCAGTCCCATGACTGACTCGTAGTTTGTTTCACCTTGCAAACTCGGGTGCCCTTATTTTCACACGGGCAACCTAGTTACAGGTAGCTGACATATTTTGTGCATGGCACCGCAGTAGAGGTGCGCTTTTGGCTTATGGCGAGGCTTGACTACATTGTGATGATTGTGAATTTTCCGCCATTATTGTATATGTATTATGATTCCGCCATAGGCGATGTAGACTGATGTTTAGTTTATGTACTCTTTATGTATTATGATTCCGCCATTGGCGATGTTGACTGATTATGTATTATTATGCACTAAGTAGTATCCTGCACTGTGCTCTCTGATGTGGTGATATATATATGATTCCGTTGTCATATTTGTGTAAATTATTCTATTTCTTGTTTATGCTATTATCTTTACTCTGCTAATGATGATTAATGTGTTATATTCCAATGATTATCCTTAACACCGTAGCACAAGGTTTTGGGGTCGTCACATAACCTGGGTAGCAGTGATGTATTACTAGATGCCGCTCACTGTTTATAATTTAAATACGATTTAAATTTTTTCCAACGTTGTAATAACCTATAGGGTCACACAACTAGAACGTTACAAAGGAGAAATTATTTTCTTTGGGTTGAATAAAATATCAAATTATTGATATTTTATTCAAAGTTGGAATTAGTAGACGGGTCAGTACCTATTCCGTGGTAAACACTTAAATTTAAAAGAGATTTATTTTTCTTCTTTTAAATTTATACGCATACGCTTAATGTATATATGTTCATTAAGTTAAAAAGTGGAATAATTGACCCTGCCACAATCTGTTTTCAAAAAACCCTAGAAACATTATGGCGGCGGCTAGTACTGCCTTCTCCCCATTCCTCTTCAATTCGATTGTAGAAGAAATTTGTTTTTGTGGATACATATAGAGGCATGGCATCTGATATGCTCAATATTCGATACTTTTAGGCTCAAACAATTTTGGCTCGATTGATTTCCTTTGGATTTTTGTAGCGTCTAGTATTAATTCTAACCTAAATTAGTTTTTGACTTCAATTTTGCATAAATCCTAGATTTAAATTCGTTAAATCATCAAAATTGGGTAACATGGTTAGATCCTTGAAACCCAACAGTGGTATCGGAGCCAAGTTTGCAGTAAATTGAAGTTCGATTTCTGATTTAGGCTTATAATATTTGAATTCCTAATTAATTGATTCTATTGCTTGTAGAAATTTGTGAATTTGATTCTAACTTGATTAATTAGAACTGTCTTATGAATTTTGTTTCTGAAATAAATAAATTACTCTATTGTAAACGCGAATTGATATTAGATATGAATTCTGTTTGTTAGTTACATATTGCTGCACCTTTTGCAATGAGCTTATGATTAATTTGTTAAATATGTGTTTAAATTTGTGCTCAAATGTGAATCTGTTATCCCTTTTGATTTAGATCATAAAACCATAATTTAAATTTGAACACAGATAAGTTCCTTTTGATCTGATTGCATGAAACTACTTAAGATTTGAATGTTTCTGTTTCTTATACATAATTAGAGAAAATATCTGAATGATTTTGAATCATTACAGAATATTAAATGGTATGTTATATAAGGTTATGAACTAGGCATGACATACTATAATAATTATTAATCTGTTACATATATATATATGTTAGCACCTCATGTTGATGATCACATCTGGATATTATATTATTTTCAATACTTTGTATGTTGAAAGATTATAAAATCCATTTTACTGAAAATACGTTTATATTTGATATAAATTAGAAAATGATTCCATGGGTTGATATTTAGTATTTATTCTGATTTATATTGCTAAACTGCAGTATGATTGGAATTAAGAGTTTGACTCTCGAATATTGATTCGTCTTATAGAAAGCACATATAAAATTCTTTAGCTATATAACATGAAAAATGAATTAATATTTGATATTAATTCAGTCATGTATGTTATGATTGCCAATTCTCACTTGTTAAACCATGTAACATGGATTCTATGTTTTAAAATATGTTTGAATTTATTTGATCATCTTGCTTTATTTAAGACAAGTTCCCTCTCATAATACATTAAATACAATGACTGTGTAATATAAGCCATCTAATTCACCAATAAAATGCAAATTTGTGTGTTGTACAAAATTTTGATCTGGTGAATTTGTTTGCAAGATTTTTTTTAAGAGAGCATTCCAAAAGGCATGAACACAAATTTCGTTTTGCTACAAAATCTGAATGGACTTATGAATTAATACATGGTATTAATTCTAACCTATTATCAGCTCCCATCTATCATATTCGATGATATGAGATCTAAATACATGGATTTGGCTTGGAACATCGTAATGATTTATTTATATGAGTAAATAGTTTTTATTTTATCATCAAATTCGTTTTATTGATAAGTAAACAGTATTTATCTGCTTATATGGACTTGTAAAATCATATATCTAGGAATTTGTTAAGTCAATTTTCCTGAATTGATTTTAAAACCTACGGATAAGATAAACTTGTTTGATTTAGTCCAGATATTATTTTCAGGTTTTAATCATTATTTTAAGTTTAAAACAAAAGTTAGAAATCCATACGATCTTTACATAGTTTAACATTTACATTACAATGTAAAGAATAAGTTAAAGTCACAATCTATATATCGTGATTTAATCATCATATAAAATTTATATATGATGTAATTTGTTGATGGCGTTGCATATGCACTTCACATATAAGTTAAGATGCATATGCATTTTATCTACTAATCCTGGTTTTGAAACCTGAATTTAACATTACAGAAAATTTGATTTAACATTACAAAAAATTTGATTTTCTGTTTTACACTGTTTTGTTAACGCAATGGGATCAATGTTAATGAACTATGTATATTCTGGTAAGTATGTAGATCTGAGAATTTGGTTTAAATCTGAAAACTCTTTGATAATCTAGTGTTTTGAACGCTATTGCATATTTTAACTGGATTGCTTCACAACTTAATTTTGCAGTGAAAATTGTTTCATTGTAAAAACGAATTAATGATTATTGTTAGTTGTTGATTCTGCACATTTGTGTATATTGCATTATCTTGCAATAGTTAACAATAACATATGGTTTAAATTGCTAAACATGTGTGTTTAAATTTTATTTGGTTTTATAAAGTACTAAAATTTGAGTACCCTAAAACTTATGATTGCTCTGCATAAACAAGGTTTTTATATGGATGCAGAAACAATTTTTTTTTCCAGTCACAAGATAAATTCTTAATGCTACATGTAAATGTGGTAATGATCACCTTTTGCAAGTGAAACCGGAATTTGACTCTATTATCTCTTATGACAATATGATTTGATAAATATTAGATAAGTGTGACTTATATCATTGTAATATTTAATCTGAGCATTGAAGTTGAATTCTAGAATCTGGAGAAAAGTTCAGATCACAAAACAAAAATGCCAGATTTAGTATGTAAATATTTATCATGTCAGTATGTATATATAAAGATACCTTTGACTTGGTATGTATGTTAGAACTTGTTTCTAGACAAAGATTTTTGTTCTCTCTGCAAGATTTATGTATTTGACATAATATTGCACTTTCATATAATACTGCATTCGTTCAAGAAATTCATGGCAGATTTGATTTGCAAGTGATGTTAGGATTACGGTATACAGTATTAATCTAAGTTAATACAGTATTCTAATTTTGGATGAATATGCCAAAGCAAGTAGGACTTGATGATGTTTCATTCTTACCATATACTCTCAATATTTATAATGAATTAGGATATATGTAAATGTTGATATATATATATATATATATATATATTAGTAGCCTGGATTATAAAATTACGTAGAATCCATAAACTGCTTAACGCTGAGTTAAAATATGGACCATTTATCTCCGGTCCGTTTATTGACAACATATAGATGTTTTATGTACATCTGATGTATACATATGTAAATGCATAAGTATTCAATACATTTGATGTATTTAAATTTGCATAACTCAGTTAATTGAGATTGTTTCAACAAAGCAACCGTACTTGACAGATCATTGAAATTGTTTCAGGAAAAGGATCAACTCAAAAGGGGACTGGTTTTGGCAGTAGCTGATAACACATTTTTATTATACTGATGGGTCAGTACTATACTATTAGCAAAATGATATGTATATATTTATCCTTATGTATAAGGCTGGTAAAGAAATGAGTGATGTGCTATAATTTTGCTTGAGTTACAAATGTATATGATACTTGTAACATATCAGATTCACATTTGTTCTTTTGCCTGAAGCTCATTATATTATATTTTGATCTATGTTATGGACCTGTATGACTGCATGCTCTTGTTGTTTATATGTATATACGGCCTAAATGATAAAAACATCTATAGATAGTTATAATTGTATTTGTGTGATGATCTTGCAGTCCGTTTTAAAGTTTATACATGTTAAGCCCTGGATTTATTCTATATTATAGGCTATCGACATGTTTTATATGCTTTTGAATGTATGTGTTACATGAAACTGTATGATACTCAACCTGGTAATCATGTTAGCAAACAATTTTGAAATTGTATGATATTATGGATGTGCTATCGACTTATAATATTGTTATATTATGAATATAAAACACGTATATATTGATATGTGTAAATAACTCTAATACTGTACTCCACTACAAGTTATAATTCCCTTAAAAAACAAATTTTGTTATATTAAGTCATGGTGAAGTCTTCCAGTAGTACATCCATCACTGTCCAATCTCATTGGATATAACTAACGCCAAAGGGTTGTGCATCTTTTATTTTGGCTATATGCGGTAGGAGTAATAGTGGTGCTTCGACTGTATTATTGGGTCTGGCTTAACTAAGACTACATAATAGTATTTATGGCCTTAGAGACAATAGCATGAATTATTCTATATTTTGAGCAAATGAATAATACCGAACAAAATGTTCATCATGCGATCCAAGAATTATATACGATATAATTGACATAAGATGTTTAACTAAAATGTTTTGTTTAAGTTTTTGCCAAAGCCGGGTCAAGGCATGACTAGATATGGATCTTGGAACACCATTATATATATACTGATATATTTATATAAATAGAGGGATGTTAATTTAAGTGGGAGCATATTTTAATTTAAATATTATATTTATGTTAATATAAATTTTGATTGTCAAAATTTTGAATTTATATTAAATGAATATTATAGAATCAGTTATTATTTATTATCTACTGTAGATATTAAACAACAAAATAACTCCGATAATTTAAATTAATCCTTGAGAAGGACAAATTAAATTAAATCAAATTTCTTGACTGATATTAAAATTTGTAGATTGTCCTCAAACAAATTAAACGTAATTATTTTAGATATAAACAGAGGATCTAAAATTATTTAAAGTATGACTTTAACTGAATAAAATATAAATGTTTTCATTTCTAGTATTTGGTTACTAGATATAAATCACATAAATGTATGTTGATTTGCAGAAATTGCAGAATAAGTAGAAATCTGATAAAAGCACAAGTGGACTTACGAATGGAAATGAAGCAAATGTTGCTGGACTATCCATAGGAAGTTGATTCTTGATTATACTGGCTAAATTAAATAAATAAAATAATTGTTATAATGAAATTCCACTTAAGATAAATGTTATAATAGATCTTGTTTAGACAAGTTTGAATTTCATTTGTAATAAAAGAACAATTGTTATTCATTTTATTTAAATGAAATATCGTATGGAATTTCACAAACAGTTAATGATCTTTGTAACTATATGTACTTGACATTAATAATGAGTGGATTAAATTTAGTGATTTAAATCCAATATACCTTTTGTATTATCGGTTAGCCCAGTAAACAAGAAAGTATATCAAAACTCCATAATGATGGAATTTTGAGATCATTTGATTTTAAATTATATGAAGAATACAGATCTTTTTTATTAAACAAAATAACTGTATCACCTTTCACTTGACATAGTGAATGAGTGATAAGTATTGGGTCTCGTACATAATGATGAATTTGGAGCAATGAATACATAAACTAGAGGTAGGTTTTATTACTTCATTATATTTACTGATGATATCAGTAGATACATATATGTGTATCTTATGAAACACATATCAGAATCCTTTGAAAAGTTCAAAGAATTCAAAGTGGAGATAGGAACCAATTTTAATAGAAAATAAATACTTTTCGAACAGATCGAAAAGAAATATTTAAGACAACTATTTAATAACTATCCAGATGAGTTTGAAATTGTTTCACGACTCACTCCACCTAGAAACCATATTGAAATGGTGTGTCTAAAAGGAGTAATCACACCTTATAAGATATGGTACGACCAAGATAAGTCATATAGATCTTCCAACAAATTAAATTTAGAACAATTGCATTTAATCCTACTAAAATGATTTGAAAGACGCCATACAAGATATGGACTAGGAATTGTCCTAGTGTGTCTGATGCGCAGATTTGGATGCAAGGCGTTATTAAACGTCTTTCTTCTGATAAGATCAGACCCAGATAAGATAAATATTTTGTGTAATATCCACAAGATATAATGTATATTATTTCTAGAAATTCTCCGAGAATAAAATGTTTATTGCTCAAATTGATATTCTTTATAAGGAGAGCTAGTCTCTAAGATACCGATAAGAATGAAATAGAAGTCGAAATGTCTCGAAACCACAAAATGTCATTGAATCTTGTATAGACAAGAAATTGAGTGGGAGTGACACAATAATTCAAATGTTATTTGATAACACATTAATTATTGTAAATAATGTTAGTTTCAGAACAAGAAATAAATACTGATTCTGAGAGAGAAAATGTTTGGATTAAGAAGTTAATGATTGAACTTAATTCATTGCTGGTCCAATGATATACATTGCGATAACAATATGGTTGTTGCTCAGGCATAAAAAATTAAACTCATTATCGATCCAAGCATATATTTAAGAAATATAATTCCTATATGAAGTTGTTCATAGAGGAAATGAACATATCTACAAAAGTTACAAATGTTATAATGTTGCAGACCTACTGAATTAAACTCTGTCGCATCAGAAGTTTAATAGTCACACTAGTTTCATGAGTATACGATACATGACTGATTGACTCTGGTGCAAGTGGGAGATTGTTAGAGTTTATGCCCTAGAGAAAATCCATTTGATGAAATTGATAACAATGTTGTTGTTATTATTTTATTTGGAATAAAATAATGTTTATTATATTATATTTACTGCGTAATATAAATATTAATATAATAGAAGTCTTTAAAACTATAATATGGAATTATATAATTCAAGTAAGACTTGAATTTGAGATTATATAATATGATAAGTATTATAATTCTTAAATGCCCCTAGTCAAGTTTTATTGTTTATATAGGACAACAATAAAGCGTTGAGACTAGTATATTGATTGACTGATGATCACATCTCATTGATCATTAATATACGTGATATTAAAGTCAAGATATAGATACGTATTGGAGAATAGCGTATTGGACTGACCCACCGTGAGATAACTACATGGAATATAATTAACAGTATCACAAGTTATTCTCATATTGACAGTGATGTAATGGTCCTCAGACCTGAAATCATTATAATTTTATTTGAGTATATTTGTGTTTTGATATCATCTAAAGTTATTCGTAACATAGTAACGATAACGGTGATTATTGGATACATCTCGAATTGAATGAAAATTATGAATGATCTAGATGGAATTTAACCTTATGATATCGTAGTGATATCCATGGGCCTATTTATTGAGTGAGACTGTGAAATGCATGGCTGTGCTCAAGTATTGATTTGTTTTAAACAGTCTACTCATCGATCAAGATAAGCAGATTAAATTATAAAGAGGATGATACGATCCATGCCTTGAGTTTAATCCTGGATATGTAGGTTAAAAGGATTATATTACATTGATACACTAGTCACAGAAAGGTTGTATCGAATCATTGATCTTATTATAACTTGGGTAGCAGCGATGTATTACAAGATGTCGCTCACTGTTTATAATTTAAATACGATTTAAATTATTGCCAATGTTGTAATAACCTATAAGGTCACACAACTAGAACGTTATAAAGGAGAAATTATTTTCTTTGGGTTGAATAAAATATCAAATTATTGATATTTTATTCAAAGTTGGAATTAGTAGACGGGTCAATACCTATTCTGTGGTAAACGTTTAAATTTAAAAGAGATTTTATTTTTCTTCTTTTAAATTTATACGTGTATGCCTAATGTATATATTTTCATTCAGTTAAAAAGTGGAATAATTGACCCCGACACAATCTATTTTCCAAAAACCCTAGAAACATTATGGCGGCGGCTAGTACTGCTTTCTCCCCATTCCTCTTCAATTCGATTGTAGAAGAAATTCGTTTTTGTGGATACATATAGAAGCATGACATCTGACATGATCAAGATTCGATACTTCCATGCTCAAACAATTTTGGCTTGATAGATTTCCTTTGGATTTTTGTAGCGTCAGGTATTAATTCAAACCTAAATTAGTTTTTGACTTCAATTTTGCATAGATCCTAGATTTAAATTCGTTAAATCGTCAAAATTGGGTAACACAGTTAGATCCTTGAAACCCAACAGTGAAGCCTTGGATCCTCCAAGGCCGGTCCACAAATACTTTAGTGGATTAGTTATGCCTGAACAATACGTTTCCCGGTCCTATTGGACCTATCACTTGGCCAGTAGCGACCAATATCCAAGGACGCTCATAATCCATCATCCACATAAGTAAAAATGTCTGGGCTCCATACCATGACACCACTTCTAGCTAGAAAGAAACGACTGCACTCCTTGGGTCCCTTATCCCATTTTTGTCTCCTACCGGGGTATGAGGTTCGTGAAGTAACGCTATACACAAAGCTATGCCTAAATAAAGCTGTGCTTTGATCATCAACCACAAGGCTTTGCTTTTCAACAAAAGCCTTGATCACGTGCATCTTAGCATGCCACATTGACAATCCACGTCATGTAACTGATGTCTATCAATATATAACCTCTGAGCTCGTACGTCTCAGAAAAGGGTGTTAAGCAAGAGAATAAATTCTCCGCCACCAAACAAATATATATTTAATAGAAATCATTTAACACAGAACGAAATCCAATGTCAGACACACATCCATTTACAAGTCCGTTCTGGGTCTGAACGAAACTGGAGATACCTTATTCCTCGTCCCGTATATCCAATACGGAAGAGAGGTTCTCGCATATCCAGACAATCAACAAGTACATCCGGACAACTACCACTTTAACCCTTTCCTGGGAGCAAACCAATCCAGAGCATCAGTAGTCATCCATTCGATGTGAAGATCGTCGGTCTTCAACCACCGTCTTCAATGTCTTCGATTTTAAATTGTCGTATAATTATTTGAAATGAGATTGTACTCGATCTTTTTAAATAATTCTCGAATATATAATTCAAATCATTTCATATCATTAATATTATTTTATAACGATTTATTGCTATTTTTATTTATAAGAAAATAGCTCATTTAATTCAAACGACGTTTCTGGTCATTTCGCGGCCCTAGCGCTGTTTTTATCCAAATTTGAATTACCCATTTCTCAAAATCTAACCATTGGATCTTAACCAATTTAATATCGTTGGAAAGATCTTTCCAAAGCGAACATAATGGTTCCAGTTTTGGGAAAATCCGACGGTCATATCTTTCGGTATAATCATTTAAAAGTTACGATGTCGAAACACGAACTACCGCACGCGATTCGTTTTATTTTAATTTATATATATATATATATAAATATAATTCGTTTGATGATTTAACTATCATGTTAAAAATAATATTTTAATCAACAAGATCATATCCTAACATATGATTCTTTTATTCTAATTTAACATGATAAAAATGTCATTTTTTTTATGACAAAACATGTTTAACATATCATTCTTTTTATTTTAATCAAACAGGTTAATTGTAACATTTTTAATGACCAGTCCTATTTTTAACATGTCATTCTTTTTATCTAAATAAACATGTTAAAAGAAACATTTTTATTGGCAACACCTATTTTAACATATTATTCTTTTTAACTAAATAAACATGTTAAATGAAACATTTTTAATGAACAACTCCTACTTTAACGTATTATTCATTTTAAATAAATAAACAAGTTATAAGAAACACTTTTAATGAACAACTCCTACTTTAACATATTATTCATTTTAACTATGAATCAAAACCTATGAATCAAAACCTACATAAAAAAGTTATTTTTAATGTTTGTCTATTTTTCCCTAAACATGATTCCTTTTTAATAATGAATCTAAACGTATTCAGTGTTCGTCTATTTTTCCCTAAACATGATTCTTTTTAATAATGAATCTAAACGTACATTAAAAATGTTATTTTTAATGTTTGTCTATGTTTCCCTAAACATGATAAATTTGTGATTCATATGTATATAATAAAAAGTAATTTTTTTATTGTATAAACAATTATTTCCAACATAACAATTTCTATGATCCATATATACAATAAAAAGCAATTTTTATCGTATAAACAATTTTTATGATTCACGTATACAATAAAAAGGTAATTTTATTGTATAAACAATTTTGACAATTTTCTATGATTCACATATACAATAAAAAGGAAATTTTATTGTATAAACAATTTTGACAATTTTCTATGATTCATATGTACAATAAAAAGGAAATTTTATTGTATAAACAATTTTGACAAATTCTATGTTATCATATACAATAAAAAGATAATTTTTATTGTCCAAATAATTTTGACAATTTCTATGATTCACATGTACAATAAAAAGATAATTTTTATTGTATAAACAATTTTGACAATTTCTATGTTCTCATATACAATAAAAAGATAATTTCTATTGTATAATTAATTTTGACAATTTCTATGATTCACATGTACAATAAAAGATAATTTTTATTGTATGAATAATTTTGACAATTTCTATGTTCTCATATACAATGAAAAGATAATTTTTATTATATAAATAATTTTGATAATTTCTATGTTCTCTTATACAATAAAAAGATAATTTTTATTGTATAAATAATTTTGACAATTTCTATGATTCACACGTACAATAAAAAGATAATTTTTATTGTATAAGTAATTTTGACAATTTCTATGTTCTCATATACAATAAAAAGATAATTTTTATTGTGTAAATAATTTTGACAATTTCTATGTTCTCATATACAATAAAAAGATAATTTTTTATTGTATAAATAATTTTGACAGTTTCTATGATTCACATGTACAATAAAAGGATAATTTTTATTGTATAAATAATTTTGACAATTTCTATGATCTCATATACAATAAAAAGATAATTTTTATTGTATAAATAATTTTGACAATTTCTGTGATTCACATTTACAATAAAAAGTTAATTTTTATTGTATAAATAATTTTAACAAACATGAATAATTTATTTTCTAACATACACATTTCAATCCATTCGTTCATCGCAATCACAAATAATCATCTCAAATTTTATACCACACATATGAATTTCACATCGAAATCAATAATAAATTTTATTTTAAATTAGAGATCTCACATTGATTTTGAATTCATAAAAAATTGTAGATCGCTCTAAAATTTCCCTAGTCACTTCTAAAATGCAGTAAACACTGCCACGATCCCAACGGTTCCTGTTTCATGTGATTCCGACATCGTATGAACGAGTTATGATTTTTATCGTTTTTATAATATTTTAAATTTAATTAATTGAATAAAAAGATTTCACCTTCTTCCACCTTCTGAAACACAGGCCGAAGCTCTTTCTTTTGGGTTCAAAACTAGGTCAGAGGTTTATGATCGGACAGCGCCACGTCGAAGAGGGGAGAGCGACGCACCAAGGGGGCCCACGATGACCAGTTTGATCCACCCTAGGAGGCGGGGCGGCGGTTGATACGGCGGAGGTTTGGGGAGGTGGTGCAATCAAAATACTCCACTACAGGGGCCGTCGTCCGTATGGATGTGAAGATTGGAGAGAGTACTACAATATTGTCCAAAGGATGGAATGATTTTACAGAGAGGATTGAGGGATTTTAATGGAGGAAGTTTCGAGTTGTTCTGGCCATACACGATGATGGAGGCGGCGGCTATGAAGTGAATTAGGGTTTGTAAATCCTATATTTATAATATTATATTATTTAATTCTCTAATTTTCAAAAAAAGCCTGTTAACTCATACTAATTCCAAATCCAGCCCAACGACTATCGCCGCTACCCCAATACCCCCATTCTGGACACAATGGACTAGGTTTCATCGGCCCATTTGACCGTTTCAGCCTATTTTTCTTTAAATTAAAATATGGAACATTTTAATATTAAATTTGATCATACATTTTAATTTACCAGGGCCACATACTGACTCCAAAAATTCCCGAAAAATAAATTTAGCTATGTTTTGACGATACAGTCCTAACAAAATTAATTTCGTCAAATTTGGAGACCGTATGAAAAATGGACTTTTTAATGGTCGATCTAATTCAATAGAAATTACCAAACGCATTTTAATTTACCACACTCACATATTAATTCCAAAAATTATGGAAATTTAAGCGTAGCAATAATTTGACATTCCGGATCCAACAAAAATGATTTCATCGAAAACGGAGGTCGTTTGCAAAATGGCTATTTTAATAGCTTTATTGTTATTAAAAATGGAATTTTTAATTATAAAAACAAAAATTTTAAATTGGTTCTGATTTTCCGAGTTATTACAATCTCCACCACTTAAAAACTTTTCGTCCCTGAAAAGGAAACAATAGTAAAGTAGGAAACAAAATGGAAAATGCAAAATATTATAAATGTACCTCAACACAAGAGCTAATCAGAGATGTCCACTCTGCATTTGGGATAGGCCTGTTTAATGCTATCCTCGATCTCCCGTATACAGTCTCTACCTCCGCACCACTGCACTTTGACTAAATGGATCCTCTTGTTCTTCAGAACTCTGGTTTCTTTGCCAATGATTTTCACTGGCTTTCTTCTCACTGCTAAGCTTAGGGCAATCTTCAAATCTTATTATGCTGCTTCCTCCACAATCAGATCTGGATCATGTACATGCTTTCGAAGTTGAGACACGTGAAATACATCATGTACCCCTGGCAACCAGTCATGCAACTAAATCCTATAAGCAAGAGTTCTAATTCTTTCGAGTATAGGAAATAGACCAATGAATCTAGGCGCCAACTTCCCTGTCTTCCCGAAACGGATTACTCCTCTCAATGGGGAAACTCTCAAGTATACATAATCACCAACAGAAAATGCTAAATCTCTTCTTCTCGAGTCTGCATAACTCTTCTGTCGGCTCTAAGCTATTTGTAGTTGCTTCTTAATGAAATCGATTTTATCCGAAGCTTCATGAATCATGTCGGGACCCAACACTAGTTGATTGCTTGGTTCTACCCAACAAGCAGGAGATCTGCATGGTCTACCATACAATGCTTTGAATGATGACATTTGTAAGCTTGCTTGGTAACTGTTATTATATAAAAACTTAACCAAATGCAAGTGATCTTCCCACGATCCGCAATAATCAAGAATACATGCTCTCAACAAGTCTTCCAATATACGACTCACCCTCTCAGTCTGGCCATCTGTTTGAGGATGATGAGCGATGCCCAAATTTAACTTTGTCCCCAGCTCCTCTTGGAATGCCTCCCAGAGTTTACTAGCAAGTATCGGGTCACGATCACTAACAATACTACTGCGAACTCTATGTAGTTTGACAATTTCTCTGAAATAAATCTGCGCCAGACTTCGAGCTGTTCTATTAGATCGGATAGGAATAAAATGGGCGGTCGTCATGAAATGTTCTTTGATCACGCATATACTGTCATTGCCTTTCCTGATTCGGGGAAAACCATCAATAAAGTCCATAGAAATTTGATCCCACTTCCAGTCTGGAACCTCTAGTGGTTGCAACAGTCTTGCAAGTTTCCGTTGATCGCTTTTAACTTGTTGGCAAGTAGGATACCTGCTAACATATATGGAAATGTCTCTTTTCATAGATCTCCACCAGAATGTGCGCTTGAGATCATGATACATCTTACTCACCCCTAGATGAATACTAAGCTTGGACTTGTGACATTCATCCATCACTTCCCTTCCGAGCTCAGGATTGTTCGGAACACATATTCGGCCTAATAGCCTTAGAACTCCTTTGTTATCAATCTGGAAACTCAAGGGTTCGCCTTCCCGAACTCTTTTACTAATCCTCTGAATAAATTCATCATTCTTCTGAAGAGCAGAGATTTTGTCAACCAATAAAGGCGTAATAATGAGATTGGCGATGATTGCATTCTTCCTGCTGAGCGCATCAGCTACAACATTGGCCTTCCCTGGAGTATACAAGATATTCAGATCATATGCCACAAGAAATTCTAACCAACGTTGCTGCCTCAAATTCAAGTCCGTCTGGGTGAACAGATACTTCAATGATTTATGATCTGTATATAATTCGAACTTCTCACCCAAAAGATAGTGCCTCCATATTTTCAAAGAAAACACAACGACTAACAACTCAAGATCATGAGTAGGATATATCTTATCATGCGGCTTCAACTGACGGCTAGCATAAGCAACTACTTTGCCTCTTTACATAAATACCGCACCAACACCTTCAAGAGAAGCATCTGTATAGATGGTCAAATCTTGATTTCCATTAATAATAGTCAACACAGGAGTAGTAGTCAACCTTAATTTCAGCTTTTGGAAAGCTGCATCACATTCAGGCATCCAATTAAACTTTGTATGCTTCTTCGTAAGCTTCGTAATGGACAAGATAGCTTCGAAAAATCTTTAACAAATTTCCGATAATAGCCAGCCAATTCTAGAAAACATCTGACTTCTGTAGGTGTGCTAGGCTGCTTCCAATCTCGAATGGCAGTGGTTTTTCCTCGATCCACTGAAATTCCTTTATTTGATACTACATGACCGAGGAACTTTACTTCTTCTTGCCAAAATATGCATTTAGAAAATTTGGCTTTTAATACATTCTTTCTTAGAATTTCCAAAACTTCTTACAAAAGTTTTTCATGCTCGGCAGTGGACTTAGAGAAGATTAAAATGTCGTCAATGAAAACCATCACAAATTTATTCAATACATCATAGAATACTCTGTTCATTACATCGACAAAGTAAGCAGGAGCATTACATAAGCCAAACGACATTACTAACCACTCATAAAATAAGTCTGGACCTCTGAAAGCTGTCAAAGGAACACACTCTTCAGCAATACGCAATTGATGGAAACCTGTAGCTAAGTCCATTCTAGAAAACACTTATGCTCCATTCAAGCGATCTAAAAAATCATCAATACGCGGCAATGGATATTTATTTTTTAGTGTATGCTTATTGAGGTCTCGGTAATCCACACATAGTCTGAGAGTACCGTCTGACTTCGGAACAAACACCACTGCTGCACCCCAAATTGAAAAGCTAGGCCTGATCAGACCTTTCCAGAAAAGCTGTTTAGTTTGATTGCTTAATTCTTCTTTCTCTTTCAACATCATTCTTCGAATAGCATGCACAACTGGCCTTGCATTCGGAACTAAGTCGATCCTGAAGTCAATTTCTCTTCGCAGAGATAAGCTATCAACTTCTTCAAGCACATCCGCATAATTTTTAACTACAAGAATATTATCATTAGAAGTAGGAGTAACTTCTAGAGAAGACCAAAATTCTTTTCTGTCAGTTTCTGTGCCGTGACATGGTATAATAATATTTCCAAGCTTCGTTTTAACCTTAACAATTCTTTCGGCACATTTAACTTCGGCCTCATGTTTCGTGAGCCAATCCAGCCCAAGAACAATATTGAACTTAGAAAAATTCATCACAATCAAATTAAAAGGAAATTGGTAAAAAGAATAGGAGATGTGCACTTTACAAAATAACCTAAGAACAAGAGAACCTCCTATCGGATTATGGACACTAATCGATTCTTTAAGATCCTTTGGTTTCAAATTTAACTTTTTAACCATGTTACTAGAAATGAAACTTCGTTATGCACCAATGTCAAATAATACTATAACAGGAATATTCTTAATAGTAAGGGTACCTCCCGAAACATCTGGTTTACCTACTCCTTCAGAAGAAGTTGGTGCACTCGCTCCATCATACATGTGGGCCACTTCGGACTTCTTTAGCAATGGACAATCCTTGATAAGATGCCCCGGCTTGTGACAATTAAAGCATTCCTTAGTACCCCGAGGATTCTGACTGGGCCCTGATTCACTCCTCCTTGCCTTCTTTGGAGCTCTGCATTCATAATTATAGTGTCCGAGTTTCTAGCAGTTGAAGCATTTGACCTTGGCCTTTTTATTCTCTTGAGGGTTGGCGACTGCAGTGTTGCTCTGCTCTGGCATCTTATCTGAATGTTTCCTCTTATTATTAGCTTGATTTCTTTCACAGTACTGCTGAGAATATATCTTGTCAATCTCCTCGTATCTACAAGCCATCTCAATCACTTTGGCAAATGGGAGCTCAATATGTGTCGTCACCCTATTGTGATACTTCCTCGAAAGACCATTTATGAACCTCTTATTTTTCTGGAGCAGGTCCTAAATCAATTCAGGTGCATATCGGGAGAGCTCTTCGAATCTTCTCACATACTTAGTAATAGTTCGATCACCTTATTGGAGATTAGCAAATTCATCATGCAGACGCTCGACTTCTTGTCGAGGGATGAACTTCTCATAAAAGAGTTCTTTGAACTTCACCCAAGACATGTCAGCATCAATATCTCCAATCATAACTGTCTCCCACCAAATTAAAGCCTCATCCTTTAGCATACATGATGCCATGAATCTCTTCCGATGGTCCTCTAACTCCAAGCCCGCAAAAATCTTTTCGCATGTCTTTAGCCAAGCCTGAGCCTCAATCACTGTCTCACGGCCAGTGAATGGCATGCCTCCCAAATTCTTGAATCTCTTAGCCACTTTATCCAGATTGAAAGGTTGTAGGGGTGGTGGTGGTGGCACTACAGCCTCCAGATTAGGTTGGTTCTGAGAATCGGGGATTTCACCCCTTCCTTGGCCTCTGCCTGCTCCACCTCTACCTCTAGATCTTGCCCTCGTACGCATCTCAGCCAGTTTTGTAACATTAAGGAAAGAGTCAGAACAACAGAAATGATAATTTTTAACGAATGGTAAAAGTAGAAGGACATATGGAAAAATGATGATGTGATGACTGATTATTATGTGCTATTCTGCTGTGTTCATTCTAGGACATTACTAATCCTAACTCTAATGAGCTATATGCCTTAGAATAATGCTGAATCTACTTTTACGAATTGTTTTAAATATTTTATACTCCAGAGCTAATATTAACCATTAGCTCTGATACCAACTGTGATGACCCCAAACTCCCGTGCCACGGAAGCAAGGATAATCATTGGAATATAACACATTTATCACAACAGCAGATTATAGATAACAACATAACACATGAAATCATAGGATAATATCATTATCATAGCAGTGAAATCATAAATGTCATCAACATCAGAGTTGCACAGACACATGATACTACTTAGTACATAATAAGTTCCAACAAATAGAAAATAAGTCTAGAACATCCTCAAATGCAGCATAAATAAAGTGATGTCTAAATATCCCAAAATAGAGATAAAAGATAAAGATAGTCTTCATCTTCTGCCAAAAGAGCACACCATGCTGCGGTGCATATCCAAAATAAGCATGTTACATGTTTACTTGGCTGCCCATGTAAAAAAAAATAAGGGCACCCGAGTTTGCAAGTGAAAACAAACTATGAGCCCGTCATGGGACTGGTATGAGAAATCTTACTTAACTTATCTAATAATAAGGCATATCACAGGACCACGCCGCTAACGCGGAACGGGTTTACTCCATAGGACTGCAAGTGCATAAAATAAGTAAATCTTTTAAAACATGCAATGCTTTTTAGAAAAATGAAACCATTATTACTAGTGTCTAATCAGTTTAAAGCACTTTCGAAATAAATGTATCAATCCTAGATGGCATAGCTACCATATACTATGTCATCATACATTGGTTTACATCAAATTCGTAATGTCATATTGGAAATTGGGTTTCCATCATGAGTCAAAGCTAGGGATGGTCTCCTTACCGATTCAGGTCACCTTTAGCAAGGTGATCCAGGGCTCGGACGCTAGAGAACCCTTGGATCCTCCAAGGCCGGTCCATAAATACTTTAGTTGATTAGTTATGCCTGAACAATACGTTTCTTGATCCTATTGGACCTATCACTTGGCCAGTAGTGACCAATATCTGAGGGACCTCACAATCCATCATCTATATAAATAAAAATGTCTAGGCTCCATACCATGACACCACTTTTAGCTAGAAAGAAACACATGCACTCCTTGGGTCCCTTATCCCATTTTGGACTCCTACCGGGGGGTGAGGTTCGCGAAGTAATGCTATACGCAAAGTTATGCCTAAATACAGTTGTGCTTTAATCATCAACAACAAGGCTTTGCTTTTCAACAAAAGCCTTGATCACGTGCATCTTAGCATGCCACAGTGACAATCCACGCCATGTAACTGATGTCTATCAATATATAACCTCTGAGCTCGTACGTCTCAGAGAAGGGTGTTAAGAAAGAGAATAAATTCTACGCCACCAAATATATATATATATATATATATATATATTTAATAGAAATCAATTAACAAAAAATGAAATCCAATGTCAGACACACATCCATTTACAAGTCTGTTCTGGGTCTGAACGAAACTGGAGACACCTTATTCCTCGTCCCGTATGTCCAATACGGAAGAGAGGTTCTCGCATATCCGAGCAATCAACAAGTACACCCGGACAACTACCACTTTAACCCTTTCCTGAGAGCAAACCAATCCATAGCATCAGTAGTCATCCATTCGATGTGAAGATTGCCGGTCTTCAACCACCGTCTTCAATGTCTTCGATTTTAAACCGTCGTATAATTATTTGAAATGAGATTGAACTCGGTCTTTTCAAATAATTCTCGAATATATATAATTCAAATCATTTCATATCGTTAATATTATTTTATAATGATTTATCGCTATTTTTATTTATATAAAAATAGCCCATTTAATTCAAATGACATTTCAGGTCGTTACACGCCCTAGCGCTATTTTTATCCTAATTTGAATTACCCATTTCTCAAAATCTAACCATTGGATCTTAAAAATTTAATATCTTGGAAAGGTCTTTCCAAAGCGAACCTAACGGTTCCAATTTTAGGAAAATCCGACGGTCGGATCTTTCGATATAATCATTTTAAAGTTACGATGCCGATGTAACGGCAAGGAATTTCGCTCGATCCGAATCGATCGTTAAACCGACTAAGACCGTTCGAAAACCCCTGATTGTTTGAGAACAAGACAAATCGGAACGCAGACGGAAGAACATTTCATTGTATATTACAACAATTCCATCAGATACAAGAATATACAGAGTATAAGTGAATAAATTACATTCGATGAATATCAGAGATTACAATAAATTACATAGCAGCGGAAAAATATACAAAACACAACTGAAAGTGATACACGGATACAGAGCTTTCCGAGCATCGTTCCAGCTGTAAATCAGGATACTGTGAATATAAATCTGCAAAACCAAAACTACTAGCTGCCCGTGTCGAAAATAGGGGCACCCAGAGTTTAGGTTAAAACAATAAACTCCAGGTCAGTCATGTGACTGGTGTGAGAACTAAAACAGTTATTAATCTTTATTTTAAAGTTCGGTAAATCAAGGGACCACGCCGTATGACACGGAACGGGTTTCCTCCCAAGAATACCAATGCATAGAACAAACAGCGCAATGCTAAATAAAGAAAAATGAAGCTGTTATAAGACTTAGGTCCCATCACACAATGCAACGCAAGCCAGAGGATAGGGTTTTTACCTTATAACAGCCAAAGCATGCTTGATACGTTTAAAACACATTATTTTGATATTACTGTAAGTGTATAGTGTCAAAACAATTTCACATCATAAATATCAATCACAGGCGGCATTAATGACCCATACCACTATGTCGCCATACTAGGTTCTACAAATAAAACCGCAATATCACGTATTGGAAATTGGATTTCCGTCATGAGCCGAGGCAAGGGGCAAGCTCCTCTCCGATTCGAGACACTCTAGCAAATGTCCCAGGACCCCACTCTGATCCTTGGATCTTCAGGGCCGGTCCTCTCTTACTTTTGAGGATTAGTTATTCCTGAACACACGTTTCCCGGTCCTTACAGACCTATATCCGAGGCGCCTCGTATCCAACAATCACATAGGTGAAAAGTATATAAATGTCAGGGCTGGTAGGTCACTGACACCACCCTAGCTAGAAAGAAACGTCGTGCTCTCCCTGCAGTCACTATCCCGTTTTTGACTCATACCGAGGTGGGAGGCTCGCGAATTCACGTTATACACAAAGCTACGCCACACAGGCCGTGCTTTGATCATCAACCACAAGACTTTGCTTTTCAATAGAAGCCTTGATCAATTGCCACTTACACGTGCCACACTGGCAATTCACTCCATGCGACTAATGTCCATCGATATACAACCTCTGAGCTTGTACGTCTCAGAGAAGGGCATTAAGCAAGAGAATAAATTCTACGCCGCCAAACAGATGTATATTTAATAGAGATCAATCAACACAGAATAAAATCCAATGTCAGACACACAGTCCATTTACAAGTTCGTTCTGGGTCTGAACGAAACCGGAGGCACTTTCCTCGCATATCCATCCATCTCCAAGTACGTCTGGACGATCACCAACTGTTTCCCTCACCTTGGGTGTACAGCCCAATCGAGACCATCAGTAATCACCCAAACGATGTGAAGACTTCCGGTCTTCAACCACCATCTTCATCTTCGACATCTCGTCGAATCGGTTATTCAGAATGGGTATAAACCCGGCCTTTCTGAATATCCCACGTATATAATAAACAAATGTTACACAAACACACAAACGCCTCGTTCCAATTCAGAATATTCTTTTATTCACAAAATCACATTCTTAGGGAAAGGTTCCCATTAATTTTATCCAAGATAAATTCTTCTAAATTTATTCTTTAATCTTCCTTTGGATATCATTTCAAACTAGTCGGGATTAGCGAACCACACCGAAGTAATTATTTATTTTATTTCCCAATCCCAACCTATTCATCCCATGGAGCAAAACTGGTAATACTCCATACCTAACACCATGGTGTTATCGGTAAAATTAATTACCATTTCACGTTCAAATCTAATTAAAGATTTAACTATCGCATTGGAGCAAAACTGGTGGTACTCCATTCTCGATCACCTTTCAGATTTGATAATTTAAATTATCAATTCACATTTCAATCTAATTAAAGATTCATTAAAACTCCACTTAGTTTTAATCTTTTCAAAAATCAACATCCTGCCTTTAACTGGGTTAAAGAACCAATGTCATATAAAACACGACTCACGATAAACCCAAATCACATTTGATATTAAATACAAGGCTCTGAATAGAAAATATACCGGCTTATATTCAATATCAAATCCTGAAACCAACAAATATCGTATTGGAAATAACGATATAAAATATATCTTTCAAATTCCCATAACAATATCTGTATAGTCACGAAATCCAATGTCGAAATATTCCAAAGACAATTTCGATTCAGATCCACTTCCACTTCACGTATTGGGAATATTGATTATTTTTAAAATCACCTTCAAATTCAATTTATTTATTTCAAAAATAAATTGGTTTTAGTTCTAGTTCAAAACCAGTTCATTTCGATAAAAATCTATTTTTATCCTTTCAAATATGGAGTTTTCCATCCCAGTTCTTTCCAATTCACGTATTGTGATTTTACACAAATTATTAATATTTTTAATAATTTTATCAAGGCCCGTACAGTCGATTTCCATCAACGGCCATCGAACTGCACTTACAGCGACCTTTTTCAAATTTGATTTGGACATAATTCCAAATCCAACCGTTAGATTTCAAATTTCTAATATTCATTGGAAAGCTCTTTTCGATACGAACCCAACGGTTCCGGTTTTAGGAGAATCCGACGGTCGGATCTCCCGCAACGTCAATTCGAAGTCAATGGTCGAAATTCACGAACTACCGCGGCACAGCGCGTTCTATTCAGGCCATTATATATAATATATATATATATATTATATATTTCGTCGATTTCCTTTTAAAACGTATTTTATAAATCGTTTTAAATTCGTTTTCAAAACCATTTCAACTCTATATTCAATTTCAAATCAAAATTAAATATTTCATATCATTACTATATAAATGATAATATTTTCAAAACGTTATATTTTGAAATCACTACCTTTTCAATATTCATTATAAAAACGAATATTATCGATATAAATATCGTTCACGTCAAAATAGCGCAACTCTAATCAATACGGCTTTATATCCTTCAATAAATTCGTTATTCTATTCAACAAATGAATATTTATCCCATTCAACACATGAATCTATATTTCTTTCAACACACGACTAACCTCAACACATGAGTACTGTCAACACACGACTATTTTTGTTATGTAAAATATTTTATAAAATTTTGGTATTTATTGTTTGATTTTTAATCAGACTCCACCGTGAAGTAGTTCTAATTTTAAATATGATAAAGATGTAAATTTTATTATTAAAATATTTTACTCAACACACAAATATTTTCAACACATGAACATCGTCAACACATTACTATTTTTATATTCAACACATTAATTTTCTTTTATGATATTCATTATTTTCCCGATTGGAATGAGGCCCAATCAATCACCATATAATGTTAATTATATGGATTCCATACAACACATGTATATAATAGCAACGATAAACAATCAACCATCATCCAATGTGCACCACACAACTGCATAAGCATCAAATATAAATAATTAACGCTTACACAGCCTGTCGACCAATCGATCGACATACAATTAAATAATTAGGATTAGTGTACGCCAAATATCATCCCAACACCCGTGTGCGGTTTCAAATCAACAAACACTGAATATTATTTGTGCAGTTGGGCGATATGTAAAATTTATCAACCCAATCAATATCAGTGTATATAAACAAATCGGCCGATTTGTTTATAAATATTTATTTATTCACATTCACGTTAAAAATTATATTTTTAACGATAATTAATTTATTTCAACCATCTACCTTTTATTATCGATTTCACATCAACAACACAAACAAATTTCTCAACACATCAATTAAACAAACAAGCCATCCATGGTCTGTGGATGACGGGTGTCGGGTGCTGCTAAGCACTGTCTGCATCCTAGTATATATATATAACTAGAAAAAGGAATTTAGAGTGAGAAGTTCTCACCAATAGCTATCCCAACTCCACGACACTTCATTTATAGAAATCTTCGTCGTTCTCGGCTTTGTCACTTTCGTTGCCCGTATTCACTGCATATATAAAAATCACATTTTTATATTGTTGCGATGTATATAAAAATCAAATTTTTATTATCACTCCATATGGATAAAAATTCTATTTTTACATCGTTACTATATAGATAAAAATTCTATTTTTACTTTGCTACTATATGGATAAAAATTCTATTTTTACATTGCTACTATATAGATAAAAATTCTATTTTTACATCGTTATTCTCTATACAAAGATTTCGTTTTTTTTTCAAATATAAAGATTTCGCCTTTTCAATTATAAAGATTTCGCCTTTTCAAATATAAAGATTTCGCCTTTTCAAATATAAAGATTTCGCCTTTTCAAATATAAAGATTTCGCATTTTCTATTTCATCACTATAAAAATCACATTTTTATTTTGCTACATATATAAAGATGATATTTTTACTATCTATAAAATATAAAAATCGTATTTTTATACATTCTATACTATAAAAATCATATCTTTACATTGCTACTACTATAAAGATCACATCTTTATTATTCTACATTATATAAAATCATATTTTTTTATTCTTCTAAAAATACAAAAATCATATTTTTAAATATTCTACTTTATAAAAATCATATTTTGATAATGGCACTTTGTATAGGAAAATCATATATTTTTACAACGCGAATTCATAAAACAAAAACTGAATTTTTTCAACATTATATATATAAATCAAATAAAATTACCTTTTACCATGGAGGGGGGGGGGGGGTTCGTTTGCATCGCTGGAAGGGGAGAGACGTGCTGACGGTCGGTGGGGGTGAAATGGTGGTGGTCGGGGAGGGCTTCAGTGGGTTTAGCGGTGAATGGGGGTTTTGGGTTCGAGGGGAGGACTGGAAGAAGGAGGAGGTGGAGCGGAAGTGGGGGGGGGGGCGTTCGGAGGTGGCGCCCCACCTTTGAGGCGGCGACGACGAAGGGGGGGGGGGTGGCCCTCCGATCGACGCGGGTTTTCTCTTTTTTTCTTTCTTTTATGATGAATCGATTTTCAACGGGGGGGGGGGGGGGGGGGGTTGAGAAGATAAGGGAAGAGGGAAAGGGGGAATTTTATATTTTTTTATTATTTATTTTAATTTCAAAAAGTTGACTTTTTATTTCGACCTCGAAACGAGGCCCACCGCCTGTCGTCCATAGCGTTTCACCACCATTCCGAACACAATGGGATATGTACCATAAGCTGATTCGACCGTTTCGATCAGTTTCCGTTAAAATCAACATATAACTCTATATATTGAATTTGAACGTGCATTTCAATTTACCGGGGTCACATACTAACTCGAAAAATTCCAGAAAAATATTTTCCAGCTTCGTATCGACGATACGGTCCTAACAAAACTAGTTTCATCGAATTCTGAGACCGTTGGAAAAATGGCCATTTTCCAGTCGATTAAAATCAACTGAAACTGGTCAAACACGTTTTCCTTTGCCACGCTCACATATTGAATTGAAAAATTATGAAATTTGAAACCTAGCAATAATTTTACATCACGGACCCAACAAAAGTGGTTTCGTCGAAATCCGAGGTCGTTTGCAAAATTCCCAGTTTTACGGGCCTGAATTCCATAGCGACTATTCAGAATTTTCAACTGGACATATCTTTTGATTCCCGCTATGAAATTTCAAATTTTCGGATTCGTTGGAAAGATATCCTCTAATAGATCCTATTATTTTTGGTTTCACTAAAATCCGGATTGTTTTGCTCCCGGTACATTCAATTGAAGTTTGAAATCGAATTATCGAACTACCGCGCCATTTTCAATTCTATTTATAATTATATATATAATTATTTATATTCTAACGACGACGTATATAATATATACGTTCGAATTCCATTCAAAATAAATTTCTTGTCCTCATTATTTAAAATAATTCATTTTAAATGTTCAAACTTCGCTAAAATTGCCAAAATAAAATTTTTAAACTGGCTCGCATTTCCGGGTTGTTACAGCCGAAATGCGAACTACCGCGTGCGATTCGTTTTATTTTAATTTATATATATATATATATAATTCGTTTGACTATCTAACTATCATGTTAAAAATAATATTTTAATCAACAAGATCATATCCTAACATATAATTCTTTTATTCTAATTTAACATGATAAAAATGTCATTTTTTATGACAAAACATTTTTAACATATCATTCTTTTTATCTAAATAAACATGTTAAAAGAAACATTTTTATTGACAACACCTATTTTAACATATTATTCTTTTTAACTAAATAAACATGTTAAAAGAAACATTTTAAATGAACAACTCCTATTTTAACATATTATTCATTTTAACTAAATAAACATGTTAAAAGAAACATTTTTAATGAACAACTCCTACTTTAACATATTATTCATTTTAACAAAATAAACGTGCTAAAAGAAACATTTTTAATGAACAACTCCTACTTTAACATATTATACATTTTAATATGAATCAAAACCTACATAAAAATGTTATTTTTAATGTTTGTCTATTTTTCCTTAAACATGATTTCTTTTTAATAATGAATATAAACGTACATTAAAAATGTTATTTTGAATGTTTGTCTATTTTTCCCTAAACATGATTCATTTTAATAATGAATCTAAACGTACATTAAAAATGTTATTTTTAATGTTCGTCTATTTTTCGCTAAACATGATAAATTTGTTATTCATATATATCTATATACAATAAAAAGTAATTTTTTTTATTGTATAAACAATTATTTCCAACAAGCCAATTTCTATGATCCACATATACAATAAAAGGAAATTTTATTGTCTAAACAATTTTAACAATTTTTATGATTCACAAATACAATAAAAAGGTAATTTTATTGTACATACAATTTTGACAATTTTCTATGATTCACATATGCAATAAAAAGGAAATTTTATTGTATAAACAATTTTGACAATTTTCTATGATTCACATATACAATAAAAGGAAATTTTATTGTATAAACAATTTTGACAATTTCTATGTTCTCGTATACAATAAAACGATTATTTTTATTTTGTAAATAATTTTGACAATTTCTATGATTCATATGTACAATAGAAAGATAATTTTTATTGTATAAACAATTTTGATAATTTCTATGTTCTCATATACAATAAAAAGATAATTTCAATTGTATAATTAATTTTGACAATTTCTATGATTCACATGTACAATAAAAAGATAATTTTTATTGTATAAATAATTTGACAATTTCTATGATTCACATGTACAATAAAATGATATTTTTTATTGTATAAATAATTTTGACAATTTCTATGTTCTCATATACAATAAAAAGATAATTTTTATTGTATAAATAATTTTGACAATTTCTTTGTTCTCGTATACAATAAAAAGATAATTTTTATTGTGTAAATAATTTTGACAATTTCTATGATTCACATATACAATAAAAAGATAATTTTTATTATATAAATAATTTTGACAATTTCTATGTTCTCATATACAATAAAAAGATAATTTTTATTGTATAAATAATTTTGACAATTTCTATGATTCACATGTACAATAAAAAGATAATTTTTTTTATATAAATAATTTTGATAATTTCTATGATCTTATATACAATAAAAAGATAATTTTTATTGTATAAATAATTTTGACAATTTCTATGATTCACATGTACAATAAAAGGATAATTTTTATTGTATAAATAATTTTAACAAATAGGAATAATTTATTTTCTAACATACACAGTTCAATCCATTCGTTCATCGCAATCACAAACAATCATCTCAAATTTTATACCACACATATGAATTTTACATCGAAATCAATAATAAATTTTATTTTAAATTAGAGATCTCACATTGATTTTGAATTCTTCAAAAATTATAGATCACTCTAAAATTTCCCTGGTCGCTTCTAAAATGTAGTAAACACTACCACGATCCCAATGGTTCCTGTTTTATGTGATTTCGACATCGTATGAACGAGTTATGATTTTTATCGTGTTAATAATATTTTAAATTTAATTAATTAAATAATTAAATAAAAAGATTTCACCTTCTTCCACCTTCTGAAACACAGGCCGACACTCTTTCTTTTTGGTTCAAAACTAGGTCAGAGGTTTACGATCAACACACTCCACTTTGCGACGATCGGACAGCGCCACATCGAAGAGGGGAGAGCAGCGCACCAGGGGCCCACGATGACCAGTTCGATCCACCCTAGGAGGCGGGGCGGCGGTTGATACGGCGACGGTTTGGGGAGGTGGTGCGATCAAAATACTCCACTACAGTGGGCGTTGTCCATATGGATGTGAAGATTGGAGAGAGTACTACAATATTGTCCAAAGGATGGAATGATTTTACTGAGAGAATTGAGGGATTTTAATGGAGAAAGTTTTGAGCTGTTCTGGCCATGCACGATGATGGAGGCAGCGGCTATGAAGTGAATTAGGGTTTGTAAATCCTATATTTATAATATTATATTATTAAATTATCTAATTTTCAAAAAAAGTCTGTTAACTCATACTAACTCCAAATCCAGCCCAACGACTGTCGACCTAGCCAAATACCCCATTCCAGACACAATGGACTAGGTTACATCAGCCTATTTGACCGTTTCAGCCTATTTTTCTTTAAATTAAAATATAAAACATTTCAATATTAAATTTTATTATACATTTTAATTTACCAGAGCCACATACTAACTCCAAAAATTCCCGAAAAATAAATCTAGATATGTTTTGATGATACGGTCCTAACAAAATTAATTTCATTGAATTTGGAGACCGTTTGAAAAATGGACTTTTTAATGGTCGATCCAATTCAACAAAAATTACCAAACGCATTTTAATTTCCCACGCTCACATATTAATTCCAAAAATTATGGAAATTTAAACCTAGCAATAATTTGACATTCCGGATCCAACAAAAATGGTTTCGTCGAAAACGGAGGTCGTTTGCAAAATGGCTATTTTAATAGCTTTATTATTATTTAACAATGGAATTTTCAAATTCTGACACATTTTCTAACAAAATTTCTAAAAATAAAAGTTTGAAATTGGTCCTGATTTTTCGAGTTGTTACATAAAAATAGCCTTTTCGTAAAGGGTCTCCGTTTTTGATGAAATCAGTTCCATTTTGTCCGTAATATTTAATTATTGTAAGATTTCAAGTTTTGAGCCAATTGGAGTTGTTTTGGAAGTATGTGAAATTCAAACATGAATTAATTAACGAATTTAATATTCAGCTATTTTTCTAAATAGACTCGGATCTTGACAAAACAAGTTTCGTTGGGTCAGGAATGCAAAATTATAGCGCGATGTCAATTTTCATCGCAATTGGTATTCGTATGTAGTCATACGAAATTAAAACGTCGAATTTAGGGAAAGTAATATTTAATTTCCATTTTAATTAAGATTTATTTATTCAAAGTAATGAATACAAGTTATATTTTAAAATTTAATATTTCAGTAGCAGGGATTATAACGCATCGTTATAATCAATTTTTTCGTAAAAGAAATGGAATCTTAAATTGAATCCGAGAGTTGCGTAAGCATTGAATGCTAAGATTTGAAGTTTAGAGCTTGACCGTTTCGAAGTTAAGAATGATGTTCAGTTAAGGTCTGAGAGGTAATTATACCCCAACTTGATTGACTTTACAATTAACTAAGGAATGATTAAGGTTCGGCAACAAGGATTGGTTAATGAAAGATTATTGGGTTAAGTTGTAATAACGATGTTTTATATAACATCAGTTTAATCCAATTAAAAGGATTTTGGAAACATATTCCAAATAAAATTAGAGATATTTTCTAAGCCTAGAAAATGAAATGAATTGGTTAATGAGAAGTGAAGAAGTGGAATATGGGAATGTTTTCCGATGTTAATAACGTATGTTTTCTAAATATAGAAAACAAGAATCTGTGAATATATGGAAATGTTTTCCAACCATAATAAGAGATATTTTCTAGAAAATAGAAAATGGATAATTTGTAATATATGGAATTTTTTTCCAAGGACGTGGAGATAAGCAAGCTTTGAGAAATATCTGGGAAAAGATAATAAAATGTGAAATGATAATTTAATAAGAAATTGATTTAAAAGCGGTCAATGTTGTTTGATGGTTGATCAGTAGAATTTCCAATTGAAAATAGGATCGTTGGTTGAATGGTTGTTCCCCTAATAGTTAAATAACTGACTGTCAAGGTTTTAGTTTATTTTATACTTCCATTGTCAATACGGAGAGACCAGGTTCAGTTTTATTATCTAAAAACCACTTCGTATAGGCATAAGCGTTTTTGAATCAAAATATGCCAAAGATAATTGAACACGCAGTAAATGTAAGGGCTACTCTGATAATCCTATATAGAAATTGCCCAAGACGGATTGATGGGATGGTGCCTTCGGTTTGTCCAGTCCCAGGACAACGTATATGGATGAATGTTTGACAGATTATTTCTAGATGGTCACATACATTGATTTCTTCAAATATACCAACTTTGGTGGAAGAGAAGGAAACTTCTCTTAGCTTAACACCCATAGTGTATTTGTGGACGTTAATTAGTGATTTGGTGGATCTGACGATGTGGCATTCAAATTAAATGGTGGTAGGATGTTCCAAAAAGACAATCGTGACCTCAAGCCTCATCAACTGGGAAATGACAAAAATCGGACAGACAGTATGGCCAAGTTAGTCATTCCCATTAGGGGTATTATCACCTGATCTAGAGAAATTTCATTTGCTTCTTATTCTATTCGCTACTGTATGCTTTCGGTAATGGTTGCTGATTGCAACCATTGGTGATAACATGCTCGGTAAACTCAAGGTGAATGAGTGGTCAGTCATGTGTAGTCGGGTTGCAAGATGTTCTTGTTGAACCCAGTGTATTCCTCTCTAGAGATACACTATCAGCAGGTGGTTCTATACATTTTCATTGTTGGAAATCCATTCTCCAATAAGTGCCCCGCGGTTTTTGATTTTACATTATATATGGAGCGTGAGATGCGAGCGTTCCGCCAGATTGCTATTTATTTATTTTAGACACTATTATAATATCATTGGATTTGGTATTAATATTTTAGGTTATTGTAAGGTAAAAATCATCCGTGTTTATGTTTGGATGGGTCTTACAATTATCTTTTCTTTCAAAAGGATTTTTGAAGGTTAAACAAATGGTTGAAGTTTACTCACACCAGTCCCATGACTAACCCAGAGTTTATTTTGTTTTGTTTTACCCTAAACTCTTGGGTGCCCAAATTTGTACGGGCAGTCAAGTAGTCAGAATTTTTACAGATTCACTTAAAGGAGCTTGAAGTAGGAGGCTTCACCAGTTAGCTATAGACTATCATATTTTCCGTTGTGTACTTTGTTTGTGTCTAGAAACAGGTGTTTCTAACCATTCCAGAAATAACTGTTATGCTCTGATGATGGTATGTACATACAATTACTGATTTGTATTTCAAAAGTTATGTTATTTAATATATTTTATTCATTCCGCTGTGAGATTTGTGTTCTTCGTTTTTCTTCTATTCTAACCTTTCTTTCTATCTATTTCTCACCCTCTAACTTCTTTCTATTAACAATCTGGATTTCTATGCTTTTGAGATGGACATCAGTAGTTAAATATTGGCTTAAATAGTACAGAAAAGTAGGGTCGTTTCACATTTCATTAGTCTTTTAGCACGGACTTATTAAATCTTGATAAAGACTTATTCTTTACTTAACCATATTTCTATTAACTTAAATTACAGATTTTTTTTAACTTTCCCATTCAAATTTCATTAAGGATTACTTCAACATCATTACATAAAGATTGATTTTATAATATCATTACATAAAATCTTAATTAAAAGATTAATCCCATAACTTTATCCATTTAAAAATTTATTCCAAGAATCATTTTCCATAGTTAAGCTGACATATTCAAACCTTTGATCTTACCTTGTTTCCTTAATCTTCCATTAGACATTATCTCAAAATTGTTCTAAATTCTCTAACAAAAATCTTAGCTTCCCTTTTTCAAAATCATCTCTTAACTAAAGATCTTTTAATATTATTTTTATCAACCTTAAATTTAAAAGGTTAAAATCTTCCTTATAAATTCTTAAAATAAAGATTCTTGACCAAGATCATAACATTCTAAAACATAACTTAATCTTTCATTGGGTTAAAGAATGTTGTTATTTGAGACACCATTCACGACAAACCCAAGACCCAATTGATATTAAATACATATTTAAATAGAAATTATATCGACTTATATCCAACATCAATTCTCATAATCAACAAATACTACAAGCAGAATAAACGTATATATACCTTTTAAAGTCCTCAAATAGTATAAGTTTAATCACGAATTTATTATTGAATATCTGAAAGTTATTTCCACTGAGATCGGTTAATTTATAATTGGAAAATATAATCCTCAATGAGCTTATAATTTAAATATAATATTTAGAATATCAGTAAAACACTTCATTATCTATTTGAAAAAGTTTGGAAAGAAATCCTTAAGTTAAAACCATTAAATTTCAATATTGGTAAAAAAAAGCGTTGCAAAGCGTTATAGAAGAGGCTTATCTAACTAGTTTGATAAAAATAACTTTAAAACTCTATATTTTCAACCCGAATAAATTTGAAATCATTTAATATGATTTATCAAAAAAATCCATATTTTTTATAATTTTTATATAGCCATTTTAGTTGATTTCCAAATTTGGTCATTAAACTACACTACCGCGATTTTCATTAAAAACTGTTTTGAACATAACTTGAAAGATATAAATTGAAATTGAAAAGTTCCTTTTTCATTTGAAAATTGTTATTGTAAGAAAGGAACTATTTTTGTTTCAAGTGAATCAAAAATGTAACTGTTATATCATTTCAAAGTCTGCGGTTAAAATTCGTGATATACCCAACGCGATAAGCTCTATTCTAACTGTATTTTATACTTATATTAAAAATAGTCCAATTTACTTCAAAATAGTTTATAAACCCATTTAAAACATATATAAAACTATTTCAGAACAATATTTTCTAATTTCAACTTTAAATTCAAATACTCATTTATAATTACTATTATAATATTAGTAAATTATTAAAACACTATTAGTTTTAAAAAATTAATCTTTTGAAATCCATACTTTCTTTAACTCAAATTAAATATTACATAAGCTATATGGAATAATCGGTTTGAGTTAAAACACTTCCTATATAGCCAAACCAAACTTCAATTTCAAAATCGAATTTAATTTTAATCGATTAAACTAGAACATACCGATTAACATCAAAATCTTGTTTAATAAAATTTCAACCTTTACAAAAATTTCTCAAAATATCTATAGTTTTATTTCTATCAAATTTTAGGTAGAAAATTCCTAATTTTATTTTTCCACCATATTTAATTGAATAAAATATTCATTTATATTACCCGATAGACATGAGACGTAACAAATACCCAAATATCTCCATACAAGTGTGTGTAACATGTATAGCGTTCACTAGTATCACTACAAACAATCATTAGAACATTCATAACATCCATTCATACATTAGTTAGCATGTTTATCAAAGTATATACATATAAGAATTTTGTAGTTAACGCCTACATTATGTTTAACATCTAAGTAACCATCAGTTAACATCCATCAACATAACATACATAATAAGAAAATATAAGTGTAGAGTTTCTCACCTTGGGTTCCAATCCACCAATATTTACTATAAGACTTCCTAGTTAACCCACACTACTACGAACCAACTTCCGATTTTTACCGATAACTTTGACAATATTATTATATTTTATATTATATATGTATATATATTATTTAGGTTGAGATGGGGGTCATGCAAGGGGATGGTGATGGAAGGGAATAGGGCCATGGGTAGGTGGGGGTGTGGAGGCGGAGGAGATGGCGGTTGAGGGAGCGGGAATGGTGGCGCAAGGAGGAGGAAGAAGGTGGCTTGGTGGGGCTGAGTGGGAGGGGGTTGGGGCGATGTGAGGAGGAGGAGGAGGTGGAGGGAGATGGTTGTCATGGGGAGGAGGGAAGGAAAGGGAAGTTTTAGAGGTGGAGAGGGTGGGATGGTCATAGCCTAAGGGGTGCCGAATTAAGGAGGAGCGAAGGGTAGAAGAAGAGGGAAGAGGAGAGGAAGAAAGGAGGAGAGGATGGTAAAGAAGCCATGACCAAAAAAGGGACAAGTTAAGGAAGAAGAAGTAGAGAGAAGAGAGAGGAATGAAATGAGGAGAAAAGAGGGTGGATGGGTCATTATATAGGTAGAAAAGGAGGGTAAAGTGGTAAAATGCATGCAATAAAACCATGGGCCTAAAATCAAAACCATTGGACATGAGAACATGGCATTTTTTCTAAGGACTTGTGACACTTTTGTCACACTTTTAAAGTGTTTCAAGTTTGCTACACTTATATATTACTATACATCAACATATATGTTATCGTTTAACCGTCTCAACACTCGACAATAAATCTTATCAAATTCCTGTTATATTTATTAATAAATTTAACAATTCAAAATGATTATTTTTATTTTACAATCTATATTTATAATTAATATATTTAACAAGAAAAAATTGTTTTATTCATACATATCTAGAAAATTCATTATAACAAAACCCGATAAATTCTTACC
Source organism: Allium sativum (assembly GCA_030737875.1). NCBI lineage: Eukaryota > Viridiplantae > Streptophyta > Magnoliopsida > Asparagales > Amaryllidaceae > Allium > Allium sativum. Next base: position 606,581,231 of record CM060916.1, on the reverse strand, counting down.
GGTATTTTACCATTATAATTTATCAAATCCAAATATCCATCTTATTTATTTACATTGTCTTTATATTAAATCAAATTCATTTTAAAACTAATTTATATTTATTTATATTCAAAAATCCTGATTTTAAGTTCATCAAAAATCCTGGATCGTTACAATCTCTTCCTTTAAAGCTTTTCGTCCTTAAAAAGGAGAGGTTGTTCTGTAATCGTAATTATACAAAGCAATCTTACTAGTAAAATACTTATAGATTTTCAAACTCCTAATGTCTTATCCCAATAAAATTTACAAAGGATTTAGAGTTAGAAAATTTCGCCTTCTCAGGGTTTATTCTTAGCTGACTATCCTTTATAATTAATCCTGATTCAAAGTCATGGAGCCTTTTAAAAAAATCATTATTTAACCTAGGGTTGTCAGTTTCCTACACCACCTGTAACCCACATGGAAATTAGCAGGTTAACCTGACCCGTTTAGTTGACGGGTCATTTTCGGATCAACTCAAATTCGTCCCATTTATAAATATGTGGATTTAGGGTTGACCCGCTAACCCGATTTGACCCGTTAAACTCGATTATATATTGTATCTCTTTCATACGGTTAGCCTTTTATGTATGTTACTAGTGTTTGTCTTTTATGTATGCAGTAGTCAGTATGCTAATATATTCTTGTGCCAGTTGTTATATTTTACTAATTTATTCTTGTATGTTGTTAGTTAAATTTTAATTATAACAACTGTATCTCTTCCATACTGTTAGTCTTTTATCTGTGCAGTATGCACATATATTCTTATGTATGGAGACTGATTTTTGAATATGGTGATTTAATGCTTTATATGTGTGCTCCCTGTTGGTGATTTCGTAACTTGTTGCATGTTGATGATTTTGTAACCTACTGCATGTCGGTGATTATATAATAGTGTTGTCTATTGGTGATTTGGTTCATTTGCTGTTTATATTACTGGCCAATATTTGCCGATGGGTCAAATGTATAAACCTGACCCAACATGACCCGTTTAGATAAATGGGTTACACGGGTCGGGTCAACCCATTTATAAATGTGTCGGGTTCGGGTTGGGAAAAAATGACTTGTTTAATAAACAGGTTGACTCGACCCATTTATAAATCAACCCGAACTTGACCCAACATGACCCATTAACATCCTTAGTTTAACCTTTATATGAAAAACTTATAATACCTTATAACTTATCTTATCTAAAAAACTTTGTTTAGATAACTTCCTACTTCTAATCTTATTTGCCGAATACCTTCCAGTCAACTTGTGAAACTTTAATTCACAATGCATTCGTACTTACGGAAGCATTTTCTTATCTAACCCGATTTAGTGGCCCTACAGTATTCCTTAAATTTAGTCCTTAACTTTTAGTTAACCCTTGGGTTATTTGTTCTAATCATTTCAAATCTCTTAGACCTTTTTCTATTAAGAAGGAAATTTTGTTAAAAGTCTAACTTACTCCGTACTTAAATTTATTATCTTATTTCTTAACCAAGTGGTTTTACCTGATATAGTTTTTACAATTTTGCTGGAATTTTAAGATCTGGCTCATCCCTATATCGTCAAATACCTTATAGTCAAATCGTGAAATTGAATTCACAAGGTATTCAAACTGCTTTTATTTCAAATATTCATTTTAATTAATATTATAATACTATTTAATTGTTAATATATTTTTTTCAAAAATTAATCCTTTGAAACCCAGTGAACTCAAATTAAATATTATATAAGCTATATGGAATAATCAATTTGAGTTAAAACGCTTCCTACGTTGCTAAACCAAACTTCAGTTTCAAAATCGATTTTAATTTTAATCGATTAAACTTGAACACACTGATTAACATCAAAATCTTGTTTAATAAAATTTCAACCATTACAAAATTTGTCAAAATCACTTTAATTTCAGTTCTTTCAAATTTCAGGTAGAAAATTCCAATTTTTATTTTCCTACTATATTTAAATGAATAAAATATTCATTTATATTACCCGATAAGCATAAGACATAACCAATACCCAAATATCTCCACACAAGTGGGTGTAACATGGGAATGAACTAGTATCGCTACTAACGATCATTACAACATTCATAGTTTCCATTCATCCATCACTTAACATGTATATCGAAGTATATACGTATTAGCATTTGGTAATTAATTCTTACACTATGTTTAACAAGTAAATAACCATCAATTAACATACATCAACATAACATACATAATAAACAAATATAAGTGTAGAGTCTCTCACCTCAGGTTCCACTCCACCAGTCTTTACTGTAGGACTTCCTATGTAATGATTTATAATTTTTGACTAGTTAAATAATTAATTTAATTGGATTTATGGAATAAATAAATTGAATTTGGATCACTTTAAATAGATAAATAAAATAAGTTTTTATGAATTAAAAAACTTATTTGGGAAGTATTTTTACAAAATAAATTATCTTTTTATTTTAAATGGTGATGTGTACATTGAAATATAACTAACCTATAAGCGTTGCAAGCTTTAAACACTTAGAAAGCATAACAAAAATGTCACAAAAGGGTAGGCAGAAACCATGTGACGACCCGTATTCTACGCATCGAAGGATCGTAGAATGTTTATTTCTTTCACATATGAAGTCGCATGGTCATGTAACTTTGGAGGACGACTATTAGGGTCGTTTCCCATGTTCATGATTTTTACCGATTTTTAAATGATTGTTTTGCCCCTAGCTGATCTTGTTTCGGGCATAACTTTTGATTAAAAAGGATTTTTGACCTGAAACCACTTCCATTAAATCCGGACGATGGTTCACCTTTCTGTCGAGAGGTCACATGTAAAAAACGGACCTACTGTTTGGGAGATATAGCTGAAATAAGGTTTAGAAGGTGAAAAACTGCTTAAACGGCCCAAATGAGGTGATTAGTGAATGGGCCCATAACCCATTTCGGGATTAGGGTTATGGGGAGGCTAAAATGAGTAAGGTTTTCATTCTATTTCAGTTTTCTAGCCGCCGATTACCTCTTAGAAACCCTAACAATGGCCTCCATCTTCTAATTTCATCCCAAATCGCTCTCTAATCAAGGATTAAGCTTAGCAACATCAAATCAAGGAGAAATAGCACCATTTCAGAGTTGGAGCTGCTGTTAGACATTGGTATTCTCCCAAATCAGAGGAGTTTCAGTTCTGAAAGTTTTAATTGTGGCAAAGGTGAGTGATTAGCATTGTTTTTACACTAGTTACAGTTAATTAGGGTGATTAGTGTTAATTAGAGAAATTATAACTCAGAAAAATTTGGAAAAATTTGTAAAATTCTATAATATTATTTTAGGGCTCTGTTAGAAATTTGGGCTAATTTGGATAAGTTTTGCTAATCCTATCATTAGTTGTGCTTAAACATGATTAAGGGGACAACAAGGGTTTTTGGGTATCTTTGATCTATACTATCATGATTATTTGTTGTTTTGATGTTCGTGGATGATTATACATGTTGCTATGACTGTTTGGAATGTTTTGTAATTGTTTAGAATAGTTAGAATGGTCGAAAACGCCGTCGTGTGGTGTAAAAATAGTCGCTGGAAGTTGCTGGAAAAATATGCAGGAGCTGGACCGGATCGGATCGCGCCTACCCGAACCGAACCGATCGTGGCCACCCATCATGAGCCACTCCATTACACAAACCGATCCGCTTGTGACATATGTGCCTTGACCCGAACCATAAGATGCCCACGAGCTAGGCTGATGGAGGGACGCGATCGACCCGGAGCTCGAACCCGACCCGATCTGGAGGGGAACCCACGAACCGACCCAGTGCCTGAAGGAGATCACGAACCCGAACCAGAGCATCACCATGAGCCCGATCTAGACCAGGGATTCTTTCACGAGTCCGAACCGAATGAAGTACCACGATCTGACCATGAGCTCACGAACTACTCGCATCAGTAGCTTACGACTCGACCCGTATGGACAGTCCGACCTGAACCAGAAGGGAGACTGCTAACCAAACCAAGGAGCTTGGACACGAGGCATGAGCTATGAACGAAATGAAAAGCAATCCGAAGGTGACCAAAACCCGAGATGCAAAGGTAGTCCAAATAGGAAGTAGAACTCAGGCTCCAGTTGGGAACCAACGAGTTGGCTTCATGAGTTGGGCTTTGTTGCAGGACATGTGTAAAGGGGTTATCGACGTCTACAGCTTTGATTCACCACCGAGACGGATGTTAGGCTACGTATCAGTGCAGTGGGGGTAGTTATTACTCCATGGGGAAGAGTGATCGTAGCATGGCTATGAGCCAGTGCAGTGAAGTCGTCATGGCTTCATGGGGCAGAGTGGACATAGAAAGGACTAGTGGCTATGGATCAGTGCAGTGGAGTCACCATGACTCCATGGGGCAGAGTGATCATAGCAAGGATTTGGCTGATCAAAGCGGTGGATATCGTATGCTTTACCCACTGAGTGAGAGATGTGAGGATGGTTGCTATGCTTGATTGTTTGACATCACTATGACATGCACACCCCCTCCCCCGTATCTTTACACCATATGTTAGTGTCACTTTAGAGTATTGTACATCTTGTTGTGCTAACTCTTTGGTTGTAGGTCCAGGTTCATGTATGGTTTAGTATACCTGTTATTGTTCTGTTTTGCTGCTTATCGCTCATACCATACTTTTGTCTGACCCAGAGTTTTATGTGTCTTCTTATTACTCTGGGTGCTCTTAAACGGGCAGACTAGAGACAGGTTATCTGGTTGTGCACGAGTAGCCGTCCGGAGACGAGCAGGAGGCTTACACGTACTATTTTCTATATATTCTCCCTGTGTCGCTGCTGGTCACTACTTTGGGCATTAGTAGTGTACCTTTCCTTTCTTTTGTCTTAGAGACAATTTAAAGTTGTAATAATGATGAAGTGGAACATAAGCTGTATTTGGATTTTCATCTGCTACGATGTTAGTTTTCAGCTTATGCACTGTCTCGCCTGTTTTTATGTCAAAGTATGTTATTATTATATTTTATTCCATGCGCTGTGAGACATTCTACAGGTTCCTTTTTAGTTCTGATTCCCTTCTTTCCTTTCTTTTCCTTTCTTTGACGACCATCCCGTCCTGGTTGGACATTGGCATAGCGCATTTTCGTTGGAAATGTCGGTTGGTGCGGGGCGGACCGTCACATTTGGTATCAGAGCTCTTGGTTGCGTAGTTAACCTAGGGAAGACACCAGAGGGAGATAATACGTATATGAGAGAATGTATTTGTGATATTTTGGTTTTTAAAAGCTATATATATACTATTAGTCTATTTAAGGATGATGTCGCACTACACTGCACTGGCACCATTGAAGAAATGGTTAATCATTTTCTCCTTACAGATTGAACGATGAGCTCATATACTAGGGGTACTGGTAGAGGAGCTAATAATAGGAATGCTCCTGATATGAGGACGATGTTCACTGACTTCATGAAAGAGATGATTAGAAATGTGCAAGGAGCAATTCCCAATGCTGCAAATGGTGGTGGTGCAGCGGTGCAGGCGCCTAGAGCCGATTTCGCCAAGGTTTGAAAGGATTACACTAGTCTTGGTGGGAAGCCGTTCCACGGAACGAAATCAGCTACAGAAGTTCAGGATTGGTTGGATAGCTGTAAGCGTATCTTCGAAGACTTGGGTATCGAGGATGCGACGAAGAGAAAGCTAGCATCCCGTCAGCTGCAAGGACGGGCGATGAATTGGTGGAATGTTATTAAGGTAGCTACTCAAGAGGATCAAGTTACATAGGATCAGTTCAAGACCCTCTTTAGCAATAAGTTCATCCCAGCTGCCCAGAAGTCAGAATTGTTTAGGAAATTTTTGGAGCTTAAGCAGAATGGTAAGGCAGTCTCAGAATATATTGCTGAGTTCGATACTTTATCAAAGTATGGATCATCTCTTATCGACACTCCCGAGAAGAAAAATGAGAAGTTCATAGCAGGCTTGGATTAGTACTTGGGGGAAAGGATTATAAACCACATCGATGAGACGTTTGAATCAATTGTTGGGAAAGCATTGAGGTTAGAGAGCCTTTATCCCAAGCCCAAGACTGAAGCCGTTGTTGCATCTGCAGAGGGGCCAAAGCCGCAAGCAAGCAGTGGAGGCAAGAATAATTCTCAGAACAAAATGAAGCAGAACCAAGCTAAGGATGGTCAGAAAAAGAGTAAGAAAGATGTTGAGTGCTTTAGCTATGGCAAAAGGGCCATTATGCTAAAGAATGTCGAGCGAAGCCAACGGACAGGAAGTGCTTCAACTGTGGCCAAGTGGGACATCACAAGGATAAGCGTCCGCAACCCCCCTAAAGAGAAGCAGATTGTGAAAGCATATGCTCTTAGTGCTATTCCTTCTTCGTCGAATGCCCCAACCGCGACGGGGAAAGTAAAGAATGTCGTCATTCAAGGTATGCTTTCTGTTTACGATGTTCCTGTTTGAGTATTGTTTGATACCGGAGCTTCCCGTTCCTTCGTATCTAGTGACCTGGTAGATAGGTTGGGATTGGAACCCGAGATAGTCGATAGACCTTTAGCGGTGACGAACCCGATTGGTGGTTCAACTAGACTTAGCATGATTTGTCATAATGTGGTCTTATCGAGTCATGGATGCATGTTTGTTTGTGATTGCTTTGTTTTGGGCTTTACTGGGTTTGTTATTATTTTGGGACTCGATTGGCTCCAAAGGTACGGGGTGGTGGTAGACTGTGAGGGCTTTTTGGTGACATTTAGAGCGGATGATGGGTGGAGGGTAGTGTTTGGTGGTCTACCTAGTGATGGGGTAATGGCTAGTTTTCTAAATTCCCTCGACATCCCGCATGATGAGTTTTCAGATGTGCCCGTGGCTGGCAAGTATCCGGACGTCTTCGAGCAAGTGACCGGACTTCCACTACACCGAGAGATTGAGTTTCAAATTGATTTAGTGAAAGATGCCAGACCTATATTGATGCCACTTCGTCGTATGGCACCAAAGGAGCAGCGAGAGCTCGGGGTGCAAGTAAGCAATCTGTTGAAGAAGGGATTTATTAGAAGAATTGTTTCTGAGTGGGGAGCACCAGTTGCGTTTGCTACCAAGGCAGATGGTTCCCTTCGATTGTGTGTGGACTACCGCGAGTTGAATAAGGTGACAAGGAAGAATAAGTACCCTCTACCATGGATAGATGATTTGTTTAATCAGTTGAGTGGCACGAGAGTGTTCTCCAGTTGGATCTAGTGACAAGTTTTCATCAGCTTAGGGTGGTAGCTGAGAGTATAACTAAAACGGCCTTTCGGACGCCGTCTGGATTCTATGAGTGGTTGGTCATGCCATTCGGGTTGACCAATGCACCAACATATTTTGTGGATCTTATGAATAGGGTATTCAGGGATCAATTGAATAAGTTTGTTCTTGTGTTCGTAGATGATATCTTGGTTTATTCGAGGATAGAGGAAGAACACAAGGAATATCTGAGGATAGTGATGTAGGTGTTGAGAAAACACCAATTGAAAGCAAAGTTTTCTAAGTGTCACTTCTGGAAGAGGGAAGTGAGATTCTTGGGCCATGTTGTTTCAGAGAATGGTATTGCCGTGGACCCTGCGAAGGTGGCTACAGTACAGGTCTATGTCCAAGAATGCAACAAAAGTTATAAGAAGTTTCTTGGGGTTGGCTGGATATTATCATAAGTTTATCCATGACTTCTCCAAGATAGCGGCACCGTTGACTCGGTTGACCAAGAAAAATCAAGCTTTCATCTGGGACGAAAAGTGCAAGAATGCATTCAAGAGTCTAAAGGAAAAGTTAACATGTGCACCAGTGTTAGTCATTCCTAAAGGGAATGAAGAGATGGCGGTATACACAGATGCCTGTGGTACCGAACTAGGTGCCGTATTGATGCAAGGAGGTAGGGTTGTAGCTTATGCTAGTCGGCAACTGAAACCACATGAGAAAAGATATCCTACCCATGATTTGGAATTGGCAGCGATCGTGTTCGCGTTGAAGATGTGGAGATATTATCTATTGGGAGAAAAATTCGAGTTGTTTACCGATCATAAATCGTTAAAGTATCTTTTCTCTCAAAAGGATTTAAATCTACGACAACAAAGATGGTTAGAATTCTTGGCTTCCTACGATTACGATATCGCATATACACCAGGAAATGGCAATGCGATAGCTGATGCATTGAGCAGAAGACATTCCATTTTAGGGGCTATGTTTCTGGAATGGAAGCAACTGGAGTACATCGCTGGGTATGATTTCATACCAAAGTGCGAATTGGATCCAGAAGTATTAGCAAGTTTGATGATCAGACCCACTTTGATTGAGCGGATTGGTTCCAGTCAGAGGGATAATCCTAACTTATTGGAAATCATCTCCAAGTTAGAGATAGGTATCGATAAGGAGATGGAAAAGTGTGGGCTTGATCTTGATGGATGGCTTAGAAAGAATGGAAGACTAGTTGTGCCCAATGTCAATGGATTGAGAGATGAAGTGCTTAGAGAATGTCATCACTCAAAACAGACTATACATCCTGGTGGTAACAAAATGTATCGAGACATGAAGCAGACCTACTACTGGAAAGGAATGAAAAGAGACGTTGGGAAGTTTATATCCAAATGCATGAATTGCCAACTAGTTAAAGCTGAGCAAAAGAAACCTAGTGGTTTGTTGCAACCATTAGAAATTCCAGAAATGGAAACAAGTCTCAATGGATTTCATTGATGGGTTACCAAGAACTAGATCAGGACATTATAGCATTTGGGTGATTGTGGACCGATTGACTAAGAGTGCAAGGTTTATACCCGTCAAGTCGAATAGAATGGCAACTAAATTAGCAGAACTATATATGAAGTGGGTAGTGAGATTTCATGGAATACCCAAAGGCATTATGAGTGACCGAGATCCATTGTTCACTAGTGGATTTTGGAAGAGCTTACAAGAGGCTCTAGGGTCAGAATTATATCTCAGTACTGCGTATTATCCTCAAACTGATGGTCAAACAGAGAGGGTGAATCGTATATTAGAAGATCTCTTGTGAGCTTGCATATTGGATTTTGATGGATCATGGGATGGCCATTTGCATCTAGTAGAGTTTGCATATAATAATGGTTATCAATCCAGTATTGGTATGGCTCCATTTGAAGCTTTGTACGGAAGACCGTGCAACTCACCGTCATGTTGGTTAGAAACTGGTGAAAAGTTTATGCTTGGACTAGATGTGATAAGAGAAACCTCAGATAAGATCAAGGTTATCCGACAAAGAATGAAAGCTGCCCAAGATAGGCAGAAGGGTTATGCTGATAAAAGGCGAAGAGATTTGAAATTATCTGTTGGCGATCTAGTATTTATCAAGATCTCTTTATTAAAAAATGTTATTCGATTTGGAAGGAGAGGAAAGATGGCACCAAGATTTGTTGGTCCATTCCCAGTTCTCGAACAAGTTGGGAATTTGGAATATAAAGTTGAATTACCAGAGAAGGTGGCGAGAGTTCATAACGTATTTCATGTTTCCCTGTTAAGGAAATTCGTGCACGACCACGATATGACTCACCCGATCAGTTGGATGATATCGAAGTAGAACCCAAGGCGATTGGAAACCGCAAGCTGATTCGTATTGTCGAGCACGATACGAAGCAACTTCGTAGGAAAGCGGTGAATCTAATCAAAGTTCAGTGGGGCGAGGATGAGAATGACTGTACTTGGGAGACAGAGGAGAGCATTAAGAAGACGTATCCAGAACTCTTTGCTTAGTAAGATTTTAATTGTGACTTAGTTTTCCGCATGCTAGGATAGACTTGTTTGTTTGTTTTTGTATGTTTGATTATTATGAATGGTTGGTAGGCATGCGGGATCCTTTGCTTGTTCTTAGTTAAAGAATTTTGGGGGCGAAATTTCTTAAAAGGGGGGAGGGGGGAGGGAGAATGTAACGACCCGTATTCTACGCATCGAAGGATCGTGGAATATTTATTTCTTTCACATATGAAGTCGTATGGTCATGTAACTTTGGGGAACGACTATTAGGGTCGTTTCCCATGTTCATGATTTTTACCGTTTTTTAAATGACTGTTTTGCCCCTAGCTGATCTTGTTTTGGGCATAACTTTTGATTGGAAAGGAGTTTTGACCTGAAACCCCTTCCATTAGATCCGGACGATGGTTTACCTTTCCGTAGAGAGGTCACATGAGAAAAAAGGACTTACTGTTTGGGAGATATGGCTGAAATAAGGTTTAGAAGGTGAAAAACTACTTAATTGGGCCAAATGAGGTGATTAGTGAATGGACCCATAACCCATTTCGGGATTAAGGTTATGGGGAGGCTGAAATGAGTTAGGTTTTCATTCTATTTCAGTTTTCTAGCCGCCATTTACCTCTTAGAAACCCAAACAATGGCCTCCACCTTCTAATTTCATCCCAAATCGCTCTCTAATCAAGGAATAAGCTTAGCAACATCAAATCAAGGAGAAATAACACCATTTCAGAGTTAGAGTTACTGTTAGACATTGGTATTCACCCAAATCAGAGGAGCTTCAGTTTTGAAAGTTTTAATTGTGGCAAAGGTGAGTGATTAGCATTGTTTTTACACTAATTACAGTTAATTAGGGTGATTATTGTTAATTAGCGAAATTATAACTCAGAAAAATCTGGAAAAATTTGTAAAATTCTAAAATATTATTTTAGGGCTCTGTTAGAAATTTGGGCTAATTTGGATAAGTTTTGCTAATCCTATCATTAGTTGTGCTTAAACATGATTAAGGGGAAAACAAGGGTTTTTGGGTATCTTTGATCTATATTATCATGATTATTGGTTGTTTTGATGTTTGTGGATGACTATACATGTTGCTTTGACTTTTGGAATGTTTTGTAACTGTTTAGAATAGTTATAATGGTCGAAAACGCCGTCATGTGGTGTAAAAATAGTCGCTGGAAGTTGCAGGAAAAATATTCAGGAGCTGGACTGGATCAGATCGAGCCTACCCGAACCGAACCGATCGTGGCCACCCATCATGAGCCACTCCAGTACATAAACCGATCCGCTCGTGACATATGTGCCTTGATCCGAACCATAAGATACCCACGAGCTAGGCTGATGGAGAGATGCGACCGACCCGGAGCTCGAACCCGACCCGATCTGGAGGGAAACCCACGAACTGACCCGGTGCCTGGAGGAGATCACGAACCCGAACCAGAGCATCACCACGAGCCCGATCCGGACTAGGGAGTCTTTCATGAGTCCGAACCGAATGAAGTACCACGATCTGACCAGGAGTTCATGAACTACTCGCACCAGTAGCTCACGACCCAACCCATATGGACTGTCCGACCCGAACCAGAAGGGAGACTGTGAACCGAACCAAGGAGCTTGGACGCGAGGCATAAGCTACGAACCAAATGAAGACCGATCCGGAGGAGACCAAAACCCAAGATGCAAAGGTAGTCCAAATAGGAAGTAGAAATCAAGCTCCAGTTGGGAACCAACGAGTTGGCTTCATGAGTTGGGCTTTACTGCGGGACGTGTGCAAAGGGGTTATCGACATCTACAGCTTTGGTTCACCACCGAGACGGATGTTAGGCTACGTATCAGTGCAGTGGGGTAGTTATTACTCCATGGGGCAGGGTGATCATAGCATGGCTATGAGCCAGTGCATTGAAGTCGTCATGGCTTCATGGGGGCAGAGTGGACATAGCAAGGACTGGTGGCTATGGATCATTGCAGTGGAGTCGCCATGACTCCATGGGGCAGAGTGATCATAGCAAGGATTTGGTTGATCAAAGCAGTGGATATCATATTCTTTACGCACTGAGTGAGAGATGTGAGGATGGTTGCTATGCTTGATTTTTTGACATCACTATGACATGAACACCCCCTCTCCCGTATCTTTACACCATATGTTATGTCACCTTAGAGTATTGTACATCTTGTTGTGCTAACTCTTTGGCTGTAGGTCCAGGTTCAGGTATGGTTTAGTATACCTGTTATTGTTCTGTTTTACTGCTTATCGCTCATACCAGACTTTTGTCTGACCCATAGTTTTATGTGTCTTCTTATTACTCTGGGTGCTCTTAAACGGGCAGACTAGAGACATGTTATCTGGTTGTGCACGAGTAGCCGTCCGGAGACGAGCAGGAGGCTTACACGTACTATTTTCTATATATTCTCCCTGTGTCGCTGCTGGTCACTACTTTGGGCATTAGTAGTGTACCTTTCCTTTCTTTTGTCTTAGAGACAATTTAAAGTTGTAATAATGATGAAGTGGAACATAAGCTGTATTTGGATTTTCCACTGCTACGATGTTAGTTTTCAGCTTATGCACTGTCTCGCCTGTTTTTATGTCAAAGTATGTTATTATTATATTTTATTCCATGCGCTGTGAGACATTCTACAGGTTCCTTTTTAGTTCTGATTCCCTTCTTTCCTTTCTTTTCCTTTCTTTGACTACCGTCCCGTGCTGGTTGGACATTGGCACAGCGCACTTTCGTTGGAAATGCCGGCTGGTGCAGGGCGGGCCGTAACAAACCATGTCTTATGTTCCCATGGTTTTAATAAATGTTTTGGTGGTTATAACATGATAAGGACACATGTCCATTAATGTGTCACTCTCTTCTTTACCCTCCCTTTCTATGGAAAAATGGCCTCCCCTTCATTTCTTACCATTCCATTCATTCTTCTCCATTCTGCTTCTTCTTCACCTTGATAGCCATGGCTTCCATAGCCTAATTCCCATCCTCCTCTCTCTTTTCTTTTCCCTTTACTCCTCTTTATGTTCGACCTCCCTAAACTACACCTCCCTTCCCCTAAAACCCGAGCACTCCTCCTCCTTTCACTAGCCAAAACGCCGCCCTAACCTCCTCTCTATCTTCCCCATTTCCACCGCCAACCGCCATCCCTCTTGGCCTCCATTACATGCCACCCAATCATCCACCTCACGTCCCACTTAGTCCACACCCAAGCACGGCCCAATCCTACCCCATCACATCCCCTTCGCCACCCTCTCGGCCATCCTAGCCTCCCTCTTGCTCAGCCTAAACAACCACCAACACCACGCCCAAGCTTGGCCACCGCCACAATAGTCATACCCCATCCCGTCTTAAGCTTTAGAAATTAGGATCCAATACGGGATATGGTTTGTGGCTCATTCACTACTGCAATCTATTTCATATGGAAAGAGAGAAATTTAAGAATTTTCCAAGACCGAAGCACTCATTCAGTAGTGAAGTTAATGCAAATTGAAGAAGAAATCTCGCATTTAGTCCAGAATAATAGGAGTAAAACTATTCAAAATAAAAAAAATCATTAATTTTAGAACGGCGGGGAATTGAGCTTTTTGATTCTGGGTAATTGAAGCAGAGAAGTGGCGTTTGGGGTATATTGAATTTGAATAATTGGGCTTTCTAGGCTGGATTGGATTTTATTAGACGCAATGTTTTCTTTATTGTTTTCTATACCAAATTTATAACTACTCTTTTTCCCTGTAAGGCACCCTTCTAGGTTAGGTGGATTGCAGAGTTTTAACGAGGCATGTAAAGGAGGTTTTTATCGGTTATGTAATAAAGTGAACCAATTTTGAATATATATATATATATATATATATATCGTCAAAGTCAGTGAAGATCGAAAGTCGGTTCATAGTAGTCCGATACAGCTAGGTAGTCTTACAGTAAAGATTGGTGGAGTAGTATCCTCGGTGAGAAACTCTACACTTATATTTCTTTTTTATGTTTGTTATGTTAGTGGATGCTAATTAATTATTAATTTGTTGTTAAACATGGTGTAAGCTTTGATTACCAAACGCTTATACGTATATATTGTGATATATATGCTATGTGATGGATGAATGGATGCTATGAATGTTGTAATGATTGTTAGTAGTAGTACTAGTTCATACTACACATGTTCACCCACCTGTGTGGAGATATTTGGGTATAGATTAAGTCTTATGCTTATCGGGTAATATAAATGATTATTTTATTCATTTAAACATAGTAGAAAGATAAAAGTTGGAATTTTATATCTGGAATTTAATAGAATTGAAATTGAAGTGATTTTAAGAAACTTTTGTAAAGGTTGAAATTTTATTAAACAAGGTTTTGATTTTAAACGATGTGTTCAAGTTTAAAACAATTAAATTGAATTCAATTTTGAAATTTAAGTCTAGTTTGGCTATATAGAAGATATTTTAACTCAAAGCGATTGTTCCTTATAGCGTATCTAATATTTAATTTGAGTTCTGGAAAGTTTGGGTTTCAAAAGATTGACTTTTAAAAAATAATACTATTATAATATGAATTAAAAATGAATATATGAAACGAAAGTTGAAGACATGAAATATTGTTTTGAAATAATCTTATATATGTCTTAACTGGATTTCTAAACTATTTTGAAGTGAATCGAACTATTGTAGTGAATCAAACTACTTTTAATATTTAATTTGAGATCTAGAAAGTTCGCGAATTTCAACCGTAGAATCTAACATGTTATAACATATTCATTTTAAAATGGATTTTCTCCAAACAAAAAATGTTTGCTTTCTTATAATACTAGTTTTCATATGGAAAAGGAATTTCCCAATTTTGATGGATAATTTTCAGGTTATGTCCAAAACAGTTTTCAATAAAAATCGCGGTAGTGTAGTTTAAAGATCAAATTTAGAAATCAACTAAAATGGCTTTATAAAAATTATTAAAAATATGTATTTTTTTGATAAATCATAATAAATGTTTTCAAAGTATTTGGGTTGAAACCCATTCCAAATAATAATATGGCGTAATAGAGCAAATGAAGATGTTTGAAGATAGTGATTGAAGACTGGAATCTTCACATCGAAAGGACTAGCCTTCTCATTTTCTCTTTACTCGGTTGCTCCAATATTAAGATGCTATACCTAGCGGTAAGTCCGGACGTACTTGGAGAATTTATGAATTTTCAAAGGCTTCTCTCCTTCAGTGGATGAGGAATAAAGTGTCTTCGATTTCGTTCAGACTCAAACGAACTTGTACGGATGTGTGTCTGACATTGTATTGTGTAATGTGTGATTAATCTTTACTAAACATATTTCTGATTGTTGGCCGAGAATATGTTCTCTTAGCTTAATAACCTTCTTTGAGATGTATGAGCTCAAAGGTAATATGGTTAGTAATTATCAATTATATATTATGGAATGGCAATGTGGCATATCAAGTGATGAGCTATTGATGATTAAAGCATGCTTAAGGATAAGCGTAGCTTTGTGTAATGAGACTTCGGGAAGCCTCACACTCCGGAAATGGCCAAAACAAGAAAAATTTAGTGAGGATATGGGTGTGTTGTCTGCTTCCAGATAAAAAATATACCATGGTATGGAACCCCAGTATTACTTATGTGGCAACTTCTACTTATGTGGATGTTAATGAGATGGGGACCCAGTTAAAGGTTGCCAACGACTAGGAGATAACTTACCCAGGCGTGCTCTAAGTTATCTAGTTAAGGGATAACCTAAACTTGTGTTAACAGTGAGCTAGTGAGTTCTTGGGACATCCCTCTAGAGCTGTACCCATTGGATAAGGAAGTTCCTTAGCCTGGTCATTTATTGGAAATCCATTCTCCACTATGAATACGTAAGATTTCAGTTGTATACTATACATCATCATAGTATATGGTACCTATGTTGGCTAGGATTGATACATTTACTTGCAAAATGATTTTCAACACTAGTAAAAATATCAAATGGTTTTCACGTATGAAGCATTTTTGGTTATCATAACGAGAACCTCACCCATGTTTGCGTTTGCATTGTGTGTGTGAGCCATGGGACCTTATGGTAGATTCATTTCTCAAAAAGCATTATGAATTTTTACTGCACATAACAAATATATTGAGTTTCTCACACCAGCCTCATGACTGACCTAGAGTTTATCTGTTTCCCTTAAATTTTGGATGCCCATAATTTTCCACATGGGCAACGTAGTTGTCATGTTCTAGTAGAAGCGTCTTGGAGAATTTTGTCAGGTCTTGGTAGGAGCATCTTGGAGTCTTCCTGTGGAGATTCTATGAAGCTATCTTTTGGATTTTGGAGCATTTGTGGTTTAGAGCTTTCTGAGGTGAAGATGAATGTTTTTGGATTCACCCGATATATCGCAGTTGCATTTCCGCTGTTTCCTTTTGTATCCAGTAATCAGTATTACTGGATATGTACATACTCTGATGTTGTAGTAATGATATATCCCGTGTAACCCAGATGTTGTATTAATGGAAATTTTATTTCTATTCATTGTGTTGTTTCCAATGTGTTATAATCCCCGACGATGCGGATTTCGACGTTTGGAATTACGACATTTGAATACTTGGAAGTATTAAATGCCAATTTTTGAAGGTTGAAAATAGTTCGTTACATCATGGCGTCAAAGCTTTGGTTTATACAAAGCTTATGGGATATAACTCATTAGATAATTTATTAGAAATAGGGTTAGTAATACCCTAGAATGAGTATAATCCAATGAAACATGAAATCTAAACCGTTTAATGTATCCTAAGATATCTCGTTCATATGTCCTAATGGCATTTTCGTGCTCTTTATAGATAGTTGAAAATGAGAAGTAGACAAGTACTAGGTAGGGGAAGAAGCAGTACCACTTCTAATGGTCGTAACGCAATGGTAATTGATTAAGCTGCAGTTCAAGATCAACCCCAAAAGAATCTTGCAGTTCTGAATAAGCACTATACAAATCTTAGAGGAAAACCATTCAAAGGATTAGAGGATGTTATGGAAGCCCAAGCATGGATCAATTCATGCGATAAGATTTTCAGAGGTCTGAGCTTAGAGGATAAACAGAAAAGACCATTGGCTACATGGAAGCTAGAGGCATGAACTGCAACTTCATGGGAGACTATTATTCAAGGAAAATCAGAAGATGACTTTTCATGGAACTAGTTCAAAAAAGTTTTTTAAGAAAGATACAAGCCTTCAGCAGGGATATTTAGGATGTATCAGGATTTTATGGACTTTTAATAAGGAAATATGTCTTTTGAGGAGTACTTGAATGAGTTCAATGAACTTTCCCACTTTGGACCAGAATTGATCTACATCCCACTGAAGAAGAGTGAGAAGTTTATAAAAGGGATGGAGCAGATGTATCATGAGAGGAATACATGACAAGTGAAGCAATCTTTCGTCGACTTAGTGGATATGGGTTGTAGATACGCTACTATAGGTTAGCAAAAGCACCTTAGAAGAAGGAAGGTCACCATAGAAGCAATTGGAAGAAAAGGAAGTTCGGTTGAAAGAAGCCAGGCCTGAATAAGGGGACGAATGAAGCTAAGGGAGATCGTCTTAAGGATGCCACATGTTATAATTACCAAGGGAAAGGGCACTATTCGACTAGCCGTAATAAACCTAAGAATCTAGGTCAAGGAGTTAGAGAGTGATATAATTATCATAAGCCTGGGCATCTGATCAAAGACTATCCGATTATGAAGAAAGCTGAAGTGGCGAAGGTTCATGCTATTGCTGAAGGTCCTTCATTTATTATGGAAGAGAAGAGAAAGGAAGTTCAGAAGGTAATATTTTAATTTCTAACAAATTAGTCCGAGTACTTTCCGATATTGTGCCCCACACTAATTCATTTTGAAACCGACGGTACAAGAATTAAATCTTGAACCCGAATTTGTAAACAAACCCCTTTTTATAAGTAATCCAGTTAGTTGTCCCACTACCCTATGTTTATACTGCAAGAATGTTCCTATCTCTTATTCCCATCATGAATCTCCTTTCAACCTATTTATCCTAGTTTTTGATGAATTTGAAATTATACTTGGAATGAATTGGTTAATTAAGTATAAAGCAAATCTAGATTGTGAAAATAGAAAAGTATGGGTAAATACAAATCTCGTACATTTTATTGAACTATCTTGTGAATACCCTAGCCCAAAAAGAGACAACTTGATGTATGCCTTAGGTTACCCTAGTGCCGACGTAGAAACCATACCTATAATTAGTGATTTTCCTGATGTATTTGACGAAGTCAAAAGCCTTCCTGCATATCGAGGAATTAAGTTTAGGATTGTAATGTCCCATATTTTTGGTAGTCTAATATTTAATTTAATTTATTATTTAAATATTATATTTGGAATATTAATGAATTTAATATTGAATTCGTTATTAAAATGAGTTTGAACATTATAATTTATATATAATTTAAATCGAGCTCGAAATGGCGCGGTAGCTCGTAATATTGAGTTTTCAACTTCAATTGAATATATAGAATTCGTTTTAAGTCGGATTTCTGTGAAATAAGAAACATTTGAATCTTATTGATTATATTTTTTATATGGAAGAGAAAAGTCCAGATTTTGTGTTATAGATTGTTAGTTATGTCCAATCCAAATTTTAAAATAGTCGCTATGGAAATCGTTATTAAAATATAACATTTATTAATAAATTTAAAAGGATTTTAATATAAATTTGGCACTGTTTTAACTTGAATTGATGATATTGAGTTGTATAATTTATATTGGAAGCTATATGATATTTCCAGTTGGATAAATATGATGATAATAATTTATTATTATTTAACTGAATTAATTTGGAATTTAATTAATATTTTATCAATATTTACATAGGCCTTTAAAATGGCCATTTTGCAAACGACCTCAGTTTTTGATAAAATTAGTTTCATTGGAACCGTAACGTTAAATTATTGTACAGTATTAAATTTCGTGGCATTCCGATGCCGTATGTGACAACGACAACCATAAACGTTCATTCGTTGTGTATAGCGCACAACTAAATTTATTTACTTTAATAAATGGATTTTGTGTATAACTTGAGAATATGATCGAATTAAGCTACGAAACCAATTTAGTTGAGTTCGTATTGACGGTTAGAGTCGAAATAGGTATATAGTTGTTATTTTTGGAGACCGGGCAAATTGGTGTCCAAAATAGCATTGTGGTGCGTATAAAAATAGTACCGGGAAACAGTCTCAGAATGCAACGAAACTTGTGCCGTTGGATTCATATTAATTAAATATTATAAGATTTCAATTTTCGTACCGATAGGACTTACCGTTTGATTGTGGCAACAATAAATGCCTCCTTTTTTATTTAACTGTTTATATATTTAGATAGGAGTAACTTTCAAGGAATAAATGACCTACCAAACAAGCTCCAATTTTAACAAAACAAATTTCATTGGATCCGTAACGAAAAGGTCTAGTATAATTTCAAAGTTCCAAGTTAATTGGATTTATTTTGTGATCATGAAAATTTTGAATGCATGATTTTTAGCCTGTGCTTTATAAAGAACTTTTCACAAACGACCTCGGAATTCGACGAAACTTGTCCAATCAGGTCCGAAATATTTTTTTTATGCTAGGATTAGGGGTTTTATTTCGAATTAGAGATCATATATGCTTATTTTTACAAGTTACTCCATGATGAAGTCTAATATAATATAATAATATTAAAATTCTACCCTAACCTTTTTATAAACAATACGTAACCCTAAACTGGGGGGAGGGGTCAAACTTGATGCCGTGGTCAACCGTTATGAAACCAGCGCCTCCACTAAATGAACGAACCAAAAACTTCCAAACTCTCTCTCTTTTTTCGATCAATCCACGCATTAAATTCATGTTCATCCGACAGCAAAAACGAAGAGCACGAGGAGATCTAGTAATTGACCGGGTGTGATGAATTATCATTGTGTCGTTCATGAGATTTATGAGCTGAAAGCCGCTGAGTTCAAATTCGATTTACAGGAGAAGGGAGGCGCTGGAGTGCTAATCGTTTGGGGTGTTGATGGAGGATGCTACGATGGGAATTCTGGCAACCGCTGATGTTATTCTGCTCGCTCAAATCATGGAGCACATTGGCATTATTGATTGAGTGAGGGTATAGAAGCCTACGTGATGACGGGTTGGTACTGTGAGGGCAAACAAAGCAGAACGAAGGAATTTAAGTACAAGAAGGGTTGACCTGTGTTTTCCTGAAGAGCGTGGATGGTTTCGAAAACAAAGCAGGTTTTTGTTTTAGGTGAGCAAACAGAGGAGGCGAGCTGATATTGGGTATCTGAAGACAACGAAGAGGCAGCGTGTGGTTGATGAAATCAACACAGTGGTTTACATGTTCAAACAATCAGGAAGTTGGCCACTTCGTTTTCTAATATAGTCGGCTAGTGGATTTTTGGAACCAACGAAGACTGGGCTTGTTAATTTGCTTAATCAAACGTAATAGCTATTAGTTCTTTTGATTAAAAGTTAGTAGGTTAGTCAAATATTTATATTAGCAGTTCGATTGTTAGTGTTAAGAAATATTAAAAATCGGTACGGTCAATAAGTGAAATCTTAAACATATATTGTTATCCAATTTAATTACGTCAGTTTCCCCTTTTGAAATGAACTGGCATGTTTAAGATTTATAATATAATAATGATGATTAGTTTATTTTATGACTTAATTAAGGAAAACAAATGGGTCAAAATGAGTCCGCTCAGTATTTGGAATCCAAAAGGATCGACATGTTAAAAGTGTGCATTACAAGTAATTAGTTTAATGTTAAAACCCTAATTAAGTAATTAGTTAGTTTTTAATTTAAGTGATTAAGGATTGTACTATTTATTTAAAAAGTGATTAGGGTTATAATTTAAATTAAATTATATAAACCTTTAGACATATATAACCTTTGACCACGTGAACAGAATGGAACAAATTAGGATGTGTTGGAATCGCGTCATTGAGATCTACATCATGGAACAGGACTGGATGCGGTTGGAATCAACTGGATGTTCTCTGTTAAATTAAACACTTGTTAAATTTAACTGAAACAAGATGTTTTGGCAATAGAATCAAATCAAGTTGAGTTAAACTCACTCAAATTTTCCCACTTATATTTTATATAAGTAGGGTTTTATAATTGTGTGCTATGATTGCTAATGATTACTATGGTTGCCAATGATTGTCTGTTTGTTAAATATATATCTGCATATATTGATTGAACCAATGAAATTAAACGTTGTTTAATTTCAGTGGAAAACCTAATCGTTATTTTAAAGATTGGTTCCAATTAAGGTAACTTACCTTATTGGTCACGTTTATAAAATAAATGTGTTTAATTTAATGAATTATTTGAATTGTTATGGCTATGTGAAATAAATTGGTGGATATTGACTTGTCGTTATTATCTGTTATGAAAACCATTATTTATTTGAATTGAATGATCTTATTTGAGATAACATATTGGGATGCAGGGAAGAACAGGTTGGAGGGATCCAACGGGATTCCTCAAATATATTAAATGTTATTTATTTTCATATTTACATTATATGAACTGTTTTGATTGAATTGAATGTTGACCATTGACCTGAAATTCAACATTTGTTATGTTTAAACCAATGGGAAATATTGGTTGAGTAATTGGTAGGATATGGCCTATAAATCAATCATTTTCCAAATATTGATTTACCGTCAGGCAAATCGGCGAAAATGAAGTTATAAATTTTATTTTATAACTGAAAATAGATTTGTACAACTATTATTTCTAATACAATTTAATTAAAAGAAAATAAATATTTATTATTTGTTAATTAAGTTTATAATTAATTACTAGTTGATTGTATAAAGTAAATTCTTATGTTAAGGAAATTTATAACCAAACGAACAGAAATTAACCTAATGGTTAAGATTTGGATAATTGTTTTTAAGAAATAATTAAATGAAATTATTTGAATTAATTATATTATTAATTAATTTAAAGTGAGAACTAATTGGAATTGATTAATGGATTAATCGTGTATTGAGTTGACTAAGTCAACCGTTTTAACTGGAATTGATTATGAAATTAGTTTGTTTTGAATTAATCCAATATAACAGTTCAATGAATATTTGTTTTAATTTTTAATAAGATTTTAAAAAGGGATTTACTATTAAGAAATTAATTATTTCTACTGTAGTTAATGATTGAAGTAAATTATTATTTTGATTAATAACAATTTAGAAGATTATTTTTCAATTGAAATTCATTTAAAAAGGTGATCTAAGTTGAAACGAAATCTAATTGGGTTGTGAAAGGCGTTTATGAATGGGCTTTGCACTAAAAACCGGGTTTTTATAACAAAGTTATAAAAGTCATTTTAAGCGAATACGGCAACTTAAATTAAATTTTTACTTAATATTTGAATTAAGTAAAAGGGAGTTGAGATAAAAAAAGGTTTACATTTAACCTGAGTTTTATAAATGAGATTTATAAATGAGATGAGTTAAAATGTTAATTTTAAATTAACGTTATTTAATAATAATGAGATGAGGTAAATTTGAGGATATTGAAATAAGATTTCCCAAACAAGAAAATGGTTAAATGGGATTTGGTTTGATATTAAAACAAATATCGGTTTTTGAGTTACAACTCATATTTATCTTAAGATAAGAACGTTGTTGATCAAGGTCTAAGAGGTAATTAAAATACTCCAACTTGAACGACTTCAGGATTAACTGAGGACAATATTAGTTGGTAATGGGAAATAGGGTAAGAATAATTTATTATTTCCATAAGAGAAAAAATTATGCAACGTTAATTGCAAGGTTGGAGAATATATATAATGAGATTTTCAAAGTAACGAAAATGGAAAGATTTGACATATATATATATATATATATATACATATATATATATATATGTATGTATATATAATGATATTTCCAAAAGTAAAAGGAAATAAAAGTTGAGTTTTTGGAATAAGTTTATTCTGAAAGAATAAGAGTTGATATTGTTTTCAAGTAATGATGTTTACGTGAAATTTGACACATTCAAAGTTGAGAATATATATTCATACGATTCAATTCTAATGTATTTGAAATAGTTTTGTGAATACCTTTAAAATAAAATAAGACGTAAATACTGTGTTAAAAATATTGAAATATTTAGAAGTTTTAAATTTGCATTCGTTAATTGTTTTTAATTAAAAGGCCAAGAATTGCTGAGTACTGTCAATGAACTCACTTTATTTTCATCACTGTTATTTGATAGTTAAATAACCAACTATTAAAAATCTGACCTGTATGATTGTTGGTACGGAAAGATCGGGATCGAATTTATATTCAAAAACTATTTTGAACCAACAAATACGCAAAGATACAAATTGAAGATGGAGCAAGTGAAGACCATAGACCTTCATAAGCAGAAGGACTACCTATCAAATTTCTCTGGCTTGCAACCGAAATTATTTGATTTGTGATTCTGTCGTGGTTGAAATCTACGGATTGCAAGGACTACTGGCTACTGATCCTTAGGGGGTTACCTATATAGGATGTGGTAGGAGGGTACCTTCGGTTCATCCTATTCCTGGATGACTTGTATGGACGAATGTCTAACAGAGTATTTCCTAAAAACCACGTACGTTGATTTTTACAAACATACCGAGTCGGTGGCAAAAGGGGCACTTCTTTAATGCCCAGAGTATATTTATGGACGTCAATTAGTGATTTGACGGATCTGACGATGTGGAGTTCAAAGTTAATGGTGGTTAGATGTTCTAAAAATATTAACAAAGTTAAATAAATAAATAAATAAATAAATTATGACCTCAAGCCTCGTCAACCAGGAAATGGTTAAAATCGGGTAGATCACATGGCTATGTGGGTTGCACCCATCAAAAGTGTATATTCATTAACTGATATAGAGAAATCAAATGCCTTCGGTTGTCCCTTTTTATTTTTGTATGTATGCTATCGGTTCGGTCGGTTGGCCGCCAACCATGGTAATGATATATTTGGTACTCTCAAGAAAAAGTGAGGGGCCAGTAATGCTTTGCCTGGTTGCAAGATGTTCTTGTTGAACCCCCAATGTATTCATCTACAGAGGTACATTGTCGGAAAGGTGGTTGCCCATACCTTGCCATGGAAATTCCTTCTCCAATAAGAGCCCATGGTTTTGATTGTATACTATGTGTGTAGAGCGTGAGATGCAAGTGTTTTGCTAGACTGATATTTATTTGTATTTATACACTATTATTATATCAGAAAAATATATGATTTCAAAAATGCTTTGGGTTATCGTAAGGTGAAACCGTATGTATTTATGTGTGGATTTGGTCTTACGATTATCCTTTTCTTTCAAAAGGATTTTGACTTCAAAATCAAGTTGTGCGATACCTATAAACTTAATGTGTTTTTCTCACTCTGTTTCACCAGACTGATCCGGCATTTGTTGTAATGACCTGCATTCTACGTATCGGAGGGTCGTAGAATATTTATTTCACTTACAAGCAAAGTCGTATGGTCGTGTCACTTTAGGAAACGACTATTGGGGTCATTTCCCATGTTCACGATTTTTGCTGAATTTTTAAATGACCGTTTTGCCCACGGCGAATCTTGTTTGGTCTATAACTTTTGATTGGAAAGGAGTTTTGACTTGAAATCACTTCCGTTGGATTCAGATGATGATTTACCTTTTCGTAGATTGGTCATATTAGCCAAACGGACTTACCGTTTAGGAGATATGGCTGAAACAAGATTTGGAAGGTGAAAAACAACTTAACCGGGCCAAATTAGGGTGATTAGCAGCTAGGCCCATAACCCATTTCGGGATTATGGTTATGGAAGGGCTGATAGGGTTAGGGAAAACATTTCATTTCAGATTTCCAGCCGCCATTTACATCCTTGAAACCATAGCAATGTCCTCCACCTTCTAAATCACTCCCAAAATACTTTCTAATTGCATATTAGCTTAATCTACACCAAATCAAGGAAGATTAGTGTCAAATCAGAGTTGGAGCTGCTGTATTGCATTGGAAACCACACCAAAATAGTAGATTTTCAGATCTAAAGTTTTATTTGTGGCTAAGGTGAGTGATTTGCATTGTTTTTCACTAATTATGGCTAATTAGGGGTGATTACTGATAATTAGCGAAATTATGCATGTTAAAATTCTGGAAGAATATGTAAAAATTCTTAAATATTAATTTAGGGCTCTGATAAAAAATTGGGTTAATTTGGACATATTTTGCTAATCCTATAGTTAAAACATGCTTTAAGGGGATTAAGGGGAAATCATGCTTTTGGGGTATGTTTGATCTAAAATAACCTATATGCTTGATGTTTTGACCTTGTTGATTGATCCTATATGATATTACTACTGTTTGGAATGAATTATGATTGATTAGTAAAGTTAGAATGGTTGAAAACACCGTCGTATGGCGAAAATGGACGATATATGCTCATTGGAAAATGTGCAGGGTTTCGGATCAGATCGGATTGTAGGGCTCGGATTGGATCGGAGAACCGATTAAGGAAATTCGAACCGGACCGGAACTTGGCATAAGAGGAGGCTTGGAAAGAAGGAAGGACATTTGCATGGAGTTGGAGTTGGGTTCGGATCGGGAGCTAGGGCATGGGGATCGGATCGGAAATGGTAAGCACGAACCGAACTGAGGCTGGAGCAATCAAACCGAAACGAGTTGAAGTGGTGGCAGGAGGACCCGAACCGAATGGAGGGTGGCAACCCGAACCAAGCATAAGGCGAGCGCCTGTACCAAATGGAGAACCGAGCAAGGGTGACCAAACCGAACCGAATGGGGGAACTTGAACACTTACACCCAAACCAAATCGGGCGTGTGCTTCTATTTCTACGCGATGACTTTTATAAAGACCAACTCCAATTTGACCAAAACCCGAGATGCAAAAGTAGTCCAAATAGTAAGTAGAACTCAGGATCCAGATGGGAACCAATGAGTTAACTTCATGAATTAGACTTTGTTGCGGGACATATGCAAATAGGTTATCGATGTCTATAGCTTTGATTCACCACAGAGAGACAGATATTGGCTATGTGTAACACCTCGTAATTTTAAATATTAAAACAAACAAATAAAAAATGCTTAATTTTAAAAGTGGGAATTAAGTAAAATGGGTAGCACCATTGCGTTCGTCTCGGAATTCTGCTTGAGATAGAGTCCGAGCTTGCGTAAAACAGATACAGTATGAAGAAGTTGAGGTTAGATGATTTAAGTTTAAATCAGAATTAAATAAATAATTAATAAATCAAAATTCGAAATTCAACCTAGCGAAAAGAAGTGGGCGGGAAAATTCCAGATAGAGGGTGTCGATCCCCTTAAGGGGTGTCGACAAAGGTGTCGATCCCCCATAGGGGTTGACCCATGCTGACTATTCTGGACAGTGACAATTTTCGGAGTTTTAGGGCTACGTAGCGACTTCTGATTGGCCAAATGACGTATTTTCATGGATTAGATGTGGTTTGGATGATTCCTATGTTGATCTAAAGGCTTTAATTAATCCTACACATCTATATAAACACCCATAAACCTAAACCCTAATCTAAACTAAATTCATTCATAAGCCGCCATACTGCTGCATCCTAAACTAAGCTAGTCTCTTCTTCAACGAATTAAAGATTAGAAATTGTGAAAAGGGATTCTAAAACAACAATGAACGGATCTATTCTTCCTTCTATCACTGTGAGTATAGTTACTTTCACAAGATAATTAATTGAAATAATTATGATAAGTTGTGATCTAGACTGTATGAATATGCCCGTTGAATAATATGTTATTAGCCAGTTCTGTTATAATCTATCTTGTTAATATGTGCCAGTTTGTTATCATATGTAATTAGATTAATTTTATGATGTTAATTCCTGTGTCTAATTATATATGCTTGATTATATTCATCTATACATGTTATGCAAGTTTATATGCAAGTTATGTTTATCTATGCAAGTTATGCAACTTTATATGTAAGTTATGTTCATCTATGAAAGTTATGCGAGTTAATATGCAAGTTATGTTCGTCTGTGCAAGTTTATATGCAAGTTATGTTTATCTATTCAAATTTATGCTTATATGTTTAGATCCATGCCAGTTCTTATGTTTAGATCTATGTCAGTTTACATTGCATATGTTAATTGGATCCATCTTATATGCTAGTTCACGTTTGTATGCTTAATTAGATATATGTTGTTCTATGCCAAGTTTGTGTTACACATGCTTAATTAGATATATATTGTTTTATGCTAGTGTGGATGTCATATGCCTCTTTCTTTTCCTTTTCTTATGAGCTAGGCTAATAGCGAGCCTAACGTATTACGTGAAGTATACGTATGAACGACGTGGGAACGTTAGGGAATAGTTTGGGAAATATTAAATGTTGGATATTATGTAATTGGCATAAATTGGTTAGTAACCATGTAATTAACTTGAGACATAAATTGGTATAGTTTATATACATGGAAATTATGGACATAATTTGGAGGATAATTATGAACATAGCATGAATTGGAAATTATGGACAATTTGAAATAGGGATATTAATTCAAATTGGGGTTGAATAATAAAATGAGATAATGAACATGCCTAACCTGAGGTTAGATTGAGTTGCGGTAAAAGACTGCTGGAAACCGCCCGGCACATCCAGCAACCGCAATAATAGGTCTAATGTGAGAGGTTAGCGCATCAAGCCCAAAACCCGAGGTTAGAATGAGTTTGCGGTAGAAGTCTGCCCGAAACCGCCCGACACATCCAGCAACCACAAACAACAGTTCTAATGTGAGAGGTTGGTGCATTAATAAATCAATTAATTCCAATGAACAGACATGGTATGGTTAAGTAACATGAATAGGCGACACTTAACCAATACAACATGTTAATTAAACAAATGGGTGGGGTTAGGTTAAATTGAGAACACTTAACCGTTATAACATATTGATTAGGAAACCCTAGTAACGGGGACCCATTTTAGCAGTAACCCACATAGATGTATCATGGTACCCTGAACTACGCAGGGTGGGGCATGATTACTGGGTTGATTATGAGCATTCAAAATAGCGGTGGGTGGTGCATCAGTGTAGGTTCTGACGGAGTACGGGCGTGCATGTGCTACGGTGTGGAAAAATCAGGCACTGGGCATCAGTAGTTAT
Source organism: Allium sativum (assembly GCA_030737875.1). NCBI lineage: Eukaryota > Viridiplantae > Streptophyta > Magnoliopsida > Asparagales > Amaryllidaceae > Allium > Allium sativum. The sequence goes on along the minus strand of CM060916.1, from coordinate 606,553,359 downwards.
ACACTGTGCATCTTGAATTGTGTCGGGTTGCCATCATAGGGATTGATACACCCAATGGTGGGACCAGCACAGGTATCTACAAACAAGCGAGGTCGAATGACACAAGTAATAAATACACACGAGTTAGGGAGCTGATCGAATGGGGAGGTTAGTGGGTATAACTAGTGGAGATAGGGGCAGGCGACACCTATGATAACAGCTAGGGGTACACGAAAATACCATTATTATTATCATTATGATTAGTAAGAGGGATCAACTTTCAGAGTAAATAGGGTTGGTGCAGTGTAGTAATTATCCTATAGTGATTAGAAGCACAATCAACGTTTACCTTATTCATCTTGTTTACCTTGTCATACATACTTATGTTACAGTCGTTTCTTACTTTCCAGTTTATGTTCTTATCCTATTACTTTAATAACTATACTGTTAAAGTTACTGGACTCGTCAGAGTTTATGTCTGACCTCGTTTGTTTCGCCCCTTTTCTTTCCGTTCCCTCCCCCCCTCCAGGTTCTCAGAGTGGGCCTAGTGGAGCTTGATTTGGATCTCCTTCTCTCTTTCTTTTGGAAGTGCTTGGATTGCTGAAAGTAAAAGTTCATCTTATCTCTTTTTAAGGCTAATTATGTTGGGGTTATGCTTTTTGTTTTATGTACTCAGAAAATAATTTGTCAAGATGGGTATTAAGTGTACTTGGTTTTATTGTTGATTTTGGTATTGCTACCAAACTATTTCTCCGCTGCAATGAAGTTGTTTTAGATTTTTAAAGTACCAATATATGTTTCTGTCTTGTTATATTCTGTTCTATACACTTATAATACTCCATGAAAATTAATGCATTTCCTTTGTGAGTGACATTAATGGACGTGGGGTGTTACACGTGGTATCAGAGCTAAAGGTGACTAGAACAGATAAAAGATCTTGAAAATCATTTTCAAAAGCATTTTTAGAAAGAAGTATTTTCAAAAACATGTTTTAAAGAGAGTACTTTTAACAGAAATGTTTATTATTAAAAACATAATCCCCAAAAGCCATATATCTTTCTTTCAATTCTTTGTTTCGAATCTCTCCCTTTTCCTTCTTGAGTCCCTTTCCCCGCGTGTTGATGCTTTTTCTAAGATATGTAAGGACTTTCGTGCGATGGGCAGAAAATCGTTTCATAGGACTGAGGCGTTTGTCGAAGCTAGAATTGGCTCAAGGAAGTGGAGGACTCGTTTGGTATCTTTGAGATAGACGATGGAAGGAAGGTTCAGCAAGTTGCTTGGTCGATGAGGGAGTTTAGGCTAAGGAGCACAACCCAAGGATAAGGAATTTGTTGATACGGCTTTAATCCACGAAGAAGGTAAAGGAGAAAGTGGAAAGAATAATTAACCCTGTGAAAAAAGAAGGTGTCATTATTGTGGTATAGCGGGCCATGTAATTAAGGACTGTAGGAAGAAGAAGAAGCCTGCTTGTTATCATTGCGGTGAGGCAGGACATCTGATTAAAGACTGCCCGAGGAGGCAAGGACAAGGGAAAGGGCAGATGATAGGACCTACTTCTGGAGGACAGGTTCATGCTCTCTTAGCACCAGGACAGGAAAGAGATAGAAGCGTTTTTGTTAAAAGTTTGATTTTCCTCTTTGATCATCTTGTTCGAACTTTGTTTGACTCTGGCGCTTAGCATTCGTTCATATCTGCTTCGTTAGTTGAAACACTGCACCTACATACTAGTTTTGTTATGGATCCCATTGTAGCCTCAAATCCTATTGGGGGTTCGGCTCATTTGTCTATGCTTTGTCGGGATTTGACAGTGTCTATCTTGGGCATTGGGTTTGAATGCAACGCCTACGTTCTTGGTTTCATGGGCTACAGCTTGATTCTAGGGTTGGATTGGCTAGCCAGGTATGGAGCCATCCTAGACTGCAAAAGGAGGGTAGTTAGATTGTTGACTCGCTGTGGGAGGACCCTTGTTATTTCTTGTGACCCTAGAGATCCGTGATGCTTAGCTACCTAGAATCACTTGACACATCCATCGAGATTTGGAATCTGTTCGTGTAGTCCGTGAGTATGGTGACGTCTTTGATGTGGTTCGGGGTTTACCCCGGAGGCACGAGATAGACCTCCGTATATACTTAGTAGATAATGCAAAGCCAGTTGCATTACCAGTGCGCACATGGCTCCGAGAGAGAGAAGGGAATTCAGTAAGCAAGTGAAAGAGTTGCTTGAGAAAGGGTTCATAAGAAGAAGCATTTCAGAATGGGGTGCTCCAGTTGTTTTTGCTACGGAGGCTGATGGTTCGCATAGATTGTGCATGGACTATAGAGAGCTGAATAAGCTCACGAAGAAGAACAGACACCCATTGTCGAGGATAGACGATTTGTTCGATCAGTTGGTTGGTGCTTCGGTTTTCTCGCAGTTGGATTTGGCTATAGGATTTCATCAGCTAAGGGCGGCTGAGGATAGCATAGATAAGGCTGCTTTTAGGGTTCCCGACAGTTTCTTCGAGTGGCTCGTCATGCCTTTTAGTTTGACGAATGCACCCACATATTTCGTAGACTTGATGAGTAGGGTGTTTAGGGAGTTTCTAAACAAGTTTGTGGTAGACTTTATGGATAGTATTTTGATTTCCTCTAGAAGCGAGGAAGAGCATGCCCTACATATTAGGGAAGTCTTAGAGACCCTACGAGCGCATCAACTCAAAGCTAAGTTCTCCAAATGTTATTTTTGGAGGAAAGAAGTGAGGTTCTTAGGAAACGTGGTCTCTAAGGAAGGGATAGCAGTGGATCCCACGAAGGTGGTAGCAATCCAAGATTGGAAGATTCCTAAGAATGCAACGGAAGTAATAAGTTTTCTAGGATTGGTGGGCTACTATAGGAAGTTCGTTAAGGACTCTACGAAGATGTCAGCCCCAGTTTTGACTTTGCTAGATGAAAGCAAACCGTTCACAGTATATACCGGTGCTTGCGGGACAGGACTTAGAGCAGTTTTTGATGCAAGAGGAAAAGGTGGTAGGTACGCAGTTATGTTTGAGCATCGCGTATCGTCCACAGACGGATGGACGGACATAAAGGGTGAATAGAATCCTTGAAGATCTTTTGAGGTTATGTATCCTAGATTTTGTAGGGACATGAGAAGAGCACCTTCCATTGGTGGAGTTCGCTTATAACAACAGTTATTAAGCTAGTATTAGGGTTTTTATGGACGACCGTGTCGATCACCAACTTATTGGTAGGAGTCTACGGATAAGATTTTGCTTGGACCCGAGCTGATTAGAGAGAAACTTCGGAGAAGATGGACTTGATTCGAAGACAAATGAAGGCAGCACAGGACCGGCAAAAGTCAAACGCTGACAAGAGACGAACCGATCTTGAGTTCGATGTTGGAGACATGGTTTTTATTAAAGTGTCACCGTTGAGGAACATAGTTCACTTTGGGGAGTGTGGGGAAATTAGCACCAAGGTTCGTAGGACCCTTTCCTATTACAAAGAGGATTAGACAGATGGCATACAGAGTGAAGTTGCCGGAGAAGCTTAGTGGTGTTCATGACGTGTTTCACGTGTCGCATTTGCGGAAGTGTTTACATGATACCGCGGAAGTAGTGGAGCCGAGCATGCTTAGAGAAGTGGAAGTGGAGTGAGATGCCACGATTAGACGAGCTCCTACATGCATCCTTGGATTGGAGGTCAAGAAATTATGCAACCGAGAGGTCAAGTTGGTCAAAGTGCAATGGGGAGATGATCAAGGAAACACGACTTAGGAGGCGGAAGACAAGATGCATGTGTCGTACCCTTTCCATTTTGAGGGTGTGATCTTAATTTCTCCTTTTTCTACCGCTTTTTTTATACTTGTTCTATCATTTAGTGTATCCTCTCGTTTACATCTTCGATCTTTCGGTAGGAAAATCCTATGGTTGTAAACATGTGTTTGAGACATGTTATGTTTGGTGGATGCAAGTGGATGCAATGTTTGCTAGTGGTTGCTCGTGGATGCATTTACGCACACGTTAGGCACCAGATCGACCCAATCACTTTCATATTGCATATAAATAAGTGTGCATATTTAAATTAAAGGATGTATGTTAATTGTGTTATCATATGATTGTTGCATTTGAATGAAATGATTGTGCACTCATGTAGAAATAATATGTATCATTAGGATTCTTTTGCATACAAAGTGGACGCATGACACTATCATGATTTGCATTAAGGAGGTCAACTGAATCAGTACACCACCTGATTTTGCATTAGATAAGGAACATATACACACACTTTTGCATATGATCATATGGCATTAGAAATCTTTTAAGGACCATGGATGATGTGATTAATAGTTGAGTAGATGGATGGTAGGATATACATTCTTCTTGACTTGAAGATTCCGGGGACGAAATCCTTCAAGGATGGGAGAATGTAAAACCCCGTAATTTTAAATATTAAATCTGATAAATAAAAAAATACTTAATTTTAAAAGTGGGAATTAAGTAAAATGGGTAGTGCCATTGCGTTTGTCTCGGAATTCTGCTTGAGATAGAGTCCGAGTTTGCGTAAAACGGATACAGTATGAAGAAGTTATGGAGGTTAGAAGATTTAAGTTTAAATCAGAATTAAATAAATAATTAATAAATCAAAATTAGAAATTCAAACCAGTGAAAAGAAGTGGGAGGGAAAATTCCCACCAGAGGGTGTCGACCCCCCTGTAGGGGTCGACCCCTGCTGACTGTTCTAGACAGTGACGATTTTCTGAGTTTTAGGGCTATGTGGCGACTTCTGATTGGCTTGATGACGAATTTTCTTGGACTGGATGGTTTGGATGGATCCTATGTTGATCTAAAGGCTCCAACTAATCCTACACATCTATATAAACACTCATAAACCTAAACCCTAATCTAAACTAAATTCATTCATAAGCCGCCATACTGCTACATCCTAAACTAAGCTGGTCTCTTCTCCAATGAATTAAAGCTTAGAAATTGTGAAAAGGGATTCTAAAACAACAATGAACGGATCTATTCTTTCTTCTATCACTGTGAGTACAGTTGCTTTCACAAGATAATTAATTAAAATAATTATGATAAGTTGTGATCTGGACTATATGAATATGCCTGTTGAATCATATGTTATTAGCTAATTCTGTTATCATCTATTTTGTTAATATGTGCCAGTTTGTTATCATATATAATTAGATTCATTTTATGATGTTAATTCCTCTGCCTAGTTACATATGCTTGATTAGATTCATCTATACAAGTTATGCAAGTTTATATGCAAGTTATGTTTATCTATGCAAGTTATGCAACTTTATATGTAAGTTATGTTCATCTATGCAAGTTATGCGAGTTTATATGCAAGTTATGTTCATCTATGAAAGTTTATATGCAAGTTATGTTTATCTATGCAAGTTTATGCTTATATGTTTAGATCCATGCCAGTTCTTATGTTTAGATCTATGTCAGTTTACATTGCATATGTTAATTGGATCCATCTTATATGCTAGTTCACGTTTGTATGCTTAATTAGATTTATGTTGTTATATGCCAAGTTTGCATTACACATGCTTAATTAGATCTATATTGTTTTATGCCAGTTTGGATGTCATATGCCTCTTTCTTGTCCTTTTCTTATGAGTTAGGCTAACAGCGAGCCTAACGTATTATGTGAATTATACGTATGAATGACGTGGGAACGTTGGGGAATAGTTTGGGAAATATTAAATATTGGATATTATGTAATTGGCATAAATTGGTTAGTAACCATGTAATTAACTTGAGACATAAATTGGTATAGTTTATATATATGGAAATTATGGACATAATTTGGAGGATAATTATGAACATAGCTTGAATTGGAAATTATGGACAATTTGAAATAGGGATATTAATTCAAATTGGGGTTGAACAATAAAATGAGATAATGAACATGCCTAACCCGAGGTTAGATTGAGTTGCGGTGTAAGACTTCCCGGAACTGCTCGGCACATCCAGCAACCGCAACAACAGGTCTAATGTGAGAGGTTAGCGCATCAAGCCCAAAACCCGAGGTTAGAATGAGTTTGCGGAAGAAGTCTGCCTGGAACCGCCCGGCACATCCAGCAACTGCAAACAATAGTTCTAATGTGAGAAGTTGGTGCATTAATAAATCAATTAATGCCAATGAACAGACATGCTAAGAATGGTAAGGTTAACTAACATGAATAGGCGACACTTAACCAATACAATATGTTAATTAAACAAATGGTAGGGTTAGGTTAAATTGAGAACACTTAACTGTTATAACATGTTGATTAGGAAACCCTAGTAACGGGGACCCATTTCAGCAGTAACCCACATAGATGTATCATGGTACGCTGAACTAGGAAGGGTGAGGCACGATTACTGGGCTAATTATAAGCGGTCAAAATAGCGGCGGGGCGGTGCGTCAGTGTAGGTTCCGACGGAGTACGGGCATGCACGTGCTCCGAAGTGGAAAAATCAGGCACTGGGCATCAGTAGTTATACACTGTGCATCTTGAATTGTGTCGGGTTGCCATCATTGGGATTGATATACTCCATGGTGGGACCAGCACAGGTATCTACAAACAAGAGGGGCCGAATGACACAAGTAATAAATACACACGAGTTAGGGAGCCGATCGAATAGGGAGGGTAGTGGGTACAACTAGTGAAGATAGGGGCAGGCGACACTTATGATAGCAGCTTGGGGTACACGAAACTACCATTATTATTATTATTATCATTATGATTAGTAAGAGGGATCAACTTTCAGAGTAAATAGGGTTGGTGCAGTGTAGTAATTATCCTATAGTGATTAGAAACGAAATCAACGTTTACCTTATTCATCTTGGTTACCTTGTCGTATATACTTATGTTACAGTCGTTTCTTACTTTCTAGTTTATGTTCTTATCCTATTACTTTAATAATTATATTGTTAAAGTTGCCGGACTCGCAAGACTTTATGTCTAACCTCGTTATTTTCGCCCCATTTCTTTCCGTTCCCCCCCAAGGTTCTCAGGGTGGGCCTAGTGGAGCTTGATTTGGATCTCTTTCTCTCTCTTTTGGAAGTGCTTGGATTGCTGAAAGTAAAAGTTTAGCTTATCTCATTTTAGGCTGATTATGTTGGGGTTATGCTTTTTGTTTTATGTACTCAGAAAATAATTTGTCAAGATAGGTATTAAGTGTACTTGGTTTTATTGTTGATTTTGGTATTGCAATCAAACTATTTCTCCGCTGCAATGAAGTTGTTTTAGACTTTTAAAGTACCAATATATGTATCTGTCTTGTTATATTCTATTCTATACACTTATAATACTCCATGAAAGTTAATGCATTCCCTTTGTGAGTGACATTAATGGATGTGGGGTGTTACACTATGGATCAGTGAAGTGGAGTTATCATGACTCCATGGAGTGAAGTGATCGTAGCAGGGCTATGAGGCAGTACAGTGGAGTTGTTATGACTCTATGGGGGCAGAGTGGACATAGATAAGGATTAGTGGCTATGGATCAGTGCAATGGAGACATCATGACTCCATGGGGCAGAGTGATCGTAGCAAAGAATTGGGTGATCAAAGTGGTAGATATTGTGTACTTTACGCACAGAGTGAGAGATGTGAGGATGATTGCTATGTTTGATGTTTTCTATCACCATGACATGCACACTCCCTCCCCATTATTTTCACACCATGTATTAGTGTCACCTTAGAGTATTGTACATCCTGTTGTGCTGTCTCTTTAGTTGCAAGTCCAGGTTCAGGTATGGTTATGTATACCTGTTGTTGTTCTATTTTTCGTTGCTTATTACTCATACCAGACTTTTGTCTAACCCAGAGTTTTATGTTTCTTATTATTACTCTAGGTGCTCTTAAACGAGCAGACTAGAGACAGGTTAGCTGGTTATGCACTAGTAGCTATCCGGAGACGAGCAGGAGGCTTATACGTATCATTTCCATATATTCTCCCTGTGTTGTTGCTGGTCGCTACTTTGGGCATTAGTAGTGTACCTTCCTATTTTTCTTTAGAGACAGTTTTAAAAATTGTAATAAAGATGGTTTGGATCTTAAGCTGTATCTGGAATTATCCGCTGCTATGATGGTTATAGTTCAGTTCAGCTTATGCACTGTTTTGTATGTTTTATATCAAGTTATGTTATTATTATATTTTGTTCCATGCGCTGTGAGATATACTACAGGTTCTTTGATGATACATAGTTTCAAACGCTTTTCCTTTGACGACCGTCCCGTGCTAGTTGGACATCGGCGCAGTGCTTTTCATTGGAAATGTTGGCTGGTGCTGGGCGGGCCGTCACATTTGGTATCAGAGCTCTAGGTTGTGTAGTTAACCTAGGGGAAGACATCAGGGATAAATAGTATACGAATATGAGAGCGCGTATTTGTTATATTTTGGTTTTCAAAAGCTATACATATATATATATATACTATTAGTATATTTAAGGATGAAGATGGTAGAAATGGCGGCTGCAACCACCCCCCGTGAAACCCTAACTCAACAAGAAGACGAAAGAGGAGGTGGATGGCAAGACGTTCGTCGGAAGGGAAAACAGACCTTCGCTGACATCGTACGCCAGACCCCAAGACCAACTGCCACGCCCAAACCTCAAAACCCTAGCAAATGGGCAGACATGTTTGAATCGATACTTAGAATCTCTGGAGAAATGTAATACTTCAAACCACAACAGATGGGAAACATCAAATACTAATTGATAGATGATCTAGATTTCGCTGAATCAAATAAACTATGGGAAAACTCGCTCTACGTTTACATGGTAGGTAAACGCCCATACTTTGTTTACTTTAATGCCTACATCAAGCGAGTCTGGAATCCCGAGGGGCATGGGTTGTTTACCCAAGAGAAAATGGATTCGTTTTGATAAAGTTCCAAATTAAGGAAGATTTTGAACGAATCTATAAAGAAGGACCATGGTTTATGGACAGTGAACTCATCTTTATGCGTAAATTGGTTGCAGATTTCAATTTTGAAAAGGCAATGCTATCTACTTATCCGATATGGGTAAAATTTTCCAACCTTAACCTAGCTCAATGGAACACATGGTGCATTAGTAAACTTGCAAGCATCATTGGAAAACTGCTTGATATCAATGAGAAAAAAAACATGTTAAAAAGATCAGTTATGCAAGAGTGCTAATAGAAATCACAGATGATGCAGAACTGCCAAACAACATCAAAGCAGTTGACAAGAAAGGCAACACGTATGAACAAGTAGTAGAGTATGAGTCCATCCCACTTAAGTGCACCAACTGTTTGTGCTTTGGGCACATAGATACATATTGCAACACAACCTTACCAGACAAAACATGGGTTAGAAAGGAAAAGAGTGACGAAGGCAGCACTTCCAAAAATCCAGCTACTTCTACTGTACAATCAAGTGTTGGTAACGCTGCAGCTAACACTACTGAACCAGAGATCAATGCGGTGGACTCTGCAGTATCTGAAGCATCTCATACAAATATAGATCAAACCCACTCTGATCAGGGATTGGAGGATGGCCAAGATCCAGGTGATCAACGAGTAGAGCCCAATCCAGTGGTGGAGGAGGAGCCGACAACTCTTGAGGATATTCAGAAGCTGGGTATCCAAATTGTGGAGTCTGATGAAGAAAGTTCAAAAGAAGTTAGTAATGAAAACTTGATAGCAGAAAATACCAAATATAATGAACAATTCAAAGGAAAAGGTGGTATTTCAGGTGCGTTAAACACATTGGTCAGCACTGCTCCAGTTACACGGAGCAAAAAGACCAATAAATAATGTCTATATTATGTTGGAACGTTAGAGGTCTAAATAATGACACTCGTCAATTAGATCTCTACAACTTTAGGGACAAGTATAAGCCCATTATCATAGCTGTGTTAAAAAACAAGTTTACTAATGAAAATTTAGAATATTTCAAGTTTCATATGGGAGATCAATGGGATCATAGTGATAACCTTCATACCACACAAAGAGGTCGCATTGTTGTCTTTTGGGAAGTGACATACTAGAAATGTTATATGATCAACAGTGATGAACAACAAGTAACATTACGCATAGTAAATAATGGTGGATTAGACCTAGTTATTTCATTTACATATGCAAGTAATCTAGCTACTGAAAGACTGAAATTATGGAAAACTATATCTGATAATGCTTGCATTATCCATTTTCCATGGCTGGTGCTTGGTGATTTCAATGCTGTGCTGAGCACCAGAGAGAAGAAAGGTGGACTTATGCTCAAGCTTTCCCAAGTTGCTGAATTCAACAATTGCGTGTTATCCAGCGGATTCTCTCCCCATTCCGGGTTGTGGTATACATGGAGAAGTGGTGAGGCTAAAAAGATCTCATCAAGACTTGACCGTGCACTAGCTAATGCAAATTTGCTAAACATGATCAACAGCCTCAATGCAACAGTCTTAGCCTCATCAACAAGTGACCACTCCCCTTTGCTTATTCGATTCAGCGATACTGCTTGTAACCCCAAAGGGAAACCTTTCAAATACGCAAATCATTGGCATCTCATTAATGGATACCATGACAACCTCAACCTCAACTCCATGCCCATTCCAGAAGGAAATTACATGTTTAAACTAGTCATGATTCTCAAAACATGTAAGTCCAGACTCAAACACTGGAACAAAGCCAGGCCAAAAGAGGGAGACAACATTCAAAGTTTACAAGACCAGCTCGACTCCACCCAAACGTTGTTGGATGCAGACCCACTAAATGAAGCATTAAACAGTGATTTTTATGCAATGCAAAGACAACTTAAAGATGCACTGGCTTCAAAAGCTTTGGAAATCAAACAAAAAGCAAAAGAAAAATGGCTTACAAAGGGGGATGAATGCAGTAATTTCTTCTATACTAAAATATCTCAAAGAAAGCATTTCAATAACTTGTTTAATTGTTTGAATGAACAGGGAGATTCGAGCATTGCAATTAAACAACTTGAAGATTCAGCCATCGCGTATTATTCTAAGCTTTTCAATGGCATATACAATGAAGAGTTACCTGATATCATATGCCGAAGACAAGTTATTGTCGAAGGGAGGCTGATTTTGGGAGATGACATCAGCAAAAGGGAACTGAAGATGGCCCTCTTCTCCATCCACGACGACTCCAGCCCCGGCCCTGACGGTATGGGTGCAACCTTCTTCAAACTGCACTAGAAAAACCTGAAAAACCATCTATTAGCAGCATTTCAAGAAGCATTGGACACTGGTGAATTTATTCGTGAAATAAGTCACACATTCCTAACTCTTATCCCAAAGGTGACAAACCCCACAAGAATTGAAGACTATCGACCAATTGCATGTTGTAATATAATTTACAAAATCCTCAGCAAAATTATATGTAACAGATTGAACAAGGTCCTACCTTTCCTCATATCACAATGTCAGAATGCTTTCATTAATCGAAGACTTATTTCAGAGAATTCATTAATGGCGCATGAACTAGTTCGAGAGTTCAACAAAAAAGGTGCTGATAAAATATGCATGAAAATTGACCTCCACAAGGCTTATGATAGAGTAAATGATAAGTTCATCACACACATGCTCAGAGCTATGGGCCTACCAGCTAAACTAATCAACCTCATTGGTTTCTGTCTAGACACTCCTACATTCTCTATTCTGATAAATGGCATTCCTAAAGGGTATATTCACAGCTTGAGAGGCATCAGGAAAGGGGATCCTCTTTCCCCATACCTGTTTGCAGTGGCGATGGAGTGGTTTACTCTGCAAATGGAATTAGCCACAGAGCATAGGCTAATTGAGCCTGTTTACATGCATCAGCCCAAAGTCACACATCTGATATATGCAGATGATCTGCTATTGGTGTTCAAAGCGTCAATGATTGCAAATGAACAGCTTGAACAAATATTTGGGAATCTGGAAAATTGGGTGGGCCTTAAAGTCAATGAACTCAAAATGAAATGTTATTTTAATAAATTTTGCAGAGGAAAACAACAATATTTGGAGCAAATAGGGATGAAAGAAGGTACACTTCCAGTCAAATATTTAGGAGTGCCTTTGTCTAACAACACAATTACCGATGTGGAATGTGGGAAATTGGTCGATGACATCAGAAACAAGTTACAAGGATGGAGGTCGAAGCTGCTTTCATTTGCAGGAAGGGTGGAACTAGTACACACGATTATCACATCCAAAGTTAGATTTTGGCTCCAAACTTTTCAAATACCGGACTGTTCAATAGCAAAAGTCAATGTGGTGTGTGCCAATTTTAGTTGTAGAGGGGGGATGCATAAAATCAGTTATAAACTATTATGCAGGCCTAAAAGAGAAGGGGGAGTGGGCCTCAAGAATTTATTTGAACTCAAGAAAGTATATGGGCTTAAACAAGCCTGGAATTTAATCTCTTCGAACAATCTATGGGCCCAATGGATGAGGGGCAGATACAACAAGTGCAATTTCTGGACCACAAAAACAGATAATAACGCTTCAACAATTTGAAAAATTGCCTTGCAAAGAGATGAACTTAAAAAGAAAATCCAAAGGGAAATTGCAAATGGCAAAACCACAGATTTATGGTTGGATCTGTGGTTTAATGACAAAAGCTTGGTGGACAGATATGGATGGGACTGCTACTCGGCATATGGTGCACCCAAAACCCAGGTTAACTCAATTATATCCAATAATCGGTGGGCAGAAGAAAGACATGCAATTTGTCGAAATTTACAGGAAGAACTAAGGGAAAAGCAAATATATCATGACCAAAGTTCGGACACATGGGTATGGGCAGAGGAAGGAGGTTTTCAACTCAAAAATGTTCTAGAAGAAATTAGGGTTAAGCACCCTACAGTAGATTGGCACACAGTGGTCTAGTCAAGGTTATGTCCACAAAAATGTCACATGTACTTCACAAAGCATTATTGGGGCGTCTCCCAACTAAGGACATGCTGCAGAATTGGGGAATAGTCAGTGAAGACAGGTGTCTTTTATGTAATGAGGAGGGCGAATCAAACACACACCTGTTTTTTGAATGTAAATACACTAAAAGACTATGGGAAATTCAGAAAATCAAGTGTTTCAATACAGACGAAGTAGGAAGCTTGGAAAAGGAGATTCAGTACCTGAACAATCGGAGAAACGTGCCTAAGCTGATGATAGAGGTGGGCAAGATTTGCCTCACAGCCACAGTGTGGCAAGCATGGAGAGAACACAACGCCAGAGCTTTCAAGAAGAAGAAGACTGAAGTATTACTCAACGCAAGTATAATAAACAAAGAGATTGAGATGCGGTTCAACAGAATTAAGAAGAAGACGATTACCACTGCGGAGGAACAAGGACGATTGTTAATGGCGAAGTGGAACTGGAAGGAACGGATCTCAGAAACTCGAGCAGAGAATCTACGTCCGCCATGAGTAAAGTGCCCTAATTTACTTTTCGTTTGACAGAGAATGTTTAGATGAAAAGTGGAATTTGGATGTATTGTGGTTATTTCTATTATACCCGGTTGTATGCGGGCTGTAATGTTTTGGGCCGAGAAGGCTTTGGGCTTTAGCAATAAAAATTTACCAAGTTTCAATATATATATATATATATATTTAAGGATGAAGTCGCATTGCATTGGCACCACTATGGAGATGGTTAATCATTTTCTCTTTACAGATTGGACGATGAGCCAATATACGAGGAATACTGGTTTAGGAGCCAATAATAGGAATGATCCTGACATGAGGACGATGTTTACTACCTTCATGAGGGAGATGCTCAGGGATGTTTAGGGAGCAGTTCCTAATGCTGCTAACGGTGGTGGTGCAGCAGTGCAGGCGCCTAGAGCCGATTTCACCAAGCTCTGTAAGGATTATACTAGTCTTGGTGGAAAGCCGTTCCATGGAATGGAATCGACTACAAATGTTCAGGATTGGCATGATAGTTGTGAGCGTATCTTCGAGGAGATGGGAATCAAAGACGCAATGAAGAGAAAGCTAGCATCCCGCCAGCTGCAAGGACGGGCTATGAATTTGTGGAATGCTATTAATGCAGCTATCCCTGAGGATTAAGTTACCTGGGATTAGTTTAAGACCCGATTCACTGATAAGTTTATCCCAGCTGCCCAGAAGTCAGAATTGTTTAGGAAGTTCTTGGAGCTTAAATAGAATGGTAGGGAAGTCTTGGAATATATTGCTGAGTTCGATACTTTATCGAAGTATGGATTATCCCTTATTGACACTGCCGAGAAGAAGAATGAGAAGTTCATAACTGGCTTAGATGGGTACTTGGGGGAAAGGCTTATAAACCACATCGATGAGAGGTTTGAATCCATTATGGGAAAGGCATTGATATCAGAGAGTCTTTACCCTAAGCCGAAGACCGAGGTTTCTGTTACATCTACAAGGGAGCCAAAGCCGCTGGCAAGCGGTGGAGGTAAGAATAATTCCTAGAATAAGAGGAAGCAGAACCAAGCTAAGGATGGTTAGAAAAAGAACAAGAAAGATGTTGAGTGCTTTAGCTGTGGAAAGAAGGGCCACTACACCAAAGAATGTCAGGCAAAGCCAGCCGACAGGAAGTGCTTCAACTGCGGCCAAGTGGGACATCATAAGGATAAATGTCCACAACCTCCTAAAGAGAAGTAGATTGTGAAAGCATATTCTATCAATGTTGTTCCTTCTTCGTCGAACGCCCCAACTGCGGCGGAGAAAGGAAAGAATGTCGTCATTCAAGTTATGTGAAACGACCCAAACTTCCCCTTTCGGGAAAGCCCGGATTGAATTGAGAACACGATAAATCATAACACAAACAGAAGAACATTTTATTGCTTATTACAAAAATTTACATCAGAGTAAGAATACATATTACAAATTTAAAATACAATATCATAGATTTTTAAAATTACATAGCAGCGGAAAATAATACATAAGTATAATGCGTAGTGGAAAATGACAACTGACACAACTGAAAGAGATATATGGATACAAAGCTTTCCGGATATAGCTCCAGCTGTGATCCAGGATCCTGTGAATATAATATCTGCAAAACCAAAACTACTGACTGCCCGTGTGGAAAATATGGACACCCAGAGTTTAGGAAGGAACAATAAACTCCAGGTCAGTCATGGGACTGGTATGAGAACTCAAAACAATTATTAATTTGACTTTAAAGTTAGGTAATTCAAGGGACCACGCCGTATAACACGGAATGGGTTTATCCCCAAGAATACAAGTGCATAAATAAACAATGCAATTCTAATTAAAAAAATGAAGCTATTATAAGACTCAGGTCCCATCACACAGTGCAACGCAAGCCGGAGCATAGAGTTTTACTTTATAATAGCCAAATATGCTTGGTATGCGAAATTTCTCTTTTATTATTACTATAAGTGTATAATGTAGAAATCAATTTCGAAAGTAAATGTATCAATCATAGACGACATGAATGCCCCATCCCACTATGCCGCCATATATAGGTTTACAATTAAAATAGCAAAGCTCGTATTGGAAAGTTGGATTTCCATCATGATGGCTCCTAATTCGAAAGATCTATCGCGTAGTGCAATACTCAACAGCTTACGTCCCAACTAGAGAAAACACCGTAATGCACATCCACACTATATCTAGGATATCGAGTATCTCCATGACTTACGTCCTATGCATGAGAAAACGCCGCTTACTCTATCCATATGGAAATCGGGGGTATATGCCCTGTCCCTCTGAGCATGGAGCGTCCACATCCAACTCATCTCGGTTGACCGAATCCATACTAATATCGAAAGCATACTTATCTGACCATCAGTTCACCATCATACCGGGGTGTGAGGTTCGCGAAGTCACGCTACACAAAGCTATGGTAATTAAATCTATGCTTTGATCATCATCCACAAGGCTTTGCTTTTCAACAAAAGCCTTGATCCATGCATCTTAGCATGCCACATTGTCGATCCATACCATACAATTGATTTCTGCCAATATATAACCTCTGAGCTCATACGTCTCAGAAAAGGGTGTTAAGCAAGAGAATAAATTCCCCGCCACCAAACAGATATATATTAGCAGAGATCAATGACTATAGCGTAAAGGAATACAACGTCAGACATACCATCCATTTACAAGACTGTTCGGGGTTTGAACGAAACCGGAAGTACCTTATTCCTCGTCCGATATGTCCAATACGGGAGAGAGGCCCTCGCATATCCGAACAATCAACAAGTACGTCCGGACAGCCAACACTGTAGCCCCTTCAAGGTAGCTACTCCAATCACGGGCATCAATAGCAACTCATCCATTCGATGTGAAGATCATCGGTCTTGCACCATCTTCAATCTCTTCGACTGTTAGTCGTCGTATTCATTATGGGTTAAACCCGGTCTTTCCGAATAACTATCGTAATTTATAATCAGGTGCTATAAAAACACATCTAACGCCACATCCCAATTCAGAATATTCTTTTAATAAAATATTCACATTTTTAGGGAAAGGTTCCCATAAATTTTATCAATGATAAAATTCTTTTAAATTTTCTTTCTAATCTCAAAAATCATTACTTAATGATTATTCGAATTTAAGAAATTAATCTTATCTTTAACTGGGTTAAAGAACTAATGTCTTTTAAAAACGTTGTTCACAATAAACCCAAATCATCTTCCATCGAAATGGAATCTACACGGAAATCATAACGGTGTATAATCGATATAAATTCCCCTATCAAACTAATAATATAAATGGAATAGTGGCAATGCCTTTTAAATTCCATATACAGTATCGGTCTTCATTCACAAGAGCTCATCTCGATTATTATCAAATCGAATTCCATTTAATTCCAATTGAATATATTAAATTGGGATAACTTTATTTTGGAAAATTTCCATCTAAATCTTAATAAAAGATTTATAAATTCCAAATTATTTCTTCGCTGTTAATTTGGTTAAAGAACAAGTGTTATATAAAACATTGTTCACGATAAACCCAAGATCCAATTTCAATTCAATTCCAAACAAATATTAATTAATTGGTAAAATTTCCTAAATCTTAATTAAAAGATTTATTCTTTTCTAAACTGGGTTTAAGAACAGTTTATTAAAGACATCATTCACGACAAACCCAAAATCCAATTTGACATTAAATATAAGGTTCTGAATAGAAATTATATCGGCTCATATTCAATATCAAATTCTGAAACTGACAAATATTGTATTAGGAATAACGATATATATATCTTCCAAATACCTCATAATATTCGTATAATAACGGAATCCAATATAGAAATATTTCGAAGATAATTTCCATTCAAATCCATTCAAATATATATAAATATATATTGGAAAATTTTGGTTATTTTAAAACCATTTTCAAATCAAATTTATTTATTTCTAAAAATAATTAAATTATTATTCTAGTTAATAACTAGTACATTTTGATAAAAATATATTTTTATCTTTATAAAATTGTAATTTTTCATCAAAAATCTTTCCAAACCATTTATTATGATTTTACATAATTTTTCCATATTTTTAATAATTTTATTATCGCCCATACAGTCGGTTTCCAATAATGGCCACCGAACTGCATCCATAACGACCTTTTCTGAAATTGATTTGGACATATATCCAAATCTAAACGTTAGATTTCAAATCTTTTATATTTATTGGAAAGCTCTTTTCGATACGAACCTAACGGTTCTAGTTTTAGGAGAATCCGAAGGTCAGATCTCCCGTTACATCAAATTGAAGTTAATGGTCGAAATACGCGAACAGTCGCTGCGCGGCGCGTTCTATTCAGGCCATTATATATATATATATATATATATAATATTATACATATTTCGTCGATTTCTATTTAAATCATATTTTATAAATCGTTTATTTATTCGTTTTAAAACGATTTCAACTTCATTTTTAATTTAAAAAAAAATTGAATATTCCCTATCATTAATATATAAATGATAATATTTTCTTCTTTGCTATCATGTAAATGATTTACATTTTAATAAACAAAACATGCATTACCAAATGATCATTTTCTACTTACACAATAAAATTGTATATTTTTATTGTTAACATATTCTATTTCAAATAATGAATATTTTGTTTATTCATACATGCAATAACAATGTGATTTTTATTGTATAAACATTTTCTTTTCAAATAATGAATATTTTATTGGTTCATACATTCAATAAAAACGATCTTTTTATTGTTTAAATATTTTTACTCAACACATGAATATCTTGATGAATCATACTTACATTAAAAATGTAATTTTTTTAATATTGAAATATTTTAATTCAAACTTGAATCTTTTTCACCATTTCTTATATACAATGAAAATGTAAATTTTTATTTCAATCAATGAATATTTTTCGTTATTTCTATCTGTACAATAAAAATGTAAACTTTATCGTTAACATATTTTTATTTCAAACAAATGATCATTTTCATATTATATATATATATATATATATATAATAAAAATGAATTTTTTTTATTGTTCAACCTATCTATTTCAAAACATGAACATTTTACATATTTTATACATACAATAAAAATGTGTATTTCATTACATGTAAATTTTGTTCCCTTCACATACATGTTAAAAATAATATTTTTATCTAACAAACATATAATTCAACATATGATTATTTTTATTACTTCTTTGAATATTATTTTAAAATATTCGTTATTTTAAAATATTCTTTATTTTAAAAGATTTATTATTTTAAAATATACTTTATTACTGAATCGGAATGCGACTCAATCAATTACCATATAATTTTAGTTATATAGATTTCATACATCGCATGTATACAACAATAATGATAAACAATCATTAAAAATTCATACAACATCCAGAGTGTATTCTACAACTGCATAAGCATTAAAAATAAACAATTAACGCTCATCACATCCTGTCAACCCATCGGTTGACATATAACTAAATATTGGGATTAGTGCCCAATATCATTCCAATAACCGTGTGGGGTTTTCAAACAACAAATACTGGTTATTATTTGTGCAGTTGGGCGATGTGTAAAATTTATCGTCCCAATCCATATCAGATAAAAGGGTGTACATAAACAAATCATCCGATTTGTAAATGAATATTTATTTCTTTTCAAGATAGTTTTATACCGTTCATATATATACGTTAAAAATTATTTTTTTAACGATAAAATATTTTATGCAACATATGAATATTTTATTTAGTTAATTTATACAATAAAAATTATATTTTTATTATTCACACATTTTATTCAACAATCAAATCACAATACAGCCCAAAAAAACAATCATGGTTACAATCAAAGGTGTCGGGTGCTAATAAGCATCGTTTGCATCCTAATATATATTTAATTGTAAAATAAATAAAGTGAAAAGGAGTTCTTACCTTTGGTTTCCACTCCGCCAGTTTTATTTCTAAATTTCTAAACAATCTGAATTTGCTCCAGCGCGTTGTACTCTTCATCGTGATTTCAACGCCATCTGTTTCACGCAGTTTATATTAAAAATCACATTTTTATATCGCTACTATATATATATATGTATATATATATATATATATGTATATATATATATATATGTATATATATATCATATTTTTAATTCGTTCCATATATAAAGATCATATTTTTATAATCTATTTATATCTTTTATATAATCTAAAAATCATATCTTTTATATAATCTGAAAAAAATAACATTTTCCAACATAGTGAAAAATCACATTTTTCTATACAGTGAAAAATCATATTTTTGTTATTGCTATATATATATATAGATATATATTTCACTTTTATATTGCTATTTTTATTTTCTAAACAATGTTATTTTTATTATTTAAAACAATGCCAATTTTATTTTAGAAGTACTGCTAATTTCATTTTAAAAACAATGACTTTTTATATTTTAAAAATAATGACTTTTTATATTTAAATTCATTTCTAAAAGCAATTCTTTATATATAAAAATTCATTTTTAAAAACAATGTTTTTCATATATGAAAATTCCATTTTTATTATATGCTTTTCATTTATTTAAAAACAATGCATATTTATATTTTAAAAACAAGGTTATTTATTTTTAAAAACAATGTTATTTATTTATTTATTTATTAAAAAAATCACATCTTCCTCCAATGCTTTATATTTTTATTAAACTGAAAATAACCAATGCTAATTTATATAAAAACTGATTTTTACAATTATGCTTTTCATAAATAAAATCTGATTTTAAATCAATGTTTTTCATATTTAAAAATCTGAACAAAAATAAAACAATGCTAATTATATATACAAATTTCATTTTTATTTTCTATTATTCAATTAAATTTTTATTTACAACTTAATTATAAAATTTAGTATACTAATAAAATGAAATTAAAAATTAACCTTCATAACGTTTTTTTTAGTGTTGCTTTCCCTTTGTTTTCTTCACCGTTTTACTCTTTAGGTCATGGAAAAATATCGAACCCCCCCTTCAATTTGAAACTCCACGGTCGCTTGGACCAGACCCCGCCGGAATTCGATTGATTCGCACCACTTGGTGCGCCGCCACCCTGCCTAGCCACGCCTTAAACGACGCTTCTATCGATGTACCCTAGGTCTCGAAAACTGAAGATGGGAGAAAGATCTTTGATTTTTGTTTTCTGAATTTTGATTGATTCTACGTGGATTCGAATTGATTGAGAAGGAAATCTCGAATGATTTCATGCGTCTGTTCTGAATGATGGTGCTACGATGTGAATGTAAATGGGATTAGGGTTTCGGCAGTTGGATTTATAGATATATATTATATATTTTAATAATATTCTATTCCATTTAGTTCTCTAGTTAGTTGTTTAATATCACAAACTCCAAACGAACCCCAACGACTATCGCCCCTAGCTAAATACCCCCATTTCGGCCATAATGAGATATGTTTCGTAAGCCAATTCGACTGTTTCGAACAGTTTTCATTTAAATTAAAATATAATTCAATGTATATTGAATTCAAACGTACATTTTAATTTACCGGGGCTACATACTAACTCCAAAAATTCCAGAAAAATAAATCTAGCTATGTTTTGAATATACGGTCCTAACAAAATTAATTTCGTCAAATTTGGAGATAGTTTGAAAAATGGCCATTTTTTGGTCGATCCAATTCAAATTGAAATTACCAAACGTCTTTTAGTCTACCACGCTCACATATTAATTCCAAAAATTATGGAATTATAAACCTAGAAATAAATCGACATTCTGGATCCAACCAAAGTGGTTTCGTCAAAATGGAGATCGTTTGTAAAATGGCTATTTTATTATATTAAAATATATATAAATTCCATAGCGACTATTTTAAATTTTTATCCGGCCATAACTTTTTATTCCCGCTATGAAATTTCAAAATTTCAAATTCGTTGGAAAGATATTTTTAAACAGATTTAAATATTTTTGATTTTACCGAAATCCGATTTATTTTGAATCCTGTACATTCTTTTAAAGTTTGAAATCGAATTTTCAAACTACCGCGCCATTTCTAACTCCTTTTATAATTAAATTAAAAAAATTCGTTCTAACTTCGATCTAAATATATTTTTAGTCGTTATTATTTAAAATAAATCATTCTAAATATTCAAAATCCATTAAAATTGCTAAAATAAAAATTTAAAATTTGTTTTGAAAATCCGGGTTGTTACGGTATGCTTTCTATTTTTGATGTTCCTGTTCGAGTATTATTTGATACCGAGGCTTCCCGTTCCTTCATATCTAGTGACCTGGTAGATAGGTTGGGATTGGAACCCGAGATAGTTGATAGACCTTTAGTTGTGACGAACCCGATCGGTAGTTCGACTAGCCTTATCATGATTTTTCGTAATTTGATTCTATCGAGTCATGGATGTATGTTTGCTTGTGATTGCTTTATCTTGGGCTTTACTGGGTTTGGCATTATTTTGGGAGTCGATTGGCTCCAAAGGTATGGGGGGTGTAGACTGTGAGGGATTTTCGGTGACTATTAGGGCGGATGATGGGCGGAGGGTAGTGTTTGGTGGCCTACCTAGTGATGAGGTGATGGCTAGTTTTCTGAATTCCCTAGACATCCCGCAGGACGAGTTATCAGGGATTCCCATCGTTGGCCAGTATCTGGATATCTTTGAGGAAGTGACCGGACTTCCACCATACCGAGAGATTGAGTTCCGTATTGATTTAGTGAAAGATGCCAGACCTATAGTGATGCCACTTCGTCGTATGAAACCAAGGGAGCAGCGAGAGCTCGGGGTGCAAGTAAGCGATCTTTTGATGAAGGGATTTATCGGAAGAAGTTTTTCGAGTGGGGAGCACCAGTCGTATTTTCCACCAAGACTGATGGTTCCCTTCGTTTATGTGTGGACTATCGCGAGTTGAATAAGATGACTAGGAAGAATAAGTATCCTCTTCAATGAATAGATGATCTATTTGATCAGCTGGAAGGAGCAAGAGTGTTCTCCCAATTGGATCTCACGATAGGATTTCATCAGCTTCGAGTAGCAGCTGAAAGTATTCCTTAAACGACATTTCGGATGCCGTCTGGATTCTATGAGTGGTTGGTCATGCCATTCAGATTGACCAATGCACCATCATATTTTATGGATCTTATGAATAGGGTATTCAAGGATCAATTGAATAAGTTTGTTTTCGTATTTGTGGACGATATTCTTGTTTACTCGATGACAGAGGAAGAACACAAGGAACATTTGAGGACAATAATGGAGGTGTCGAGAAAACACCAATTTAAAGCGAAATTTTCTTAGTGTCACTTTTGTAGGAGGGAAGTGAGATTCTTGGGCCATGCTGTTTCAGAGAATGGTATTGCCGTGGATCATGCGAAGGTGGATACGGTACAAGATTGGTCTACGCCCAGGAATGCAACAGACATAAGAAGTTTCTTAGGGTTAGCTAGATATTATCGTAAGTTCATCCGGGACTTCTCCAAGATAGCGACACTGTTAGCTTAGTTGACTAAGAAGAATCAAGCTTTCGTCTGGGACGAAAGGTGTGAAAATGCATTTAAGGGTCTAAAGGGGAAGTTGACGAGTGCACCAGTGTTAGTTATTCCTAGGGGAACGAAGAGATGACGGTATACACGGATGCCTGTAGTACCAGACTAGGTGTTGTCTTGATGCAAGGAGGTAGGGTTGTAGCTTATGCTAGTTGGCAATTGAAACCACATGAGAGAAGATATCCTACCCATGATCTGGAATTGGCAGCAATCGTGTTCGCATTGAAAATGTGGAGAGATTATCTCTTGGGAGAAAGATTCGAGTTGTTTGCTGATCATAAGTCGTTAAAGTACCTTTACTCCCAGAAGGATTTAAATCTTCGTCAGCAAAGATGGTTAGAGTTCTTGGCCTCGTATGATTTCAATATCGCATACACACCAGGGAAGGGAAATGTTGTAGCTGATGGATTGAGTAGGAGACATGCCAGTTTGGGGGTTATGTTTCTTGAATGGAAGCAAATGGAGTATATTGCGGGATATGATTTCAGATCTAGGTGCGAATTGAATCCTAAAATGTTAGCAAGTTTGACAATCAGATCCACTTTGATTGAGCGCATTGGTTCCAGTCAGAGGGACGATCCTAACTTATTAGAAATCATCTCCAAGTTAGAGATGGGTATCGATGAGGAGATGAACAAGTATGGGCTTGATCGAAAAGGATGGCTTCGAAAGAATGGGAAACTAGTTGTGCCCAATGTCAATGGATTGAGAGATAAAGTGCTTAGAGAATGTCATCACTCAAAACTAACTATACATCCCAGGGATAATAAAATGTATCGAAACATGAAGCAGACCTACTACTGGGAAGGGATGAAAAGAGACATTGGGAAGTTTATATCCAAGTGCATGAATAGCCAGCTAGATAAAGCCGAGCAAAAGAAGCCTAGTAGTTTGTTACAACCATTATAAGTTCCCAAATGGAAATGAGAACAAGTCTTAATGGATTTCATTGATGGGTTACCGAGGACTAGATCGGGTCATGATAGCATTTGGGTAATTGTGGATCGATTGACCAAAAGTGCAAGGTTTATACCAGTCAAGTCGACTAGAACAGCGACTTTGGCATACAAAGTTGGATTACCTAACAAGATGCCGGGAGTTCACAACGTATTTCATGTTTCCCAGTTAAGGAAGTTCGTGCACGACCCAGATAGACCTGATCAGTTAGATGATATCGAAGTAGAACCGGAGGCGGTTGGGAACCGTAGGCCAATCCGTATTGTCGAGCACGATACGAAGCAACTTCGAAGGAAGGCGGTGAAACTGGTCAAGGTTCAGTGGGGCGAGAATGAGAATGATAGTACTTGGGAAGCAGAGGAGAGCATAAGGACGTCATATCCAGAACTCTTTGCCTGGTAAGATTTTTATAGCGATAAAGTTGTTCCCTTGTTAGTAAACCGCATGCTAGGATAAACTTGTTGTGTTATCATGTATGTTTGATTGTTTGTGTATGGCTGATAGGCATGCGGGATACCATTGTATGTTTCGATTAAGGAATTTTGAGGGCGAAATTTCTTAAGAGGGGGAGAATGTAACGACCCACATTCTACGTATCGAAGGGTCGTAGAATATTTATTTCACTTACATGCGAAGCCGTGTGGTTGTGTAACTTTGGGAAACAACTACTGGGGTCATTTCCCATATTCACGATTTTTGCTGATTTTTAAATGACCGTTTTGCCATGGTGAATCTTGTTTCATCTATAACTTTTGATTGGAAAGGAGTTTTGACCTGAAACCACTTCCATTGGATTCAGACGATGGTTTACCTTTTCGTAGAGTGGTCATGTTAGCCAAACGGACTTACCGTTTGGGAGATATGGCTGAAACAAGGCTTGAAAGGTGAAAAACAGCTTAACTGGGCCAAATTAGGGTGATTAGCAGCTAGGCCCATAACCCATTGCGGGTTTAGGGTTATAGGAGGGCTGATAAGGTTAGGTTAAACATTTCATTTCAGATTTCCAGCTGCCATTTACATCGTTGAAACCCTAGCAATGGCCTCCACCTTCTAAATCACTCCCAAATCACTTTCTAATTGTGTATTCGCTTAATCTACACCAAATCAAGGAAGATTTGTGTCAAATTAGAGTTGGAGTTGCTGCGTTGCATTGGAAACCGCGCCAAAATAGTAGAGTTTCAGATCTAAAGTTTTATTTGTGGCTAAAGTGAGTGATTTGCATTGTTTTTCATTAATTACGACTAATTAGGGGTGATTAGTGATAATTTGCAAAATTATGCATGTTAAAATTCTAGAAAAATATGTAAAAATTCTTAAATATTATTTTAGGTCTCTAATAAAAATTTGGGTTAATTTGGACATATTTTCCTAATCCTATAGTTAAAACATGCTTAAGGGGATTAAGGGGAAAATCATGTTTTTGAGGTATGTTTGATCTAAAATAACCTATATGCTTGGTATTTTGACCTTGTTGATTGATACTATATGATATTACTACTATTTAGAATGTTTTATGATTGATTAGTAAAGTTAGAATTGTTGAAAACGCCGTCGTATGGAAAAAATGGATGATATATGCTCGTTGGAAAATGTGTAGGGTTTCGGATCGGATCGGAGAACCGAGTAAGAAAATTCGAACAGGACCGGAACTTGGCATAATAGGAGGCTTGGAAGAAGGAAGGACATTTGCATAAAGTTGGAGTTGGGTTCGGATCGGGAGCGAGAGCATGGGGATCGGATCGGAAATGATAAGCACGAACCGAACCGAGGCTGGAGCAATCGAACCGAAACGAGTTGAAGTGGTCGCAGGAGTACCCGAACCGAATGGAGGGTGGAAACCCGAACCGAGCAGAAGGCGAGCACCCGAACCAAGTGAAGTACCGACCAAGGGTGACCGAACCGAACCGAATGGGGGAACTTGAACACTTACACCCAAACTGAACCGGGCATGTGCTTATATTTCTACAAGATGACTTTTCTGAAGACCAACTCCAATTTGACCAAAACCCGAGATGCAAAGGTAGTCCAAATAGGAAGTAGAACTCATGATCCAGATGGGAACCAATGAGTTAACTTCATGAATTGGACTTTGCTGCGGGACGTGTGCAAAGGGGTTATCGATGTCTATAGCTTTGACTCACAACGGATAGACGGATATTGATTATGGAACAGTGCAGTGGAGTTATCATGACTCCATGGGGCAAAGTGATCGTAGAAGGGCTATGAGCCATTGCAGTGGAGTTTTTATGACTCTATAGGGCAGAGTGGACATAGCAAAGGATTAGCTGCTATGGATCAGTGCAGTGGAGCCGTCATGACTCCATAGGGCAGAGGGATCGTAGCAAAGAATTGGGTGATCAAAGTGGTAGATATCGTATACTTTACGCACAGAGTGAGAGATGTGAGGATGATTGCTATGTTTGATGTTTGCTATCACCATGACATGCACACCCCCTCCCCATTATTTTCATACCATGTATTAGTGTCACCTTAGAGTATTGTACATCTTGTTGTGCTAACTTTTTGGTTGCAGGTTCAGGTATGGTTATGTATACCTACTATTGTTCTGTTTTTGGCTACTTATTACTCATACCAGACTTTTGTTTGACCCGGAATTTTATGTCTCTTCTTATTACTCTGGGTGCTTATAAACGAGCAGACTGAGATAGGTTAGCTGGTTATGCATGAATAGTTGTCCGGAGATGAGGAGGCTTATATATCATTTCCATATATTCTCCCTATGTTGTTGCTGGTCACTACTTTGGGCATTAGTAGTGTACCTTCCTATTTTTCTTTAGTTACAATTTTAAAAGTTGTAATAAAGATGGTTTGGATCATAAGCTGTATTTGGAATTTTCCGCTGCTATGATGGTTATAGTTCAGTTTCAGCTTATGCACTGTCTTGTCTGTTTTATACCAAGTTATGTTATTATTATATTTTGTTCCATGCGCTATGAGATATGCTACAGGTTCTTTGATGATACATAGTTTCAAACCCTTTTCCTTTGACGACCATCCCGTGCTGGTTGACATCGGCACAACGCTTTTCATTGGAAATGTCGGCTGATGCGGGGCGGGCCGTCACATTTGTAATGCTTAGGTAGACCGGGTTATACAGGTTCAGCTTATCGGATGCAGTGAAGAGACGAGCTGGAAGAGTCCAGATGTGTGATATATAGTAGTTATTCCGCTGTGTGTGGTATATGAGGATAGATTTTTATAACTGTCCAGTTGTTTTGATGTACTCTGATGATTGTAAGTATTTTTAAAGCTCTCAGTAAATATTTATTTCTAAATTATATTTTGTTCCGCTATGATGTGTATGGTGTTGGTTATTCTTTCTCTTCTATTTTAATATTTCTTTCTTTCTTATCTCATCCTATAATTTTTTTCTTTTAACATTCCGGTATTTTTGATGCTTGAATAGTCGACATGGGGTTTTGTGTCGATTTTCAAGGTCAAAAATCTCGTGGGCCGTTACAAGGATCGACTTAGTACCCAATGCCAGACCCATTGTTCATCCTAGCCATAGAATGGCTCCAAGAGTGAGAGAAGAGATAAATAAATAGATCCATGAACTTTTGGAGAAAGGATTTATTCGACCTAGCCATTCAAATTGGGAGTCAGCTGTAGTGTTTGTAGCTAAGTGACGGTTCCTTAAGAATTGTGCATTGACTATCAAGATCTTAACAAAAAAACTTTCAAGAATAAATATTTGCTACCTCGAATAGGCGACCTATTTAATAAATTAATTGGTGTAAATTCCTCTCAAAAATGGACCTAGCCACCAGTTTCCATCAACTTAGAATCACTAAAGACGTATCCGTTTGACTGCCTTTAGAGAACCTGATACTTTTTTACAAATAGTTAGTGATGCCATTCGGATTAACGAATGCCCCCTCCTATTTTGTGGATTTAATGAAAAAAGTGTTCCGTGATGTGATAAATAATTTTGTATTGTTTTTCATCGATGATATCCTTGTCTACTCTAAAACTGAGGAAGAACATGCAGAGCATTTGAGAATTGCTTTGGAAATATTGAGACAGAACATGTTAAAGGCGAAGCTTTCTAAATGCCATTTCTGGGAAAGAGAAGTAAAGTTCCTTGGTCACATTGTATTTAATATTAGATCTAGGAAAGATATCTACCATTTTAGAATGGAAACAACCTACAACACCAAAGGACGTCTGGAGTTTCCTAGGATTGGCAGGCTATTATAGGAAGTTTGTCCAAGATTTTTCAAGGATAGCTTCTCCTCTGACATAGTTAACGATGAAGAACGCAAAATTTGATTGGTCCCCAAAGTGTGAAAAAGCCTTCCAAGAGCTAAAGAAAAGGTTGACATTTGCTCCTGTTTTGGTTATTATAAATGGAAACAAAGGACTGCCAGTTTATACGGTTGTGTGCAAAGAAGGAGTTAGTTCAGTTTTGATGCAAGCAGGTAGAGTAATTGCCTATGCCAGCTGTCATATTTTCTTTAAAAATTTGGTGGCACTATCTGTTGGGAAAGAATTTTGAATTGTACACTGACTACAAGCCTCTGAAGTATTTATTCACCTAAAAGGATTTGAGTTTGAAACAACATCTTTGGTTAGAATTTTTGTCATCATATGATGTGGATATTCAATGTACACCGGAAAAAGGTAGCCTTGTAGTTGATGCTTTAAGAAGGAAATAGGTTATCATTGCCTACTTGGTTATCACCCCAACTCTTATTGAAAAGATCGCTAGTAAGCAAAGTGAAGATCAATTTTTACAAAGGATTGCAGAGAATATACAACAAGGCAAGAATATAAGTTTTGAAATTGGTAATAAAGGCATTATGCGATTAAAAGGAATATTTTGTGTGCCAAACATAAAAGAAATCAAGCGAGAAATATTAGTTGAATGTCACAAATCTAAATTCAGCACTCATCCTGGATTAATAAAATGTATTGAGATGCCAAACGTATATTTTGATGGCGAACAATGAAGAAGGACATATCTGTTTATGTTAGCCGATGTGCTACATGTAAACAAATTAAGAGTGGCCAACAGAAGAGGGTAGGATTACTTCATCCTCTTCAAGTATCAAAGTGGAAATGGGACCAAGGATCTATGGATTTCACTGATGAATTGCCTCGATCTCACAAAGGAAATGAAGGAATTAGGGTCATTGTTGATCGTCTAGCCAAAAGTGCCCATTTCATTCCAATAAAGTCAACCAGAATTGCTGCAAGCTTGGGAGAATTATACAAAAAGGAGATTGTCCAACTGCATGGGATACCGAATAGCATAGTAAGTGACAGAGATCCAATTTTCACTATCCGTTTTGGGAAGCTTTTCAAGACGCTTTAAGAATGAATCTTAAATTCAGCACTGCTTATCACCCTCAAACGGACGGAAATATAGAAAGAGTTAACTAGCGTTTAGAGGATTTGCTATGGGCATGTGCTTTTGATTTCATAGGTTCATGGGAAAATCATTTTCCCTTGGTTAAGTTTTCTTATAATATCAGTTACCAAGCTAGTATCCAGATGGCGCCTTTCGAAGCACTATATGGTCGTCTGTGTAAGTCACCTGCTCGTAGGATTGAGTTCGGAGAAAGATTTTTACTCGGACCTGACATGATCAGAAAAGCTATGAAGAAAGTGGATTTGATTAAGAAGAAGTTGAAAACAGACCAGGATCGGCAAAAGGGTTATGCTGATCGTAGAAGGAGAGCACTAGAATTCATAGTTGGAGATTCAATATTCTTAAAAGTTTCTCCAGTGCATGGAGTCATAAGTTTCGAGAGAATGAGAAAGTTAGCACCCCGCAATATTGGACCATTACCTATTCTGGAAAATGTTGGACCACCAACATATAAGGTTCAATTATCCGAATGGTTATCGGATGTGCATGATGCTAACCAGATTGTTGAGGAAGCCGCTCAACAAAATCTAGAGATTACCCCAAATTTAGCCATCAAGAGGAAACCGATAAAGATCATTGCTCTAGATGAAAAGAAACTAAGGAATAAGACTATTAAATTAGTTAAAATGCAATGGAGCGGTCATCCTAAGGATTGTACCTAGGAAACAGAAGAGACTATGTGGAAATTCTACCCCGACTGTCGACTAGATATCCAATTCTAGCCGAATCCTTCGGTAAACTTATTTATTTGTCTACTTCCTTTGAGTTATTCCCTTCTTATGCAATTTCAGGGGG
The DNA here is from genome assembly GCA_030737875.1 of Allium sativum. NCBI lineage: Eukaryota > Viridiplantae > Streptophyta > Magnoliopsida > Asparagales > Amaryllidaceae > Allium > Allium sativum. Next base: position 606,523,270 of record CM060916.1, on the reverse strand, counting down.
TGAATATAACGATATGTAATTTTCGACTAGTTAAATAATTAATTTAATTGGATTTATATATTAAATAGATTGAATTTGGATCATGTTCAATGACGAATATTCTATAATTAGAAAACCGTCGCGAAGTGTATAAAACCGCAAGCACACGGCGTACCCTTGTAGTACGTTAGCGAATACGAGTCGATCCACAAGGAAAGGAGCAACTCTAATTTTATTCAATCAAACTAAAACAAAGTCAAGTGAAGATTTAACTAACTAACTACAACTACATTAAACTAACTAACTAAGCTAAATAAGAATATGAGAGTTAAATTACTACTTAGAAATAAATCCACTACCTAGATCACATGAATCAACATAAAATGAAACCATGATCTATCTTTTATGGTTGTTGATGAATTTAGTTGATATGATTATTATAAGTATAGCTTATTCATGCTATTAATTAGCACAAAATAAACTATCAAACTATAACATACCCATTAAATCACCATACCAGTTCGAATGAAAAATGAATAAGTTGAAATTGAAATATACTTTAAGCATGGCCTATTAACCATTAATTAGAACTATAGATCATCAAATTTTTATTTCAACCTCCACTTGATCACTATCATCATATGTAGATGAAGAGGTAATTAGTGAACACATGACTAAGTATAGCCTATTTGGTGTCAACAATGTAGGCTATCAAATTCAATAATGAACACATAAAACCAATAAATCAACATGACATGAAGCACAAAAAGAAAGTATGAGTAAACAAATTATGTTGCATCTACATAATCAAGAGAGCTCCATTACCCCTAAGTTGAAAGGGATTAGCCTCTAATATATGTAATCATGACAACAAAAGTAAATTGCATAAAATTAACCTAGGCTATTTGCATAAAAGAAAAGAACATGTAAATAAAAGACAACTAATTAAAATTGCAGTAAAAAGAGAGATTACATAAAAGAAAATGACTAAGTAGCCATGAAAATAAAATGAGAGCTTTGCTCCTCTCAACTAAAACTAAAGAAGAGGATAAAAGAGAAGAAGAGAGAAGAGGATTTACATCAACATAAAGGGGGTATTTATATACATCTAAAACCGTAATCACTTTTATTGGGGACTACCAAAAATACCCCTTCATGAAGCCTCTAATTTTGTCTTTAGCCACTAATCCATCATGTAGAATGCATGAAGCCAATTTTGTCTCATCCATGTAGTGCATTAACCACTAATATGAAGCATTAGAGAAAGAGGGAGAGTGGGTGGGGTCCTCCACTAAAGAGTGTATGAATAAATTCCATCTCCTCTTGTGTATATGCATGCTTTTCTTCATATCATCATGTGTACACATCATTTTGGCTCCTAAATTCCTACAGGAGACAACTACTAGGAACAAGTAAATGATATCACAAATGAAAACATGCATAATTCACCCTTTTTTGCTTTAGTATGAAGATGTATGCATGATAGTTCGAGAATTTTGGGTTGTTGGTTAAAACATGTAAAATAGCTCGATTATGATGAGAATAAATATGTGAATATAAATGTGTAGTTTTACTTTCACATCAGATAAATTTGAATATATAAATAAAATAAGTTGTTTAGATTATAAAATATAGTTGGGAAATATTTTTACAAAACATATTAGCTTTTGATTTTAATCGGTAATGTGTACATTGAAATATAGCCACAATTATAAGCATTGCAAGCTTGAAACGCTTAAAAAACATGACAAAAATGTCACAAAAAGGTTGGTGGAAACCATATCTTATGCTCCTATGGTTTCTGTAAATGGTTTGGTGGTTTTAACATGATAAGGACACATGTCTCATGATGTATCACTCTCTCCTTTATTATCCCTTCCTATAAAAAGAGGCCTCCCCTTCATTTCTTACCATTCCATCCATTCTTCTCCTTTCTCCTTCTTCTTTACCATGGTAGCCATGGCTTCCATAGCCTAATTACCCACATCCTCTCTCTTTTCTTTTCCCTTTCCTCCTCCTTAAGTTTAGTCTCCCTAATCTACTCCTCCTAAAACCCGAGCACTCCTCCTCCTTCCACCACCCAAAACGCCGCCTAACATCCCTCCTCTCTTCCCCATTTCCGCCGCCAATACCACCCCTTGCAACCTCTACCACATGCCATCCAATCACCCACCTCATTCCACTCCTAGGACAAACCCAAACTCGTCCAATGCCCGCCCCATCACACGCCCTTGCCAACCCTCTTGGCCACCGTAGCCTCCCCCTTGCTTGGCCTAAACCAACACCATGCACAAGCTCGGCCACCGCCACCATAGTTATACCCCATCTTGGCCTCCTCCAAATAAAGCAATATATATATATATATATGTATATATTATCGTCAAAGTCGGTGAAGGTCGGAAGTCGGTTCGTAACAATCCAATATAGCTAGGCAGTCCTACAGTAAAGATTGGTGGAGTGGAACTCTCAGTGAGAAACTCTGCACTTATATTTGTTTATTATGTTTGTTATGTTAATGGATGTTAATTAGTTATTAATTAGCTACTAAACATGGTGTAAGCTTTGATTACCGAACGCTTATACATATATACAATGATATATATGCTATATGATGGATGCATGGATGCTATGAATGTTGTAATGGTTGTTAGTAATAATACTAGTATATACAACACATGTTACACCCATCCACGTGGAAATATTTGGGTATTGGTTAAGTCTCATCCTTTTAGGCTAACATAAATGAATATTTGATTCTTTTAAATGTCTTTGAAAAATATAAGTTGGAATTTCATATTTGGAATTTAATAGAAGTGAAAATGAAGTGATTTAGAATTTTTTTTGTAAAGGTTGAAATTTTGTTAAATAAGGTTTTGATGTTAAATAATGTGTTCAAATTTAAAATAATTAAATTGAATTTGATTTCAAAATTTATGTTTAGTTTGGCTATATAGAAGATGTTTTAAGTCAAACCAATTGATCCGTATAGCTTATATAATAATAATTTGAGTTATGGAATGTTCGGGTTTCAAACAATTTATTTTTTAAAAACAATATATTTTAATAATTAAATAATATTAATTAAAAATGAATATTTGAAGTAATATGAAATATAGTTTTGAAATAGTCTTATATATGTTTTGAATGGATTTCTAAACTATTTTGAAGTAAATCGAACTATTATTAATATAAATATAGAATACTGTTAAAATAGAGCTGTCGCGTAGCGGTAGTTCGCGAGTTTCAGCCGTAGAGTTTAAACTGCTATAACAGATTCCTTTTAAATTGGACTTTCCCCAAACGAATAAACGTTTTCTTTTTTATAACAATAGTTTTCAAATGGAAAAAGAATTTCTCAATTTCGATGGATAATTTCAAGTTATGTCCAAAATAGTTTTCGGTAAAATCGCGGTAGTGCAGTTTAGAGACCAAATTTAGATATCAACTGAAATGGATTTATAAAAATTATTAAAAATATGGATTTTTTGGATAAATCATAGTAAATGTTTTCTAAGTGATTTCAGTTGAAAATATAGGGTTTTAAAGTTATTTTCATCAAACTGGTTTAAATAGCCTATTTGTAACGCTTTTGAAACACTTCTATTGAATAACTAATTTTGAGGGATTTAAACCGAATCATCGATACCTAACCTTTAATAATCCATTTCTAATAAATAATGAAGTGTTTTTAATGATGAATAGAAATATCAAAAGTTAGGATGGGTGAGACTTAACTGAAGTCCGATATATTCATATTGTTTTAAAACAACGCTTATTATTCGGGAAGACCTGGATCAGAACTTATGCCAAAAGCCCATTCCCAATAATAATATGACAATAGACCAAATAAAGATATTTGAAGACTAGAAATATTCGCATCGTAAGGACTAACACGCTGACTTTCTCTTCATTGGGTTGCTCCAGTATTGAGATGTTATACCTAGCGGTAAGTCTGAACGTACTTAGAGAATTTTTGAATTTGCAAAGACTTCTCTCCTTCATTGAACGAGGAATAAAGCATCTTCGATTTAGTTCGGTCCCAGAATGGACTTGTATGGATGTGTGTTTGACATTGTATTGTGTAATGTGTTATTTATCTTTACTAAACAAGTTTTTGATTGGTGGTAGATAATATCTTCTCGTATCTTAACACCCTTCTTTGAGACGTATGAGCTCAAAGGTTATATGGTTTGTGATTATCAAATATATATTTTGGAATGACGATGTGGCATACTAAGTGATGAGATACTGATGATTAAAGCATGACTTAAGGACAAGCGCAACTTTTTGTAATGAGACTTCAGCAAGCCTCACACCCCAGAAATGGCCAAAACAGGAAAAATGCAGTAAGGATATGGGTGTGTTTTCTCCTTCTAGATAAAAAGTGTACCATGGTATGTAGCCCAGATGTAACACCCCACATCCGTTAGTGTCACTCACAAAGGGAATGAACTAAGTTCTGTGGAGCATTTTAAGGTAAAAGATGCAGATAAATTACAAGACAGACATAAATTTAAACAGCGGAAAATAAAACTTTGCTTTATTGATAAAATAGTTTGTACAGTGATTTCTTTACAATATCAGAGTATCATCCGTCTTACAAAATAAAGAAGCATAAAACAACATTTATATTCCCCAATTTTAGCAAGAGCCAGCCATAGCATCTGAAAAGAGAATCCAAGCAAACTTCGACAAATCTTCAAGCTGGGAAAGAGTGACAATCCAACTTAACCTGAGCTATAATATTTCCTCCTTTACTACCTGGGGGGGGGGAACGGAAGAAAAGAAGATGAAAGAAAAGAAGATGAAAGAAAACCAGAGTCAGATATAAAGCCTGAGTAAGTTCAGTAACTTCTAGCATGTGAACATGGAAAACAAAATGACATGAATTAACTGAATACAAGATAACACCATGACGATAGGGTCAGCAAGATTAGACAAGATAATCACAAGATATGCTAAGATAAGATAAACTGGATATGCATTAATACTTTCGCCGCTTTGCTATTTCCTTGTTATACTGGTTTCAATATCTCTGCACCACCTAACTAGTGTCCCAACTAGTAACGATAACGTGATCCCAATCCCTGTATTTTCCATTGCCTTCGGGCATACATTTATTATTTATTACCTAGATCTAATCTAGGGTTTTCTATCAAGTGCTTTCTAGATTCAACAAGAGTTTACGCTATCTGCTGAACGCTTCTCGGATTCAGCGTTTATGCCACCTAGTCCAACTAGGGATTATGCTACCTGTCGAACGATGCCCCCAAGTCTAGGACACACTACCTAGGGTGGTATATGTTCCTAGACTTCCCCACGCATGTATCGTGAATCGTTATCGCTTGTCTAGATGCACATGTCCTGTAATGTGCAGCCCGAGTCCTATGGCAGGGAAAATCAAGGAATACAGAACTCGGTCGGGAGCTTTCAGATATCTGCCGATGCAGATGCTAAGGTCTGTTTTTATTCCAGTGGCTGTGGTCCCACTTGACCCCTCCCTCAACTAATGAAAGGCACACCTTGAAAAATGAGAACTATACGCAGGCCCCCGATGCCCCACTAACCTATGGACATCCTCACCCATAACTAGATAGCAAGTATATGGTCTTTTGGAGTTCTCCGCCTTTCCGATTCACGTATCTCGACTGACTCAAGATGGATGGTAGACGATGAGTTGCTATCACAGGGCTACCGTTTTCTCGCCGAATCACGCCGGTCCATCCTAGTCTTTAGGTTGCCATATATTGCAACCAAGGCATACCCCTGGTTCTTCTAACGCAGACCTTAACATCTGTGAGCCCAGAAGGATCATCTGCAGCCTCACAGAGGGATACCAAGAGTACCCTCACGTCCCCTCGAAGCCTCGGGCTTCGTAACCCAATTCGTTGGAGCCTTCTCAGACGGACATTCGTTCCTTCCCGGGTTATACTAAGAATTACTACTTAGTTCTACTAACTAAGGTTTACCACTTAGTTTCCAGAGTCGTTGTTTTCTTAACTAAGGTTTACTACTTAGCTCCTTTTAACTAAGGTTTACTACTTAGTTCTCTTTCCCGTCAATTTGGATTGGTTAAGTGTCATTAGTCAATTCAAGCTAACTTAACCCCCTTCATTTATCCTATTAAACTGGTTAAGTGTTATCAGTAATTCATGTTGACTTAACCCTACCACAAACCAAGTTATATTGGTTAAGTATTTCTTATTACTTAACCCTACCCATTCACCCTGTATTGGTTAAGTGTTCCTTTTAACTTAACCTTGCCCGTCTGTTTTAACTAACATGTTATTAACGGTTAAGTATTATCCCTTCATGTTTTAAACTTAACCCTATTCCTTTATCACAATTTGATGGTTAAGTGTTCAAGTTTACTTAACCCTACGGTCTAGCCCAGCTAACATATCAAATTGGTTAAGTGTATTGAATTTTACTTAACCCCAACCTCTAGTCTAGTTAACATGTTAATTTGGCTAAGTGTTTTCTTAGTTACTTAGCCCCTACAAATCTTGTCTTGTTACCATGTTAAGTTGGTTAAGTTTCCCTATGGACTTAGCCCTCCCATTCTAGCTTAACTGTGTTAAGTTGGTTAAGTGTTCCTATGGACTTAACCCCTCCATTCTAGCTTAACTGTGTTAAGTGTCTGTATGAACCTAACCCCACCCACCGGTCTGGTTATCATGTTGAATTGGTTAAGTGTCTTAGTTACCTTAACCCTACCATTCTTGTTCTAGCTTTAATTAAATAGATTAAAGCCGCGACCACTCACATTAGACAAATATTGTTGCGATCACTGGATGTGCCGGTTGGTTCCGGGCAGGTTTACATCGCAAATCAGTCTAACCTCGGGTTAGGCCTATTCGTGTTTTCTAAGTTCAAAGGGTTTTGATTAATTTTCAAATCAGGTTTTGAAAGTAACCATCCTGTCCGTCGGATCAGTTAGGGATAGCCAGGGAGAGCAGGAAACTTGTATTTTCCAAACCCAAGCCTAGACACTATCCTCTCTGTCACCCTAGAACTTTCTGGTGTATTATTAAAAGAGATGTCGTTAAGAAACCTTTCATTTGTCTAAATTTATATTTTCTCATTTAGGACAAACTCTATAAGTAAATTATTCCTAATTTACTTATTTCCTAATTACTCTTTTAATGTAAATTGTCAACATTCATTCTTATGGCCCAATTTCCCCTCTATATCATATTTATGCTTTTTGGTATGTAAACTATACCAAATTAAGTGTCACTACCCATGATTTTTGTCAAACATGACACTTACTCACAATTATGGCCAATTTCAAATTTATGCCAATATGCCAAATTAGCTAATCCAATCCTGATTTAACATTCTAATTACAGTTCAAACTAGACTTATTATTCTAGTTCACAGTTCAAGTAAATGCTAGATTTACAAGTCAATACTAGATTCAAATTACACATCCTATAATTTATGTCAAATTTATCTAATTTGCATTTCTATGAACATGCCATAATACATGTTCCCAATTTATGCCAATTTCCAAGTTTATAACTATGCTTTTAGTAAATTTCATATTTTGCCCAAATCGTATTCCCACCGTTCGTATAATCGTGATTCAATTCTAGATTATAGATAAATCTAGATTTGTAGAAAATAGGGAATGAACCAAAGATGCTATGAAAAAGATAGACATCATAACTGGCATAAGATGACAATTTACTAATTACAGACCTAACGAATTACACTAGGTCTGAAAATCTTATGACATAAAAAGGGTTGAATAACGACGTAGGTTTAAGAACATGGGTAGACCTAACTTAATAGGTAAATTCCCAAGGTCTAAAACCAAAGAAAACCAAGAATAGATAATCAGGTTTAGACCCAATTTCATAGTCACAAAACTTAAACAATAATTTCCTAATCATAAATCATAGGTGTTTAATCACAGTAGCCCTTGTTATGTCATAGGCAATAGTTTATGTTTCCTAATCAAAGGCATAGGCTTGTGTTCATAGTCAAGAAAGTAATCCTCATAGTCATGAGTCACAGTCATAGGCAGTGTTCATAGTCATAGGCAATGTTCATAGTCATAGGCAATGTTCATAGTCAAAGAGGCATATGGTTTTAAGGTCCATAGTTTCATAGTCACAGTCTTATTGGTCATCGAATCATAACAGTTCTTAATTAAGTCCAAAGATATGAGCACTGATTCGAATAGAAAGAATTGGCATACTCTTTTATTCCTTTAATTTCATGTCACGAAAAGAGAAAACGTTCAAATCTAAAAAGTAACCGACTTACAGAGATTAGATTAGATTAGAATAGAAAGATGGCGTTGCAATGATTCGTGCGACATTGCTAGAAACCGTTTGAGCTAGCCTTTGATTCTTATCTTGAAGCTTTAATCTTGATTCGAACCTCTTCTTGACAAACTTGAGCAGCATAACCTTGTCTTGGATCTTCGTATTATTTTCTTATTTTTATTTATTTATAAATTTTCTCAGAGGCAACATAAGGATAGAAAAGAATTGTGAATAGAGAAGGAGACTAAGGCTATTTATATAGGATTAGGCGGACGAATCTGGTTAGAATGGCGTCCGGATACAAAAGAACGAACCAGACTGCAGATCTGGAAAAAGCAGGGGGGTCGACCCCCAGGTCGACTACCCAGTCGACCTGGGTCTTGGGCTGGAAAATTCCCGCCCAGCCCAATCTGGGTCCGATTTTTAATTTTGAACCCGTTTTCTGACCTGTTCGAATTATAAATCGAATTCTGAAACTTCTGGAGACCATAACTCCTTCATACGGAGTCTGATTAACGCAAACTCGGACTCTATCTCATGCATAATTCCGAGACGAACGCAATGGCGCAGCCCGTTTCCCTTGATTTTGATTTTAAAATTTAATTCTGCCTTGATTTGTGAATCTTAGTGTTACAGAATTACGGGGTGTTACATTCTCCCCCCACTTAAAAGGATTTCGTCCCCGAAATCTTCAAGTTAGGAAGAATGTGTCCTACCATCCAATCACCCATCTATTCAACCATTCAATCACAGGCATTCATTGTCCTTAAAAGATTTCTAATGCTTTCATGTTCATATGCAAAGTGTGTGTATATGTCTTTATCTAATGCAAAATCAGGCGGTCTACTGATTCAGTTGACCTCCTTAATGCGAATCATGTCAGTGCCATGCGTCCAATCATGTATGCAAGCATCCCTAGTTATGTAAATACTACAAGTGTGCATAGCCATTCATCCATATGATAACATATCAAGTTCAACTTACAAACAAATACATATCTGTAAATGCAATATGAAAACGTCCGAACTGATCTAGTGCCTAATACGTATGTATATGCATTCACAAGCAACCATTAGCAACCATTCACAACCATCAGCCATAACATGTTTCAAATACATGTTTACATCCAAAGGAGTTTCTACCTAAGGATCGAAGATACGACCTAGAGGATATACTTTGGAAAGAGAGAAACAATTATGCGTAAAGCTCCAAATCGAAGAAATCAAGGATGCACCCTTAAGGAAAAGGGTATGATGCTAGTATCTAGCCTTCTTGAGCTTTACTCCACTGTATCTTAACTAATTTAACTTCACGATTGTGAAGTTTCTGACCTCCATTTCCAAGGTAAACAGATGTCAATCACAGTACCAAGTGTATGTACTAAGATGATTAGAGGTCTCCCTCTTATCCACCATGCCACAACTATAAGGGTCAAAAGGTCACTACGTGCTTTTTAGAGTGCCTGCCACAACTATTCATCTCTCACGCGAACCATCCTAGTCGAACTCGTCATTCCTCAAGTACAAGCCTCAAAGGCCTAAACCAATATCAGACAAGCACCCAAGGAATACTTCCTCCGAATTTAGACGATCTACGTGAGATGATATAAGCAAACTCGATAGCTATTCTCAAATCCCAAAAATAAACTGGTCGGACCACCAATTGGATTTGAGACACTAGTGGGATCTTTCTACTATACAAGTACCATGGTGCAGAGACTCAACTATGGGAGTGGATATGAACAAATGCGAAGCGCTAAAACGAACAACAAAACTAGATTCTTCCAACAGGACTTTACTATCTTTCCCCTAGGTATGCTTGGTGGCGAAAGTATGTACTTGCCCTTCTGAAAATCTTGTTCCTCGTTCTTGCCCTTGTCCTTAATTATATGCCCTATTATGCCCTAGTAAAGATACTTCCTCTTGTCTTAGGTTTTATAATTCCTTCCTCCTTTGTGAGCTAAATCTACATCCATGAATTCCTCATCCTCTTCCGTGTGTAGTCATGTTGACCAATCTCTCGAAAGCTACTTCCATCGTACAGAAAACCCTATAAGCTTGAAAGAAAACTGGCCGTAGGTGAAACAACTACGGCTATGGATGGAAGCCGGGGCACTACTTCGCCCATCGATGAGGTTACCTCCCAGAAAGCCCGGAGCCCCAGACTCAAGAAAGAAGGAGACAAGAATTCAAACAGAGGAAGAGAAGATAATGCGTATGGCTTTGGGGAATATGCCTTTAAAACAAATCTTTTCTTTTGAAAATGCTTCTTTTAAAACCGTTTTTGAAAATAATTTTTCAAATCCTTTATCTGATCCGGTAACCTTCAGCTCTGATGCCACGTGTAACACCCCACATCCGTTAGTGTCACTCACAAATGGAATGCACTAAGTTCTGTGGAGCATTTTAAGGTAAAAGATGCAGATAAATTACAAGACAGACAGAAATTTAAACAGCGGAAAATAAAACTTTACTTTATTGATAAAATAGTTTGTATAATGATTTCTTTACAATATCAGAGTATCATCTGTCTTACAAAATAAAGAAGCATAAAACAACATTTTATTCCCCAATTTTAGCAAGAGCCAGCCATAACATCTGAAAAGAGAATCCAAGCAAACTTCGATAAATCTTCAAGCTGGGAAAGAGTGACAATCCAACTTAACCTGAGCTATACTATTCCCTCCTTTACTACCTGGGGGGGGGGGAACGGAAGAAAAGAAGACGAAAGAAAAACAGAGTCAGACATAAAGCCTGAGTAAGTTCAGTAACTTCTAGCATGTGAACATGGAAAACAAAACGACATGAATTAACTGAATACAAAATAACACCATGACGATAGGGTCAGCAAGATTAGACAAGATAATCACAAGATATGCTAAGATAAGATAAACTGGATATGCATTAATACTTTCGCTGCTTTGCTATTTCCTTGTTATATTGGTTTCTATATCTCTGCACCACCTAACTAGTGTCCCAACTAGTAACGATAACGTGATCCCAATCCTAGTATTTTCCATTGCCTTCGGGCATACATTTATTATTTATTACCTAGATCTAATCTAGGGTTTTCTATCAAGTGCTTTCTAGATTCAACTAGAGTTTACGCTATCTGCTGAACGCTTCTCGGATTCAGGGTTTATGCCACCTAGTCCAACTAGGGATTATGCTACCTGTCGAACGATGCCCCCAAGTCTAGGGCACACTACCTAGGGTGGTATATGTTCCTAGACTTCCCCACGCATGTATCGTGAATCGTTATCGCTTGTCTAGATGCACATGTCCTGTAATGTGCAGCCCGAGTCCTATGGCAGGGCAAATCAAGGAATACAGAACTCAGTTGGGAGCTTTCAGATATCTGCCGATGCAGATGCTAAGGTCTATTTTTATTCCAGTGGCTATGGTCCCACTTGACCCCTCCCTCAACTAATGAAAGGCACACCTTGAAAAATGAGAACTATACGCAGGCCCCCGATGCCCCACTAACCTATGGCCATCCTCTCCCATAACTAGATAGCAAGTATATGGTCTTTTGGAGTTCTCCGCCTTTCCGCTTCGCGTATCTCGACTGACTCAAGATGGATGGTAGACGACGAGTTGTTATCACAGGGCTGCCGTTTTCTCGCTGAATCACGCCGGTCCATCCTAGTCTTTAGGTTGCCATATATTGCAACCAAGGCATACCCCTAGTTCTTCTAACGCAGACCTTAACCTATGTGAGCCCAGGAGGATCATCTGCAGCCTCACAGAGGGATACCAAGAGTACCCTCACGTCCCCTCGAAGCCTCGGGCTTCGTAACCTAATTCGTTGGAGCCTTCTCAGACGGACATTCGCTCCTTCCCGTGTTATACTAAGAATTACTACTTAGTTCTACTAACTAAGGTTTACCACTTAGTTTCCAGAATCGTTGTTTTCTTAACTAAGGTTTACTACTTCGCTCCTTTTAACTAAGGTTTACTACTTAGTTCTCTTTCCCGTCAATTTGGATTGGTTAAGTGTCATTAGTCAATTCAAGCTAACTTAACCCCCTTCATTTATCCTATTAAACTGGTTAAGTGTTATCAGTAATTCATGTTGACTTAACCCTACCACAACCCAAGTTATATTGGTTAAGTATTTCTTATTACTTAACCCTACCTATTCACCCTGTATTGGTTAAGTGTTCCTTTTAACTTAACCTTGCCCGTCTGTTTTAACTAACATGTTATTAACGGTTAAGTATTATCCCTTCATGTTTTAGACTTAATCCTATTCCTTTATCACAATCTGATGGTTAAGTGTTCAAGTTTACTTAACCCTACGGTCTAGCCTAGCTAACATATCAAATTGGCTAAGTGTATTGAATTTTACTTAACCCCAACCTCTAGTCTAGTTAACATGTTAATTTGGCTAAGTGTTTTCTTAGTTACTTAGCCCCTACAAATCTTGTCTTGTTACCATGTTAAGTTGGTTAAGTGTCCCTATGGACTTATCCCTCCCATTCTAGCTTAACTGTGTTAAGTTGGTTAAGTGTTCCTACGGACTTAACCCCTCCATTCTAGCTTAACTGTGTTAAGTGTCTGTATGAACCTAACCCCACCCACCGGTCTGGTTATCATGTTGAATTGGTTAAGTGTCTTAGTTAACTTAACCATACCATTCTTATTCTAGCTTTAATTAAATAGATTAAAGCCGCGACCACTCACATTAGACAGATATTGTTGCGATCACTGGATGTGCCGGTTGGTTCCGGGCAGGTTTACATCGCAACTCAGTCTAACCTCGGATTAGGCCTATTCGTGTTTTCTAAGTTCAAAGGGTTTTGATTAATTTTCAAATCAGGTTTTGAAAGTAACCATCCTGTCCATCGGATCAATTAGGGATAGCCAGGGAGAGCTGGAAACTTGTATTTTCCAAACCCAAGCCTAGACACTATCCTCTCTGTCACCCTAGAACTTTCTGGTGTATTATTAAAAGAGATGTCGTTAAGAAACCTTTCATTTGTCTAAATTTATATTTTCTCATTTAGGACAAACTCTATAAGTAAATTATTCCTAATTTACTTATTTCCTAATTACTCTTTTAATGTAAATTGTCAACATTCATTCTTATCGCCCAGTTTCCCCTCTATATCATATTTATGCTTTTTGGTATGTAAACTATACCAAATTAAGTGTCACTAACCATGATTTTTGTCAAACATGACACTTACTCACAATTATGGCCAATTTCAAATTTGTGCCAATATGCCAAATTAGCTAATCCAATTCTGATTTAACATTCTAATTACAATTCAAACTAGACTTATTATTCTAGTTCACGGTTCACGTAAATGCTAGATTTACAAGTCAATACTAGATTCAAATTACACATCCTATAATTCATGTCAAATTTATCCAATTTGCATTTCTATGAACATGCCATAATACATGTTCCCAATTTATGCCAATTTCCAAGTTTATAACTATGTTTTTAGTAAATTTCATATTTTGCCCAAATCGTATTCCCACCGTTCGTATAATCGTGATTCAATTCTAGATTATAGATAAATCTAGATTCGTAGAAAATAGGGAATGAACCAAAGATGCTATGAAAAAGATAGACATCATAACTGGCATAAGATGACAATTTACTAATTACAGACCTAACGAATTACACTCAAATTGATCTAAAACATCGGAAGCCTATAGGTCTGAAAATCTTATGACATAAAAAGGGTTGAATAACGACGTAGGTTCAAGAACATGGGTAGACCTAACTTAATAGGTAAATTCCCAAGGTCTAAAACCAAAGAAAACCAAGAATAGATAATCAGGTTTAGACCCAATTTCATAGTCACAAAACTTAAACAATACTTTCCTAATCATGAATCATAGGTGTTTAATCACAGTAGCCCTTGTTATGTCATAGGCAATAGTTTATGTTTCCTAATCAAAGGCATAGGCTTGTGTTCATAGTCAAGAAAGTAATCCTCATAGTCATGAGTCACAGTCATAGGCAGTGTTCATAGTCATAGGCAATGTTCATAGTCATAGGCAATGTTCATAGTCAAAGAGGCATATGGTTTTAAGGTCCATAGTTTCATAGTCACAGTCTTATTGGTCATCGAATCATAACAGTTCTTAATTAAGTCCAAAGATATGAGCACCGATTCGAATAGAAAGAATCGGCATACTCTTTTATTCCTTTAATTTCATGTCACGAAAATAGAAAACGTTCAAATCTAAAAAGTAACCAACTTACAGAGATTAGATTAGATTAGATTAGATTAGAATAGAAAGATGGCGTTGCGATGATTCGTGCGACGTTGCTCGAAACCGTTTGAGCTAGCCTTTGATTCTTATCTTGAAGCTTTAATCTTGATTCGATCTTCTTGACAAACTTGAGCAGCATAACCTTGTCTTGGATCTTCGTATTATTTTCTTATTTTTATTTATTTATAAATTTTCTCAGAGGCAACATAAGGATAGAAAAGAATTGTGAATAGAGAAGGAGACTAAGGCTATTTATATAGGATTAGGCAGACGAATCTGGTCAGAATGGCGTCCGGATACAGAAGAACGAACCAGACTGCAGATCTGGAAAAAGCAGGGGGGTCGACCCCCAGGTCGACTACCCAGTCGACCTGGGTCTTGGGCAGGAAAATTCCCGCCCAGCCCAATCTGGGTCCGATTTTGAATTTTGAACCCGTTTTCTGACCTGTTCGAATTTTAAATCGAATTCTGAAACTTCAGAAGACCATAACTCCTTCATACGGAGTCTGATTAACGCAAACTCGGACTCTATCTCATGCATAATTCCGAGATGAACGCAATGGCGCAGCCCGTTTCCCTTGATTTTGAATTTAAAATTTAATACTGCCTTGATTTGTGAATCTTAGTGTTACAGAATTATGGGGTGTTACATTCTCCCCCACTTAAAAGGATTTCGTCCCCGAAATCTTCAAGTTAGGAAGAATGTGTCCTACCATCCAATCACCCATCTACTCAACCATTCAATCACAGGCATTCATTATCCTTAAAATATTTCTAATGCTTTCATGTTCATATGCATAGTGTGTGTATATGTCTTTATCTAATGCAAAATCAGGCGGTCTACTGATTCCGTTGACCTCCTTAATGCGAATCATGTCAGTGCCTTGCGTCCAATCATGTATGCAAGCATCCCTAGTTATGTAAATACTACATGTGTGCATAGCCATTCATCCATATGCAACATCCATATGATAACATATCAAGTTCAACTTACAAACAAATACATATATGTAAATGCAATATGAAAACGTCCGAACTGATCTAGTGCCTAATACGTATGTATATGCATTCACAAGCAACCATTAGCAACCATTCACAACCATCAACCATAACATGTTTCAAATACATGTTTACATCCAAAGGAGTTTCTACCTAAGGATCGAAGATACGACCTAGAGGATATACTTTGGAAAGAGAGAAACAATTATGCGTAAAGCTCCTAAACAAAGAAATCAAGGATGCACCCTTAGGGAAAAGGGTATGATGCTAGTATCTAGCCTTCTTGAGCTTTACTCCACTGTATCTTAACTAATTTAACTTCATGATTGTGAAGTTTCTGACCTCCATTTCCAAGGTAAACAGATGTCAATCACAGTACCAAGTGTATGTACTAAGATGATTAGAGGTCTCCCTCTTATCCACTATGCCACAACTATAAGGGCCAAAAGGTCACTACGTGCTTTTTAGAGTGCCTGCCACAACTATTCATCTCTCACGCGAACCATCCTAGTCGAACTCGTCATTCCTCAAGTACAAGCCCCAAAGGCCTAAACCAATATCAGACAAGCACCCAAGGAATACCTCCTCCGAATTTAGACGATCTACGTGAGATGTATAAGCAAACTCGATAGCTATTCTCAAATACCAAAAATAAACTGGTCGGACCACCAATTGGATTTGAGAATCTAGTGGGATCTTTCTACTATACAAGTACCATGGTGCAGAGACTCAACTATGGGAGTGGATATGAACAAATGCAAAGCGCTAAAACGAACAGCAAAACTAGATTCTTCCAACAGGACTTTACTATCTTTCTCCTAGGTATGCTTGGTGGCGAAAGTATGTATTTGCCCTTCTGAAAATCTTGTTCCTCGTTCTTGCCCTTGTCCTTAATTATATGCCCTATTATGCCCTAGTAAAGATACTTCCTCTTGTCTTAGGTTTTATAATTCCTTCCTCCTTTGTGAGCTAAATCTACATCCATGAATTCCTCATCCTCTTCCGTGTGTAGTCATGTTGACCAATCTCTCGAAAGCTGCTTCCATCGTACAGAAAACCCTATAAGCTTGAAAGAAAACTGGCCGTAGGTGAAACAACTACGGCTATGGATGGAAGCCGGGGCACTACTTCGCCCATCGACGAGGTTACCTCCCAGAAAGCCAGGAGTCCCAGAGACTCAAGAAAGAAGGAGACAAGAATTCAAACAGAGGAAGAGAAGATAATGCGTATGGCTTTGGGGAATATGCCTTTAAAACAAATCTTTTCTTTTGAAAATGCTTCTTTTAAAACCGTTTTTGAAAATAATTTTTCAAATCCTTTATCTGATCCGGTAACCTTCAGCTCTGATACCACGTGTAACACCCCACATCCGTTAGTGTCACTCACAAAGGGAATGCACTAAGTTCTGTGGAGCATTTTAAGGTAAAAGATGCAGATAAATTACAAGACAGACATAAATTTAAACAGCGGAAAATAAAACTTTACTTTATTGATAAAATAGTTTGTACAATGATTTCTTTACAATATCAGAGTATCATCTGTCTTACAAAATAAAGTAGCATAAAACAACATTTATATTCCCCAATTTTAGCAAGAGCCAGCCATAGCATCTGAAAAGAGAATCCAAGCAAACTTCGACAAATCTTCAAGCTGGGAAAGAGTGACAATCCAACTTAACCTGAGCTATACTATTCCCTCCTTTACTACCTGGGGGGGGGGGGGGACGGAAGAAAAGAAGACGAAAGAAAAACAGAGTCAGACATAAAGCCTGAGTGAGTTCAGTAACTTCTAGCATGTGAACATGGAAAACAAAACGACATGAATTAACTGAATACAAGATAACACCATAACGATAGGGTCAGCAAGATTAGACAAGATAATCACAAGATATGCTAAGATAAGATAAATTGGATATGCATTAATACTTTCGCCGCTTTTCTATTTCCTTGTTATACTGGTTTCTATATTTCTGCACCACCTAACTAGTGTCCCAACTAGTAACGATAACGTGATCCCAATCCCTGTATTTTCCATTGCCTTCGGGCATACATTTATTATTTATTACCTAGATCTAATCTAGGGTTTTCTATCAAGTGCTTTCTAGATTCAACTAGAGTTTACGCTATCTGCTGAACGCTTCTCGGATTCAGGGTTTATGCCACCTAGTCTAACTAGGGATTATGCTACCTGTCGAACGATGCCCCCAAGTCTAGGACACACTACCTAGGGTGGTATATGTTCCTAGACTTCCCCACGCATGTATCGCGAATCGTTATCGCTTGTCTAGATGCACATGTCTTGTAATGTGCAGCCCGAGTCCCGTGGCAGGGCAAATCAAGGAATACAGAACTCGTTCAGGAGCTTTCAGATATCTGCCGATGCAGATGCTAAGGTCTGTTTTTATTCCAGTGGCTATGGTCCCACTTGACCCCTCCCTCAACTAATGAAAGGCACACCTTGAAAAATGAGAACTATACGCAGGCCCCCGATGCCCCACTAACCTATGGCCATCCTCACCCATAACTAGATAGCAAGTATATGGTCTTTTGGAGTTCTCCGCCTTTCCGCTTCACGTATCTCGACTGACTCAAGATGGATGGTAGACAACGAGTTGCTATCACAGGGCTACCGTTTTCTCGCCGAATCACGCCGGTCCATCCTAGTCTTTAGGTTGCCATATATTGCAACCAAGGCATACCCCTGGTTCTTCTAACGCAGACCTTAACCTCTGTGAGCCCAGGAGGATCATCTGCAGCCTCACAGAGGGATACCAAGAGTACCCTCACGTCCCCTCGAAGCCTCGGGCTCTGTAACCCAATTCGTTGGAGCCTTCTCAGACGGACATTCGCTCCTTCCCGTTGTCACGTCCCGCCCCGCACCAGCCTGCATTTCCTCCAGAAGTGCGCTGTACACATGCCCGACTAGCACGGAACGGTCGCCAAAGAAAGGAAAGAAGAGAATGAACTAACCAAGGAACCTGTAGAATGTCTCACAGCGCATGGAAAAATATATATAATAATAACATACTTGACATAAAACAGGCGAGACAGTGCATAAGCTGATAACTAAAATCAACATCAATCATCAGAGCAGCGGAAATCCAAATACAGCTTATTACAATTTTTCCAAATTTACTGTCTCTAAACAAAAGAAAACTAAAGTAGAAGATACACCACCAATGCCCAAGCAGTGATCTTCAACAACACAGGGAGAATATTATGTATATAGTACGTGGAAGCCTCCTGCTCGTCTCCGGATCATCTACCCGTGCATCACCAGCTAACCTGTCTCTAGTCTGCTCGTGTGAGCACCCAGAGTAATAAGAGGAGACATAAAACTCTGGGTCAGACATAAAGCCTGGTATGAGCGATAAGCATGAAAACAGAATAATAACAGGTATACTAAGCCATACCTGAACCTTGACCTGCAACCAAAGAGTTAGTACCACATACCGTACAACACTCTAAGGTGCCATAATAAAAAGTGTAAGAATACGGGGGTGGGGTGTGCATGTCACAATGATAGCAAACAAATCATCTATAGCACCCATCCTCACATCTCTCACTCAGTGCGTAAAGCATACAACATCTACCACTTTGGAACACTAGACAAACTGAGGTAACAACGAATCCCGACATGTAGAAACCCTGCTGTGACCAAGCCAAACACTTGGAGTCATGACCAAACATTTCAATGACCCACTTCATTGGTCGTAGCCCCTGGTTCTACCGATGCCATAATGGCCCTGAATCCGACTTCGTACCTCCTACCATAGTGGTCCAAAGCTATAGACGTCGATAACTCCTTGGCACGCGTCCCGCAACAAAGCCCAACCATGAAGCGAACTCGTTGATTCCCATCTGAATCCTGAGCTCTAACTTCTCATTTGGACTTCCTTTGCATCTCGGGTTTGGTCGAATTGGAGTGGGTCTTCAGAAGAGTTGTCGCGCAGTAACAGTCCTAGAACTCGGTTCGGTTCGGTAGTCATTGCCCTCGTCGGTTCGGTTCGGTCCTCCATCCTTGTCATCTTCCATTCGGTTCGGGTCGGGTACTTCACTCCGGGTCGGGTCGGTATCCTCCTCCGGGTCGGGTCGGTGTCCTCCTCCGGGTCGGGTCGGGTTGCTATCCTCCTTCCAGCTCATGCTCCTTCTCCGATCAGCTCCCTCGTTCCCATCTACTCCGATCCGATCCGATTACTTCGCCTTACTTCAGTCCGATCCGCTCCGCTCCCTAGCTTACTCCGATCCGATCCCCTTGTCCACTCCAACTCTAAGTAAACGGCCTTCCTTTTTGCCAAGTCTTTTATGTGCCAAACTCCAGTCCGGGTCGGGTTTCTTGCCCAGTTCACATATCCGATCCGAGCCCCCATCCGATCCGATCCGAAGCCCTGCACAACTTTCTGCAACTTTTTCCAGCAACTCGTTTACGCCGTTCGACGACGTTTTTGACAAATCTAACTATTCTAATCAATCACAATTCATGTCAAATAGTCATAACAACATAGCAAACTAACCACAAACACCAAAACAATGAATTCATATGTCAAAATGGATCAAATGTGCCCAAAACCCCTTATTTTCCCTTAAGCGTGTTTTAAGCAAATCTAATCATAGGGTTAACAAAACTTAATCAAATCGAACCAAATTTCAACCAGAGGCATAAAACCTTATTTAAGAATTTCTAAACATTTTTCCAGAATTTATTAGTGTATAAATTCGCTAATCTTCACTAATTACCCTTAATTAACTGTAATTAGTGTCAAAATGATGCTACCACTCACCTTGGCCACAACTAAAACCCCAAAACTGAAATATTCTCTGATTTGACGCTGTTCCCAATCTTACACAGCAGCTCCAACCTTGCTTTGGTGCTATTTGGCTTTGTTTTGATGTAGTTTAGGCTTAATCTTCACTAAAAATGTGTTTTGGAGTAGTTTTAGAGGATGGAGGCCATTACTAAGGTCTCAAGAAGGTTTGTGGCGGCTCAAAACTGAAATGAAAGTGATAACCTAACCCTAATCAGTCCTCCTATACCTCTAAACCCGAAATTCCCCTATGGGCCTAGCTGCTAATCACCCGGTTAAGCCCAATTAAGCTGTTTTTCACCGTCTGAAACTTGTTTCAGCCATATCTCCCAAACGGTAAGTCCGTTTGGCTAATGTGACCACTCTACGGAAAGAGAAACCATCATTCAAATCCAATGGAAGTGGTTTCAGGTCAAAATTCCTTTCCAGTCAAAAGTTATGGCCAAAACAGTGCCAACTAGGGGTAAAATGGTCATTTAAAAATCGAGAAAAATCATGAACATGGGAAATGACCCCAATAGTCGTCTCCCAAAGTTACATGACCATACGACTTCGTATGTGAAAGAAATAAATATCTTACGATCCTATGATGCGTAGAATACGGGTCGTTACACCCGTGTTATACTAAGAATTACTACTTAGTTCTACTAACTAAGGTTTACCACTTAGTTTCCAGAATCGTTGTTTTCTTAACTAAGGTTTACTACTTAGCTCCTTTTAACTAAGGTTTACTACTTAGTTCTCTTTCCCGTCAATTTGGATTGGTTAAGTGTCATTAGTCAATTCAAGCTAACTTAACCCCCTTCATTTATCCTGTTAAACTGGTTAAGTGTTATCAGTAATTCATGTTGACTTAACCCTACCACAAACTAAGTTATATTGGTTAAGTATTTCTTATTACTTAACCCTACCCATTCAACCTGTATTGGTTAAGTGTTCCTTTTAACTTAACCTTGCCCGTCTGTTTTAACTAACATGTTACTAACGGTTAAGTATTATCCCTTCATGTTTTAGACTTAACCCTATTCCTTTATCACAATCTGATGGTTAAGTGTTCAATTTTACTTAACCCTACGGTCTAGCCTAGCTAACATATCAAATTGGATAAGTGTATTGAATTTTACTTAACCCCAACCTCTAGTCTAGTTAACATGTTAATTTGGCTAAGTGTTTTCTTAGTTACTTAGCCCCTACAAATCTTGTCTTGTTACCATGTTAAGTTGGTTAAGTGTCCCTATGGACTTAGCCCTCCTATTCTAGCTTAACTGTGTTAAGGTTGTTAAGTGTTCCTATGGACTTAACCCCTCCATTCTAGCTTAACTGTTTTAAGTGTCTGTATGAACCTAACCCCACCCACCGGTCTGGTTATCATGTTGAATTGGTTAAGTGTCTTAGTTACCTTAACCCTACCATTCTTGTTCTAGCTTTAATTAAATAGATTAAAGCCGCGACCACTCACATTAGACAAATATTGTTGCGATCACTGGATGTGCCGGTTGGTTCCGGGCAGGTTTACATCGCAAATCAGTCTAACCTCGGGTTAGGCCTATTCGTGTTTTCTAAGTTCAAAGGGTTTTGATTAATTTTCAAATCAGGTTTTGAAAGTAACCATCCTGTCCGTCGGATCAGTTAGGGATAGCCAGGGAGAGCAGGAAACTTGTATTTTCCAAACCCAAGCCTAGACACTATCCTCTCTGTCACCCTAGAACTTTCTGGTGTATTATTAAAAGAGATGTCGTTAAGAAACCTTTCATTTGTCTAAATTTATATTTTCTCATTTAGGACAAACTCTATAAGTAAATTATTCCTAAATTACTTATTTCCTAATTACTCTTTCAATGTAAATTGTCAACATTCATTCTTATGGCCCAATTTCCCCTCTATATCATATTTATGCTTTTTGGTATGTAAACTATACCAAATTAAGTGTAACTAACCATGATTTTTGTCAAACATGACACTTACCAAGTGTAACACCCCACATCCTTTAGTGTCTCTCACAAAGGGAATGCACTAAGTTCTGTGGAGCATTTAGGGTAAAAGATGCAGATAAAGTACAAGACAGACAAAATTAAAACAACGTAAAATAAAAGTTTACATTAATGATAAAATAGTTTGAACAACAATTATTTTCCAATATCAGAGTATCATCTGTCTTACAAAATAAAGAAGCATAAAATAACATTTATATTCCCCAATGTAGCATAAGCCAGCCATAGCAGCAGAAAATGAGAGTCCAAAGCACTTTGTCAAAGAATCTTCGAGTTTGGGCAGAGTGACGGTCCAATCTAACCTGAGCTATACTATTCCCTCCTTAACTACCTGGGGGGAAACGGAAGAAAAGAAGACGAAAGAAAACTGGGTCAGACATAAAGTCTGGTAAGTTCAGTTACTTCTAGCATGTGAACAAGGATAAACAAAACGACATGAATTAACTGAATACAAGACAATACCATGATGATAGGGCCAACAAGATAGGATAAGATTAACACAAGATATGCTAAGACAAGATAAACTGGATATGATTTAATACTTTCTCCGCTTCGCTGTTAACCTGTTATTATGGTTTCTATGTCTCTGCACCACCTATCTAGTGTCCCAACTAGTAATCTTTCTAAAATGATAACGCGGTCCCAATTCCAGTAATTGTGGTTGCCTTTAGGCGTACATTTATTATTTATTACCTAGATCTAATCTAGGGTTTTATATCAAAGTACTTCCTAGATTCCACTCGGGTTTACGCGGGTTATCTAACACTTCACAGATTCAGGGTTTATGCCACCTAAGTCCAACTAGGGATTACGCTACCTGTCGAACGATGCCCCTAGTCTAGGACACACTACCTAGAGCGGTATATGTTCCTAGACTTTCCCCATGTATGTGTCGTGAATCGTTATCGCTGTCTAGATGCACATGTCCTCTATATGTGCGACCCGAGTCCCGTGGCAGGGTAAATCAAGAAACACGGAACTCGGTCGGGAGCTTTAAGTCATCTGCCAATGCAGATGCTAAGGTCTGTTTTTTTTCATTGGCTATGATCCCACTTGACCCCTCCCTCAACTATTGAAAGGAACACCTTGAAAAATGAGAACTATACGCGGGCCCCCTATGCCCCCACTAACCTATGGCCATCTGCAACCATAACTAGATAGCAAGTATATGGTCTTTTGGAGTTCTCCGCCTTCCCGTATCTCGATTGACTCAAGATGGTAGGTAGACGATGGGTCTCTATCACAGGGCCATTTGTCCCGCCGAATCACGCTGGTCCATCCTAGTCGTTAGGTTGCCTTATATTGCAACCAAGGCATACCCTTGGTTCTCCTAACGCAGACCTTAACCTCTGTGAGCCCAGGAGGATCATCTGCCACCTCACAGAGGGATACCAAGAGTACCCTCACGTCCCCTCGAAGCCTCGGGCTTCGTAACCCAATTCGTTGGAGGCTTCTTTAAGATCGTTCGCTCCTCCTCGTGTTATACTAAGGATTACTACTTAGTTTTCCTAACTAAGGTTTACCACTTGGTTTCCTGAATCGTCGTTTTCTTAACTAAGGTTGACCACTTAGTCCTTTTAACTAAGGTTTACTACTTAGTTCTCTTTCTCGTCAAGTTGGACTGGTTAAGTGTCATTAGTCGATACAAGTTAACTTGACCTATTCATTTGTCATGTTAAACTGGTTAAGTGTTACCAGTAATTCACGTTGACTTAACCCTACCAGCATCAAGTTATATTGGTTAAGTATTTACTTAACCCTACCCATTCATCTTGTATTGGTTAAGTGTTCCTTTTTAACTTAACCTTGCCTATCTGTTTTAACTAACATGTTATAACGGTTAAGTGTTCCCTTAGTTAACTTAACCCTAACATTGTTTTGATTAACATGTTCTAATGGTTAAGTATTGTCCCTTCATGTTTTTAACTTAACCTTATTCATTTATCACACTCTGATGGTTAAGTGTTCAAGCTTACTTAACCAACTTAACATGGTAACAAGACAAGATTTGTAGGGGTTAAGTAATCCATATGACAACACATTAAACTTTAACCATATACGAATATAAATACATATATGCATAAGCAATATGAAGTGACCGAGCCGATCTAAAACCTAGATTGGGATGGGCGAAAATTTTCCCGCCCAAGGCACACAGGTCGACTGGGTAGTCGACCTGGGGCACCCAGGTCGACTGGGTTTCGACTGGGTAGTCGACCTGGGGGTCGACTGGGTAGTCGACCTGGGGGTCGACTGGGTAGTCGACCTGGCCCCTGAGCCAGGTCGAACCCAGCCCCTCCTGGCTGGCCTGGTCTGTGCTTGGCCGAATTTCTGAGCTTTGTCTTGTCACTAGGGCTAGGTGTCGGCTCCTGATTGGTTTCACTTTAAAACGAACGGCTAATATTAATCTAAGCTCCATCGACGGCTCTAATCAATTCACAAACTCTATAAAAAGGACCTAAGACTCCACCTAATTCACACAAATAAAAATGAGAATGAGACCGTCATGCTGCTGAAGAAAGACTAGGAGTAGCCGTCAAAATTGAGAGACGATTAGGAGTCGATTCAAAAGCTTAAAGCCACGACAATTAAATCAAAACAACGCCTACAACAAAGGATAGCATCTCCAAATTCAGAATTCAGAATCCTGAATTGAAAATTCGTCATACGTTGTAAGTAGAGTGCTATTCCGATGTGAATGAATAATTGAGTTTTGATTTGTGTAAAATGAGAAATGGAATTGTACTTAATTTGTGGTGATGATAATTCATAATTGTATGTTGCTATGATTCTAATTATGAATAGATTTGGGATGTTGTGGTATAATGATGTTAGACCTATTGGATATTTGCAAGTATATGATTCATGTTGAATGTTAACAACTATATGTTTGTAGTAGTTTATTACAACCAAGTTGAGACTCATGCAAGTATATGATTCACTATTATGCCAACATGATTTTAGATCCTTCTATGTATATTTTTATGATCACTTTTAGTGTAGTTGGATCCATTTGGGTATTATGATTCATATGAATTTATGTTGAAATAGGCATCATGATTCAAGTGAAAACCATACTTTTGTATTAGTGACAAAAGCAAGCATCTTTGTGAACTTGTGTTGACTCTATGAACATGACTAGATTACGTTTGGTGTTATGCCTAATTGAAAATATGTTTTAGGCCTATGTTGCTATCAAAATCATGTGATAATATATGTGATACATAATTAAGTTAGGTTCACATTTTAAATGCAAGTTTACATGACTAGATTAAAACCATGATTCATGTTTAGGTATGTTTCATGTCAAGATTATATGCTATTACAATGCAAGTTCACAAGTGCCTAATTTATGTTAATTAGATTGTTATGTTGCAAGTTCATGCGTTCACACACCCCTTTTGATGTTACTTAGAATGTATAAACACCATGTTCTAAGCCTCCCCTTTTTCATATGGCTAAGTTGGGCTTAAAATGTTAAACCCAACATATGTTATATTATAGCGAACGTATAAAACGGGGGTAATGACGTTGGGTTAAAAATATAAAACATATGTGTTGGCATGTCTGTCGCATGCCAACGACCTTGAGAATATTTAAGTGGTATAAATTAATTTTACCCAATAAAGATGAATTTGAATAATGGGCTGCAAATATTTACATATAAAAAAAAGAGACAAAATATGTAAACTTAGAAAATACGATGTGTTTAACCCGAGGTTGGATTGAGTTGTGACATAAACCTGCCCGGACCCGCCCGGCTGTCCAGTAGTCACAACAATACCTATCCAATGTGGGTGGTTAAACACTGAGCCCAATAAAGACCCGAGGTTAGACTGAGTTGTGACGTAAGACTGCCCGGACCCAACCGACAACAGGCAGTCACAACAATACCTGTCTAATGTGAGTGGTTAAGGCTTTAATAAGACAATTAAGGCTGAGTCAGGATTGGTAGGATTAAGTAAATTGAATTAATACTTAATCAAATTAAACATGCTAAACTATACAGACTGATTGGGGGTTAGGTTTATACAGAACACTTAACCAACTTAGCATGTTGGCTAGAAATAGAAAACCTAGTAGCGGAGGACCCTTTTCAGCAATAACCCTACAAGGTGTATCAGGATACCCTGAACTAGGCAGGGTGGGGCACGATTACTGGGCTGACTGTAAGAGGTCAAATCGACGACGGTGGTGCAGCAGTGTAGGTTCTAACGGGGTGCAGGCGTGCACACACTCCGGCGCCGAAAAATTAGGCATTGGGCACCAGTAGTATACCTGTGCATTCTAGAATTGTGTCGGGCCGCCACCATGGGACTTGATACACCCCATGGTGGGACCAGCATAGGTAGCTACAACATCGGGGGCCGTAAGACACATGTAACTATGCGAGTATGAGCCGATCATTAGAAATGGATCACTTCACCCTGATTATGGGGTGCCAGCTGGGAACTAGTTTATAGGGGTGCAGAGATTAATGTGGGGTACGATAGTAGATTCGACTCTAGACAACTTAACTTAGTTTATGGTGCTTCCCCATTTCTAGTTTGTACGTATCATGCTCATTTACTTATTCATAGACTGAATAGTCCTAAACTTACTCAGGCTTTATGTCTGACTCTACTTTTCTTTCGTCTTCTTTTCTTTCGTTCCCCCCCCCCCCCCCCAAGGTCCACAAGGAGGGAATACCGCAGCTTGACCAGTTTTCACATCCAGCTTTAAGAGAAAGAATGTATTGCTTGGATCTCTTTCGTTTTGGACTATGGCTTTGGATAGCAATTATGGGGACTTATGCAGTTTACTTA
This sequence comes from Allium sativum, assembly GCA_030737875.1. Classification (NCBI taxonomy): domain Eukaryota; kingdom Viridiplantae; phylum Streptophyta; class Magnoliopsida; order Asparagales; family Amaryllidaceae; genus Allium; species Allium sativum. Next base: position 606,496,183 of record CM060916.1, on the reverse strand, counting down.
TGTTTTTATGCTTCTTTAAGTTATGAAATCAAGACAGTTATGAAAATGTAATGTTTTTGGAAGTATTGTAAGACAATTATGGCATGATTTGTGTAACACGTATTTTAATGAAATAAAAGTTGCTGTTGTTTTCCGCTGTTCAAAAATATGTGTATTTATATATGTCTTGTGTATCTGTGACTTATACTTATAAACCTCCACCAAAATTAGGGCATTCTCTTTGAGAGTGACCCTAACGGAGGTGGGGTGTTTCACTTGGTATCAGAGCATAGGTTTACCAGATAAGATAAAAAGTTTTGAAAATTTATTTTCAAAAAAAAATTTAAAGAAGCATTTTTAAAAGATAAAATGTTATTTTATTTTAAAAAGGCATAGTCCCCCAAAGCCATAGGTACTATCTTTTATCCTTCGTTTTGAATCTACCCTTTTTGTTTTAGCATGTCCGAAGAACTTAACTTGCCAGAGGGTGTACCAATACCTGGTTGGTTCAGATGATTCTTAGAAGCAAGGGCCAATCAGCCAGGTCCCACTATTCCTCCTTCCCCAGCTACAGGAAATCATCCAGCTGTAGAAAATCATCCAGCTGCAGCAGCACTTCCTCCTCCACCTCCTCCGCGAGGTAATGCTTTTGCTAAGATATGTAAAGATTTCAAAGCTATGGGAGGGAAGGACTTTCATGGAATCGAGTCCTTCGTCACAGCCAGGAACTGGCTGATGGAAACCGAGGACTTATTCGTCATCTTTGAGGTAGAGGATAGGCAGAAGGTACAACTGGCAATATGGCTACTTAAGGGCGAGGCTTCCTACTGGTGGGAAGTTACCAATGCAGAAAGACCAGTGGAAACATGGGAGGACTTTTGGGCGAGGTTTGAGGCTAAATTTCTCTCAGAAGCTGAAAGGAGCCTTCAATTGGAGAAATTCTTATTTCTTAAGCAAGGGAATATGACAGTCAAAGAGTACGTTAATCAATTCGATCAGCTGGCTAGGTTCGGACTGGACCTAGTCAACACTCCGCACAAGAAGGCTCTCCGCTTTGTCAAAGGATTGAATGAGCCATTACACAGCTTGGCCATGACCCATATACATATGGGAGCTATGTATGAAAGGTTGGTGCAGATGGAATTGCTGAACGAAGAGGATAAGGGCAAGAAGGAGACAAAGGTAGAAAGCTCTCAAGGGAAGAAAGAGGGTTTACAGCCTAAGAAGACAGACTTTAAGAAGGGCGGGAAAGACAACAAGTCCCAAGAGAAGAGGATGTGTAATTTCTATGGCAAAGTGGGGCACTTAGTGAAAGATTTCCGAAAAAAGAAGGCCAAGTTGAATGGTGGGTGCTTTTCTTGCGGTGAGACAGGCCACATGGCTAAGGATTGCCCAAAGAAACGAGGGCAGGGGCAGAAGGCTGGATCCACCTCAGGGGCACAAGTTCATGTGCTAGAAGCGCCACCTCTGCAACAGCGAGGTATAAATACTTCCATAGAAAGTGTAGTTTATCTTTATGATCACCTAGTTCGCACTTTATTTGATTCTGGCTCATCACACTCCTTTATTTCATCTGCTTTAGTAGAATCTCTGCACCTAGAAACTAGTATGGTAGACGACCCCTTAATTGTTTCAAATCCAATCGGGGGCCCAGCTCATTTGTCTATGATCTGTGTGGGATTGAAAATTTCTATTCTAAGCGTAGAATTTAGATGTAGTGCCTTTGTTTTGGGCTTCTCGGGATATGGTTTGATTTTGGGCATGGATTGGCTATCCAGTAATGGTGCCATCCTTGATTGTGAGAAAAGGGTGGTTAGGCTTCTGACCCAACTCGGTAACACTCTGGAAATTACTTGTAATCACTCGTATGCGGTTATGCTTAGTTATCTTGAATCGCTAGATGCTTCTGTTGAGAGTTTGCAATCGGTTAGTGTGGTCCGTGAATATCCGGATGTCTTCGAAGAGGTGAAGGGCTTACCTCCGAAGCGGGAGATAGACTTCCGCATATATCTTGTAGATAATGCAAAGCCCGTTGTGTTGCCCGTTAGACACATGGCTCCACGGGAAAGGAAAGAGCTCAGTAAACAGGTTAAAGAGCTTCTAGAGAAGGGGTTCATTAGAAGGAGCATTTCAGAATGGGGCGCTCCAGTGGTGTTCGCCACAAAGGCGGACGGTTCACTCCGTTTATGTGTTGACTATAGGGAGCTCAACAAACTAACGAAAAAGAATAGGCACCCTCTCCCCAGAATTGACGATCTGTTTGATCAGCTTGTAGGAGCGTCTGTTTTCTCCCAACTCGATTTGGCGACCGGATTTCATCAGGTAAGGGTGGCTGAAGATAGCATCGATAAGACAGCATTCAGAACCCTAGACGGCTTCTTTGAATGGCTTGTCATGCCTTTCGGCTTGACAAATGCACCCGCTTACTTCGTGGACCTGATGAGTAGGGTGTTCAGAGAATTCCTCAACAAGTTCGTAGTAGTCTTCGTAGACGATATCTTGATCTTCTCAAAGAGTGAAGAAGAACATGCTCAACACCTAAGGGCAATCATGGAAACTCTGCGAGTCCATCAGCTAAAAGCCAAATTCTCCAAGTGCCACTTTTGGAGAGAGGAAATAAGGTTTCTTGGGCATATAGTATCCAAAGAAGGGTTAGCTGTGGACCCTGCTAAGGTAGTAGCGGTACAGGATTGGAAGACACCAAGGAATGCAACTTAGGTCCGAAGTTTTCTAGGACTAGCAGGTTTCTACCAAAAATTCATAAGGGATTTTGCGAAAATCTCAGCTCCACTCACAAGGCTGACAAAGAAGAATTTTGTGTTCAATTGGGACTTGGATTGCGAGTTTGCTTTCCAACGACTAAAAAGGGCTCTTACAACATCCCCAGTTCTGACGTTGCCAGATGGAAGCAAGATGTTCACAGTTTATACAGATGCATGTAGGATAGGGCTAGGCGATGTCTTGATGCAAGAAGGAAGGGTAGTAGCTTATGGTGGAAGGCAATTGAAAGTTCATGAAAAGAACTACCCGACCCACGATCTTGAGTTAGCCGCCATCGTCTTTGCACTTAGGTCTTGGCGACACTATCTCCTAGGTGAGAAATTTGAACTGTATACTGACCATAAATCTTTGAAGTATCTCTTATCGTAGAAAGATCTTAACTTGAGGCAACAGAGATGGATGGAGTTTCTTGCCTCGTATGACTTCGAGATCTCCTACACTCCGGGCAAAGGCAACGTAGTGGCAGACGCATTGAGCCGAAAGAAACTGACCCTAAGCCCGCTCTTTATAGAAAGGCAAAGCTTGGAGTATATAGCCAGTTTTAACTTTAGGCCCTCTTTCGATTTTGTACCGGGCTTGCTAGCATCTCTCGAAGTACGCCCGACTCTATTGGACTCAATAGAGACAGCACAACGCGAAGACCCTCAGCTTGTGGAGACGATTGATAGGCTAATTAGGGGTGAGACTTCAAGTCACCTCAACAGATACTCCATCGACGATAAGGGTTGGTTAAGGCGAGATGGAAGACTATGCGTCCCACGGACAAGGGATTTAGTAAAGACGGTTCTCGAAGAAGCACATCACTCCAAGATGACGATACATCCAGGCGGAGATAAAATGTACAAGGACATAAAGAGAACTTTCTTTTGGAGCGGCATGAAGAAGGACGTGGTAGATTTCGTTTCTAAGTGTATGATTTGCCAACAGGTTAAGGCGGAACAAAAGAAACCTGGCGGTCTGCTCCATCCTCTAGAGGTTCCACAGTGGAAGTGGGATATCCACAGTGGAAGTGGGATAGCATTTCAATGGACTTCATTGATGGGCTACCTAGGTCTAGAAGAGGCAACACTAGCATTTGGGTAATAGTGGATAGGCTTACTAAAAGCGCCCACTTTTTACCTGTCAAGAGTAAAAGGACTGCCTCATCCCTAGCATCTCTTTATCTCAAGGAAATTGTTCGAATCCGTGGAATACCCTCCAGCATTGCTAGTGACCGAGACCCTATCTTCACAAGCGAGTTTTGGCGGAGTTTGCAAGAAGCGGAAGGTACACAGTTATGCTTGAGTATAGCCTATCACCCCCAAACCGACGGCCAGACAGAAAGAGTGAAAAAAGTTTTGGAGGACCTTTTAAGACTGTGCATCCTTGACTTCGAGGGGACATGGGAAGACCATCTTCCTTTGGTGGAATTTGCCTACAACAACAGCTACCAAGTCACCATCGGAATGGCACCCTTCGAAGCTTTATATGGAAGACCGTGCCGATCGCCCACTTGTTGGTGGGAGTCTACTGACAAGCCCATACTTGGGCCAGATATGATCCGAGAGACTTCGGAGAAAGTAGACTTGATACGAAGAAGGATGTAGACGGCCCAAGATAGATAGAAATCCTACGCCGATAAGAGAAGGACCGACCTTGAGTTTGAGGTTGGGGACAGAGTTTTTCTTAAGGTATCTCCTCTAAGGAACGTTGTTCGTTTTGGATCCACTGGAAAGCTGGCACCGAGATTTGTAGGACCATTTCCTATCATCGAGAAGGTTGGGAAGATGGCCTATAGATTAGAGCTACCCGAAAAACTAGCTGGAGTTCACAACGTCTTTCACGTTTCGCACCTCCGAAAATGTCTACATGAATCTGCTGAAGTGGTAGAGCCAAACATCCTTGAAGAAGCTGAAGTGAAACGCGAAGCAACCATGAGAAGAGTTCCAACACGCATATTAGGAACGGAAGTGAAAAAGCTACGCAACCGCGAAGTCAAGCTCGTCAAAGTTCAGTGGAGCGACGCCGAGGAAGACGCGACGTGGGAAACTGAGGCTAGAATATGCGCAGCCTACCCTTTTCTTTTTGAGGGTACATCTTTGATATTTCTTTTTCCTTAAGTTGTGCTTTTATCTATCTTTTTAGGTATATCTCCTCGACCTTATCTTTTAGGTAGAAACCCTTTGGATGAAAAAATGTAATTGAAACATGTTATGGATGATGGTTGCAAGTGGTTGCAAGTGATTGCTAGTGGTTGCTCGTGGCTGCATATACACACACAATCTAGGTTTTAGATCGGCTCAGTCACTTCATATTGCATATGCATATATGTATTTATATTCGTATATGGTTGAAGTTTAATGTGTTGTCATATGGATGTTGCATTTATATGAATGATTGTGCACTCATGTAGAATCATGAATAGGAAAATTTTCATACAAAATGGATACATGACACTTACATAATTTGCATTAAGGAGGTCAACTGAATCAGTAGACCGCCTGATTTTGCATTAGATAAGTACATGTACACACACTTCGCATATGATCATGAAGCATTAGAAGTCTTTTAAGGAGTACAATGGATGCTCGTGTTTGATGGATGAGTAGATGGACATTTGGATGTTAGGATATACATTCTTCCTAAACTTGAAGATTTCGGGGACGAAATCCTTTTAAGTGGGGGAGAATGTAACACCCCGTGTATTCTATAACAGTGAAATTCACAAATTAAAGTATAACTAATTTCAAATCAAAGAATTAAGGGAAACGGGATACGCCATTGCGTTCGTCTCGGAATTCTGCTTGAGATAGAGTCCGAGTTTGCATAAAACGGACTCCGTATAAGGGAGATATGACCTCCGGAAGTTTCAGAATTCAGTTTAAAATTCAAACAGACAGAAACAGTTCAGAAATGAGTTCAAAATTCAAAAATCGGACCCAGATTGGGCTGGGCGGGAATTTTCCCGCCCAAGGCACCCAGGTCGACTGGGTAGTCGACCTGGGTCACCCAGGTCGACTGGGTAGTCGACCTGGGGGTCGACTGGGTAGTCGACCTGGCCCTTGAGCCAGGTCGAACCCAGCCCCTCCTGGCTGGCCTGGTCTGTGCTTGGCCGAATTTCTGAGCTTTGTCTTGTCACTAGGGCTAGGTGTCAGCTCCTGATTGGTTTCTCTTTAAAACGAACGGCTAATATTAATCTAAGCTCCATTGACGGCTCTAATCAATTCACAAACTCTATAAAAAGGACCTAAGACTCCACCTAATTCACACAAATAAAAATGAGAATGAGACCGTCATGCTGCTGAAGAAAGACTAGGAGTAGCCGTCAAAATTGAGAGACGATTAGGAGTCGATTCAAAAGCTTAAAGCCACGACAGTTAAATCAAAACAACGCCTACAACAAAGGATAGCATCTTCAAATTCAGAATTCAGAATCCTGAATTGAAGATTCGTCATACGTTGTAAGTAGAGTGCTATTCCGATGTGAATGAATAATTGAGTTTTGATTTGTGTAAAATGAGAAATGGAATTGTACTTAATTTGTGGTGATGATAATTCATAATTGTATGTTGCTATGATTCTAATTATGAATAGATTTGGGATGTTGTGGTATAATGATGTTAGACCTATTGGATATTTGCAAGTATATGATTCATGTTGAAAGTTAACAACTATATGTTTGTAGTAGTTTATTACAACCAAGTTGAGACTCATGCAAGTATATGATTCACTATTATGCCAACATGATTTTAGATCCTTCTATGTATATTTTTATGATCATTTTTAGTGTAGTTGGATCCATTTGGGTATTATGATTCATATGAATTTATGTTGAAATAGGCATCATGATTCAAGTGAAAACCATACTTTTGTATTAGTGATAAAAGCAAGCATCTTTGTGAACTTGTGTTGACTCTATGAACATGACTAGATTACATTTGGTGTTATGCCTAATTGAAAATATGTTTTAGGCCTATGTTGCTATCAAAATCATGTGATAATATATGTGATACATAATTAAGTTAGGTTCACATTTTAAATGCAAGTTTACATGACTAGATTAAAACCATGATTCATGTTTAGGTATGTTTCATGTCAAGATTATATGCTATTACAATGCAAGTTCACAAGTGCCTAATTTATGTTAATTAGATCGTTATGTTGCAAGTTCATGCGTTCACACACCCCTTTTGATGTTACTTAGAATATATAAACACCATGTTCTAAGCCTCCCCTTTTTCATATGGCTAAGTTGGGCTTAAAATGTTAAACCCAACATATGTTATATTATAGCGAACGTATAAAACGGGGGTAATGACGTTAGGTTAAAAATATAAAACATATGTGTTGGCATGTCTGTCGCATGCCAACGACCTTGAGAACATTTAAGTGGTATAAATTAATTTTACCCAATAAAGATGAATTTGAATAATGGGCTGCAAATATTTACATATAAAAAGAAAAGAGACAAAATATGTAAACTTAGAAAATACGATGTGTTTAACCCGAGGTTGGATTGAGTTGTGACATAAACCTGCCCGGATCCGCCCGGCTGTCTAGTAGTCACAACAATACCTATCCAATGTGGGTGGTTAAACACTGAGCCCAATAAAGACCCGAGGTTAGACTGAGTTGTGACGTAAGACTGCCCGGACCCAACCAGCAACAGGCAGTCACAACAATACCTGTCTAATGTGAGTGGTTGAGGCTTTAATAAGAAAATTAAGGCTGAGTCAGGATTGGTAGGATTAAGTAAATTGAATTAATACTTAATCAAATTAAACATGCTAAACTATACAGACTTATTGGGGGTTAGGTTTATACGGAACACTTAACCAACTTAGCATGTTGGCTAAAAATAGAAAACCTAGTAGCGGAGGACCCTTTTCAGCAGTAACCTTACAAGGTGTATCAGGATACCCTGAACTAGGCAGGGTGGGGCACGATTACTGGGCTGACTGTAAGAGGCCAAATCGACGGCGGTGGTGTAACAGTGTAGGTTCTAACGGGGTGCGGGCGTGCACACACTCCGGCGCAGAAAAATTAGGCACTGGGCACCAGTAGTATACCTGTGCATTCTAGAATTGTGTCGGGCCACCACCATGGGACTTGATACACCCGATGGTGGGACCAGCATAGGTAGCTACAACATCGGGGGCCGTAAGACACATGTAACTATGCGAGTAGGAGCCGATCATTTGAAATGGATCACTTCACCCTGATTATGGGGTGCCAGTTGGGAACTAGTTTATAGGGGTGCAGAGATTAATATGGGGTACGATAGTAGATTCGACTCTAGACAACTTAACTTAGTTTATGGTGCTTCCCCATTTCCAGTTTGTACGTATCATGCTCATTTACTTATTCATAGACTGAATAGTCCTAGACTTACTCAGGCTTTATGTCTGACTCTACTTTTCTTTCGTCTTCTTTTCTTTCGTTTCCCCCCTCCCCAGGTCCACAGGGAGGGAATACCGCAGCTTGACCAGTTTTCACATAGGATACTAAGGCTGTTTATATAGGATTAGGCGGACGAATCTGGTCAGAATGGCGTCCGGATACAAAAGAACGAACCAGACTGCAGATCTGGAAAAAGCGGGGGGGGGGGGGGTCTAGGAACATATACCAACCTAGGTAGTGTGTCCTAGACTTGGGGGCATCATTCGACAAGTAGCATAATCCCTAGTTGGACTAGGTGGCATAAACCCTGGATCCGAGAAGCGTTCAGCAGTTAGCGTAAACTCTAGTTGAATCTAGAAAGCACTTGATAGAAAACCCTAGATTAGATCTAGGTAATAAATAATAAATGTATGCCCGAAGGCAATGGAAAATACAGGGATTGGGATCACGTTATCGTTACTAGTTGGGACACTAGTTAGGTGGTGCAGAGATATAGAAACCAATATAACAAGGAAATAGCAAAGCGGCGAAAGTATTAATGCATATCCAGTTTATCTTATCTTAGCATATCTTGTGATTATCTTGTCTAATCTTGATGACCCTATCGTCATGGTGTTATCTTGTATTCAGTTAATTCATGTCGTTTTGTTTTCCATGTTCACATGCTAGAAGTTACTGAACTTACTCAGACTTTATGTCTGACTCTGTTTTTCTTTCGTCTTTTTTTCTTCCGTTTTCCCCCCTCCCCCAGGTAGTAAAGGAGGGAATAGTATAGCTCAGGTTAAGTTGGATTGTCACTCTTTCCCAGCTTGAAGATTTGTCGAAGTTTGCTTGGATTCTCTTTTCAGATGCTATGGATAGCTCTTGCTAAAATTGGGGAATATAAATGTTGTTTTATGCTTCTTTATTTTGTAAGACAGATGATACTCTGATATTGTAAAGAAATCATTGTACAAACTATTTTATCAATAAAGTAAAATTTTATTTTCCGCTATTTAAATTTCTGTCTGTCTTGTAATTTATCTGCATCTTTTACCTTAAAATGCTCCACAGAACTTTGTTCTAAGTTCCCGTAAGTGTCACTCACAAAGGGAATGCACTAAGTTCTATGGAGCATTTTAAGTTAAAAGATGCAGATAAATTACAACACAGACAGAAATTAAACAGCGGAAAATAAATTTTGCTTTATTGATAAAATAGTTTGTACAACGATTACTTTTTAATATCAGAGTATCATCTGTCTTACAAAATAAAGAAGCATAAAACAACATTTATATTCCCCAATGTAGCAAGAGCCAGCCATAGCATCTGGAAAGAGAATCCAAGCAAAACTTCGACAAATCTTCAAGCTGGGAAAGAGTGACCATCCAACTTAACCTGAGCTATACTATTCCCTCCTTTACTACCTGGGGGGGGGCGGAAGAAAAGAAGACGAAAGAAAAACAGAATCAGACATAAAGCCTGAGTAAGTTCAGTAACTTCTAGCATGCGAACATGGAAAAACAAAACGACATGAATTAACTGAATACAAGATAACACCATGATGATAGAATCAACAAGATTAGACAAGATTAACACAAGATATGCTAAGATAAGATTAATTGGATATGCTCTAATACTTTCGCCGCTTAATCAAATTTACTTAACCCTACGGTCTAGTCCAGCTAACATATCAAATTGGCTAAGTGTGTTAAATTTTACTTAACCCCCAACCTCTAGTCTGGTTAACATGTTAATTTGGCTAAGTGTATTAACTTTACTTAACCCCACCTTCTAGTCTAGTTAACATGTTAATTCGGCTAAGTGTTTTCTTAGTTACTTAACCCCTACAAATCTTGTCTTGTTACCATGTTAAGTTGGTTAAGTGTCCTTATGGACTTAGCCCTCCCATTCTAGCTTAACCGTGTTAAGTTGGTTAAGTGTTCCTATGGACTTAACCCTCCAATTCTAGCTTAAATGTGTTAAGTGTCAGTATGAACCTAACCCCACCCATCGATTTGGTTACCATGTTGAATTGGTTAAGTGTCTTAGTTAACTTAACCCTACCATTCTTGTTCTAGCTTTAATTAAATAGATTAAAGCCGCGACCACTCACATTAGACAGATATTGTTGCGATTACTGGATGTGCCGGTTGGTTCCGGGCAGGTTTACATCGCAACTCAGTCTAACCTCGGGTTAGGCACAATTGTGTTTTCTGAGTTCAAAGGGTTTCGATTAATTTTCAAATCAGGTTTTGAAAGTAACCATCCCGTCCGTCGGATCAGTTAGGGATAGCCAGGGAGAGCAGGAAACTTGTATTTTCCAAACCCAAGCCTAGACACTATCCTCTCTGTCACCCTAGAACTTTCTGGTGTGTTATTAAAAGAGATGTCGTTAATAAACTTTTAATTTGTCTAAATTTACATTTTCTCATTTAGGACAAATTCTATAAGTAAATTATTCCTAATTTACTTATTTTATAATTACTCTTTTAATGTAAATTGTCAACATTTATTCTTATGGCCCATTTTCCCCTCTATATCATATTTATGCTTTTGGTATGTAAACTATACCAAATTAAGTGTCACTAACCATGATTTTGCTAAACCTGACAATTACCCCCAATTATGGCCAATTTCAAATTTATGCCAATATACTTGTTATGCCAACTAATCCAATTCTGATTTAACATTCTAATTACAGTTCATGTCAAACTAGACTTATTATTCTAGTTCACAATTCATGTAAATGCTAGATTTACAAGTCAATACTAGATTCGAATTACACATCCTATAATTCATGTCAAATTTATCCAATTTGCATTTCTATGAACATGCCATAATACATGTTCCCAATTTATGCCAATTTCCAAGTTTATAACTACGTTTTTAGTAAATTTCATATTTTGCCCAAATCGTATTCCCACCGTTCGTATAATCGTGATTCAATCTAGATTATAGATAAATCTAGATTCGTAGAAAATAGGGAATGAACCAAAGATGCTATGAAAAAGATAGACGTAATAACTGGCATAAAATGATAATTTACTAATTAAAGACCTAACGAATTTCACTGAAATTGATCTAAAACATCTAAGGCCTATAGGTCTGAAAATCTTATGACATAAAAAGGGTTGAATAACGACGTAGGTTCAAGAACATGGGTAGACCTAACTTAATAGGTAAATTCCTAAGGTCTAAAACCAAAGGAAACCAAGAATAGACAGAATAGATAATCAGGTTTAGACCCAATTTCACAGTCACAAAACTTAAGCAACACTTTCCTAGTCATGAATCATAGGTGTTTAATCACAGTTGTCCTTGTTATGTCATAAGCAATAGTTTATGTTTCCTAATCAAAGGCTTGTGTTCATAGTCAAGGAAGTAATCCTCATAGTCACAGTCACAGTCATAGGCAGGGTTCATAGTCATAGGCAATGTTCATAGTCATAGGCAATGTTCATAGTCAAAGAGGCATATGGTTTTAAGGTCCATAGTTTCATAGCCACAGTCTTATTGGTCATCGAATCATAACAGTTCTTAATTAAGTCCAAAGATATGAGCACTGATTCGAATAGAAAGAATTGGCATATTCTTTTATTCCTTTAATTTCATGTCACGAAAAGAGAAAACGTTCAAATCTAAAAAGTAACTGACTTACATTGATCGGTTTTTAGAATAGAAAGATGGTGTTGCTATGATTCGTGCGACGTTGCTCGAAACCGTTTGAGTTTGCTTTAATCTTGATCGAATCTCTTCTGGACAACTTGAGCAGCATAACCTTGTCTTGGATTTTCGTATTATTTTCTTATTTTTATTTATTTATACATTTTCTCAGAGGCGGCATAAGGATAGAAAAGAATTGTGAATAGAGAAGGAGACTAGGGCTGTTTATATAGTGTAGAAGTCAACGAATCTGGTCAGAATGGCGTCCGGATACAGAAAAACGATCCAGGCTGCAGATCTGGAAAAAGCGGGGGAGGTCGACCCCCAGGTCGACTACCCAGTCGACCTGGGTGCCCCAGGTCGAATACCCAGTCGACCTGGGTCTTGGGCGGGAAAATTCTCGCCCAGCCCAATCTGGGTCCGATTTTGAATTTTGAACTCGTTTTCTGACCTGTTCGAATTTTAAATCGAATTCTGAAACTTCTGAAGACCATAACTCCTTCATACGGAGTCCGATTAATGCAAACTCGGACTCTATCTCATGAAGAATTCCAAGACGAACGCAATGGCGTAGCCTGTTTCCCTTGATTTTGATTTTAAAATTTAATTCTGCCTTGATTTGTGAATCTTAGTGTTACAGAATTACGGGGTGTTACATTCTCCCCCACTTAAAAGGATTTCGTCCCCGAAATCTTCAAGTTAGGAAGAATGTGTCCTACCATCCAATCACCCATCTACTCAACCATTCAATCACAGGCATTCATTGTCCTTAAAAGATTTCTAATGCTTTCATGTTCATATGCATAGTGAGTGTATATGTCTTTATCTAAAGCAAAATCAGGCGGTCTACTGATTCAGTTGACCTCCTTAATGCGAATCATGTCAGTGCCATGCGTCCAATCACGTATGCAAGCATCCCTAGTTATGTAAATACTACATGCATGCACAGCCATTCATCCATATGCAACATCCATATGATAACATATCAAGTTCAACTTACAAACAAATACATATCTGTAAATGCAATATGAAAGCGTCCGAACTGATCTAGTGCCTAATACGTATGCATATGTGCATTCACGAGCAACCATTAGCAATCACTTGCAACCATCAACCATAACATGTTTCAAATACATGTTTACATCCATTGGCTTCTACCTAAGGATCGAAGATACGACCTAGAGGATATACTTTGGAAAGAGAGAAACAATTATGCGTAAAGCTCCTAAACAAAGAAATCAAGGATGCACCCTTAAGGAAAAGGGTATGATGCTAGTATCTAGCCTTCTTGAGCTTTACTCCACTGTATCTTAACTAATTTAACTTCACGATTGTGAAGTCCCTGATCTCCGTTTTCAAAATAAACAGATGTCAATCACGGTACCAAGTGTATGTACTAAGATGAATAGTTGTGACAGGCACTCTAAAAAGCACGTAGTAGGAATAGTGGGACCTGGCTGATTGGCCCTTGCTTCTAAGAATCATCTGAACCAACCAGGTATTGGTACACGCTCTGGCAAGTTAAGTTCTTCGGACATGCTGAAACAAAAAGGGTAGATTCAAAACGAAGGATAAAAGATAGTACCTATGGCTTTGGGGGACTATGCCTTTTTAAAATAAAATAACATTTTATCTTTTAAAAATGCTTCTTTAAATTTTCTTTTGAAAATAAATTTTCAAAACTTTTTATCTTATCCGGTAAACCTATGCTTGGGGACTATGCTCTGATACCAAGTGAATTTCACTGTTATAGAATACACGGGGTGTTACATTCTCCCCCACTTAAAAGGATTTCGTCCCCGAAATCTTCAATTTTAGGAAGAATGTATATCCTAACATCCAAATGTCCATCTACTCATCCATCAAACACGAGCATCCATTGTCCTTAAAAGACTTCTAATGCTTCATGATCATATGCGAAGTGTGTGTACATGTACTTATCTAATGCAAAATCAGCCGGTCTACTGATTCAGTTGACCTCCTTAATGCAAATTATGTAAGTGTCATGAATCCATTTTGTATGCAAATTTTCATATTCATGATTCTACATGAGTGCACAATCATTCATATAAATGCAACATCCATATGACAACACATTAAACTTCAACCATATACGAATATAAATACATATATGCATATGCAATATGAAGTGACCGAGCCGATCTAAAACCTAGATTGTGTGTGTATATGCAACCCCGAGCAACCACTAGCAATCACTTGCAACCACTTGCAACCATCATCCATAACATGTTTCAATTACATGTTTTCATCCAAAGGGTTTCTACCTAAAGGATAAGGTCGAGGAGATATACCTAAAAAGATAGATAAAAGCGCAACTTAAGGAAAAAGAAAGATCAAAGATGTACCCTCAAAAAGAAAAGGGAAGGCTGCGCGTATTCTAGCCTCAGTTTCCCAAGTCGCGTCTTCCTCGGCGTCGCTCCACTGAACTTTGACGAGCTTGACTTCACGGTTGCGTAGCTTTTTCACTTCTGTTCCTAATATGCGGATTGGAACTTTCCTCACGGTTGCTTCGCATTCCACTTCAGCTTCGTCAAGGACGTTTGGCTCTACCACTTCAACAGATTCATGTAGACATTTTCGGAGGTGTGAAACGTGAATGACGTTGTGAACACCAGCTAGTTTTTCTTAAGGTATCTCCTCTAAGAAACGTTGTTCGTTTTGGATCCACTGGAAAGCTGGCACCGAGATTTGTAGGAACGTGTAACACCCCACATCCGTTAGTGTCACTCACAAAGGGAATGCACTAAGTTCTGTGGAGTATTTTAAGGTAAAAGATGCAGATAAATTACAAGACAGACAGAAATTTAAACAGTGGAAAATAAAACTTTGCTTTATTGATAAAATAGTTTGTACAATGATTTCTTTACAATATCAGAGTATCATCTGTCTTACAAAATAAAGAAGCATAAAACAACATTTATATTCCCCAATTTTAGCAAGAGCCAGCCATAGCATCTGAAAAGAGAATCCAAGCAAACTTCGACAAATCTTCAAGCTGGGAAAGAGTGACAATCCAACTTAACCTGAGCTATACTAATCCCTCCTTTACTACCGGGGGGGGGGAATGGAAGAAAAGAAGACGAAAGAAAAACAGAGTCAGACATAAAGCCTGAGTAAGTTCAGTAACTTCTAGCAGGTGAACATGGAAAACAAAACAACATGAATTAACTGAATACAAGATAACACCATGACGATAGGGTCAGCAAGATTAGACAAGATAATCACAAGATGTGCTAAGATAAGATAAACTGGATATGCATTAATACTTTCGCCGCTTTGCTATTTCCTTGTTATACTGTTTTCTATATCTCTGCACCACCTAACTAGTGTCCCAACTAGTAACGATAACGTGATCCCAGTCCCTGTGTTTTCCATTGCCTTCGGGCATACATTTATTATTTATTACCTAGATCTAATCTAGGGTTTTCTATCAAGTGCTTTCTATATTCAACTAGAGTTTACGCTATCTGTTGAACGCTTCTCGGATTCAGGATTTATGCCACCTAGTCCAACTAGGGATTATGCTACCTGTCGAACGATGCCCCCAAGTCTAGGACACACTACCTAGGGTGGTATATGTTCCTAGACTTCCCCACGCATGTATCGCGAATCGTTATCGCTTGTCAAGATGCACATGTCCTGTAATGTGCAGCCCGAGTCCTGTGGCAGGGCAAATCAAGGAATACAGAACTCGGTCGGGAGCTTTTAGATATCTGCCGATGCAGATGCTAAGGACTGTTTTTATTCCGGTGGCTATGGTCCCACTTGACCCCTCCCTCAACTAATGAAAGGCACACCTTGAAAAATGAGAACTATACGCAGGCCCACGATGCCCCACTAACCTATGGCCATCCTCACCCATAACTAGATAGCATGTATATGGTCTTTTGAAGTTCTCCGCCTTTCCGCTTCACGTATCTCGACTGACTCAAGATGGATGGTAGACGACGAGTTGCTATCACAGGGCTACCGTTTTCTCGCCGAATCACGTTGGTCCATCCTAGTCTTTAGGTTGCCATATATTGCAACCAAGGCATACCCCTGGTTCTTCTAAAGCAGACCTTAACCTCTGTGAGCCCAGGAGGATCATCTGCAGCCTCACAGAGGGATACCAAGAGTACCCTCATGTCCCCTCGAAGCCTCGGGCTTCGTAACCCAATTCGTTGGAGCCTTCTCAGACGGACATTCGCTCCTTCCCGTGTTATACTAAGAATTACTACTTAGTTCTACTAACTAAGGTTTACCACTTAGTTTCCAGAATCTTTGTTTTCTTAACTAAGGTTTACTACTTAGCTCCTTTTAACTAAGGTTTACTACTTAGTTCTCTTTCCCGTCAATTTGGATTGGTTAAGTGTCATTAGTCAATTCAAGCTAACTTAACCCCCTTCATTTATCCTGTTAAACTGGTTAAGTGTTATCAGTAATTCATGTTGACTAAACCCTACCACAAACCAAGTTATATTGGTTAAGTATTTCTTATTACTTAACCCTACCCATTCACCCTATATTGGTTAAGTGTTCCTTTTAACTTAACCTTGCCCGTCTGTTTTAACTAACATGTTATTAACGGTTAAGTATTATCCCTTCATGTTTTAGACTTAACCCTATTCCTTTATCACAATCTGATGGTTAAGTGTTCAAGTTTACTTAACCCTACGGTCTAGCCAAGCTAACATATCAAATTAGCTAAGTGTATTGAATTTTACTTAACCCCAACCTCTAGTCTAGTTAACATGTTAATTTGGCTAAGTGTTTTCTTAGTTACTTAGCCCCTACAAATCTTGTCTTGTTACCATGTTAAGTTGGTTAAGTGTCCCTATGGACTTAGCCCTCCCATTCTAGCTTAACTGTGTTAAGGTTGTTAAGTGTTCCTATGGACTTAACCCCTCCATTCTAGCTTAACTGTGTTAAGTGTCTGTATGAACCTAACCCCACCCACCGGTCTGGTTATCATGTTGAATTGGTTAAGTGTCTTAGTTAACTTAACCCTACCATTCTTGTTCTAGCTTTAATTAAATAGATTAAAGCTGCGACCACTCACATTAGACAGATATTGTTGCGATCACTGGATGTGCCGGTTGGTTTCGGGCAGGTTTACATCGCAACTCAGTCTAACCTCGGGTTAGGCCTATTCGTGTTTTCTAAGTTCAAAGGGTTTTGATTAATTTTCAAATCAGGTTTTGAAAGTAACCATCCTTTCCGTCGGATCAGTTAGGGATAGCCAAGGAGAGCAGGAAACTTGTATTTTCCAAACCCAAGCCTAGACACTATCCTCTCTGTCACCCTAGAACTTTCTGGTGTATTATTAAAAGAGATGTCGTTAAGAAACCTTTCATTTGTCTAAATTTATATTTTCTCATTTAGGACAAACTCTATAAGTAAATTATTCCTAATTTACTTATTTCCTAATTACTCTTTTAATGTAAATTGTCAACATTCATTCTTATGGCCCAATTTCCCTTCTATATCATATTTGTGCTTTTTGGTATGTAAACTATACCAAATTAAGTGTCACTAACCATGATTTTTGTCAAACATGACACTTACTCACAATTATGGCCAATTTCAAATTTATGCCAATATGCCAAATTAGCTAATCCAATTCTGATTTAACATTCTAATTACAGTTCAAACTAGACTTATTATTCTAGTTCACAGTTCATGTAAATGCTAGATTTACAAGTCAGTACTAGATTCAAATTACACATCCTATAATTCATGTCAAATTTATCCAATTTGCATTTCTATGAATATGCCATAATACATGTTCCCAATTTATGCCAATTTCCAAGTTTATAACTATGTATTTAGTAAATTTCATATTTTGCCCAAATCGTATTCCCACCGTTCGTATAATCGTGATTCAATTCTAGATTATAGATAAATCTAGATTCGTAGAAAATAGGGAATGAACCAAAGATGCTATAAAAAATATAGACATCATAACTGGCATAAGATGACAATTTACTAATTACAGACCTAACGAATTACACTCAAATTGATCTAAAACATCAGAAGCCTATAGGTCTGAAAATCTTGTGACATAAAAAGGGTTGAATAACGACGTAGGTTCAAGAACATGGGTAGACCTAACTTAATAGGTAAATTCCCAAGGTCTAAAACCAAAGAAAACCAAGAATAGATAATCAGGTTTAGACCCAATTTCATAGTCACAAAACTTAAACAATACTTTCCTAATCATGAATCATAGGTGTTTAATCACAGTAGCCCTTGTTATGTCATAGGCAATAGTTTATGTTTCCTAATCAAAGGCATAGGCTTGTGTTCATAGTCAAGAAAGTAATCCTCATAGTCATGAGTCACAGTCATAGGCAGAATTAAATTTTAAAAATAAGAATCAAAGGCTAGCTCAAACGGTTTCGAGCAACGTCGCACGAATCATAGCAACCCGACAATTTACTAATTACAGACCTAACGAATTACACTCAAATTGATCTAAAACATCGGAAGCCTATAGGTATGAAAATCTTATGACATAAAAAGGGTTGAATAACGACGTAGGTTCAAGAATATGGGTAGACCTAACTTAATAGGTAAATTCCCATGGTCTAAAACCAAAGAAAACCAAGAAGAGATAATCGGGTTTAGACCTAATTTCATAGTCACAAAATTTAAACAATACTTTCCTAATCATGAATCATAGGTGTTTAATCACAGTAGCCCTTGTTATGTCATAGGCAATAGTTTATGTTTCCTAATCAAAGGCATAGGCTTGTGTTCATAGTCAAGAAAGTAATCCTCGTAGTCATGAGTCACAATCATAGGCAGTGTTCATAGTCATAGGCAATGTTCATAGTCATAGGCAATGTTCATAGTCAGAGAGGCATATGGTTTTAAGGTCCATAGTTTCATAGTCACAGTCTTATTGGTCATCGAATCATAACAGTTCTTAATTAAGTCCAAAGATATGAGCACTGATTCGAATAGAAAGAATTGGCATACTCTTTTATTCCTTTAATTTCATGTCACGAAAAGAGAAAACGTTCAAATCTAAAAAGTAACCGACTTACAGAGATTAGATAATATTAGAATAGAAAGATGGCGTTGCTATGATTCGTGCGACGTTGCTCGAAACCGTTTGAGCTAGCCTTTGATTCTTATCTTGAAGCTTTAATCTTGATTCGAACCTCTTCTTGACAAACTTGAGCAGCATAACCTTGTCTTGGATCTTCGTATTATTTTCTTATTTTTATTTACTTATACATTTTCTCAGAGGCAGCATAAGGATAGAAAAGAATTGTGAATAGAGAAGGAGACTAAGGCTGTTTATATAGGATTAGGCGGACGAATCTGGTCAGAATGGCGTCCGGATACAAAAGAACGAACCAGACTGCAGATCTGGAAAAAGCAGGGGGGTCGACCCCCAGGTCGACTACCCAGTCGACCTGGGTCTTGGGCGGGAAAATTCCCGCCCAGCCCAATCTGGGTCCGATTTTGAATTTTGAACTCGTTTTCTGACCTGTTCGAATTTTAAATCGAATTCTGAAACTTCTGAAGACCATAACTTCGTCATACGGAGTCCGATTAACGCAAACTCGGATCTATCTCATGTAGAATTCCAAGATGAACGCAATGGCGCAGCCCGTTTCCCTTGATTTTAATTTTAAAATTTAATTCTGCCTTGATTTGTGAATCTTAGTGTTACAGAATTACGGGGTGTTACACCAGATATTACTTATGTAGAAAATTCTTTTTATATGGATGTTGGTGTTGCGGGGCCCTGGTTTAAGGTTGGTAACTACAGAGAGATGGCATACTCAAACGTGCTCTAAGTTATTCAGTTAAGGGATAACCCGACCTTACATTAGCAGAGAGCCAATGAGTTCTCGGGACATCCCTCTAGAGGTCTATCCATCGGATGAGGAAGTTCCTTAGCCTGGTCATTTGTTGGAAATCCATTCTCCACTATGAACCCACACGATTTCAGTTGTATACCATATGTCTCATAGTGTATGGTACCTTTGTTGGCTAGGACTGATACACTTACTTGCAGAATGATTTTCATCACTAGTATTAATATTAAATAATTTTCATGTATCAAGCATTATTAGTTATCATAAGGAGAAACCTCGCCCAAGTCAGCGTTTGCATTGTGTGTGTTCCGCGAGACCTGATGGTAGCTTCATTTTTCAAAAAGCATTTGCGAATTTTTACTGTAGATAGCAAATATATTGATTTTCTCGCACCAGTCCCATGACTGACCTAAAGTTTATATGTTTCCCTTAATTTCCACATGGGAAGCCTAGTTGTCAGGTTATAGTAGAAGCATCTTGGAGCATTTTTTTCAGGTCTTCGGATGAGCATTTTAGAGTCTTTCTGTGGAGTTGTCTTTTGGATTTTGGAGCTTTTGTGGTTTGAAGCTTTATGAGCTGAAGATGGATGTTTTTGGATTCACCTAGTATATCGCAGTTGTGCTTCCACTGTTTCTTTTCGTATCCTGTAATCAGTATAACTGGATAGTACATACAATGATGTTGTAGTCATTATGTATCCTTTGTAACCGAGATGTTGTGTTAATGGAATGTTATTTCTATTTCATTGTGTTGTTTCTAATGTGTTATAATCGAAGGCAATGAGAATTTCGACATTTGAAATTCAGACATTTATTTGACAAGGCTTGAAATTCTGACATTTGAATACTTGGAAGTAATAACTGTAGATTTTCGAAGGTTGAAAATCTAGGTCGTTACATCCTAGTTAACCCAGACTACTATGAACCTACTTCCTACCTCAACAGACGACTTTGACAATATTATTATTATTATTATTATTATTATATATATATTATATAGTGGAAAATAGGTTAAAGGGCTTCTCTTTGTAGGATATAAGTTTTAAGGACAACACTTCTTATTAATAAGCTTTAAGGACAATTCTGCATGGAAAAAGATAAAAGTGGCTATCTTTTAAAGTTATGCAGGAAAAAGATAAAAGCGGTTATCTTTATGTCTGTACAACGTAAAAAGATATCCGCTTTTATCTTTTTCATGCAGAATTGTCCTTAAAACTAATTTTTTAGAAGTGCTGTCTTTAAAACTTATTACCCTGAACAAATAAGCCCTTTAAGTGAAAATCCCCTATTATATTTATTTATTTATTTATTTAGGAGGAGAAGGGGCGGCGCAAGGAGGTGGTGATGGAAGAGGATGGGGAGGTAGGTGGAGATGTGGAAGCTGAGGAGGTGGTGGTTGAGGGGTGGAGATGGTGGCGCAAGGAGAAGGAAGAAGGTGGCTTGGTGGGGTCCGAGATGGGAATTAGTAGGAGCAACATAAGAAGGAGGAGGTGGGGGGATGGATACCGTTTAGAGGAGGGAAGGATAGGACAGTTTTGGAGTTGGAGGGGGAGGGAAGTTCAAGGATTAAGGGGGGTCGAATTAAGGAGGATGGGAGAGGAGAAAAAAGAGGAGGAGAAGAGGAAGAAAGGAGGAAAAAATGGAAAAGAAGTAATGATAAAGAAGAAAGAATGTAAGAAAGAAGAAGTAAAGAAAAGAAAGAGGAATGAAAGAAAGGAGGGTGGATGGGGAATTATATAGGTAAAAAAGGAGGGTAAAGTGGTGAAATGCATGCAATAAAACCATGGGCCTAAAACAAAAACATAGGACATGAAAGCATGGCATTTTCCTAAGGATTTGTGACACTTTTATCACACTTTTAAAGTGTTTGAAGTTTTCTACACATATATATATATTACTGCACATCAATGTATATATTATCGCTTAAACGTTTCAACATCCGACGATTAATGTTATCAGATTCCGTGATATTTATTGACAAAGTTAATAATTAAATTTTTTATTTTTATTTTAAAACTATATTTATATTTAATATATTTAACAAGAAAAATAGTTTATTCATATGTATCCAGAAAATTCGTTATAACAAAAGCCGATAAATTCTTACCAGTATTTTCACGTGATAATTTGTCAAATCCAAGTATCCATATTATTTATTATATCATCTTTATATTAAACTAAATTCATATTTAAACTAATTTATATTTATTTATATTCAAAAGTCCCGATTTCAAATTCATCAAAAATCCTGGATAATTACATCATTATCATCTTCATCCTCTATTTTCTAAAGTATATCGATCTTTATATATGTTGTATTTGCTTTGTATTTTAGCTTACTAGACATTTTGTTACATTAATATCCAGTAATGATTATAATCAATGTTTAGTATGAACGTAAATCCTTGTTGTCTTTATCAAATACCTATAATAGTATAGGAAATCAATAAACCAACAATAGATAACTTAAAATCTCTAAAATAAATCAAATACCAAGTTTTTCATGGATATGTAAACTTAATCCCTACTCCCACATCAACATATAATGACTAGAATTAAAAAAAAAATGAATTACTAACTTGTGTTATTCATTTTAATTGACTTTCTACCTTTATAATTACGATTCCAGACTACAAAAGCAAATAAGAACTTCATTATCTTCTTCTCTTTTCATCCCGTAACCTACAAACCAAATAATGGATAACCCTATCCATAATCTTTCTGAAAACTTAGAGTAAAAACTTGAATCGTTCAAGAATATACTTTGAAATCAAAGGCATTTAGAATTAAGTCTAGTGTAGATGATCAGGGAACAAGAGAAGCACTTAATTGTGATTTGGTGAATGATACATTCATGTTCCGAAGACGAACACGAAGTCAATATTAAATGTAATACAACTAAGGATGACAATGATTGGAATGCTGCAAGGGCAAATCCCATCTTCCGCAAAGACAGTTGGGCTACAGTGCCATATAATATTTAAAATTATTTGTTTAATAATACTTAAGTTTGGATATATCAAGACATACGATTGAATGGTTTTGTACTAAACAACTTAAACATGTGATTTGGTTTGAATGATATGCTTAATCTATTTCGATACTTTATATAATGTATATAATTTTGGATTGGATTGAAGTGCTTGTTTTAAGATATATGTTTTCATTTTTACGTTTTCATATGATTCATTAATTTCTACATGATTTCTAATGTTTGTTCTTTAGGATATCATTATATTTGAGTTAGTACAAAGTACGTGTTAAAATAAGTTAGTATTTAAGTCATTAAATGAGTCAGTAATTATGATAGTTTATTCTTGAGTTACGGTACTTTTTGTTGATGACAAAGGGGAAGAAATATTAAATATGTACAAACTGCGGGGGAGTACAGATTAAAGAAGAGTTATGGGATTCAGTGGAAGTTAAGGAGATATTTTATAAAATGGTTATCATCATAAAAAAGGGGGAGATTTTTGGTACTGTGGATGGTAGTTTTGATGATAGCAACCTCAAGTGATGAATATTCTATATTGACACATGTACTATATATGTGTATATATATGTATAAATGTATAATATAGTGCAAGATATTATGAAGAATATTAATATTGAAGACAATACAACATCTGGATTGAACATTCTGATTGATAATTCAAAAGTCGGAAAATGAAGACTTGTGAGTATTGAAGAGCTCAAGATTTAAAGATATTATTGAGCTTTAGATTTTATAATAAAATCCAAGTTGTACTTATCTGATCTCCATTTACTGTTATAAAATGACTTAAAATTTTTTCTTAAGAGTTGCAATTTTCAAATATTGTTTAGAATAACATTTTCAGATTTCCTTCGTTTTTCAGAAAGAAACTTTAAGTTTACTTTGAAATATTGTTATACATATACTTTTACATAAGTTTTAATATTTTGATATTATACTTTAATTTCAATGCTCGTACATTTCAAAATACTAATTTTTTTATACTATAGTTTCTATATTAATACTTTAATTTCAAAATATTTACATTGGTTTTTACATTTATATTTTGATTACATGTATACTTTGATTTTTATTATACTTTGGCTTTTACATTTTCATATCCAAATTATACTTTACTCTTTGATTTTACTTATACTTTAAATTTTGATTTTAAGCTTGGTAATTTTGATTTAACACTATCATAGTTTTGTTATATATAGTTTAAGGTTTAAATATTTAATTAAAATAATTTTATTATATAAATATTAATTATACTTATGTTTAAATTCTTTAGAATTATTTTCAATAAGTTTTCTAAATCTTTACTATGTTATATATATATCTACAATGTTTAACATATATATACTATGTTTAAATAGGTTTACAAAGTTCAAATCATTGTACATAAGTTAATATTTTATAAAAAAAATTAAAAATAAACTAGTTTCCAAAATGACCTAAGGCATGTTGACATGTCCTTCAAAGTACATCGACATAGACCAGTATTTTTCAAAATTCAAATTTAAATAGAAGTGTTTGTTCGCCATAACCATTCACCAAGTGTCATTTCTCTTTACCTTTATATATATATATATATCATTCTTTTAGAAATGATTTTTTAACTTTTCTCTCATTATTCCTCACTCCTTCCTCTTTTCTCTTAAAATTACAAAAACTTATATTCTGCTATTTTTAAAACCAAATCAAATCAATTATTCATCGATTTGATTCTCCATCAAACTCTCTTCATTCTACCAAGATCAAAGTGCAATTCCGAGTTATAGGAGCAATTGTAATCAAGACCAAAAGATCCAAGTTTGCATTCTTTGTACAAACAACTTAATAAACTTCATAGATACAACTAGGTAGCCCTAAATCTAGTCGGATTTGATTCTGTTAGGTATAAAGTGATCAAAAGTGACTTCTTTGCAAATGAAGTTGGGTGTGGACTTATTGTTCGTGAATTAGATGGATTGCCTAGAGGTCTGAGTATTTGGAGCGTGTCTCTTTGTAACCTTGAAATCAAGGATTTTAATTGAATTGAAATTAATTAAACGTTATATGCTGTAACAACCCGTATTTTCAATAACCTGTTATAACATAAATGGAGGCAGAATTAAACTGTAAAATCTGAATCAAGGGAAACGGGCTATGCCATTGCGTTCGTCTCGGAAAAATACGCGAAATAGAGTCCGAGTTTTCGAAAATCGGAGTCCGTATGACAAAGATATGGCCTCGCGAAGTTTCACGAAAAATTCCCAAATTAAAGTATACTTAATTAAGTGAAATGGGTTGCGCAGAGAAATATATATATTGATATATATATATATAATTGAAAACTAAATAAATAAATATGCAAAAATGTTCAAAACAACGAATTGGGAGAGGGGAATAACCGAACCGGCCGATTTTTGAGGTCGACCCGAGCTCGCTGGGTCGACTAGGGGTTAATCCAGGGTGTTTGGCTGTCAACCCGTGGGCCGATTCGCTCAAATGCAGATTTTGCATTTGGATGGTTCTCATGGTTCATCTTTAATCTAAAGGCCCTAGATGGTTCCTACACTTGACTTCTTCCCCAAGACATGCTTTGATGGCTTGGATTGAATCTAGGTTTAATCCTATGGCCTGAAACACTTGCCTAATCTATAAATAAGACCCTAACCTATCCTAAATCCTCATTATTCATTCATGCAACTAAACTATGGCAAAATTTTACCTCTCATGGCCTCCACTCTCTTCATAAAATTTCTAAATGGTTTCTATGAGAGATTTTCCATGCATACAAGTGTTTTCAAGCTTGTATGAGTGTCATTAGCTTGCATTCAAGTCAAGTTTCTATCTTTGCATCATAAAGCAAGGGTTTTGATCATTTTGGCTCAAGGGTTTTTATGTTAGAGCTTGCATTTTGGGTCTATTTGATTTCATAAGGGCTTTGTCATATCTTTTGTGCCTTCATAGCAATGTAAGCCCTTTCCCTACTCTTAGATATTAACTATGAAGTTAAATGTTCATGTTGCAAGTTTGGGTTTGATCATTGAGTATGATACATGCTATCATGTCATGCAAGTTTATGAAGTCATTATCTTGATCTTGTGAGCTAAAAGCTACAACCTTTATGTTGAAATGTTGCATTAGGCAACATGAGAACCCTCATAACCTTTATGTCAACTTGCATATGAAGTCATAACCCTTATATGATGATATATGCGAGTTACTAGTCATCATTCCATATCTTTTGTCACCATGATTCGCTTATGTGCCAAGTTTGGGTTTATGCATGTTTTGAGGCTTAAGAATGTAACATGCAAGTTAATGAACACATTTGTGCCTCATTTGCCACCATGATTAACTTGTGGCTTAATATCCATTTTTGTCATGCCTTTGCCAAGTCTCTTCTTTTAATCCATTACGTTGTCGCGAACGTATATGCGAGTTTAAAAGTGTTGGGTTATGTTATGGGTAATTTCTAATGACATGAAAATACAACTTGAAAACATGACTTGAAATATAACATGGAAGTTGACATGTAAGTATGCATAAAAACATAAGCTTGGGAATTTACCTATTAAGTTAGGTCTACCCTTTGGGAATTTACCTATTAAGTTAGGTCTACCCAAATGCTTGAAAACTTGTAACATGTTTTGGGAAACATGATGGACATGACACTTAGATAATATAAGTGTGGCCAACTCGAGGTTGGGTTGAGTTTGCAACGTAAAACTACCCGGAACCGACCGGCCTAACTAGTAGTTGCAAAAAATAGGACCCAATGTGAGAAGTTGGTCATGTTGTGCTTGAACCCGAGGTTAGACCAAGTTGTGGTGTAAAGCTACCCGGAACCGACCGGCTTAACTAGTAACCACAACAAAGTCTAATGTGAGACGTGAAGGTGCATTAAGTAATTAATGCCACATGATAGGGTTAAGTTAATTTGATTAATGACTCTTAACCAAATATGACATGGACAAATGGGTTAAGTAATTTGATTAGGCTAATGATACTTAACAAAACATGACAAGGTTGGGTAGGTTAAGTAACTTGATTTGCCTAATGACACTTAACCATTTTTATATGACTAGTGGATGGGGTTAAGTTAACCAACACTTAATCAATCCAACGCGATAACTTGGTAAGGTTAAGTAAGTTTTCTTAATGACGCTTAACCGAAAAATACGGTTAACGAATAGGGTTAAGATTAGACTCAACTAGTATAAACATTGAAATCGGATGGGGTTAAGTTAGCCTAGACTTAATTAATCCCACTTGGTAGTTTAATGGGGTTAAGTTAAACACTTAACTAATCTAAACATGATGAATTGATGTGGTTAAGTGACCTATACTTATCCAATCTAACTCGTTAATTTATTGTGGTTAAGTTAACCAATACTTAACCAATATAACGTAAAAACATGATAAGGCTAAGTCACGAATCGCTTGAATACACTTGACCGATTTGACTAAGTAAATTGATAGGGTCAAGTTAATATATACTTAACCAATCTAGAATGATAATTGGACGAGGTTAAGTCGTGAATTGCTTAATATACTTAACCAACTTGAGCATGGTTTGTAGGGTTAAGCCTTGAACTTGGATACTTAGCCAATTTTGACAGGATTTGTAGACGGGTTAAGTCATGAACTTAAGTGACACTTAATCCATTATGTAAACCCTAGTTCTGAGGATTAGGTGGATAACCGTAGTTAACAAGGATAACGGGAACAATGCTAAGTGGTAAACCTTAGTTGAAGAATAACTAAGTAATGATTCTTAGTCAAGGAAATTTAGACCAGTTCATAGATAGATGAGTAACCTGATACGGTAGGTCATCGTTTAAGTATACGAGTAGGAGCAAGTATCTGATTTAGATAAAGGCTCCAGCGAACTGGGTAACGAAGCAGCGGCTTCGGGGAACGTGAGGATATTCTTGGTATCCCTCTATGAGCTGCCAGGTGATTATACTAGGCTCATGAGAGGTTAAGGTCTGCGTTAGAAGAACCAAGAGTATGCCTTGGTTGCTATACGAGCGACCTAAAGACGGGGATGGATAGGGGATAGTCGACGATACACGGTCGTACCCTAGATAGCATTTCGTCAGGCTACCTACCATCTTTGGTCAAGCGTGTACGTACGGAAAGGCAGAGAACACCCAAAAGACCATAATTGCTATCTAATTATGGTTGCGGTAAGGCTTGGATGTGGGTTGGCCAGTGTTGTGTTCTCATACAGGATTTATCCTGTCTTGTCTTTCACTAGTTGAGGGAGTGGTCTCGTGGGACCATATCCACGTATAAGAAAAACAGACCTTAGCATCTGCATCGGTAGATAAATCGAAAGCTCCCGACCGAGTCCTGTATTTCTTGATTTGCCCTGTGACAGGACTCGGATGGCACGATGTGATACATGTGCATACAGTCATGGAAAAGCGATTCACGATGAATGCGTGGGAAAAAGGGCGCGGTTGGCGGTTAGCTTAATCCCTAGTGGCCCTAGGTGGTTGAACCCAAACCGAGATACGAAAACGTGCAATAGGTAAGCATAATCCCTAGCAGCCCTAGGTAGCATAAGTCCTAGTTGTACAAACAATAATTCATGTTGGAAGACCCTAGCTAGGTTTAGGGTAACAGTCCAAACCGATCTTAAGGATCATGGAACTATGTTAAAGTAATATAGAATCTCATGGGAAAGCCCGTATGGTCTACGGCAAGGGACCGAACATTTACATGGAATAAAACATACAAGTTGAGTAACCTATATATGCGATATATTAGGTTGACATGGACCATTACACGACTTTTGAGTGAGGGTCATTCTTGGTTAACACATGACACGGTGGGGATACTAGTACGGTAGGTGCAGAGCTAAAATACAGGATAGATATCACGGGGCGTTATACGTGACAGATATCTTGGGGATATTATACTTGATAGAAACCTGACGATGTGATACCTTGTTTTATCTTGACATCGTAATTTATCATGACACCTTAGTTTATCTGAGTTCAGTAGTTCATCCTGTTATTTTGATTTAGCTTATCTATCTTGTTATCATGCTTATGTTCATCTCAGTTTCTCATGTCAGTTAACTTTACTAGTTTTTATGCTAATAGTAGATAGGGCTTACTCAGTCTTTTTGACTGACCCGTTTTGTTCCGCCTCTTTTCTTCCGTTTCCCCCCCAGGTTACAGGGAGGAAAAACTGTTGTTTAGTTCGGACTTCTTCTGCTTGAAGGTCATCATGGATGGCTTGGACTTTTCTTGGCTAATGGCTACTTTACTGTTTTTACTTGGGGAATAATTTATGAAAATGTCTTTATGCTTCTTTACTATTGCAAGACAGGTTTTGATGTACTCTGATGTAAAAGGCTTTAGACCTTATTTATTCATGTTATGAAAGTTTGATTTTACTTCCGCTATTTTATATGTTCTGTCTTGTGATATTTCTGTGCATGTTTACCAATAATGCCCCTCTAAAGCTAGTGCATTCCTTTGCGAGTGACCCTAGCGGAGGCGGGGTGTTACACGTGGTATCAGAGCAGAAGGTTACCAGACTGGGCAAAAGTTTTTAAAGACCTTCTGAAAACTATTTGAAAAAAAAACCGTTTACAAAGAAGCATTTTTCAAGAAAATTTTCTTTTAAAAGAAAAAGGCTATTCCCCAAAGGCCATTAGCACTATCCTTGTTTCCTTAATTGAGTCTCTTTTCCTTTCTTTCCTCCATCTGTAGTCACAGTAGTTTTAACTGCGACTAGTCTTTTCTACCTACGAAAGTGCTTTCCATACGATGGAGGTGGTTCTCGAGAGACCAGTCGCCGCGTTATAAGAAAGGATCGTGAGAAAGAAGGATAAAGGATACGAGCTTAAGGATGAGCAACTTGTTGGTATGGCTTAGTCCTCAAAGGAGGGAGAAAGATGAACAATGAAACCCATGACGAGAGAGTACCTTTGGCATGGTAAAACGGGGCGGATAGTTAAGTATTATGGGACAAGGACAAGATCATCGGGAGGGCAGTAGTATGCTCTCATTTTTAGAGTACCTCGGAAGGAGGGTAACGATCTTGTTAAAGGTTTAGCTTTTCTTCTCTATCATCCCGTTAGGACTTCGTTGTTCGTATCATTTAAGTCTACTTCGATAGTTGAGTCTCTGCACCTTAAGTACTAGCGTAATAGAGAATCCCATTTTTGTCTCAAAGTCCTATTGGAGAATCAGTCCATTTATACATGACTTGTTTGGATTTGGGAATGTCTATGCCAAGTGTTGAGTTTGGAAATAATGCCTATGTTTATAAGCTATGGATGAATTCTAGGGATGAAGTGGTTATCCAGTAGGGGGTGCCACTCTCGGTTTTGATAGGAGGGTAGTTAGACCTTTTGACTAGCCTTGGTAATGCCCTCGAAGTATCAAGTAACCTTTTTGAGGTTCTGTCATGACTAGTTACTTAAAATCCCTTGATGCCTTTATTGGAAATTTGAAGCTCGATCGAGTGGTGTTCGCCAATAAGACGGATGGTTTACTTCATTTATGCATGGGTTATAGAGATCACCCTAGTAAGTGCGCATGATAACCTGATTGACATCTGTTTACTTTCAAGAGAAAGTTCTTCTACATGGAATGCCTTATAGTATATAAACGAGATCCAAGATTCACTAGTGAATTTTGGAAAGCTTGCATGAGATCATGAGTACGCAGTCATGTTTGCGTCAAGTATTCTAGGAAAAGGATAAGTGCAAGTGGAACGAGAGGCGACGAAGAAATGAGTTCCAGCTCATGTTATGGAAACAGGAATAAGAAGCTACAAAATCGCGAAGTTAAAAGACGACTTTGATGGTCAAAGACTAGATACGCGCATGATATCTCTTTTTGGGAGTATATCCTTGATCCCTGTTTTCTGTAGAGCTTACTTGTAGGCTATCTTTTGTGGACATCCTCTCGGTCCTATTCTCCGTTACAAACCCTGTAAGGAGTTTGTCCTGTTTATCTTCTCGACCCTGTTTCAGGGAATTCTAGGTAGAACCCTATGGATGTAAACATGTATTTGAAACATATTATGATTGATATGGTTGCAAGTGGTTGCAAGTGGTTGCTCGTGGATGCGCGAATACACATTAGATACTAGCTCGACTCGGTCACATTTCATATTGCATATGCACGAGTATTTATACTTGTTTATGGATGAAATCGAATGTATTATCATGCGGTTGTTGCATATGAATGAATGATTGTGCACGCATATAGTATCTATATGACTAGGACTATTTGCATACATGTTGGATTCATGGCACTATACATATTTTGCATTAGAAAGATTATTCAGGCCTGATCATTAGCATTAGCTAAGGAACATGTACACACACGTTTTGCATATATTCATACAGCATTAGAAATCATCTAAGGACAATGGTTGCTTGTGGATGATGTTTTGAGTAGATGGATGATGGATGGTAGGATATGTTCTTCCTAACTTGGAGATTTCGGGGACGAAATCCTAAAAGGTGGGGAGAATGTAACAACCCGTATTTTCAATAACCTGTTATAACATAAATGGAGGCATAATTAAACTGTAAAATCTGAATCAAGGGAAACGGGCTATGCCATTGCGTTCGTCTCGGAAAAATACGCGAAATAGAGTCCGAGTTTTCGAAAATCGGAGTCCGTATGACCAAGATATGGCCTCGCGAAGTTTCACGAAAAATTCCCAAATTAAAGTATACTTAATTAAGTGAAATGGGTTGCGCAGAGAAATATATATATATTGATATATATATATATATATAATTGAAAATTAAATAAATAAATATGCAAAAATGTTCATAACAGCGAATTGGGAGAGGGGAATAACCGAACCGGCCGATTTTTGAGGTCGACCCGAGCCCGCTGGGTCGACTAGGGGTTAATCCAGGGTGTTTGGCTGTCAACCCGTGGGCCGATTCGCTCAAATGCAGATTTTGCATTTGGATGGTTCTCATGGTTCATCTTTAATCTAAAGGCCCTAGATGGTTCCTACACTTGACTTCTTCCCCAAGACATGCTTTGATGGCTTGGATTGAATCTAGGTTTAATCCTATGGCCTGAAACACTTGCCTAATCTATAAATAAGACCCTAACCTATCCTAAATCCTAATTATTCATTCATGCAACTAAACTATGGCAAAATTTTACCTCTCATGGCCTCCACTCTCTTCATAAAATTTCTAAATGGTTTCTATGAGAGATTTTCCATGCATACAAGTGTTTTCAAGCTTGTATGAGTGTCATTAGCTTGCATTCAAGTCAAGTTTCTATCTTTGCATCATAAAGCAAGGGTTTTTGATCATTTTGGCTCAAGGGTTTTTATGTTAGAGCTTGCATTTTGGGTCTATTTGATTGCATAAGGGCTTTGTCATATCTTTTGTGCCTTCATAGCAATGTAAGCCCTTTCCCTACTCTTAGATATTAACTATGAAGTTAAATGTTCATGTTGCAAGTTTGGGTTTGATCATTGAGTATGATACATGCTATCATGTCATGCAAGTTTATGAAGTCATTATCTTGATCTTGTGAGCTAAAAGCTACAACCTTTATGTTGAAATGTTGCATTAGGCAACATGAGAACCCTCATAACCTTTATGTCAACTTGCATATGAAGTCATAACCCTTATATGATGATATATGCGAGTTACTAGTCATCATTCCATATCTTTTGTCACCATGATTCGCTTATGTGCCAAGTTTGGGTTTATGCATGTTTTGACGCTTAAGAATGTAACATGCAAGTTAATGAACACATTTGTGCCTCATTTGCCACCATGATTAACTTGTGGCTTAATATCCATTTTTGTCATGCCTTTGCCAAGTCTCTTCTTTTAATCCATTACGTTGTCGCGAACGTATATGCGAGTTTAAAAGCGTTGGGTTATGTTATGGGTAATTTCTAATGACATGAAAATACAACTTGAAAACATGACTTGAAATATAACATGGAAGTTGACATGTAAGTATGCATAAAAACATAAGCTTGGGAATTTACCTATTAAGTTAGGTCTACCCTTTGGGAATTTACCTATTAAGTTAGGTCTACCCAAATGCTTGAAAACTTGTAACATGTTTTGGGAAACATGATGGACATGACACTTAGATAATATAAGTGTGGCCAACTCGAGGTTGGGTTGAGTTTGCAACGTAAAACTACCCGGAACCGACCGGCCTAACTAGTAGTTGCAAAAAATAGGACCCAATGTGAGAAGTTGGTCATGTTGTGCTTGAACCCGAGGTTAGACCAAGTTGTGGTGTAAAGCTACCCGGAACCGACCGGCTTAACTAGTAACCACAACAAAGTCTAATGTGAGAGGTGAAGGTGCATTAAGTAATTAATGCCACATGATAGGGTTAAGTTAATTTGATTAATGACTCTTAACCAAATATGACATGGACAAATGGGTTAAGTAATTTGATTAGGCTAATGATACTTAACAAAACATGACAAGGTTGGGTAGGTTAAGTAACTTGATTTGCCTAATGACACTTAACCATTTTTATATGACTAGTGGATGGGGTTAAGTTAACCAACACTTAATCAATCCAACGCGATAACTTGGTAAGGTTAAGTAAGTTTTCTTAATGACGCTTAACCGAAAAATACGGTTAACGAATGGGGTTAAGATTAGACTCAACTAGTCTAAACATGGAAATCGGATGGGGTTAAGTTAGCCTAGACTTAATTAATCCCACTTGGTAGTTTAATGGGGTTAAGTTAAACACTTAACTAATCTAAACATGATGAATTGATGTGGTTAAGTGACCTATACTTATCCAATCTAACTCGTTAATTTATTGTGGTTAAGTTAACCAACACTTAACCAATAAAACGTAAAAACATGATAAGGCTAAGTCACGAATCGCTTGAATACACTTGACCGATTTGACTAAGTAAATTGATAGGGTCAAGTTAATATAAACTTAACCAATCTAGAATGATAATTGGACGAGGTTAAGTCGTGAATTGCTTAATATACTTAACCAACTCGAGCATGGTTTGTAGGGTTAAGCCTTGAACTTGGATACTGAGCCAATTTTGACAGGATTTGTAGACGGGTTAAGTCATGAACTTAAGTGACACTTAATCCATTATGTAAACCCTAGTTCTGAGGATTAGGTGGATAACCGTAGTTAACAAGGATAACGGGAACAATGCTAAGTGGTAAACCTTAGTTGAAGAATAACTAAGTAATGATTCTTAGTCAAGGAAATTTAGACCAGTTCATAGATAGATGAGTAACCTGATACGGTAGGTCATCGTTTAAGTATACGAGTAGGAGCAAGTATCTGATTTAGATAAAGGCTCCAGCGAACTGGGTAACGAAGCAGCGGCTTCGGGGAACGTGAGGATATTCTTGGTATCCCTCTATGAGCTGCCAGGTGATTATACTAGGCTCATGAGAGGTTAAGGTCTGCGTTAGAAGAACCAAGAGTATGCCTTGGTTGCTATACGAGCGACCTAAAGACGGGGATGGATAGGGGATAGTCGACGATACACGGTCGTACCCTAGATAGCATTTCATCAGGCTACCTACCATCTTTGGTCAAGCGTGTACGTACGGAAAGGCAGAGAACACCCAAAAGACCATAATTGCTATCTAATTATGGTTGCGGTAAGGCTTGGATGTGGGTTGGCCAGTGTTGTGTTCTCATACAGGATTTATCCTGTCTTGTCTTTCACTAGTTGAGGGAGTGGTCTCGTGGGACCATAGCCACGTATAAGAAAAACAGACCTTAGCATCTGCATCGGTAGATAAATCGAAAGCTCCCGACCGAGTCCTGTATTTCTTGATTTGCCCTGTGACAGGACTCGGATGGCACGATGCGATACATGTGCATACAGTCATGGAAAAGCGATTCACGATGAATGCGTGGGAAAAAGAGCGCGGTTGGCGGTTAGCGTAATCCCTAGTGGCCCTAGGTGGTTGAACCCAAACCGAGATACGAAAACGTGCAATAGGTAAGCATAATCCCTAGCAGCCCTAGGTAGCATAAGTCCTAGTTGTACAAACAATAATTCATGTTGGAAGACCCTAGCTAGGTTTAGGGTAACAGTCCAAACCGATCTTAAGGATCATGGAACTATGTTAAAGTAATATAGAATCTCATGGGAAAGCCCGTATGGTCTACGGCAAGGGACCGAACATTTACATGGAATAAAACATACAAGTTGAGTAACCTATATATGCGATATATTAGGTTGACATGGACCATTACACGACTTTTGAGTGAGGGTCATTCTTGGTTAACACATGACACGGTGGGGATACTAGTACGGTAGGTGCAGAGCTAAAATACAGGATAGATATCACGGGGCGTTATACGTGACAGATATCTTGGGGATATTATACTTGATAGAAACCTGACGATGTGATACCTTGTTTTATCTTGACATCGTAATTTATCATGACACCTTAGTTTATCTGAGTTCAGTAGTTCATCCTGTTATTTTGATTTAGCTTATCTATCTTGTTATCATGCTTATGTTCATCTCAGTTTCTCATGTCAGTTAACTTTACTAGTTTTTATGCTAATAGTAGATAGGGCTTACTCAGTCTTTTTGACTGACCCGTTTTGTTCCGCCTCTTTTCTTCCGTTTCCCCCCCTCCCCCCCAGGTTACAGGGAGGAAATACTGTTGTTTAGTTCGGAATTCTTCTGCTTGAAGGTCATCATGGATGGCTTGGACTTTTCTTGGCTAATGGCTACTTTACTGTTTTTACTTGGGGAATAAATTATGAAAATGTCTTTATGCTTCTTTACTATTGCAAGACAGGTTTTGATGTACTCTGATGTAAAAGGCTTTAGACCTTATTTATTCATGTTATGAAAGTTTGATTTTACTTCCACTATTTTATATGTTCTGTCTTGTGATATTTCTGTGCATGTTTACCAATAATGCCCCTCTAAAGCTAGTGCATTCCTTTGCGAGTGACCCTAGCGGAGGCAGGGTGTTACATATGCGGTGCATAATTTGATGTAGGGTTACTTCAAACCAGTATAAAAATATAGTATGTTCTTTCCTTTATTGCACTAACTTTACTTATTTCTTTATTTTATTCCATGACGATTTTACGTATACCCATTATGATATTGCAAAAGGTTGATAAATTTTTCATAAATTTAAGTAAACACTATTTACCTTCCCTTTAACATAAATCTAGCCTTAAGATCTGAAACCTGCATCACTTTCATTCGGTATTAGAGCATTGGTTTTCAGAAGTTTCATAATCTGATTTTTGAAAAGTTTTAAATAGCTACGATGTTGGTATTTCCAACACCATCACTAGTTCATTTACAAAGGATTAGTTAATTGCCAAAGCACCACTTTCTAATGACAACAATTATAACTATTGGGCATCCAGGATGAAAATCATTTACATATAATAGGACTAAACATTTGTAATTTTACATGAACTGAGTACACTGAACCCAAGATTGATTATGCACAGTAGACTGCTAATCAAAAGGCGGTTGCATAAAGTAACTGTAACGCCATCAATATATTATTCTATTCACTAGATATGAATAAGTTCAATAGAGTATCTGTGCGTAATTCTGCATATGAAATTTGTAGAACTTTGCAAGTTATTCATGAAGGCACTAGTAAAGTTACACGAACTTAAATTTCCATGTTAACTAATCAATTTCAAATATTTGAAATGGATTTGAATGAATTAATATTTAATATGTATTGTAGATTTTAATATATAGTACATTCACTATTTGCATTAGGAAAAACCTTCTCATAAGAAGACCAAGCTAGAAATTTTTTAATTTTACTTACTCTTGAACTATGCAATTAAAGCCCCACAAAAGCTCTGCAATATCCTCGCTATAGCCCATAGCACTCTTCAACTGCTAGGCTATTTCAAATTAGCGTTGATGACCAGTAAATCCTCTTCTAGTCCCACTATTTTCCGTTGCATCCGCTAAATCAAGGCTTTTAAGCATCCTATTTAGCAATATTAATATATAGAGTTTGATTTGACAAGTTATCTTTTTAAAAAATTAGTAAACTTAGCATGAATGGCTAAATATATGGCATAAGTGCGTAATATGTAGTAATAATCAATTACACTCATCAAATTTAACATGCATTACTACGATATTCCGTGATTTTGCTATATAAGATTAATTAATATTAGTTTGTTACGCACATATAATATGAGAAAGATGATTAATTATTTTTCAAATATTTTATTTTACATCTAAAGAACCTTTTTGCATCTCCGCTATATCCCCGCTTTATTCCCGCTACACCTTTTTGCACCTCCGCCACTATAGAACTGCTAAGTGCTTTAACTGCATAGTTCTTGATTGAGATTATAAGAATTTAGCAACTGAAGAGGCTAATGATATTATTACTTTAAAAATTGAAAAGTTAATTGGCAATTTAATGTATTAGAAGCTCAATTGCAGGGTATGAGAGAAGCAAAGAAGTGAAAAAGACATCGATAGAATTCAATGCAATTACAAATGGATATGTCTCTGAAAGTAATGATGAAGGGATAACAATGATGA
Source organism: Allium sativum (assembly GCA_030737875.1). Classification (NCBI taxonomy): domain Eukaryota; kingdom Viridiplantae; phylum Streptophyta; class Magnoliopsida; order Asparagales; family Amaryllidaceae; genus Allium; species Allium sativum. The sequence goes on along the minus strand of CM060916.1, from coordinate 606,459,059 downwards.
CAAGAAATTCCTTAAATATTAAAAGATGAATAATTCTAGAAGAAATGATAATAAAAAACAAGGAAAAATAAATAACGGTCAAAATGAAATTAGATGCTACAACTATGGTAAGCCAAGACATGTACAACTATTATGTCCATTTATAGAGAAATAAAAGTCTACACTGAATGCTGATTTGTCCAGTAAAAGAAAAAGGGATTATATTGCAACATTAGATGATTCAACTTAAGACACATCATTAATAGATAGCAGTTCTGATACAAAAATGGCTAATATGTGCTTCACAGTGATACACGGTCTGAACAAAATGAAAATTGGATTTAAAATATGCGATGATCAATGGATTTCGTTCGATCCGAATTAGTCGCTAAACCGACCAAGACCGTTCGAAACCCCTGATTGTTTTGAAAACACGACAAATTGGGATGCAAACAGAAGAACATTTCATTGTTAATTACAACAATTCCATCAGAATACAAGAATATACAGAGTACGAATAAATATTACACAGAAAATATCAGAGATTTAAAATACATTACATAGCAGCGGAAAAATAATACAAAACACAACTAGAAGAGATATACGGATACAGAGCTTTCCGGATATCATCCCAGCTGTAAACCAGGTTCCTGTGTTTATAAATCTGCAAAACCAAAACTACTAGCTGCCCGTGTCAAAATAAGGGCACCCAGAGTTTAGGTTAAAACAATAAACTCCAGGTCAGTCATGTGACTGGTGTGAGAACTAAAACAGTTATTAATCTTTATTTTAAAGTTAGGTAAATCAAGGGACCACGCTGTATAATATGGAACGGGTTTCCTTCCAAGAACATCAACGCATAAAATAACAGCGCAATGCTAAATAAAGAACAATGAAGCTATTACAAGACCCAGGTCCCATCACACAATGCAACACAAGCCGGAGGATAGGGTTTTACCTTATAATAGCCAAAGCATGCTTGATACGCTAAATTTCATCTTTTATTATTACATAAGTGTATAGTTTCAAAACAATTTCAATCATAGACGGCATGGGTACCATATATCATGTCGCCATACTAGGCTCTACAATCAAAACCGCAAAGTCACGTATTGGAAGTTGGATTTCCATCTTTGAACCGAGGCAAGGGATCGTCCTCTACCGAATTCGAGACGCTCTAGCCCGCCCCTTAGGCAAGTACTTAGTCAATCCTTTGGATCGTCAGGGCCGGTCCACCGATGTGGATTAAAATGCCTGAACACTGCGTTTCCCCACCCTATGGGGTGTCAATGAGTCCAATGACTCCATCGGCTCCACACAGTCACCGATATATCCGAGGCGCCTCGCAACAGCAACAACCACATAAGTCAAACTCGCCAGGGCGTGTAAAACCACTGACGCCACTTCTAGCTAGAAGGAAACGCATGCCCTCCCTGAAGTCCTCTCCAGTTTCTGGTTCACAACCGGGGTGTGAGGCTCGCGAATCCACGCTACACAAAGCTATGCCACACAGGCCGTGCTTTGATCATCAACCACAAGACTTTTCTTTTCAACAGAAGCCTTGATCATTTGCCACTTAGGCATGCCACACAGGCAATTCACTCCATGCGATTGATATCCATCAATATATAACCCCTGAGCTCGTACGTCTCAGAGAAGGGCATTAAGCGAGTGAATAAATTCTCCACCGCCAAAGAGATATATATTTAATAGAAATCAATCACACAGAATAAAATCCAATGTCAGACACACAGTCCATTTACAAGTTCGTTCTGGGTCTGAACGAAACCGGAGGCACCTTGTACCTCGCATATCCATCGATCTCCAAGTACGTCTGGACGATCACCAACTGATTCCCTCCTCTTGGTTGTACGGCCCAATCAAGATCATCAGTAATTATCCAAACGATGTTGAAGACCTCCGGTCTTCGACCACCGTCTTCATCCTTGACACCACGTTGAATCAGTTATTCAGAATGGGATGAACCCGGTCTTTCTGAATAACTCGCGTATATAATAAACAAGTGTTACAAAAACACAACATACGCCTCATTCCAATTCAGAATATTCTTTTATTCAAATATTCTTATACTTTGGGAAAGGTTCCCATTAATTTTATCAAAGATAAATTCTTTAAATTTATTCTTTAATCTTCCTTTGAATATCAATTCAAATTAGTCGGGATTAGCGAACCACACCGAAGTATTCATTTATTTTATTTCCCAATCCCAACCTATTCATCCCATGAAGTAAAACTGGTAATACTTCATCTCTAACACCACGGTGTTATCGGCAAATTCAATTACCATTTCACGTTCAAATCTAATTAAAGATTTAACTATCGCCTGGGGCAAAACTGGTGATACCCCATTCTCGATCACTTCAATCTAATTAAAGATTCATTAAAACTCCACTTGGTTTTAATCTTCCCATTAATCACTATAGATGATTATTTAACTTAGGAAATCATATCTTTCTTTAACTGGGTTAAAGAACCAATGTCATTTAAAACACGGCTCATGATAAACCCAAAATCACATTCATTAATTATCGGGTTAAAGGACAAGTGTTATTTAAAACACCGTTCACGATATACCCAAAAATCAATTCAAATTCAATTCCAATTAAATACCATTTAATTGGTACACTTCTTTAAATCTAAATAAAAAGATAAAATCTTTTTCTCAACTGGGTTTAAGAATAGTGTTAATGAAGACACCATTCATGACAAACCCAAATCCCATTTGATATTAAATACAAGGCTCTGATTAGAAAATATATCGGCTTATATTCAATATCAAATTCTACGACCAACAAATATCGAATTGGAAATAATGAAGTAAATATATTTCAAATTCCCATAACAATATCTGTATAATCACGAAATCCAACATCGAAATATTCCAAAGACAATTTCGATTCAAATCCATTCCAATTCAATTATTGGAAATTCTGGTTATTTTCAAAACCATTTCAAATCCAATTTATTTATTTTAAAAATAAATGGAATTATAATTCTAGTTCAAAACTAGTTCATTTCGATAAAAATCTATTTTTATCTTTTCAAATATGGATTTTTTCATCCCAATTCTTCACAAATCATTTCTTATGATTTTACACAAATTATTACTATTTTTAATAATTTTACCAAGGCCCGTACAGTCGATTTCCACCAACGGCCATCGAACTGCACTTACAACGACCTTTTCCAAATTTGATTTGGACATAATTCCAAATCCAACCGTTAGATTTCAAATCTCTAATATTCGTTAGAAAGCTCTTTTCGATACGAACCCAACGGTTCTAGTTTTAAGACAATCCGATGGTCGGATCTCCCGCAATATCCATTCGAAGTCAATGGTCGAAATTCGCGAACTACCGCAGCGCGGCGCGTTCTATCCAGTCCATTATATTATATATATAATTATATTTCGTCGATTTCAATTCAGAACGTATTTTATAAATCATTTTAAATTCGTTTTCAAAACGATTTCAACTTTCTCTTCAATTTCTAATCAAAATTGAATATTCCATATCATCGATATATATATATATATATATATAAATGATATTATCTTCAAAACATTATATTTTGAAATCGCTTCCTTTTCTATATTCATTATAAAAACGAATATAATCGATATAAATATCGTTCGCGTCCAAATGGCACAAATCTAATCAACATGGCTTCATATATTTCAATACCTTCGTTATTTTATTCAACAAATGAATATTTTCTCTATTCAACAAATGAATATATATTTCTTATTCAACACATGAATTTTCTCAACACATGAGTATTGTCAACACATGACTATTTCGTTATCTAATATATTTTATAAAATTATGATTTTATATCGTTTATTTCTTAATCAGACTCTAATCGTAAATTAGTAAGAGAACGATTCCCTAAATATTAACCCCGAAGGCCGAAACCAAAATCAGATCAATACCCAGGCAACCATTCATCTTAACTGATTTCCAGTTAGTTCTAATTTCATATTTGATAAAAATGAGAATTTTATTGTTAAAATATTTTACTCAACACATGATAAGTTCCAACACATTAATTTTCTCAACACATGAGTATCGTCAACACATGACTATTTATTCTATTCAACACATGAATTTTCTTTCATTCAACACATAAATTTTCATTTTATAATATTCTTTATTTTCCAAATTGGAATGAGGCCCAATCAATTACCATATAATATTATTTATATGGATTCCATACAACACATGTATATAATAGCAACGATGAATAATCAACCATCATCCAGAGTGCATTCTACATTGTATAAGCATCAAATATAAATATTCCACGCTTATAACAGCTTGTCAATCAATCGATCGACATACAGCTAATTATTGGGATTAGTGTATGTCCAATTTCATCCCAATACCCGTGTGGGGTTTCAAACAGTCAAACACGGATTTCATTTGTGCAGTTGGGCGATGTGTAAAATTTATCGTCTCAATCAATATCAGTCAAATCAGTGTACATAAACAAATCGTTCGATTTGTAAATGAATATTTATTTTATTTCAACACATGAATCACGCAATCAATTTTCACAACACATCAATCAAACAAACAAGCCGTCCATGGTCTGTGGACGACGGGTGTCAGGTGCTGCTAAGCACCATCTGCATCCTAGTATGTATTTCAACTAGAAAACAAATTAAAGGTGAGGAGTTCACACCGATTAGCTAAACCAATTCACCGCGACTCTTCATATGTAGTAAATCTTCGTCGGGCTCGCCTTTTGTCACTTTCGTTGCCCGTACTCACTACATATATAAAAATCACATATTTTTACTTCGCCTTCATAATAAAAATTATATTTTTATTCCGCTACTATATAGATAAAAATTATATTTTTAAACCGCTATCTTTAAAAATAAAAACCACATTTTTATTTGTTCACTTTCAATATAAAAATCACATTTTTATATCACTTTCATATACATATAAATCGCCTCTTTATCATGCTAATATATATTTTCAAAACGATATTTATATAGAAAAGATTATACTTTCAACTAAACAAAGCATAAAGATCATATTTTTAGCATTAAAAATCATAGCTTTTTTTCAAATTAAAGACCACGTCTTTACTCTATGTTATCATACATGAAAATCATATTTTTATTCTATGTAATTTATAAAACTAGAAACTGAATTTAAACAATGTATTTAAAGTAAAAACTGAAGTTAAAATAAAATTAAAAAAATATAAAAAGGAGAGGCTCACTGGTTTCATCGTTCGGAGGAGGAGAGGGCTTTTGGGGGGGCGCTGACTCGAACGGAGAAGGGGGAGGTTGCGGAGGAAGGAAGAGTGACGCGAGAGAGGGGGGTCTGGATCGGAGCGGCGGCGGGTGGTGAGGCCGGCAATACGTGGCGAGGGGGGACTGGGTGACGGGGATAACGGGTTTCCCCTTTTTTTCTACTCGGTCTTGAACGAGAGGGGGCAAGGGAGAGGTAGTTAAAGGGGGAGGGGGTTATTTAATTAATATATTTATTTAATTTTTAAATTCTAAAAAAGCAACTTTAAATTTCGATCTCCAAACGAGACCCACCGACTGTCGTCCATAGCTAATTACCCCCATTCTGAACGCAATGGGATATATTTCACAAGTTGATTCGATCAGTTTTTGTAACGACCCGGATTTCGCCCGACCCCAATCGATCGCAAGATCGATTAAGACCGTTCAAAACCCGCGTACGTTAAATTTGGGCATACAACACATCAGAACAACAACACATCAGAACAACAACACAGACTTTTATAACATCAATAATAAATGTTACATCAGAGTATAGAATATATCAGAGAACATCGATAAATAATACAGCAGAAGATAAATTTACATTAAATTAAATATATTGCAGCGGAACTAATCTCAGCGGAAGGCCATCAATATTCTGGACCCAGCTTCAGACTTCAATCCAGGATCCTGCTTAACTATATCGGCAAAAAGCCACTCGACTGCCCGTGTGGAAAGAGGGCACCCGAGTTTGCAAAGTGAAACAAACTACAGGTCAGTCGTTGGATTGCTGTGAGAATTCTTACCTTAACCTATCTAATAAGTAGGCTAATCTCAGGACCACGCCGCTAATGCAGAACGGGTTTAATCCATTGGATTGCCAGTGCATAAATAAAGTAAATCGTCAAATAACGCAATGCTTTTTAGAAAAATGAAACCATTATAAGACCCAGGTCCCATCACACAATGCAACGCACACCAGAGGATAGGGTTTTACCTTATAATGGTCAAAAGATGCTTGATACGTAAAAACGATATTATTATTTGTGTGTATATATATTTAAAACATTTCAATATAAATGTATTATTCTTAGACGGTATAGGTACCATATACTATGTCGCTGTATATAAGTTTACAATCAAGACCGTAATGTCGTACTGGAAATTGGTTTTCTGTCATTAAATCGAGGCTAGGGATCGTCCTCTTCCGATTCGAGACACTCTAGAAAATGCCCCAGGATCCCCCGCAATGAACCCTTGGATCTTCAGAGCCGGTCCCCACCTAACAGTAGTGGATTAATTATGCCTGAACACACGTTTCCCGGTTCCTATGAACCTATAGTATGACCACTTCCGGCCTATAAAAACCCGAGGTACCTCAATCCAAAATCCACATAAGTAAAATGTCGGGCCGTGTTAAAACCCAAACACCACTAGCTAGAAAGAAACGTGTGCACTCCCTGCAGTCCTAATCCCGTTTTTGACTCATACCTGGGTGTGAGGCACGCGAAGTCACGATATACACAAAGCTATGCCTAAGGAGACTGTGCTTTGATCATCAACCACAAGGCCTGCTTTTCAACAAAGCCTTGATCATTTGCATCTTAGCATGTCACATTGTCAGACCCTACCATATTATTAATCATCTACCAATAAATATATAACTTCTAAGCTCATACGTCTTAGCGAAGGGTGATAAGTAAAGAATAAATTCTTCACCACCAAACAGAAATATATAATCAGTAACGTTCAACAAATACAGCAGGAAGGAATACAATGTCAGACACACAATCCATTTACAAGTCTGCTCTGGGTCTGAGCGAAACAACGTGTCCGTCGATCTCCAAATGCGTTAGGACGATCATTACCAAATACCTTGCCTTGGAAGGCCAATCCCAATTCAAGATACCAGTCATCATCATCCCAACGATGTGAAAACCTTCGGTCTTCAATCACCGTCTTCATCTTTGACTCTTGATCGTCGTGATGATTATTCAGAATGGGTTAAACCCGGTCTTTCTGAATAACTAGCGTATTTTGGGATTAAAAAGAAAATATTGGAAAATCACACATTTCGTCACATTCCAACTCAGAATGTTCTTTTGATAAGACATTCGTTTAAAAGATTCTCATTAATTTTATCAAAGATAAAATTCTGGAAATAAAATCTATAAATCAATTTCCAAAATATGGAATTCTACAGAAATCAAATCAATACATAATCGATATAAATTTCTGTATCGGACTAATAATATAAATGGAATAACGGCAAAGCCTCTTAAATTCCATATATAATATTGATCTTCTTTTACAGAAGTCCATTTCGATTATTACCAATCGAATTTCCACTTAATTCCTATTTAATATGTTAAATTGGAAAAACTTGATTTTTAGAAAATGCCCTTTTTAAATCTATAAAATAGATTCATAAGTTCCAAATAATAATTTCAATGTAAATTGGATTAAAGGACAAATGTCGTTTAAAACATCGTCCACGATAAATCTACTTCACACCTCAATTTATTTTATATCACAAAATATAATTGCAAATGCTAGTAATCTTTTAAAAACATATTTTTTTAATAATCATAAAAATATTCTTTATATAAAGAATCTAAATGAAAGGTATTCTTTATGTTACAAATTCTTTATCTTTTACAAATATTCCTTGTTTTAACATATACTTAATTAACAATCTATATTTTGAAAATATATATACTTTATATAAAAAGGATTTCTAATGTAAAAATATTCTTATTTAAATGAACATCTAAATCGAACTACGACTCAAACAATTACCATATAATTTTGGGTTACATGGATTTCACACACATCATGTATATGATGATAATAGTAAAATCATCAAATCATCCATCTACATCCAAAGTGTAAATTCCACTGCGTAAGCGTTAAAATTAAATAATAATGCTCATCGCAGCCTGTCGATCTAACGATCAACATACAACTAAATATTGGGATTAGTGTATGTAAATTTTCATCCCAACACCCGTGTGGGGTTTCATCCAACAAACAAATAACAAATTTATTTGTGTACTTGGGCGATGTGTAAAAATTATCGACGCAATCACATAAACAAGTCGGGTAACTTGTCTATGGCTGTGTAATACACAATATATCACAAGACGATAAAAATGCCTCTTTTATTTCTATTCTTTTTATCGCATGTAAAATGTCAATAAAAATGTAATCTTTATTTCTATTTGTAATAGGGAATACAAATAATAACAAAAATATAACTTTTCATTTCATTCTTTACTTGCAATAAAGAATGCAAATAAAGATTCAACTTTTTAATTTGATGTTTATTTACATAGAGGAATGTAAATAAAAATTATAACTTTTCATTTCATAATTTATTTGCATTAAGGATTGCAAATGAAAATGTATCTTTTATTCTCATGTTTTATTTGCATTGAGTAATGCAAATAAAAATGTAATATTTAATTTCTAGTTTTATTTACATCAAGAAATGTAAATAAAAGAACAACTCCTTATTTTATGTTTATTTACATCAAGTGAAGTAAATAAATAAATAAAAATGTAACCTTTATTTTAATGTTTTGTTCGCATTTAAAATCATGCGACAAAAAATGTAACTATTGTTTAAATAAATTTGTTTGCATCTAAATTTGCAAAAAAAATGTAATTTTTATTTTCTTGTTTGTAGCTAAAGTTGCAAACAAACAAAAAATGTAATTTTTATCTACTTGTTTTATTTGCATGATAGAATACAAATAAAAATGTATTTTCTATTTTCTATGTTTCGTTTGCATTGTAGAATGCGAACAAAAATATAATTTTTTTTATTTTCATGTATTGTTTGCCTTCGTGAATGCAAATAAAAGAACAACTTTTCTTTTCAAGATATATTTGCATTAATGAGTGCAAATAAAAGAACAAATTTTAATTTCAATGCATTTATACATTGGTGAATGTAGATAAAAGGATAAACTCGGATTTCAACATATATTTACATTTGTGAATATAAATGAAAGGATAAATTTTATTTCAATTTATATTTACATTTTTGAATGTAAATAAAGGAATAAATTTTGTTTTCAAAATATATTTGCATTGGTGAATGCAAGTAAAAGAACAAATTTTATATATCTTTGTATCTGTAAATATATATTTTATATATCTTTGTATCAGTAAATACAAATAAAAGAACAAGTTTATTTTTAATGTATATTTTCATTGGTAAATGCAAATAAAAGAACAAGTTTATTTTTAATGTATATTTACATATGTGAGATTTTTAAATGTTACAACTTTTATTGAAATCAAAGTGAAAAATAAAATATGACCTTTATTTCAATCCCTGTTATTGAGAACAGTAGACAATAAAAATCTAATCTTTAATTTCCATTCTAAGATTACATAAAAATGTAATCTTTTAATTTTATTCTTTTTAATGAAACTATTCCATATTAAAAATATATGCTTTTTAATCCACTCTTCTTAATGTAACAAACTCACATTAAGAATATGTTCTTTTAATCCTTCTTTTTAATGTAAACAAATTCTCATTAAAAATACATTCTTTTTTAATGTACACAAATTCACATTAAAAACGTATTCTTTTTATTCATTCTTTTTAATGTAAACAAATTCACATTAAAAACGTATTCATTTTATTCATTCTTTTTAATGTAAACAAATTCACATAAAAAACGTATTCTTTTATTCATTCTTTCGACATCCAAATTCGGTTGAAAAATAAACAAATAAAATAAGATTTTATTTGTTAACTAGTCTCCGTTGTAATATAAACAAATAAAAATAATGTTTTATTTGGCGCTCAATTTCTTTTGTTACATCAACAAATAAAAATGAGTTTTTATTTGTTGTTTCAATTCTATTGTTCATTTTAGAAAAATAAGAATTATGTTTTAATAACATAAAATAAATTTTTACAACTGGATCAGAAATAAGTATGATTTAAATATGAATATAATATGATTTAGATCAAATTTTAGATCTAATCTCTAACTGCAAATAAATTCAACAATATGTAAAATTCCAATGCGGATTTAGCATATTATGAACAACAAAACATGCAACAAGCAACAATTAACAATTCAAACAACACAGACATTTCAGATCTGAATTAACATGATAATACAATCATTTTTAACACAAGAAAATAATTAATAAATAAATAAAATTAGAATTCTCACATTGATTTTTGCTGAAAATTTGACTGTCTCGGAATTAGCTCTGGTCAGCGCCATCGCGAAGATCTCGGAAAGACGAGTCCAACGCAACTTACGGTTCGTCAATCGGACCTCGTATGAAAGAGATATTGATTTTCAAAGATTGCATAAATTAAATATTAAATAAATAAAATAATATTAAATTAATACTTCTTCTTCCCTACGTCGTTACTCCAGAAACACGCCGAACCCATATACCACCGTTCAACCTTCTGCGCGCGCCCTCCTTCAGGCCGTCGTTCGCCGATCAAACCCCGCCAATCCGACGCCCTAGCCGAGCTCCACCTTCGGCCAGAAGGCCACCCAACTCGGCCTCCACCTCGTCTCAAAAATCAAACCCGAACCCGCCACGTTTCAGCCCAGAATTCGTGAAATCCGTGAACCAAAACCTGATCTTGACCGTATGGATTGAAAGATCTCTCCGAAAGCTTCGATTTGGTACCAAGTTTGTCGATTTTCGTTGAGCGGATCAAAAGTTATGAGCGTTTGAAATTGGAGAAATTCCGGCCTTCGGTTTAGGTGGCGGCTGAAATTAAGGTTAGGGTTTCGGTCTGAATATTTTAATAATATTTTAATATTAAATCTCGAAAATCGTGCTTAAAAGGTGGATTTTCGGACTTTCTCTGATTTGGGCCTGCTTACTGTCGTTGTTAAGGTTTTGACACCTTCTGAACGCAATGAGATTAATTAAATATTGAACGTACATTAAAATATGCCGGGGCCACATACGACCTCAGAAAATTCTAAAAAAGATATTTTTAGCTTTCTTATGACGATACGAATCCAACAAAATTATTTTCGTTGAATTCTGAGACTGTTTGAAAAATGGCTATTTTTAAGGTGTTTAAATTTAACTAAAATAGTCAAAACACATTTTCTCTCGCCACGCTGACATATTAATTCGAAAAATTCTGAAAATTGATACCTAGCAATAATTTGACATTCCGGTTCCAACAAAAGTGGTTTCGTCGAAAACGGAGGTCGTTTGAAAAATGACTATTTTCAAGGCCAATATATTTAATATTAAAAATACATTTTTAAACAAATAATTTCTGAAACTCAAAATATATAAGTGTTTACTATTTTTCAATCCAGAAACGTCATTCTGAACTCAATGAAATTGGTTTCGAGTCGAAATTCCTTCATATGTGAAAAGTAGCCTTTCGGGCCATATATATAATATATATATATATAAATTCCACAGCGACCTTTCTAAAAATTGAATTGGCCATAACTTTTGATTTCCGCTATGAAATTTCAATTTTTCAGATTCGTTAGAAAGATATGGTTAAACAGATTTAAATATTTCTAGTTTCACTCAATTCTGGTTTATTTTGAATCCTGCACATTCAATTAAAGTTCAAAATCAAATTTTCAAACTACCGCGCCATTTCTAACTCCTTTTATATTTAAATTAAATTTATTCGTTCTGACTTTGATACAAATGAATTCTAGCCATTATTATTAATAATAAATTATATTATATCCTCAAAATTCATTAAAATTTTCTAAAATAAAATTTTTAAATTGGTTCAGAATTTGCGGGTTGTTACAATCTCCCCCACTTAAAATCTTTTCGTCCTCGAAAAGGAAATGAAGCTAAAGTTGTTTATTTAACTAATTTAATTTTCATTCTCTAATTGTTTAATAATTTTATTAGTTGAACTCATATTCACACAACACAATCATCAATCAATTAGTTGATTAAATTTTCAAAAATATATAACTTTTATATATTCAAAAATCATATTTTCTAAAATCGAACTATATATAATAACAAGTACGTTAATTATGAATTCTTCTTCACTCTGACTCATTCTAGGGCATTGTTAACCCCATCTCTAATGAGTATTCTCATACTAGGATACTGTTGATCCTATCTCTAATGAGTATTCCTATTGGATATTACTAATCCAATCTCTGATGAGTCTTCTGTTTAGTTCTAACGAGTTGTACCCCAAAGATTTGAGCTAACCTCGCTCTGATACCAGCTGTAACGACCCGGAGAAATCCGGTAGGCTTTGCAACCATCCCTTCATCCCCCAAAGCAGCAGGTAAAACCCACCGTGGCTTACATTGGTACCCCAGACACCATGTTTTACGGTGACCCTTTCGGGATCCCCCGGCCGCAGCCTACCAACCCTAAAAAGGGACATGTGGGGGTAAGAGTCTCCCATTCGCCACAAAACAGCGAAGCGAGAACCCCCCATCATGTTGCATCCTATTACCAAGCATGCCAAACAAGGACTGGTGTGAGAATTCTTACCTTAACCTATCTAATAAGTAGGCTAATCTCAGGACCACACCGCTAATGCAGAACGGGTTTAATCCATTGGATTGCCAATGCATAAATAAAGTAAATCGTCAAATAATGCTATGCTTTTTAGAAAAATGAAACCATTATAAGACCCAGGTCCCATCACACAATGCAACGCACACCAGAGGATAGGGTTTTACCTTTTAATGGTCAAAAGATGTTTGATACGTAAAAACGATATTATTATTAGTGTGTATATATATTTAAAACATTTCAATATAAATGTATTAATCTTAGATAGCATAGGTACCATATACTATGTCGCCGTATATAAGTTTACAATCAAGACCGTAATGTCGTATTGGAAATTGGTTTTCTGTCATGAAATCGAGGCTAGGGATCGTCCTCTTCCGATTCGAGACACTCTAGAAAATGCCCCAGGATCCCCCGCAGTGAACCCTTGGATCATCAGGGCCGGTCCCCACCTAACGGTAGTGGATTAATTATGCCTGAACACACGTTTCCCGGTTCCTATGAACCTATAGTATGACCACTTCCGGCCTATAAAAACCCGAGGTACCTCAATCCAAAATCCACATAAGTAAAATGTCGGGCCGTGTTAAAACCCAAACACCACTAGCTAGAAAGAAACGTGTGCACTCCCTGCAGTGCTAATCCCGTTTTTGACTCATACCTGGGTGTGAGGCTCGCGAAGTCACGATATACACAAAGCTATGCCTAAGGAGACTGTGCTTTGATCATCAACCACAAGGCCTGCTTTTCAACAAAGCCTTGATCATTTGCATCTTAGCATGTCACATTGTCAGACCCTACCATATTATTAATCATCTACCAATAAATATATAACTTCTAAGCTCATACGTCTTAGCGAAGGGTGATAAGTAAAGAATAAATTCTTCACCACCAAACAGAAATATATAATCAGTAACGTTCAACAAATACAGCAGGAAGGAATACAATGTTAGACACACAATCCATTTACAAGTCTGCTCTGGGTCTGAGCGAAACAACGTGTCCGTCGATCTCCAAATGCGTTAGGACGATCATTACCAAATACCTTGCCTTGGAAGGCCAATCCCAATTCAAGATACCAGTCATCATCATCCCAACGATGTGAAAACCTTCGGTCTTCAATCACCGTCTTCATCTTTGACTCTTGATCGTCGTGATGATTATTCAGAATGGGTTAAACCCGGTCTTTCTGAATAACTCGCGTATTTTGGGATTAAAAAGCAAATATTGGAAAATCACACATTTCGTCACATTCCAACTCAGAATGTTCTTTTGATAAGATATTCGTTTAAAAGATTCTCATTAATTTTATCAAAGATAAAATTCTGAAAATAAAATCTATAAATCAATTTCCAAAATATGGAATTCTACAGAAATCAAGTCAATACATAATCGATATAAATTTCTGTATCGGTCTAATAATATAAATGGAATAACGGCAAAGCCTCTTAAATTCCATATATAATATCGATCTTCTTTTACAGAAGTCCATTTCGATTATTACCAATCAAATTTCCACTTAATTCCTATCTAATATGTTAAATTGGAAAAACTTGATTTTTAGAAAATGCCCTTTTTAAATCTATAAAATAGATTCATAAGTTCCAAATAATAATTTCAATGTAAATTGGATTAAAGGACAAATGTCGTTTAAAACATCGTCCACGATAAATCCACTTCACACCTCAATTTATTTCATATCACAAAATATAATTGCAAATGTTAGTAATCTTTTAAAAACATATTTTTTTAATAATCATAAAAAAATTCTTTATCTAAAGACTCTAAATGAAAGGTATTCTTTATGTTACAAATTCTTTATCTTTTACAAATATTCCTTGTTTTAACATATACTTAATTAACAATCTATATTTTGAAAATATATATACTTTATGTAAAAAGGATTTCTAATGTAAAAATATTCTTATTTAAAAGAACATCTAAATCGAACTGCGACTCAAACATTTACCAAATAATTTTGGGTTACATGGATTTCACACACATCATGTATATGACGATAATAGTAAAATCATCAAATCATCCATCTACATCCAAAGTGTAAATTCCACTGCGTAAGCGTTAAAATTAAATAATAATGCTCATCGCAGCTTGTCGATCTAACGATCAACATACAACTAAATACTGGGATTAGTGTATGTAAATTTTCATCCCAACACCCGTGTGGGGTTTCATCCAACAAACAAATAACAAATTTATTTGTGTACTTAGGCGATGTGTAAAAATTATCGATCCAATCACATTAATAAGTCGGGTAACTTGTCTATGGCAGTGTAATACACAATATATCACACGACGATAAAAATGCCTCTTTTATTTCTATTCTTTTTATCGCATGTAAAATGTCAATAAAAATGTAATCTTTATTTCTATTTGTAATAGGGAATACAAATAATAACAAAAATATAACTTTTCATTTCATTCTTTACTTGCAATAAAGAATACAAATAAAGATTCAACTTTTTAATTTGATGTTTATTTACATAGAGAAATGTAAATAAAAATTATAACTTTTCATTTCATAATTTATTTGCATTAAGGATTGTAACACCCCACCTCCGCCTGGGTGGCTCTTGCAAGCACTCTGACTTTGGAGGGGCGTTTGTACCAGGTAAACATGCATAATGATATATCAAGGCAGAACAAAAACATATGTATATATGTAAACAGAGTAAATAAGATAAGTAAAACAGCGGAAGATTTCAAACTATTTCAAAACAAGTCTGGTACAACATAATGTCAACTTTCCAAATACACAAGTCTAGATAAAAACAACATCACTGAAAAACAGAAATACATAAGTACTATCCCCAAAATAAGTGATAACCATAGCTAGCTTCATGTCAAGACCGTACATGAGCTAAATTCCCACAAGCAAGCGATCAGAAATCCAAGCTAAGCTCCAATATTCTCACCCTGAGAACCTGGGGGGGAACGGAAGAAAAGAGGCGAAAGAAAAACAGGTCAGTCAAAAATACTGAGTAAGCCCTACTACAATCAATGTAAACTGATAAAGTTAACTGGCATGAGAAGCAGGGATGAACATAAGGATAACAACATACTAGCATGAGGATTAACTAACAAGGTAGATAAAGGTGTCATCGCATAATCAGGTTTAAGGTTTTTCACCACAGGTGTACCAGTATTCTAACATGTCATGTATAAACAAGAATTTATCCCTTGGCCTAAACTTGGCCCAGTATCAGGTGTTTAACTTAAATCAAGATCCAACTTCTTGGTACCAATTCTAGTATAACAGGATTAGGTATTACCCCAATGTTTACATCGAAACAGGACGAAACAGAATGGTCCATACAGAGATAGAGTTTGGGAAAATTGGGCTTTTACCACCCTAACAGACGGTACCTCGCAGAAACAGACGGGTGTTACCACCCAACAAAACAGACGGTACCAACAGAATCAGTCAGAGCTAAGTGTACCCTAAATCCTACCCAAGCGATCGGCTCCCTAATACATAAATACCCTGTGTCGGCCCCACGATAGGGTGTATCACTCCCTAAAGTGGCAACCAATTGGCACAGGCATATTTACAGATGTCACGGCGTCTTACATCCTCAGAGGCAGTCCGGGATCCATGCACGCACATGACCCGGTTGGAACGCACCATCAACACCCATCGCCATTATCAGAATGAACCACTTATAATTAGTTCAGTAAGCGTGCCCGGACCCTACCTATAGTTGGGTCAAAGTTTTGATACCATAAAGGGTTACTGACTAATATGGGTCCCAAACAACAAATGACACAAGTATTCCCCCTTGTGTCCCCAGACTATCAGATTCAGATTAACTTATTAACAGAGTTCAGACATACAAAGTTCAGACGATCAGTTTTCAGACTAACGGATCAGATAACAGATTTACAAACTTGCCTAACTTGGTGTGGGTCCTACAGATCCGCAAAACAGGTTCGTTTAATTTATCAATCAAGTTAGTTTATCCAGACCAGGTATCAAATTGGTTCTCAGCCTTACCAAATTACTGAGTTGGATTGGTTAAGTATAGTTCAACTTAACCCCGTTAAATTACCGAGTTCAGATTGGTTAAGTGTAGGTTAACTTAACCCCGTTAATTTACCGAGTTCAGATTGGTTAAGTGTCATAAGTCAAATTTACTTAACCTTATCATGTAGCATTAACTAATTAATGTGCCTTAACCTCTCACATTGGACTTTGTTGCGGTTACTAGTTAAGCCGGTCGGTTCCGGGTAGCTTTACACCACAACTTGGTCTAACCTCGGGTTCAAGGTACCACATGACCAACTTCTCACATTGGGTCCTATTGTTTGTAGCAACTAGTTAAGCCGGTCGGTTCCGGGTAGGTTTACGCTACAAACTCAACCCAACCTCGAGTTGGTCACACTTATATTTTCTAAGTGTCATGTCCATTATGTTTACAAAACATATTACAAGTTCTCAAGCATTTGGGTAGACCTAACTTAATAGGTAAATTCCCAATGGGTAGACCTAACTTAATAGGTAAATTCCCAATCTTATGTTTTTATGTCTTTTAAGTTTACCCAACCCCAAACGCAATCCCATCGCTTACATATCGCAATAGCGCATAAAGGATAGAAAGAGGGAACTTGGCATAATCATGACATAAAGGTGTTGAAGCCACAAGTTTAACATGGTGGCATATGAAATGTACATATGTTCATATACTTGCATATTACATTTCTAGGCCTCAAAAGCATGCATAAAACCAAACTTAGCATATTGGTGATACATGGTGATAAATGACATGTAGAAATGGTCATAAGTTCGCATTTAGCCTCACATGCAAGTTATCATAAGAGATATGATAACCTACATGTTGCCAAAATGCAACCTTTAGCATAAAGCTTGAAGCTTTATGTTCATATACTCAAGGTAAGCTTGTATAACATGATAACATGAGTAAAATGATCAACCCAAACTTGCATAACATACATGGCAAACTTGCATATCATAATATAGCAAACTTGCATAACATAACATGGCCAACTTGCATATAAACTTGCATATCATAACATGATAAACTTGCATATCATAACATGGCAAACTTGCATAACATAACATGATTAACTTGCATATCATCACATGGAAAACTTGCATATCATGGAAAACTTGCATATCATAATGATCAACCAAACTTGCATCATTCATTTAACTTTAGAGTTTAAATATGAAAGTAGAAAAGGGCTTACAATGTTTATGAAGACACAAAAATATGACAAAGCCCTTATGCAATCAAATAGACCCAAAATGCAAGCTCTAATAGAAAAACCCTTGAGCCAAAATGATCAAAACCCTTGCTTTATGATGTAAATATGGAAACTTGACTTGAATGCAAGCTAATGACACTCATACAAGCTTGAAAACACTTGTATGCATGGAAAATCTCTCATAGAAATAACTTAGGAATTTTATGAAGAGAGGGGAGGCCATGAGAGGAATGATTTTGCCATAGTTTAGTTACTTGAATGAATAATGATGATTTATGGTTAGGTTAGGGGCTTATTTATAGAGATTAGGATTAGTTTCAACCTTAGGATTAAACCCTAATTCCAATCTCAGCCCTTAAAACCGAATCTGGCCCCAAAACCTAACCAAAACCCCAAAATGGTGCACCAGGCAAATCTGCCCGGCTGAACCAAGTCGACAGCCAAGTCGACAGGGCTGTCGACTTGGGTCCAACCAAGTCGACTCCCAAGTCGACAGGGCTGTCGACTTGGGTGCTCTGGCGGGAATTTTCCCGCCTACCCCAATCTGACCGTTTTTCGAATTTTGAACCCGAAATTCGAAATCTGTTTTGAACTTGAAATTTTCTGAAAACTTCATTGGGCCTTAATCGGGTCATACGGACTCCGATTTTCGAAAACTCGGACTCTATTTCGCGTATTTTTCCGAGACGAACGCAATGGCATAGCCCATTTCCCTTGATTCAGATTTAAAATTAAATTCTGCCTCGATTTACGTTATAACAGGTTATTTAAAATACGGGTTGTTACATTCTCCCCTCCTTAAAGGATTTCGTCCCCGAAATCTTCAAGTTAGGAAGAACGTGTCCTACCATCCAACATCCATCTACTCAAAACATCATCCACGAGCAATCATTGTCCTTACAAGATTCTAAATGTTGTATGAACATATGCAAAGGTGTGTGTATATGTACTTATCTAATGCAAATATCATCAATGCAAATTATGTTAGTGAAATGAATCCATATGTATGCAATTCCTAACATAATGTTTAACATCTATATGTGTGCACATAACATACATCCATATGCAACATCCATGTGATAACACAAAAATTTTCATCCATGAATAAGCATAAACACTCATGCATATGCAATATGAGGAGTGTGTGAGCCGATCTAGTGCCTAACGTGTATAATGCATCCACGAGTAACCACTTGCAAACACTTGCAACCACTTGCAACCATTAAGCATAACATGTTTCAAACACATGTTTCATCCAAAGGATTCCTATCTCAACAAGATACAGTCGAGTGATGGAAGCAAGTACAGATAAAACAAAAACTTGGTACATATACTTACAGATTACTAGTACAGATCAGATTTCCCCAAATGATTCTTAGGAAACTAAGCATGGTAGAAACCCAGAATGTATTCGTCATAGTCACCCTCATGCCCAACACAGATACTCTCAAACCCCAATTTATCACAAACAGATGAGTTATAACTCTCAGGGAGTTTGAGAGTATTACCAGATCAGAAGCAAGACTAGCATTAAAGTACTGAGTTTCCATTACAGAATCAAAATACCAGAAAAAGAGTTTCAAACTGAAAATCAGACAAGGAAAATTAAACATCCTACAGACAAATTATTCTAGCCCTAATCTATTCACTCGCCATGCGAGTATTCACCGTTCCTTCCGATGTAGTCCCTTTCTTCTTCGGGCAGTCCCTAGTGAAGTGTCCCATCTCTCCACAGTTAAAGCAAGTGCCCTTCCTCTTTCTGCAATCCTTGTTTAGATGAGTTGAGCTTCCACAAGTAAAGCACTTCTTTTCCTTCTTATCTTCAGACTTCTCCTCCTTCTTTTGCATTTCCTTTTTGGGCCCCGTTTTCTTGTTTTGAGACTCATTCACCTTGACCTCCTTCTTTGCACTCTTGTTCTCTTCATTGAGTAGGGCCATATCTACCAAACTCTCAAACGTGGCCCCCATGGGCACATGAGACATAGCTAACTCCTGTAACGGCTCATTCAATCCTCTAGCAAAACGAAGAGCCTTCTTCTGAGTAGTACTCACCATATCCAAGCCAAAACGAGCTAACTGATTGAACTTGTTCACATACTCTTTGACAGACATGTCTCCTTGCTTCAAAGCAATAAACCTCTCCATTTGCAAATTCTCTTCAGCAGAAGACAGAAACTTAAGCCCGAATCTTGTCCTGAAATCGGCCCAAGTCTCAACAGGCCTAGTCGCGGTGGTGATCTCCCACCAATAAGCGGCTTCATCCTTCATAAGCCAAACCGCCAACAAGATCTTTCTCTGATCATCTAATCCAAAGATAGCGAATAAATCCTCGGTCTCTTTCAACCAATTCCGGGCCTCTACAAAAGTCTCGGTACCTAGAAAGTTCTTGCCACCCATTGCTTTGAAGTCCTTGCAAATCTTCGTGAACTCTACTGGAGGATGCTGAGGGGGAGGAGGAGGAACCTCAGCGACAGGAGGAGGAGGAACATTAACCACCGGAGGAGGAGTAACATTTGCGGGGCCGGCTTCGGTCGCCCTAGCCTCCATAAGTCTCCTATACCAAACAGGAACTTGCACTCCCTCTGGGATAACAAAGTTATCTGCCATACTGAAACGAAGGAAAAGATAGATTCAGAACGAGGAAACTAAGAATAGATAACTAAGGATTGTGCTAATGGCTTTTGGGGAATAGCCTTTTTTTTTTAAAATACTAGACTTTTCTTTGGAAAATACTTTATACTTGATTTGAAAATAGTTTTTCAAAAGCTTTTGTTCCTTCTCGTAAACCATATGCTCTGATACCAAATGTAACACCCCACCTCCGCCAGGGTGGCTCTTGCAAGCACTCTGACTTTGGAGGGGCGTTTGTACCGGGTAAACATGCATAATGATATATCAAGGAAGAACAAGAACATATGTATATATGTAAACAGAGTAAATAAGATAAGTAAAACAGCGGAAGATTTCAAACTATTTCAAAACAAGTCTGGTAGAACATAATGTCAACTTTCCAAATACACAAGTCTAGATAAAAACAACATCACTGAAAAACTGAAATACATAAGTACTATCCCCAAAATAAGTGATAACCATAGCTAGCTTCATGTCAAGACCGTACATGAGCTAAAATCCCACAAGCAAGCGATCAGAAATCCAAGCTAAGCTCCAATATTCCCACCCTGAGAACCTGGGGGGGGGGGGGAAACGGAAGAAAAGAGGCGAAAGAAAAACAGGTCAGTCAAAAAGACTGAGTAAGCCCTACTACAATCAATGTAAACTGATAAAGTTAACTGGCATGAGAAGCAGGGATGAACATAAGGATAACAACATACTAGCATGAGGATTAACTAACAAGGTAGATAAAGGTGTCATCGCATAATCAGGTTTAAGGTTTTTCACCACAGGTGTACCAGTATTCTAACATGTCATGTATAAACAAGAATTTATCCCTTGGCCTAAATTTGGCCCAGTATCAGGTGTTTAACTTAAATCAAGATCCAACTTCTTGGTACCAATTCTAGTATAACAGGATTAGGTGTTACCCCAATGTTTACATCGAAACAGGACGGAACAGAACGGTCCATACAGAGATAGAGTTTGGGAAAAATGGGCTTTTACCACCCTAACAGACGGTACCTCGCAGAAACAGACGGGTGTTACCACCCAACAAAACAGACGGTACCAACAGAATCAGTCAGAGCTAAGTGTACCCTAAATCCTACCCAAGCGATCGGCTCCCTAATACATAAATACCCTGTGTCGGCCCCACGATAGGGTGTATCACTCCCTAAAGTGGCAACCAATTGGCACAGGCATATTTACAGATGTCACGGCGTCTTACATCCTCAGAGGCAGTCCGGGATCCATGCACGCACATGACCCGGTTGGAACGCACCATCAACACCCATCGCCATTATCAGAATGAACCACTTATAATTAGTTCAGTAAGCGTGCCCGGACCCTACCTACAGTTGGGTCAAAGTTTTGATACCATAAAGGGTTACTGACTAATATGGGTCCCAAACAACAAATGACACAAGTATTCCCCCTTGTGTCCCCAGACTATCAGATTCAGATTAACTTATTAACAGAGTTCAGACATACAAAGTTCAGACGATCAGTTTTCAGACTAACGGATCAGATAACAGATTTACAAACTTGCCTAACTTGGTGTGGGTCCTACAGATCCGCAAAACAGGTTCGTTTAATTTATCAATCAAGTTAGTTTATCCAGACCAGGTATCAAATTGGTTCTCAGCCTTACCAAATTACTGAGTTGGATTGGTTAAGTATAGTTCAACTTAACCCCGTTAAATTACCGAGTTCAGATTGGTTAAGTGTAGGTTAACTTAACCCCGTTAATTTACCGAGTTCAGATTGGTTAAGTGTCATAAGTCAAATTTACTTAACCTTATCATGTAGCATTAACTAATTAATGTACCTTAACCTCTCACATTAGACTTTGTTGCGGTTACTAGTTAAGCCGGTCGGTTCCGGGTAGCTTTACACCACAACTTGGTCTAACCTCGGGTTCAAGGTACCACATGACCAACTTCTCACATTGGGTCCTATTGTTTGTAGCAACTAGTTAAGCCGGTCGGTTCCGGGTAGGTTTACGCTACAAACTCAACCCAACCTCGAGTTGGTCACACTTATATTTTCTAAGTGTCATGTCCATTATGTTTACAAAACATATTACAAGTTCTCAAGCATTTGGGTAGACCTAACTTAATAGGTAAATTCCCAATGGGTAGACCTAACTTAATAGGTAAATTCCCAATCTTATGTTTTTATGTCTTTTAAGTTTACCCAACCCCAAACGCAATCCCATCGCTTACATATCGCAATAGCGCATAAAGGATAGAAAGAGGGAACTTGGCATAATCATGACATAAAGGTGTTGAAGCCACAAGTTTAACATGGTGGCATATGAAATGTACATATGTTCATATACTTGCATATTACATTTCTAGGCCTCAAAAGCATGCATAAAACCAAACTTAGCATATTGGTGATACATGGTGATAAATGACATGTAGAAATGGTCATAAGTTCGCATTTAGCCTCACATGCAAGTTATCATAAGAGATATGATAACCTACATGTTGCCAAAATGCAACCTTTAGCATAAAGCTTGAAGGTTTATGTTCATATACTCAAGGTAAGCTTGTATAACATGATAACATGAGTAAAATGATCAACCCAAACTTGCATAACATACATGGCAAACTTGCATATCATAATATAGCAAACTTGCATAACATAACATGGCCAACTTGCATATAAACTTGCATATCATAACATGATAAACTTGCATATCATAACATGGCAAACTTGCATAACATAACATGATTAACTTGCATATCATAACATGGCAAACTTGCATATCATGGCAAACTTGCATATCATAATGATCAACCAAACTTGCATCATTCATTTAACTTTAGAGTTTAAATATGAAAGTAGAAAAGGGCTTACAATGCTTATGAAGACACAAAAATATGACAAAGCCCTTATGCAATCAAATAGACCCAAAATGCAAGCTCTAATAGAAAAACCCTTGAGCCAAAATGATCAAAACCCTTTCTTTATGATGTAAATATGGAAACTTGACTTGAATGCAAGCTAATGACACTCATACAAGCTTGAAAACACTTGTATGCATGGAAAATCTCTCATAGAAATAACTTAGGAATTTTATGAAGAGAGTGGAGGCCATGAGAGGAATGATTTTGCCATAGTTTAGTTACTTGAATGAATAATGATGATTTAGGGTTAGGTTAGGGGCTTATTTATAGAGACTAGGATTAGTTTAAACCTTAGGATTAAACCCTAATTCCAATCTCAGCCCTTAAAACCGAATCTGGCCCCAAAACCTAACCAAAACCCCAAAATGGTGCACCAGGCAAATCTGCCCGGCTGAACCAAGTCGACAGCCAAGTCGACAGGGCTGTCGACTTGGGTCCAACCAAGTCGACTCCCAAGTCGACAGGGCTGTCGACTTGGGTGCTCTGGCGGGAATTTTCCCGCCTACCCCAATCTGACCGTTTTTCGAATTTTGAACCCGAAATTCGAAATCTGTTTTGAACTTGAAATTTTCTGAAAACTTCATTGGGCCTTAATCGGGTCATACGGACTCCGATTTTCGAAAACTCGGACTCTATTTCGCGTATTTTTCCGAGACGAACGCAATGGCATAGCCCGTTTCCCTTGATTCAGATTTATAAATTAAATTCTGCCTCGATTTACGTTATAACAGGTTATTTAAAATACGGGTTGTTACAAGGATTGCAAATGAAAATGTATCTTTTATTCTCATGTTTTATTTGCATTGAGTAATGCAAATAAAAATGTAATATTTAATTTCTAGTTTTATTTACATCAAGAAATGTAAATAAAAGAACAACTCCTTATTTTATGTTTATTTACATCAAGTGAAGTAAATAAATAAAAATGTAACCTTTATTTTAATGTTTTGTTCGCATTTAAAATCATACGACAAAAAATGTAACTATTGTTTGAATAAATTTGTTTGCATCTAAATTTGCAAACAAAAATGTAAATTTTATTTTCTTTTTTGTAGCTAAAGTTGCAAACAAAAAAAAAATTAATTTTTATCTACTTGTTTTATTTGCATGATAGAATACAAATAAAAATGTATTTTCTATGTTTCGTTTGCATTGTAGAATGCAAACAAAAATATAATTTTTTTTTATTTTCATGTATTGTTTGCCTTCGTGAATGCAAATAAAAGAACAACTTTTCTTTTCAAGATATATTTGCATTAATGAGTGCAAATAAAAGAACAAATTTTAATTTCAATGCATTTATACATTGGTGAATGTAGATAAAAGGATAAACTCGGATTTCAACATATATTTACATTTGTGAATACAAATGAAAGGATAAATTTTATTTCAATTTATATTTACATTTGTGAATGTAAATAAAGGAATAAATTTTGTTTTCAAAATATATTTTCATTGGTGAATGCAAGTAAAAGAACAAATTTTATATATCTTTGTATTTGTAAATATATATTTTATATATCTTTGTATCAGTAAATACAAATAAAAGAACAAGTTTATTTTTAATGTATATTTGCATTGGTAAATGCAAATAAAAGAACAAGTTTATTTTTAATGTATATTTACATATGTGAGATTTTTAAATGTTACAACTTTTATTGAAATCAAAGTGACAAATAAAATATGACCTTTATTTCAATCCCTGTTACTGAAAACAGTAGACAAAAAAATCTAATCTTTAATTTCCATTCTAAGATTACATAAAAATGTAATCTTTTAATTTTATTCTTTTTAATGAAACTATTCCATATTAAAAATACATGCTTTTTAATCCACTCTTCTTAATGTAACAAACTCACATTAAGTATATGTTCTTTTAATCCTTCTTTTTAATGTAAACAAATTCTCATTAAAAATACGTACTTTTTTAATGTAAACAAATTCACATTAAAAACGTATTCTTTTTATTCATTCTTTTTAATGTAAACAAATTCACATTAAAAACGTATTCTTTTTATTCATTCTTTTTAATGTAAACAAATTCACATTAAAAACGTATTCTTTTTATTCATTCTTTCGACATCCAAATTCTATTGAAAAATAAACAAATAAATAAGATTTTATTTGTTAACTAGTCTCCGTTGTAATATAAACAAATAAAAACAATGTTTTATTTGGCGCTCAATTTCTTTTGTTACATCAACAAATAAAAATGAGTTTTTATTTGTTGTTTCAATTCTATTGTTCATTTCAGAAAAATAAGAATTATGTTTTAATAACATAAAATAATTTTTTACAACTGGATCAGAAATAAGTATGATTTAAATATGAATATAATATGATTTAGATCAAATTTTAGATCTAATCTCTAACTGCAAATAAATTCAACAATATGTAAAATTCCAATGCGGATTTAGCATATTATGAACAATAAAACATACAACAAGCAACAATTCAAACAACACAGACATTTCAGATATGAATTAACATGATAATACAATCATTTTTAACACGAGAAAATAATTAATAATTAATTAAATAAATAAAATTAGAATTCTCACATTGATTTTTGCTGAAAATTTGACTGTCTCGGAATCAGCTCTGGTCTGCGCCATCGCGAAGATCTCGGAAAGACGAGTCCAACGCAACTTACAGTTCGTCAATCGGACCTCGTATGAAAGAGATATTGATTTTTAAAGATTGCATAAATTAAATATTAAATAAATAAAATAATATTAAATTAATACTTCTTCATCCCTACGTCGTTACTCCAGAAACACGCCGAACCCATATACCATCGTTCAACCTTCTGCGCGCGCCCTCCTTCAGGCCGCCGTTCGCCGATCAAACCCTGCCAATCCGACGCCCTAGCCGAGCTCCACCTTCGGCCAGAAGGCCACCCAACTCGGCCTCCACCTCGTCTCAAAAATCAAACCCGGACCCGCCACGTTTCAGCCCAGAATTCGTGAAATCCGTAAACCAAAACCCGATCTTGACCGTATGGATTGAAAGATCTCTCCGAAAGCTTCGATTTGGTACCAAGTTTGTTGATTTTCGTTGAGCGGATCAAAAGTTATAAGCGTTTGAAATTGGAGAAATTCCGGCCTTCGGTTTAGGTGGCGGCTGAAATTAGGGTTAGGGTTTCGACCTGAATATTTTAATATTAAATCTCGAAAATTGTGCTTAAAAGGTGGATTTTCGGACTTTCTCTGATTTGGGCCTGCTTACTGTCGTTCTTAAGGTTTTGACACCTTCTGAACGCAACGGGATAGGTCCCGTGGCCCAATTCCGAAATCTGTGCGATTTTTATTTAAAATTGCATTAAAAATTAATTAATTAAATATTGACCATACATTAAAATATGCCGGGGCCACATACGACCTCAGAAAATTCTAAAAAAAATATTTTTAGCTTTCTTATGATGATACAAATCCAACAAAATTATTTTCATCGAATTCTGAGAGTGTTTGAAAAATGGCTATTTTTAAGGCGTTTAAATTTAACTTAAATAGTCAAAACACATTTTCTCTCGCCACGCTCACATATTAATTCAAAAAATTCTGAAAATTGAAACCTAGCAATAATTTGACATTTCGGTTCCAACAAAAGTGGTTTCGTCGAAAACGGAGGTCGTTTGGAAAATGACTATTTTCAAGGCCAATATATTTAATATTAAAAATACATTTTTAAACAAATAATTTCCGAAACTCAAAATATATAAGTGTTTACTGTTTTTCAATGCAGAAACGTCATTCCGAACTCAATGAAAGTGGTTTCGAGTCGAAATTCCTTCATATGTGAAAAGTAGCCTTTCGGGCCATATATATAATATATATATAAATTCTACAGCGACCTTTCTAAAAATTGAATTGGCCATAACTTTTGATTTCAGCTATGAAATTTCAATTTTTCAGATTTGTTAGAAAGATACGGTTAAACAGATTTAAATATTTCTGGTTTCACTCAATTCTGGTTTATTTTGAATCCTGCACATTCAGTTAAAGTTTAAAATCAAATTTTCAAACTACCGCGCCATTTCTAACTCCTTTTATATTTAAATTAAATTTATTCGTTCTGACTTTGATACAAATGAATTCTAGCCATTATTATTAATAATAAATTATATTATATCCTCAAAATTCATTAAAATTTTCTAAAATAATTTTTTTAAATTGGTTCAGAATTTGCGGGTTGTTAAAGTTTTCATCAAAATCAAAATATAAATCTATATATTGAATTTGAACGCACATTTCAATTTACCGGGGCCACGTATAAACTCTAAAAATTCCCGAAAAATATTTTCTAGCTTCGTATTAATGATACGATCCTAACAAACCTAATTTCGTCGAATTCTGAGACCGTTTGAAAAATGGCCATTTTCTAGTCGATTAAAATCAACTAAAACTGGTCAAACGCATTTTACTTCGCCACACTCACATATTGATTCGAAAAATTACGAAGTTCGAAACCTAGCAATAACTTGACATCCCGGATCCAATAAAACTGGTTTCGTCGAAAACCGAGGTCGTTTGCAAAATTTCCATTTTTAAGGGCCAGAATTCCATAGCGATTATTCTGAATTTTCAACTGGATGTAACTTTTGATTCCCGCTATGAAATTTTGATTTTTCGGATTCGTTGGAAAGATATTCTCAAATAGATTCTAATATTTTTGGTTTCGCTAAAATCCGGTTTATTTTGAATCCTGTACATTCATTTGAAATTTGAAATCGAATTTTCGAACTACCGCGCCATTTTCAATTCCTTTTATAATTATAAATAATTATTTATATTCTAACGACGATTCAAATAAATATATACGTTCTAATTCTATTCAAAATAAATTTCTCGTCGTTATTATTTAAAATAATTATTTTAAATATTCAAAAACCTTCAAAATCGCCAAAATAAAATTTTTAAATTGGCTTAGATTTCCGGGTTATTACAAAATAGGTATGCTTTACATTAATTTTTAAGTTTCTTAGTTACCTTGACTGTTTAGTTGCCTTAATTGTTTCTTGGTGGCTTTGATTTAAAATAACTATGGTTAACTTAAATTAATTTTAAAATGATTTTAAAATTTAAAATTACTATTTTAAAGTTTTAAAATATGTATTTTTATAAAATAATAATATAAAAGTAGTTTCTAATTTCTAGGAATTATAAAAATAATATATACACACAGACACACATAAAATCGTTCAAATAGACAAAAAATAGGAAAGAACAAAATAGTACGAACGTAAGCAGATACGTCGGCATACCATGGCATGATATCAACATATATGTCAAAAGTTTGAAATTCAAATTCAAGTTTAAAATATGAATTTTACCTCCATCTTTTGACTAACTCCTATGTCATTAGGATGCGCCTTTTCGACCAGAGAATATGCCTATTCAATCTTTGTTTATATTGTCTATGTTCATTCATTCATATCATCTGATTTCAAATTCAAACTTCCATTTTCACAACTCTTATCCCTAAACTATTCCAATGGCTTCATCTTCGATTACTCCTACCACCATTAGACTCTCAAGAACTGTCAATACTCATCTTTTTAATGATCTAGGGGCTTGATGTCTATATCAAGTACATGAACCATGGCAAAGTCCATCCGAGTATGTTTTCCATTTTTAGTGATTTTCCTTCTAATTAACTTGATTCTCCTTTCAATGATAATTCCCCCTTTCTCCTGTTAACGCAAGTCAAAATAATTTCATTTGTAATTCCTATCTTATCCAACTATTTTATGCAACCATGTTTGGAGTAGCATTAAAGGAACAAAACTTGCTTTAGATTGCTAAGTTTTAGGCTACATTCCTGGTTGTAAATTTACCAAAATAGATATTCCTATGTATCAAATCAATGAAACCGATAGAGAGACTTTCCATCGCATTTTCAAAGGAGATGGCGATTTGGAATTTAAAAATCACTACTTTCATCCATTGACAAAAACTATTAATTTTTTTTTGCAACAATCCATTACTCTAAGATCTGGAAATTTCAATAACCCGACTATTAAAGGTTGTAATGCTCTTTTTGCCCGCTATGACATAAGTTGGGCACATGTCACACTTAATGAATTTTATCTCAACGATCTTTCTAACCAAGAACACTCTCTCTTTCATGGTATCTATCTTACTCGTATCTTTATCTATTTTGGTGTAGTTTTAAAAGGAAATGAACTTTCTTCTAGAAAGAATTTCTCTCTAGCCAATATCCGTATTATGCATGTACCTATGACTTTTGAGCCTTATAAGAAACTTACTGTAACACCCCATAATTTTAACAACACTAAAGATGATAAATTAGATGATAATTAAATAAATGCTTAGAATTAAGTGAAACGGACTATGCCATTGCGTTCGTCTCGGAATTCTGGTCAAAATAAACAGCTAGTTTGCGTAAAACGAACACCATATCAAGAACTTATTAAGGTTTGAAGTTTATATACGCATAACAATCCAAAATCAGTTCAAAATAATTCAACTCGGCCCAAAACCGTAGGTAGAAAAATTCCCGCTCTGGGTGTCGATCCCCCGGCCAAATTCATTTTTATGAACGTGGAATCCTTTCTTAACCAAATTTGTTGATTCTGGGCTATAAATAAGACCCTATACCCATTGTTTTATTCATTCTAAATCAATGGAGAACTAGATGCTGCCTCTGCCTGGATTAAATCAAGTATTTTCTTCTTCAACAATCAACTAGAGTTATTCAAGTTTAGAGATCTGTGATTCAACATCTGCAACACCTCTTCTATTTCTTAGATCCAATCACAATGAGTCTACGTTATTTTTAGATCTAAATAATTAAAATTTAATCATGACATGACTATAACTTGGATCTAGCCTATGACTAGTTGAATCATATCAGATCTGCTATAATCTGTGTATCTAAGTTATTCTGGCATGACTATGAACTAGATCTAAGCCTATACCTATTGAGTCATGTCAGGTCTATCATTATTTGCAGATCTAATTTACTGTTTAGATCTCATCATGTCTGTCCCTATTATGTTAATCAGTGCTATTGTCACAACAGGTCTGTTATTAGTTAGGTATTTAATTCATTGTTTAGATATCATCATGCCTGTTTATGATAATAGAATTAGTTTTTTTATCAGATGTTCATCAGATGTGTTCCTATATGCCTATCTTGTCATTATGCCCAACTTGTCACTGTATGTTCACTAGTTTCTATGCCTATTTATGCCATTATATGTAAATCTTGTTATTTTGTTCATTTCCGTAATGTTCTCTTCTTCTTTTCCTTTTTATTTTTATGGCCAGGCTACCTTCGCGCATAGGCATGCCCCCGAAATATGCGAACGCGTAAATTTGGGAACGAGGGGAAAACGTTAAAATTGGGGCATAAATTGTATTGGGAAATTTGGGAATAACTTGAATGAAATATATGAATAGGGATTTGGGCATAACTTGAATGAAATATAGGAATATGGATTTGGGGAATAAATCAAATTGTGATATAGATCTTAATTTTGGGGCATATGGTAAAAAATAAATATAAATTGGAAAAGGGACATGAAAACCTATAATGACATAGGAATAATTGGTTAATAATGGAAATGCCTAGAATTACAGTAATTAGAACTGTAATCACGCTTAGACACGAAGTTAGATTACATTTGTGGGGGAAGTCAGCAACCACAAGTGGTGAATCTAATGTGAGGGGTCTAAATGCATAAACACGCAACGTGCTAAGACACGAGGTTATGTCCAACTTATGGAAGAAGTCTTCCCGGACCCACCCGGCATATCCAACATCCACAAGTTGTAGGCTTAATGTGGGAGGTCTAGCGCATCATAACCATAAATGGATAGATGGTAATGAATTGGAGTAAGCGGGAAAGGATAGTAACCTATTATAATTGGTTTCTTTAATGAGAATATTATATAATAGGTAGGCTTGTTCTAGCGACAAGTGGAAATTATAACATAAGTTATAATAAAAGGAAATGAAGCTTATTAGTAAACCTTAGTTAAGAGAACTAAGTTAATAAGTAAACAACGACAAGTTGTAGTGATATATTAAATAGAAAACGGGTGAATTGAGATGAAGTATACTTAATTACATATTAAGTAAAACATGTTATTGTAACTATGGAATCAGACAATGAAAATTACAATGGGATTGTAAGATTGCTTCCGTTAATTACAATCCAGGGGTGAAAGATTGTAGATCATTTTCGTTAATTACAATCTAAAGAATAACATGTGATGGGGCTTATTAATATTCTTCTGTGGTTATGTTTTGGGGAATATTCTTCTTTTATTATTGTACTCTAACAATTTAAGTACAAGATAGAAGTTTTTAATTGATGTACTGGGTTTTATGCATTTGAGACATATGATGTAACCATGTTTTGAACTACGATGTTTTCTACTTAACAAAATTTTGAATTCTGCTGCTATTTATTATCTATTTTGTAATGTTTCTGTTTCTTTTCACCTATACCACTTCATGAAACTTAATGCATTCTCTTAATGAGTGACATTAATAGATGTGGGGTGTCACACTTGGTATCAGAGCTAAAGGTAACCAGATCGGATAAAAGATTTTGAAAATTGTTTTCGAAAAGGTTTCAAAAAACAACATTTCCAAAAAAAAAGTCTATTTTAAAAAACATATTCCCCAAAGCCATAAGAAATATTTTTCAATTCTCCATTTGAATCCCTTCTTCCTTTTCGTTTCAGCATGTTTGGGGTAAAGAATATTCACGAGGGCGTTCAAGTATCGGATTGGTTCCGTAGGTATACTAAGGCTACGGCACCAACCGGGAGCCAAGGAGACGTCCCTCTCCTAGCTACAGCCGTTGTTCCTCCACCATCGTGAGTAGGTAAATCCTCTAAGAAATGTCATGGTTGTAAATGCTTGGGTCATTTGGTCAAAGATTGTTGGAAAAGGAAGAACGTTTGCTTCAACTGTGGTGAGGTCGGACACTATAAGAGGGAATGTCCAAAGAAACAAGGACAATAACAAAGGGTAGGATCTTCTGAAGGGCGGGTGTATGTTCTCATGGTCAATGTACCGGATAGAGGTAGTAAAGTTTCCGTTGAATTTCTAATTTCCCCTTTCTAAATTATCCAGTTAGAACTCTTTTTTATTTGGGCGCTTCGCATTTATTTACATCTGATTGCGTGGTTGAGTCTCTGCACCTTAGTACTAGTACAGTTGTGGATCTCGTTGTTGTCTCAAACCCTATTGGCGGTATGGCTCATTTGTCCATGATTTGTCGGGGTTTGAGAATATTTGTGTTAAGCGTCGAGTTTGAGTGTGACACATACGTGCTCAGTTTTATGGGCTATGGTTTGATTCTAGGGATGGTTTGGCTAGCCATGTATGGTGCCATTCTGGATTGTGAGAGGAGGGTCGTTAGACTTTGGACTTGCCATGGGAGGACCCTCGAGATTTCTTGTGCCCAAAGGGGTCTGTCATGCTTAGTTTCCTAGAGTTAGTTGATGCATCTATCAATGATCTACAATTTGTACCAGTAGTCCGTAAGTATCCTGATGTTTTTGAGGAGGCTCGGGGTTTACCTCCGAGGCGCTAGATTGATTTCCGTATACAATTGGTGGACAATGCAAAGCCAGTTGCATTGCCTATGCGCCATATGGCTCCAAGAGAAAGGAGGAGCTTAGCAAGCAAGTAGGGGAGATACTTGAGAAAGGGTTTATTAGGTGAAGCATATCGAATAGGGTGCTCCGATGGTATTCGCAATAAGGCAAATGTCCGCTTCGCTTACGCGTAGACTATAGAGAATTGAATAAACTCACCAAGAAGAACAGGCACTCACTCCCGAGGATAGATGATCTGTTTGACCAGCTTTTTAGTGCATCAGTTTTCTCTCAGTTAGACTTGGCCACGGAGTTTCATCAGTTAAGGGTGGCTGAGGACATTATAGACAAGACTGCTTTTAGGACTCCAGATGGTTTCTTTGAATGGAACGTTATGCCTTTTGGGTTGATGAATGCATTCGCCTATTTTGTTGATCTGATGAGTAGGGTGTTTTGTGAGTTTCTAAGTAAGTTTGTCGTGATCTTTGTTGATGACATCTTAATTTTCTCAAAGTGCGAGGAAAAGCATCCCCAACATTTGAGAGAGGTTTTGAAGACTCTCCATGCGCACCAGCTTAAGGCAAAGTTTTCCAAGTGTCATTTTTGGAGGAAAGAGGTGAGATTCCTAGGGCATGTGGTTTCTAAAGAGGGGATAGTAGTAGATCCCACGAAGGTAGTTGCAGTTCAAGATTGACAGGTCCCAAAGAATGCAACAGGGGCGAGAAGCTTTCTTGGTTTAGCGGGCTATTATAGGAAGTTCATTAAAGACTTCGCAAAGATATCAGCCCAACTCACCAAACTGACGAAGAAAATTTTGACCTTTGGAACATTGATTTTGAGGATGCTTTTCTGCAGCCAAAGAGGGCTCCGACAACAACCCCAGTTTTGACTTAGCCTGATGGAAACAATGTATATATTGATGCGAGGGGAACATAGCTCAATGTTGTCTTGATACATAAGGGAAGGGTAGTACATTATGGAGGTAAATAGTTAAGAGTTCACGAGAAGGACTACCCTACCCATGTTTTGGAATAAGCCGCTAAAATATTCGCACTTAAGAATTGACGGTAGTATCTGCTTGGAGAGAGGTTCGAGTTATACATGGACCATAAGTCGCACAAGTGTATGTTACCGCGGAAGGATCTCAAATTGAGGCAGCAGAGATATGCTTCTACTTGGACCTGAGACGATTAGAGAAACTTCAGAAAAGATTGATCTTATTAGACGGCGAATGAAGACAGCTCAGGAAAGGCAGAAGTCATATGCAGATAAGAAAAGGACTGACATTGAATTTGAAGTGGGAGATAGGGTTTTCATTAAGGTATCACCATTAAGAAATGTGATTCGCTTTGGATCTGTAGGGAAATTGGCACAAAAATTTATGGGGCCATTTCCCATAACAAAAAGGATTGGCCATATGGCCTATAGAGTAAAGCTACCAGATAGACTGTCTAGTGTTCATGATGTTTTCCACGTTTCTCATTTTTGGAAGCGCTTGCATGATACCGCAAAAGTAGTTGAGCCGAATATGCTTGAGGAAGTAGAGGTGGAATGGGAGGCGAAAATCAGGCGAGTTCGTACCTATATTCTTGGATCAGAAGTTAAGAAGCTATGCAATAGAGAAGTCAAGTTGATGAAAGTTCAGTGGGGAGATAACCCAGAGGATGCAACTTAGGAGACCAAAGAAAAGATTCGCGCTTTGTACCCTTTTCTTTTCGAGGGTATGTTATTATCTTCCTTT
Organism: Allium sativum; assembly: GCA_030737875.1. Taxonomy (NCBI): domain Eukaryota; kingdom Viridiplantae; phylum Streptophyta; class Magnoliopsida; order Asparagales; family Amaryllidaceae; genus Allium; species Allium sativum. Next base: position 606,424,193 of record CM060916.1, on the reverse strand, counting down.
CCAAAGCTTTTATTTATGCTTGCTTCTATCATTTAAGTATATCCTATCGATCGAATCTTTGACCTTTTGGTAAGAATCCCATGGATATAAACATGTGTTTGAGACATGTTATGATTGATGGGTGCAAGTGTTTGCTAGTAGTTTCTCGTGGATGCATATACACACACATTAGGCACTTGGTCGGCTCAATCACTCTCATACTACATATGGATGTACGTGCATTTTTCTTCATTTAATGAATGAAAGTGGGTGTATCATCATATGGACGTTGTATTTGGATGGAAAATTGTGCACACATATAGAAATTACATGTTATAGTAGGATTATTTGCATATATATTGGATTCATGGCACTAACATACACTGCATTAAGAAGGTCGACTGAATCAGTAGACCGCCTGATCTTCACATTAGTATTGGGACATATACACACACCTTTGCATATGTTCATATAAGCATTATGAATCTTTTAAGGACAATGAATGCCTGTGATTAGTGTATGAGTAGATGGACGATGGATGGTAGGATATACATTCTTCTTAACATAGAGATTTCGGGGGCGAAATCCTTTGATTAAGGGAGAATGTAACACCCCATAATTTTAACAACACTAAAGGTGATCAATTAAAGGATAATTAAATAAATGTTTAGAATTAATCGAAACGAACTACGCCATTGCATTCGTCTCGGAATTATGATCAAAATAGACACCTGGTTTGCGTAAAACGGACACCATATAATTAAATTATTAGGATTTGAAGTTTATATATGCACAAGAGATTTATATATAAACATAACAATCCAAATTAGTTCAAAATAATTCAAGTCAGCCCAAAACCGTAGGCGGGAAAATTCCCGCTCTAGGTGTCAACCCAGGGGCTGACCCCGTAAAGGATGTCGACCGATGGGTCAACCCCATAAGGAGGGGGTCCACCCCCGCCAGATCCAAGGCAAAATTCATTTTTTTGAATGTGGACTCCTTTCTTCACCAAATTCGTTGATTCTAGGCTATAAAGAAGACCCTGTACCCATTATTTTATTCATTCTAAATCAATGGAGAACTAGATGCTGCCTCTGCCCGGATTAAATCAAGTCTTTTCTTCTTCAACAATCAACTAGAGTTATTCAAGTTTAGATATTTGTGACACCCCACATTCGTTAATGTCACTCACTAAGGGAATGCATTAAGTTTCGTGAAGCGTTATCGGTAAAAAGAAACAGAAATATTACAAAACATATATAAAAGCAACATTGGAATTTAAAGTTTTATTTCAAACATAAGTCATAACATCATGGTGTAAAATACCATAAGTCTGAAACAATAACATAGAATTTCTGTCTTGTACCATCAGAGTACAGAAAATACAAAAAAACATAATTTCCCAAAAGTGACAAAGCCATAGTAGCAAAGATAGAAACTGATTCAAAAGCTGCTCCAAGCAAGATGATAACCGAGTCCTGACTAAGCCTGAGAATTCCCTCCCTAAGAACCTGAGGGGGGGAGGGGAACGGAAGAAAGAAGAGGAAACAAAAAGGGTCAGACAAAAAGTCTGGCGAGTCCAGTTACTTTTAGCAAGTAAATAAATAAAAGTATTATGACAGACATATAAAGTGGATGAGGAAGATAACATCATAAAGGATAAGTATGATGAGGTATACATGATAGAGTATATACGCTTCTCCCACACTTACTCTGCACTAATACTAGTATAACCAAATATGGGATGATCCCTTAACATGCATAAATTGGTATCTTAGGAGTACTTCTGGTGAGAGTTTTTAACCCCATACAATCCACAGGCAGCCCCTATAACGGACTCCTAAACTTACCAGAATATAGATGTATCCTAACTACTACCCTAATCGATCAGCTTCCTATTCCGTAGATACCCTGTACCGGCCCCATAGTAGGGGGTATCACTTCCGTAAAGTGGCAACCCTTCGTGTTGAATGCATAACCATATCTACTGATGTCACAACGTCTTATTTTCCAAGGGAGGCGGAGCCATGCACGCACATGACCCCGTTGGAACGCTTCGTCATGACATTACCCCCTCGTTTGGATCTCTTATAATCAGCCCAGTAAGCATGCCCCACTCCGACCTAGGACGGAGTATCCATTTGATACCGTTATATGGGTTACTTACTGAAATGGGTCCCCAAACAAAATGATACAAGCTCTCTCCCTTGTCTTGTATCCCCACTAGGATTTCCTCAGGTTATGTATGCCTATTGGTGTCTTTAATTACATAACCCCCTCAAGTTAAGTTTGTGGGCCTATATATACATATTACCCATCCCTTCAGATTCACTTAACCCACCCACTATCCAAACAGGTTTATTTAACCCCTATTCATGTTCATATTCATACAATCTCTATGGATTCAACTAGGTTAAGTATTCCAATTCATGACCATATTTTCATTTATGGTTAAGGTGTGCTAGACCTCTCACATTAAAGCCTGCCATTTGTGGATGCTGGACATGCCAGGCAGGTCCGGGCAGAATTATTCCATAAATTGGGCTTAACCTTGTGTCTTAGCACATCTCGTATTTGTGCACTTAGGCCTCTCGCATTAGATTCAACACTTGTGGTCGTTGGTTCTGCCGGTCGGTTCCGAGCAGACTTCCACCGCAAGTGCAATCTAACCTCGTGTCATAAGTGCATTTACAGTTTCTTATTACTATGATCCTAGGCATGCCATTATTATCCAGTTTTCATATATGTCATTATAAGTTATAGGTTTCATACCGCTTTTTCCCCAATTCTATTCACAATGAATTATAGGTCCAAATTTTTGTATATAAACATTATTCAAGTTATGCCAATTCTAATGTTCTCCCTCCCCTTTCCCTAACTAGTGCCTTCGCATATAATTGGTAGCATGCCTAGGCTAGAAAATAGCTTGGCCATAAACAATAAAAGGGAAAGGTGATGGGAAGATGACAAAAGTGGTTATTCTAACATAATAGGCATAAGCATAAACTGGCATAGTGACAAGATGGACATATGAGAATAGATCTAGTGAACTTGTGATAATTAAACTAGTCCTATCATATTAAGGATGTCATATAAAATCTAAATAACAATTTAGATGTCCAACAAGTTCAGGTCCAATATGATAAGCACAAGGTGATTCAAATAATAAGCAAATCAAAATTAGATCTAACATAATAAAGGTTTCAGATCTACATCATAGTTATGTCCAAATGTCATATAGTCACAAGTTATTATGTCCAAATGTCATATAGTCACAAGTTACAACAGATTCAATATGATAAGGATTGAGATTCAAGTCATAACCAATTCAGAATGTCACAAATTCATAATTTACAACAGAACTAGCATAATTCAGTCACAGAAATGGATCCAAACTATAGTCATCTCATTTTACTTTTAATCATTTAATTTTAAAAGCAAACATGAAACTCACAGCATTTGGATTAGAAAATTGAAGAAGAACAAATCTACACTTGTATCTTAAATCTCTAATTGCAGAAGAAGAAAAGAGTCAGAATTAGTCCAGTCACTGACGACATTTGGCCTCCATTGATTTACAGTGAAGAAAACTAGAGAAATGAGCCTGTATATATAGCTGCCAGCCCCAGAAAACCGACTGCCACCTCATCCCAAGGGGTGTCGACCTGCCCCTTAAGGGGTTGACCCCAGTGTCGACACTCATTCAGGGGGGTCGACCTTGGTGTCGACACCCCCTGGGGGGTCGACCCCTAAGAGCGGGAATTTTGGCGCTCTCCGAATTTTTGATTTTTGAACTATTTCTGGATAAGTTTGGGTCTGATATATATATATATATATATATATAATTTTTCTGTGCGTATATAAACTTCAAACCCTCATAATATCTTCATATGGGGCCCGTTTTACGCAAACCAAATGTCTATCTTGACCAGAATTTCGAGATAGACGCAATGGTGCAGTCCGTTTTCCTTGATTCTGAGTTTTAAATCGATTATTCTTTAATTTACCAACTTTAGTATTGTTAAAACTTCAGGGTGTTACATTTTCCCCTACTCAAAGGATTTCGTCCCCGAAATCTCCAAGTTAAAAGAGTGTGTCCTACTATCCACATCCATCTACTCCTCCACCAATCATAGGCATCCATTGTCCTTAAAGGATTTCTAATGCTTTTATGAACTTATGCAAAGGTTTGTGTATATGTCCTAATACTAATGCGAAAATCAGGCGATCTACTGATTCAGTTGATCTCCTTAATGCAATGTATGTTTGTACCATGAGACCAACATGTATGCAATCATCCTAGTATAACATGTAAGAATCATTCGTCCAAGTGCAATACCCATATGATGATATATCCATTTTCATCCACAAAAGAAAAAAAATGCACACACATCCATATGCAATATGAAAGTGATTGAGCCGATATAGTGCCTAATGTGTGTGTGTATATGCATCCACGAGCAACCACTAGCAAACACTTGCATCCACTTTCATCCATAAAACATAACATGTCTCAGACACATGTTTGCAATCATGGGACACTTACCTAAATGTCGAAGAATTTGATCGATAGGACATGCTTAAATGATAGGAACAAGCATAAATAAAAGTTTTGGAAAAGAAGTTAAGAACATAGCCTCGAAAATAAAAGGGTATGAAGAACGAATCCTATATTCAGTCTCCCAAGTTGCATCCTCTGGGCTATCTCCCTACTGAACCTTCACCAACTTGATTTCTTTATTGCGTAACTTCTTAACTTCCGATCCAAGAATATGCGTCAGAACTCGTCTAACCGTCGCCTCCTATTCCACTTCCACTTCCTACAATACACTCGGCTCTACAACTTCTGCGGTATCATGTAAGCACTTCCGCAAACGAGAAACATGGAAAACATCATGAACGCCAGATAGTCTCTCGGGTAGCATTACTCTATAGGCCATTTGGCCGATTCTTTCTATTATGGGAAACGACCCTACAAATCTTAGTGCCAATTTCCCTACAGACCCAAAGTGAACCACATTCCTTAAAGGAGATACTTTGACGAAAACCATGTCTCCCACTTCAAACTTGATGTCAGTCCTTCTCTTGTCTGCATAGGACTTTTTCCTATCTTGTGCAGTCTTCATTTTCCGCCTAATGAGATCAATCTTCTCGGATGTTTCTCTAACCATATCTGGTCCAAGCAATAGCCTTTCTGTAGAGTCCCACCAAAAAGTTGGTGATCTACAGGGTCGTCCGTATAATGCTTCAAAGCGTGCCATGCCAATACTAGCTTGGTAACTGTTGTTGTAGGCAAATTCTACTAAAGGAAGATGCTCCTTCCAAGTCCCTCCGAAGTCAAGGATACACAGCCTTAAAAGATCCTCTAGTACTCTGTTCACCCTCTCCATCTGTCCATCAGTCCGAGGATGATAAGCGGTGCTTAGACATAACTGTGTACCTAATGCTTCTTGCAAGCTCTTCCAAAATTAACTAGTAAAGATGGGTTTACGATCGCTTACGATGCTAGAAGGTATTCCATGAAGACGGACTATCTCACGAACATAAACTGCCACCAACCATGCTGCCGTCCTCTTGCTCTTAACGGGAATGAAATGAGCGCTCTTAGTAAGTCTATCAACTACTGCCCAAATACTGGTGTTGCCTTTCTTTGATCTAGGCAAGCCATCTATGAAATCCATGGATACGCTCTCCCACTTCCATTGTGGAACCTCTAAAGGATGGAGTAAACCACCGGGCTTCTTTTGCTCAGCTTTGACTTGCTGGCAAACCAAACAATGAGAAACAAACTTCGCCACATCTTTCTTTATCCCAGCCCAAAAGGAAACCCTCTTCATATCCGTATACATTTTATCACCACCTGGATAGAGAGTCAACTTAGAACGATGGGCTTCCTCTAGGACTTTCTTTAACAAAATCCCAACTTAGGGAACACAAAGCCTTCCATCTCGTCGCAACCACCCTTTATTGTCAATGGAATATCTATTGAGGTGACTAGAAGTCTCCCCTTTACTGATCCTATCCACGATGTCTAAAATCTGTGGATCCTCTCGCTGTGAAGCTCCTATCTGGTCCATAAGAGTAGGTTGTATCTCCAGTGTTGCTAACAAGCCAGGCAAAAGTTCGATAGAGGGTCTAAAGTCAAAGTTTGATATAAACTCCAAGCTCTTCCTTTCCACAAACAAAGGACATAAGACCATCCTCTGCCTATTTAGTGCGTCTGCCATTACATTACCCTTGCTAGGGGTATAAGCAATCTCAAAGTCGTAAGACGCTAAGAATTCCATCCACCTTTGCTGCCTCAAATTAAGATCTTTCTGCGTACTTGAGAGATTTATGATCAGTGTACAATTCAAACTTTTCTCCAAGAAAATAATGGTGCCAAGTCTTAGGCACAAATAGTATGGTAGCTAGATTTAGATCATGGGTAGGGTAATTCTTCTCATGAACCCTTAATTGTCTGCCTCCGTAACATACTACCCTTGTCTCTTGCATTAAAACTGCACCAAGACCCGTACCACATGCATCATTGTAAACTGTAAACACTTTATTCCCATCAGGCAAGGTCAACACAAAGGCCATTGTCAAAGCCCTCTTTAATCATTGGAAAGCAACGTCATAATCTATATCCCATGGAATGTCAAATTCTTCTTCGTCGGCCTGGTGAGTGGAGCTGATATCTTTGCAAAGTCCTTAATGAACTTCCTATAATAGCCTGCCAAACCCAAAAAGCTTCTCACCTCCGTTGCATTCTTTGGATCTGCCAGTCTTGGACCACTACTACCTTCGCGGGATCTACTGCTATCCCTTTCGTAGAAACCACGTGCCCTAAGAATCTCACCTCTTTCCTCCAAAAGTGGTATTTGGAGAATTTCGCCTTCAGCTTATGTGCTCCCAGAGTTTTCAAAATTTCTCTTATATGCAAGACATGTTCTTCCTCACTCTTTAAGAAGATCAAGATATCGTCAACAAAGACCATGACGAATTTATTTAGGAACTCCCGAAACACCCTACTCGTTAAATCAACAAAATAGGCGGGTGCGTTCGTCAGCCCAAAAGGCATAACGAGTCATTCAAATAAACCATCTAGAGTCCTAAAGGCATTCTTATTTATACTATCCTCAGCCACTCTCAACTGATGAAACCCTGTGGCCAAGTCTAACTAGGAGAATACTGACGCGCCAACCAGTTGATCAAACAAATCGTCTATCCTCGGGAGTGGGTGCCTGTTCTTCTTAGTGAGTTTGTATTCTACACGAAAACGAAGCGAACCGTCCGCTTTAGTTGCAAACACTACTGGAGCACCCGATTCAGATATTTTTCGCCTAATAAATCTTTTTCAAGTAGCTCCCATATTTTTTGCTAAGCTTCCTCCTTTCTCTTGGAGCCATATGGCGCATGGGCAATGCAACTGGCTTTGCATTGTCCACCAAATATATGCGGAAGTTAATCTCGCGTCTTGGGGGTAAACCCCGAACCTCATCAAAGACATCCGAATAATCTTGGACTACTGGAACAGATTATAGATCATCAATTGATGCATCAAGAGACTCTATGAAACTCAGCATAATAGACCCTTGAGGGTCATAAGAAATCTTGAGGGTCCTCTCCTGATAGGTCAGAAGCCTGATAATCCTCTTCTCACAATCTAGAATGGCACTATGCATGGTTATCCAGTCCATTCCTAGAATCAACCCATAGCCTAAAAAACCGAGCACATACGCGTCGCATTCAAATTCGGCGCCTAACACAGATATCCTCAAACCTCAACAAATCAGAGATAAATGAGCCGAACCACCAATGGGGTTTGAGACAACTACGGGATCCACTACCATAATAGTATTTAAGTGCAGAGATTCAACTACATAATTAGATATAAATGAATGTGAAGTGCCAGAGTCAAAAGGAGTTCTAATAGCGTGACTGGAAAGAGAAATCAAACCTTCTACAATGACTTTCCTACCTCGATCTGGACCACCTATTGCGAGAAAATGTACCTGCCCTCCAGAGGCTCCTTGTTTCTTCAGGTACTCCTTAGAAAATGTCTGTGCCCTCCATAAATGAAACAACTACCCTTCCTTTTCTTGCAATCCTTAGCCAAATGACCTTCATGCCCACAAGCATGGCACTTCCTCTTTTCCTTAGCCTTATCATTCTTCCCGCCTTTCTTCTATTGCTGCTGTTATTGTCCTTTCTTGGGCCATACCTTTTGATTCTGTGTTGTTCCCTCAGCCTTAACTTTCTTCTTCTCCCATTTGCCTTCCTTAAACATCAAGGCCATATCGACAAGTCTTTCAAAAGTAGCTCCCATGGGAATGTGGGACATAGCCAACCCATGAAGGGGTTCATTTAATCCTTTTACAAACCGCAATGCTTTCTTATGAGGAGTGTCTACCAACTCTAAACCAAATCTTGCCAGTTGGTTGAATTTGTTGATATTCTTTAATTGTCATGCTCCCATGCTTGAGTGTCAAGAACTTTTCCATTTGCATGCTTCTTTTAGCTTGGGAAAGGAATTTCATTTCAAACCTCATCCTAAAATCATCCCATGTCTCCATCGGACGTCCAGCTTGGGTAACTTCACACCAGAATGAAGCTTCATCTTTCAGTAGCCAGGAAGCTAACTAAATCTTCCTTCGGTCTTCTACTTCAAAGATTACAAACAAGTCCTCAGTCTCCTTGAGACAATTCTTGCCTCTACGAATGTTTCAGTACCACAGAACAGCTTCCCTCCCATGGCACAAAAATCCTTGTAGATCTTGGCGAAATTATTTTCTCTTGGAGGAGGAGGAGGAGGAACGGAGGGTGCAACTGGGGGAGGAACGTTTCCTTGGCCTTCGGCAGGCGCCATGGCCTCCCGATAGCTACGGAACCATCCTGGTATTGTAACGCCCTCTTGGATATTAGGTTCCTCTAACATGCTGAAAAAGAAAAGGAAAGAGATTTAGACAAAGGGTCGAAGGATATTACATATGGCTTTGGGGAATATGTTTTTCAAAACAGACTTTTCTTTTTGAAAATACTCTCTTTTAAAACCTTTTTGGAAATAATTTTCAAAAACTTTTATTTAATCTGGTAACCTTCAGCTCTGATACCAAGTGTGACACCCCATGTCCATTAATGTCACTCACTAAGGGAATGCATTAAGTTTCGTGAAGCATTATGGGTAAACAGAAACAGAAATATTACAAGACAGATATAAAAGCAATAGCGAAATTTAAATTTTTATTTCAAACATAAGTAATAACATCGTGGTGTAAAATACCATAAGTCTGAAACTACATAAAACCCATTACAATAACATAGAATTTCTGTCTTATACCATCATAGTACAGAAAATACAAAAAAAAACATAATTCCCCGAAAGAGACAAAGCCGCACTAGCAAAGATAGAAACTGAGCAATATTCCAAAAGCTGCTCCAAGTAAGATGATAACTGAGTCCTGACTAAGCCTAAGAATTCCCTCTGAGAACCTTGGGGGGGGGGGGGAATTGAAGAAAGAAGAGGAAACAGAAAGTCTAGTGAGTCAAATTACTTTCAGCAAGTAAATAAATAAAAGTATTATGACAGGCATATTAAGTGGATAAGGAAGATAACATCATAAAGGATAAGTATGATGAGGTAAATAGGATAGAGTAATTACGCTTCTCCCATGCTTACTCTGCACTAATACTAGTATAACCAAATATGGGATGATCCCATAACAGGCATAAATTGGTAGTCTTAGGAGTACTTATGGTGAGAGGTTTTAATACCATACAATCCACAGGCAGCCCCTATAACAGACTCCTAAACTTACCATAATCCAGATGTACCCTAACTACTACCCTAATCGATCGGCTCCCTATTCCGTAGATACCCTGTGCCGGCCCCACAGTAGAGGGTATCACTTCCCTAAAGTGGCAACCCTTCGTGTTGAATGCACAACCATATTTACTGATGTCACAGCGTCTTATTTTCCTGGGCAGACAGAGCCATACACGCACATGACCCGTTGGAACGCGTCGTCATGACACCGTCCCCCTCGTTTGGATCTCTTATAATCAGCCTAGTAAGCGTGCCCCACTCTGAACTAGGGCGGAGTATCCGTTTGATACCATTATACGGGTTACTGACTGAAATGGGTCCCCACACAAAATGATACAAGATCTCCTCCTTGTCTTGTATCCCCACTAGGATTTCCTCAAGTTATGTATGCCTATTGGTGCTTTAATTACATAACCCCTTCAGGTTAAGTTTGTGGGCCTATATACACATATTACCTACCCCTTCAGATTCACTTAACCCAGCCAGTATCCAAACAAGTTTACTTAACCCTTATTCATGTTCATATTCATACAATATCTTTGGATTTAACTAGGTTAAGTATTCCAATTCATGACCATATTTTCTTTTATGGTTAAGGTGTGCTAGACCTCTCACATTAAGCCTGCCATTTGTGGATGCTGGACATGCCAAGCAGGTCTAGGCAGACTTATTCCACAAATTGGGCTTAACCTCATGTCTTAGCACATCTCGTATTTGTTCATTTTAACCACAAAAATTAGATTCAACACTTGCGGTTGCTGGATATGCCGGTCGGTTCCTGCAGACTTCTACCGCAAGTGCAATCTAACCTCGTGTCATAAATGAATTTATAGTTTCTTATTACTGTGATCTTAGGCATGTCATTATTATCTAGTTTTAACCTATGTCATTATAAGTTATAGGTTTCATACCCCTTTTCCCCCGATTATGCTCACAATGAATTATAGGTCCAAAATTTTGTATACAAACATTATTCAAGTTATGCCAATTCTAATGTTCTCCCTCCCCGTTCCCTAACTAGTGCCTTCGCATATAATTGGTAGCATGCCTAGGCTAGAAAATAGCCTGCCATAAATAATAAAAGAGAAAGGTGATGGGAAGATGACAAAAGTGATTATTCTAACATAATATGCATAAGCATAAACGGGCATAATGATAAGGTGGACATATGAGAATAGATCTAGTAAACTTGTGATAATTAAACTAGTCCTATCATATTAAGGATGTCATATAAAATCTAAATAATAATTTAGATGTCCAACAAGTTCAGGTCCAATATGATAAGCACAAGGTGATTCAAATAATAAGCTAGATCTAAAAATCAAAATTAGATCTGACATAATAATGGTTTCAGATTTACATCATAGTTATGTCCAAATGTCATATAGTCACAAGTTGTTATGTCCAAATGACATATAGTCACAAGTTACAATAGATTCGATGTGATCAGGATTGAGATTCAAGTCATTACCAATTCAGAATGTCATAGATTCATAATTTACAACAGATCTGGCATAATTCAGTCACATAAATGGATCCAACTATAATCATATAATCTTACTTTTAATCATTTAATTCTAAAAGCAACGTGAAACTCACACTGTTTGGATTAGAAAATAGAAGAAGAACAGATCTACACTTCAATCTTAAATCTTTAATTGCATAAGAAGAAAAGGGTCCGAATTAGTCCAGGCACTGACAACATTTGGCCTCCATTGATTTCCAATGAAGAAAATAAGAGAAATAAGCCTGTATATATAGCTGCCAACCCCAGAAAACCGGCTTCCACCTCAGCCCTAGGGGTGTTGACCTACCCCTTGAAGGGTCGACCCCAGTGTCGATACCCCTTCATGGGGGTCGGCCCTGGTGTCGACACCCCCTAGGGGGTCGACCCCCTAGAGCGGGAATTTTGGCGCTCTTCGAATTTTTGATTTTTGAACTGCTTCTGGATAAGTTTGGGTCTGATATATATATATATATATATATATATATATATATATATATATATGTATGTATGTATGTATGTATGTATGTATATACATATATATAATTTTTCTACGCGTATACAAACTTCCGACCCTCATTAATTCTGAGTGTTAGATCAATTATTCTTTAATTTACCCTCTTTAGTATTATTAAAATTTCGGGGTGTTACAAGATATGTGATTCAACTTCTGCAATCCCTCTTTTATTTCTTAGATCCAATCACAAATAGTCTACGTTATTTTTAGATCTAAATACTTATTAGTTAAACTTAACATGACTATAACTTGAATCTAATCCTGTGACTGTTTGAATCATACCAGATCTGCTATAATCTGTGTATTTAAGTTATTCTGACATGACTATGAACTAGATCTATGCCTATACCTATTGAATCATGTCATATCTATCATTATTTGTAGATCTAATTTACTATTTAGAACTCATCATGCCTTTCCCTATTATGTTAATTAGTGTTATTGTCACAACAGATCTGTTATTAGTTGGGTATCTAATTCATTGTTTAGATCTCATCATGCCTGTTTATGATATTAGAATCAGTTCTATTATCACATGTTCTTCAGATATGTTCCTATATGCCTATCTTGTCATTATGCCCAACTTTGTCACTGTATGTTCACTAGTTTCTATGCCTATTTCTGCCATTATATGTAAATCTTGTTATTATGTTCATTTCTGTCCACTTCTCTTCTTCTTTTCCCTTTTATATTTATAGCCAGGCTACCTTCGAGTCTAGGCATGCTGCTGAAATATGCGAACGTGTAAAATTGGGAACGAGGGGAAAACGTTAAAATTGGGGAATAACTTGTATTGGGAAATTTGGGAATAACTTGAATGAAATATATGAATAGGGATTTGAGCATAACTTGAATGAAATATATGAATATGGATTTGGGGAATAAATCAAATTGTGACTTAGATCTTAAATTTGGGGCATATGGTACATATTAAATATGACTTGGAAAAGGGGCATCAGTTTTCATTAATTGCTATGGAATCAAACAATGAATAATACAACGGGATTGTTAGATTACTTCCATTAATTACAATCCAAGGGTGAAAGATTGTAGATCATTTTCGTTAATTACAATCTAAAGAATAACATGTGATGGGGTTTATTAATAAACTTAAATGGATTAAGTTATATATATATATATATGAAGTTAATAAGCAAGTGGAACTTCGCAACTTGAAAAGAAGTCAGTGCGAATGGGAATAACCTGTTAACCTGTAATACTTAACCCATTTGAATCCATAGGGATTACTTGAACATGTTAACTTGAGTAGGGGTTAAGTAAACTTGCTTGGAACGATGGGAGAGTTAAGTATATCTTGGGGTGGTGGGTAATATTTATATATTGGCCTACAAGCTTAACCTGTGGGGTTATGCAATCTTTTTACTCCGGTATGGCATAACCTATGGAAAATCTGGTAGTGGGGATGCAAGCGTAGGGGGAAGCTTGTGTCATCTTGTGTGTGGGACCCATTTCAGTCAGTAACCCATATATAGGTATCAAACGAGTACTCCTAACTAGGTCGAAGTCGGGGCACGCTTACTAGGCAGATTGTAAGAGATCCAAAACGAAGGGGCGGTGTGGGCGGCGCGTTCCGATGGGGTTACGTGCGTGCATGGGTCCAGAAAATAGGTAGCTAAGGCGCCGTGACATCAGCAGATATGGTTGTGCACATCCTGAAAACGAAGGGTTTCCACTTTAGAAAGTGATACACCCTACTGTGGGCCAGCATATGGTATCTACGGAGTAGGGAGCCGATTGATTAGGGTAGTAATTAGGGTACATCTAGACTCCGGTATGTTTAGGAGCCCGTTATTATCCTTAGGGGTAACTCTGGTATGTTGAGTTGCATGTTATTATATGGGGTAAAACCTCTCACTAGAAGTACGCCTAAGTCTACTGTCTTATAGTTGTTGGGATCATCTTGTTCATACGACACTAGTATTAGTGCAAAGAGAAAGAGAAAGTGCTAGAGAAGCTAAATATATTCTATCATGTTTACCTTGTCATACCTGCCTTACTGTGCTGTTAACTATCTCTCCAGTTTATATTCCTGTCATGATACTTTTACTTATTTATATGCTAAAAGTAATTGGACTCGCCAGACTTTATGTCTAAGTCATTTTTTCCTCTTCTTTCTCTTTCGCCCCCCCTGCTTGATCAGGATTCTGCTTTCATCTTGCTTGGAGCTGCTTAGATGTACTGCTTGATTTCATATCTCTCTAATATGGGGCTATGTTTTGGGGAATATGCTTCTTTTATTGTTGTACTCTGATGAATTAAGTACAAGACAGAAGTTTTAAATTGATGTACTGGTTTTTATGCGTTTCAGACATATGATGTAACCATGTTTTTGAACAACGATGTTTTCTGCTTAATAAAATTTTGAATTTCGCTGCTATTTATTATCTGTCTTGTAATGTTTCTGTTTCTGTTTACCTGTAATGCTTCACTAAACTTAATGCATTCTCTTAATGAGTGGCATTAACAGACATGTGGTGTCACACTTGGTATCAGAGCTGAAGGTTACCATATTAGATAAAAGATTTTGAAAATTGTTTTCAAAAAGGTTTTAAAAGAACGCATTTTCAAAAGAAAAAGTCTGTTTTGAAAAACATATTCCCCAAAGCCATAGGAAATATCTTTCAATTCTCTGTTTAAATCCATTCTTCCTTTTCGTTTTAGCATGTCTAGGGAACCGAATATTCCCAAGGGCGTTCATGTATCAGATTGGTTCCATAGGTATCTTAAGGCCACGACACCAACCGAGAGCCAAGGTGACGTCCCTTCCCCAACTACGGCCGTTGTTCCTCCACCATCGCAAGTAGGTAAATCCTCTAAGAAATGTCGTGGTTATAAGCGCTTGGGTCATTTGGCCAAAGATTGTCGGAAAAGGAAGAACACTTGCTTCAACTGTGGTGAGGTCGGACATTATAAGAGGGAATGTCCAAAGAAACAAGGATAAGACCAAAGGGCAAGATCTTCTAAAGGGCAGGTGTATGTTCTCGTGGTCAGTGTACCAGAAGATGTAGTAAAGTTTCCATTGAATTTTTAATTTCCCCTTTCCAAATTATCCCGTTAGAACTCTTTTTGATTTGGACGCTTCACATTCATTTACATTTAATTATGTGGTTGAGTCTCTGCACCTTAGTACTAGTATAGCTGTGGATCCCGTCGTTGTCTCAAACCCCATTGACGGCAAGGCTCATTTTTCCATGAATTGTCAGGGTTTGAGATTATCTATGTTAGGCGTCGAGTCTGAGTGCGACACATATGTGCTCGATTTTATGGGCTATGGTTTGATTCTAGGGATGGATTGGCTAGCCATATATGGTGCCATTCTGGATTGTGAGAGGTGGGTCGTTAGACTTTGGACTTGCCATGGGAGGACCCTCGAAATTTCTTGTGACCCAATAGTGTATGTCATGCTTAGTTTCCTAGAGTCAGTTGATGCATCTATCGATGATCCATGATCTGTACTAGCAGTCCATAGGTATCCTGATGTTTTTGAGGAGGTTCAGGGCTTACCTCCGAGGAACGAGATTGATTTCTATATATACTTGGTGGACAATGCAAAACCAGTTGCATTGCCTGCGCGTCATATGGCTCCAAGAGAAAGGAGGGAGCTTAGCAAGCATGTAGGGGAGCTACTTAAGAAAGGATTTATTAGGCGAAGCATATATGTATGGGGTGCTCTGGTGGTATTCACAACTAAGGCGGATGGTTCGCTTCGCTTAGAATATAGAGAGTTGAATAAACTCACCAAGAAGAACAGGAACTCACTCCCGAGGATAGATGATCTGTTTTACCGGCTTGTTGGTGCATCAGTTTTCTCTCTGTTAGACTTGGCCACAGGGTTTCATCAAGGGTGGCTGAGGACAGTATAGATAAGACCGCTTTTAGGACTCCAGATGGTTTCTTTGAATGGCTCGTTATGTCTATTGGATTGTCGAATGCACCCGCCTATTTTGTTGATATGATGAGTAGGGCGTTTCGGGAGTTTCTATATAAGTTTGTCGTGGTCTTTGTTGATGACATCTTAATTTTCCCGAAGAGCGAGGAAGAGCATGCCCAACATTTGAGAGAGGTTTTGAAGACTTTCCGTGCGCACTAGCTTAAGGCAAAGTTCTCCAAGTGTTATTTTTGGAGGAAAGAGGTGAGATTCCTAGGGCATGTGGTTTCTAAAGAGGGGATAACAATAGATCCCGCGAAGGTAGTTGCAGTTCAAGATTGGTAGATCCCAAAGAATGCAACAGAGATGAGAAGTTTTCTTGGTTTAGTGGGCTATTGTAGGAAGTTCATTAAGGACTTCGCAAAGATATCAGCCCAACTCACCAAACCAACGAAGCTAAATTTGACCTTTGGAACATTGATTTTGAGGATGCTTTTCTGCAGCAAAAGAGGGCTCCGACAACAGCCCCATTATTGACTTTTCTTGATGGAAACAAAGTATTTACTGATGCGAGGGGAACAGAGCTAAGTGCTATCTTGATACAAAAGGGAAGGGTAGTGCATTATGGAGGTAGATAGTTAAGAGTTCACGAGATGAACTACCCTACCCATGTTTTGGAATTAGCCGCTAAAATATTCGCGCTTAAGACTTGACGGTAGTACCTGCTTGGAGAGAGGTTTGAGTTATACATGGACCAAGTCGCACAAGTATATGTTCCCGCAAAAGGATCTCAAATTGAGGCAGCAGAGATAGGCTTCTACTTGGACCTGAGACGTTTGAAGAAACTTCAGATAAGATTGATCTTATTAGAAGGCGAATGAAGACAGCTCAGGATAGGCAGAAGTCATACGCAGATAAGAGAAGGAGTGACATTAAATTTGAAGTGGGAGATAAGGTTTTCATTAAGGTATCACCATTAAGGAATGTGGTTCGCTTTGGAACTGTAGGGAAATTAGCACCAAGATTTGTAGGGCCATTTCCCATAACAGAAAGGATCGGCCAAATGGCCTATAGAGAAATGCTACCAGAGAGACTGTCCGGTGTTCATGATGTTTTCCACGTTTCTCATTTGCGGAAGTGCTTGCATGATACCACAAAAGTAATTGAGCCGAGTATGCTTAAGGAAGTAGAGGTGGAACGAGAGGCGACAGTCAGGCGAGTTCCTACCCGTATTCTTGTATCAGAAGTTAAGAAGCTATGCAATAGAGAAGTCAAGTTGGTGAAAGTTCAGTGGGGAGATAACCCAGAGGATGCACCTTGGGAGACCGAAGGCAAGATTCGCGCTTCATACCCTTTTCTTTTCGAGGGTATGTTCTTAACTTCCTTTCCAAAGCCTTTATTCATGCTTGTTTATATCGTTTAAGTATATCCTATCGATCAAATCTTTGACCTTTAGGTAGGAGTCCCATGGATGTAAACATGTGTTTGAGACATGTTATGATTGATGGATGCAAGTGTTTGCTAGTTGTTTCTCGTGGATGCATATACACACACATTAGGCACTAGATCGGCTCAATCACTCTCATACTACATATGGATGCGTGTGCATTCTTCTTCTTTTAATGAATGAAAGTGGGTGTACCATCATATGGATGTTGCATTTGGACGGAAGATTGTGCACACATATAGAACTTACATGTTATAATAGGATTATTTGCGTACATGTTGGATTCATGGCATTAACATACATTGCATTAAGGTGGTCGACTGAATCAGTAAACCGCCTGACCTTTGCATTAGTATTGAGACTTATACACACACCTTTGCATATGTTCATATAAGAATTAGAAATCTTTTAAGGACAATGGATGCCTATGATTGGTGTATGAGTAGATGGACGATGGATGGTAGGATATAAATTTTTCTTAACTTAGAGATTTCGGGGACGAAATCCTTTGAGTAGGGAAGAATGTAACACCACGTAATTTTAACAACACTAAGGATGACAAATTAAAGGATAATTAAATAAATGTTCAGAAATAAGTGAAACAGACTGCGCCATTGCGTTCTTCTCGGAATTCTAGTCAAAATAGATAACTAGTTTGCATAAAACGGACACCGTATGAAGAAGTTACTAAGGTTTGAAGTTTATATACACACAAGAGAATTATATATAAAGAAAACAATCCAAAATCGGTTCAAAATAATTCAAAGTCTCTCTAGGTGTCGACCCAGGGGTCGACCCCACAAGGGGGTGTCGACCCATGAGTCGACCCCATAAGGAGGGAGTCGACCCCCTGCCAGATCCGAGGCAGAATTCATTGTTCTGAACGTGGACTCTTTTCTTAACCAAATTTGTTGATTCTAGGCTATGAATAAGACCCTATACCCATTGTTTTATTCATTCAAAATCTATGGAGAACTAGATGCTGCCTCTGCCTGGATTAAATCAAGTCTTTTCTTCTTCAACAATCAACTAGAGTTATTCAAGTTTAGAGATTTTGATTCAACGTCTGCAATCCCTCTTCCGTTTCGTAGATCCAATCACAGTGAGTCTACTTATTTTTAGATCTAAATACTTAAAAGTTAATCTTGACATGACTATAACTTTGGATCTAAGCCTGTGACTATACGAATAAAATCAAATCTGCTATAATCTGTGTATCTAAATTATTCTGACATGACTATGAACTAGATCTAAGCTATACCTATTGAAACATGTCAGTTCTATCATTATTTGTAGATCTAGTTTACTGTTTAGATCGTGTCGTGCCTGCCCCTATTATGTTGATTAGTGCTGTTGTCACAATAGATCTGTTATTAGTTGGGTATCTAGTTCATTGTTTAGATCTTATCATGCATGTTTATGATATTAAAATCAGTTTTGTTATCACATGTTCATCAGATGTGTTCCTATATGCCTATCTTGTCATTATGCCCAACTTTGTCACTGTATGTTCACTAGTTTCTATGCCTATTTCTGCTATTATACGTAGTCTTGTTATTATGTTCGATTCTGTCCTCTTCTCTTCTTCTTTTCCCTTTTATTTTTATAGCCAGGCTACTTTCGAGCCTAGGCATGCCGCTGAAATATGCGAACATGTAAAATTGGGAATGAAGGAAAAACATTAAAATTAGGGCATAACTTGTATTGGGAAATTTGGGCATATTTAACTTGAATGAAATATATGAATAGGGATTTGGGAATAACTTGAATGAAATATATGAATATGGATTTGGGGCATTGATTTAGATCTTAAATTTGGGGCATATGGTACATAATAAATATTACTTGGAAAAGGGGCATGAAAACCTATAATAACATAGGAATAATTGGTTAACAATGGAAATGCCTAGAATTACATTAATTAGAAACTGTAACTGCGCTTAGACACGAGGTTAGATTACACTTGTGGTGGAAGTCTGCCCGGAACCGCCCGACATATTCAGCAACCACAAATGGTGAATCTAATGTGAAGGGTCTAAGTGCATAAACACGTGACGTGCTAAGACACGAGGTTAAGTCCAACTTGTGGAAGAAGTCTTCCCGGACCCGCCCGACATATCCAGCATCCACATGTTGTAGGCTTAATATGGGAGGTCTAGCGCATTATAACCCTAAATGGATAAATGGTAATGAATTGGAGTAAACGGGGAAGGATAGTAACCTATTATAATTAATTGCTTTAATGAGAATATTATATAATAGGTAGGCTTATCCTCGGGACAAGTGGAAATTATAACATAAGTTATAATAAAAGGAAAGGAACCTTATTAGTAAACCTTAGTAAAGAGAACTAATAAGTAAACAACGACATGTTGTAGTGATATGTTAAACAGAAAATGGTGAGATGAAGTATACTTAATTACATATTAAGTAAAACATGTTATTGTAACTATGGAATCAGACAATGAATAATACAAAGGGATTGTAAGATTACTTCAGTTAATTACAATCCAGGGGTGAAAGATTGTAGATCATTTTCGTTAATTACAATCTAAAGAATAACACATGATGGGGCTTATTAATAAACTTAAATGGATTAAGTTATATATATATATATGTATGTATGTATGTATGTATGAAGCTAATAATCAAGCGAAACTTGGCAAGTTGAAAAGAAGTCAATGCGAATGGGGATAACCTGTTAACCTGTAATACTTAACCCATTTGAATCCATAGGGATTACCTGAACATGTTAACTTGAGTAGGGGTTAAGTAAACTTGCTTGGAACGATGGGAGGGTTAAGTATATCTTGGGGTGGTGGGTAATATTTATATATAGGACTACAAACTTAACCAGTGGGGTTATGCAATCTTTTTACTTTGGTATGGCATAACCCATGGAAAACCTAGTAGTGGGGATGCAAGCGTAGGGGAAGCTTGTATCATCTTGTGTATGAGACTCGTTTTAGTCAGTAACCCATATATAAGTATCAAACAAGTTCTCCAAACTATGTCAGAGTCGGGGCATGCTTACTGGGCTGATTGTAAGAGATCCAAAACGTAGGGGCAGTGTGGGCTGTGTGTTCCGACGGGGTCACGTGCATGCATGGGTCCGGACAAAAGGTGGCTAAGATGTTGTGACATTAGTAGATATGGTTGTGCACATCCTGAAAACGAAGGGTTTCCACTTTAGAAAGTGATACATCCTACTGTGGGGGCAAACACAGGGTATCTACGGAGTAGGGAGCCGATCGATTGGGGTAGTAATTAGGGTACATCTAGACTCCGGTATGTTTAGGAGCCCATTATTATCCTCAGGGGTAACTCCGGTATGTTGGGCTGCCTGTTATTGTATGGGGTAAAACCTCTCACTAGAAGTACGCCTAAGTCTACCATCTTATAGTTGTTGGGATCATCTTGTTCATACGACACTAGTATTGGTGTAGAGAGAAAAAGAAAGTATTAGAGAAGCTCAGTATATTCTATCATGTTTATCCTGTTTACCTTGTCATAACTGCCTTATTGTGTTGTTATCTATCTCTCCAGTTTATATGTCTGTCATGATACTTTTACTTATTTATATGCTAAAAGTAACTGGACTCGTCAGACTTTATGTCTGACCCATTTTGTTTCCTTTTCTTTCTCTTTCATTTCCCCCCAGGTTCTCAGGGTGGGAATACTTAAGCTTGATCCGGATTCTACTTTCATCTTGTTTGGAGCTGCTTTGATGTACTGCTTGATTTCATATCTCTCTACTATGGCTATGTTTTGGGGAATATGCTTATTTTATTATTATACTCTGATGAATTAAGTACAAGACGGAAGTTTTAAATTTATGTACTGGGTTTTATGCATTTCATACATATGAAGTAACCATGTTTTGAACTACGATGTTTCCTACTTAATACAATTTTGAATTCCGTTGCTATTTATTATCTATCTTGTAATGTTTCTGTTTCTGTTTCTGTTTACCTATAACACTTCATGAAACCAAATGCATTCTTTTAATGAGTGACATTAACGGACGTAGGGTGTCACACTTTCTAAAAAAGATCAAAGGCTTGTCACAGATAAAAAATGTAAGAATAAGAGGAGGAAGTGAAAGGAATGGAAATTGAAGAAGAAGTAGGGAGGCAGAAATTTCATTAGAGAGTTCGATCTCCCGGCCCGCAACTATCGAAGATCTTCTTATGAACCAAAAGAATATCTTAGAGAATCAAACGACCCTTATTCGGTCCACAAGCAAGAAATTCAATAAGATTTCAAACAAAATGGTTTAGTTATTTGGGAAGATTGTTAGGAAGCTTCGATTGTCATCATCATCATCATCATTTTTGTTTGCTACTTTCTAAGCTTATCTATTTTTAGCCTTGTATTTTAGTTTATTAAGCATTATATTACTAAATCTCTAATAGTGATGCTAATCGATATTAAATATGATAAAAAAATCCTTGTTTTCTTTTTCAAACACATGTAATAGTCATAGGAAATTAAAAAACCAATGATACGTAACTTAAAAACTCAAAAATAAGTCAATTATCAAGTTTTGCCTGGATATGTTAACAAAACCCTTACCCCCATGTCCACATGTTTAACAGCCCGGGTTTTTGGGTACCCGGGATAACAGAATTCAATGTGTTATATATATTTTAAAATTTAGAAAATAAAATATGAGTTTACAATTTCGACTTGTATTATAATTCAGAAAGGAATTTGTGATTTTCGAAATTGAGGGGATTGAAATAAATTAAATATCTTGGATATAACAAGAAATTTAATCCAATCCATGTTTATCAATTATACTTTGATGATTAAAGTGAATATTGAGAAGTTAATATGCTGATTAGAAATCAATATTAAAGAGTAAAAATGTATTTACAATATGAAGTGTTAATTCATGCCTAACAAGATGATTAACAAAACGTGAATTTATTGTTGGAAAATGTAAGTTGTAGGAATTATAAAATAAAATAAGAATTGTGTTTTAAAATTTCCTTGGGAATGTTATAATTGGTGAATTAAGACGAATAATGGATTATTATTGAAATTTTGCCTTTGAATTTAAACATGATGCAAATAAAAATATAGAAATGTAAACATTGACCATAAATCAATGTTTAAGTGTATTGGGATATTTTAGTTAAGTTTTAATGTTGTTTCATCAAGAAAAGGAGATTGTTACAAATCAAAGCTTAAGAATTGTGTGTTTTGGTATATTAAAAATATGTGTTTGTTTGAATATAAAGTTTTACCAAAAGTTGTATTAAATACAATGCTTACAATATTCTAAGATTGAAATTATAAATACAAGCATAGCTTACTTTATATTTGTGTGCATTGTTAAGGAGTGTAAAGATGTGTTTTGGTAATTAAAATTATGTAATAATCATTATTTAGCCTAATTAAGTTGTTTGGGCAGAGTAAAAAGGATAAGCCCATTTTCTAATCAAAGAACATCATGGAAAATGAAGTAAAGAAAAAGTCTAAATACCTTTTTCCTTCTCGCTATTTTCCTTCTCATGTAGAAATTTCTCAAGGAAGGAAATACTGACCTCCCCTCCCATTTTGTCCCTAAAGGCTAATCTCTTTCAAATAAATAAAAGATAGTTAAATTCTCTCCTTTTCTATCTAAGAAGTGATTCCATTAAAAGAATTAAACAATTTCTCCCTCAGATTCTCAAGCATGAAGTTACAACAAAATCCCTTGATACATGCCACTGTTCTTCTCTCAGGCACACTTTTGATGCTTCAAGTTCCACTCTTGCATGCAAATTCAGGTTGAATCCATTCAAACTAGTCTAGGCGAGTTTGTAAAACTTACTATTTTAGTCTACATATGTATTGTTTCAAGTTGATATTTTGTTCTCTGTAATCTGAAATGAAGTTTCAGATGTTCTCTTAAGTAAAACTGACTCCATTATTGGTCATTTTTTTATGATTCCCTTTTTAGATGATATTACTATTTTTTAACTAAGTGCATGCAAGTTTTTAGTTATTCGGAGGTTGGTTGTTCACCGGACAATTGTGTGAATGTTGGAGACTGTAATAACCCGGAAAATGTGAACCAATTTAAAATTTTTAAATTTGGTTATTACCAAAGAATTTGAATAATTGAAATAGCATATTTCAATAAAATATAGAATTGGGTACATTAAGGCAGTTTGAAGTTTTTAATACAAACTTTGTCTGACTGTACCGGGTGGAAAATATAACGGATTTTAGCGAAACTGAAAATATTTTAATCTGTTTATGAATACCTTTCTAACGAATCTGAAAAATCGAAGTTTCATAGCGGGAATCAAAAGTTATGGCCAAAGGAATTTTCAGAAAGGTCGCTATATAGCATATATAGCCCTTGAAAATACATATTTTGCATACGACCTCGGAATTCGACGAAACCACTTTTGTTGGGTCCACGATGTCAAACTATTGCTAAGTTTCAAATTTCATAATTTTTGAAGCTAGTATGTGAGCGGGGCAAAAGAAAATGTGATTGGTCAATTTCTGTTAAAATGGGTCGACCTAAAAATGGCCGTTTTTCAAACGAGCTCAGAATTCGACGAAACTGGTTTTGTTAGGACTGTATCGTCAAAACAAAGCTAGATTTATTTTTCTGGATTTTTCGATTCAGTTTGTGGCACTGGCAAATTGAAATGTACGTTCAAATTAAATATCGAATGTTTTATATTTTAATTTGAAAAATAACCGACTGTAACAGTCGAATTGGCCAACGAAACATATCCCATTGTGTCCGGAATGGGGGTATTTAGCTAGAGGCGACAGTCGTTGGGTTTGATTTCGAGTCCGTTTGTGAAAACACTATTTAAAATTTCCTATAAAGCTTCGACCAATAGGATTTTTTCTTTAAAAAAAATAAAAATAAAAATCGAAAAAGCCTAGCCGCCTTAGACGATTTCGACGGTCCCTGGAGCTCGAACCTTCTCCTCCATTTTTCGACCGCCACCGCCACCTGTAGGCCGCGCCACCGCCACCAGTCGACTCGCCTTCGCCTCCTCTCCACATCCGACCAAACGCCGCCCTCCACCTTCGCCGGAATCGCCTGAACGACGTCGAGGAAGTCGTCGACTTCCCAGCGCCGCGCCGCCTTCCTCCAACCACCGAAGGGAACCGCACCACCACCGACAGGAAGCTGATTCGTAGCTCTTCCTCGTGGCTCTACCTGATCGGAGCATAGATCGACGGATTTCACGGATTTTGCTGACCTAGTTTCGAATCAAAAATAAAGGTGCGACCTTTATTATTCAGAAATGAAAATAACACTATAAAGCGTTGCAAAACTTTGAAAAATAATATCTTTTTCGTTCTTTAACGAAATTTGATGAAACAGGAGACACCGTGACCGCAAGGAGGCTCTCTACATTCTAGAAGGAGCCGCGGATTTTTCTGATCTTCCTACAATTTTTAGCACTGCAATAACCAATGTGAGGAATCTAAACTAATTGTGTGAATGAAATCGCGTTGTATAAATTATATAAGCGAAGTGTAAATTATATACGCATTGTATACCTCATGTACATGTGTTGTATAAGTTATATTAGCGATGTATAAATTATACAAGCGTTGAATGAAACATATATGCTTTGAATTGTGATGAAATGTAAGTGAATTATTATATATATATATATTCCCCTCGTCCACAGACCATGGACGATATTTATTGCTTGTGATTGACGTGATATTATATGGTATGACGAATGGTTGGAAATAATTGTTTGTGGTTGATATTGTGGTTGAAAAATACCTTTGTGGTTGAAAAATACCCTCTTGTGGTTGAAACAAATTAGAATAGGATTGTGGAATTGAAAATAAAACATGCCGCCTGCGTGCGAACTAGATGCATGATCCCCATTGTCAAAAACCGCGAGGTTTTAAGGTAGAGCGAGGAGCCGTACTAGGGACGGTCCCGGTTTTAACTACCCTGTCGTTATGCTGCCGAAATTTTCTGAAATATATACGTGTTAGAATAATTTTCATTCGTTGAAATAAATTACATATATAGCCAATATTCATGTGTTGAGTTGCAATTCATTCGTTGAGTTGAAATTCATGTGTTGAATATTATTCGAATTTAAACAAATAGCCTTAGCGATAAAAATCACATTTTTATATATATACAAACTATAGCGAATATTCATGTGTTGAGTTGCAATTCATTCGTTGAGTTGAAATTCATGTGTTGAATATTATTTGAAATTAAGCAAATAGCTTTAGCGATAAAAATCACATTTTTATATATATACGAACTATATAGAATATTCATGTGTTGAGTTGCAATTCGTTCGTCGATTTGAAATTCATGTGTTGAATGTTATCGTATTTTAAAATAAAATGAATAGACAATAAAAACTACACCTTTATTGTGAATATGAAGTGTTAAAAACATTCACGTGTTGAATAAATATTTTTGAAGATAAAAATATTTCTTTTATCATATATACGCTTTGATAAAAATACACACGTGTTGAAATAAATAATAGTTGCTAGAAATATTATTATTAGCTTTGTTCTGCATATATATACATGTGTTGAACAGGAAAAATGGATTAGCTGTAGAGTAAAGAAATTATTTGCGTGTCCGACAAATAGGTAAACTTTGATGAGGTGGCTGCGCAATTTTATTTTTATATCAACTCCTCTGAATGCCATTAGATGCGGAGTGCTGGTTATTCTGTGTGAAATAATAAACATCGCCATAGGATAGTAACAATTAATTTTGAACTACACTACATGGCATACTTCTTGACGATAGGCATACTTCATCATATTCCACATAAGCAATTGGAGCTTGTGTGACGAGGTGGAAGATTTACCATACGAGCGAGAGGCTTGTATGGCGATGACTATATACTACAGGTTGAACTGATGACTGATATGGACTATAGAAAATATAACGATAAATCGCCAGATTAATAAAAACCCCACACGGGTCTGGAGTTGACAATAATCACGTCGCTCTAGTCATTAGATACGGCACATGGACTATTTATTTCCACACGGAAACGGGGTGACGAGAATTTATTCTCTGGAGTGATTATCTGTACATACTCTCCCGCAAACACCAGAATATATTACTATAAATATGTGGATGCTTTTTAGGATTTATTGGGTACCTAACACAGCCCAATAAATTTCCAAACCCCTCCCCGTACAAAGGAGGTTATGGCGAAATTTTTCGAAATATTAAGGCGTTAGTGAAATATTTGAAGTGAAAACGAAGTTGAAAATATAGAATGGACTATAGTTGGAATTATAGAATGAACTATATTTATATATATAAATATAAATATAATTAA
Organism: Allium sativum; assembly: GCA_030737875.1. Taxonomy (NCBI): domain Eukaryota; kingdom Viridiplantae; phylum Streptophyta; class Magnoliopsida; order Asparagales; family Amaryllidaceae; genus Allium; species Allium sativum. Next base: position 606,397,735 of record CM060916.1, on the reverse strand, counting down.
AAGAAATCGAAGCCGTGCAGTTCGTGTTTCGGAATCGTAATTTGAAACGATTAGTACGAGAAATCCGACCATCGGATCTTCCCGAAACCGCAACCGCAACCGCTGGGTTCGCCTTGGAAATATCTTCCCAACGGCACCAACCTTGTAAAAATCCAACGGTTGGATTGTCCGGAATGTTTAATTCAAATCTGAAGAAAAACAGCGCCAGAATCGTTTATATTTATATATAAATATAATTAAATTAAATCGAATAACGACGCTGCAGTTCGAATTTTGAAACCATAACTTCAGACGACTAGTGTGGGAGATCCGACCGTCGGATTTTCACGAAACTGGAACCATTGGGTTCGCTTTGGGAATACCTTCCCACTGATACAGACTTCGTAGAAATCCAACGGTTAGATTTTCCGATATGCGTAAAACAAATTAGGGGGAAATCAGCGCCAGTGCCACGGCACGACCTGAAACGTCGTTAAATTAAATATGACCATTTTTAAATAAATAAAAATGGCGAAAAATCGTTATAAAATATTATAAGCGACATAGATTGCAAATAAACCAATTGGGCTTGAATTGTTTGATATTTGATGGTTGTATGTGCTTGACACGAAAATAACACTAAAGATCTGAAATATGGATGTCGAATAATATAACCATGGAAAGAATCGATTTAAATTCTAATGACGTGAATTATTTGAAAAGGCCGAGCTAACCCTCATTTCAAATAATTTATCGAGCGATTCGAATTGGAAGATACAAAGACGATTCAAGACCTACGGTCTTCGTATCGGTTGGATGGGCGCTACTGAGGTTCCTGACCGGAGTAGCTACCGGAAAGGGACGGAAGTAGTAGCCGTCTGAACGTATGGGTTGATTGTACGGATATACGAGGAATTGACGCCTCCGGTTTCGTTCAGACCCAGAACGGACTTGTAAATGGACTGTGTGTCTGACATTGGATTTTGTTCTATACTGATTAATCTCTGTTAAATATATATCTGTTTGGCGGCGGAGAATTTATTCTTTTGCTTAACGCCCTTCTCTGAGACGTACGAGCTCAGAGGTTATATATCGATGGAAATCAATCGTATGGAGTGGACTGCCTATGTGGCATGCCAAGATGCTGTGATCAAGGCTTCTGTTGCAAAGCAAAGTCTTGTGGATGATGAACAAAGCACGGTCTACGCGGCCTGGCTTTGTGTATAGCGTGGATTCGCGAGCCTCACACCACGGTATGAGTTAAAAACGGGATACGGACTGCAGGGAGAGCACGACGTTTCTTTCTAGCTATGGTGGTGTCAGTGACTTACCAGCCCTGACATATATATCTACTTTTCACCTTTGTGGTTGTTGGAATGTGAGGCGCCTCGATTATAGGTCTGTAAGGACCGAGAAACGTGTGTTCAGGCATAATTAATCCTCAAACGTAAGAGAGGACCGGCCCTGAAGCATCCAGGGTTACCCAGAGTGTGTAGTCCCGAGGCATTTGCTAGAATGTCTCGAAGCGGAGAGGAGCTTGCCCCTTGCCTCGACTCATGACGGAAATCAAATTTCCAATACGAATTAAAGGACTTGATTGTAGAACTAGTATGGCGACATAGTATATGGTAGCTATGCCGCCTATGATTGATATTTATGATGCTATTCGCTTTTGAAACATATATGCACTAGTAATAATATCAATTGATTTTGCTTTATACGTATCAAACATATTTGGCCATTATAAGGTAAAACTCTATCCTCCGGCTTGCGTTGCATTGTATGATGGGACCTGAGTCTTATAATGGCTTCATTCTTTAAAAAGCATTGCGTTGTTTTAAAGAATTTACTTTGTTTTAAATGCACTAGCAATCACTGGAGTAAACCCGTTCCGCGAAAGTGGCGTGGTCCTATGATTTGCTTATTACTTTTGTTTAAACTGTTAAATAGATTCCTCATACCAGTCCCCATGACTGACTCGTTGTTTGTTTCACTTTGCAAACGCGGGTGCCCTTATTTTCACACGGGCAGCCTAGTTCACAGGTGACAGGTTGTTTTTGGCTCTGCATTGTTGCATAGAGTGCATTTTAGCTCATGGCGAGGCTAACTTCACAGAGATGACCTTGACTTTCTCCGCCATTATTGTACTTATATTATGATTCCGCCACTGGCGATGCAGACTGATTTACTTTCAGTACTTATTATCGTATGTATATGTACCGCCTTCGGCGATGTAGACTGATACCCTTATTATGTCTCACTGCATGTATGTATTCCGCCTCTGGCGATGATGACTGATCACTTCCCTTTTATTTACTAAGTTATATCCTATGTTGCACTATTCTGATGTTATTACATGTTATGAATCCGCTGTCATATTCATGTAAATTATTCTATTTATTGTTCTGTTATTATCTGTACTCTGCTATGATGATTAATGTGTTATATTCCAATGATTATCCTTAATACCGCCCCTCGGATTTTGGGATCATCACAGTTGGTATCAGAGCTTTGGTTAACCTTAGTTCCGGGATCTAACACATTAAACACCTCGTCAGAATAGAATCAGTAGTGTTCTAAGGCGAGTAGCTCATTAGAGATAGGATTAGCAATGTCCTAGAATGAGCTAAGCAGATTAGCAAAACAATTTGATCAGTACATCATTTCCTTTCCTTATGTTCCCCTGCTTTATCATATATGAAAATTATCAAATCTGTGAGCTTGACTCTTTTCTTGCTTATACAGTACTCTCTCTGATGGCTACACGAGCAGCAGCAGCTAGAGGAGGCCGTGGAGGCCGAGGAGGCCGAGCAGGAGCAGCAGGAGGACGGGGGAATATCCCCGTAGTTGAGGAAGGCCCTATTGTTCAGCCACCAGCACCCGAGGACTTCGAGCAAGATAGAGTAGCGAAGAGGTATAGGAACCTTGGGGGAAAACCCTTTTCTGGCACTGGTACAGTGACCGAGGCTATAGCTTGGTTGAAGACCTGTGAGAAGATCTTTGAAGGCATGGGTTTGGGAACCAACAACAAAGCACGACTAGGTATTTGGCTCCTACAGGAGGAAGCAGAGCTGTGGTGGGATGCCATCACCTCAGAGGAAGCAGCAGGTACTGTCAGAACCTGGGAGCAATTCAAAACCATGTTCAATGAGAAGTTTGTACCTGAACAGGCCCTAGAGAGGATGTGAGAGCAGTTTGCTAATCTCCAGCAAGGAGACCTCTCTATCCAGGATTACCTCAATAAATTCACCCAGTTGTCGCGCTATGCTCCAGAGCTTATTATGACTGACAAAGCTAAGAACAAGAGATTCATATTTGGGCTAAAGCGCAAGTATCATGACAGAGCCATGAGCAACATCAAACTCTCCTTCTCAGAATTGGTAGAAATGGCTTGCAATTATGAAGATATGGATGAAAGGCACGCTAGCCAAGACCGCGCCAAAAGCCAAGCTGGAAATAAGCGCAAGGCTTCAGCAGATCAGCCCGAGTCTAGCATTATAGCGGCCGCTACTCAGAAACCTGGAAAGATACCGAAAGGAAATTGCTACAACTGCGGGAAGCCAGGACATTTTTCTAATGTGTCCAAAGCCCCGAGGAAACCAAAGGCAAATCCAGACTCAGCCGAATGCTACAACTGTCATAAGAAAGGGCACTATAGCAGGAATTGTCCTCTGAAGCAGAATGCACAAGTGGCTCATGTGTATGGCGGGGAGACCCCGCCAGCTATCACCGATGGATCAGGTAAACCCGACGTCTTGGGAGGTACCCTTACCATTAAAAATATTCCTGTTTCTGTACTTTTTGATACTGGTGCATCACATAGCTTCATTTCTAGTAACACTGTTAGTAAGTTAAAGTTAAAAGTAAGAAAGCTTAAAGAACCAATTAAAGTTCAAAACCCGATAGGAGGTTTTGTTAGTCTCAGTTCGTACTGCAAAGTGCCTTTCTCTTATTCATGTTACAAGTTTCCCATCCACTTAATCGTCATGGATTTATCAGAATTCGATGTTATTCTCGGTTTGGAATGGTTAACCAAATATAAGGCCGAAGTTAGATGTGCCGAGAGAATCGTTAAAGTCGAAACGAAGCTTGGGCCTATATATATACCATGTCATGGCTCAGAAATTAATAGAACACAATTTTGGTCTCCTTTAGAAGTTACTCCCCCTTCATTAGAAAAGATACCGGTCGTTAGGAACTATGCGGATGTGTTTGAAGAAGTAGAAAACTTACCGCCGCAGAGAGAAATTGAATTTAGAATAGATCTAATTCCTAATGCCCGACCAGTAGTACATCCAATTAGAAGAATGGCCCCGAAAGAAAAAGAAGAGTTAGGTAGTCAAACCCGGGAATTACTTTGGAAAGGTCTGATCAGACCGAGCTTTTCAGCTTGGGGAGCAGCTGTAGTATTTGTCCCGAAATCAGACAGTACTCTAAGACTTTGTGTTGATTACCGAGATCTCAATAAGTAGACACTGAAGAACAAATATCCCTTGCCACGTATAGATGATCTGTTAGATCAATTAAATGGAGCAACAATATTTTCTAGAATGGACCTAGCTACTGGTTTCCACCAATTACGTATAGCAAAAGACTGTATTCCTTTGACAGCCTTCAGGGGTCCCGATTTATTCTACGAATGGTTAGTAATGCCGTTCGGCTTGTGTAACGCTCCGGCATACTTCGTCGATCTTATGAACAGAGTGTTCCGTGGTGTACAGAATAAATTTGTGCTAGTCTTCATCGATGACATTTTAATCTACTCAAAGTCGGAAGACGAACATGCAAAACATTTAGAACAAGTGTTGAAAATTCTAAGGAGAAATGTCTTGAAAGCTAAATTTTCTAAGTGTGTCTTCTGGCAGGATGAAGTTAAATTCCTAGGCCATGTCATATCAAAAAAAGGGATTGTTGTAGATCCAAGCAAAATTACAGCGATTCAGAACTGGAAACAACCTACTACCCCCACAGAAGTTCGAAGTTTCCTTGGATTGGCTAGTTACTATCGGAAATTTGTTTAGGATTTTTCAAAGATATCTGGTGTATTGACAAAGCTTACAAAGAAGCATGAGAAATTCAAATGGACTCCCGAATGTGAAGAAGCTTTCCAGGAGCTGAAACTGAAGTTGACAACCGCTCCAGTATTGACAATTATAGAAGGCAACAAAGACTTGACTGTATGGACAGACACTTCTATTAGAGGGCTAGGCGCAGTACTAATGCAAAAAGGCCAAGTGGTCGCTTATGCCAGCCGTCAGCTGAAGCCGCATGAAAGAAACTATGCAACTCATGATCTTGAGTTATTAGCTATCGTGTTTGCTTTAAGAATCTGGAGGCATTATTTATTGGGCGAGAAGTTCGAACTATTTACCGATCATCAATCCTTGAAATATCTATTCACTCAGAAAGATCTAAACTTGAGACAACAGCGTTGGTTAGAATTCCTTGCGGCATATGATTTTGAAATTCTATACACTCCAGGGAAAGCCAATGTTGTAGCAGATGCGCTCAGCAGAAAGAATGAAATCATCGCCAGTTTTGTCATCACGTCTTCATTGATAGACAGGATCTCGACCCTTCAGAAAGACGATGAATTTATTCAAAGAGTCAGCCAGAGAGTCAAGGGAGGTGAATCCACAAGTTTCCGACTCGATGACAAGGGAGTTCTTAGATTAAAGGGCAGAATTTGCATCCCAAATCTTCCAGAGCTTCGAAGAGAAATACTTGATGAGTGCCACAAGTCCAAATTAAGTATCCATCCCGGTGTGAGCAAAATGTATAACGATATCAAGAGCACATTCTGGTGGAGGTCAATGAAAAGAGATATTTCATTATATGTTAGCAGATGCCCCACTTGTCAGCTAGTTAAGAGCGATCAGCAGAAATTAGCTGGGCTATTACAACCATTAGAAATTCCAGGATGGAAGTGGGAGCAAATTTCGATGGACTACATTGATGGCTTGCCTCGAACTAAGAAAGGAAACGACAGTATATGGGTAATCGTAGATCGCTTCACGAAGACTGCCCATTTCATACCTGTCCGATCCAATAGAATGGCTCAAAGTTTAGCATAGATTTACTTCAAAGAAATAGTTAAACTACATGGAGTGCCGCTCAATATAGTTAGTGATAGAGATCCACTATTTACTAGCAAATTCTGGGAAGCATTCCAAACAGAACTGGGATCCAAATTGAATCTAAGCACCGCTTATCACCCTCAGACAGACGGCCAAACTGAGCGGGTGAATAGAATTCTAGAAGATTTACTGCGGGCTTGCGTTATTGATTTTGGAGGCTCGTGGGAAGATCACTTACATTTAGCCGAATTCTCATATAACAATAGCTATCAAGCAAGTTTGGGAATGTCTCCATTTGAAGCATTATACGGTAGACCATGCAGATCTCCCGCATGTTGGGTAGAATCTGGCAACAGACTAGTGTTAGGGCCCGATATGATTCGAGAAGCATCGGATAAAGTCAATTTCATTAAGAAGCGATTGAAAACCGCACAGAGCCGACAGAAAAGTTATGCTGATGCGAGAAGAAGAGATTTATCATTTGCCATTGGCGATTATGTTTATTTAAGAGTTTCCCCAATGCGAGGAGTAATCAGATTTGGCAAGACTGGGAAGTTGGCACCGAGATTTATTGGTCCCTTTCCTATACTTGAACGGATTGGAACTCTTGCATATAGGGTTTCATTACCTGATTGGTTGCCTGGTGTACATGATGTGTTCCACGTATCTCAACTCAGAAAACATGTTCATGATCCAGATCTTGTTGTGGAAGAAGCAGCGCAACAGGATATAGACATAACTCTAGAATTAGCACTCAGAAGAGAGCCATTAAAGATAGTTGGCAAAGAAACTAGAGAGCTAAGGAGCAAAAAGATTCATCTAGTCAAAGTGCAGTGGAGTAGTGATCCTAGAGACTGTACTTGGGAGACTGAGGAAAGCATTAAACAAGCCTATCCCAAATGCAGAGTAGACATCTCTGACTAACTCCGGTGCAAGGTACCTTTACAATACTTTGCATTTACATTTTATTTCCTACTTAACTATTATTTCCTTTTCGAGGACGAAAAGTTTTAAGTGGGGGAGATTGTAATAACCCGGAAAATGTGAACCAATTTAAAATTTTTAAATTTGGTTATTACCAAAGAATTTGAATAATTGAAATAGCATATTTCAATAAAATATAGAATTAGGTATAGTAAGGCAGTTTGAAGTTTTTAATACAAACTTTGTCTGACTGTACCGGGTGGAAAATATAACGGATTTTAGCGAAACTGAAAATATTTAAATCTGTTTATGAATAACTTTCTAACGAATCTGAAAAATCGAAGTTTCATAGCGGGAATCAAAAGTAATGGCCAAAGGAATTTTCAGAAAGGTCACTATATAACATATATAGCCCTTGAAAATAGATATTTTGCATACGACCTCGGAATTCGACGAAACCACTTTTATTTGGTCCGGGATGTCAAACTATTGTTAAGTTTCAAATTTCATAATTTTTGAAGCTAGTATGTGAGCGGGGTAAAAGAAATTGTGATTGGTCAATTTCTGTTAAAATGGGTCGACCTAAAAATGGTCGTTTTTCAAACGAGCTCAGAATTCAACGAAACTGGTTTTGTTAGGACCTTATCGTCAAAACAAAGCTAGAGTTATTTTTCTGGAATTTTTCGATTCAGTTTGTGGCCCTGGCAAATTGAAATGTATATTCAAATTAAATATCGAATGTTTTATATTTTAATTTGAAAAATAACTGACTGTAACAGTCGAATTGGCCAACGAAACATATCCCATTGTGTCCGGAATGGGGGTATTCAGCTAAGGGCGACAGTCTTTGGGTTTGATTTCGAGTCTGTTTGTGAAAACACTATTTAAAATTTCCTATAAAGCTTCGACCAATAGGATTTTTTCTTTAAAAAAAAATCGAAAAAGCCTAGCCGCCTTAGACGATTTCGACGGTCCCTGGAGCTCGAACCTTCTCCTCCATTTTCCGACCGCCACCGCCACCAGTCGACTCGCCTTCGCCTCCTCTCCACATCTGACCAAACGCCGCCCTCCACCTTCACCGGAATCGCCTGAACGACGTCGAGGAAGTCGTCGACTTCCCAGCGCCGCGCCGCCTTCCTCCGACCACCGAAGGGAACCGCACCACCACCGACAGGAAGCTGATTCGTAGCTCTTCCACGTGGCACTACCTGATCGGAGCATAGATCGACGGATTTCACGGATTTTGCTGACCTAGTTTCGAATCAAAAATAAAGGTGCGACCTTTATTATTCAGAAATGAAAATAACACTATAAAGCGTTGCAGTTCGTGTTTCGGAATATAGAATGGACTATAGTTGGAATTATAGTTGAAAATATTTGAAGTGAAAACGAAGTTGAAATATTTGAAGTGAAATATTTGAAGTGAAAACGAAGTTGAAAATATAGAATGGACTATAGTTGGAATTATAGAATGAACTATATTTATATATATAAATATAAATATAATTAAAAGAAATCGAAGCCGTGCAGTTCGTGTTTCAGAATCGTAATTTGAAACGATTAGTACGAGAAATCCAACCATCGGATTTTCCCGAAACCGCAACCGCTGGGTTCGCCTTGGAAATATCTTCCCAACGACACCAACCTTGTAAAAATCCAACGGTTGTATTGTCCGGAATGTTTAATTCAAATCTAAAGAAAAACAGCGCCAGAATCGTTTATATTTATATATAAATATAAATATAATTAAATTAAATCGAATAACGACGCTGCAGTTCGAATTTTGAAACCATAACTTCAAACGACTAGTGTGGGAGATCCGACCGTCGGATTTTCACGAAACTGGAACCGTTGGGTTCGCTTTGGGAATACCTTCCCACTGATATAGACTTCATAGAAATCCAACGGTTAGATTTTCCGATATACGTAAAACAAATTAGGGGAAAAACAACGCCAATGCCACGGCACGACCTGAAACGTCGTTAAATTAAATATGACCATTTTTAAATAAATAAAAATGGCGAAAAATCATTATAAAATATTATAAGCGACATAGATTGCAAATAAACCAATTGGGCTTGAATTGTTTGATATTTGATGGTTGTATGTGCTTGACACGAAAATAACACTAAAGAGCTGAAATATGGATGTCGAATAATATAACCATGGAAAGAATCGATTTAAATTCTAATGACGTGAATTATTTGAAAAGGCCGAGCTAACCCTCATTTCAAATAATTTATCGAGCGATTCGAATTGGAAGATACAAAGACGATTCAAGACCTACGATTTTCGTATCGGTTGGATGGGCGCTACTGAGGTTCCTGACCGGAGTAGCTACCGGAAAGGGACGGAAGTAGTAGCTGTCTGAACGTATGGGTTGATTGTACGGATATACGAGGAATTGACGCCTCCGGTTTCGTTCAGACCTAGAACGGACTTGTAAATGGACTGTGTGTCTGACATTGGATTTTGTTCTATACTGATTGATCTCTGTTAAATATATATCTGTTTGGCGGCGGAGAATTTATTCTTTTGCTTAACGCCCTTCTCTAAGACGTACGAGCTCAGAGGTTATATATCGATGGAAATCAATCGTATGGAGTGGACTGCCTATGTGGCATGCCAAGATGCTGTGATCAAGGCTTCTGTTGCAAAGCAAAGTCTTGTGGATGATGAACAAAGCACGGTCTACGCGGTCTGGCTTTGTGTATAGCGTGGATTCGTGAGCCTCACACCCTGGTATGAGTTAAAAACGGGATACGGACTACAGGGAGAGCACGACGTTTCTTTCTAGCTATGGTGGTGTCAGTGACTTACTAGCCCTGACATATATATCTACTTTTCACCTTTGTGGTTGTTGGAATGCGAGGCGCCTCGATTATAGGTCTGTAAGGACCGAGAAACGTGTGTTCAGGCATAATTAATCCTCAAACGTAAGAGAGGACCGGCCCTGAAGCATCAAGGGGTTACCCAGAGTGTGTAGTCCCGAGGCATTTGCTAGAATGTCTCGAAGCGGAGAGGAGCTTGCCCCTTGCCTCGACTCATGACGGAAATCCAATTTCCAGTACGAAATAACGGACTTGATTGTAGAACTAGTATGGCGACATAGTATATGGTAGCTATGCCGCCTATGATTGATATTTATGATGCTATTCGCTTTTGAAACATATATGCACTAGTAATAATATCAATTGATTTTGCTTTATACGTATCAAGCATATTTGGCCATTATAAGGTAAAACTCTATCCTCCGGCTTGCGTTGCATTGTATGATGGGACCTGAGTCTTATAATGGCTTCATTCTTTTAAAAAGCATTGCGTTGTTTTAAAGAATTTAATTTGTTTTAAATGCACTAGCAATCACTGGAGTAAACCCGTTCCGCGAAAGTGGCGTGGTCCTATGATTTGCTTATTAATGTTGTTTAAACTGTTAAATAGATTCCTCATACCAGTCCCCATGACTAACTCGTTGTTTGTTTCACTTTGCAAACGCGGGTGCCCTTATTTTCACACGGGCAGCCTAGTTCACAGGTGACAGGTTGTTTTTGGCTCTGCATTGTTGCATAGAGTGCATTTTGGCTCATGGCGAGGCTGACTTCACAGAGATGACCTTGACTTTCTCCACCATTATTGTACTTATATTATGATTCCGCCACTAGCGATGCAGACTGATTTACTTTCAGTACTTATTATCGTATGTATATGTACCGCCTTCAGCGATGTAGACTGATCCCCTTATTATGTCTCACTACATGTATGTATTCCGCCTCTAGCGATGATGACTGATCACTTCCCTTTTATTTACTAAGTTATATCCTACGTTGCACTATTCTGATGTTATTACATGTTATGAATCCGCTGTCATATTTATGTAAATTATTCTATTTATTGTTCTGCTATTATCTGTACTCTGCTATGATGATTAATGTGTTATATTCCAATGATTATCCTTAATATCGCCCCTCGGATTTTGGGATCATCACAAAGACAAAGCATGAACACAAGTCTATAGCTTGCGCATAGAATGGGTCGACCAACACTCCTATTGGCTCGACACATGGGTCAACCCGAGCATAGGATGGGTCGACATACAGATCGAACCATGTAGGGATGTGTCGACCCCTGTAAGGTAATTGAATGCAGGAATTGTCCTGTAGCCTATTGTGTATTTTATGCTTGTTTTGGTTATTTTCTTGATGAATTTCTGAGTTTATTCGGTGATATATTTCCATGGCTTCATTCATATCGATCTAAGCCTAAATTATATTAGGTCCATTCCTTGGATTCGATGAATTGTGTGGACTTTTAGCAATGTTTTCATGATGGATTTCGATGAATTTAAGACACATGCACATTTTATAAGATGGTTTTATAAATAGCAGTGTGTGTATATACATACATACAAACATACATACATATATATATATATATTAAAAGGGGTGAATGCTTGTTAACGATGACAGGCGTTTTCATTGTGTGTGAGCCTCCCCCTCACCTTATATCATTTTTTACATTTAATTCGATTTCCTCCTACAAACAAATTCGCTTGTGATTTCTAACCTTCCATTTCGTTGATAAGCCATCAGTAATCTCATTTTATTTCCACGTAAAAAGCTAGATCTAAGATCTACCCATTTGAAACTTTCAGTGTTGATTCGCATCACCAGATTAAACTACCAAATCTTTTCTAACCCTAATTTCCCAGCTTCTCACAACCAATCACCAAATAATCAAAGCCGATTAGTCTTCAAGCCACAAAAATCACAATTCCTAATTTCTATAGTGGATCAAAACTTTACCTGATTTAAACTAGACCGAGGAATATATTTCCTGATCATAGCATCGAGGGATTCCAACACTATCTCACCTCGCAAAACTGTCTAGATCTTTGTTGCTTATCGATTTGGAAAATGGTGAATTTGTTCGAATTAAGGGGAACAAACCATCAGGGATTTTGGGTTCTGACATGCTCCAGCGTAAGTGATAACATCACTTCCAATTTCTCAAACCGTTTCCTTTCGTTTTTGTACGAATTTGCACCGTTTTTCTCGATCGTCGGTATTTAGTGACTTGCAATGGGGATTGTTTCATGCAAACTACTGGCATTGAATTTAGTGCTTGAATGTTTCAGATCTGTTTATAGGTATACGATTAAGCGATACTCATTTATTCTCATATTGTTTTCCCAAATACCTTTTCACCCAGAAGAAGGATCCGTTTTCGTAGTTGGGTTATATAGAGATTAACTAATTTGTAACCCAACTTAAAAGGAAATCCTATTTCTACTACGTTTTAGCAGTTTGGCAACAGAGTATGTTTACTGCCAGGTGTAGTAGTTTATCGTTTAGATGATCCTTCTACATGTTTGAAGCAGGATTTTCCATCCATATATTATGTTTTAACGCACTGTTATCTCCAAATAATTTTATATATGATTTCTTGGATCGTGTGTACCCTTTTAATGATTTCAAAATGGATATTGGAATTCTTTCTGAGATGATAGATGGTTTATGTAATGGTGTCTTCTGGTTTTAATGGTAATTCTACTGCCAATGGGTTTCATGGAGATACTGCACAGTGACAGGGAGACATACTTTAGTGCATAGCAATTTGAAAGCAGTTTACTTCGTTGATAGTTCTACTCGGATTTTGGTTGGGAATTTGGTTTGGTTTTCACAAGTTGTTCATCTATAATTAGAAATGAATTCATGATATGATCAAAATCCTCCAAGCCGAAATGATATAGTATTAGTTTGAAGAATTTATGTGGGGTTACTGTCTTTTTTGCCGTTTGCATCTTACAAATACCAAGGTGCTGATCATTAAAGAAGTTTGGATCCAACGTGTTATATTTGATGCTGATTTAACGGATCACGCACTTGAAAGTGGAGGTCTATATGCGGAGTGAAGTGCACAAGATGTGCAGCTAGCGAGACGATGAAGCTGACCTCATCATGTGTCTTATCTAGAATAATCTTTTATGTATTTTACTTTATATTTGTAGTTTGTTTTTCACATATTCGTTTTCTATTTCATTAGCCTTGTACTGTTATTTTGTAAATAATAAAAGCGTACAAATTTTCAATATATATATATATATAGGTTTTTCCTGTAGCATCAAGACAAATTGGTCTCCGTGTTTATTTTCTAAATATAACTGTATCAAGGCAATAATATATATTTTTGAATCATAAAGGATTTTAAAGGAATGAAATAAATGATTTGAAAATGATTTTGTAACGGGTTTTCTCAAATTAAAGTACATTTTCATATATATGAAACCATACATTTTTGCACCCTTCGAGAAGACATGATGGTGATTAAGCAGTATCGTAAACCTCACAGTATGGGACACGAAGGTATATGATATTGTTTAGTTCTAGGCTTGTTGATCGAAATGATGTATGGAGCTGACTAGCGGGTAGTAAACCGATAGTGGGAACGTGTGGTATGGGACACACAGTTACCATTACTCGGGTTGTTGACTGTGAGTTTTTGGCACATTTATGTTGTTTAGCCAGTACTAGACCTTTGGGTCAGTTATGTTCTAGTTCTTGGTAGATCCAAAATCATCTTATAATTCTGCGTAGATCCAACAATTGTAATTTTGGGTAGATCCAGAATTTGTAATTCTGGCTAGATCCAACAGCTGTAATTTTGGGTAGATCCAAAAGAAGTAATTCTGGGTAGATCCACTAGCTATGGTCTCGAGCCAACACAATTGTAGCACGTGCAGGCATAGCTTCGACTTGCCAATTCCGGATTAATCTAGATTTTTTTAATTTAAGGTGGATCCAAATATTGGTATTATGGTGATTTTGATCTTAGATCATATTTAACTTTGGTGTTTTGGATCCAAACTGATGTTTTGTTAATACTGTTTCCACTGTTGTTTTAGACCCTTATTGTTATTATTATTTTTTGGGTTGTTGCCAATTGGTGCCTTGGGTACAGTTTATGTCGTTTGTTGAAGTTGAAACCAATTATAGCTTTAGAGATATTTGATTCTTATTTAAATATAATGATTAATTTTTGGTTGAATAAACTAATATGAGAGTTTGTAAGTTGTTTGATGTATTTTTGTGTTATTTCATGGTATCATACCTTTGTTTTCAGCGTGATGCATTAGAACTCTTTTGGTAGTAATTAAATTCTTCCTTGTGATCAATTATGTTGTTCTTGAGATCGCATAGGCTATTTCACCCATAATCACCTCATGAATTAATTGTTTTCTTAGGATTATAATTCCTTTTGTATTATAACTGATATGTAAACTAGATAGATTCGTGTATGCAATACTCGGGCCAGACCGAGTTATTTTAGGCTGTAGCTTTTGGTTAATTCATGGTTACCTGACCCATCTTGGACTATTTCTTAAAGCAATTTCCTAGTTGTGCATTTGTGTATTTGAGTTGTTTTATGCTTATTTTCTGAGAGAGGTTGTATTTGTATACGGTTCATATGTGACCATTTGAGTTTGTAGCACATGTATACATTGTATTCTGTTGTTATAATTATATGTGATCTGCTACTTGTGTATCTGTATATACTATGTTTTGAATACGATCCTTATCTATAACAGTTTTATATTATATGAATTGAGTACGTCGATCCACATAAGGCAATGAGAAAAGAATTTTATACACCCAATCAACGTATTCGATACTTGTCTAATGTGGAACTATGGATGGTTGCTCCTAACCAGCCCTTTCCCCGCTTTAATAGATGACATTACTTGTTAATGCTCTTTATTAGTGTGGGTCTTGGGGTTAGGGAGTTACAACATATAACAGTTAGAATTCAAATTTTTGATAATTTGAATTTTAAATAACTAACTTATGTCTATTTATTTCAAACGACTTTTTATCCTTATATATACCATTCTAGATCAGAAAAACAAATTAAAAATTCATTATCTTCTTCTCTTTTCATTCCTTAACCTAAACATTAAATAATGGATGATAATATCCATAATCTTTCTGAACTTTTAGAGCATCCACTTGGATCATTGAAGAATATACTCTCACTCATTCTTCAAAATCAATGGCAATTAGAATTAAGTCATATGTAGATGATTAAGGAACAATAGGGGCAGTTCAATGCGATTAGGTAAATGACATCTTCTCTTTCCGAAGATGAACCTATAGCTAAACGTAAATGCACTACAACTAAAGATGACGATGACGTAAATGCTTCAAGAGTAGATCCCATATTCAGCAAAGACGGTTGGGTTGAAGTGCCATGCAACGTTTAAAATTATTTGGTTAATAATACTTAAGTTTTGATTTATTAAGACAGGTTGATTAACTGGTTTGTATCGAATAACTTAAACATTCGATTTGGTTAGATTGATTTGCATGATTTGTTTGAATGATTTATTTAACATATATAAGTTTGGATTGGATCGACATTCTTGTTTTAAGATATATATATTTTCGTTTTTATGTTTTCATATGATGCTTTAATTTCTGTATGATTTCTTATGGTTGTTCTTTAGGGTATCCTTATATTTGAGTCAATTATAAGTATGTATTAAAATAAGTTAGTGTTTAAGTCATTAATTGTGTCTATATTTAGGATAGTCTATTCTTAAGTTATGGTACTTTTTTTATAGCAAAGGGGGAGAAATATAAAATATGCACAAATTGAGTGGGAGTACTGACTAAGTGGAAGTTATGGAATTCTTGGGGAGTTAAGGAGATATTTTATGAAATGGTTGTCATTATCAAAAACGGGGTGATTGTTAGTATCTTGGATAGTAGTTTTGATGATAACAACTTCAGGTAATGAATATTCTATATTTACATATGTACTAATTATTACAATATATAATATATAGTGCACGATATTGATATTGATATTGAAAAATGTACTGTATCAAGACTAAATATCTATATTGATCATTCAAGGGCTGAGAATGAAAACTCATGAGTATTGAAGAGTTTAAAACATTATCAAGCCTTGGATTTTATGTTAAAACCCAGGTTGCACTTATCTGATCTCCATTTACTTTTATAAAATATTTTTTCAAAATTTGTGTTAAAAGAATTAAAATTTTCATATCTCTTTGCAGAAATATTTTCAAGTATCTTTTGGTTTCAAAATGATTTCTCAAAGAATTTTAAATTTTTTTAAGTTTACTTTCATATATTGTTATATTTATGCTTTTACTTATATCTTAAAATTTTGATATTATACTTTAATTTTTATACTTATACTTTTCCAAAAAGAAAATCTAATTATGGTTTTTGTACTTTGGATTCTATATATATTAGTACTTTTATTTCAGAATATCTACTTTGGTTTTTACATTTACATTTTGATTATACTTATAGTATAATCTTTATTATGCTTTGATTTCTATATATACTTTGTTTCCGAAATTATACTTAACTCTTTGATTTTGCTTAAACTTTAAATTTTGATTTTAAACTTATAATTTTGATTAAATATTATCATAGTAATTTTAAGTATTTGATTATAGTAGTTTTATTATATAAATATTATATTTGCACTAAAATTCTTTAAGATTATTTTAAATAAGTTTTCTTAAGCTTTATTATGTTTAAAAAATATATATTTACTATGTTAAAAATATATATTTACATTGCTTAAATAGTTTTACAAAGTTTCAATTCATTGCATATAAGTTTATATTTTCAATAAAATTTCAAAATAAACTAGATTTCAAAATAAACTAAGGTATGTCGACATGTCCCCTAAAGTATTTCGAGAAAGACCTGTATTTTTCAAAATTTAAAATTGAATAGAAGTGTTTATATTCATTCATTAACAATCATTTCTCTTTATTCTTATATATATCCTTCTTCTAAAAATGAATTTTTAACTTCTCTCTCATATTTTACACTCCTTTCTCTTCTCTTTTAAAAATCACAAAATTTATACCTATATTTTGCCTGTTTTCAAAATGAATCAAGTCAATTCTTCTTAGATTTGATTTTGTATTAAACTCTCTCCATTTTACTAAGATCAAAATGTAATTTAGAGTTATGGGAGAAATTATAATTAAGATTAAAAGATCTAAGTTTGCATTCCTTCGACGAACAACTTAGAAACATTTATGGATGAAACTAAGTAGCCGTGAATTTAGTTCTGTTTAATTGCATCTAGTAAAAAGAGAATCGGAGTGACTTATTTGCTCAGATATCAAGTTGGGTGTAGGGATTTATGTCCCGTAAATCAAGTTGGCTTGTCCATGGGTTTGATTATCTGGAGGATGTCTCTTTATAGCCTTGAAATCAAGGAGTGTGATTGAATTAATATTGGTTAAAGACCATATGAAGTGTTAAAGTGGATGTAGGATAACTCTGAACCAGTATAAAAATACGATGTAACGACCCGCATTCTACGCATCAGGGGATCGTAGAATATTTCTTTCTTTCTCATGCAAAGTCATATAGCTATGTAACTTAGGGAGACGACTATTGGGGTCATTTCCAATGTTCATGATTTTGCCGATTTTTATTTGACCGTTTTACCCCTAGCTGATCTTGTTTCGGTCATAAATTTTGATTGGTAAGGAGTTTTGATTTGAAACCACATCCATTAGATCCGGATGATGGTTTACCTTTCTGTAGAGTAGTCACATTAGCCAAACGGACTCACCGTTTAGGAGATATGGCTGAGACAAGGTTTAGAAGGTAAAAAACAGCTTAACCGGGCCTAATTAGGGTGATTAGCAAGAGGGCCCATAACTCATTTCGGGATTAGGGTTATGGGGAGGCTGAGAACAGTAGCAAAATGAATTTTATTTCATTTTTCAGCCGCCTAAAACATTTCTCTAACCCTAGCCATGACCTCCACCTTATAATTTCATCCCAAATCGCTCTCTAATCAAGTTTTAGCCTAATCTATGTCAAATCAAGGAGAAATAGCACCAAATTAGAGTTGGAGCTGTTGTGTTGCATAGAGATTCAGCCCAAATCAGAGATATTTTCAGATCTAAAGTTAATTTGTGGCTAAGGTGAGTGATTTGCATAGTTTCTGACTAATTATGGTTGATTAGGGGTAATTAGTGTTAATTAGCGAAATTATGGCTCAGAAAAATGTGGAAAAATTCTAAAACACCATTTTATGCCTCTGTTAGAAATTTGGGATCATTTGGTTAAGTTTTGTTAATCCTACCATTGGTTGTGCTTAAACATGATTAATGGGAAAATATGGATTTTGGGTAGGTTTGATCCATCTTTAACTTATTGAAATTGTTGTTTTGGTGTTTGTGGTTGATTTTACATGTTGCTATGACTGTTTGGAATGCTTTGTGATTGATTAGAAGAGTTAGAATGGTCAAAAACGCCGTCATATGGCATAAAATAGCTTGCTGGAGAGGTGCAGGAATCCGGATCGGATCGGTGAAGGAAGGTCGGGTTGCGTAGCCCGCCCACGAGCCGCCTCAAATATCCGAACCGAAGCATACACCACAAAGCATCTTCCTCAAACACACTTGTGGAGTGTGTGTCTCAAACCGCTCGTAACCATAGTTCCCAGATCCGAACCGCCTGGATGAAGCTGTCACGAGTCGCTAGGAGGGTTAGAATTCTCCGACAGCAAAGATGGTTAGAATTCTTGGCTTCCTACGATTTCGATATCACATATACACCAGGAAAGGGCAATGCAGTAGCTGATGCATTAAGTAGGAGACATGCCAGCTTAGGGGCTATGTTTCTAGAATGGAAGCAACTGGAGTACATCGCTGGGTATGATTTCAGACCAAAGTGCGAATTGGATCCAGAAGTATTAGCAAGTTCGAAGATCAAACCCACTTTGATTGAGCGGATTTGTTCCAGTCGGAGGGACGATCCTAACCTATTGGAAATCATCTCCAAGTTAGAGATGGGTATCGACGAGGAGATGAACAAGTATGGGCTTGATCGAGATGGATGGCTTAGAAAGAATGGAAGACTAGTTGTGCCCAATGTCAATGTATTGAGATATGAAGTGCTTAGAGAATTTCATCACTCAAAACTGACTATACATCCCGATGGTAACAAAATGTATCGAGACATGAAGCAGACTGTAACACCCCGTAAATCAGTTAATACTAATATTCACAAATGAAAGAATAATTAATTTCAAATATAAGAATATTGGGAAACGGGCTGCGCCATTGTGTTCGTCTCGGAAAAATACGTGAAATAGAGTCCGAAATTTTGTAAATCGGAGTTCGTATGACCGAGATATGGCCTCGAGAAGTTTCACGAAAAATTCAAATTTCGAAACAGATTTCAAAAACGCAGAAAAGGAGGCAGGCGGGAAAACTCCCGCCCAGACCAGGTCGACCTGGGGGTCGACTTGGGAGTCGACCTGGGGGGGGGGGGGAGGGCAGGTCGACACTAGAGTCGACCTGGGTGTCGACCTCCCTGGTCGAGCCCAGGTGACCTGGGTGCATCTGGTTGGGTTTTCGGGCTGTGTTTTGAAGGCTGGACGAAATCTAATGGCTCTAATCTATTCTAGGGTAAATCTAATGGCCTAAATGCATCCTAACATCTATAAATAAGTGGGTAGACTATAACCCTGAATCACTTGAAAAATTGGAGAGCTACCGACATGCCGTTGCCATGGAGTTCAGCGTAGCCGTCACAAACTAAAGAAGAAGGAGAAAGCCTAGCCTACAACTAAATCTACTCAACAAACAAATTAAATCAAGGACTCTTTCTATTTCTCTTCTTTAAATTGTGAGTATGATGATTCTCACAATGTTATTATAAAATAATTCGATTAAGTTATGAATGGATCACAAGAAAGTGATGTGAATTGTAATTGTAAATTCTATATTGTGGATCTCTTGTTATGTTATTATGTTGTCATATGTTGTAAATTATATGTTGTAAATTCTCCTATGCTATGCCATGCTATGATGAAAATCATGCTATGCTATGTTATGCTATCATGCTATGCTATGTGTAAATCATGCTATGTTATGTCATAAATCTTATATATGTTGTAGATCTCATGTTAACACATATGTTGAAATCCATATGTTATATGATAATGATATCATGTTAAGTTGTGTTGAATCGTACAAGTTGTAAAATCATGATGTTGTTATTTATGTGAATTGGATCATGTTTAAAGTTTATGTTTTTTAAAATTAAATGGATCATGATTATGGGAATTTTCCTATTATGTTAGGTGTACCCATATACATGAATCCACAATTTAAATTGGATCTTGAATATGGGAATTTGCCTATTAAGTTAGGTGTACCCATATGCATGAATCTATGACTAAATGAATTTTTATTATGGGAATTTGCCTGTTGAGTTAGGTGTACCAATATAAACCTATATTGTTAGATTAGATGATGTTGATTCACACATGTTCCTATGCAAGTTTATGAAATTTGATTGAGATCATATTATGTGAATTATGAACAAGTTGACATCTTTAGATCCATGACATGTATAATCCTATGCAAGTTGTACATATGCAAGTTTCACCCCTTATTATGATTCATTTAGTCATATATACATGTTGTTGTTGTGATAATCTCTTTTATGCTATGAGTTAGACTATTCGAGTCTAATATATATATTTTGTGAATAAACGTTCAAACGTGGGGTAGGGGTGATATTAGGAATTAATAAATTGGGTGCAATTTTGTATGATTTTGCACGCCTTGAATGGATGTCCATAATTGAGTCAATTATGGACATTGTTGAATTTGGAATTAATTAATAATTCAAGTAGGGAATTATTAAAATTGGGGAAAGTGGATTATTAATAATAATCAATGCTTAGGACACGAGGTTGGACCCGTTTGTGACGTAAACCTGCCCGGACCCGCCCGGCAAATCCAGTAGTCACAAATGTCGGCCCAATGTGAGAGGTCCTAGGCCCAAACTAAAGCATAACAGTTGTAAAGACACGAGGTTAGACTCTTTTATGGTGTAAGACTGCCCGGACCCGCCCGACAAATCCAGCTGCCATAAATGCCAGTCTAATGTGAGAGGTCTTTATGAGGTTATGGCCTTAATGAATTAAGAAATACTTAGCCAGATAATCATGTAAGGTGGGACATGGGGGTTAAGTAGGTGCCTTGGGTGGCATGAGGAATCTAGTGGTTGCCTTTAGA
Source organism: Allium sativum (assembly GCA_030737875.1). Lineage (NCBI taxonomy): Eukaryota > Viridiplantae > Streptophyta > Magnoliopsida > Asparagales > Amaryllidaceae > Allium > Allium sativum. Next base: position 606,376,657 of record CM060916.1, on the reverse strand, counting down.
GGCATTTGAAATACGATTAGACTTGACCAAATACACATGTAAATGAACATGACTAAGTGGGTTAAGTGGATGGACTAATGGGACAAGCTTAGGTGGAATGCTTGTGGGAAATAATGGGGGCCCATTTCAACCAGTATCCCAAAACGTATCTTTGTGGGCTCGACCCAAGTCGAGGACGGGACACGCATACTGGGTCTGACTATAAGAGGCCAAAACAGGGAGCGGTGGCAACGCAAGTCCAACGGGTTTCATATGCGTGTGTGGACCCGGGCTGGTAGGTAAGACGTTGTTGCATCGTGTAGGTATAAGCCGTGCATCTCCGTTATATCGGGTTGCCACTTTAGGGGAATGATACACCCCACTGTGGGGCCAGCACGGGTATCTACGAGTAGGGAGCCGATCGAAAAATGGAAAGTGGGGTACACCTAGTGGAGATAGGGGCAGGTGGCACCTATGTAGTCAGCTAGGAGTACGTAAAGCCATTAAGAAAGTTTCTAAGTGAAGCTAAGTGGGATCAATCTTTAGGGTGACTGGTGTGGTGCAGTATAGTGTTTATCCATTAGTATTTAGGAACGCCTATAACGTTGCCTTTAGCGATTGTCTATGTCCTTAATCTGCTCTTTCATAGACATTTCCTTGTTTTCCAGCTTATGCCTTAGTCCAGTTATTTTGATAATAGTATTGTAGAATTATCATACTCGCCAGACTTTATGTCTGACCCCCTCTTTTCCATCTTTCTTTTCCTTCAGGTCCTCAGGTTGGGCCAAGTTCTAGTGGAGTCTAGTTGGATCGCTTATCTCTTGGAAAGCTTGGACTGCAGAAGTAAAGTCCAGCTTGTTATCTTTCTTTTTAATGGCTATTTATTGTAATGGGATTATGTATTTTGTTTTTGTGAAGACGGATGTTGTACTTGGTTATGATCTATGGTTTTATGATGTAACAGACATATTTAATTTCCGCTGCAATAAAATGAAGTTTTAGATTTCCAAGTGCTATTTATTATCTGTCTTGTTGTAATTTCTCTATTCTATATTCACTTATGACCTCCATGGAAGTTAATGCATTCCCTTCGTGAGTGACATTAATGGACGTGGGGTGTTACACAGACCTACTACTAGGAAGGAATGAAAAGAGACATTACGAAGTTTATATCCAAATGCATGAACTGCCAGTTGGTCAAAGATGAGCAAAAGAAACCTAGTGGTTTGTTGCAACCGTTAGAAGTTCCAGATTGGAAATGGGAATAAGTTTCAACGGATTTCATTGATGGGTTACCAAGGACTAGATCGGGCCATGATAACATTTGGGTGATTGTGGACCGATTGACTAAGAGTGCAAGGTTTATATCCGTCAAGTCGAATAGAACGACAGCTAAGTTAGGGGAATTATATATGAAGTGGGTAGTGAGATTTCATGGAATACCTAAAAGCATTGTGAGTGACCAATACCCATTGTTTACTAGTGGGTTTTGTGTAACACCCCGTATTTTGGGTTAATACTAAAATTCACTAATTACAGAATAAATAATCTCAGATGTGGGAATTGGGGGTAACGGGCTGCGTCATTGCGTTCGTCTCGGAAAAATACGCGAAACAGAGTCCGAGTTTTCGAGAATCGGAGTCCGTATGGCCCGGTTATGGCCCAAAGAAGTTTTCAGAAAATTCAAAACTAAAACAGATTTAAAAATTTAAAATATTCAGATTTGGAATGGGCCAGGCGGGGTCAGGCGGGAAGTTTCCCGCCTAACCCATGTCGACAGGGCTGTCGACAGGCCTGTCGACAGGGGTGTCGACATGCCTGTCGACTTGCCTGTCGACAGGGTGGCACCGTTCTGTGAACCTGGGTGCACCAGGTTGCACCAGGTTGGGTTTCAGGCTGGCTAGGAGGGCTGGTTCTAGAGATTTCCTAAATCTAAGGGTCCTAATCCAATCTAGGGTTAATCTAAGGGTCTAAAATGCAACCTAATCCTATAAATAAGACCCTAACCCTATCCTAATTCATTCATAATTAGGCTTTGTAACTAAACTATGGCAAAATGAAACTTGGTCATGGCCTCCACAATTCAAATGAAGAGAGTTGCAAGCTAATTAACCCCTAATCACCTTCTTCTTCATATTTGGCAACTAGTTTTACTTCATTGATTTGCTAATCTTGGTTTTGGTGAGTTTCTATGGCTTTAATAATCAATTGTTAAATTGATTATGGTAGGATGTGATAAGACATGGCTATGTTTGTGGATAAATGTATTTATGCAAGTTTGTATGATATGTGATTTGCAAGTTTTATGTTAAATGCAAGTTTAAGGCCATGTTTTATGATGCAAAACACCATGTTAAACCTTTATGCATATGTGACATGTTATGCAAACTATATGTGAGAATATATGCAAGTTATATGTAACATGATATGCAAGTTATGCATGTGATTTTATGCATGCTAAGTAGTTGGTGTTATGCATGTTAAGTAAGCGATGTTATGCATGTTAAGTATTTGAAGTTATGCATGCTAAGTATTTGATTGTATACATACTAAGTATTGGGTTTTATGCATGATAAGTGTTTGGGGTTTATGCAAGTTAAGTGGTAGGTTTATGCATAATAAGTATTTGATTTCATGCATAATAAGTAAGTGGTTTTATGCATGCTAAGTGGTTGGTATTATGCATAAATCATAACATGCAAGTTTTTCCTTTGAAATATGATGCATACATATGCAAGATGATACCCTTATATGTTATGCATGTTTATCCTCCTTTAAGATGCAAGTTCATATGCAAGTTATGTGAATGGTGTATAAGATTATGCAAGTTATGTGCATGATGCTATGCAAGTTATGTATATGCTTAAATGCAAGTTTAATGTGATACGCAAGTTATGCATGCAAGTATGTGAATGCTTATGCAAGTATATGAATGCTTATGCGAGTTTTGTGTATGCTTAAATGCATGTTTAACATGTTATGCAAGTTATGAGAATGCTTATATGCAAGTTCAACATGTTATGCAAGATATGTGTATGATAATATGCAAACTCATATGTCATATGTTATGCAAATCATGTGTATGATAATATGCAAGTTTGGGTTATATGTAGTTGGGTTAATATATGTTCATATATGCAAGTTGACATCCTCTTAACCCATGACAAAGTTGTATGTTAAACCCATGATATTTGTGATGATCTTCCCCTTATTATGTCATGTAACGAGAACGATTTACGTGGGGAACGATGGGGTTGGTAAATATGTTAATAAATGAATGTTTGGGTATGATTAAGCATACCATAAAAATAAATTACCATAAGTGGGAATTTACCTATTGAGTTAGGTCTACCCCATGGGAATTTACCTATTGAGTTAGGTCTACCCATGTTATGGAAAACTTGATATTAATTAGGGATAATTAATATGGGGGTGATTAATTAGGTGTAATTAATCGACTAAGACACGAGGTTGGACTCATTTGTAGTGTAAAACTGCCCGGACCCGACCGGCTTAACCAGTTGCTACAAATGTCAGCCCAATGTGAGAGGTCTTAGCCATAAATTAAATACGTGATTAAGGTAAAGACACGAGGTTAGACTCTGTTATGACGTAAGACTGCCCGGACTCTACCGGCTTAACCAGGCGGTCATAACAGCCAGTCTAATGTGGGAGGTCTTTATCGGAGATCACGGTCTTAATTAATTAAGAAACACTTAACCATATTAGCATGTAGTGGGACATGAGGGGTTAAGTGGGTGCCTTGGGGTGGCATGATGAGACTAGTGGGTTGCCTTGGGTGGCAATAGAAAAATACGATTAGAATACTTAACCAAGGTGGAACATGTAATTAAACATGATAAAAGGGTTAAGTAAGTGCCATGGGTGGCATGTGAGAATACGATTAAAATACTTAACCAAGGTGGAACATGTAATTAAACATGATTAAGGGGTTAAGTAAGTGCCATGGGTGGCATGTGGAAATCTAGTGGGTGCCCTAAGAGGCAATTGAAATATGATTAAAGGACTTAACCAAGATTTATAACATGTAAGGGGACATGGTTAAAGGGTTAAGTGGGATGCACTAGATTAAACGACAAGCTTAAGTAGTAGCTTGTGGGGGCCCATTTCAACCAATATCCCAAACGTATCTTTGTGGGCTCGACTCAAGTCGGGTGACGGGACACGCATATTGGACTTGACTATAAGCGGCCAAAACGGGTTAGCGGTGGCAACGCGGGATCAACGGGTTTCATATGCGTGTGTGGACCCGGGCTGGTTGGTAAGTCGTTGTTGCATCGTGTAGATATAAAGCCGTGCACAGTGATATTATATGGTAGCCACTTTGGGGAATGATACACCCCCTTTTGTGGGACCAGCACGGGTATCTATGGTAGGGAGCCGATCGCTTGGAGGTAGTGGGTACACCTAGTAAAAATAGGGGCAGACGGCACCTGTGTAGGGGTACAAGAAACTACCGGGTAAAAATTACCAAGTACACTTAGTGGGATCAACCTTTAAGTAGGAATTACTCTTGGTGGGTAAAACTGGTGTGGTGCAGTGTAGGAATTACCCTTGGGTGGGTAGGTCTGGGGTGGTGTAAGCTAGTAATTATCCTTGGGTGGATAAATACGTCATTTCGATTATCGTAGAACATCCTGTGTTTTGTGGGCTACTTATTGTAGTCATTATCCCCAGGGGTACCGTACCTTATTTATGTCATACCCTAATTACTTTAATGGTTGTATTGTTAGGGTTATAGGACTCACTCAGACTTATGTCTGACCCCGTTGTTTTTATCTTTTTTTCCCAACCCTCAGGTTATCAGAGTGGGCCTAGCACTAGTGGGCTTGGATCAGACCGCTATATCTATCTTTTGGGCTTGGATCGTAGAAGTAAAGCTCGGTTTATCTTTTCTATTATGGCTATTGTCTATGTAGTGGGATTATGTACTTCTATTTTATCAGGATGGATATTATGTACTTGACTCTTGTTATGGTTTTGTGATGTAACCAAACATGTTTTACTTTCCGCTGAAAATGGAAAGGATGTTTTAAATTTTCAAGTATTACTTATATCTGTCTTGTTGTAATTTTTCTGTTCTATACTCACTAAAAATGCTCCACCAAAACTAAGGCATTCCCTTAGTGAGTGACCTTAGCGGGTGTGGGGTGTTACACGTGGTATCAGAGCTTAAGGTTACCGGAACAGATAAAATTTTTAGAAAAACTATTTTCTAAGAATATTTTTGGAAAGGAGTATTTTCAAAAACATGTCTTTTAAGGGAAAAGTTTTTGAAAGAAAAGCATAATCCCCAATAGCCATATCTATATCTTTCGAATTCTCCATTTTGAATCTCTTCCTTTCTCTCGTTTTGAGTTTCCCCTCCGCGTATAGATGATCTTTCTAAGATAGATAAGGATGGAAAACCACTTCAAGGGACTTAGACGTTAGTCGGGTTAGAAGTTGGTTCAAGAAGGAGGAGGACTGGTAGGTATCTATTGGATAGACGATGGGAGGAAGGCTCGAATAGTTGGTTAATGAAAGATGAAACCTCATTGGTGGGAGGTTATGAGTGGAGAATAGGGAAGAAGAAGGCTGGTAGTTATCCTTTTTGAAGGGATAGGACACCTTATTAGGATTGTCCAAAGAAGCAAAGGCAAGGTATGGAGGGTAGTGGTATTCCCTCACGGCTAGGGTACCAGATGGGGATAGGACCGTCTAGGTTGGAATTTGGATTTCTTTATTATCCGATTCAAACTTTATTTGATCCTGATATATCGAGTTCGTTTATCTCACCATTTATAGTTGAGTCACTGCACTTAGACACCAGTTTGGTTGATGATCCCTTAGTTGTTTCAAACCCAATTGGGCTCCATGATGTGGTTGGGTTTGAAAGTTTTTTTTTATACTTAGCATTGAGTTTAGATGTGATGCTTGTTGGGCTTCACGGGCTATGGGCTAGTTTTGGGCATGGACTGGTTATCCAGTAGGGGTGTCGTTCTTCATTTTGAAGGGAGAGTTGTTAGGCTTATGGGCCGCCTGGGAAACACTCTCGAGATCTCTTGTAATCCCATAGAATCTGTTATGCTAAGTTATCTAGAATCGCTTGACACGTCGGTCTAGAGTTTGCGATCTGTTAGAGCGGTCCGGGAGCACCCGGATGTGTGTGAGGAGGTGAAGGGCTTACCTCCGAAGCGGGAGATTGACTTCTGAATATATCTGGTGGACAATGCTAAACCAGTATCTTGGCCAGTGCGCCACACGGCTCCTAGTGAGAGGAGGGAACTCCATAAGTAAGTAGGCGATTTGCTTGAGAAGGGGTTCATAAGACGAAGTATATCGGAGTGGGGCGCTCCAGTAGTTTTGTTATGAAGGCGGATGGGTCCCTCAGACTTTGTGTAGGCTAAAGAGAACTAAAGAAACTCACAAAGAAGAATAGATACCCATTGCCGAGGAATAATGATCTCTTTGATCAGTTGGCTGGCGCCTCAGTATTTTTGTAGTAGGACTTAGCCACGGGATTTCATCAGTTGAGAGTGGCTGAGAATAGTATAGAGAAGACTGCCTTTAGGACTCCGGATGATTTCTTTTATGAGTGGCTGGTGATGCCATTGGGTTTGACGAACGCCCCCGCATACTTTGATGAGAAGGGTGTTCAGGGAGTACTTAAATAAGTTCGTGATGGTCTTTGTAGATGACATCTGGGTCTTTTCTAGGAGCGAAATAAGTTTTCGTATGTGCTCAATAGGCTGAGCAGAGCCAGTATGGGATAAACGACGGTTTTGGAGCGAGACTGGCGAGAACATCCAGAATTGGTCAAGGGCTTAATTATTTGGCCATTTTTACTAGTATCGTCTCACGTAGGTCGTCTGAATTCGAAGGAGGTATCCCTTGGGTGTTTGTCTGATATTGGTTTAGGCCTTTGGGGCTTGCATTTGGGGGATGCCGAATTCGACTAGGGTGGTCTGCGTGGGAGACAGTTGTGATGATTTTGGATGATATTCTGGTGGAGAAGAGCATGCCCTACATCTTAGGGAAGTGTTGGAGACTCTTCGAGCGCATAGTCTTAGGACAGCAAAAGTAGATGGGATCCTTAGCATCCTATGAGTAAGGGTAACATGGTAACGGACACCTTAAGTAGAAAAAGGTTGTCCTTGAGTTCATTGTTCGTTGAACGACGGAGCTTAGAGTTTATTTCTAAGTTTGACTTTAGACCTTCCGTTGACTTTGTACCCGGTTTGCTAGCCTCCTTGGAGGTTAGACCTACTCTTTTGGGGCGGATTGGAAGAGCACAGAGGGACGATCCACAGTTGGTTGAGTTGGTAGAGAAGCTCATAAGGGGGGAAGTCGTCCAGCCATTTGAGTAGGAACACCCTAGACAATAGGGGGTGTTTGCGTAGAGACGGTAGACTTTGTGTACCGCAAGACGAGGGTTTAAGGAAGGCTATTCTTGATGACGCACACCGTTCTAGGATGACCATTCATCCCGGTGGGGATAAGATGTACCAAGACATGAAGAGGGTTTTCTTCTGGGCCGGTATGAAGATAGATGTGGCCGAGTATGTCGCTCGATGTTTGTTGTACCAGCAAGTGAAGGCGGAGCAAAGGAAACCAGGTGGGTTGCTTCACCCATTGGAGGTTCCGCAATGGAAGTGGGATAGCGTCTCGATGGATTTTATTGACGGGTTACCCAGGTCAAGGAAGGGTAATACGGGAATTTGGGTGGTGGTAGACAGACTTACTAAGAGCACCCATTTTTATACCTATGAAGATCAAGAGGACTGCTCCGTGGCTAGCCTCTTTATATCTGCGAGAGATAGTTCGATTGCATGGGGTACCCTCTAGCATAGTGAGTGATCGAGATCCTATCTTCACTAGCGAGTGCTGGAAGAGTTTGCAAGAGGCGGTAGGGACTCAGTTGTGTTCGAATACCGCATATCATCCTCAGACGGACGGCCAGACCGAGAGGGTGAATCATGTCCTAGAAGACCTTTTGAGGTTTTGTATCTTAGATTTTGGAGGTACATGGGAAGAGCATCTTCCATTGGTGGAGTTCGCATATAATAACAGCTTTCAGTCCAGTAAGTGGTATGGCACCTTTCGAAGCTCTTTATGGAAGGCCTTGTCGATCACCTATACGTTGGTAGGAATCTACGGATGAGATCTTGCTGGGGCCGATGAGGATAGAAAGACCTCGGGAAAAGATTGATTTGATTCAAAGAAGGATGAAAGCGACGCAAGATAAACAGAAATCTTATGCGGACAAAAGGAGAACAGAGCTTGAGTTTGATATTAGGACATGCTTTTTATTAAGATATTTCCGTTACGGGATGTAGTTCACTTTGGATCTGTTGGGAAGTGAGTACCAAGGTTTGTTGGACCGTTTCCTATTAAGGAAAGGATTGGACAGATGTCATATAGAGTGGAGTTGCCCGACAGGCCTAGTGGTGTACATGATATATTCCATGCGTTACATTTGAGGAAGTTCCTACATGAGACCGCAGAGGCGGTAGAGCCGAGCCTGCTTAGAGAAGGGGAAGGAGAGCGTGATGCGACGATTCGACGAGCTCCTACTTGCATCCTTGGGTCAGAGATTTGGAAGTTGAGAAACAGAGAGGTTCAACTAATTAAAGGGGAGATGAAGAGAGTGACGCTACCTGGGAGACGGAAGCGAAGATGCGTTCAAGGTACCCTTTTCTTTCGGAGGGTATGTCCTTTTGCTTCTCCTTCATCACATATCTTGTGCTTATCTTATTTTTAGTACGTCCTCTCGTTAGTACCTTTGACCTTCAGATAGGATAGTCCTATGGTTGAAACATGTGTTTGAGACATGTTATGTATGATGGATGCAAGTGGATGCAAGTGTTTGCTGGTGGTTGCTCGTGGATGCATTTACACACACTCTAGGCACTAGATCGGCTCAATCACTTCATATTGCATATTGCATAAATTGTGTGTAGGAAGCTATATTATGGATGTATAATGATTGTGTTATCATATGGATGATGCATTTTGGTGAATGATTGTGCACTCATGTAGATATTGTATGTGTCGATAGGGTTTTCTCGCATACATAATGGATGCATGGCACTATCATGGTTTGCATATGTTCATACATTAGATAGGGAACATATACACACACTTTTTGCATATGCTCATACATCATTAGAAATTGTTTTAAGGACAATGGATGCCCGTGGTTGATGGTTTGAGTAGATGGTTGTTTGGATGGTAGGATATGCATTCTCCTTAGCTTAGAGATTTCGGGGACGAAATCCTTTAAGGAGGGGAGAATGTAACACCCCGTATTTTGGGTTAATACTAAAATTCACTAATTACAGAATAAATAATCTCAGATGTGGGAATTGGGGGTAACGGGCTGCGTCATTGCGTTCGTCTCGGAAAAATACGCGAAACAGAGTCCGAGTTTTCGAGAATCGGAGTCCGTATGGCCCGGTTATGGCCCAAAGAAGTTTTCAGAAAATTCAAAACTAAAACAGATTTAAAAATTTAAAATATTCAGATTTGGAATGGGCCAGGCGGGGTCAGGCGGGAAGTTTCCCGCCTAACCCATGTCGACAGGGCTGTCGACAGGCCTGTCGACAGGGGTGTCGACATGCCTGTCGACTTGCCTGTCGACAGGGTGGCACCGTTCTGTGAACCTGGGTGCACCAGGTTGCACCAGGTTGGGTTTCAGGCTGGCTAGGAGGGCTGGTTCTAGAGATTTCCTAAATCTAAGGGTCCTAATCCAATCTAGGGTTAATCTAAGGGTCTAAAATGCAACCTAATCCTATAAATAAGACCCTAACCCTATCCTAATTCATTCATAATTAGGCTTTGTAACTAAACTATGGCAAAATGAAACTTGGTCATGGCCTCCACAATTCAAATGAAGAGAGTTGCAAGCTAATTAACCCCTAATCACCTTCTTCTTCATATTTGGCAACTAGTTTTACTTCATTGATTTGCTAATCTTGGTTTTGGTGAGTTTCTATGGCTTTAATAATCAATTGTTAAATTGATTATGGTAGGATGTGATAAGACATGGCTATGTTTGTGGATAAATGTATTTATGCAAGTTTGTATGATATGTGATTTGCAAGTTTTATGTTAAATGCAAGTTTAAGGCCATGTTTTATGATGCAAAACACCATGTTAAACCTTTATGCATATGTGACATGTTATGCAAACTATATGTGAGAATATATGCAAGTTATATGTAACATGATATGCAAGTTATGCATGTGATTTTATGCATGCTAAGTAGTTGGTGTTATGCATGTTAAGTAAGTGATGTTATGCATGTTAAGTATTTGAAGTTATGCATGCTAAGTATTTGATTGTATACATACTAAGTATTGGGTTTTATGCATGATAAGTGTTTGGGGTTTATGCAAGTTAAGTGTTAGGTTTATGCATAATAAGTATTTGATTTCATGCATAATAAGTAAGTGGTTTTATGCATGCTAAGTGGTTGGTATTATGCATAAATCATAACATGCAAGTTTTTCCTTTGAAATATGATGCATACATATGCAAGATGATACCCTTATATGTTATGCATGTTTATCCTCCTTTAAGATGCAAGTTCATATGCAAGTTATGTGAATGGTGTATAAGATTATGCAAGTTATGTGCATGATGCTATGCAAGTTATGTATATGCTTAAATGCAAGTTTAATGTGATACGCAAGTTATGCATGCAAGTATGTGAATGCTTATGCAAGTATATGAATGCTTATGCGAGTTATGTGTATGCTTAAATGCATGTTTAACATGTTATGCAAGTTATGAGAATGCTTATATGCAAGTTCAACATGTTATGCAAGATATGTGTATGATAATATGCAAACTCATATGTCATATGTTATGCAAATCATGTGTATGATAATATGCAAGTTTGGGTTATATGTAGTTGGGTTAATATATGTTCATATATGCAAGTTGACATCCTCTTAACACATGACAAAGTTGTATGTTAAACCCATGATATTTGTGATGATCTTCCCCTTATTATGTCATGTAACGAGAACGATTTACGTGGGGAACGATGGGGTTGGTAAATATGTTAATAAATGAATGTTTGGGTATGATTAAGCATACCATAAAAATAAATTACCATAAGTGGGAATTTACCTATTGAGTTAGGTCTACCCCATGGGAATTTACCTATTGAGTTAGGTCTACCCATGTTATGGAAAACTTGATATTAATTAGGGATAATTAATATGGGGGTGATTAATTAGGTGTAATTAATCGACTAAGACACGAGGTTGGACTCATTTGTAGTGTAAAACTGCCCGGACCCGACCGACTTAACCAGTTGCTACAAATGTCAGCCCAATGTGAGAGGTCTTAGCCATAAATTAAATACGTGATTAAGGTAAAGACACGAGGTTAGACTCTGTTATGACGTAAGACTGCCCGGACTCTACCGGCTTAACCAGGCGGTCATAACAGCCAGTCTAATGTGGGAGGTCTTTATGGGAGATCACGGTCTTAATTAATTAAGAAACACTTAACCATATTAGCATGTAGTGGGACATGAGGGGTTAAGTGGGTGCCTTGGGGTGGCATGATGAGACTAGTGGGTTGCCTTGGGTGGCAATAGAAAAATACGATTAGAATACTTAACCAAGGTGGAACATGTAATTAAACATGATAAAAGGGTTAAGTAAGTGCCATGGGTGGCATGTGAGAATACGATTAAAATACTTAACCAAGGTGGAACATGTAATTAAACATGATTAAGGGGTTAAGTAAGTGCCATGGGTGGCATGTGGAAATCTAGTGGGTGCCCTAAGAGGCAATTGAAATATGATTAAAGGACTTAACCAAGATTTATAACATGTAAGGGGACATGGTTAAAGGGTTAAGTGGGATGCACTAGATTAAACGACAAGCTTAAGTAGTAGCTTGTGGGGGCCCATTTCAACCAATATCCCAAACGTATCTTTGTGGGCTCGACTCAAGTTGGGTGACGGGACACGCATATTGGACTTGACTATAAGCGGCCAAAACGGGTTAGCGGTGGCAACGCGGGATCAACGGGTTTCATATGCGTGTGTGGACCCGGGCTGGTTGGTAAGTCGTTGTTGCATCGTGTAGATATAAAGCCGTGCACAGTGATATTATATGGTAGCCACTTTGGGGAATGATACACCCCCTTTTGTGGGACCAGCACGGGTATCTATGGTAGGGAGCCGATCGCTTGGAGGTAGTGGGTACACCTAGTAAAAATAGGGGCAGACGGCACCTGTGTAGGGGTACAAGAAACTACCGGGTAAAAATTACCAAGTACACTTAGTGGGATCAACCTTTAAGTAGGAATTACTCTTGGTGGGTAAAACTGGTGTGGTGCAGTGTAGGAATTACCCTTGGGTGGGTAGGTCTGGGGTGGTGTAAGCTAGTAATTATCCTTGGGTGGATAAATACGTCATTTCGATTATCGTAGAACATCCTGTGTTTTGTGGGCTACTTATTGTAGTCATTATCCCCAGGGGTACCGTACCTTATTTATGTCATACCCTAATTACTTTAATGGTTGTATTGTTAGGGTTATAGGACTCACTCAGACTTATGTCTGACCCCGTTGTTTTTATCTTTTTTTCCCAACCCTCAGGTTATCAGAGTGGGCCTAGCACTAGTGGGCTTGGATCAGACCGCTATATCTATCTTTTGGGCTTGGATCGTAGAAGTAAAGCTCGGTTTATCTTTTCTATTATGGCTATTGTCTATGTAGTGGGATTATGTACTTCTATTTTATCAGGATGGATATTATGTACTTGACTCTTGTTATGGTTTTGTGATGTAACCAAACATGTTTTACTTTCCGCTGAAAATGGAAAGGATGTTTTAAATTTTCAAGTATTACTTATATCTGTCTTGTTGTAATTTTTCTGTTCTATACTCACTAAAAATGCTCCACCAAAACTAAGGCATTCCCTTAGTGAGTAACCTTAGCGGGTGTGGGGTGTTACATTTTGGAAGAGCTTACAAGAGGCTCTAGGATCAGAATTATATCTCAGTACCGCGAATCATCCTCAAACTGATGGTCAAACAGAGAGGTTAAATCGTATATTAAAAGATCTCTTGAGGGCTAGCATATTGGATTTTGGTGGATCATGGGATGAACATTTGCATCTAGTAGAGTTTGCATATAATAATAGTTATCAATCCAGTATTGGTATGGCTCCATATGAAGCTTTGTACGGAAGACCGTGCAATTCACCGTCATGTTGGTTAGAAACCGGTGAGAAATTTGTGCTTGGGCCAGATGTGATAAGAGAAACCTCAGATAAGATCAAGGTTATCCGACAACGAATGAAGGCTGCCCGAGATATGCAGAAGAGTTATGTTGATAAGAGGAGAAGAGATTTAAAACTCTCTGTTGGCGACCTAGTATTTGTCAAGATCTCTCTATTAAAGAATGTTATTCGATTTGGGAGGAGAGGAAAGCTGGCGCCAAGATTTGTTGGTCCATTCCCAGTTCTCGAGCAAGTTGGGAATTTAGCATATAAAGTTGAATTACCAGAGAAGATGGTCGGATTTCATAACGTATTTCATGTTTCCTAGTTAAGGAAATTCGTGCACAACCCCAATATGACTATTTCACCTGATCAGTTGGATGATATCGAAGCAGAACCCGAGGCGGTTGGGAACCGCAAGCCGATTCGTATTATCGAGCACGATACGAAGCAACTTCAAAGGAAAGCGGTGGATCTAGTCAAAGTTCAGTGGGGCGAGAATGACTGTACCTGGAAGACAAAGGAGAGCATTAGGAAGATGTATCTAGAACTCTTTGCCTGGTAAGATTCTAATTGTGATTTAGTTTTCCGCATGCTAGGATAGACTTGTTTGTTAGTTTTTGAATGTTTGATTGTTGTGAATGGTTGATAGGTATGCGAGATCCTTTACTTGTTTCTTAGTTAAGGAATTTCGGGGGCGAAATTTCTTAAGGGGGAAGAATGTAACGACCCGCATTCTACTCATCACGGGATCGTAGAATATTTATTTCTTTCTCATGCAAAGTCGTATAGCCATGTAACTTAGGGAGAAGACTATTGGGGTCATTTCCCATGTTCATGATTTTTGCCGATTTTTATATGACCGTTTTGCCCCTAGCTGATCTTGTTTCGGCCATAACTTTTTATTGGTAAGGATTTTTGACCAGAGACTACTTCCATTAGATTCGGATGATGGTTTACCTTTCCATAAAGTGGTCACATTAGCCAAACAGACTTACCGTTTGGGAGATATGGCTGAAACAAGGTTTAGAAGGTGAAAAACAGCTTAACCGGGCCTAATTAGGGTGATTAGCAAGAGGGTCCATAACCCATTTCGGGATTAGGGTTATGAGGAGGCTGAAAACAGTAGGAAACGGATTTTATTTCATTTTTCAGCCGCCTAAAACATTTCTCTAACCCTAGCCATGGCCTCCACCTTATAATTTCATCCCAAATCTCTCTCTAATCAAATTTTAGCCTAATCTACGTCAAATCAAGGAGAAATAGCACCAAATCAGAGTTGGAGCTGCCGTGTTGCGTAGAGATTCAACCCAAATCAAAGATAGTTTCAGATCTAAAGTTAATTTTTGGCTAAGGTGAGTGATTTGCATAGTTTCTTACTAATTACGGTTGATTAGGGGTAATTAGTGTTATTAGCGAAATTATGGCTCAAAAAAATCTGAAAAAATTTGTAAAATTCCAAAACACCATTTTATGCCTCTGTTAGAAATTTGGGTTAGTTTGGTTAAGTTTTGTTTATCCTACCGCTGGTTGTGCTTAAACATGATTAAGGGGAAAATATGGGTTTTGGGTAGGTTTGATCCATCTTTAACTTATTGAAATTGTTGTTTTGGTGTTTCTGGTTGATTTTACATGTTGCTATGACTGTTTGGAATGCTTTGTGATTGATTAGAAGAGTTAGAATGGTCGAAAACGCCGTCGTATGGCGTAAAATAGCCTGTTGGAGAGGTGCAGGAATCCGGATCGGATCGGTGAAGGAAGATCGGGTCGCGTCGCGTAGCCCACCCACGAGCCGCCTCACATATCCGAACCGAAGTTTACACCACAAAGCATCTTCCTCAAACACACTTGTGGAGTGTGTGTCTCGAACCGCTCGTAACCATAGTGCCCCAATCCAAACTGCCTGGATGAAGCTGTCACGAATCGCTAGGAGAGGGAAATCCACGAGCCGATCCCAAATAGATGGAGGAATTCGACCCGATCCGAAAGGGGTCATGAACGGGGTCCCACGAACCAAAGCTCATCTCGAACCTAAGGAAGGACGATCTGAACAGGGAGGTGCGACCCGAACCGGGTGGTTGATCACGACCCGAACCATATGGGGTGTCACAACTCGTACCAGATGTGCATTACGACCGAACCAAATCGAGGACGAGGAGAAAACCAAAACCCGAGATGCAAAGGTAGTCTAAATAGGAAGTTGTAACTCAGGATCCAGTTGGGAACCAATGAGTTAACTTCATGATTGGACTTTGCTGCGGGATGTGTGCTAAGGGGTTATCGACGTCCATAACTTTGATTCACCACCAAGACGGATGTTAGGCTACGGATCAGTGCAGTGGGGTAGTAATTACTCCATGGGGGCAGAGTGATTGTAGCATGGCTATGAGCCAGCGCAGTGGAGTCGTCATGACTTCATGGGGCAGAGTGGACATATGTGACGGCAAGGAATTTCGCTCGGTCCGAACCAGTCGCTAAACCGACCCAGACCGTTCGAAATGCCCTATCGTTTGAGAACACGACAAAATAGAACGCATATAAAAGAACATTTCACTGTATATTACAACAATGCATCAGATTACAAGAATATACAGAGTATAAATGAATATTACACAGAAATATCAGAGATTTAAATTACATAGCAGCGGAAAATAATACAATACACAACTAGAAGGAGATATACGGATACAAAGCTTTCCGGATATCGTTCCAGCTGTAAACCAAGATCCTGTGAATATAAATCTGCAAAACCAAAACTACTAGCTGCCCGTGTCGAAAATAGGGGCACCCAGAGTTTAGGTTAAAACAATAAACTCCAGGTCAGTCATGTGACTGGTGTGAGAACTAAAACAGTTGTTAATCTTTATTTTCAAAGGTAAATCAAGGGACCACGCCGTATAACACGGAACGGGTTTCCTCCCAAGAGTACCAGTGCATAAAACGAACAGCGCAATGCTAAATAAAGAAAGATGAAGCTGTTATAAGACCCAGGTCCTATCACACAATGCGACGCAAGCCGGGGGATAGGGTTTTCCCTTATAACAGCCAAAGAATGCTTGATACGTTTAAAACAAATCATTTGATACTATAATAAGTGCATAGTGTATAAAACAACTTCAAATCATAAGTATCAATCATAGGCGACATGAGCGTCCCATGCCACTATGTCGCCATATATAGGTTTACAAATTAAAACCGCAAATGTCACGTATTTGGAAATTGGATTTCCGTCTATGAACCGAGGCAAAAGATAGTCCTCAACCGATTCGAGACGCTCTAGTCCGTGTCTCAGGACCCAGACACAGGTGGGCCCTTGGATCCTCAGGGCCGGTCCACCGATGTGGATTAAAATGCCTGAACACTACGTCTCCCCACCCTATGGGGTGTAAGTCTGGTCCGTCAGCCGACCAGAATGCATCGGCCGAAACCGATATAACCGAGGCGCCTCGCAACAGCAACAACCACATAAGTCAAACTCGTCAGGGCGTGTAAAACCACTGACGCCACTTCTAACTAGAAAGAAACGCAAGTCCTCCCTGATGTCCTCTCCCGTTTTTGGTTCATACCGGGTGTGAAACACGCGAGGTAAACGTTACACAAAGCTACGCCACAAAGGCCGTGCTTTGATCATCACCACAAGACTTTGCTTTTCAACAGAAGCCTTGATCATTTGCATCTTAGCATGCCACACAGGCAAACCATCCTATGCAACCGATATCAGTCACACAGAATGAAATCCGATGTCAGACACACAGTCCATTTACAAGTCCGTCCTGGGTCTGAACGAAACCGGAGGCACCTAGTACCCCGCATATCCATCGATCTCCAAGTACGTCTGGACGATCACTAACTGTTTCCATCTTCTTGGGTGTACAGCCCAATCAAGATCATCAGTTATCACCCAAACGACGTGAAGACCTCCGGTCTTCGACCATCGTCTTCATCTTCGACTTATCGTCGTATCAGTTATTCAGAATGGGATAAACCCGGTCTTTCCGAATAACTCGCGTATATTTTAAATAAGTGTTACACAAACACAACATACGCCTCATTCCAATTCATTAGTCACTAACCGTAAATTAATCAAGAGAATAATTTCCCAAATATTAACCCCGAAGGCCGAAACCAACATCAGATCAATATCCAGAAAACCATTCTGCTTGGCCAACCAACAGTTAGTTTCTAAATTTCACATTCATAGGGAAAGGTTCCCATTAATTTTTATCAAAGATAAATTCTTGAATTTATGCTTTAATCTGCTTTTGAATATCAATTCAAACTAGTCGGGATTAGCGAACCTTACCGAAGTAATCATTTGTTTTAATTTCCCAATCCCAACCTATTCATCCCATGAAGTAAAACTGGCTTTACTTCATATCTAACACCACGGTGTTATCGGTAAATTCTATTACCATTTCACGTTCAAATCTAATTAAAGATTTAACTATCGCCTGGAGCTAAACTGGTGATACTCCATTTCGATTATTTCAATCTAATTAAAGATTCATTAAAACTCTACTTAGTTTTAATCTGTGACTGGGTTAAAGAATCAGTGTCATCTAAAAACACGGTTCGCGATAAACCCAAAGTCACATTCCATTAATTATCGGGTTAAAGAACGAGTGTTATTTAAAAACACTGTTCACGATAAACCCAAAAATCATTCCATTAATTATCGGGTTAAAGAACGAGTGTTATTTAAAAACACTGTTCACGATAAACCCAAAAATCATTCCATTAATTATCGGGTTAAAGAACGAGTGTTATTTAAAAACACTGTTCACGATAAACCCAAAAATCAATATCAATTCAATTCCAATTAAATATCATTTAATTGGTACACTTCATTAAATCTAAATAAAAAGATTTAATCTTTTCTCAACTGGGTTCAAGAACAGTGTTAGTGAAGACACCATTCACGACAAACCCAAATCACATTCGATATTCAATACAAGGCTCTGATTAGAAAATATATCGGCCTATATTCAATATCAAATTCTACGATTAACAAATGTCGTATTGGAAATAACGATATACTATATATCTTTCAAATTTCCATAACAACACCTGTATAATCACGAATTCCAACATCGAAATATTCCGAAGACAATTTCGATTCAAATCCACTCCAATGCAATCATTGGAAATTTTGGTTATTTTCAAAACCCTTTTCAAATTCAATTTATTTATTTTTTTAAATAAATAGAATTATAATTCTAGTTCAAAACTAGTTCATTTCGATAAAAATCTATTTTTATCTTTTCAAATATGGAGTTTTTCATCCCAAATCTTCACAAATCATTTCTTATGATTTTACACAAATTATTACTATTTTTAATAATTTTATCAAGGCCCGTACAGTCGATTTCCACCAATGGCCATCGAACTGCACTTACAGCGACCTTTTTCGAATTTGATTTGGACGTATCTCCAAATCCAACCGTTAGATTTCAAATTTCTAATATTCGTTAGAAAGCTCTTTTCGATACGAACCCAACGGTTCCGGTTTTAGGAGAATCCGACGGTCGGATCTCCCGTAATGTCCGTTTGAAATAAATGGTCGAAATTCACGAACTGCCGCGGCGCGGCGCGTTCTATTCAGGCCATTATATTATATATATATAATATATATATTATATATATCGTCGATTTCTATTTAAAACGAATTATATAAATAGTTTTGAATTCGTTTCAAAAACATTTTCAACTTCTATTTCAATTCAAATCAAAATTGAATTCTTCTTTATAAATTCGTTTTAAAATTCATTTCTATTCAATTCAAATTTCAATTTAATTTGAATTCATTTCAATTCAATTTGAAATCGTTTTCAATTCAATTCATTTCGAAATCGTTTTCAATTCAATTCATTTCGAAATCGTTTTCAATTCAATTCATTTCGAAATCGTTTTCAATTCAATTCATTTCGAAATCGTTTTCAATTCAATTCATTTCGAAATCGAATAAAATCGATATAAATATCGTTCACGTCAAAATGGCGTCAATCTAATCAACACGGCTTCATAAATTTCTATTTTCAAAATAGTTGTTATTATCAAATATTTCGTTCAACACATGACCAATCTCAATAGATGAGTACTGTCAACACATGAACCTTTATTTTATATCGATAAAGATGTAAATTTTAATATTAAAATATTTCGTTCAACACATGACCAATCTCAATGAATGAGTACTGTTAACACATGAACTTTTATTTTATAATATTATTTATTTTTCAAATTGGAATGAGGCCCAATCAATTACCATATAAAGTTAATTATATGGATTTCCATACAACACATGTATATAATAGCATTGAAAAATAATCAACCATCAACCAAAGTGCACTACACTGTATAAGCATCAAATATAGATATTCAACGCTTATAACAGCCTGTCAATCAATCGATCGACATATTTAATCAATCAGGATGAGTGAACTTCAAATTTCATCCCAACACCCGTGTGGGGTTTCAAACAATCAAACAAATATTTTATTCGTGCAGTTGGGCGATGTGTAAAATTTATCGTCCCAATCAATGTCCTTCAAATAGGTGTACATAAACAAACCGTCTGGTTTGTAAATGAATATTTATTTATTCACATTCACGTTAAAAATTATATTTTTAACGATAAAACATTTTATTTCAACATATGAATTTCTATTCAGTTCATTCTTTAAATAAAATGATATTTTTATTTTTTCTAACATATTTTAGAAAATTTCGGCGGCATAACGGCACGATACTAGAAACGGGACGAGGCCTAGCCTTATCCCCAGTCTAGTGAAGGCCCACGCCATTCACACATCAATCATATCAATTTCAATTTCACCAAAACAATCAAATCCAAATCAAATAATCTAACCAACTACACAACCAATCAAACAAGTCCATGGTCTGTGGACGGGTGTCGGGTGCTTCTAATAAGCACCGTCTGCATCCTAGTATATATATGTATATAACTAGAAAAAGTAGAATTTGAGTGAGAAGTTCTCACCGATAGCTACCCAATCATGTTGACTCTTCTTTGATATAAAGCTTCTTCGTTCTCGCCTTTTCGTCACCTTCGTTATCCGCTCACCACCTATGTAAAAATCGAATTTTTACTTCGCTATTCAATATATAAAAATCATATTTTTATTTCGAAGTTCAACATATAAAAATCACATTTTTAACTCGAAGTTCAATATATAAAAATTCTATTTTTAACTCGAAGTTCAATATATAAAAATCCTATTTTTATCTCGAAGTTCAATATATAAAAATCCTATTTTTATCTCGAAGTTCAATATATAAAAATCCTATTTTTATCTCGAAGTTCAATATATAAAAATCCTATTTTTCTATCGAAGTTCAATATATAAAAATCCTATTTTTCTATCGAAGTTCAATATATAAAAATTCTATTTTTAACTCGAAGTTCAATATATAAAAATCCTATTTTTATCTCGAAGTTCAATATATAAAAATCCTATTTTTATCTCGAAGTTCAATATATAAAAATCCTATTTTTATCTCGAAGTTCAATATATAAAAATCCTATTTTTCTATCGAAGTTCAATATATAAAAATTCTATTTTTATCTCGAAGTTCAATATATAAAAATCCTATTTTTCTATCGAAGTTCAATATATAAAAATCCTATTTTTCTATCGAAGTTCAATATATAAAAATTGAATTTTTAGTTCATCAAAAATAATATCTTTCTATGATAAGTATCATATTTTTACATAAGATGAAATCATACATTTCAAATCAAAGAAAACATATTTTTCTTATCACGGAAAACGTATTTCTCGAATCAAAGAAGATGGATTCTTCGAATCAAAGAAAATGGATTCTTTCATTCGCTATGATTTATAAAAACATATTTTTATCTCGAAGTTCAACATTTAAAAATCATATTTTCATTTTAAAAATTCAATCTTTTCCCATTTTAAAAATTCAATCTTTTTCATTTTAAAAATTCAATCTTTTTCATTTTCAAAATTCAATGTTTTAAAACCTTTCTTAAAATCAGTTTTATTTTCTTTTAAAAAAAACAGTTTTATATACTTAAAAAAAAGCAGTTTTATATACTTAAAATAAAAAAAACAGTTTTAAATCGGTTAAAATAAAAACAGAAATTAAATAATAAATAAATAAATAAAATAAAATAAAAGAGAAAAAGAAGATGGACTTACAGATAGAGGGGGGGGGGTTCGAACTCGCGGCCGTCGAGGGGAGGGGGTTGCGACGCCGAGGGCCAGGCGGGGGTGGGGTCGGGCGCGGTCGCAGTCGGAAGGGGAGGGCGATGGGGTCTTCGCGGTTTGACTGGAGGGAAGGGGATCGGGGAAGAAGGAGGAGGAGAATAAGGGGAGGGCGGCGGCGGCGACGGGCGCTGGATGGCCAGCGATGGCGGCTAGGGCTCCGCCCGTCTCTTCTCTCTCTCTCTTTTTTTTTTTTCTGTAAAAGGAAATCGGGGGGGGGGGGCCTGGGTAGTTAAGGGGAAGATAATATTTTTTTTTATTAATTAATTAATAAATTTTATCCTAAAGAGTTGACTTTCACATACGACCTCGAAACGAGGCCCACCGCCTGTCGTCCATAGCGTTTTACCCCCATTCCGAACACAATGGGATATATATCGCAAGCTGATTTGATTGTTACAATCAGTTTCCGTTAAATTTACATTTAAATCATTATATTGAATTTTAAACGTACATTTCTAATTACCGGGGTCACATATTAACTCGGAAAATTACAAAAAAATATTTTCTAGCTTCGTATTGACGATACGGTCCTAACAAAACTAATTTTGTCGAATTCTGAGACCGTTGGAAAAATGGCCAATTTCCAGTCGATTAAAATCAACTAAAATGGTCAAAACACGTTTTCTTTTGTCACGCTCACATATTAATTCGAAAAATTACGAAATTTGAAACCTAGCAATAACTTGACATCACGGACCCAACAAAACTGGTTTCGTCGAAATCCGAGGTCGTTTGCAAAATGTCCATTTTTAAGGGCCTGAATTCCATACCGACTATTCAGAATTTTCAACTGGACATATCTTTTGATTCCCGACATGAAATCTTGATTTTTCGGATTCGTTGGAAAGATATTCACTATTAGATTCCATTATTTTTGGTTTCACTAAAATCCGGATTGTTTTGCACCCGGTACATTCAATTGAAGTTTGAAATCGAATTATCGAACTACCGCGCCATTTTCTATTCCTTTTATAATTATATATAATTATTATATATTCTAACGACGACGTATAATATATACGTTCGAATTCTATTCAAAATAAATTTTCTCGTCGATTCTATTTAAAATAATTCATTTTAAATAATCAAAACTCGCTAAAATTGCCAAAATAAAAATTTTAAACTGGCCCAGATTTTCCGGGTTGTTACAATCTCCCCCACTTAAAACTTTTCGTCCCCGAAAAGGAACAAAGTCGAAAGTGGTTTGATTAATCAACTCTACGCTCGACCTGGCTTCCATTCTCCAACTCTTTAGTTTCTGAGAATTTTTAAAACTTCAAAAATTTGGCTAACACCCTAAATTTTTGAAAAATTTCGCCATAACCTCCCCTGCACCGGGAGCATCGGGGAATTTCAAATAGCTTCCCCGGTCCTTCAGATCTCAAAAAGAAAAAGAAAAAGCCAAGCGGCTAGCCAATAGGCTCACAAAATCATCATCACCCAAACAAAACAGGAAATTATGTAGTAAACATGTACCTATTTGTCGGGCAAACAAATTTTATTCTCTGCTCTAGCCTCCTTGCTATGACCTGTTCAATGATATATATGTATATGCAAGCAAATGCGACCAATTTCACTACAGTTCAATATTTGGTTCAATTAGGCATAATGGTTCAAAATTAGCAAACAAATAAACAAACCACACAAACATCAATCAATTAGTGAATTAGAGTTTCAAATTCATAATTTTGATACATATACAAAAATCAGATTTTTGATGCCAAATCACTACAATAGGCCCTATCTAATTTTGGTTCTCACACCAGTCAATAGGAAATATATAGAAAGCCCACTTTCGTCACTCGAACATAAATTCTAATGATGGAGCTCCATCATCAAAATCATCTCCGGGCGATTAGAGTGTAATTCTATATCTATCCAGTATATTAAAATTTCGAATACACGCGGATCAGACGTATACGCAAAATCTATATATACTGGATTGTCCACATCAATATAAATAGATAATCAAATACGAATAATCGGTTTAAATTTTCAAAACAAAAATTTGTTTTTACTTTCAAAAATATACTCTTCACACTCGTTCTAGGATACTACTGATCCCATCTCTAACGAGTCATTCTAATTGGATATTACTAATCCAATATCTGATGAATTCTTTCATATGGTTCTAATGTGCCTTGTTCTCTGCTTTGTAAACCAAAGCTCTGATACCAACTGTGACGGCAAGGAATTTCGCTCGGTCCGAACCAGTCGCTAAACCGACCCAGACCGTTCGAAATGCCCTATCGTTTGAGAACACGACAAAATAGAACGCATATAAAAGAACATTTCACTGTATATTACAACAATGCATCAGATTACAAGAATATACAGAGTATAAATGAATATTACACAGAAATATCAGAGATTTAAATTACATAGCAGCGGAAAATAATACAATACACAACTAGAAGGAGATATACGGATACAAAGCTTTCCGGATATCGTTCCAGCTGTAAACCAGGATCCTGTGAATATAAATCTGCAAAACCAAAACTACTAGCTGCTCGTGTTGAAAATAGGGGCACCCAGAGTTTAGGTTAAAACAATAAACTCCAGGTCAGTCATGTGACTGGTGTGAGAACTAAAACAGTTGTTAATCTTTATTTTCAAAGGTAAATCAAGGGACCACGCCGTATAACACGGAACGGGTTTCCTCCCAAGAGTACCAGTGCATAAAACGAACAGCGCAATGCTAAATAAAGAAAGATGAAGCTGTTATAAGACCCAGGTCCTATCACACAATGCGACGCAAGCCGGGGGATAGGGTTTTCCCTTATAACAGCCAAAGAAAGCTTGATACGTTTAAAACAAATCATTTGATACTATAATAAGTGCATAGTGTATAAAACAACTTCAAATCATAAGTATCAATCATAGGCGACATGAGCGTCCCATGCCACTATGTCGCCATATATAGGTTTACAAATTAAAACCGCAAATGTCACGTATTTGGAAATTGGATTTCCGTCTATGAACCGAGGCAAAAGATAGTCCTCAACCGATTCGAGACGCTCTAGTCCGTGTCTCAGGACCCAGACACAGGTGGGCCCTTGGATCCTCAGGGCCGGTCCACCGATGTGGATTAAAATGCCTGAACACTACGTCTCCCCACCCTATGGGGTGTAAGTCTGGTCCGTCAGCCGACCAGAATGCATCGGCCGAAACCGATATAACCGAGGCGCCTCGCAACAGCAACAACCACATAAGTCAAACTCGTCAGGGCGTGTAAAACCACTGACGCCACTTCTAACTAGAAAGAAACGCAAGTCCTCCCTGATGTCCTCTCCCGTTTTTGGTTCATACCGGGTGTGAAACACGCGAGGTAAACGTTACACAAAGCTACGCCACAAAGGCCGTGCTTTGATCATCACCACAAGACTTTGCTTTTCAACAGAAGCCTTGATCATTTGCATCTTAGCATGCCACACAGGCAAACCATCCTATGCAACCGATATCAGTCACACAGAATGAAATCCGATGTCAGACACACAGTCCATTTACAAGTCCGTCCTGGGTCTGAACGAAACCGGAGGCACCTAGTACCCCGCATATCCATCGATCTCCAAGTACGTCTGGACGATCACTAACTGTTTCCATCTTCTTGGGTGTACAGCCCAATCAAGATCATCAGTTATCACCCAAACGACGTGAAGACCTCCGGTCTTCGACCATCGTCTTCATCTTCGACTTATCGTCGTATCAGTTATTCAGAATGGGATAAACCCGGTCTTTCCGAATAACTCGCGTATATTTTAAATAAGTGTTACACAAACACAACATACGCCTCATTCCAATTCATTAGTCACTAACCGTAAATTAATCAAGAGAATAATTTCCCAAATATTAACCCCGAAGGCCGAAACCAACATCAGATCAATATCCAGAAAACCATTCTGCTTGGCCAACCGACAGTTAGTTTCTAAATTTCACATTCATAGGGAAAGGTTCCCATTAATTTTTATCAAAGATAAATTCTTGAATTTATGCTTTAATCTGCTTTTGAATATCAATTCAAACTAGTCGGGATTAGCGAACCTTACCGAAGTAATCATTTGTTTTAATTTCCCAATCCCAACCTATTCATCCCATGAAGTAAAACTGGCTTTACTTCATATCTAACACCACGGTGTTATCGGTAAATTCTATTACCATTTCACGTTCAAATCTAATTAAAGATTTAACTATCGCCTGGAGCTAAACTGGTGATACTCCATTTCGATTATTTCAATCTAATTAAAGATTCATTAAAACTCTACTTAGTTTTAATCTGTGACTGGGTTAAAGAATCAGTGTCATCTACAAACACGGTTCGCGATAAACCCAAAGTCACATTCCATTAATTATCGGGTTAAAGAACGAGTGTTATTTAAAAACACTGTTCACGATAAACCCAAAAATCATTCCATTAATTATCGGGTTAAAGAACGAGTGTTATTTAAAAACACTGTTCACGATAAACCCAAAAATCATTCCATTAATTATCGGGTTAAAGAACGAGTGTTATTTAAAAACACTGTTCACGATAAACCCAAAAATCAATATCAATTCAATTCCAATTAAATATCATTTAATTGGTACACTTCATTAAATCTAAATAAAAAGATTTAATCTTTTCTCAACTGGGTTCAAGAACAGTGTTAGTGAAGACACCATTCACGACAAACCCAAATCACATTCGATATTCAATACAAGGCTCTGATTAGAAAATATATCGGCCTATATTCAATATCAAATTCTACGATTAACAAATGTCGTATTGGAAATAACGATATACTATATATCTTTCAAATTTCCATAACAACACCTGTATAATCACGAATTCCAACATCGAAATATTCCGAAGACAATTTCGATTCAAATCCACTCCAATGCAATCATTGGAAATTTTGGTTATTTTCAAAACCCTTTTCAAATTCAATTTATTTATTTTTTTAAATAAATAGAATTATAATTCTAGTTCAAAACTAGTTCATTTCGATAAAAATCTATTTTTATCTTTTCAAATATGGAGTTTTTCATCCCAAATCTTCACAAATCATTTCTTATGATTTTACACAAATTATTACTATTTTTAATAATTTTATCAAGGCCCGTACAGTCGATTTCCACCAATGGCCATCGAACTGCACTTACAACGACCTTTTTCGAATTTGATTTGGACGTATCTCCAAATCCAACCGTTAGATTTCAAATTTCTAATATTCGTTAGAAAGCTCTTTTCGATACGAACCCAACGGTTCCGGTTTTAGGAGAATCCGACGGTCGGATCTCCCGTAATGTCCGTTTGAAATAAATGGTCGAAATTCACGAACTGCCGCGGCGCGGCGCGTTCTATTCAGGCCATTATATTATATATATATATAATATATATATTATATATATCGTCGATTTCTATTTAAAACGAATTATATAAATAGTTTTGAATTCGTTTCAAAAACATTTTCAACTTCTATTTCAATTCAAATCAAAATTGAATTCTTCTTTATAAATTCGTTTTAAAATTCATTTCTATTCAATTCAAATTTCAATTTAATTTGAATTCATTTCAATTCAATTTGAAATCGTTTTCAATTCAATTCATTTCGAAATCATTTTCAATTCAATTCATTTCGAAATCGTTTTCAATTCAATTCATTTCGAAATCGTTTTCAATTCAATTCATTTCGAAATCGTTTTCAATTCAATTCATTTCGAAATCGTTTTCAATTCAATTCATTTCGAAATCGAATAAAATCGATATAAATATCGTTCACGTCAAAATGGCGTCAATCTAATCAACACGGCTTCATAAATTTCTATTTTCAAAATAGTTGTTATTATCAAATATTTCGTTCAACACATGACCAATCTCAATAGATGAGTACTGTCAACACATGAACCATTATTTTATATCGATAAAGATGTAAATTTTAATATTAAAATATTTCGTTCAACACATGACCAATCTCAATGAATGAGTACTGTCAACACATGAACTTTTATTTTATAATATTATTTATTTTATAATATTATTTATTTTTCAAATTGGAATGAGGCCCAATCAATTACCATATAAAGTTAATTATATGGATTTCCATACAACACATGTATATAATAGCATTGAAAAATAATCAACCATCAACCAAAGTGCACTACACTGTATAAGCATCAAATATAGATATTCAACGCTTATAACAGCCTGTCAATCAATCGATCGACATATTTAATCAATCAGGATGAGTGAACTTCAAATTTCATCCCAACACCCGTGTGGGGTTTCAAACAATCAAACAAATATTTTATTCGTGCAGTTGGGCGATGTGTAAAATTTATCGTCCCAATCAATGTCCTTCAAATAGGTGTACATAAACAAACCGTCTGGTTTGTAAATGAATATTTATTTATTCACATTCACGTTAAAAATTATATTTTTAACGATAAAACATTTTATTTCAACATATGAATTTCTATTCAGTTCATTCTTTAAATAAAATGATATTTTTATTTTTTCTAACATATTTTAGAAAATTTCGGCGGCATAACGGCACGATACTAGAAACGGGACGAGGCCTAGCCTTATCCCCGGTCTAGTGAAGGCCCACGCCATTCACACATCAATCATATCAATTTCAATTTCACCAAAACAATCAAATCCAAATCAAATAATCTAACCAACTACACAACCAATCAAACAAGTCCATGGTCTGTGGACGGGTGTCGGGTGCTTCTAATAAGCACTGTCTGCATCCTAGTATATATATGTATATAACTAGAAAAAGTAGAATTTGAGTGAGAAGTTCTCACCGATAGCTACCCAATCATGTTGACTCTTCTTTGATATAAAGCTTCTTCGTTCTCGCCTTTTCGTCACCTTCGTTATCCGCTCACCACCTATGTAAAAATCGAATTTTTACTTCGCTATTCAATATATAAAAATCATATTTTTATTTCGAAGTTCAACATATAAAAATCACATTTTTAACTCGAAGTTCAATATATAAAAATTCTATTTTTAACTCGAAGTTCAATATATAAAAATCCTATTTTTATCTCGAAGTTCAATATATAAAAATCCTATTTTTATCTCGAAGTTCAATATATAAAAATCCTATTTTTATCTCGAAGTTCAATATATAAAAATCCTATTTTTCTATCGAAGTTCAATATATAAAAATCCTATTTTTCTATCGAAGTTCAATATATAAAAATTCTATTTTTAACTCGAAGTTCAATATATAAAAATCCTATTTTTATCTCGAAGTTCAATATATAAAAATCCTATTTTTATCTCGAAGTTCAATATATAAAAATCCTATTTTTATCTCGAAGTTCAATATATAAAAATCCTATTTTTCTATCGAAGTTCAATATATAAAAATTCTATTTTTATCTCGAAGTTCAATATATAAAAATCCTATTTTTCTATCGAAGTTCAATATATAAAAATCCTATTTTTCTATCGAAGTTCAATATATAAAAATTGAATTTTTAGTTCATCAAAAATAATATCTTTCTATGATAAGTATCATATTTTTACATAAGATGAAATCATACATTTCAAATCAAAGAAAACATATTTTTCTTATCACGGAAAACGTATTTCTCGAATCAAAGAAGATGGATTCTTCGAATCAAAGAAAATGGATTCTTTCATTTGCTATGATTTATAAAAACATATTTTTATCTCGAAGTTCAACATTTAAAAATCATATTTTCATTTTAAAAATTCAATCTTTTCCCATTTTAAAAATTCAATCTTTTTCATTTTAAAAATTCAATCTTTTTCATTTTCAAAATTCAATGTTTTAAAACCTTTCTTAAAATCAGTTTTATTTTCTTTTAAAAAAAACAGTTTTATATACTTAAAAAAAAAGCAGTTTTATATACTTAAAATAAAAAAAAACAGTTTTAAATCGGTTAAAATAAAAACAGAAATTAAATAATAAATAAATAAATAAAATAAAAAAAAAGAGAAAAAGAAGATGGACTTACAGATAGAGGGGGGGGGTTCGAACTCGCGGCCGTCGAGGGGAGGGGGTTGCGACGCCGAGGGCCAGGCAGGGGTGGGGTCGGGCGCGGTCGCAGTCGGAAGGGGAGGGCGATGGGGTCTTCGCGGTTTGACTGGAGGGAAGGGGATCGGGGAAGAAGGAGGAGGAGAATAAGGGGAGGGCGGCGGCGGCGACGGGCGCTGGATGGCCAGCGATGGCGGCTAGGGCTCCGCCCGTCTCTTCTCTCTCTCTCTTTTTTTTTTTTCTGTAAAAGGAAATCGGGGGGGGGGGGGGGCCTGGGTAGTTAAGGGGAAGATAATATTTTTTTTTTATTAATTAATTAATAAATTTTATCCTAAAGAGTTGACTTTCACATACGACCTCGAAACGAGGCCCACTGCCTGTCGTCCATAGCGTTTTACCCCCATTCCGAACACAATGGGATATATATCGCAAGCTGATTTGATTGTTACAATCAGTTTCCGTTAAATTTACATTTAAATCACTATATTGAATTTTAAACGTACATTTCTAATTACCGGGGTCACATATTAACTCGGAAAATTACAGAAAAATATTTTCTAGCTTCGTATTGACGATACGGTCCTAACAAAACTAATTTTGTCGAATTCTGAGACCGTTGGAAAAATGGCCAATTTCCAGTCGATTAAAATCAACTGAAATGGTCAAAACACGTTTTCTTTTGTCACGCTCACATATTAATTCGAAAAATTACGAAATTTGAAACCTAGCAATAACTTGACATCACGGACCCAACAAAACTGGTTTCGTCGAAATCCGAGGTCGTTTGCAAAATGTCCATTTTTAAGGGCCTGAATTCCATAGCGACTATTCAGAATTTTCAACTGGACATATCTTTTGATTCCCGACATGAAATCTTGATTTTTCGGATTCGTTGGAAAGATATTCACTATTAGATTCCATTATTTTTGGTTTCACTAAAATCCGGATTGTTTTGCACCCGGTACATTCAATTGAAGTTTGAAATCGAATTATCGAACTACCGCGCCATTTTCTATTCCTTTTATAATTATATATAATTATTATATATTCTAACGACGACGTATAATATATACGTTCGAATTCTATTCAAAATAAATTTTCTCGTCGATTCTATTTAAAATAATTCATTTTAAATAATCAAAACTCGCTAAAATTGCCAAAATAAAAATTTTAAACTAGCCTAGATTTTCCGGGTTGTTACAACATAGCAAGGACTTATGGCTATGGATCAGTGCATTGGAGTCGCCACGACTCCATGGGGCAGAGTGATCATAGTGAGGATTTGGGTGATCAAATTGACGGATATCGCATGCTTTACACACTGAGTGAGAGATGTGAGGATGGTTGCTATGCTTGATTGTTTGTCATCATTGTGACATGCACACCCCCACCGCCGTTATCTTTACACCATATGTTAGTGTCACCTTAGAGTATTGTACATCCTGTTGTGCTAACTCTTTGGTTGCAGGTCCAGGTTCAGGTATGGTTTAGTATACTTGTTATTGTTCTGTTTTTGCTGCTTATCGCTCATACCAAACTTTTGTCTGACCCAAAGTTTTATATCTCTTCTTATTACTCTGGGTGCTCTTAAACGGGCAGACTAGAGACAGGTTAGGTGGTATGCAGGAGTAGCTGTATCGGAGACGAGCAGGAGGCTTCCACGTATGATATATATAGATATTCTCCCTGTGTCGCTGTTGGTCACTACTTTGGGCATTAGTAGTGTACCTTTCTTATTTTGCTTAGAGACAGTTTGAAAATTTGTAATAATGATGATGTGGAACATAAGTTGTATTTTGAATTTTCCGCTGCTATCATGGTTTAGTTTTCAGCTTATGCACTGTCTCGCCTATTTTATGTCAAGTATGTTATTATTATATTTTATTCCATGCGCTGTGAGACATTCTACAGGTTCCTTACTAGCTCAAATTCCCTTCTTTTCCTTTCTTTGGCGACTGTCCCGTGCTGGTTGGACATCAGCACAGCGCACTTTCATTGGAAATGTCGGCTGGTGCGGGGTGGGCCGTCACATACAATATGTTCTTTTCTTGATTGCATGCATTCACTTTACTTGCTTTTTATTTCTCTATTTGATTTTATGATCATTTTGTACGTATACTCAAAATCAAATTGAAAAATATTTCTAAAAGACTCATAATTCAAGTAAACACAATTCATCCTTCTTTAGTGTTAATCTGGCCTTTTAGATCCTTAATCCACATCATTTTCGCACCCATACAACTCAATGAATATGTATATGCAAAAGGAAAACAAAAGATGAATAGGAACAAGAACAAAAAATATGTAAATCCAAAGGACAATTTCTTTCCACCCTTCCAAGTATTCTTCTTTTATTTTTATTTTGGGTGATTCCTTTAGAAAAGGGTGTCGACATATGATGATGACACTTCATTAGGCATGGTATGTTTATTAAGCTTGGGATACTAGGATTGCATAGTGGCAGTTAGATCAATTCTAATGAAAATGAGATTATAACATATAAAAAGGATCCACGAAAAGGGTTGCAGGAACATCGTTCATCCATTGTATCTACACTCGGATGAGCCTTACCTTTTGGCCCTAAAAACGATGGATAGGTAGGATCACAATAAGAGGTATTAGTGATGACGATGCCCTATGCCTCTGATAATATGATTATCACCTTCCAACAAAGATCTTATCTCTTTAGCATAAGGACCGAGGCTAGATACAATAGAACTAGTAATGTCACTGGGTTATATGGTGATGACCACAACTAAATGCTCAAAGAAAAAACAATCACAGGTGTTGTAACAAGTGTGGGTTATCCTAGAATATTTAGAACATAACGATTTTGGGTAATTATTGCATTAAGTATTATGTGTAGCTCAAGAAAGGTTAGTTAACGGGGTTTGCTTTAATTGATTGGACGGATGGTTGAGTGATATACCTCATTTAAAGATCCTAAAAT
This sequence comes from Allium sativum, assembly GCA_030737875.1. Classification (NCBI taxonomy): domain Eukaryota; kingdom Viridiplantae; phylum Streptophyta; class Magnoliopsida; order Asparagales; family Amaryllidaceae; genus Allium; species Allium sativum. The sequence goes on along the minus strand of CM060916.1, from coordinate 606,344,226 downwards.
AACAAAGAGCTAAGAGAGGTAGAGAATATAGTGATAACATTTTCTTGAGAGAGGAAGAGGGTACGATGAATAAAGATGGAACAATTATATATACCATGACGACCTTAGAGATAGCCTCTTAGACAAGTTGAATAATTGAGAATAAACCCTGATGGTTATGTAACAACATAAACTTCAACTATTTTCTTATGTGGGATTATAATTTAGTGATGATCTTTGAAGGCTACTCATCTATATAAAGTAGCATACCCTCCTTTAGACCACCTATATTATCATTGCTAAAAATTCAGCCAAAATATCTGCTTTGTGCCCTCACTGTCTACGTTTTCTCTCTCTTCTTTCATAATTTGGTATAAATTTCCCGTTCGGACCCAAGGACAAGTATCATCCAACCAGCTTAATAATTCAATCCTAAACACAATTCTGTAACACCCTGATATTTTAATAATAAAGACTAATTAATAAATTAATTAAATAAAAAAATAAACCTATGAAATTGTTTGAGTTGGCTATGGAAGATGCACCATTGAATTCGTGGTAACTTTTCGGGCATGTTTCATATTAAAACTTCTTTAAATTCGATTTAACTCGTTATGAGATAACACAATTGTCAAAAGTTTGGGCGAGCAAATAAGTTTGTAAGGCCAAGTCCAAAATATATACACGTAGGTCGATCCAAAGATGATTTGACCATGGAGTTTGACTACTAATAGGGGACGGGTCGACAACATAACCTAGAAAATGTTCAGATACGAAAAGAGAAGTGAGATCAAGATTATCTTTAACCTAGAGCATTAGATGTTGAAATAAATGGTTAGACTTGGGATGGTGACATGGCAAACCTAAATTTAATCAAGTTGATCTTATGGTCAATAAGCCCCAAATACCCCTATAAATAGAACCCTTGTCTAGCTATTTCATTCAACACATTTCTTCTTCTCTCCCTCTAGGACCACTCTTAATTTTTAGAGGTTGAACTTAAAACTAAATATTTTCTTGATAAGGAGAACATAAATAAAATATTAGGAGACCTAAGAAGGGGACCAAGAAGGACTACAGGGAATCAACATAAGACTACAAATGAGTGGAAAGTTACTATCTAAGATCAGAAACATTAAGAATTTAGGGTTGAAATAGTTTTAGTTTATAATTTATTTTCTATTTACTACAAGTTTATTTTCAGTTTATTCTTATAGTTTAGAACAATTTATCTTTAAAATTTGAATTTATTTATAGTTATTTACATTTCTCTTACACATGTTAAATTAGCTTATAATTCTGTATATTTTAGATTTGAAGAGTAGTTTTAATCTCTAAATTTATGTGAAACATAACAAAAAAGGAACAAGTTCCCATATATCATAGATTAAACAGAAAAAACAAAATTTACGAAAAGAACTAAAACACATGTAATATATGTAAGTCTTTAATACAAAAAATATGTTATTATAAAAAGAAATTGAGAGACAGGTTTTTAAAACTAAAAGATAAATTACGACTTTCGTTACAATTAAAGAAAGAGAAAGGAAAAAAGAGTAAATTATTACGATATTTGTTCATGATAGGTAAAGGAAATTTTCTTAAAATAAAAGACCATTATGAAGCAAGACCTTAAGATTAAGAAATATCATAACAACAAATAGCATAATTAAGACTCAACCATATGGAACTAAGGTAGGAGTGCAACTAGGATATTATTTGAGGTCGGACCTGTAGCAATGGCAAATCGGATACGCATGCCGAAAGGCTGGATAAGTGAGCCAATCGAGAAGGGACCTCAGTCTGTGCATACCGATGATGACCAAATATAGGGCATCAATTATGGTAGATAAGAGTTATTGGTCCTTACGCCAGATAGATGTTCATCTGAACAAGTATGTAGTCTGCTTCGAAGGGGTAAATAAGTGAATACAAACGGTTTAGAATGGCTTGTAAGGCAATTCTCATTCGAGCAGATTATGATTTTGTGTAAGGAGCATCAATTACCAAGATAGCTTCATGATAGAGAATAAGAGAACGATCAGGGTAGATGTAGAATCATTCCTATTAGCATTTTATTTCTATAATAGAAATTACAGTGCAAACACTCAATCTAAGCAACCATCTTAAATAGCGCATGAATACTAATCTTTGTAACACTTAGAACTATTATTGAGTATATTTTTCCATGATTATTCTCTTTGTGGAAGTCACTTTCTATTCACATGCTTTTATGTCTGGTCCATTCTCCATTCTTTCCCCTTTTAGGCTCATAGGGTAACGCATGATTCGAGGCAGTTGGGAGAGTGTCATATGTAGTTTTACAATCCCTTTCGTTTATATTTTGTTTATCTCAGAGAATTATTGTAAAGAAGTAAAATGGGGTAAGAGCAGTTCCGATTACGCCAATTCCTAATCCTGAATCCATTAGATATGATGCAAAATTGATTTTTTTTCTATCGTTGATCAGAGATTTTTTCTATGAAAAATATGAATTAGGGTTTGAAGAAGGGGAAGGAGTGCTTCACACCTCTTTGTCTCTGTCTGGTGGTCTTAAGTCAGCTTTTAGAAACTTCTGTTTTTCATTAGAATAAAATAGTACCTGACGGCTCATAAACAGCTGAGTATTTATTCCATAAGGGCTTATTTGATCCAATCATAATGCATAATCTTTTAAAAGGCATTCCAAGTGAGTTATTTTAGTTGCACGGTTTTTTCCTTTGATATATATATATATATATATTATAGAAATAAAACGAAAATATTGAAATCTAGAAAGAATGGAAGTGATTTATATGCCTTGCCTACCAAGAACTTCCATTTTTTATTAGAAATCTTATCCCATTTTGTTAGGTTGAATTAGTTTAGCTAAAATCACGAACTTATTATAACTCTTTATCTTTAATTAAAAAACTCTTTATTTTATAAGTAAGACAAATAGAGTATTAAGTACGGGAGAATTCATAATATTTCTTCAAAATGGTGAATTGAGGTAGAGTAGACCGAGATTCTGTTCTTGGTGGTAGGGATGGTTAAGCTTTTAGTAGGCATAGAGTAAAACAAACTGATCGATCGAGATAACATTTCCACAAGATGCTCATCATTTCATTTGATTTTGTTATGTTGGTTTTAAGTGGGGATGTTTTGTTTTGTGAGGTACTCTGAATTTTTTTTTGATAGATTAGGTTTTAAGACATTTTGTTATGATGGTTTTTGAATGAAGTACATTTTTGAGATGGCTAGTAGGGTTGATTGGTCCTCTACTAGTTTGGTGAAACCAAGAACACTTACAAGCCTAGGGGTGAGTGTTCAGTTGATTCCGTTGGTTTTGGGGTAAAAAAGTTCAAACCGAATTAGAAACAACAATTTTCAAAATCGAACCGAAATAATTTCGGTTAGTTCGGCTATTATCGATTTAACCGAACTTGAAGGATATCTAACTGTTCAAATGATTAATCCACCCAAATGAAACATAAATTTATGTTCGGAAAACATTACTCATTAAATTTTATGTTTACAATAAATTTTGACTTATCTTCAACAAATGTTTTTTGTATTTTATCACTAAACCAATTATTTAATTGTCGTCAATAACTTAAAATTAGATAATATGGTAAATGTTCAGTTAATTCGGTTAAATCGATAACAAAATAAATCATTTTACAAACTGAATTCAAACCAGTTTTGTTTTAAAATCGAACTAAACCAACCAAAATTAACTAGCTCGGTCGGTTAATTCGGTTCTAGCCGAATATTGTTCACCCTTATACAATCCTACCAACAAGCTATAAGGGTAAACAAAGGGAAATAGGTATGCAATAAATGTTGAAGAAATAAAAATAAAAATAAAATAAAATAAAATAAAATGCTTGAAAATCAAGTAAGCTAAGGCCTAATTATGCATGCATCAAAATTGTGGTTTGATTCAAGTAGATGTCTTCCTATCACTTTTTGCAGTTCCTGGAAAAGTTAATTTTCTTCTCTTCTTTTTGCGCTCTCTCCATACCAGAATCATATCGTTTTTCAGAATAATTAATAAAGTAAAGGACTCTTCATTTTTCCATCCCATTGTTTTGTAAATGATCCCCCCATTTTAATGTACCAGTTAATTTATATTTACTCCTCTATAGATGACCATTAGACTTCTCAAGATTTCACGGGTATAGGGAAGGAAAGGAGTGTTGGACATGCTTGTTGTAACTGATGTGATTAATTCAATTCAAGACCACTCAAATCGAATATCTTAACCACAAGCGCCTTGCGAAAGACGGGATCGATGTTAGATTTGCAAAAACAACAAAACCCATAACTCCAGTTACCAAACAAGGATCATACAATCTCAAACAACCCAATTCTAAATCACAAGCGATAAAATAACAACAATAACAGCAAAATTAAATCACACGCAGATTTATAGTAGTTCCACTAACAACTTGTTAGTGTACATCCACTTTGGAGAGGGTATTTTATTACCATGATGAAAGGAATACAACAGATTGGTACAACGATCACTATATTTCAATATAGAAAAGAGTTTGAGGGGAATAGAATTGAAGAATTGTAAATAGGTTATAAACCCTAATTTAACCCTTGAGAATTAAACCTTGATTTAATCAAGTTTCCAAGCTCACCTATTTGAAAACCAGAAAATAGATTATGTAGGGATAGACAAATATATTAGGAAATTCCCAAAACTGCCCAAGAGTCTTCACAAATCAGCTTGCCAATTTTCAGCCCAAAACAGGCCTCAGACGTCTATCATGGCTTATGAAAGATGTCTGTCCCGGTTAGAGAATTATTTTCTTCAGCTCAGACGTCTTTCATAAGTGATAGACGTCTGTTACAAGTCTTGGGAAACATCACCCTAGAAACTCAGACGTCTGTCACAGGCTACGACAGACATCTGTCGCGGAACTCAGTTGAAGCCTTGCACATTTTCATCTCTAACTTTCGCATACGAGCTCTGATTTGCGAACGGTCTTCTCCGATGCGAAGCTACTTTCATCCTCTTTAATCTAACTATAGTATCGAAAACTTCAACACTCCACCTCGATACTATATCCATCTCCATAAACCAAACTCCAATGCACCCAAACATTTCCTTCTACCTTCAACCAATAACATGAATACTTTCCCAATGAGCTCCGGCAAAGCCACAACCCATTGCACTACGTTAACGAGCTCCGACAAAGCCACCGCCCACCAACAAAGTGTTGAAAGTATTCAAACCAGAACCGTCTCACCAAAAGACAATGTACCCGGGAGTGAAAATAAGTACTTACCATGAAAATGGATATCCAATCTCTAACCGATATTCCTTTCCATTAAAACAAACAAATCACTCTCTCCAACCGTGCCACCTCGTGGCACCTAGAAACTCAACAAGTGAATTAAGTTCCAGCAATGCTCGAACTTCCTAATCGACAATGCTTTAGTAAACATATTCGCCGCATTATCCTTTGTGTGCAGCTTCCAAAGGTATACTAGCTTAGCCTCATCCATGGCTACTAGAAATGACTCTCTCACCTCAATGTGCTTAGTCCGTGAACTAAACGCCAAATTCTCCGCCAAATGTATAACACTTTGGCTATCACATCAAACATCGATACTTTAATGTTTGAAAACCATGTCACACAATAATCGCTTCAAATAGAGTGCCTCATTGGCGCCTCCACCGCGGCAATCAACTCTTCCCCCATAGTGGATAAAGCGACTACGGTTTGCAATCTCTATCTCCAACTAATGGTCGTACGTCCAAGTGTAAAGACATACCCGGAAGTTGATTTCCTCCGATCCCTATCACCGGCGTAGTCCTAGTCATAATAATCAACTAACTTGCAACTCATCCCATCACTACCACAAAAAACAAGACCATGAGGTGTTGTGCCTTTCAAGTATCTCAATATATCCTTCACGGCTTCCCAATGCAATTTTCCCGGATTAGCCATATACTGACTAACCACCCCGATGACATTTGCAATATTGGGCCTTGTATACACCATGGCATACATCAAACTACCAATCGCACTTGCATATGGCACCTTTGCCATATAAGCCTTGTCTTTCTCCTCGATAGGTGATCCCTTATCCGAGAGCTCCATATGCAATGGCAAAGGTGTATTCAATGCCTTTGCATTCTCCATGCTAAACAAGAAAAGCACTTTCGTAATGTACTCCTTTTGAGTCAATCTCAACTCAAAACCCTTTCCGTCCCTTTCAATTTCCATGCCTAAGATTTTCCTTGTTTCTCCAAGATCTTTCTTTTCAAATTCCGATTTCAAAAGCATCTTCAACTTGTTGATTACATTTTTGTCTTTGGAAGCAATGATCATATCATCCACGTATAAGAGTAAATATACCCAAAAATCATTTCCCAACCACTTGAAATATACACAAACATATTTGATGCTTCGATGGAAGCCACATTCAAGCATGAAATGATCGAATCTCTTATACCATTGTCTAGGTGATTGCTTCAAACCATATAGTGATTTCTTTAACTTGCACACCAATTTTGACTTACCATCTACAACAAATCCTTCCGGTTGCTCCATGTGGATGTCTTCATTCAAGTCACCATGCAAGAAGGCGGTTTTCCCATCAAGTTACTCCAACTCCAAGTCATGGATAGCAACTATAACTAGTAAAACCCGGACAGAAGTATGACGTACAACCGATGCAAAAATTTCATCATACTCCTTTCCTTTTCTTTGTGCAAGCCCCTTTGCCGCCAACCTTGCTTTGTATCTTCCATCATCCTTCACCTTGTAAATCTTCTTGCACCCTATAGCATGGTTTCCATTAGGAAGTGAAAAAAATATCCTAAATTTGGTTCTTCATCAATGATTGCCTCTCTTCCTCCATGGAGCAAATCCATTTCGACCTATTACTCGAATACATGATGTCATCAAGGTCCATTAGCTCATCTTGGACTACATTGAGTGCGTAGTCCAAATGTTCACAAAAGCTAAGGTAGTTCCAATCACCTGAAACACCCGATGCTACCGCCGTCAACACATTCTCATCTACATCACCATCCCCACTTTCCATTGCTACGGATGAAGATGCTACTTCCTAATTATCCTTGTCCGGAAATTCATTATTCCAATGTCCCAGTTTCTGTACAAATAAAGCACTTACCATTTCTTTTCTTTTTTGATTTGCCTCTCCCATTGGGCTTCCTTGATTTAACGCCCCCGGATTCCTTTCTTCACATTTTTTTCTTTCTCCACAAACAACCTGTGACCACTACTAGCTCCACTACTACCCTCACTTATCTCCTTCATTTGATCTCTCAGCTCCTCACTAAGAAGACCCGTCTTAACATCATTAACAGTCAATGTATCCCGGCCATAGATCAAACTATTTGAGAAACCCATATAATGGTCCGCCAATAAACACAATAATATCATCGCCTTCTTCTCCTTCTTAATCTTCAAATCAGTGGCCTTCATCTTCATAACCAAGTCATCAAAGGCATTCAAGATTCCCTTGAGCGAATTACTCTCCTTCATCTTGAAGAGGAAAAAACGTCCGCAACAAGATCAAATGGTTAGTGAGCGGCTTCTTCATATACAATTTCTCCAACTTGTTCCAAATACCTTTAGCGGTTGTCTCACCACTAATTTCAAAAATCACATTCTCCCCCATAGCAAGTTGAAGAGTGGTGTAAGCCCATTCCTCCATCTCTTCTCTCTCAACATACGAGATATCACTTGGCAATAAGTGAGTATCAAATAGCACTCGGTGCATCTGATTCGCCTAAGAACCGCTTTCATTTTCCATTGCCACTTCTCAAAGTCATTATCACCATTCCACTTGTCGATTACCAATTGAGAACTCGACGCCGCATACGAACCATTCACATAAGACACACACTATTCGGACTTCCGGATAAAGGATTTACCAAGCTATTATATGAATGCAGCATTTTCACAAACACCTAACAAGCATCAATTGCTCTGATACCAACTGTTGTAACCGATGTGATTAATTCAATTCAAGACCACTCAAATCGAATATCTAAACCACAAGCGACTTGTGGAAGATGGGATCGCTGTTATATTTGCAAAAACAACCGAACCAATAACTCTAGTCACCAAACAAGGATCAACCAATCTCGAACAACCCAATTCTCAATCACAAGCGATAAAATAACAACAATAGAAGCATAATTAAATTACACGCAGATTTATAGTGGTTCCACTAACAACTTGTTAGTGTATATCCACATTGGAGAGAGTATTTTATTACCATGATGAAAGGAATATAAGTGATTGATACAATGATCGCTATATTTCAATACATAAAAGAGTTTAAGGAGAATAGAATTGAAGAATTGCAATTAGGTTATAAACCCTAATTTAACCCTTGAGAATTAAATTCTTGATTTGATCAAGTCTCCAAGCTCACCTATTCGAAAATCAGAAAATAGCTTAAATATGGATAGACAAATATATTAGGCAATTCCCAAAACTACCCACAAACCTTCACATATCAACTTGCCAATTTTCGGCTCGAAACAGGCCTCAAACGTCTGTTGTGGCTTATGACAGACGTCTGTCCTGGTTAAAGATTTATTTGTTTCAGTTCAGAATTCTTTCATAAGTGACAGACATCTGTCACAAGTCTCAGGAAATATCACCCTGACAACTCAGACGTTTGTCGCAGGGTACGACATATGTCTGTCATGGAACTCAACTGACGCCTTGCACATTTTCATCTCTAACAGTCGCGTACGAACATCGATTTGCGAATGTTCTACTCCGATGCGAAGCTACTTTCATCCTCTTCAACCTAACATATAACATAACAAAATTCAATAATGCTTCTCCTCTAGGTTACAAAACATAGGAAACATGAATTTGTAAATTTCAAATTGCCATGTTCAGTGTTGTATGAACAACATTTTGCAATATTTTCCAAAAGAGTAAATTTTCACTCTTTCGAGGATTGTTATAGCCAGATTCTCTTCGACCACAGAAAATTTGGTAATTTTAAATTGCTAAATAGAGCTTTTATTAGCAATGAAGACTTGCATTTCTTCTTTTTATCTATTCTAACTATAGTTTATTTGGGCTCAAAGTCGTAGTAAACCCTGTTGCTTATTTTATAGCGGCCTGATTTGTAAATTACTGGAGTATGGTAATAAAGCCTTATGTTTCTTTTATAGTATTTAACCTTTGCATTCCTTGTTATCCCTGTTTGGCTTACATGCTGGTATGTCATGCAATATAACCAAATGCATCCTCTCTTTGGCTATGGGTCATTCTAGAAACAGGTGTTGCCTGTGGAGGAAACGATGAGTTGTATGTAGGGGAGTGGAGTTCGTCTCATTTTAGTATACTGTGCTATGTATGACTTCAACTTTGAGGGGTCTCCACTGTCTAAAAATTTTCCCTCCTATGTTGTGTACAAGTGTCCAATTAAGCCAAACATCGTCCTCCTTGTTTTATAAGATTTACAAATGCTCGGAAAAGGCATATTTGTTCCATATACCTAGGTTTATGTTTAATAATTCCCATCCCTCCCTTGTTTTACGATAGTTCATTTTTCTTAAAGGAGTGTGGTTGTAATTCCCAATAATGCGTACTTCCAGTCCATAGAAAATAGTTCATAACTCATTTTGATTATACTTATGAGCTTTTTTGGTAATATGAATGTTCTTGACCAATATACCATCATTTAAAAGATAACCATTTTATGAGAGTTAACAACATGTTTTCCCAGTAGTACATGAGTTTGGTGATCTTAGTATGTAGTGGTAGGCATTGCACTTGGGTTATCCTAGAAGTGGAGAGAGGAATTCTATGGGAATTCATTGAGTATGACATAGGGTTAAGGGAAGATATCATGAGGAGGTTTCATTTAATTTATGTGGAATTCCGTGAGTTAAGATGGATGATTTGGTATAATTTATTTTGGTACTAGTCTTTTGATAGAAAGTATTAAGTATTGACGGTATGGATTGGAATGATTCAACATTTCCTTGGTAAAGATAACTAGGTCATCAACAAGTATCAAGGATAATATAGGTGGGGACTTGAATTTGGGGTGCATGCGGATCTCACTCTTTTGAATAATTCATTGATTAATCTAGTTAGTACTTCCATTAAGATTATAAAGATGTATTTAGATAATGGGTCTTCCTGTCTTATTCCTTGCATGCTTTTGAAATAACTAATTTATTTGCCATTGACATTAACTGAGAAGATGGAAGTGGAGATGTAGTGTACATCTAAAAAATGTATGCTGTAGGAAGATTCATGAGTGTCATCACCTTGACAATAGACTCTCTGTGTATTGTATCGAAAGCTTTTCGAAAGTCAAGATTCACAATACAAGAAAATAACCTATTGCAACTAGCTATTTGTAACAGGCCTCATACGATAGTTGCAGTAAATGACATTTAGCAACAGACCTTTCATAGTAGTTACGTAGACGAGATTTAGCAACATATTTTTTGTTCCTATTGCGAATAACTTGCTTTATGCAACATGATTTCATTGCTTGTTGCAAAAACATACTTTTAGCAAATGCGCTTCCATAAGTTGCAAAAATATATTATTTGCAACTACGCTTTCAAACTTGTTGCAAAAAAATTATATCCTTAGCAACTGTTTTTGTCAATTGCAATGACTGTATTTTTATATAACTGGTAAAGCCAGTTGCGAAAAACATACTTTTGAAAAAAAAAAATTCAACCTTTAATAAACATAATTACTATGAAATACAAAAGTACAAAGTAATAAGTAATATTTAGTTATAATATAAGAAGTATTAAGTAATAATAATTATTATTATGAATTAATACTTTAATAATAACAAATACAAAGTAGTTATTTAATGATTGATATGACTTTTAATAATTAATACTGAATATGTAATAACTAATAAATCTTAATATCACTTAAAATATGATCTAATAAATAAAAATTGTTTACAACTTTGTTTTTTTAAGTCAATAACATAAATAAATAATTAAAGTAATAAAAAAATAGATTACTACAAGAAAAATACCATATTGAAACTAGTTATTTGCAACAAGTGACATGCGACAATTGCGATAATTCTTAAGCAACTGTCATTTATTAATAACATTTACTAATTATAAATTTAACTAATTATTAAAAACTAATATTAAATAATTAATGGTTACTATCAAATAATTAACAAATAAATTTTATTAATTAATATTCATGCTCGACAGTGAATTAATATCTAATATTAATAATTAAAAAGTAATATTTAATAATTAATAATTAATTTTTAACAGTAATAATCACCATCAAATAATTAAACATTAATAATTATGTAATAATTAATATTAGTAATTAATAATAAAATTTAATGACTAAGAAGTGACATTTAGCACTTTATATTTTATAATCATAATAAAAAGGTATATTTAATATTTATTATTATTTTTGAATGAAAATTTTATAATTTTACAAAATAAATCAAAATATAGTTAGTAACAATTTTGAATAATAATATACAAACAAAAATATATAAATAATAATATATACTTAATATTTAATAATCGTTTGTCAACTTTTCTTTAGTAAAATTTTAGTTCCAAATTTCCTTCATGCGACAGCCAATGGCACAAATAAATTTTGTTTTGGTGCTTATACATTTCGATGCATGCCTAACATTTCATTTCGCTCTCAGTCCCTTCTCTCTTTACAAAACCCTAATATCCTTTCAACCGCTTCAAATTTCAGATGAAAAACATAACTCATATGATTAAGTTTTAATGGAAACTTCCTTCCCTGCGAATCATTTTTCTACCTCCACCATCTTCGTTTCCATCCCCAGCCCCTAACGTTGCTAACGATCCCCCTCCCCTTCCCCTCCTCTTCGCTCTCGTCTCATAACAACTAACCTCGACAGGAAAGAAAAATCTAAGCCCCAAAATCCGCATCTGGATCTACCCTCGTCTTCTAGATCTGGGAAAAAAAATTTGGCTGCTCATCGACTTCGTGTCAACTCTACTGTTCCACAATCGACTTGGGTGCGGCTCCTAAAGATAGGGCCGAAGTCGCTAATGCATCGGCCTCTTCATCCCTAAAGGCACTTGTAACACCCCGTAATTTCAACAACATTAAAGAGGATAAATTAAATAATAATTTATATAATAATCAGAACTAAGAGAATTGGATTGTGCCATTGCGTCCATCTTGAAATTCTGGTCAAGATAAATATTTGGTTTGTGTAAAACGGACAACATATGAAGAAGTTATGAAGGTTTGAAGTTTGTATACACACAAGATAATTATATGTATATATAACAGTTCAAACCTATCCAGAAAACCAAATTACAGTTAAAATTTCGAAAATCCCGTAGGCGGTAAAATTCCCACCCAAGGGGTGTCGACCCCATAGTAGGGGTGTCGACCCCATAAGAGGGGTCAACCCCATAAAGGGGGGGTCGACCCCGCTAGGACTAAGGTGGCAGTCGAATTCTGGAGGCTGGCAGCTATAAATAATGGCTTATTTCTCTTGTTTTCTACACTGAAAATCAATGGAGGCTAAATGATGTCGGTGCCTAAACTGAATCGAATCCTTTTCTTCAACAACAATCAACTAGAGCTAAACAGTTAGAGATTCAAGTATAGATCTAAGATTCAACACCAACAATTCCTCTTCTATCTTCTAAAATCCAAACACTGTGAGTTTAGTTACTTTTAGATTTAAATGATTAAAGTAAAACGTGATATGACTGTGAAAAATTGTGAATCTATGATATTCTTGGATGGATCTAATTCACTTGTGGTTAATTTATCATGTCACATTTGCGGATCTTAACCTTTATCTATGTTTGTGGCTAATTTGGATGTTTCATTATTTGGACAGTTAAAACCTTGTTTAGATCTAATTCTCTATCTAGATTATCTTGTACCTATCATGTTGTGGTTAATTTAGATCTGTCATTAATTCGACATATGAATCCTTATTTAGATCTATTCATGCCTATTAGGACATCCTTATTATGTTAGATCTAGTTTCATCATCACCTGTTCACTAGATCTGTTTTTATGTCCACCTTATTACTATGCCAATTACATGTCTATGTCATTATATATATTTATGTCAGTTATGTTAGAATAATCACTATTGTCATCTTCCCATCATCTTTCCCTTTTATTGTTTATGGCCAGGCTACTTTCTAACCTAGGCATGCAGCCAAATATACGCAAATGCGTTAGTTAGGGAATAGGGGAAAACATTAGAATTGGTATAACTTGAATAATGAATATGAATTTGGACATATAATTCACTATGAACATAATTGGAAAAAAGGGCATGAAACCTATAACCTATAACGACATAGGTGAAAAATTAGATAATAATGAATTGCCTAGGATTACAGTAATTAGAAACTGTAACTGCACTTATGACACGAGGTTAGAATGCATGTGTGGTGGAAGTCTGCCCGGACCCGACCGACATATCCAACAACCGCAAATGTTGAATCTAATGTGAGGGGTCTAAGCTCACAAATACGAGGCGGGCTGAGGCACGAGGTTAGGCCCAACTTGTGGTGGAAGTTTGCCCGAACCTGACTGGCATATCCACCATCCACAAGTTATAGGCCTAATGTGGGAGGTCTAGCCCATTATAACCATAAATGGACATGGTAACGAATTGGAATACTTAACCTAATTGAATCCATAGGGATTGTGTGAACATGAACATGAATAGGGGTTAAGTAAACTTGGTTGAACAATTGGAGTGTTAAGTTAAGTATACCTGGGTTGGGTGGGTAATATTTAGATATAGGCCCACAAAACTTAACCAATTGGGGGTTATGGATTAAAGACACCTTTTAGGGTAAGCATAACCTGTCGAAATCCTAGTAGGGATAAAAGACAAAGGGGAGAGCTTGTATCATCTTGTGTGGGGGACCCGTTTTAGTCAGTAACCCTTAACAAGTATTAAAACGAGTACTCCGCCCTAGGTTAGAGTGGGGCATGCTTACTGGGCTGATTGTAAGATATCCAAACGTGGAGGATAATATGGCGGCGCAAACCGACCGGGTCATGTGCATGCATGGGCCAGGCAGAGGGGGATAAGACGACCGTGACACCTGTAGAAATGGGGCTATGCAAATCAGTGAAGGGTTGCCACTTTAGGACATGATATATCCTATGATGGGGCTGGCATAAAGTATCTACGCGGATTAGGGAGCCGATCGATTAGGGTAGTAGTTAGAGTACTGTAGCATCCCGGGAATTTCGACACTTGAATCGAGACACTAACCCATCTCTTGTCCAAAACTCAAGTTCCAAAAACCCAGAAGGCTAGAAGAAAGAATTTAGAGGGTGAGATAAGATAGAAAGAATATTAGAATAGAAGAATAAGATGAACGAACACAACACAGAGTCTCACATCGCAGCAGAACAGAATATAATTTACAAATAAACTTTATAAAGAGCTTTGAAATAAAAACTTACAATCATCAGAGTACATCAATACACCAGAACAATTATAATAATTTGTCCTCATATACATCACACATCGGAATAATATTAGATAATATCATACGTCTGAACATCTTCAGCTCGTCATTGGACTCCACAGCATCCAATATCTTGAACTTGTACAACTCGGTCTAACCCGAGCATTTCAAATACTGGGTCAGTCTGGTGAACCAAAGTGAGAAAAACTCGCTAAGTTTAAATAACACTCATATTGATTTGAAGGTTCAGAATCCTTTTTGAAAGAAAACGATAATAATAAGACCAACCCACACATAAACACAGACGGCTTTTACCTTACTATAACCCAAAACATTTTTGAAATCATATATATATATATATCATCTCATATTGTAATAGTGTCTAAATACAAACAAATAGAATCTAGGAGAACTGTAACACGCCACGTCCATTAATGTCACTCTCAAAGGGAATGCACTAACTTTCATGGAGTATTATTGGTGTATAGAACAGAATACAACAAGACAGATACAGATATTGTTACTTGAAAATTTTAAAAACAACTTTTATTGCAACGGAAAAATAGTTTGGTTACAACAACATCAAAACCAACAATAAAACCAAGTACACTTAATATCCATCTTGACAAATTATTTTCTTAGTACATAAAGTAAAAAAAACATAACCCCAACATAAGTAGCCATAAAAGAGATGAGCTGAACTTTACTTTCAGCAATCCAAGCACTTCCAAAAGAGAGAGAAAGAGGTCCAAATCAAGCTCCACTAGCACTAGTCCCACCTAGAGAACCTGGGGGGGGGGGGGAGGAAGAAAAGGGGGTCAGACATAAAGTCTGGCGAGTCCAATAACTTTAACAATATAATTATTAAAGTAATTAGGATAAAGCATAAACTGGTAAAACAGGGAATGACTGTGAAGCAAATGGGCAAGACAAAACAAACAAGAGGAATATGCTGGCGTTAATCGCGCTCCTAATCACTATAGGATAATTACTATCCTGCACAATTACTAGTCACCCTAAAAGTTGATCCCGCCTACTGAACATAATAATCATAATGGTAGTTTCGTGTACCCCTAGTTGTCTTCATAGGTGCCGCCTGCCCCTATCTCCACTAGTTGTACCCACTACCCCCATGTGATTGGCTCCCTAACTCGTAGATACCCAAGCTGGTCCCACAGTGGGGTGTATCACTCCCCAAAGTGGCAACCCGATACCACTAAAGATGCACGGCTTATATCTACATGATGCAACAACGTCTTACCTACCAGCTCGGGCCCACGCACGCACATGAACCCGTTAGACTTGCATTGCCACCGCTAACCAGTTTTGACCTCTTACAATCAAACCCAGTAAGCGTGTCCCGTCCTCGATCTAACTCGAGCTCACAAAGATACTTAATGGGTTACTGGTTTGAAAAGGGTCCCCCATGCTTGACACAAGCTTTCCACCTATGCTTGGTCCCCACTAGGATTTCCCACTTAACCCCTTCTTATTCATGTCTTCTTACATGTTTCAATTTGGTTAAGTGTTTCTAATCGTATTTCACATGTCACCCACTTAACCCCTATGTCCCACCACATGTTTATCTTGGTTAAGTGTTACTTAATTCATTATAACTGTAACCTTGTAAGACGTCCCACATTAGACTACCGTTTGCGGTTGCTGGACTTGCCGGGAGGGTCCAGGCAGTCTTATACCGCAAACGAGCCTTACCTCGTGTCTTTACAATTGTTACGCATTTAATTTATGCCTTCGACCTCTCACATTAGACTACCGTTTGTGGTTGCTGGATTTGCCGGGCGGGTCCGGGCAGTCTTATACCACAAACGAGTCTAACCTCGTGTCTTAGGCGTTTATTATTACACATAATTATTTCACCCCAATATGGATTAATTATCCCTATTCAAATTGTCAATAATTTCCAAATTAACCTATGTCCAAAATTGTCACCTAAATTATGTCCATACTTTTCAGGTATATAAATTATACCAATTAGTGTCTCAAATTAAATATATGCCTTTAAAGCCATTTTATGCCAATTTACAATTTGTATAATTAAGATTTTCCCATTGTCCCCACGCCGTTCGTACGTTTAATATGAAATATGTTAGACTCGCAAATAGTTTAACTCATAAAAAGAAAAGAAATATCACAACTTGCATAACAATAAAATAGATCTGACTTGCGAATAAGAATTATAACATAAGTTTGCATAGCCAATAACTTGCATAGGCAATGGACATATAGAACATAAATTTGCGTAAACTACCATGGATCTAAATATTGATCTAAACATGAAATTGTGAACTAGCATATATGAATATGGGTTTCACCTAAACTTGAATATGTGAATATGGTTTTCACCTAAACTTGCTTATGTAAATATAGTTTTCTCCTAAACTTGCATATGTGAATATAGTTTTCACCTAAACTTGCATATGGATTCCTACAAACTTGCATGTTAATTTAAACATGTAAACTAATATCACATGTTTTACATATAATCTAGCGTATGTATATATACAATCGATTCACATATAAACTTGTGTATAATTCACATACAGACTTGCATATGATTCACATACAAACTAGCATATGATTTACATCCCAAACTTGCATATAAACTGATGTCATAAAATGAATCAAGTTAAACATATGTGATTGGACATATGAAATAGATCTACTAACATAATCTAACAAAACTGTCATATGTTCACTAACAGACGATAACAAAGTTAAGTAACATCACATGATTCAACAGACATGTTCTCATAATCCCAATTATAACTCATCATAATTAATTTATTAATTATTTTGTGAAATAAATTGAACTCACAAAGACGGATTAGAGAAGAGAATAACTCATTCGTCGTTTGTATTAGAATCCTGACTTGCAATTCCTAAGCTTTAAGAAGAAGAACTATTCTAGCAGCAGCATGGAGGCCAAGAGATAAATTTAGTTTAGGTTTAGAGCTTGAGTCTATGCGTGCTTATATAGAAGTTTAAATCAATATAAGCCGTTAGATTATCATAGGAGCAATCACAACCGTCCGGACTAGATAGAGTTATCCAGAATTGCCATCTATGCCCTAGTGACTCAGCAACAGGTCAGAAAAGACTCAGCAACAAGTCATAATCGTCACAGTTCAGATCTACCTGGGAGGTAGGTCGACCCCATGGTCGACCTGTATAGGGGAGGTTGACCCCCTGGTCGACCTGGCATGGGGCGGGAAAAATCCCGCCCAATCCGTTTCTTCGTTTGAATTCGAATTTTGAATTTTTATCTGAACTGTTTTTAATTTATTTAAATTTCTGAAACTTCTGAGGGCCATAACTTCCTCATACGAAGTCCGATTTATGAAAACTTGGACTCTATTCCAAGCAGAATTTCGAGACGAATGCAATGGCGCAACCCGTTTCCCTTAATTCTCACTTTAACAATTAAGTATTCTTTAATTCCTTCTTTTAATAGTCATAGAAAATTCAGGGTGTTACATTCTCCCCTCCTTAAAGGATTTCGTCCCCGAAATTTTCAAGTCAAGAAGAATGTATATCCTACCATCCAATCATCCATCTACTCAACCATCAAACATAGGCATCCATTGTCCTTACAAGATTTCTAATGTTGTATGAACATATGCAAAAAGTGTGTGTATATGTTCCTTATCCAATTCAAAATCAGGCGGTCTACTGATTCAGTTAACCTCCTTAATGCAAATCATGATAGTGCCATGCGTCCATTATGTATGCGAAAGAATCCTAACGGTACATATTATTTCTACATGTGTGCACAACCATTCATCAAAATGCAGCGTCCATATGATAACAAAACCATTATACATCCATTAATTTAAATATGCACACATATTTATACTCAATTATGAAAGTGACTGAGCCGATCTAGTGCCTAATGTGTGTGTATATGCATCCATGAGCAACCACTTGCAACCACTCGGAACCATCAATCATAACATGTTTCAAATACATGTTTACATCCATTGGTTCTACCTAAGGATAAAGAATAGGACCGAGGAGATATACTTAAAAGGTAGATATAAGCATGAATAAACTTATGGAAAAAGAGATCAAGGAGGTACCCTCAAAAAGAAAAGGGTAGGCTGCACATATTTTTCTCTCAGTTTCCCAAGTTGTGTCTTCCTCAGCGTCACTCCATTGAACTTTAACAAGCTTGACTTCACGGTTGCGTAGCTTTTTGACTTCTGTACCCAAGATACGAGTTGGAATTCTTCCCACGGTCGCTTCTCGTTCCACTTCTACTTCTTCTAGTATACTTGGCTCCACAACTTCTGCAGACTCATGTAAGCACTTTCGTAGTTGAGAAACATGAAAAACATTATGAACTCCAGTCAGTCATTCGGGTAGCTCTACTCTGTAAGCCATCGTCCCAATCCTTTCAATGATAGGAAATGGTCCTATAAATCTTGGTGCCAGCTTTCCTACAGACCCAAAGTGAATGACATTCCTCAAAGGAGATACTTTAAGGAATACCCTATCTCCAACCTCAAACTCAAGGTCGGTCCTTCTTTTTTCTGCGTAGGACTTCTGTCTATCTTGTGCAGCCTTCATCCATCTTCTTATCAAGTCCACCTTTCCTGAGGTTTCTCTAATCATGTCTGGCCCAACTACGAGCTTGTCTGTAGACTCCCACCAACAAGTTTGTGATAAGCATGGTCTTCAATATAAAGTTTCGAAGGGCGCCATGCCTATGGTGGCTTGGTAGCTATTGTTGTAAGCGAATTCCACCAAAGGAAGATGATCCTCCCATGTCCCTCCAAAGTCAAGAATGCACAATCTCAAAAGGTCTTCCAATACTCTGTTCACCCTTTCCGTCTGACCATCGGTTTGTGGGTGATAGGTCGTGCTTAAGCATAATTGTGTGCCTACAGCCTCTTGCAAACTCTTCCAAAACTCTCTCATAAAGACAGAATCTCGATCACTCACTATGCTGGAGGGTATCCCATGGAGTCAAACTATCTCTTTAAGACAAATGGATGCTAGGGACGAGGCAGTCCTTCTACTCTTAACAGGTATAAAGTGAGCGCTTTTAGTGAGCCTGTCCACTATTACCCAAATACTGGTATTTCCCCTTCTTGACCTAGGCAACCCATCAACAAAGTCCATTGAATTGCTATCCCACTTCCACTGTGGGACCTCTAGAGGATAAAGCAGACCACTAGGCTTCTTCTGTTCTGCTTTTACTTGCTGTCATATCAAGCACTTAGCGATGAACTCAGCTACATCCCTGTTCATGACACTCCAGAAGAAAACTCTTTTTATATCTTTATACACCTTGTCTCCGCCTAGGTGTATGGTCAGCTTAGAATGGTGTGCTTCTTCGAGAACCGTCTTCACTAAATCCCTTGCTTGTGGGATGCATAGCCTTCCATCCCGTCTCAACCAACCCTTATCATCGATGGAGTATCTATTGAGGTGACTAGAAGTCTCACCCCTAACTAGCTTATCCATCATATCAACTAGTTGAGGGTCTTCTTGTTGCGCGGTTCCTATTGAATCCACAAGAGTAGGCCGCACCTCTAGCGATGCTAACAGACCAGGTACAATTTTAGAGGAGGGTCTAAAGTTAGATTTTGCTATGTACTCTAAGCTTTGCCTTTCTACAAAGAGAGGACTCAAGGTCAGCTTCTTTCTACTCAAGGCGTCTGCTACCACACTGCCCTTGCTTGGGGTATAGGAAATCTCAAAATCATATGAGGCCAGAAATTCCATCCACCTTTGTTACCTTAAGTTAAGATCTTTCTGTGTGAAAAGGTATTTTAATGATTTAGGGTCAGTAAACAATTCAAACCTTTCTCCTAGTAGGTAATGACGACATGACTTTAGAGCGAAAACAATGGTAGCTAGCTCCAAATCATGAGTTGGGTAGTTCTTCTCATGTACCTTCAATTTCCTTCCCCCATAACAAACTACCTTGCCTTCTTGCATCAAGACAGCGCCCAATCCTGTACCGCATTCATCTATGTATATGGTAAACATTTTTCTCCCGTCAGGTAATGTTATAACTGGGGCTGTTGTTAGAGCCCTTTCCAAACGTTCAATATCGCAATCCAAATCCTAAGCGAAACTTAGGTTCTTCATTGTCAATCTTGTGAGTGGAGCTGAGATTTTTGCAAAGTCTTTAATGAAATTTTGGTAAAAGCCCGCTAGCCCGAGAAAGCTTCGGACTTCAGTTGCATTCCGTGGAACCTTCCAATCTTGTTCCGCAACTACTTTTGCGGGGTCTACAGCTATCCCCTCTTTAGACACCACATGTCCAAGAAAACTCACTTCTTCTCTATAGAAATGGCATTTGGAGAATTTGGCTTTCAGCTGATGTGCATGAAGAGTATCCACGACTTCCCTAAAATGCAAAGCATGCTCTTCTTCATTCTTTGAGAAAATCAAAATGTCGTCTACGAAGACCACCACAAACTTATTAAGGAACTTCCTGAACACCCTGCTCATCAAGTAAACGAATTAAGCGGGTGTGTTTGTCAAGCCGAAAGGATGACAAGCCATTCAAAGAAACCATCCGGGGTTCTGAACGCGGTCTTATTAATGCTGTCTTCATCCACTCTTAGCTGATGAAACCCGATAGCCAGATCTTGCTGGGAGAAAACCATCGCACCTACAAGCTGATCAAACAAGTCGTCTATTCTTGGAAGTGGGTGCCTATTTTTCTTGGTCAGCTTGTTTAGCTCCCTATAATCAACGCATAGGCGAAGTGAACCATTCGCTTTGGTTGCCTGGAGCACCCCATTCAGAAATACTCCGCCTTATAAACCCTTTTCGAGAAACTCTTTGACTTGCTTGCTGAGCTCTTTTCTCTCCCTTGGAGCCATGTGTCTATGGGTAGAGCTACGGGTTTTACATTA
Organism: Allium sativum; assembly: GCA_030737875.1. Taxonomy (NCBI): domain Eukaryota; kingdom Viridiplantae; phylum Streptophyta; class Magnoliopsida; order Asparagales; family Amaryllidaceae; genus Allium; species Allium sativum. Next base: position 606,322,890 of record CM060916.1, on the reverse strand, counting down.
TCAACAAGGTATCTGCGGAAGTCTATCTCCCGCCTCGGAGGTAAGCCCTTCACCTCTTCAAATACATCTGAGTATTCACGGACTACTCTAACAGACTACAAGTTTTCAACAGACGCATCAAGAGATTCTAGGTAGCTAAGCATAACAGAATGTATGGGATTACAAGAGATTTTGAGAATTTTACCGAGGCGAGTCATAAGTCTAACCATTCTCTTTTCACAATCGAGGATGGCACCATTACTGGATAACCAATCCATGCCTAGAATCAACCCATAGCCCGTGAAGCCAAGAAAGAAGGCGTTGCATTCGAACCCAATGCCCAAGATAGACAGTCTCAAATCCTGACAAATCATTGAAAGATGAGCCGAGCCACCAATAGGATTTGAGACTACTATGGGATCCGTAACTAGACTAGTATTTAGGTGCAATGTTTTAACTAACGAAGCAGATACAAATGAGTGTGAAGCGCCAGAATCAAACAAAGTACGAATAGGATGATCAAACAGAAAAACCAAACTTTCAATAGAAATGTTTCTACCTCTCTCCTGTCCTGGTGCCATGAGAGCATGAACCTGCCCTCTTGCCTGCCCTGGTGCCATGAGAGCCTGAACCTGCCCTCCAGAAGTAGACCCTGTCCTCTGCCCTTGCCCTTGTCTTCTCGGGAAGTCTTTAATCAGATGTCCTGCCTAACCACAGTTGAAACAACCAGTCTTCTTCATCTTCCTACAGTCCTTGCTCAGATGGCCTGGTGTTCCACAATTAAAGCACCTTTTCTTTCCTTTGTTATTGTTATCCTTACCACCTTTCTTAGGCTGCTGCTGTGACTTCTTTTGATCCCCTTTCTTTTTCGGTGCCTTATTAGCATTAGCGCCTTTCTCCTCTTCATGCATAAGCGCCATGTCAACCAGTTTCTCAAAGGTAGCCCCCATAAAAATGTGGGTCATAGCCAACCCATGTAGCGGCTCATTCAAACCTTTAACGAATCTCAGGGCCTTCTTTTCAGGTGTGTTCACCAAGTCTAAGCCAAATCTCGCCAATTGATTGAACTTGTTGACGTTGTAACACCCCGTGTATTCCATAACAGTGAAATTCACAAATTAAAGTATAACTAATTTCAAATCAAAGAATTAAGGGAAACGGGATACGCCATTGCATTCATCTCGGAATTCTGCTTGAAATAGAGTCCGAGTTTGCGTAAAACGGACTCCGTATGAGGGAGTTATGGCCTCCGGAAGTTTCAGAAATCAGTTTAAAATTCAAACAAACCAAAACAGCTTAGAAAACAAATTTAAAATTCAAAAATCGGGCCGGATTGGCCAGGGCGGGAATTTTCCCGCCCAAGACACCCAGGTCGACTGGGTAGTCGACCTGGGGCACCCAGGTCGACTACATAGTCGACCTGGGGGTCGACTGGGGGTCGACCTGGCCCCTGAGCCAGGTCGAACTCAGCCCCCCTGGCTGGCCTGGTCTGTGCTTGGTCGATTTTCTGAGCCTTGCCTTGTCACTAGGGCTAGGTGTCAGCTCCTGATTGGTCTCTCCTTCAAACGAATGGCTATTATTGAACCAAGCTCCATCGACGGTCCTAATCAACTCACAAACTCTATAAAAAGGACCTAAGACTCACCCTAATTCACACAAACAAAAATGGAGATGAGACCGTCATGCTGCTGAGGAAAGACTAGGAATAGCCGTCAGAAATTGAGAGACAATTAAGAAAGCTTAAAGCAACGTCAATTAAATCAAAACAACGCCTACAACAAAGGATAGCATCTCCAAATTCAGAATTCAGATTCCTGAATTGAAGATTCGTCATACGTTGTAAGTAGAGTGCTATTCCGATGTGAATAAATAATTATGTTTTGATTTGTGTAAAATGAGAAATAGAATTATATTCGATTTGTGGTGATAATAATCTATATTTGTATGTTTCTTTGATTATAAACGATTTGGAATTGTTACGGTATAACGATTGGATATTGGCAAGTATGTGATTTATGTTGGAAGTTTACAATTACATGTTTGTGGTGGTTTAATTTAGATTCATGCAAGTATATGATTCATGTTAACGACCATATGTTGTAGTAGTTTATTTAAGCTTCATGCAAGTATATGATTCACCATTATGCCAATATGATGATGATCACTTTTAGTGTGTAATTAGATTCAACTAAGTATTATGGTGTATATGAATTTATGTTGGAATTGGCATCATGATTCAAGTGTAAAACCATACTTTTGAATTAGAGACAACAGTAAACATCTTTATGAACATGACTAAACTATGTTTGGTGTTATGCCTAGTTGAAAACATGTTTTAGGCCTATGTTGTTATCAAAATCATAGGGTGATATATGTGACACATAATTAAGTTTGATTTACATTCCAATTGCAAGTTTACATGAATAAATTAAAAACCATGATTCATGTTTAGGTATGTTTAGGCCATGATTATATGAATAGAATGATTCATGTTTAGGTATGTTTATGCCATTATTATATGAATAGAATGATTCATGTTTAAGTATGTTTATGCCATGATTATATGCTATTACAATGCAAGTTCACATGTGCCTAATTCATGTTAATTAGTTCGCTATGTTGCAAGTTCATGCGTACATACTCCCCTTTTTATGTTACTTAGAATATATAAACACCATGTTCTAAGCCTCCCCTTTTTCATGTGGCTAAGTTGGGTTTAAATGTTAAACCCAACATATGTTATGTTTTAGCGAACGTGTAGAACGGGGGTAATGACGTTTGGGTTAAAATATAAAACATGTGTGTTGGCATGTTTGACGCATGCCAACGACCTTGAAAAATAATTAAGTTGTATAAATTAATTTTACCCAATAAAGATGAATTTGAATAATGGGCCGCAAATATTTACATATAAAAAGGAAAGAGACAAAATATGTAAATTTAGAAAATACGATGTGTTTAACCCGAGGTTGGATTGAGTTGTGATGTAAACCTGCCCGGAACCGCCCGGCTGTCCAGTAGTCACAACAATACCTATCCAATGTGGGTGGTTAAACATGGAGCCCAATAAGGACCCGAGGTTAGACTGAGTTGTGGCGTAAGACTGCCCGGACCCAACCGGCAACAGGCAGCCACAACAATACCTGTCTAATGTGAGAGGTCGAGGCTTTAAAACAATTAAGGCTGATTCAGGACTGATAGGATTAAGTAAATTGAATTAATACTTAATCAAAATGGAACATGCTAAACTATACAGACTGATTGGGGGTTAGGTTTACAAAACACTTAACCAACTTAGCATGTTGGCTAGAAATAGAAAACCTAGTAGCGGGGGCCCTTTTCAGCAGTAACCCTACAAGGTGTATCAGGATACCCTGAACTAGGCAGGGTGGGGCACGATTACTGGGCTGACTGTAAGAGGTCAAATCGACGGCGGTGGTGCAGCAGTGTAGGTTCTAACGGGGTGCGGGCGTGTACACACTCCGGCGCAGAAAAATAAGGCACTGGGCACCAGTAGCATACCTGTGCATTCTAGGATTGTGTCGGGCCGCCACCATGGGACTTGATACACCCCATGGTGGGACCAGCATAGGTAACTACAACAACGGGGGCCGTAAGACACATGTAACTATACGAGTAGGAGCCGATCATTAGAAACGAATCACTTCACCCTGATTATGGGATGCCTGTTGGGAACTAGTTTATATGGGTACAGAGATTAATAAGGGGTACAATAAGTACATTCAACTCTAGATAACTTAACCTAGTTTATAGTGTTTTCCCATTTCCAGTTTATACTTATCATGCCCAATTCTTTATTCATAGACTGAATAGTCCTAGACTTACTCAGGCTTTATGTCTGACTCTACTTTTCTTTCATCTTCTTTTCTTCCGTTCCCCTCCCCCCTAGGTCCACAGGGAGGGAATACCGCAGCTTGACCAGTTTTCACATCCAGCTTGAAGAGAAAGAATGTATTGCTTGGATCTTTTTCGTTTTGGACTATGGCTTTGGGCAGAAATTGTGGGACTTATGCAGCTTACTTATGTTTTTATGCTTCTTTAAATAATGTAATCAAGGAAGTTATGATTATGTTATGTTTTTGGAAGGGTTGTAAGACAAATTATGACATGGTTTATGTAACACGTATTTTGTTGAAATAAAAATTTGCTATTGTTCTCCGCTGTTCAAAAATATATGTTCTTATATCTTTCTTGTATATCTGTGACTTATACTTATAAACCTCCACCAAAATTAGGGCAATCCCGTTGAGAGTGACCCTAACGGAGGTGGGGTGTTTCACTTGGTATCAGAGCATAGGTTTACCAGATAAGATAAAAAGTTTTGAAAATTTATTTTCAAAAGAAAATTTAAAGAAGCATTTTTAAAGATAATATTATTTCATTTTGAAAAAGGCATAGTCCCCCAAAGCCATAGGTACTATCGTTTATCCTTCGTTTTGAATCTATCCTTTTTGTTTCAGCATGTCCGAAGAACTTAACTTGCCAGAGGGTGTACCAATACCCGGTTGGTTTAGACAATTTTTAGAGGCAAGGGCCACTTAGCCAGGTCCTACCGTTCCTCCTCCTCCAGCTGTAGGAAATCATCCAGCTGCAGCAGCACCTCTTCCTCCACCTCCTCCGCGGGGAAATACTTTTGCTAAAATATGTAAAGATTTTAAAGCTATGGGAGGAAAGGACTTTCATGGAACCGAGTCCTTCGTGGTAGCCAGGAATTGGCTAAAGGAAACCGAGGACTTATTTGTCATCTTTGAGGTAGAAGATAGGTAGAAAGTACAACTGGCAGTATGGCTACTTAAAGGCGAGGCTTCCTACTGGTGGGAAGTCACCAATGCAGAAAGACCAGTGGAAACGTGGGAGGACTTTAGGGCAAGATTTGAAGCTAAATTTCTCTCAGAAGCTGAAAGGAGTCTTCAGTTGGAAAAATTCTTATTTCTTAAGCAAGGGAATATGACAGTCAAAGAGTATGTTAATGAGTTCGATCAGCTGGCTAGGTTCGGACTGGACCTAGTCAACACCCCACACAAGAAGGCTCTCTGCTTTGTCAAGGGGTTGAATGAGCCATTACACAGTTTGTCCATGACCCATATACCCATGGGAGCTACGTATGAAATGCTGGTGCAGATGGCATTGCTGAACGAAGAGGATAAGGGCAAGAAGGAGACATAGGCAGAAATCTCTCAAGGGAAGAAAGAGGGTTTACAGCCTAAAAAGACAAACTTTAAGAAGGGCGGGAAAGACAACAAAGAGAAGAGGAAGTGCAATTTCTATGGAAAAGTGGGGCATTTGGTGAAAGATTGTTGGAAAAAGAAGGCCAAGATGAATGGTGGGTGCTTTTCTTGTGGTGAAACAGGCCATCTGGCTAAGGATTGCCCAAAGAAACGAGGGTTGGATCCACCTCAGGGGCACAAGTTCATGCGCTAGAAGCGCCACCTCTACAGCAGCGAGGTATAAATACTTCTGTAGAAAGTGTAGTTTATCTTTATGATCACCCAGTTCACACTTTATTTGATTCTGGCGCATCACACTCCTTTATCTCATCTGCTTTAGTAGAATCTCTGCACCTAGAAACTAGAATGGTAGAGGACCCCTTAATTGTTTCAAATCCAATAGGGGGCCCAGTTCATTTGTCTATGATCTGTGTGGGATTGAAAATTGCTATTCTAAGCGTAGAATTTAAATGTAGTGCCTTTGTTTTGGGCTTTTCGGGATATGGTTTGATTTTGGGCATGGATTGGCTATCCAGTAATGTTGCATCCTTGATTGTGAGAAAAAAGGGGTTAGGCTTCTGACCCAACTCATTAACACTCTGGAAATTACTTTTAATCCCTCGGACGCGGTTATTCTTAGTTATCTTGAATCGCTAGATGCCTCTGTTGAAAGTTTGCAATCGGTTAGAGTGGTCCGGGAATATCGGGATGTCTTCGAAGAGGTGAAGGGCTTACCTCCGAAGCGGGGGATAGACTTCCGCATATATCTTGTAGATAATGCAATGCCCGTTGCGTTACCCGTTAGACACATGGCTCCATGGGAAAGGAAAGAGCTCAGTAAACAGATTAAAGAGCTTCTAGAAAAGGGGTTCATTAGAAGGAGCATTTCAGAATGGGGTGCTCCAGTGGTGTTCGCCACAAAGGCAAATGGTTCACTCCGTTTGTGTGTTGACTATAGGGAGCTCAACAAGCTAACAAAAAAGAATAGGCAACCTCTCCCCAGAATTGACGATTTGTTTGATCAGCTTGTAGGAGCGTCTGTTTTCTCCCAACTCGATTTGGCGACCGGTTTTCATCAGCTAAGGGTGGCTGAAGATAGCATCGATAAAACGGCATTCAGAACCCCAGACGGCTTCTCTGAATGGCTTGTCATGACTTTTGGCTTGACAAACGCACCCGCTTACTTCGTGGACCTAATGAGTAGGGTGTTCAGAGATTTCCTCAATAAGTTCGTAGTGGTCTTCGTAGACGATATCTTGATCTTCTCAAAGAGTGAAGAAGAGCATGCTCAACACTTAAAGGCAATCATGGAAACTCTGCGAGTCCATCAGCTAAAAGCCAAATTCTCCAAGTGACACTTTTGGAGAGAGGAAGTGAGGTTTCTTGGGCATATAGTATCCAAAGAAGGGCTAGCTGTGGACCCGGCTAAGGTAGTAGCGGTGCAGGACTGGAAGACACCAAAGAACTCAACGGAAGTCCGAAGCTTTCTCGGGCTAACGGGCTTCTATCGAAAATTCATCAGAGACTTTGCAAAGATATCAGCTCCGCTCACAAGGCTGACCAAGAAGAATCTAGTGTTCAATTGGGACTTGGATTGCGAATTTGCTTTCCAACGACTGAAAAGGGCTCTTACAACAGCCCCAGTTTTGACGTTGCCAGATGGAAGCAAGATGTTCACAGTTTATACAGATGCATGTAGGACAGGGCTAGGCGCTGTCTTAATGCAAGAAGGAAGGGTAGTAGCTTATGGTGGAAGACAGTTGAAAGTGCACGAAAAGAACTACCCAACCCACGATCTTGAGTTAGCTGCCATCGTCTTTGCACTCAAGTCTTGGCGACATTATCTCCTAGGTGAGAAGTTTGAACTTTACACTGACCATAAATCGTTGAAATATCTTTTCTCGCAGAGAGACCTTAACTTGAGGCAACAGAGATGGATGGAGTTTCTTGCCTCGTACGATTTCGAGATCTCCTACACTCCGGGCAAAGGAAACGTAGTGGCAGACGCATTGAGCCGAAAGAAACTAACCCTAAGCCCGCTGTTTGTTGAAAGACAAAGCCTAGAGTTTATAGTCAGCTTTGACTTTAGGCCCTCCTCCGATTTTGTATCGGGCTTGCTAGCATCTCTCGAAGTACGCCCGACTTTAGTGGACGCAATAGGGACAGCACAACGCGAAGACCCTCAGCTTGTGGAGACGATTGATAGGCTCATTAGGGGTGAGACTTCAAGTCACCTCAGAAGATACTCCATCGACGACAAGGGTTGGCTAAGGCGAGACGGAAGACTATGCGTCCCACAGACAAGGGATTTGGTAAAGAAGGTTCTTGAGGAAGCACATCACTCCAAGATGATGATACATCCAGGCGGAGATAAAATGTACAAGGACATAAAGAGAACTTTCTTTTGGAACGGTATGAAGAAGGACATGGCAGATTTTGTTTCTAAGTGTATGGTGTGCCAACAGGTTAAGGCGGAACAGAAAAAGCCGGGCGGTCTGCTCCATCCTCTAGAGGTCCCGCAGTGGAAGTGGGATAGTATCTCAATGGACTTCATTGATGGGCTGCCTGGGTCTAGAAGAGGCAACACTAGCATTTGGGTAATAGTGGATAGGCTTACTAAAAGCGCCCACTTTTTACCTGTCAAAAGTAAAAGAACTACCTCATCCATAGCATCTCTTTACCTCAAGGAAATTGTTCGACTCCATGGAATACCATCCAGCATTGTTAGTGACCGAGACCCTATCTTCACAAGTAAGTTTTGGCGGAGTCTGCAAGAAGCGGTGGGCACACAGTTATGCTGGAGCACAGCCTATCATCCCCAAACCGACGGCCAGACAGAAAGAGTGAACAGAGTTTTGGAGGACCTTTTAAGATTGTGCGTCCTTGACTTTGGAGGGACGTGGGAAGACCATCTTCCTTTGGTAGAATTTGCCTGCAACAACAGCTACCAAGCAACCATCGGAATGGCGCCCTTCGAAGCTCTATATAGAAGACCGTGTCGATCGCCCACTTGTTGGTGGGAGTCTACTGACAAGCTCATACTTGGACCAGATATGATCCGAGAGACTTCAGAAAAAGTAGACTTAATACGGAGAAGAATGAAGACAGCCCAAGATAGACAAAACTCCTACGCCGATAAGAGGAGGACTGACCTGGAATTTGAGGTTGGGGACAGAGTTTTTCTTAAGGTATCTCCGTTAAGGAACGTTGTTCGTTTTGGAACCACAGGAAAGCTAGCACCAAGGTTCGTAGGACCGTTTCCCATTATTGAGAAAATTGGGAAAATGGCCTATAGATTAGAGCTACCCGAAAAGCTGGCCGGAGTTCACAACGTCTTTAATGTTTCGCACCTCCGAAAATGTCTACATGAATCCGCTGAAGTGGTAGAGCCAAATATCCTAGAAGAAGCTGAAGTGGAACGCGAAGCAACCGTGAGGAAAGTTCCAACTCGCATATTAGGAACGTAAGTGAAGAAGCTACGCAACCGTGAAGTCAAGCTCGTCAAAGTTCAGTGGAGCGACAACGAGGGAGACGCAACTTGGGAAACTGAAGCTAGAATACGCGCAGCCTACCCTTTTCTTTTCGAGGGTACATCTTTGATCTTTCTTTTTCCTTAAGTTGCGCTTTTATCTATCATTTTAGGTATATCTCCTCGACCTTATCTTTTAGGTAGAAACTCTTTGGATGAAAACATGTAATTGAAACATGTTATGGATGATGGTTGCAAGTGGTTGCAAGTGATTTCTAGTGGTTGCTCGTGGTTGCATATACACACACAATCTAGGCTTTAGATCGACTCACTCACTTCATATTGCATATGCATAAATGTAATTATATTCGTATATGGTTGGAGTTTAATGTGTTTCCATATGGATGTTGCATTTATATATGAATGATTGTGCACTCATATAGAATCATGAATAGGAAAATTTGCATACATAATGGATTCATGGCACTTACATAATTTGCATTAAGGAGGTCAACTGAATCAGTAGACCGACTGATTTTGCATTAGATAAGTACATGTACACACACTTCGCATATGATCTTGAAGCATTAGAAGTCTTTTAAGGACAATGGATGCTCGTGTTTGATGGATGAGTAGATGGATGTTTGGATGTTAGGACATACATTCTTCTTGAACTTGAAGATTTCGGGGACGAAATCCTTTTAAGTGGGGGAGAATGTAACACCCCGTGTATTCCATAACAGTGAAATTCACAAATTATAGTATAACTAATTTCAAATCAAAGAATTAAGGGAAACGGGATATGCCATTGCGTTCGTCTCAGAATCCTGCTTGAAATAGAGTCCGAGTTTGCGTAAAACGGACTCCGTATGAGGGAGTTATGGCCTCCGGAAGTTTCAGAAATCAGTTTAAAATTCAAACAGACCAAAACAGCTTAGAAAACAAATTTAAAATTCAAAAATCGGGCCGGATTGGCCAGGGCAGGAATTTTCCCGCCCAAGACACCCAGGTCGACTGGGTAGTCGACCTGGGCTACCCAGGTCGGCTGGGTAGTCGACCTGGGGCACCTAGGTCGACTACATAGTCGACCTGGGGGTCGACTGGGGGGTCGACTGGGGGGTCGACCTGGCCCCTGAGCCAGGTCGAACTCAGCCCCCCTGGCTGGCCTGGTCTGTGCTTGGTCGATTTTCTGAGCCTTGCCTTGTCACTAGGGCTAGGTGTCAGCTCCTGATTGGTCTCTCCTTCAAACGAACGGCTATTATTGAACCAAGCTCCATCGATGGTCCTAATCAACTCACAAACTCTATAAAAAGGACCTAAGACTCACCCTAATTCACACAAACAAAAATGGAGATGAGACCATCATGCTGCTGAGGAAGGACTAGGAATAGCCATCAGAAATTGAGAGACAATTAGGAAAGCTTAAAGCAACGTCAATTAAATCAAAACAACACCTACAACAAAGGATAGCATCTCCAAATTCAGAATTCAGATTCCTGAATTGAAGATTCGTCATACGTTGTAAGTAGAGTGCTATTCCGATGTGAATAAATAATTGTGTTTTGATTTGTGTAAAATGAGAAATAGAATTGTATTCGATTTGTTGTGATAATAATCTATATTTGTATGTTGCTTTGATTCTAAACGATTTGGAATTGTTGTGGTATAACGATTGGATATTAGCAAGTATGTGATTTATGTTGGAAGTTTACAATTACATGTTTGTGGTGGTTTAATTTAGATTCATGCAAGTATATGATTCATGTTAACGACCATATGTTGTAGTAGTTTATTTGAGCTTCATGCAAGTATATGATTCACCATTATGCCAATATGATGATGATCACTTTTAGTGTGTAATTAGATTCAACTAAGTATTATGGTGTATATGAATTTATGTTGGAATTGGCATCATGATTCAAGTGTAAAACCATAATTTTGAATTAGAGACAAAAGTAAACATCTTTATGAACATGACTAAACTATGTTTGGTGTTATGCCTAGTTGAAAACATGTTTTAGGCCTATGTTGTTATCAAAATCATAGGGTGATATATGTGACACATAATTAAGTTTGATTTACATTCCAATTGCAAGTTTACATGAATAAATTAAAAACCATGATTCATGTTTAGGTATGTTTAGGCCATGATTATATGAATAGAATGATTCATGTTTAGGTATGTTTATGCCATGATTATATGAATAGAATGATTCATGTTTAAGTATGTTTATGCCATGATTATATGCTATTACAATGCAAGTTCACATGTGCCTAATTCATGTTAATTAGTTCGCTATGTTGCAAGTTCATGCGTACATACTCCCCTTTTTATGTTACTTAGAATATATAAACACCATGTTCTAAGCCTCCCCTTTTTCATGTGGCTAAGTTGGGTTTAAATGTTAAACCCAACATATGTTATGTTTTAGCGAACGTGTAGAACGGGGGTAATGACGTTTGGGTTAAAATATAAAACATGTGTGTTGGCATGTTTGACGCATGCCAACGATCTTGAAAAATAATTAAGTTGTATAAATTAATTTTACCCAATAAAGATGAATTTGAATAATGGGCCGCAAATATTTACATATAAAAAGGAAAGAGACAAAATATGTAAATTTAGAAAATACGATGTGTTTAACCCGAGGTTGGATTGAGTTGTGATGTAAACCTACCCGGAACCGCCCGGCTGTCCAGTAGTCACAACAATACCTATCCAATGTGGGTGGTTAAACACGGAGCCCAATAAGGACCCGAGGTTAGACTGAGTTGTGGCGTAAGACTGCCCGGACCCAACCGGCAACAGGCAGCCACAACAATACCTGTCTAATGTGAGAGGTCGAGGCTTTAAGACAATTAAGGCTGATTCAGGATTGATAGGATTAAGTAAATTGAATTAATACTTAATCAAAATGGAACATGCTAAACTATACAGACTGATTGGGGGTTAGGTTTACAAAACACTTAACCAACTTAGCATGTTGGCTAGAAATAGAAAACCTAGTAGCGGGGGACCCTTTTCAGCAGTAACCCTACAAGGTGTATCAGGATACCCTGAACTAGGCAGGGTGGGGCACGATTACTGGGCTGACTGTAAGAGGTCAAATCGACGGCGGTGGTGCAGCAATGTAGGTTCTAACGGGGTGCGGGCATGCACACACTCCGGCGCAGAAAAATAAGGCACTGGGCACCAGTAGCATACCTGTGCATTCTAGGATTGTGTCGGGCCGCCACCATGGGACTTGATACACCCCATGGTGGGACCAGCATAGGTAACTACAACAACGGGGGCCGTAAGACACATGTAACTATACGAGTAGGAGCCGATCATTAGAAACGAATCACTTCACCCTGATTATGGGGTGCCTGTTGGGAACTAGTTTATATGGGTACAGAGATTAATAAGGGGTATGATAAGTACATTCAACTCTAGTTAACTTAACCTAGTTAATAGTGTTTTCCCATTTCCAGTTTATACTTATCATGCCCAATTCTTTATTCATAGACTGAATAGTCCTAGACTTACTCAGGCTTTATGTCTGACTCTACTTTTCTTCCGTCCCCCCCCCCCCCCCCCCCCGCGCCCAGGTCCACAGGGAGGGAATACCGCAGCTTGACCAGTTTTCACATCCAGCTTGAAGAGAAAGAATGTAATGCTTGGATCTTTTTCGTTTTGGACTATGGCTTTGGGCAGAAATTGTGGGACTTATGCAGCTTACTTATGTTTTTATGCTTCTTTAAATAATGTAATCAAGGCAGTTATGATGATGTTATGTTTTTGGAAGGGTTGTAAGACAAATTATGACATGGTTTGTGTAACACGTATTTTGTTGAAATAAAAATTTGTTGTTGTACTACGCTGTTCAAAAATATGTGTTCTTATATCTGTCTTGTATATCTGTGACTTATACTTATAAACCTCTACCAAAATTAGGGAATTCCCGTTGAGAGTGACCCTAACGGAGGTGGGGTGTTTCCGACGTACTCCTTTACTGATAAATTCCCCTGCTTCAACGCCAAGAACCTCTCCATGTATAAATTCTCTTCTGCTCGTGAGAGAAATTTCATCTCGAACCTATGCCTGAAATCCATCCATGTCTCCACTGGACGCTCTCCATTCGTGACCTCCCACCAAAACAAGGCTTTGTCCTTTATTAACCAAGCAGCTAATTAGACTTTCCTTCCATCTTCTATCTCGAAGATACCAAACAAATCTTCCACCTCCTTAAGCCAATTTCGAGCTTCAACAAACGTCCCTGACCCGTGAAAAGGTTTCCCGCCCATTGCCCGAAAGTCTTTGCATATCTTCAAAAAAGTATCAATGCGGGGAGGGGGAGGGGGAGGTGCGGCTGCAGCTGGGGGAGGAGGAATGTCAGCTGGGCCTACGGCGGTGGCCCTAGCCTTAAGATACCTTCTGAACAAGGTTGGTATCGGTATGCTCTCGGGTATCTTGGGTACCCAGACATGCTAAAAAGAAAAATGTGACGGCCCGCCCCGCACCAACCGACATTTACTCCCAAAAGTGCGTTGTACACATGTCCAGTTAGCACGGAACGGGTCGTTAGAAGGAAAAGGGAAGAAGGAAATGAACATACAAAGAACCTGTAGAATGTCTCACAGCGCATAGAACAAAATATAATAATAACATACTTGACATAAAACAGGAGAGACAGTGCATAAGCTGAAAATCAGAACTAAACATCATAGCAGCGGAAATCCAAAATACAGCTTATTACAACTTTTCAAACTGTCTCAAGCAAAAGCAAGATAAATGAGGTACACTACTAATGCCCAAGTAGCGACCACCAACGACACAGGGAGAATGTGTATATATATATCATACGTGGAAGCCTCCTGCCCGCCTCCGAATCAACTACTCGCGCATCACCAGCTAACATGTCTCTAGTTTGCTCGTGTGAGCACCCAGTGTAATAAGAGGAGACATAAAACTCTGGGTTAGACATAAAGCCTGGTATGAGTGATAAGCATCTAAAGTGAACAATAACAGGTAGACTAAAACATACCTGAACCTGGACCTGCAACCAAAGAGTTAGCACTACATACTGTACAACACTCCAAGGTATCATATCAAACAATATAAGATATGAAGGTGGGGGAGGTGTGCATGTCATAGGGATGGAAAACAATCAAACATAGCATCCATCCTCACATCTCTCACTCAGTGCGTAAAGTATATGATATTCACCACTTCGATCACCCAACATACCTTGCTACGATCACTCTGCCCCATGAAGTCATAAATGGCTTCACTGCACTGATAACGTAGCCGCTAATCATTTGCTATGTGCACTTTGCCCCATGGAGTCACAAGAACCCCACTGCACTGGCTCATAGCCTTACCAATCCTTACTATGTCCACTTTGCCCCATGGAGTCACAAGAACCCCACTGCGCTGGCTCATAGTCTTACTAATCCTTACTATGTCCACTTGCCCCATGGAGTTATTCACCCCATCTGCGCTGGCTCATAATCTTACTACGCATCACCTTGCCCCTCAGGTCATAATGACCCTACTGCACTGATAACGTAGTCTTGCTACCATCACTTTGCCCCTCAGGTCATAATGACCCTACTGCACTGATAAGTAGCCCATCATCCATTTCCAGTGGTGAATCGAAGTTATGAACGTCGACAACTCCTTAGCACACGTCCCGCAGCAAAGTCCAACCATGAAGTGAACTCATCGGTTCCCAACTGGATCCTGAGCTCTAACTTCCCATATTGGACTACCTTTGCATCTCGGGTTTTTGGTCAATACTGGGTCGGGTCGGGTTCCTTCTCAAGCCATCGGTTCGGGTCGGGTATCCTTCCTCTGTTCGGGTCGGGTCTCCTTCTGGTGCGGTTCGGGTCGGGTCTTCTCCTGATGTGGTTCGGGTCGGTTGTCCTCCATCGGTGCGGGTCGGGTGCTTCGTCTCGGGTCGGGTCGGGTGTCATCTCCCCTCCAGCTCGCGCCTCCGTTCCGATCCGTCCTCCTTGATCCGATCCGTCCTCCTCGATCCGATCCGTCCTCCTCGATCTGATCCGATCCCAGTTCAGCTAGCGTGGCCTTCCTTTTTGCCACTTTTCCCCAAGTGTTGGGTCCCGATCCGATCGGATTCCTTGCTCAGTTCAACATATCCGATCCGAGCCCTATATCCGATCCGAACCCTGCACTGTTTTCTGAAACTGTTCCAGCAAGTGTTTACGCCATTCGACGACGTTTTCGACCATTCTAACTATTGAGATCAATCACAAAGCGTTTCATACAGTCATAGCAACATGCATAATCAACCACAAACATCAAAACATCAATATGATAGGTTAAAATGGATCAAACATACCCAAAACCCCATATTTCCCCCTAAGCATGTTTAGGTGAAACTAATGATAGGATTAGCAAAACTAAACCAAATTAACCCAAATTCATATCAGAGGTCTAAAACATCATTTAGGAATTTATGAACATTTTTCCAGAATTTTATCATGCTTAAATTCGCTAATTTACACTAATCACCCCTAATTAACCATAATTAGTGTAAAACTATGCAAATCACTCACCTTAGCCACAAATAAACTAAGATCTGAAATAATTCTCTGATTTGATGTGAATCTCAATACCAACAGCAGCTCCTATGTTGATTTGATGTAGATCTTCCTTGATTAGGGGTTGCTAAGCCAAATCCTTGACCAAAAGATGATTTGGAGGTGATTTAGAGGTTAGAGGCCATTTTTAGGGATCCTTGGTGATAAGTGGAGGCTAGAAAACTGAAATGGAATGATTCTCCATCTCATTTCAGCCCTCCCATAACCCTAATCCCGAAATGGGTTATGGGCCTACTTGCTAATCACCCGATTTGGCCCGGTTAAGCAGTTTTTCACCCTCCAAACCTTGTTTCAGCCATATCTCCCAAACGGTAAGTCCGTTTGGCTATTATGACCACTCTACGGAAAGGTAAACCATCAAACAAATCAAATGGAAGTGGTTTCAGGTCAAAATTCCTTTCCAATCAAAAGTTATGGCCAAAACAGTAACAACTAGGGGCAAAATGGTCATTTAAAAATCGACAAAAATCATGAACATGGGAAATGACTCTAATAGATGTTTCCCAAAGTTACATGACCATACGACTTCACACGGGAAAGAAATAAATATTCTACAATTCTATGATGTGTAGAATACGGGTCGTTACAAAAAAGGAAGAGATTCAAAACAGAGAATCAAAGGAAAGATATATGGCTCTTGGGGGTTATGTTTTTAAAACAAACTTTTCTCTTGAAAATACTCTCCTTAAAACCTATTTTTGAAAGTATTTCTTTTATAAAATGCTTTTGAAAAACAGTTTTTCAAAATCTGTTATCTGTTCTGGTAAACCTTCGGCTCTAATACCATGTGTAACACCCCACGTCCATTAATGTCACTCTCAAAGGGAATGCATTAACTTTCATGGAGTATTATTGGTGTATAGAACATAATATAACAAGATAGATACATATATTGGTACTTGAAAATTTTAAAAACAACTTTTATTGCGGCGGAGAAATAGTTTCTTACAACAACATCAAAACCAACAATAAAACCAAGTATACTTAATATCCATCTTGACAAATTGTTTTCTGAGTACATAAAGTAAAAAAGCATAACCCCAACATAAGTAGCCATAAAAGAGATGAGCTGAACTTTACTTTCAGCAATCTAAGCACTTCCAAAAGAGAGAGAAAGAGGTCCAAATCAAGCTCCACTAGCACTAGTCCCACCCTAAGAACCGGGGGGGGGGGGGAGGAAAAAAAGAGGCGAAAACAAAGGGGATCAGACATAAAGTCTGGCGAGTCCAATAACTTTAACAATATAATTATTAAAGCAATCGGGATAAGGTATAAACTGGTAAAACAAGGAATGTCTGTGAAGCAAATGGGCAAGACAAAACAAACAAGAAGAATATGCTGGCGTTAATCGCGCTCCTAATCACTATAGGATAATTACTATACTTCACCATTACTAGTCACCCTAAAAGTTGATCCCACCTACTGAACATAATAATCATAATGGTAGTTTCATGTACCCCTAGCTGTCTTCATAGGTGCCGCCTGCCCCTATCTCCACTAGTTGTACCCACTACCCTCATGCGATCGGCTCCCTAACTCGTAGATACCCGTTCTGGTCCTACAGTGGGGTGTATCACTCCCCAAAGTGGCAACCCGATACCACTAAAGATGCATGGCTTATATCTACACGATGCAACAACGTCTTACCTACCAGCGCGGGCCCACGCATGCACATGACCCCGTTGGACTTGCGTTGCCACCGCTAACCCGTTTTGACCTCTTACAATCAAACCCAGTAAGCGTGTCCCGTACTTGAGCTCACAAAGATACTTAATGGTTTACTGGTTTGAAAAGGGTCCCCCATTCTTGACACAAGCTTTCCACCTATGCTTGGTCCCCACTAGGATTTCCCACTTAACCCCTTCTTATTCATGTCTTCTTACATGTTTCAATTTGGTTAAGTGTTTCTAATCGTATTTCACATGTCACCCACTTAACCCCCATGCCCCACCAGATGTTTATCTTGGTTAAGTGTTACTTAATTCATTATAACCGTAACCTTGTAAGACCTCCGACATTAGACTACCGTTTGCAGTTGTTGGATTTGCCGGGTGGGTCCGGGCAGTCTTATACCGCAAAAGAGCCTAACCTCGTGTCTTTACAATTGTTACGCATTTAATTTATGCCTTCGACCGCTCACATTAGATTACCGTTTTTGGTTGCTGGATTTGTCGGGCGGGTCCGGGCAGTCTTATACCACAAACAAGTCTAACCTCGTGTCTTAGGCGTTTATTATTACACATAATTATTTCACCCCAATATGGATTAATTATCCCTATTCAAATTGTCAATAATTTCCAAATTAATTTTTGTCCATAATTGTCACCTAAATTTTGTCCATACTTTTCAGGTATATAAATTATACCAATTAGTGTCTCAAATTAAATATATGCCTTTAAAGCCATTTTATGCCAATTTACAATTTGTATAATTAATATTTTCCCATTGTCCCCACGCCGTTCGTACGTTTAATATGAAATATGTTAGACTCGCAAATAGTCTAACTCATAAAAAAAAGAAACATCACAACTTGCATAACACATAAAATAGATCTAACTTGCGAATAAGAATTATAACATAAGTTTGCATAGACAATAACTTGCATAGGCAATGGACATATAGAACATAAATTTGCTTAAACTCCATGGATCTAAATATAGATCTAAACATGAAATGTGAACTTGCAAATGTTAACCCATAAAAAGATGGGTCTAATATATTATAAGGGTGATGCATAAGTCATGTCGTCAGAGAACAAGTCGTTTGTCCTAATCTCAAAGCCGATTCGATTTCAAACCATGTCGTATAGCGCCATGTCACTAATAATCATGCCGTGTCCACATCGTAATGAGACCAAGTCAAGCTCGAGTTCATGGTGTGGATGCCAAGGCGCTTCAAGGCCATATCGCAGGACAAGAGTACAAGATCAAGCCATGATGTACCACACCATGTCGTCCCAAGGAAACCAGGTTGGCCCCAAGTCGTGCCGCATTTCATTCATGGCAACAGAGCAAAGTAAAAGCATTTGGCGATCATTCCATCCATCCATCATGTCGTTCAACGACATAAGGAACAAGTGAACGACATAAGGGGTAAGCTGCTACTCAAGATCTCAATACAAACCATGTCGTGACCTACCTATGCCACGAGATATGAAAGCCAAGCCGTTAGAGTCATGTCGCAAAGGAGGAGGTTCATCCATACTACATCGGGTCGCTTGCAATCATGTCGCGCCCTTCCATGTCGTGCATTACTCATAACATCGGGGCTAAGTTGTTATGCAACATGGCACCATGGCGTGCTATAAGCCTAAGACACAAAGAAACATAAAGTTGCACGACATAAGTCATGCCGTTCAGCCTCCATATCGTTTAACGACATAAAGGACTAGTTGCCATTCAAAGTCCAAAGCTAAACCATGCTGCATCTCATTCATGTCGCCTCTAACTAATGTCGAATCACACCAACTATACGAGCCATGATAGGGAAAGTCATGTCGTGTCAAGAGTTCAAGACGCCACTTAACCCGCCATACGACATACGTCATGTCGCTGACGACATGAGTAAGAGTCCAAGTCGTGTCGGGAGGCAACATGAATCAAGTGATTTTCTGCATAATTACAAGACTGCCACCTGGTCTAGAAAACTCCTATAAATACCCCCTCACTTCTTCATTTGGGGGGATCGAATCTTGAGACCACGAAGTGCTGCCGAAAATATTCCACAACATTTCTAACACTTATCCAACACGAATCCAACATGAAAAGGGAAAGATTAATCCATTGGTCAAGATCTCTATCAAACTCATCCTAATGATTCAAGAGTTGAAGATTGATTGAGCAAGCCTACATGGAAGAGGGATTCCTTTCAATTCTAGCACACCTACATCAAATCTACGCTGAATAATCCTCTTCAATCATCTTTGGTAGATTAAGCGTGATTCATGAGTAAGGGAGTGATAAAGTTGATGTATGAGAGGAGTTAATCTTGTAATTTGCATATTGGCAATGAAATCTCTTATTAAAGTGGAGGTAAACCCTTATTGGGTTGAACCACTATAAAACTTGGTGTCTTTTTCTTATATTCCAATTGTTGTAAGGCTCCACTTTTCATTTTTGTGAGACATTTCTTCACATTTTTGGTGTTTTGCCCAATTTTGGGGAAAACATTTGGCGCCCACCGTGGGGCCCGAGTTGCCAATCCATTTCTCGCACTTTCACAAGGTAGAAGACCTTGAATTGGAATTTTGAATCCACTCTAATCATCTAAGTTCTCCAAGTTGCAGTACTTATCTCAAAAGCCATGGGAAAACCAGGTAGACCATCGAAGAAAGTTACAAGTAAAAGCCTCGAAGATGTCAATAATGCCACTAACACAGAAGATACCCTGCCCACTAGTCAGTTTGAAGTCGGTGAAAGTTCTAAAGCTGGAACTGCCGTAACAAGGAAGGAGTTGGATGAAGTGGCAGCAGGACTAACAAGTCGAATGGATATTGCGAATGAAGGCATGATGAAGAAGCTTGACACCATGTTCGCCATGCAAGCCGCAACGGCCAAAGTTACCATGAGTGTAAGCCATCTCAAAATGGCTAAAACCACTGGAACGGAAGATACTGGATCTTCTTCCTCGAGTCCAAATAAAGGAAACTCTGTCCAGGAGATTGCAAACCCTAGTCATAAGGAAATGAAGCCACCTACTCATAACCACTCTGGAAGAGCAACTCCTCAACAAGCATTTGGTTCCACCAAAGGGGCACTTCCCCATGCGGGAGGTCCAGGACCCCGGAATCTGAACTGTGACCGCTTGCGTAGGCAAGCATCCGATAAAGAGGAAGGCGTCCGCCCCATGGACCAACCCAATGAGGAGGAGCGAATATTCGGAATGGTACGTAATATCATGAATGAGAGCCAGAAAAAGGTGGACGATGAAAAGGAATGGGGATTTTCTCCTACAAAGACCCCACTTACAGAAAGAATAAAGATGGCGCCATATCCAAATAAATTCAAACCCCCAGTTGTACAAGCCTACAATGGAACCGGCGATCCGAACGTGTTCCTATTCAGATACGATCATCACATGGATGGGGCACGCGCCACTGATGAGCTCAAGTGTTTGTACTTCCCTACATACTTGGAGAGAGTAGCCTCACTCTGGTTCACAAAACTCCCGCCGAAATCCGTGGATGACTTTACTACCTTAGCCAAACTGTTCAGACAACAATTTAGGATCCAAGCAACCAAGGTGCGTGATGTAATGGAATTGAACGAACTGGAACAAGGGCCAGGGGAGTCCATTAAAGCCTTCCTTTCTCGCTTTAATGCAGCTGCGGCCGAAGTCAGGAACTATGAGCCACGTTTGGCTTTGATGGCTCTAAAGGGAGGCATAAGTAAAAAGACCAAACTTGGGCAGTAGATCAAGAAGAAGAAGCCTTCTACACTCGAAGAGTTATTCGACAAGGCAGAGGAGTATATAGGCATTGATGAGGATCCGGCCTACACGATGGAAGCTACAGAAAATAAGGATCCATCAGAAAAGAGAGATGTAAATGTGCAAGGAGGACAGAAAAACGCCGGAGGAAATCAAAAAAGGGGGAATGAAGGGAAGGATGGACGAAACAACAAAAAGCTTCGTTTCTTCAAGAATTCCGAAATGACTCCTCTTAATGATACCATAGAGAACATTTACATGGCGACCAAAGATCCTGAAGAGTACCCAAAGCCCGGGAAACTCAGAGTCACTGATAACAATAAAGTCCGGCAGGTTCTGCCGATTTCACAACCAGCTGCGCCATAGCACGAACGAATGTAGACATTTGAAAAGCTTAATCGAAGAACTGATAAGGAAAAACAGGCTTCAACAGTACACAAAGAACTCCTAGAATGCTCAGGGAACTCAAGACCAAGGAGCCTCTGTAGGACAACCTAAACATAATGAGAACGCCTCAATCGCTATTATACCAAGGATGATCATAAACACCATTTCAGGAGGCCCCTACCCGGATGGGAAAAGCTGGGGGGATATGGTGAAGTACGCTGAAGAGGTGAAGGAATTTTCGAAAAAAGCTGAACTCATGACCATAGATGAAGTCTTATCGGCAAAAGCACCAAGAATCCTGCGAGACGACATCACATTTAAAGAAGAAGATCCGTCTGGGATCATAACACCTACAGAGGATCCAATGGTGATAACCATTAGTCTGGGCCCGTCCATAGTAAGAAGGGTGTTTGTCGATAGCGGTGCCTCAGTTAATATCCTTTTCTTTAGCGCATTTCATAGGATGAAGCTTTCCATGAGTGATGTAAAAGCCTGTCAGAACAAGGTCCATGGATTCACTGGTCAAGCTGTTCAACCAATTGGTGTCATCAACCTACTGGTGGAGCTTGGGGAAGGAGAGCAGAAAGCCACACGGATACAAGACTTTGTTATAATCGATGAACACTCTGCTTACAACGCCTTCTTGGGAAGACCTACCCTTGCAGCATTCAGAGTAACTATGGCTCCGTGGTGCCTTACAATGAAATTCCCAACAGAAAACGGAGTTGGTACAATCATAGGTGATCAGCAAGCAGCAAGCAGCAAGGGAGTGTTATTTGATGGAGCTGGCAGAGGCAAGGAAGAAGGAATTGAAGAAGGGTGTAGAGACGCCGCTCTGCATCCAAAAACCCCTCTTATAGCAACTAAAGCAAAACCCCCATACCAGTGAGCACTTGATCCACGGAAAAACAGTATGGGGGAAAATAGAGCAGCGCCGGCCGAAGATACTATCCCCGTCCCAGTGTCCGATAAAGATCCTAATCAAGTCTTGAAGATAGGATCCAGCTGGGCATGAAGCTGCGGAAGGAATTAATTTTGTTCTTGAAAGCAAACCTAGATGTATTCGCTTGGGAACACTCAGATATGTGTAGGATCTCATTAAATGTAATTGTTCACAAGTTAAATATAAATCAAAAATTGACTCCTGTAAAACAAAAAGACGAATGCAGGGATTTGAGAGGTCTGAGGCTTTAAAAGAAGAAGTAGATAGACTACTTAAGAATAATTTCATACGTGAAGCTACATATCCAGATTGGGTTTCTAACCCAGTTCTTGTTAAAAAGTCCAATGGAAAATGGAGAGTGTGTATAGACTACTCAGACCTTAATAAAGCATGCCCAAAAGATAGCTTTCCCTTGCCTCGAATTGACCATCTAGTAGATGCTACAGCAGGCCATGGGTTACTATCTTTTATGGATGCATATTCCGGATATAATAAAATTATGATGCACAAACCAGACGAGGAGAACACTAGTTTTATAACGGGTAGAGGACTATACTGTTATAGGGTCATGCCGTTTGGGCTAAAAAACGCAAGGGCACCCCCACGGAACTAACTCAAATGGTCAGTCCATGGCCATTCGCCGTTTAGGGCCTAGATTTGATTGGGATGTTACCAACTGCAAAAGCAAATATGAGATACGCCATAGTAGCTGTCGACTACTTTACCAAATGGGCTGAAGCAGAACCTTTAGCGACTATCACATCAAAGAAAGTGATCAACTTTGTCTTAAAAAACATTATTTGCAGGTTTGGAGTACCCCAGAAGATCATTACCGATAATGGAACCCAGTTCGAAAGCGATGAGTTCTTGGACTTCTGCGCTAAATATAAGATCAAAAAGAGTTTTGCAGCTGTGGCCCATCCACAAGCAAACGGGCAAGTGGAAGCCATCAACAAAATACTAAAGTCAACCATCAAGAAGCGTCTCGAGAAAGCCAAAGGCATCTGGGTTGATGAACTTCCCTTTGCATTATGGTCATACCGGACAACCCATAAAACTACCACAGGCCACACCCCATTCTCACTTGCATTCGGGTCAGAAGCTATGATCCCAGTGGAATTAGAAGTGCTAATTCATCGTAGAATCCACTTTAATCAGGAGGAGAATGAAAAGTTGCAGTTGGAGGCGCTTGATTTACTCGAGGATAAGTGAAAAGAAGCAGAGCTTAAAATAGCGGCCCACCAACGGAAAATAGATAGATATTTCAATACAAAAGTCAAGCAAAGAACTTTTCAAATCGGAGACCTTGTCCTGAAGAGAATTATGACAGGAACCGGGGTATTTGGACCCAACTGGGAGGGGCCATACATGATCGGCTAGAAGTTCGCGGATGGCACTTTTGAGCTAAAACCGACAGAAGGAATCACACTCCCTCGAGCATGGAATAACATTCACCTTTGTCGTTATTTTGTTTGAAATTTCTTTCACATATTTCGCTTTATACATACATCATGAATTGTAATTACATCATGCGTTGTGATTATCATGCAAAGTTTGTACAAATTAATGAAAGAAACTACTTTACCTGTCTAAAATCGTACATTTGCAAGCTTTTATATCAAGCTAATAACGTCGATCTTGATTACAGGCCTTTTTAAGTGGATAAAAGCACACTTTAAGCCAGACAAAGCTCGATTAATGCTACAGGGCACCTCCTATCTAGGGAGCACAAATATCCTTGCATTTTGTGTCACACAGGGAGTAAAATATGAAACTATAAATGAGAGGCATTAAGAACTTTAAACCTAAATGACGTGACATCCAGGCCACGGACCAAGTTCTGAATTTCACCATAGGGGCATGCTCTTAATAACAAAGCTCGAAGTTCTAATTCTAACCAGCCACAATAAGAACTCAGCAAGTAAACTAAAAGTTGGACCTCAAGGACAATGTAACAGTTAACCCAAGACCTCCCCGAGGGGCACCCGGTTCATCGCCGACGCCATTAAGATATGGCCGGATAGCGATATAAACACCGGGCTACAAACCCAAGACCTCCCCGAGGGGAACCCGGTTCATCGCCGACGCCATTAAGATATGGCCGGATAGCGATATAAACACCAGGCTATGAACCCAAGACCTCCCCGAGGGGTACCCGGTTCATCGCCGACGCCATTAAGATATGGTCGGATAGCGATATAAACATCGGGCTATGAACCCAAGACCTCCCCGAGGGGCACCTGGTTCATCGCCGATGCCATTAAGATATGGTCGGATAGCGATATAAACACCGGGCTATGAACCCAAGAACTCCCCGAGGGGCACCCGGTTCATCGCCGACGCCATTAAGATATGGTCGGATAGCGATATAAACACCGGGCTATGAACCCAAGACCTCCCCGAGGGGCACCCGGTTCATCGCCGACGCCATTAAGATATGGACGGATAGTGATATAAACACTGGGCTATGAACCCAAGACCTCCCCGAGGGGCACCCAGTTCATCGCCGACGCCATTAAGATATGGTCAGATAGCGATATAAAAACTGGGCTATGAACCCAAGACCTCCTCGAGGGGAACCCGGTTCATCGTCGATGCCATTTACACATGGCTGGATAGCGATATAAACACAGGGTTTTCAAAGACCTCTTCGGAGGCATCCGCTCAGATGCTGGACCTTCCAAATCCAGCTATTTATTCTGGGTCCTTCAAACCCAGTTACTGACGGACCCAAAGAACTCTTCGGAGGCATCCGACAAGTTCAACAAGTGTCTGAATTATTCAGATCCAACGAACAATGGATCAAAGATCCTTTCAAGGACATCCGGTTATAAGCCGAATCTTCCAAATTCAGTTAGTAATAGAACCAAAAAACTTCCCTCAAGATTATCTGATAAAAACAACAAGTAACTGGCCCACTCAGTTACTAGAAACAACAGATTCCTTTATCAAGATATTAAAACCATGCCTAATTTTCAAAATATTAAAACCAATAATGGTATGGGGGCATTACCATCGCATTAATGAAATTTAATGACGCTCCCTTAAAACATACTACAATCCGGTCATAATTTCAAGAAAACCCGGCATTAGGTCACTCTGACCAACAAGACTGGATTTTCCGAAATAACTAAGATGAAATTAAAAGATCCTAATAAAACGGTTATCCACAAGAAAAGGTTGTGGGAATCGTCTTAGTCAAGATCAGGAAAATCCAGTAAAGTTGGCCTGTCATAACAAATAACCTGTAGTGCAGAATTTGTATTGCAGATATGAATCAAGCGTGAAATGCAAAGAATATAAAAGCACAGCGAAACTTAAAGCAAAATTTATGGCATGAAAAGCAGGACACAATTTCCCGGCAAACAAAGCAGAACTATATCATAAAGTCACAGGTCAAAGTGCAGAACATAGGACAACAGAGTGCATAAAGATGACAAGTACAAAAGTAATAAGCGGGGACCGGTGCCCGCATATACAACCGGCCTGAATACAACACACAAAAGAAAGTAATTAACAATCAAGTTGAGCAACTACTAAGCATGGTCATTTCTTCTTGTCACTTGATCTCAAAGCTGGCTTGTTAAGTAAAGGCGGAGGGGTCTCTTCCACGTTACTCTGATTCTCTTGGGAAGGAAAAACGGTAGCCTCCATCTCCTTCTTCTTCTTCCTCTTCTTCTTAGACAGTGAGGAATTGGCAGACTTCTTTCCTTTCTCCTTAGTAGTAACCTTGGGACTCTCATCTACAAGATCGTCACTAAGACCGTAATCAACAACATCCAAATCTGAGAAGGCACCGATCTTCGTATCCTACGACCCAGGAGCTGAAACAAGCAAGGGTGTGTTACTAGGAGGAGGGGAGTAATGACAGAAGTAAGCGGAAAAGTTGTCAATGGTGAGTCAGCCCTAATAGCTCCTGTTGTCATTGTATGGCCTATCGCAGGAGAAGACAGGGGTGAAATTATATTCAAAGTATGGAAACATTGAGCATAATAAGCAAGGGACCCAGGTAATCGAAAAGGGACCCAGGTGAATCGAAAAGGGACTCTAAGCACGACAGGGTAAAGTTAGTATCAATTTTACCTGTATCTAGAAGATTATCCGAGGGATCCCTATGCTCAATTCTCCAGTGATCGGGATTGTCATCATCAGCCTCATCGTTTTCGCCACGCTCATTAGCAATATCCTCTGTGTTAATATCTCCCTCAGTGGTGACATTTTTATCTTTAGGAGCATCAACTGGGTCAGCTAATGTCTGTGATCCAGAAGATTCAAAGGCCGAGGGATCAACAGGAAGGTTGACATCTGGTTAAGTGTGAACTTTCTCACCAGAAGTACCAGTTCTCTCGCCCATTAGCTGTGCCTTTCCTTTTGCCAAAGCTTTTTTGGACCTGTCATCTAAGAGTTTGTTAATGAGCTCGTCCTCGCTACAATCATCACCGTTAATCTCAAGCATTCGCTCCCAAATGAGCGCCAAAGTACGTGGAAAACTATCCTCTAGGTAATGCAAGCTCCCATGGCTCATGACACTGTATACATTAAAACGGAACATATTATCATCAACTTCATCCATAGCATGTTTGTGAGTCTCTTCTGAAATTATCTTGTCCTTCTCAAGAGATTCAACCTTGGCCATCAGTGTCTGGTTAGAAGCCTTCAAAGATATTACTTCCTTACGAAGATTAGTGGCATCCTCCAGGTATTGTTTGGAGAAATCCTTATCTACAGCCAATTCGGCATCAACATTGCGCTTGGCAGTTATGGCATCTTTTTCTCTTTGTTTGGAAGCCTCAAGTTCTTCTCGAAGATTTTTAATCTCGTTGTCCGATGCCTCTAACTCTGCGACTCTTTTATTAAGAACCGCGATAGTAGCATCACGGTCGTCTAAAACCTTCTCCCATTTGACTTTGTCATTCTCCAACTCAGTAATTTTTGTAAGATGAGAATTATGGAGCTTTTGGAAGTCATCACCAAGTTTTTCCCATCCACACAACTTTTGATAAAAGATATCTCTTACGATGTTCCATTTGGTCTCAAGTTGACTCTTAGCAGTGTTGAGCTGGGTGTGTGTTTGACTTATAACCGCATCCACCTCTTTAAGAAAATCATCAGCGTCGGTTATACTTACTCCACGATCAAAATAAAGCCCTTTCAAGTTCCAACCCGGGAGCTTTTTGGTAAGGGAGATGTTCGTCGAGCCAGGAGTATGGTGAGATTTATTAATGATCGAGTGGATCTCAGCTGAAGGACCAGGAGGGCCAGAGGATGAAGGGAGTCAGGGTTTAATAGGCAGCTTCTCCACTCGGGAATGCTTATAAGAACTGTCCCTTTCTCGTTTCCTTCCCGTTCCTTTTCATCGGGAGTGTCTTATCCTAGCCAACTGCGCCTTCTAGCCTCTTCCTCCTCTTCCTCGTGTATCTTCTTTCTTTGATCCTCAGTCAAAACGGATTCTGATACGTGAAAAGACTGAGAGGAGGGCTTCGAGGGTAGAGGAGGATGGGGTTGTTCATGGTGACGGGATGATTGTCGTGGTTCGGATTGTAGTAGGTGCTTCGGATCAATGGCTTTGCTCTTCTTACTGAAATCTGACCTGATTCCTGACGAGCGTTTCCCGTACATGTCTAAACCTGAAATGAGGCATGCATTAGCTTTCGATACTTAAAACTATGCAGTATCTAAGAATGCTAAAGCAAGATACCAACACAGGAAAATAATTGAAATACATAAGATGAATTTCTTTGAAAAATACTGTTGTTAACAGACCGGTATATCCTCTGAGTTTAAAGGAATTCCTAAAGATTTAGGATGCTTTTCCAACTCAGTTGAGGCTGGATCCCTAAGTCCGGTTTCTATGGTTTGAGAGTTGAGAGGCTGAGTAACCGAACCATCCTGACTAAGATATCTAGCAGAGTTGAGATCACTCAAATTGTCAAATGTACCTGCAGAATCTTCTTTAGCTGCATTTTCGGTAGGAGAAATTCCAGTTGTAGTCTTAGTATTTGGATCAGTTTCTAAAACAACTATGTCTTCACCATCATGTTCAGTCCTGCACTCAAGATCAGAAGGATTCACTTCACTACCACCTCTTTTAGCCCATTCGGAATCTAATTCTGGCTCAGGAGGCAGGAAAATGTTCTCTTTCTTGATTAACTCAACCGACATTGTGGTGTCTTCGCCTCTATGATGGTTAGAATCTTCATCCTTATCCAAAGTCTTCGGTGAGGGCGACGTTTTTTCACTAGCAGACCCAGAACATCTTTTCAAGGAAGGGTCAACGGAAGGGTTCCGATCAGCTTGAGTTACACTCCTGTCGTCTGGATTTAATAAATCTGATTTCGTAGGGTTAGGTTTAGGAGTGGAAGGCCTAGCCTTACATAAAAATTTCCTTAAGGGATGGAGTAATTCATGTTGGTGAAGTGTGCTATCTGTAATTAAAAACTTTCTACTTCTCTTAGCCTCATCAATAGCTTTTAGTGATTCGTATGTGGTTTTAATAGAAGTGGGAGCTTTGCTGTCCTTAATCAGGGTTGGGAGTACTGCATTACAAAAGGAAATGATGTAAGAACGTATAACTCAAAGGAAAGTAAAGTCAAGACCTCTGAATAAGATGTGCATACCTCCATCTGTCCATTGCCCTTGGAATGGCTCGGGGCATCTGACGAAGAAGAATTGGCTTAAAAACCCTGAAACACTGTCCGGTAATTCGAAAACCAGCTTCCGATTTCTGGCACCTTCAACGTGCATAATAAAGGGGGTGTCCTTCCTACTCTTGAAAGAACATAGGTACCGAAGGTCTTGGAAAGTAGGCTCTTGCTTTATCGTGTCCATGAAAAGGACATAAAGGCCCAGCAGAACTGTATAACCATTAGGGTGGAGTTGGAAAGGAGCGATGCCTAGATGGTTTAAGATTCGCCCTAAAAAAGGATTGAACGAGGGAATAGCACCAGCTGCTAGCATTTGTTTGCTTACAGCAACGTATCCAACAGGGGGGTCATCAGCAAAAACGCCGTCCTGTGGCAATATTGCATCTGTAAGAGGAATTCCGTATTGACCGCACAACAGTTCGTATTGCTCTTGAGTAAGGGTGGTACTCTGTCTCTCTTGATCCCTAGCTTTAACCGGGAGAAGGTCCAGAGGAAGAGGGGCGAAAACTTGGCTAGAAGTAGTAGCTGTTTCGGTATCGGAAACCTTGTTTATAGAGGAATCGGTTTGTGCCGTGGAGGTCTCTTTACTTTGAGAAAGGTTTTGCTTTTCAGTAGTCATTCTACACAAATATAGTTGAATACATTTCAGTTTTCTAACGACAAGGTTCAAGGATTTGAGATGAGAAACACATCAAAGAGTTGAAACAAAGATGACAAACACTAGAGCAAGGCGTGTGTGGACATTGGAGTTAAGTCGTTACGGCATGGGACTCATGTCGATTCACGACATGAAGTTCATGTAAATCCACGACTTGAAGCTCGTGCTCATCAACGACTTAGAACTCATGTCGATGTACGACTTGAAGCTCATGACGGTCCCAGCATGGAACTCATATTAATCCATGGTTTGAGACCCATACCGGTCCACAGCTCGAGAATCATGTAATTCCTGGGCCAAAACTCATACTACTTTTGCGGGTTTGATGGATCGCATGATTTCTACGGATTGGAATGTCATGACGACATGAGCATCATGTCGTTCATGCGACTAGGGATCTTAAGGATAATTCAAAATCACGCAAGAACAACATAAGTTCTACGGTTCATACATTTTAACAAGCATAGTGAGGATCAAGTTTAAAAAAAAAACATGACATTTCACATCCATTGTACACAACCAATCCGTCACAAATAAGACCCAATCTTAATTCAAAACATTTCAAGATTACAAAACCATTGAAACAGTTCATACAATTGCAACTGAGTCGGAACCGAAAATAAATTCCCAAATTTTATACAAACCTAAGCATTCAAAGGATCAAAAAACAAGATCAGAACCTGAAATATAGGCGGAATCTATCTTGGGTGTCCGGTAATGGACAAAGGCTTCGATCTTGGTGACGCAAATTATCGAAGATGATTCAGATCACTTCTGAGCAGAGACTTGATTGGGTTGGAATTTGGATTTGGCCGAAGTTGAAATCGACGGTGTTGAAGGATGCTCCGTTGATGCGCTCAAAGGAAGAGACAGTCCGCCATTAACAAGGAAGAAGCTTTAGATATGATTGGGAATGAAAGGGCGAACGACTTAGGAAATTATATACAGATGCAAGGGAAAATGGGCCGATCCAGATTGACTTTAGGTCCAGAACGACATAAGTTCCGGAGTGAAATGAAAAAGGGATAAAACGACTTGCGGCATGGTTATATGAACGGACTGATTGATAAGTTAATATAAATCCGTGACTAGAAAGATTGGTAGTATTATAGTTCAAAGGCCATGTCATTTTTCAATAACATGAACTTCGAGGGGCAAATGTTAACCCATAAAAAGATGGGTCTAATATATTATAAGGGTGGTGCATAAGTCATGTCGTCAGAGGACAAGTCATTTGTCCTAATCTCAAAGTCGATTCGATTTCAAACCATGTCGTATAGCGCCATGTCGCTAATAATCATGCCGTGTCCACATCGTAATGAGACTAAGTCAAACTCGAGTTCATGGCGTGGATGCCAAGGCGCTTCAAGGCCATATCGTAGGACGAGAGTACAAGATCAAGCCATGATGTACCACACCATGTTGTCCCGAGGAAACCAGGTTGGCCCCAAGTCGTGCCGCATTTCATTCATGGCAACAGAGCAAAGTAAAAGCATTTGGCGATCATTCCGTCCATCCATCGTGTCGTTCAACGACATAAGGAACAAGTGAACGACATAAGGGGTAAGCTGCTACTCAAGATCTCAATACAAACCATGTCGTGACCTACCTATGCCACGAGATATGAAAGCCAAGCCGTTAGAGTCATGTCGCAAAGGAGGAGGTTCATCCATACTACATCGGGTCACTTGCAATCATGTTGCGCCCTTCCATGTCATGCATTACTCATAACATCGAGGCTAAGTTGTCATGCAACATGGCACCATGGCGTGCTATAAGCCTAAGACACAAAGAAACATAAAGTTGCACGACATAAGTCATGCCGTTCAGCCTCCATATCGTTTAACGACATAAAGGACTAGTTGTCATTCAAAGTCCGAAGCTAAACCATGCCGCATCTCATTCATGTCGCTTCCAACTAATGTCGAATCACACCAACGATACGAGCCATGATAGGGAAAGTCATGTCGTGTCAAGAGTTCAAGACGCCACTTAACCCGCCATACGACATACGTCATGTCGCTGATGACATGAGTAAGAGTCCAAGTCGTGTCAGGGGGCAACATGAATCAAGTGATTTTCTGTATAATTACAAGACTGCTACCTGGTCTAGAAAACTCCTATAAATACCCCTTCATTTCTTCATTTGGGGGGATCGAATCTTGAGACCACGAAGTGCTGCCGAAAATATTCCACAACATTTCTAACACTTATCCAACACGAATCCAACATGAAAAGGGAAAGATTAATCCATTGATCATGATCTCTATCAAACTCATCCAAATGATTCAAGAGTTGAAGATTGATTGAGCAAGCCTACATGGAAGAGGGATTCCTTTCAATTCTACCACATCTACATCAAATCTCCGCTGAATAATCCTCTTCTCAACCATCTTTAGTAGATTAAGTGTGATTCATGAGTAAGGGAGTGACAAAGTTGATGTATGAGAGGAGTTAATCTTGTAATTTGCACATTGGCAATGAAATCTCTTATTAAAGTGGATGTAAACCCTTATTGGGTTGAACCACTATAAAACTTGGTGTCTTTTTCTTATATTCCAATTGTTGTAAGGCTCCACTTTTCATTTTTGTGAGACATTTCTTCACATTTTGGTGTTTTGCCCAATTTTGGGGGAAATAGCATATATGAATATGGATTTCACCTAAACTTGCATATGTGAATATGGTTTTCACCTAAACTTGCATATGTGAATATATTTTTCTCCTAAACTTACATATGTGAATATAGTTTTCACCTAAAATTGCATATGGATTCCTGTAAACTTGCATATGAACTTAAACATGTAAACTAATATCACATGTTTTACATATAAACTAGCATATGTATATATATACTTGATTCACATATAAACTTGTGTATAATTCGCATACAGACTTGCATATGATTCACATACAAACTAGCATATGATTTACATCCCAAACTTGCATATAAACTGATGTCATAAAATGAATCAAGTTAAACATATATGATTGTACATATGAAATAGATCTACTAACATAAGTTAACAAAACTGTCATATGTTCACCAACAGACGATAACAAAGTTAAGTAACATCACATGATTCAACAGACATGTTCTCATAATCCCAATTATAACTCATCATAATTAATTTATTAATTATTTTGTGAAAGAAATTTACTCACAAAGATGGATTAGAGAAGAGAATAATTCGTTCGTCGTTTGTATTAGAATCCTGACTTGCAATTCCTAAGCTTTAAGAAGAACTATTCTAGAAGCAGCATGGAGGTCAAGAGATAAATTTAGTTTAGGTTTAGAGCTTGAGTCTATGCATGCTTGTATAGAAGTTTAAATCAATATAAGTCGTTAGATTATCATAGGAGCAATCACAACCGTACAGACTAGATAGAGTTATCCAAAATTGCCATCTATGCCCTAGTGACTCAACAACAGGTCAGAAAAGACTCAGCAACAAGTCAGAATCGTCACAGTTCAGATCTACCCGGGGGGTAGGTCGACCCCCTGGTCGACCTATATAGGGGAGGTCGACCTGGCCTGGGGCGGGAAAAATCCAGCCCAGCTCGCTTATTCATTTGAATTCAAATTTTGAATTTTTATCTAAACTATTTTTAATTTATTTAAATTTCTGAAACGTCTAAGGGCCATAACTTCCTCATACGAAGTCAGATTTACGAAAACTTGGACTCTATTCCAAGCAGAATTTTGAGACGAACGCAACGGCGTAACCCGTTTCCCTTAATTCTCATTTTAACAATTAAGTATTCTTTAATTCGTTCTTTTAGTAGCCACAGAAAATTCAGGGTGTTACAAGAACTCTTGCATCCCACGCTCCACATATATAGTATACAAACAAAACCATGGGCACTTATTAGAGATTGGATTCCGACCATGACAAGGTATGGAACAACCTAGCGATAGTGTATCTCTAGAGGGGAATACACTGGGTTCAACAAGAACGTCTTGCAACCCGGCCACACATGACTGATCACTCATTTCTCTTGAGTGTATCGAATGTATACCACCAACGGTTGGGCTCAAACCACCATTATGGGAAAACATCGATAGATTAAAGAAGCAAATTGAATTTCTCTAGATAGATTATTATACACCCTAATGGGTGCGACCCACATAGCCATGCTTCCTGCCCGATTTTTGTCATTTCCCGGTTGGTGAGGCTTGAGTTTATAATCGACTTTTGGAACATTTGGCCACCATTCACTTTAAATGTCACATCATCAGATCCGCCAGATATCACTAATTGACATCCACAAAAATACTAGTCGTTAAGCTAAGAGAAGGTGTCTTCTCCGCCACCAATAGAAATACGTTTGATGAAATCAACGTATGTGATTCCTTTGGAAATACTCTGTCAAACACTCTTCCATACAAGTTGTCCTAGGACTGGACAAACCGAAGGCACCATCCTATTGCATCCTCGAATTACCCTATGGATCAGTAGCGAGTAGTCCTTGCAATCCATAGATTTCAATCACGACAGAATCGCTGTGAAATACCTCTAGGGATCAGCTAGAGAAACCCAACAATAGTCCTTTCATTCATGAAGATATACGGTCTTCAATTGCTCCATCTCGACCAGCCTCAGATATCTTCTTCATTTACATATTCGTTGGTTCGGAATGGTTTTCGAATATAAATTCAATCCTGGTCTTTCCATACCAACAACGTTGGGTCAGATTTTGATAGTCGGTTATTTAATTATCAAAATAAACAACCATAAAAATAAAACAGATCGATTGGTTTATTACACAGCATCACTCGGCCATTAAAAATATAATATATCAGTTTTAATCCATTAATATCCTCAAATCATTTTACTAATATACTTGGAAAAATATATCTTAATAATCATATCCATTTCTCGTTAACTATCATTTCAAACCATTTGCTAAAATATCCCTTATTATCAAATATTGGGGATTCAATTCAACTTATCGTTGTAAACACTCATTACAATATCTCCCTTTTGTCGTTACTTGAACACCATAATCGCCAATTTCCCTTTTAGAAAAAACTCATTTCAAATATCATCTCCTTACTTTGCAAATATTATTATATTTTCACATATCTCCTTTTATTTCTTTATTACGGAAATACCATTCCATATTCTCAAACCCTTTTATTTTTGGAATCCTGTGGTATATATTCCAAATTTTTCAAACAACGTTACACTATTAATTCTCAAAATAAATCACTATTAATATCGCCACTATTACAATTAGTATTATCCTTCGATGATTTTGAAGTCGTTCAAGTTGGGGTATTTTAATTACCTCTCAGACCTTGATCAACAACGTTGTCACCTTAAGATAAATATCAATTGTAATACCGAAACCCCATATCCATTTCCAATATCAAAACAAATCCCACTTTAGTTCTATCTTTATGATCGTCTCTTGTTTAATATAGCGGATTTATATCGCATCTTTATAAATCGGCATGCCTTACCACTTTAATTCAAATTTGGATTTCCATTTCATCATTTCATTAGTTCCTAACCGTGAATCAATAAGAAATTAATTTCCTAAATATCTACCCCGAAGGCCGAAACCAACATCAGATCAATATTCAGAAAACCATTTATCTCAACCAATCTCCATTTAAATTCTAATTCTTTAATTTCATATCCCTGGTTTTGTTTCTATTTCAAAAACACATTTCTAATAACTCTTTACACTAATATTCACTAACTCGGGTTTGTAACTTCGTCAAAATCTTGGATTTCATAAATCCAGTCAAATATAATCTCAAATAAGAATTCTCTTTAAATCGCAAATTTAAAACTTAACTTACATTATCATTAATATGATTTTCTTTAAATATAACTTTATTATAAATAAGCCTTCTCATTTCATAACCTAAATTAATACCTTTTAAATCCCATGATTTACCCCTTTGATTATTATTAAATAAATATCAACATTTCTAAAAATGTTTTATTGAATTATTAAATAAATTAATTTAATAAATCCATTTTAGTTACTAAAGTTGACTTAGTCAACTCTAAGCTTGATTAACTCATTAAACAAATCCGAATTCATCTTTTCATTTAAATTAATTACAAATTAAATTAATTACAAATTAAATTAATTTAAATAATCTCATTTGATTATTATAATAATCAAATCAATATAATCTCATTTTAAATTGTTTCTTAAAACAATTAACCTCGATTATTTAAACATCACATTAATATCCGCTCACTTGCTTATCAGTCTTGTAAATATAAGAATCATCGTTATAAGATCATTTAATA
Organism: Allium sativum; assembly: GCA_030737875.1. Lineage (NCBI taxonomy): Eukaryota > Viridiplantae > Streptophyta > Magnoliopsida > Asparagales > Amaryllidaceae > Allium > Allium sativum. The sequence goes on along the minus strand of CM060916.1, from coordinate 606,287,274 downwards.
ATTGAGATGAGGCACATGCTTCGCACATGGATATATTTTGATACCAAAAATGGTGATTGGTGGTTAAAACAATCAATGTACATATGGTTGATTTATTCCCTTTTTATAAACCCAATTAAAACGATATGTTTAAGAATCTATATTCAGTTATAAATAAATTTCATAACTTCATTTCTACCAATTTACGTAACGGTAAATCAATCTTTATAAAACAGTGTATATTTGGCCATCTGCTATAAATTCCTCAGTCAATACTACTCCATTGGTTTATAACAAACAAACATTGAATTCATATTCAACAATCACTAATCAAATCAATAATCCAATTATATTGGTTAACAGTCCATGTAGAGATCATATACAAATAAATAATTTATTCAACTGATAGCGGTTAACCAATAATAATAATTCAAGCATCCTATTTAATTTCAATATGTCTATATTTTTATAAACATAACCAACAAGGTAAGTTACCTTATTTGGAAATCATCCTTAAAAATAACGGTGTCATTTCATTTAAATTAAACAACAGTTTAATTTAAATCATACATATATAAAGTATTTAATATGTCCAAATAATCAACAAATCAACCAATATTTAGCAAGCATAACACACAAATAATAAACCTGACTTATAATAATTATAAGTGGGAGAACCGAGTGAGTTTAACCCACCTTGGTTTAATTTCATCGCTAAAATAAGTTGCTTTAATAAAATTAAACAATCATTTAATTTTATCAAAAATCCCGGTCGCTTTTAGTGCTGACCAGACTAGCTCCATCACGTCCCCTTTTCTGATACGATCACAACACTCCTATGTTTGTTTAATACTATTACCATATGACCACGTTAACAATATATAAGTTACTATCTATATTTAAATTTAAATTAAATAGATTATTATTATAATAACTAATTACCTTAAGTAGGATTTCAAATCCTATTGGATCTGGTAAGATCTCGTCATCAACCATATACACATCGGATCCACTCCGCAATACTCAAATGCCGGATCCACTCCATAGAATCTCGCCGCTAAATCATTACTTTGATTTTAAATCCCCATCGTATGACCTCTTCAATGCTTTGAACAAGGAACAAAACCTGATCCACTCCTTATTCATAAAATGTCTTCAATAAACAATGCAAAATCCATGTCAGCTCCTTTGCACTTCCTCTTCCCACTTTCTACACGTTACCTTCTACACTTCCTACTGTTTGCTGCTCACGAAATATCTTTTCTTCTTTCCTATTTCTTTGCATAGCTCCACGTCCACCATTAAAAAAACCGCATCTAAAGGTTCTTCTTCCCTGAACGAAAACATACTCCAGCTTGAAAACTCCCCCACGCCTTGTATTCCTCCGCCACCTTTCCCACTTCGAACAGTGCTTCCTGTTACCCAATTCCTCCCTTCTACTACTGCCATAAACCCCACGTTCATTGTTCCTTGTCCCCTACGCTGCACGTATTCAAGCATGCTTCAGGCTTACAAACTTCGCTACCCTCTTCATTCAATTCCCACTCATTAATGTTCATACATCATTATTTCATCTCCCGGCTCATTGCACAAACAACAAGATTCACTGCTGCTTTGCCTGGGTCTTCCATTACTGTCGCCGCACAGATCCAGCTCCGGCTGATGACCGATGCCCCTGCTTCTTACCGACAGTTTTTCCAATCCGAATTTGCTGTCCCGAAACCTGACCTCCATCCAAGACAGTTCACAGACCGTCCAAATCCAAACTTTTCTTTCAACCTTTCCTACCCTATCCAATTTGTAATGACCCGCATTCGCAGAGGGTATTATAATTTATTTATTTAATTATATAAATAGTGATATAGTGAATTAAATGGTTGTGGAATTAAATAATGGTGAATATTTAATTAAAATAATAAATTAAATAATATATTTAATTCTGAAATAATCAGAATTGGCTGAAATGGCGATATGGTGTGAACTGGATCATCTGTGATATTTAATTCAGCTTGGAATTGAATTTGAATAACGAATATATTATATAACTGACAGTTTGAACGTAGAGTTATAATATAATTAAAATCGAGCTCGAAATGGCACTGCAGTTCGTAAATTGGCGATTCGAACTTCAACTGAATGTACATGATTCGTTTTAAGCTGGATTTCTGTAAAACAAGAAACGTGTGGAGCTGGTGGAGTATATCTTTCTAGTGGAAGAGAAAAATCGGGATTTCGTCGTGTAGATTTTGATTCACGTCCAAATCAAATTTCAGAAAAGTCGCTGTGGAATTCCTTTATATTTATAAAGGAATTAATTATATTTTTAAAAGGAATTTCAATATAAATTGAATATCGGGTTGACCCAGAAGTGAATATCAAGTTAGAAGTTCATATAGGAATATTCTGAAGCTGTACGGTATTCCATGTGAATATAGGCGTTAATATTTATTTTTAAATATTTAAATTTAATTATATTTAAATGGATCATCCAGAGCTTTAAAAATAGCCGGTTTTGCAAACGGAGTCGGAATTCGACGAAACCAGTTTCGTTGGGACCGTAATATCAAACTATAGCTGCATGTCAATTTTTGTGATCTTTGGGGATTGTGTGTGGTCATAGGAATTTTTAGAAGGGAAAAACGAATATTAAAATGAAAATATCTTCATAAATATCTCCACAAAAATATCTCAGCCTGTTTCTCTATAAATACCCCTCCCTTAGAAATTCTAAACCTAAGTATTCATTTCCACTGGTCAAGGAAAAATTCGGCCGTTACTTCTTTCTTTTGTTCTTCAGTAAAACGTGAAGAAAACATCCACTTCTAAAATCATAAAGAAATAGAAATCAAATCCCTAAAATCAATCTGAGTGCATATTTGAATTCGCCAAAGGTTTTTCTTCAAGTCTATATTCTTTTCAATACATTCGACACCAGTTTTTGAGGATCCACATGGAACAGTAAAACTAGGGTTTGCTGAATCGTGAAGGAGGAGAATCGATTTGGATTTTCTGGCGTTGGATTTGGGATTAGCATACGACATAACACCTGCGTGGACTTGGTTGGTGGATTCCGTTCTGAAAGATGTCGATGTGTGCCACTGTAACCCATTTCCTGAGCTGTTCGACACGAGGTACTTCGGCAGTTCGAAAGCCTTGATTTTGGGCTTGGGATGTTCAGTATTTGATGGAGAGTGAAATGGTATGGTTATTTTGATTTTCGGTGAAGTGTATAAGGAATGTTGGAGGATAGAAAGTGGACTTTGGCGTGGTGTTTTCCTGGAGTATCATCGGTGAAGAAGAGAGAGTGATAGACCGGGTCGGGTTCCCAAGTGGATAAGTGGGCCGGGTTCATATGGTGTTGAGGCCCATTTATTTTGGGTATTTAATTAAGGTAATTTGTATAAGAATTAATTGTGGAGTGAAGGAGGGCTTCGAGTGGGAATAGATGACCATGGAGGAGTTCGGCATTTTACTTACAGAGAAGGAAGAAAGGATGAGCGGGCCGGGTTTGTGTGGGTGAGTGGGCCGACAAGATTTAAGGGTCAGGCCCAAGAGAAAATTATTTAACTTTGTTTTAGTTTAAACAATGTATAAGCTTGTAAATTGTATAACTTCTCGATACGATGTCAGAATTGAGCAAAACAAGATCCGACAGGATCGTATGGAAGGTGGCTTCACCATGGAACCGATTGGAAGCGAATCGAAGGTCGTTACAATTTATGGCGAAATAAATTGTCCGACTAAATCAAAGAACGCAAACCGATTATTAAACGGTTAACGTGCCAATGTGAGTAAAACTCACCAACTCTGAACAGTTATAATTTTATAACGTATTTTTAGAACTGTTAATCATCTGTTGATTGTTTTGTGTTGATTTGGTTGATTGAACTGCTAGTCAGTTAGTTGAATTTCTATATTGATTCTGTTTAACAGAATATATCATATGGAACTGAAAGTGATGTTATCTATATTGTTTAACATCTGTGATGCAGGGAAACAGGTTGGAGGAATCCAACTGGATTCCTCAACATTATTTTACTGTGATTCATATATTGTGATATATGATGTGATATATAATCTGTTATTGATTATGTATGTTTGGACGATATTTATCGTTGTTATATGGTATGTTAAATACCATAAGAAATACTGGATGTAGGAAAGGGGATTTTCAAAGTGTATTTTGAAAATGAATTATTTATATAAAATCAATGGATTTTATATTATAAAAGAAAAAAAGGGTCTTGAATAAAAGAAATATATTTGATAATCAAATGTAAAGGAATTATATTTGTAAATCAAATATAAAGGAATTATATTTGTAAATCAAATATAAGGGAAAGAATTTGTTAAACAGATTTAGAGGGAAATATTTGTCAAACAAATATAAAGGAAAATATTTGTCAAACAATTAGAAAGAGAAATATTTGTAAACCATTTACAAATAGGTATAAAGGATTTATTTATTTAAGGAATAAATAAAGGAGATATTTATTTGATAAACAAATAGGATTAAATCAAAGGAGTATTTATTTGACAAATAAATAGAATAAAATCAAAGGAGTAACGTTATTAAAGAGAACATTTATAAAGTGAAGAACCGTTACCAAAAGTAAATCTTTATAAATGAATAAACGTTATCAAATAGGAGTTATTCGAATAAGAGAAATCGATTAGAGTTAGAAATGATCGATTAGAGTTAATCAGTGAGGGTTGACCAGTTAGAGTTAGAGTTAACTAATTAGAGTTAATCAAATAGGAGTTAATCGAGTAGAGTTATCGAATATCACTTATTCGAAGTAGAATTATCGAATATAGTGTATTCGATAGAGGAATAATCGAATATTGTTATTCGAGCTGAGTAAATCGAATCTAGTTATTCGAGAGGAGTAATCGAATCTAGTTATTCGAGAGGAGTTATCAAATCTAGTTATTTGAAAGTAGTTATCGAATAGTTTATTCGAATAGAGTTAGAGTAGTTATCGAATAGTTTATTCGAATAGAGTTAGAGTAGTTATCGAATAGTTTGTTCAAATAGAGTTAGAGGAGTTATCGATTCTAGTTTATTCGACAGGAGTTAAGTGAATAGAGTAAATCAAATAGAGTTAAGCAAATAGAGTTAATCCAATAAGGTCAGTCCAATAGAGTTAATTGATAAGAGTTAAGTGAAAAGAGTTAATCGAATATAGTTATTCGAAAGAAAGGTTAAGTAAGGAAGTTAGTTAAAGAAATTTTAAAGTGAACTTTACCTATTTCAAGGTTAGAAATGTTGTCCAGTTAAGTTCTGAGAGGTAATTATACCCCAACTTGATTGGTTTCGTTTTTAACTAAGGAATGGTTAAGGTTCGGTAGAAAAGGATGGTAAAGTGAATTTAGTAATTAAAGGAAATGGTTGAGTTGGCATAGCGATGTTTTATCTAAACATTTGTTTAATCCAACGTAGGAGTTTTGGAAATGTTTTCCAAATAAGAACCAGAAATGTTTTTTGATATAGAAAACAAGAAATGGAAATGTTCCCAATGTAAATAACGTATATTTTCTAAATTTAGAAAATAGCAAATGTTGAATATAGGGAAACAGGAGATGAAAAATGAACTAAGGAGATAAATGTTAAATGATGTTTGATCGATATAAATTTCCATCTGGAAATAAAATCGTTGTTTGCACACCTGTTTTTCTTTGATAGTTAAATCACAGACTATCGAAGTTTTGACCATTTTAACGTTGTTAATATGGAGGGACCGGTTGGATTATTATCCAAAGAACCACTCTGTATTGGCATAAGCGTTGCGAATCATATATGCCAAAGATAATTGAAGACGGAGTAAAATGCAAGGGCTGTCTTGTTTATAGGATAGTGCCTTCGGTTCATCCTATTCCTGGATGACTTGTATGGATGAATGTCTGACAGAGTATTTCCAGAAGGGTCACGTACATTGATTTCTTCAACCGTACCAAGAGTGGAAGCGGAGAAGGAAACTTCTTCTAGCTGACACGTAATGTATGGTTGTAGACGTCAATCGGTGATTTGATGGATTTGACGATGTGGCATTCGAAGTGAAATTGATGTGATGATAAAGCGTAGCTTCTAGCCTCACATCCGGTAAATGATAGAAATCGGGCAGGCAGCATTGCTAAGTCGGTCGCTCCGAAGTAGGGTGTATAATCACCTGATCTAGAGTTTCATTTACTTCTAAAAATCTATTGTTGATGCTGTCCCATTCGGGAAACAGTTGCTGATCCCAACCGTTGGTGATATACATTCGATACACTCAAGCAAAATGAGTGGTCGGCCATGTGTTGCCGGGTTGCAAGATGTTCTTGTTGAACCCAATGTATTCCTTTCTAGAGTTACACTAGCGAAAGGGGGTTCCATACCTTGTCATAGTTGGAAATCCATTTCCCAATACGTGCTTGCGGTTTTGATTGTATACAATATATGTAGAACGTGAGATGGAAGCGTTTCTGCTAAATGATTATTATATTGTGGTTAATAGACATTATTATTATATCAAATGGTTTTTGATATAAAGATGTTTTGGATTCTCATAAGGGATAAACCCGTTCCGTTATACGGTGTGGTCTTATGAGATATCGTTTACTTGTTCAAAATGTTTTAAACTGTTTTACTCATACCAGTCCCATGACTGACCCGGAGTTTATTTTGTTTTGTTTTCCCTAAACTCTTGGGTGCCCAATTTTGTACGGGAAGTCAAGTAGTCGGGATTTACAGATATACTAGAAGAGCTTGGAGCAGGAGGCTTCAGGATTATATAGCTATAGTTATTTCCGCTGTGTTGTAAGTGTTGTACTTTGATAATGATGTATATTCAAGTACAGATGTATATTTCAAGTTATGTTATATATATTATATGTTATTCATTCCGCTGTGAGGTTCGTGTTACTCTGATGTTGTGTTCTTCTTCTTCTTCTATTATAAGTTTCTATCTTATCTTTCCTCACCCTCTAATTACTTTCATTAATGACCGGTATTTTCGATTCTTGGATGTTCGATATGTGTTGTATATCGGATAACCAAGATCGCCAAAATCTCGGGTCATTACAGTTGGTATCAGAGCAGAAGGTTAATTGATAACTTGGCTCTGCGGCGTGACTCGGTAGAGATAGGGTTAGTAATACCCTAGATTGAGTTGAGTGTCTATATACGAGTGAATGTATTTGTTATTGATATAAAAATTGTTTTATATTATGGAGATTTATTGGTTGAGTAGTTTATGAGTTCTGGTCCATCAGTTTGATCCACTGTATCGGTAGGAGTTTATAAACACTTGAATACGATGGGTCGTCACGATATGTTTTGAAAAGAGTGTAAATTAAAATAAGTTACCCAAGGTATAAGATATATATATCGAAATTATAATATAGTGGATATATTGGTTGTTATTATAATCAAGTAAGATTATAAATTAAATGGTTATGTAAATAACCAATCAGAATTCATATAAGTGAAATACGTGAAATCAGATGAGTTAAATCTGAAATTTAAACCAGAAATTGAGTTAAAATTCTGGAAATTTGAATAAGTGTTTGTAAATGGATTTGGATTAAATACAAGGAAAAATTAAGATCCTGGGAGATTTTAAATTGTTTTACAAGCAGTGTGAATTATATTTTGAAATGAATTTCAAAGTGGAAATGTTTAGAAATGGTTTTATAGTATTGAACTCACTTCGATCGCTGGAAAATAGATTCTGATGATGACAGCTGCATCATCAGTATTCATTTTCGAGTTGTAAGTGACGAATTACTACCAGAGATACTGTTTTGAATTTGTTTTGGGAAAGAAAAGTTGTGTTGAATTTCAAAAATGGGATTTATAATAAAGAATGAATAAAGAAAGTTTGAAATAGAAATTGAATATAGAAATTCAAAGGGAGTTTGAATATATGAAATTCAATGGAATTGAACTAGAAATTGAATATAGAAATTCAAATGGGGTTTGAATATAGAAATTCAAATGGAATTCAAATATAGAATTTGAATATAGAAAATATAAAGGAATTCAAATATAGAATTTGAATATATGGAATTTGAATATAGAATTTAAAAGGAATTCAAATATAGAATTTGAATATATGGAATTTGAATATAGAAATTCAAATGGGATTTATAATATAGAAATTCAAATGGGATTTATAATAAAGAATTTGAATAGGATTTGATATATAGAATTTGAATAATAGAAGTGATATAAAATTTGAATAGAAATTGAATAGAATTAACTAAGTCGAAGAGGAATTAGTTAATCGAGTTTTGAATTTGAAGTTGAACTTTGAAAGGTGAATTGGATTTGTAAAATGATATTCGAAATCGAATATAGAACTTAAATTTGAAATTTGGATTCAAATTAGTTAATAAGCAAGTTAAAATATATTTCAACATGTCATGTTCAAATATAAAAGTGAAATAGACTAAAGAGTTAATTAACAAATTAATTAACGAATTGAGTTAAAAGGATCAGGTATAGTTAAAATAGATTGGGCAGGTATAAATATACATGAGATAGGTATGGATAAGGTATGAAGGTATATAAATAGAATGCTCGACGAAAGGGTATGTATTTAATTCATATATGAGATTGTATGCGCCGTATCGACTAGCCGCTTGGTTTTTTCTTTTTCTTTTGGATTGGTGAGGGCCATGGGAGGCTATCTGAAATATCCTGATGCTCCTAGTACAAAGGAGGTTATGGCGAATTTTTCCGGGAATTTAAGGAATTAGAATATTTTTAAGATAATTTGATAGTTAGAAATCAACATATCGATATATATATATATATATATATATATATATATATATATATATATATATATATATATATATAGAAGTCGATAAGGAAACGAACTTAGAAATAGAATAGTAAAATCAAAAAGGAAGACTAAGAATAAAATCTAGTAAAAATAGAAAGAGGAAGCGTATACGTGTTTAAAAGTGAATTAGTAGTTGTGTGGTATTGATTATTCGAGTAAGTAGTCATATCTTTTTTGACGTTATAAATGTTATTCAGTCAAGGTCTGAGAGGTAGTTATACCCCAACTTGATTGATTTCATTATTAACAAATAAATAGTAAGATTTCAGGCTCGAAGATCAATGTTGAATAAGAGTTAGTTGAATATAGTATTTGGGTTGTTGTAACGATGTTTTACACAACATCCGTTGTAACCCAAATAAGTGTAAGCTTGGAAATATAATAAAGAATATTTCCTAAGTATAGAAATAAACGAGATCGGAAAAGAGATAAGTAATTGGAATATTTTCCAATTATAAATAGCATATATTTTCTAAAGTTTAGAAAATAAAGGAAGGTGATATTCGGAAATGTTTTCCAAATAACATAAAAGGCCAATATGGTTATTGAAATTATTTGGTTAACAAATATTGATAAAGAAATAGAGAAGTGGTTTAACATATGGAATATTAATTAAGGGCTCAGTGACATGTTCAAAAGGAAAATTTGATTTTTGAAAAGAGTAAAATGTTTGAAACTCCCAGGGAAAGACTATTTGAATTAAAAACAAATTTAACAGAAATTTGTGAAAGCAAATTTGAGTTAAAGTAAAACCAGTAAAGTGGTAACTGAGATTGAATTAGAATGATATCAAGAAAAATTGGATTGTGAGATTCAAATTTGAAGTTTAATGTGATAATCAAGTTAAGAGTTGGGAATCGAGAAGAAACTCGAGTTGAAATGATATTTGGCTCAGATATAAGCGAATGGTTGTGTTGTGGATAAAAGCAGATTAGAATTTGATTGGGATAACATTGGTATATGCTGAGTTGATAGCATATGGAAGTGATAGAGTTGATATGCCCGACAAAAGATACAAGTTTATATTTCTATTGGATATAAGATTTATGAGCCGAATTGGCAAGCCACTTGGCTGTTTGATTTTCTTTTGGGTTGGAGATGGCCCAGGGAGGCGAGTTGGAGTTTGACCTATTAACCAGTACAAAGGAGGTGCTGGCGAAATTTTTTCAAAAAGTTAAAGTGTTAGAAAATTTTCAGGATCTTTGGAAATTTTCGTTAGTAAGAATTAATTAATAATTTAATTGAAATTAAATTGGTTCAGTTGAAACTGGAGTTAAAAAGTGAACATATATGTTCTAACCAGTCGATAGGGTCGTCCTCTACCTTTTAGCAATTTCGAGGACGAAATTATTTTAAGTGGGAAAGATTGTAATGACCCGCATTCGCAAAGGGTATTATAATTAATTTATTTAATTATATAAATAGTGATATAGTGAATTAAATGGTCGTGGAATTAAATAATGGTGAATATTTAATTAAAATAATAAATTAAATAATATATTTAATTCTGAAATAATCAGAATTGGCTGAAATGGTGATATGGTGTGAACTGGATCATCTGTGATATTAAATTCAGCTTGGAATTGAATTTGAATAATGAATATATTATATAAACGACAGTTTGAACGTAGAGTTATAATATAATTAAAATCGAGCTCGAAATGGCGCTGCAGTTCGTAAATTGGCGATTCAAACTTCAACTGAATGTACATGATTCGTTTTAAGCCGGATTTCTGTGAAACAAGAAACGTGTGGAGCTGGTGGAGTATATCTTCCTAGTGGAAGAGAAAAATCGGGATTTCATCGTGTAGATTTTGATTCACGTCAAAATCAATTTTTAGAAAAGTCACTGTGGAATTCCTTTATAATTTATAAAGGAATTAATTATATTTTTAAAAGGAATTTCAATATAAATTGAATATCGGGTTGACCCAGAAGTGAATATCAAGTTAGAAGTTCATATAGGAATATTCTGAAGCTGTACGGTATTCCATGTGAATATAGACGTTAATATTTATTTTTAAATATTTAAATTTAATTATATTTAAATATATTTATATATTTAAATGGGTCATCCAGAGCTTTAAAAATAGTCGGTTTTGCAAACGGAGTCGGAATTCGACGAAACTAGTTTCGTTGGGACCGTAATATCAAATTGTAGCTGCATGTCAATTTTCGTGATTTTTGGGTATTGTATGTGGTCACAGGAATAAAACGAATATTAAAATGAAAATATCTTCATAAATATCTCCACAAAAATATCTCAGCCTATTTCTCTATAAATACCCCTCCCTTAGAAATTCTAAACCTAAGTCTTCATTTCCTCTGGTCAAGGAAAAATTCCGTCGTTACTTCTTTCTTTTGTTCTTCATTAAAACGTGAAGAAAACATCCACTTCTAAAATCATAAACAAATAGAAATCAAATCCCTAAAATCAATCTGAGTGCATATTTGATTCGCCAAAGGTTTTTCTTCAAGTCTATAATCTCTTCAATACATTCGACACCAGTTTTTGAGGATCCACATGGAACAGTAAAACTAGGGTTTGCGAAATCGTGAAGGAGGAGAATCGATTTGGATTTTCTGGCGTTGGATTTGGTATTAGCTTACGACATAACACATACGTGGACTTGGTTGGTGGATTCTGTTCAGAAAGATGTCGATGTGTGCCACTGTAACCCATTTCCTGAGCTGTTCGACGCAAGGTACTTCGGGAGTTCGAAAGCCTTGATTTTGGGCTTGGGATGTTCAGTATTTGAAGGAGAGTGAAATGGTATGGTTATTTTGATTTTCGGTGAAGTGTATAAGGAATGGTGGAGGATCGAAAGTGGACTTTGGCGTGGTGTTTTCCTGGAGTATCATCGGTGAAGAAGAGAGAGTGACAGAGCGGGTCGGGTTCCCAAGTGGATAAGTGGGCCGGGTTCATATGGTGTTGAGGCCCATTTATTTTGGGTATTTAATTAAGGTAATTTGTATTGGAATTAATTGTGGAGTGAAGGAGGGCTTCGAGTGGGAATAGATGACCATGGAGGAGTTCGGCATTTTACTTACAGAGAAGGAAGAAAGGATGAGCGGGCCGGGTTTGTGTGGGTGAGTGGGCCGACAAGATTTAAGGGTAAGGCCCAAGAGAAAATTATTTAACTTTATTTTAGTTTAAACAATGTATAAGCTTGTAAATTGTATAACTTCTCGATACGATGTCAGAATTGAGCGAAACAAGATCCGACAGGATCGTATGGAAGGTGGCTACACCATGGAGCTGACTGGAAGCGAATCGAAGGTCGTTACAATTTATGGCGAAATAAATTGTCCGACTAAATCAAAGAACGCAAACCGATTATTAAACGGTTAACGCGCCAATGTGAGTAAAACACCAACTCTGAACAGTTATAATTTTATAACTGTTAATCATATGTTGATTGTTGTGTGTTGATTTGGTTGATTGAACTGCTAGTCAGTTAGTTGAATTTCTATATTGATTCTGTTTAACAGAATATATCATATGGAACTGAAAGTGATGTTATCTATATTGTTTAACATCTGTGATGCAGGGAAACAGGTTGGAGGAATCCAACTGGATTCCTCAACATTATTTTACTGTGATTCATATATTGTGATATATGATGTGATATATAATCTATTGTTGATTATATGTGTTTGGACGATATTTATCGTTGTTATATGGTATGTTAAATACCATAAGAAATACTGGATGTAGGAAAGGGGATTTTCAAAGTGTATTTTGAAAATGAATTATTTATATAAAATCAATGGATTTTATATTATAAAAGAAAAAAAAGGTTTTGAATAAAAGAAATATATTTGATAATCAAATGTAAAGGAATTATATTTGTAAATCAAATGTAAGGGAATTATATTTGTAAATCAAATATAAGGGAAAGAATTTGTCAAACGGATATAGAGGGAAATATTTGTCAAACACATAGAAAGAGAAATATTTGTAAACCATTTACAAATAGGTATAAAGGATTTATTTATTTAAGGAATAAATAAAGGAGATATTTATTTGATAAACAAATAGGATTAAATCAAAGGAGTATTTATTTGACAAATAAATAGAATAGAATCAAAGGAGTAACATTATTAAAGAGAACATTTATAAAGTGAAGAACCGTTACCAAAAGTAAATCTTTATAAATGAATAAACGTTATCAAATAGGAGTTATTCGAATAAGAGAAATCGATTAGAGTTAGAAATGATCGATTAGAGTTAATCAGTGAGGGTTGACCAGTTAGAGTTAGAGTTAACTAATTAGAGTTAATCAAATAGGAGTTAATCGAGTAGAGTTATCGAATATCACTTATTCGAAGTAGAGTTATCGAATATAGTGTATTCGAGAGAGGAATAATCGAACATTGGTTATTCAAGGTGAGTAAATCGAATCTAGTTATTCGAGAGGAGTAATCCAATCTAGTTATTCGAGAGGAGTTATCAAATCTAGTTATTTGAAAGTAGTTATCGAATAGTTTATTCGAATAGAGTTAGAGTAGTTATCGAATATTTTATTCGAATAGAGTTAGAGTAGTTATCGAATAGTTTATTCGAATAGAGTTAGAGGAGTTATCGAATCTAGTTTGTTCGACAGGAGTTAAGTGAATAGAGTAAATCAAATAGAGTTAAGCAAATAGGGTTAATCCAATAGGGTCAGTGCAATAGAGTTAATTGATAAGATTTAAGTGAAAAGAGTTAATCGAATATAGTTATTCGAAAGAAAGGTTAAGTAAGGAAGTTAGTTAAAGAAATTTTAAAGTGAACTTTACCTATTTCAAGGTTAGAAATGTTGTCCAGTTAAGGTCTGGGAGGTAATTATGCCCCAACTTGATTGGTTTCGTTTTTAACTAAGGAATGGTTAAGGTTCGGCAGAAAAGGATGGTAAAGTGAATTTAGTAATTAAAGGAAATGGTTGAGTTGGCATAGTGATGTTTTATCTAAACATCTGTTTAATTCAACGTAGGAGTTCTGGAAATGTTTTCCAAACAAGAACCAAAAATGTTTGTGATATAGAAAACAAGAAATGGAAATGTTCCCAATGTAAATAACGTATATTTTCTAAATTTAGAAAATAGCAAATGTTGAATATAGGGAAACAGGAGATGAAAAATGAACTAAGGAGATAAATGTTAAATGATGTTTGATCGATATAAATTTCCATCCGGAAATAATATCGTTGTTTGCACACCGGTTTTTCTTTGATAGTTAAATCACAGACTATCGAAGTTTTGACCATTTTAACGTTGTTAATATGGAGAGACCGGTTGGATTATTATCCAAAGAACCACTCTGTATTGACATAAGCGTTGCGAATCATATATGCCAAAGATAATTGAAGACGGAGTAAAATGCAAGGGCTGTCCTGTTTACAGGATAGTGCCTTCGGTTCATCCTGTTCCTGGATGACTTGTATGGATGAATGTCTGATAGAGTATTTCCAGAAGGGTCACGTACATTGATTTCTTCAACCGTACCAAGAGTGGAAGCGGAGAAGGAAACTTCTTTTAGCTGACACGTAATGTATGGTTGTAGACGTCAATCGGTGATTTGATGGATTTGACGATGTGGCATTCGAAGTGAATCTGATGTGATGATAAAGCGTAGCTTCTAGCTTCACATCTTGTAAATGACAGAAATCGGGCAGGCAGCATGGCTAAGTCGTTCGCTCCGAAGTAGGGTGTATAATCACCTGATCTAGAGTTTCATTTACTTCTAAAAATCTATTGTTGATGCTGTCCCATTCGGGAAATGGTTGCTGATCCCAACCGTTGGTGATATACATTCGATACACTCAAGCGAAATGAGTGGTCAGTCATGTGTGGCCGGGTTGCAAGACGTTCTTGTTGAACCCAGTGTATTCCTTTCTAATGGTACACTAGCGAAAGGTGGTTCCATACCTTGTCATAGTTGTAAATCCATTTCCCAATACGTGCTTGCGGTTTTGATTGTATACAATATATGTAGAATGTGAGATGGAAGCGTTTTTGCTAAATGATTATTATATTGTGGTTAATAGACATTATTATAATATCAAAAGTTTTTTGATATAAAGATGTTTTGGATTCTCATAAGGGATAAACCCGTTCCGTTATACGGCGTGGTCTTATGAAATATCGTTTACTTGTTCAAACTGTTTTAAACTATTTTACTCATACCAGTCCCATGACTGACCCGGAGTTTATTTTTTTTGTTTTCCCTAAACTCTAGGGTGCCCAATTTTGTACGGGCAGTCAAGTAGTCGGGATTTATAGATATACTGGAAGAGCTTGGAGCAGGAGGCTTCAAGATTATATAGCTATAGTTATTTCCGCTGTGTTGTAAGTGTTGTATTTTGATAATGATGTATATTCAAGTACAGATGTATATTTCAAGTCATGTTATATATATTATATGTTATTCGTTCCGATGTGAGGTTCGTGTTACTCTGATGTTGTGTTCTTCTTCTTCTTCTATTCTAAGTTTCTATCTTATCTTTCCTCACCCTCTAATTTCTTTCATTAATGACCGGTATTTTCGATCCTTAGATGTTCGATATGTGTTGTATATCGGATAACCAAGATCGCCAAAATCCCGGGTCATTACACAATTCCTTGCTCACGTCAAACGCTCTCAGGCTCACCAAAACATATCCATACATCATGTCGTTCATGTACACTGTACAAGCCTCTATCCAAACTTCCCATGCATCACGTCATTCTAGACCTGCCTGAGTGGCTCCTTCCTAAATACACACTTCGCTCATTTTCTTTGACTAGCCAATGCTTCGAAGCCTTCCAGAAATGAAGAGAAAATCTGCAATTTTGAGGGTCAAAATCTTATTTTATTGGAAGTTAAATTTATTCATTTTATTGGGGACAGGCCTTGATTCGAATAACATATAAGGGTTCACGTAATTATAGCAGGGAAAAATAAAAGATAGGAAGCACGTCTTTATCAGCGGTACATGCTAGGATGGTGAGCCTTAACCCTAGTCTATAGAGGCGCAGCGTGTTCTCACTTCACCAGGCTGTTTTGATTTTGATTTCCTAGATCGGCTATGGGGAAGTTTTGGAATGATCAGGGTAGGCTCTTATGAACAGATCAAGTGTTTATGTAGGTGAATAGGCATGCAGAAGTTTTCAAAGTGTTTCCCTTTCATACGTTCAATTCATAGCTGGGAATGCTAAGTAGGAGGTCTGTGTGTGAAACTTCACTTCATTAGCTTGTATAGTGGTATGCTGTACGATTGAATATATCTATATTAAATTAGGTTATTTCTTAAGCCTTAAGGGTTAAGTAATAGGTTTGTAGTAGACACGAGGGTGTGCTTGGGTAAGCGTGCAGGGAAATTGATAGGCTAGCACATGCTTTGATCAAGTAGAGTAGCTTGCCTATATATTTCAATAGCAGTGCATGATTTTTCTCATAGTACGATGATGTATTTTAAATTGGTACCTTTATGGTAAACTAATTCCTTGAACTGGAAGAAACATGTTATGAAGAGCGCAGCGTGGTTATATATATTGGTTAGGTAGTCGTACCCATTTTTCTATTTTAATTATTTAGAGTAGAAGTTTTTATTTATTACGGTTATTAAGAATTTAATTCCTACCACTAAGTTACAAGTTAAATGTACGCATAGTCACATATGGTCTCCAAACACAATAAACTAGACACACGGCTTCGTCTTGACGTTCTGAATTCAACGAAATTAATTTCGTGGAAAACGGACACTATTTGCGCGACGATGTTATTTTAATTTATCAGTTTACCTTTAAATATCGCACACCGATAAACAACTCTGATTGGCCCCAAACTGGAAATCTAGCAATAATTAATCATATGTATTCCAATAAAGTTCGTTTCATCGAAAGCGGACGTTGTTTGGAAAAAATAATTATTTATACGGCTTATATAATACCGTAAAAATATAAACAAATTACAAAAACAATTAAATAAATAAATAATAAATTATTATTACTACACATATCCAAATAAAGTAACATATATAAACCAGTATGGACTTATAACTTGATATTAACGTATTCGATGTCCAAATTTTGTTGAAAATTCTTTAAATTAATAAAAAAAAACATTACCATTTTATAAACGATTTCCATAACGGCTATTTTAAATTTTGAATTGGACATATCTTATAATATACAAGCTAAAATCCCGATTTTTCTCTTCTATTCGAAAATTACAATCAAATAGATTCTAATATTTCTTGTTTCATAGAATTCCGATTTAAAACGGATTCTTATATTCAATTGAAGTTTAGAACTCAATATTACAAACTACCACGCAGTTTCAAGCTCGTTTTGTATTAAATATAAATATAAACGTTAAATCGTCGTTTAATAATGAATTCAATATTGAAATCCGTTAATATTCCAAATACAATATTTAAAATAAATTTAAATATTTGAGTTCAAACAGCTGAAAAATCTAGGTCGTTACAAGTACATTTGGACGTACACCTAAGTCTACCACCTTATAGTGGAAGGGATCATCTCATCCTGGATATACTAGTAGTAGTGCAAAGTAATCATTAAGGAAGCGTATACACCCTATCTTGTTTACCTTGTCAAACTTACCTTTTGTGATGTCATCTTTCTTATCTACTTTATATGCCTGTCATGCTACTTTTATTTATTTACTTACTAAAATTAACTGGACTCGCCAGACTTTATGTCTGACCCTTTTTGTTTCCTCTTCTTTCTTCCGTTTTCCCCCCTAGGTTCTCAGGGTGGGAACACTCTGGCTTGACCGTGATTCTTCTTTAATCTTGCTAGGGGCTGCTGTTGAAGTATTGCTCAAGTTCTTATCTCTACTAGGGCTTTGTCTCTTTTCGGGTAATTATGCTTTTCATGTACTCTGATGGAACAAGACAGAATAGTTTTATATTTTTGTAATGGTTTTATGTAGTTTCAGACTTGTGATATTTTGGACCACGATGTTATGATTTATGTTTGAAATAAAAATTTGAATTCCGCTGTTGCTTTTATATCTGTCTTGTAATGTTTGCGTTTCTATTTACCTATAACACTTCACAAAACTTAATGCATTCTCTTAACGAGTGACATTAACGGACGTAGGGTGTCACACTTGGTATCAGAGCTGAAGGTTACCAGATTAGATGAAAGTTTTTGAAAATAATTTTCAAAAAGGGTTTAAAAGAAAGCATTTTCAAAAAGAAAAGTCTGTTTTAAAAAACATTCCCCAAAAATCCATAAGTAATATCTTTCAATCCTTTGTCTAAATATCTTTCCTTTTATTTTTTAGCATGTCTAGGGAGCCTAATATTCCAGAGGGCGTTATGATACCAAGCTAGTTCTTTAGCTATCTGGAGGCCACGGCGCCTACGGAAGGCCAAGGAAACGTGCCTCCCCCAACTGCACCCGTTCTACCTCCTCCTCCTCCTCCACGTGCAGACAACTTCTCTAAGATCTGCAAAGATTTTGATGCTATGGGAGGAAATCCATTCCATGGAACTGAGACATTCGTAGAGGCAAGGAATTGGCTCAAGGAGGACGAGAACTTGTTTGCAATCTTTGAAGTGGAAGATTGAAGGAAGATTCAGTTGGCTGCCTAGCTACTGAAAGATGAAGCTTCGTTTTGGTGGGAAGTAACCCAAGCAAGCCGTCCAGTGGAAACTTGGGATGATCTTAGACAGAGGTTTGAAATGAAGTTTCTTTCCCAAGCTGAGAAAAGCATGCAAATGGAGAGGTTCTTAGCGCTCAAACAAGGAAAATTGACTATTAAAGAGTATGTGAACAAATTCTACCAACTAGCAAGATTTGGACTGAAACTGGTGGATACTCTGCATAAGAAAGCTTTGCGGTTTGCTAAAGGGCTGTATGAACCCCTTCACGGGTTAGCTATGTCCCATATTCCAATGGGGGCAACTTTTGAAAGACTTGTTAATATGGCCTTGATGCATAAAGAAGACAAGGGAGAAAAGAAGGAGGTTAAAGATGAGGAAACAACGCAAAACAAGAAGATATGGCCCAAGAAAGGACAACAACAACAGCAACAAAAGAAGGGAGGAAAGAATGACAAGGCTAAGGATAAGAGGAAGTGTCACAGTTGTGGACGTGAGGGTCACTTGGTGAAGGACTGGAAAAGAAGGAAGAATTCTTGCTTCAATCGCGGAAAGGTCGGACACTTTGCTAGGGAGTGCCCGAAGAAACAGGGACAAGGTTGGAGGGTCGGTGCATGCTATCGCGATCAGTGCTCCTGATGGAGGTAGAGTGGAAAGTTTAATTTCTCTTTCAAATCATCCTATTAGAACACTTTTTGATTCTAGCGCTTCACATTCATTTATATCTACTTCTGTGGTTGGATATCTGCACTTAATTACTGGTATGGTAGTGGATCCCGTAGTTGTCTCAAACCCCATCAGTGGTTCGCTCATTTATCTATGATTTGTTCGGGTTTGAGAATATCTGTGTTAGGCATTGATTTTGAATGCGATGCATATGTGCTTGTTTTTATGGGCTACGGTTTGATTCTAGGGATGGATTGGTTAACCACGTATGGTGCCATTCTATATTGTGGGAGGATTGGTCGTTAGACTTTTGACTTGCCATAGGAGGACCCTTGAGATTTCTTGCGACCCCAAAGGGTCTGTTATGCTTAGCTTCCTAGAGTCTCTTGATGCATCTATAGATGATTTGCGATCTATTCCAGTAGTCCGAGAATATTCTGATGTTTTTGAGGAGGCCCGGGGCTTACCTCCAAGGCACGAGATCGATTTTCGTATATATTTAGTGGACAATGCAAAGCTAGTTGCATTGCCTATGCGCAATATGGCTCCAAGGGAAAGGAGGGAGCTTAGAAAACAAGTAGGGAGCTACTTGAAAAAGGGTTTATTAGGCGAATCATAACTGAATGGGTTGCTCCAGTAGTATTCGCGGCTAAGGCGGATGGTTCACTTCGCTTATGTGTAGACTATAGAGAATTGAAAAAAATCACTAAGAAGAACATGCACCCACTTCCGAGGATATATGACTTGTTTGACTAGCTTGTTGGTGCCTCGGTATTCTCTCAGTTAGACTTGGCCATGGGATTTCATTAGTTGAGGGTGGCTGAGGATGGTATAGATAAGACCACTTTTAGGACTCCAAATGGTTTCTTTGAATGGCTCGTAATGCCTTTTGGGCTGACGAATGCACCCGCCTATTTTGTTGATCTGATAAGTTGGGTGTTTCGGGAGTTTCTAAATAAATTTGTCATGGTCTTTGTTGATAATATCTTGATCTTCTCAAAAAGTGAGGAAGAGCATGCCCAAGATTTAGGAGAAGTTTTGAAAACTCTCTGTGTGCATTAGCTTAAGGCTAAGCTCTCCAAATGCCATTTTTGGAGGAAAGAGGTGAGATTCTTAGGGCATGTGGTTTCTCAAGAAGGGATAGCAGTAGATCCCGCAAAGGTGGTTGTAGTTCAAGACTGGCAGGTTCCAAAGAATGCAATGGAGGCGAGAAGCTTTTTGGGGTTAACAGGTTACTATAGGAAGTCATTAAGGACTTCGCAAAGATATCAGCCCCACTCGCCAAGCTGACGAAGAAGAATTTGCCATTTTCATGGGATATAGAATGTGATGTTGCTTTCCAACGAATGGAAAGGGCTCTAAAAATAGCCCCAGTCTTGAGCTTGCCTGATGGAAATAAAGTGTTTACGATTTATACTGATGTCTGTGGTACAGGGCTTGGTGCAGTTCTGATGCAAGAAGGGAAGGTAGTGTGTTATGGGGGTAGACAGCTAAGAGTCCATGAGAAGAACTAACCTACCCATGATTTAGAGATAGCTTCCATAGTATTCTCGCTTAAGACGTGGCGCCATTATTTGCTCGGAGAGAGGTTCGAGTTGTACACCGATCAAAAATCTCTCAAGTATTTATTCTCGTAGAGGGATCTTAATTTAAGGCAACAAAGGTGGATGGAGTTCATAGCTTCTTATGATTTTGAGCTTGCTTATACCCCTGGCAAGGGTAATGTCGTGGCAGATGGACTGAGTAGGCAAAGGATGGCCTCAAGTCCTCTGTTTGTGGAAAGGAAAAGCTTGGAGTTCATATCGACCTTTGATTTTAGACCCTCCACCGAGCTTTCGCCTGGTTTGTTTGCATCACTAGAGAAACGACCTACTCTTATGGATCAGATAGGAGCTTTGCAGTGAAACGATCCATAGATTTTAGACATCATGGATAAGCTCAGAAAAGGGGAGACTTCTAGTTACCTCAGTAGATATTCCATAGATCAAAAGAGGTGGTTGGCTTTGTGTTCCTCAAATTGAAAGCTTGATAAAGACAGTCCTAGAAGAAGCCCACCATTCTAAAATGACTATTCATCCAGGTGGTGATAATATGTACAAAGACATGAAGAGGGTTTTCTTTTGGGATGGGACGAAGAAAAATATGGCAGAGTTTTTTCTCAATGTTTGGTTTGTCAGCAAGTCAAAGCTGAGCAAAAGAAGCCCGGTGGTCTACTTCATCCTTTGGAGGTTCCATAGTGGAAGGGGGAGAGCGTCTCCATGGATTTCATAGGTGGTTTGCCTAGATCAAAGAAAGGCAACACCAGTATCTGGGTTGTGGTGGATAGACTTACTAAGAGCGCTCATTTCATTCCAGTTAAGAGTACGAGGACGACATCATGGTTGGCAGCAATTTATGTTCGTGAGATAGTCCGTCTTCATGGAGTACCTTCCAGCATTGTAAGAGATCGTGACCCTGTCTTAACTGGTGAATCTTGGAGGAGCTTGCAAGAAGCATTAGGTACATGGTTGTGTTTGAGCACCGCTTATCATCCTCAGACTGATGGGCAGACGGAGAGGGTAAACAGAATTCTTGAGGATCTTTTGAGACTGTGTATCCTAGACTTCGGAGCGACTTGGGAAGAGCATCTTCATTTAGTAGAGTTTGCATATAACAAAGGTTATCAAGCTGGGATTGGCACGACACCCTTTGAAGCATCATACGGACGACCCTGGAGGTCACCAACTTGTTGGTGGGAATCTGCAGAAAGGCTACTTCTTGGACCAGATATGGTTAGAAAAATGTCCAAGAAGATTGATCTTATTAGACGACGAATGAAGACCGCTCAAGATAGGCAGAAATCCTACGCAGACAAGAGAAGGGCTGACATTGAATTTGAAGTAGGAGATATGGTTTTCATTAAAGTATCAACTTTGAGGAATGTGGTTCGCTTCGGATCTGTAAGGAAATGGCACCAAGATTCGTAGGGCCATTTCCCATAATAGAAAGGATTGGCCAAATGGCCTATAGAGTAAAGCTGCCAGAGAGATTATCCGGCGTTCATGATGTTTTCCATGTTTCTCACCTGCGAAAGTTCTTACATGATACCGTAGAAGTTGTGGAGCCGAGTGTATTGGAAGAAGTAGAGGTGGAACGAGAGGCAACAAGCAGACAAGTTTCTTCCCGTATTCTTGGATCAGAAGTTAAGAAGCTACGCAATAAAGAAATCAAGCTAATAAAGGTTCAATGGTGAGATAGCCCAGAGGATGCGACTTGGGAGACCGAAGACAAGATTCGTGTTTCGTACCCTTTCCTTTTCGAGGGTATGTCCTTAACTCCTTTTCCAAAGTTTTATCTATGCTTGTTTCAATCATTTGAATATGTCCTATCAATAGTATTTTCGACCTTTAGATAGGAATCCTATGAATGTAAACATGTGTTTGATATATGTTATGTTTGATGGATGCAAGTGTTTGCTAGTGGTTGTCTGTGGATGCATATATACACACACATTAGGCACTAGATCGGCTCAATCACTCTCATGCTGCATATGGAGTGTGTGCATTTTTCTTTTCTTTTAGTGGGTGAAAATGGATGTATTAGCATATGGATGTTGCATTTGGACGAATGAGTGTGCACACCTATAGAACTTACATGTTATAATAGGATTATTTGCATACATATCGGATTTATGGCACTAACATACATTGCATTGAGGAGGTCGACTGATTTAGTAGACCGCCTAATCTTCGCATTAGCATTGGGACATATACACACACCTTTTCATCATATAAGCATTAGAAGTCTTGTAGGACAATGGATGCTTGTGATTGATGAATGAGTAGATGGATGATGGATGGTAGGATAAACATTCTTCTCAACTTAGAGATTTCGGGGGCGAAATTCTTTAAGTAGGGAGGAATGTAACACCCCGTTATTTCAACAACATTAAAGAGGATAAACTAAATAATAATTTATTTAATAATCATAATTAAGGGAAACGGACTATGCCATTACATCCGTCTCGAAATTCTGGTCAAGATAGATGTTTGAATTACGTAAAACGGACAACGTATGTAGAAGTTATGAAGATCTGAATTTTGTATAGGTGCAAGATAATTATATATATATATATATAACAATTCAAACCTATCCAAAAAAAACAAATTTCAGTTCAAATTTTGAAAATCCCGTAGGCGGTAAAATCCCCACCCCAAGGGTGTCGACCCCATAAGGGGGGTCGACCCCCCTAGGGCTGCGATGGCAGTCGAATTTTGAAGGCTGGGAGCAATAAATAAAGGCTCATTTCTCTTGTTTTCTGCACTGAAAATTAATGGAGGCCAAATGCTCCTGGTTTCTGAACTGAATCGAATCCTTTTCTTCAACAACAATCAATTGGAGTTAATCAGTTAGAGATTCAAGTATAGATCTGAGATTCAATACCAACAATTCCTCTTCTATCTTCTAAAATCCAAATACTGTGAGTTTAGTTACTTTTAGATTTAAATGATTAAAAGTAAAACATGATATGACTATGATTTGGATCTGTTATAAATTGTGAATCTATGATATTCTTGGATAGATCTAATTCATTTGTGGTTAATTTATCATGTTACATTTGTGGATCTTTACCTTTATCTATGTTTATGGCTAATTTGGATCTATCATATTTGGACAGTTAAAACCTTGTTTAGATCTAATTCTCCATCTAGATCATCTTGTACTTATTTTGTTGTGATTAATTTAGATCTGTCATTAACTGGACATATGAATCCTTATTTAGATCTATTCATGCCTATTAGGACATCCTTATTATGTTAGATCTAGTCTTATTGTGACGGCCCGCCCCGCACCAGCCTGCATTTCCTTCGAAAGTGCGTTGTACACATGCCCAACTAGCAAGGGACGGTCGTCAGAAGAAAGGAAAGAAGGGAATTAACTAACAAGAAACCTGTAGAATGTCTCACAGCGCATGGAGTAAAATATAATAATAATAACATACTTGACATAAAACAGGTGAGACAGTGTATAAGCTGATAACTAAAACCAACATCAACATCAGAGCAGCGGAAATCCAAATACAGCTTATTACAACTTTTCAAATTTACTGTCTCTAAACAAAAGAAAGATAAAGTAGAAGATGCACCACCAATGTCCAAGCAGTGATCTTCAACTACACAGGGAGAATACTATATATATATATTACGTGGAAGCCTCCTGCTCGTCTCCGGATCATTTACCCGTGCATCACCAGCTAACCTGTCTCTAGTCTGCTCGTGTGAGCACCCAGAGTAATAAGAGGAGACATAAAACTATGGGTCAGACATAAAGCCTGGTATGAGCGATAAGCATCTAAACAGAACAATAACAGGTATACTAAACCATACCTGAACCTGGACCTGCAACCAAAGAGTTAGTACCACATACCGTACAATACTCTAAGGTGCCATAATAAGTAGTGTAAAGAATACGGGGGTGGGGTGTGCATGTCATAGTGATGGAAAACAATTCATCCATAGCAACCATCCTCACATCTCTGACTCAGTGCGTAAAGCGTACGATGTCCACCACTGTCAATCACTAGACCCATCGAAGTAGTGACGGAGTTCAACTTGTACAACTACTGCTACTACCAAGCTTACCACATGGAGTCATGACTAAACCTTTACAAATGACCCCACTTCATTGGTCTATAGCCCTTTAGTCGTACCTAGGCCACTGTGGCCCTGAGTCCGTTCACATACCTCCCATACATAGTGATCCACAGTCATAGACATCAATAGCCCCTTGGCACACGTCCCGCAGCAAAGCCCAATCATGAAGTGAACTCACCGGTTCCCAACTGGATCCTGAGCTCTAACTTCCCATATTGGACTACCTTTGCATCTCGGGTTATTGGTCAATACTGGGTCGGGTCGGCTTCCCCTCCTAGCCATCGGTTCGGGTCGGGCGTCCATTCTGAGTCGGGTCGGTGTGTTGTCCTCCCCTGTAGCGGTTCAGTTCGGGTTCCCAGCATTGTATCGGTTCGGGTGTCCTCCTCCGGGTCGGGTCGGCTGTCATCTCCCTTCCAGTTCGTGCTTCCGCTCCGATCCGCTCCCTCGTTCTTCACGTGCTCCGATCCGATCCCTCCTTCTTTATCCGATCCGATCCCAGTTCAATTAGCGTGGCCTTCCTTCTTGCCAGTTCTCCCAAGTGTCAAGTTCCGATCCGAGCCCTTCGTCCTTAAGTCGATCCGATCCCCAGCTTAACCAACATGGCCTTCCTTTTTGCCAAGCCTCTTTTGTACCAGACTCCAGTTTGGGTCGGGTTCCTTGCCCAGGTCTCCTATCCGATCCGATCCAAAACCCTGCACAACTTTCTACAACTTTTTCCAGCAACTTGTTTATGCCATTCGACGACGTTTTCGACAAATCTAACTATACTAATCAATCACAAATCATCCCAAACAGTCATAGCAACATAACAAACTAACCACAAACACCAAAACAATGAATTTACATGTCAAAATGGATCAAATATACCCAAAACCCCATATTTTCCCTTAAGCATGTTTAAGCAAAACTAATCATAGAGTTAACAAAACTTAATCAAATTAAACCAAATTTATACCAGAGGCATAAAATATTATTTTCGAATTTATAGATATTTTTCCAGAATTTATTAGTGTATAAATTTGCTAATCTTCACTAATTACCCTTAATTAACTGTAATTAGTGTCAAAACAATGCTAATCACTCACCTTGGCCACAAATAAAATTCTCAGAACTGAAACCTCGCTGATTTGGGTGAACACTGATGTCTAACAGCAGCTCTAGCCTTGCTTTCGTGTTTTCTCTCCTTAATTTGATGTAGATTAAGCCAAAACTTGATTAGAAAGTGATTAGAAGGTGATTTGGGTGTTGGAGGCCATTGCTAGAGTTCCAAGAATGAAAGTGGCAGCTGGAGGAAATGTTTTCTAACCCTAATCAGCCCCTATACATCTCCAATCCCGAAATCCCCTTTGGGCCTAGCTGCTAATTACCCGGTTAAGCCCAATTAAGTTGTTTTTCACCATTTGAAACTTGTTTCAGCCATATCTCCCAAACGGTGAGTCCGTTTGGCTAATATGACCACTCTACGGAATTGTAAACCATCATCCGGAGCCAATGGAAGTGGTTTCAAATCAAAATTCCTTTCCAGTCAAAAGTTATGGCCAAAACAGTACCAACTAGGGGTAAAATGGTCATTTAAAAATCGGGAAAAATTATGAACATGGGAAATGACCCCAATAGTCGTCTCCCAAAGTTACATGACCATACGACTTCGTATGTGAAAGAAATAAATATTCTACGATCCTATGATGCGTAGAATACGGGTCGTTACACTCTCCCCACCTTAAGAAATTTCGTCCCCGAAATTCCTTAACCCAAAACATACAAAAGATCCCGCATGCCTAACAGCCACATACAACAATCAAACATGCAAAACAAGCAAACAAGCCTACCCTAGCATGCGGAAAACTAAATCGAAGTCAAAATCTTACCAGGCAAAGAGTTCTGGATATGTCTTCCTAATGTTCTCCTCTGTCTCCCAAGTACAATCATTCTCGTCCTCGCTCCACTGAACCCTGACTAGCTTCACCGCCTTCCTTCGAAGTTGCTTCGTATCGTGCTCGACAATACGGGCCGGCTTGCTGTTCCCAACCGCCTCGGGTTCTACTTCGAAGTCCTCTAACTGATCAGGTGAAATAGTCATATCTGGGTCGTGAACGAACTTCCTTAGTTGGGAAACATGAAATACATTGTGAACTCCTTCCATCTTCTCTGGTAAGCCAACTCTATATGCCAAATTCCCGACTGGTTCAAGAACAGGGAATGGGCCAACAAATCTTGGTGCTAACTTGCCTCTCCTGCCAAATCGTATCACGCTCTTCAACGGAGAAATCTTGACAAACACCAAGTCACCAACGGAGAATTTTAAGTCTCTTCTCCTCTTATCAGCATAACTCTTCTGCCTATCTTGGGCAGCCTTCATTCGTTGCTGAATGATCTTGATCTTGCCTGAAGTTTCCCTCACCACATCTGGTCCAAGCATAAACTTCTCGCCAGTCTCTATCCAACATGATGGTAAGTTGCACGGTCTTCCATACAAAGCTTCAAACGGAGCCATACCGATACTGGATTGGTGGCTATTATTATATGCAAACTCTACTAGATGCAAATGGTCATCCCATGATCCACCAAAATCCAGTACACAAGCTCTCAGGAGGTCTTCCAATATGCGATTCACCCTCTCCGTCTGACCGTCGGTCTGAGGATGATACGCGGTACTGAGATGTAACTCTGACCCTAGAGCCTCTTGTAAGCTCTTCCAAAACCTACTAGTGAACAACGGGTCTCGGTCACTCACAATGCTTTTAGGTACCCCATGAAATCTCACTACCCACTTCATATACAATTCTGCCAACTTGGCTGCCGTTCTGGTCGATTTGACTGGTATAAATCTTGCACTTTTAGTCAGTCGATCCACAATTACCCAAATGCTATCATGTCCCGATTTGGTACTTGGTAAACCATCGATGAAATCCATCGAGACTTGCTCCCATTTCCATTCGGGAATCTCTAATGGTTGCAATAACCCACTAGGCTTCTTTTGCTCAGCTTTAACTAGCTGGCAATTCATGCATTTGGATATAAACCTCCCAATGTCTCTTTTCATCCCTTTCCAGTAGTAGGTCTGCTTCATATCTTGATACATCTTGTTACCACCAGGGTGTATAGTCAGTTTTGAGTGATGACACTCTTTAAGTACTTCATCTCTCAATCCATTGACATTGGGTACAACTAGTCTTCCATCCTTTCTAAGCCATCCATCTCGATCAAGCCCATACTTGTTCATCTCCTCTTCGATACCCATCTCTAACTTAGAGATGATTTCCAATAGGTTAGGATCGTCCCTCTGACTAGAGCCGATCCGCTCACTCAAAGTGGGTCTGATCGTCAAACTTGCTAACACTTCTGGATCCAATTCGGACTTTGGTCTGAAATCATACCCAGCGATGTACTCCAGTTGCTTCCATTCTAGAAACATAGCCCTTAAACTGGCATGTCTCCTACTCAATGCATCAGCCACCGCATTGCCCTTTCCCGGTGTATATGCGATGTCAAAATCATTGGAAGCCAATAATTCTAACCACCTTTGTTGCCGGAGATTTAGATCCTTCTGGGAGAAGAGATACTTCAACGACTTATGATCTGTAAACAGCTCAAATCTTTCTCCCAAGAGATAGTGTATCCACATCTTTAACGCGAACACGATCGCTGCCAATTCCAAATCATGAGTAGGGTATCTTCTCTCGTGCGGTTTCAATTGCCGACTTGCATAAGCTACAACCCTACCACCTTGCATCAATACAGCACCCAGTCCGGTACCACAGGCATCCGTGTATACCGTCATCTCTTCATTCCCCTCAGGAATGACTAACACTGGTGCACTTGTCAACTTGTCCTTTAGACTCTTGAATGCATTCTCGCACCTTTCATCCCAGACAAAAGATTGATTCTTCTTGGTCAACTGGGTCAATGGTGCTGCTATCTGGAGAAACCTTGGATAAACTTACGATAATATCCAGCTAATCCCAAGAAATTTCGTACATCTGTTGCATTCTTGGGCGTAGACCAATCTTGCACCATAGCTACCTTCGCAGGATCCACGGCGATACCATTTTCTGAAACAACATGACCCAAGAACCTCACTTCTCTCCTCCAGAAGTGACACTTAGAAAATTTTGCTTTCAATTGGTGTTTTCTCAACACCTCCATCACTATTCTTAAATGTTCCTTGTGCTTTTCCTCTGTCCTCGAATAGACCAAAATGTCATCAACGAACACAAGGACAAACTTATTCAACTGATCTCTGAATACCCTATTCATAAGATCTACAAAATATGCTGGGGCATTGGTCAGCCCGAATGGCATGACCAACCACTCATAAAATCCAGACGGCGTCCGAAATGCTGTTTTAGCTATACTCTCAGCTTCCACTCTAAGCTGATGAAAACATGTCGCGAGATCCAACTGAGAAAATACTCTCGCGCCACTCAATTGATCGAACAAATCATCTATCCGCGGTAGAGGATACTTGTTCTTCCTCGTCACTTTATTCAACTCGCGGTAGTCTACACACAAACGAAGGGAACCATCCGCCTTGGTAGCAAACACAACTGGTGCTCCCCATTCAGAAACACTCCTTCTGATAAATCCCTTCTTCAAAAGATCGCTGACTTGCACCTCGAGCTCTCGCTGCTCCGTTGGTGCCATACGACGAAGTGGCATCACTATAGGTCTAGCATCTTTTACCAAATCAATACGGAACTCAATCTCTCGATGTGGTGGAAGCCCGGTCACTTCTTCGAAAACATCCGGATACTGGCCAACCACGGGTAAACCTGACAACTCACTATGCGGAATGTCAAGGGAGTTTAGAAAACTAGCCAATACCCCCTCACTGGGTAGACCACCAAACACTATCCTCCGCCCATCATCCGCTCTATCTGTCACCAAAAAGCCCTCACAGTCTACCACCACCCCATATCTTCGGAGCCAATCTACTCCCAAAATAATGCCAAACCCAGTAAAGCCCAAAACAAAGCAATCATAAACAAACATGCATCCATGACTCGATAAGACCACATTACAACAAATCATGATATGGCTGGTCGAACCACCAATCGGGTTCGTCACTACTAAAGGTCTATCGACAATCTCGGGCTCCAATCCCAACCTATCTACCAGGTCACTAGATATGAAAGAACTGAAAGCTCCGGTATCAAACAAAACCCTAACAGGAACATCATAAATAGAAAGTATACCTTGAATGACGACATTCTTTCCCTTCTCCGCCGCAGTTGGGGCATTCGACGAAGAAGGAATAGCATTAAGGGCATAGGCTTTCACCATTTGCTTTTCTTTAGGGGGTTGCGGACACTTGTCCTTGTGATGTCCCATTTGGCCACAGTTGAAGCACTTCCTATCCGCTGGCTTGGCCTGACAATTACTAGCATAATGGCCCTTCTTACCACAGCTGAAGCACTCAACATCTTGCTTATTCTTTTTCTTCTGGCCATCCTTAGTCTGACTCTGCTTTCTCTTATTCTGGGAACCACCCTTGCCTCCACCACTTGCTTGTGGCTTTGGCTCATCTGCGGATGCAACCTCAGTCTTCGGCTTAGGGTAGAGACTTTCTGATCTCAATGCTTTCCCCACAATCGATTCAAACGTCTCACCGATGTGGTTAATAAGCCTTTCCCCCAAGTACTGATCCAAACCAGTTATGAATTTCTCATTCTTCTTCTCGGCAGTATTAATAAGAGATATCCCATATTTTGACAAAGTGTCAAATTCAGCAATATACTCCGAGACAACTCTGCCATTCTGCTTGAGCTCCAAGAATTTCTTAAACAACACTGACTTCTGAGCAGCTGGAATGAACTTCTCGCTAAAGCGAGCCTTAAACTGCCCCCAAGTAATCTGATCTTCGGGAGTAGCTTCCTTTATAGGATTCCACCAATTCATTATCCGGCCTTGCAGCTGACGGGACGCTAGCTTTCTCTTCATCGCATCCTTGATGCCCAAATCCTCGAAGATACGTTCGCAACTATCCAACCAATCCTGAACATCCGTGGCCGACTCCGTTCCGTGGAACGGTTTCCCACCGAGACTAGTATAATCCTTATTCAGCTTGGCGAAGTCGACTCTCGGCGCCTGCACTATTGGACCACCACCATTTCCACCATTGGGAGCTGCCCTCTGCACATCCCTAAGCATCTCTCTCATGAGGTCAGTAAACATCGTCCTCATGTCAGCGGCATTCCCATTATTGGCTCCCCTACCAGCACCTCTAGTATATCGGCTCATTGTCAATCTGTAAAAGGAAACGATTAACGACCCCATAGTGGTGCTAGTGCAGTACGACTTCATCCTTATACTAGTAATAATATATATATAGCTTTTGAAAACCAAAGTAATCACAAATACGCTCTCTCATATACGTATACTATCTCTCCCTGATAACTTCCCTAGGTTAACTACGCAACCTAGAGCTCTTATAACAAGTGTGACGGCCCGCCCGCACCATCCTACATTTCCTTCGAAAGTGCGCTATACACATGCCCAACTAGCACGGGACGGTCGTCAGAATAAAGGAAAGAAGGGAATTAACTAACAAGAAACTTGTAGAATGTCTCACAGCGCATGGAGTAAAATATAATAATAATAACATACTTGACATAAAACAGGTGAGACAGTGTATAAGCTGATAACTAAAACCAACATCAACATCAGAGCCGTGGAAATCCAAATACAGCTTATTACAACTTTTCAAATTTATTGTCTCTAAACAAAAGAAAGCTAAAGTAGAAGATGCACCACCAATGCCCAAGCAGTGATCTTCAACAACACAAGGAGAATACTATATATATATATTATGTGGAAGCCTCCTGCTCGTCTCCGGATCATTTACTCGTGCATCACCAGCTAACCTGTCTCTAGTCTGCTCGTGTGAGCACCCAGAGTAATAAGAGGAGACATAAAACTCTGGGTCAGACATAAAGCCTGGTATGAGCGATAAGCATCTAAACAGAATAATAACAGGTATACTAAACCATACCTGAACCTGGACCTACAACCAAAGAGTTAGTACCACATACCGTACAATACTCTAAGGTGCCATAATAAGTAGTGTAAAGAATACGAGGGTGGGGTGTTCATGTCATAGTGATGGCAAACAATTTATCCATAGCAACCATCCTCACATCTCTCACTCAGTGCGTAAAGCGTACGATGTCCACCACTGTCAATCACTAGACCCATCGAAGTAGTGACGGAGTTCAACTTGTACAACTACTGCTACTACCAAGCTTACAACATGGAGTCATGACTAAACCTTTACAAATGACCCCACTTCATTAATCTATAGCCCTTTAGTCGTACCTAGGCCACTGTGGCCCTGAGTCCGTTCACATACCTCCCATACACAGTGATCCAAAGTCATAGACATCGATAGCCCCTTGGCACACGTCCCGCAGCAAAGCCCAATCATGAAGTGAACTCACCGGTTCCCAACTGGATCCTGAGCTCTAACTACCCATATTGGACTACCTTTGCATCTCGGGTTATTGGTCAATACTGGGTCGGGTCGGGTTCCCCTCCTAGCCATCGGTTCGGGTCGGGTGTCCATTCTGAGTCGGGTCGGTGTGTTGTCCTCCCCTGTAGCGGTTCGGTTCGGGTCGGTGTCCTCCTCCGGGTCGGGTCGGGTGCCATCTCCCTTCCGGGTCGTGCTTCCGCTCCGATCCACTCCCTCATTCTTCATGTGCTCCGATCCGATCCCTCCTTCTTTATCCGATCCGATCCCAGTTCAATTAGCGTGGCCTTCCTTCTTGCTAGTTCTCCCAAGTGTCAAGTTCCGATCCGAGCCCTTCGTCCTTAAGTCGATCTGATCCCCAGCTTAACCAACATGGCCTTCCTTTTTGCCAAGCCTCTTTTGTGCCAGACTCCAGTTCGGGTCGGGTTCCTTACCAAGGTCTCCTATCCGATCCGAGCCCATATCCAATCCGATCTGAAACCCTGCACAACTTTCTGCAACTTTTTCCAGCAATTTGTTTACGCCATTCGACGACGTTTTCGACAAATCTGACTATACTAATCAATCACAAATCATCCCAAACAATCATTGCAACATAACAAACTAACCACAAACACCAAAACAATGAATTTACATGTCAAAATGGATCAAATATACCCAAAACCCCATATTTTCCCTTAAGCATGTTTAAGCAAAACTAATCATAGATTTAACAAAACTTAATCAAATTAAACCAAATTTCTACCAGAGGCATAAAATATTGTTTTCGAATTTATAGATATTTTTCCAGAATTTATTAGTGTATAAATTCGCTAATCTTCACTAATTACCCTTAATTAACTTTAATTAGTGTCAAAACAATGCTAATCACTCACCTTGGCCACAAATAAAATTCTAAGAACTGAAACCTCGCTGATTTGGGTGAACACTGATGTCTAACAGCAGCTCTAGCCTTGCTTTCGTGTTTTCTCTCCTTAATTTGATATAGATTAAGCCAAAACTTGATTAGAAAGTGATTAGAAGGTGATTTGGGTGTTGGAGGCAATTGCTAGAGTTCCAAGAATGAAAGTGGCGGCTGGAGGAAATGTTTTCTAACCCTAATCAGCCCCTATACATCTCCAATCCCGAAATCCCCTTTGGGCCTAGCTGCTAATTACCCGGTTAAGCCCAATTAAGCTGTTTTTCACCATCTGAAACTTGTTTCAGCCATATCTCCCAAACGGTGAGTCCGTTTGGCTAATGTGACCACTCTACGGAATTGTAAACCGTCATCCGGAGCCAATGGAAAGTGTTTCAGGTCAAAATTCCTTTCCAATCAAAAGTTATGGCCAAAACAGTACCAACTAGGGGTAAAATGGTCATTTAAAAATCAGGAAAAATCATGAACATGGGAAATGACCCCAATAGTCGTCTCCCAAAGTTACATGACCATACGACTTCGTATGTGAAAGAAATAAATATTCTACGATCCTATGATGCGTAGAATACGGGTCGTTACACTTATCATCACCTGTTCACTAGATCTGTTTTTATGTCCACCTTATTACTATGCCAATTACATGTCTATATCAGTATATATATTTATGCTAGTTATGTTAGAATAATCATTATTGTCATCTTCCCATCACCTTTCCCTTTTATTGTTTATGGCCAGGCTACTTTCTAGCCTAGACATGCCGCCAAATATATGCGAATGCATAAGTTAGGGAACGGGGGAAAACATTAGAATTGGCATAACTTGAATAATGAATATAAATTTGGACATATAATTCACTATGAACATAATTGAAAAAAGGTGCATGAAACCTATAACCTATAACGACATAGGTGAAAAATTGGATAATAATGAAATGCCTAGGATTACAGTAATTAGAAACTGTAACTGCACTTATGACACGAGGTTAGGTTGCATTTGTGGTGAAAGTCTGCCCTGACCGGCATATCCAGCAACTGCAAATGTTGAATCTAATGTGAGGGGTCTAAGTGCATAAATATGAGGCGGGCTAAGACACGAGGTTAGGCCCAACTTGTGGAGGAAGTTTGCCCAGACCCGACCGGCATATCCAACATCCACAAGTTGTAGGCCTAATATGGGAGGTCTAGCCTATTATAACCATAAATGGACATGGTAATGAATTGTGATACTTAACCTAGTTGAATCCATAGGGATTGAGTGAATATGAACATGAATAGGGGTTAAGAAAACTTGATTGAACAATGGGACGGTTAAGTTAAGTATATCTGGGTTGGTTGGGTAATATTTAGATATTGGCCCACAAAACTTAACCAATGGATGTTATGTATTAAAGACACCTTTTAGGGTAAGCATAATCTATGGAAATCCTAGTGGGGATAAAAGACAAGGGGGGGAGCTTGTATCATCTTGTGTGGGGGGACTCGTTTCAGTCAGTAATCCTTAATAAGTATCAAAGCGAGCACTCCGCCCTAGGTCGGAGTGGGGCATGCTTACTGGGCTGATTGTAAGAGATCCAAACGTAGAGGACGGTGTGGCGGCGCAAACCGACTGGGTCATGTGCATGCATGGGCCGGGCAAAGGGGAATAAGATAACCGTGGCACCTCTAGATATGGGGCTGTGCAAATCAGCGAAGGGTTGCCACTTTAGGACGTGATACATCCTACAGTGGGGACGGCACAGAGTATCTATGCAGATTAAGGAGCCGATCGATTAGGGTAGTAGTTAGGGTACATTTGGACGTATGCCTAAGTCTACCACCTTATAGTTTAAGGGATATCTCATTCTAGATATACTAGTAGTAGTGCAGAGTAATCATTAAGGAAGCGTATACATCCTATCCTGTTTACCTTGCCATACATACCTTTTGTGATGTAATCTTTCTTATCCACTTTATATGCCTGTCATGCTACTTTTATTTATTTAGTTACTAAAAGTAACTGGACTCGCCAGACTTTATGTCTGACCCTTTTAGTTTCCTTTTCTTTCTTCCGTCCCCCCCCCCCTCCCAGGTTTTTAGGGCGGGAACACTCAGGCTTGACAGTGATTCTTCTTTTATCTTACTAGGAGCAACTCTTGAAGTATTGCTCAAGTTCTTATCTCTACTACGGCTTTGTCTCTTTTTTGGGAATTATGCTTTTTATGTACTCTGTTGGAACAAGATAGAAAAGTTTTATATTTTGTAATGGCTTTTATGTAGTTTCATATTGTGATATTTTGGATCACGATGTTATGATTTATGTTTGAAATAAAAATTTGGATTCCATTGTTGCTTTTATATCTGTCTTGTAATGTTTCCATTTCTGTTTACCCCTAACTCTTCATGAAGCTTAATGCATTCTCTTAATAAGTGACATTAACGGACGTGGGGTGTCACGGCACTAGTGACGGAAATGGCAGTGTTTCTAGTTAAGAAGCCTGGCACAGTAGACGTCACCAAAGGTCCTTACGCCTATTGTTCAAAACCATCTGCGGTTTGTGAGTTTTGTTTTTCTATTGGAAACCTAATTCATTAATATGAAGGGTAATTGGTTTACCGTAGTTTAGTCGCAAAATTTTGAGTTCCAGTAGTGGATTTGTTTTTGATTAGGTTACTTCTTATTTCCTGGGTGTTCAAGTTTCGTTGTGGTTGATTTGTGCTGGAATGGGTTATAGGCTTATAGCTAAAGTAAAACGTAATAAAAAGTGATGGTTAAATATTCAGTATTTAATGAACACAAATAAACAATAATGGTTCAGTAAAACCATTTTCTGCAGGGTTTATCAAAAAGTAAATCAAAAACGATAAAGGATCAATGAACTAATTATTAAGGGAAGGGAAACATTTGGGGTCCACATTATAGCAATTCTACGAAAAACTAAAAAATGGTTCTTCTTTCCAAAACCGAAGTCTCATTGACCATGCTCAAATTTTTGTTTCAAAAGTTAACTAAACAATTTAATGTAATTAAACAAGATCCAGTTTTTACTGTTTTAATTTAATGATATTTTTACAAAATGCTCACAGCTTTTTCTCTTTATTGATAATATGAACAGTTTATGCACTTAGGTTATGTGGGCCTCTGTCTCGTTTTCATTGCTAGCAAAACGCCTTCTCAATTTACTGTTCAAACGATGTTCAACTTTGATATATCCAGACAATGACATGCAGTATTTAACATAGTTTTCCATGTCTCTTATGACTTGAGCTTTTACAGAAATGGTATGCTGTGAATTTACTTGCATTTACTCAAAAAATAATATTTTCCAGGTGTTATTCTGTATCACATGGAAAGAAGTTGCGGTCCAAGGTTGAGATTCAAAAGTAATTCTTTTACCATTCCATGCATATATTATTTCCCTAACGTATCTTATTTTAAAAAATAACTAATATTTGTGCCTTGACCATATGTAAATCAACTTTATACATTATTTTACTTGTGGTGTACTTGTTAACTTCACCCACACATACATACAAACGTGTGTGTATTGATGTTTAAAAGGAAAGTTTGCAGTCGAACTGAAGGAACATGTGGTCATCAAAGGAATCAGTAGTCCTTTTTCTGTTATCATTGTTCTGAACAAAACAATGGTTCTATACAGTATAACCAGGATTCGTATTAATTAGTCTAGTTAACATGCAGATTCATCTGAGAAAATCCTAAATACAAGGATATCGGTTTATCCCAGTTTTCATTCCAGATCCCGACACCACTACAAGAAAATGTTTGTAGAAAACGCCAAAAACAATCTCCAAATCCTAATGCTGCTTCTGGGTCAAATTCATTTGAACCTGTTGAAGGTTTGCAACTTTTCTGTTTTTCCCGTCTAAAGGCATTCTATAAAGAGTCTTTATTACTTATACAGAAGCATGTAGTGCACACTCTTTCATTCACTCTAGATGGTGATCAACAAATCATACATTTATAAAATGAGCTATGCAGAAAATGAATATGCTTATGAACTTTTCAACTTGCATGAAGAGCATGAGGTAAAATCTCATAGTGTAGAGAAAATGAATAATCAAAATGAGGAAGCAATGTTAGCAGAGACATATAAGTAAGGTATTTTTTATCTTATGTTCACTGTATGGTAGAACTGTGCTATTTTTTATGGTAGAACTGTGCTAATTTTATGAGGAAGCAATGCCTAGGGATATATAACAATGATCATGATATAGCCTTCAAAATGAATATTTCAGAATCGTGCTATTTTTTATAGCTGTGCCTTGATTGTTGTGAATGATTATTGTAGAACTGTCTAGATTTTAATAGCATCATATAGTGATTTTGACAGTCGTGTTCTACAAAATTGTCATCTTGATTCTTTGTCACCATGCTGATACTAATATTAATACTTAATACTTCCATGGTTTTTGTAAGCTAATTTAAAGGTCTATTCTGGAGGGGGTTGACACTTAAGGGAAAAGGTTGTTGAAAGATGTTTCAATGATGATTTCCGTGTGGATAAAGGATTGGAAGGTGTCATCTAAAAGAGGTTCAAGAGCGGTTTGATCTGAAGGTGATCAGCTTCCCAATTTGTGTATTATGCCAAGTTTGATGGATGAATTTGAGATGTGTACGAGTTTGAGATGTGTACTATGGGTACTTATATTGTAATTGTTTGTATTATTAAAATTTTATTGTAATAAAATTGTTGAAATAATTTTTGTACTTGTTTATTTTATTCTATGATGGTATATGATAATGCTGCTGTAAAGACGTTTAATATAGAATATTTTATATGTTGTAGCTATTTGTTTTTATTAACGGATGAGTGTTTTATGGCAATAGGCTTTTGTTGTTGCAAAAAAACTACTGCAACTAACAATTAGAGTTGCAAAAAAGCTATTACAATAGGCTTTTGTAGTTGCAAAAAAGCTACTGCAACTGTAGATACCAGTTGCGAAAAGGGACCAACCTATTACAACTTCGGCTATCCCTATAGGCGCGGGTTTGTTACAATTGCCCTACTGCAACAGATATTGCCTGTTGCGAAAAGTGTTTTTTGTTGTAGCGCCATCATGGCCCTAGCAGAGATATCTGCTCAATTATATCTTGTAGAAGTTCATGTGATAGTAACACATTGTGTCAATTACGATCCTTCTTGGTGAAAAACGACCAGGTTGCTTGAACTTAGTATGGGTAGAACCTCCTTAAGTCTTAAAGCAATAAAATTTGAAATATGCTTCTAGGTTATATTGTAGTAAGACATTAGTCAATAATCAGTTACATTTTTAGGAGATTGAGTTTTTGGTATGAGAGATATGTTTGTTGCATTGACTAATCTCAGCATTCTCAAACTCTTGATAAAACTATGCACTGCCTTAAGGAGATCGACCGAAACAATAGTGCATCTTGCTTTGAAAAATGTTGCATTATAATAAACTGGACCTCCAGGGGAGTTTTGTTCATTTGGAAATTGCATTGTTTGATTTCTTTATCAGTGACACTAGCTGATAAAGAAATAGAAACTTCGTAGGTAAGGGTAGGGTGTTTCACTAAACTAAAAAGTGTTAGGTCTGGTTTAT
The DNA here is from genome assembly GCA_030737875.1 of Allium sativum. Classification (NCBI taxonomy): domain Eukaryota; kingdom Viridiplantae; phylum Streptophyta; class Magnoliopsida; order Asparagales; family Amaryllidaceae; genus Allium; species Allium sativum. The sequence goes on along the minus strand of CM060916.1, from coordinate 606,248,621 downwards.
AATTTTCAGAATTGCTCAGTAAACTTTGAAGTATTAGAGGTAAGCCTTGTCAACAAGTTCTTGAGTTGAGTGTAATTAATGAGTAAATTGCTAAATACAGTCTTTAGCATGCTTTATTTTGAGGGAAGCATGGTAGAGATAAGTATTCCTATCTCCTTGTTCAGTCCGCTTGATTCTCAATTTTTGCCTAAGCATGCTTGCCTCAAATTTGAGAGCTTCTTCATGTTTTAGGGCTAGTTGACCTTTAGGACTAGATTTTTCTTCACTTATAGGATTACTGAGCATATAGGATTGTGCATTTGCAAGCTCAGCTTTTAATTTTGTTAAGAGGAGACTACAATTGTTATATCTATCTTTAGCCCGTCCTTTCAGTTTAGTTTTTTTGCCCCTAGCTTCTGATATATAATGTAAATTGGGTTTCCATAGTACTTGTCGGACCAAACACTAGAAACACAGGTGAGTAAATCAGAGTTAGTTAGCCAAGCATCAAAAAAATTATAATAAGAGGGATTTGAGGGGAATGGTCAGATAAGATAGGTGAGGGCAAGTAGTTAGTGATATTTGGCTAAGATTAGAGGGTATTTGGGTTGTAAAAAGAGTATTCAATTCTTAAGAAGGTTCAGGTGCCACTTTTATTCATGTTGTTCCAAGAGAAATTTTCTCAGGAATTCTAACTGAGAAGAGGGATGAGTCAGTTATGGCATCATTCGGTGGAATAACTTTAGATGAGCTTAGGGGAACTCCCACTATTTTATCCATGGTACAAAAATAGCTACTAAAATCTCCAAAATAAAGCTAGTGTGGGTGTCTTATTTAAGGGCAGGAAGGGTGCTGAAAAGGATTTGCCTTGCTAGGTTGGAGTTGTCTTCATAGACGATATTGAGGTAGACAGAGGTGAAAGTGGTGATGTGTATAACATGGAAGTGCATCATTTCTCTTACGAAGAGAATTGGAGTAAGTGTATAGATGAGTGGGTTATAAAGAACCATTATTCTACTATATAGTAACTGGGGAAAATTGTGATTCAGGGTCCAATGAGGGTTTACGTTTAGTGGTGCTTTTGAAGTGAGATCGAGGTTAAGTTTTACTTCAATTATTACAAAAAGGTGAATTTCATGCTGGTGAAATAGCATTTTCACTTGATAATGTTCTATTTCCTTATGTGCATCCATAATATTCCACACTGATAATTTGTGTAACATTGTTAAAATTGATTAGGGTGGGTATCATTCCATGTCTTGCTTCCTATTAAAGGAGTTTTGGGTTGAATAATTTCATGTTCAGTGCCAAAAATTGGCAGGTTTGGGTCATAATTTAGATTAATTTTTTTAGCTTTCTTGGCTTGCCTAGCTTTCTTTTTTGGGTTTTGGTAGCGTAGCCATTTATCTAAGAACCATTTATACTGGATTTGGATATGGTAAGAGTTTGGGTGGACAAGATTGTAATAGAAGTATAGGAGGCTTGGACGCTACAGAGGTCACTACATTCAAAACAATGTCATTTGAAGAGTGGAGATATGCAATGGGTTGATGGGTTTAGATGTGGTGATTTAGTGATCAAACTCAATGGCATAGTAGAACAAGGAAGTAAGGAAATCAAATTGGTGATCAGGCAACGATGATGGGTTGGTTTGGTGTTGATGGTGAGGTGGTAAGTTGGATTGCATCATGATTTAGTAATAAAGGTTTGGATAAATTAACATGAGATTGTCCTTCTGCATTTGAGTAAGCTTTGGCTTGTGCATGTATGAAATCATTGTTCTAGATCAACATTATTTGGTTGGGTTCACTAGTTTCTACAATTTCAATTATCTTATTTCCTCCTTCAATATCTTTCAAAATCACATTTCTTTGTACTTGAATTTCATCATATAAATAATCCAAAACAGTTTCATACTAAGTCAAAAAAGAAAAAAAAAATTGGCCAATCATTTTGTCTTCATGCTGATTAATGTTCTCCACTTACTTGCTTTTTGTCCTCATCAATCTGCCATCTTATGTAGTTTCATCATCAATGTGGATTTCATTTACCAAATTTTGCGTTGTGCTTTACTATATGCCACTTTTCTTTCATTTCTTTCCTTATTTTGATAAACCACTTTTTACCACATCATTTTTCTATTATCAATTGAAAACCATGCCTTATGTACTACCTTCCAATTTCAATTTGTTCACAAAAATTTTGTTTCTCATTTTCTACTTGTTTTGACTCTGTTTTATCCATTTTATCAACACCATCAAGCTTAAAAGTGAAATATTCAATATCATGGCATAAAACTTTACATTTTACACATACTGCCTATTTCCAAAGGTATTTAACATCAGTTTGGATAAAATCACCGTCTAACATTTTAAACATAAAAGAGTCTGGAAGCTCCTTTTCTTGGTTTACTTCAATTATGCATTTTGCCAATTCGAATTAGTCCAACTTTTTTGTATTCCCATCCATACATATAAGTCTCCCTAGTTGACATGCTATCCAATTTATTCCTAAATGTAGCCAAGCATAAGAACGTACATTGAACAACCTTACCTAAAATGGCACTGATCTAAAACAACCACATACATTTCTAATCGATGGCCTCCATGGTTTTATAATAACTTATTTCTCATAATTATAGGATCACCCTTTACAATTTTCTACCTATCATCATGACAAGAAAAATTAAAAACAAACAAAGGCCCATTGGATCTAACCTTAATCGAACCTTTGCACTTCCAAAGCGTTTTGAGGTGGTAAACAACAACAAAGTAGGAGAGGGGTTGGTTCAAATAAATGCCAACCAATTTATCATTCCAATTCAATTTGACAAAAAGTACAAATTCATTAGAGGGAAGGTGAGTTTTACCATCATAATCCAGCTTCATATCAACATATATGTATTTTTCAGCATTCCTTTACTTATACTTAAAAAGGGAAGTCCATTCATGTTGAGGCAAGGTGTTAGGGATGTGGATTAAGGATCTTAAGGCAAAGCAAACACTAGAGAAGGGTGAATAGCGTTTTATGGATTTTATTAAATTTCCGAAAATCATTTTGATTAAATAAATTGTTATGAAAATCACGGATAATAATAATCACATAATCTATTGCAAATGAAGAGAAAAGTAAGAAGCAGTAAAAGGAAAGTACACACCTTATTTTATACTAGTTCGGGACTCCCCTACATCTAGTCCCACACAATGTTAGGTTGATGTAGATTTTTTTTCAACAATATCCAATTACAATCCTTGATTTCAAGGCTACAAGGAAATACCCCAACTGGTTCTAAGTACAGCGAGACTTAGTTGATTTTCCCAGCCACAATTTACACCCACAAGATTTCCGGGACACAATCGCAACCAGTCACTTTACATGGGACATGACCACACACTTCTCTTATTAGTTTTTACATTATTGACTCGATATACTTTAATCTTGTGATCTTTGATTACAAACAACCTAAAATTGTTCAGTAGTACTTGAATTTCAGAGAGTGTTAGACGTAGAATTGAAAGAGAAGAAGATTGATATAATTTATTTGAAAATTGGCTGAGTATAAGTGTAGAAAGATAAGAAATTAAGAAGAACGATGGTGGAATGATTAAGGAAGAAGAAGAGAATTAAAACCAATTAAAAAATTCGAACTCTGGAAGGTATTTATAGTTTTCCAACAGCCACAACCTTTGATAAAAGGTTTGAATTCGAAAAGACACTTCCTTTCAAAATTTAAAAAATAAGTTAATGGTCTACATGTCGACATACCACTTTATGTATGTCGACATACCGTAGTTTAAATTCAAAAAATAAAGTTTAAATCAAAGTACATAATGTTTAAATAAACTATGGTGATTTCTGAGTTAAAACAAACTATATACTTTATATTAAAACATAATGTTCCAAGTAGAAATATAAATGAATAAATATATATATTAAAACTTATATTGGGATAATTTAAAAACGATTAAAAATATATATAAATATATATATATTTATAACTATAAATATATGAAATTCTTTGGAAAATAACTTAAGGAAAGTGAAGAAATAAGTAACTATGAAATTAGTATTAAAACTACAGGTAATAAATCCTTGAATTAGGTTTAAAATATATTAAAAGATAAAGTATAATAGGAGATAAGATATATTTAAAGATAATTTCGAAATAGAAGTTAAAATAGATTTAAGAAAAGAGAAATAATAAAAAATAAGGAAGAAATACCTGAAAATATATTTAAAAACAAGGAAGTAATTTTTAAATCATTTGAAAATAGATTGAAAATCAAGGAGGTAATTCTGAAATCATTTGAAAAATAGATTTAAAAACAAGGAAGTAATTTTGAAATCGTTTGAAAAAAAATTTGAAATCATAATTTAATGCAAACTAAAGTTTCAACAGAATATCTAGACACAATTACTTTATATTCCTTAAACTCTTGAACTTTTGAATTGTTGATACTCGTGAATCTCGAAACTTGAAATCTTCTACTTTGAAATCTTGATTCTCTGAATTTTATGGTCTTCAATAATCAATACATGCATAGGTTTCCTATATATACACATATATATTCTAGATAATAATGTTAGTATATATTTTATAACAGTAATACTTGAAACAAAGTTGAAACAAGGTTGTTATCATCAAAACCATCATCATCAACATCTTAGTTCCTAACAACTCCCCTTTTTTGATAATTACAAATTGGTTTATAAAATATTCATACCTGATGTCTTGATTCACGACTTACTCCCCTTACTTCATTAACTCCTTTTGAAACTACCAACTCCCCCTTAATCTAAGCCTTATTTTATAATTCTCCCTCTTTGTCATCAACAAAAAACTATAACCTAACTAAACTATAACTGTGATGGCCACCCCATACCATAAGACATTTCCCTAAAATGTGTCGTGGCGATGCTCGAATAGCACAGGATGGTCGTCAAAAGGGTTGAAACGATGAATCACTAAGGACTTGTAGTATATCTCATAGCGCATAGAATAAAGTATAATAATAACATAACTTGATATAAAACAGGTGAAATAGTACATAAGCTAAAACTAAATCATATCCATCAGAGTAGCAGAATTCAAAACGCATCTTCATCCAATTTTTACAACTTTAAAATACTCTCTCTAAACGAAATTAAAGAGGTACACTACTAATGCCCAAAGCAGTGACCAGCAACAACACAGGGAGAATATATATAGAGTGCATGGAAGCCTCCTGCTCGTCTCCGGACAGCTACTCGTGCATAACCACCTAACCTACCTCTAGTCTGCTCGTTTAGGAGCGCCCAGAGTAATAAGAAGAGACATAAAACTTCAGGTCAGACGAAAGTCTGATGTGAGCAATAGCAAATCTATATCACTAAATGAAGCAATAACAGGTATAAATAATCATACCTGACCTGGACCTGCAACCAAAGAGTTAGCACAACAAGATGCACAATACTCTAAGGAAAACACTAACATAGAATGTAAAATGGAAGTGTGAGTGTCATGGTGGTAGCAAACATCAAACATGGCAATTGTCCTCACATCTCTCACTCGATGCGTAAAGCATACAATATCCACCGCTTTGATCACCGAATCCATTTAGGGCCATGACGGAGTACAACTTCGTATAACTATTGCTATGACCACACTGCCCTGGTCTATAGTCAATAACCCTACCCAGTCCACACAGCCCTGTCTCTAGGTTATGGGAAAACCAGTCCACACAGCCCTGGCTCTGGTTCGTCTACATTCCCCCTCTCTCAATGGTGAACCAAAGTTATAGATATCAATAACTCCTTTGCACACGTCCCACGGCAAAGCCTAACTCCAGAAGTCAACTCGTTGGTTCCCATCTGGATCCTGAGCAATAACTTCCCATTTGGACTTCCTTTGCATCTCGGCTTTTGGTCTGATTGGAGTTGGTCTTCAAAAGAGTTCACGATCGTCGTTTCATGGTAGAAGCTCAAATCCGGTTCGGTTCTGAGTCACCATCACGTCTCGGTTCGTGGTTATCATCGATGTCGGGTCGTGGTCCTCCCTGGACGGTTCATTGTCTCCCCCAGCCGGGTGGTTCGTGGCCCCTACAACTGGGCTGTTCGTGGCCCCCCCAACAGGGCAGTTCGTGGTCCCCCTAGCCGGGCGGTTCGTGGTCCTTCCTGTGGTTATCCTCTCATGGCGGTTCGTGACCCTCCCCTCCTGGCGGTTCGTGAGCATGGCCACCATGAGGAACTGAAACCCTGCATTTTTCCAGTAAACTAATTTCGCCAAACGACGGCATTTTCAACCATTCTAACTTTCGTATGCAATTACAAAATATACCAAACAACAGTAGTAACATGTAGAATCAACCAAAAACATCAAAACAATAATTCCATATGTTAATTTAGATCAAATATACCAAAAACCATGTTTTTTCCCTTAACCATGTCTAACTATAGGATTAGCAAACTTACTCCAAATTAACCCAAATTCATACCAATGACATAAAATAAGATTTTAAATTTTTTTACATATTTTTCTTGAATTTTTAGATGTACGATTTCGCTAATTATCACTAATTACCCCTAATTGGCCATAATTAGTGTATAAACATGCAAATCACTCACCTTAGCCAAATATAAATTTTAGATCTGAAACTTTTACTGGTTTGGCTTGGATCCCAATCTGGTGCAGCAACTCTAACTCTAATTTGGTGTTAATAAAACTTGATTTGAAGTAGATTTGATCAATTAGTGATTAGAAATTGATTAGAGATAGATTTGGAAGATGGAAGCCATGATTAGGGTTAGAGAATGATTTGTGGTGGCTAGAAAAATGAAAGGAGATGAATCTCCAACTCCTTTCAGCTCTCCCATAACCTAATCCCGAAATGGGTTATGGGCCTAGCAGTTAATTACCCTATTAAGCCCAATTAAGCTGTTTTTTCCATATTCAAATCTTATTTCAGCCATATCTCCCAAACAATAAGACCGTTTGATTAATGTAACCACTATACGGAATAGGAAACCATCATCTGAATCCAATGGGAGTGGTTTCATGTCAAAACTCCTTACCAATCAAAAGTTATAGGAAAAACAAGATTCGCCAAGTGCAAAATGGTCATTTAAAATTCGGCAAAATTCGTAATGCGGGAAATGACCCCAATACTCGTTTCCCAAAGTTACATGATCATATGACTTCGTATGAAAATAAAACGAATATTCTATGATCCTAGATACATAGAATACGGGTCGTTACACTCTCCCTCCATTAAGAAATTTCGCTCCTGAAATTCCTTAACCAAGAAAACATACAATGGTGCCCCGCATGCCTATCAACCATTTTCAATAATCAAACATACATAATAACACAACAAGCTTATCCTAGCATGTGGTTTACTAACAAGGGAATAACTATATTGCGATTAAAATCTTACCAGGTAAAGAGCTCTGGATATGACTTCCTTATGCTCTCCTCGGTTTCCCAAGTACTTTCATTCTCATTATCACCCCACTAGACCTTAACAAGTTTCACCATCTTCCTCCGAAGTTGCTTTGTATTGTGTCCGACAATGCGAACCGGTCTGCTGTTTTCCAACTGCCTCGGGTTCTATCTCGATATCACCCAACTAATCTAGTGAAACAGTCATATCAGAATCATGCACGAACTTTCTTAATTGAGACAGATAAAATACGTTGTGCACTCCTGCCATCTTATCAGGCAATCCAACTTTATACGCCAAATTCCCAGCTCGTTCGAGAACTGGAAATGGACCGACAAACCTTGGTGCTAATTTACCTCTCCTACCAAACCGAATCACACTCTTCAACAGAGAAATCTTGACGAATACCAAGTCACCAACGGAGATTTTCAAATCCCTGCGTCTTTTATCAGCTCACTCTTTTGCCTATCTTAGGCAGCCTTCATTCGCTGTTGAATAATCTTGATCTTATCTGAAGTTTCTCTTATTACATCTGGCCCAAGCACAAATTTCTCATTGGTTTCCAAGCAACATGATGGTGAATTGCACGGTCTTCCGTACAAAGCTTCAAATGGAGCCATACCAATACTAGACTGATAACTATTATTATATGCGAACTCAACCAGATGCAAATGGTTATCCCACGACCCTCTAAAATCCAATATACAAGCTCTTAAGAGATCCTCTCACACACAATTCACCCTCTCTGCTTGACCGTCGGTTTGAGCATGGTACGTGGTACTGAGATGTAATTCTGACCCTAAAGCCTCTTGAAAGCTCTTCCAAACCCGCTAGTAAATAATGGATCTCGGTTACTCATAATACCTTTAGGTACTCCATGAAATATCACTACCCAGTTTATATCACTACAACAAAACAGATCTATTACAACATGCAATGCTCGTTGTAATAGGTGTTTTATAGCGGCTAGCCCGCCGGCTGTATTAGGCCATGTTGTAATAGGTTCTCTTTTACAAGGGGCAATGAACATGGTAAAAGGTGGTTGTAATAGACTTTGTACAACGGTTTTATGTTGTTGTTGTATGTTCCTTCAATAGAATAACAACCTGTTGTAATATTTTTTGCAACAGGTATTGACCGTTGTAATATCTTCTATAACAACAATTAATGCCCATTGTAAAATGCTGAAAGTTCAATAGATTTGAATATTACACATAATATTTACAAGAATTTAATATTTAATTCAAAAATTATTTTTAGACAAATATTTATTCAAATAAATATTTATTACACTTTCAAATAGTACACATAGTGTTTCCCCTCTACTTACACAATCACTTGTACACACACTTCCTCACTACATTTCACTCGTATACATTGACTCCTCACTACACACTTATTCACTCATATACACGTACACAATCACTCACACTTAAAAAGAAACTATGAAAACATGTCTTGAAAGTAAATCACATTTAAGACACGGAGAAACCTATTGCTGGTGGCAGACCACCTTTTATAGATTCCATTTTGTACCTGGCAGCAATTTTGTTCCATTCTTCCTAGATTACAGTAAACAACATGGCTGTAAATGTTTGGTGGAAAATGAATTTCGTGAATTCTTCAGTTCTTGGCACCTAACAGCAAGTTTACAGGCCACATAATATTTCATAGTACCGAATCAGAAACCTGTAGCAGAAAAGGAAGCTCAAAGTGAAATATAAATATAAGAACTATATCTAGGACGTTAAGCATTAAAAAAGCTTTTTTTATCATATTCCCCAAGCTGTAACTTCTTTCAAGACCCGGTTGTTGTTTTAAAATATATTAAGCATGGTACGTCAAAGTTTTACTTGTCGTAAAGTTTATTAACTAATTTCCTAAAATGGATATTTTTCTCATAGTGGTAATGACCTGATACTTATTATTATTTATTGTTCTATTCCCTTGAACTTTGTTTGAGAGCAATACTTCATGTAGAGTAAATAATTACAGGGCATAATTCAAATAAATCAGAAATGCAAAAATTTATATACCTATCATTTTGCATTAGTACAGCTGATTCACATATGAGACATCAAGAAGAGATTTTACCTTTGCATAAACAGCAGATTCTAAAGCAATCTCTATCCACAAATTAAAACCTGTTCATAGATAACAATTACAAAGAAGTTATTTTAGCGTAAAGAAGTGTACTTTCTCAAAAGAAATACCATAAATGTACTTACAATTAAATTATCGGCTCCTCATCCAATTGCAAAATAGAAATATCTTCATTCAATTGTTATACGAGTGACGAATCATTTCCATACAGCCAATCGCGAGAGCAAAGCAGAAATATCTTCATTCAATTTTTGAAGATCGTCTGTAAAACACGAGTGATGAATCATTCAATTTAGTTAAACAATAATAATAAACAAAAAGAAATTGAATTCCACTTTGATGAAAAAAATCGGAGATGCTAACCGCTTTTGGGTTAAAAATAGTATCTTGTTTAACCTTAACCCAAATGAATCTCGTAGTTTTGGACTTCAATACAACTTTGTTCTTTGATATTTATTAACAGTACAGTCGAAATAAAATTCCTTTGAGGAAAATCAATTCTCTTCAATAAACTAAGAAATAATTTTACATTCCATAAAACAGTTAGTAACAGTAAAAAAAAGCTAAATCTGAAAATACAGTTGCATATGCAAAAATCAAATATTAAGTTTGACACTCTCCATTCATAAGATTTGGTGCACTCATATTTTTATCTTTGACAAAAGATAATACTTTCATCTCTGTGGAATTAGTAAATATTTTCTTTAACTTGTACAGAAAGACTAAAAGACTAAATTAACAAAAAGATTAAAAGACTAAACCATGAATGCAACGTACGCTGTCAAGTTAAAGAATGTATAATGATGCACTTTTCACTAAAAGACATAATATATGCGTAAATTAACAAGAATTAATAGAAAAAAATCTACCACACTAAATCCCTTACATAAAGCTACTAACAGGCACCAGAACTGATTTTCTATGTAACCAGAGACATGACAGATTCACGATCACTATGGACTATCTACAACAATTGTTTTAACACTTTAGTTCCTACCTATATATATACAGTGCTAAAATTTAGATAACGAATATTTACGTTGCAGATACATTAATTTGATTCCAAAGGTATTTTTCTTTTTGTTATTGATTTATAGTTTTCTTGTAATATATTGATTTTACATAATTTTCTGAACAAGTTTTCTGATGTGGTCAAACAATCAAGTCATTTTTGGAAGACTATTTTGTATGGTTGTGAACACTGAGGAATGCCTACCTAGTCAATTTAGAAAAAGATGAAAACTAGAAACACAACATAGCAAGATAAGTCAAGCCATACGTCTTCATTATGAAGATGAAACTAAACTCTTATTCTTTGTTCAAGGTAAATATATGAATGAGGAAAATAGCATATCTTATTCAGCTAAAAGAGTTTTGACCTCCGATACTCATAACCATGTCCGTGTATAAACATCATATACACTGTCATCTCTGTACTCATTTCTTATATTTTCATCAATTGTATAAACCTTCTCATATAACTTATTTACCTAAACAGGTTACATAAACTAGAAACACAACATAGCTTGACAATATTTCATTTATTCTTAATGTATTCATGATTAACTAACCATAGGTATTTGCTATATCATTTAAAAAAGAAGAAACTTAGAAACTATTAGTTACATCATTAAACTTTATATTCGAAATAGTTCGTTGAACAAGCACCATTGTCATGTATACATGGATACGACCACATTACAAAATGGACTAAGATTCCAATTCTGAATTACAGTTCCAAAATAAAGAAGAAAAGGATAACCTAGCTTGCTCCCCAATGAATCTCTTGATCAAAACAGTCGTAGTTCTCCCTTACTTCTTTTACACTATGCAATGGCATCCATTGACCAAAACTTTGACTTCAAATAGTATCTGGAAGGATGGAGGCAACCAAAGATATTTTTCTAAACTCAAAATAACTTATGGTTTGTGTACTTTGGTAGACCCAGCAAGAGTCGAGTGGTCTTGCTTTCCAGATCCTGATAGGACAAAAAAAAATATACTACTAGTTGGCTACAGGTATATGAGCAAATCATGTTTACATATCTTACATCTTTTGCCTCTTATTTCAAAAAATTAACATGGAATTATAATATAGCACCAGTTAGAAATATAAAATTTTAGGCTACTTCACCGGCTAAGTTAAATATTCAGAAATATATGAGTGTATCTATACAAAATATGAGTAACTGCATTGGATTGGTATGGAAAAGAACTTTTGTTATACTCAATTACTCATACATATGCATATGAGAATCATATGCAAAAACACAAGACACTGTTATAGACTAGTAAAAATGTTTGATACTCAATTAATATGGGTCGGTTCTAATTTTGACAGCCCTAACTAGTTGTTAATAAAGAAAAATACACTCTAAAATATTTTTACAACCATCAACAGACTATGTTAGTAAAAGTAGTTTTGGAAGTCTTAGAAACCATTTGTGAACGACATGCACATAGTGATATAAATTAATTTGTGAGAGTAAGCATTAAACAATGAGTATGTCTGGTGGTCACAGGTGTTGAAATCTAGTAAAAAATTCTCTTCTTCCTTCCAATTTGAGTGTATTGTTTGCTAAGTAGGCATTAAAATTTTCATTGTCCGTGTGATTTTAAGATTGCTTTATCTAATGAATTATATGACTCGACATAGAAAATCACGAAAATTTCGAGTCAAACTTATAGCTCTCTTTCTATTTCAGTCTGAGGCAGATGCAGTTTCCCACTGTTAACGGCAAAACTGTTAGCAGCATTTGTACTCTGAGAAGTTCGAAGATCGGGACAATTGGAAGAAAATGCATAAATAGTATTAACTAATGTCGTACCCCGAGAAGCTTGAGTATTCCCACTCTAAATATGTTTTAACAAATGGGTAACAAAAAACTGAACCTGTATTTCCGACTCTTATCATCCATGAAGTAGTCTACCTCCACAAGTACCCTTTGGCATCACCTGCGACCTTGAAACGCCACCATCCCCACATCACTCGCTAATCACCTCAACAAAAATAGCAACTTATACAACATTTTCCTTGGTAATCCATCTTCAACTCTTTTATATGCATACAACCAGCAACCTGTATACCCCATCACTCCTTGAAAAAAAAAATCAAAGTTACAATCAATCAGCACCATCATCAGCACCCCACATCTTCAACCCCATCACCTACCGAGTTCAGAATTCCACTACCTCACAACCAGCTACTTCATCTGTTTCAGTCAAATCACTGCACAAACTTGAACGCCATCTCCTCTAAAACCACTCTCCATCACCCTCGATTCCAAACTGTAGTCGCAACCTCCTTCACTACCCAATACCACAAGCACCATAACAGCAACCTCCTGTAGGATCAAAATTAACCCTAGAGTGGGGGTGAATAGGGTTTATCACAGATTTTCACAGAGTAATTAAATAATCACAGCACAGATTAAAAACAGAATAAATGCGGAAAATAAATAACACATAGATTTACCCAGCTTCGGCAAAACCCTGCCTACTGCTGCATTCCCCAAGGTTTCTACTAGGAGTTAAAACAATCTCTACGCTTACAATTCCCTGTAAACTCGCGACACTCGCTCCCAACTGTTCTTAACCCTACGCTCAAAACCCTGCACTGGTTTTTATCCCCAAAACCAGATTTCCCCGAATTACAAACCCTGTAATTCGTCTCCCTAGTTTTAGAGACAAACTAGAAAACTCTAGACTTGATAACAAATTGAAATTAAACACGAACAAAATCAAAACAATAAAAAACCCCTTAAAAAACTTTGAAAAACCCTAGGAAATAAATAGGGGTTATCCCCTTTGGTTTAAAGACTTGGCCGGCCTCTTCTTTTTGCCCTAGCCCCTTTATTCTTTGACCCGATCTCCTTTTTCTCTGTGAAGAAAAAAAATGGTGGCCTAGGGTTTCTTCTTTTGTCCAAATCACGATGGCGATCCAACTAGGGTTTTCAATCTCCTTTGATTTTAGTCAGCGGCTCTCTCGTGTGATGGTCTCGAGTTATTCAGAGTCTATCCTCTTCGATTTGATGTTGAATTCTGGATCCAAGCTTTCTCCTTTTCTGGTATGAATTTTAATTTGAGATTCAGTTTTAATTGGTGCTAGAACTTGGATGATGGGATGCCGATGATGATTGGTGTATTTATAGGATTAAAAATCCTAATTTTGTGCTCTGATTTCGTATTAGAACTGATCTGATATTGCGTATATTTTGGGCTTGAAATCTTCGTGGTTTCTAGAATTCTTCTGGATATTTCTTCGATTCAAATTTTGTGGAGTAACTTGCGTTTAACCTGTATACTTTAAACTTGAATTTCCTGCTTTAAATCAATCCCTTGATTTCTGGAACTTTGCGAGAATTTTGGCATTTAAATCTTCCTTATATATTTCGTATATACTCCAAGAATTTAAACTCTGACTTTTTTATGCTTCCTTAATATTTAAAAAAAACTGAATGGATACTATATTTGATTTTGTATTTATTGCCATATCCTTGTCAATGTGCATCTGCATATGCCTGTGTTCCCATGTGGTCTTATGCTTGTCATGCTGTTTTATTTCTCTGTCTCGAATAAAATCTGATACTACACTTTGATTATGCCTCAGAGCAGTCTTGTGCTTGTGACTTGTTTAATTCAACTCCCATTGAACAGATGTTTCTGATTTAAACTAATATTGTACTTGATGTTTTTGCCTCGACCTTGGTTTGCTGCCTTGATCTTCCTTTGAACAATACTTGAATTTTTCCAGATAATTTTAAACTGATATTGTACTTCTTGTTGGTCTGTTGATGCTCGGGTAGTTTGTTGCCATTTCCTGTATGGATACATTGAACCTTTAATACTTCTGCTTGCTCGAACACTGGTAATACTTGTATTCGAGCTACTGTACTTTTGTCTTGAGTTATTTTCATATTTGATTTGGTCATTGAATTTGGTTTTAACTGATAAGAGAAGTTTCAATCTTGATCTTCCCTTAGGATGCTTGCACTGCTTGCCATGATTTCTGGTTGCATCTGTTGTATTGATACTTGTTGTTTTGAACATGTATGTTGAGTCTCGCCGAAGCATTAGTTAACTTGAACATGTTTTGTTGCTGTGTCCTTTACTATCATGTATCACCAATGCATCACACTCTCATATAAGATGATTTGCTTCACCATGTCATGCTGAAATAAATTTGCCATTCCATGCATTGCTAGTCTGAACTCTTGCTTGTTTGCCATGCTGAAAACATGCTTTCCATGCTGTACTACTGATCTCGGCCATTTCTCCATTTTATTTGAATCATGCTGAGATGAACCCATGCTCCAATGCTTGACCCACCTGTATATTTGTTAATGTCTTGCATAATGGACCATTGTTGTGTCATGTTGCATCGGCCATTCATGTTGTACTTGTCCATTGAATTGATACTGTACTTGTGCTTTTGCTAAATATTTTTTTTTTAAATGATAAAAACAGTTTCTGCCTTGATTTGCACTTTTGGCTCGACCATTTGCACAATGATTTGCACTGAGTCGAGAAGGTCCACGTGGCTATTCCTCATTTGCACACTGATTGGCGAGGCAGTGCACACGTGTATACACGTGTGTACATGCAGCCATCAGACGAGTTTTTCTGTCCCTGCATATCAGACCAAGTCTAGAAAAAAAATGATGAGAAACACACCGTAAATCTGAGGCAAATAAAATTTAAAAATAAATTTTTATTTGCTTTTATTTATTTTTATTTTTATTGCAGTCTAATGTGTGTGTTCTTCTGTATGTGACAGGTATGAAGATGGACTGACTGAAAGCTGTGAAGACAGAAGACTGAAGATGAAGACAAGAACAGCGTTAGTGTGTGTATATGTAAAAAACAGTGTTTGTACAACTGAAAGAATATGTAATGAGGAATTTCTGTATTGATTATTGACGTGAATAAAAATTGTACCACTATTTGTAATAAACATATTTGATTGAAATAAAATATTATTTTTATTGTTCAATTCAATCTATCTATTTTTATTTTGTTTGAATCTTTTAATAGTACAATGTCTGTGATGTGTTAAATGTGTCATGACAAAAATATTCAAAAATATTTGAATGTGTAAATAGTGGAGTGTTGTATATGTACTATTTCAAATGTTGAAAATAAAATATTTATTCGAATAAAAACACTGTTTGGATATTCAATTCTGTATAGTAGTGTTCTATTCAATAAATATTTATTTCTGTGTGTAAAATATAGAATAGTACTATTTACAAACACATTTTAAAAAATATATATATGTTTGTTATCATCAAACAAAAATCACACTGTTATACTCAACAATCTCCCCCTTTAGATGATGACAAACATACACAAGATTTTGAATGTGTTAAATGTGTTTGTACATGAAATATATTACTCCCCCTATTTGTATGCTCCCCCTACAACTGAACTCCCCCTATATATGTGGAAAATATGATGATGAAATCCAGTTGACCATTCTCCCTCTAGATATTTAATTTCCAATATTAAAATATTTTTGAATTAAATACTCATCAATCAAAATCTTGACCATTCTCCCCCTTTTGTTATCATCAAAAGGATAATAGAAATTGAAGCAGTAATAAATATAAACTATAAATATAAATTCAAATCAAGAGAGAGAATATATATCGTAAAACCCATTTAATCAAACAAAAATCATAATAATCTTTAAATCAGAAGCAAATTTCACTTTCAGAGTGAATGGATTTACGATGGATTTTATAGAATGAGGAGAGTTCAATAAAAATTGAATATTTTAATACGAATTTTGAAGATTTTAAATATGCTTAAAATGTGTTAAGCACTTGCTAACCACGCATAGCCCAAAGGTCTTTTAAATGGGGTTAGTAGTAACTTAACTTTATCCTCTCAATGAGTTCTATCCATGCACAGCCCATAGGTCTTTTAAGTGAGAATAGAAGCACATAGAGATTAAGGTAATTCACCCACGCATAACCGCGAGGACTTTTAAATGGGAGTGAATACCAAGGATAAATTATTTATTTATATTTTTATATTTTTTTTAATTCCAAGAATAATTAGAACTCCCCAAATTAAATAAAACCATGATGAATGACAGAAATATGGTAGATATAGAAGATGGTCGTGAAATAAGCTCTAATTCAAAGATATTATAAAATTTGTCCAATCATTATGTGATTTAAAATAATATCTCCTCTAGTTAAGAATTATACCATAGTCACAACTCATCACAATTTCATAAATCTATTAACGATTTTGATGAGTCACAAAATGGTTCAAATTAATCAATAATTTCAATTTTTGAATAAATAATCAAAAATAATTTTAAAATTGAAAATATTAATTTCAAGTGGAGTTTTTGGAAATGCAAGTTGAAAATCAGCTTAAAAAAAATCAATCAGTTAAAAAATGAAATTTTCTAATATTTTTAACACTGATTGCTCCTAGACAATTTTTTAAAACCATTTATATATTAATTTAATTCAAATTGCCTATGAATTTTAACTTAATCCAGTCATTGATTTTCCAACTTATCATTTAATCACCAATGAATCAAATCAATTTCCTTATCAGAGCAGCACAAGATCATTTTCAAAGCAAGAATCACAAGTGACATCCTCAGAGAATTTTTAGACAGGCATAAGAACCATTCAACGATCAAATCTGAAAATAATTATTTGAAATCACAAAAAAAAATCATTTTTTTTTAAATCTATGAAATTCAACAATCAATAAGGAATGATTTCAAAATCAGCCAAGTAAACAATAAAGAAAATAAAAGAAATAAAAACTAAAAAAGGAAAAATAAACTAAAAAAGGAAATAAAAAAAAATTACGAGTTTAGAGATCATACCTGACTTACCATAATCGATGTGAACCAATGAATCTCCAACTCTGAATCTATGGCTAGGGAACTTCAAACAATTCAATAAAGTGGAACAACTTGAATTATATCTCTTTTAAGCACAGTCGTTCCTTAGCCTCCATCAGTACCTAAATGTTTATATGATCGAGTGGTCTAACAAAGGTTGTTTTAACACTCTTATCTTCGTTTATACGTTTTGGTACCCAAACCCGTTTATATAACAATCCATTACTATCCACTACAGTGCCCTTTGGAACCCAAATTCGTTTAAATGAAATGTTTTTAAACGAGTTATTATTTCGTTTATGATTTAAAAACCCTTTGAAATTATTAGATTTCAAAGTTTCAAATCGATTGTTTTCAAAAACATTTAAAGGATTTTTAAAATCATTAGAATTTTGTTTTTCAACTTGATCAGATCCAAAGCCAAGTCATTTTTATTCTGAACAAAAAATTGGTTTTTTAACAACATATTCAACGATTTCTCTCCTTTAGAAAATTTAGTCAAGGTTGACTCAAGTCGTTGAATTTTAAATTTAAGATCGCTATTTTCTTTCATTAAATTTGAACAACGATTAATAGCGATTTTCCTCTTTTCAGCATCAGTTTGTTTCAAAACCAAATTTTCGTTTTCAAGTGCTTTGATTTTAGCATTGAACTTAGAAATTTCAATTTCAAATTGTTTTCGCTTTTCAAAATCAAGTTTTTCAGATTCTTTAAGCTTTTCAATCTCCTTCTCAAAATCACGATTTTCGTTTTTCAAATTCTCGTTTTCACTTTTGAGTGATTCAAAATCAGTTTTGAATTTCAAAGGATCATTACTCAAAGATTGACATTTTTCGCATTCTGAAAATGGTGAATTCTTAACTTTTTCAAGTTTTGTTTCTAAACTGTTATTTTCTTGAACTAGTTTTGACCTATCAGATTTTAATTTCTTAACTTTTAGTTCAAGAGAATCAACGGTTTTTGTGAGATCGTGACACATTAAAATCAAATCTTTATAAGTAAAATTCGATACCTCACTTGAATCCTCTTCACTACTTTCTGAATCAGATTGAGCCATAAGACACAAATTAGCTTCCTCTTCTTCATTTTCAGAAACTTCTTCTCCTTCTTCGTCATCCCATGTAGCAGCAAAAGCTTTCTTCTTTCTTCTGAACTTCTTCTTCTTTTCATTTTTGAGCTGTGGACAATTTGGTTTGATATGTACGGGTTTCTTGCAGTTGTAGCAAAATACTTCATCGTCTGAACTTTCGGAACTTTTGGATTTGACAGTTTTCTTCTTTTGTGGCTTGTATTTTCCTTTGGCCCACTTTCTCAAAACCATGGCTAGCTCTTCAGCGGGATCATCATCATTACTTTCAATAGAATTATTTAGAGCGATCGTCTTCTTCTTTGATTCAGAATCCTTTCGTTCTTCTCTTGCTTTCAACTCCATCTCGTAAGTAATCAGATTTCCGATCAACTCTTCCATGCTTACTTTATTCAGATCTTTTGATTCTTGAATCGCCGTCACCTTTGCTTCAAAATTCATCGGTAGCACTCTCAGTATTTTTCTGAGCAATTCCACTTCGGTATAGGTTTTGCCAAGAGCTTTTGCATCGTAGACCAGTGATGAGAAGCGTCCATACATCTCTTTTATATCTTCGTCTCTTTGCATAGAGAAATTTTCATATTCGTTGCTGAGTAGAGCGAGACGAGATTCCTTCACTTGAGATGTACCTTCATGTGTAACCTCCAACGTATGCCATATTTCCTGCGCAGTCTCACAATGAGAAATTCGATTAAATTCAGTTTTATCAAGAGCACAGATTAAAGCATTCATCGCTTTGGCATTAGTTGAAAATAATTTTTTATCATTAGCATCCCACCTGTCTTTTGATTTAGGAATTTCAACACCACTAACTATAACAGTGGGAGATCTATAACCCGTTTCAATAATATCCCATACATCATAGTCGACTGAACTCAAATAAATTTTCATCCTAGCTTTCCAATATGCATAATTAGTTCCATTAAACATTGGTGGCCTAGCTATGGACTGACCCTCAGAAAAAGCATTATTAGACAGATTCATGACTCTAGAGTTAAAATAAAATAAAAAATACCTGCTCTGATACCACTTGTAGGATCAAAATTAACCCTAGAGGGGGGGGGGGTGAATAGGGTTTATCACAGATTTTCACAGAGTAATTAAATAATCACAGCACAGATTAAAAACAGAATAAATGCGGAAAATAAATAACACACAGATTTACCCAGCTTCGGCAAAACCCTGCCTACTGCTGCATTCCCCAAGGTTTCTACTAGGAGTTAAAACAATCTCTACGCTTACAATTCCCTGTAAACTCGCGACACTCGCTCCCAACTGTTCTTAACCCTACGCTCAAAACCCTGCACTGGTTTTTATCCCCAAAACCAGATTTCCCCGAATTACAAACCCTGTAATTCGTCTCCCTAGTTTTAGAGACAAACTAGAAAACTCTAGACTTGATAACAAATTGAAATTAAAGACGAACAAAATCAAAACAATAAAAAACCCCTTAAAAAAAACTTTGAAAAACCCTAGGAAATAAATAGGGGTAATCCCCTTTGGTTTAAAGACTTGGCCGGCCTCTTCTTTTTGCCTTAGCCCCTTTATTCTTTGACCCGATCTCCTTTTTATCTATGAAGAAAAAAAATGGTGGCCTAGGGTTTCTTCTTTTGTCCAAATCACGATGGCGATCCAGCTAGGGTTTTCAATCTCCTTTGATTTTAGTCAGCGGCTCTCTCGTGTGATGGTCTCGAGTTATTCAGAGTCTATCCTCTTCGATTTGATGTTGAATTTTGGATCCAAGCTTTCTCCTTTTCTGGTATGAATTTTAATTTGAGATTCAGTTTTAATTGGTGCTAGAACTTGGATGATGGGATGTCGATGATGATTGGTGTATTTATAGGATTAAAAATCCTAATTTTGTGCTCTGATTTCGTATTAGAACTGATCTGATATTGCGTATATTTTGGGCTTGAAATCTTCGTGGTTTCTAGAATTCTTCTGGATATTTCTTCGATTCAAATTTTGTGGAGTAACTTGCGTTTAACCTGTATACTTTAAACTTGAATTTCCTGCTTTAAATCAATCCCTTGATTTCTGGAACTTTGCGAGAATTTTGGCATTTAAATCTTCCTTATATATTTCGTATATACTCCAAGAATTTAAACTCTGACTTTTTTATGCTTCCTTAATATTTAAAAAAAACTGAACGGATACTATATTTGATTTTGTATTTATTGCCATATCCTTGTCAATGTGCATCTGCATATGCCTGTGTTCCCATGTGGTCTTATGCTTGTCATGCTGTTTTATTTCTCTGTCTCGAATAAAATCTGATACTACACTTTGATTATGCCTCAGAGCAGTCTTGTGCTTGTGACTTGTTTAATTCAACTCCCATTGAACAGATGTTTCTGATTTGAAATAATATTGTACTTGATGTTTTTGCCTCGACCTTGGTTTGCTGCCTTGATCTTCCTTTGAACAATACTTGAATTTTGCCAGATAATTTTAAACTGATATTGTACTTCTTGTTGGTCTGTTGATGCTCGGGTAGTTTGTTGCCATTTCCTGTATGGATACATTGAACCTTTAATACTTCTGCTTGCTCGAACACTGGTAATACTTGTATTCGAGCTACTGTACTTTTGTCTTGAGTTATTTTCATATTTGATTTGGTCATTGAATCTGGTTTTAACTGATAAGAGCAGTTTCAATCTTGATCTTCCCTTAGGATGCTTGCACTGCTTGCCATGATTTCTGGTTGCATCTGTTGTATTGATACTTGTTGTTTTGAACATGTATGTTGAGTCTCGCCGAAGCATTAGTTAACTTGAACCTGTTTTGTTGCTGTGTCCTTTACTATCATGTATCACCAATGCATCACACTCTCATATAAGATGATTTGCTTCACCATGTCATGCTGAAATAAATTTGCCATTCCATGCATTGCTAGTCTGAACTCTTGCTTGTTTGCCATGCTGAAAACATGCTTTCCATGCTGTACTACTGATCTCGGCCATTTGTCCATTTTATTTGAATCATGCTGAGATGAACCCATGCTCCAATGCTTGACCCACCTGTATATTTGTTAATGTCTTGCATAATGGACCATTGTTGTGTCATGTTGCATCGGCCATTCATGTTGTACTTGTCCATTGAATTGATACTGTACTTGTGCTTTTGCTAAATAATATTTTTTTTTAAATGATAAAGGCAGTTTCTGCCTTGATTTGCAGTTTTGGCTCGACCATTTGCACACTGATTTGCACTGAGTCGAGAAGGTCCACGTGGCTACTCCTCAGTTGCACACTGATTGGCGAGGCAGTGCACACGTGTATACACGTGTGTACATGCAGCCATCAGACGAGTTTTTCTGTCCCTGCATATCAGACCAAGTCTAGAAAAAAAATGATGAGAAACACACCGTAAATCTAAGGCAAATAAAATTTAAAAATAAATTTTTATTTGCTTTTATTTAATTTTATTTTTGTTGCAGTCTACTGTGTGTGTTCTTCTGTATGTGACAGGTATGAAGATGGACTGACTGAAAGCTGTGAAGACAGAAGACTGAAGATGAAGACAAGAACAGCGTTAGTGTGTGTATATGTAAGAAACAGTGTTTGTACAACTGAAAGAATATGTAATGAGGAATTTCTGTATTGATTATTGACGTGAATAAAAATTGTACCACTATTTGTAATAAACAGATTTGATTGAAATAAAATATTATTTTTATTGTTCAATTCAATCTATCTATTTTTATTTTGTTTGAATCTTTTAATAGTACAATGTCTGTGATGTGTTAAATGTGTCATGACAAAAATATTCAAAAATATTTGAATGTGTAAATAGTGGAGTGTTGTATATGTACTATTTCAAATGTTGAAAATAAAATATTTATTCGAATAAAAACACTGTTTGGATATTCAATTCTGTATAGTAGTGTTCTATTCAATAAATATTTATTTCTGTGTGTAAAATATAGAATAGTACTATTTACAAACACATTTTAAAATATATATATGTTTGTTATCATCAAACAAAAATCACACTGTTATACTCAACACCTCCTAACTTCACTGCGACAATTCCAAATTCCATACTCAAATTCAAATAAGAAAATCCAAACCCAAATCCTATCTTTGGTCGGAAAATCACGACTAGCTAAAACCCTCTAAACCACCCACGCAATCTAAGAATCATCACTCCGCCACCGCTTATCAACCTCTATTTGTAGCCTAATCAGATCCGCAACTACAACAACCCGAAGCACTCGCTCAAACTCCTGAATCGAATCGTGATTCACAAAAGGTAGGCAAAATTGCTAGTTTAAGTGGTGATGGATTTGATATTAGAGATTCGACATGGGAGTTGAAACGGTTTTAGGATTTAGGGTTAGGGAAATTGTAAGCTTGAGCGCAATTGATATTTTGATGTGTGGCAGGCCTTGAAATTTTAGATACTTCTGTTAGATAATAATAACTATTTGATTATCTTACATTAATTATATTAATAAAAGTAATTTACCAATTATAGATGCTAAATTATTATTTGTGGATCATCCTTTATTTATATGACCAGGTTTGGGAAGAGGTGCTTAACAACGAATATTGTGACATATCACCGGGTTTTTTTAGTATTTACATATAAATAATAAATTAGAATAAAATATTAATTATAAAACTTAAACCTTTGTCATATATTATTATTTATTAACAATCATCGGCTATAAATTAAACTATATCAATAATTATTAGTTATATAATATAACATACTAAATATTACTTCTTAGTTATTTATATTATTTGGTAATTATGAATTAGAAATATTCGTCTTAATTAAGTTAAAGTTGTTTGTCTTAATTATCAATTTATAACAAAAAATAATTTATTTATTTATAAAGTACCTCTTTCAAATACAAAGTACAAATTAATTTATATAATAAAATTGTTGTCAATTATTAATTACTCTTTAGTACTAATTATTACTCGTTTATCAATTATTTATTAATTAAGAATTTATCTATTGATTATTATTTATTTATTATTTATTTATCATATATTTTATATTATTAATACATATTATTTCTATTTTTCAATATGTTTACCTATTTCACTTTATCAATAAAATGCCTTTCATTTTCTACATCACTCATTGTTTCTTTACAACAGACATTTTATGACCATTGTAAAAAATTTATCGGTTAAAACAGACATTGTATGACCATTATCAAATTGGTACCTATTACAACGGGCATTATGCGTTGTAGAATTGACACTCTTACAACGGGCGTTTTGAAACCGTTGTAAAATAGACACATATTATAATGGGCATTCTATGAACGTTGTCAAATTCGCATCTATTACAACAGGCCTGAAATAGCCTTTGTAATAACACTCTATTACAAGGGGCAGTACTTGCCCGTTGTAAAAAGGGCTTTGTACATGATATTTATTACAGCGGTCCCTAAATGACCATTGTAATAGCTCTTTGTTACAACGGGCAAAAAATTCCCGTTGTAAAGTGGACGTTGTAATAGGGTATTTTTGTTGTAGTGTATATAGTTCCGCTAATTTAGTTGTCGTTCTATTCGACTTGATCGGTATAAATCTTGCATTTTTGGTCAACCGATCCACAATCACGCAAATACCACCATGATTCGATCTAGTGCTTGGTAAACCATCAATGAAATCCATTGAGACTTGTTCCCATTTCCATTCGGGAATTTCCAACGGTTGTAACAAACCACTAGGCTTCTTTTGCTCTGCTTTAACTAACTGGCAGTTCATGCACTTGGATATAAACTTCCCAAACGTCTCTCTTCATCCCTTCCCAGTAGTATGTCTGCTTCATGTCTCAGTACATTTTGTTACCACCAGGATGTATAGTTAATTTCGAGTGATGACACTCTCTAAGCACCTCATCTCTCAATCCATTAACGTTGGGTACAACCAGTCTCCCGTTCTTTTGAAGCCATCCCTCTTGATCAAGTCCATACTTGTTCATTTCCTTATCGTCGATACCTATCTCTACCTTGGAGATGATTTCCAGTAGGTTAGGATTGTCCCTCTGACTGGAGTCGATCCGCTCAATCAAAGTCGGTCTGATCGTCAAACTTGTTAATTTCTCTGGATCCAATTCGCAATTAGGTCTGAAATCATATTCTGTGATATACTCCAGTTGCTTCCATTCCAGAAACATAGCCCACAAATTGGCATGTCTCCTCCTCAATGCATCAGCTACCGCATTCCCCTTCCCGGCTATGTATGCGATATTGAAATCATATGAAGCCAAGAACTCTAACCATCTCTGTTGACAAAGATTTAAATCACTTTGAGTGAAAAGATACTTTAGTGACTTATGATCGGTAAACAACTCGAATCTTTCTCTCAAGAGAAAGTGTCTCAACATCTTTAATGCAAACACGATCGCTGCCAAATCCAAATCGCGGGTAGGATATCTTTTCTCATGTGGTTTCAGTTGCCGACTAGCATAATCCACAACCCTACCTCCTTGCATCAGTATAGCACCTTGTCCGGTACAATAGGCATCTGTGTATACCATCATCTTCCCCTTTGAAATAACTAAAACTGGTGCACACGTTAACTTCTCCTTTAGACTTTTAAATGCATTCTCACACCTTTTGTCCCAAGCAAAAGCTTGATTCTTCTTGGTCAACTGAGTTAACGGTGCCGCTATCATGGAGAAGTCTTGAATAAACTTACGATAATGTCCAGCTAATCCCAAGAAACTTCTCATGTCCGTTGCATTCTTGAGCATAGACAAATCTTGCACTATAGCCACCTTCGCCGGATCTACGGCAATAACATTCTCTGAAACAACATGGCCTAAGAACCTTACTTCCCTCCTCCAGAAGTGACACTTAGAAAATTTCGCTTTCAATTAGTGTTTCCTCAACACCTCCATCACTGTCCTCAAATGTTCCTTATGTTCTTCCTTTGTCCTCAAGTAAACCAAGATATCATCCACGAACACAAGAACAAACTTATTTAATTGATCCCTGAAAACCCTCTTCATAAGATCTACAAAATATGCAGATGCATTGGTCAACCCGAATGGCATGACCAACCACTCATAGAATCCAGACGGTGTCTGAAATGTCGTTTTAGGTATACTCTCGGCTGTTACTCTGTGATGATGAAATCCTGTCGCAAGATCCAACTGGA
Source organism: Allium sativum (assembly GCA_030737875.1). Lineage (NCBI taxonomy): Eukaryota > Viridiplantae > Streptophyta > Magnoliopsida > Asparagales > Amaryllidaceae > Allium > Allium sativum. The sequence continues at coordinate 606,223,031 of CM060916.1, read as the reverse complement.
AAAACAATCTTGCTCCATTTAATTGATCAAACAGATAATCTATTCGCGGAAGTGGATACTTATTCTTCTTAGTCACCTTGTTCAACTCGCGGTAGTCCACACATAAGCGAAGGGAACCATCGACCTTAGTAGCAAATACAACTGGTGATCCCCACTCGAAAACACTTCTTTGAATAAATCCCTTCTTCAAGAGATCATTGTTCGTCACTTTCTAAGGACTAGAAAAGCGTGAATTTATTAAAATAACTGCAAGCGCACAGATCGTGTAATATGCAGGTCGAATCACAGGGAGGTAAATTAAAGTAAATTAAATTAATTATATAATTTCTTGGGCGAGCTAGACGAAATTTGGAGATTCGGTTGAAAAACAATAAAGCTATTATTGAATTGAATCAGATCTAAATCTAATCAAATTTATATTCAATCCAATATGACCTAGGAAAGCAATAAAAAGGATAGAAATTAAAATTGCATAAATTAAATAACAAACAGAAAATAAATTAGGATTACCGCTGAATCTAATCAGATGGTCAATCGCTAATGAAGATAAGTGAAAAATACAAATAGTGCTCTACCAAATCTAATTGTGTAGACAACACTAATTGATAAGAAAATAAAATTACAGAAAAAAGAAAGAAGAAAACTTTATTGATTCTAGGATGATCTTCACAATGAGATTACAAGGGTATTTATAGGATAGATAACCAACCTAAACCCTAATACAGTCACAAGTGGGCCTTAATTAATTCTATTAAAATTGGGTCTTTCTTCTTTTCCTGTTGCTTCCTTGGTAATTCTTCATTGATTTGTGATATACATAGTCTTCCTACCAGTTATTTTCTTGTCCAAAAAGCAATTTGATGTAAGATCTTCATCTGCAAGTCTTCAAATACATATACACATCAATTTGACCTTTATTTTCCATTTTTTTCTGACTGTAAGTGGCTTAATTGGTATATCTGTAAAAAGTGACAAAATAATACCCAAGTAATATTTATTTTTATACAAAAGATAAGATATAAGAATATAAAATAAACACATTTCTATTTTAATCAAATACTTCACACTTTTCTTTTACTTGTCCTCGAGTAAAACAATAAATGAAAAACTACACTAGATAGGTCACACTTTCGTAGGAAACACGATTGCATTAAGCGTATGCAACAAGCCGCTAAACCTCTAGGTGTCCCTAGTAGGATGAGTGGTGTCTCGTGAGGGTTTTCAGCGGATACCACCCACAAAATCCAAATGTAGTATGATATAGTTCTAATGCAAGTACATGAATGCAATGGACATATCTAAATAAAAACCAAAAAAAGAAAATACGACTTATTAAGTTGACAATTTCTAGTCAGTTGATTTTATTTTAGATACCTCAACTTGTCACAAATTTTCAACATAATTCAATTTTTCAATATTTAAACTCTAGTTTGTCCAGTTGGTTCGGTCGATAACATAGTGCAACCATGAAATAAATTCTTAGTTTGCTTGTCATAGTTTGTAAAGTGGTATTCTAATTTCCTTGTGTATGACTACCCAAATCAATAAGGTCAAGAAGTGCTTAGGCTTCATCGCTTATTCTGTATATCTATAAAAATGAATCTTTATAATTAATTACATACACCTAACTTAAAGACCAAGGTATGCCACCCATGCGCTGCCTTACGGACTAACGGAGAGTTGGGACAGAGCTTGGCGGATTGTGCAGACCGATGCTGACTTTGTCAACAACGTATCGGTAATCCTTAGGTGTCCAACTCATAAAATGAGACCAAGATATACCGACGCTGACTTTATCAACAACGTGTCAGATAGAGCTAGGCGGGTTTGCACACCAATGCTAGATTTACAAGCAATGTTGGATACCCTTGGATTACTATTATTAATATTGAAAATATAAGAACAAGAGAGAGTTACGCGAATTCAGCTTATCACAACTTAGTTTTAAAGATTCAAAAAGCCAATATAAGTATTTTTAAGTCCTCCACTCATTAAACAAAGACTACAATTTAGAATAAACTTCATGGCTATCACCTAAGAATTTTCCTATGTACCAGCTTCACTACTATCCCTCAAAATTCAACTTTTCATCATATTTCTTATTCGATCTTAGTTGAGGGAAAAAAATACTATCAACTGATAAACAATCGTTAACTTATTTTGTTGTATCAATCTAAAACGAGTCATGTTTCAAAAAAAAATTTGTGGTATGTTACTGCGATCTAAAATGCATGATGGTCCTATCTACACGCATGGAAATGAAAAAGAAAAATAAATAAGTAAAAATAAAAAGGATGCAATGCAGTCTCCTCTCACACTTGGACAAAACAGTGTCAACACTTTAGCGCGTTTCCTAAATTTGAATGATAAAAGCCAGAGATGGATTAAATGCAAAATGATTTGTAAAATGAAATGTAGTCTAACAATATGTAAGAATGGATCATATGTACAATGATATATGTGTTTGTGATGCATGCGATGCAAAAAATGCCACTAACATTTTCTCCCACACTTGGTTCTAACCCGATGAATTTCATTCCAACTATGTCTAGGCATGTTCTCTAATAAGCAAAGGTTTTTTAAAACCATCTTATCTTTATACCTAGATTTATAGTCCAGTAGATAAATGTCCAGTGTCATCCTAACCCGAAGTTTTTCAACCAAGCTAACATTCCAAAAATAATTCATGTATTTAACAAATTTATCTGTGTAATTGTCCAAGAATTTGTGATCATATATAAACTCTGTTGCAATCGTGAAATTTAAATTCTAATTGTTGTTTAAGACTATGTGATCACATTTCTCAATTTCATTCATTGACAACGTATTTTCGACACTGACAACTTCAAATTCGTTGGAAATTTCCTCATTTGGCAACTCATTCTCATACAATCCAAAAAATTCATGTTCATTAAAATCCTCCTCCAATTTTGAGTTTTTGAAAAAATCAACATTTTTATTCTGTACAATTTCTAAAATTTCAAGTTTCTCGCAGTATGAAAAAGAAAGATCAAAATCAAAGCTTAAATCTATTTCCTGAAAAGAATCGAAGTCCAAATCGTTTGTTGAATTTTGAACAACTTCATTTAGATCATTATTCTCAATATCCAAAGTTGCTATTTGAAATTCTTCACTGTCAGTAAAAATTGTATTATTTTTTGATTCAATGCCCATTTGATTTTGTTGCTCGCATTGTTCTGCAAAAGATGTCATTAAACAAAGAAGTTCATCCATCTTTTTATCTAGCCTTTCTTCCCTCTCTCTAAGAATGTTAAGATGATATTCTTCAGAATCGTTGATTTGAGAGTTCTCATTATGGATTTCTTGATTCTCAAAATAATAGTCCACATCAATTTCACAATCAATATCATTTCCAATGTGGTGGTTGTTTAAATTTTCATAATAATGACAATGATATGGGAAATCATTTTGATTATAAAAATTATGTTTGTAACCAAAACTGTTAAAATTCGAGGGAAAATTGCAATTTTAGTTATTTTCAAGATGTTGATATAGGCTATAATTTTGAAAATTTTGGTTTACAACCTCATAATGATGTTGATCAAAGCTATATTGGGATTAAAAGCTGTTTCGATGAGGATGTGGCCCATAATTGAAATTATTTAAGTTAGAATTGAAATCGTAGTTTTGATCATTTCTATGATTTTGAAAATATCCGTCATTTGGAAAATTTTGAAATTTGTTGGCATTAGGCTCACGAAATTTCGGAATTTTTTTCCTTATGAGGTGTAATTCATACTCATACTGTTCAAGAGGACGTCCACTCTAATTATTATCCCACATTTCTCTCAAGGATTTTTTCGAATTAGACATTTGAATGAAGTCAAGGCAAGACAGAAATTATTCTCACTTCGAAATAGTATAAAATACTAAGTTGTGCCCTATTAATTAACTGACTCAATTAGAAGGGGAAAGAGGGTCTTATGGCCATTCACGTATAGTATAAATACTAAGGGATACGACCAATGTTTTACGGGTAGTATGCAACCTCTTTTGCTAATTGTTCAATAAATTGAACTATTATATATCCGCGATCCAATTATATGAGACAGTCAACTTCACAAAGCACCACTTTTCAATTATATTTTTTTGCAAGGTCTATTTTTGTTGTTGAAAACAATGAGAATGAAGATTTCAGTTATGGAAATATCAGTCAACCACAAAAATCAAACAATAATAACTGAACAAATTCGGAAAATTGTACAAGCTAGCAGCTGCCCCTGTAGAAGATTTTTACAAGCAATGTTTGTATTTTTTAAAGCAACTGCAGCACTTGTAGAGTTAGAATTGTTTTTTATAGTGGAGTATGGCAGTCCTTCCAGAGCAATTGAGTAGATTCAACAATTAAATTCCTTGCAAATTGATTGACCTTTGATTTCCCTCTTTATTGCTTTAAATTTTTCTTCATTTGGCCTTTGATCGGATTTTTTTTCTTATGAAAGCAATTAGAAAATAAGAAAAAAATTGAAAAATGAATAAACGATTCAAGCAACAATTTTCACAACTGCGTTGCCTTAAAATCAATAAACCTTTGTTGAATAACGCAAATGAACACAAGAAGGCAAATGGAAACAAATACCCCAAATAATATTTCTCACAAAAAATTTGCTTAGAACCAAAAGATGCCACAAATATCGTACTAGGCTTGACCAAAAATAACTCAATACTTAATTTAAAGCCTTTGATATCCTTGATTAAACCACATCCGTTGTCCCAAAGTATTCAATCCATCAATAGGAAAAGAAAAATCAATTTCGAGAAAAAAAAATAGAAACTTAGTTGAATTCTAAGTGACGTCAGTTCGATTTCATAATAGGGGATCTGCGAAGCTTCGTATTTTTTGATTTGGGATTCGAGTATGGTTCGAATTTAGTTTCGATTGTTCGAATCACAATGACACGGATTTGAGGCAAGGGTTTTGCTTGGATTTTACGATTCGAATCAGCTTGGTTGGGTTTTCGAATCGGTATTTGGAACTGTGTTTTGGGGATTTGTGGATCTGACTGTGGGGTTGCGTGATTGTGGAAGATGACGATGGGGAGTGCGATTTGGCTTCACTGGAGTTCGAATTGGTTGAGGGAGTTGTAATTCGGAACTGGCTTTGGCGTATTTCAGTTTTGGTTTTGGGTAGAAGCATATTTGGGGTGGTTCGTGGAATTGCTGAGTTTGTGATGACGGTTTCAATGGGAGGATGGTGGCTTGACAGGGCGTGAGGTTGGAAAACTGGCTTGGATGAACGAGATTGTTGGTAAGTGGATGCGATGGAGCAGGTAGGAAGCAACGATCTGGTTTGGTAGGAGGCTTGTAAATTGGGGCGTGTGGCAGATGGGTTTTGGATGGATGCGTTGTGTGTACAGAAAGCTGGTGATGAAGGAAGGGCTTGGCACTGTTTGTGCGTGAATGGTATGTTTGCGGCTCTGGCAGAACTTGTTATCGGTGATGGTTAATGTAAATTAGGGGTAGTGAGGATGGTAATAGGGGATGGCAGATGTAGAGCGATGGTGATTTCAGTAGTTGAAAATTTAGGGTTGATCGGCTTTGGTATGTTTTTTGGGTTGATTGCGTGATGATGTTGAATTTGGTGAGTGGGTAAATTGTGTTTGTAATGAACGTTGTGTTGAACGGATTATCAGAAGAGGTTGTTTGTGGTTTGTGCAAGGAAACGTGGGTGTTGATGACAGGAAGTGTGCGTTGATGTGATGGTGTTGACAGAGAATTTGTGGAGAGGTTTGTTGATGGAGAAGAAATATAGGATGCAGTGAAGGAGAGGTGTAGAATTTGTAAAGGTTTTTTTTATTGTTGGGAAAGTAGGAGAGGAAAGAAAAATGTGAAAGGAAAATAAATGAAAAGGGGAAATAAATAAATGGAGAAAGGAAATTGAAACAAAAAAATGGCAAGAATTTTTTTCTCTTGATTTAGAGATTGTACATCAATACGTAATACACAATCAACTAAACAAGAAATTTTATTTTCTATATATAAAAGAACACAAAAGAAAGAAAAATAAAATAAAATAAAAACTAACACGAATCGAAAATTAAATAAATAATAAAGTTTAGTTGTTACCTCCGTGGCAACAATGCCATAAACTTGATCGTCGCTTTCCTAAGAGCTAGAAAAGCGCGAATTATGTAATAATACTGCAAGCGCAATGATCGTGTAATATGTAAGTCGAACACATGGAGGAATTTTAATTTTTATTATTTATATATTTCTTGGACGAGTTAGACAAAACTTGGATTGGATTGAAAAATAATAAAAACTGAAACTGTAATTTGATTCAGAACAAATCTAATTGAACCGACGATCAAATCACAATTTTCAGTTAAAAAACAAATAAAACAATGAATCAGATCTGAATCTAATCAAATCTAATTTAACCTAGGAAGGAAATTAAAAAGCAGAAATTAAAATTTCAGAAATTAAATAATAGATAGAAAATAAAATTAGGATTACCACTGAATCTAATCAGATGGTTAATCACTAATGAAAAATAAATGAAAAAGACAAATAGTGCTCTACCAAATCTAATTGTGTAGACAACACTAGTTTCTAAGAAAATAAAAATGTAGAGAAAAGAAAAGAAGACTTTCAAATCATAGATGATCTTTACAATGAGATTACAAGGGTATTTATAGGATAGATAACCAACCTAAACCCTAATACAGTCACAAATGGGCCTGAATTAATTCTATTAAAATTGGGTCTTTCTTCTTTTCCTCTAGCTTCCTTGATAATTCTTCATTGTGTTGTGATATACATAGCCTTTCTACCAGTTATTTTCTTGTCCAAAAAGCAACTTGATGTAAGATCTTCATCTGCAAGTCTTCAAATATATATACACACAACAATTTGACCTCTATTTTCCATTTTTTCTGATTGTAAGTGGCTTAATTGGTATTCTGTAAAAAGTGACAAAATAATACCCAAGTAATATTTACTGTTATACAAAAGATAAGATATAAGAGTATAAAATAATTCTATGTTAATCAATCGCCTACTTGCACTTTGAGCTCTCGCTGCTCCCTTGGCGCCATACGACGAAGTGGCATTACTATAGGTCTGACATCTTTCAGTAAATCAATTCGAAACTCAATCTCTCAGTGTGATGGAAGTCTGGTCACACCCTCAAAGATGTCCAGATACTCGCCAGCAATAGGCACATCTGATAACTCATCATGCTATATGTTGAGGGAATTTAGAAGACTAGCCATCACCCCATCATTAGGTAGGCAACCCAATACCACCCTCCGCATGTCATCCGCTCTAGTGGTTACCGAATACCCCTCACAGTCTACCACCACCCCATACCTTTGGAGCCAATCAACTCCCAAAATAATTCCAAACCCAGTAAAACCAAAAACAAAGCAATCACAAGCAAACATACGTCCATGACTCGACAAGACCAAATTACGACAAATCATACAAAGGCTAGTCGAACCACCGATCGGGTTCGTTACAACTAAAGGCCTCGACAATCTCGGGTTCCAATCCAAACCTATCTAACAGGTCACTAGATATGAAGGAATGGGAAGCCCTGGTATCAAACAATACTCAAACAAGAAAATCATAAATAGAAAGCACACCTTGGATAACGACACGCTTTCCCTTCTCCGCCGCATTTGGGCATTCAACGAAGAAGGAACAGCGTTGATAGCATATGCTTTCACGATCTGCTTCTCCCTAGGGGGTTGCGGACATTCATCCTTGAGATGTCCCACTTGGCCATAGTTGAAGCACTTCCTTTCCCCTGGCTTTGCTCGACAATCTCTGGCATAGTGGCCCTTCTTGCCACCGCTAAAGCACTTGATATCTTTCTTATTCTTCTTTTTCTGACCATCCTTGTTTGGTTCTGTTTTCTCTTATTATGGGAATTCTTATTGCCTTCACAGCTAGCCGCGATTTTGGCTCCTCTGCGGATGTAATAGCGACCTCGGTCTTCGTCTTAGGGTAAAGGCTCTCTGATCTCAATGCCTTTCCCATAATAGATTTGAATGTTTCATCGATATGATTTATAAGTCTTTCCTCCAAGTACCCATCTAGGCCAATTATGAACTTCTTGTTCTTCTTCTCGGCAGTATCGATAAGTGTAACACCACACCTCCATTAAGTTCACTCACAAAGGGAATGCATTAACTTCAGTGGAGTGTCATAAGTGTATAGAACAGATAAACTACAAAACAGACAAAATTTTAAATAGCGGAAAATATATAAAACTTTACTTCAATGATAAAACAACAGCTTGGTAAAACAACTTGTACAAAGATTTGTTTTCCAACACCAAAACACCCTTACCCATTACAACAAAGCATCTGTCTTGTTTAACAAAATAAAGAAGCAGAAAATAATGATGATACTCCCCAATAAAGCATGAGCTAGCCATAGTAGTGGAAAAGAGAGTCCATAGCAATACATCGACTATCCTCGAGATTGGAAAGAAAACTGAGCTAAGTCGTAATATTTCCTCCCTGCGAACCTAGGGGGAGGAACGGAAGAAAAGAAGGCGAAAGAAAACGGGTCAGACATAAGCATGGCAAGTCCAGTGATTATTTAGCATGTAAACAGGCAAAAGGATCATGACATGAATAAACTGAATACCAGACATAACCATGATGATAAGCATAGCAAGACAACAAATGATGATCGTTAGATATGACAAGGTAAGATATACTGAAAGCGCTTTGGTTCTTTCTCTGATTTCTTTTCTCTGCACCACCCAACTAGCATTCTAACTAGTGTCTTTTATGGAACGATCTGTATCCCCAACTAGTGTCCCAACTAGTATCCTGTGAAAAGGATCAGTATCCTCTACTAGTGTCCCAACTAGTATCCTACATTATACAATAAGGTGATCCCAACCCCGCAATTGTGGTAGCCTTCAGGTGTACATCCAGTATGAGAATCTTACCTCAATCAGCCCAATTGCCATGAAGATGTTAGATGTACCCTTACTACCCTATCGATTTGGCTCCCTACTTGTATTAATTTTTCTTGTGTCTATGTCAATCGACCCTCTCTTGCATGTAGATACCCTGTGCTGGTTCCACCATAAGGTGTATCAATCCCTATGATAGCAACCCGACACGATTCAAGATGCACAGTGTATACTACTGATGCTCAGTGCCTGCTTTTCCACTCCGGAACACGTGCACGCCCATACTCCGTCGTATCTACACTTCTGCACCCCCTGCCGTTATTTTGACCGCTTATAATAAGCCCAGTAATCATGCCCAATCCTGCCTAGTTCAAGGTACACTGATACATCTATGTGGGTTACTACTGAAATGGGTCCCCGTTACTAGGGTTTTCTAGGGTCTATTCATATACCCCCCCCCCCCAAATTGGTTAAGTGTTATCCATCCATTCAAGTTAACTTAACCCATCCACACGTCATGTCATGTTGGTTAAGTGTTTCTTATTAACTTAACCCTTCTCATTCAATCATGTTGTAATTGGTTAAGTGTTTCCCCTTAGCTTAACCCCATTCGTTCATCATGTTATATTGGTTAAGTGTTTCCCATTTACTTAACCCCTACTCATTCATCATGTTATATTGGTTAAGTGTTTCCCATTAACTTAACCCCACTCATTCATCATGTTATATTGGTTAAGTGTCATCAATCCAGTCGAGTTAACTTAACCCACCCACTTGTCATGTTACATTGGTTAAGTGTTGCCTTGTTGTGTTACTTAACCCTATCACACATCATGTTGTATTGTTTAAGTGTTGCCTTCTTGTGTTACTTAATCCTATCACACATCATGTTATATTGGTTAAGTGTTGCCCTCTTGTGTTAACTTAACCCTACCACTTGTCATGTTACATTGGTTAAGTGTTGCCTTCTTGTGTTAACTTAACCCTACCACTCTTAGCCTGTCTGTTTCTTAGCTCTAATTCATTCATTAAAGCACCAACCTCTCACATTAGATCTATATTGTTGCAGTCGCTGGATGTGCCGGGCGGTTCCAGGCAGTCTTACACCGCAACTCAATCTAACCTCGGGTTTTTTTGGGCTTAATGCGCTAACCTCTCACAGTAGATCTATATTGTTACGGTTGCTGGATGTACCGGGCGGTTCCGGGCAGTCATACATCGTTACTCAATCTAACCTCGGGTTAGGCATGTTCATTTTTTAATTAATTTACATATTTACAATTTATGTTCATATGTAAATATCCACAAGTGTTGTAAATTCAAGTCATGCACCATTTACCCTCTAAATTATGTCCATAATTCTATGTATACAAATTCTACCATTTCATGCTACTAATCATGCATGATTATGAGCCAATCTATGCCAATAACATGTAGTTTAATATTTTTCCCCAACGTCTCCCCCGTTATTCGTTCGCATAATTCACATAGAACGAGGCTCGCAAATTAGCCTAACTTATAAACAAAGGGGAAAAGAAAGGGACATGTAACATTCCAACATGCATAAACAATATAGATCAACATGTATAGTATAAATTTGGGTTAGGACGACATAAACTTAATTAAGCACATGAATGTGATCTTACATATAAATTAGATCCAATTAACATGCGAACTTGCATAGATCTTGTAACAACTCGGGTTCCGACGGACCGAATTTTTTTCCAAAATTCCAATCCATCGAGACCCGAGATGTTTTGCTCTGGTATCCTGCAGAAAAGACAGAGATAAAGAAACATGTCAGAACTCGTAAAGCATCTCACAGCAGAAGGAATAAAATATGTTGTAATTAAAATATAGCTTTACCTTATTAAACATACTGCTTAACCAGTATCCCAAGCTATCATATCCCTGTCACTACCTAACCTGCGAGTATGTAATGAGGAGGGGGTCAGAACATAAGTTCTGTGTGAATGGGTTTAAACTACAAATGTTGATTGACCCTACATATACCAGTCTGTTGCATTTTCTTGTTTATTTGGTTATTTGTGCTGATAGCCCTTATGGCTTGTACACACGTCGCACCCATCTACTCCCTAGTAGATCAACCTAATATAGTGTATATGTAGCTACCCCCAACCAGGGTATATCCCACTCGCACGGTCTCCTCCGTATGTATGCAGTCCCTTATCCAATGCCACATGTCGTACAAAATCTCATGTATATATATGTATGTGTATACCAACGCTACGTCTGCGAAGAACCTTCATTACTATATTACGTAAGCGTTTGGACTGCCACCCTAGGTTCGACTAGGTTTCGTCATCGAGTAATGCCCCCTAGTTTACGATACACCACACAGAGCAATGTGTATGTACCTAGACATTCCCCCACGTACGTATCGTCAATCGTACTTACTGTCTATCTGCCCATGTTCTCTATATGTGTGAACCCGAGTCCCGTGGTAGGGCTAATCAAGAAACACGGAACTCGGTCGGGAGCTTTAAGATACCTGCCGATGCATATGCTAAGGTCTGCCTTTACAGTGGCTATGGTCCCACTAGACCCCTCCCTTAACTAACAAATGAAAGGCACTTATGAAAAACAAGAATGAGAACTTAACCCCGGCACAACTGCCTGGCCCTCTATGCCCCTCCTTGTTGGCCTTACCTCAACCATAACTAGATAGCAAGTACATGATCTTTTGGAGTTCTCTGCCTTTTCACTTTTTTTACTGACTAAAGATGGTAGGTAGACGACGAGTTGCTATCACATGGCACTAAATGGTCTCACCGACTCACGCTGGTCCATCCTAGTCTTTAGGTTGCCTCCTAATCATTGCAACCAATGCGTACTCTTGGTTCGTAACCGTGCAGACCTAACCTCTGTGAGCCCAGGTGGATCATCTGCATTCTCACAGAGGGATACAAAGAGTACCCTACTACACGTCCCCTGAAGCCGCATGCTTCATATCCCAGTTCGTTTGAGCCTACAAGAGTTTCTAGATGGATGTCCGCTCCTCCTCGTATTCTACGGCTTAGCGATGATCTACTGCGTTTGGTTATTCATCCTATATTTGGACTGGTTCAAGCGCGTTGTTTACTTAGTTCTCTTAACTAAGATTTAGTACTTAGTTCTCTTAACTAAGGTTTGATACTTAGTTCTCTTAACTAAGGTTTAATACTTGGTTTTCTTAATCATTCGTCTTCTTAACTAAGGTTTAATACTTAGTTCTCTTAATCGTTGTCTACTTAGTTCCCTTAACTAAGGTTTACTGACAAGTTCTCTTTATCGTTCATATTTACATTAGTAAGAGAATAATGCCCTAAGTGTCAATCCCGAAGACCGAGATCAACATAAGATTGACACTCAGAGAATTACTCAACTCAACCAATCTCTTGTTATGTTATTCATATAACTTATGTCATCTTCATTAATAGACTACACATTATCACTTTACAATTTATATCCAACTTATTTGTTTAATACTTAGTTTCCTCTAACTAAGGTTTACTACTTAGTTTCTTTTAACTAAGGTTTGTTACTTAGTTCTCATTAACTAAGGTTTGTTTACTTAGTTCTTCTTTAACTAAGATTTGGTTACTTAGTTCTCATTAACTAAGGTTTGTTTACTTAGTTCTTCTTTAACTAAGGTTTGGTTACTTAGTTCTCATTAACTAAGGTTTGCTTACTTAGTTCTCATTAACTAAGGTTTGTTTACTTAGTTCTTCTTTAACTAAGGTTTGCCGACAAATTCAAGCATGACTTAAGTTCTTTTTATCAAACGATAATGCACAGGTGCTTTTAAACATTTTCAGCACAGATTAACTTATTTCATGGTATAAGTTGTCCCACCCATCCAATCTTTTATTACATCTTAAGTCATAACCTTCCCTTGGTCTACCTATTATTCAATCTTTACATTACCACAACTTTGGTTTATAATAGGTTGTTAACATTCCCCATCTCTATGTTGGTTAAGTTTACCCAAGTTGACTTAAACCCATTCACTTATTCATTCACATGTTATATTGGTTAAGTGTTTTCTATTCATTCATGTTAACTTAACCCTACCAACCTCTCACATTAGACCTATTGTTGCGGTTGCTGGAAGTGCTGGTCGGTTCCGGGCAGGCTTACACCAAAACTCAGTCTAACCTCGGGTTCAAGCACGTTATGACTAACTTCTCACATTAGACCATATTGTTTGCGGTCGCTGGATGTGCCGGGCGGTTTCGGGCAGTCTTACACCACAAACACAGTCTAACCTCGAGTTAGCCATGTTTCATCTTTAGCTAATTAATAGTTCATGTCAATTCTAGGTGTCGTATGCTACTTACCAAATTCACAAATATGTTCATGTTCAAGTTATGACAATAGTGTCAATTTCAGGTTTATACCCAAAATTACCCAAATTTTAAGTCGTATATTCCAAATTCACTTATAATCATATTCATGCATATTCCATGTTATAATTAATTATTCAAACCACATATTTATTCATACCAAATTACAGATAAATTTCACATCACATGTTATCCAATTATATGCCAATCGTACTAAATTATACAAATTCCATATCCAATTTAATTATGCAAATCTACACAAATTCGACGTTTCAGTATAGTCATACCCATAATTCAATTTCAAATTATACATCAATACTACCAATCCGTATTATGCCCAAACAACCCATTTCCCGTCTTAATTTCTCATTCGCGTTTAAAAGGCATATATCCATGATAGGCGTAGGCTCGATATAGCCTAGCTATAAAAATAAAAAGGGGAAAGAATAAAAAGGAGAGAATTCAACGTAGGCATAAATAAAATAACTGATATTTATTGAATTAACATCATATTCATTGTATGTATACATGGGGAATGGCGAACGATATTCGTAACATTATACAACAAATATAATTTAAAGTCCATTCACCTTGCTTTGCATTCCAAATTCTAGATCTGATTTATCTTTGATTTGTTTGTGCTGCGTAGATTGTAGATCTGGATCTCTTCTCTTTTCTTGCGTAGTATTTTAGATCTTGAATTTCTCCTTTGTTTTATTCGCGGTTGTGTTAATTCTAGATCTGATTCTCTTTAATTTAAGAATAGCTTTTGAAGAGAAAGGGGATAAGAATAGATCTAGTTTTAATGGAGAAGAAGAATTGTTTAGATCCATTGAGGAAGAAGGAGGAGAGAATTCTGCAGCATAGAGTTACAATGACTTGGTGTGGAGAGAAAGCAAGGTCTAGGGGTCATTTTATAGCTGTTTGATCAACGTATGGGGCCAAAAACTCGTCCAGATGCAAAACTGTGAATTCTGCCCGAAACTGGGGGTTAGGTCGACCTGCCTGGGCAGGAATTTTCCCGCTCAGCCCAGTTTTCGTGATTTTGAACTGTTGAATTTTCTAAAGGCCGTAACTCCTTCATACGGAGTCCGATTTTTGCAAACTTGGACTCTATTCCAAGCAAAATTCCGAGACGAACGCAATGGTGATGCCCTATTTACTTAATTCGTGATATTTAAATTAATTATCCGTACTTTATTATCTTCATTGTTACGCACACTGTTATTTAATTAATCTTCCCTTTTCTTTCATGTATTGATTAATTTTCATTGTACATCACCATTATTAACCTATCTACGCATATATCTTATTTTTAATTATATTAAAAACGCGGGGTGTTACATTCTCCCACTCTTAAAGAATTTCATCCCTGAAATTCAATAAGACTAAAATAGATAATCCCTCACAACATCCAATTAGTGTTCATCCAATTGTTGCAACATTGTGTACATGTGCAAGGTGAATCACATCATAGTAAATCATGTATGCCTAATTTGGATCCACCTATATGTATGCAAATCTTAAATACTCTTTCAAAACATGATGCTCACATCCTAAATATATTTGCAGTTCTATATGAATGCAATATTTCTGAAAAATCAAAACATTTTTCACCCAAATTTTCCCATACTCTTACAGAATAAGAGCATAGTTCATCCAATTGTCGCATCCAAAATCCTACCAATCATCATTAAACTTGAAATTTAGAAAAATCTAATTTTCTAAATTCGATTTCTTATGTTATAAAAAGATATAAAATGGAAGAATTTACATTTTCCGTTGTACCTTTTATAATTGTACTTGAATAATTATATAACTATTCTATATAGATTTCCTATTTTCCTATCCAAGCACAACAACATAAAAATTTTTCTTTTCCTTCTTCAATTATCTTGAAAAGTTTTCATTTTTGTTCATCTTTTCTTAATATTTTTGTTTCCTTTTCCCGTCTTGTTTTGTTGCTTCACTGAATTTGTTGGTTTCTTGTTAGTTAGGCTATTCACTTTCTTAGCTTATTTGGCTCAGTCCGATTTCTCAAGTTTATTTTTCAAATAAGCTTTTCCGTTTTCAACTCAAACATTATCCTACACAACTACTATTATAGGCCAAGAATTTTAGGACTTTTTCACCTTCGACAATTGCGAGTCCACACAACAGGATCTATATACTTGCTTGCCCTTCACTACCTAGTAGTTACTACTAGTCCATGTTGTGTATAACTAGCCTATACTTTACTTTTTTTTAAGCAACAATTCTAGGCTTCTCAATGCTTATGCATTCTACGGGAATTTCTTTTTATTATTATTCCAAGACAGTCCTTGCTATTTACTTCATAGACTAATATTTTTCTTGTTCTTTCTAGGTACTACCTCTCACCTACTCCATTCTTTTTAAAACATGGTTTGTCCTCATTTTTTTTTCTTCCAAAATGTGGTAAAACTTTATTCTCTTTTCCAAAGCTTGCTTTTGCCAAACCATAAAAATAATATCATAAAATGCAAAATATTTTTTTTCAAATCACAAAACTGGAGTAGGCAAGGACTACTATCGGGTTTACATTGTTCCTACTTACAATGTTAATCTAGCTACTTGGTACTAGGTGTAATCACCTTCTCTACTCTTAGTTCCTTCAACTTATTTTGTCTACCCACAAATTTCTTTTTAAATCGGTAATCAAAATTTATAATCAACAGAGTATAGATTTCAAAACTTTCTTTTCAATCCTTTCATATATTATAATATGAAAACTAGTGAGCTATACATGCTCTATAATATGCATCTTTTTATGAGAGAATTCTTTAAAACAAGAAATCATTGTTTTACAAAATATACCCTACTTTACTTTAAAACCCAGTATGCATTTTTCAAATATGCTCCTTACATATTTCTTTCAAACATTTAAAAATACTTTTAAGAATAAAAACTTGAAAATACCACAAACTCTTTTGCCAAACTTTTACAATTTCAATTTCTTAAAAGTTTAATAGTGGGTTAGACTCACAGCGGGTCTTCAACTCAACTAGGCTTCCCTAGGCACTTTCGCAAATTCAATTCTCTCGACTATACATATTCCTAATTCATTATCCACATTTTAACCTTTTTCTAATTTATAAGGTTTCACTTTTAAACCCACTACTCTGAAATATCATTTCAGTTTCCATCCTATGGGATATTTTCTTTCTCTAACTCCAAGTCATATTGTACACTCTCCCAACCACCTAATGGTTTCAAATTTTTTTTTTTTTTTTTTATGTTCGTTACATTAGTGTACAAACCAATATCCCAACTATTTCCATATCTAGTGGGCTACTCTATGGATTTAGGTTTATATATTTAATATATTTATATTTTAGAAAATACAAATACGTTCACTCAATATCTCCCTAGGACCACTAAACCGAAGCTCTGATACCAGATGTAACAACCCGGGCTCCGATGGACCGATTTTTTTTTCCAAAATTCCAATCCATCGAGACCCGAGCTGTTTTGCTCTGGTATCCTACAGAAAAGACATAGATAAAGAAACATGTCAGAACTCGTAAAGCATCTCATAGCGGAAGGAATAAAATATGTTGTAATTAAAATATAGCTTTACCTTATTAAACATATTGCTTAACCAGTATCCCAAGCTATCATATCCCTGTCACTACCTAACCTGCGAGTATGTAATGAGGAGAGGGTCAGAACATAAGTTCTGTGTGAATGGGTTTAAACTACAAATGTTGAATAACCCTACATATACCAGTCTGTTGCATTTTCTTGTTTATTTGGTTATTTGTGTTGATAGCCCTTATGGCCTGTACACACGTCGCACCCATCTACTCCCTAATAGATCAACCTAATATAGTGTATGTAGCTACCCCCAACCAGGGTATATCCCACTCGCACGGTCTCCTCCGTATGTATGCAGTCCCTTATCCAATGCCACATGTCGTACAGAATCTCATGTATATATATGTATGTGTATACCAACGCTACGTCTGCGTAAAACCTTCATTACTATATTACGTAAGCGTTTGGACTGCCACCCTAGGTTCGACTAGGTTCCGTCATCGAGTAATGCCCCCTAGTCTACGATACACCACCCAGAGCGATGTGTATGTACCTAGACTTTCCCCTACGTACTTATCGTCAATCGTACTTACTGTCTATCTGCACATGTTCTCTATATGTGCGAACCCGAGTCCCGTGGCAGGGCTAATCAAGAAACATGGAACTCGGTCGGGAGCTTTAAGATACCTGTCAATGCAGATGCTAAGGTCTGCATTTACAGTGGCTATGGTCCCACTAGACCCCTCCCTCAACTTACAAATGAAAGGCACCCATGAAAAACAAGAATGAGAACTTAACCCCGGCACAACTGCCTGGCCCTCTACGCCCCTCCCAATTGGCCTTACCTCACCCATAACTAGATAGCAAGTATATGGTCTTTTGGAGTTCTCTACCTTTTCGCTTTTCGTACTGACTAAAGATGGTAGGTAGACGACGAGTTGCTATCACAGGGCACTAAATGGTCTCGCCGACTCATGCTAGTCTATCCTAGTCTTTAGGTTGCCTCCTAATCATTGCAACCAAGGCATACTCTTGGTTCGTTACCGTGCAGACCTAACCTTTGTGAGCCCAGGTGGATCATCTACATTCTCACAGAGGGATACCAAGAGTACCCTACTACACGTCCCCTGAAGCCGCGTGCTTCATATCCCAGTCCGTTGGAGCCTACAAGAGTTTCTAGATGGACGTTCGCTCCTCCTTGTATTCTACAGCTTAGCGATGATCTACCGTGTTCGGTTATTCATCCTATATTTGGACTGGTTCAAGAGCGTTGTTTACTTAGTTCTCTTAACTAAGGTTTAATAACTAGTTCTTTTAACTAAGGTTTGATACTTAGTCTTCTTAACTAAGGTTTAATACTTGGTTTTCTTAATCGTTCGTCTTCTTAACTAAGGTTTAATACTTAGTTCTCTTAATCGTTGTCTACTTGTTACCTTAACTAAGGTTTACTGACAAGTTCTCTTTATCGTTCATATTTACACTAGTAAGAGAATAATTCCCTAAGTGTCAATCCCGAAGACCGAGATCAACATAAGATTGACACTCAGAGAATTACTCAACTCAACCAATCTCTTGTTATGTTATTCATATAACTTATGTCATCTTCATTAATAGACGCACACATTATCACTTTACAATTTATATCCAACTTATTTGTTTAATACTTAGTTTCCTCCAGCTAAGGTTTATTACTTAGTTTCTTTTAACTAAGGTTTGTTACTTAGTTCTCATTAACTAAGGTTTTTTTACTTAGTTCTTCTTTAACTAAGATTTGGTTACTTAGTTCTCATTAACTAAGGTTTGTTTACTTAGTTCTTCTTTAACTAAGGTTTGGTTACTTAGTTCTCATTAACTAAGGTTTGCTTACTTAGTTCTCATTAATTAAGGTTTGTTTACTTAGTTCTTATTTAACTAAGGTTTGCCAACGAATTCAAGCATGACTTAAGTTCTTTTTATCAAACGATAACGCACGGGTGCTTTTATACATTTTCAGCATGGATTAACTTATTTCATGGTATAAGTTGTCCCACCCTTCCAATCTTGTATTACATCTTAAGTCATAACCTTCCCTTGGTCTACTTATTATTCAATCTTTACATTACCGCAACTTTGGTTTATAATAGGTTGTTAACATTCCCCATCTCTATGTTGGTTAAGTTTATCCAACTTGACTTAGCCCCATTCACTTATTCATTCACATGTTATATTGGTTAAGTGTTGTCTATTCATTCATGTTAACTTAACCTTCCCACATATCATGTCATATTGGTTAAGTGTTGTTAACCCTACCATACTTAGCATGTGTCATTAGCATTAATTAATTATTAATGCACCAACCTCTCACATTAGACCTATTGTTGCGGTTGCTGGAAGTCCCGGTCGGTTCCGGCAGGCTTACACCACAACTCAGTCTAACCTCGGGTTCAAGCACGTTGTGACTAACTTCTCACATTAGACCCTATTGTTTGTGGTCGCTGGATGTGCCAGGCGGTTCCGGGCAGTCTTACACCACAAACTCAATCTAACCTCGAGTTAGCCATGTTTCATCTTTAGCTAATTAACAGTTCATGTCAATTCTAGATATCGTACGCTACTTACCAAATTCACAAATATGTTCATGTTCAAGTTATGCCAATAGTGTCAATTTCATGTTTATACCCCAAATTACCCAAATTTTAAGTCGTATATTCCAAATTCACTTATAATCTTATTCATGCATATTCCATGTTATAATTAATTATCCAAACCACATATTTATTCATACCAAATTACAGATAAATTTCACATCACATGTTATCCAATTATACGCCAATCGTACTAAATTATACAAATTCCATATCCAATTTAACTATGCAAATCTACACAAATTCAACGTTTCAGTATAGTCATACCCATAATTCAATTTCAAATTATACATCAATACTACCAATCCATATTATGCCCAAACAACCCATTTCCCTTCTTAATTTCTCATTCACGTTTAAAACGCATATATCCATGATAGGCGTAAGCTCGAGATAGCCTAGCTATAAAAATAAAAAGGGAAAAGAATAAAAGGAGAGAATTCAACGTAGGCATAAATAAAATAACTGATCCTTATTAAATTAACATCATATTCATTGTATGTATACATGGGGAATGGCGAACGATATTCATAACATTATACAACAAATATAATTTAAAGTCCACTCACCTTGCTTTGCATTCCAAATTCTAGATCTGATTTATCTTTGATTTGTTTGCACTGCGTAGATTGTAGATCTGGATCTCTTCTCTTTTCTTGCGCAATATTTTAGATCTTGAATTTCTCCTTTGTTTTATTCGCGGTTATGTTAATTCTAGATCTGATTCTCTTTAATTTAAGAATAGCTTTTGAAGAGAAAGGGGATAAGAATAGATCTAGTTTTAGTAGAGAAGAAAAATTGTTTAGATCCATTGAGGAAGAAGGAGGAAAGAATTCTGCAGCAGAGAGTTACAATGACTTGGTGTTGAGAGAAAGCAAGGTAAGGTCGTTTTATAGCTGTTTGATTAACATATGGGGCCAAAAACTCATCCAGATGCAAAACTATGAATTCTGCCCGAAACTCGGGGTAGGTCGACCCCTAGGTCGACCTGCCTGGGCGGGAATTTTCCCGCTCAGCCTAGTTTTCATGATTTTGAACTGTTGAATTTTCTGAAGGCCATAAATCCTTCATACGGAGTCCGATTTTCGCAAACTTAGACTCTATTCCTAGCAGAATTTCGAGACGAACGCACTAGTGATGCCCTATTTACTTAATTCCTGATATTTAAATTAATTATCTATACTTTATTATCTTCTTCGTTACACACACTGTTATTTAATTAATCTTCCCTTTTCTTTCATGCATTGATTAATTTTCATTGTACATCACCATTATTAACCTATCTACGCATATATCTTATTTTTAATAATATTAAAAACGCGGGGTGTTACAGATCTAATTGTATAAACATGAACTTATATAGATCTTAAACATGGGTACTAGCTTGGATCTAAACATGTAAGCATGTATGAACATAACTTATCATGTAATTTGCATATACAGCATGGTAGGTTCAATTGTGTTAGTCCAATAATCTCATAGGCATAGGATGTACAACATGATAAATCAATCACAACAGTCCCATAGGCATGATAGGTTCCATTTTGTCAATCCAACAGTCTCATAGGCATGTTAGGTTTCATTATGTCAGTCACAATAGTCCCATAGGCACGATCGGTGTCATTACATCAATCACAATAGTCTCATAGGCATGATAGGTGCCATTACATCAATCACAATAGTCTCATAAGCACGATAGGTGTCATTACATCAATCACAATAGTCTCATAGGCATAGGCAATTCAGAATTGACAAAAGGATAGGCACGAATAGAATTAGGCATAATTCTAGATCCAGTTATTACAGTCGTGATTTCTTATTAGGTGTTCACATCTAAACAATAACTGTACTTACAGAAAAAGGACGGATCTTGATTTCTGGGATCTGATTTCTGAATTTGAAAAGCTATCCTTTGATGTAGACACTTGATTCTCTAGTTCTTCTAATTGATTCCTAGTTTGAATTTGTTTCTCTAGTTTGGGGTAGATGAATGGAGGCTAGGCCAGTTTATAGACGAACAACATGACAGCTTCATAGAATGAGTTCTAGGGTTGAGGTTTGGGGTGATTATATAGAAGTCTAGGTTCAATTCTAGTCTTTAGATTAGTCTAGGAGAAATCAGATCCATCAAACAAAAAGGGATGTGTCATCCAGCCAACCATAGCACGACACATAAGCCCTAATACCTCAGAAATTAGTCATAGGCCAATCAGAGAAGGCCACATCAGCTTAGGGCTTCAAAAATTCGTCACAGGAGCTGGATCTGGGAGGGGTCGACTCCCTACCGGGGGGAGGGGGGTCGACAGCTATGTCGACTCCCCGTGGGGGGAGTCGACACCCCTGAGCGGGAAATTTCCCACTCAGGCCGCTCTTGCCAGATTTTGAAATTTGAACTGTTTTCTGATTTGATTTATTATTATATTTAATTACTGTTTAAACTTGAAAACTTCTAAACTCCATAACTTCTTCATACGGAGTCCGATTCATGTAAACTCGGACTTTATCTCAAGCAGAATTCCGAGTTGAACGCAATGGCATATTTCACCCAATTCCTTTTTTAAAAATTAAATATTCTTATATTCGTTAATTTTGATATTCACATAAAATACGGGGTGTTACATTCTCCCCTCCTTAAAGGATTTCGTCCCTGAAATCTCTAAGTTAAGAAGAATGTATCCTAACATCCAACATCAATCTACTCAACCATTCAATCGCAGGCATCCATTATCCTTAAAAAGGTTTCTAATGCTTTATGAACATATGCAATGGTGTGTGTACATGTCCCAATACTAATGCAAAAGATCAGGCGGTCCACTGATTCAGTTGACCTCCTTAATGCGAATTATGTTAGTGCCATGAGTCCAACATGTATGCTGTTATTCTTATGGTACTTTATAACTTCTATATGAGTGCACAATCATCCATTCAAATGCATCATCCATATGATATCACATCAAGTTTCAATCCATATATATATATATATATATATATAAAAATCCACTCATGCATATGCAATATGGAAGTAATGAAGCCGATCTAGTGCCTAATGTGTGTGTATATGCATCCACGAGCAACCACTAGCAAACACTTACATCCACTTGCATCCACCAAACATAACATGTCTCAAACACATGTTTACATCCATTGGATTCTACTAAGGATCGAGGATAGGACCGAGAGGATATACTTAAAAGATAAGGACTAGCATGCAAATAAACTTTACAGAAAAAGAGAGATCAAGGTTATTCCCTCAAAAGGGTATGATGCGTGTATCTAGCCTTCAGCCTTTTAAGTCGCATCTTCTTGAGCTTCATCCCATTGTGCTCTCACTGTCTTAACTTCACGATTGCATAGCTTCTTAATTTATGTTTCCAAAATATGAGTTGGAATCCATTACACTGTCGCTTCTCGTTCCACCTCTTCTCCTTCTAGTATACTCGGGAGTACAACTTTTGTTGTGTCATGCTAACATTTCCTCAAAGGGTCTTCAAAATTCACTAGAGGGTATTCCATGTGGAAGAACTATCTCTTAAAAATAAACAGATGCTAACCATGTTTCCAAGTGCAGTTATTAAGGTGATTAGAGGTCTCTTCTCTACTTAACTTATCTATTGGTCAACTATATGAGAGTCTTTTCTTTGTGAAGTCCCTATTTGATCAAAAAGCGTAGGTCTTACTCGTAGCGATGCCAACTACTATCCTAACCGAAGGTTTTAAAATCAAAGGTGGATATGTATTCTGAACTTTTCCTTTTCACATAAAGAGGACTTGAAGTCAACTTTTTTCTTCTTAAGGCATCTGCTACGACCTTACCCTTCCCTTTCACACCAAAATTCCGCCTAGTCCCGTGCCGCATGCATCCGTGTATACCGTAAACCTTTTACTACCGTAAGGTAGAAGTCAAAACTGGGGTCGTTGTAAGAGCCCTCTTTGATCGTTGGAAAGCGACATCACAATCAATATCCCGAGCAAAGGTTAGATCTCCTTCGTTAATCCAGTAAGTGGGGTTAATACCTTCGCAAAGTTCTTAATGAACTTCCTATATTAACCCGCTAGTCCAAGAAAGCTTCTTACTTCTATTGCATTCCTTGGGACCTTCCAGTCTTGCATCGCAACTACTTTTGCGGGATCTACTGCTATCCCTTCTTTGGACACTACATGTCCTAGAAACCTTACCTCTTCTCTCCAAAAATGACATTTTTGGAGAATTTTACCTTAAGTTGATGTGCTCGAAGTGTATCCATGACTTCTCTTAAATGCAAAGCATATTCTTCCTCGTTCTTTGAGAAAATATAACTACCATCCTTTCACAATTGAGAATGGCACCATTATTGGATAACCAATCCATACCTAGAATCAACCCATAGCACATGAAACCAAAAACATAAGCATTACGTCTAAACTCAACGCTTAGTATAGATATTCCCAAATCCAAACAAATCATAAATAAATGAGCCGAACCACCAATAGGATTTGAGACAACAATGGGATCTCCTACTATACTAGTACTAAGGTGCAGAGACTCAACTATGGAAGCAGATAGAAAAGAATGTGAAGCGCCAGAATCAAATAAGGTTCTAATAGGATGATTGAAAAGAAAAACTAAACTTTCAACAGAAATGTTCCTACCTCTCTTAGGTACATTAGTAGTGAGAGCATGCAGTTGTCCTCTAGAAGATTATGCCCTTTGCCCTTGTCCTTGTCCTTCGACAATCCTTGATAAGATGACCTGCTTCACTATACTGAAAACAACCACCTGTCTTCTTCTTCCTACAATTAAATGACAAGCTATACCACAGAAAAGACACTTCCTCTAGTTGCGGGATCTATTACTTCTTCCACCCTTCTTATATTCCAATCCCTTGTTTGTGATTCTTCTACCGTAATGAACCGAATTTCCATACACTTTGAGTGGACTAATTACACCACATGTCCAACCCAAATTGCACAAAAATACGAATCATCATTAGAAAGAAGTTAGAGGATGAGAAATAGAAAGAAAGAAATACCAGAATAGAAGAAAACGAAGATCACAAACACACAGTGGAACGAAT
Source organism: Allium sativum (assembly GCA_030737875.1). Lineage (NCBI taxonomy): Eukaryota > Viridiplantae > Streptophyta > Magnoliopsida > Asparagales > Amaryllidaceae > Allium > Allium sativum. The sequence continues at coordinate 606,198,556 of CM060916.1, read as the reverse complement.
AAAATATATTAGATAACATAAACTTTGAAATACAAATCAGTAACTTTATACACATACCAACATCAGAGCACAACAACTATTTCTGGAACAGTTACAAACACCTGTTTCCAGATACAAACATAATACACAGCGGAAAATATGTTAGTCTATAGCTAACTGGTGAAGCCTCCTGCTTCAACTCCTCCAACTGAATTTGTAAAATCCCGACTACTTGACTGCCCGTACAAATTTGGGCACCCAAGAGTTTAGGGAAAACAAAATGAACTCTGGTTCAGTTATGGGACTGGTGTGAGTAAACTCCAATCATTTGATTAACTTTCAAAATCCTTTCGAAAGAAATGATAATCGTAAGACCGATCCACACATAAACACGAATGGTTTTTACCTTATGATAATCAAAAATATTTTTGATATCAAATCCAATGATATTACAATAGTTTCTATATCAAATAAATAGCAATCTAGTGGAACGCTTGCATCTCACACTCCATATATTATATAAATCAAAAATCGCAGGGCGCTTATTGGAGATTGGATTTCCAACATGACAAGGTATGGAACCACCTTCCGATAGTGTATCTCTAGAGGGGAATACACTGGGTTCAACAAGAACGTCTTGCAACCCGGCCCACACATGGCTGACCACTCATTTAACTTGAGTGTATCGAGCATATTATCACCAATAGTTGTGATCAGCAACCGTTACCGAAAGCATACAACAGCGAATAGAATAAGAAGCAAATGAATTTTCTCTAGATCGGCTGATAATATATCTAATGGGAATGACCCACATGGCCATGCTGCCTGCCCGATTTTTGTCATTTCCCGGGTGATGAGGCTTGAGGTCATGATTTCCTTTTCGTACATCTTGTCACCATTTGCTTTGAATTCCACATTGTCAGTTCCATCCATATACGTTGTCCTGGGACTGGACAAAACGAAGGCACTATTCCATCAATCCATCTTGGGCAATTTCTACCTAGGATCAACAGAACAACCCTTGCACCTTACTCCTTCTTCAATTAACTTCAACATAAGTTGATTCGTATGCTTATGCCAATATGGAGTGGTTTTCAGATAATAAATCTAATCCCGATCTCTCCGTATTGACAACGGAGGTATAAAATAAATCAAAACTTTGATAGTCGGGGATTTAACTATCAATAAACATTCATACAATCAACGGTCTTACTTCCAGATGGAAATTTTACCGATCAACCATCAAACAATATTGACCCCTTTTAAATTGCTTCCTGATTATATTATCATTCCAAATTCTCATTTCCCATTTCCATTTCCTTTCAAAGCTTAATTGTCTCTCTCGATTCTTAGAAAACATCTCCAATATCCTAATTTCCTTTATTTAAGAAAATATCTCTTATTCAAGTTATAAACATTTATATATATCCACGAATCCTTATTTTCTATATTCAGAAATTATACATTTATTAATATTGAAAAACATTCGCATTTTCTTAATTCCCTATTTACCAATTTATTTCATTTTTCTATGCGTAGATAATGTCTCTTATTTTATTTGTGAAACGTTTCCAAATTCTTTAAATTAACCCGATGTTATAAAACATCGTTATTCTAACTCAAACCATTAATCATTTATTTACTAACCATATTGCTAACCAATCTTCACTATCGAACCTTAACCATTTCTCCATCAATCATGAAGTCAATCAAGTTGGGGTATAATTACCTCTCAGACCTTAATTGAACAACATTTTCAACTTTGAAATAGTCAAAGCTCACAACAAAACATCGCTTACGAGACTCTCAGATTCAATCTAAGAATACACTTCTTTTACGGAAAAACATTGAATATAACGGTAGTATTATAATCGTTATTTCCCAATATTTGATTTATAAAATGTTAATTATAATGGTAGCGTTAAAATTGCTATTTAGATTTACAAAACATTTATTATAACGACATCGCTAAAATCGCTGTTTAGATTTATAAAATACTTATTATAACGACAGCGCTAAAATCTCTATTTAGATAAACAAAACACTTATTATAACAACAACGCTAAAATCACTGTTTAGAATTACAACGGTAGCGTTATAATCGTTGTTTCCAAATATTTGATATATAAAAATATAACTTGTACTCATTAATTTAATTAATAAGTAAATAAATAGATTTGATTAAAACGGAAAGTAAAAATAACTACTTCCCTAAATTCGATATAATCGAATTCCAAAAAAAAACTCTCTTTCGAATAATCTATATTCGATTTATATTACGAACTTCGGAATAAATCTTATCATTTCAGGTTAACCCAATTTCCCTTATGATTGTTTCCATTCGCAATACATTTGATTTTAATCATTTTTCATTTTCAATTATCAGTATCTTTCCTTAATAGGAATCTAGACTTGTTTAATAATTCTAATTTAAATTAAATCTTAAACTATTTCAAAATATAGAATTTTATTTCCATGAATATTGAAATATTCTCTTATTGATATATTTCATTCGTATTATAGTTTCATACTAAATAGAATTCAAATATCCTTCCTAAACTAAACCATTAGAATAAAATTCGACCTAATCAAAGTACAATTATAAATCCCTTGGATTTTTTTCAATTTGTTTTAGATTTCGAACTTTGGAATAAAATCCAACGTTTCCTCTCGAAAACGATTCTCATTCCTCTTATCATTCAAATTTCTATTTGAATTCACATTTCCAACCTAGATTTCTTTTATAGATGCTTTCATTTGCAAAATATCTAGGCTAAACAATTATTCATTTTGATTGTGAATAATATTTCTTTTCACATAATCAAATCCATTTGATTCTGCCATAACAAATCCAAATTCCATTTATAACTTTTATTTACAATTATTTATAGAAAATTTCATTATTAATTTCAAACATTTATAATTTTCTTTATAATTTTCTAAGTTCAAATCTTATTTCAAATATTGGTTTCAAAATCAATTACCACTTTTTCATATAAATTCAAATTTGAATTTATATTAAAATTTATCCAATGATAAATAATTCACTAAATTTATACTCTCGTTTATAACAATTTCTTATTTTCTCCATTACCATAGTTATAATTTCAACCCTATTCGAAATTACATTTGTATTTTTGGAAATAAATTTCCTTTTCTATATAAATTCATTTTTTTCAGTTTTTGAATACTAACATTCTAGGGCCAGAGTAGTTTAAGCACAACATTGTCAATCATAGATTGTATAACACATCATATAGCACAATAAATAAAACAGTAACATAAATGTTGTGGAATCCAGTTGGATTCCTCCAACCTGTTTTCCTGCGTCCACAAACGTTAATAACATCAATAATATTATTTTCACATCAATATGAAATGTCATAGTAAACCGCATTAATAACTGATCAATGATATAACAATATCAACCATTCAACCAATTTTATCAACCATTCATCCAAACAACCATCACAGTAGTTATAAAATTACTAAAAATAATTTAAAACTCGTTTATATAAAAATATAAATGAGGCAGGATTAGTGAGTTTACTCACCTTGGTTTGCAGTAGACTATTCTGTTTTTGTTTTGTTTACAATCAAACAAGCGTTTGATTTTATCACGAAATTCCAGTAGCCCTGTTCTCAGCCATGCTGCGATTCTACCGTGGTCGGTTTCCTTTAATTCTGATAACACAAATAAAAGTTATTCGCGATTTAAGTTTATAATGAATTTAATTTAATTTAACTACTAATTAAATAATGAATTTAACTAAATTGTTTACTATTAACTAATACCATTATTAATTCATGGTCAGGCTCGTAACATATGGTTCCCTTTCGTCCAATTGTCTCCCAATATCCCCTTCCCTGTTTTCACCATATTAGTAACACACAAGATATGCTTTCCCAATAACCAAACCTTTGTTTAAACAAATTCCCATAAACCATTTTATAACATATACTCACCAAACTTTCCACGCATGGCTCCAGGTTAAATTGTGAAGGCACACCCTTCTTTTCCATTAACCAAGAACACGCTGAAGTAATTACTCCCCATTACCATGCTTTTCTCCAATGTTTTTTCTTCTTCCTTTTTTCCACAACAAACTTTCAAATCCTATACATGTCAAACTCATCTTCTTCAACTTCATGACAAAACCGCCCAGGCATTCATATTTCCTCCACGGCCATGATAATTATCACCCATTCCTCCTCTATACTGTCTTAAAATTTAAACACATAACTCCTCCTTTCAGCACAATCCTTCCTCTTCATGTTTTAACCAGCCAAGCTTACCATTCCACTCTCCTTCAAAGTCTCTACACCCCCATCCCCTATATACAGTACTCGATTTCCCCTTTCCTCATTCATGAACAGATTCAAAACTGCTGAAGCCAAACTGCCGAACCCACAAAAAAAGCGCAAGAACCACTAAATAAAACTACTGCACCGTTCAAATCCTCCTTCCTCGACATCTTGTTACAGCTCCAGGCGATACACCATCTCCTCTCGCAACTCCCCCTCCGCTGCACCGTTCAACGAACGATCTCCACCATCCACCTCCACTCCGCGACCTCTTCCTTCCCATTCCCTCCTTGTACAACTCGAAGGCCTTCCCCTTAGCCTACTTTCTACGACCTGAATACGCAACCACAGTAAACCCATTGAACAAGACTTCTACCGAGTACCACTAGTTTGGTACTACAACTTCACCTCGATCCCCTGAACACACGAGTTCACCTGAGTTTGGTTTTTATACGCAGCCTTTGATTTCCATTTTATTTTGAGGGAGGCTTGCGTTATTTCCGAAGCTCACGGGTTTCATTTTCATTACTGAAGTAAACAATGAGAAATGGTTTAACCGTATTGGTGGTATTAGTGTATATATAGAGAAGATTCTGTGCGGAGCACGCTACTGAGAAATGTCTTTTTCACTTGGAACACTTGGTAGGCAAGGCTTTTATTATATAGATAGGCTAGTGTGTACGGGTTTTGTTTGATGACAACGTAGGTTTATTGGAATCATGTCTACCTGAAGAGAAACTCGGCATGTGCATGCATTTAATTTGAGCAGACAAAGCATGATGTGTTATATAAAACAGAGTGGCATGTGATTGGATAGAGTATATAATGTTGGAGTCTGCGTTTTCTTGCTAGTGCATGTGCAAATTTGTACATGCCTTAATTGTTATTATTTTATATACAGGTGAAAGGCGAATAGGAGCAGGGTCATAGCCGCAAGTCTTGAATCTTGGAACCCCAGAAATGTTTGACAAATGCGAGTATATTAGTGAAAGAGTACACAGATTTTTTTCATAGATTGGATAGAGAACACATGCATTTGTGAAGAGTTTATTCAGGATAATATACCGTTGATTTTCTTCAGGATTATGTATATGGTTTTGTAGTGATTCTTTAGATTTTTCTTTTTATTAAAGTCGAATGGCGTATAGTGATATTTTTAGTTGCGATGTTTGAATCCATTACTACACATCCTCCTATTGTGCAGATACGATAAGATAGCGCGGTAGGTAAACAATTGAAAGGATAATGATTGAAGATTCAATTGGGTTCATTTTTCTGTAAATATTTATAACTTAGTTAGTTGTGCTGATATCTTTAATTTGGATTCATAACACAAATTGGTTCTAAGCTTGTTGTGATTAGAAAATGAAATTTTGTAATGAGTACGTCAATCACAGAAAACACATCTAAGTATCTAAAATATCATTTGAATAATTGTATTTAGTTTACTATTTTTAGAGTGAAAGTTTTCTTACACCGTAGGTAATTATTCTATCTACAGATATTCAAAAATTGCTTAGGTAATTAACGAAGACATAGGACATGATGAAAATGTTTGGACTCAGGATTCATGGAAGTAGGAAAAGAAATATATGCATGAGAAAACTTGAAAGAACCAAACAAAGTCAACATGAATGGAACAATCTCCTAATTTCATGTTATTTGATCAAAATTAGTTTTACTACTCAGCAACATTGCTTACCTCAAGTTCACACTGATTTTGTAAACTATGTCTTCTTGCAAGAACAAGATGAATCGGTTACTGTTAAATCAAGTCTACGCCTAATTTCATCATAAAAATCGTGTTTACATTTGAATCCAAAATTTTGTTATACTTAAATTCAAATTCGATGACATAAAAAATGTGGGTCGTTACATCTACTTTGGTCTCTTTCTTTTCCCCTTTCTCCTTCTGTGTGTATTAAGCCATATCAACAAGCTTCCTATCCTTAGGCTTGTGCTTCTTAGCCCAAAATCTCTTATTCTCATCCTTACTATCCTTCTGTAGCTTGTTGACAAGTTCCTCGAAACTACCTCCATCGCACGACAACCTACAAGGCTTGAAAGAAAATTAGTTGCAGGTGAAACTACTACGGCTATAAATGGAGGTTGGGCACTACTTCGCCCTCGACATGAGCTGTATGCCTACGAAACTATGGCGAAAAGAAAGGAAGAAGAGATTCAAATAGAGAATCGAAAGATAGTGCATATGGCCTTGGGGAATATGCCTTATAAAAACAATACTTTTCTCATGAAAAACGCTTCTTTATAACTTGTTTATAAAACACCCCTTTTAAAATATGCTTTTGAAAATGGGTTTCAAAATCCTTTATCTGTTCTGGTAACCTTCAACTCTGATACCACGTGTAACACCACACCTCCGTTAAGGTCACTCACAAAGGGAATGCATTAACTTCAGTGGAGCGTCATAAGTGTATAGAACAGATAAACTACAAAACAGACAAAATTTTAAACAGCGGAAAATATATAAAACTTTACTACATTGATAAAACAACAGTTTGGTAAAATAGCTTGAACAAAGATTTGTTTTCCAACACCAAAACACCCTTACCCATTACAACAAAGCATCTGTCTTGTTTAACAAAATAAAGAAGCAGAAAAGAACAATGATATTCCCCAATAAAGCATGAGCCAGCTATAGCAGTGGAAAAGAGAGTCCAAAGAAATATATCAACTATCCTCGAGCTTGGAAAGAAAACTGAGCTAAGTGGTAATATTTTCTCCCTGCGAACCTGGGGGGGAAACGGAAGAAAAGAAGGCGAAAGAAAATGGGTCAGACATAAGCCTGGCAAGTCCAGTGACTATTTAACATGTAAATAGGCAAAAGGATCATGACATGAATAAACTGAATACTAGACATAACCATGATGATAAGCATAGCAAGACAACAAACGATGATCGTTAGATATGACAAGGTAAGATATACTGAATGCGCTTCGGTTTTTTCTCTGATTTATTTTCTCTGTACCACCCAACTAGCATTCTAACTAGTGTCTTTTATGGAACGATCCATATCACCTACTAGTGTCCCAACTAGTAAGTATCCTGTGAAAAGGATCTGTGTCCCCTACTAGTGTCCCAACTAGTATCCTACGTTATATAATAAGGTGATTCCAACCCCGCAATTTTGTTATCCTTTAGGTGTACATCTAGTATGAGGATCTTACCTCAATCAGCACAATTGCAATGAAGATGTTAGAAGTACTTTTACTACCCTATCGATTCGGCTCCCTACTTGTATTAATTTTTCTTGTGTCTGTGTCAATCGGCCCTCTCTTGCAGGTAGATATCCTGTGCTGGTCCCACCATAAGGTGTATCAATCCCTATGATAGCGACCCAACACGATTCATAATGCATAGTGTATACTAATGATGCCCAGTGCCTGCTTTTCCACTCCGGAGCACGTGCACGCCCATACTCCGTCGGAACTACATTGCTGCACCCCTTGTCGCTATTTTGACCGCTTATAATCAGCCCAGCAATCGTGCCCCACCCTTCCTAGTTCAGGGTACTGTGATACATCTATGTGGGTTACTGCTGAAATGGGTCCCCGTTACTAGGGTTTTCTAGGGTCTATTCTTATACCTCCCAAATTGGTTAATTGTTATCCATCCATTCAAGTTAACTTAACCCATCCACACGTCATGTCATGTTGGTTAAGTGTTTCATATTAATTAACCCTTCTCATTCAATCATGTTGTAATTGGTTAAGTGTTTCCCCTTAGCTTAAACCCATTCGTTCATCATGTTATATTGGTTAAGTGTTTCCCATTTACTTAACCCCCACTCGTTCATCATGTTATATTGGTTAAGTGTTTCCCATTAACTTCCCACTCGTTCATCATGTTATATTGGTTAAGTGTCATCAATCTAGTCGAGTTAACTTAATCCACCCACTTGTCATGTTACATTGGTTAAGTGTTTCCCTCTTGTGTTACTTAACCCTATCACACATCATGTTGTATTGGTTAAGTGTTGCCTTCTTGTGTTACTTAACCCTATCGCACATCATGTCATATTGGTTAAGTGTTGCCCTCTTGTGTTAACTTAACCCTACCACTTGTCATGTTACATTGGTTAAGTGTTGCCTTCTTGTGTTAACTTAACCTTACCACTCTTAGCCTGTCTGTTTCTTAGCTTTAATTCATTCATTAAAGCACCAACCTCTCACATTAGATCTATATTGTTGCAGTCGCTGGATGTGCCGGGTGGTTCCGGGCATTCTTACACCGCAACTCAATCTAACCTCGGGTTTGTTTGGTCTTAATGCGCTACGTCTCACATTAGATCTATGTTGTTACGGTTGTTGGATGTGCCGGGCGGTTCCGGGCAGTCTTACACCGTAACTCAATCTAGCCTCGGGTTAGGCATGTTCATTTTTTAATTAATTTACATATTTACAATTTATGTTAATATGTAAATTATCCACAAGTGTTGTCAACTCAAGTCATGCCCTATTTACCCTCTAAATTAAGTCCATTATTCTAGATATACAAATTCTACCATTTCATGCTACTAATCATTTACATGATTATGAGCCAATCTATGCCAATAGCATGTAGTTTAATATTTTTCCCCAACGTCTCCCCTGTTATTCGTTCGCATAATTCACATAGAACGTTAGGCTCACAAATTAGCCTAACTTATAAACAAAGGAGAAAAGAAAGGGACATGTAACATTCCAACAGGCAAAACAATATAGATCAACATGTGTAGTATAAATTTGGGATAGGACGACATAAACTTAATTAAGCACATGAACGTGATCCTACATTTAAATTAGGTCCAATTAACAAGCGATCTAGCATAGATCTAATTGTACAAGCATGAACTTATATAGATCTTAAACATGGGTACTAGCTTGGATCTAAACATGTAAGCATGTATGAACATAACTTATCATGTAATTTGCATATACAACATGGTAGGTTCAATTGTGTTAGTCCAATAGTCTCATAGGCATAGGATGTACAACATGATAAATCAATCACAACAGTCCCATAGGCATGATAGGTTCCATTTTGTCAATCCAACAGTCTCATAGGTATTTTAGGTTTCATTATGTCAATCACAATAGTCTCATAGGTACGATATGTGTTATTACATCTATCACAATAGTCTCATAGGCACGATAGGTGTCATTACATCAATCACAATAGTCTCATAGACACGATGGTGTCATTACATCAATTACAATAGTCCCATAGGCATAGGCAATTCAGAATTGACAAAAGGATAGGCATGAATGGAATTAGGCATTGTTCTAAATCTAGTTATTATAGTAGTGATTTCTTATTAGGTGTTCACATCTAAACAATAACTGTACTTACAGAAAAAGGACGGATCTTGATTTCTGGGATCTGATTTCTGAATTTGAAAAGCTATCCTTTGATGTAGACGCTTGATTCTCTAGTTCTTCTAATTGATTCCTAGTTTGAATTTGATTCTCTAGTTTGGGGTAGATGAATGGAGGCTAGGACAGTTTGTAGACGAACTACATGACGACTTCATTGAATGAGTTCTAGGGTTGAGGTTTGGGGTGATTATATAGAAGTCTAGGTTCAATTCTGGCCTTTAGATTAGTCTAGGAGAAATCAGAGCCATCAAACCAAAGAGATGTGTCATCCAGCCAACCATAGCACGACACATAAGCCCTAATACCTCAGAAATTAGTCATAGGCCAATCAGAGAAGGCCACATCAGCTCAGGGCTTCAAAAATTCATCACAGGAGCTAGATCTGGGAGGGGTCGACTCCCTACGTGGGGGGTCGACACCTATGTCGACTCCCCTTTGGGGGAGTCGACACCCCTGAGCGGGAAATTTCCCACTCAGGCCGCTCTTGCCAGATTTTGAAATTTGAACTGCTTTCTGATTTGATTTATTATTATATTTAATTACTGTTTAAACTTGAAAATTCTGAACTTCATATCTTCTTTATACGAAGTCTGATTCACGCAAACTCGGACTCTATCTCAAGCAGAATTCCGAGACGAATGCAATGGCGTAACCCGTTTCACCCAATTCCTCTTTTAAAAATTAAATGTTCTTAGATTCGTTAATTTTGATATTCATAGAAAATACAGAGTGTTACAATAAGAGTTAATCCATATTTCGATAAGGTATCGAATTCAACAATATATTCTGAGACTGCCCTACCATTCTGCTTAAGCTCCAAAAATTTCCTAAACAATTCTGATTTCTGAGCAGCTGGAATAAACTTGTCACTGAAGCGAGTCTTAAACTGATTCCAAGTAATTTGATCCTCAGGAGTAGCCGCTTTAATGGCATTCCACCAATTCATAGCCCGTTCTTGAAGCTGACGCGATGCTAACTTTCTCTTCATTGCATCATCGATCCCCAAATCCTCGGAAATGCGCTTAAGACTATCAAGCCAATCTTGAACCTTCGTAGCCGATTCGATTCCATGGAAAGGCTTCCTACAAAGACTAGTATATCCTTGCTGAGCTTAGAAAAATCGGCTCTTGGCTCCTACATTACTGCACCACCACCGTTAGCGGCAATAGGAACTGCCCCCTGAGCATCCCTAAGCATCTCTTGCATGAGGCATTAAACATCGTCCTTATATCAGGGACATTCCCATTGTTGTCCCCTGAACCCGCTCCCTCTTCAACTCCCGATGTGGGGTTCCTCACTGTGCTCCTCGGATTTCGGCTCATCGTTCAATCTATAAAGAGAAAATGATTAACCATCTCCTTAGGTGCCAGTGCAGTGCGATTTCATCCTTAGATATACTAATAGTGTGTGTGTATATATATATATAGTTTCTAAATACCAAAATATCATAAATACACGCTCTCATATACGTATAATATCTCTCCCTAATGTCTTCCCCCCTGTTAAACTACGCAACCTAGGCTCTGACACTAAGTGTGACGGTCGCCCCGTACCATAAGACATTTCCCCGAAATGCGTCGTGTCGATGCCCGAATAGCATGGGATGGTCGTCAAAAGGGTTGAAACGATGAATCACTAAGGACCGTAGTATATCTCACAGCGCATGAAATAAAACATAACAGTAACATAACTTGATATAAAACAGGCGAGACGGTACATAAGCCGAAAACTAAACCATATCCATCAGAGTAGCAGAATTCAAGACACATCTTCATCCAATTATTGGAACTTTAAAATACTGTCTCTAAAGGAAATTAAAGAGGTACACTACTAATGCCTAAAGCAGTGACCACCAACGACATAGGGAGAATATATATAGAGTACGTGGAAGCCTCCTGCTCGTCTCCAGACAGCTACTTATGCATAACCACCTAACCTGCCTCTAGTTTGCTCATTTAGGAGCACTGAGAGTAATAAGAAGATACATAAAACTCCGGGTCAGACGAAAGTTTGGTGTGAGCGATAGCAAATCTATATCACTAAATAAAGCAATAACAGGTATAAATAATCATACCTGACCTGGACTTGCAACCAAAGAGTTAGCACAACAAGATGCACAATACTCTAAGGTAAACACTAACATAGAGTGTAAAACAGAAGTGTGAGTGTCATGGTGGTAGCAAACATCAAACACAGCAATCATCCTCACATCTCTCACTCGGTGCGTAAAGCATACGATATCCACTGCTTTGATCACCAAATCCATTTGGGGCCATGACAGAGTCCAATCAATACAACTATTTTTATGATCACATTACCCTGGTCTATAGTCAATAACCCTACCCAGTCCATACAGCCCTGGCTCTAGGTTATGGGCCAACTAGTCCGCACAGCCCTAGCTATGGTTCGTCTACATACCCCCTCTCTCAATGACGAACCAATGTTATAGATATCGATAACTCCTTTGCACACGTCCAGCAGCAAAGCCCAACTCCAGAAGTTAACTTGTTGGTTCCCATCTGGATCCTGAGCAATAACTTCCCATTTAGACTTCCTTTGCATCTCTGGTTTTTATCGGATTAGAGTTGGTCTTCAGAAGAGTTCACGATCATCTCACGTGGTAGAACCTCAAATCCGGTTCGGAGTCACCATCATGTCTCCGTTCACGGTCATCATCGAGGTCGGGTCATGGTCATCCCTGGACGGTTCGTGGTCTCCCCCAACCAGGCGGTTCGTGGTCCCCCCAACAGGGCGGTTCGTGGTCCCCCCAACAGGGCGGTTCGTGGTCCCCCAGTCAGGCGGTTCGTGGTCCCTCCTAGGCGGGCGGTTCATGTATGTCCCCCTGGTTCTCCCCTCCTGGCGGTTCAGGACCTTCCCCTCCTGGCGGTTCGTGACCCACCTGGCGGTTCGTGACCGTGGCCACCATTAGGAACCGAAACCCTGCAGTTTTTTCAGCAAGCTAATTTCTCCAAACGATGGCGTTTTAAACCATTCTAACTTTCCTACGCAATCAAATACATACCAAACAGCAGTAGTAACATGTAGAATCAACCAAAAACATAAAAACAATGATTTCATATGTTAATTTAGATCAAACATACCCAAAACCATGATTTTTCCCTTAACCATGTGATTTTCCCCTTAACCATATCTAATTATAGTCTTAGCAAACTTAATCCAAATTAACTCAAATTCATACTAGCAACATAAAATATGATTTTAGAATTTTCACATATTTTTCTAGAATTTTTAGATGTATAATTTCGCTAATAATCACTTATCACCCCTAATTAGCCATAATTAGTGTATAAACATGCAAATCACTCACATTAGCCAAAAATAAATGTCAGATCTGAAACTTTTACTGATTTGGCTTAGATCCTGTAACGACCCGCAAATCCATACTGTTTGAGTTGACTACATACATCACACGTCCAACCCAAATTATACAGAAATACGAATCATTATTAAATAAAGAAGAAAAAGATAGAAGAAGAATAGAAATAACAACAAAAAGAATCTCACATAGCAGTGGAATAAAATATATTATGTATAATATCTTTTGGAATACAAAATTTTCTGTATACATATACATATCATCATCAGAGTACAATACAACACAACGGAAAATAATTGGTAAATATATCTAACACTGAAGCCTCCAACTCCATGCTCCTTCAGATAAATCTGTAAAATCCTGAACTACTTGACGGCCCGTACAAATTTGGGCACTCAAGAGTTAAGGTAAAATAAAAAAAATAAACTTTGGGTCAGTCATGGGTTCAACAAGAACATCTTATAACCTGGCCACGCATGATCGATCACTCATTTCGCTTGAGTGTATCGAATGTATATCACCAACGGTTGGGATCAGCAACTGTTTTCCCGAATGGGACAGCATCGAATAGAATAAAGAAGGAAATAAATTTGCCTTAGATATGTGATAATACACCCTAATTGCGAGCTACCCACTTAGCCATGTTGCCTTCCCGATTTTTGTCATGTCCCGGTTTTTTAGGATTGAGGCTACGCTTACTTACCATTCATTGATAACACAATCACTTTGAATGCCATAATTTCAGATCCATTAATCATTAATTGATTTGCACAAATATATTCTGGATATTATGCTAAGAGAATAAATTCTCCGCCACCATATATATTTATACAAACCAACATATACGGTCATTGGACATACTCTGTCAGACACTCGTCCATACACTTTCGTTGTGGGATTGAACGAAACCGAAGGCACAATTTCCATTAATCCATCCTAGGAAATTTCTACCTAGGATTAACAGAAAAAACCCTTGCACTTTACTCCTCCTTTGATTTTCTTCATATAATCTGTTTCGCAATGCTACTGCCAATATGTAGTCGTTCTCGGATAATAATCCAACCGGTCTCTCCATATTGACAATGATTATTGGCAAATACTTCGATAGTTGGGTATTTAACTATCGAAGAAAAACAAACATTCAACCAAAGCATCAAACAAATCACTGAGCCCCTTAATAAATATTTCATTAAGTAAATCACTTCTCCGTTTTCTTATCAATATCTATTAACCCAATATTTTCAATAATCATCTTCTTGGCCTCTTACGCTTTTTGGAAAACATTTCCATATATCATCTTCTTCTATTTTCTATACTTAGGGAAAAACTTCTATTTATAATTGGAGAACAGCCCACTTACTTATCTCTTTCAACTGTTCATTTTTAGACTTAGGAAATATTTATTATTATATTTCCAAAATTCCACTTATTGGGTTAAAATGAATGTTATGTAAAACACCGTTACAACAACCCAAAATACCGTATTCAACTAAACTCTTTAAACATTTATCTTCAAGGCTGAATCTTCCTATTTATCAGCTAAAAATGAAATCAATCAAGTTGGGGTATAATTACCTCTTAGACCTTGACTGAAAACATCCTTAACTTCAAAATAGGCAAGACCACTATTCCCAAATAAACAAGATCATATAAAGCCAATTATTCATTTTTAAAACATATATACGTTTCTCTTTCTATATTTACCAGATTAAATTTATAGATTTCCTTTTTGTTTATAATATTATATTTTAAGTTCCTTTACTTATAGAATTCTATATGTATTGATATATTGACTTCCAGTTGTCAAAATTTCTTAAAAATATTCTAACTCCTTAAATTTCTGGATGAATTCGTCAGCACTTCCTTTGTATCGGTCAATAGCTCAAACCTCAACTTGCCTCTCTAGGCCCTTTCCATTCATAAAGAAAATCAAAAAGCCAAGCGGCTTGCCGATTCGGCGCATAAAACCTCATATGGAATTTAAACATGTACCTTTTTGTCGGGCACTCGAATTATAATCTTCATATACTTCATTCCATTCTGTCTAAACCATATACGTCCATTCCTAATTTATTCTAACTTAATCCAATCATTTTTACTCGGTTCGCTAATTTATTCGTTAATTGCTTTTTTGCCTATTCCACTTTTTATTTGAACATATCACATACAAATATATTTTTAACTTGCTTATAACCAATCGAATCCCATTTTTAATCAAAGATTCATATTCGATTTCAAGTATAAATTTACAAATCACATTCGCTTATCCAAAGCCCAATTTCTTATCAAAAACTCGATTAACTAACTGTTCTTTAAATTGGTTAATCCTATTCAATAATTAAAAATCTGATTTTTGTTTCAAAAAAAAATCTATTTACACAACTTGAGTTCGTATTTGTTTTACAACTCAAGTCTGGATTTTTTATGGAAATTCGGATTTTTATTTACTTAAAATCCTTATATTTATTTAATATAAATCGTTATGGTTTTTAAACGATTATGGCGCTGCTTTTCTGAAAATTTGATTTTGATATAACTCAAAATCTATAAGACGAAATCCAGAATTTTCTTTTCCATTAGAAAACTATTTTTCAACCAGTCCTGACGATTCTTGTTTCAAAGAATTCCAACTTAAAGTGAGTTCTATATACTCAATTGAAGTTCGAAACGTCAATTTACGAACTATCACACTGCGACGAGTTCGTTTTAACTATATATATATATATATATAATATAAACGTTTAAACTTTGTCTATAAATAAATTTTACTTCCATTCTTGTATATTTTAAATATATATTAGATTGGTTTTTCAATTTTAACTTATTATTTCGTTTTTTCAAAATCGTTGATTTTTTCCATAATTCAGTTATAGTTATTTGCACTTAATCTTATATATAATATTCCAATTTCCTTTGGAGATAAATTATTTAATGAAATTAATAAAAATCGAATTCTAATTATAAATCCTTTGGGTTTATTTCAATTCTGTTTCTAATCTGAATTGTGAAATAAATTTCGTCGTTCCCACTTTGACACGATTTCAAATCCTATTTTCAAATTCACATTTGAATTTAAACCTATAATGTAACAACCTGAAAATCTGGGCCAGTTTAAATTTTTTATTTTGGCAATTTTAGTGAATTTTGAACATTTGAAATAGATTATTTTAAATAATATCGGCGTGAAATTTATTTTGAATATAATTCGAACGTATATATTTATATACGTCGTCGTTAGAATATAAATATTTATATATAATTATAAATAGAATTGAAAATGGCGCGGTAGTTCGATAATTCGATTTCAAACTTCAATTGAATGTACCGGGTGCAAAACAATCCTGATTTTAGTGAAACCAAAAATAATAGGATTTATTTGGGAATATCTTTCCAACGAATCCGAAAAATCAAACTTTCATAGCGGGAATCAAAAGATATGTCCAGTTGAAAATTCTGAATAGTCGCTATGGAACTCAGGCCCTTAAAAATAGACATTTTGCAAACGACCTCGGATTTCGACGAAACCACTTTTGTTGGGTCCGTGATGTCAAATTATTGCTAGATTCCAGATTTCATAATTTTTCGAATCAATATGTGAGCGTGTCAAAGGAAAACGCGTTTGACCAGTTTTAGTTGATTTTAATCGACTGGAAATTGGCCATTTTTCCAACGGTCTCAGAATTCGACGAAACTAGTTTTGTTAGGACCGTATCGTCAATACGAAGCTAGAAAATATTTTTCTGGAATTTTTCTAGTTAGTATGTGACCCCGGTAAATTGAAATGCGTGTTCAAATTCAATATATATAAGTATATGTTGATTTTGACGAAAACTGATTGTAACGACCGAATCAGCTTGCGATACATATCCCATTGTGTTCGGAATGGGGGTAATTAGCTATGGACGACAGGCGGTGGGCCTCGTTTTGAGGTCGAAAATAAAAGTTGCTTTTTGGTGAAAAATAAAATAATTAAATAATAAAAAAATAAAAATAAAAACCCTTATCTCCTTTGGTCCCCCCGTTCATATTCATTTCAACAGAGAAAAAAAAAAGGCATCGACGGAAAAGGGGGAAACCCCTGTCGCCCACCGCCGCCGCCGCCAGAGGCTGGCGCACCCCCACTTGCGCCGCCTCAGGCGCGACCTGACCCCCTCCCCTCTGTTCATCCTCCAGCCCCCTCCACTGTTGAAACCCAAAAACCGCATCCCCCAATCCAGTCGCCACCGCCTCCTCGGCCAAACCCCCACCTCGACCGCACCTCTCCGTCGCCCTCCATCCCCTCTTCCCTACGCTACAGCACCCCAACCTCCAGCGAAGACCACCAGCGAGCCACCCCTTCTCCGATGCCGAACTTCCATTTCCTCCCCTCTCAAAACGGGTGCTGTAAGTTTTATTTTATTGTTCTTTTTATTATTTCTCCTCTGTTTGAAATATAGGAGAGATTAGATTTTTATTTTTAAAAGGTAGGATCTTTGAAAACGGTTAAAAATGTTATTTTTATAATATAGAAAGTATAAAGATATGATTTTTATATTAGTAGGAGATATGAAAATATTATTTTTATATAAGTAGAGTATTAAAAATAGGATTTTTATTAATGTAGAATTATAAAAATATAATCTTTTATATTGTAGAAGATGAAAAATATAATCTTTTATATTGTAGAAGATGAAAAATATAATCTTTTATATAGTAGAAGATGAAAAATGAAATCTTTATATTTGAAAAGATGAAATCTTCATATAGAGAATAACGGTGTAAAAATAGAATTTTTATCCATATAGCGTGATTATAAAAAAAGGATTTTTATATATTGAATAGTGAAGTAAAAATTGGATTTTTATATATTGAATAGCGAAGTAAAAATTCGATTTTTATATATTGAATAGCGAAGTAAAAATTCGATTTTTATATATTGAATAGCGAAGTAAAAATTCGATTTTTATATATTGAATAGCAAAGTAAAAATTCGATTTTTATATATTGAATAGCAAAGTAAAAATTCGATTTTTATATATTGAATAGCGAAGTAAAAATTCGATTTTTACATATGTAGTGAATACGGGCAACGAAGATGACAAAAAGGCGAGAACGACGAAGATTTCTTTAAATGAAGTGTCGTGAAGTTGGATAGCTATTGGTGAGAACTTCTCACTCAAATTTCTTTTTCTAGTTATATATATATACTAGGATGCAGACGGTGTTTAGTAGCACCCGACACCCGTCATCCACAGACCATGGATGGCTTGTTTGTTTAATTGTTTGGTTGTGTAGTTGGTTAGATTATTTGGTTTGAATTGAATTGTTTTGTGAAATGAAATTGATTTGATTGATGTGTGAATGGCATGGGCCTTCACTAGACCGGGGATAAGGCTAGGCCTTGTCCCGTTTCTAGTATCGTGCCGTTATGCCACCGAAATTTTCTAAAATAAGTTAGAAAAATAAAAATATCATTTTTACTTTGTAAATGAACTGAATAGAAATTCATGTGTTGAAATAAAATATTTTATCGTTAAAAATAATTTTTAACGTGGAAGTGAATAAAATAAAATATTCATTTACAAACCGGACGATTTGTTTATGTACACCTATTTGAAGGACATTGATTGAGACGATAAATTTTACACATCGCCCAACTGCACAAATAAAATGTGTGTTTGATTGTTTGAAACCCCACACGGGTATTGGGATAGAATACGACATACACTAATCCCAATAATTGGTTGTATGTCGATCGATTGATTGACAAGCTGTTATAAGCGTTAGATATCTATATTTGATGCTTATACAGTGTAGTGCACTTTGGATGATGGTTGATTATTTATCGTTGCTATTATATACATGTGTTGTATGGAAATCCATATAGTTAACGCTATATGGTAATTGATTGGGCCTCATTCCAATTTAGGAAATAAAGAATATTATAAAATAAAGGTTCATGTGTTGACTGTACTCATCCGTTGAGATTAGTCATGTGTTGAACGAAATATTTTAACAATAAAATTTACATCTTTATCATATATAAAATTAGAAACTAACTGGAAAATAGATAAGATGAGTGGTCTCCTGGATATTAATCTGATGTTGGTTTCGGCCTTCGGGGTTAATATTCAGGGAATCGTTCTCTTACTAATTTACGGTTGGAGTCTGATTTGATATCAAACGATAGATACCTTAATTTTTTACAAAATATATTAAATAACAAAAATAGTCACATGTGGACAGTACTCATTCGTTGAGATTAGTCATGTGTTGACAAAAATATAGATTCATTTGTTGAATAGAATAACGGAATTATTGAAATATATAAAGCCGTGTTGATTAGAGATGCGCTATTTTGACGCGAACGATATTCATATCGATTATATTCGTTTTTATAATTTGAATTGAATCGAATAGAAAACCAATTTGAACTGAATCGAATAGAAAACCAGTTTGAACTGAATCGAATAGAAAACCAGTTTGAACTGAATCGAATAGAAAACCAATTTGAATTGAATCGAATAGAAAACCAATTTGAATTGAATCGAATAGAAAACCAATTTGAATTGAATCGAATAGAAAACCAATTTGAATTGAATCGAATCGAAAACCAATTTGAATTGAATCGAATAGAAAACCAATTTGAATTGAATCGAATAGAAAACCAATTTGAATTGAATCGAATAGAAATAGAAAACCAATTTGAATTGAATCGAATAGAAAACCAATTTGAATTGAATCGAATAGAAAACGAATTCGAATTCAATTGAAAACGAATTGAAATGAATTCAAATTGAATTGAAGTTTGAATTGAATAGAAATGAATTTTAAAACGAATTTATAAGGAAAAATTCAATTTTGATTTGAATTGAAATGGAAGTTGAAATTGTTTTTGAAACGAATTTAAAACTATTTATATAATTCGTTTTTAATAGAAATCGATGAAATATATATATTATATATATAATATAATGGCCTGAATAGAACGCGCCGCGCCGCGGCAGTTCGCGAATTTCGACCATTAATTCGAACGGACATTACGGGAGATCCGACTGTCGGATTCTCCTAAAACCGGAACCGTTGGTTTCGTATCGAAAAGATCTTTCTAATGAATATTAGAAATTTGAAATCTAACGGTTGGATTTCGAGATACGTCCAAATCAAATTTGGAAAAGGTCGCTGTAAGTGCAGTTTGGTGGCCGTTGATGGAAATCGACTGTACGGGCCTTGATAAAATTATTAAAAATATCAATAATTTGTGTAAAATCATAAGAAGTGATTTGGGAAAAATTGGGATGAAAAACTCCACATTTGAAAAGATAAAAATAGATTTTTATCAAAATGAACTAGTTTTGAACTGAAATTAAAACCCATTTATTTTTAAATAAATAAATTGGATTTGAAATGGGTTTAAATAGAATTGATTCATGGGTTTATTGTGAACGGTGTTTTAAATAACACTAGTTCTTTAACCCGATAATAATTAGAATGTGATTTGGGTTTGTCGTGAACTGTGTTTTAAATGACACTAGTTCTTTAACCCAGTAAAAGGAGTTTTATTGAATCTGCAATTAGATTGAAATGTGAATTGATAATTCAAATTATCAAATTTGGCAAATGAGCGAGAATGGAGTACTACCAGTTTTGCTCCAAAGCGATAGTTAAATCTTTAATTAGATTTGAACGTGAAATGATAATTAATTTTACCGATAACACCGTGGTATTAGGTATGGAGTATTACCAGTTTTGCTTCATGGGATGTATAGGTTGGGATTGGGAAATAAAATAAATAATTACTTCGGTGTGGTTCGCTAATCTCGACTAGTTTAGAAAACCATAATTTGGTTTGAAACGACATCCAAAGGAAGATTAAAGGATAAATTTTAAAGAATTTATCTTGGATAAAATTAATGGGAACCTTTCCCTGAGAATATGAATTGGAATGAGGCGTATGTTGCGTTTGTGTAATGTTTTTAATATACGCGGGTCGTTCGGAAAGTCCGGGTTTATACCCATTCTGTATAACCGATTCGACGATATGTCGAAGATGAAGACGGTGGTTGAAGACCGGAAGTCTTCACATCGTTTGGGTGATTACTGATGATCTTGATTGGGCTGTACACCCAAGATGAGGGAATCAGTTGGTGGTCGTCCAGACGTACTTGGAGATCGATGGATATGCGAGGAAAGTGCCTCCGGTTTCGTTCAGTCCCAGAACGAACTTGCAAATGGATTGTGTGTCTGACATTGGATTTTATTCTGTGTTGATTGATTTCTGTTAAATATATATCTGTTTGGTGGCGGAGAATTTATTCTCTTGCTTAACGCCCTTCTCTGAGACGTACGAGCTTAGAGGTTATATATTGATAGATATCAATCGCATGGCATGAATTGCCTGTGTGGCACGCTGAGTTGCATAGATCAAGGCTTCTGTTGAAAAGCAAAGTCTTGTGGTTGATGATCAAAGCATGGCCTTTGGGGCGTAGCTTTGTGTATAACGTGAATTCGCGAGCCTCACACCTCGGTATGAGTTAAAAACGGGATACGGACTACAGGGAGAGCACGACGTTTCTTTCTAGCTTTGGTGGTGTCAGTGACTTACCAACCCTGACATTTATATACTTTTCACCTATGTGGTTGTTGGATGAGGCGCCTCGATTTTAGGTCTGTAAGGACCGGGAAACGTGTGTTCAGGAATTGCCAATCCTCTAACGTAAGTGAGGACCGGCCCTGAAGATCCAGCGTTGCCCAGAGTGTGTAGCCCTGAGGCATTTGCTAGAGTGTCTCGAACGCGGAGAGGAGCTTGCCCCTTGCCTCGACTCATGATGGAATCCAATTTCCAATACGAGATATTTCGGCTTTATTTGTAGAGCCTAGTATGGCGACATAGTAGCATGGGATGTTATGCCGTCTATGATTTATATTTATGATTGAAATTGTTTTGACACTATACACTTATTATAGTATCAAATGATTTGTTTTTAAACGTACCAAGCATGTTTGGCTATTATAAGGGAAAACCCTATCCTCCGGCTTGCGTTGCATTGTGTGATGGGACCTGGGTCTTATAATAGCTTCATTTTTTGAAAAAGCATTGCGCTGTTTATTCTATGCACTGGTATTCTTGGGAGGAAACCCGTTCCGTGTTATACGGCGTGGTCCCTTGAATTACTCTCTTTTAAAATAAAGTTTTAAATAACTGTTTTAGTTCTCACACCAGTCACATGACTGACCTGGAGTTTATTGTTTTAACCTAAACTCTGGGTGCCCTTATTTTCGACACGGGCAACTAGTAGTTTTGGTTTTGCAGATTTATATTCACAGGATCCTGGTTTACGGCTGGAATGATATCCGGAAAGCTCTGTATCCGTATATCACCTTCAGTTGTGCTTTGTATTATTTTCCGCTGCTATGTAATTTATTGTAATCTCTGATATTTATCGAATGTAATTTATTCAATTATACTCTGTATATTCTTGTATTTGATGGAATTGTTGTAACAGCAATGAAATGTTCTTCTGTTTGTGTTCTGATTTGTCCTGTTCTCAAACGATCAGGGGTTTCGAAGGGTCTAGATCGGTTTGACGACTGATTCAGATCGAGCGAAATTCCCGGCCGTCACATATAAATTATCTAATGATAATTTATTTCGCTAGATTTATAAATATCGTTTATAAATCCAACTTCCTTGTTGTATATAATAAAATAAGTTCCATTTCAAAATCTGTTTGAAAACCATAATCTTATTTTGGAATATTCTATTTATTATGACTCGTATATATAACACATAATTTATTTTCATATTTAATTTTTAGTTCTATCTAATATGATTCCAATATCTTTTCTAAAAAATATATTTTATTTAAATAAATTCGATCTAATTGAATTCAAATCGTAAATCCATACGGATTTATTTTTACTTCAATTTACATTCTGAACATTAGAATAGATTTCATCGTTTACTTCTACAAAACGATTCCCTGTTTCTATTTTTAAATTCACCTTTGAATTTAAATATTCAAATTCAAATGATAATTTTTCCACTTCATTTATAAACACCGTTTATAAATTCATTTCAATTCCCTGATTATCCAATGAAAATCATTCCATTTATTTATAAACACCATTTATAAATTTACTCAATTTCCTGTATTATTTTATTTATAAACATTGTTTATAAATTCAATACTTCAATTTCCTGTATTATTTTATTTATAAACATCGTTTGTAAATTTAATACTTGTTTTATTTATTCAAAACAAGAAAAATACCTTTATAGCCCATTCGAAATTCAAATTCTATTTTTGAAAAATAGATTTTCCATTTTAAATCTCGAAATATCGTTTTCACGGTATTTTTATAAATCAACATTTTGGGCCCAATGATATTTAAATAATCAAAACACCCAATTATCAATCAACACATCATATATAATAATATATATATAAACAAACAGTAATAAATTTTGAGGAATCCAGTTGAATCCCTCCAACCTGTTTTCCTACATCACGGACGTTAGCGAGCATAAATAATACCCATCCTGCTTCATGGCAGGATATCACGGTATAGAAGGTCATCTACTATCATATCGTGGGGCGTATAGGGTCATCTGCTAATGATAATATTGTGGTAATCCAAGCAACAATATATATAATAACCAAAACAACTAATCCTAAATAACTAATATATATTTAATAGCCACAATAATATTTCAGTGCATGCAAATAACCAACGAACAATTATTTTTAATGAATAAAATAATTCTGAATAAAAATATGAGTGAGATTTACTCACCGTGATTTTTATCAATATCTTTCCCAATTAGTTTTCATTGCGCAGGTGATGACAACACGAATTCAACATGACAGATTTTGTTTGCTTGAATCTGATATCGTAAGAGATATTTATTCGTGTTATAAATTGAATAAATTTAAATGGTCATTAACTTGTGGACTAAAATTTTTTTAAAAACATATTTTACCTTAATCTAGCACTAAAAATCCTTCTCCATCCTTCTCTACTGCAGAACTATTTCAAAACTCGGTAGCTCCTGTCTTGCCATGGTCGGCCTACATTTACTCTACAATATCTTGGTTGGACCCAAACAATGGAATTGGAGAGTACAGCTTGCAAATGTAAAATGAATTGTATTCGTCAATGGAAGAGGAAAGTTTCCAAAATCATTACCCAGTAATGTCTTATTATATAGTGTTAACAAAATACTATATATGTACTAAACACTCACTAGTACAGTCGCCTTCACAACCAATCCAACTTGAAAATGAATTTCGTTTCCCAAATTATCTAGTTTACCCATAGATCCGCTACCCTTTTCCCTTTTGTTCAGCACTGCTTCCCATATCTATCGTCATCCATCCTTCTCCATTATACGTAGATTCCACTTCCAATCAACAATTGCACGTATCAGCAACAAATCGCAATCTCAAACTGAAATCACACGGCTACAGGTTTGAAGTTCGAACTCCTCATCAAATTTCACAGTGGATGCCAATTGATGCCAAAACCCAGATCCTACTATCAACACCACCTCGAAACTCTCGAACCCCTCTGAAACGCGACTTCGACTTTTTGACATCGAGCATCCCTGATTTGTTTTGCACGAAACTTGAAGACCATAGGGTTGAACCCCTTTTTTACATGATCTCAAAGAATCCATTTTGGATTGATTTCACGAAGTATTTGAATTTATATAATATTTCGAAGATTGGAATGGAGGCCACCATTTATTCTGAGTGCTACGATTTTCTTTGCTTTTGAAGGAAAAAAATGAAGATAGGAAATAAATATAAGTGGAGACAGATCAGCCATTTTATATTTGTTGAAGCTTTCGATTTTGGATTTGCAGAACCAAAAATAAAAAGAATACAAAGGAGAAGGATGTCGCGATATATAGAGGGAGGAAACTTAGCTATTAAGAATTTTGATCTGTGTTGTACATCATATTAAATACGATTTGATTTGATTTGAAATTGATCTTATCCACTTAATTTTAAAATAATATATTTCGGGGTCCTGAACTCCAATCGAAACACAACAACTGATGTTTCTAGGATTTAACCACTATTCTGAATACACTGGAACATGATTCGAAGCTCCATTTAATCGTATGGAGGAGATATTAATTTAAATCGATATAAATTAAATTCTAAACCATTAATTCCTTGATAATAATTTATTATTATTATTATCGTCTATATTCAAATAGAATATAATTTGATCATCTGAATTATTTTGATTTAGTTTTTATCTTCGATTTCAGTTATATCTCGTGTTACGATAATTTAATATATTCGATATTAAATTGAAATCGATTTTTAAATCGATAACTTAATATAAAAATTCATTTATATTATCAACTCAATATTTAAAACGATATTAAATATTTAAAATTAATCGACCAAAAATCTGAGTTGTTGCATTCTTACCCCCTTAAAAGAATTTCGTCCTTGAAATTACTCAGGAAGGAAAAGTGCTACAAACCTATTTATTTTTTCAAAATCCATCTATGTTGAAACTCAATAGTTCATATTTTAACAAATTTGGTTCCACCAAATTTTTTGATTTTCTCTTCACATTGCACATTATATATATTCATATTCATTTAACTTGATTCTAAATCAATTTATTCACTTTGATTCATTTAACTTGTTTAAGTTAAATTTTGAATTCTAGAATTTGATCTCCTGGGTTTTCATTTCAAATCCATTTTGAAATCACACACACATATATATACACACACACATTTATAACCATCTCAAATTCAAAAAATTTGAATTTTCAAACCAACTTGTTTTCTTTTAAACAAATCTTCGCCAAAAACTTTTCTAAGGTAGCAATCCATCACTTAGAAACTCGAAAACGAACACTGATGATTTCACGATCATCATCAGAATTATTTTCCAGCCACTGAAGTGAGTTCAATGTTTTATCACTTTCAAAATCCATTTAGAATGATTTTTATTCAAAAATCCCTTTCAAAACAAAGCTATATTTTTTAAATATACTTCAAAAATATTTTCTAACTTGCCAGGATTTTAAATTCCAAACTCTGGTATGAATTCAATTCCAGTTCATCTCATTTGTATATTTTATTCTTATACAAATTTTATTTGGTTATATATAACCATCCCATTTTTATAATCTCATTGGATTATAATATTAACATCCAACACATCCATATAATATAATAATTCCATAAAATTATTCTTTTTATATCAAAATATAGTTATGGGTAAAATCATTTCATTTACCCATTTTAAAACAATATTATGTCGAATTCTCTGTTCAAGTGTTTAGAAATTACAATCGACTTCGTAGCGTCCCACGATTCGATCAGAATTCATAAGCCACTCAATAGACTAGCCAACACAATATAAAATAACTATTATATCAACTAACAAATACGCGCTCTCGTACATCTACACTCAACTCATTCTAGGGTACCACTGACACTATCTCTAATGAGCATAACCCCACCAAAGCCTAGGTGTTCGCTCAACCTAAGCTCTGATATCAACTGTAACGGCCCGCAAATCCATACTATTTGAGTTGACTACATATATCACACGTCCAACCCAAATTGTACAGAAATATGAATCATTATGAAATAAAGAAGAAAAAGATAGAAGAAGAATAGAAATAGCAACACACAGAATCTCACATCGCAACGGAATAAAATATGTTGTGTATAATATCCTTTGGAATACAAAATTTTCTGTATACATATCATCATCAGAGTACAATACAACACAGCGGAAAATAATTAGTAAATATATCTAACACTGAAGCCTCCTGCTCCAAGCTCCTTCAGATAAATATGTAAATTCCTAAACTACTTGACTGCCCGTACAAATTTAGGCACCCAAGAGTTAAGGTAAAACAAAACAAAACAAACTTTGGGTCAGTCATGGGGTTGGTATGAGTAAACAATTTAAAACAGTTTGAGAAAACAAATGATACCTCATAAGACCATGTCGTATAACATGTAACGGGTTTTTCCCTTATGAGAATCCAAAACACTTGATTTAACTTTCAAAATCCTTTTGAAAGAAATGATAATCTTTGTATCAAAACTCTTTTGATATTATAATAGTGTCAATCAAATAAATAACAATCTAGTGGAACGTTTACATCTCACGTTCCACATATATATAATTTACAATCAAAACTGCGAGCACATATTGGGTAATGAATTTCCAACTATGACAAGGTATGGAACCACCTTTCGATAGTGTATCTCTAGAGAAGAATACTCTGGGTTCAACAAGAACATCTTGTAACCCGGCCACACATGACCGACCACTCATTCCGCTTGAGTGTATTGAATGTATATCACCAATGGTAGGGATCAACAATCATTTTCCTGAATGGTACAACATCTAATAGAATAAAGAAGGAAATAAATTTGCTATATATAGGTGATAATACACCTTAATTGGGAGCTACCCACTTAGCCATGTTGCCTACTCGATTTTTGTCATTTCCGGTTGTTGAGGCCTAAGGCTACACTTACTTGCCATTCATTGATAACACAATAACTTTGAATGCCACATTGTTAGATCCGTTAGTTATCAATTAATTTGCACAAATATATTCTGGATATTATGCTAAGAGAATGAATTCCCCGCCACCATATATATTTATACATACCAGCATATACGATCATTGGACATACTCTGTTAGACACTCGTCCATACACTTTCGTTTTGGGATTGAACGAAACCGAAGGCACAATTTCCATTAATCCATCTTAGGCAATTTCTGCCTAGGATTAACAGGAAAAGCCCTTGAAATTTACTCTGTCTTCGATTTTCTTCATATAATCTGTTTTGCAATGCTACTGCCAATACAGAGTGCTTCTCAGGTAATAATCCAACAGGTCTCTCTATATTGACAACGACTATTGGCAAATACTTCGATAGTAGGGTATTTGACTATCGAAGAAAAACAAACATTCAACCAAAGCATCAAACAAATCACTGAGCCCCTTAATTAATATTTCATTAATTAAATCACTTCCGTTTTCTTATCAATATCTGTAAACCCGATATTTACAATAATCATCTTCTTGGCCTCTTACGCTTTTTGGAAAACATTTCCATATATCGTCTTCTTTTATTTTCTATACTTAGAAAATATCTTCTATTTATAATTAGAGAACATTCCACTTACTTATCTCTTTCACGACCATTCATTTTTAGACTTAGGAAATATTTATTATTATATTTCCAAAATTCCACTTATTGGGTTAAAACGAATGTTGTGTAAAACATCATTACAATCACCCAAAATACTATATTCAACTAAACTCTTTAAACATTTATCTTCAAGACTGAATCTTCCTATTTATCAGTTAATAATGAAGGGTATAATAACCTCTCAGACCTTGACTGAAAACATCCTTAACTTCAAAATAGACAAGACCACTATTCCCAAATAACCAACATCATATAAAGCCAATTATTCATTTGTAAAACTTATATACGTTTCTCTTTCTATATTTACCAGACTAAATTTACAGATTTCCTTTTCGTTTATAATATTCTATTTTAAGTTCCTTTACTTATCGAATTATATATATATATATTGATATATTGATTTCCAGTTATCAAAATTTCCTAAAAATATTCTAATCCTTAAATTTCCTAAAAAATTCGCCAGTACTTCCTTTGTACCGGTCAATAGCTCAAACCTCAACTTGCCTCTCCAGGCCCTTTCCATTAAAAAAGAAAATAAAAAAGCTAAGCGGCTTGCCGATTTGGTGCATAAAACCTCATATAGAATTTAAATATGTTCCGTTTTGTCGGGCACTCGAATTATAATCTTCATACACTTCATTCCATTCCTGTCTAACCCATATACGTCCATTCCTAATTTATTCCAACTTAATCCGATCATTTTTACTTAGTTCGTAAATTTATTCATTAAGTAGCTCTTTTCCCTATTCCCTTTCTATTTGAACATATCATGTTCAAATATATTTTTAACTTGCTTATAACCAATCGAATTCCATTTTTAATCTAATATTCATAATCGATTTCAAGTATAAATGTACAAATCACATTCACTTATCCAAAGCCGAATTTCTTATCAAAAACTCGATTAACTAACTATTTTTCAAATTAGTTAATCCTATTCAATAATTAAAAATCTGATTTTCGTTTCAAAAATAAATCTATTTTCACAACTTGAGTTCGTATTTATTTTACAACTCAAGTCAGGATTTTTTTATAGAAATTCTAATTTTTATTTCCTTCAAATCCTTGTATTTATTTAATATAAATCGTTATGGTTTTTAAACGATTATGGCGCTGCTATACTAAAAATTTGATTTTGACATAACTCAAAATCTATAAGACGAAATCCAGAATTTTCTCTTTCATTAGAAAACTATTTTTCAACTGGTCCTGACCATTCTTGTTTCAAAGATACCGACTTAAATTGAGTTATATATACTCAATTGAAGTTCGAAACGCCAATTTACGAACTGCCGTGCTACAGCGAGTTCGTTTTAATTATATTTATGTATATAAACGTTTAAACTTTGTTTATAAATGAATTTCACTTTCATTCTTGTATATTTTAAATATATATTAGATCGGCTTTTCAATTTTAACTTAACATTTCGTTTTTTTCAATTGTCGATTTTTTCCATAAATCAGTTATAATTATTTGCACTTAATCTTATATATAATATTCCAATTTCCTTTGGAGATAAATTATTGTATAAAATTAATAAAAATTGAATTCTAATTATAAATCCTTTGGATTTATTTCAATTTCGTTTCTAATGCGAATTCTAAAATAAATTCCGCCGTTCCCATTTTGAAACGATTTCAAATCCTATTTTCGATTCACACTTGAATTTAAACCTCTAAATTATCATATGATAATTTATTTCACTAGATTGGTAAATATCGTTTGTAAATCCAACCTCCGTGTTTTATATAATATAACAACTTCCATTTCAAAATCTATTTGAAAAACAAAATCTTATTTTGGAATATTCTATTTATTATGACTTATATATATATAACACAGAATTTATTTTCATATTTAATTTTTAGTTCTATCTAATACGATTCCAATATCTTTTCTAAAAAAATAATATTATATTTAAATAAATTCAATCTAATTGAATTCAAATCATAAACCCATACGGATTTATTTTTAGTTCAATTTACATTTTGAACATCAGAATAGATTTCATCGTTTACTTCTTTAAAACGATTCCCCATTTCTATTTTTAAATTCACATTTGAATTTAAATTTTCAAATTATCAAATGATAATTTGTCTTCATTTATAAACATCGTTTATAAATTCATTTCAATTCCCTGATTATTAGGGCTGTATATCGGACAGGACAGTCCATTGTTCGTCTCGGTCCGAAGCTATAAGGTGTTTGATCCGTGTCTGTCCGATTCTCTTATAGGACAGAGCTTGGACATACTGGTGTTCGGTCCGATCTAAAATGTTTGATGTTTTTTCAATCATCCAAGGCTATATTGGATAGGACAGTCCATTGTCCGACTCAGTCCGTGGCTATATGATATTCGGTCCGTGTCCGTCCGAATTCTAATAGGACAAAGCTTGGACACACCTCCGTCCGGTCCAATCCGACTCGTTTACACCGTTTACGTGCATATTGATTATCCAATGAAAATTATTCCATTTTATTTATAAACATCGTTTATAAATTTACTTCAATTTCCTGTATTATTTTATTTATAAACGTTGTTTATAAATTCAATACTTCAATTTCCTGTATTATTTTATTTATAAACATTGTTTATAAATTCAATACTTGTTTTGTTTATTCAAAACAAGTAAATACCTTTATAGCCCATTCAAAATTCAAATTCTATTTTTTTTAAAATAGAATTTCCACTTTAAATCTCGAAATATCCTTTTCACCGTATTTTTGTAGCAAACCGAACTTCCCGGTCGGCTTAAACTTAACAAGACTACTAGCTGCCCGTGCGGAAAATAGGGGCAACCAGAGTTTAGGTTGAAACACTAAACTCCAGGCCAGTCATGGGACTTGTTTGAGAACTAAAACAGTTATTTAAAACTTTACTTTTAGAAATAAAGTAAATCAAGGGACCACGTCGTATAACACGGAATAGGTTTCCTCCAAAGAATACCAGTGCATCAAACAGTTTTTAAACAGCGCAATGCTTTTCGAAAAATGAAGCTATTATAAGACTCAAGTCCCATCACACAATGCAACGCAAGCTGGAGGATAGGGTTTTACCTTATAATAGCCAAACATGCTTGGTACGTTTAAAACAAATCATATAAGTGTATGGTGTCAAAATCAACTTCAAGTATAAATGTATCAATCATAGACGACATGGGTAATATATATCATGTTGTCATACTAGGCTCAAAACAGTTAAAACTGAAATGTCAAGTATTGGAAATCGGATTCCATCTATGAGTCGAGACTAGGGATGGCTCCTCACCGATTCGAGGCACTCTAGCAAATGCCTCAGGATCACCTGCAGTGAACCCTTGGATCTTTAGGGCCGGTCCACACTTACGTTAGTGGATTAGTATTCTTGAACACACGTTTCCTGGTCCTATCAGACCTATCCATCGGCCCCGTAGTGACAGATATAACTGAGGCACCTCGCTATCCATCATCCACATAGGCAAAAAAATATATGATTGTCTGGGCTCCATACCATGACACTACCCATAGCTAGAAAGAAACATCGTGCACTCCTTACAGTCACTATCCAGTTTTTGATTAATACCGAGGTGCGAGGCTCACGAATTAACGCTATACACAAAGCTATGTTATTTAAAGCCGTTCTTCGATCGTCAACTACAAGACCCTGCTTTTCAACAAAAGCCTTGATCATTTACATCTCAGCATGCCCCACTGACAATTCACGCCATGCGACTGATGTCTATCGATATATAACATCTAAGTTTGTATTTCTCAATGAAGGGCTTTAAGCTAGAGAATAAATTCTCCGCCACCAAACAGATATATATTTAATAGAGATCAATCAACACAAAATAAAATCCAATGTCAGACACACATCCATTTACTAGTTCATTCTAAGTCTGAACGAAACCGGAGGCACCTTATTCCTCGTCCCATATGTCCAATACAAGAAAGAGGTCCTCGCATATCCGGTCGATCTCCAAGTACGTCTGGACAATCATCACTTCTTACCTTGCCTTGGGTGTACAGCCCAATTAAGAAATCATTAATCATCCAAACGATGTGAAGACCTCCTGTCTTCAACCACCGTATTCATTGTCGACTTATCGTCATATCAATTATTCAGAATGGGTATAAACCCAGCCTTTCTGAATAATTCACGTATCTTATAATTAAGTGCTATAAAAACACAACATATGCCTCATTCCCATTCCGAATATTCTTTTATTCAAATATTCATATCCTTTAGGGATAGGTTCTCATTAATTTTATCAAAGATAAATTATTTTAAATTTATCCTTTAATCTTCCTTTGGATATCAATTCTAAACCAAATTAAGGTTTATCAACAAGTCGGGATTATCCAGCCTTACCGAAGTAGTCATCTGTTTAATTTCCCAATCCCAACCTATTCATCCCATGGAGCAAATTCGGTAATATTCCATATCTAACACCACAGTGTTATCAGTAAATTTAATTACCATTTCACGTTAAAATCTAATTAAAGATTTAACTATTGCTTGGAGCAAAACTGGTGATACTCCATTCTCGATCATTTCCCAAATTTGATAATTTAAATTATAACATTCACATTTCAATCTAATTAAAGATTCATTAAAACTTCACTTAGTTTTAATCTTCCAACAATCATTAGTTAATGATTATTTAACTTTGGAAACACAAACATGTCACATCGACAATCTACAACGTACCATTGATTTCTGCCAATATATAACCTCTAAGCTTGTACGTCTTAGAGAAGGGTGTTAAGCAAGAGAATAAATTCTCCACCACCAAACATATATATATATATATATATATATATTTAGCAGATATCAGCAACACAGCTCGAAATACAATGTTAGACATGTAATCCTGTCTTTAACTGGGTTAAAGAACCACTATCATTTAAACACAGTTGACAATAAACCCAAAATCCTATTCCATTAACTATGGAATCTTCACGGAAAATAGATCAATATATAATCGATATCAATTTCCGTATACGACTAATAATATAAATGGAATAATGAAAAATCCTTTTAAATTCCATGTATATTAACAATCTTCCTCCATAGAAGCTCACTTCGGTTATTACCAAATCGAATTCCATTCCATTCCAATTCATCATATTAAATTGGAAAAATTTACTTTGAATTTTTTTTATTAAATCTTAATAAAAAGATTTATAAATTCTAAATTGCATTTCACTTTTAATCGGGTTAAAGAACGAATGTCGTTAAAAAAACACATTTCACAATAAATTCAATTCACATTCCATTTCAATCTAATTAAAGATGTATTCCTTTCACACGGGGTTTAAGAACAGTGTTACTGAAGACACCATTCACAACAAACCCAAAATCCACTTTGATATTAAATATAAGGCTCTAAATAGAAATTATATCAGCTTATATTCAATATCAAATTCTGAAACTAACACATATCGTATGGGGAATAACGATATATATCTATCTTCCAAATTCCTCCACAATATCCGTATAGTCACGGAATCCAATATCGAAATATCCCGAAGATGATTTCTATTCAAATCTATTCCAATTCATACATTGGACAATTCTGATAGATTAAAACCATTCACCAATCCAATTTATTCATTTAAAACCATTGGATTATTTTTCTAGTTAATAACTAGTTCATTTTGATAAAAATATATTTTTATCTTTTCAAATATGGAATTTTTCATCCTAATTCTTTCCAAATCATTTATTATGATTTTACATAAATTACTATGATTTTTAATAATTTTATTAAGGCCCTTTCAGTCGATTTCCATAAATGGTCATCGAACTGCATTTACAGCGACCTTTTCCAAATTTGATTTGGATATAATTCCAAATCCAACCATTATATTTCACATCTCTTATATTCATTGGAAAGCTCTTTTCAATAAGAACCTAAAGGTTCCGATTTTAGGAGAATCCGACGGTCGGATCTCCAGTAATATCAATTCGAAGTCAATGGTCGAAATTCATAAACGGTCACGGCGCGGCGCGTTCTATTCAGGCCATTAGATATATATAATATATATATTTCATCGATTTCCATTTAAAATATATTTTATAAATCGTTTATAAATTCGTTTTAAAATGATTTCTATTTCCATTTCAATTTTAAATCAAAATTGAATACTCCTTATCATTATAATATTTAAATGATAATATTTTCAAAATATCAGATTTTGAAATCCTTTCCTTTTCGATATTCACAATAAAAATGAATAAAATCAATATATATATATATATCATTCGCGTTAAAATAGCGCAAATCGAATCAACATGGCTTGACACATTTCAATATTTTCGTGTCTATCCAAAACCTGATATCAAATTCACATTTTAATCCTTTACTGAAGATTATTTTAAAATATTCATTAATTTAAAATATTCGTTAATTTAAAATATTCGTTCCTTCTGAATTGGAATCAGACCCAATCAATTACCATATAATGTTAGCTATACGGATTTCATGCGATACATGTATATAACAACAATGATAAACAATCAACCATCATCCAGAGTGCATTACACAACTACATAAGCATTAAATATAAATAATTAACGCTTACAACTGTTTGTCAACCAATCGATTGACATACAACTAAAGAGTTGGAATTAGTGTATGCCAAATATCATCCCAATACCCGTGTGGGGTTTCAACAAACAAATAATGAATATTATTTGTGCAGTTAGGCGATGTGTAAAATTTATCGTCCCAATCAATGTTAGTTAAATGAGTGTACATAAACAAATCGTCTGATTTGTAAATGAATATTCGTTTTCATTTTAGGAGAATTTTACTTCGTTTATATATACGTTAAAAATTATATTTTTAATGATAAAATATTTATTTTAACACATGAATATTTTTAATAGTTGTTACATTCAATAAAAATAATATTTTTATTGTTCAAACATTTTATTCAACACATGAATAATTTATACAGTTCATATACACATTTAAATTATATTTTTAATGAATAAATATTTATTTCAGAAAATTTCGGCATTATAACGGTGCGATATTAGAACCGAAGTAATATCTAGCATTACCCCTCTCCTGATATTCGCTCGCGCCATACACAACCAATCCAATTAATCACAAAACCATAATACAATTCATTTCCACAATACAGTCAATTTTCCTAATATGATCTAGACAAACATCCATGGTTTGTACAATAAATAGTGTCGAGAGCTACTAAGCTCCGTCTGCAACCTAGTATATTTTTAGCTATAAAATAGTTTGAGTGAAAAAGAGTTCTCACCATTGGTTTCCGCTTCGCCAACTCTGTCGCATAGTGTTCTTCACCATGATTCCAATGCAATCTGTTTCACACAGTTTATATTAAAAATCACATTTTTAACAAAGCTATATATATTTAAAAATCACATTTTATATTATAATGCTATATATATATATATTCAAAAATCATATTTTATATTACAATGCTATATATATTTAAAAATCACATTTTATATTACAATTTTATATATATATTTAAAAATCACATTTTATATTACAATGTTATATGTAATAATTTCAGATTTTTAAAATAATATTATATATATATATATATTAATTTAAGAATTTTAATACAATATTATATATATTAATTTCAGATTTTTAGAATAATACTATATATATTAATTTCAGATTTTTAAAACAATAATATATATATTAATTTCAGATTTTTAAAACAATAACATATATATATAATTTCAGATTTTTAAAACAATGCTTTCTATATTAAAATTCGGATTTTTATCAATGTTATTTATTTTTTTAAAAATTAATTACAAAGTTGAACTAATTACAAAGAAAACAAAAAAAACTCACTATTCTTCTTCCTATAACCATGATTCGCCACTAGGGTTCATCCAAGCACCGCCCATGCCGCGTCGAAGGCCAATCAGAGGCCATCACCTCGAAGGGCATCGCGCTCGCTTCCACCGCCCATCGTGGGTCCTAACTCGAAGCCCTCCGGTTGCCCGATTACTCTCGATTTTCGAAACAATGATTGATCTAAGCCGTTGGATCTATAGATCTCGCGGAGATGAAGAGGTTTGCTTTGGGAATTTTGGAAATCCATTGAGTGGATGAAGAGAACGAAAGGGAAAAAGGATTGGAAGATTTCCGCCTTCGATGGAGAGAGAGCGGCGGTTCCTGAGGGAAATTTATTAAGTTTTAGAAAAAATCTTATTGGCCCGCTTATATTATTATTTAGTTTAATATTCTTTTAATTCCAAAATACCCATTTATCGATCCGAACTCCAAATCTTTAAAATAATGAATATTTTAAAATAATATTCAGTAAAAGATCAAAATCTGATTTTGATGTCCGATTTGGGATGGACATAAAAATATTTAAATATATAAAGTCATGTTGATTAGATTCACGCCATTTTGACGTGAACGATATTTATATCGATTTTATTCATTTTTATTATGAATATCGAAATGAAAGTGATTTCAAAATCTAATGTTTTGAAAATATTATCATTTGTGTATATATATATATATATCGATGATATGGAATATTCAATTTTGATTTGAAATTGATCATGAAGTTGAAATCATTTTTAAAATGAATTTAAAACGATTTGTAAAGTACGTTTTAAAAGGAAATCGATGAAATTTATATAATATATATTATATATATTTAATGGCCAGAATAGAACGCGCCGCGAAAGTTCGCGAGTTTCAACCATTGACTTCGAATTGACATTATGGGAGATCCGACCGTCGGATTCTCCTAAAACCTAACGAATACAAGAGATTTGAAATCTAACGGTTGGATTTGGATTCATGTCCAAATCAAATTTGTAAAAGGTCGATGTAAATGCAGTTTGATGACCATTTATGGAAATCGACTGTACAGGCCTTGATAAAATTATTAAAAATATCAATAATTTGTGTAAAATTATAATAAGTGATTTGGAAAGATTTAGGTTGAAAAATACCATGTTTGAAAAGACAAAAATATATTTTATCGAAATGAACTAGTTATGAACTAGAATTATAATCCAATATTTTTAAATAATTAAATTGGATTTGAAATGGTTTTAAAAATAACCAGAATTTCCAATATATGAATTGGAATGGATTTGAATCGAAATTATCTTCGGAATATTTCGATATTGGATTCGTGATTATACAAATATTGTGGAGGAATTTGAAAGATATATATATCGTTACTCCAATACGATATTTGTTGGTTTCAGAATTTGATATTGAATATAAGCCGATCTATTTTCTATTTAGAGCCTTGTATTTAATATCAAATTGGATTTTGGGTTTGTCTTGGATGGTATCTTTAATAATACTATTCTTAAACCCAATGGAGTTAAGAAAATTAGAAACTGACTGGAGGTTAGCTAAGTTGAATGGTTTCCTGGGTATTGATTTGATGTTGGTTTCGGCCTTCGGGATTAATACTTTGGGAATTGTTCTCTTACTAATTTATGGTTGGAGACTGATGGGATTTTGGGTTTGTCGTAAACTGTGTTTTAAATGACACTGTTCTTAAACCCGGTGTGAGAAGAATAAATCTTTTAATTAAGATTTAAAGAAGAATTGCCAATTAATTAACATTTAATTGGAGCTGAAAATGGAATGTGAATTGGGTTTATTGTGAACTGTGTTTTTAACGACATTCGTTCTTTAACCCGATTTACAGTGAAATGTGATTTGGAATTTATAAATCTTTTTATTAAGATTTAACGGGAATTTTCCAAAGTAACGTTTTCCAATTTAATATATTAAATGGAATTCGGTTGATAATAATCGAAGTGAACTTCTGTGGAGGAAGATTGTTAATACATATGGAATTTAAAAGGCTTTGCCGTTATTCCATTTATATTATTAGTCAGATACGGAAATTGATATCGATCATTATTGATTTGTTTTTCCGTGAAGATTCCATAATTAATGGAATGTGATTTGGGTTTTCGTGAACTGTATTTAAATGACATTAGTTCTTTAACCAAGTTAAAGGCAGGATTACATGTCTGTCGTTGTATTTCCAACTGTATGGTTGATCTATGCTAAATATATATCTGTTTGGTGGTGGAGAATTTATTCTCTTGCTTAACACCCTTCTTTGTGACGTACGAGCTTAGAGGTTATATATCGACAGAAATCAATAGTACGGTGTGATTGTCGATGCGACATGTTTGTGGTTCCAAAGTTAAATAATCATTAATATTGATTTTTAGGAAGATTAAAACTAAGTGGAGTTTTGATGAATCTTTAAATAGATTGAAAAAGGGAATGTGACAATTTAAATTATCAAATTTGGGAAATGATCGAGATTGGAGTATCGACAGTTTTGCTCCTAGGGATAGTTAAATCTTTAATTAGATTTGAATGGGAAATGTAATTAATTTTACCGATAAGACCATGGTGTTATGTAACACCCCACGTCTGTTAATGTCACTCACAATGGGAATGCATTAAGTTTCATGGAGCATTATAAGTAAAGAAAATGGAATATTACAAGACGGATAAAGTAGCACTTGAAAATTTTATAACTTTATTGCAGTGGAAACAGAAATAGGTTTGGTTACACCTTTAAAACAACAAAACCAAGTACATAATATCAGTCTTGTACAAAATCCTTCAGAGTACATAATTTTAAAGCCGTAATCCCCAACGGAAAATGCCATAAGCAGAATCAAAGCCAAGCAATACATCTTTCAACTTCAAGCTGGAAGAAAGAGACATTTGAACTAAGCTTGAGTATTTCCTCCCTGAGAACCTGGGGGGAAACGGAAGAAAAGAGGCAAAACAAACTAAGTCAGACATTAGTCTGGTGAGTCCAGTAACGCTAACAATATAATCATTAAAGTAACAGGATAAGAACATAAACTGGAAAGTAAGAAATGATTGTACATAAGCATGCATGACAAGGTAGGTAAGATGAATAAGATAAACGTTGATTGCACTTCTAATCACTATAGGGTAATTACTACACTGCATCAATGCTAAATATATCGCACCGTTACTAGTTCCATACTGAAAGTTGATCCCAACCCCGCAATTGGTAGCCTCAGGCATAACATCTAGTAAGAGGTATCTACCCCATACAATCCTTGACATCCTATTTGCCTATAATAAATACTAGATGTCCACACACTACCCCTAATCGATCGGCTCCCTAACTCACATGTATTTATTACCTGTGTCATTCGGCCCCGCTTGTTTGTAGATACATGTGCTGGTCCCACCATGGGGTGTATCAATCCCTATGATGGCAACCCGACACAATTCAAGATGCACAGTGTATGACTACTAATGCCCAGTGCCTGCTTTTTCCACTTCGGAGCACGTGCACACCCGTACTCCGTCGGAACCTACACCGACGCACCATCCGCTGCTATTTTGACCGCTTATAATCAGCCCAATAACCGTGCCTCACCCTGCCTAGTTCAGGGTACCATGATACATCTATGTGGGTTACTGCTGAAATAGGTCCCCGTTACTAGGGTTTCCTAATCAACATGTTATAACGGTTAAGTGTTCTCAATTTAACGTAACCCCATCAATCTGTTTTAATTAACATGTTGTATTGGTTAAGTGTCGCCTATTCATATGTTACTTAACCTTTCCATTGATTCACGCATATTTATTTAACGGTTAGGTTTGTGGGCCTATATATACTAATATTTCCCTCCTACCCAAGATTCACTTAACCCTTTCACTTATCAAGTCCATATGTATTATTGGTTAAGCTTGCCTTAACCCTATCCATTTTGTTCATGTAATATTGGTTAAGTTGTCTTCTTACCCATGTTAACTTAACCCCACCCACCTAACTCGTTTTGGTATCATATTCAACATTAATTAGTTATTAATGCACAGACCTCTCACATTAAGTCGATCACTTGTGGCCGTTGGATATGCCAGGCGGTTCCGGACAGACTTCCACCACAAGCCAGACTTAACCTTTTGTCTAAGCATCTAATTTACGTCTTTGACCTCTCACATTAGACTGTTGTTTGTGGTTGCTGGATATGCGGGGCGGTTCCGGGCAGTCTTATACCGCAAACCAAGTCTAACCTTGTGCCTTAGGCGTTCATCTTTTAGGCAATTTACATATTTACTGTCCAAGTCTAGATTTATATGTAAATTATCCTTAAGTGTGGTCAGTTCAAGCTATACCCCATTTACTTGTTATGCCCAAAATTACCTAATTAAGTTATACCCAATTCCCCGCGTTTCAATTGCACGTACAACAAGGTACAAAAATAAAACGAAGAGGGATAGAAACACAAGAATTGACATAAGGAACAAAATAGGCATTTAACGGTGTACCCAACTCAAGAATCATGTTTCCAATAGACATGTTGTACACCAACAATAAGTATGGCTAAACTGAGAAAGTTACATCATAGGCATAAACATTCGATAGAATTGAACATAAAAGAATTACCAATTTGGTGTACAACATGATAGGTTCCATCACAATAGTCTCATAGGCATAGGTAATTCAGTTTTGAAAAAAAGGATAAGCATGAATTAGAATTGATTATCTTACAATTAGGCATAGTCCTAGATTCGATTCATTAAAAGTCATGATTCCTATTACATGTTCCAAATCTGAGAAATAACTGAACTTACCAAATTATCACAAGTTTACACCCAAAGCTTATTATATACAATTTTTCCCAAACCATAGCCATCATCAATTTATGCCTTTTTACAAATCACATGTTATTCAACATTTCCCAAACTTTTTCCCTATCATTCAAGAGTTATACGTGCGCGAATTTCACATAATATGTTAGGCTCGAAGTTAGCCTAACTCATAAAAAAGAAAAAGGAAAAAGGAAGAGGGAAGAGAATCATGGTATCAAAATTGGCATAAGTATACAAGCACGAATAGGCATGAACTGATAGAATTGATCAGAAAAGCATAGGCTATGAATCAAAAAAGATGACAACTTGCAAATCTGATAAGATCCATTATAGGCATAATCATATGATCACAATTTACAACTTATCATAATTACTTTAGTTTAATTATCTTGTGAAAGCTACATGAACTCACAGATATTAAGAAAGAAGAGAAGATATGGAATCTGATTTCTGAAGTTGATAAGCTAATCCGTTGATGTAGGCTTTGATCTTTATCTTTAACCTTGAATTTGATTTCTAGTTTGGAGAAGATGGAGGCTAGGCTAGCTTAAAGATGGACAGCATGACGACTTCATAGAATAGGGTTATAAGGTTTAGGGTTTAGGTT
Organism: Allium sativum; assembly: GCA_030737875.1. Lineage (NCBI taxonomy): Eukaryota > Viridiplantae > Streptophyta > Magnoliopsida > Asparagales > Amaryllidaceae > Allium > Allium sativum. The sequence continues at coordinate 606,157,111 of CM060916.1, read as the reverse complement.
TGATGTGATTATATAGAATTAATTTGAGCCTTTAGATCAACCTAGGATCCATCCAAACCATCCAGTCTAAGAAAATGCGTCATCAGGCCAATCAGAAGTCGCCACGTAGCTCTACGACTCAGAAAATAGTCACTATCCAGAACAGTCAGCAGGGGTCGACCCCTATAGGGGGGTCGACACCTATGTCGACACCCCTATAGGGGGGTCGACACCAGTGTTGACACCCCTTAAGGGGGGTCGACACCCTCTGGCGGGAATTTTCCTGCCCACTTCTTTTCGTTGGTTTGTATTCGAATTTTGATTTATTAATTATTAATTCTGATTTAAACTTAAATCTTCTAAGCTCCATAATTTCTTCATACAGAGGCCGATTTATGCAAACTCGGACTCTATCTCAAGTAGAGAACGCAATGGCGTAACCCGCTTCCCCAGATTCTTCTTCTAAAAATTAAGTGTTCTTAAATTTGTTAATTTTAATGTTTTAAAATTACGGGGTGTTACATGTTAGATATGGAGTATTACCAGTTTTGCTCCATGGGATGAATAGGTTGGGATTGGGAAATAAAATAAATGATTACTTCGGTGTGGTTCGCTAATCCCGACTAGTTTGGAAAACCTTAATATGGTTTGAAATGATATGTAACAACCCGGAAATTCTGAACCAACTTAAAATTTTTATTTTAGAAATTTTAATGGTTTTTGAATATTTAAAATAATTTATTTTAAATAATAACAACTAAAAAATTATTTTAATTGAAGTTAAAACAAATAAATTTAATTTAATTATAAAAGGAGTTAGAAATAGCGCGGCAGTTTGAAAATTTGAATTTGAAATTTGATTGAATGTACAGGATTTAAAATAAATCGGATTTCAGTAAAACCAAAAGTATTTAAATCTGTTTAATTATATCTTTCTAACAGATCCGAAAAAATGAAATTTCATAGTAGGAATAAAAAGTTATGTCCAGTTTAAAATTTAGAAAAGTCGCTGTAGAATTTATATATATTTTAATTTAATATATGGCCCTTAAAAATAGCCATTTTGCAAACGACCTCCGTTTTCGACAAAACCACTTTTGTTGGATTCGGAATGTCAAATTATTGCTAGGTTTAAATTTTCATAATTTTTAGAATTAATATGTGAGCGTGGCAAATGAAAAAGTGTTTTGTCAATTTCAGTTAAATTCAATCGACTTAAAAATGGTCATTTTTCAAACAGTCTCCAAATTCGACGAAATTAGTTTTGTTAGGACCGTATCGTCAAAACATAACTAGATATAATTTTTCTATAATTTTTAGAGTCAGTATGTGGCCCCGGTAAATTAAAATGTACAGTCAAATTAAATAATTAAATGATTTTTATTTTAAAATAAAAGAAAAGTAGGCTGAGACGATCAAACGGGCTGACGGGACCTAGTCCATTGTGTCCGAAATGGGGGTATTTGGCTTAGGACAACATTAGTTGAGCTGGAATTGGAGCTAGTTTAGGTTAACGGGCTTTTTGGTAAATTAACGAATTAACTATTATTATATTATAAATAAGGATAAAACAAACCCTAATTTCTTATTAACAGGAGCCGCCACTAAACTAAACCGGTGGCCACCACGTTTTGAAATTAAAACTCCAATTTCTTTCAATCTAAGAAGTAATTCGTGACAAATCCAAAGACAAATCGATAGAGGATGATGAGCTCTTGAATACCAACGGTTGAGATAGGATTTCGCGCTTGGATTTGGCTAGAATTAGATGATGAAGGCATTGCATTTATGGGTGGTTCGTGGGCCATATCGGGGTGCGAGCTTGGCCATGCTCATGGCGGCGGTAGAGGAGGCAAGGTGTTATGGCGTGGCAGCATCGGATCAACTCGTGGTGGTTCGATTTCCTGTGCATGGCGAACCCTAGTGACGTCGAGATGGGTCCTTCGTGACATGAAAGTAACGATGAAGAAACAGTTAACGAGAGGATTAAAGATTAATGATCTAATTAATTTAATTAAGTTATATTTTTATTTTCTCAAATATGTTCAATGAGTAAAATACAATATCTAGGCCATACGATGTCGGAATCTAGAAATTTAAGTTGCAGTGGAACCGTAAATTCAAGATCTACAACATGGAATTGACTAAAGCTGAAACAGAGCACTTTGAAAATTCCGACAAAAAGCAATGTGAGATTTCTCGATCTAAATTTTAAAATAAAATTATATATATATATCTTGATACTGATTGTGATTATGTATTTAAATATACGCGTCATACAAAGTTTAGATTGATCGATTGAATGTGTTGAATGTTGATTGTTGATTGTGATGCTTATGTTGATTTGATCTGGTTCTACAATAGGAGTTTTTCTGTTATTTATAGTCTATTGGTTAGATCTCGATTTGAAATAAAAATTTTATTTTTATTTCAGATCTATGAATATGGATTTGATTTAATAATACAAGTCTCATCTTTTATTTAGATGCATGAAACATAGTTTTGTTAAATTTAGATTAATAATAAAAATCTCATTTTTATTGTTAACATGAAATATCGTTTTGTTAAATTTAGATTAAAAATAAAAATTGCACATTTATTGTTAGCATGAAACATCGTTTTGTTAAATCTAGATTAACAATAAAAATCTCACCTTTATTGTTAACATGAAACACTGTTTTGTCAAATTTTGATTTACAATAAAATATTTATTTTTATTTTTAGCTTGAAACATTGTTTTGTCAAACTAAGATTTACAATAAAATATTTATCTTTATTATTTACATGAAACATGGTTTGTTTAAATTTAGATTTTCAGTAAAATATTCATTTTTATTGTTAACATAAAATATGATTTTATCAAATATAAATTTACAATAAAATATTCAATTTCATTGTTAACAGGAAATATGATTTTGTCAAATATAAATTCATAATAAAATATTCATTTTTATTGTTAACATGAAATATGATTTTATCAAATATAAATTTACAATAAAATATTCAATTTTATTGTTAATAGGAAATATGATTTTGTCAAATATTGATTCACAATAAAATATTCATTTTTATTGTTAACATGAAATAATATTTTATCAAATATAAATTTACAATAAAATATTCAATTTTATTGTTAATAGGAAATATGATTTTGTCAAATATAGATTCACAATAAAATATTCATTTGTACTGTTAACAGGAAATATGATTCTGTCAAATATAGATTTACAATAAAATATTCATTATTATTTTTAACATGGTTTATGTCAAAAATTAGTTTTCATTATACAAGATTATAACAGAAAGATTATGATAAAATGATTATGATTAAAAGATTATGATTAAAAGATTATAATAGAAAGATTATAATAGAAAGATTATAATAAAAAGATTATAATTAAAAGATTATAATAAAAATATTAAGATAAAAATATTCCATTTTTTTATTGTCCCTTTTGTTTCATAGTTTAGATTGAAACAAAACTATCACCCTTGATTAATAGTTTAGTCGAAACAATATTATCCCTTTTGTTTCATAGTTAACTTTTGTTTCATAATCTAGTTGAAACAACATTATCACCTTTGTTTCATAGTTTAGTTAAAACCAAAATTATCACTTTTGTTTAATGGAAACAAAAATGAAAAGGGACATTTTTATAGTTTTGTTGAATTAGAATTTTCAACAAAAATGGAACATCAAATTTTGTCATTTTGTTGAACTAGAGTATTCAACAAAAATAAAATATATAGTTTTGTCATTTTGTTGAACTAGAGTTTTCAACAAAAATAAAATATACAGTTTTGTCATTTTGTTGAACTAGAGTTTTTAACAAAAATAAAATATACAGTTTTGTCATTTTGTTGAACTAGAGTTTTCAACAAAAATAAAATATACAGTTTTGCCATTTTGTTGAATTAGAATTTTCAACAAAATGAAATATACATTTTTGTCCTTTTGTTGAATTAGAATATTTCAACAAAAATGAAAAGAACCATTTTGATCATTTTTTCGAATTAAAATAGAGAAATAGAAAAGTGTTCATGTTTTAGGATAAAAACATGATAACATTAAAAATTCACATTTTTAATGTAATGGCGTAAAAATAGAAAAGTGCTCATGTTTTTGAATAAAAATGTTGAAAACATTAAAAAAATTACATTTTTAATGTAAAGAATGATTTATGTAAATTATTCATAGTATGGATAAAATTAGTGAAACATTAAAAAATTACATTTTTAATGTAAAGAATGATTTATGTAAATTATTCAAAGTATGGATAAAATTAGTGAAACATAAAAAAATTACATTTTTAATGTAAAGAATGATTTATGTAAATTATTCATAGTATAGACAAAATTAGTGAAACATTAAAAATTACAATTCTAATGTAAAGATAAAATATATGTAAATATTCCTTGTATAGATAAAATGGTTGAAACATTAAAATTCACACTTTTAATGTAAAGGAGGAATTATGTAAAATATTCATCGTATGGATTAAAATGGTGAAATATTAAAATTCACATTTTAATGTAAAAAAGGAATTATGTAAAATATTCAAAGTTTGGATAATAATGTGAAACATTAAAATTTACATTTTTAATGTAAAGCATGATTCATGTAAAATGATCATTGGTTGAAATAGAAAAGTTTTACAATAAAATTTTGCATTTTTATTGTATATAAAAATGATGACAAATATCCATTGTTTGAAATAGAAAGGTTTAACAATAAAAATTTACATCTTTATTGTATATAGAAATGATGAGAAATATGCATAGTTGAAATAAATTAGTTAACAAATAAAAATTACATTTTTATTGAATGTATGATTCGCTAGAACAATTCATAGTTGAAATAAATTAGTTGATCAATAAATGGTTTTGAAGTCGTCGAGCGAATTATATATATGTATATATTTATATATATATATATATATACAAATATAAATTAAAATTAAACGAATCGTGCACGGTAGTTCGCGTTTCAAAATCGTAATTTTAAATGATTGTACCGAATGATCCGACCGTCGGATTTTCCTAAACCTGTAACCGTTAGGTCCGCTTTGGGAAGATCTTCCCAACGATATAAATTTTGTTAAAATCCAACGGTTAGATTTTGAGATATGTGTAAATCAAATTTTGATAAAAACAGCACTATGGCCGCATAGCGACCTGAAGCGTCGTTAAATTAATTTGAGCTATTTTTATATAAATAAAAATAGCGATAAATCGTTATTAATAATATTAACGATATAAATGGTTTTTAAATTATATATATATGAGAATCATTTGAAAAGACCAAGTTCAATCTCATTTCAAATGATTATACGACGATTTAAACCGAAGATATCGAAGACGGTGATTGAAGGCCGGCGATCTTCACATCGAATGGACGACTACTGATGCCCGGCAATGGGTAGCTCCCAGTAAAGGGCTAATAGTGGTAGTTTGTTTGGACGTACTTGTTGATTGTCCAGATATGCGGGCACCTCTCTTCCGTATTGGACATAGGGACGAGGAATAAGGTGACTTCGGTTTCGTTCAGACCCAGAACGGACTTGTAAATAGATGTGTGTCTGACATTGGATTTCATTCCATGTAAATTAAATTGATTTCTATTTAATATATATCCGTTTGGTGGAAAAGAATTTATTCTCTTGCTTAACACCCTCAAAGGGTATATATAGGTAGTTATTGATCGCATGGCGTGGATTGTCAGTGTGGCACGCCAAGATGAAAATGATCAAGGCTTTTGTTGAAAAGCAGGGCCTTGTGGTTGATGATCAAAGCATAGCCTGTTTAGGCGTAGCATTGTGTATAGCGTGATTTCACGAACCGCACACCCCGGTATGAGTCAAAAACGGGATCAGGACTGCAGGGAGTGCACATGTTTCTTTTTAGCTAGAAGTGGTGTCAGCGTTTACAAGCCCTGACATTTTTACTTATGTGGATGATGGATTATGAGGTACCTCGGATTTATAGGTCGATAGTGGCCATATTATAGGTTCAGTAGAACCGAGAAGCGTGTGTTCAGGCATAATTAATCCACAAATGTTATTTATGGATCGGCCCTAAAGATCCAAGGGTTGCCCGTATGTGTGATCCTGAGGCATTTGCTAGAGTGTCTCGAATCCGAGAGGACGATCCCTAGCCTCGACTCATGGTGGAAACCCAATTTCCAATACGACATTACGGTTTTGATTGTAAACCTATGTATGGCGACATTGTATATGGTAGTTATGCCGTCTAGGATTGATACATTTACTTTGAAGTATTTTAAAACTGATTAGACACTAATAATAATATTAAAAATATTATTTTCTACGTATCAAGCATGTTTGATCATTATAAGGTAAAACTCTATCCTCCGGTTTGCGTTGCATTGTGTGATGGGACTTGAGTCTTCTAACGATTTCATTTTTCTAAAAAGCATTGCATTGTTTTTAAATAAAAAGATTATTTAATTTATGCACTGGCAATCCAATGGAGTAAATCCGTTCCGCGTTAGCGGCGTGGTCCTGAGATTAGCCTTATTATTTGGTAACTTAAGTTAGAATTCTCATACCAGTCCCATGACTGACCCATAGTTTGTTTCACTTTGCAAACTCGGGTGCCCTCTTTTCCACACGGGTAGTCAAGTAGCTTATTTTGCAGCTATATTGAGCAGGATTCTGGATCGAAGCTTAAAGTTGTGTCCAGAGCATTGATAGTCTTCCGCTGTATCAGTTATTGCTTCCGCTGCACTGTATTAGATTTATTGCAAATTTATTCTTCCGTTGTTGTATTATATTCGATGTACTCTGATATTCTGTACTCTGATGTAACATTTTTATAATGTTTATAAAAGTCTTATGTTGTTGTTCTGATGTGTTGTATTCCCAAAGTTAAAGTATTTGAAGATTTCCAACTTTCGGATCAAACCTGTGTGGTTTATGGTCAATTCAAAGAGTGGGGATTTTCGGGTCTTTACAGTTGGTATCAGAGCTCTGGTTAGTTCAAATCTTTGGGGTACAACTCGTTAGAACTGAACAGAAGACTCATTAGAGATTGGGTTAGTCATATCCAATAAGAATACTCATTAGAGATAGGATCAGCAGCATCCAAGAATGAGATACTCATTAGAGATGGGGTTAGTAATGCCCTAGAATGAGTTCATAGTGAAAAGTTTATAAATAACGTATTTGTGATTATATATATATATAATCCGATCTTGAAAAATATGATTTTTGAATATATAAAAGTTATATATATTTGAAAATCTAAGCAACTAATTGATTGATGATTGTTATGTGTGAATATTAGTTCAATTAATAAAAATTATTGAAACCAATAAAAAAATGAAAGTTGATTTGGTTAATTAAACAACTTTTAGCTTCGTTCCTTTTCGAGGACGAAAAGATTTTAAGTGAGGGAGATTGTAACAAAACAGAAATTTTAACCAATTTAAAACTTATATTTTAGAAATTTTAATGGATTTTGAATATATAAAATAATTTATTTTAAATAATAACGACTAAAAATTTATTTTAATTGAAGTTAAAACAAATAAATTTAATTTAATTATAAAAGGAGTTAGAAATAGCGCGGCAGTTTGAAAATTTGAATTTGAACTCTGATTGAATGTACATGATTCAAAATAAATCGGATTTCAGTAATACCAAAAGTATTTAAATCTGTTTAATTATATCTTTCTAACGGATCCGAAAAATTGAAATTTCATAGTAAGAATAAAATGTTATGTCCGGTTTAAAATTTAAAAAGTCGCTGTAGAATTTATATATTTTTTAATTTAATATATGGCCCTTAAAAATAGCCATTTTACAAACGACCTCCGTTTTCAACGAAACTACTTTTGTTGGATTCAGAATGTCAAATAATTGTAAGGTTTAAATTTTCAAAATTTTTAGAATTAATATGTGAGCGTGGAAAATGAAAACGTGTTTTGTCAATTTCAATTAAATTTAATCGACTTAAAAATGGCCGTTTTTCAAACAGTCTCCAAATTCAACAAAATTAGTTTTGTTTGGACTATATCATCAAAACATAACTAGATATAATTTTTCTGTAATTTTTAGAGTTAGTATGTGGCTTCGGTAAATTAAAATGTACAGTCAAATTAAATAATTAAATGATTTATATTTTAAAATAAAAGAAAAGTAGGCCGAGACGATCAAAAGTGCTGACGGGACCTAGTCCATTGTGTCCGGAAAGGGGGTATTTGGCTGAGGACAACATTAGTTGGGCTGGAATTGGAGCTAATTTAGGTTAACGGACTTTTTAGTAAATTAATGAATTAACTATTATTATATTATAAATAAGGATAAAGCAAACCCTAATTTCTTATTAACAGGAGCCGCCACTAAACTAAATTGATGGCCACCACATTCTGAATTAAAACTCCAATTTCTCTCAATCTAAGAAGTAATTCGCGACAAATCCAAAGACAAATCGATAGAGGATGATGAGCTCTTGAATACCAACGGTTGAGATGGGATTTCACGCTTGGATTTGGCCAAAATTAGATGATAAAGGCGCTGCGTTTATGGGTGGTTCGTGGCCATAGGGGGGAGAGAGCTTGGCCATGCTCATGGCGGCGATAGAGGAGGCAAAGGGTTATGGCGTGGCGGCGTCGGATCAACTCCTGGTGGCTCGATTTCCGGTGTGTGGCGAACCTTAGTGACATCGAGATGGGTCCTTCGTGACCTGGAAGTAACGATGAAGAAACAAATAATGGGAGGATTAAGGGTTAATGATCTAATTAATTTAATTAAGTATATTTTTATTTTCTCAAATATGTTCAATGATTAAAATACAATATCTAGGCCATACGATGTCGGAATCCAGAAATTTCAGTTGCGTTGGAACTGTGAATTCAAGATCTACAACATGAAATTGACTAAAGCTGAAACAGTGCACTTTGAAAATTCAGACAAAAAGCAATGTGAGATTTCTCGATCTAAATATTAAAATAAAAGATTGTGATTGTGTATTTAAATATATGCGTCATACAAAATTTAGATTGATCGATTGGATGTGTTGAATATTGATTGTTGATTGTGATGCTTATGTTGATTTGATCTGGTTCTACAATAGAAGTGTAATGACCCGGGATCTTTGCACTGATCACTAACACGGATTGATCGTGAGTACGTATTTACAGATACGATTTTTAATTCAAGACTTTAAAATATTTAATCATGTTAAAAGGTATATTTACATTTTGCTCTTATATATGATAGCATATTTTAAAAATTTTGTTTAAATTTATATTTAACATGTATATGATATATAACACTTTTACATAGCATTTTTAATGCCACTTTCTTTGCCATGATATAAAAATGTCGTGACTTTGCAAATATTTTGTTCATGTTTTCAAAAGCTTTAAAACATTGTTTTAGCAAACTCTTCGCTTTTAAACACTTTTCCTAAGACATGTTAATCACTCCATTTGTGCTCAAAACCAATGCAAAGGAAATATTGAAATTTTTGTATACATTAAAAGTGAAACATGAATTGTCTTATCTCTTTAAAATCCATGATCTCATAGGTGTGATAGCGTATAAAATCTCATGAAATTCATTTACATTTTTGCATTGAAACAAGAACTTGTATTGTCAAAATCCATTTCACTTCATGATCTCATCTATGAAACAACCTCATGAACATATACACACCTAGATGCAACTACACAAGTAAAAGAGTTCACTAGAACTACCCTAGAGTAATGGATGTGAAAGCTCGTACATTTCACATGGCATTTTTTTTCATCAACATTTTCAGATTTTAAAACCTTTCATGTTTTCTTTTTCTGAACTTTTGCTCTTTCATTTTTTCCAAAACCACTTTCATTTTGTCAAAATACATGTACTAAAAAGATCACCAAATCTTGTACTATTATACATGGTTCTTCACTACCCTAAATGAACCTTTAAGAAATGATTTTCCATGCTTTTTCTATGCATAAAACCCACATGGCCGTGAGCATGGTGATGCAGGGATTTTCAGAATTTTGCACACCTTGGAAGCCAAGGTACTGTATTATATAATTTTTGTTAAATCACCAGTTTTTTTTTCATGTGGAAAGAGTAAGCTAATGCATGTGAAAACTGAGCCTATCTTGGTGCAAAGGAAAGCTACTATTTTTGGCTAAGTCCTATGATAGATGACATGAAGTACAAGAGGCATTAAATTGATTGTTCTTAGTTCACCAATGGGGGGGTTCTTGCGTAGGAAATATCTAAGATAAATGGCTGCTAAAGCCATGTGAATCCTAGGGAAGAGTGTGATGGTTGAGAGAAATGTTTTTTTAAAGGGTCTTTCATTTGTCAAATGCAAAACAGAAAACTGTTTTCTCCCTTTTAAAAAATCTGTATTTAATGCACAAATTTTATATTGTTTTCCTACCACTATATAAAGACCTAGCATGCATCATTTCCATTCGCAACTACAATCACTCTTCTAGCAAAAAAACAATAGAAGAAAATCAGGAACTTTTAAAGCAAAGTGAGTAAATTTTTAACTAAAATTCTTTACTGTGTTCTTTATAGTTTGAACTAAAAGGGATGTTTATTTATGCGTGAATGGTATGCCTGTACATGTTTGGTCGGATAAAACCTTGGTTTGTCACTCAAACTAAAGAAACAATGGTGTAGGAACTGGTAAGTACATGGTGATTGAGATACCCTATTTCTATTTTGTTCCTGTTTAAACTATATCTGTTAATTCATGTTGGTGTAGAAGTAGGAGGTTAGTTTGGTTTCAAAATCATTTCAGTGGCTTTAAAGCAGCTGAGAAAGACCAACTTACTTTAAACATACCCTGAATGTCAAAACAGAATACACAATATTCCCTTTACAATCTCTGTATAATCCAAATTTCAAAACTGTTGTTAAATCAAACTAATTACATAAACCGAATCCTAGAGAGGAATGATGATTTTTAAAAGCAAAATCATGATTTTAAAGTTCCTATATCAATGGGAAATTGAGATGATTAGAATTGGGTAAAATGACCAATTCCCGATCAGCGAAATCATCGGAGGCCACGAGATCGAAGGGGAAGCTTCATCTGGGTTCAGGGGTTCGGGGAAAAATGCAAACAAAATTTTCTAATGTATGGGTTTTGAGAAATTGATGGAATTAGGGCAAACGTTGTACTTTTGGGTTCGTTTTAAAACTTGGTGGCTGCTCTTCGTCGGAGGCGATGGGGAGGTGCGGTCAGGGGGGGGGGGTTCGAGGCGTCGTGGTCTGGTGATGGTGCAGTGACAAGGCGGCGATGGCACGTGACCCTGGCGAGGTGCAGTAGCCCTTTTTCTCCGGTGATGCAATTTTGTGAAATTTGGGTGACTCGTTGATTTTCTGATCAATGACGAATGGAAGGTTGTGGGCGTCGGCGACATGACCAGGGGTGGAGGATACGTTTGTGGGGCCGGTCGCAGGGTGGTGGAGGGGCCGGAATTCTATGTGCACGTGCACACGTCCAGGTTGATCAAAGAGGAAGAGGTATTGTGTTTGGGGCGTGATCGGTTATAAAATCACGATAGAACTAATGATGGAACTTTGGTACTTTGGTTTAATATGGTATTTTAGTAGGGTACTTTGGTTTTGATCTAAACATGGCATTTTAAAAACATAAGGGTTGATCAACTAAGGTGTCATGAGTAAATGGAAGTGGTACTTTGGTTTTAATTGGATTTCTAAACTTTAGTTTAAAATTTAAAGCTAAGTCTTTAATATGTAAATAAATCATAATGGGAAATAAGAAAGAAATTAAAATAAGATTTTTATACTTTATTTTAATTTAAGTTTAAAATAGTTAAATATAATTTAAATTATAATTGAAACAAACAAAGAGAAATTAAAAGCAAATGTTTTTATAAGCCAAGAAGAGAAGTGAATCAAGATTTTTGAATTCAGTTTTCGTCAAAGACTGATACAGAAATTGTAATTTAAATTAAATTATAAATTTAATTTAAAAAAAAAGAGAGTTAGAAATGATTTTCTAACGAGATATTTAAATGGTAAAGTTGACAAAGAAGTCGTTCAAGAATCGCAGAACGGATATGGGTTTTTGACGGACGTCGAAAGGTTCAAAACAGGAACTGAAACTATAAATTTTAATGCATAATTTAAATTTTGAATTTAATTTCAAATAAAATATTGAAATTCGAAACAAGGTAGAAAACTGTATGAACACATACGGTAGAATTTGTCAGTTTTTATCTGATAGCCAAAATATCAGATATAAGGGACTGATCATGAATAGTTCTGTATTTTTAAACGAGAACTGTGAATAAATGTTTTAGTCTGATAATAAAGAGAAGAATTTTATCAGTATGGAAAGAAGAAAAGGAAGATCAAGGATAAAGGATCGATGGAGAAATTTGACGAAATGATACAAAGTGTAAAAGTTGTAGAATTGATTATAAATCATCAAATCTATTCGTTCATGAATAACCAGAGTAAGTAATAACGATGAGAAATATTTTTCTGAAGATAAATAACGGTAAGAATTCATTTTGAAAGATGACGAACAAAACGGAAAGAAAAACCCCGTGCGACGAGCACACCAAAATTGACCATTTTGAAAAGATGATCGATATACCAGATATCGACAAGATATTCATGTACTGTTTGGTTTGACTATAACTGTATATACAGATTAGATCATAATCTTGTTAGATTTATAATTTTAAGTGAAAAATGTTCGTTAATCATTTCAAAGAGTCCGGAATTAACGTTCCACTTTGATTTGATTATACGCCGCGCGTGAGAGATATTCAAGACGATGATCGTAAACGATATCTTTGGTCTGTTCAGTCCCAGGACAAACCTGAATGGACGAGTGTCTGACAACGTATATCGGTTAGATTCTACACATCGAATTTACGTAAGTATATTACGTTGGTGGCAGAGGAATTCGTTTCTCTTAGCTTTATTGCCCGTGATATATTTGGGAAATCGAATGAGTATTTCTAACGGGTAGGGCGATGTGGCATTCGAAGGAAATGAACCAGTGATGATGAAGCGTAGTCTAGCCTCAAGCCTCACACCCAGGAAATGAAAAAAATCGGGCAGGCAGCATGGCTATGTGGGTCGCTCCCATTAGGGTGTAATATCACCTATCTAGAGAAATTCCTTTTGTTCCTAAATCTATCAATTCTGCCCATTCGGGGATGGTTGCCGCGCACAACCATCGGTGATATACACTCAAGAGAAATGGGTGGTCGGTCATGTGAGGGCCGGGTTGCAAGACGTTCTTGTTGAACCCAGGTGTATTTGCCTCTAGAGATACATCAGCGGAAGGTGGTCCCATACCTTGTCATAGTTGGGAATCAAATGTCCATAAGTGCCAAACGGTTTTTTTATTTGTATACTATATCGGAGAATGTGAGATGCAAGCATTCTTCTAGATTCTAAATTTATTTGTGGAAACACCTAGACACCATGATAATATCTGTTTTCAAGTATACAAAGTGCTTTGATCTCATAAGGTAAAAACCCGTTCCGTATTTACGGCATGGTCTTATGAGATATTTTTGTTTGTTTTAAAATTGTTTACTCTTACCAGTCCCCTGATTGACCCGGAGTTTATTTTTCTGTGTTTTCCCTTAAACTCTTGGGTATTCATAACGCTTGTTATGAATAGACAAGTGAATCAGGATTTGATGAAACTTATGATGCTAAATGAAGATTGTCAGTGTGCCGGCCTATCTACCTTATCTATAAGTCTGCAAGTTAGAAGTGAAAGTTATGTATAATTACTGATGTACTATGAATGGGCAGTATCACTAAGCCATATGATGCTCTGATGTATTATGTACTATTGTGTAATATTATAAAGTATTATCTTTGTGAAAATTCCGCTGTGAGATTCTGATGTTTCTGTGTTTTATCTTCTATCTATTCTCATTTCTTATTAACTACACAACTTCCGATGTGCTCGAAAGTTGGGTGGTTACAAGAAGTTCTTTCTGTTATTTATAGTCTATTGGTTAGATCTCGATTTGAAATAAAAAATTTATTTTTATTTCAGATCTATGAATATGCATTTGATTTTATAATACAAGTCTCATCTTTTATTTAGATGCATGAAACATAGTTCTGTTAAATTTAATTAACAATAAAAATCTCATTTTTATTGTTAACATGAAATATCATTTTGTTAAATTTAGATTAACAATAAAAATCTCACTTTTATTGTTAACATGAAACATCGTTTTGTTAAATTTAGATTAACAATAAAAATCTCACCTTTATTGTTAACATGAAACACTTTTTTTGTCAAATTTAGATTTACAATAAAATATTTATTTTTATTGTTAGCTTGAAACATTGTTTTGTCAAAATTAGATTTACAATAAAATATTTATCTTTATTGTTTACATGAAACATTGTTTATTTAAATTTAGATTTACAATAAAATATTCATTTTTATTGTTAACATGAAATATGATTTTATCAAATATAAATTTACAATAAAATATTCAATTTTATTGTTAATAGGAAATATGATTTTATCAAATATAGATTCATAATAAAATATTCATTTTTATTGTTAACATGAAATACGATTTTATCAAATATAAGTTTACAATAAAATATTCAATTTTATTGTTAACAGGAAATGTAACGACCCGGATTTTTCAGCCGTTGAATTATGAATATTTAAATTTGTTATCTGAATTATATATATAAATTTTTAAGGAATTTATTTAATAAAACGATATTTAAACGTATAATTTATAATATAATTAAATACGAGTTCAAAATGGCGCGATAGTTTGAAAATTCGATTTCAAATTTCAAATGAATGTACAAGATTCAAAATAAATCGGATGTTAGCGAAACAAGAAATATTTGAATTTGTTTGAAAATATCTTTCCAACGAATGTGAAAAATCCAGATTTCATTGCGGGAATAAAAAGTTATGTCCAAATCAATTTTTCAGAAAGTCGCTGTGGAATCGTATATAAGCCATAACGGTTTATTTAATATATTTAAATATTGGTTACGAATTTGAGCAAGATTCTTTTGAGGCATAGCTATAATTTAATTTTTAGAATTTTGCTGTATTTTTTAATTTATTAAATAAGCTACTTTTTATTTGGAGTATTTTGCACCATATATCAATATTTTGGGGTTTCACAATATGAGACTACCAATATTATTATATTTTTGGGATCGTGGCACATTGTCCGACACGACCGTATTCTTATTTTTGTCCATGACAACTCGGTTAGAAACAAAACGGTGTGTAGCTTGGTAGGCATAACTAAAAATAAAATAAAAAGTTGCACCATTCAATATAAAACTACACACTATGTTTACGTTCATTTCCAAGGATGTGGATTCATCGGACCTATACCCTATTCATTTCTTTAACCTTCAATATATATATATATATATATATAAATATATTGTATAGCATATTTTATGTTTAGAAATGTGCCATCCAAAGTTTACTAGTCGAGCCTACCAAGATTTTTATTCGTGCCCTCCAAGCGGTTCAGAGCAAGAACCGTGCAAACCAAGTTTTGTTGTTCCGTGCGTAGCACGCTTTTGCAATTTCGTGTTCCCCAAGCTGTCGCAAACCCGTGCTCTCCAAGCCATCCTTCTTCCTTTTAAATATTGTCCTCTCCTCCTTATTTCTCGTTTCTCAGATCCAAAACGAAAGCACTTTCCTTAAAACCAACTTCCGCCCCGTTCTAATCTCAAAAGAATAAAATACGTAAATATTTGAAGCTCTGGCGAGTTGCTCTCCATAGTCATACAGATTTCAACGAGTTCGAAAATAATTTCCATTCAATATTATTTTCGAACATAAGCTAGGGTGCGGCATATTGGTTGATTCGGTTATTAATTGGCAAGTAGGTTGGTGTATTTCCGATTAATTTAGGATTCAACACATGTTGTGGGTTTTTGGGTGATTCGGTGTGGAATTCCGATCGATGTTCACTGTAATTTGGGGGTTTCGGCTATAATCGCTATCGCGACTTGTAACGAGGGGTTCAAAGTCAGTTCGAGGTCGAAATCTGTTGTTGGTTTTTGAATGAAGGATGTTGGGGTTAGGCATGAATCTCGTGAAACAAGGAAAGCTGCGGTGAAGCTTAGAAGATGTTTGTGTTGAGAGAGAGTGGAGAGCAAAGAGAATGAAGTTGGACATGTTTCATTTGAAGAACAGGGTGCGGAAGTTTTAATTGGTGAGAATTTTGGTATATTCAGTAAATAAATAAGTCCCATTTTTTCCTGAAACTACAGTGGATGAACATGGACGTGAGGACTTTGGAGCAGGCGAGTTAAGATCTCCTGGTGTAGCATGATGTAGGCTGAGGTAGTAGTTGTTGTTGGTTTGTGGTGGCAAGATGAATGCTGTAAAAATAATACAAGGGTTGTAGGCTTCTTGATTGTTGGAGGTGTACAACGTCGCATGCTTGTAGTGACAAGCAGCAGGCCTCGGTTCAAACCATGGCAACGGAATTAAGTTTGAGGTGGCGAAAGAATGAAGGATGGAAACAAGGGGTGGTTATACAACAGTGGAGTAAGTTGCGGTTGCCCTGGCACTGTTGAAGAAGCAGGCTCCAGCGGTTCTAATCATGTCTTGTATTACAATGTCAGCGCTTATGTTCCTGAGGTGGTATTGAACTTTAACTACTTAAATTTTGTCAAAGGAAGAAACGTTGGGATTAAAAACAAAAGAGAGAGACAAGAGGTATTAGAAACAAAGGGAGTGGTCTCCTATAGACAATAAGGAGAAGAAACAGAAACCAAGTATTAACGCAAGTAAGAAAATTAGAAGTAAAATTAATTAAATCTAATAGTTACATTAACTAATGACATATAATTGTATAGAAACTTGTAACGATTCTATTAATTTCATTTGTGAACAGAACCGGATGCCACCAATCATGATGAGATCGTAATAACGAAATCTACATTTGTAGAAATATTCTTGCTGAGTACAGAACAAATGGAATTTCGTACTAAAATCAAACACTTGTTTGATTTTAAACGAAATGAAAGCAGAATCGTCAACTGCAAAACAAGGTGAGTAAACTCACTCACTCTGACTCCTTTATATTTGTGTATAATCGAGTTTTAAATTATTTATAGTAATTCTATAATGTGTGATGGTTGTTTGGTTGCATGGTTGATAAAATTGGTTGAATTGGTTGATAGGGTTATATCGTTGATCGATTATTAGTTTGATATTTCATATTGATGTGAAATAATATTATTGATGTTATTAACATCTATGGATGCGGGGAAATAGGTTGGAGGGGCCCAACTGGGTTTCTCAACATTTATATTATTGTTTTCATATATTTGCGTTATATGATGTGATATGTATTCTATGGTTGATTTTGTTATCACTGGCCCTAGAATTTAGTATTCAAATACCATAAAGTATTTTCGAATATGGTAAAAGGAGTTGGGATTTAAAAAGCAAATTTGTTCTCAAAAATAGAAATTTAGTTTCAAATAGATTTGAAAGTAGAAATCTGTTTAAATGAACAAACATGAAGTTGTATATAAATGAGTTGTAACTTAAATGAACTATTTATCATTGGATAAACTGAAATTATAATTTCAAATTGAATTTGCATAAGGGTGGAAATCGGTTTTTAAAACCAATATTTGAAATGAGATTCGAACTTGGTAATTATAAAGGAAATTATAAAAGGGATTATAAGTGGTTGGAATAAAATAGGATTCGGTATGAATAATTCTGAATAAAGGTTATAAATAGAATTTGGATTCAAGAAATGTTTACAAACATGTAATCAAATTGTATATAAAAGAAATAAATTCACGATTTAAGTGAATAATGGTTTAAAGGGAATATTTTGCAAACGAAATATCGATAAAGGAAATTTAGATTTGAAATATAAATCCAAAATTTGTAAACAACGATTTTAGCGCTGTCATTATAATAAATGTTTTGTAAATTCTAAACAACGATTTTAACGCTGCCGTTATAATAAATGTTTTGTAAATCTTAATAGCAGTCTTAACGCTGTTGTGAAAATAAAGGTTCTAAAATTCTAGACAGCAATTGTAACGCTGTCATTAAAAGTAATGTTTTAGAAATCAAATATTTGAATACAGCAATTATAACACTACCGTTATAATCAATGTTTTTCCGTAAAGGAAGTGTGTTCTTAGATTGAATCCGAGAGTCGCGTAAGAGAGGTTTTGTTTAAAGTTGTGAGCTTTGACCATTTCGAGGTTAGAACTATTGTTCAGTTAAGGTCTGAGAGGTAATTATACACCAACTTGATTGACTTCAGTTTTAACTAACGAATAGTTAAGATTCGATAGTGAAAATTAATGATAAGTGAACTTAAGAGATAAATGAATAAATTAATGATAAGTGAAATTAAGAGATAAATGAATAATGATTGATCGATAGAACTTTCATCTGGAAATAATATCGTTGTTTGTACACATATTTTTTTTGATAGTTAAATCACCGACTATCGAAGTTTTTGATCATTTTTCCGTCGTCAATACGGAGAGACCGGGATCAGATTCAGTATCTGAAAACCACTCTGTATAGACGTTAGCGTTGCGATCGAATATGATGAAGAAAATTGAAGACGGAGTTACGCAAGGACTATCCTGTTTATAGAATAGTGCCTTCGGTTTGTCCAGTCCCCGGATAACGTGAATGGACGAATGTCTGATTGAGTATATCTAACAGATCGCGTAAGTTGATCTCTTCAAACATACTTACGTTTGGTGGTGGAGGAATTCGTTTCTCTTAGCTTTATACCCGTTGTATTTTTGGGGAAATCAATTTATGATTTGGTGGGTATGACGATGTGGCATTCAAAGTGAATGGTGGTCAGGTGTTCTAAAAGATACGTCGTGACCTCGAGCCTCACAACCGGGAATTGACAAAAATCGGGCAGGCGGCATGGCTATGTGGGTCGCACCCATTAGGATGTATAATCACCTATCTAGAGAAATTCCATTTGTTTCTTTAAATCTATCAATGCTGTCCCTTTCTAGAAACGGTTGCTGATCCCAACCGTTGGTGATATACATTCGATACACTCAAGCGAAATGAGTGGTTGGTCATGTGTGGGCCGGGTTGCAAGACGTTCTTGTTGAACCCAGTGTATTTGCCTCTAGAGATACACTATCGGAAGGTGGTCCCATACCTTGTCATGTTGGAAACCCAATCTCCAATAAGCGCCCTACGGTTTTTGATTTAATATTATATATGGAGCGTGAGATGCAAGCGTTCCACTAGATTTATATTTATTTGATGTAGACATTATTATAATATCACTGGATTTGATATCAAAAATATTTTTGGTTATCGTAAGGTAAAAACCATCCGTGTTTATGTGTGGATCGGTCTTACGATTATCATTTCTTTCGAAAGAATTTTAAAAGTTAAACCAATGGTTGGAGTTTTCTCACACCAGTCCCATGACTGACCTAGAGTTTATTTTGTTTTGTTTTCCCTAAACTCTTGGGTGCCCAAATTCGTACGGGCAGTCAAGTAGTCGGGATTGTACAGATTCACTTGAAGGAGCTTGAAGCAGAGGGCTGCACCAGTTAGCTATAGACTGTCATATTTTCTGCTGTATGCTATATTGTATCTGGAAACAGGTGTTTATAACTGTTCCAGAGATAGCTGTTGTTCTCTGATGATGGTATGTATATAAAGTTACTGGTTTGTGTTTCAAAGTTTATGTTATCTAAGATATTTTATTTGTTCCGCTGTGAGTTTGTGATCTTCGTTTTTCTTCTATTCTAACTTTTCTTTCTTTCTATTTCTCATCCTCTAACTTCTTTCTAAAAATGATTCGTATTTCTGTGCAATTTGGGTTGGACGTGTGATATAGTTAGTCGACTCAAAGGGTACGGAAGTTCGGGTCGTTTCAGGAAATATGATTTTGTCAAATATAGATTCACAATAAAATATTCATTTTTATTGTTAACATGAAATATGATTTTATCAAATATAAATTTACAATAAAATATTCAATTTTATTGTTAACAGGAAATATGATTTTGTCAAATATAGATTCACAATAAAATATTCATTTTTTTAACAGGAAATATGATTTTGTCAAATATAGATTCAGAATAAAATATTCATTTTTAACATGGTTTTTGTCAAAAATTAGTTTTCATTATACAAGATTATAATTGAAAGATTATGATAAAAAGATTATGATTAAAAGATTATAATAGAAAGTTTATAATAAAAAGATTATAACTAAAAGATTATAATAAAAAGATTAAGATAAAAAGATTCCATTTTTTTATTGTCCCTTTTATTTCATAGTTTAGATTGAAACAAAACTATCACCCTTGATTAATAGTTTATTTGAAACAACATTATCCCTTTTGTTTCATAGTTTAGCTTTTGTTTCATAATCTAGTTGAAACAACATTATCACCTTTGTTTCATAGTTTAGTTAAAACCAAAATTGTCACTTTTGTTTAATGGAAACAAAAATGAAAAGGGACATTTTTATCATTTTGTTGAATTAGAATTTTCAACAAAAATGGAACATTATATTTTGTCATTTTGTTGAACTAGAGTATTCAACAAAAATAAAATATACAGTTTTGTCATTTTGTTGAACTAGAGTTTTCAACAAAAATAAAATATACAATTTTGTCATTTTGTTGAACTAGAGTTTTCAATAAAAATAAAATATACAGTTTTGCCATTTTGTTGAATTAGAATTTTCAACAAAATGAAATATACATTTTTGTCCTTTTGTTGAATTAGAATATTTCAACAAAAATGAAAAGAACCATTTTGATAATTTTGTCGAATTAAAAGAGAGAAATAGAAAAGTGTTCATGTTTTAGGATAAAAACATGATAACATTAAAAATTCACATTTTTAATGTAATGGCGTAAAAATAGAAAAGTGCTCATGTTATTGAATAAAAATGTTGAAAACATTAAAAAATTACATTTTTAATGTAAAGAATGATTTATGTAAATTATTCATAGTATGGATAAAATTTGTGAAACATTAAAAAATTACATTTTTAATGTAAAGAATGATTTATGTAAATTATTCATAGTGTGGATAAAATTAGTGAAACATAAAAAATTTACATTTTTAATGTAAAGAATGATTTATGTAAATTATTCATAGTATAGAGGAAATTAGTGAAACATTAAAAATTACAATTCTAATGTAAAGATAAAATATATGTAAATATTCCATGTATAGATAAAATGGTTGAAACATTAGAATTCACACTTTTAATGTAAAGGAGGAATTATGTAAAATATTCATCGTATGGATTAAAATGTTGAAATATTAAAATTCACATTTTAATGTAAAGAAGGAATTATGTAAAGTATTCATAGTTTGGATAATAATGTGGAAACGTTAAAATTTACATTTTTGATGTAAAGCATGATTCATGTAAAATGATCATTGGTTAAAATAGAAAAGTTTTACAATAAAATTTTACATTTTTATTGTATATAAAAACGATGACAAATATCAATTGTTTGAAAAAGAAAGGTTTAACAATAAAAATTTACATTTTTATTATATGCAGAAATGAGGAGAAATATGCATAGTTGAAATAAGTTAGTTAATCAATAAAAATTATATTTTTATTGAATGTATGATTCGCTAGAACAATGCATAGTGGAAATAAATTAGTTGATCAATAAATGATTTTGATGTCGTCGAGCGAATTATATATATGTATATATTTATATACATACAAACATAAATTAAAATTAAACGAATCACGTGCGGTAGTTTGCATTTCGAAATCGTAATTGTAAACGATTATACCGAAAGGTCCGACCATCGGATTTTCCTAAAACTATAACCGTTAGGACCGCTTTGGGAAAATCTTCACAACGATATAAATTTTGTTAAAATCCAACGGTTAGATTTTGAGATATGTGTAAATCAAATTTCGACAAAAACAACGCCATGGCAGCATAGCGATCTGAAGCGTCGTTAAATTAATTTGAGCTATTTTTATATAGATAAAAATAGCAATGAATCGTTATTATTAATATTAACGATATGAAATGGTTTTAAATTATATATATATATATATATATATATATGAGAATCATTTGAAAAGACCGAGTTCAATCTCATTTCAAATGATTATACGACGATTTAAATCGAAGATATTGAAGACGGTGATTGAAGACCGGCGATCTTCACATCGAATGGACGACTACTGATGCCCGGCATTGGGTAGCTCCCAATAAAGGGTTAATAGTGGTAGTTTGTCTGGACGTACATGTTGATTGTCTGGATATGCGAACACCTCTCTTCCGTATTGGACATACGGGACGACGAATAAGGTGACTCCAGTTTCGTTCAGACCCAGAATGGACTTGTAAATGGATGTATGTATGGCATTGGATTTCATTCCATGTAAATTAAATTGATTTCTATTTAATATATATTCGTTTGGTGGCGGAGAATTTATTCTCTTGCTTAACACCCTCAGAGGGTATATATTGGTAGTTATTGATCGCATGGCGTGGATTGTCAATGTGGCACGCCAAGATGCAAATGATCAAGGCTTTTGTTGAAAAGCAGGGCCTTGTGGTTTACGATCAAAGCATAGCCTGTTTAGGTGTAGCTTTGTGTATAGCATGACTTCGCGAACCTCACATCCCGGTATGAGTCAAAAACGGGATCAGGACTGTAGGGAGTGCACACGTTTCTTTCTAGCTAGAAGTGGTGTCAGCGTTTACAAGCCCTGACATTTTTACTTATGTGGACGATGGGTTATGAGGTACCTCGGATTTATAGGTCGATAGTGTCCATATTATAGGTTCAACGGGACCGAGAAGCGTGTGTTTAGGCATAATTAATCCACTAACGTTATTTGTGGACCGACCCTGAAGATCCAATGGTTGACCGTAGGTGTGATCTTAAGGCATTTGCTAGAGTATCTCGAATCGGAGAGGACGATCTTTAGCCTCGACTAATGATGGAAACCCAATTTCCAATACGACGTCATGGTTTTGATTGTAAACCTATATATGGCGACATAGTATATGGTAGCTATGCCGTATAGGATTGATACATTTACTTTGAAGTATTTTAAAACTGATTAGACACTAATAATAATATTAAAAATATATTTTTTCTACCTATCAAGCATGTTAGATCATTATAAGGTAAAACTCTATCCTCTGGCTTGCGTTGCATTGTGTGATGGGACTTGAGTCTTATAACTCTACCCATTATGAATAACTGTTTCGAAAATAAGTCGACGATGAAGACGGTGGTTGAAGACCAGAGGTCTTCACATCGTTTGGATGATTACTGATGTCTTGATTGGGCTGTGCAACCAAGACAAGGTAATAAGTGGTGATCTTCCAGACATACTTGGAGATCGACCGGATATGCGAGGACCTCTCTCCTGTATTGGACATACGGGGCGAGGAATAAGGTGCCTTAGGTTTTGTTCAGACCCAGAACGAACTTGTAAATGGATTGTGTGTCTGATATTGGATTTTATTCTATGTTGATTGATTTCTATTAAATATATATCTGTTTGGCGGCGGAGAATGCAACGACCCGGGGTTTTTGCGATCCTGAGTAGTCGACATAAACTCAATGTCGACTACTCAAGCATCGAAAATAGCGGATAGTCCATGAAAGAAATTAGAGGGTGAGGATAGACAAGATAGAAACTTAGAATAGAAGAATAAGAAGAACATAACATCAGAGTAACACGAACCTCATAGGGGAACGAATAACATATAATATATATCAAAACTTTGAAATATAAATCTGTACTTGAATATACATCTCATTTCCAAAGTACAGCACTTACAACACAGTGGAAATAAACAATAGCTATATGATCCTGAAGCCTCCTGCTCCAGCCCTTCAAGTATCTGTAAATCCCGACTACTTGACTGTCCATATAAAATTGGGCACCCAAGAGTTTAGGTAAAATAAAACAAAATAAACTCCGGGTCAGTCATGGGACTGGTATGAGTAAAACAGTTTAAAACAGTTTGAGCCATTAAACGATATCTCATAAGACCATGCCGTATAACGGAACTAATTTTTCCCTTATGAGAATCCAACATAATCTTTATATCAAAACTCATTGATATTATAATAATGTCTATCAACCACAATATAATAATCATCTAGCAGAAATGCTTTAATCTCACGTTCTACATATATAATATACAATCAAAATCGCAAGCACGTATTGGGTAATGGATTTCCAACTATGACAAGGTATGGAACCACCTTTCTCTAGTGTACCTCTAGAGAAGAATACACTGGGTTCAACAAGAACATCTTGCAACCCGGCCACACATGGCCGACCACTCATTTCGCTTGAGTGTATCGAATGCATATCACCAACGGATGGGATCAGCAACCATTTCCCGAATGGGACAGCATCGACAATAGATTTTTAGAAGTAAATGAAACTCTAGATCAGGTGATTATACACCCTAATAGGTGCGACCTACATAGCCATGCTGCCTGCCCGATTTTTTTCATTTCCTGGTTGTGAGGCTAGAGGCCACGCTTATCTCTGACAGATCACACATTTATTCACTTTGTATGTCACATCGTCATACCCGCCAAATCACAAATTTATTTCCCCAAAAATACCACAGGTATACAGCTAAGAGAAACGTATTCCTCCGCCACCAAACGTAACTACATTTGAAGAGATCAACTTACGCGATCCGTTAGATATACTTTGTCAGACATTCGTCCATACAAGTTGTCCTGGGATTGGACAAACCGAAGGCACTATTCAGTACAACCATCTTAGGAAATCTTTACCTAAGACTTATACAACAGCCCTTGCACTTTACTCCGTCTTCAATTATCTTTGGCATATATGATTGGCAACGCTTATGCCAATACGGAGTGGTTCTTCGGATAATAATCCAACTGGTCTCTCCATATTAACGTTAAAATGGTCAAAAACTTCGATAGTCGGTGAGTTAACTATCAAAGAAAAACACGTGTGCAAACAACGATATTATTTCCAAATGGAAATTATATCGATCAATCATCATTCCACATTTAACCCCTTTAAATTAATTTAACATTAATTTATTCATTTCCTTATTTCCCACTTCCATATATTCGTAAATTCTTATTTTCTAAATTTAGAAAATATACGTTATCAATCACTGGAAAACATTTCCATATCTCTCCCATTTCTTGTTTTCTATTATTAGAAAACATTTCTGATTCTTATTTGGAAAACATTTCCAAAACTCCTTTATTGGATTTAAATAAATGTTTAAATAAACATCCCTATGCCCACACAAACCATTTCACTCGTTAACTAAATTCACTTAACCATCATTCACTATCAAACCTTACCATTCCTTAGTTAAGAAGGAAGTCAATCAAGTTGGGGTATAATTACCTCTCAGACCTTAACTGAACAATGTTTTAACTTCGAAATGGTCAAAGTTTATCTTTTAAATCTTTAACAAACTTCCTTACGTAACTCTCTTTCGAATAAATCTCTATTCGATAACTCTTTCCTTCGAATAAACTATATTTGATAATCTCTCTTCTTCGAATAAACTATATTCGAATAACTCTATTCAATTAACACTATTCGATTAACGCTAATCGATTTACTCTTATCAGTTAGCTCTATTTGATTAACTAAATTCTATTAACTCTATTGGATTAACTCATTTGATTTACCCTACTGGATTAACTCTATTCAATTAACTCTAACTAATTTACTCTTATCAATTAACTCCTTTCGAATAAACTATATTCGATTAACCATTTTCAAATAACTAATATTCGATTAACTCCTTTAAAATAACTAATATTCGATATCTCCTTTCAAATAACTAATATTCGATAACTCCTTTCGAATAACTAATATTCGATTAACTCCTTTCGAATAACTAATATTCGATTAACTCCTTTCGAATAACTAATATTCGATTAACTCCTTTTCGATTAACTAAAATCAGTAACTCCTTCCGATTAACTAAAATCAATAAACTCCTTTCGATTAACTAAAATTGATACACTCCTTTCGATTAACTAAAATCGATAAACTCCTTTCGATTAACTAATTTGGATTAACTCGGTTTGATGAACTCAGTTTGACTAACTCAACTCGATTAACTCAGTTTGACTAAATTAATCTCAAATAACTATATTCGATCAACTATAATTGAATAAATAATATTCAATTAATCCTAATTCGATTAACTATGTTCAATTAACTCTATCTGGTTAACTCTAATCGACTACAAATACTTCCTTTCCTATTTGTTTATATTTATTTCATATAAATATTTCCTTTATATAATTCTATTTATTTTCTCAAATAAATTCCCGTTTTATCTTTATTTATTTTCTAAATAAATAAATTCTTTTTCAATTCTATTTGTAAATGTTTTACAAATATTTACCTTTCTATTTTATTTGTAAATGTTTTACAAATATTCCCTTTTCATCTTTCTATTTATTTAACAAATAAATATTTTCCTTTTCTGTTTGTTTCACAATATTTTCCTTTTTAACTCTTATTTATTTCCCAAATAAATAATCCCTTTATACTTCTATTTATTTCTTAAATAAATATTCCATTTCAATTCTATTTATTTATCAAATGAATAAATTCATTTCATACTTCTATTTATTTTCTCAATAAATATTCCTCTTTACAAAATCCTTTGATTTTATAAATAATTCCCTTTTTGTAATATTGTATTTATTTCCAATAAATGTGTCCTTTTCAAAACCCTTTTGATTTTATAACTGCTTTCTTCTATAAAATCCCTTTTTCCTTTCCTACATAAAATCCATTGATTTTATATAACTAATTTATTTTCAAAATATACTTTGAAAATCCCCTTTTTTCATCCCAGTATTTCTTACGGTATTTAAAATACCTAATCACAATGATCGATATCATTTAAACACACATCATCATCAACAGATTTTATTTCACATCATATATTACAATATATGAAAACAGTAAAATAAATGTTGAGGATTCTAGTTGGATTCCTCCAACCTGTTTCCCTGCATCACAGATGTTAAACAATATCATTAACATCGATTTCATTTCAATATGATATTCAGTTAAACAGAATCAATATTTGATTAACGATTTATATATATATATCGTTATCTATGATTTCAACCAATACACAAGCAATTCAACCAAACAGTTAACACACATCAATCAACAGATAATTATCAGTTCTAACGTTATAAAAATATAGCTGTTCAGAGTTGGTGAGTTTTACTCACATTGGACGATCATCGTTAATAACGATAACCATCACTTGATTTCGACGGACGATTTATTTCGCTATAAATTGTAAGGAGCTCGAATTCACTCCCAGTCAATTCCGTGTAGCCCTCGTCCCTACGATCCCAATGGATCTTGTTTAGTCCGATTCTGATATCGTATTACAATGATATGAAATTTACAAGTTTGACCTAAATTAAAACAGTTTAATATAAATAATTTAGCTATTTAGGCCTCACCCCTTTTCCTTGAACCGGCCCATTCAGAACCCAGCCCGCTAACGTGATTCCTTCTTCCCTGATGCTCAAAACCGCACTCCTCTGTAAATGGAGAACGCACCATTAACTCTGCTTCCAACCTCCTTTACAACTCCATTACTCCATCGTTTTTAAAACTGAAACCTTCGTTCAAATCTCCTTCCCGAGCTCACCAAATCCAACACCTCTAACCACAACTCGATCACCACTCATAAAACATGATTCCCATATGAAACTCACGGATACAGTACCCGTTTGAAAATCTTTTGTAATAACCCGGAAATCTGAGCCAGTTTAAAATTTTTATTTTGGCAATTTTAATGAATTTTGAATATTTAAAATGAATTATTTTAAATAATATTAATGAAAATTTTATTTTGAATAGAATTCGAATGTATATATTTATATAGATCATCGTTAGAATATAAATATTTATTTATATATATAAAAGGAAATGAAAATGGCGCGGTAGTTCGATAATTCGATTTCAAAATTCAAATGAATGTACAGGATTCAACATAAACCGGATTTTAGTGAAACCAAAAATATTAGAATCTAATTGAGAATATCTTTCCAACGAATCCGAAAAATCAAAATTTCATAGCGGGAATCAAAAGATATGCCCAGTTGAATATTCAGAATAGTCGCTATGGAATTCTGGCCCTTAAAAATGGAAATTTTGCAAAAGACCTCGGATTTCGACAAAACCACTTTTGTTAGATCCGTGATGTCAAGTTATTGCTAGATTCCAATTTTCGTAATTTTTCGATTCAATATGTGAGCGTGGCAAAGGAAAACGCGTTTGACCAGTTTTAGTTGATTTTAATCGACTGGAAAATGGCCATTTTTCAAACGGTCTCAGAATTTGAAGAAACTAGTTTTGTTAGGACCGTATCGTTAATACGAAGTTAGAAAATATTTTTCGAGAATTTTTCTAGTTAGTATGTGACCCTGGTAAATTGAAATGCGCGTTCAAATTCAATATATAGAGTTATATGTTGATTTGACGAAAACTGATCGTAACGATCGAATCAGCCTACGATACATATCCCATTGTGTTCGGAATGGGGGTGAAACGCTATGACAACAGTCGGTGGGTCTGGTTTGGGGGTGGAAATAAAAAGTTGCTTTTTTGGAATTTAAAGTAATAAAATAATAAAATATATAATATATAAAACCCCCTATCGTTTCCCTCTCCCTCAAAATACCCCGTTGACCCTCCCTCCCCCCAAATCGCACAGGCGATTAACGCCTCCCCCTTCTCCTTACGCCGCCGCGCTTGGCCAACCCCCCTCCCCCCCCCCCCCCCCGTCGATCGACCCTCCTCCCATCGCCTCTCTCCACTCGAAATTCCATAGCCCTAGAACCCGAAAAAGCCCTAGCCCTGAAACCCATCGCCGTCCTCTAGCACAACCACCGCCCGCCTGTTTCCCCCCTCTGACGAGCGCGCGAGCACCTGACCCCCCCCTTTACCTCGAGCGACGCATCTCCCTCCAGCGCCTGTAGATGACCGCCTCCACTTGAATCCCCTTCCCCCCTTCGCTGAAAACGAAAATGAGGTGAGTTTTTATATTTATTTACATTTGTTTTACTTTAATTTCAGTTTTAAATGTGTTTAGAGTCAATAAAAATGTGATCTTTATGAGGTTAAAGAGATGATTTTTAGACGAGTAAGGTCATGATTTTTAGACGGCGAAAGATATGATTTTTCATATATGGAAATGGGATTTTTATTTATATGAAAGGTGAAATAAAAATAGGATTTTTATTGATGTAGAATAATAAAAATATGATTTTTATATTATAGAAAGAATAAAAATATGATTTTTATATAGGTATGATAATAAAAATTCGATTTTTATGTGAGTAGCAAAGTAAAGATTTGATCTTTATATATATAGCAAAATAAAAATCTGATTTTTATTATATATATGTTGAAATAAAAATGGGATTTTTATAGCGATGAAATAAAAATTCGATCTTTATATA
The DNA here is from genome assembly GCA_030737875.1 of Allium sativum. Taxonomy (NCBI): domain Eukaryota; kingdom Viridiplantae; phylum Streptophyta; class Magnoliopsida; order Asparagales; family Amaryllidaceae; genus Allium; species Allium sativum. The sequence continues at coordinate 606,127,621 of CM060916.1, read as the reverse complement.
TGAAGTAGAAATATAAAAATATAATTTTTATATAGAATGAAGAAGAAATAAAAATATGATTTTTATTGATTAGGATGAAGTGATAAAAATATAATTTTATTATAAACAGCGGGAAAAGAACTGCAGTGGAATTTCAAAGGAATCCAGACGGTTCAGCGGTTCAACAGCAAAGCACGGCGGAGTGGAATCCTCTGTGAGAACTTCTCACTTTAATTTTTCTTTTCTAGTTATAATATATACTAGGATGCAGACGGTGTTTAGTAGCACCCGACACCCGTCGTCCACAGATCATGGACGGCTTGTATGCTTGTTTGTTTGATTTTGATGTGTAATTGATTGTGTGATGTGATGTGAAATGAAATTAAATATTTATATAGTTAAAAATATTTTATGGTTGAAAATAGAATTTTTAACGTGTATATAAAATAAATATTTATAAACAAATCAGAGATTTGTTTACATACACTGATTTGATTGATATTGATTGGGACGATAAATTTTACACATCGCCCAACTGCACAAATAAAATCTGTGTTTGATTGTTTGAAACCCCACACGGGTATTGGGATGATATATGACATACACTAATCCCAATAATTAGTTGTATGTCGATCGATTGATTGACAGACTGTTATGAGCGTTAAATATTTATATTTGATGCTTATACAGTGTAGAATACACTTTGGATGATGGTTAATTATTTGTCATTGTTGATATATACATGCGTTGTATGGAAATCTATAGAAATAAAATCTATGGTAATTGATTGGGCTTCATTCCGGTTTTGAAATAGAATATTTGAAATAGAAATATTTGAAAAAGAAATATTTGAATTAGAATATTTGAAAATAGAAATATTTGAATTAGAATATTTGAAAATAGAAATATATGAATCCGTGTTGATTAGATTGACGCCATTTTGACGTGAACGATATTTATATCGATTTTATTCAATTTTCAATGTATATTGAAAGTGATTTCGAAATTTGAATTATATTGAAAAGAATTGAATTCGAATTGAAATTGAAAAGAATTGAAATTGAATAGAATTGAATTCGAATTGAAATTGAATAGAATTGAATTCGAATTGAAATTGAATAGAATTGAATTCGAATTGAAATTGAAAAGAATTGAATTCGAATTGTAATTGAATAGAATTGAATTCGAATTGAAATTGAAAAGAATTGAATTCGAATTGAAATTGAATATAATTGAATTCGAAGTGAAATTGAAAGAATTGGATTCAAATTGAAATTGAATAAAATTGAATTTGAATTGAATTTGAATAGAATTGAATTCGAATTGAAATTGAAAAGAATTGAATGCGAATTGAAATTGAATAGAATTGAAATTGAATAGAATTGAATTCGAAGTGAAATTGAAAAGAATTGAATTCGAATTGAAATTGAATAGAATTGAATTCGAATTGAAATTGAATTGAAAACGAATTGAAATTGAATTGAAAATCGATTTGAATTGAAAACAATTTGAAATGAATTTAAAACGAATTTATATTGGAATATTCAATTTTGATTTGAAATTGAATATGAAGTTGAAACCGTTTTGAAAATGAATTTAAAACGATTTATAAAGCATGTTTTGAATTGAAATCGACGAAGTATATATATTATATATATAATATAATGGCCAAAATAGAACGCGCCGCACTGCGGCAGTTCGTGAATTTCGACCATTGAATTCGAATGGATATTGCAGGAGATCCGACCGTCGGATTCTCCTAAACCCGGAACCGTTGAGTTCGTATCGAAAAGAGCTTTCTAATGAATATTAGAAATTAGAAATCTAACGGTTGGATTTGGAATTATGTCCAAATCAAATTTGGAAAAGGTCGTTGTAAGTGCAGTTCGATGGCCGTAGATGGAAATCGACTGTACGGGCCTTGATAAAATTATTAAAATATTAATAATTTGTGTAAAATCATAATAAATGATTTGTGAAGAATTGGGATGAAAACTCCACATTTGAAAAGATAAAAATAGATTTTTATCAAAATGAACTAGTTTTGAACTAGAATTATAACTCTGTTTATTTTTAAAATAAATAAAGTCGATTTGAAATGGTTTTAAAAGTAACCAGAATTTCCAATAATTGAATTGGAATGGATTTGAATGGATATTGTCTTTGGAATATTTCGAGGTTGGATTTCGTGACGATACAGGTATTGTTATGGTAATTTGAAAGATATATTTATATCGTTATTTCCAATATGATATTTGTTGGTCATAGAATTTGATATTGAATATAAGCCGGTATATTTTCGATTCAGAGCCTTATATTTAATATCAAATGTGATTTGGGTTTGTCGTGAATGGTGTCTTCATTAACACTGTTCTTAAGCCCAGTGGAGAAAAAGATTAAATCTTTTTATTTAGATTTAATGAAGTGTACCAATTAAATAATATTTAATTGGAAATGAATTGGTATTGATTTTTGGGTTTATCGTGAACAGTGTTTTAAATAACACTTGTTCTTTAACCCAATAATTAATGGAAGGTGATTTTGGGTTTATCATGAACCGTGTTTTAAATGATACTGATTCTTTAACCCAGTAATAGATTAAAACTAAGTGGAGTTTTAATGAATCTTTAATTAGATTGAAAAGATCAAGAAGGGAGTAACACCAGTTTTGCTCCAGGCAATAGTTAAATCTTTAATTAGATTTGAACGTGAAATGGTAATTGAATTTACCGATAACACTATGGTGTTAGATATGAAGTATGACCAGTTTTACTTCATGGGATGAATAGGTGGGGATTGGGAAATAAAATAAATGATTACTCCGGTGAGGTTCGCTAATCCCGACTAGTTTGAATTGATATTCAAAGAAGATTAAAGAATAAATTTAAAGAATTTATCTTTGATAAAATTAATGGGAACCTTTCCCAAAGTAAAAGAATATTTGAATAAACGAATATTCTGAATTGGAATGAGGCGTATGTTGTGTTTGTGTAACACTTGTTTATTAAATACGTGAGTTATTCAGAAAGACTGGGTTTATCCCATTCTGAATAACTGATTCGACGTGGTGTCGAGGATGAAGACGGTGGTCAAAGACCGGAGGTCTTCACGTCGTTTGGGTGGTTACTGATGATCTTGATTGGGTCGTACACCCAAGAGGAGGGAATCAGTTAGTGATCGTCCAGACGTACTTGGAGATCGATGGATATGCGGGGTACTAGGTGCCTCCGGTTTCGTTCAGACCCAGAACGAACTTGTAAATGGACTGTGTGTCTGACATCGGATTTCATTATGTGTGATTGATATCGATTGCATAGCGTGAATTGCCTGTGTGGCATGCTAAGATGCAAATGATCAAGGCTTCTGTTGAAAAACAAAGTCTTGTGGTTGATGATCAAAGCACGGCCTTTGTGGCGTAGCTTTGTGTAGCGTAGATTCGCGAGCCTCACACCCCGGTTGTGAACTAAAAACAGGAGAAGGACCTCAGGGAGGACATGCGTTTCTTTCTAGCTAGAAGTGGCGTCAGTGGTTTTACACGCCTTGACGAGTTTGACTTATGTGGTTGTTGCTGTTGCGAGGCGCCTCGGATATATCGGTCGATCCGGGACCGATGGAGTCATTCGCTGGCTCATTGACACCCCAAAGGGTGGGGAAATGCAGTGTTCAGGAATTTTAATCCACATCAGTGGACCGGCCCTGTCGCTCCGAAGGTCACTCGAGCTCTGACCTGAGACACGGGCTAGAGCGTCTCGAATCGGTAGAGGACTATCTTTTGCCTCGGTGCACAGATGGAAATCCAATTTCCAAATACGTGATTTTGCGGTTTTAATTATAGAACTAGTATGGCGACATGATATATGGTACCCATGCCGCCTATGATTGATACTTATGATTTGAAGTTGTTTTATACACTATGCACTTATAATAGTATCAAATGATTTGTTTTAAAGCGTATCAAGCATTCTTTGGCTATTATAAGGTAAAACCCTTTCCCCCGGTGTAGTGACCCGGATTTTGAGCGACTTTGGTTATCGACGTAAGCTCGACGTCGATAACCAAAACCTCGAAAAATCCCGGTAATTAATGAAAGAAATTAGAGGGTGAGAATGGATAAGATAGAACTTATAGAATAGAAGAAGAAGAACATCATCATCAGAGTAAACACGAATCTCACAGCGGAACGAATAAAATATAACATAACATATCTTTGAAATAACATCAGTATATGTATACAATAACACTTATCAGAGTACAACACTTACAACAACAGCGGAAATAATAATAGCTATAGAATTCTGAAGTCTTCTGCTCCAGCTCTTCAATGTATCTGCAAATCCCGACTACTTGACTGCCCGTACAAATTTAGGCACCCAAGAGTTTAGGGAAAACAACAAAGTAAACTCCGGGTCAGTCATGGGACTGGTGTGAATAAACTCAAATCATTTAAACAGGTATATGATATCTCATAAGACCACGCCGTGAATACGGAACGGGTTTTTCCCTTATGAGAATCCAAATAACTTTTCAAAGCAATATCATTTTGATATTATAATAATGTCTAAGTACAAATAAATATCAATCTAGCAGAAACGCTTGCATCTCACGTTACTACATATATAGTATACAATCAAAATCGCAAGCACGTATTGGATGATTGGATTTCCAACTATGAGAAGGTATGGAACCACCTTCCGATCAGTGTACTCTAGGAACGATACACTGGAGTTCAACAAGAACATCTTGCAACTCAGCCACACATGACCGACCACTCATTTCGCTTGAGTGTATCGAATGTACATCACCAACGGTTGGGATCAGTAACCGTTCCCGTATATATATGGGACAACATTGATAGATTTAAGAAACAAATGAATATTCACTAGATAGGTGATTATACACCCTACTTCGGTGCGACCGACTTAGCCATGCTGCCTGCCCGATTTCTGTCATTACCGGATGATGAGGCTAGAAGCTACGCTTTATCATCACATCAGATTCACTTCGAATGCTACATTGTCAAATCCATCGAAATCACTAATTGACATTTACAACAGTACATTACGTGGAAGATAAAAGAAGTTTCCTTCTCCGCTTCCACTCTTGGTATAGTTGAAGAAATCAATGTACGTGATCGTCTGGAAATACTATGTCAGACATCCATCTTCATTCACTTAAATACTATGTCAGACATCCATCTTCATTCACTTAGAAATGTCACATCGTCATACCCGCCAAATCACAAATTGACTTATCCAAAAATAACACGGGTATACAGCTAAGAGAAACGAATTCCTCCGCCACCAAACGTGAATACGTTTGAACAGATCAACTTACGCGATCCATTGGATATACTCTGTCAGACCTTCGTCCATACAAGTTGTCCTGGGACTGGACAAACCGAAGGCACTATTCTGTAAACAGGATAGCCCTTGCATTTTACTCCATCTTCAATTATCTTTGGCATATATGATTCGCGACGCTTATGCCAATACAGAGTGGTTCTTTGGATAAAAATCCAACCGGTCTCTCCATAAACAACGTTAAAATGGTCAAAACTTTGATAGTCTGTGATTTAACCATCAAAGAAAAACAAATGTGCAAACAACGATATTATTCCCAGATGGAAATTATATCGAACAAACATCATTTAACATTAATCTCTTTAGTTCATTTATTTACTTATCTCCTGTTTCCCTATATTCTAAATTCTTATTTTCTTTTATCAGAAAACATTTCTGATTCTCGTTTGGAAAACATTTCCAAAACTCCTTTATGATCAAACCTTACCATTTCTTAGTTAAGAAGGAAGTCACTCAAGTTGGGGTATAATTACCTCTCAGACCTTAACTGAACAACGTTATAACTTCGAAATGGTCAAAGTTTATCTTTTAATCTTTAACAACTTCTTTACGCCTTTCTCGGATCCAATTTTACTAATCTACTTCTATATTTAAAACGTTGGTTATAACGATAACGTTATAATCTCTACTTTCGAATTATCTAACTTTAATTATAACTTCTATTCTTATTAGTGAATAATTAACCTAACACTTATTTATTTATAAATAAATAAATCTCTATTTAAACACTGGAAAGTATAAGTACTTTCCCGAATTCGATATAATCGAATTTGCCGATTTACTCTCTTCAAGAAATCTCTATTTGATTAACTATTCTTCGAATAACCTATATTCGATTAACTTCTTCTCAAATAAACGATATTCGATAATCTCTCTTCGAATAACTAATATTCGATAACTCTTCCTTTTCACATATCTCATATTTGAAAATCTCACTTCGATTAAACTATAATCGATAACTCCCTTCGATGAAACTAACATCGATAACTCCTTTCGATGAAACTAACATCGATAACTCCTTTCGATGAAACTAACATCGATAACTTTAACTCGACTAACTTAACTTGACTCGACTAACTCGACTTACTTGGTTTGACCAATTCGATTCGATTAACTAGGCTCGACTAACTCTATTGGTTTAACTCTAATCGATTAGTTCTATGGTTTAACCCTAATCGATTAATTCTATTTGACTAACCCTATTCGGCTAACTCGACTAACTTGGTTCGACCGACCAGGTTTGACTAACCTGACCCATTTGGTTAGACTGACCAGGTATGGCTAACCTGACCCATTTGGTTTGACCACTGGGCTTGACTACTTGGTTCGACCACTTGGTTTGACCATTTTGTTCGAATACCATATTCGACTAACTCCTCTCGATTCAATAAAACCGATTAACTCATCTCGATTGACTAAATCAATTTACTCCTATCGATTAACTAAATCGATAAACTCCTTTCGATTAACTAAGTTTGATTTACCCGACTCGACTGACCAGGTTCGACTAACTTGACCAGCTTGACTCGATTGGTTTGACTCGACCAGCTCAACTCGGTTGGTTTGACTCGACCATCTTGACTCGATTGGTTCGACTCGACCATCTTGACTCGATTGGTTCGACTCGACCATTTGAGCTCGATTGGTTCGACTCGACCAGGTTTGACTCGGTTGGGTTCGACTAGCTTGACTAGTTTGGTTCGACTAGCTTGGTTTGACCACTTAACTAACTTGATTTGAATATTTATATCCGACTAACTAACTTTTCTTTTATTTCTATTTATTTTAACTTCTATTTATTTCCTAAATAGATTTCCTTTTGTATAATCTATTTATTTTCCTAAATAGATTTTCCTTTATAACTCTAATTATTTAATCCCTAATTAAATATCCTTTATTCTATTTATTTAATCTAAATAAATATTCCTTTATTTTATTTATTTATTTATTTCTAAATAAATTTCCTTTTATAAAATCCTTCGATTTTATAAATAGATTCATTTTCAATATAAATATTGAAAATCCCCTTTTCTACATTTTCAGTGTTTTCTATTGTTTTTAAACAACCAACTGTCAATGATCAATATCATCTAAACATATACAATCAACAACAGATTATATACCACAGTATATATCACAATATACAAATAACAGTAAAATAAATGTTGAGGAATCCAGTCGGATTCCTCCAACCTGTTTCCCTGCATCCACCGATGTTAAACAACGTATATAACATCACTTGCATTTCTAATGAAATACACTGATAACAAAATCACCGTTTAATAACGATATATATATATATATGTAAATATATATATCCATACTGTTTTCAATCAAATATTTAACAGTCCAATCTACAGTCCAATTTAACAATACAACTTAACAGTCCAAATTAACAGTACATAACTAGCAGTCAAATAAAGAAATAAAATACAATTTATATTAAAATATAAATTGAGGAGAGTTAGTGAGTTTTTACTCACATTGGCAGTTCATCGTTAAAGAACGATAAACTGTTTGTTTGATTTGAATCAAACAATTTATTTCGCCATAAATTCAAACCAGCTCCACTCCACTCCCAATCAGTTGCATTGGGTAGTGTCCGTCCATACGATCCCGTCGGATCTTGTTTCGCTGAATTCCGTCTACGTATGACCAAGTTACACATAATAGAAGGTTATACACTATTATAATTAAATTAAAACTTAATCTAATTTACTATTGGGCCTACCCATCCAATTCAAGCCCAAAAGAAGATCCAACCCGTCCCTTTCCCTATATCGTCTTTCCCAAATTGAATAACCTCACTCCAGAATAATACCTACGCACCCTTATCAACTTGGATCACCTCATTTCATAAATCAAAAATTCAACTAAAATCCCACACAAGCATCTCTTCAAACACTCAACACCCTACGCCCAAACTGTTGAACTCGACTTCCTCCTTCTTCCTTGGGATGGTTTCGAGCCTCAGCACTCACCATTTTGACCGACGTTGACCACCAATCGCTCCCATCTCGGCCATGAAATCCGGCGCATCACCTCCACCATTCCACTCAGCGTCACAGCCTCTATCTCCTCAACACAATCGAATCAAACTCGACAGCCCCTACCAAATGCGTCTCCGACCTGAAACCCCACAACAACACAGTACTACCGAACTCCAACACTGATTCCACAAATGAACTTCCCTTCAACCCCTCAACGTCCCCCTCACCTACTTGACCAGCTCGAACCATCCTTGGCGAACCCGTCCTCCAGTCTGAAACCACGCCAACAGTACGACCTCCGACCTCAACGTGCATCGAACTTCATGCAAATTGGCACACAAGTGCGGAAAACTCCCAGGAACTCGAAACTAATACCGGAAATCCACCTAGATGCTTTCACCTCTCGAAATGTCCAACCCTAGCCTACTGTCGACAACTCCACCCTCCCAAAACTGAATCGCAAGCCACAACAGCAGCATAGAATCGAAGAGAAACCAATTTCGAATCTAACTATATATGAATGATGATTTATAGTATTTTTCTTTTGATTGTTTGGATTTTTCAAACTAAAGGATTCACTGTTTATTTTCTTTCTGAGGAGACGACGCATATTTTTGACCAAGGAAGATATCTGATTAGGTTTTAGGGTGAAATGTTATTATATAGTATATTTTTAATAATTAAATATTCGATTTTTATATTTAATTATAAGCAAACGCTATCTGTTCTTGTCCTTAAAAATTCCTGTGACCACATACGATACCCAAAAATCACCAAACTGGACGTGTAGCTAGAGTTCGGCATTGCGGTCCCAACGAAACTGGTTTCGACGAATTCTGACTTCGTATGCTCACACAGCGTATTTTTAACTGTCAAAATACTGACAGTTTCTCACTCTAAAAATCCGTACGGCCACACATTGACCCTAAAAATCACGGAACTTGACATCTAACAACTATTTGACATTGCGGATGCAACAAAACTTGTTTCGTCGAATTCCGACTTCGTTTGCAAAACCGGCTATTTTTAACGCTCTAAATAGCCTATTTTAAATATATAAATATATTTAAATATTATTAAATATAAATAAATTTATATTATCGTATATCTTCACATATGATATCGTACAGCTCCAGAATATCATATCAGAATTTACAGTTTGATATTTCAGATTTCAGATTTATCGATATTCAATTTAAATCGAAAAAACCCTTTTATAACGTATATAAAGCGTCGCAAATTATAAAGGAATTCTACAGCGACTTTTCTAAAATTTGATTTGGACGTAAATCAAAATCTACACGACGAAATCCCGATTTTTCTCTTCCACTAGAAAGATATACTCCACCAGCTCCACACGTTTCTTGTTTCACAGAAATCCGGCTTAAAATGAATCCTGTACCTTCAGTTGAAGTCTGAATCGCCAAATAGCGAACTACCGCGTCGTTTCAAGCTCTATTTTAATTATATTATAATTATACGTTCAAACTGTCGTCGATTGAATATATTCGTCAATATAATTCAACTCTAAGCTGAATTAAATCTAAGGGACGACCCCGCTCACAGAATATTGTGATTTCCAATATTTTTTTTTGATTATTTCGACATTATAATATATTTTATTATATTATAATTATTAATTAAATATTCAATATTATTTAATTCGCGTTCTCGATATCGATAAATCGATATTTAATAATTAAATAAATTAATTGTTCAACAGCTAAAATGCGGGTTACTACAATCTTCCCCCCTTAATAAAATTTCGTCCTCGAAATTGCTAAGCTAGGGGACGACCCTATCCACTGGGTAAAAATTTATCTGATTACCTCTTATCTATGGTTTCAACTGAACCAATTAATATCGACTAAAATATTAATTTATTCCGACTAACTAAATTTTCAAAAATTCTGAAAATTTTCTAACACCTTAACTTTTCGAAATTTTTTGCCAGCACCTCCTTTGTATTGGTCGATATCTCAAATTCCAACTCGCCTCTCTGGGCCTTCTTTAACCCAAAAGAAAATCAAACAGCCAAGCGGCTTGCCAATTTGGCTCATCAAAATCTCAAACTCATATCAAATATAAAATGGTACCTTTTTGTCGGGCATATCATTATATCCCTTCAATCTGTTATCACTTCAACATATACCGATGTCATTCCAATCAACTCAAATCGATTCATTCTCAAATCCAATCATTCGGTTATATCTAAACCAAATTCCATTCAAACTCCAATATCAATTTCAAATTCTTAACTCCTCAATGAAATTCCATTTCAGATTATTCTCTTATCACCCCAGTTTTACTTAACTTAACAAGTTAAATTTTAAATTCTAGAATTTAAATCCCTGGGCTCTTATTTCAAGTCAATTTGAAATCATAATACCGATTCAAAACATTTGAATTTTTAAACAACTTGTTTTCGCAAAACAAATTTGAAAATAAAATCTTAGGTAGTAATCCGTCACTTATAACTCGAAAATCACACTGATGATGTGTACACCATCATCAGAATTATTTTCCAGCGATCAAAGTGAGTTCAATACTATATTCATTTTCAAAATCATTACCAAATACTTCCATTTTGAAAACATTTCAAAATCTCACAGGAACTTAAAATTTCCTTATTTTAATCCCAAATCTGATTTAAATTCAGATTTTTCTTCATTTTATTTCATATACTTTACTTATATGAATTCTGATTAGTCATTTATAATCATTTTACCTTTTTATGATCTTACTCGATTATAATAACAACCAACACAACCAATATACTATATCAAATATATTCGGGTGAAATTATTCCATTTACCCTCTTTCAAAACATACCATGACGGTTCATTGTATTCGAGTGTTTAGTAACCCTTATCGATACAGTGGATCAAACCGATCGACCAGAATTTACAAACAACTCAACCAAATAAAACTCCACAATATAAAATCATTTTATATTAACTAACAAATACGTTCACTCGTATATATACACTCAAACTCAGTCTAGGATATTACTAATCCCATCTCTACTGAATCACGCCACAGAGTTAAGGTAATAACTAAACCAATGCTCCGATACCAACTGTAGTGACCCGGATTTTGAGCGACTTTGGTTATCGACGTAAGCTCGACGTCGATAACCAAAACCTCGAAAAATCCCGGTAATTAATGAAAGAAATTAGAGGGTGAGAATGGATAAGATAGAACTTATAGAATAGAAGAAGAAGAAGAACATCATCATCAGAGTAAACACGAATCTCACAGCGGAACGAATAAAATATAACATAACATATCTTTGAAATAACATCAGTATATGTATACAATAACACTTATCAGAGTACAACACTTACAACAACAGCGGAAATAATAATAGCTATAGAATTCTGAAGCCTCCTGCTCCAGCTCTTCAATGTATCTGCAAATCCCGACTACTTGACTGCCCGTACAAATTTAGGCACCCAAGAGTTTAGGGAAAACAACAAAGTAAACTCCGGGTCAGTCATGGGACTGGTGTGAATAAACTCAAATCATTTAAACAGGTATATGATATCTCATAAGACCACGCCGTGAATACGGAACGGGTTTTTCCCTTATGAGAATCCAAATAACTTTTCAAAGCAATATCATTTTGATATTATAATAATGTCTAAGTACAAATAAATATCAATCTAGCAGAAACGCTTGCATCTCACGTTACTACATATTTAGTATACAATCAAAATCGCAAGCACGTATTGGATGATTGGATTTCCAACTATGACAAGGTATGGAACCACCTTCCGATCAGTGTACTCTAGGAACGATACACTGGAGTTCAACAAGAACATCTTGCAACTCAGCCACACATGACCGACCACTCATTTCGCTTGAGTGTATCGAATGTACATCACCAACGGTTGGGATCAGCAACCGTTCCCGTATATATATGGGACAGCATTGATAGATTTAAGAAACAAATGAATATTCACTAGATAGGTGATTATACACCCTACTTCGGTGCGACCGACTTAGCCATGCTGCCTGCCCGATTTCTGTCATTACCGGATGATGAGGCTAGAAGCTACGCTTTATCATCACATCAGATTCACTTCGAATGCTACATTGTCAAATCCATCGAAATCACTAATTGACGTTTACAACAGTACATTACGTGGCAGCTAAAAGAAGTTTCCTTCTCCGCTTCCACTCTTGGTATAGTTGAAGAAATCAATGTACGTGATCGTCTGGAAATACTATGTCAGACATCCATCTTCATTCACTTAGAAATGTCACATCGTCATACCCGCCAAATCACAAATTGACTTATCCAAAAATAACACGGGTATACAGCTAAGAGAAACGAATTCCTCTGCCACCAAACGTGAATACGTTTGAACAGATCAACTTACGCAATCCATTGGATATACTCTGTCAGACCTTCGTCCATACAAGTTGTCCTGGGACTGGACAAACCGAAGGCACTATTCTGTAAACAGGATAGCCCTTGCATTTTACTCCATCTTCAATTATCTTTGGCATATATGATTCGCGATGCTTATGCCAATACAGAGTGGTTCTTTGGATAAAAATCCAACCGGTGTCTCCATATTAACAACGTTAAAATGGTCAAAACTTCGATAGTCTGTGATTTAACCATCAAAGAAAAACAAATGTGCAAACAACGATATTATTCCCAGATGGAAATTATATCGAACAAACATCATTTAACATTAATCTCTTTAGTTCATTTATTTACTTATCTCCTGTTTCCCTATATTCTAAATTCTTATTTTCTTTTATCAGAAAACATTTCTGATTCTCGTTTGGAAAACATTTCCAAAACTCCTTTACGATCAAACCTTACCATTTCTTAGTTAAGAAGGAAGTCACTCAAGTTGGGGTATAATTACCTCTCAGACCTTAACTGAACAACGTTATAACTTCGAAATGGTCAAAGTTTATCTTTTAATCTTTAACAACTTCTTTACGCCTTTCTCGGATCCAATTTTACTAATCTACTTCTATATTTAAAACGTTGGTTATAACGATAACGTTATAATCTCTACTTTCGAATTATCTAACTTTAATTATAACTTCTATTCTTATTAGTGAATAATTAACCTAACACTTATTTATTTATAAATAAATAAATCTCTATTTAAACACTGGAAAGTATAAGTACTTTCCCGAATTCGATATAATCGAATTTGCCGATTTACTCTCTTCGAGAAATCTCTATTTGATTAACTCTTCTTCGAATAACCTATATTCGATTAACTTCTTCTCAAATAAACGATATTCGATAATCTCTCTTCGAATAACTAATATTCGATAACTCTTCCTTTTCACATATCTCATATTTGAAAATCTCACTTCGATTAAACTATAATCGATAACTCCCTTCGATGAAACTAACATCGATAACTCCTTTCGATGAAACTAACATCGATAACTCCTTTCGATGAAACTAACATCGATAACTCCTTTCGATGAAACTAACATCGATAACTTTAACTCGACTAACTTAACTTGACTCGACTAACTCGACTTACTTGGTTCGACCAATTCGATTCGATTAACTAGGCTCGACTAACTCTATTGGTTTAACTCTAATCGATTAGTTCTATGGTTTAACCCTAATCGATTAATTCTATTTGACTAACCTATTCGGCTAACTCGACTAACTTGGTTCGACCGACCAGGTTTGACTAACCTGACCCATTTGGTTTGACTGACCAGGTATGGCTAACCTGACCCATTTGGTTTGACCACTGGGCTTGACTACTTGGTTCGACCACTTGGTTTGACCATTTTGTTCGAATACCATATTCGACTAACTCCTCTCGATTCATTAAAACCGATTAACTCATCTCGATTGACTAAATCAATTTACTCCTATCGATAAACTCCTTTCGATTAACTAAGTTTGATTTACCCGACTCGACTGACCAGGTTCGACTAACTTGACCAGCTTGACTCGATTGGTTTGACTCGACCAGCTCAACTCGGTTGGTTTGACTCGACCATCTTGACTCGATTGGTTCGACTCGACCATCTTGACTCGATTGGTTCGACTCGACCATTTGGGCTCGATTGGTTCGACTCGACCAGGTTTGACTCGGTTGGGTTCGACTAGCTTGACTAGTTTGGTTCGACTAGCTTGGTTTGACCACTTAACTAACTTGATTTGAATATTTATATCCGACTAACTAACTTTTCTTTTATTTCTATTTATTTTAACTTCTATTTATTTCCTAAATAGATTTCCTTTTGTATAATCTATTTATTTTCCTAAATAGATTTTCCTTTATAACTCTAATTATTTAATCCCTAATTAAATATCCTTTATTCTATTTATTTAATCTAAATAAATATTCCTTTATTTTATTTATTTATTTATTTCTAAATAAATTTCCTTTTATAAAATCCTTCGATTTTATAAATAGATTCATTTTCAATATAAATATTGAAAATCCCCTTTTCTACATTTTCAGTGTTTTCTATTGTTTTTAAACAACCAACTGTCAATGATCAATATCATCTAAACATATACAATCAACAACAGATTATATATCACAGTATATATCACAATATACAAATAACAGTAAAATAAATGTTGAGGAATCCAGTCGGATTCCTCCAACCTGTTTCCCTGCATCCACCGATGTTAAACAACGTATATAACATCACTTGCATTTCTAATGAAATACACTGATAACAAAATCACCGTTTAATAACGATATATATATATATGTAAATATATATATATATCCATACTGTTTTCAATCAATTATTTAACAGTCCAATCTACAGTCCAATTTAACAATACAACTTAACAGTCCAAATTAACAGTACATAACTAGCAGTCAAATACAGAAATAAAATACAATTTATATTAAAATATAAATTGAGGAGAGTTAGTGAGTTTTTACTCACATTGGCAGTTCATCGTTAAAGAACGATAAACTGTTTGTTTGATTTGAATCAAACAATTTATTTCGCCATAAATTCAAACCAGCTCCACTCCACTCCCAGTCAGTTGCATTGGGTAGTGTCCGTCCATACGATCCTGTTGGATCTTGTTTCGCTGAATTCCGTCTACGTATGACCAAGTTACACATAATAGAAGGTTATACACTATTATAATTAAATTAAAACTTAATCTAATTTACTATTGGGCCTACCCATCCAATTCAAGCCCAAAAGAAGATCCAACCCGTCCCTTTCCCTATATCGTCTTTCCCAAATTGAATAACCGCACTCCAGAATAATACCTACGCACCCTTATCAACTTGGATCACCTCATTTCATAAATCAAAAATTCAACTAAAATCCCACACAAGCATCTCTTCAAACACTCAACACCCTACGCCCAAACTGTTGAACTCGACTTCCTCCTTCTTCCTTGGGATGGTTTCGAGCCTCAGCACTCACCATTTTGACCGACGTTGACCACCAATCGCTCCCATCTCGGCCATGAAATCCGGCGCATCACCTCCACCATTCCACTCAGCGTCACAGCCTCTATCTCCTCAACACAATCGAATCAAACTCGACAGCCCCTACCAAATGCGTCTCCGACCTGAAACCCCACAACAGCACAGTACTACCGAACTCCAACACTGATTCCACAAATGAACTTCCCTTCAACCCCTCAACGTCCCCCTTACCTACTTGACCAGCTCGCACCATCCTTGGCGAACCCGTCCTCCAGTCTGAAACCACGCCAACAGTACGACCTCCGACCTCAACGTGCATCGAACTTCATGCAAATTGGCACACAAGTGCGGAAAACTCCCAGGAACTCGAAACTAATACCGTAAATCCACCTAGATGCTTTCACCTCTCGAAATGTCCAACCCTAGCCTACTGTCGACAACTCCACCCTCCCAAAACTGAATCGCAAGCCCCAACAGCAGCATAGAATCGAAGAGAAACCAATTTCGAATCCAACTATATATGAATGATGATTTATAGTATTTTTCTTTTGATTGTTTGGATTTTTCAAAATAAAGGATTCACTGTTTATTTTCTTTCTGAGGAGACGGCGCATATTTTTGACCAAGGAAGATATCTGATTAGGGTTTAGGGTGAAATGTTATTATATAGTATATTTTTAATAATTAAATATTCGATTTTTATATTTAATTATAAGCAAACGCTATCTGTTCTTGTCCTTAAAAATTCCTGTGACTACATACGATACCCAAAATTCACCAAACTGGACGTGTAGCTAGAGTTCGGCATTACGGTCCCAACGAAACTGGTTTCGACGAATTCTAACTTCGTATGCTCACACAGCGTATTTTTAACTGTCAAAATACTGACAGTTTCTCACTCTAAAAATCCGTACGGCCACACAGTGACCCTAAAAATCACGGAACTTGACATCTAACAACTATTTGACATTGCGGATCCAACAAAACTTGTTTCGTCGAATTCCGACTTCGTTTGCAAAACCGGCTATTTTTAACGCTCTAAATAGCCTATTTTAAATATATAAATATATTTAAATATTATTAAATATAAATAAATTTATATTATCGTATATCTTCACATATGATATCGTACAGCTCCAGAATATCATATCAGAATTTACAGTTTGATATTTCAGATTTCAGATTTCAGATTTATCGATATTCAATTTATATCGAAAAAACCCTTTTATAACGTATATAAAGCGTCGCAAATTATAAAGGAATTCTACAGCGACTTTTCTAAAATTTGATTTGGACGTAAATCAAAATCTACACGACGAAATCCCGATTTTTCTCTTCCACTAGAAAGATATACTCCACCAGCTCCACACGTTTCTTGTTTCACAGAAATCCGGCTTAAAATGAATCCTGTACCTTCAGTTGAAGTCTGAATCGCCAAATAGCGAACTGCCGCGTCGTTTCAAGCTCTATTTTAATTATATTATAATTATACGTTCAAACTGTCGTCGATTGAATATATTCGTCAATATAATTCAACTCTAAGCTGAATTAAATCTAAGGGACGACCCCGCTCACAGAATATTGTGATTTCCAATATTTTTTTTGATTATTTCGACATTATAATATATTTTATTATATTATAATTATTAATTAAATATTCAATATTATTTAATTCACGTTCTCGATATCGATAAATCGATATTTAATAATTAAATAAATTAATTGTTCAACAGCTAAAATGCGGGTTACTGCACCCGGCTTGCGTTGCATTGTGTGATAGGACCTGGGTCTTATAATAGCTTCATTTTTCTTTATTTAGCATTGCGTTATTGTTATATGCACTGGTATTCTTGGGAGGAAACCCGTTCCATGTTATACGGCTTGGTCCCTTGATTTACCTAATTTAAAATAAAGATTAATAACTGTTTTCAGTTCTCACACCAGTCCCATGACTGACCTGGAGTTTATTGTTTTAACCTAAACTTTGGGTGCCCTTATTTTGACACGGGCAGCTAGTAGTTTTGGTTTTGCAGATTTATATTCACAGGATCCTGGTTTACAGCTGGAATGATATCCGGAAAGCTTTGTATTCGTATATCTCTTCTAGTTGTGTTTTGTATTATTTTCCGCTGCTATGTAATGTATTGTAATCTCTGATATTTTCTGTGTAATATTTATTCATACTCTGTATATTCTTGTATTCTGATGAATTGTTGTAATTAACAATGAAATGTTCTTCCGTCTGCGTTCTATTTTGTGGCTTGTTCTCGAACTATCCGCGCTTTCCTTACCGGGGAAGTTACGGGTTTTTACAGTTGGTATCAGAGCTTTGGTTTACAGAGCTCGGAGAACAAGACACGTTAGAACCAAACGAAAGAATTCATCAGATATTGGATTAGTAATATCCAATGAGAATGACTCGTTTGAGATGGGATCAGTAGCATCCTAGAACGGGTGTGAAGAGTATATTTTTGTTTTGAAAATTTAAATCAATTATACGTATTTGATTATTTATATTGATTTGGGCAATCAAGTATATAGAGATTTTAGTATACGTCTGATCCACGTGTATTGAATCCTCAAATATATTCGATAGATATAGAATTGCACTCTAGTCGCTCGGACATGATTCTGATGATTGACGCGTCATCATTAGAATTTATTTTCGTGTTTCGAAAGTGGGATTTCTATATATTTCCAATTGACTGGTGTGAGAACCAAAATTAGATAGGGTCTATTGTTGTGATTTGGCATCAAAAATGTGATTTTTGACTATATATCAAAGTTATGAATTTGAAATGATAATTCACTAATTGATTGATGGTTGTGTTGTTTGATTAATTAAATTTTGAACCTTTAGTCAAATTGAACCAAATAGTGAATGTATTGAAAATTGTTTGATATTGCATACATGTACATGTACTTCCATTGAAAAGGTCATATCAAGGAGGCTAGAGCAGAAGAATAAAATTGTCTGCCCGACAAATAGGTACATGTTTACCATAATTTACTATTTTGTTTGGGTGATGATGATTTTATGAGCCGATTGGCTAGCCGCTTGGCTTTTTCTTTTTCTTTTGGATTGAAGAAGGCCATGGGAGACTACATGAAATATCCCGAAGTCCCCGGTGCAGGGGAGGTTATGGCGAAATTTTTCGAAAATTTAGGGTGATAGCCAAGTTTTTGAAAAATTTGAAAAGTTCTTAGAAACTGAAAAGTTGAAGAACTTAAGCCGTAGCGAAAATAATGGAAGTTGAGTTGATTAGTTAAACAACTTTCGGCTTCGTTCCTTTTCGGGGACGAAAAGTTTTAAGTGGGGGAGATTGTAATAACCCGGAAATCTGAGCCAGTTTAAAATTTTTATTTTGGCAATTTTAATGAATTTTGAATATTTAAAATGAATTATTTTAAATAATATTAATGAAAAATTTATTTTGAATAGAATTCGAACGTATATATTTATATAGATCGTCGTTAGAATATAAATATTTATTTATATATATAAAAGGAATTGAAAATGGCGCGGTAGTTCGATAATTCGATTTCAAAATTCAAATGAATGTACAGGATTCAAAATAAACCAGATTTTAGTGAAACCAAAAATATTAGAATCTAATTGAGAATATCTTTCCAATGAATCCGAAAAATCAAAATTTCATAGCGGGAATCAAAAGATATGCCCAGTTGAAAATTCAGAATAGTCGCTATGGAATTCTGGCCCTTAAAAATGGAAATTTTGCAAAAGACCTCGGATTTCGATGAAACCACTTTTGTTGGATCCGTGATGTCAAGTTATTGCTAGATTCCAATTTTCGTAATTTTTTGATTCAATATGTGAGCGTGGCAAAGGAAAACGCGTTTGACCAGTTTCAGTTGATTTTAATCGACTGGAAAATGGCCATTTTTCAAACGGTCTCAGAATTCGACTAAACTAGTTTTGTTAGGACTGTATCGTTAATACGAAGTTAGAAAATAATTTTTGAGAATTTTTCTAATTAGTATGTGACCCTGGTAAATTGAAATGCGCGTTCAAATTCAATATATAGAGTTATATGTTGATTTTGATGAAAACTGATCGTAACGATCGAATCAGCCTACGATACATATCCCGTTGTGTTCGGAATGGGGGTGAAACGCTATGGACGACAGTCGATGGGTCTAGTTTGGGGGTCGAAATAAAAAGTTGCTTTTTTGCAATTTAAAGTAATAAAATATATAGTATATAATATATAAAACCCCCTATCGTTTCCCTCTCCCTCAAAATCAAAATACCCCGTTGACCCTCCCTCCCCCAAATCACGCAGGCGATTAACGCCTCCCCCTTCTCCTTGCGTCGCCGCGCTTGTCCAACCCCCCCCCCCCCACCGTCGATCGACCGTCCTCCCATCGCCTCTCTCCACTCGAAATTCCATAGCCCCAGAACCCCAAAAAGCCCTAGCCCCATCCCTGAAACCCGTCGCCGCCCTCTAGCACAACCACCGCCCGCCTATAGCACAACCACCGCCCGCTTGTTTCCCCCCTCTGACGAGCGCGCGAGCACCTGACCCCCCCTTTACCTCGAGCGACGCATCTCCCTCCGACGCCTGTAGATGACCGCCTCCACTTGAATCCCCTTCCCCCCTTCGCTGAAAACGAAAATGAGGTGAGTTTTTATATTTATTTACATTTGTTTTACTTTAATTTCAGTTTTAAATGTGTTTAGAGTCAATAAAAATGTGAAATTTATGAGGTTAAAGAGATGATTTTTAGACGAGTAAGGTCATGATTTTTAGACGGCGAAAGATATGATTTTTCATATATGGAAATGGGATTTTATTTATATGAAAGGTGAAATAAAAATAGGATTTTTATTGATGTAGAATAATAAAAATATGATTTTTATATTATAGAAAGAATAAAAATATGATTTTTATATAGGTATGATAATAAAAATTCGATTTTTATGTGAGTAGCAATGTAAAGATTTGATCTTTATATATAGCGAAATAAAAATATGATTTTTATTATATATATGTTGAAATAAAAATGGGATTTTTATAGCGATGAAATAAAAATCCAATCTTTATATATGAAGTAGAAATATAAAAGTATAATTTTTATATAGAATGAAGAAGAAATAAAAATATGATTTTTATTGATTAGGATGAAGTGATAAAAATATAATTTTATTATAAACAGCGGGAAAAGAACTGCAGTGGAATTTCAAAGGAATCCAGACTGTTCAGCAGTTCAACAGCAAAGCACGGCGGAGTGGAATCCTCTGTGAGAACTTCTCACTTTAAATTTTCTTTTCTAGTTATAATATATACTAGGATGCAGACGGTGTTTAGTAGCACCCGACGCCCGTCGTCCACAGACCATGGACGGCTTGTATGCTTGTTTGTTTGATTTTAATGTGTAATTGATTGTGTGATGTGATGTGAAATGAAATAAAATATTTATATAGTTAAAAATATTTTATGGTTGAAAATAGAATTTTTAACGTGTATATAAAATAAATATTTATAAACAAATCGGAGATTTGTTTATATACACTGATTTGATTGATATTGATTGGGATGATAAATTTTACACATCGCCCAACTGCACAAATAAAATCTATGTTTGATTGTTTGAAACCCCAAACGGGTATTGGGATGATATATGACATACACTAATCCCAATAATTAGTTGTATGTCGATCGATTGATTGACAGACTGTTATGAGCATTAAATATTTATATTTGATGCTTATATAGTGTAGAATACACTTTGGATGATGGTTGATTATTTGTCATTGTTGATATATACATGCGTTGTATGGAAATCCATAGAAATAAAATCTATGGTAATTGATTGGGCCTCATTCCAGTTTTGAAATAGAATATTTAAATAGAAATATTTGAAAAAGAAATATTTGAATTAGAATATTTGAAAATAGAAATATATGAAGCCGTGTTGATTAGATTGACGCCATTTTGACGTGAACGATATTTATATCGATTTTATTCAATTTTCAATGTATATTGAAAGTGATTTCGAAATTTGAATTATATTGAAAAGAATTGAATTCGAATTGAAATTGAATTGAAATTGAAAAGAATTGAATAGAATTGAATTCGAATTGAAATTGAATAGAATTGAATTCGAATTGAAATTGAAAAGAATTGAATTCGAACTGTAATTGAATAGAATTGAATTCGAATTGAAATTGAATAAAATTGAATTCGAAGTGAAATTGAATAGAATTGAATTCGAATTGAATTCGAATTGAAATTGAATAGAATTGAATTTGAATTGAAATTGAATAGAATTGAATTCGAATTGAAATTGAAAAGAATTGAATGCGAATTGACATTGAATAGAATTGAATTCAAATTGAAATTGAATAGAATTTAATTCGAAGTGAAATTGAAAAGAATTGAATTCGAATTGAAATCGAATAGAATTGAATTCGAATTGCAATTGAATTGAAAACGAATTGAAATTGAATTAAAAATCGATTTGAATTGAAATCAATTTGAAATGAATTTATATTGGAATATTCAATTTTGATTTGAAATTGAATATGAAGTTGAAACCATTTTGAAAATGAATTTAAAACGATTTATAAAGCACGTTTTGAATTGAAATCGACGAAGTATATATTATATATATTATATATATAATATAATGGCCTGAATAGAACGCGCCGCGCTGCGGCTGTTCGTGAATTTCGACTATTGACTTCGAATGGATATTGCAGGAGATCCGACCGTCGGATTCTCCTAAACCCGGAACCGTTGGGTTCGTATCGAAAAGAGCTTTCTAACGAATATTAGAAATTAGAAATCTAACGGTTGGATTTGGAAGTATGTCCAAATCAAATTTGGAAAAGGTCGTTGTAAGTGCAGTTCGATGGCCGTAGATGAAAATCGACTGTACGGGCCTTGATAAAATTATTAAAAATATTAATAATTTGTGTAAAATCATAAGAAATGATTTATGAAGAATTGGGATGAAAAACTCCATATTTGAAAAGATAAAAATAGATTTTTATCAAAATGAACTAGTTTTGAACTAGAATTATAACTCTATTTATTTTTAAAATAAATAAAGTGGATTTGAAATGGTTTTAAAAGTAACCAGAATTTCCAATAATTAAATTGGAATGGATTTGAATCGAAATTGTCTTTGGAATATTTCGAGGTTGGATTTCGTGACGATACAGGTATCGTTATGGGAATTTGAAAGATATTTTTATATCGTTATTTCCAATACGATATTTGTTGGTCATAGAATTTGATATTGAATATAAGCCCGTATATTTTCTATTCAGAGCCTTATATTTAATATCAAATGTGATTTGGGTTTGTCATGAATGGCGTCTTCATTAACACTGTTCTTAAGCCCAGTGGAGAAAAAGATTAAATATTTTTATTTAGATTTAATGAAGTGTACCAATTAAATAATATTTAATTGGAATTGAATTTGTATTGATTTTTGGATTTATCGTGAACAGTGTTTTGAATAACACTTGTTCTTTAACCCGATAATTAATGGAAGGTGATTTTGGGTTTATCGTGAACCGTGTTTTAAATGACACTGATTCTTTAACCCAGTTAAAGATTAAAACTAAGTGGAGTTTTAATGAATTTTTAATTAGATTGAAAAGATCAAGAAGGGAGTATCACCCGTTTTTCTCCAGGCAATAGTTAAATCTTTAATTAGATTTGAACGTGAAATGGTAATTGAATTTACTGATAACACTATGGTGTTAGATATGAAGTATGACCAGTTTTACTTCATGGGATGAATAGGTGGGGATTGGGAAATAAAATAAATGATTACTCCGGTGAGGTTCGCTAATCCCGACTAGTTTGAATTGATATTCAAAGAAGATTAAAGAATAAATTTAAAGAATTTATCTTTGATAAAATTAATGGGAACCTTTCCCAAAGTAAAAGAATATTTGAATAAACGAATATTCTGAATTGGAATGAGGCGTAAGTTGTGTTTGTGTAACACTTGTTTAATATATACGCGAGTTATTCAGAAAGACCGGGTTTATCCCATTCTGAATAACCGATTTGACGTGGTGTCGAGGATGAAGACGGTGGTCGAAGACCGAAGGTCTTCACGTCGTTTGCGTGGTTACTGATGATCTTGATTGGGCCGTACACCCAAGAGGAGGGAATCAGTTAGTGATCGTCCAGACGTACTTGGAGATCGATGGATATGCGGGGTACTAGGTGCCTCCGGTTTTGTTTAGACCCAGAACGAACTTGTAAATGGACTGTGTGTCTGACATCGGATTTCATTCTGTGTGATTGATATCGATTGCATAGCGTGAATTGCCTGTGTGGCATGCTAAGATGCAAATGATCAAGGCTTTTGTTGAAAAACAAAGTCTTGTGGTTGATGATCAAAGCATGGCCTTTGTGGCGTAGCTTTGTGTAGCGTAGATTCGCGAGCCTCACACCCCGGTTGTGAACTAAAAACGGGAGAAGGACCTCAGGGAGGACATGCGTTTCTTTCTAGATAGAAGTGGCGACAGTGGTTTTACACGCCCTGATGAGTTTGACTTATGTGGTAGTTTCTGTTGCGAGGCGCCTCGGATATATCGATCGATCCGGGACCGATGGAGTCATTCGTTGGCTCATTGACACCCCAAAGGGTGGGGAAACGCAGTGTTCAGGAATTTTAATCCACATCGGTGGACCGGCCCTGTCGCTCCGAAGGTCACTCGAGCTCTGACCTTAGACACGGGCTAGAGCGTCTCAAATCGGTAGAGGACTATCTTTTGCCTCGGTTCACAGATGGAAATCTAATTTCCAAATACGTGATTTTGCGGTTTTAATTATAGAACTAGTATGGCGACATGATATATGGTACCCATGCCGCCTATGATTGGTTCTTATGATTTGAAGTTGTTTTATACACTATGCACTTATAATAGTATCAAATGACTTGTTTTAAAGCGTATTAAGCATTCTTTGGCTATTATAAGGTAAAACCCTATCCCCCGGCTTGCGTTGCATTGTGTGATAGGACCTGGGTCTTATAATAGCTTCATTTTTCTTTATTTAGCATTGCGCTGTTGTTATATGCACTGGTATTCTTGGGAGGAAACCTGTTCCGTGTTATACGGCGTGGTCCCTTGATTTACCTAACTTTAAAATAAAGATTAATAACTGTTTTTAGTTCTCACACCAGTCCCATGACTGACCCGGAGTTTATTGTTTTAACCTAAACTCTGGGTGCCCTTATTTTGACTCGGGCAGCTAGTAGTTTTGGTTTTGCAGATTTATATTCACAGGATCCTGGTTTATAGCTGGAATGATATCCGGAAAGCTTTGTATCCATATATCTCTTCTAGTTGTGTTTTATATTATTTTCCGCTGCTATGTAATGTATTGTAATCTCTGATATTTTCTGTGTAATATTTATTCATACTCTGTATTTTCTTGTATTTTGATGAATTGTTGTAATTAACAATGAAATGTTCTTCCGTCTGCGTTCTATTTTGTGGCTTGTTCTCGAACTATCCGCGCTTTCCTTACCGGGGAAGTTACGGGTTTTTACACCTTTCACCACCAATATCTCCTCCATTTATCTCACTATTCCAAAATCCGTTGACACTATTTGCTTTCTCTTCGCAAGCACTTCGTTTCCATCCCCAATAGCTTAAACCCGTGTGCACCATCAGCGATGGGTTCTCCGGTCACCAACAACGACACAGTGAAACCATCGAAACTTTCTGACATGAAATCCTACAAAAATCATCACCAAGATGCCAAAATTGATCACCATCTCGAATACGATTTCTAGAACCCATATCGAAGCTTAAATCCATCGATTTCTCGAGCCTTAGAACGAAATGCAGAACCGCTGGAAAACGACGGGCTCCCAAACTCGCATCGTACTCGGATGTTTTGGTATGGAAATGAAGTTACGGCCTTAGGGACTTCAAACATATATATCTCATGATTTTAGGAATTTTATATGGATTGTTGTTGATTTTTGAAGAGTGATTTTTCATGTTTACTCACGTTCTTCTTGAAGAATACTAGCGGCAGAAAACGATGAAGTTTTAGGTTTAGGAATAGTTAAGAGTATTTTATAGTATATTTTAAATATTTTAATATTCGATCTTATATTCATTTTTAGTCCTGCACTACTTACATAATTGTTTTAAAATTCCTACGATCACGTATAATACCCAAAAATCACGAAAGTGGATATACACCTTCAGTTCGTCATTACAGACCCAACGAAACTGGTTTCGTCGAATTCTGACTCCGTTTGCTCACACAACATATTTTTAACTGTCAAAATACTGACTATATTTCACATTAAAATCTCGTACGGCCACATACTGACTTCAAAAATCACATAAATTGAAATCTGACAATAATTTAATATTGCGGATCCAACAAAATTAGTTTCATCGAAAACGAAGGTAGTTTGCAAAACTGGCTATTTTTAAAGCTCTAAATAACCCATTTAAATATATAAATATATTTAAAAATAATTAAATTTAATATTTAAAAATAAATATTATCGTATATTTTCACAATATAATATCATACAGCTCCACTGGCATTTTACAACTCGATATTCAAATCCCGGTTGAATCGATATTCAAATTTATATTGAAATTCCTTATATATATCGTTATAAATTATAAAGGAATTCCATAGTGACTTTTCTAAAATTTGGTTTGGACATAAATCAAAATCTACACAATGAAATCCCAATTTTTCTCTTCTACTAGAAAAATATGCTTCACCAGCTCCTAACGTTTCTTGTTTCACGGAAATCCGATTTAAATGGACCCTGTATATTCAATTGAAGCTCGAATCGCCAATTAGCGAACTGCCGCACCATTTGAAGCTCGATTTTAATTGAAATATAATTATACGTTCAAACTGTCGTTCAAATAATATATTCGTCATTCTAATTCAATTCTAAGCTGAATTAAATACTTTGAATTGTCCAGTTCACATTATATTGTCAATTCACTATTTCTGATTATTTCGGAAATTAAATATATTATTTATATTAATTAAATATTCAATATAGTTTAATTAAACAACCATTTTCACTATTTAAATAATTAAATAAATTAATTATTATCCGTATAAATACGGGTCGTTACATTTTTCTCCACTTAAAATAATTTCGTCCTCGAAATTGCTAAGGTAGGAAACAAACCCTATCAGCCGGTTAGAACTTATTTGTTCACTTCTTACATTCGGTTTCAACTGAACCAATTTAATTTCAATTAAAATATTATTTAATTCTTATCAACAAAAATTTTCAAAAAACCTGAAAATTTTCTAACACCCGAGATTTCTGAAAAATTTCACCAGCACCTTCTTTGTACTGGTCAATAGGTCAAACTCCAACTCGCCTCTCTGGGCCATCTCCAACCCAAAAGAAGATCAATCAGCCAAGCGGCTTGCCAATTTGGCTCATCAAAATCTCAAACCCATATATAATATAAACTGGTACCTTTTTGTCAGGCATATCATTTTCTCCTTTCGTCTGCTGTCAGTTCAGCATATAACCATGTCAAACCAATCAAACTCCAATATGCTTTTATCCACAAATCCAACCATTCACTTATACCTAAGTCGAATTCAATTTCAAATCAAAGTTCCATTCTCGATTCCAATTCTTAATTTACCAAACCAACTTTATCTTAACTCCTTATCTCACAAATTCAATTTGTCTTGATATCATTCTAAATCAATTTCAGTTTTCACTTAACTGGCTTTATTTTAATTCCAATTGGCTTTCACAAATTTCAATTCAATCTGTTTTTAATTCAAACAATTTTCTTCCTAGGAGTTTTTAAACAGTCTACCTCTTTTCAAAAATCAAATTTTCCTTTTTGAAATTCAACACGACTTGTTTTTCCCAAAACAAATTCAAAACAGTATCTCTGGTAGTAATTCGTCACTTACAAACTTGAAAATGAACATTGATGATGTGGCCAACATCATCAGTGTTATTTCCCAGCTATCGAAGTGAGTTCAATACTATATCACTTATCAAAACCATACTTTAAACACTTTTATTTTGAAATCAGTTCAAAATGTCATTCACGATGCTGTAAAACAATTTAAAATCGCCCAGGATTTTAAAATTCTCATATATTTAATCCAAATTCATTTACAACACTTCTCCAACTTTTAATTCCAATTCTGGTCTTAATTTCAGATTCAATTTAATTCACAACACTTATACGAATTCTACTTGGTTATTTACATAACCATTTCACTTTTTATAATCTTACTCGATTATAATTACAACCAATATATCCGATATATATATATATATTCATTCCAATATATATATCTTCTCTATATCAAAATATAATTTGGGTAAAATTATTCTGTTTACCCTCTTTTCAAAACATATCGTGTCAACCCATCGTATTCGAGTGTTTAGAAACACCTACCGATACAGTGGATCAAACTGATCGACCAGAACACATAAACAACTCAACCAATAAATCTCCACAATATAAAACAATTTTTATATCAAATAACAAATATGTTCACTCGTATATATACACTCAAACTCAATCTAGGGTATTACTAACCCCATCTCTACTAAGTCACGCCATAGAGCCAAGGTAATTACTTAACCTTAAGCTCTGATACCAACTGTCATGACCCAGGAATTCGGTAGGCTTTTCAACCATCCCTCATCCCCCAAGGCAGAGGGCTAACCTCCCCCTGTGGCTTACACCGGTACCTCAGAACTGCTTTTACGGCCAGCCTCGCGACTCGACCAACCCACATTGTCGGGAGATGTAGGGGTAAGAGTCTCCCGTTCGCCACCTAACACAAAGCGAGAACCCCCTATCATCCGTACCAATTAAGCAACCAGCTATGATACCAACTGTAACGACCCGGGGTTTTTGCGATCCTGAGTACTCGACATAAACTCAATGTCGACTACTCAAGCATCGAAAATACCGGATAGTCCATGAAAGAAATTAGAGGGTGAGGATAGATAAGATAGAAACTTAGAATAGAATAAGAAGAAGAACATAACATCATAGTAACACGAACCTCACAGCGGAACGAATAACATATGATATATATCATAATTTTGAAATATAAATCTGTACTTGAATATACATATCATTTCCAAAGTACAGCACTTACAACACAGCGGAAATAAACAATAGCTATATGATCTTGAAGTCATTAAAATTGGGCACCCAAGAGCGTAGGGAAAACAAAACAAAATAAAATCCGGGTCAGTCATAGGACTGGTATGAGTAAAACAGTTTGAGCCATTAAATGATATCTCATAAGACCACGCCGTATAATGGAACGGGTTTTTCCCTTATGAGAATCCAACGTAATCTTTATATCAAAACTCATTGATATTATAATAATGTCTATCAACCACAATATAATAATCATCTAGCAGAAACGCTTTCATCTCACGTTCTACATATATAGTATATAATCACAACCGCAAGCACGTATTGGGTAATGGATTTCCAACTATGACAAGGTATGGAACCACAATTCGCTAGTGTACCTCTAGAGAGGAATACACTGGGTTCAACAAGAACATCTTACAACCCGGCCACACATGACCGACCACTCATTTCGCCTGAGTGTATCAAATGTATATCACCAACGGTTGGGATCAACAACCGTTTCCCGAATGGGACAGCATCGACAATAGATTTTTAGAAGTAAATGAAACTCTAGATCAGGTGATTATACACCCTAATAGGTGCGACCTACATAGCCATGCTTCCTGCCATATTTTTGTCATTTCCTGGTTGTGAGGCTAGAGGCCATGCTTATCTCTGATAGATCACACATTTATTCACTTTGAATGTCACATCGTCATACCCGCCAAATCACAAATTGATTTCCCCAAAAATACCACGGGTATACAGCTAAGAGAAACGAATTCCTCCACCACCAAACGTAACTACGTTTGAAGAGATCAACTTACGCGATCCTTTAGATATACTCTGTCAGACATTCGTCCATATAAATTGTCCTGGGACTGGACAAACCGAAGGCACTATTCAGTACAACCATCTTAGGCAATCTTTACCTAAGACTTATACAACAGCCCTTGCACTTTACTCCGTCTTCAATTATCTTTGGCATATATGATTTGCAACGCTTATGCCAATACGAAGTGGTTCTTCGGATAATAATCCAACCGGTCTCTCCATATTAACAATGTTAAAATGGTCAAAATCTTCGATAGTCGGTGAGTTAACTATCAAAGAAAAACACATGTGCAAACAACGATATTATTTCCAAATGGAAATTATATCAAACAATCATCATTCCACATTTAACCCCTTTAAATTAATTTAACATTAATTCATTCATTTCCTTATTTCCCACTTCCATATATTCATAAATTCTTATTTCTATGTTTAGAAAATATACGTTATCAATCACTGGAAAACATTTCCATATCTCTCCCATTTTTTGTTTTCTATTATTAGAAAACCTTTCTGATTCTTATTTGGAAAACATTTCCAAAACTCCTTTATTGGATTTAAACAGATGTTTAAATAAACATCGCTATGCCCACACAAACCATTTCACTCGTTAACTAAATTCTCTTAACCATCATTCACTATCAAACCTTACCATTCCTTAGTTAAGAAGGAAGGCAATCAAGTTGGGGTATAATTACCTCTCGGACCTTAACTGAACAACGTTTTAACTTCGAAATGGTCAAAGTTTATCTTTTAAATCTTTAACAAACTTCCTTACGTAACTCTCTTTCGAATACATCTCTATTCGATAACTCTTTCCTTCGAATAAACTATATTCGATAATCTCTCTACTTCGAATAACCTATATTCGAATAACTCTATTCAATTAACACTATTCGATTAACACTAATCGATTTACTCTTATCAGTTAGCTCTATTTGATTAACTAAATTCTATTAACTCTATTGGATTAACTCTATTTGATTTACCCTACTGGATTAACTCTATTTGGTTAACTCTAACTAATTTACTCTTATCATTTAACTCCTTTCAAATAAACTATGTTCGATTAACCCCTTTCGAATAACTAATATTCGATTAACTCCTTTCGAATAACTAATATTCAATAACTCCTTTTGAATAACTAATATTTGATAACTCCTTTCGAATATCTAATATTCGATTAACTCCTTTCGAATAACTAATGTTCGATTAACTCCTTTCAAATAACTAATATTCGATTAACTCCTTTCCGATTAACTAAAGTCGATAACTCCTTTCGATTAACTAAAATCGATAAACTCCTTTCGATTAACTAAAATCGATAAACTCCTTTCGATTAACTAAAATCAATAAACTCCTTTCAGTTAACTAAAATCGATAAACTCCTTTCGATTAACTAATTTGGATTAACTCGGTTTGATGAACTCAGTTTTACTAACTCAACTCGATTAACTCAGTTTGACTAACTCAACTCGATTAACTCAGTTTGACTAACTCAACTCGATTAACTCAGTTTGACTAACTTAATCTCAAATAACTATATTCGATCAACTCTAATTGCATAACTAATATTCAGTTAATCCTAATTCGATTAACTATGTTCAATTAACTCTATCTGGTTAACTCTAATCGACTACAAATACTTCCTTTCCTATTTGTCTATTTTTATTTCATATAAATATTTCCTTTATATAATTCTATTTATTTTCTCAAATAAATTCCCATTTTATCTTTATTTATTTTCTAAATAAATAAATTCTTTTTCAATTCTATTTGTAAATATTTTACAAATATTTCCCTTTCTATTTTATTTGTAAATGTTTTACAAATATTCCCTTTTCATCTTTCTATTTATTTAACAAACAAATATTTTCCTTTTCTGTTTGTTTCACAATATTTTCCTTTATAACTCTTATTTATTTCCCAAATAAATAATCCCTTTATATGTACTTCTATTTATTTCTTAAATAAATATTCCATTTTAATTCTATTTATTTATCAAATAAATAAATTCATTTCATACTTCTATTTATTTTCTCAATAAATATTCCTCTTTATAAAATCCTTTGATTTTATAAATAATTCCCTTTTTATAATATCATATTTATTTTCAATAATGTTTCCTTTTCAAAACCATTTTGATTTTATAACTGTTTTCTTCTATAAAATCCCTTTTTCCTTTTCTATATAAAATCCATTGATTTTATATAACTAATTTATTTTCAAAATATACTTTGAAAATCCCCTTTTTACATCCCAGTATTTCTTACGGTATTTAAAATACCAAATCACAATGATCGATATCATTTAAACACACATCATCATCAACAGATTTTATATCACATCATATATTACAATATATGAAAACAGTAAAATAAATGTTGAGGAATCCAGTTGGATTCCTCCAACCTGTTTCCCTGCATCACAGATGTTAAACAATATCATTAACATTGATTTCATTTCAATATGAAATATTCTGTTAAACAGAATCAATATTTGATTAATGATTTATATATATATCGTTATCTATGATTTCAACCAATACACAAGCAATTCAACCAAACAGTTAACACATAGCAATCAATAGATAATTATCAGTTCTAAGAATATGTTATAAAAATAAAACTGTTCAGAGTTGGTGAGTTTTAATCACATTGGACGATCATCGTTAATAACGATAACCATCGCTTGATTCCGACGGACAATTTATTTCGCTATAAATTGTAACAAGCTCGAATTCACTCCCATTCAGTTGCATGGTGTAGCCCTAGTCCCTACGATCCCAATGGATCTTGTTTCGTCCGATTCTGATATCATATGACAATGATATTAAATTTACAAGTTTGACCTAAATTAAAACAGTTTAATTTAAATAATTTAGCTATTTGGGCCTCACCCCTTTTCCTTGAACCGGCCCATTCAGAACCCAACCCACTAACGTAATTCCTTCTTCCCTGATGCTCAAAACCGCACTCCTCTATAAATGGAGAACGCACCATTAACTCTCCTTCCATCCTCCTTTACAACTCCATTACTCCATCGTTTTTAAAACTGAAACCTTCGTTCAAATCTCCTTCCCGAGCTCACCAAATCCAACACCTCTAACCACAACTCGATCACCACTTATAAAACACGATTCCCATATGAAATTCACGGATACAGTACCCGTTCGAAACCCTTTCACCACCAATATCTCCTCCATTTATCTCACTATTCCAAAATCCGTTGACACCGTTTTCTTTCTCTTTGTAAGCACTTCGCTTCCATCCCCAATAGCTTAAACCCGCGTGCACCATCAACGATGGGTTCTCCGGTCACCAACAACGACATAGTGAAACCATCGAAACTTTCTGACATGAATTCCCACAAAAATCATCACCAAGATGCCAAAATCGATCACCATCTCGAATACGATATCCAAAACCCATATCGAAGCTTAAATCCATCGATTTCTCGAGCCCTAGAACGAAACACAGAACCGCTGGAAAACGACGGGCTCCCAAACTCGCATCATACTCGGATGTTTTGGTATGGAAATGAAGGTGTGGCCTTAGGGACTTCAAACACATATATCTCATGATTTTAGGAATTTTATATGGATTGTTGTTGATTTTTGAAGAGCAATTTTTCATGTTTGCTCACATTCTTCCTAAAGAATACTAGCGGCGGAAAACGCTGAAGTTTTAGGTTTAGGAATAGTTCAGGGTATTTTATAGTATATTTTAAATATTTTAATATTCGATTTTATATTCATTTTTAGTCCTGCGCTACTTACATAACTGTTTAAAAATTCCTACGATCACGTATAATACCAAAAATCACGAAAGTGGACATACACCTTCAGTTCGACATTACAGACCCAACGAAACTGGTTCCATCGAATTCCGACTCCGTTTGCTCACATAGCATATTTTTAACCATCAAAATACTGACTGTATTTCACATTAAAATCCTATACGGCCACATACTGACTTCAAAAATCACGAAAATTGAAATCTAACAATAATTTAATATTGCGGATCCAACAAAATTAGTTTCGTCGAAAACGAAGATCATTTGCAAAACTGGCTATTTTTAAAGCCCTAAATAACCAATTTAATTATATAAATATATTTAAAAATAATTAAATTTAATATTTAAAAATAAATATTATCATATATTTTCACAATATAATATCATACAGCTCCACTGGGATTTTACAACTCGATATTCAAATCCCGGTTGAATCGATATTCAAATTTATATTGAAATTCCTTATATATATCGTTATAAATTATAAAGGAATTCCATAGCGACTTTTCTAAAATTTGATTTGGACATAAATCAAAATCTACACAATGAAATCCCGATTTTTGTCTTCTACTAGAAAAATATACTTCACAAGCTTCTAACGTTTCTTGTTTCATGGAAATCCGATTTAAAACGGACCCTGTATATTCAGTTGAAGTTCGAATCGCCAAATAGTGAACTACCGCGCCATTTGGAGCTCGATTTTAATTGAAATATAATTATACGTTCAAACTGTCGTTCAAATAATATATTCGTCATTCTAATTCAATTCTAAGCTGAATTAAATACTTTGAATTGTCCATTTCACATTATATTGTCAATTCACTATTTCTGATTATTTCGGAAATTAAATATATTATTTATATTAATTAAATATTCAATATAATTTAATTAAACAACCATTTTCGCTATTTAAATAATTAAATAAATTAATTATTATCCGTATAAATACTGGTCGTTACAGAGAATTTGTACTCTTGCTTAACGCCCTTCTCTTAGACGTACGAGCTCAGAGGTTATATATCGATATATATCAGTCGCATGGCATGAATTGCCCGTGTGGCATGTTGAGATGCAAATGATCAAGGCTTCTGTTGAAAAGCAGAGTCTTGTGGTTGATGATCAAAGCATGGCTTTAATACAGCGTCGCTTTGTGTATAGCATTAATTCGCGAGCCTCACACCTCGGTATGAGTCAAAAACGGGATCGTGACTGCAGGGAGTGCACGACGTTTCTTTCTAGTTATGGGTGGTGTCAGCGTTTTACAAGCCCTGACATTGTTACATTTTTTTACCTATGTGGTTGTTGGAATGCGAGGTGCCTCGGTTATATCGGTCTCTACGGAGCCGATGGAAAGGTCCGATAGGACCGGAAAACGTGTGTTCAGGAATAACCAATCCTCAAACGTAAGGGAGGACCGGCCCTGAAGATCCAAGGGTTACCCAGAGCGTGTAGTCCTGAGACATTTGCTAGAGTGTCTCGAAGCGATGAGGAGCCATCCCTGGCCTTGACTCATGACGGAAATCCAATTTCCAATACGTGACATTTCGGTTTTGATTGTAGAGCCTAGTATGGCGACATGATATATGGTACCCATGCCGTCTATGATTGATACATTTATATTTGAAGTTGTTATATACACTATGCACTTATAATAGTATCGAATGAATTAGTTTAAATGCACCAAGAATGTTTGGCTATTATAAGGGAAAACCCTATCCTCTGACTTGCATTGTGTGATGGGACCTAGGTCTTATAATAGCTTCGTTTTTTCCAAAAAGCATTGCGCAGTTTGTTTTATGCACTGGTATTCTTGGGAGGAAACCCGTTCCGTGTTATACGGCGTGGTCCCTTGATATATCTGATTTTAAAGTAAAGTTTTAAATAACTGTTTTAGTTCTCACACCAGTCACATGACTGACCTGGAGTTTATTGTTTTAACCTAAACTCTAGGTGCCCCTATTTTCCACACTGGCAGCTAGGATTTTCAGTTTTGCAGATTTATATTCACAGGATCCTGGTTTACAGCTGGAACTATACTCGGAAAGCTCTGTATCCATGTATCTCTTTCAGTTGTGTTTTACATTATTTTTCGCTGCATTGTAATTTGTAAATCTCTGATATTTATCAAATGTGTAATATTTATTCATACTCTGTTATATTCTTGTACTCTGATGTAAATTGTTGTAATAAGAAATGAAATGTTCTTCTGTCTGTGTTCTGATTTGTCATGTTCTCAGACAATCCGTTCTTTCTCTTCTCTACGGAGACCGGGGAAGTTCGGGTCGTCACAAAATCAAACCCATCGACTGTCGTTTCTAGTTAAATACCCCCATTTCGGACACAATGGGATATGTTTCATAAGCCAACTCGACTGTTTTGATCAGTATTCGTCAAAATTAAAATATAAATCAATATATATTGAATTTGAATGTGCATTTTAATTTACCAGGGCCACATACTGACTCCAAAAATTCCAAAAAAATAAATATAGCTATGTTTTGACAATACGGTCCTAACAAAACTAATTTCGTCGAATTTGGAGACCATTTGAAAAATGGTCATTTTCCAGTCGATTAAATTCAAATTGAAATTGCCAAATGTGTTTAAATTCACCACGCTCACATATTAATTCCAAAAATTATGAAAACTAGAATCTAGCATTAATTTGAAATTCCGGATCCAACAAAAGTGGTTTTGTCGGAAATAGAGGTAGTTTGCAAAATGGCTATTTTAAGGGCTATATATTATTTAAAAATATATTAAATTCCATAGCGACTATTTTAAATTTTAAACTGGACATAACTTTCAATTCATATCATGAAATCTAGATTTTTCACATTTGTTAGAAAGATATTATTAAACAGATTCAAATGTTTCCAGGTTTTCCGATTTATTCTGAAGTCTGTATATTCAATTGGAATTTAAAATCGAATTTTCAAACTATCGCGCCATTTCGATTTCGTTTTATAATTAAAATAAATTTATACGTTCTAACTTCGATTTAAATAAATTTTTAGTCGTTATTATTTAAAATAAATCATTTGAAATATTCAAAATTCATCAAAATAGCTAATATAAAATTTTTAAATTGGTTCTGAAAATCCGGTTGTTGCATTCTCCCCCACTTAAAATCTTTTCATCCTCGAAAAGGAACAAAGATGAAAGTTGTTTAACTAACCAAGTCAACTTTTATTCTGGCTTTTATTTTTCAACTTTTCAGTTTCTAAGAATTTTCAAATTTCTCAAAAATTTGGCTTAACATCCTAAATTTTCAAAAAAATTCGCCATAACTTCCTTTGTACGAGTTGATGTTTAAAACTGCAACTTGCCTCACAGGGCCCTCATTAGTCCAAAAGAAAAAGAAAAAGCCAAGCAGCTCATAAAATCATCAAACCCCAAGAAATACCATAAACATGTACCTATTTGTCGAGCATACAATTTTATTTTATTCCTCTTCTTAGCTTCCATGCTATGACCTGTTCACACACATATAAATGTACATGTATGCCATTCCAATCAAATTTCGATTCAGTTTAATATTTGATTCGATTGGGCTAAATTTACCTTCCATTGTCATATTGGTTTCAATAATTTTATTAGTTAAACTAATAATCAAACAACACAACCAGAAATCGGTTAGTTGATTAAATTTTCAAACACATACTTTCTATATATGCTTAAAAATCATATTCCAGTGTCAAGTCACAAACAAAAAACTCTGTCTAAGTTTTGGTTCTCACAGCAATCAATTGGAAATATATAGATATCCCACTTTTGAAACTTGAAAATAAATACTGACGATGCCGCGGCATCACCGGAATTATTCCCGGGCATCTAGACTATGATTCTATATCCATCCATTATATTTGAGACTTTGTACACTCGCTAGCTAGGCGTATATGCAAAATCTTCATATACCCGATGGTCCAAATTAAAAATAAAATAAATATTCAAATACATATAATAAGATTTAAATTTTCAAAACAAATTTTGTTTTCATTTTTATTTTAAAAATAACACTCTTTGAAACTCTTTCTAGGATATTATCGATCCCATCCCTAACGAGTCATTCTCATTCGATATACATAATCCAATCTCTAATGAATTCTTTCGTTTGGTTCTAATGTGTCTTGTTCTCGAGCTCTGTAATCCAAAGTACTGATACCGACTATAGCGACCCGAACTTCCCGTCAGGCCTAAACCGAATAAGAAGGCGGAATGCTTTGAGAACAATACTCACCAGAACGCAAACAGAAGAACATTTCATTGCTGTTACAACAATTTACATCAAAGTATGAATAAATAATATACATCAGGAAAATATCAGAGATTAAAATATATAATTCGTTCAACGATTTCAAAACCATTTATCCATTTCATATTTGCGTTAAAATTTTTATTTTTAACGAACAAACATTTATTTCATTACATATAAATGTCGTACACTTCATATTCATGTTAAAAAAAATTATTTTAAATGAACAAACATTTAATCCAAGATATGTAAATTTTATACACTTCCTATACATGTTAAAGATGATATTTTTAACACATACAACCATTCATTTCGACACATGACTATTTAATTCACTTCATTAACATGGTAAAAATACAATTTTTATCTAACAAAAATATTTTAACATATGATTCGCTTTTATTACTTCACTAACATGTTAAAGATGATGTTTTTATCTAATAAAAACATAATTCCACAAATGATTATTTTTATTATTTCATTAACATGTTAAAGACGATGTTTTTATCTAATAAAAACATAACTCAAGACATGTCTATTTTATTCATTTCACATTTATGATAAAAATGATATTTTTATCTAACAAAAATACAACACAATATATGGTTATTTTAATCACTTCATTAACATGTTAAGGATGATATTTTTAACTAACAAAAATAAAATTCAACATATGATTCTTTTATTGGTTTATATATATACAATAAAATGTGATTTTTATTGTTAAAACATTTTATTTCGAACATGAATCTTTTTATGATTCTGCACACAATAAAAATGTAATTTTTATTGTTAAAACATTTTATTTATAACATGGACATTTTTGTGATTCATACATACAATAAAAATGTGTTTTTTATTGTTAAAAACATTTTATTTCTAATATGAACATTTTTGTGATTCATACATACAATAAAAATATGATTTTTTTTTTGGTTAAAAACTTTTTATTTCTAACATGAACATTTTTATGATTCATACTTACAATAAAAATGTGATTTTTATTGTTAAAAACATTTTATTTCTAACATGAACATTTTTGTGATTCATACATACAATAAAAATGTGATTTTTATTGTTAAAAACATTTTATTTCTAACATGAACATTTTTGTGATTCATACATACAATAAAAATGTGATTTTTATTATTAGAAACATTTTATTTCTAACATGAACATTTTTGTGACATATACATACAATAAAATGTGATTTTTATTTGTTAAAAACATTTTATTTCTAACATGAACATTTTTGTGATTCATACATACAATAAAAATGTGATTTTTATTGTTAAAAACATTTTATTTCCAACATGATTTTTTTTATGATTCATACATGCAATAAAAATGTGATTTTTATTGTTAAAAACATTTTATTTCAAACATGAATCGTTTTTGTGATTCATACATACAATAAAAATCTGATTTTTATTGTAAAAAACACGTTTTATTTCTAAAATGAACATTTTTGTGATTTATACATACAATAAAAATGTAATATTTATTGTTAAAAACATTTTATTTCTAACATGAACATTTTTGTGATTCATACATACAATAAAAATGTGATTTTTATTGTTAAAAACATTTTATTTCTAACATGAACATTTTTGTGGTTCATACATACAATGAAAATGCGATTTTTATTGTTAAAAACATTTATTTCTAACATGAACATTTTTGTGATTCATACATACAATAAATGTGTGATTTTTATTGTTAAAACAATTTTATTTCAGTAATTTCTACAATATTATTCATTTTCACTACACAATGAATTCACCACAAACGCAATCAACTTTGTTGCAACCATAATCAATCATTCACAACCACAATCAATTTCTACAACACAATACTATCAAACAAATCATCCATGGTCTATGGACGATGGTGTTAGGAGCTACTAATCCCCGTCTGCAACCTATGATATAATTACATAATAAAAGTAGTTGAGTAAGAAAGAGTTCTCACATTGGGTTCCACTCTGCTAGTCTTTATGCGGAGAAAATGTGACCTTTTCGGCTTCATAGTCCGCAAACGACATCCAAATGACTTCAAATTAGTTTCATTGCGAAGCTCTCGTCAATACGGCTCCAATGGATCTTGTTTCGCTGAATTCCGAGTTCGTATGAGAAAGTTATGCCTTTTTTAAGATTGAGTACAATTCATATATCGTTAACATTAAATTAATTATTCAATTAATACTCTAATTATCATTACCACTAATCACTCTCCTAATCATTCCTCTCCAACGCAAGCTCCAGGTACCCGCTCCTCTTTCTCCATGCCATAGCCGCAAGTTCCCAACAACCATGCTCCTTCCACACGTACTTAAAAATCAAACTAAAAACACCAATATTCCTCTCTACTCAAGCTCATCATCCTCCACCCATCCGGCTCCCGCTTGCACACCGCCGTGATTTCCGTGCTCCAGTCCCTTACTCACGCCATCCTTCACAATATCGACACTTTTTTTATTTAAATCCAAAAAAAATACCAACTAGATGCTATTTCACCTCATGAATCCATTTATACACTCGTAATCGTGAATCGTTGCTTCAATCTTCCATGAATCTCAAGCCTAGGAAAAAAGGGGACACTGTATAATTTTTGCAGTGACAAAACATTGTTCGAACGCCACATAATTGTCATGAAGCTATAGAGAATCATATTGGGATCGCAAATACATGAGTTTTGGAATTTTTAGAAGAGATTTGAATTTGTTTTGATTTTACCAAAGAATGAAACTCTCACGTTCCTGGGAATTTAGGTAGTGGCATGTGTTCTGAAATGAATTTAGGGTTAGGTTAAGTTTAGGATCTTTTATAATGGAGAAAAAATTATTTTTTATTAATCATACATTTCATTTTATTCGATATTTTTATCTAACAAAAACATAATTCCAAAAATGATTATTTTTATTATTTCACTAACATGTTAAAGACGATGTTTTTATCTAACAAAAACATAATCCAAGACATGTCTATTTTATTCATTTCACATTTATGATAAAAATGATATTTTTATCTAACAAAAATACAATTCAACATATGGTTGTTTTGATCACTTCATTAACATGTTAAAGATGACATTTTTAACTAACAAAAATATAATTCAACATATAATTCTTTTATTTATTTACATATATACAATAAAAATGTGATTTTTAATGTTAAAACATTTTATTTCAAACATGACTCTTTTTATGATTCCTACATACAATAAAAATGTAATTTTGATTGTTAAAACATTTTATTTCTAACATGAACATTTTGTGATTCATACATACAATAAAAATGTAATTTTTAATAGTTAAAAACATTATATTTCTGACATGAACATTTTTTGTGATTCACACATACAACAAAAATGTAATTTTTATTGTTAAAAACATTTTATTTCTAACATGAACATTTTTGTGATTCATACATACAATAAAAATGTGATTTTTATTGTTAAAAACATTTTATTTCTAACATGAACATTTTTGTGGTTCATACATACAACAAAAATGTGATTTTTATTGTTAAAAACATTTTATTTCTAACATGAACATTTTTGTGGTTCATACATACAACAAAAATGTGATTTTTATTGTTAAAAACAATTTTATTTCAGTAATTTCCACAATATCATTCATTTTCACAACACAATGAATTCACCACAAACACAATCAACTTTGTTGCAACCACAATCAATCATTCATAACCACAATCAATTTCTACAACACAATACTATCAAACAAATCGTCCGTGGTCTGTGGACGAGGGTGTCAGGAGCTACTAATCCCCGTCTGCAACCTATGATATAATTACACAATAAAAGTAGTTGAGTAAGAAAGAGTTCTCACATTGGGTTCCACTCCGCCAGTCTCTATGCGGAGAAAATGTGACCTTTTCGGTTCCACGGTCCGCATACGACATCCAAATGATTTCAAATTAGATTCATTGCGAAGCTCTCGTCAATACGGTTCCAATGGATCTTGTTTCACTGAATTTCGAGTTCGTATGAGAAAGTTATGCCTTTTATAAGATTGAATACAATTCATATATCGTTAACATTAAATTAATTATTCAATTAATACTCTAATTATCATTACCACTAATCACTCTCCTAATCATTCCTCTCCAACGCAAGCTTCAGGTACCCGCTCCTCTTTCTCCATGCCATAGCTTCAAGTTCCCCACAACCATGCTCCTTCCACACACACTTAAAAATCAAACAAAAAACACCAATATTCCTCTCTACTCAAGCTCATCGTCCTCCACCCATCTGGCTCCCACTCGCACACCGCCATGATTTTCGTGCTCCAGTCGCTTACTCACGCCACCCTTCATAACATCGACACTTTTTTTTTTAAATCCAAAAAAATACCAACTAGATGCTTTTTCACCTCAGGAATCCATTTATACACTCGTAATCGTGAATCGTTGCTTCAATCTTCCATGAATCTCAAGCCTAGGAAAAAGGGGACACTGTATAATTTTTACAATGACAAAACATTGTTCGAACACCACAAAATTGTCATGGAGCTGTAGAGAATCATATTGGGATAGCAAATACATGAGTTTTGGAATTTTTAGAAGAGATTTGAATTTGTTTTGATTTTACCAAAGAATGAAACTCTCACGTTCCTGGGAATTTAGGTAGCGGCATGTGTTCTGAAATGAATTTAAGGTTAGGTTAAGTTTAGGATCTTTTATAATGGAGGAAAAAATATTTTTTATTAATTATATATTTTATTTTATTCGATATTTTTATCTAACAAAAACATAATTCCACAAATGATTATTTTTATTATTTCACTAACATGTTAAAGATGATGTTTTTATATAACAAAAACATAATTCAAGACATGTCTATTTTATTCATTTCACATTTATGATAAAAATGATATTTTTTTCGAACAAAAATACAATTCAACATATGATTCTTTTATTTATTTATATATATACAATAAAAATGTGATTTTTATTATTATAACATTTTATTTCAAACATGAATCTTTTTATGATTCCTACATACAATAAAAATGTAATTTTGATTGTTAAAACATTTTATTTCTAACATGAACATTTTGTGATTCATACATACAATAAAAATGTGATTTTTATTGTTAAAAACATTTTATTTCTAACATGAACATTTTTGTGATTCACACATACAATAAAAATGTGATTTTTATTGTTAAAAACATTTTATTTCTAACATGAACAATTTTGTGATTCTTGCATACAATAAAAATAAGATTTTTATTGTTAAAACATTTTATTTCTAACATGAACATTTTTGTGATTCATACTTACAATAAAAATATGATTTTTATTGTTAAAAACATTTTATTTCTAACATGAACATTTTTGTGATCCATATATACAATAAAAATGTGATTTTTATTGTTAAAACCATTTTATTTCTGACATGAACATTTTTGTGATTCATACATACAATAAAAATGTGATTTTTATTGTTAAAAACATTTAATTTCTAACATGAACATTTTTGTGATTCATACATACAATAAAAATGTGATTTTTATTGTTAAAAACATTTTATTTCTAACATGAACATTTTTCTGATTCATACATACAATAAAAATGTGATTTTTATTGTCAAAAATATTTTATTTCTAACATGAATTTTTTTTGTGATTCAAACATATGATACAAATGTGATTTTTATTGTTAAAAATATTTTATTTCAAACATGAATCTTTTTTGTGAGTCATACATACAATAAAAATGTGATTTTTATTGTTAAAAAACATTTTATTTCTAACATGAACATTTTTGTGATTCATGCATACAATAATAATGTAATTTTTATTGTTAAAAACATTTTATTTCTAACGTGAACATTTTTATGATTCATAACATAGAGTAAAAATGTGATTTTTATTGTTAAAAACATTTTATTTCTAACATGAACATTTTTGTGATTCATACATACAATAGAATGTAATTTTTGTTGTTAAAAACATTTGTTTCTAACATGAACATTTTTTTGATTCATACATACAATAAAAATATGATTTTTATTGTTAAAACAATTTTATTTCAATAATTTCCAAAATATCATTCATTTTCACAATACAATGAATTCACCACAAACACAATCAACTTTACAACCACAATCAATCATTCGCAACCTGTAATGACCCGCATTTGCAGAGGTATAATAATTAATTTATTTAATTATTTAAAAGGTGAATTAAAGGATTTAATGGTCGTGAATTAAATAATGGTGAATATTTAATTTAAAATAATAAATTAAATAATATATTTAATCCTGAAATAATCAGAATTGGCTGAAATGGCGATATGGTGTGAACCGGATCATCTGTGATATTTAATTCAGCTAGGAATTAAATTTAAATAACGAATATATTATATAAACGGCAGTTTGAACGTATAATTATATTATAATTAAAAATTGAGCTTGAAATGGTGCTGCAGTTCGTAATTTGGCGATTTGAACTTCAACTGAATGTACAGAATTCGTTTTAAGCCGGATTTCTGTGAAACAAGAAACGCGTGGAGCTGGTGGAGTATATCTTTCTAGTGGAAGAGAAAAATCAGGATTTCGTCGTGTAGATTTTGAGATATGTCCAAATCAAATTTTAAAATAGTCGCTATAGAATCGTTTATCGACCGTAACGGTTTATTCGATATAACTAGTTATCGGATTCGAATTTGAACACGGTTCTTTTGGGAAATAGTGATAAAATAATTTTTAGAATCTTACTGTGATTTTTAATTAATTTAATAAGCGACTTTTTATTTGAAGTATTTCGCACCCTGAAATCAACATTTTGAAGTTTCAAAATATGAGTCCACCTACCGGTATTATTATATTTTTGGGATCGTGGCACCGAGCTGATTACAACGGTATGTTTACTTCTATCGACAACATTTTGTAAAGGAAGGAAATTCTTTATCACATGATGATAAACTTTATAACATAAAACAAAGATCCACGTTCATGCTTATCAAACCATTCGTTCTTCTGTGGCCTTAAAAATATCTAAAAACTACCCTATATAAATACCCCCTCGTAAAAGCCTTAAGACCTAAAATCAAAATCGCCTGTAACACAAAAAAAAAACAAG
Organism: Allium sativum; assembly: GCA_030737875.1. NCBI lineage: Eukaryota > Viridiplantae > Streptophyta > Magnoliopsida > Asparagales > Amaryllidaceae > Allium > Allium sativum. The sequence goes on along the minus strand of CM060916.1, from coordinate 606,082,756 downwards.
CCGCCGTTCTTTTACCTCAAACCACCGAAGCCTTCAAAAAGAAAATTCATAAATGAAAATAAATCCTTATAAATCGCAAGCTTTGTATGTTTGGGTGCTAGCGAGTTTCCCTTTATTTCCGTATCACTTTCCAAGAGCTCGATGCCTTCTCTGGACGTTGACTTTCAGAAGTAGATCTAGGGTTACCCTTTTTGAGAGATTGAAGAAGTAGCAGCTTCGTATTTGGGCTTAGAAGAGGATCCCATCGGAAGTTGGTTTGTGATTTTATCAGGTGGTTGGAGTTGATGGAATACTGGTGTTGGCTGCAGCGTTTAAGTGAAGGAGGAGAAGATACATATGCAGTAGTTAAGGGGAGCTGTGGAAATGGGTTGGACGTGTTCGGTGGAGGGTTGGGATTACTGGAACATGTAGGTTAAAATGGATGAGTTGGGTGCAGTAAAATGGTGGCCAAGTGATACACGAAGGGGTATGGGCGTTAAGGATATGGGGAGGAGTAGATGATCATGGAAGAAGTATGATTTGAAGGAGTTGTTGCGGATTTAAACGTTGAAGAAAGATAGTCGAGCAGCAGATTGTTTTCAAACGGGAAGGAAACTGCAACAATTTCTCCAAAACGAGAGGAAGAAGATTTCAGTTTTTGGGTGTGGGCTTCCAATATGAGGAATGGGCTGACGTGATTAAAAACAAGAAAGGGTGAGGCCCAAGTATAAAATAAAACTAAGTTTTATTTTTAATTCAAATTTGTACCAACGTATAAACTGTATAATTTAGCCATACGGTATCGAAATGCAGCAAAACAAGATCCGACGGGATCGTATGGACGGTGGCTACACACTGGAACTGACGGGGAGTGAATCGAAGCTCGTTACAATTTATAGCAAAATAAATTGTCCATCTGAATCAAGCGATGGTTATCGTTATTAACGATGATCGTCCAATGTGAGTAACACTCACCAACTCTGAACAGTTTATAATTTCATGTTGTATTTTTTAGAACTGTTAGAAATTGTCTGATTGACTGTGTGTTGATTTGGTTGATTGAACTGCTAGTCAGTTAGTTGAAGTTATATATATATATACAAATATATATATATATAAACCATTTAATATATGTCGATATTGTTTATCAGAACATTTCATATTGAAATGAAATTGATGTATATTATACTGTGTAACATCTGTGGATGCAGGGAGACAGGTTGGAGGGATCCGACTGGATTCCTCAACATTTAATTTACCGTTTTCATATATTGTGATATATGTTGTGCTACAAAATCTGTTGTTGATTTGTTATGTTCAAATGATATTGATCATTGTTATTAGATATTTTTAATATCATGAGAAACCCTGGGATGTAAAAGGGAATATTTCAATGTATATTGAAATAAAGGAATTTTATAAAATCAACCGATTTTATAAAAGGAAATATTTGAAAATGAAGTATTTATAAAATCATAGGATTTTATAAAGAGGGATATTTATTGGGAAAATAAATAGAATAAAATAGAATAAAGGAAATTTTCAATGTATATTGAAAAGGGAATATTTATAAAATCCAAGGATTTTATAAAAGAGAAAAGACTTATAAAATCAAAGAGGATTTTATAAAAGGTAATTTATTTATAAATGGAATATAAATAAATAGGAAATATAAAAAAGAAATATATTTGTAAACCAAATATAAAGTAATTTATTGGTAAAACAAAGATAAAAGGAAAAGATGTGTCAAACAAATAGAAAGGGAAATATTTGTAGAACATTTACAAATAGATTAAATGGGATTATCTATTTATTTAGGAAATAAATAGAATTAAAAGGAGATATTTATTTGTTAAATATATAGAAAAGGGAATATTTATTCGTAAAATAAATATGATATGGAAAAAGGGAATTATTTATAAAATCAAAGGATTTCATAAAGAGGAATATTTATTAGGAAAATAAATAAAATAGAATAAAGGAAAATATTTATTTAGGAAATAAATAGAAGTATAAAGGAAATATTTATTTAGAATAAATAAATAGAATTAAAAGGCGATATTTATTTGTTAAATAAATAGAAAGATAAAAAGGAATATTTATTAAATGAATAGAAAATGGAAATATGTTTTTAACAGATAAATAGAAAGGGATTAATTTATAAATAACAGTTTATAAATTAAATTAAATATTAATCATTCGATAAATGGAATATATAAGTCTGAACTTATATAGAGAAGAGATATTGGTTTTAACACCGATAGTTTAAATAGAATGGGTACACAACACTTGTATAAGTGAAGAACGTGATTAAAGAGAACATCTATAAAGTGCAGAACCGTTACTAAAAGTAAATCTTTATAAATGAATAAACGTTATCAAATAGGGGTACTCAAATAAGAGAAATCGATTAGAGTTATAATAAATCAGTTAGGGTTGACCAGTTAGAGTTAATCAGTTAGGTTGAACCGTAGAGTTAAACCAGTTAGAGTTAAACCAGTTAGAGTTAATCGATAGAGTTAAATCGAACTAGAGTTATTCGAAAGGAGTTAAGTAAGGAGTTATCGATTATAGTTTAATCGAAAGGAGTTATCGAATTAGTTATTCGAAAGGAGTTATCGAATTAGTTATTCGAAAGGAGTTATCGAATTAATTATTCGAAAGGAGTTAAGTAAAAAGAATTAGTCGATTAGGGTTAAATAAAATGAATTAATCGAATGTAGTTTATTCGAATAGAATTAAAGGAGTTAATCGAATATAGTATATTCGAATAGAGTTAAAGGAGTTATCGAATATAGTTTATTCGAAAGGAGTTAAGCGGAAAGAGTTAATTAATTAGAGTTAAACCAAGTAGAGTTAATCCAATAGAGTTAGTCTAGCAGAGCTAGTTGATTAGAGTTAAATCAATAAGAGTAAATTGAATAGGGTTAATCGAATATAGTTTAGTCGAGGAAAGGTTATCAAATATAGTTATTCGAAGGGAGGAGTTATCGAATAGAGATTATTCGAAAGAGAATTACGTAAGGAAGTGTTAAAGAGTTAAAAGATGAACTTACCCTATTTCGAGATTTGAAATGTTGTTCAGTTAAGGTCTGAGAGGTAGTTATACCCCAACTTGATTGACTTCGTTTTAATTTAGAAATGGTTAAGGTTCGAGAGTGAAAGTGGTTGAGTGATCTAGTAAATAAGTATAGTGGTTCGAGTTGTCATCGCGATGTTGATTTAAACATCTGTTTTAAATCCAAGTAAAGAAGATTTGGAAATGTTTTCCAAATAGAATCACAAACGTAATCAAATGTGGAAATAAGGAAATATGAATATAAATATATAGATATATATATATATATATGATTGATGATTGATTGATAGAATTTCCATTTGGAAATAATATCGTTGTTTGCACACCTGTTTTCTTCGATAGTTAAATCACAGACTATCGAAGTTTTTGACCATTTTAACGTTGTTAATATGGAGAGACCGGTTGGATTATTATCCAAAGAACCACTCTGTATTGGCATAAGCGTTGCGAATCATATATGCCAAAGATAATTGAAGATGGTGTTATGCAAGGGCTATCCTGTTCACAGAATAGTGCCTTCGATTCATCCTGTTTCTGGATGACTTGTATGGACGGATGTCTGATAGAGTATGTCCAGACGATCACATATATTGATTTCTCCAACCGTACCAAGAGTGGAAGCGGAGAAGGAAACTTCTTTTAGCTAACACATAATGTATGGTTGAGGACGTCAATCGGTGATTTGATGGATTTGACGATGTGACATTCGAAGTGAATCTGGTGTGATGATAAAGCGTAACCTCAAGCCTCACGTCCGGTAAATGACAGAAATCGGGCAGGCAGCATGGCTAAGTCGGTCGCACCGAAGTAGGGTGTATAATCACCTGATCTAGAGTTTCATTTACTTCTAAAAATCTATTGTTGATGCTTTCCCATTCGGGAAACGGTTGCTGATCCCAACCGTTGGTGATATACATTCGATACACTCAAGCGAAATGAGTGGTCGGTCATGTGTGGCCGGGTTGCAAGATGTTCTTGTTGAACCCAGTGTATTCCTCTCTAGAGGTACACGAACGAAAGGTGGTTCCATACCTTGTCATAGTTGGAAATCCATTACCCAATACGTGCTTGCGGTTTTGATGGTATACTATATAGGTAGAACGTGAGATGAAAGCGTTTCTGCTAGATTATTATTATATTGTGTTGATAGACATTATTATAATATCAAAAAGGTTTTGATATAAAGATATTTGGATTCTCATAAGGGAAAAACCCGTTCCATTATACGGCGTAGTCTTATGAGATATCGATTACCTGCTTGAACTGTTTTAAACTGTTTTACTCACACCAGTCCCATGACTGACCCGGAGTTTATTTTGTTGTTTTCCCTAAACTCTTGGGTGCCTAAATTTGTACGGGCAGTCAAGTAGTCGGGATTTACAGATATGCTGGAAGAGCTAGGAGCAGGAGGCTTCAGGATCATATAGCTATAGTTATTTCCGCTGTGTTGTAAGTGCTGTACTTTGATAATGATATGTATATTCAAGTACAGATTTGTATTTCAAAGTTATGTTATGAAATATATTTATTCGTTCCGCTGTGAGATTCGTGTTACTCTGATGTTGTGTTCTTCTTCTTCTTCTATTCTAATTTTCTATCTTATCTTTCCTCACCCTCTAATTTCTTTCACTAATGACTGGTATTTTTCGATGTTTGGTTAGTCATCATTGAGTTTATGGCGATAACCAAAGTCGACAAAATCTCGGGTCATTACAGTTGGTATCAGAGCTTAAAGTTAAGTGAATTACCTTGGCTCTGTGGCGTGACTCGGTAGAGATAGGGTTAGTAATACCCTAGATTGAGTTTGAGTGTATATATACAAGTGAACGTATTTGTATTTGATATAAAAATAATTTTATATTGTGGAGATTCATTGGTTGAGTTGTTTATGAGTTCTGGTCGATCAGTTTGATCCACTGTATCGGTAGGAGTTACTAAACACTCGAATACGATGGGTCGTCACGATATGTTTTGAAAAGAGGGTAAATTAAAATAAGTTTACCCAAGGTATATCTTGATATAGAGAAGATATATATATCAAAATTATAATATATTGGATATATTGGTTGTTATTATAATCGAGTAAGATTATAAATTAAATGGTTATGTAAATAATCAATCAGAATTCATATAAGTGAAATACGTGAAATCAGATGAGATAAATCTGAAATTTAAACCAGCAATTTAATTAAAATTCTGGAAAATTGGATAAGTGTTTGTAAATGGATTTGGAATAAAAATAAGGAAAATTTAAGATCCTGGGAGATTTTAAATCGTTTTACAAGCAGTGTGAATTATATTTTGAAATGAATTTCAAAGTGGAAATGTTTAGAAATGGTTTTATAGTATTGAACTCACTTCGATCGCTGGAAAATAGATTCTGATGATGACAGTTGCATCATCAGTGTTCATTTTCGAGTTGTAAGTGACGAATTACTACCAGAGATACTGTTTTAAATTTGTTTTGGGAAAGACATGTTGTGTTGAATTTCAAAGAGGAAAATGTGATTTTTGAAAAGAGTAAACTGTTTAAAAACTCCCAGGGAAAGACTGTTTGAATTAAAAACAAATTTAACAAAAATTTGTGAAAGCAAATTTGAATTAAAGTAAAGCCAGTAAAGTGGTAACTGAGATTGAATTAGAATGATATCAAGACAAATTGGATTGTGAGATTCAAATTTGAAGTTTAATGTGATAATCAAGTTAAGAGTTGGGAATCGAGAAGAAACTCGAGTTGAATTGATATTTGGCTTGGATATAAGCAAATGGTTGTGTTGTGGATAAAAGCAGATTGGAATTTGATTTGAGATGACCCTTGTATCCGCTGAATGGATAACAAGTGGAAAGGATATAATGATATACTGACAAAAAGGTACAAGTTTATATTTCATACGGTATGAGATTTTGATAAGCCAAATTTGCAAGCCGCTTAGCTGTTTGATTTTCTTTTGGGTTGGAGATGGCTTAGAGAGGCGAGTTGGAGTTTGACCGATTGACCAGTACAAAGGAGGTACTGGCGAAATTTTTCGAAAAGTTAAGGCGTTAGAAAATATTTAGGATTTTTGGAAATTTTCATTGATAAGAATTAATTAATATTTAATTGAAATTAAATTGGTCCAGTTGGAAACTGAAGTTAAGGAGTGAACAAATGAGTTCTAACCAGTTAGTAGGGTCGTCCTCTACCTTTTAGCAATTTCGAGGACGAAATTATTTTAAGTGGGGAAGAATGTAATGACCCGCATTTGCAGAGGTATAATAATTAATTTATTTAATTATTTAAAAGGTGAATTAAAGGATTTAATGGTCGTGAATTAAATAATGGTGAATATTTAATTTAAAATAATAAATTAAATAATATATTTAATCCTGAAATAATCAGAATTGGCTGAAATGGTGATATGGTGTGAACCGGATCATCTGTGATATTTAATTCAGCTAGGAATTAAATTTAAATAACGAATATATTATATAAACGACAGTTTGAACGTATAATTATATTATAATTAAAAATCGAGCTTGAAATGGTGCTGCAGTTCGTAATTTGGCGATTTGAACTTCAACTGAATGTACAGGATTCGTTTTAAGCCGGATTTCTGTGAAACAAGAAACGCGTGGAGGTGGTGGAGTATATCTTTCTAGTGAAAGAGAAAAATTAGGATTTCGTCGTGTAGATTTTGAGATATGTCCAAATCAAATTTTAAAATAGTCGTTATAGAATCGTTTATCGACCGTAACGGTTTATTCGATATAACTAGTTATCGGATTCGAATTTGAACACGGTTCTTTTGGGAAATAGTGATAAAATAATTTTTAGAATTTTACTGTGATTTTTAATTAATTTAATAAGCGACTTTTTATTTGAAGTATTTCGCACCCTGAAATCAACATTTTGAAGTTTCAAAATATGAGTCCACCTACCGGTATTATTATATTTTTGGGATCGTGGCACCGAGCTGATTACAACGGTATGTTTACTTATGTCGACAACAATTTGTAAAGGAAGGAAATTCTTTATCACGTGATGATAAACTTTATAACATAAAACAAAGATCCACGTTCATGCTTATCAAACCATTCGTTCTTCTGTGGCCTTAAAAATATCTAAAAACTACCCTATATAAATACCCCCTCGTAAAAGCCTTAAGACCTAAAATCAAAATCGCCTGTAACAAAAAAAAAACAAGATGCCGTTCTTTTACCTCAAACCACCGAAGCCTTCAAAAAGAAAATTCATAAATGAAAATAAATCCTTATAAATCGCAAGCTTTGTATGTTTGGGTGCTAGCGAGTTTCCCTTCGTTTCCGTATCACTTTCCAAGAGCTCGATGCCTTCTCTGGACGTTGACTTTCAGAAGTAGATCTAGGGTTACCCTTTTTGAGAGATTGAAGAAGTAGCAGCTTCGTATTTGGGCTTAGAAGAGGATCCCATCGGAAGTTGGTTTGTGATTTTATCAGGTGGTTGGAGTTGATGGAATACTAGTGGTGGCTGCAGCGTTTAAGTGAAGGAGGAGAAGATACATATGCGGTAGTTAAAGGGAGCTGTGGAAATGGGTTGGACGTATTCGGTGGAGGGTTGGGATTACTGGAACATGCGGGTTAAAATGGATGAGTTGGGTGCAGTAAAATGGTGGCCAAGTGATACACGAAGGGGTATGGGCGTTAAGGATATGGGGAGGAGTAGCTGATCATGGAAGAAGTATGATTTGAAGGAGCTGTTGCGGATTTAAACGTTGAAGAAAGATAATCGGAGCAGCAGATTTTTTTCAAACAGGAAGGAAACTGCAACATTTTCTCCAAAACGAGAGGAAGAAGATTTCAGTTTTTGGGTGTGGGCTTCCAATATGAGGAATGGGCTGACGTGATTAAAAACAAGAAAGGGTGAGGCCCAAGTATAAAATAAAACTAAGTTTTATTTTTAATTCAAATTTGTACCAATGTATAAACTGTATAACTTAGCCATACGGTATCGAAATGCAGCGAAACAAGATCCGACAGGATCGTATGGACGGTGGCTACACACTGGAACTGACGGGGAGTGGATCGAAGCTCGTTACAATTTATAGCAAAATAAATTGTCCATCTGAATCAAGCGATGGTTATCGTTATTAACGATGATCGTCCAATGTGAGTAACACTCACCAACTCTGAACAGTTTATAATTTCATGTTGTATTTTTTAGAACTGTTAGAAATTGTCTGATTGACTGTGTGTTGATTTGGTTGATTGAACTGCTAGTCAGTTAGTTGAAGTTATATATATACAAATATATATATATATATAAACCATTTAATATATGTCGATATTATTTATCAGAGCATTTCATATTGAAATGAAATTGATGTATATTATACTGTGTAACATCTGTGGATGCAGGGAGACAGGTTGGAGGGATCCGACTGGATTCCTCAACATTTTATTTACCGTTTTCATATATTGTTATATATGTTGTGCTACAAAATCTGTTGTTGATTTGTTATGTTTGAATGATATTGATCATTGTTATTAGATATTTTTAATATCATGAGAAACCCTGGGATGTAAAAAGGAATATTTCAATGTATATTGAAATAAAGGAATTTTATAAAATCAACCGATTTTATAAAAGGATATATTTGAAAATGAAGTATTTATAAAATCATAGGATTTTATAAAGAGGGATATTTATTGGGAAAATAAATAGAATAAAATAGAATAAAGGAAATTTTCAATGTATATTGAAAAGGGAATATTTACAAAATCCAAGGATTTTATAAAAGAGAAAAGATTTATAAAATCAAAGAGGATTTTATAAAAGGGAATTTATTTATAAATGGAATATAAATAAATAGGAAATATAAAAAAGAAATATATTTGTAAACCAAATATAAAGTAATTTATTGGTAAAACAAAGATAAAAGGAAAAGATGTGTCAAACAAATAGAAAGGGAAATATTTGTAGAACATTTACAAATAGATTAAATGGGATTATCTATTTATTTAGGAAATAAATAGAATTAAAAGGAGATATTTATTTGTTAAATAAATAGAAAAGGGAATATTTATTCGTAAAATAAATATGATATGGAAAAAGGGAATTATTTATAAAATCAAAGGATTTCATAAAGAGGAATATTTATTAGGAAAATAAATAAAATAGAATAAATGAAAATATTTATTTAGGAAATAAATAGAAGTATAAAGGAAATATTTATTTAAATAAATAAATAGAATTAAAAGGCGATATTTATTTGTTAAATAAATAGAAAGATAAAAAGGAATATTTATTAAATGAGTAGAAAATGGAAATATGTTTTTAACAGATAAATAGAAAGGGATTAATTTATAAATAACAGTTTATAAATTAAATTAAATATTAATCATTCGATAAATGGAATATATAAGTCTGAACTTATATAGAGAAGAGATATTGGTTTTAACACCGATAGTTTAAATAGAATGGGTACACAACACTTGTATAAGTGAAGAACGTGATTAAAGAGAACATCTATAAAGTCCAGAACCGTTACTAAAAGTAAATCTTTATAAATGAATAAACGTTATCAAATAGGGGTACTCAAATAAGAGAAATCGATTAGAGTTATAATAAATCAGTTAGGGTTGACCAGTTAGAGTTAATCAGTTAGGTTGAACCGTAGAGTTAAACCAGTTAGAGTTAAACCAGTTAGAGTTAATCGATAGAGTTAAATCGAACTAGAGTTATTCGAAAGGAGTTATCGATTACAATTTAATCGAAAGGAGTTAAGTAAGGAGTTATCGATTATAGTTTAATCGAAAGGAGTTATCGAATTAGTTATTCGAAAGGAGTTATCGAATTAGTTATTCGAAAGGAGTTATCGAAATAATTATTCGAAAGGAGTTAAGTAAAAAGAATTAGTCGATTAGGGTTAAATAAAATGAATTAATCGAATGTAGTTTATTCGAATAGAATTAAAGGAGTTAATCGAATATAGTATATTCGAATAGAGTTAAAGGAGTTATCGAATATAGTTTATTCGAAAGGAGTTAAGCGGAAAGAGTTAATTAATTAGAGTTAAACCAAGTAGAGTTAATCCAATAGAGTTAGTCTAATAGAGCTAGTTGATTAGAGTTAAATCAATAAGAGTAAATTGAATAGGGTTAATCGAATATAGTTTAGTCGAGGAAAGGTTATCAAATATAGTTATTCGAAGGGAGGAGTTATCGAATAGAGATTATTCGAAAGAGAATTACGTAAGGAAGTGTTAAAGAGTTAAAAGATGAACTTACCCTATTTCGAGATTTGAAATGTTGTTCAGTTAAGGTCTGAGAGGTAGTTATACCCCAACTTGATTGACTTCGTTTTAATTTAGAAATGGTTAAGGTTCGAGAGTGAAAGTGGTTGAGTGATCTAGTAAATAAGTATAGTGGTTCGAGTTGTCGTCGCGATGTTGATTTTAACATCTGTTTTAAATCCAAGTAAAGAAGATTTGGAAATGTTTTCCAATTAGAATCAGAAACGTAATCAAATGTGGAAATAAGGAAATATGAATATGAATATATATATATATATATATATGATTGATGATTGATTGATAGAATTTCCATTTGGAAATAATATCGTTGTTTGCACACCTGTTTTCTTCGATAGTTAAATCACAGACTATCGAAGTTTTTGACCATTTTAACGTTGTTAATATGGAGAGACCGGTTGGATTATTATCCAAAGAACCACTCTGTATTGGCATAAGCGTTGCGAATCATATATGCCGAAAATAATTGAAGACGGTGTTATGCAAGGGCTATCCTGTTCACAGAATAGTGCCTTCGGTTCATCCTGTTCCTGGATGACTTGTATGGACGGATGTCTGACAGAGTATGTCCAGATGATCACGTATATTGATTTCTCCAACCGTACCAAGAGTGGAAGCGGAGAAGGAAACTTCTTTTAGCTAACACATAATGTATGGTTGAGGACGTCAATCGGTGATTTGATGGATTTGACGATGTGACATTCGAAGTGAATCTGGTGTGATGATAAAGCGTAACCTCAAGCCTCACATCCGGTAAATGACAGAAATCGGGCAGGCAGCATGGCTAAGTCGGTCGCACCGAAGTAGGGTGTATAATCACCTGATCTAGAGTTTCATTTACTTCTAAAAATCTATTGTTGATGATTTCCCATTCGGGAAACGGTTGCTGATCCCAACCGTTGGTGATATACATTCGATACACTCAAGCGAAATGAGTGGTCGGTCATGTGTGGCCGGGTTGCAAGATGTTCTTGTTGAACCCAGTGTATTCCTCTCTAGAGGTACACGAACGAAAGGTGGTTCCATACCTTGTCATAGTTGGAAATCCATGACCCAATACGTGCTTGCGGTTTTGATGGTATACCATATAGGTAGAACGTGAGATGAAAGCGTTTCTGCTAGATTATTATTATATTGTGTTGATAGACATTATTATAATATCAAAAAGGTTTTGATATAAAGATATTTGGATTCTCATAAGGGAAAAACCCGTTCCGTTATACGGCGTGGTCTTATGAGATATCGATTACCTGCTTTAACTGTTTTAAACTGTTTTACTCACACCAGTCCCATGACTGACCCGGAGTTTATTTTGTTGTTTTCCCTAAACTCTTGGGTGCCTAAATTTGTACGGGCAGTCAAGTGGTCGGGATTTACAGATATGCTGGAAGAGCTAGGAGCCGGAGGCTTCAGGATCATATAACTATAGTTATTTCCGCTGTGTTGTAAGTGTTGTACTTTGATAATGATATGTATATTCAAGTACAGATTTGTATTTCAAAGTTATGTTATGAAATATATTTATTCGTTCCGCTGTGAGATTCGTGTTACTCTGATGTTGTGTTCTTCTTCTTCTTCTATTCTAATTTTCTATCTTATCTTTCCTCACCCTCTAATTTCCTTCACTAATGACTGGTATTTTTCGATGTTTGGTTAGTCATCATTGAGTTTATGGCGATAACCAAAGTTGACAAAATCCCGGGTCATTACACAACCACAATCACTTTCTACAACACAATACTATCAAACAAATCGTCCATGGTCTGCGGACGATGGTGTCAGGAGTTACTAATCCCCGTCTGCAACCTATGATATAATTACATAATAAAAGTAGTTGAGTAAGAAAGATTTCTCACATTGGGTTCCACTCCGTCAGTCTCTATGCAGAGAAAATGTGATCTTTTCGGCTCCACGGCCCGCATATGATATCTAAATGACTTCAAATCAGTTTCATTGCGAAGCTCTCGTCAAGGATCCTGTTTCGCTGAATTCCGAGTTCTTATGAGAAAGTTATGCCTTTTTTAAGATTGAATACAATTCATATGTCATTAACATTAAATTAATTAATTAATTAATTATTTAATTAATACTCTAATTATCATTACCACTGATCACACTCCTAATCATTCCTCTCCAACGCAAGCTCCAGGTACCCGCTCCTTTTTCTCCATGCCATAGCCGCAAGTTCCCAACAACCATGCTCCTTCCACACGCACTTAAAAATCAAACTAAAAACACCAATATTCCTCTCTACTCAAGCTCATCATCCTCCACCCATTTGGCTCCCACTTGCACACCGCCATGATTTCCATGCTCCAGCTCCTTACTCACGCCACCCTTCACAACATCGACACTTTTTTTTATTTAAATCCAAGAAAACACCAACTAGATGCTATTTCACCTCACGAATCCATTTATACACTTGTAATCGTGAATCGTTGCTTCAATCTTCTATGAATCTCAACCCTAGGCAAAAAGGGGACATTGTATAATTTTTGCAATGACATAACATTGTTTGAACACCACAAAATTGTCATGGAGCTGTAGAGAATCATATTGGGATCGCAAATACATGAGTTTTGGAGTTTTTTGAAGAAATTTGATTTTATTTTTATTTTACCAAAGAATGAAACTCTCACGTTCCCAGGAATTTAGGTAGCGGCTTGTGTTCTGAAATGAATTTAGAGTTAGGTTAAGTTTAGGATCTTTTATAATGGAGGAAAAATTATTTTGTATTAATTATATATTCTATTTTATTCGATTACACTCAATTATCGCTTATTTTCATCGTAAAAAAATCCGTATGATTGCATATGGATTCCGTTCTCAATGAATTTTGACATGTAGCTACTGTAACGACCAGGAATTTTCGGCCCTGAAAATCGACATAAATACATTTACCGTAACTCATGCCGACCTTCCAACACCGGAAACACTGGACGTTATTAGAAAGAAATTAGAGGGTGAGATAAGAAAGAAAGAAATATTAGAATAGAAGAAGAAGAAAAAAAAACACAACATAGAGTCTCACATCGCAGCAGAACAAAATATAATACAAAAATAACTTTATTGAGAGCTTTAAATAAAACTTACCATATCAGAGTACACCAACATCACTGGGCAGTTATAGTAGTCTGCCCTATACAAAACACACAGCGGAATAGTAACTATGTAATATCATATGCCTGAACACCTCCAGCTCGTCTCTGGACTTCGCAGCATCTGATAACCTGAACCTGTACACCCCGGGTTAACCCGAGCATTTACAAAACACTGAGTCAGTCTGGTGAACCAGAGTGAGATAAACTCGCACAGTATTAAGGTATCACACAACTTGATTTTTAAAGTTAAAATCCTTTCGAAACCAAAGGGTAATCGTAAGACCAAACCCACACATAAATATAGACGGTTTTTACCTTACGATAACCCATACATTTTTGAAAACCAATATCTTGTCTGATATTATAATAATGTCTAATTACAAGTAAATATCAATCTAGTGGAACGCTTGCATCTCACGCTCCACATATATAATATACAATCAAAACCGCAGGCGCTTATTGGAGATTGGATTTCAACTATGACAAGGTATGGGACCACCTGCCGATCGTGTATCTTTAGAGGCGAATACACTGGGTTTAACAATAACATCTTGTCACCCGGCCCTCACATGACCGACCACTCATTTCGCTTGAGTGTATCAAATGTATATTACCAACGGTTGGGAGCTACCCACCGTCTTCCCGAAAATGGACAACATCGAAAATAGATTTCAGAAGCAAATAGATTTTCTCTAAATAGGTGATTATACACCCTAATGGGAGCGACCCACATAGCCATGCTGCTTGCCCGATTTTTGTCATTTCCCGGTTGATGAGGCTTGAGGCTATGCTTTATCATCACACCAGATTCACTTCGAATGCCACATCGTCAAATCCGTCAAATCACTGATTGACGTCCTCAACAATACATTATGTGTTAGCTAAAGGAAGTTTCCTTCTCCGCTTCCACTCTTGGTACAGTTGAAGAAATCAATATACATGACCGTTTGGAAATACTTTGTCAGACACTCGTCCATACAAGTCATCCAGGAACAGGATGAACCGAAGGTACTCTCCTACTGCATCCAATATAGGAATCACCCCATGGATCAGCAGCGAGAAGTCCTTGCAACCCGTAGAATCCAATCATGACAGAATCACAGCTTATCTCTGTTTGCAAGGCAGCGAATTTTAGTGGCTCTTCCGTTTATGAAAATCTACGGTCTTCAACGCTCCACCTCGATTATCTCTTGATCTTTCCACGTATTTGTTGGTCGAAATGGTTTTCGAATGTAAATCCGATCCCGGTCTTTCCGTACCAACAATCGTATTGGATAGATTTGATAGTCGGTGATTTAACAATCAAAATAATCAGTGTTTCAATCATGACAACTCAATGGGTTCACTGGTTCGATAATCAGCACCACTTGGCCTTTTAATTGAAAATAAATGTAAATTTAAACCTCTAAATCTTTTGATATTTCCTCGCTTCTATTTGACACAAGACTTTATATTTCAAAACTATTTCAAATACGCTATAATTCATTATATATATAATCCCAACTTTGTTTTAACCAATTTTCTCGTAAACCATTGTTATTTGAAAACAATATTCAATATCTATTCTTAGAATAAACTCATTCCAAAAACTTATCGTTTTTATCTCCTTTTCTTTTGGAATATCATAAAATAAGCAAATATATATATATATATCCGCTAATTTCTTATTTGCGTTACTCTGGAAATTTGCACTATATATACTCAAATCCTTTTTACATTCCGTTACTTTGGAAATCCATATATATATATATTCCATGTTTTCACCACACGTTGCCTTATTATTTCTTTAATGGAAATAATAAAGTATTACTAACCTCTTTTACGATTACCAACAAATATCATCTTCAGATAATCCTGATGTTGTTCAAGTTGAGGTATTCTAATTGTCTCTCAGACCTTGACCAACAACGTTCATATCTTCAGACAGATACAAGTTGTAATCCAAAACCCAATATTTCATTTTAAATTGATTCAGATTCTATTTAACGATTTAATTCTAAACAAGGTTTAATAAACCTTATTACCCTTTTAAAAAAAATCTCCTTTCCAAAATACCATCATTTCTCCATTCAATAACTTCTTTATATCACACCACTTTTAACTCGACCTCTTTAACCAAACTCCTTTCACATCTATTCCATGTTTCCATGCTTTGGAAATCCTATTTCAATTCCCCCGCTTAGTCACGTTCTTAAATAACGTTAATTTAGGATTAACGATATAACTCCTCAAATCTTTTTTATATAACTCTGGTTTATCACCAAATTCTTTCATCTGAATTTCCTTTTCCTTAATTCAAACAATTAAGTAACATTTATTTAAATCTATATTATTTGCTTAAAAGTTCCTTTTTAACTTAGATTACTTTTTAAATAAATTCCCATTAAAAAGAATTTTCTTAAGTTATTATTAATTACAATAACAATTTATTTCCACCATTACTACATAGGTAGTTAATTTCTTTATTCACTAAATAACTAGTAAATTCCATTTAAAATCTTATTATAATCTAAAAATATTCATTTAAACTATTTCTATTCAAAACATACTAATTTAGAAATCAGTCCAACTAAAGAGTCAATTTATTTACTCAAAACACGATTTTCTTATTAATCGATGCCAATTCGTTTTCTCTTTAAATTAATTAATAATATAATTAATTTATTTAAATAATTCCATTAAGTTATTTCTCACAACACAATTATCCAAATCGTTACGTTAACTTTCTTATTCTCACCTTTACAAACTTGATTAACATCAGTTTGACTTTATAAAAATCAATTACAATTGATTATAAACATAAATATTTATTTCCTTTTAAATAAGGTTTTATTCAAATATTTTTTTTCTCAAAATCCATCCTTATTTATAAAATAAATTTCATAACTCCAGTTCTATCGATTATAAATAAAATAATTTACTTTCAGGCCATTTCTGCCGATTACTCCACCAATACTGCCCATTGGTTAAAACACAACACAGGTTGGCTTTCAAATCAATGATCAATAATCAAATCCATCACACCAAACAGGACGGTTCATATGATGATATGAAATAAATAATATATTTGAGGAATCCGGTTGGATCCCTCCAACCTATTCTTCCCTGCATAAAACGGTTATCTCCACACAGTTTAAAACTATTCAAACAGATCAACCAATTCAAACAGATCAAACAATCCAAACCATTAAACACGTTTATTGATAAACGTGACCAATAAGGTAAGTTACCTTTATTGGAACTAATCGTTAGTATAACGATTGTATTTCACAGAAATTAAACAACGGTTTAAATAAATAAATATAAACTAGCGAACGGTCAACCATAGCAAACCGAGCACACAAAATAAAAACCCAATTTATATATAATATACATGGGAAAAATATACTGAGTGAGTTTAACTCACTTGGGATTGGTTCGTTGATAAAACGATTCGTTTTTAGTGTTTAATCTGACTGGAAATCCCAGCTGCTTCCATTTCGATCGAATCAGCTCCAGAATGAAATGTTCGCCGATATAGTTTCAGCACTTCCGGTCTTGTCAAATTCTGTTAACCTGTTTCACGCCTCCTGTTGTGTCCATTCTTTGGAAACCATAACCGCCCGCACAACCTTAGCACGCCTGCACCAAAGTCCGCCTCAACTCCGACCATCGCTTCACACTTCCTCTCCGATTTCGTATACACGTTATAACCCCACTCCAACGTTAAAGCCCATCACCAACATTCCAGTTCTCCCCATGATCCACACACTGTTCTCCTTCACAGCTTCACGACCCACCCGCCTACCGCAACATCAGTGACACCCCAAGCCTCTTCATTCCGTAGTTTTCTCTTTTTTTTCATTCCTGAAACCGAAATGAACTGCCACCTCTAGTGAACATCCGATCGCCAGTACACCGCCACCTCGACCTCCATGCCAACATACCCCGCGCCAACCCCCACTGCTCTGACTAGCCGCTGACAGGCTAGCCATGCAACTATTACACCCCTCCAGTCCCTCTCGAACTCGCCAACAAACAGACCCCCACCCTAGAGATCGACGTTCATACCATATTGGACAGATGTGTCGAATTTAAAGAAAAATGCAGCAAGCCAAGGTATTGGGCGAGAGGAAACACGGAACTAAATTCAGGATTTAAGGGGTAAATTGGAAGTGTTTTTGGATTTAAATTTAGAGGGAAACTTTGCGTTTTCTGCCATTACAGTAAGAGGAGAAAGGAATAAATGGAGTAAGTGTTATTTATACAGGAGTGGACGACGTGGTGGCCATGTCATTTAGATTATAGGGTTGCAGATATATAGGGTAGGGATTGAAAAATAAAGCGTGATGGCCACGGGTATGGAAATTTGGTAGCCAAGGAAAGAAGTGTGTCACACAAGCAATAATTTTGCCTGGGACGCAAGGAAATTAATAAAGTGGGATATAAAATAATATAACTAACCTTGCACATGAGTTATGCTGATAAAAACCACCACATTAGATTTCTGTTTACTGATAAAAAAACTTATCTTGGTGTAAAAAGGTATTCCGGACCCAATGGGACAAGTTTCATCGAAATCCGAGATCATATGAAAAAATTTCCTTTATAAAACCAGAAATAAACACACATTTAATTTTTCCATGATCACCAGATAAATCAAATCAACTTGAAACCTTGATATCCTAAAATAATTTTTCAATACGAACCCAACAACACCAGTTTCGTCGCATTCTGAGACTGTTTCCCCGGTAGGCTATTTTTACGCGCACCGCAATGCCATTCTGAACACCAAATTTGCCGATCTCTAAAAATAACAAACTATATACCTATCCTAGCTCTAGTCGACGATACGAACCCAACGGGACTGGTTTCGTGGCCTAATTCGATCGTCTGCTCAAATTACACTCAAATAACCCTTTATTAAATTAATTGCGCGCTATAATAATTGAACGGGCGTTTATGGCTACCGTGGTCACATACGACATCGGTTTGCCATGCCATTCAACACCGTACAATAATTTAACGATACGGTTTCAATGAAACTGATTTCATCGAAATCTGAGTCTGTTTGCAAAACGGCTATTTTAAAGGCCTATATTTAAATAACGATTCCTACAGCGACTATTTCAAAATTTGATTTGGTCATAACTAGCAAATTATAACATGAAAACTGAATTTTTCTCTTTCATATGAAAATTATCATCAATACGATTCTAACGTTTCCTGTTTCACAGAAATCCGACTTATATCGGCTCCTATATTCTCAGTTTAAGTTCAAAATCAAATATTACGAACTGCATGCCATTTTCAAACTCGTTTTAAATTATAAATAAAATATAACGTTAAAACTTCATTTTAAATAACGAATTCAATATTAAAATCCATTAATATACCAAATATAATATTTAAAATAATAAATTAAATTAAATATTAGACGGCAAAAAACACGGGTCGTTACATTCTTCCCCATTTAAAATAATTTCGTCCTCGAAATTTCTAATGTAAGAAAGAATAATACAGATTCATTATCTTTTAAAACATTAATTTTGAAACTCAATTTTTAATTTCGAAAACTAATCTAATTGATTGTGAACCAATTTAATTCAAATAAAAGATTTTCCAAAATCTTCAAAAAAATTCTAATACCTCAAATTTTGAAAAAAATTTGGCAGAGTCTCCCATGTACGGAGGACATCTGCAAAATCGCAGGTTCAAGAAATATATATCCATCGACCAACGGGGTCAGAAAAAAATTCAAAAACCAAACTAAATACCCAAATAAAAACCAAAATTTCATATTCTGCATAGGCGTACCTTTTTGCGAGCGTCTTTACGCGATAAACGATATTTTATATTCGAGTTCGCTTAGTTATTATGCAGCTCTATTCAAACTGGATTCAATTAACTCCAGAGTTTTCTCTTGAATGGGTTTTAAAGCTGAGTTGGCACTTCTGCACCTGTTCTTAACTCAAATAAATTTCATTAGTCCCCAAAACAACATCGATTAGTTTCAAATATCCATACTATCCTAGATTTATCTCAATAAATCAATTCTATTTCAGACTAGTTTCAATCAAGTTCATTCAACTTTTAAATCCCTATTTATGCAATCAATCTCAATAAAATAATCCAAAATCATTCCATTTGGATATTTCCATTTCTCAACTCAATTCAAACTGGTGTTGTCTTAAAGTTATATTTATTTCAATATTTCAATGGAAATTTAATTCATACGATTTATCCAACCCAACATGAGTTAAATTTCCATATTTCACATTTCAAATTTGAAATGTCCTTCGATTGGTCCAATCCAATCTAGTAATCAAACATATTCAAACTAATCAACCAAAGAAATACAAATTCCAAACAACCAGTCAACAATTTAAAATAATTACCTCTTTTTTATTTATACAAAGTATAATTTAGGGAAAATTATTTATTCCATTTTCAAAATAATTTAAAAATAAATTTTATATTCAATTTACAAATATGTGCACTCGTATAAATACACTCAAACTCAATTTAGGGTATTACTAACCCTATTTCTATCGAGTCACGCCACAGAGCCAAGGTTATCACCAAACCAATAGCTCTGATACCACTGTAACGACCAGGAATTTTCGGCCCTGAAAATCGACATAAATACCTTTACCGTAACTCATGCCGACCTTCCAACACCGGAAACACTGGACGTTATTAGAAAGAAATTAGAGGTTGAGACAAGAAAGAATGAAATATTAGAATAGAAGAAGAAGAAGAAACAACACAACACAAAGTCTCACATCGCAGCGGAACAAAATATAATACAAAAATAACTTTATTGAGAGCTTTAAATAAAACTTACCATATCAGAGTACATCGACATCACTGGGAAGTTATAGTAGTCTGTCCTATACACAACACACAGCGGAATAGTAACTATGTAATATCATATGCCTGAACACCTCCAGCTCGTCTCTGGACTTTGCAGCATCCGATAACCTGAACTTGTACACCCCGGGCTAGCCCGAGCATTTACAAAACACCGGGTCAGTCTGGTGAACCAGAGTGAGATAAACTCGCACAGTATTAAGGTATCACACAACTTGATTTTTAAAGTTAAAATCCTTTCGAAACCAAAGGGTAATCATAAGACCAAACCCACACATAAATACAGACGGTTTTTACCTTACGATAACCCAAAACATTTTTGAAAACAAATATCTTGTCTGATATTATAATAATGTCTAATTACAAGTAAATATCAATCTAGTGGAACGCTTGCATCTCACGCTCCACATATATAATATACAATCAAAACCGCAGGCACTTATTGGAGATTGGATTCCGACTTTGACATGGTATGGGACCACCTGCCGATCGTGTATCTCTAGAGGCGAATACACTGGGTTTAACAAGAACATCTTGTCACCCGGCCCTCACATGACCGACCACTCATTTCGCTTGAGTGTATCAAATGTATATCACCAACGGTTGGGAGCTACCCACCGTCTTCCCGAAAAGGGACAGCATCAAAAATAGATTTCAGAAGCAAATAGATTTTCTCTAGATAGGTGATTATACACCCTAATGGGAGCGACCCACATAGCCATGCTGCTTGCCCGATTTTTGTCATTTCCCGGTTGATGAGGCTTGAGGCTATGCTTTATCATCACACTAGATTCACTTCGAATGCCACATCGTCAAATCCATCAAATCACTGATCGACGTCCTCAACAATGCATTATGTGTTAGCTAAAAGAAGTTTCCTTCTCCGCTTCCACTCTTGGTACAGTTGAAGAAATCAATATACGTGACCGTCTGGAAATACTTTGTCAGACACTCGTCCATACAAGTCATCCAGGAACAGGATGAACCGAAGGTACTCTCCTACTGCATCCAATATAGGAATCACCCCATGGATCAGCAGCGAGAATCCTTGCAACCCGTAGAATCCAATATAGAATTCACCCCATTTCAAATACGCTAGAATTCATTATATATATATATATTCCCAACTTTGTTTTAACCAATTTTCACGTAAACCATTGTTATTTGAAAACAATATTCAATATTTATTCTTAGAATAAACTCATTCCAAAAACTTATCGTTTTTATCTCCTTTTCTTTTGGAATATCATAAAATAAGTATGTATATATATATATATCCGCTAATTTCTTATTTGCGTTACTTTGGAAATTTGCACTATATATACTCAAATCCTTTTTACATTCCGTTACTTTGGAAATCCAAATATATATATATATTCCATGTTTTCACCACATGTTGCCTTATTATTTCTTTAATGGAAATAATAAAGTATCACTAACCTCTTTTATGATTACCAACAAATATCGTCTTCAGATAATCCTGATGTTGTTCAAGTTGGGGTATTCTAATTGCCTCTCAGACCTTGACTAACAACGTTCATATCTTCAGACAGATACAAGTTGTAATCCAAAACCCAATATTTCATTTTAAATTGATTCAAATTCTATTTAACGATTTAATTCTAAACACGGTTTAATAAACCTTATTATCCTTTTAAAAAAATCTCCTTTTCTAAAATACCATCATTTCTCCATTCAATAACTTCTTTATATCACACCACTTTTAACTCGACCTCTTTAACCAAACTCCTTTCACATCTATTCCATGTTTCCATGCTTTGGAAATCCTATTTCAATTCCCCCTCTTAGTCACGTTCTTAAATTACGTTAATTTAGGATTAACGATATAACTCCTCAAATCTTTTTTATATAACTCTGGTTTATCACCAAATTCTTTCATCTGAATTTCCTTTTCCTTAATTCAAACAATTAAGTAACATTTATTTAAACCTAGAATATTTGCTTAAAAATTCCTTTTTAACTTAGATTACTTTTTAAATAAATTCCCACTAAAAAGAGTTTTCTTAAATTATTATTAATTACAATAACAATTTATTTCCTTCATCGCTACATAGGTAGTTAATTTCTTTATTCACTAAATAACTAGTAAATCCCTTTTAAAATCTTATTATAATCTAAAAATATTCATTTAAACTATTTCTATTCAAAACATACAAATTTAGAAATCAATCCAACTAAAGAGTCAATTTATTTACTTAAAACACGATTTTCTTATTAATCGATGCCAATTCGTTTTCTCTTTAAATTAATTAATAATATAATTAATTTATTTAAATAATTCCATTAAATTATTTCTCAACAACACAATTATCCAAATCTTTACGTTAACTTTCTTATTCTCACCTTTACAAACTTGATTAACATCAGTTTGACTTTATAAAAATCAATTTTCAATTGATTATAAACATAAATATTTATTTCCTTTTAAATATGGTTTTATTCAAATATATTTTTTCTCAAAATCCATCCTTATTTATAAAATAAATTTCATAACTCTAGTTATATCGATTTACCTGACGGTAAATCGATATAAATAAAATAATTTACTTTCAGGCCATTTCTGCCGATTACTCCACCAATACTGCCCATTGGTTAAAACACAACACAGGTTGGCTTTCAAATCAATGATCAATAATCAAATCCATCACACCAAACAGGACAGTTCATATGATGATATGAAATAAATAATATATTTGAGGAATCTGGTTGGATCCCTCCAACCTGTTCTTCCCTGCATAAAACGGTTATCTCCACACGGTTTAAAACAATTCAAACAGATCAACCAATTCAAACAGATCAAACAATCCAAACCATTAAACACGTTTATTGACAAATGTGACCAATAAGGTAAGTTAACTTTATTGGAACTAATCGTTAGTATAACGATTGTATTTCACTGAAATTAAACAACGGTTTTAATAAATAAATATAAACTAGCGAACAGTCAACCATAGCAAACCGAGCACACAAAATAAAAACCCAATTTATATATAATATAAATGGGAAAAATATACTGAGTGAGTTTAACTCACCTGGGATTGGTTCGTTGATAAAACGATTCGTTTTTAGTGTTTAATTTGACTGGAAATCCCAGCTGCTTCCATTTCGATCGAATCAGCTCCAGAATGAAATGTTCGCCGATATAGTTTCAGCACTTCCGGTCTTGTCAAATCCTGTTAACCTGTTTCACGCCTCCTGTTGTGTCCATTCTTTGGAAACCATAACCGCCCGCGCAACCTTTGCACGCCTGCACCGAAGTCCGCCTCAGCTCCGACCATCGCTTCACACTTCCTCTCCGATTTCGTATACATGTTATAACCCCACTCCAACGTTAAAGCCCATCACCAACATTCCAGTTCTCCCCATGATCCACACACTTTTCTCCTCCACAGCTTCACGAGCCACCCGCCTACCGCCACATCAGTGACAACCCGAGCCTCTTCATTCCGTTGTTTTCTCTTTCTTTTTTTTCATTCCTGAAACCGAAATGAACTGCCACCTCTAGTGAACATCCGATCGCCAGTACACCGCCACCTTGACCTCCATGCCAACATATCCCGCGCCAACCCCCACTGCTCTGACTAGCCGCTGACAGGCTAGCCATGCAACTGTTTCACCCCTCCAGTCCCTCTCGAACTCGCCAACAAACAGACCCCCACCCTAGAGATCGACGTTCATACCATATTGGACAGACGTGTCGAATTTAAAGAAAAATGCAGCAAGCCAAGGTATTGGGCGAGAGGAAACACGGGAACTAAACTCAGGATTTAAGGGGTAAATTGGAAGTGTTTTTGGATTTAAATTTAGAGGGAAACTTTGCGTTTTCTGCCATTACAGTAAGAGGAGAAAGGAATAAATGGAGTGAGTGGTTATTTATACAGGAGTGGACGACGTAGTGGCCAAGTCATTTGGATTATAGGGTTGCAGATATATAGGGTAGGGATTGAAAAATAAAGCGTGATGGCCACGGGTATGGAAATTTGGTAGCCAAGGAAAGAAGTGTGTCACACAAGCAATAATTTTGCCTGGGACGCAAGGAAATTAATAAAGTGGGTACAAAATAATATAACTAACCTTGCACATGAGTTATCCTGATAAAAACCACCACATTAGAATTTTGTTTACTGATAAAAAAACTTATCTTGGTGTAAAAAGGTATTCCGGGCCCAATGGGACAAGTTTCATCGAAATCCGAGGTCATATGAAAAAAAATTCCTTTATAAAACCAGAAATAAACATGCGTTTAATTTTTCCACGATCACCGGATAAATCAAATCAACTTGAAACCTTGATATCCTAAAATAATTTTTCAATACGAACCCAACAACACCAGTTTCGTCGCATTCTGAGACTGTTTCCCCGGTAGGCTATTTTTACGCGCACCGCAATGCCATTCTGAACACCAAATTTGCCGATCTCTAAAAATAACAAACTACATACCTATCCTAGCTCTAATCGACGATACGAACTCAACGGGACTGGTTTCGTGGCCTAATTCGATCGTCTGCCTCAAATTACACTCAAATAACCCTTTATTAAATTAATTGCGCGCTATAGAAATTGAACAGGCGTTTATGGCTACCGTGGTCACATACAACATCGGTTTGCCATGCCATTCAACACCATACAATAATTTAAGGATACGGTTCCAATGAAACTGATTTCATCGAAATCTGAGTCCGTTTGCAAAACGGTTATTTTAAAGGCCTATATTTAAATAACGATTCCTACAACGACTACTTCAAAATTTGATTTGGCCATAACTAGAAAATTATAACATGAAAACTGAATTTTTCTCTTTCATATGAAAATTATCATCAATACGGTTCTAACGTTTCCTGTTTCACAGAAATCCAACTTATATCGACTCCTATATTCTTAGTTGAAGTTCAAAATCAAATATTACGAACTGCACGCCATTTTCAAGCTCGTTTTCAATTATAAATAAAATATAACGTTAAAACTTCGTTTTAAATAACGAATTTAATATTAAAATCCATTAATATACCAAATATAATATTTAAAATAATAAATTAAATTAAATATTAGACGGCCAAAAACACGGGTCGTTACAGCTACTCTGTGACATTACGGACCTAATGAAACTGGTTTCGTCAAATTCTGAGTCCGTATGCACAAACAACGAATTTTTAAATTCAAAATATTGTATGTTTTTCACTTGAAAAATCATGCTCGGTGACATACTGATTCTAAAAATCATGATCTTTCGAATATTACCATTATTCGACTCTACGGATTCAAAAAAAAAGTTTCATGGAATTCTGAAGTCGTCTTAATAATATTCCTTTATAAAATTGCTCAAATTAGTATGTGATTTTAGTGTACTTTTTTTTCTTGTACGCCCAAACGCTAACTTCAAAAGTTATGCCCTTTTGGATTTAACCATTATTTAACGATGCGAATCCAAAAAAAAAAAAAAATTTGAATTCTGAGATCGTCTCCATAATGTTCCTTTGTAAACTGATCGCCTATTTTACCCTGAACTGTTTTATCGTGCACAGCCACATACTGACTGAGTTCGACGCACATTTTGGAACTCAACAGTGATTTGTCATTATGAATCCAACAAAATTGGTCTCATCGAATTCCGAGCTTCGTAGCAGAATTTCATTTTTTTTAAAGGGCGAGGCGATGATTTTGAAAATCGATTTTTTTTTTTAATTTCCAAAAACAAAATTTATAAATCATTTGAATAATTTTACTGGGTTTGTTTTAAGTCAAATAAAAAACTACTTTTAAAATTATTCTCTAATTTTATTTAGCGAAAATAACCAATTTATACTTCCATATTCATTAAAATAGTTAAAATGAAAATTTTAATTGGTTCAAAAATTCGGGGGTTGTGACAATCTCCCCCACTTAAAATCTTTTCATCCTCGAAAAGGAACGGAGTTGAAAGTTGTTTAACTAACCCACTCAACTTTAATTCTTTTATTGGTTTCAATAATTTTGTTAGTTGAACTAATAATCACACAACACAATCATCAATCAATTAGTTGATTAGCTTTTCTAATATATATAACTTTTATATATTCAAAAATCATATTTTCTAAGATCGGATTATACATATAATAACAAATACGTTAATTGTAAACTTGTCACTCTCAACTCATTATAGGGCATTTCTAAACCCATTTATAATGAGTATTTCATTCTAGGATGCGGCTGATTCTATCTCTAATGAGTTTTCTTTCATAGGACATTACTAATCCTACCTCTGGTGAGTCATTTGTTTAGTTCTAACGAGTTGTACCCCAGAAGATTTGAGTCAATCAAAGCTCTGATACCAACTGTAACGATACGGATTTCGCTCGGACCTAACCGATCGCTAAATCGACCAAGACCGTTCGAAGCCCGGATACGCTAACTCTGGGCATACACACATCAGAACAAATAACATAAGACTTTTATAAACAACTTAATAATGTTACATCAGAGTAAAGGATATATCAGAGTACATCAAAAAATAATTCTACAGCGGAAGATTAATTTACAATAAATTTAATACAATGCAGCGGAACTAATAAACTAACACAGCGGAACCCTATCAATGCTCTGGATGCAGCTTTAAGCTTCAATCCAGAATCTTGCTCAATAAATAAATATCTGCAAAACAAACCACTTGACTGTCCATGTGGACATAGGGGAACCCAAGTTTGCAAGTGAAACAAACTACGAGTCAGCCATGAGACTGGTATGATAAATCTTAACTTATTTAATAATAAGGCTAATCACAGGACCACGCCGCTAACACGAAGGGGTTTACTTCATTGGTTTGCCAGTGCATAAAATAAAGTAAATCTTTTAAACAACGTAATTCTTTTTATAAAAATGAAGCCATTATAACACTCAAGTCCCATCACACAATGCAACGGAAACGAGAGGATAGAGTTTTACCTTATAGTGGCCAAAAATGCTTGATACGAATAAAAATGAAAACCATTTGATATTATTACTAGTGTTCAGTCAGTTTAAAACACTTTTCAATGTAAATGTACAATCCTAGACGGCATAGTACCCCCATCCTACTATGTCGCCATATATAGTTATAATCAAATCCGTAATGTCGTATTGGAAATTGGGTTTCCATCACGAGTCAAGGAAAGGGATGATCTCCTTACCGATTCAAGATATCTCTAGCGGAATGACCTAGGATTCCCCGTAGTGAACCCTTGGATCCTCCAAGGTTGTTCCACACTTACGTTAGTGGATTGGCAATTCCTGAGCACACGTTTCCCAGTCCTATCGGACCTATAAAATGGTCAGTACGCCGACCAATAATATACGAGGCCTCACAGTCCGTCATCCATATAAGTAAAAATGTTCGGGCTCCATACATGACACCACTCCTAGCTAGAAAGAGACGCATGCACTCCTTGGGTCCCTTATCCCGTTTCTGAATCATACCGGGGTGTGAGGCTCGCAAATTAACGCTATACACAAAGCCATGCTAATTAAAGCTTTGCTTTGATCATCAACCAAAAGGCTCTACTTTTCAACAAAAGCCTTGATCATTTTCATCTTAGCATGCCACATTGGCAATCCACGCCAAGCGACTGATGTCTATCGATATATAACCTCTAAGATCGTACCTCTCAGAGAAGGGTGTTAAGCAAGAGAATAAATTCTCCGCCACCAAACAGATATATATTTAATAGAAATCAATCGACAACAGAATAAAATCCATTGTTATACACACATCCATTTACAAGTCTGTTCTGGATCTGAACGAAACCGGAGACACATTATTCCTCGTTCCATATGTCCAATACGGAAGAGAGGTGCTCAAATATTCGGACAATCAATAAGTACGTCCGGACAACTACCACTTTAACCCTTTCCTGGGAGCTAACCAATCCAGAGCATCAGTTGTCATCCATTCAATGTGAAGATCGCCGATCTTCAACCACCGTCTTCAATATCTTTGACTTTTAGCCATTGTATAATTATTTGAAATGAGATTTAACTCGGCCTTTTCAAATAATTCTCGAATATATATAATTCAAACAATTTCTTTTCTTTGGTTAAATTCAATTCAATTCCATAGATTAATGTCAAAGAATCTAACCGGCCATATTACTTTATAAACCAAGGAAAATTGGTTTATTTCATTCCATCTCGTTTATAATATTTTATAATGAATTATTGCAATTTCTATATATATAAAAATAGCCCATTAAATTTGAATGACGTTTCAGGTCATTACGCGGCCCTAACGCTGTTTTTATTCAGATTTGAATTACACATTCCTCGAAATCTAACCATTGGATCTTAAGAAATTTAATATCATTGGAAAGATCTTTCCAAAGCGAACCCAACGGTTCCAATTTTGGGAAAATCCGTTGGTTGGGTTTCTTGGTATAATCGTTTAAAGTTACGATTCCAAAACACAAACTACCGCGCGCTATTTGTTTTATTTAATACATATATATAAACAAAATCGTTTGATGATTTCAAAACCATTTATCCATTTCATATTTAGGATAAAAAATTTATTTTTAACGAAAAAACATTTATTTCATTACATATAAATTTTCTACACTTCATATTCATGTTAAAAAATAATATTGTAAATGAACAAACATTTAATCCAAGACATGTAAATTTTATACACTTCCTACACATGTTAAAGGTGATATTTTTAACACACACAACCATTCATTTCAACACACGACTATTTAATTCACTTCATTAACATGTTAAAAATAATATTTTTATTTAACAAAAATATTTTAACATATGATTCTTTTTTATTACTTCACTAACATGTTAAAGACAATATTTTTATCCAACAAAAACATAATTCCACAAATGATTATTTTTATTATTTCACTAACATGTTAAAGGCGATGTTTTTATCTAACAAAAACATAATTCAAGACATGTCTATTTTATTCATTTCACATTTATGATAAAAATGATATTTTTACCTAACAAAAATACAATTCAACATATGGTTATTTTGATCACTTCATTAACATGTTAAAGATGACATTTTTAATTAACAAAAATATAATTCAACATATGATTCTTTCATTTATTTATATATATACAATAAAAATGTGATTTTTATTGTTAAAACATTTTATTTCAAACATGAATCTTTTTATGATTCTTACATACAATAAAAATGTAATTTTGATTGTTAGAACATTTTATTTCTAAAATGAACATTTTGTGATTCACACATGCAATAAAAATGTGATTTTTAATGTTAAAAACATTTTATTTCTAACATGAACATTTTTGTGATTCACACATACAATAAAAATGTGATTTTTATTGTTAAAAATATTTTATTTCTAACAGGAACAATTTTGTGATTCATGCATACAATAAAAATATGATTTTTATTGTTAAAACATTTTATTTCTAATATGAACATTTTTGTGGTTCATACATACAATAAAAATATGATTTTTATTGTTAAAAACATTTTATTATTAACATGAACATTTTTATGATTCATATATACAATACAAATGTGATTTTTATTGTTAAAAACATTTTATTTCTAACATGAACATTTTTGTGATTCTTACATACAACAAAAATGTGTTTTTTATTGTTAAAAACATTTTATTTCTAACGTGAACATTTTTGTGATTCATACGTATAATAAAAATGCGATTTTTATTGTTAAAAACATTTTATTTCTAATATGAACATTTTTCTGATTAACACATACAATAAAAAGGTAATTTTTATTGTTAAAAACATTTTATTTCTAACATGAACATTTTTTTGATTCATACACACAATAAAAATGTGATTTTTATTGTTAAAAATATTTTATTTCAAACATGAATCTTTTTTGTGATTCATACATATGATAAAAATGTGATTTTTATTGTTAAAAATATTTTATTTCAAATATGAATCTTTTTTGTGAGTCATACATACGATAAAAATGTGATTTTTATTGTTAAAAAACATTTTATTTCTAATATGAACATTTTTGTGATTCATGCATACAATAAAAATGTAATTTTTATTGTTAAAAACATTTTATTTTTGACTTGAACATTTTTATGATTCATAACATACAATAAAAATGTGATTTTTATTGTTAAAAGCATTTTATTTCTAACATGAACATTTTTGTGATTCATACATACAATAAAATGTGATTTTTGTTGTTAAAAACATTTATTTCTAACATGAACATTTTTGTGATTCATACATACAATAAAAATGTGATTTTCATTTTTAAAACAATTTTATTTCAATAATTTCCACAATATCATTCATTTTCACAACATAATGAATTCACCACAAACACAATCAACTTTGCAACCACAATCAATCATTCGCAACCACAATCAATTTCTACAACACAATACTATCAAACAAATCGTTCACGGTCTGCGGACGATGGCGTCAGGAGTTACTAATCCCCGTCTGGAACCTATGATATAATTAAATAATAAAAGTAGTTGAGTAAGAAAGAGTTCTCACATTGGGTTCCACTCCGCCAGTCTCTATGTAGAGAAAATGTGACCTTTTCGGCTCCATGGTCTGCATATGATATCTAAATGACTTCAAATCAGTTTCATTGTGAAGCTCTCATCGATATGGTTCCAAGGATCCTATTTTGCTGAATTACGAGTTCTTATGAGAAAGTTAAGCCTTTTATAAGATTGAATACAATTCATATGTCATTAACATTAAATTAATTATTTAATTAATACTCTAATTATCATTACCACTAATCACTCTCCTAATCATTCCTCTCCAACGCAAGCTCCAGGTACCCGCTCCTTTTTCTCCATGCCATAGCCGCAAGTTCCCAACAACCATGCTCCTTCTACACGCACTTAAAAATCAAACTGAAAACACCAATATTCCTCTCTACTCAAGCTCATCATCCTCCACCCATCCGACTCCCACTCGCACACTGCCATGATTTCCGTGCTCCAATCCCTTACTCACGCCACCCTTCACAACATCAACACTTTTTTTTTTTTTTAAATCCAAAAAAATTCCAACTAAATGCTATTTCACCTCACGAATCCATTTATACACTCGTAATCGTGAATCATTGCTTCAATCTTCCATGAATCTTAAGCCTAGGCAAAAAAGGGACACTGTATAATTTTTGCAGTGACAAAACATGTTCGAACATCGCAAAATTTTCATGGAGCTGTAGAGAATCATATTGGGATCGCAAATACATGAGTTTTGGAATTTTTAGAAGAGATTTGAATTTGTTTTGATTTTACCAAAGAATGAAAC
Organism: Allium sativum; assembly: GCA_030737875.1. Lineage (NCBI taxonomy): Eukaryota > Viridiplantae > Streptophyta > Magnoliopsida > Asparagales > Amaryllidaceae > Allium > Allium sativum. The sequence goes on along the minus strand of CM060916.1, from coordinate 606,051,200 downwards.
TCTCACGTTCCTGGGAATTTAGGTAGCGGCATGTTTTCTGAAATGAATTTAGGGTAAGGTTAAGTTTAGGATCTTTTATAGTGGAGGAAAAATTATTATTTTTATTAATTATATATTTTATTTTATTCGATTAGACTCAATTATCACTTATTTTCATCGTAAAAAAATCCGTGTGATTGCATACGGATTCTGTTCTCAATGAAAATTGACATGTAACTACTCTCTAACATTACGGACCTAAGATACTGGTTTCTTCGAATTCTTAGTCCGTATGCACAAACAACGAATTTTTAAAGTCAAAATATTGTATGTTTTTCACTTTAAAAATCACGTCCGGTCACATACTGATTCTAAAAATCATGAACTTTGGAATCTTACCATTATTCGACGCCACAAATTCAATAAAAAAAGTTTCATCGATTTTCGAGGTTGTCTTAATAATGTTCCTTTGTAAAATTGTTCAAATTAGCTTCAAAAATGTGATTTTAGGGTACCTTTTCTTCTTGTATGCCCAAACGCTAACTTCGAAAATTATGCCTTTTCAGATTTAACCATTATTTTACGATACGAATCCAAAAAAAAACGAAATCGAATTATGAGATCGTCTCCAAAATGTTCCTTTGTAAACTGATCGCCTATTTTACCCTGAACTGTTTTATCGCGCACAGCCACATACTGACTCAGTTCAACGCGCATTTTGGAACTCAACAATTATTTGTCATTATGAATCCAACAAAATTGGTCTCATAAAATTCTGAGCTTCATAGCAAAATTTCAAAAAAAAAAAAAGGGCGAGGCATCAGTAATGATTCAAACGATGTGAAGACCTCTGGTCTTCAACCACCGTCTTCATCATCGACTTATCGTTGTATCAATTATTTAGAATGGGTATAAACCCGGCCTTTCCGAATAATTCACATATCTTATAATCAAGTGCTATAAAAACACAACATACTCACTCCAATTCTAAATATTCTTTTATTCAAATATTCATATCCTTTAGGGATAGGTTCCCATTAATTTTATCAAAGATAAATTCTTTTAAATTTATTCTTTAATCTTCCTTTGGATATCAGTTCTAAACCAAATTAAGGTTTATCATCTAGTCGGGATTATCTAGCCTTACCGAAGTAATCATCTGTTTAATTTCCCAATCCCAACCTATTCATCCCATGGAGCAAAGCTGGTAATACTCCATATCTAACACCACGGTGTTATTTGTAAATTTAATTACCATTTCATGTTCAAATCTAACTAAAGATTTAACTATCACTTGGAGCAAAACAGGTGACACTCCATTCTCGATCATTTCCCAAATTTGATAATTTAAATTATCACATTCACATTTCAATCTAATTAAAGATTCATTAAAACTTCACTTAGTTTTAATCTTCCAATAATCATTAGTTAATGATTATTTAACTTTGGAAACACAAACATGCCACATCGACAATCTGCACTACCATTGATTTCTGCCGATATATAACCTCTAAGCTTGTATGTCTTATAGAAGTGTATTAAGCAAGAGAATAAATTCTCCGCCACCAAAAAGATATATATTTAGCAGAGATCAATAATACATTTCAAAATACAATGTTAGACATGTAATCATGTCTTTAACTGGGTTAAAGAACCAATGTCATTTAAAACAAAGTTCACGATAAACCCAAAATCATATTCCATTAACTATGGAGTCTTCACCGAAAACAGATCAATATATAATCGATATCAATTTCCGTGTCTGACTAATAATATAAATGAAATTAACGACAAAGCCTTTTAAATTCTATATATATTAACAGTCTTCCTCCACAGAAGCTCACTTCGGTTATTACCAAATCGAATTTCATTCCATTCCAATTCATTATATTAAATTGGAAAACTTTACTTTGGAAAATTTCCATTAAATATTAATAAAAAGATTTATAAATTCCAAATCATGTTTACCTGTTAATCGGGTTAAAGAACGAATGTCGTTAAAAAGCACAGTTCACAATAAACCCAATTCACATTCCATTTCAATCTAGTTAAAGATTTATTCTTTTCACACAGGGTTTAAGAATAGTGTTACTGAAGACACCATTCACGACAAACCCAAAATCCACTTTGATATTAAATATAAGGCTCTAAACAGAAATTATATCGGCTTATATTCAATATCAAATTCTGAAACCAACAGAAATTATGTCTATCTTCCAAATTCCTCCACAATATCCGTATAGTCACGGAATCCAATATCGAAATATCCCGAAGATAATTTCTATTCAAATCCATCCCCATTCATACATTGGAAAAGTCTAGTTAGATTAAAACCATTCACCAATCCAATTTATTCATTTAAAACCATTGGATTATTTTTCTAGTTACTAACTAGTCCATTTTGATAAAAATGTATTTTTATCTTTTCAAATATGAAAATTTTCATCCCAAATCATTTATTATGATTTTACACAGATTATTAATATTTTTAATAATTTTATTAAGGCCCTTTCAGTCGATTTCCATAAACGGTCATCGAACTGCATTTGCAGCGACCTTTTCCAAATTTGATTTGGACATAATTCCAATTCCAACCGTTAGATTTCACATCTCTTATATTCATTGGAAAGCTATTTTCGGTACGAACCCAAGGTTCTAGTTTTAGGAGTATCCGACGGTCGGATCTCCCGTAATGTCAATTCGAAGTCAATGGTCGAAATTCGCGAACGGTCGCGGCGCAGCGCATTCTATTTAGGCCATTAAATATATATAACATATATTTCGTTGATTTCCATTTAAAATTTATAAATCGTTTATAAATTCATTTTAAAATGATTTCTACTTCCGTTTCAATTTTAGATCAAAACTTAATACTCCTTATCATTATAATATTTAAATGGTAATATTTTCAAAATATCAGATTTTGAAATCCTTTCCTTTTCCATATTCATTATAAAAATGAATAAGATCGATATAAATATCATTCGCGTTAAAATGGCGCAAATCTAATCAAGACGACTTCACACATTTCAATATTTCCGTGTCCATCCAAAATCAGACATCAAATTCACATTTTAATCCTTTACCAAAGATTATTTTAAAATAATCCTTATTTTAAAATATTCATTATTTTAAAATATTCATTAATTTAAAATATTCGTTAATTTAAAATATTCGTTCCTTCTGAATTGGAATCAGACCAAACCAATCACCATATAGTGTTATTTATATGGATTTCATGCAACACATGTATATAACAACAACGATAAACAATCAACCATCATCCAGAGTGCGATACACAACTACATAAGCATTAAATATGAATAATTAACGCTCACAACAGTCTGTCAACCAATCGATTGATGTACAACTAAACAGTTGGGATTAGTGTACACCAAATATCATCCCAATACCCGTGTGGGGTTTGAACCAACGAATACTGAATATTATTTGTGCAGTTGGGCGATGCGTAAAATTTATCGTCCCATCAATGTCAGTCAAATGGGTGTACATAAGCTAATCGTTCGATTTGTAAATGAATATTCATTTTCATTCAGGAGAATTTTATGCCGTTTATTTATACGTTAAAAATTATATTTTTAATGATAAAAAATTTATTTTAACACATGAATATTTTTAATAGTCCTTACATTCAATAAAAATAATATTTTTATTGTTCAAACATTTTATTAAACACATGAATAATTTATACAGTTCATATACACATTAAAAATTATTTTTTTAATGAATAAATATTTATTTCAGAAAATTTCGGCATTATAACGGCACGATATTAGAACCGAATTAATGTCTAGCATTACCCCTCTCCTGATACTGGCTCGCGCCGTACACAACCAATCCAATCAATCACAAAACCATAATACAATTCATTTCCACAATACAGTCAATTTTCCCAATACAATCCAAACAAACAACCATGGTTTGTACAATAAATAGTGTCAGGAGCTACTAAGCTCCGTCTACAACCTAGTATACTTTTAACTGTAAAATAGTTTGAGTGAGAAAGAGTTCTCACCATTGGTTTCCACTCCGCTAGCTCCGTCGCGTAGTGTTCTTCACCGTGATTCCAACGCAATCTGTTTCACGCAGTTTATATTAAAAATCACATTTTAAACCATGCTATATACATTTAAAAATCACATTTTATATTATAATGCTATATATATTTAAAAATCATATTTTATATTACAATGCTGTATATATTTAAAAATCACATTTTATATTACAATGCTTTATATATTAATTTCAGATTTTTAAAATAATACTATATATATTAATTTCAGATTTTTAAAACAATACTATACATATATTAATTTCAGATTTTTAAAACAATTATATATATATATATATATATATATTAATTTCTGATTTTTAAACAATACTATATATTTTAATTTTAGATTTTTAAAACAATACTATATATATTAATTTCATATTTTTTTAAACAATACCATATATATATTAATTTCAAAATTTTAAAATAATAACACTTCTCTTCTTCCTGTAACCGTCGTTCGCCACTAGGGTTCATCCCAGCACTGCCCACGCCGCGCCGGAGGCCAATCAGAGGCCATCACTCGAAGGGCGTCGCGCCTGCTTCAACCGCCCATCGTGGGCCCCTACTCTAAGCCCTCCGGTGGCTCGAAATCCAATGCGAACGCCGGTCCTTGGAGGCCCGAGTGCTCTCGATTTTCGAAACAAGGATTGATCCCAGCCGTTGGATCTATAGATCTCGCAGAGATGAAGAGGTTTGCTTTGGGAGTTTTCGAAATCCATTTAGTGGATGAAGAGAACGAAAGGGAAAAAGGATTGGAAGATTTCCGCCTTCGAGGGGGAGAGAGCGGCGAGTTCCTGAGGGAAATTAATTAGGTTTTAGAAAAAATATAATTGGCCCGCTTATATAACTATTTAATTTAATATTCTTTTAATTCCAAAATACCTGTTTATCGCTCCAAACTCAAAATCAAACCGAAAGACTGTCGTTCCTAGCTAAATACCCGCATTCTTGACACAATGGGATATGTTTTGTAAGCCAATTCGATTGTTTCGATCAGTATTCATCAAAATTAAAATATACATCAATATATATTGAATTTTAATGCACATTTTAATTTACCGGGGCTACATACTGATGCCAAAAATTCCAGAAAAATAAATCTAGCTATGTTTTGACGATACGGTCCTAAAAAAACTAATTTCGTCGAATTTTGAGACCGTTTGAGAAAACGACAGTTTCCGGTCGATTAAATTCAAACTGAAATTGCCGAACACGTTTAAATTCACCACGCTCACAAATTAACTCCGAAAATTATGAAAACTGGAATCTAGCGATAATTTGACATTTAGGATCCAAAAAAAGTGGTTTCGTCGAAAACGGAGGCCATTTGCAAAATGTTTATTTTTATGGGCTATATATTATTTAAAAATATATTAAATTCCATAGAGACTATTTTAAATTTTAAACCGGACATAAGTTTCAATTTATATTATGAAATCCGGATTTCTCACATTCTGTAGAAAGATATTATTAAACAGATTCAAATGTTTCTGGTTTTACTGAAATCTGATTTATTTTGAATTCTTTATATTCAATTGAAATTTAAAATCGAATTTTCAAACTACTGCGCCATTTCGAGTTCGTTTTATAATTAAAATAGATATATACGTTCTAACTTTGATTTAAATAAATTTTTGGTCATTATTATTTAAAATAAATCATTTGAAATATTCAAAATTCATCAAAATAGCTAAAATAAAAATTTTAAATTGGTTCTGAAAATCTGGGTTGTTATAATTTTATAAATCAACATTTTGGGCCCAGTGATATTTAAATAATCAAACCACCCAATTATCAATCAACACATCATATATGATAATATATATATATATATATATAAAAACAAACAATAATAAATTTTGAGGAATCCAGTTGGATCCCTCCAACCTGTTTTCCTACATCACAGACGTTAGCCAACATAAATAATACCCATCCTACTTCATGGCAGGATATCGCAGTATAGAAGGTCATCCACTATTATATTGTGGGGGCGTATAGGGTCATCCGCTAATGATACTGCGGGCATCCCCCAATAATACTGCTGGAATCCAACCACCAATATATATATATACATACACACACACACGAGTGGAAACCCGTGCGATGCACGGGAGCATAGTCTTTTGAGTGTTTTAGTTTGCATTCATCAATAAGCGGTGAGAACATAATGTGTAATAGCAAGATATATAATGTAAGTGATATATGTATGTGTAACACGCCACATCCATTAAGGTCACTCACAAAGGGAATGCCTTAACTTCTATGGAGCATTATGGGTACTGGAACAGAAATATTACTAGACAGACAAATATAAAACAACGGAAAGTAAAGTGGAAGTACTTAAAATCATTTATTAAATATGATTGTTTACAATAAAAGCCCATCAACTTCCAATACCCAAATTACATAGTTGAAATATCTGTCTTGCTCAAAAACAAAGAAGCATAAAAACAAACTGTAGTATTCCCCAATAAAGCAAAGCGAGCCATAGCCAAGATAAATCCAAGCCTTGCATGAAAGAGCCTTGGAGCTTGGTAAGATCCGAACTAAGCTGTATTCCCACCCTGTGAACCAGGGGGGAAACGGAAGAAAAAGAGGCGAAACAAAACGGGTCAGTCATGAAGACTGAGTAAGTCCTAGTGACTTTCAGCATAAAAATAAGTAAAGATAACATGGCATGAATAAACTGAAAGTAAACATAAGCATGATGACACGGCAGGCAAGATAAACTAAGATAACAAGATAGACTATGATAACAAGATAAAGTAAGGTAACAAGATAAACTTCGGGCACGATGAAACAAGTATAACATCCTATAATTCCTATCAAGTATCCCACCGCATGGTTTCTATCAAGAATAACATCGCAAGGTTTCTAATCATTACCATTAAAACGATATCTATTTGCTCTGCACCAACTAACTAGCATCCTCATAAGTGTCTTACATGGAATGATCTGTATTCCTACTAGTGTCCCAACTAGTGTCCTGTGTAACAAGGATCCGTACCCCCTACTAGTGTCCCAACTAGTAGCCCGTGTTATATAATAATTACAACGTGATCCCAACCCCCGCAATTATGGTAGCCTTCAGGTGTACATCGATTATGAGGATTCCACCTCGATCACCCCAATGGCCATGTATAGATTCGATGCACCCTTACTACCTTATCGATCGGCTCCCTACTTGACCTAGTTCTCGTTTGTGTTACGCGGCCCCCTACTTGTAGATACCTGTGCTGGTCCCACCATGGGGTGTATCAAGTCCCATGGTGGCAACCCTGACACAATCAAGATGCACAGCTTTATACCTACTGATGCCCAGTGGCTAAATTTTCTGCGCCGAAGTGTGTGCACGCCCGCACTCCGTTAGAACCTGCACTGCTGCACCAACCGCCGCTAATTTGACCTCTTATAATCAGCCCAGTAATCGTGCCCCACCCTGCCTAGCTCAAGGTTCCGTTGATACCTAATGTGGGTTACTGCTGAAATGGGTCCCCGTTACTAGGTTTTTTTCTAATGGTTAAGTCTGTGGGCCTATATTCTCTGATATTACCCACCAACCCTGATGTGTACTTAACCTCGCTACTGATGTGTATTTAATGGTTAAGTCTGTGGGCCTATATTCTCTGATATTACCCACCAACCCGATATGTACTTAACCCCGCTATTGATTCAAGCTTGTGTATTTAATGGTTAAGTGTATGTGAGCCTATATTTACTAATATTACCCACCAACCTGATATGTATTTAACCCTTCTACTCGTTATGTTACCATGGTTAAGTGTTTACCTTAGTTAACTTAACCTTTCTCGCTTATTATTTTTGATTGGTTAAGTGTGGTTTATTAACTTAACCCCTTTCGTCTATCTGGTTACATTGGTTAAGAATTTTTTTGTTGACTTAACCCCATGTGTTACTTAACCCTACCACGCATCACATCAGATTGGATAAGTGCAAGTTAACTTAACCCCATCCACTAGTCATATTATAATGGTTAAGTGTTATCAACTTATTCAAGTTAACTTAACCCACCCGCTTGTCCTGTTATGTTGGTTAAGTGTTACTACTTAACCGCAACCACTTGTCTAATTAACCCATTATATTAGTTAAGTGTTCTCATTAACTTAACCTCACTCTCTAGTCCAGTTTAATCATGTTATAATGGTTAAACATTTGCTTAACCTTACCCACTCCCGTAGTCAACATATTAAATTGGTTAAGTGTCCAGATTAACCTAATCATATTACTTAACCCACCCATTTATATCATATTGGTTAAGTGTTCTTATTTACTTAACCCTACCCACTGGTCTAATTACCATGTTACGTTGGTAAGTATTACTATTCGTATTTCCATATGTCACTCACATGTCACCCACTTAACCCCCATGTCCCACCACATGTTTATCTGGTTAAGTATTTCTTAATTCATTAAGGCCGTAACCTTATAAGGACCTCTCACATTAGACTGACATTTATGGCAGCTGGATTTGCCGGGCGGGTCCGGGCAGTTTTACACCATAAAAGAGTCTAACCTCGTGTCTTTACAACTGTTACGCTTTTAATTTGGGCCTAGGACCTCTCACATTGAGCTGACATTTGTGACTACTGGATTCGTCGGGCGGTTCCGGGCAGGTTTACGTCACAAATGAGTCCAACCTCGTGTCCTAAGCATTGATTATTACTTATAATCTTTTACCCCAATTTGAATTTATTTCCCCTATTCAAATTATCAATTAATTCCTAATTTAACAATGTCCATAATTGACTCAATTATGTCCATCTATTAATGGGATGCAAAATCATACCAATTTTACCACAATTTATCTTAGGCCATTAAAGGCAACTTATCTCAATTTATATTTATCCCTCCTTTAAGGCTATTACATGCCAACTACCCAAAAACTATTTAGGCGTGTTCATATTAGCCCCTTATCAAGACATAAATTATCATATATGTTTCAACCACAAATTTCACCTGTTTGACATATGCCAAGTTCTAGATTACATGTCCGTTTTACCTATGCCTAATTCATACCAAATTTACATATGTTCAATTCATGCCTGTTTACATGTATGCCAAATTTATATATGCCTAATCTTAGACAATTTTACATATATACCAAGTTTCATGCCTTTTTATACATATATCAAGATTCATAGTTTACATGTTTACAAAGCTATGCCCAATTCACATAGATTAATTTTTAGCAAAATATATGTATCAATATTCTTGCCATATTTTACATAGGTCAAGTTCATACCAACTACATGTATTCCATGTTTTCATATTATACCTCCGATTCTACCAAACACATATATCCAACAAGGCAATATCCCAATATTTCCCCCGTATTCAATCGCACGCAAATCGCAGTTTAGGCCTAGGTCCGAAATTGACCAAGGTTCATCAAAAGAAAACAAATAGAGGTAAGGCAGAATTTTGCATGATAAATAGATCAGAGAGAAAAACAACATCATGATAGGCATAAAGATTAGAACTTGATGATAACATCATTACGAATCAAGAAAACTGCTGAATAAATCACAAACTTGTCATGAGAATAAAGGTAGACAAGTCTCAAAACTAAAGATTCAAAAAGCAATAGGAATAGATCAAACTTAATCCAATTCCACTTTAATTCATGGCCACATTATAATTAAATATTTAAATCGGAAAGCAACTAGAACTTACAGAGAACGGCTAATGAATTAGGGAGTGAATTTGTCGTAGAAAGTTGCAGTGTCATTGATCTATCCTCTTGAATTTGTTGTAGAAGCATTGATCTTTGATTTGATTTGGGTTTGAACGCTTAAGCTTTAATTTGGAGATGGCGGCCATGGCTCAAGAGAGATTCCAGCATCATTTAGGTGTAAGAATGATTTGTTATGAATTAGGTTAGGTCTAGGTGTTATTTTATAGGTGTAGGAAACTCATTTAGGCCATTAGATCAACCCTAGAGTCAATCCGGACCATCAAAACTCATCCCGGGTCTCAAAAATGGGTTCTGGGCCACCCCAGGCCGACCAGGTCGACCTGTACAGAGGGGGGGACGACACTATAGTCGACCTGGGGGGGGGGGCAGGTCGACTATAGTGTCGACACTATGGTCGACTTGGGTCAGTCTGCCAGAAAGTCTGCTGAAATCTTGTTTTGGCCATATCTTGGTCATACGAACTCCGATTTTCGAAAACTCGGACTCTATTTCGCGTATTTTTCCGAGAGGAACGCAATGGTGATGTCCATTTTACCTAATTCCTGATTCTTGAATTAGTTATCCTTATTTTACTATCTTTTCCGTTACATACGTCTTTATCGAACTAATTTTTCTTCTCTTCCATGCATTGATTAATTCTCCTTATGCATCACCATTATTTACCTATCATAAGCATATTTTCATATATTTTATTTAATTATTTTAATTATATTAAAAAAAATACGGGGTGTTACATTCTCCCCTCCTTAAAGGATTTCGTCCCGAAATCTTCAAGTTAAGAAGAATGTCCTACCATCCATCATCCATCTACTCAATCATCAATCACAGGCATTCATTGTCCTTAAGAGATTTCTAATGCTATATGAACATATGCAAGAAGTGTGTGTATATGTTCCTTGTCTAATGCAAATGATCAGGCCTGATTGATCTTCTAAATGCAAAATATGTTTAGTGCCATGAGTCTAACATGTATGCAAATAGTCCTAGTTACATAAACACTATATGTGTGCACAAACATCCATCCATATGCAACATTCACATGATAACACATTCGATTTCATCCACAAACAAGTGTAAACACTCATGCATATGCAATATGAAAGGTGATTGAGCCGATCTAGTGCCTAATGTGTGTAAATGCATCCACGAGCAACCACTAGCAACCACTTGTAGCCACTTGCAACCATCAATCATAACATGTCTCAAACACATGTTTACACCCAATTGTTCCTATCTAAAGGTATAGTCGAATGATAGAAGCAAGTAAAAACTTTGTGCCCATTAGGCAATGTCAAAACTGGAAATCTATGCCACATATATATTGATTAGGAGAAGAACTCTTTAAGCATCAGCCCCGAAGACCGAAATCAACATCAGACTGACACCCAAAGAATTACTCAACCCAACCACTATATATGATTCTAGGAAACTAAGCATGATGGACTCCTTTTAGGTCACAAGGGAATCCCTTCCTAAGACCAACCCTTATCCTATAAAAGCCAAAAAGTTTAGTCCACCCGACGGACATCCTCAAGCCCCAACATATATTACTAACAGACGAGTCATACTCCCTATGAGGTTCGCAATAGAAATAGGATTGAGAATAGGACCGAGAGGATATACATAAAAGATAGCATGTGAGTAAGCTCTATAGTAAAAGAGAGATCATGGATATACTCTTAAAAAGAGATATGATGCGCGAATCTAGCCTTCAATCTTCTAAGTCGCATTTCTTTGAGATTAACTCCATTGTGCTTTGACCGCCTTTAACTTCACAATTCCGTAGCTTCTTAATTCTTGTTTCCAAAATATGGGTTGGAATCCATTTCACTTTTGCCTCTCGTTCCACTTTCACTTATTCTCCTTCTAGTATACTCGGCTCAAACATAACTGCGTACTCATGATTTCATGCAAGCTCTCCAAAATTCATTAGTGAATCTTGGATCTCGTTCACTTACTATCAGGTATTCCACGCAGAAGAACTATCTCTTGGAAATAAATGCCAACCATGTTGTCAAATGTACTTACATAGGTGACTCTCTACTACTCATGCATAAGCGAAATGACCCATCCGCCTTAGTGGCGAACACTACTCGATCGGATTACAAATTACCAATAAATGTGTCAAGAGATTCTAGGAAACAAATCGTGATAGAACCCTAAAGGTTACCTGCGACTTCGAGGGTATTACCGAGGCAAGTCAAGAGTCTAACTACCCTCTTTTCAAAACCGAGAAGGTCACCCTTACTGGATAACCACTCCATCGCTAGAATCAACCCTAGCCCAAAACATAAACATTACTTCTAGACTCAACACTTAGCATAGACATTCTCAAATCCAAACAAGTCATGAATAAATGAGCCGATTTCCCCAACAGGATTTGAGAAAAGAAAAAAAAAAATGGGATCCTCTACCATGCTAGTACTAAGGTGCAGAGACTCAACTTTCGAAGCAGAATTAAAAGGATGCGATGTACAAAAACAAAGTTCTAGTGGGATGATAGAAAAGAAAAGCTAAACCTTTAACAGAAATGTTACCACCCTCTTAGGTACGCTAGTGGTGAGAGCATTCAATTGCCCTCTCGACGATCTTGTCCCTTGCCCTTGTCCTATAATACTTAACTACCTGTCCCTTCTCACTAAAGATACTCTCTCTTGTCATGGGTTTTACTATTCTTTCACTTTGGCCTCTTTCCTCTCACCTTTTTCCTCCTTCGTGGATTAAGCTATAACAACTAGTTTCTTGTTCTTACTGTCCTTGTATAGTTTGTTAACAAGTCTCTCGAAGCTACCTCCAACGAACGGCACTCTACCCAACTTGAAATAAGATTAAACGCAGATGGGACTACCACGGCTAAAGATGGAGGTTGGGCACTCCTTTGCCCTCCGACATGTGCCGGATGCCTACGAAACTATGGTGAAAAGAGAGAGAAGAGATTTCAAGAGAGATTCAAAAGATAGTGCATATGGCTTTGGGGAATATGCCTTTTAATCAAAACAAAATTTTCTTGAAAATTTGCTTCTTTGTAAATGTTTTGAAGATAATTTCAGAAGGTTTTTGAAAACTTTTGCCCAGTCTGGTAACCTTCTGCTCTGATACCAAATGTAACACCCCACATCCATTAAGGTCACTCACAAAGGGAATGCCTTAACTTCTATGGAGCATTAAGGGTACTGGAACAGAAATATTACAAGACAGACATATATAAAACAGCGGAAAGTAAAGTGGAAGTACTTAAAATCATTTATTAAATATGATTGTTTACAATAAAAGCCCATCAACTTCCAATACCCAAATTACATAGTTGAAATATCTGTCTTGCTCAAAAACAAAGAAGCATAAAAACAAACTGTAGTATTCCCCAATAAAGCAAAGCAAGCCATAGCCAAGATAAATCCAAGCCTTGCATGAAAGAGCCTTGGAGCTTGGTAAGATCCGAACTAAGCTGTATTCCCACCCTGTGAACCTGGGGGGGAGGGGGGACGGAAGAAAAAGAGGCGAAACAAAATGGGTCAGTCATAAAGACTGAGTAAGTCCTAGTGACTTTCAGCATAAAAATAAGTAAAGATAACATGGCATGAATAAACTGAAAGTAAACATAAGCATGATGACACGGCAGGCAAGATAAACTAAGATAACAAGATAGACTATGATAACAAGATAAACTAAGGTAACAAGATAAACTTCGGGCACGATGAAACAAGTATAACATCCTATAATTCCTATCAAGTATCACACCGCATGGTTTCTATCAAGAATAACATCGCAAGGTTTCTAAGCTTTACCATTAAAACGATATCTATTTGCTTTGCACCACCTAACTAGCATCCTCATAAGTGTCTTACATGGAATGATCCGTATTCCTACTAGTGTCCCAACTAGTGTCCTATGTAACAAGGATCCGTACCCCCTACTAGTGTCCCAACTAGTAGCCCGTGTTATATAATAATTACAACGTGACCCCAACCCCCGCAATTATGGTAGCCTTCAGGTGTACATCGATTATGAGGATTCCACCTCGATCACCCCAATGGCCATGTATAGATTCGATGCACCCTTACTACCTTATCGATCGGCTCCCTACTTGACCTAGTTCTCGTTTGTGTTACGCGGCCCCCTACTTGTAGATACCTATGCTGGTCCCACCATGGGGTGTATCAAGTCCCATGGTGGCAACCCTGACACAATCAAGAGGCACAACTTTATACCTACTGATGCCCAGTGGCTAAATTTTCTACGCCGAAGTGTGTGCACGCCCGCACTCCGTTAGAACCTGCACTGCTGCACCAACCGCCGCTAATTTGACCACTTATAATCAGCCCAGTAATCGTGCCCCACCCTGCCTTGCTCAGGGTTCCGTTGATACCTAATGTGGGTTACTGCTGAAATGGGTTCCCGTTACTAGGTTTTTTTCTAATGGTTAAGTCTGTGGGCCTATATTCTCTGATATTACCCACCAACCCTGATGTGTACTTAACCCCGCTACTGATGTGTATTTAATGGTTAAGTCTGTGGGCCTATATTCTCTGATATTACCCACCAACCCGATATGTACTTAACCCCACTACTGATTCAAGCATGTGTAATTAATGGTTAAGTGTATGTGAGCCTATATTTACTAATATTACCCACCAACCCGATATGTACTTAACCCTTCTACTCGTTATGTTACCATGGTTAAGTGTTTACCTTAGTTAACTTAACCTTTCTCGCTTATTATGTTTGATTGGTTAAGTGTGGTTTATTAACTTAACCCCGTTCGTCTATCTGGTTACATTGGTTAAGAATTTTCTTGTTGACTTAACCCCATGTGTTACTTAACCCTACCACGCATCACATCAGATTGGATAAGTGCATGTTAACTTAACCCCATCCACTAGTCATATTATAATGGTTAAGTGTTATCAACTTATTCAAGTTAACTTAACCCACCCGCTTGTCCTGTTATGTTGGTTAAGTGTTACTACTTAACCGCAACCACTTGTCTAATTAACCCATTGTATTAGTTAAGTGTTCTCATTAACTTAACCTCACTCTCTAGTCCAGTTTAATCATGTTATAATGGTTAAACATTTGCTTAACCTTACCCACTCCCGTAGTCAACATATTAAATTGGTTAAGTGTCCAGATTAACCTAATCATATTACTTAACCCACCCATTTATATCATATTGGTTAAGTGTTCTTATTTACTTAACCCTACCCACTGGTCTAATTACCATGTTACGTTGGTAAGTATTACTATTCATATTTCCACATGTCACCCACTTAACCCACATGTCCCACCACATGTTTATCTGGTTAAGTATTTCTTAATTCATTAAGGCCGTAACCTTATAAATACCTCTTACATTAGACTGACATTTATGGCAGCTGGATTTGCCGGGCGGGTCCGAGCATTCTTACACCATAAAAGAGTCTAACCTCGTGTCTTTACAACTGTTACGCTTTTAATTTGGGCCTAGGACCTCTCACATTGGGCCGACATTTGTGACTACTGGATTCGTCGGGCAGTTCCGGGCAGGTTTACGTCACAAATGAGTCCAACCTCGTGTCCAAAGCATTGATTATTACTTATAATCTTTTACCCCAATTTGAATTTATTTCCCCTATTCAAATTATCAATTAATTCCTAATTTAACGATGTCCATAATTGACTCAATTATGTCCATCTTTTAATAGGATGCAAAATCATACCAATTTTACCACAATTTATCTAAGGCCATTAAAGGCAACTTATCTCAATTTATATTTATCCCTCCTTTAAGGCTATTACATGCCAACTACCCAAAACCTATTTAGGCGTGTTCATATTAGCCCCTTATCAAGACATAAATTATCATATGTGTTTCAACCACAAATTTCACCTATTTAACATATGCCAAGTTCTAGATTACATGTCCGTTTTACCTATGCCTAATTCATACCAAATTTACATATGTTCAATTCATGCCTGTTTACATGTATGCCAAATTTATATATGCCTAATCTTAGACAATTTTACATATATACCAAGTTTCATGCCTTTTTATACATATATCAAGATTCATAGTTTACATGTTTACAAAGCTATGCCCAATTCACATTGATTAATTTTTAGCCAAATATATGTATCAATATTCTTGCCATATTTTACATAGGTCAAGTTCATACCAACTACATGTATTCCATGTTTTCATATTATACCTCCGATTCTACCAAACACATATATCCAACAAGGCAATATCCCAATATTTCCCCCGTATTCAATCGCACGCAAATCGCAGTTTAGGCCTAGGTCCGAAATTGACCAAGGTTCATCAAAAGAAAACAAATAGAGGTAAGGTAGAATTTTGCATGATAAATAGATCAGAGAGAAAAACAACATCATGATAGGCATAAAGATTAGAACTTGATGATAACATCATTACGAATCAAGAAAACTGCTGAATAAATCACAAACTTGTCATGAGAATAAAGGTAGACAAGTCTCAAAACTAAAGATTCAAAAAGCAATAGGAATAGATCATACTTAATCCAATTCCACTTTAATTCATGGCCACATTATAATTAAATATTTAAATCGGAAAGCAACTAGAACTTACAGAGAACGGCTAATGAATTAGGGAGTGAATTTGTCGTAGAAAGTTGCAGTGTCATTGATCTATCCTCTTGAATTTGTTGTAGAAGCATTGATCTTTGATTTGATTTGGGTTTGAACGCTTAAGCTTTAATTTGGAGACGGCGGCCATGGCTCAAGAGAGATTCCAGCAGCTTTTAGGTGTAAGAATGATTTTTTATGAATTAGGTTAGGTCTAGGTGTTATTTTATAGGTGTAGGAAACTCATTTAGGCCATTAGATCAACCCTAGAGTTAATCCGGACCATCAAAACTCATCCCGGGCCTCAAAAATGGGTTCTGGGCCACCCCAGGCCGACAAGGTCGACCTGTACAGAGGGGGGGGGGGTCGACACTATAGTCGACCTGGGGGGGGCAGGTCGACTATAGTGTCGACACTATGGTCGACATGGGTCAGTCTGTCAGAAAGTCTGCTGAAATCTTGTTTTGGCCATATCTTGGTCATACAGACTCCGATTTTCGAAAAATCGGACTCTATTTCGCGTATTTTTCCGAGAGGAACGCAATGGTGATGTTTATTTTACCTAATTCCTGATTCTTGAATTAGTTATCCTTATTTTACTATCTTTTCCGTTACGCCGTTATCGAACTAATTTTTCTTCTCTTCCATGCATTAATTAATTCTCCTTATGCATCACCATTATTTACCTATCATAAGCATATTTTCATATATTTTATTTCATTTTTTTAATTATATTAAAAAAAATACGAGGTGTTACAGTATGTGTTAGGATTGTACTATAGAAACTAAATTCTGCATCAAGAAGTAAATAATGCACGTATAGGGAGTAGGTATATGTTACACGTAGGGTAAATAGTGTAAAATTTTATGTATCTCTATTGAGTTGATGAAAAGATATATGTATGAAATAATGAATTAAGCAATGATATTATGTGATATTCTGCATTGGTTGAACACAATCAACATAAAAAAAATGAGTACAGAATAGAAAAAAGTACATCCACATAATTAAAAAGTTACAACAATATAACAAAGTGAACAGTAATTACCAACCATAATGATTGAAGCAAAGGAACAATAAGCACAAAATATTAGCATTCATAAGATAGGGATAAAAAAACAATTCAGTAGTTTAAAATTCGACATAGTTAAAGATATATATATATATATATATATATATATATATATATATATATATATGGGGAAACCAATAATGAGAGATTGATAGAAGCACATAGCACTGTGAACTATGTGAACTAAAAGTATATGTGAATGCCTTGTTGTATTTTATAAATTATAAGCATCAATAATTTGACATACACATTGCCAGATTTCAATCCAAGTTAGGATTAAGAATTTGTTGCCCATTATAAATAGAATGTTAGAACATGTTCATAATATGTAGCAGATCATGTGCCAGACATTTTTTTATAAGCTTTATAGCCTATTACCAATGGAATATTACATTATGTTCACAATGCATTAGAGAAGAAGAACAAAGCAAATGCCAGCCCTTCTTATAAAGCTTAATTATCAAACGATCTGGAAAAAATATGTAAAGAATTTATATGACTTCATGAAAATCATACTTGAAAATTTTTGTACAGGAAAATGGTTAGAAGAGGGAAATTGTAATACATATTTTTAGACAAAAAACAAATGGTGTCATCTATTATTTCTAGTTAACATTCAGATTTTACTGGTTAAGCTACAGAGTGCTCAATGGAAACTTCTCAGATTTTACTAATGCATAACATAAAACAAAAGCCGACTAAAGAACAATTTGTTTCTTTTATATTCCACTGGACAAAATGCTCATCATTTATCGGTTATGCAGTTTTAGGTTAAATAGATAAATAATTAAAAGACCGTATAATAGTACTACGAAAATTTATTTATATTTCCATGTATAGTATTAAGTAGTAATAAAAAAATGAATATATTGAGAAAAACATAATAAGTTTGAAAAATGCTAAAACTGTAGTCTAAAATAGTTTGCGTAGTGTCACTATAGAAAGAAACTGACATGCAATATATCAATTTAAAATTATTACCAAAAATAATAGATGTAAAAACCAAGCCTATAATATACATGAATCAAAAAATTAAATGCAAGTATGATTCATCTTTTAAGTGAAAGATGAATATGAAACATGGTTCTCTTTGACTTGTAAAAAGAGCATGTTAGCATTTAACAAATGGTTGCATGAAAATGAGGGCATATCCATGAAGAAAAATAATCAACATATAAAAGTTATCATTGTACATGTATTATGGAAATGGGCAGAGATTAATGAATACATGGAAATAAAATAAAATAATGTATAGTAGATTCATATATTGAGACCTCCCATTTAGTTATAAATTCATTTCTGATGCTCCTTGTATGTAGCGTCATACTTGGAAAACATCCAACACGTGCAACCTGCCAGCATATATTTTCCCTTGATTAAAACATTATTCAATAGCATTAATGATGTGGATGATCCACATGATAATAGATGTAAATTTAAGGAAATGTTTACCCAATTAACAATAGTCTTACCCACAGCAAGAGTAAGGAGTAACATTGATTATAATAGTTGATAAACTAACGGTACTTGCCATTTGTTGTAGCCCATATTAAAAGAGTTGTTCAACTTATGCCTTATCTGATTTAGGCATCATTTTCATTAATGCCATTCTAACATATACGATTGCATAGTTGGTTGCTTAAACTGAGAACAACAACAATAATACAGTAACATAGATTATGAATAATTACAATTATAAATTAATCAAACCTAAATGGGAATATGTTTGTGAAAATAAACGAACAGGAAGCATCAATGCTACTATGCAACTACTGTACAACACAATACCAAAGTATTCGTTGCCTACCAAAAATGTACATCCATTAATGGAGATTATTGAAAGAAACTGACAAAATAATGGAGTCAATTAAAAAAGTAGATGAAAAATATACCATCATAATAAATACCGTATTACAGTATAAACAAACGGAAGAAGTTAAATCATTAAATATGAAACGATTTGACAAATACTTCCAGGTTATTCGAATTGAATGCATATATCGAATAAATGAAATCCGTGAACTGTAAAATCTTCAAAGATGTCTGAACATTAATGCATAAATATAAACAAATGGAAGAAGTTAAATCATTACATATGAAACAATATGAAAAATACTTCCAGGTTATTCACCTAACAAAATTCATACGTAAATAATTAACACGGTAGCTGTATGAAAAAATAAATATATAAAGCTTGTATCTTCCTTCTTATTCTCAACTGCAAACACATAAAGCTCACTGTAAATAAAAGATCATTTGATATAGAAAAAAATACACATTTTCCGTTGTAGTATGATCGTCGCTAATCTATGAATTAGATAAGCGCGACATTTGTAATAAATTCTGCAAGCATACAGGTGTGTAGCATACAGGTCGAACACAGGGAGGTGAATTAAATCAAATTATTTATCTAATCTCTTGGGCGAGTTAGACAAAACTGGAGGTTGATTTTGAAAATAAAAACAAAACAAAATTAAAACTGTAATTTGATTCAGAACAGATCTAACTGAACCGACGATCAAATCACAATTTCAATGGAAAAGCAATGAAACTATGAATCAGATTCAAATCTAATCAAATCCAATTTAACCTATGAACGCGATTAAAATACAGAAAATAAAATTGCAGAATATAAATAACAACAGGAAACAAAATTAGGATTACCGCTGAATCTAATCAGATGGTCAATCACTAATGAAAAGAAATGCAAAATACAAATAGTGTTCTACCGAATCTAATCGTGTAGACAACACTAATTGCTAAGAAATAGAAAATTGCATAAAATAAAAAGAAAAAATGAGTTTTTTTTATTAATGAAGAGAATAGAATGAGATATATGATAGGATAGGATGGTGGCTACAATGCCATTACAAGGGTATATATAGGGTAGATAGCCAAACCCTAACCCTAACCCTAATGATAACTGGGCCTGGTCATTACATCACTAATTAGTTTACAATGAGAAACATAAATGGGCCTTAGATAAATAAAGCAAATTTGAGCCTTTTCTCTTTTCCTCTTGCTTCCTTGACATTTCTTCATTGATTTGTGATGTGCAAAGCCTTTTATCAATCCTTTTCTTGTCCAACAACAACTAGATGTGAGATCTTCATCTACAATTCTTCAAAATGTAAATATATATCAATTTCATCTCTATTTCTCTACTTTTCTGGTTGCATGCGGGCTGGGTTGGAATATCTGTAAAAGTAATAAAACAATACCCAAGTAATATTTATTTATATACAAAAGATAAGAAACAAGAGCATAAAATAAACATATTCCTATGTCAATCAAATACCCCCACACTTATCTTTTACTCGTCCTCGAGTAAAAAGAAAATGGAAAACTAACTAGATAAGTCACACTTTCGTAGGAAACACGATTGCATTGAGCGTATGCAACAAGCCGTTAAACCTCTAGGTGTCCCTAGTAGGACGAGTGGTGTCTCGTGAGGGTTTTCAGCGGATACTACCCACAAAATCCAAATGCAGTATGCTATGATTCTAATGAAACTACATGAATGCAATGGACATATGAAAAAATAAGAACGAAAAATGAAAACGCGACTTATTTCAGGAAAGTGGTACAACAAATTAAGTTAATGATTTCTAATCAGTTGATTTTATTTTAGATACCTCAACTTGTCACAAAATTTCAATATAAATCAAGTTTTCAAATGTTAAATTCCAGTTTGGCCAGTTGGTTCAGTTGATAACATAGTGCAACCATGAAATAAATTCTTAGTTTGTTTGTCACAGTTCGCAAAGTGGTATTCTAATTTCCTTGTGTATGGCTAATCAAATCAATAAGGTCAAGAAATGTTTGGGCATCATCGCTTATTCTCTATCTCTATTAAAGTTAAAATTTATGATTAATTACATACACCTAACTTAAAAGACCAAGGTATACCACCCATACACTGCCTTGCGGACTGACGGAGAGTTGGGACAGAGCTTGGCGGATTGTGCAGACCGACGCTGACAATGTCAACAACATGTCGGTAATCCTTAGGTGTCCAATCTCATAAAATGAGACCAAGATATTCCAACGCTGACTTTGTCAACAACATGTCGGATAGAGCTTGGCGGGTTTGCACACTAACGCTTGATATACAAGCAATGTTGGATACCCTTGGATTGCTATTATTATTATTGAAAATATAAGAATAAGAGAGAGATATGCGAATTCAGCTTAACACAACTTAGTTTTAAAGATTTGAAAAGCCAATATAAGTATTTTAAGCCCTCCACTTATTTAAACAAAGACTACAATATAGAATAGATTTCATGGCCATCACCTAAGAATCTCCATATGTACCGGTTACACTATTATCCCTCAAAATTAAACTTTTCATTATATTTCAAATTCGAACTTGGCTGAGAGAAAAAAATACTATCAACTGGCTAAAAATTGTAAACTTATTTTGTTGTATCAATCGAAAATGAGTCGTATTTTCCAAAAAAAATGGCATGTTACTACAGTCTAAAATGCATGATGGTTTTGTTTAAATGGCTGAAAATGAAAAGAAATAAAAACAAAGAAAAATGAAAATGGAAGAATGCAGACTCCCCCCACACTTGGACTAAACAGTGTCCACACTGTGAACGTTACCTAAATGTGAAAGATAGAACCCAAAGATGGATTAAATGTAAAATGATTTGTAGAACGAAATGCAATTTAACTATATGTAAGAAAGGATCGTATATACAATGATATATGTGTTTGCGGTGCAAAGAATACCACCATCTTTTCCCCCCACACTTGGTTCTAGCCCTATGAGTCCCATTCCCACTGTGTCTAGACATGTTTTCTAACAAGCAAGAGTTTTTGAAAACCATCTCATCTTTATACCTCGATTTGTAGTCCAGGAGATAAATATCTAGGGTCGTCCTAACCTGAAGTTTGTCAACTAAGCCAGCATTCCAAAAGTAATTCATGTATTCAACAAATTTGTCAGTGTAATTTTTCAAAAATTTGTGATCGTATATAAATTCAGTGAAAGTTGAAATCTGAGTGTTGTTCAAGACTATGTGATCACATTTCTCAATTGACAACGTTTTTCCGACACTGACAATTTCAAGTTCGTTTGAAATTTTCTCACAGTTAAAATTTTCGAACTCGTGACGTGAATCTATTTCTTCCTCATTTGGCAAATCATCCTTGTACAATCCAAAGAATTCATGTTCGTTAAAATCCTTTTCCAAATTTGAATTGAAAAATTCAACATCTTTATTCTGTTCAATTTCAAAAATTTCAAGTTTCTCGCAGCCCGAAAGAGGAAGATCAAAATCTAAGCTTACATCTTTTTCTTGAAAAGAATCGAAGTCCAGATCATTCGTTGAATTTTGAACAACTTCATTTAGATCGTTATTTTCAATTTCGAAAGTTGTTATTTGAAAATTTTCACCATCAGTAAAGAATGGACTATTTTCTGATTCATCACATGTTTGAATTTGATTTTGTTGCTCTCGCTGTTCTTTCAAAGTTGTCATTAAACAAAGAAGTTCATCCATCTTTCTATCTTTTTCATTAAGCTGTCTATCTAGCCTTTCTACCCTCTCCCTAAAAACGTTAAGATGGTATTCTTCAAAATCGTTTATTTGCGAGCTCTCGTTTTGGATTTCTTGAGTTTCAAAATTATAGTCCATATCAATTTCACAATCAAAATTACTTCCAATGTGGTGGTTGTTTGAATTTTCGTTTTGATATTGGAAATCATTTTGATCATAAAAATTATGTTCGTAACCAAAACTGTTAAAATTCGAGGGAAAATTGCAATCTTGGTTATATTCAAGTTGTGGATATGGGTCGTTATTTTGAAGATTTTGATCGATTTGAAAATCATTTTCATATCCAAAATTATTTTCGAATTGGTTTCCAACTCCATACTGATGTGGATCGAAGCTATATTGGGATTCAAAATCGTTTTGATGTGGGTGTGGTCCATAATCGAAATTATTGAAATTTGAATTGAAATCGCAATTTCGATCATTTCTATGATTTTGAAAATGTTGGTCGGTTGGAAAATTTTGAAAATTATTGACATTGGGCTCACAAAATTTTGGAAAATCTTGTTTCATGAGATGTAATTCGTATTCATACTCTTCAAGAGGATGTCGACTCCGGTTATTATCCAACATCTCTCTCAAAGACTTTTTTGAATCAGACATTTGAATGAAGTCGACGGAAGACAGAAATTAATCTCAAAATAATATAAAATGTCGAGTAGTGCTCTATTAATTAACTGACTCAATTGGAAGGGGGAAGAGGGTCTTATGGCCGTTCACGTATAGTATAAACTAAGGAATACGACCAATGTTTTACGGGTAGTATGCAACCTCTTTTGCTAATAGTTCAATAAATTGAACTAATATATATCCGCGATCCAATTATATGAGACAGTCAACTTCACAAAACACCACTTTTCAATTATATTATCTTGGAATGTCTATTTTTATTGTTGAAAACAATGAGAATGAAGATTTCAGTTATGGAAATGTCAGTCCGCACCAAATTAATTCAGAAATTACAGTCACAGAACAGTCACAGAAATATAAATTGCAGAATTATTTTTTTTTACATTCAAGCCGCTGCCCCTGCAGAAGATTTTTACAACAATTTCTATATTTTTATTTTGCAGCAGAGCACCTGTAGAGTTAAGAGAATTTTACAGCGGGGTATGGCAGTCCGTCCAGTGCAATTGAGTAGCGTTGGCGATTTGCAAATTTGCTTGGCTTCCGAGTTTTCTTGTTTTTTTTGCTCGAATTCTTTGCTTTTTGCCTTTGATTTGAATGAGGTTTCCTCTTTTTTTTAATAAAGAGACGCAAATAAAACAAAATAAAAATATAAACAATTGAAAGGGAGAAAACCTAAAAAGAAAAAGAAAAAAAAAACTAACAAAAGAAAAAAAATACAAACAAACAAACACGCGAACCTACTCGATTAAGCCTAAAAAAAAAACCGTACTTTTTTTTTTTTTAAGAAAAAGAAAAGAAGTAAAATCAAAAGAAAACTACAAACTGATAAAAACCTAGAATAAAAATAAAAATAAAACCAAACAAAATAAATAAACTAAACTTAAAATAAAAGCTAAGCCTAACAAAAGAAATAAAAAAGTAGGGAACAAGCACTAACGCACTAAATAAAGAATTGCTCCTGGAAAGTCAATTCTCAATCAAAACGCACGCACCCAAAAATAGGCAACACAATCCAATTCTCGCCTTAATTATTCTCCTCAAACCACAATTTTATTTTTTTTGCTATTTGTTTTGGCACAGTTGAACAGGCCAAAAACAAAATACAGGATATGCGCTCCCAAAATCTCTCAGAAACCAAAAATGGCAGTCCCATTTTTTTTTTTAATGTGTGTAGTATAATTTACCTTTCACGAAGAGACCACATCAAAAAGAAAATGAAAACAAATCAATTGCCTACACCATGCACAAACTTCAATGTTCACCAAAAAAAAAAATTGCAGTGCCCTAAAAAAAATTTTCACGGGAGATCTCACTGAGACGCGCCTCCTCCTTTTCTTGGAAAACAGGACGCAACTCCCCTAATAGACTCCACCCACAATCAATCTCCACAACTAAGCTATTCGAGATCCAAAAAAAAGGAAAATTTTCAATATGAAACTCAAGGCCCCTCCGATTTGCTTTTTCGTTGTTGACTTGGGATTTTTGGAGGATGATGTCGTGATCGGAGAATCGGATTTGGAGTGGGTATTGGTGGTATTGTGGAGCGGTTTTAGTGGATAGAGGCTGGTAAACGCAGTGGAACTGCTGAGTAGTGCGTTGTGATCGGATTTGATGGCGGTGATGGTGCGCAGAAGTTGTGTGTGGGGTATTTGTGATGGACGAGGGTGACGTGCTGATGTTGGTGGTTGTGAGAAAGGATGGTTTTGGGGAGGTTATGACTTGCTGTATTAGTTTTCGTTGGTGCAAGATATATGGATTTTTATGGGTATGCGTGAAGATGGTTTTGGTTTTGGTCTTGGTGGAAGAGAAGAAGATGTACGGAATGGTAAGAAGATGAGAAGAGATTGCTGTTGTAATTGCAAAAAGAAAAAGAATGGAAAGAAATAAAGAAATAGCAAAAGAGGGTAGTAATCAAATGACAAAGCAGAGAATTAACTACAAGGAAGAAAGAATGGAAAGTTTTCATTTTTTTTTTATATGAAAGCTATTGAAAGAGAGGTTGTAGAAACTGGGAATGAAATTGAAAAAGGGGAAAGAGTTTGAGAAATTAAATGATGAGTTTTTTTTTGGTTTTTTTTTGTTATTGCTTTGAAAGTAGGAAAGGAAAAAGAAATATAAAAGGAAAAAATTGAAAGGGGGAAGAAATAAATGAGAAAGAAGAAGATAAAATTAATGAAATTTGGTAAGTTTTTTTTTTTATTTGGTAGATTACGGTATCATACCAAATCTAACCAATCAAGAGTTTTTCTTCTTCTGTATATACAAGAAACAAAAAGAAAAGAAATTAAATGACATACAATCAAACAGAGAAATTTAATTACAAGGCAGAAAGGGGAAAGATTTTTTTTGATTTACGTGTGGAACCTAAGACTTCACTCAAGCCATTGCTTGTCGATCTTAGTAAACCCCACGGGTAGTGATATACCCCGATTTTTCAACGCCTTCACACTACCTAGGTAGTCACCCCTAGAATTTGGCAGAGGTGGCCCTCGAACCTGAGACCTATGTCTCATCCCAATTCGCCCACCTCTGACCAACTGAGCTAGGAATGTCGGGTGAAAGGGGAAAGATTTTAATAGAGATTTTTTTTTTAAATATATGGGAAAGAAGAAATGTAAAGATGGGAAAGGAGACCGAAAAGAGGAAAGAAATAAATGAAAATTAAAGAAATAACATCAAGGAAACTTGACAAGTATTTTTTTTTCTTGCTCAGTTCATGAGAGTACCAATGTAATTGATACACCACTTTACTAATCAAGATTTTTTTATATATATACAAGAAAACAAAAGAGAAAATAAAAAAAACTAACACGAATCAGAAATTAAATAAACAATAAAATTTAATCGTTACCTCCCCGGCAACGGCGCCAAAAACTTGATCATCGCTAATCTATGAATTAGAAAAGCGCGACATTTGTAATAAATTCTGCAAGCATACAGGTGTGTAGCATACAGGTCAAACACAGGGAGGTGAATTAAATCAAATTATTTATCTAATCTCTTGGGCGAGTTAGACAAAACTGGAGGTTGATTTTGAAAATAAAAACAAAACAAAATTAAAACTGTAATTTGATTAAGAACATATCTAACTGAACCGACGATCAAATCACAATTTCAATGGAAAAGCAATGAAACTATGAATCAGATTCAAATCTAATCAAATCCAATTTAACCTATGAACGCGATTAAAATACAGAAAATAAAATTGCAGAATATAAATAACAACAGGAAACAAAATTAGGATTACCGCTGAATCTAATCAGACGGTCAATCACTAATGAAAAGAAATGCAAAATACAAATAGTGTTCTACCGAATCTAATCGTGTAGACAACACTAATTGCTAAGAAATAGAAAATTGCATAAAATAAAAAGAAAAAAATGAGTTTTTTTTATTAATGAAGAGAATAGAATGAGATATATGATAGGATAGGATGGTGGCTACAATGCCATTACAAGGGTATATATAGGGTAGATAGCCAAACCCTAACCCTAACCCTAATGATAACTGGGCCTGGTCATTACATCACTAATTAGTTTACAATGAGAAACATAAATGGGCTTAGATAAATAAAGCAAATTTGAGCCTTTTCTCCTTTCCTCTTGCTTCCTTGACATTTCTTCATTGATTTGTGATGTGCAAAGCCTTTTATCAATCCTTTTCTTGTCCAACAACAACTAGATGTGAGATCTTCATCTACAATTCTTCAAAATGTAAATATATATCAATTTCATCTTTATTTCTCTACTTTTCTGGTTGCATGCGGGCTGGGTTGGAATATCTGTAAAAGTAATAAAACAATACCCAAGTAATATTTATTTATATACAAAAGATAAGAAACAAGAGCATAAAATAAACATATTCCTATGTCAATCATAGTATAAATGTTCAAGAATTAATACTACAGTGGAAAATGTGTATATTTTTTCCAGTGTTCGTGTTATTTTAGACTGGATGTATGATTATTTATCAAAGGAAAACAACCAAAATTGATTAAATGATATAATTTGAAATAAAATTAACTATCTTCAAATGTCTTTTTGTTCTTTTTCCAGTTGTTGATAGACCACATACAAAGATAAAGATCAGCAGATAGACAAACTTCGAAGAAACAACATGAATTTTATGTCATGAAGACGTAGAAACTGGCAGACACTTGTTCTTTTAATGCAAATATTTTAATTACGTAAGGATGAATGCTAAAAAAAATATGGACATCACATCAAGCAGTTCCACGGGTTTATGTACAAAAATTCAAATTATCAAAAGTAAATTCAACAGCAAATCTAAAGGTTGTGATTTAGCTCATATCATATATGGAAAGAATGGAATAACAGAATCCATAACAATAAAGAGCTAAGGAAAAAAAACTCAAAGATAGCTTCATATCAGTAAAAACATTCATATTCTTTTACCTAAGTCAAACTAAAAAATTCACTTATCTTCTAACATAAGCCATAGAAGAAATTTACAGAGTGGCGAAGAGTATTTGGAGCATCCAAAGCCTCTTTCATACAGCTTTTCTATTGGATCTAGCTATATTTGAACCATATCTACCTTTGATGGCAATAAATCTACAAATAGTCCAACTTTTGAGTATGGCCGAGACTTTGAACATGAAACCGCTCTGTCTTCAAATGTCTTAATAGTGCTAAAACAATCACAGTGAAAATGGTGAAGGCTATTGCTATACTTAATAGTGCTGAAGAAATCAAGGGCCAAGTGTTCTTCACTCAAGAGGGAGATGGTCCAACTGTTGTAATCGGAACTATCTCTGGCCTCAAACCTAGTCTTCATGGTTTCCATGTTCATGCTCTTGGTAACACAACAAATGGATGAGCGTCTACTGGTCCCAGTGGCGGACGCAGCTTCCAAAGGCAGATGGGGCCAAAATAGTCCATCACATACTAAAAGGCTATACTTATAGATGTGAAGCTATAACTATTGTATCAGATGGGGGGGTTAAATCCCCTGGTCCCAATTACCATGGACCCCCTGGACCAAATGAATCCGGCCCCTTGATTTCGGTGGGACCCACCTGAAATTAGGGGGTCCGATCTGTTTGGACCAGGGGGTCCATGATAATTCGGACCAGGTGATCTCGTGCCCAGATAGGGCAAAGCTGGTTTTCCAGGTGAGGCATATACATGTTTCTTGGTGATTAGTGCAGAAAATTCTTCCATCCAGATAGGACATTGGCCCTATCTCAGCATACCGTAGATCCGCCCCTGACTGGTCCTCATTTCAACCCTCTTGAAAAGGAACATGGGGCACCGGAGGATGAAAACCGCCATGTTCGAGACCAAGGAAATGTGTCAGTTTGCTGAGGATGGGACCGTTACTCTTTCTCTTTTTGATTCTCAGATCCCACTTACTGGCCAAAATTCAATTATTGGACGTGTTGTTGTTGTTCATGTTAATCTTGATGATCTCGGTGGACATGAGCTCAGAAGAGCCAGAACTGCCGGAGGAAGAATTGCATGCGATATCATTGGACTCCAAAGCTAGATCAAGAGTTCAAAACATTGATATCGATTGTCAGATGTAATAAAAATGAGATTGAACTGGAAAAAATATACTATCATTGTGTACCCGAGTACTATGAACTGTGTTGGCACTATCTTGAATAACCGGATAATATCTCTGTAAGGCCGGTGTGTATGTAACTGTTACTTGAATTTTAAATTAAGTTTTTTCAGCACAAAAAAAGGAATAAAAAAAGTAAAAAGAAAAAAGAAACCGTTTCCACATTGCTTGAGTCTGATGGACAATGTTAGAATTTACATAAGGTTCAACTACTTTTCTTTCTTCATACAACTATTATATGCATCCAAGAAGTGAGTGAATATGTCAATATGTAAACCGCTTTGCCAAACATACGGTACACACATAGAGTTGAGTGTATATTACAAATACACAGCTATTTATATAGAAACAAAAGGTAAAAAAGACAATTTATCATAAATCAAAAATGAAAAATTAGGAAAGTGAAAAGGAGAAAGTATATACTTTGATTTAAAATACCAGCAAGAATAGATATATCAAAATGCTTTCCAAACCTTGTATTTTTATTACTTAGGATATCACTTTTACATGGGTACCTGCTTTATTGGGGTTCAAACTGATTGATTAGATAAGGTTTTATACACCCATACTTAAGCAAGAGATGAAAGAAAAACTTGAAACCTACACCAAAGATTAAGCAAACACATCATGAACAGCTAGGTTGCTCTTTGTGAACACCACAAACATAATATAAACCCAAAAGACTAAGAACTGAATCATAGAAACAAACAGAGTTGCATTTAACGGTTTTGAACTATAGCATTATAGAAAAAGGTAAAAGACAAAAAAAAGGTATTATAACATTTTTGAAATTTAGATCCCATGGCTCACGAAATTTAGATTTAACTGGAAACATTTTTGAAATTTATAAATGGTGAAGAAGTAACTTTATTATTGCAAGTAATGTGCTAATCATCGCTCAAAATATTAGTCAACTGATATAATTGGAATTTAATACTTGTTTACAAATCAGTGTTCAATCTTTTGAAATAAAGTTATATAACATGCTATGGGTGAAAATGTTGAACTTGCAAAAATATAGCATTAAATGTATGTTGAATATTTACCATTTGTATATAAGAGTGAAAAGGTTAAAATTACGTAAATATAAATGTCCATTGATTATATATAACATTCGTATATTAAAGCAAATGTTAAATTTGCACAAATATAGCATTGTGTATACATTGAATGGTGTGTAAGATGCTAAAAAAAATCAGATGCACAAACTTTGAGCTGAAAGTGAAAATTTATATGAAAGATGATGTCATAGGCTATGTTTCTCGTTGAGAGAATGAAAGCAAATCATCTCCAAATCAAGTCAGTTTTCTTGATAATTCCTTGCAATAAATAAAGTCCATTTCCAGGAAAGATTCACATTAAGGGAGAAGAAAAAAATATGGCAAATTAAAGCAGACGTGTTTCCTTGTCTGAACAATTTTTTTGGCACACAATGTCAAAAAAAAACCATTTGGGTAGTAAGAAAACCCCAACCAATTCAGCAAATGGATGCATCAGTCAGCTTTTATTTTAACCTTTGATCAATACCACTAAATATGCTTACAGTATAAGTTTAAAAATTCAATATCCAGCTGATGTCTTTGTCTAAAACGTTTGGATTAAAGAAATAAAGATAGAAAAATCCGCTATCAATGCTCCAACAAACATAAGTACAAATTACAAACAAAAAAACCTGACATTGGCAGAGAAGGGATACGATTTTGTGAGCCATGGGATCTAGAAGCTGAGCGTGAATTATAAATTACAAACCAAAAAAAAACCTGACATGGTTCAAATTAGGCAAAGAAGGGATACGATTTCGTGAGCTATGGGATCCAGAAGCTGAGCGTGAAGAAAATTTGAATCCGAAAGAAAAATCAATTTTCTAATATGCAAAAGGGTAGAAGAGCAAATAAATTAGATGAGGAAGTACCTAATTGAAGGAAGAAAGTAATGCGGACCAGAGTAGTAATGCGGAGCAGAGGAAATGAACGTGGAGAAGAAATATGCGGTGAGAAAAACGTGGACGAAAGAATAGTAGTGGGTGCAAGAAAGTGTGCGTTCATTCAGTTAAATATGACGGAAGGCAAGGTGTCAAATTTCTGGCCATTTGATGTAATCTCAAAATTAAATCCCGACCGCTCTTTGTCTCTTGATTTGTCGTACCAA
This sequence comes from Allium sativum, assembly GCA_030737875.1. Lineage (NCBI taxonomy): Eukaryota > Viridiplantae > Streptophyta > Magnoliopsida > Asparagales > Amaryllidaceae > Allium > Allium sativum. The sequence continues at coordinate 606,019,844 of CM060916.1, read as the reverse complement.
GGGATTTTATTATATAGATAATAACTACAACAACCAATCCTAAATAACTAATATATATTTAATAGCCACAATAATATTTTAGTGCATGCAAATAACCAGCGAACAATTATTTTTAACGAATAAAATAATTCTAAATAAAAATATGAGTGAGATTTGGTCATCATGATTTTAATCGGTCTCTATCCTGATTAATTTCCATTGCGCAGGTGATGACAACACGAATTCAACATGACAAATTTTGTTTGCTTGAATCTGATATCGTAAGAGATATTTATTCATGTTATAAATTTGAATAAATTTAAATGGTCATTAACTTGTTAACTAAAAATTTATTAAAAACATATTTTACCTTAATCTAGCACTAAAATTCCTTCTCCATCCTTCTCCACTGCAGAACTATTTCAAAACTCGATAGCTCCTGCCTTGCCATGGTCGGCCAACATTTACTCTACAATATCTTGATTGGACCCAAACAATGGAATTGGAGAGCACAGCTTGCAAACGTAAAATGAACTGTATTCATCAATGGAAGAGGAAAGTTTCCAAAATCATTACCCAGTAATGTGTTATTATACAATGTTAACAAAATACTAAATATATACTAAACACTCACCAATACAATCACCTTGACAACCAATCTAACTTGAAGATAAATTTTGTTTCCCAAATTATCCAGTTTAACCATTGATCCGCTACCCTTTTGTTCAGCACCGCTCCCCATATCTATCGTCGTCTATCCTTCTCCATTACACATGGATTCCACTTCCAATCAACAATTGTGTGTATCAGCAACAAATCGCAATCTCGAACTGAAATCACACGGCTACAGGTCTGAAGTTTGAACTCCTCAACAAATTTCACAGTGGATGCCAATTGAAGCCAAAATCCAGATCCTACTATCGAACACCACCTCGAAACTCTCGAACTCCTCTGAAAGGAGACTTCGACTTCTTGATATCGAGCATCCCTGATTTGTATCGCACGAAACTTGAAGACCATAGGGTTGAAACCCTTGTTTACGCGATCTCAGAGAATCCATTTTGGATTGATTTCACGAAGTATTTGAATTTATATAATATTTCGAAGATTGGAAAAGGGGATGCCATTTATTCTGAGAGCTATGATTTTCTTTGATTTTAAAGGAAAAAAAATGAAGATAGGAAATAAATATAAGTGGAGACAGATCAGCCATTTTATATTTGTTGAAGTTTTCGATTTTGGATCTGCAGAACCAAAAATAAAAAGAATACAAAGGAGAAGGCTGTCGCGATATATAGAGGGAGGAAACTTAGCTACTAAGAATTTTGGTCTGTGTCGTACATCATATTAAATACAATTTGATTTGATTTAATTTGATTTGAAATTGATCTTATCCATTTAATTTTAAAATAATATATTTCGGGGTCCTGAACTCCAATCGAAACACAACAACTGACGTTTCTAGGATTTAACCGCTATTCTCAACACACTATAACATGATTCGACGCTCCATTTAATCGTATGGAGGAGATACTAATTTAAATTGATATAAATAAATTCAAAATCATTAATTCCATGATAATAATTTATTATTATTATTATTATTATTATCGTCTATATTCAAATAGAATATAATTTGATCATCTGAATTATTTTGATTCAGTTTTTATCTTCGATTTCAATTATATCTCATATTACGATAAATTAATATATTCGATATTAAATCAAAATTGATTTTTAAATCGATAGTTTAATGTAAAAATTCATTTATATTATCAACTCAATATTTAAAACGATATTAAATATTTAAAATTAATCGACCAAAAATCCGGGTCGTTATAGATCCTTATGCGGTGCAGCAGCTCTAACTCTAATTTGGCATTAATGCAACTTGATTTGATGTAGATTTGATCAATTAGTGATTAGAAAGTGATTAGAGAGAGATTTGGAAGATGAAAGCCATGATTAGGGTTAGAGAAAGGTTTGTGGCGGCAAGAAAAATGAAAGGAGATGATTCTCCAACTCCTTTCAGCACTCCTATAACCCTAATCCCGAAATGGGTTAGGCACCTAACTGCTACTATTAAGCCCAACTGTGCTGTTTTTTTTTCATCTTCAAATCTTATTTCAGCTATATCTCCCAAACGGTAAGTCCGTATGATTATTGTGACCACTCTACGAAATGGGAAACCATCGTCTGAATCCAATGGAAGTAGTTTTAGGTCCAAAATTCTTACCAATCAAAAGTTATAGGCAAAACAAGATTCACTAGGGGTAAAAATGGTCATTTAAAATTCAGAGAAAATCGCGAATGTGGGAAATGACCCCAATAGTCGTTTCCCAAAGTTACACGACCATATGACTTCGTATGAAAATAAAAAAACATTCTACGATCCTTCGATACGTAGAATATAGGTCGTTACAATAATGCTCCCTCTAAAACTATTACATAATTCTAAGACTAATAAGATTCTAATACCTGATATGCAGTCTAAGAAATAGTTTTATGCATCAAGTAAAATAAGGCTAAAAATTAAGACAATATTCAGACTAATAATCAAGTCAAAGTAATCCAATAAAAACTTTTTATACAAACAAGCATCCAGTCAATCCAAACAAATTCAAATCTTAGTCAAACAATAAATTCAAGTTCAAATTTTAAATTAGTCAAACCACACAATTCTCAATTATGTTACTTAATATGTTTAGATTATACCAATTAAAACAATAATCTAAGCAAAATCAAACAATATATGTCAATTCAAACATTTCTTGAAACTTCAGCTAATCCTAGAAACTATAAAGCTCCCCCTTAATCCAATACTAGAAGAACTATATGAAAGCGATGAAATGTCAAAAAGATGAGTATAGTTATATTATTCAATACCTACATATGTATAAGCATATTTCATAACAACAAACATATATCAAATCCAGCCATGTAAAACAAGTCAAACAAATCAATCAAGCATAAATAAGTCAATTAAGCCAATCAAATAAATCAAGCCAAACAAGTCAACCAAAACAATCAAGCCGAACAAGTCAAACAAGTTAATCATGTCAAAGTAAATATGTTATGTGTTTAATTAATGATCCTATATATTTCTAAGACAACAATACATAAGTCTCTTTATAATACACTTGTTATGTTTGGAGTTAAAGGTTAATATGTAACGTAGTGCGTGAAGTATGTCATTTATAATGTAGTATGAAATGTATGTCATGGGCAAAGCAATATGAAATGGTAAATTGAATGAAATGCAACTTTTGATGTGAATGATTTTAATTTTACATGCATTGTAATTTATAATAATGAAGTCTGATATGAAATAAGATGTGTAATGATAATTTGACAATAATATGCACAATGATTTGATGTTGATATGTATTTCAATAAAAGATATTCAAAGTATAAACTTAAGTAATATCTAATAATCAAGCATATATATATATATAGTTATTTCAATCAAACAAAGGTAATATACATTAATCTCTAGACTTAGATTAATGATACTAATGATTGAGATTGAAATTATAGTAAAGATAAGAGTTTAAAGGTAACTAAATAAGTATTCATGATAGGTAGTAATTAAAAATAAATATTCAAAATAATGTTCTAAGAATTATGGATTTGAATAATTTTAGTAGGGTGCTTTTTTTAAAAATAATACAGTAAATATTGAAGATCTATTTAAAGAGCTTATAAAGTTTTATCATATTAAGTAAACTATTAAGATATAAACATACATTCATAAGTATTAATATAAAAAATAATGTTAAAAAACATAAGGTAAAATATTTAATTTATTGTAAGATATACATCAATCTTCTAATACAAATCAAATTTAAATTTAAACTTCAGAAATCAAATATATTAATTTTTTAAAGAATCATTTAAATGTTAAAACTTAAAAATTAATGAAAATATAAAATCTATAATTATAACAAAATTATTTTACAAAGTAAACCGTAAAATTACAGCTCCTTATATTTAAACTATAAAAATCATTTTTCATATCAAAATATTAATCTAAATATATAAGTTTTATAAATAAAATTAATATCAAGTAACAAATAGTATTTGTGGTAACCCAAAATTGTTATGAAATTACATGTGAAATATATGTAGGTCAAACTATGTATGATTAAAAGTTATATATACATATATATATTATAATAATAAATGTTCAAAAAATTTAAATAATTTCAAGTTCTGTATACCATATTAACATATCTATGTATAATTTTATTGATTATATAATTTCAATATATATTTTTGAAACAAAATATAAGAAAATAAGTAGACCAACCAAATTGATAACCAGAGTTTGAATTGATACTTTTATTTGAAAAGATGGCTTTTCAAAAATTAGAGTAAAGAGTAATGAAATTTAAATTTAAAATAGGAAAAGGATTTTAAAAAAAATTAGATTGGTGTACTGATATATATACTATGGTGTATCGACATATATATTAAAATATATAAAGAGATAAATTTATATATGTAATGTCTTGTATTTTTGTTATCTAAATATTTAATTTGATTATTATTTTAAATATTGATTTGGAATTTTAAATGGATTTAATATATATATATTTGTTTATATAACAAAGTTTAATCGTTAATTTATATATAATATAAAACGAGCTCGAAATGGCGCGGTAGTTCGTAATATGGAGTTTTGAACTTCAACTGAATATATAGAATCTGTTTTAAGTCGGAATTCCGTAAAATAAGAAACGTTAGGATCTTGTTGGTGATAATTTTCATATCAAAGAGAAAAATCCAGATTTCGTGTTATATATTATTAGTTATGTCCAATTCAATTTTTGAAATAGTCATTATGAAAATTGTTATTAAAATGCAATGTTTACTTAATTAAATAATAGGGTTTTAATATATATTTTTAACTTGAATTTGATGATATCGAGTTGTATAATTTATATTTGAAGCTATATGATATTTCCAATGGGTATTTATGATTATAATAATTTATTATTATATAATTCGATTATTTTAGAATTTATATAATATTTTATTTATATTATATATGCGTTAAAAATAACCATTTTTGCAAACAGTTTCGGTTTTCGATGAAATTAGTTTCATTGGGACCGCATCGTTTAATTATTGTAAGAAAATCAAATTTCGTGCCAAACGGATGTCGTATGTGACTTCGGTAGCCAAAAACGTCTCTGTTTTATTTAATTATTTTGGTCAATTCAGACAGGGGTATGAATAAATGACTGGCCAAACGAACTCCAAATTTAACTTAACAAATTTTATTGGATCCATTAGAAAAAGGTCTAGTAGAATGTCAAGGTCTCAAATTTATTGGATTTTTTCTATAATTATAGGAATTTTAAACACGTGATTTTTCATCAATAATTATAAAGGACTTTTCACAAACAACCTCGGAATTTGACGAAGCCTGTTCCATCAGGTCCGGAATATTTTTTTAAGCTAAGATTACATTTTTTGTCAAAAACAGAGGTCGTATGTGGTGATTTTCAAGGTTAATTCGCATTGAATTTTCTAAATAGAATAATATTATTATATTAGTCTGTCCCCTCTTTGTATAAAACGTTCATAAGGGTCAAAACCCTATTCATTTGTTTCTCTAGTCAAACTAATTCAAGAAGCCGCCACCCACATATGAACGAACCAAAATTCACGATCTGTTCTTCCATCAAACTCAAAATCCATTAACCTAAATAAAAACTTTTCTTTTATAATGTTCTTAAGCTCATCGAGCATGTTAAATTGGTCGGCTATGATCTACTATTAATCACCAATGTGGTTGGAATCTCATCCCAAAGTTGTCGCAATTGAGATTGATTTACAAGCACTAGGAAGAACTAGGGAGGGCGACGTTCGCGTCGATGATCAGGGAGGTAGAGGGCCACGTTCCAGCAATGTTGGATGGTTGGCCGATGATCAAAACAGTGGTGCAGTGTTGAGGTTTCTTTCCGATGATGGGTTCTGCAATAAGGCGGACACTTGAAGTATTGAGGGAAAACTGTTTGAAGGGAGAAGCAATGAACGGGACCAATTACTTTTGGCCGAGAGTGAGGATAATGTAATTATACAACATTTTAGTTGATTAATTAGAGAGTATTTAGAAAGTTAATTAATTAATTTTGTGTAAAACATGAAGTACGAATTGGAGCATGTTGAAGCTTCGAAATAGGCAGAATGGAGATGCAAAGGAATAGATAAACAAACGGTGATCTATTAGAGCATGCATACAATGGTCCTTCTGAGCTGGGCGTTGCAGTTTCAAAGGAACGAGAAGACAAATTAGTTCGGACTGAACAAAATGAAAACAAAGTGATGAACGTCCTGTTTTGAAATTGAAACGACCCAAACTTCCCCTTTCGGGAAAGCCCGGACTGAGTTGGGAACACGACGCATCAGAACACTAACAATAGAACATTTCAGTGCTATTACAACAATTACATCAGAGTACAAGAATATTCCAGAGTATGAATAACTATTACACATTGGAAATATAGTATCAGAGATTTAAAAATTACATAGCAGCGGAAAATAATATATAAGTATAATGCGTAGCGGAAAATAACAACTGACACGACTGAAAGAGATATACGGATACAAATCTTTCCAAACATAGCTCCAGCTGTAATCCAGGATCTAGTGAATATAATATTTGCAATATCAAAACTACTAGCTGCCTGTGTAGAAAATATGGGCACCCAGAGTTTAGGAAGGAATAATAAACTCCAGGTCAGTCATGGACTGGTATAGGAACTCAAAACAGTTATTAATTTGATTTTGAAGTTAGGTAAATCAAGGGACAACGCCGTATAACACGGAAAGGGTTTACCCCCAAGAATACCAGTGCATAAATAAACAACGCAATGCTAATTAAAGAAAAATGAAGCTATTTTAAGACTCAGGTCACATCACACAATGCAACGCAAGCCGGAGGATAGAGTTTTACCTTATAATAGCCAAATATGCTTGGTACGTGAAATTTCTCTTTTATTATTACTATAAGTGCATAATGTAGAAATCAATTTTGAAAGTAAATGTATCAATCATAGATGGCATGAGCGCCCCATCCCACTATGTCGCCATATATAGGTTTACAATTAAAACCGCAAAGCTCGTATTGGAAAGTTGGATTTCCATCATGATGGCTCCTGATTCGAAAGATCTATCGCGTAGTGCAATTCTCAACGACTTACGTCCCAGGCATGAGAAAACACTGTAATGCATATCCGCACTATATCTAGGATATCGAGTATCTCCGCGACTTACGTCCCCTGCATGAGAAAACGCCGCTTAATCTATCCATCTGGGAATCAGGGGGTGTGCCCTATCCCTCTGAGCATGGAGCGACCACACTCAGCTCATTTCGGTCGACCGAATCCATCCTCATATCGAAAGCATACTGACCTGACCATCAATTCACCATCATACTAGGGTGTGAGGCTCGCGAAGTCACGTTACACAAAGCTATGCTAACTAAAGCTATGCTTTGATCATCATCCACAAGGCTTTGCTTTTCAACAGAAGCCTTGATCCATGCATCTCAGCATGCCACATTGTCAATCCATACCATACCATTGATTTCTTCCAATATATAACCTCTAAGCTCGTGCGTCTCAGAGAAGGTTATTAAGCAAGAGAATAAATTTTCCGCCACCAAACAGATATATTTTTAGTAGAGATCAACGAATACAGCATAAAGGAATACAACGTCAGACATACCTACCATTCATTTACAAGTCCATTCTGGGTCTGAATAAAACCGAAGGCACCTTATTCCTCGTCCCATATGTCCAATACGGAAGAGAGGTGTAACGACCCGGAAAAAGACGACCTTGATTATCCGATATACAACACATATCGAACATCAAGGGTCGACAATTACCGAATAGTTAATGAAAGAATTTAGAGGGTGAGGATAGATAAGATAGAAAATTAGAATAGAAGAAGAAAAAGAAGAACACAACATCAGAGTCACACGAATCTCACAGCGGAACGAATAAAATATAATATATCACATAACTTGAAATCAAAAGCAGTATATGCATACAATACCATTTTCAGAGTACAACCCTTGCATCACAGCGGAAATAAACAATAGCTATATAAGTCCTGAAGCCTCCTGCTCCAAGCTCTCCAAGTCTATCTGTAAAATCCTGACTACTTGACTGCCCGTACAAATTTGGGCACCCAAGAGTTTAGGGAAAACAAAACAAAATAAAACTCTGGGTCAGTCATGGGACTGGTGTGAGTAAACTCAAATCATTTGGTTTAACTTTTCAAAATCCTTTTCAAAAGAAAAGATAATCATAAGACCAATCCACACATAAATACGGATGGCTTTAACCTTACGATAACCCAAAACACTTTGGAAATCATATATTATCTGATATTATAATAATGTCTAATCACAAGTAATTAAAATCTAGTAGAACGCTTACATCTCACGCTCTACATATATAGTATACAAATCAAACTCGCGGGCACTTATTGGAGATTGGATTCCGACTTTGACAAGGTATGGGACCACCTTCCGAACGTGTATCTCTAGAGGCAAATACACTGGGTTCAACAAGAACATCTTGCAACCCGGCCCACACATGACCGACCACTCATTTCGCTTGAGTGTATCGAATGTATATCACCAACGGTTGGGATCAGCAACCGTCTCCCGATAAGGGACAGCATCGATAGATTTAAGAACAAAAGGAATTTCTCTAGATAGGTGATCATACATCCTAATGGGTGCGACCCACATAGCCATGCTGCCTGCCCGATTTTTGTCATTTCCCGGTGGATGAGGCTTGAGGTCATAACGTATCTTTTGACAGATCCCACCTCCATTACTTTGAATGCCCCATCGTCATACCCGCCAAATCACAGATTGATTTCACCAAAAATACCACGGGTATACAGCTAAGAGAAATGAATTCCTCTGCCACTAAACGTAAGTACGTTTGAAGAGATCAACTTACGCGATCCTTTGAATATACTCTGTCAGACATTCTTCCATTCACGTTTGTCCTGGGACTGGACAAACCGAAGGCACTATTCTGTAAATAGGATAGCTCTTGCATAACTCCGTCTTCAATATATTCAGCATACTTGATTCACAACGCTTATGCCAATACGGAGTGGTTCTCTGGATAATAATCCGACCGGTCTCTCCATATTAACAACGTTAAAATGGTCAAAACTTTGATAGTCGGTGATTTAACTATCAAATAAAAACATGTCGGTGTGCAAACAACGATATTATTTCCAGATGGAAATTCTATCGATCAATCATCATTCATCATCAAATTATCATAAATTTACCCTTTTCCTTATTCTTGTTTTCCTATATTTCTTATTTACTATATTTAGAAAATATACGTTATTAACAATGGAAAACAATTCCATTTCTCATTTTCTATATTCAGAAAACATTTCTGATTTTCATTTGGAAGACATTTCCAAATCTCCTTCATTGGGTTTAAACTGATGTTTGAATAAACATCGCTATGCCAACACCAACCATTTCGCTCATTAACTAAATTCACTTAACCCCTTTCACTCTCGAACCTTATCCACTTCTTAGTTAAAAACGAAGTCAATCAAGTTGGGGTATAATTACCTCTCAAACCTTAATTGAACAACATTTCTAACTTCGAAATAGACAAAGTTCAAACTTTACTCTTTAAGAAACTTCCTTGCGAACTCTCGGATTCTATTTATGAATCCATTTCCTTTACTGAATCATTTGATTATAACTATAAATGTTATAATTCCATGCTTTCAAAATATGTTAACTTAAATATATTTCCATATCTTAATTTGGATAAATAAACAACCAACTACTTTATTAAAAGATAATTAAAACTTGATTTGAAATGGAAAGTAAACAATACTTCCCTTGATTCGATATAATCGAATTTCCATGTATGATTCACTCTCGAATAATCACTATCCGATAATTCTCTTTTGAATAAACTATATTCGATTCCCCTGTTCGAATAACTAATATTCGATAATCCTTTTCTTCGAATAACTAATATTCGAAAAATCTCACTTCGAATAAACCATATTCGATAATTTTCTCCTTCGAATAAACCATATTCGATAATTTTCTCCTTCGAACGAACTATATTCGATTACTCTTCTCGAATAAACTATATTCGATAACTCTACTTCGAATAGGTGATATTCAATTAATTCCCTTTTTGACTAACCCTACTTAATTTACTAATACTCGACTAACTCGACTTAATTAACTTCTTTTGATTAATTACTATTTGATTTAACACAATTTGCTTGACTCTAGATCGCAGCGATCACAATGGTTACGCCTGATTCCCCCAGGAAACATCCGACCGCCGTAGGCTATCTGCAGCCCTGCGAATTTCGCTAGCAGTCGTGCTAAATGGAAATTCATCCTTAAATAACTTTGTCTATTTTTAACTCTATCTCGAATAATTAGATTCGATCAATTCTAATTGAATAACTAATATTCAATTAACCCTTATTCGATTACTATATTTGAATAACTCTAGTTCGATTTGACTCAAAACGATTAACTCTAACTGATTAACTCTAACTGGTTAATTCTAACTGAATAACTCTAACTGGATAACTCTAACTGAATAACTCTAACTGGTTAACTCTAACTAACTAACTCTAACTGTTTATCTTTACGGTTTAACTCTGACAGTTTAACTCCAACGGTTTAACTCTAACAGTTTAACTCCAACTGTTTAACTCTAACAGTTTAACTCCAACTGCTTAACTGTAACAGTTTAACTCCAACTGTTTAACTCTAACAGTTTAACTCCAACGGTTTAACTCTAGTTGATTAACTCTTTTGAATTAATCCCTTTGACTTTTCTCTTTTGAATAATTCCTTTGGAATAATTCCTTTGAATTACCTCCCTTGAATAGATTCTTTTCTATTCGTTTACTCAACAAATAACTATTCTCTTTTCGCTTCTATTTATTTAACAAATAAATATTCCCTTTAACTTTTCTATTTATTCAACAAATAAATATTACTTTTAACTTTTCTATTTATTTAACAAATAAGTACTTCTTTCAAATTTTCTTTATTCCCTACATGAATATTCCCTTTTCAATTCCATTTGTAAATACTTTTACGAATATTTCCCTTTTTATTTCTATTTGTAATCGTTTCACAAATATTTCCCTTCTATTTGATTTCACCAATATTTTCCCTTCTATTTGATTTCACCAATATTTTCCCTTCTATTTGATTTCACCAATATTTTCCCTTCTATTTGATTTCACCAATATTTATTTTTTTAACAAAGGCTTTGATTCTATAATCATTTTCTCTCATGAAATTCTCTTCCTTTTATATATAAAATCTATTGATTTTATATAAATAATTTATTTAAATTTTGTTTCCTTAATAACTTTCTATATCCATTATAGGATTTTCCCAGATTTCATATATAGCTAATATCCTATGTTTAGAATTTTCCTGGATAGGTCTCAGGTTCCAGTTTTGCGGTTAGCATTAGCAAATTCCAATTACCGTCAAAATTTAGTTCAAATTTTGGCCTTTTATTTTTTCTTTTCCACATACGAATGCCATTTTTGACGTAACTTGGTTGGTTACCTAATTTCATCATTTTGGATTTACTGAAACTAATTTCATCGAAATCCGAGTTCGTTAGCTACTACTTCCTTTGTAAACGTACTATTTTTAATCAAAAAATTATCCTTTTATACTGCCAGTTCACATTATATTGCAGATCCACTAAATTTCTACCATTTCAGAATAACATAAAATATTCAAAATTATTGAAATTAAACCATTTAAACTTCCAAAACAATAAAAAAAACATTTTTAAATAATAACTAAATGGTCAAAAAATCTGGGCCGTTACATTCTTTCCCCCTTAAAATAATTTCGTCCTCGAAATTGCTAAGGTAGAAAAATGAACTTTATAACTAGGTTAAAATTATTTATTTACTCCGGTTTCACTAAACCAATTAATTCTAATTAATTTATTAATTTATTTCTATAAACGAAAATTTCAAAAATTCTGAAAAATTTCTTAAAAATTTCGCCAGCACCTCCTTTGTATTGGTCAATAGCTCAAACTCCAACTCGCCTCTCTAGGCCTTCTTCAACCCAAAAGAAAATCAAACAGCCGAGTGGCTTGCCAAACAGGCTCATAAATCTCATCCAACTCATCTGAATATGTACGTGTACCTTTTTGTCAGCATTCAATTCTGCTATCAATTTAGCATATACCACTATCATCTCAATCAAACTCCCAATCACTTTTATCTTCAACATGACCATCCGCTTATAACAAAGCCAAATTTCAATCAAACTGCAATTCCAATCTCAATTCAAATTTCTTGCTCGACCATCCATTTCTATCCCAGATTATCTCTAATCTAGTCCAATTCTACTTGATACCATTCTATTTCAATTCAACTCAATTTCTACTGAACTGCCTTCAACTCAATTTCAAATTTGCTTTCACAAAATTTCTATTTAATTTGTGTTTATTTCAATAATCTGTACCTGGGAGTTTCAAATTGTAAAGACCCGCAAATTCCCACCCTTTGAATCGACCATAAACCACACAGGTCTGACCCAAAAAGTGAAAATCTACGAATACTTTAACTTTGGGTATACAACACATTACAACAGGTAACATAAGACTTTTATAACACTATAATAAATGTTACATCAGAGTACAAAATATACATATCAGAGTACATTGGAATATAATTACAGCGGAAGATAAATACAAAAAAAATGTAATACACTGCAACGGAAGAACACAGTGGAAGACTCTCTATCTCTGGACACAGCTTTAAGCTTCAACCCAGAATCCTGTTTAATATATCAGCAAAAATAGCTACTCGACTGCCCGTGTGGAAAATATGGGCACCCGAGTTTGACAGTGGACAAACTACAGGTCAGTCATGGGACTGGTGTGAGAATTCTACTTAACCTATATAATATAATAAGGCTAATCACAGGACCACGCCACTTTCGCGGAACGGGTTTTCTCCTATGAATTGCCAGTGCAAGACTAAAGTAAATCGTCGAAATAACGCAATGCTTTTTAGAAAAATGAAACCATTATAAGACCCAAGTCCCATCACACAATGCAACACAAACCGGAGGATAGGGTTTTACCTTATAATGATCAAAAGATGCTTGATACGATAAACACGGCATTATATAATAATAGTGTGCAACCAATTTGAAATACATCAAAGTAAATGTATTAATCCTAGACGGCATGAGTGCCCCCTCCCACTATGTCGCCATATATAGGTATACAATCAAAACCGCGTGGTGTCGTATTGGAAATTTGGGTTTCCATCTGAGTCAAGGCTAGGGAGGAGATCCTTACCGATTCGAGACATTCTAGCAATGCCCCAGGATTGGTACTCTGTCCAACCCTTGGATCCTGCAGGGCCGGTCCATACGTTAACGCTTAATGGATTGGCAATTCCTGAACACACGCTTCCCGGTCCTTTTGGACCTATAATACAGCCAGTGGCGACCGCATAAACCGAGGCCTCGAAAATCCAACAACCACAATGAATAAATGCCAGCGCTGGTAGGTCCCTGGCACCACTCTAGCTAGAAAGAAACATGTGCACTCCCTGCGTTCCCTTCTCCCGTTTTAGACTCTACCGGGCTGTGAGGCTCACGAAGTCACGTTACACAAAGCTATGCCTAAATAGACTATGCTTTGATCATCCCACAAGGCTCTGCTTTGCAACAATAAGCCTTGTTCAAGTGCAACTTGGCATACCACATCAACAACTCATATCATGCGATCGGTAATTATTTACCATACAAAAGGGTGTTAAGCAAGAGAATAAATCCTCCGCCACCATGCATTTATATATTAAATAAAAACCAATTTAATTACATGAAATAAATTTCAATGTCAGGCATGCTATCCATTTATAAGCTTATGCTCAGGGTCCGAGCGAAAGCCAAATCCGTACGAATCAACGCTACGTCCGGATAACTACCACTTTATCCCTGTCCTGGGTGCAAATCAGTCCAAGGCATCAGTAATCCTTACCCATTCGATGTGAAGACCGTCGGTCTTCAATCACCGTCTTCAACTCTTCGACTTAGATCGTCGTAATAATTATTCGAAATGGGTTAAACCCGGTTTTTCCGAATAACTTGCGTATTTTATAATTGAAAATCAAGTGTTATAAAACACGTCCAACGTCTCATTCCAATTCAAGATATTCTTTTATTAGAATATTCATATTTCTAGGGAAAAGTTCCCATAAATTAAATCAAAGATAAATTCTTATAAATTTATTCTTTTTAAACATTCATTTAAAACTCCAATTTGATTTTAATATCAAAAATCATTATCAAATGATTATTCAACTTTTTAAGAAATAAATCTTATCTTTAATTGGGTTAAAGAATCAATGTCATTTAAAAACATTGTTCACGATAAACCCAAAGTCATTTTCCACTTCATATGGAATTTTCACAGAAGTTAAGTCAAAATATAATCGATATATATTTCTGTATCGGATCAATAATATAAATGGAATAACGGCAAAGCCTTTTAAATTCCATATATATTATCAGTCTTCTTTTACAGGAACCTATCTCGATTATTATCAAACCGAATTTCCACTCAATTCCAATTTAATATATATTAAATTGGAAAACTTGTCTTTAGAGGATTTCTTTTTAAATCTTGATTAAAGATTTATAATTTCTAAATCATATTATCACTGTAAATTGGGTTAAAGAACAAATGTTGTTTAAAACACAGTTCACTGTAAACCCAATTCACATAACATTTTATTGACATTACTAAATATAATTGGAATTCTAAAAATCTTAATTGAAAGATTAATTCTAATTAACAACTAATTCACTTCAATAGAAATATCTTTTATCTTTTGTCCATTCAAGAACGGACAAAGAAATCATTATTTTATTCTTGGTTAAATATTATTTAAAATATTCATTATCTTAAGATTGTTCTTTATATAAAATGTCCTTTATGGTGCATTAATCTTTATTTTAAAAGATATTATTATTACAGTGTTCTTTATTCTAAACATTCATATTTTAGAATATATTCTTTATTTAAAAGAAATTCTGAACTGGAATGTGACTCAATCAGTTACCATATAACTTTGGTTATATGGATTTCACACATCGTATGAATATGACAATAACATAAATAATTATCAAACATCCATTCACAGCCAGAGTGAAGTTTATAACTGTGTGAGTATTAAAATGAAATAATAATACTCATCGCAGCCTGGCAATCTATCGATCGACATATAACTAGATATTGGGACTAGTGTATGCAAATTCATCCCAACACCCGTGTGGGGTTTTCAGCCAACAACCATACTTATAAATAAATGATTGGTTAAAGAATTTAACCAATTTAATTCTACTGACATGTTGGTGACAATGGACTAACATGTTATAATATTTCTAATATCGAGTACAAGTATATTTTTACTCGTATAATTTCCTTATTTATTTCTAAGGTCCAATAAACTGTAATCTATTTATATGGCATTACTGTGGACGACCAATAAAAGATAATTTTCTATTTTCTTTTATTTATATGCAAATACATTTAACTTTTAATGTTTTGTTTGCAACTAAATTCATAAACAAAAATGTATATTCCTATTTCTAATTAAAAATACCAAAATAAAAATGTAATATTGGTTTGCATCTAAAATTGCAAACAAAATGCAACTCTTTAAACCATATTTTGTTTTCAACTCATATAAATTTACCAAAGTGTTTATTTACAATAGTGGATAAAAGAACAGTTTTTATTTCAAAGTATATTTGCATTTGTGAATGCAAATAAAGAACAAATTCTATTTTCCTTGTACATTTGCATTTGTGGATGCAAATAAAAGAACAAGTTTATTTTCAGTGTATATTTGTATTTGTGAATACAAATAAAAAGTGGACTTTAGTTTTCAATGTTTTATTTGTATTCGAGGATATAAATAAAAGGACAAATTTCATTTTTGTGTTTTATTTGCATTTGTAAATGCAAATAACGGAACAAATTTCATCTCAATGTTTTATTTGTATATGTGAATACAAATAAAAAGGACAAACTTTATTTTCTATGATTACTTGTATTTGTGAATACAAATAAAAAGGACAAATTTTATTTCAATGTTTTATTTGTATATGTGAATACAAATAAAAGAACAAATTCCATTTCAGTGTTTATTTGTATTAGTGAATATAAATAAAAAGGACAAATTATATTTCAATGTTTTATTTGTATATATAAATGCAAATAAAAGAACAAATTCTATTTTTAAAGTATATTTGCATTGTAGAGTGCAAATAAAAGAATAAACTTTAATTTCAAAATATATTTATATTTGTGAAGGAAAATAAAAGAACAAGTTTTATTTTTAATGTATTTGCATTGGTGGATGCAAATAAAAGAATAAATTTCATTTTCAATATATATTTGCATCGGAGAATGCAAAATAAAAGAATAAATTTTATTTTCAATGTATGTTTGCATTAGTGAATGCAAATAGAAGATCAAACTTTAATTTCAATTCTAGAATAACACAAAAAGGGTATTTTATGTTTTACCCTTTTCTATGTGAACTAATAACAAATAAAAGAAATCCTTTTATTTGTTTATACTTTTCTATACGTTCTAACAACATATAAAAAAATATTTTATATGTATATATTTTTCTATGTATTTAATGTCAAAAAGTGAATTTTATTTGTATAATAAATTCTAATTTTCAAATGACAAATAAAAAGTAAATTTTTATTTATCTAATAAATTCTGAGTTTCAAATGACAAAAAAAAAATGAATTTTATTTGTGCAACAAATCCTAAGTTTCAAGCGACAAATAAAAGTGAGTTTTATTCCACTAATCATGCTTTAACCAAAATGTGATCTTTATTTGACCAAAGAATGTGATTTTTATCTCAATACTATGTTTTAACCGAAAATGTATATTTTATTTTACTTAATAAAGTTCTAACCAACAATGTATTTTTATTTATAATGCGACCTTTCTAGCAAAATGGAGTTTTAAATCTAACGTTACATTTTATAACAAAAATGTACTTTTAATCTCATTTAACATTTTATACGAGAATGTACTTTTAAAGCTAATGTAACATTATCAAATTAAAATGATGTATATATTTTCAATCTTAAAATGAAAACATAACCACATTAAAAATGTAGACTTTTTAATGAAAACAAATTATACAAAAATGTCATCTTTTAAATGGAAACAAATTACATTTTTTTTTTAATGTGGTCTTTCTGTTGAAAACAAATTGACATAAAAAAATGCAATCTTTTATGTCTACTCCTTATATTACTTCTAATATGTCAACACAAATGCAACCTTGAAATCAATTCTTTTTATTGTCTTTAATTGGACAATAAAAATACATCATTAAAATCTATTCCCTTTATTGTCTTTAATTTGACAATAAAAATGTATCTTTAAAATTTCTACTTTTTATTGTAAGCAATGTTACATAAAAAAAAAGTCATCTTTTAATTCCGTCCCTTTTAATGTAAATAATATTACACAAATATATATATTCATTTTTTTTTGTTGAAAAACTAGTTCAACAAAAAGACATAAAAATGTTTGTTCTATTTTGTTGAAAATCTAGTTCAACAAATATAACAACAATGTTTGTTTTCAATTTTGTTGCAAATCCTATTTTAACAAATATCACAAAAATGTTTGTTTCCATTTTTGTGTTACAAATTCTGTTTTAACCAATTTACCACAATTCTGTGTTCCACATATGTTGAAAATTCTAATTCAACAAATTTACAAAATTTGTTGTCTTATACAGTTGACCATTTATATAAACAAAAATTATACATTTTTGTTTAATCAAATTCTAATTAACAAAAATGTTAATTTTGACAATTCTATCGCCACATAACATCATCAAACAAACAGATGTATATATTATATTCGACATAGAATAATAACAACATGAATTAACTGTAGATTAACAACAATAATTTCAGGATTATTTATAATTATAAAGGAAAGAAAATAAATAGATTTCTCACAACATACACACAGAATCCACATAGCAATTCATAATTTAAATTTTAAAAATTAAATATAGAAATTCTCACCAATAGCTTTCCATTTCTCCAAAATTTAGACGAGCTCTAAATCTTGTTCAAAGTTGTCTCATTGCGTAGATCAGGCCAAAATGATTCCAACATATTTTGTTTCATCAAATTATGACTCGATTTGCATAGGATATGTACATTTAAATTTTTGATTATATTAATTAATTAAAATAATAACTAAAATCAGTTAAGGCCTTAATTACATTTGGAGAAAATAGTGGCCGCCCCTTTTTGGTTTCTTCTTCTTCATTGTATTTCTATCACGAGAAAACCCATCTGCTCGCATCTGACTTTGACACCCCGCGCCTTCCATGTCTTGATTCCACGCAATTCAGGCAAAGAAAAAAAAGGATCCCCCTCGTTGAATGATTAGAGCTCATTGAGGTCTTCATGTTTGTCGCTGAACGATTTGCAAATCGAGGAATGGATTGAGAGAGATTTGAAGGGAAAAAGGAGGGTGTTTCTGGCCATTCATGAAAGATGGAGGCGGCGGCTATGAAATGATTTAGGTTTTAGAGAAGGCTAGGATGTTATAGTAGAGCCAATGTATATATATTTGTATTTATCTATTTTTATTTTACTATTTGGTTATATATTTGATCTTATCCTTCACTTGTGTCCCTACATATGTAGTAGGTTACAAATGAAATGAATTAGCTGACTAGGCAGGAGTTAATCTACTCAATGTTTTTCTCTCATTCAAAAATTCTAAAAGGAAAACATAGGGAGAGAGAAACGGGAATGCAATTAATGCATGATTTATGGTATGATGTCAATTGTTAGAACGTTTAACTTTTAAATTTCAAAACACATGACATTAAGTATCATCATTTAAGTAACATATTCAATGAGTTGGAAAGAATAAATAGAAGAGAAATATATATATATGTATATATATCTATGTTTATTCATTTATATATATATATATATACATGTAGGTGATTTGTTTGTGAAGGAAAAATAACAACAAGGAATAACAAAAGGAGGAAAGATAAATGAATGCATGGTTAAGTAACATAAGGAATGAAACATGATGAGAAAAATAAAGTAAAGAAATTAATAGAATAAAGGATAATAAATTGCATGAAGGAGAGAGGTGAATGCATGGTTAATGCTAATTGTGACAAGTTTGTGAATATAAAATTTCAAAATATATAACATTAAAATTGTAGAATTTAAGGAACATATTCAATTGGACATACAAGAACAAGACAACAAAAATGACTAGGAATGCACATAAATAATATAAACAAAATATATATATATATATATTTAAGGGAATAATATATATATATATACATGTGGGAATTGTTTGTTTTTGTAAGAATAAATAATAATAATGGGAATAGGAAAACAATGGGATAAAAATATAAGGAACGAGAGCATGCAAATGAAATAAGATGCATGAATGTAGAAGTAAGGAAATAAATGAATGCATAGGTAATGTGAACTAGGATGCATGAATGTAGAGAAAAGAAAGAAAAAAAAAAGAAATGTGAGCATGCAGATGCATGAACGTAGAAATAAAGATAGAAATGAGTTATTAATGAAAAAGTGAAGAGAAAGGAACCAATGATTTTGGGGAAAATGGAAAAAGAAGAGGAAAAGAAAAAGAAATAATAATAAATAATAAACTTCATCAAATGTGAATGTGCAAAGAAATTTTGTGCATGATTTATTTGATTATTAATGTCAACATTAATTTTCGTTAACTGCTAGTTATAACATGCGTTGACACTCTATCTCTTTACAATTTCTCTTATACAATTCAAACTAGAAACATAGTTTTATTATCAATATATTATTAATAAATCAACTTATCAATATATTAATTTTATTTAAAAACTTTTTTTATTTTTTAATAATGGAATTTATTAAATTCTGGTACGTTTTCTAACCAAATTATTAAAAATAAAAAATTTAAATTGGTTCAGATTTTCCGGGTTGTTACACAAATAGCTTTGCCTTTTCCAAAAATCAAATATCCCTTTGGAATATCAAAACAACTCGGTTTCTCAAAACAATTCAAAAACAAAATCTTTGGTAGTAATTCGTCACTTACAAACTCGAAAATGAGCACCGATGATGTCCGGATCAACATCGGAATTTATTTTCCAGCTATCGAAGTGAGTTCAATACTATAGCACTTTCAAAACCCATTTTTAAACATTTTCATTTTGAAATTCATTTCAAAATATCCCTTTTCAATGCTTGTAACAAATTTAAAATCTCCCAGGATTTTAAAATTCATATATATTCAATTTAATTAAAATTTTCAACGCTTATTCAAATTTTAGCAATTTTAATTCCAATTCTGAACTTATAATCAGATTTAATTCATCAGATTTCATATATTTCACTTATATGAATTTTGATTTGTTATTTACATAACCATTTCACATTTTATAATCTTATTCGACTATAATCACAACCAACACATTCAATATACTATAATAATTTCAAATATCTATACTTTGCTTATATCAAAATATAATTTGGTTAAAATTATTTCATTTACCCTTTTTTCACAACATATCGTGTCGACCCATCGTATTCAAGTGTTTATAAACTGCTATCGATACAGTGGATCAAACTGATCGACTAGAACTCATAAACGACTCAACCAATAAATCTCCACGGTATAAAATCATTTTATATAAAATAACAAATACGTTCACTCTTATATATACACTCAAACTCAGTCTAGGGCATTACTAACCCCATCCCTGCTGAGTCACGCCACAGAGCCAAGGTAAATCACCTAACCTTCAGCTCTGATACCAACTGTAACGACCCGGAAAAAGACGACCTTGATTATCCGATATACAACACATATCGAACATCAAGGGTCGACAATTACCGAATAGTTAATAAAAGAATTTAGAGGGTGAGGATAGATAAGATAGAAAATTAGAATAGAAGAAGAAAAAGAAGAACACAACATCAGAGTCACACGAATCTCACAGCGGAACGAATAAAATATAATATATCACATAACTTGAAATCAAAAGCAGTATATGCATACAATACCATTTTCAGAGTACAACCCTTGCATCACAGCGGAAATAAACAATAGCTATATAAGTCCTGAAGCCTCCTGCTCCAAGCTCTCCAAGTCTATCTGTAAAATCCTGACTACTTGACTGCCCGTACAAATTTGGGCACCCAAGAGTTTAGGGAAAACAAAACAAAATAAAACTCTGGGTCAGTCATGGGACTGGTGTGAGTAAACTCAAATCATTTGGTTTAACTTTTCAAAATCCTTTTCAAAAGAAAAGATAATCGTAAGACCAATCCACACATAAATACGGATGGCTTTTACCTTACGATAACCCAAAACACTTTGGAAATCATATATTATCTGATATTATAATAATGTCTAATCACAAGTAATTAAAATCTAGTAGAACGCTTACATCTCACGCTCTACATATATAGTATACAAATCAAACTCGCGGGCACTTATTGGAGATTGGATTCCGACTTTGACAAGGTATGGGACCACCTTCCGAACGTGTATCTCTAGAGGCAAATACACTGGGTTCAACAAGAACATCTTGCAACCCGACCCACACATGACCGACCACTCATTTCGCTTGAGTGTATCGAATGTATATCACCAACGGTTGGGATCAGCAACCATCTCCCGATAAGGGATAGCATCGATAGATTTAAGAACAAAAGGAATTTCTCTAGATAGGTGATCATACATCCTAATGGGTGCGACCCACATAGCCATGCTGCCTGCCCGATTTTTGTCATTTCCCGGTGGATGAGGCTTGAGGTCATAACGTATCTTTTGACAGATCCCACCTCCATTACTTTGAATGCCCCAACGTCATACCCGCCAAATCACAAATTGATTTCACCAAAAATACCACGGGTATACAGCTAAGAGAAACGAATTCCTCTGCCACTAAACGTAAGTACGTTTGAAGAGATCAACTTACGCGATCCTTTGAATATACTCTGTCAGACATTCGTCCATTCACGTTTGTCCTGAGACTGGACAAACCGAATGCACTATTCTGTAAATAGGATAGCCCTTGCATAACTCCGTCTTCAATATATTCAGCATACTTGATTCGCAACGCTTATGCCAATACGGAGTGGTTCTCTGGATAATAATCCGACCGGTCTCTCCATATTAACAACGTTAAAATGGTCAAAACTTTGATAGTCGGTGATTTAACTATCAAATAAAAACATGTCGGTGTGCAAACAACGATATTATTTCCAGATGGAAATTCTATCGATCAATCATCATTCATCATCAAATTATCATAAATTTACCCTTTTCCTTATTCTTGTTTTCCTATATTTCTTATTTACTATATTTAGAAAATATACGTTATTAACAATGGAAAACAATTCCATTTCTCATTTTCTATATTCAGAAAACATTTCTGATTTTCATTTGGAAGACATTTCCAAATCTCCTTCATTGGGTTTAAACTGATGTTTGAATAAACATCGCTATGCCAACACCAACCATTTCGCTCATTAACCAAATTCACTTAACCCCTTTCACTCTCGAACCTTATCCACTTCTTAGTTAAAAACGAAGTCAATCAAGTTGGGGTATAATTACCTCTCAAACCTTAACTGAACAACATTTCTAACTTCGAAATAGACAAAGTTCAAACTTTACTCTTTAAGAAACTTCCTTGCGAACTCTCGGATTCTATTTATGAATCCACTTCCTTTACTGAATCATTTGATTATAACTATAAATGTTATAATTCCATGCTTTCAAAATATGTTAACTTAAATATATTTCCATATCTTAATTTGGATAAATAAACAACCAACTACTTTATTAAAAGATAATTAAAACTTGATTTGAAATGGAAAGTAAACATTACTTCCCTTGATTCGATATAATCGAATTTCCATGCATGATTCACTCTCAAATAATCACTATCCGATAATTCTCTTTTGAATAAACTATATTCGATTCCCCTGTTCGAATAACTAATATTCGATAATCCTTTTCTTCGAATAAACCATATTCGATAATTTTCTCCTTCGAATAAACCATATTCGATAATTTTCTCCTTCGAATAAACCATATTCGATAATTTTCTCCTTCGAACGAACTATATTCGATTACTCTTCTCGAATAAACTATATTCGATAACTCTACTTCGAATAGGTGATATTCGATTAATTCCCTTTTTGACTAACCCTACTTAATTTACTAATACTCGACTAACTCGACTTAATTAACTTCTTTTGATTAATTACTATTTGATTTAACACCATTTGCTTGACTCTAGATCGCAGCGATCACAATGGTTACGCCTGATTCCCCCAGGAAACATCCGACCGCCGTAGGCTATCTGCAGCCCTGCGAATTACGCTAGCAGTCGTGCTAAATGGAAATTCATCCTTAAATAACTTTGTCTATTTTTAACTCTATCTCGAATAATTAGATTCGATCAATTCTAATTGAATAACTAATATTCAATTAACCCTTATTCGATTACTATATTTGAATAACTCTAGTTTGATTTGACTCAAAACGATTAACTCTAACTGATTAACTCTAACTGGTTAATTCTAACTGAATAACTCTAACTGGATAACTCTAACTGAATAACTCTAACTGGTTAACTCTAACTAACTAACTCTAACTGTTTAACTTTACGGTTTAACTCTGACAGTTTAACTCCAACGGTTTAACTCTAACAGTTTAACTCCAACTGTTTAACTCTAACAGTTTAACTCCAACTGTTTATCTCTAACAGTTTAACTCCAACTGTTTAACTCTAACAGTTTAACTCCAACGGTTTAACTCTAGTTGATTAACTCTTTTGAATTAATCCCTTTGACTTTTCTCTTTTGAATAATTCCTTTGGAATAATTCCTTTGAATTACCTCCCTTGAATAGATTCTTTTTCTATTCGTTTACTCAACAAATAACTATTCTCTTTTCGCTTCTATTTATTTAACAAATAAATATTCCCTTTAACTTTTCTATTTATTCAACAAATAAATATTTCTTTTAGCTTTTCTATTTATTTAACAAATAAGTACTTCTTTCAAATTTTCTTTATTCCCTACATGAATATTCCCTTTTCAATTCCATTTGTAAATACTTTTACGAATATTTCCCTTTTTATTTCTATTTGTAATCGTTTCACAATTATTTCCCTTCTATTTGATTTCACCAATATTTTCCCTTCTATTTGATTTCACCAATATTTTCCCTTCTATTTGATTTCACCAATATTTTCCCGTCTATTTGATTTCACCAATATTTATTTTTTTAACAAAGGCTTTGATTCTATAATCATTTTCTCTCATGAAATTCTCTTCCTTTTATATATAAAATCTATTGATTTTATATAAATAATTTATTTAAATTTTGTTTCCTTAATAACTTTCTATATCCGTTATAGGATTTTCCCAGATTTCATATATAGCTAATATCTTATGTTTAGAATTTTCCTGGATAGGTCTCAGGTTCCAGTTTTGCCGTTAGCATTAGCAAATTCCAATTACCGTCAAAATTTAGTTCAAATTTTGGCCTTTTATTTTTTTCTTTTCCACATACGGATGCCATTTTTGACGTAACTTGGTTGGTTACCTAATTTCATCATTTTGGATTTAATGAAACTAATTTCATCGAAATCCGAGTTCGTTAGCTACTACTTCCTTTGTAAACGTACTATTTTTAATTAAAAAATTATCCTTTTATACTGCCAGTTCACATTATATTGCAGATCCACTAAATTTCTACCATTTCAGAATAACATAAAATATTCAAAATTATTGAAATTAAACCATTTAAACTTCCAAAACAATAAAAAAACATTTTTAAATAATAACTAAATGGTCAAAAAGTCTGGGCCGTTACAAGAGGCCCTCGTATATCCGAACAATCAATAAGTACGTCCGGACGGCTACCACTGTAGCCCCTTCAAGGTAGCTACTCCAATCATGGGCATTAGTAGCAACTCATCCATTCGATGTGAAGACCGTTGATCTTGCACCGCCTTCAATCTCTTCGACTGTTAGTCTTTTTTTCAATTATTCAGAATGGGTTAAACCCTGTCTTTCCGAATAACTCGGGTATTTTATAAATCAAGTGCTATAAAAACGCATCCTACGCCTCATTCCAATTCAGAATATTCTTTTATTCAAATATTTACATTTTTAGAGAAAGGTTCCCATTAATTTTATCAAAGATAAATTCTTTTAAATTTTCTTTTTAATCTTCCTTTTGATCTCATTTCAAAAGATTTATTTTATTTTTTTACAATTCTAAACAGAATTAAGGTTTATCAACTAGTCGGGATTAACGAGCCTTACCGAAGTAATCATTTATTTTATTAATCCCAATCCCAACCTATTCATCGCATGGAGCAAAACTGGTAGTACTCCATATCTAGCACCCACGGTGTTATCGGTAAATTTAATTACCATTTCACGTTCAAATCTAATTAAAGATTTAACTATCGCCTGGAGTAAAACTAGTGGTACTCCATTATCGATCATTTCAAGAATTCGATAAATTTAATTATCTCATTCCCATTTCAATCTAATTAAAAATTTAT
Source organism: Allium sativum (assembly GCA_030737875.1). Classification (NCBI taxonomy): domain Eukaryota; kingdom Viridiplantae; phylum Streptophyta; class Magnoliopsida; order Asparagales; family Amaryllidaceae; genus Allium; species Allium sativum. The sequence goes on along the minus strand of CM060916.1, from coordinate 605,994,123 downwards.
TAAAACTCCAATTTGGTTTTAATACCAAAAATCATTACTTTATGATTATTCAAATTTAAGAAATTAATCTTGTCTTTAACTGGGTTAAAGAACCAATGTCATTTAAAACACATTTCACGATAAACCCAAAATCATCTTCCATCAAAATGGAATCCACACGGAAATCATAATAGTGTATAATCGATATAAATTCCCGCATCAGACTAATAATATAAATGGAATAGCGGCCAGGCCTTTTAAATTCCATATATAGTAGCGATCTTCATTCATAGAAGCTCATCTCGATTATCACCAAATCAAATTCCGTTCAATTCCAATTTAATATATTAAACTGGAAAACTTTACTTTGGAAAATTCCCATTAATCTTAATTAAAAGATAATAAATTCCAAATTATATTTTCACTGATAATTGGGTTAAAGAAAAAATGTTATTTAAAACATTGTTCACGATAAACCCAAAATCAAATTCTTTTATTCAATTCCAATTTAATATTAATTAATTGGAAAACTTCATTAATATTAATTAACAGATTTATTCTTTTCTCAACTGGGTTTAAGAATAGTGTTATTAAAGACACCATTCACGACAAACCCAAAATCCAGTTTGATATTAAATATAAAGTTCTAAATAAAAATTATATCGGCTTATATTCAATATCAAATTCTGAAACCAACGGATATCATATTGGGAATAACGATATATATATATATATCTTCCAAATTCCTCACAATATTTGTATAATAATGGAATTTAATATCGAAATATTCCAAAGATTATTTTTATTCAAATCCATTCCAATTTATTCTTTGGAAAATTCTGGTTATTTTAAAACCATTTTCAAATGCAATTTATTTATATCTAAAAATAATTGGATTATTATTCTAGTTATTAAACAGTTCATTTCGATAAAAATATATTTTTATCTTTTCAAACTGGAATTTTTAATCAAAAATCTTTCCAAATCATTTATTATGATTTACATAATTTTTCCATATTTTTAATAATTTTATTATCGCCCGTACAGTCGGTTTCCAATAGCGGTCACCGAACTGCATTCATAGCGACCTTTTTTGAAATTGATTTGGGCATATCTCTAAATCTAACCATTAGATTTCAAATATCTTATATTCATTGTAAATTTCTCTTTGATACGAACCCAACGGTTCCAGTTTTAGGAGAATCCAACGGTCAGTTCTCCCGTTATGTCAATTTGAAGTTAATGGTCGAAATTCGCGAACGGTCGCTGCGCGGCGCGTTCTATTCAGGCCATTAAATATATAATATATATTATATATATTTCGTCGATTTCAATTTAAATTGTATTTTATAAATCATTTATAAATTCATTTTAAAATGATTTCAACTCCATTTTGAATATTTCATATCTTTATCATATTGAAATGACAATATTTTCTACTTTGCTATCATGTAAATGATTTACATTTTAATTTAGCAAAATATCTTTAATGAATCAAACATACAATAAAAATATAATTTTTATTGTATAATCTTTTTATTTAACATGATTCTTTTTAATGATTTTATAATACAAACAAAAGGTAATTTTCATTGTTTAAACATTTTTTTTAACATGGTTCTTTTTAATGATTTTATAATACAAACAAAATGTAATTTTCATCGTTTAAACATTTTATTTAAAACATTGAATATTTTCAATCATTCTTACATACACAATAAAAATGTATATTTTTATTGTTAACATATTCTATTTCAAACAATGAATATTTTGTTTATTCATACATACAATAAAAATGTGATTTTTATTGTACAAACGTTTTCCTTTCAAACAATGAATATTTTGTTGGTTCATACATAAAATAAAAATGATATTTTTATTGTTTAAATATTTTATTCAACACAAGAATATTTTATTCAATACATAAGTATTTTATATCCTTTACGGAATATTATTTTAAAATATTCTTTATTTCCAAATTGGAATGAGACCAATCAATTATCATATAATGTTATTTATATGGATTTCATACATCGCATGTATACAACAATAATGATAAATAATCATTAAAAATTCATACGACATCTAGAGTGCAATTTACAACTATATGAGCATTAAAATAAATAAATAATGCTCATCACATACTGTCAATCCATCGATTGACATACAACTAAATATAGGGATTAGTGTATGTCCAATATCATCCTAATACCCGTGTGGGGTTTTCAAACAATAACAGTTTATTTATTTGTGCAGTTGGGCGATGTGTAAAATTTATCATCCCAATCAATATTAGTCAAATGGGTGTACATAAACAAATTATTCGATTTGTAAATGAATATTTTATTTTATTTCTTTTCATGATAATTTTATGTCGTTCATATATATATACGTTAAAAATTATATTTTTAACGATAAAATATTTTATTCAACATATGAATATTTTATTTTTCATTTCATACCACAATCACATCATAATACAGTCCAAACAAACAATCATGGTTTCAATCAAAGGTGTTGGGTGCTACTAAGCACCGTCTGCATCCTAGTATATATTTAACTGTAAATAAAATTAGAGTGAGAAGTTCTCACCTTTGGTTTCCACTTCGCCAGTTTTATTTTTAATTTTGAATAGTTTGGATTTGCTCCAATGCGTTGTATTCTTCACCGTGATTCCAACGTAATCTATTTTCACATAGTTTATGCTAAAAATCACATTTTTAATACGATGTTTACATCTTAAAAATCACATTTTTAATCAACGCTATATATTAAATAAAATCACATTTTAAAAACAATGCTTTTCATATAAAAGTTCATTTCTGAAAACAATGTTTTTCATATATGAAAATTCCATTTTTATTATTTGCTTTTCATTTATTTAAAAACAATGGTTTTTCTATGTAAAAAATCATATTTCAATTACCATGGTATTTTTAAACAGCGCTATATACATAAAAATCAGATTTTATTCTAATGTTATTTATATTTTCAAAACAATGCTTTTTATATTTCTAAAATAAAGCTTTTTATATTTTCAAAACAATGCTTTTATATTTTTATTTCTATTTAAAAAACAATGATAATTTTATTTTAAAAACAATGCTAATTATAAATTTAATTACATTTTTTATATTCAATGCTATCTATATTTTAATGCTGAAAATAAAACAATTTGATTATATATAAAAACAAAGTTATATACAATAAATCATATTTTTAAAACAAAAGTAAAACAAATCACCTTTTTATTTAAGCTATTTCTTTATAATAATTACCCTTTATAACAATGTTATTATATTAAAAATTCAAATTTCAAAACAATGCTCTTTATTTTTTAAACAAAGTCATACATAAGAAAATTGGATTTTTAAAACGAAGTCATATGTATAAAATAAATCATACTTTTATTACAGAGTCATATGTATAAACATCTTTTTTTATTACAATGTCATATTTTTATAGTGTTGTTTCCTTTAAAAATCATATTTTTAGACAATGTTATTAACATAAAAATTACATTTAAAAATCAATGCTATATATATATAAATATTCAGTTTTTAAAACAATGTTATTATATTTAAAAATTCCAGATTTTAAAACGATACTATTTTAAATAAATTTTAGATTTTTAAACAATACTATTTTAAATAAATTTCAGATTTTTAAACAATACTATTTTCTTAATCACTTTATTAAATTAACTACATGGTTAAAAAAATTACACTGTCACTTAATGTCCCTTCTTCCTTTGAATGTAAAGCTCCTCACCCTTCAGATAAGAACCCATCGCTCAGGCCATTAGGGCATAGAATTTCCCCTCCCTGACATGACCGGAACCCCATCCAACTCTGGCGAACGGAGCGCCTGAACTCCTCCTCCTAGTTCCATGACCAACATTTAGCTCGGTTGGCCCACCACCTCGAAATCCGAGTTTGAACGATGTGGGTTTGGACCCCAAATTCGCCACCAATCCTTCTCTAAAATCGATCATTGGGGTATCACTGGAAAGATCGTGCAAAGCTCTATCACCTTCGTTATGGACGTTTTTGAAATTAGTTGAGGGATTAAGAATTATCAACGATAAAAAATTGAAGCATATTGGCCTTTCGTTTTTGGTGAGTGGCGGCTGAAACGATAATGGATAGGGTTTTAAAGAGAAAACGGTTATATATATATATATATATTTATATTATTTTATTCTTTAAATTTGCAAATGACTTATTTATCGTTACAAACTCCAAAACAAACCCAATGACTATCGCCCCTAGCTAAACACCCCCATTCCAGGCACAATGACATATGTTTCATAAGTCAATTCGACTGTTACGATCAGTTTTTATCAAAACTAAATATAAATCAATGGATATTAAATTTGAACGTACATTTTAATTTACCGGGGCCACATACTGACTATAAAAATTCCAAAAAAATAAATCTAGCTATGTTTTGATGATACAGTCCTAACAAAATTAATTTTGTCGAATTTGGAGACCATTTGAAAAATGGTGCTTTTCCGGTCGATCCTATTCAACTGAAATTGACAAAACACATTTTAATTTACCACGCTCACATATTAATTCCAAAAAATATGAAAATTGGAATCTAACAATATTTTGACATTCCGGATCCAACAAAAGTGGTTTCGTCGGAAACGGATATCGTTTGCAAAATGGCTATTTATTATATTAAAATATATATAAATTCCATAGCGACTATTCTGAATATTTAACTGGCCATAACTTTTTATTCCCGCTATGAAATTTCAATTTCTCACATCCTTTAGAAAGACATAATTAAATAGATTTAAATATTTCTAATTTTACTGAAATCCGATTTATTTTGGATTTTGTACATTCAATTAAAATTAGAAATCGAATTTTCAATCTACCGCGCCATTTCAGGCTCGTTTTATAATTAAAATAAATTTATTCGTTCTAACTTCGATTTAAGTAAATTTTTAGTCGTTATTATTTAAAATAAATCATTTTAAATATTCAAAATTCATTAAAATTGTTAAAATAAAAATTTTAAATTAGTTTTGAAATTTAAGGTTGTTACAATCTCCCTCACTTATAATCTTTTCATCCTCGAAAAGGAACGGAGCTGAAAGTTGTTTAACCAACCAACTCAACTTTCATTCTGGCTTTCATTCTTCAACTTTTCAGTTTCTAAGATTTTTCTAATTTCTCAAAAATTTGGCTAACACCCTAAATTTTTAAAAAAATTCGCCATAACCTCCTTTGTACGGGGAGACCTTCAAAACCGCAACTAGCCACGCAGGGCCCTCATCAATCGAAAAGAAAAGGAAAAAGCTAAGCGGCTAGCCAATCGGCTCATAAAATCATCAAACCCAAACAAAACAGTAAATATGTACCTATTTGGCGGGCATACAATTTTATTCCTCTTCTTAGCTTCCATGCTATGACATGTTCATTTTATATACATGTACATATATGCAATTTAAAAAATAATTCAATTCAGTTCTACATTTGATTCTATTTCGCCAAATTTATCATTTATTCTCATATTGGTTAAATTAATTATCATTCCAATATTTTAATTAGTTTAACTAATTATTAAACATCACAACCAACAATCAATTAGCTGGTTAAATTTTCAAACAAATATAACTTTTATACATAGTCAAAATCATATTTTTAGTGCAAATCACAGCAATAACTCTAACTAAGTTTTGGTTCTCACACCAGTCAATTGGAAACATATAGATATACCACTTTTGAAACTCGAACATAAATGCTGATGATGTTTCGAACCATCATCAGAACATCTTCGGGCTACTAGAATGTAATTCTATATCTATCCAGTATATTTGAGGCGTCGTATGCACGTGGATCAAACGTATATTCAAAATCTTCATATACTCGATTGTCCAAATTCAATATAAAATAAATATTCAAATACGTATAATAAGATTTAAATTTTCAAAACAAAATTTGGTCTCATTTTTATTTATTTTTAAATAATAACACTCTTCACACTCGTTCTAGGATACTGTTGATCCCATCTCTAACTAGTCATTCTCATTGGATATTACTACTCCAATCTCCGACGAATTATTTCGTTCAGTTCTAATGTGTCTTATTTCTCGAGCTCTGTAAACCAAAGCTCTGATACCACACTGAAACGATACGGATCTTTCGCCCGGACCTAATCGATCGCTAAACCGACCAAGACCATTCGAATCCCGCATACGCTAACTCTGGGCATACAACACATCAGAACAACAACAGAAGACTTTTATAAACATCATAATAATGTTACATCAGAGTACATAATATATCAGAGTACATCGATAAATAATAATACGGCGGAAAATAATTTACAATAAAATTAATACAACGCAACAGAACAAATGAACTAACACAGCAGAAGACTATCAATGCTCTGGACATAGCTTTAAGCTTCGATCTAGAATCCTGCTCAATAAATAAATATCTGCAAAACAAGTCACTCGACTGCCCGTGTAAAATTATGGGAACCCGAGTTTGCAAGTGAAAACAAACTACGAGCCCGTCATGGGACTGGTATGAGAAATCTTTCTTAACTTACCTAATAATAAGGCTAATTACAGGACCACGCCACTAATGCGGAACGAATTTGCTCCATTGGATTGCCAGTGCATAAACAACAATCATAAATCAACTTATGGATCTACAATGCATCATACAACATGCAAGTAGCCTAACCCCAAGTTTAGATTTTTAAAATCTAGTTCACTTTACAGAAATTATTCCTTTGGACTTTATTTCCCGATTTCTTATTTCAAATCATTTGAAATACATATCTAGCTTTTATATCAAAGTAGATTTTACTTTGGGATCTCAAAATCAAAATCTTTGAAAATATGAATTCCAAAACAAATGCATAAAAATAAATATGCAACCAAATATCAGGCTCCCCTTAGACAAGGCTACAGGACTCACCTCGCCAACTCGATATATATATATATATATATATATATATGTGTGTGTGTGTGTGCCTCTCCCATCTAGGAGCAGGCTACACTGACGATGCACCATCCCACACTATCGGGGAAGACATACACTGCCCTCATCCACCACCATCCCCTGAGTTTTAGTCGTCCGCGTCACCCGCATCTTTAGCCACATACTAAATCATTTCATATTCCGAAGTATGGAAAATCATTTCACAACATAATAATCACAAGTACTTTCAAATCTATAGTACTTCACATTAGCAATTCACACATATGATCAGTCACTATTAATCACATAACCTTTGAGCTAGTACGTCTCAAAGAAGGGTGTTGTAACAACTCGGAAAATCAGAAACAATTTAAATTTTTTATTTTGGTAATTTTAATGAATTTTGAATATTTAAAATGAATTATTTTAAATAATAAAGACTAGAAATTTATTTTGAATAGAATTAGAATGTATAAATTTATTTAAATCGAAATTTGAATATAAATATTTAATTTAATAATAAAAGGAATTGAAAATGGTGTGGTAGTTTGAAAATTTGATTTCAAATTTCAAATGAATGTACAGAATTCAAAATAAACCGGATTTTAGTGAAACCAAAAATATTTGAATCTGTTTGAAAATATCTTTCCAACGAATGTGAAAAATCCAGATTTCATAACGGGAATAAAAAGTTATGTCCAGTTGAAAATTTAGAATAGTCGCTATGGAATTTAGCCCTTAAAAATATCGATTTTGCAAACGACCTCCGTTTTCAATGAAACCACTTTGGTTGGATCCGGAATGTCATATTATTATTGGATTCTAATTTTCAATAATTTTGGAATCAATATATGAGCGTGGTGAATTTAAATGTGTTTGGTAAATTCAGTTTGAATTTAATCGACTGGAAAATGACCGTTTTTCAAACGGTCTCGAAATTCAACGAAATTAGTTTTGTTAGGACCGTATCGTCAAAACATAGCCAGGTTTATTTTTCTGGAATTTTTCGAGTCATTATGTGGCCCCGGTAAATTAAAATGTGCGTTCAAATTTAATATACACTGATTTATATTTTAATTTTGATGAAAACTGATCGTAACGACCGAATTGGGTTATGAATCGTATCCCATTGCGTTCAGAATGGGAGTATTACGCTAGATGCGATAGTCATTGGGTCTCATTTGGGGTTTGAATGGAAAACTTACCTTTTGAAAATAAAATAATAATAAAATAAAATTATATAACCTAACCCCCTACCCCAAATTAAAACTCTCGTTCATAACCCAAAAACCGCCACTCCCTCTCTAAATCGCACAGGCGATTCCGTCGTCCCCCCTAATCTCCACCGCGCGCGCCTCCCTAGGCCAAGCCGCCACCAGCCTCCACCCTCCCCTCCTCACTCTCCTCTACAAACTGAACCCAAAACTCCAAGCCACTGGAAAACCGCGCCGCCACTGTCAGTTCCCACCGCCGCTTGCCCATGCCCCTGTGCCCTCCTCAGACCACCTCCGCCAGGTGTGGACCCCCTCCCCTCCGCTGAAAGCCCTGTAAGTGTTTTAGTTTAAACTCCTTTGAATAATTAGTTCGATTTAATTAAAAATCATTGTTTTAAATTTATAAAACTAGCATGGTTCTAGTGTGAAATTTTTTGATTTTATATATACTATAGCATTAAAAAAATGTAGTTTTTATATGAAATGTTTTGATATAAAAATTAGATCTTTATTATGAAGAGAGCAATATAAAAATTAGATTTTTATTTATATGAATACCAAATAAAAATTAGATTTTTATTTATATGAATACCAAATAAAAATGGGATTTTTATCTATATGAATGGCAAATAAAAATTGGATTTTTATTATAAATAGCAATGTAATAAAAATATGATTTTTATAATATATGTAACAATATAAAAATATGATTTTTATTTTGAAGTTAGCAAAATAAAATATGATTTTTATTATTTAGAAAGCGAAGTAAAAAAAGATTAGTTTTTTAATAACAAAAAGATTAGATTTTTAATAACAAAAAGATTGTATTTTTAAAAACAGAAAAAGATTTTATTTTAAAAAATAGAAAAAGATTTGATTTTTAAAAATAGAAAAGGTAAGATTTTTAAAATAGAAAAGGTAAGAATTTTAAAATAGAAAAGATTCGATTTTTATTATTTGAATATTGATATAAAAATATTTTTTATATATGAAGTAGCGGTGTAAAAATATGATTTTTATATAGGTAGTAGATTAAAAATATAATTTTTATATATTGTAGCGAGATAAAAATGTGATTTTTAAATATACATATCGTTGATTAAAAATATGCTTTTTAATATATAAACATCATGTTAAAAATGTGATTTTTACTATGAATAGCGTGAAAAACGATTGCGTTGACATTACAGGAAAATCGGAACTGTTCAGAAATTCAGAAATATAGAATAGAGGAGTGGATCCCAAAAGTGAGAACTTGTCACTTTAATTTATTTTCTAGTTAAATATATATACGAGGATGCAGGCGGTGCTTAGTAGCACCCGAGACCTTTGTTTGAAACCATGTTTGTTTGGCTGTTTGGTTGATTAGATTATTTGGTTGAATTTTATCTGGGAAATGAAATAAATTGATTAAAATTGGTATGTACATAGCGCGAGCCATTATGTAACACCCCGCCTCCGCTAGGGTCACTCGCAAAGGAATGCACTAGCTTTAGAGGGGCATTATTGGTAAACATGCACAGAAATATCACAAGACAGAACATATAAAATAGCGGAAGTAAAATCAAACTTTCATAGCATGAATAAATAAGGTCTAAAGCCTTTTACATCAGAGTACATCAAAACCTGTCTTGCAATAGTAAAGAAGCATAAAGACATTTTCATAAATTATTCCCCGAGTAAAAACAGTAAAGTAGCCATTAGCCAAGAAAAGTCCAAGCCATCCATGATGACCTTCAAGCAGAAGAAGTCCGAACTAAACAACAGTATTTCCTCCCTGTAACCTGGGGGGAAACGGAAGAAAAGAGGCGAAACAAAATGGGTCAGTCAAAAAGACTGAGTAAGCCCTATCTACTATTAGCATAAAAACTAGTAAAGTTAACTGACATGAGAAACTGAGATGAACATAAGCATGATAACAAGATAGATAAGCTAAATCAAAATAACAGGATGAACTACTGAACTCAGATAAACTAAGGTGTCATGATAAATTACGATGTCAAGATAAAACAAGGTATCACATCGTCAGGTTTCTATCAAGTATAATATCCCCAAGATATCTGTCACGTATAACGCCCCGTGATATCTATCCTGTATTTTAGCACTGCACCTACCGTACTAGTATCCCCACCGTGTCATGTGTTAACCAAGAATGACCCTCACTCAAAAGTCGTGTAATGGTCCATGTCAACCTAATATATCGCATATATAGGTTACTCAACTTGTATGTTTTATTCCATGTAAATGTTCAGTCCCTTGCCGTAGACCATACGGGCTTTCCCATGAGATTCTATATTACTTTAACATAGTTCCATGATCCTTAAGATCGGTTTGGACTGTTACCCTAAACCTAGCTAGGGTCTTCCAACATGAATTATTGTTTGTACAACTAGGACTTATGCTACCTAGGGCTGCTAGGGATTATGCTTACCTATTGCACGTTTTCGTATCTCGGTTTGGGTTCAACCACCTAGGGCCACTAGGGATTACGCTAACCGCCAACCGCGCCCTTTTTCCCACTCATTCATTGTGAATCGCTTTTCCATGACTGTATGCACATGTATCACATCGTGCCATCCGAGTCCTGTCACAGGGCAAATCAAGAAATACAGGACTCGGTCGGGAGCTTTCGATTTATCTGCCGATGCAGATGCTAAGGTCTGTTTTTCTTATACGTGGCTATGGTCCCACGAGACCACTCCCTCAACTAGTGAAAGACAAGACAGGATAAATCCTGTATGAGAACACAACACTGGCCAACCCACATCCAAGCCTTACCGCAACCATAATTAGATAGCAATTATGGTCTTTTGGGTGTTCTCTGCCTTTCCGTACGTACACGCTTGACCAAAGATGGTAGGTAGCCTGACGAAATGCTATCTAGGGTACGACCGTGTATCGTCGACTATCCCCTATCCATCCCCGTCTTTAGGTCGCTCGTATAGCAACCAAGGCATACTCTTGGTTCTTCTAACGCAGACCTTAACCTCTCATGAGCCTAGTATAATCACCTGGCAGCTCATAGAGGGATACCAAGAATATCCTCACGTTCCCCGAAGCCGCTGCTTCGTTACCCAGTTCGCTGGAGCCTTTATCTAAATCAGATACTTGCTCCTACTCGTATACTTAAACGATGACCTACCGTATCAGGTTACTCATCTATCTATGAACTGGTCTAAATTTCCTTGACTAAGAATCATTACTTAGTTATTCTTCAACTAAGGTTTACCACTTAGCATTGTTCCCGTTATCCTTGTTAACTACGGTTATCCACCTAATCCTCAGAACTAGGGTTTACATAATGGATTAAGTGTCACTTAAGTTCATGACTTAACCCGTCTACAAATCCTGTCAAAATTGGCTAAGTATCCAAGTTCAAGGCTTAACCCTACAAACCATGCTCAAGTTGGTTAAGTATATTAAGCAATTCACGACTTAACCTTGTCCAATTATCATTCTAGATTGGTTAAGTATATATTAACTTGACCCTATCAATTTACTTAGTCAAATCGGTCAAGTGTATTCAAGCGATTCGTGACTTAGCCTTATCATGTTTTCACGTTATATTGGTTAAGTATTGGTTAACTTAACCATAATAAATTAACGAGTTAGATTGGATAAGTATAGGTCACTTAACCACATCAATTCATCATGTTTAGATTAGTTAAGTGTTTAACTTAACCCCATTAAACTACCAAGTGGGATTAATTAAGTCTAGGCTAACTTAACCCCATCCGATTTCCATGTTTAGACTAGTTGAGTCTAATCTTAACCCCATTCATTAACCGTATTTTTCGGTTAAGCGTCATTAAGAAAACTTACTTAACCTTACCAAGTTATCGCGTTGGATTGATTAAGTGTTGGTTAACTTAACCCCATCCACTAGTCATATAAAAATGGTTAAGTGTCATTAGGCAAATCAAGTTACTTAACCTACCCAACCTTATCATGTTTTGTTAAGTATCATTAGCCTAATCAAATTACTTAACCCATTTGTCCATGTCATATTTGGTTAAGAGTCATTAATCAAATTAACTTAACCCTATCATGTGGCATTAATTACTTAATGCACCTTCACCTCTCACATTAGACTTTGTTGTGGTTACTAGTTAAGCCGGTCGGTTCCTGGTAGCTTTACACCACAACTTGGTCTAACCTCGGGTTCAAGCACAACATGACCAACTTCTCACATTGGGTCCTATTGTTTGCAACTACTAGTTAGGCCGGTCGGTTCCGGGTAGTTTTACGTTGCAAACTCAACCCAACCTCGAGTTGGCCACACTTATATTATCTAAGTGTCATGTCCATCATGTTTCCCAAAACATGTTATAAGTTTTCAAGCATTTGGGTAGACCTAACTTAATAGGTAAATTCCCAAAGGGTAGACCTAACTTAATAGGTAAATTCCCAAGCTTATGTTTTTATGCATACTTACATGTCAACTTCCATGTTATATTTCAAGTCATGTTTTCAAGTTGTATTTTCATGTCATTAGAAATTACCCATAACATAATCCAACGCTTTTAAACTCGCATATACGTTCGCGACAACGTAATGGATTAAAAGAAGAGACTTGGCAAAGGCATGACAAAAATGGATATTAAGCCACAAGTTAATCATGGTGGCAAATGAGGCACAAATGTGTTTATTAACTTGCATGTTACATTCTTAAGCCTCAAAACATGCATAAACCCAAACTTGGCACATAAGCGAATCATGGTGACAAAAGATATGGAATGATGACTAGTAACTCGCATATATCATCATATAAGGGTTATGACTTCATATGCAAGTTGACATAAAGGTTATGAGGGTTCTCATGTTGCCTAATGCAACATTTCAACATAAAGGTTGTAGCTTTTAGCTCACAAGATCAAGATAATGACTTCATAAACTTGCATGACATGATAGCATGTATCATACTCAATGATCAAACCCAAACTTGCAACATGAACATTTAACTTCATAGTTAATATCTAAGAGTAGGGAAAGGGCTTACATTGCTATGAAGGCACAAAAGATATGACAAAGCCCTTATGCAATCAAATAGACCCAAAATGCAAGCTCTAACATAAAAACCCTTGAGCCAAAATGATCAAAATCCTTGCTTTATGATGCAAAGATAGAAACTTGACTTGAATGCAAGCTAATGACACTCATACAAGCTTGAAAACACTTGTATGCATGGAAAATCTCTCATAGAAACCATTTAGAAATTTTATGAAGAGAGTGGAGGCCATGAGAGGTAAAATTTTGCCATAGTTTAGTTGCATGAATGAATAATGAGGATTTAGGATAGGTTAGGGTCTTATTTATAGATTAGGCAAGTGTTTTAGGCCATAGGATTAAACCTAGATTCAATCCAAGCCATCAAAGCATGTCTTGGGGAAGAAGTCAAGTGTAGGAACCATCTAGGGCCTTTAGATTAAAGATGAACCATGAGAACCATCCAAATGCAAAATCTGCATTTGAGCGAATCGGCCCACGGGTTGACAGCCAAACACCCTGGATTAACCCCTAGTCGACCCAGCGGGCTTGGGTCGACCTCAAAAATCGGCCGGTTCGGCTATTCCCCTCTCCCAATTCGCTATTTTGAACATTTTTGCATATTTATTTATTTAATTTTCAATTATATATATATATCAATATATATATATATATTTCTCTACGCAACCCATTTCACTTAATTAAGTATACTTTAATTTGGGAATTTTTCGTGAAACTTCGCGAGGCCATATCTTGGTCATACGGACTCCGATTCTCGAAAACTCAGACTCTATTTCGCGTATTTTTCCGAGACGAACGCAATGGCATAGCCCGTTTTACTTGATTCAGAATTTAAAATTAAATTCTGCCTTGATTCTCGTCTTAACACGTTATCGAAAAATACGGGTTGTTACATTCTCCCCACCTTTTAGGATTTCGTCCCCGAAATCTCCAAGTTAGGAAGAACATATCCTACCATCCATCATCCATCTACTCAAAACATCATCCACAAGCAACCATTGTCCTTAGATGATTTCTAATGCTGTATGAATATATGCAAAACGTGTGTGTACATGTTCCTTAGCTAATGCTAATGATCAGGCCTGAATAATCTTTCTAATGCAAAATATGTATAGTGCCATGAATCCAACATGTATGCAAATAGTCCTAGTCATATAGATACTATATGCGTGCACAATCATTCATTCATATGCAACAACCGCATGATAATACATTCGATTTCATCCATAAACAAGTATAAATACTTGTGCATATGCAATATGAAATGTGACCGAGTCGAGCTAGTATCTAATGTGTATTCGCGCATCCACGAGCAACCACTTGCAACCATATCAATCATAACATGTTTCAAATACATGTTTACATCCATAGGGTTCTACCTAGAATTCCCTGAAATAGGGCCGAGAAGATAAACAAGACAAACTCCTTACGGGGTTTGTAACAGAAAGTAGGACCGAGAGGATGTCCACAAAAGATAACCTACAAGTAAGCTCTACAGAAACAGGGATCAAGGATATACTCCCAAAAAGAGATATCATGCGCGTATCTAGTCTTTGACCATCAAAGTCGTATTTCCTCGGGCTTACTTCCATTGTGCCTTGACCACCCTTTAACTTCGCGATTTCGTAGCTTCTTATTTCCTGCTTCCATAACATGAGCTGAAACTCATTTCTTCGTCGCCTCTCGTTCCACTTGCACTTATCCTTTTTCTAGAATACTTGGCGCAAACATGACTGCGTACTCATGATCTCATGCAAGCTTTCCAAAATTCACTAGTGAATCTTGGATCTCGTTTATATACTATAAGGCATTCCATGTAGAAGAACTTTCTATTGAAAGTAAACAGATGTCAATCAGGTTATCATGCGCACTTACTAGGGTGATCTCTATAACCCATGCATAAATGAAGTAAACCATCCGTCTTATTGGCGAACACCACTCGATCGGGCTTCAAATTTCCAATAAAGGCATCAAGGGATTCTAAGTAACTAGTCATGACAGAACCTCAAAAAGGTTACCCGATACTTCGAGGGCATTACCAAGGCTAGTCAAAAGGTCTAACTACCCTCCTATCAAAACCGAGAGTGGCACCCCCTACTGGATAACCACTTCATCCCTAGAATCCATCCATAGCTTATAAACATAAGCATTATTTCCAAACTCAACACTTGGCATAGACATTCCCAAATCCAAACAAGTCATGTATAAATGGACTGATTCTCCAATTGGACTTTGAGACAAAAATGGGATTCTCTATTACGCTAGTACTTAAGGTGCAGAGACTCAACTATCGAAGCAGACTTAAATGATACGAACAACGAAGTCCTAACGGGATGATAGAGAAGAAAAGCTAAACCTTTAACAAGATCGTTACCCTCCTTCCGAGGTACTCTAGAAATGAGAGCATACTACTGCCCTCCCGATGATCTTGTCCTTGTCCCATAATACTTAACTATCCGCCCTGTTTTACCATGCCAAAGGTACTCTCTCGTCATGGGTTTCATTGTTCATCTTTCTCCCTCCTTTGAGGACTAAGCCATACCAACAAGTTGCTCATCTTTAAGCTCGTATCCTTTATCCTTCTTTCTCACGATCCTTTCTTATAACGCGGCCACTGGTCTCTCGAGAACCACCTCCATCGTATGGAAAGCACTTTCGTAGGTAGAAAAGACTAGTCGCAGTTAAAACTACTGTGACTACAGATGGAGGAAAGAAAGGAAAAGAGACTCAATTAAGGAAACAAGGATAGTGCTAATGGCCTTTGGGGAATAGCCTTTTTCTTTTAAAAGAAAATTTTCTTGAAAAATGCTTCTTTGTAAACGGTTTTTTTTCAAATAGTTTTCAGAAGGTCTTTAAAAACTTTTGCCCAGTCTGGTAACCTTCTGCTCTGATACCACGTGTAACACCCCGCCTCCGCTAGGGTCACTCGCAAAGGAATGCACTAGCTTTAGAGGGGCATTATTGGTAAACATGCACAGAAATATCACAAGACAGAACATATAAAATAGCGGAAGTAAAATCAAACTTTCATAACATGAATAAATAAGGTCTAAAGCCTTTTACATCAGAGTACATCAAAACCTGTCTTGCAATAGTAAAGAAGCATAAAGACATTTTCATAAATTATTCCCCGAGTAAAAACAGTAAAGAAGCCATTAGCCAAGAAAAGTCCAAGCCATCCATGATGACCTTCAAGCAGAAGAAGTCCGAACTAAACAACAATATTTCCTCCCTGTAACCTGGGGGGGAAACGGAAGAAAAGAGGCGAAACAAAACGGGTCAGTCAAAAAGACTGAGTAAGCCCTATCTACTATTAGCATAAAAACTAGTAAAGTTAACTGACATGAGAAACTGAGATGAACATAAGCATGATAACAAGATAGATAAGCTAAATCAAAATAACAGGATGAACTACTGAACTCAGATAAACTAAGGTGTCATGATAAATTACGATGTCAAGATAAAACAAGGTATCACATCGTCAGGTTTCTATCAAGTATAATATCCCCAAGATATCTGTCACGTATAACGCCCCGTGATATCTATCCTGTATTTTAGCACTGCACCTACCGTACTAGTATCCCCACCGTGTCATGTGTTAACCAAGAATGACCCTCACTCAAAAGTCGTGTAATGGTCCATGTCAACCTAATATATCGCATATATAGGTTACTCAACTTGTATGTTTTATTCCATGTAAATGTTCAGTCCCTTGCCGTAGACCATACGGGCTTTCCCATGAGATTCTATATTACTTTAACATAGTTCCATGATCCTTAAGATCGGTTTGGACTGTTACCCTAAACCTAGCTAGGGTCTTCCAACATGAATTATTGTTTGTACAACTAGGACTTATGCTACCTAGGGCTGCTAGGGATTATGCTTACCTATTGCACGTTTTCGTATCTCGGTTTGGGTTCAACCACCTAGGGCCACTAGGGATTACGCTAACCGCCAACCGCGCCCTTTTTCCCACGCATTCATCGTGAATCGCTTTTCCATGACTGTATGCACATGTATCACATCGTGCCATCCGAGTCCTGTCACATGGCAAATCAAGAAATACAGGACTCGGTCGGGAGCTTTCGATTTATCTGCCGATGCAGATGCTAAGGTCTGTTTTTCTTATACGTGGCTATGGTCCCACGAGACCACTCCCTCAACTAGTGAAAGACAAGACAGGATAAATCCTGTATGAGAACACAACACTGGCCAACCCACATCCAAGCCTTACCGCAACCATAATTAGATAGCAATTATGGTCTTTTGGGTGTTCTCTGCCTTTCCGTACGTACACGCTTGACCAAAGATGGTAGGTAGCCTGACGAAATGCTATCTAGGGTACGACCGTGTATCGTCGACTATCCCCTATCCATCCCCGTCTTTAGGTCGCTCGTATAGCAACCAAGGCATACTCTTGGTTCTTCTAACGCAGACCTTAAACTCTCATGAGCCTAGTATAATCACCTGGCAGCTCATAAAGGGATACCAAGAATATCCTCACGTTCCCCGAAGCCGCTGCTTCGTTACCCAGTTCGCTGGAGCCTTTATCTAAATCAGATACTTGCTCCTACTCGTATACTTAAACGATGACCTACCGTATCAGGTTACTCATCTATCTATGAACTGGTCTAAATTTCCTTGACTAAGAATCATTACTTAGTTATTCTTCAACTAAGGTTTACCACTTAGCATTGTTCCCGTTATCCTTGTTAACTACGGTTATCCACCTAATCCTCAGAACTAGGGTTTACATAATGGATTAAGTGTCACTTAAGTTCATGACTTAACCCGTCTACAAATCCTGTCAAAATTGGCTAAGTATCCAAGTTCAAGGCTTAACCCTACAAACCATGCTCAAGTTGGTTAAGTATATTAAGCAATTCACGACTTAACCTCGTCCAATTATCATTCTAGATTGGTTAAGTATATATTAACTTGACCCTATCAATTTACTTAGTCAAATCGGTCAAGTGTATTCAAGCGATTCGTGACTTAGCCTTATCATGTTTTCACGTTATATTGGTTAAGTATTGGTTAACTTAACCACAATAAATTAACGAGTTAGATTGGATAAGTATAGGTCACTTAACCACATCAATTCATCATGTTTAGATTAGTTAAGTGTTTAACTTAACCCCATTAAACTACCAAGTGGGATTAATTAAGTCTAGGCTAACTTAACCCCATCCGATTTCCATGTTTAGACTAGTTGAGTCTAATCTTAACCCCATTCGTTAACCGTATTTTTCGGTTAAGCGTCATTAAGAAAACTTACTTAACCTTACCAAGTTATCGCGTTGGATTGATTAAGTGTTGGTTAACTTAACCCCATCCACTAGTCATATAAAAATGGTTAAGTGTCATTAGGCAAATCAAGTTACTTAACCTACCCAACCTTGTCATGTTTTGTTAAGTATCATTAGCCTAATCAAATTACTTAACCCATTTGTCCATGTCATATTTGGTTAAGAGTCATTAATCAAATTAACTTAACCCTATCATGTGGCATTAATTACTTAATGCACCTTCACCTCTCACATTAGACTTTGTTGTGGTTACTAGTTAAGCCGGTCGGTTCCGGGTAGCTTTACACCACAACTTGGTCTAACCTCGGGTTCAAGCACAACATGACCAACTTCTCACATTGGGTCCTATTGTTTGCAACTACTAGTTAGGCCGGTCGGTTCCGGGTAGTTTTACGTTGCAAACTCAACCCAACCTCGAGTTGGCCACACTTATATTATCTAAGTGTCATGTCCATCATGTTTCCCAAAACATGTTACAAGTTTTCAAGCATTTGGGTAGACCTAACTTAATAGGTAAATTCCCAAAGGGTAGACCTAGCTTAATAGGTAAATTCCCAAGCTTATGTTTTTATGCATACTTACATGTCAACTTCCATGTTATATTTCAAGTCATGTTTTCAAGTTGTATTTTCATGTCATTAGAAATTACCCATAACATAACCCAACGCTTTTAAACTCGCATATACGTTCGCGACAACGTAATGGATTAAAAGAAGAGACTTGGCAAAGGCATGACAAAAATGGATATTAAGCCACAAGTTAATCATGGTGGCAAATGAGGCACAAATGTGTTCATTAACTTGCATGTTACATTCTTAAGCCTCAAAACATGCATAAACCCAAACTTGGCACATAAGCGAATCATGGTGACAAAAGATATGGAATGATGACTAGTAACTCGCATATATCATCATATAAGGGTTATGACTTCATATGCAAGTTGACATAAAGGTTATGAGGGTTCTCATGTTGCCTAATGCAACATTTCAACATAAAGGTTGTAGCTTTTAGCTCACAAGATCAAGATAATGACTTCATAAACTTGCATGACATGATAGCATGTATCATACTCAATGATCAAACCCAAACTTGCAACATGAACATTTAACTTCATAGTTAATATCTAAGAGTAGGGAAAGGGCTTACATTGCTATGAAGGCACAAAAGATATGACAAAGCCCTTATGCAATCAAATAGACCCAAAATGCAAGCTCTAACATAAAAACCCTTGAGCCAAAATGATCAAAACCCTTGCTTTATGATGCAAAGATAGAAACTTGACTTGAATGCAAGCTAATGACACTCATACAAGCTTGAAAACACTTGTATGCATGGAAAATCTCTCATAGAAACCATTTAGAAATTTTATGAAGAGAGTGGAGGCCATGAGAGGTAAAATTTTGCCATAGTTTAGTTGCATGAATGAATAATGAGGATTTAGGATAGGTTAGGGTCTTATTTATAGATTAGGCAAGTGTTTTAGGCCATAGGATTAAACCTAGATTCAATCCAAGCCATCAAAGCATGTCTTGGGGAAGAAGTCAAGTGTAGGAACCATCTAGGGCCTTTAGATTAAAGATGAACCATGAGAACCATCCAAATGCAAAATCTTCATTTGAGCGAATCGGCCCACGGGTTGACAGCCAAACACCCTGGATTAACCCCTAGTCGACCCAGCGGGCTTGGGTCGACCTCAAAAATCGGCCGGTTCGGCTATTCCCCTCTCCCAATTCGCTGTTTTGAACATTTTTGCATATTTATTTATTTAATTTTCAATTATATATATATATATATCAATATATATATATATTTCTCTACGCAACCCATTTCACTTAATTAAGTATACTTTAATTTGGGAATTTTTCGTGAAACTTCGCGAGGCCATATCTTGGTCATACGGACTCCGATTCTCGAAAACTCAGACTCTATTTCGCGTATTTTTCCGAGACGAACGCAATGGCATAGCCCGTTTTACTTGATTCAGAATTTAAAATTAAATTCTGCCTTGATTCTCGTCTTAACACGTTATCGAAAAATACGGGTTGTAACACATTAGTAGGCGAGGGATAAGGCTAGACCTTATTCTGGTTCTAGTATCGCGCCGTTGTGCTGCCGAAATTTTCTAAAAATATTAGAACAATCATTTTTATTGTATAAATGAACATTATAAAATATTCATGAGACAAAATAAATATTTTATAGTTAAAAATATAATTTTTAACGTGTACATAAATAAAATAAATATTCATTTACTAATCGGACGATTTGTTTATGTACACACATTTAACTGATATTGATTGGAATGATATATTTTACACATCGCCCAACTGCACAAATAATAATCAGTGTTCGTTGTTTGAAAACCCCACACGGGTATTGGGATGAAATTGGACATACACTAATCCCAATATTTAGTTGTATGTCAATCGAATGGTTGACAGGCTGTTATAAGTGTTAATTATTTATATTTAACGCTTATGCAGTTGTGTAATGCACTCTGGATGATGGTTGACTGTGTTTGATTATTGTTGTGTACATGTGTGTATGAAATCCATATAAACAAAATTATATGGTTATTAGCTGTGTCTGATTCCAACTCAGAAATAACGAATAATTTAAATTAAAGAACGTTTTAAATTGAAAAATATAGAATATTTTAAAATAATATTCAGTAATGGATCAAAATATGATTTTGATGCCCGATTTGGGATGGACAAGAAAATATTTAAATATATAAAGCGTGTTGATTAAATTAACGTCATTTTGACGTAAACGATATTTATATCGATTTTATTCATTTTTATAATGAATATCGAAATGGAAGTGATTTCAAAATCTAATGTTTTGAAAATATTATCATTTATATATTAATGATATGGAATATTAAATTTTGATTTAAAATTGAATATGAAGTTGAAATCATTTTGAAACAAATTTAAAACGATTTATAAAATACGTTTTAAATGGAAATCGACGAAATATGTATAATACACACACACACACACACATATAATGGCCTGAATAGAACGCGTCGCGCCGCGGTAGTTCGCGAATTTCGACCATTGACTTCGAATGGACATTACGGGAGATCCGACCGTCGAATTCTCCTAAAACTGGAATCGTTTGGTTCGTATTGAAAAGAGCTTCCGTCGGATATAAGGGATTTTAAGTCTAACGGTTGGATTTGGAATTATGTCCAGATAAAATTTGGAAAAGGTCGGTGTAAGTGCAGTTTGATGACCGTTTTCGAAAATCGACTATACGGGCCTTGATAAAATTATTAAAAATATTAATAATTTGTGTAAAATCATAATAAATGATTTGGAAAGATTTTGGATGAAAAATGCCATATTTATAAAGATAAAAATATATTTTTATCAAAATGAACTAGTTATGAACTAGAATTATAGTCCAATATTTTTAAATAAATAAATTAGATTTGAAATGGTTTTAAAAATAACCAGAATTTCCAGTATATGAATTGGAATGGATTTGAATCTAATTTATCTTCGGAATATACCGATATTGGATTCTGTGATTATACAGATATTGTGGAGGAATTTGGAAGATATATATATCGTTATTCCCAATACGATATTTGTTGATTGCAGAATTTGATATTGAATATAAGCCAATATAATTTTTATTCAGAGCCTTGTATTTGATATTGAATTGGATTTGTCATGAATGGTCTTAAATAACACTGTTCTTAAACCCCGAGTGAAGAGAATAAATCTTTTAATTAAGATTATTAGAGTTTCCAATTAATTAACATTTAATTGGAATTGAAAATGGAATGTGAATTGGGTTTATCGTGAACTGTGTTTTTAACGACATTCATTCTTTAACCCGATTTACAGTGAAATATGATTTGGAATTTATAAATATTTTTATTAAGATTTAACGGGAATTTTCCAAAGTAAAGTTTTCCAATTTAATATGTTAAATTGGAATTGAATGGAATTCAGTTTAATAATAATCGAAATGACCTTATGTAGAGAAAGACTGTTAATATATACGGAATTTAAAAGGCTTTTTCGTTATCCCATTTATATTGTTAGTCGGATACAAAAATTGATATCGATTATATATATATATATATATATATTGATCTGTTTTCTGTGAAGATTCCATTTTTATGGAAGAGGATTTGGCTTTATTGTGAACCGTGTTTTAAATAACATTGGTTCTTTAGCCCAGTTAAAGACAGGATTACGTGTCTAACATTGTATTTCGAACTGTATGGTTGACTCTACTAAATATATATCTGTTTGGTGGCGGAGAATTTATTCTCTTACTTAACACCCTTCTCTAAGACATACGAGCTTAGAGGTTATATATCGGCATCAATAGTACGGAGTAGATTGTCGATACGACATGTTAGTGTTTCCAAAGTTAAATAATCATTAATATTGATTTTTGGGAAGATTAAAACTAAGTGGAGTTTTAATGAATCTTTAATTAGATAGAAAAGAGAATGTGATAATTTAAATTATCAAATTCGGGAAATGACCGAGAATGGAGTAGCACCAGTTTTTGTCCGAGCGATTGTTAAATCTTTAATTAGATTTGAATGGGAAATGGTAATTAATTTTACCGATAACACCGTGGTGTTAGTTATGGAGTAATACCAGTTTTTCTCCATGGGATGAATAGGCTGGGATTGGGAAATTAAATAAATGATTACTTCGGTAAGGTGCGTTAATCCTGACTAGTTTGGAAAACCTTAATTTGGTTTGAATGATATCCAAAGGAAGATTAAAGAATAAATTTTAAAGAATTTATCTTTGATAAAATTAATGGGAACCTTTTCTAAGAGATATGAATATTTAAATAAAAGAATATTCAGGATTGGAATGAGGCGTATGTTGTGTTTTTATAGAACTTGTTTATTATATACGCGAGTTATTCGGAAATGCCGGGTTTATAACCATTCTGAATAACTGATTCGACGATAAGTCGACGATGAAGACGGTGGTTGAAGGCCAAAGGTCTTCACATCGTTTGATTACTGATGTCTTGATTGGGCTGTACACCCAGGACAAGGTAATAAGTGGTGATCGTCCAGACGTACTTGGAGATCGACTAGATATGCGAGGACCTCTATCGTGTATTGGACATGGGATGAGGAATAAGGTGTCTCCGGTTTCTTTCAGACCCAGAACGAACTTGTAAATGGATGTGTGTCTGACATTGGATTTTATTCTGTGTTGATTGATCTCTATTAAATATATATCTATTTGGCGGCGGAGAATTTATTCTCTTGCTTAATGCCCTTCTCTTAGACATACGAGCTCGGAGGTTATATATCGACAGACATCAGTTGCATGGCATGAATTGCCAGTGTGGCATGCTGAGATGCAAAGGATCAAGGCTTCTGTTGAAAAGCAGAGTCTTGTGGTTAATGATCAAAGCACGGCTGTAATATAGCATAGCTTTGTGTATAGCGTTAATTCACGGGCCTCACACCTCGGTATGAATCAAAAACGGGATAAGGGACAACAGCGAGTGCATGGCGTTTCTTTCTAGCTATGGGCGGTGTCAGGGTTTTGCAAGCCCAGACATTTTTATATTTTTACCTATTTGGTTGTTAGAATGCGAGGCGCCTCAGATATATTGGTTACTACGAAGCCGATGGATAGGTCCTATATGATCGGAAAACATGTGTTTAGGAATTGCCAATTCTCAAACGTAAGAGAGGACCGGCCCTGCAAGATCTAGGGGTTACCCAGAGTGTGTAGCCCTGAGCCATTTGCTAGTGTGTCTCGAAGCAAAAAGGAGTACATCCCTTGCCTAGACTCATGACAGAAATCCAATTTCCAATACGTGACATTGCGGTTTTGATTGTAGAGCCTAGTATGGCGACATGATATATGGTACCCATGCCGTCTAGGATTGATACATTTATATTTGAAGTTTTTTTTGACACTATACACTTATAGTAGTTTCAAATGGTTTGTTTTAAACGTACCAAGCATGTTTGGCTATTAAAAGGGAAAACCCTATCCTCCGGCTTGCATTGCATTGTGTGATGGGACCTGGGTCTTATAATAGCTTCATTTTTTCAAAAAGCATTTCGTTGTTTATTCTATGCACTAGTGTTCTTAGGAAGAAACCCGTTCCATGTTATACGGCGTGGTCCCTTGATTTACTCTTTTTTAAAGTAAAGTTTTAAATAACTGTTTTAGTTCTCACACCAGTCACATGACTGACGTGGAGTTTATTGTTTTAAACTAAACTCTGGGTGCCCCTATTTTCCACACGGGCAGCTAGGAGTTTTGGTTTTGCAGATATTATATTCACAGGAACCTGGTTTACAACTGGAACTATATTTGGAAAGCTCTGTATCCGTATATTCCTTTCAGTTGTGTTTTGTATTATTTTCCGCTGCATTATAATTTATAAATCTCTGATATTTATCAAATGTATATTATCTGTTCATGCTCTGTATATTCTTGTACTCTGATGTAAATTAATGTAATAAGCAATGAAATGTTCTTCTGTTTGTGTTCTGATTTGTCGTGTTCTAAGACAATCCATTCTTTCTCTTCTCTTTGGAGATCGGAGAAGTTCGGGTCGTTACATTTGGTATCAAAGCTTTGGTTTATAGAGCTCGAGAACAAGACACGTTAGAACCAAACGAAATAATTCATTAGAGATTGGTTTAGTAATATTCAATGAGAAAGACTCATTAGAGATAGGATCAGTAGTATCTTAGAACGAGTGTGAAGAGTGTTGTTTTAAAATTAAAAACAAATATTGTTTTGAAAATTTAAACCTTATTCAACGTATTTGAATATTTTATTTTAAATTAATTTGGACAATCGAGTATATAAAGATTTTTCATATACGCCTTGCAAACATGTATTTGAAGTTTTAATATACTAGATAGAATAGAATCACACTCTAGTCGCCCGGAGATGATTCTGATGATCGATCGACCATCATCAGCATTTATGTTTGAGTTTCAAAAGAGGGATGTCTATATATTTCCAATTGACTGGTGTGAGAACCAAAACTAGATAAGGTTATTTATTGTGATTTGGCATCATAAACATGATTTTTGAGTATATAAAAATTATGAATTTGAAATGTTAGTCAACAATTCGATTGCTGATTGTGTTGTTTGATTATTGGTTTGATTAATTAAAATTTTGAACCATTAAGCCAAATTGTATCAAATATTGAGCTGAATTGAAAATTATTAGAAATTGCATGTAACAACCTGGATTCCCACGGACCGGTTTTTTTTCAAAAACCCAATCCATCGAAACCCGAGTTGGTTTGCTTTGGTATCCTGCAGGAAAGACAGAGACATAAAACATGTCAGAGTTCGGAAAATATCTCATAGTGGAACGAATAAATATAATGTAGTTGAAACATAGCTTTACCTTAATAATAGTACTGTTAAACCAGTATCCAAAGCCATACAGTCTCTGTCATGAACCTAACCTGCGAATGTTATGAGGTGGTCAGAACATAAGTTCTATGTGAATGAATTTAAACTACACTTCTTGGATAATCCTACATATACCGTTCAATTATATTTTCTTATTTATTAGGTTATTTGTGTTATTAGCACTCAATGCTTACACACCCGTGGCACCAATCTAATCTCTAGTAGATTAACCTAATATAGTGTATATGTAGCTACCCCCAATTAAGGTATACTCTACTCGCATGGTCTCCACCGTATGTATGCAGTCCCTTATCCATTGTCGCATATCATATGTATATCAACGCTACGTTTGCATAAAACTATCATCACTGTGTTGCGTAAGCGTTTGGACTGCCATTCTAGATCCTACTAGATTCTGTCATCGAATAATGCCCTCTAGTCTATGGTACACCACCCAGAGCGACATGAGTGTACCTAGACTTTTCCCATGTACGTATCGTTAATCGTACTCGATGTCTATTTGCACATGTTCTCTATATGTGCGCCCGAGTCCCGTGGCAGGGCTAATCAAGAAACACAGAACTCGGTCGAGAGCTTTCAGATATCTACCGATGCAGATGCTAAGGTCTGCTTTTATATTGGCTATGGTCCTGCTAGACCCCTTCCTCAACTAATGAAAGGCACCCAAGAATATCAAGAATGAGAACTGTAACCCCGGCCCCCTATGCCCTTCAATCCTATTGGCCAACCTCACTCATAACTAGATAGAAAAGTATATGGTCTTTTGGAGTTCTCCGCCTTTCCACTTCACGTACTGACTGAAGATGGTAGGTAGACGACGAATTGCTATCACAGGGCGATAACTGGTCTCGCCGAATTAGGTTGGTCCGTCTTAGTCTTTTGATTTCCTCTTGTTTTGCAATCAAGGCATACTCATTGGTTCTTCCCACGCAGACCTAACCTCTGTGAGCACAGGTGTAACAACCCGGAAAATCAGAAGCAATTTAAAAAATTTAATTTGGCTATTTTAGTGGATTTTGAATATTCAAAATAAATTATTTTAAATAATAACGACCAAAAGTCTATTTGAATCGATGTTGGAGAATAAATATATTTATTTTAATTATAAAACAAGGCCTGAAACGGCAAGACAATTTGAAAATTTGAATTCGAACTTTGACTAACTATACCGGATGCAAAATAAAATGGATTTTAGTGAAACCAAAATTATTTAAGTTTGTTTATGAATATCTTTCGAACGAATATGAAAAATTGAAATTTCATAGTGGGCATTAAAAGTTATGGCCAAATGAACTTTCAGAAAGGTCGTTATGGAATTAATATAGCCCGTGAAAATAGACATTTTGCAAATGACCTCCATTTTCGACGAAACCACTTTTGTTGGATCCGGAATGTCAAATTATTGCTAGATTTCAAATTCCATAATTTTTGGAGTTAATATGTGAGCGTGGCAAAAGAAAATGTGTTTGGTTGATTTTAGTCAATTTGGATCGACCAAAAAATGATCATTTTTCAAACAATCTCCAAATTCGACGAAATCAGTTTTGTCGGAACCGTATCGTCAAAACATAGCTAGATTTATTTTTCTGGGATTTTTGGGATCAGTATGTGGCCCCGGCAAATTGAAATATACGTTCAAATCCATATTTGAAAGTTTTATATTTTAATTTGAAGAATAACTGACTGAAACTGTCGAATGGGCTTACGAAACATATTCCATTGTGTCCGGAATGGGGGTATTTAGCTAGGGCGATAGTCGTTGGGTTTGAATTGGTGTACGTGTGGAGAAGAGGGTATTTATGGATTTTAAAATAAATAAATAATTAAATATAAACTCCCGGCCAATCAGAATTCCCCTTCCTCATCGTTGAAACCCTCCAGACACGAAAGGCGGAAAAGACTTCTTCCCTTCTCTCTTCTTTTTCTTTAAATCCGCTCATCAAATTAACAGCTCCAGTTAGGGATTTTGCAGAGAATTCCACGAGCTTCAAATCCATTCCAACTTTGGACTTTTTTCGTGTGGTATTTGCTGAGAACTGAACCCACGAAGTTTCCAACTATCAATCGATGCCGCCGCTTATTCCGGCCACCGAAGTGGGTCCCGCTTCAGGCGCACGTGCACCCTCCCTCCCTCTACGCCGCTACGTAGTCCGATTGTCCAACCGCTTCACTGTTTGTGCGATAATCGATGACCTAGGTTTGAACCAATGCTGAAAGGTAACGGCTTATTTATTTTAAACTGATTTTAACACCTTAAAACCGTCGCAAAGTTCGATTAAGTTATAAAAATCATATCTTTTTGCTATGTAGTCGAAATCCAGTGAAACAAGAGACATTGGACTCGTGTGGACGCCTTCTACATTCTAGAAGAGATCGGATATTTTTCTGAGCCTTCAACAATTTTTGGAGGAGTGGAACCCAATGTGAGATTTCTGAATTATAAACGGTATGGAATGACGATGTATAAATTATATAATCGATGTATGAGTTATATAAGCTTTGTACATCTCATGTATAAACATTGTATAAGTTGTATGTGCGATGTATAAGTTATATATACGTTGTAAAAATCATATATGCGTTGAATGGAATTTGGTGAATACTACGAATGGTTTATTTGATATGATTGTTTGGATTTGGTTGTGATTGTTTGGATTTGGTTGATGTGAAATTTGGTGAATACTACGAATGGTTGATTTGATATGATTGTGGTTGAAATCCCAATAGGATTAGTTTGTGGGAAAATTTGTCTGTGTACGAACTAGATATTGAAATCCCCATTGTCAAAAGCTACGAGGCTTTAAGGTAGAGCGAGGAGCCGTACTAGGGGCGGTGCCGGTTTTAACTACCTTGCCATTATGCTGCCGAAATTTTATGAAATATTCCTGTGTTTGATTTATATTCATGCATTGAAATATATTCAAGTGTTGGGAAAATATTCATCTGACGAATAAAATGTTTGAAAGATAAAAATTACATTTTTATCATGTAGATGAAGTATATAAAAATCTTCATTTTTGAAATAAATTGTTTTAACAATAAAAATCACATTTTTATAATATATATGAATCGCTAAAAATCTTCATTTTTGAAATAAATTGTTTTAACAATAAAAATCACATTTTTATAATATATATGAATCGCTAAAAATCTTAATTTTTGAAATAAATTGTTTTAACACTAAAAATCACATTTTTATAACATATATGAATCGCTAAAAATCTTCAATTTTGAATTAAATTGTTTTAACATTAAAAGTCACATTTTTTATAATATATACGAAGTGTAAAAAATAATCAGGTTGGAAATAAATTGTTTGATGATAAAAATTACATTTTTATTATATATATGAAGTGTTAAAAATAGTCATGTGTGAAATAAATATTTGTTGGATAAAAATATTATTTTTATCAAATATATGAAATGAATATGGTTTGGAAATCGAAGAACGGATTATATATATATATAATTAAAATAAATTGAATAACGAAGCTGTAATTCGTATTTTGAAACCATGAGTTCAAACGATTGTACCGGGAGATCCAACCATCGGGTTTTCCTAAAGCCGAAACTGTTCTGTTCTCTTTGGAAATATCTTTACAATGATACCAACTTTGCAAAGATCCAACGATTAGATTGTCTGGAATGTTTAATTCAAATCTGAAAGAAAACAGTGCCAGAATGGATTATATATATATAAATATAATTAAAATAAATCGAATAACGATGCTGCCGTTCGTATTTTGAAAACGTAACTTTAAACGATTGTTCCGGGAGATCCAACCATCGGATTTTCCCAAAACAGGAGCCGTTGGATTCGTTTTGAATAGATCTTCTAATGGTCTAATATTTGTAAATATCCAACGGTTAGATTTTTAGATATGTATAAATCAAATCTGAAGAAAAACAGCGCCATGGCCGCGTTATGGCCCGAAGCGTCGTTTGAGTAAACTATACATTTTTAAATAAATAAAAATAGCGATAAATTGTTATAAAATATTATAAACGATATGGAATGAAAATAAACTGAATTTACCCGGTTTATTGGATATTTGATTGTTGAATGTGTTTGACGTGAAAATTACGTTAATGAACTGAATTATGGAAGTCAAATGATTAAACATGAGAATGAACTGATTTGAAATTATAAATATACGTGAATTATTTGAAAAGGCCGAGTTAATTCTCATTTCAAATAAGTGATCGACGTTTTGAAGTCGAGGATATGAAGACAGTGCAAGACCGAGGATCTTCACATCGAATGGATGGCTACTGATGCCTTTGATGGGAGTTGCTGCCCTGAAAGGGTTACATTGGTGAATGTCCGAACGTACTTGTTGATCTTCGGATGTGCGAGGGCCTCTCTCCAATATTGGACATACGGGAGAGGAATAAGGTGCCTCCGGTTTCATTCAGACCCAGAACGGACTTGTAAATGGATGTGTGTCTAACGTTGTAGATTGACAACGTGGCATGTAGAGATGTTGTGATCAAAGCTTTTGTTGAAAAGCAGAGCTTTGTGGTTGATGATCAAAGCAGAGCTTTGAATAGCTAGCTTTGTGTTTAGCGTTGATTCACGAGCCTCACAGCCCAGTATGGACCAGAAACGGGAGAGGACTTCAGGAAGGACTGCGTTTCTTTCTAGCTAGGAGTGGTGTTTTGGGTTTTACACGCCCGAGCATTTTACTTATGTGGATGACGGATAGTGAGGCACCTCGGTTATATCGGTCGCTCTGGGGCCGATGGTTTGGTCGGTATATAACCAATTTATGCCCCATAAGGCGGGGAAACGCAGTGTTCAGGCATTTTAATCCACTCCATGTGGACCGGCCCTGACGATCCAAGGTTTTCCTGCGCTCTTGCCTGAGGCTCGGGCTAGACAGTCTCGAAGCGGTAAGGACGATCCCTTGCCTTGGTTCATGACAGAAACCCAATTTCCAAGTACGACATCGTGCAGTTTTGATTGTAAACCTATATATGGCGACATGATATATGGTACCCATGCCGTCTATGTTTGATACTTATGATAGAAATTATTTTTGAAACATATAAACACAAGTAATAATATCAAATGCTTTTGTTTTATTCGTATCAAGCATATTTTAGCTATTATAAGGTAAAACTCTATCCTCCGGTTTGCGTTGCATTGTGTGATGGGAACTGAGTCTTATAATGGCTTCATTTTTATAAAAAGCATTGCGATGTTTTAAATGATTTACTTGTTTTGAGCACTAGCAATCCAATGGAGTAAACCCGTTCCGCATTAGCGGCGTGGTCCTGTGATTGGCCTTATTATAAAATAAATTAAGTAGATTTCTCATACCAGTCCTTGTTTGGCATGCCTGGTAATAGGGTGCAGCATGATAAGGGGTTCTCGCCATGGGATTTGGTGGCGAACAGTAGGCTCTTACCCCTGCATGTCCCTGTTTAGGGTTGGTTGCAGTCGAGAGGTTGGCCGTAAAACCAGGTAGACTGGGGGATCAGTTGTGTGCCACGGTGGGTATTGCCTGCTGCTTAGGGGGATGAAGGGATGGTTGCAAAGCCTATCGGATTTCGTCAGCCGTCACAACGTGGTATCAAAGCTTTGGTTAAGCTTAGTTCTGGAATATAACATATTAACGAACTCGTCAGAAATAGAACCAGTTGTGTCCTAAGACGAACATACTCATTCCAGATAGGATCAGTAATATCCTACTGAAAAATCCTCATTAGAGATAGAATCAGTAGCATTCTAGAATGAGTGACTTATTAGAGATGGGGTTAGTAATGCCCCAGAATGAGTTGAGAGTTATATGTTTATAAATTACGCATTTGTAATTATATATAATATGACCTTAGAAAATATGAATTTTGAATATATTAAAAGAGTATATGAATTACTTAGTATATTTTTGAAAAGTTAATCAATAAATTGATTGTTGTTTGTGTGGAGTGATTGTTAGTTTAAACTAATTCACATTGTAATAATAAAATCAATAAGAGCCGGAAGGGTAATTTTATGAAAATTAAATCAAATATTGAACTGATTGAAATAGATAGAAATACATGCATGTACATTATAAATGTTTGAACAAGTAAATGGATTTTCTGTTGAGTAAAGAATTTATTTGCGTGCCCGACAAATAGGTAAACCTTAATGAGTTGGATGCGCAATTTTATTTATTATATCAACTCCTATGAATGCCATTGGATGCGGAGTGCTGGTTGTTCTGTGTGTAATAATAAATGTCGCCATAAGATAGTAACAATTAAATTTTGAACTACACCACATGGCATACTTCTTGAAGATAGCATACTCTATCATATACCACATAAGCATTTGGAGCTTGTATGACGAGGTTAAAGGTTTACCATACCAGCAAGAGGCTTGTATGGCGATGACTATATTACAGGTTGAACAGAAGACTGACATGGACTATATAAAATGTAACGATAAATTGCCAGATTAATAAAACCCCATACGGATCTGGAGATGACAATAAACACGTCTCTCTGGTCATTAAGGCACAAAAACCAATTATAGGATGATGAGAATTTATTCTCTAGAGTTATGATCTATACACACTCCCTTGTGGACACCGGAATATATCACTATAAATATGTGTATGCTTATTAGGATTTATTGGGTACCTAATATGACCCAATAAATTTCCAAACCCCTCCCCGTACAAAGGAGGTTATGGAGAAATTTTTCGAAAATTTAGGGTGTTAGCCAAATTTTTGAAGAATTAGAAAATTCTTAGAAACTGAAAAGTTGAAGAATGAAAACCAAAATGAAAGTTGAGTTGGCTAGTTAAACAACTTTCGGCTTCGTTCCTTTTCGGGGACAAAAAGATTTTAAGTGGGGGAGATTGTAACAACCCGGAAAATCAGAACCAATTTAAAATTTTTAATTTGGCTATTTTAGTGGATTTTGAATACTTAAAATAAATTATTTTAAATAATAACGACCAAAAGTCTATTTGAATCGATGTTGGAGAATAAATATATTTATTTTAATTATAAAACAAGGCCTGAAATGGCGCGGCAGTTTGAAAATTTGAATTCGAACTTTGACTGACTATACCGAATGCAAAGTAAAACAGATTTTAGTGAAACCAAAAATATTTAAATCTGTTTATGAATATCTTTCTAACAAATCTGAAAATTGAAATTTCATAGCGGGCATCAGAAGTTATGGCCAAATGAACTTTCAGAAAGGTCGCTGTGGAATTAATATAGCCCTTGAAAATAAACATTTTGCAAACGACCTCCGTTTTCGACGAAACCACTTTTGTTGGATCCGGAATGTCAAATTATTGCTAGATTTCAAATTCCATAATTTTTGGAGTTAATATGTGAGCGTGCCAAAGGAAAATGTGTTTGGTTGATTTTAGTCAATTTGGATCGACCAGAAAATGGCCATTTTTCAAATGGTCTCCAAATTCGATGAATTTAGTTTTGTTGGAACTGTATCGTCAAAACAAAGCTAGATTTATTTTTCTGGAATTTTTGGGATCAGTATGTGGCCCCGGCAAATTGAAATGTACGTTCAAATCCATATTTGAATGTTTTATATTTTAATTTGAAGAATAACTGACTGAAACAGTCGAATGGGCTTACGAAACATATTCCATTGTGTCCAAAATGGGGGTATTTAGCTAGTGGCGACAGTCGTTGGGTTTGAATTGGTGTACGTGCGGAGATGAGGGTATCTTTGGATTTTAAAATAAATAAATAATTAAATATAAACTTCCGGCCAATCAGAATTCTCCTTCCTCATCGTTGAAACCCGACTGAAGTGGGCCCCGCTTCAGGCACACGTGTGCCCTGCCTCCCTCTACGTCGCTGCGAAGTCCGATCGTCTGACCGCTTCACGGTTTGTGCGATAATCGATGACCTAGGTTTGAACCATTGATGAAAGGTAACGGCTTATTTATTTTAAACTAATTTTAACACCTTAAGACGGTAGCAAAGTTCGATTAAGTTATAAAATTCATATCGTTTTGCTATGTAGTCGAAATCCAGTGAAACAAGAGACATTGGACTCGTGTGGATGCCTTCTACATTCTAGAAGAGATCGGATATTTTTCTGAGACTTCTACAATTTTTGGAGGAGAGGAATCCAATGTGAGATTTCTGAATTATTAACGATATGGAATGACGATGTATAAATTATATAATCGATGTATGAGTTATATAAGCATTGTACACCTCATGTATAAGCATTGTATAAGTTGTATGCGTGATGTATAAGTTATATATACGTTGTAAAAATCATATATGCATTGAATGGAATTGAAATGAAATCAAAATATATTTATATACGTATATATATATATATATATATATATATATACGCACTCTCCTCGTCCACAGACCATGGACGATATATATTGGTAGTGATTGTTTGGATTTGGTTGATGTGAAATATGGTGAATACTACAAATGGTTGATTATGATTGATTGTGGTTGAAATCCCAATAGGATTAGTTTATGGGAAAATTCGTCTGCGTGCGAACTAGATATTGAAATCCCCATTGTTAAAAGCTGCGAGGCTTTAAGGTAGAGCGAGGAGTCGTACTAGGGACGGTGCCGGTTTTAACTACCCTGCCGTTATGCTACCGAAATTTTCTGAAATATTCATGTGTTTGATTTATATTCATTCATTGAAATATATTCATGTGTAGGGAAAATATTCATATAACGAACAAAATGTTTGAAAGATA
The DNA here is from genome assembly GCA_030737875.1 of Allium sativum. Lineage (NCBI taxonomy): Eukaryota > Viridiplantae > Streptophyta > Magnoliopsida > Asparagales > Amaryllidaceae > Allium > Allium sativum. Next base: position 605,959,536 of record CM060916.1, on the reverse strand, counting down.
AAAATTGCATTTTTATCATGTATATGAAGTATAAAAAATCTTCATTTTTGAAATAAATTGTTTTAACAATAAAAATCACATTTTTATAATATATATGAATCGCTAAAAATCTTCATTTTTGAAATAAATTGTTTTAACAATAAAAATCACGTTTTTATAATATATATGAATCGCTAAAAATCTTCATTTTTGAAATAAATTGTTTTAACACTAAAAATCACATTTTTATAACATATATGAATCGCTAAAAATATTCATTTTTGAAATAAATTGTTTTAACAGTAAAAATCACATTTTTTATAATATATACGAAGTGTAAAAAATAATCAGGTTGGAAATAAATTGTTTTGACGATAAAAATTACATTTTTATTATATACATGAAGTGTTAAAAATAGTCAGTGCGTGAAATAAATATTTGTTGGATAAAAATATTATTTTTATCAAATATATGAAACGAATATGGTTTGGAAATCGAAGAACGGATTATATTTTTATATATATACATATAAATAAATGTAATTAAAATAAATCGAATAACGAAGCTGTAGTTCATATTTTGAAACCATGATTTCAAACGATTATACCGGGAGATCCGACCATTGAATTTTCCCGAAATCGAAACCGTTGGGTTCGCTTTGGAAATATCTTTCCAACGAGACCAACTTTGCAAACATCCAACAGTTAGATTGTCTGGAATGTTTAATTCAAATCTGAATGAAAACAGCGCTAGAATGGAATATATATATATATATATATATATATATATATATAATTAAAATAAATCGAATAACGATGCTGCAGTCCGTATTTTGAAAATGTAACTTTAAACAATTGTGCCGGGAGATCCGACCGTCGGATTTTCCCAAAACTGGAACCGTTGGATTCGTTTTGAAAAGATCTTTCAAATGGTGTAATATTTGTAAAGATCCAACGGTTAGATTTTCAGATATGTGTAAATCAAATCTGAAGAAAAACAGCGCCATGGCCGCGTTATGGCCCGAAGCGTCGTTTGAGTAAACTAGACATTTTTAAATAAATAAAAATAGCGATAAATTTTTATAAAATATTATAAACGATATGGAATGGAAAAAACAAAATTTACCCGGTTTATTGGATATTTGATGGTTGAATGTGTTTGACGTGAAAATTACATTAATGAACTGAATTATGGGTGTCAAATAGTTTAAACATGAGAATGAATTGATTTGAAATTCTAAATATACGTGAATTATTTGAAAAGGCTGAGTTAATTCTCATTTCAGATAATTGATCGGCGTTTTGAAGTCGAGGATATAAAGACAGTGCAAGACCGAGGATCTTCACATCAAATGGATGGCTACTGATGCCTTTGATGGTAGTTGCTGCCGTGAAAGGGTTACAGTGGTGGTTGTCCGGACGTACTTGTTGATCGTTCGAATGTGCGAGGGCCTCTCTCCTGTATTGGACATACGGAGAGGAATAACGTGCCTCTGGTTTCGTTCAGACCCAGAACGGACTTGTAAATGGATGTGTGTCTGACATTGTAGATTGACAACGTGGCATGCAGAGATGTTGTGATCAAAGCTTTTGTTGAAAAGCAGAGCTTTGTGGTTGATGGTAAAAGAAGGGCTTTGAATAGCTAGCTTTCTATTTAGCGTTGATTCGCGAGCCTAATACCCCGGTATGGACCAAAAACAGGAGAGGACTTCAGGGAGGACCTGCGTTTCTTTCTAGCTAGGAGTGGTGTTTTGGGTTTTACACGACCGAGCATTTTACTTATGTGGATGATGGATAGCGAGGTGCCTCGGTTACATCCGTCGCTCCGTGGCCGATGTTTTGGTCGGTATATGACCAGTTTATGCCCCATAGGGTGGGAAAACGCAGTGTTCATGCATTTTAATCCACTCCGTATGGACCGGCCCTAATGATCCAAGGCTTTCCTGAGCGCTTGTCTGAGGCTCGGGCTTGACAGTCTCGAAGCGGTAAGGACGATCCCTTGCCTTGGTTCATGACGAAAATCCAATTTCCAACTACGACATCGTGCGGTTTTGATTGTAAACCTATATATGGCGACATGATATATGGTACCCATGTCGTCTATGATTGATACTTATGATTGAAATTGTTTTTGAAACATATAAACACTAGTAATAATATCAAATGCTTTTGTTTTATTCGTATCAAGCATATTTTGGCAATTATAAGGTAAAACTCTATCCTCCGGTTTGCGTTGCGTTGTGTGATGGGAACTGAGTCTTATAATGGCTTCATTTTTATAAAAAGCATTGCGATGTTTTAAATGATTTACTTTTTTTGAGCACTGGCAATCCAATGGAGTAAACCTGTTCCGCGTTAGCGGCGTGGTCCTATGATTGGCCTTATTATAAAATAAGTTAAGTAGATTTCTCATACCAGTCCCATGACTGACTCATAGTTTGTTTCACTTGCAAACTCGGGTGCCCTATTTTCTACACGGGCAACCTTGTATTCAGGTTTTAGCAGGCTCTTTCTGGATAGCTATAGAGCTGAAGATGGATTCTATCACTTCTTTCTTTTTTATGTTGTTCAGCTCTTGTTGTACATATTATGTTTTGATTCCGCTATAGACAGTTTATGTAAAGCTGAAACGGTATTTTGTACTAAGTATGATCCTGTATACTGTGCAACTCTGATGATTATGTTTATCGTGTGTATTCTATTGTAAATTATCTGGTGTATTTATATATTTCAATTATGTTGTTATCTATTTATGTGTTATATTCCAAAGATTACCCTTGCCACCGGGAACGGGGTTTGGGGTCGTCACAACAGGTGTATCATCTGCCACTCACAGAGGGATACCAAGAGTACCCTCACGTCCCCAGAAGCCACGTGCTTCGTAACCCAGTCCCTTGGAGCCTTTTGCATGATCAGATGGATGTTTGCTCCCCTTGCTCCCTACGACATCGTGATGATCTACCATGTTTGGTTATTCATCCCCTATCGTATGGACGGGTCCAAGCGCCGTACCCTTTCGTGTTATTAGACCTTAAGTCTAATCTTCTAATATTTCGCTTGCTCTATCTAATTAGATTTTCTTTTTAACTTGGTTATCTCATCCATATTAGTTTTTAAATTACCAAGTTTCTTTTTCATAAGTCTTTCCCTATATCTTACGTAGCCGCGATCTTTTAATTATTTACTTAGTTCTCTTAACTAAGGTTTACTAACAAGCTCAAACACGACTTTCTGTAATTGTTTACTTAGTCCTCTTAAATAAGATTTACCAACATGACTTTCCATGATTGTTTACTTAGTTCTCTTAACTAAGGTTTACTAACAAATCCTCTTTATCGTTTACTCATTAATTTAGTCATCTTAACTAAGTTTTACTAATAAGCTTCCCCCTTACTCATATAACTTATGTTTTCCCGTTCCCACGGATGACTTAATCTTCAATTAAGTACGGCTTGCATTCTTTCATAAATTATTTCATCTTTGTATCGATCATTATAACCTACGTTATAATTCTTACTTGTCTTGTAACAAGCTTACCTATTATCTTCCCATTCAGTTATACTCGTATCTGTTGATGTTGCCATAATCCATCGTTTTTTACTTATTTTTCTTAACTAAGGTTTACTACCATTCCCCATTATTACGTTGGTTAAGTTTGTCTATACGCCTCCGTTTACTTAACCTTAGTACACTTAACATGTTTGTTTCATAGCATTAATCTTTTTACTAATGCACTCAACCTCTCACATTAGACATGTTGCTTGCGGTTGCGGGATATGCCGGGTGGTTCTAGGCAGACTTCTACCGCAAACTCGTTCTAACCTCGGGTTTTGAGCTTAATGCGCTAACCTCTCACATTAGACCTGTTGTTGCGGTTGCTAGATGTGTCAGGCGGTCCCAGGCAGACTTACACCGCAACTCAATCTAACCTTGGGTTAGGCATGTTCATCTTTCAACTGACATTTCAATCTAGGTTTTATATGCCTATTTATCCCAATCCAATAATTCATGTTCACGCTTCTAAACCCAATTTCATGTTTATGGTTCCAATTTGATTCGGATACATAAATTCTACCATGATTACAAAATCTCGTACATAGTTATGCCAATAATCCTTATTATATGTTATGCCCAACTTTTCATGTATATAAGTTATACCTAAGTATAACCAAATTAATTGTTCTTTAAAGTTATCAATAATTCGTGTCAACCCTCGTTCTTATTGCTTAGAACAATTAATTCATATCAACCCTCATTCTTATTTCATTAATCGCAATTCAACTTATAATCCCATATGTCTAAATCTTCAATTCTAACTTTTCTTATGTACATATAGTTCATGCATAAATTCTTGATTCAACATACCCAAGCATATTCTCAATTTTAATCGCATATTTATTCTTTTATGTTCTAGGTTAATATATGTGCCAATTTCCCCTAATTTTCCAATCTCAGGTTATGTTATATGTTATTCCGCAATTCCCCAATTACAAATTACTCCCAAATTCCCAAACATCATTTTCACTATTCCAATCTTTGTTCGTACCCATGCTTTTCAGCGAGATTTGGATTAGCCTAGAAGTTAGCCTAATCTTAAAAATTAAAAGGAAAGGGGAAGAAGAAGAACATAATACGCATAAAATAAAGTCTGAATTATTTCGGTTGAATTAAACAAATTAACTTGGGGAATTGCTAAACGATACATCTACTATTATTTAACAAGGGTAATTAAATCCACTCACAGTGATTTTTGCTTTCCTAGGTCTGATTTAGACTAGCATCCAAAGTTCTTCCCTTTCTTGTGGCGTAGATTGTAGATCAAAATCCCTTTTCTCATTATTTTGAAATAGAAAAATTCTAAATCTAATCTTTTATTTTATTAAGAGATTTGGAGAGAAGAAAAGAGATTATATTTAAGAATTTCTTGGGGAAGAAGAAGAAGAAGGAGGCCATGGCGTCGCCATAGAATTAGATGAATAAATCAGTGGGTTTAAGATTTTATTTATAGGTGGGTTAGAAGAACTGGGCCCTTAGGATTAAATAAAAAAACTCATCTAAACCGTCCACCTCACCCTAGAAAAGAACATTCCAGAACCCAACCAACACAGCCAGGGTGCGTTGCACCCATAGACCATGCGCAGGGGCATGTGCTATTATTATTATATATATTTATATTTTTTTTTTCCTCTTTTTAACCTCCACTCTACATAACCCCTTTTCACACCATCTTTTTAACCGCTTTCACACTGCATTGCATATATCATTCTTTCTCCAATCAATTAATTTTCCTTCATGCATTTAACTTTCCTTTTATTTTGATTGCACATCCTTATTTTACAATCAATCAATTTACCTTTAATGCGTTTATTTGTTTATTAATTCATTGTAATTAATGCACTCTACTTTTATGCGCTCAATTCTTTTTATTGTTCTATGCATTAACTATATAACTTTCAATATATTAACTTATGCATATATTCACATGCACATAATTAATTGCATGTTATTAATTCACCTCTTTCTTCCGTTTGCATTTTAATATTAATATATACATATATATATACATATATATATATATATATATATATATATATATGCACTGATTATGATACCCTCTTTATTAACCATTTTTATGCATGCCATCAATTCATTAATGTTTTTTTTTATATTATTACATGCACTTTATTGCATGCATTACATACATTCCTTTGCATTAATCTTCTCGTTAATGTATGATATGCATGTATTTTATTACATTGATTCTTTATCTTTCCTTTTGATTTATTGCATACCTTTATTGCTTACATTGTTAACTTCCTCTTTCTTTCTTTCTTTTTTTCATGCATAAAACTTTACATCTTTCCTTATTTTTATTGTTGCATGAAATTGTCTCATTAATTTATCCTTGTTTATCTCTGTTTTTATATTAATGCATTTACACATTGATTTCTTCCTTTTACTTGCACATTTAATGCATTAACCTTTTTAAAATGCATGAATCTTTTTCTTTTAACATATATTCATGCATTACCTTTATAACTTTTTTTTAAATTATCAATAACCATGCATATATTTACATATACGCACAATCAAATATTTATAGAAATATCCGGGGTGTTACATTCTCCCACCCTTAAGAAATTTTGTCCCCGAAATTCGATAGGGGTAAAATAGATAATCCCTCGCATAATATTCAACCATCATGTGTGCATACAATCTTTGCAACTATTGTGCGCATGTGCAAAGTGAAATATATCATAATAAAGAATGTATGCCTAATTGGTACCACCTATATGTATGCAAACTTTTAAATATTTAAAACATGATGCTTACATCCTAAATATGCTTGTAGTTCTATATGTATGCAATATTTCTGAAAAATCAAAACATTTTTCACCCAAATTTCCCACACTCTTACAGAGTAAGAGCATAGTTCATCCAAATATTGCATCCAAAACCCTACCAGCCATCGTTAAATTTTGAAATTTAGAAAAATCTAATTTTCTAAATTCGATTTCTTATGTTACCAAAAGGTATAACACGGAAAAATTCACATCTTCCGTTTTTCTTTTATGTACCTTTTCTACTTGTACTTGGATTTTTACATAACTATTCTATAAAGATTTCCTATTTTCCTATCCAAGTACAACCACATAAGAAAAAATTCTTTTCTTTTTCAACTTATCTTGGAAAAATTTCATTTTTATTCATCTTTTTCTTAAGATTTTCATTTTATTTTCCCATCACGTTTGTTGCTTTACTGAATTTGTTGTTTTCTTTTTAGTTAGGCTATACTCTTCCTTAGCTTATTTGACTTCGTCCAATTACTTAAGTTTATTATTTTTCAAATAAGCCTTCCCATTTTTCTACACAGTCACTATTACGGGCCAAAAATCTTAGGACTATGTCACAAGTCCAAACAACGGGATCTACACACTTACTTGCCCTTCATTACCTAGTAATTACTACTAGTCCGTGCTGTGTATTACTAGCCTATACTTTTCTTTTTCTCAAGCAACAAACCTAAGTTTCTTAATGCTTATGCATTCTGCGGGAATTTTACACCATTCCAAGATGATCTTTTTTATTTCTCTCTTTCTTTCTAGGCACTAATCCTTACCTACTCCATTTTTTTTAAAAAAAAATCATGGTATGGCTTCCTTTCTTTTCATTACATTTTTCTTCCAAAAATTAAAAGTGTTAAAACTCTATTTTCTTCTCTAAAACTTGCTTTTGCCAAACCATAAAAACATGTCACAAAATAAAATTGCAAAACACATTTTTTTCCAAATCACAAAACTGGAGTAGACAAGGTCAACTACTTCTTAATCGGGTTCACATTGTTTCTACCAATGTTAATTTTGGTTGCTTTCTATAAGGTCCAAAAATTTACTCTATTCTTACTCTCTATAACTTATTTTGTCCTCCCAACAAAACTTATTTATAGATCAACAATCAAAATTTATTGTTAACAGAATAGGGATTTTAAAACTTCCTTTTCAAAATGCAACTTTTTCATGAGAGAAATCTTTTTAAAACAAGTAATCATTGTTTTACAAAATATATACCCCACTTTACTTTAAAACCCAACATGCACTAAATATGTTATTTACATATTTTCCTCAAACATCAAAAATAATTTTAAGATTAAAACTTGAAAACACCACAAACTCTTTTGCAAAAACTTTTACAAATTCAATTTCTTAAAAGTTAATCATTGGGTTAGACTCAAAGTGGGTCTTTAACTCGACTAGGCTTTCCTAGACACTTTTCAGCTATATTTAAATATATATATATATATATATATACACACATTCCTAATCCATTTTCCACATTCTAACTTTTTTTTCTAATTTATAAGGTTTCACTTCTAAACCCACTATTCTGAAATACTAACATTTCAGTTTCCATCCTATGAGATAGTTTCTTTCTCCAATACCAAATCATATTGTACACCTACTAACCAAACCATCTAAGGGTCTTAAAATTTCTATATTCATTCCTTTAGTGTACAAACCAGTATCCCAACTCATTCCATATTTTACTCTTTCTAACTAGTGGGCTCTTTTATGGACTTAGGTTTATATATATATTATATTTATATTTTTGAAAATACAAATACGCTCACTCATTATTTCCCTAGGAACACTAAACTGAAGCTCTGAAACCAGACGTAACAACCCGTATTCCGAGGGACCGAATTTTTTTCAAAAACCCAATCCATCGAAACCCGAGTTGGTTTGCTCTGGTATCCTGCAGGAAAATCAGAGACATAAAACATGTCAGATTTCGGAAAATATCTCACAGCGGAACGAATAAATATAATGTAGTTGAAACATAGCTTTATCTTAATAATAATACTGCTAAACCAGTATCCAAAGCTATACAGTCTCTGTCACGAACCTAACCTGCGAATGTTATGAGGAGGGGGTCAGAACATAAGTTCTGTGTGAATGCATTTAAACTACACTTCTTCGATAATCCAACATATACCGTTCAATTATATTTTCTTATTTATTAAGTTATTTGTGTTATTAGTACTCAATGCTTACACACACATCGCACCCATCTACTCTCTAGTAGATTAACCTAATATAGTGTATATGTAGCTACCCCCAATTAAGGTATACTCTACTCGCATGGTCTCCACCGTATGTACGCAGTCCCTTATACAATGTCGCATGTCGTATGTATATCAACGCTACGTTTGCATAAAACTATCATCACTGTATTACGTAAGTGTTTGGACTACCATTCTAGATCCTACTAGATTATGTCATCGAATAATGCCCTTTAGTCTATGGTACACCACACAGAGCGACATGAGTGTACCTAGACTTTTCCCACGTACGTATCGTCAATCGTACTCAATGTCTGTTTGCACATGTTCTCTATATGTGCGCCCGAGTCCCGTGGCAGGGCTAATCAAGAAACACTGAACTCGGTCGGGAGCTTTCAGATATCTGCCGATGCAGATGCTAAGGTATGCTTTTATTGTGGCTATGGTCCCACTAGACCCTCCATCAACTAATGAAAGGCATCCAAGAATATCAAGAATGAGAACTATAACCCCGGCCACCTATGCCCTTCAATCCTATTGGCCAACTCACCCATAGCTAGATAGCAAAGTATATGGTCTTTTGGAGTTCTCCACCTTTCCGCTTCATGTACTTATTGAAGATGGTAGGTAGACGATGAGTTGCTATCACACGACACTAACTGGTCTCACCGAATCACGTTGGTCCATCTTAGTCTTTTGATTGCCTCTTGTTTTGCAATCAAGGCATACTCATTGGTTCTTCCCACGCAGACCTAACCTCTTTGAGCACAGACGTATCATCTGCCACTCACAAAGGGATACCAAGAGTACCCTCACGTCCCCAGAAGCCGCGTGCTTCGTAACCCAGTCCCTTGGAGCCTTCTGCATGATCAGATGGACATTCACTCCCCTTTGCGCCCTACGGCATCGTGGTGATCTACCATGTTTGGTTATTCATCCCCTATCATATGGACTGGTCCAAGCGCCTTACCCTTTCGTGTTATTAGACCTTATGTCTAATCTTCTAATTTTGCGCTTGCTCTATCTCATTAGGTTTTCTTTTTAACTTGGTTATCTCATCCATATTAGTTTTTAAATTACCAAGCTTCTTCTTCGTAAGTCTGTCCCTATTTCTAATGTAGCCACGATCTTTTAATTATTTATTTAGTTCTCTTAACTAAGGTTTACTAACAAGCTCAAACACGACTTTCTGTAATTGTTTACTTAGTTCTCTTAACTAAGGTTTACTAATAAATTCTCTTTATCGTTTACTCGTTAACTTAGTCATCTTAACTAAGTTTTGCTAATAAGTTTTCCCCTTACTCATATAACTTATGTTTTCCCTTTCCCACGGATTACTTAATCTTCAATTAAGTACGGCTTGCATTCTTTCATAAATTATTTCATCTTTGTATCGATCATTATAACCTACGCTATAATTCTTACTTGTCTTGTAACAAGCTCACCTATTATCTTCCCATTCAATTATACTCGTATCTGTTGATGTTGCCAAAATCCATCGTTATTTACTTAGTTTTCTTAACTATGGTTTACTACCATTCCCCATTATTACGTTGGTTAAGTTTGTCTATACGCCTCCGTTTACTTAACCTTAGCACACTTAACATGTTTGTTTCATAGCATTAATCTTTTTATTTATGCACTCAACCTCTCACATTAGACATGTTGCTTGCGGTTGCGGGATATGCCGGGCGGTTCCGGGCAGACTTCTACCGCAAACTCGTTCTAACCTCGGGTTTTGGGCTTAATGCGCTAACCTCTCACATTAGACCTGTTGTTGCGGTTGCTGGATGTGCCGGGCGGTTCCGGGCAGACTTAAACCGCAACTTAATCTAACCTCGGGTTAGGCATGTTCATCTTTTAACTAACAATTTAAATCTAGGTTTTATATGCCTATTTGTCCCAATCCAATTATTCATGTTCACGCTTCTAAACCCAATTTCATGTTTTTGGTTCCAATTTGATTTGGATACATAAATTCTACCATGATTACATAATCTCGTACATAGTTATGCCAATAATCCTTATTATATGTTACGCCTAACTTTTCATGTATATAAGTTATACCTATTTATAACCAAATTAATTGTTCTTTAAAGTTATCAATAATTCATGTCAACCCTCATTCTTATTGCTTAGAACAATTAATTCATGTCAACCCTCATTCTTATTGCATAAATCCCAATTCAACTTATAATCCCTTATGTCTGAATCTTCAATTCTAACTTTTCTTATGTACATATAGTTCATGCATAAATTCTTGATTCAACATACCCAAGCATATTCTCAATTTTAATCGCACATATTTTCTTTTATGTTCTAGGTTAATATATGTGCCAATTTCCCCTAATTTTCCAATCTCAGGTTACGTTATATGTTATTCCACAATTCCCCAATTACAAATTATTCCCAAACATCATTTTCACTATTCCAATCTTTGTTTGTATGCATGCTTTTCAGCGAGATTTGGATTAGGCTCGAAGTTAGCCTAATCTTAAAAATAAAAGGGAAAGGGGAAGAAGAAGAACAGAATACGCATAAAATAAAATCTGAATTATTTCAATTGAATTAAACAAATTAACTTGGGGAATTGCTAAATGATACATCTACTATTATTCAACAAGGGTAATTTAAATCGACTCACAGTTATTTTTGCTTTCCTAGGTCTGATTTAGATTAACATCCAAAGTTCTTCCCTTTCTTGTGGCGTAGATTGTAGATCAAAAACCCTTTTCTCATTATTTTGAAAAAGAAGAAATTCTAAATCTAATCTTTTATTTTATTAAGAGATTTGGAGAGAAGAAAAGAGATTAGATTTAAGAATTTCTTGGGGAAGAAGAAGAAGAACGAGGCCATGGCGTTGCCATAGTATTAGATGAATAAATCAGTGGGTTTAAGGTTTTATTTATAGGTGGGTTAGAAAAACTGGGCCCTTAGGATTAAATAAATAAACTAATCTAAACTGTCCACCTCACCCTAAAAAAGAACATTCCAGAACCCAGCCAACACAGCTAGGGTGCGTTGCACCCATAGACCATGCGTAGGGGCATGTGCTATTATTATTATATATATTTATATATATTTTTTCCTCTTTTTAACCTCCTCTCTACATAACCCCTTTTCACACCATCTTTTTAATTAAACCATCTTTTTAACCGCTTTCACACTGCATTGCATATATCATTCTTTCTCCAATCAATTAATTTTCCTTCATGCATTTAACTTTCTTTTTATTTTGATCCTTATTTTACAATCAATCAATTTACCTTTAATGCATTTATTTATTTATTAATTCATTGTAATTAATGCACTCTACTTTTATGCGCTCAATTCTTTTTATTATTCTATGCATTAACATTATAACTTTCAATATATTAACTTATGCATATATTCACATGCACATAATTAGTTGCATTTTATTAATTCACCTCTTTCTTCCGGTTGCATTTTAATATATATATATATATATATATATATATATGTGCACTGATTATGATACCCTTTTTATTAACAATTTTTATGCATGCCATCAATTCATTAATGTTTCTCTTTTTTTCTTTTTATATTATTACATGCACTTTATTGCATGCATTCCTTTGCACTAATCTTCTCGTTAATGTATGATATGCATGTATTTTATTACATTGATTCTTTATCTTTCCTTTCGATTTATTGCATACCTTTATTGCTTACATTGTTAACTTCCTCTTTCTTTCTTTCTTTTTTTCATACATTAAAACTTTACATCTTTCCTTATTTTTATTGTTGCATGAAATTGTCTCATTAATTTATCCTTGCTTATCTCTGTTTTTATATCAATGCATTTACACATTGATTTCTTCCTTTTGCTTGCACATTTAATGCATTAACCTTTTAAAAATGCATGAATCTTTTTCTTCTAACATATATTCATGCATTACCTTTATAACTTTTTTTTAAATTATCAATGACCATGCATATATTTACATATACGCACAATCAAATATTTATAGAAATATCCGGGGTGTTACATTGCAAGATGTATATACATTGAACAGATCATTGCAAGGGGGCTAGAGAAGAGGAATAAAATTGTATGCCCGACAAGTTAGGACATGTTTACAAATTTGTTGGGTTTTGGTGATTTTTTGAGCTTCTTGTCTTTTTTTCTTTCTTTTTGGATGGTGAAGGCCCTGCGTGGCTAGTTGAGGTTTTAAATGTCTCCTCGCACAAAGGAGGTTATGGCGAAATGTTTCAAAAATTTAGGGTGTTAGCCAAATTTTTGAAGAATTGGAAATGTTTAGAAACTGAAATGTAGAAGAATGAAAACCAAACTGAAAGTTGAGTTGATTAGTAAAACAACTTTCTTCTCCGTTCCTTTTCGAGGACGAAAAGATTTAAGTGTGGAAGATTGTAACAACCCAGAAAATCAAAGTTAAAATTTTTATCTTGGCAATTTTTATGAATTTTGAATATTTAAAATGAATTATTTTGAATATTTAAAATGAATTATTTTAAATAATAACGACTAGAAATTTATTTTGAATAGAATTAGAACGTATAAATTTATTTAAATCAAAATTAGAATATAAATATTTAATTTAATAATAAAAGGAATTGAAAATGGTGTGGTAGTTTTAAAATTCGATTTCAAATTTCAAATGAATGTACATAATTCAAAATAAACCGGATTTTAGTGAAACCAAAAATATTGGAATCTGTTTGAAAATATCTTTCCAAGCGTGTGAAAAATCTAGATTTCATAGCAGCAATAAAAAGTCATTTCCAGTTGAAAATTTAAAATAGTCGATATGGAATTTAGCCATTAAAAATAGCGATTTTGCAAACGACCTCCGTTTTCTATAAAACCACTTTCGTTGGATCCGGAATGTCAAATTATTGCTGAATTCCAGTTTTTAGAATCAATATGTGAGCATGGTGAATTTAAACATGTTTGGTAAATTCAGTTTGAATTTAATCGACTAAAAAATGACCGTTTTTCGAACAGTCTCCAAATTCGACGAAATTAATTTTGTTAGGACCGTATTGTCAAAACATAGCCAGATTTATTTTTCTGGAATTTTTGGAGTCATTATGTGGCCCCGGTAAATTAAAATGTGTGTTCAAATTTAATATACAATAATTTATATTTTAGTTTTAATAAAAACTGGTCGTAACAACCAAATTGGGTTACGAAACATATCCCATTGCATTCGGAATAGGGGTATTACGCTAGAGGTGACAGTCGTTGAGTCTCGTTTGGGGTTTGAATGGAAAACTTACTTTTTGAAAATAAAATAATAATAAAATAAAATAAAATAATATAACTTAACCCTCTACCCCAAAATAAAACCCTCGTTCATAACCCAAAAACCGTCGTGCCCTCTTTAAATCGCACAGGCGATTCCATCGTCCCCCCCATCTCCACCGCGCGTGCCTATCTAGGCCAAGCCGCCACTAGCCTCCACCCTCCTCTCCCTCCTCTCCAAATTGAACCCAAAAAATCTAATCCACTGGAAAACCGCGCCACCAACTATTAATGGCCACCGCCGGCTACCCACGCCCCTGCGCCCTCCTCAGACCACCTCTGCCAGCTATGGACCCCTCCCCTCCGCTGAAAGCCCTGTAAGTGTTTTATTTTAAACTCCTTTGAATAATTAGTTCGATTTAATTAAAAATCATTGATTTAAATTTATAAAACTAGCATCGTTCTAGTGTGAAATTTTTTGACTTCTATATATTATAGCATTATAAAAATGTAGTCTTTATATGAAATGTTTTGATATAAAAATTAGATCTTTATTATAAAGAGTGCAATATAAAAATCAGATTTTTATTTATATGAATACCAAATAAAAATTAGATTTTTATTTATATTAATACCAAATAAAAATTGGATTTTTATTTACATGAATGGCAAATAAAAATTGGATTTTTATTATAAATAGCAGTGTAATAAAAAAATGATTTTCATAATACATGTAACGATATAAAAATATGATTTTTATTATTTAGATAGCAAAGTAAAAAAAGGTTAGATTTTTAATAACGAAAAGATTAGATTTTTAATAACGAAAAGATTAGATTTTTTAAAAATAAAATGATTAGATTTTTAATAACGAAAAGATTAGATTTTAATAACGAAAAGATTAGGTTTTTAATAACGAAAAGATTTGATTTTAAAAATAGAAAATGATTTGATTTTTAAAAATAGAAAAAGATTTGATTTTTAAAAATAGAAAAGGTAAGATTTTTAAAATAGAAAAGGTAAGATTTTTTTTTAAAAAAGAAAAGGTAAGATTTTTAAAAAAGGAAAGATTCAATTTTTATTATCTGAATAGCGATATAAAAATATATTTTTTATATATGAAGTAGCGGTGTAAAAATATGATTTTTATATAGATAGTAGATTAAAAATATGATCTTTATATATATAGAAGCAATATAAAGATATAATTTTTAATAGTATAAAAATGTGAATTTTATATATATTGTAGCGAGATAAAAATGTGATTTTTAAACATAAATATCATTGATTAAAAATATGATTTTTAATGTATAAACATCATATTTAAAATGTGATTTTTACCATGAACAGCGTGAAAAAGGATTGTGTTGAAATTAAAATCCAAACTATTCAGAAATTCAGAAATATAGAATGGAGGAGTGGATCATAAAGGTGAGAACTTCTCACTTTAATTTATTTTCTAGTTAAATATATATACTAGGATGCAGACGGTGCTTAGTAGCACCCGACACCTTTGTTTGAAACCATGTTTGTTTGGTTGTTTGGTTGATTAGATTATTTGGTTGAATTTGGTTTGGAAAATGAAATAAATTGATTAGAATTGGTATGTACATGGTGTGAGCCATTAGTAGGCGAGGGATAAGGTTAGACCTTATTCCGGTTCTGGTATCGCGCCATTGTGCTGCCGAAATTTTCTAAAAATATTAGAACAATAAAAATATCATTTTGTTTGTATAAATAAACTGTATAAAATATTCATGAGATGAAATAAATATTTTATAGTTAAAAATATAATTTTTAATGTGTATTTGAATAAAATAAATATTCATTTACAAATCATACGATTTGTTTATGTACGCACATTTAACTGATATTGATTGGAACGATATATTTTACACATCGCCCAACTGTACAAATAATAATCAGTGTTAGTTGTTTGAAAACCCCACACGGGTATTGGGATGAAATTGGACATACACTAATCCCAATATTTAGTTGTATGTCATTCGAATGGTTGACAGGCTGTTGTAAGCGTTAATTATTCATATTTAATGCTTATGCAGTTGTGTAATGCACTCTGGATGATGGTTGACTGTGTTTGATTATTGTTGTGTACATGTGTGTATGAAATCCATATAAATAAAATTATATGGTAATTGGCTATGTCTGATTCAATTCAGAAAGAACGAACATTTTAAATTTAAGAATGTTTTAAATTGACGAATATAGAATATTTTAAAATAACGAATATTTTAAAATAATATTCCGTAATGGATCAAAATATGATTTTGATGTCTGATTTGGGATGGACACGAAAATATTTAAATAAATAAAGCCGTGTTGATTAGATTAACGTCATTTTGACGTGAACGATATTTATATCGATTTTATTCATTTTTATAATGAATATCGAAATGGAAGTGATTTCAAAATCTAATGTTTTGAAAATATTATCATTTATATATTAATGATATGGAATATTCAGTTTTGATTTAAAATTGAATATGAAGTTGAAAACGTTTTGAAACAAATTTAAAACGATTTATAAAATACATTTTAAATGGAAATCGGCGAAATATATATAATATTATATATATATAATGGTCTGAATAAAATACGCCGCGCTGCGATAGTTCGCGAATTTCGACCATTGACTTCGAATGGACATTACAGGAGATCCGACCTTCGAATTCTTCTAAAATCGTAACCGTTGGGTTCATATCAAAAAGTGCTTCCGACGGATATAAGGGATTTGACGATTGGATTTGGAATTATGTCCAAATGAAATTTGGAAAAGGTCGCTGTAAGTGATGTTCGATGATCGGTTTTGGAAATAGACTGTACGGGCCTTGATAAAATTATTAAAATTATTAATAATTTGTGTAAAATCATAATAAATGATTTGGAAAGAATTGGGATGAAAAATTCCATATTTGTAAAGATAAAAATATATTTTTATCAAAATGAACTAGTTATGAACTAGAATTATAGTCCAATATTTTTAAATAAATAAATTGGATTTGAAATGGTTTTAAAAATAACCAGAATTTGCAATATATGAATTGGAATGGATTTGAATCGAAATTATCTTCGGAATATATCGATATTGGATTCCGTGATTATACGGATATTGTGGAGGAATTTGGAAGATATATATATATATCGTTATTCCAAATACGATATTTGTTGGTTTCAGAATTTGATATTGAATATAAGCCGATAGAATTTCTGTTCAGAGCCTTGTATTTAATATTGAATTGGATTTTGGGTTTGTCATGAGTGGAGTCTTAAATAACACTGTTCTTAAACCCCGGGTGAAGAGAATAAATCTTTTAATTAAGATTATTAGAGTTTCCAATTAATTAACATTTAATTGGAATTGAAAATGAAATGTGAATTGGGTTTATTGTGAACTGTTTTTTTAACGACATTTGTTCTTTAACCCGATTTACAGTGAAATGTGATTTGGAGTTTATAAATCTTTTTATTAAGATTTAACGGGAATTTTCCAAAGTAAAGTTTTCCAATTTAATATATTAAATTGGAATTGAATGGAATTCGATTTGATAATAATCGAAATGAGCTTCTGTGGAGGAAGACTATTAATATATATGGAATTTAAAAGGCTTTGTCATTATTCCATTTATATTATTAGTTGCATACGGAAATTGATATCGATTATATATATTTATCTGTTTTCCATGAAGATTCCATTTTTATGGAAGAGGATTTGGGTTTATTGTGAACCGTGTTTTAAATGACATTGGTTCAATAACCTAGTTAAAGACAGGATTACGTGTCTAACACTGTATTTCGAACTGTATGGTTGATCTCTACTAAATATATATCTGTTTGGTGGCAGAGAATTTATTCTCTTGCTTAACACCCTTCTCTAAGACGTACGAGCTTAGAGGTTATATATCGGCAGAAATCAATAGTACGGAGTAGATTGTCGATGCGACATGTTTGTGTTTCCAAAGTTAATAATCATTAATATTGATTTTTATGAAGATTAAAACTAAGTGGAGTTTTAATGAATCTTTAATTAGATTGAAAAGAGAATGTGATAATTTAAATTATCAAATTCGGGAAATGATCGAGAATGGAGTAGCACCAGTTTTGCTCCAAGCGATAGTTAAATCTTTAATTAGATTTGAACGGGAAATGGTAATTAATTTTACCGATAACACCGTGGTGTTAGTTATAGAGTAATACCAGTTTTTCTCCATGGGATGAATAGGTTGGGATTGGGAAATTAAATAAATGATTACTTCGGTAAGGTGCGTTAATCCCGACTAGTTTAGAAAACCTTATTCTGGTTTGAAAGATATCCAAAGGAAGATTAAAGAATAAATTTTAAAGAATTTATCTTTGATAAAATTAATAGGAACCTTTCCCAAAAGATATGAATATTTAAATAAAAGAATATTAAGGATTGGAATGAGGCGTATGTTGTGTTTTTATAGAACTTGTTTATTATATACGCGAGTTATTCGGAAAGGCCGGGTTTATACCCATTCTGAATAACTGATTCGACGATAAGTCGACAATGAAGACGGTGGTTGAAGACTAGAGGTCTTCACATCGTTTTGATGATTACCGATGTCTTGATTGGGCTGTACACCCAAGAAAGTGGTGATCGTCCAGACGTACTTGGGGATCGACCGGATATGCAAGGATCTCTCTCCTGTATTGGACACGGGACGAGGAATAAGGTGCCTCCGGTTTCATTCAGACCCAGAATGAACTTGTAAATAGATGTGTGTCTGACATTGGATTTTATTCTGTGTTGATTGATCTCTATTAAATATATATTTGTTTGGCGGTGGAGAATTTATTCTCTTGCTTAATGCCCTTCTCTGAGACATACGAGCTCAGAGGTAATATATCGATAGACATCAGTTGGATGGCGTGAATTGCCAGTGTAGCATGTTGAGATGAAAAGGATCAAGGCTTTTGTTGAAAAGCAGAGTCTTGTGGTCGATGATCAAAGCACGACTTTAATATAGCATAGCTTTGTGTATAGCGTTCATTCGCGGGCCTCACACTTCGGTATGAATCAAAAATGGGATAAGGGATAGGAGGGAGTGCATGACGTTTCTTTCTAGCTATGGGTGGTGTCAAGGTTTTGCAAGCCCAGACATTTTTATATTTTTACCTGTGTGGTTGTTGGAAAGAGAGGCACCTCGGATATATCGGTTACTACAGAGCCGATGGATAGGACTTATAGGATCGGGAAACGTGTGTTCAGGAATTGCCAATCCTCAAACGTACATGAGGACCGACCCTGCAAGATCCAGGGGTTACCCAGAGTGTGTTGTCCCGAGGCATTTGCTAGATTGTCTCGAAGCGGAAAGGAGTACATCCCTTGCCTAGACTCATGACAGAAATCCAATTTCCAATACGAGACATTTTGGTTTTGATTGTAGAGCCTAGTATGGCGACATGATATATGGTACCCATGCCGTCTAGGATTGATACATTTATGTTTGAAGTTATTTTGACACTATACACTTATAATAGTATCAAATGATTTGTTTTAAACATACCAAGCATGTTTGGCTATTATAAGGGAAAACCTATCCTCCGGCTTGCGTTGCATTGTGTGATGGGACCTAGGTCTTATAATAGCTTCATTTTTCCAAAAAGCATTGCGCTGTTTATTATATGCACTAGTATTCTTGGGAGGAAACCCGCTCCGTGTTATACGGATTGGTCCCTTGATTTACTCTCTTTTAAAGTAAAGTTTTAAATAACTATTTTAGTTCTCACACTAGTCACATGACTGACCTGGAGTTTATTGTGTTAACCTAAACTCTGGGTGCCCCTATTTTCCGCGCGGGCAGCTAGGAGTTTTGGTTTTGCAGATATTATATTCACAGGAACCTGTTTTACAACTGGAACTATATTTGGAAAGCTATGTATCCGTATATTCCTTTCAGTTGTGTTTTGTATTATTTTCCGCTGCATTGTAATTTGTAAATCTCTGATATTTATCAAATGTATATTATTTGTTCATGCTCTGTATATTCTTGAACTCTGATGTAAATTAATGTAATAAGCAATGAAATGTTCTTCTGTTTGTGTTCTGATTTGTCGTGTTCTCAGACAATCCGTTCTTTCTCTTCTCTTCGGAGATCGGAGAAGTTCAGGTCGTTACAGGTGTTAAGCAAGAGAATGAATTCCCCGCCACTAAACAGATATATCATCAATAGCAACTAATCGGTTACGCGATGAACCACAATGTAAAACACATAGTACTTTTCTAAATCATTTCGGAATTATCGGGTTTTGTAACAACCCGGAAAATCAGAACCAATTTAAATTTTTTATTTTGGCTATTTTAGTGAATTTGGAATAGTTAAAATAATTTATTTTATATAATAACGATTAAAATTTTATTTTAATCGAGATTAGAATGAATATATTTATTTTAAATCCAAAAAGAATTGGAATTAGCATGGCAGTTTGAAAAGTCAAAGTTGAACTTTGACTGAATATACCGGATTCAGAATTTAACGGATTTTAGTGAAACCAAAAATATCTAAATCTGTTTGTAAATATCTTTCCAATTAATCCAAAAAGTCAAAATTTCATAGTAGAAATCAAAAGTTATGGTATGTTGAATATTCAAAATAGTCGCTATAGTATAATTAATAGCCCATATAAAAGGCCATTTGTCACACGACCTCCGTTTTCGATGAAACCACTTTTGTTGGAACCGGAATGTCAAATTATTGTTACGTTTAATTTTCCAGAATTTTTCGAATTAATATGTGAGCGTGGCAAAGGAAAATGTGTTCTGTTCGTTTTAGTCAAATTTAGTCGACTGAAAAATAACCATTTTTCAGACAGTCTCAAAATTGGACGAAATTAATTTTGTTAGGACCGTATCGTCATAATGAAGACAGAAATAATTTTTCTTGATTTTTCTGAGTTCGTATGTGGCCTCGGTGAATTTAAATGTAAGTTTGAATTATTTAAATAAAGGATTTAAATATTTAAATTAAAGAAAACAGACTACAGACATTTGTTTAGGCCCACGAGGCATGGCCCATTGGATCCGGGATATGGGTTATTAGCTAGGAAGACCTGTTGTTGGGGCTGAATCGGAATTATGTAAGAAATATTGGATTTAATTGTAAATTAACATTTAATATTATAAATATTAGAAAATTAAACCCTAGAACACTATTCATCATCTTCATACAGCCGCCGCCCTATAACAGCGATGGCCAAAACTGCTCCATCTTCCTCCTCTAAATTCTCCTCCTCCTCTCATTAAAAATAGCGACCCTTTTTGACATTATCAAAGAGATTTTATTGCTCTTCGATTCTATATGGTTGGATCATGCTCAGGTGGCTCGAACGCCGAGAACAGACGCTCCAAACCCCCACGGTACAAACCGCCGCTGCCTCCACTGGCGGCGATCGCACCTCAGGCCGTGGGGCCCCCTGCACGCCACACTTCCCTCTCCGACGCATCATTATCTGATCTTCAAACCCTTGCGCCATTTGAACACAAAGTGGAACCCTAGGTTGGAAGCTTATTGGGTTTACTTCCGCCAAGTTCTCTAACAAAGAGGAAGGTGAAAACATTTTAATTTAATTTATTATTTTAATTTAAAAATGTTTTATAACTTAATTAAATTGTATCTAACTCATACGACATCGAAAACGAATGATTTCAGATTCTGTGCGATCACAGAGACAAGATCTATGCTGCTGTCAAGACTAAATCTGATTCCGAGCTATTTGGATTTTGGCTAAATTTGCAACCCGACTGCGAGATTTCTTTTTTTTTAATAATTAAATAATTTAATTATATTTTCTTTTCTCTCCATGTAAATCGTTGTATGTATGTTAGATATGCTAGATCTGTGATGTTGGTAAATTAGAATTTGTTTATTGTTGTTTGTGGAATATTCTGAATTGTTAGATCTACGATGAAATCTCATGTTTGTTAATCCTTAGTTGGCGTTAGAAACCAGATCTGAAATTATATTTCGAATATAAGAATGTTAGTTAAAATTTTATTCATGAACGTGAATTGGAAAAGTGAATATTTTATTTTCATGTTAGGTGTAAATTAGAAACATGATTATGAAAAGGACATTTTTTATTTACAATTTAGTTGTAAATAAAAAGATGATTATAGAAAAATGATTATAAAAAGACATTTTTATTTACAATTTAGTTGTTAGTAAAAATATGATTATAGAGATATGATTAAAAGAAGTACATTTTTATTTGCCTTTTTTATATACAAATAAAAATATAGAAAAAGAAGTACATTTTTATTCGCCTTTTTTATATGCAAATAAACATAGAAAAAGAAGTACATTTTTATTTGCCTTTTTTATATGCAAATAAAAACACAGAAAAAGAAGTACATTTTTATTTGCCTTTTTATATGCAAATAAAAAAATAGAAAAAGAAGTACATTTTTATTTGCCTTTTTATATGCAAATAAAACATAGAAAAGAATTACATTTTTATTTTTATTTGTTATGTTGAATAGGAAATGTGAACTATATATGTAGAGCGTGAGATGCAAGCATTCTGCTAGATTGATATTTATTAGTATTTAGACACTATTATAATATCAGAAAAGATACTGATTTCAAAAATGTTTTATGTTATCGTAAGGTAAAAACCATCCGTATTTATGTGTGGATTTGATCTTACAATTATCCTTTTCTTTCGAAAAGATTTTGACTTTAAAATCAAGTTGTGTGTTACCTTTAAACTTAGTGTGTTTTTTCTCACTCTGGTTCAGCAGACTGGCCCAGTGTTTGTAATGCTCGGGTTAGACCGAGGTGTACAGGTCCAAGTTTTCGAATGCTGCGAAGTCCAGAGACGAGCTGGATGTGTTCAGACGCATGATATTATACCGTATATGATTGTTATTCTGCAGTGTGTTGTATACGAGGACAGGTCATTATAACTATCCAAATGTGTGATGTACTCTGATGATGGTAAGTTTTATTTCAATCTCTTAGTAAAAAATTATTTCTATATTATATTTTGTTCCGCTGCGATGTGAGACTCTATGTTGTTTTGGTTTTTCTTCTTATCTTCTAATATTTCTTTCTTTCTAATCTCACCCTCTAATTTCTTTCTAATAGCTATCTGCTTTTCTGTATAATTTGAGATGACATGGGTTGATAAATGTCGGCTTACATTGTACTAAAAAGTGGTTCGTTACACTAGGTATTAGAACGAATGTTTAGTAATAACCTTGGCTTTATGGTATAACTTGATAGAGATGGGGTTAGTAATACCCTAGATTGAGTTGGGAATATATATGAGAGTGCGTATTTGTAGACTCATATACAAATATTTTGTATTGTGTTATTTGATCGGTTCAAGTGTTGAGAAGCATTGAACTGGAAACAGACAAGATATTAATTTGTAAAGATAGTAAATGAAATAATTTTAACCAAAATATATTTTTGTATCGAAAAGAAATAATTTTATTAAAATATTGAGATATTGCTGTGTTGGTTGATTTGATTGGAATTCAAATTGGAGTAAAATTTTGAATGATTTAATATAACCCGAAGAGATTTCACATATGGAATTCGTGAATGAGAATTTTGATTTGGAATTGAATAGAAAATTTAAAATTTGAATTAATAATAATTAAATGGAAATCAATCTAGTATTAATGGATTGATATTTAAATTTGAAAACCCAAGTGAAAATAATAAAGTAAATATTGATGTTGAATATAAATTCAATGGAATGATTTGATTGAGTAGATTGTGCATTGTTTGTTGATTGTTATATTGGTTTCATCAATAATTCAACAATGGTTGAATGAAGTAAAAACTAAATTCCAGTATAATAATGTGAATGAATCGGATATGATTGAAATTAATGATTTAACCATGTATTTGCGTATGAGTGATGCTATATGTCGAATTTTGGAAATAAGTTAGTTAAACTGTTGATTTATGAAGTGTTATTTAATTATTTCATGTATATGCTACTTACATGATAAATTGAGTTAAGTACAGGTGCTAGATGGTAATGAGAATTGTTTTTGGTTGCGAATATTGCACATAAATTGAGCGGTATGCTCAATAGCGCTCGTAAAAGGTACGCATATGCAAAATATAAATTTTTGTTTTGATTTTTGATTTTTCCAACCATGTAGGTCGATGTATATATATTATTTATTCCTGCGATATCGCAAATGTCCCTCCATATAGGGGAGATGATGCCGAATTTTTCCGGAAATTTAAAGTGTTAGAAAATTTTCGATATTTTTGAAAAAAAAGTATTAACAATATTGAGTTGGTTTTTGATTTATGATAAATAGGATTTTAAATTATAATGGGTTTATGACAATTTTCCTACCTTAGTAATTTCGGGGACGACATTCTTTTAAGGGAGAAGATTGTAATGTCCCGTATTTTTGTTAGCTAAATATTTAATTTAATTTATTATTTTAAGTATTGATTAGGAATTTTAAATGGATTCAAAATATATATTCATTTATATAATGAAGTTTAAACGTTTATTTATATATAATATAAAACGAGCTCAAAATGGCGCGGTAGTTCATAATATGGAGTTTTAAACTTCAATTGAATATGCAGAATCCGTTTTAAGTCGGAATTCCGTAAAACAAGAAACGTTAGGATCTTGTTGGTGATAATTTTCATATGAAAGAGAAAAATCGAGATTTCGTATTATATACTGTTAGTTATGTCCAATTAAAATTTTGAAATAGTCGTTATGGAAATTGTTATTAAAATACAACGTTTACTTAATTAAATAATAGGGTTTTAACATATATTTGTATATCATTTAACTCGAATTTGATGATGTAACAACCCGAAAATCTGGGCCAGTTTAAAATTTTTATTTTGGCAATTTTAGTGAATTCTGAACATTTAAAATGAATTATTTTAAATAATATCGACGAGAAATTTATTTTGAATAGAATTTGAACGTATATATTATATACGTCGTCGTTAAAATATAAGTAATTATTTATAATTATAAATAGAATTGAAAATGGCGCGGTAGTTCGATAATTCGATTTCAAACTTCAAATGAATGTACCGGGTGCAAAATAAATCGGATTTTAGTGAAACCAAAAACATCAGGATCTAATTGAGAATATCTTTCCAAAGAATCCGAAAAATTGAGATTTCATAACGGGAATCAAAAGATATGTCCAGTTGAAAATTCTGAATAGTCGCTATGGAATTCAGGCCCTTAAAAATGGGAATTTTGCAAACGACCTCGGATTTCGACGAAACCACTTTTGTTGGATCCGCAGTGTCAAATTATTGCTAGATTCCAAATTTCATAATTTTTCGAATCAATATGTGAGCGTGGAAGAGGAAAACGTGTTTGACCAGTTTTAGTTGATTTTAATCGACTGGAAAATGGCCATTTTTCCAACGATCTCAGAATTCGCCAAAATTAGTTTTGTTAGGACCGTATCGTCAATACGAAGCTAGAAAATATTTTTCTGTAATTTTTCGAGTTAGTATGTGACCCCGGTAAATTGAAATGCGCGTTCAAATTCAATATATAGAGTTATATGTTGATTTTAACGGAAACTGATCGAAACGTTCGAATCAGCGTACGATACATATCCCATTGTGTTCGGAATGGGGGTGAAACGCTATGGATGACAGGCGGTGGGCCTCGTTTAGAGGTCGTATGTAAAAGTCAACTTTTTGAAATTAAAATAATAAATATAATAAAATAAAACCTCTTCCTCTTTCCTCTCCTTTTAACTTCTGCCCCCCCGATTAAAAATCAAAACAGAAAAGGAAAAAAAAACTAATTCGAACGACGCGACCCCCCCCCCCCCACGCCTGCCGCCGTCGTCGCAGGCATGCCTCCACCTCCCTATCCCGCCGCCTTCTCCTCCCTCAAGTCGCGATGCCTCGTTCGAGCCCCCCTTCCCTGAAGACCCGTCGTGCCCTAACCCCCCCCCCCCCCCAACTGTCGGAGCTCGCCTGAACCGCCTCCCTTGGTGTAGCCGCACCCTGCTCCTCCGACGAGCCACACCCACGACCCCCCTTCCGCCTACAGACTCCGGCGTGAGCACACCCTCACCCTTTAGGCGACGCTGATAAATCCCCCCCCCCCCTTTTCCAAATCAAGGTAAAATTTGTTTACATTATTTCATTTATTTCAGTTCTTTAATTATTTATTTTATTTAAAACTGAGAATTTAAAATGATGATTTTGCTAAGAAAAATAAAAGTTTTATGCTAAGAAAGATTAGATTTTTAAAATAGAAAAGATAAGAATTTTAAAATAGAATAGATTAGATTTTTAAAATAGAAAAGATTAGATTTTAAAATAGAAAAGATTAGATTTTTAAAATAGAAAAGATTATATTTTTAAAATAGAAAAGATGCGAATTTTAGCGGTGTAAAAATAGAATTTTTATCTATATAATAGCGAAGTAAAAATTCGATTTTTATATATTGAATAGCAAAGTAAAAATTCGATTTTTATATATTGAATAGCAAAGTAAAAATTCGATTTTTTTATATATTGAATAGTAAAGTAAAAATTCGATTTTTATATATTGAATAGCAAAGTAAAAATTCAATTTTTATATATTGAATAGCAAAGTAAAAATTCAATTTTTATATATTGAATAGCGAAGTAAAAATTCGATTTTTACATATGAAGAGAATACGGGCAGTGAAAATTGACAGAAGGGCGAGAACGACGAAGATTTCTACATAAGAAGAGTCGTGGGATCGGATAGCTTTTGGTGAGAACTTCTCACTTTAAATTTCTTTTTCTAGTTATATATATATATACTAGGATGCAGACGGTGTTTAGTAGCACCCGACACCCGTCGTCCACAGACCATGGACGGCTTGTATGCTTGTTTGTTTGATTTTGATGTGTAGTTGATTGTGTGATGTGATGTGAAATGAAATAAAATATTTATATAGTTGAAATATAATATTTGTATAGTTAAAAATATTTTATAGTTAAAAATAAAATTTTAACGTGTATATGAAATGAAATAAATTAATATAAACAAATCGAACGATTTGTTTATATACACACATTTGACTGATATTGATTGGGACGATATTACACATCGCCCAACTGCACAAATAAAATCTGTGTTTGATTGTTTGAAACCCCACACGGGTATTGGGATGATATTTGACGTACACTAATCCGATTGTTTAGTTGTATGTCGATCGATTGATTGACAGACTGTTATAAGCGTTAAATAATTATATTCGATGCTTATACAGTGTAGAATGCACTTCGGATGATGGTTGATTATTCATCGTTGTTATTGTATACATGTATTGTAGAAAATCCATATAAGTAAAATTATATGGTAATTGAGTGGGCCTCATTCCAGTTTCGAAAAAGAAATATTTAAAATAAAAATATTTGAAATAGAAATATTCAAAGAGAAATATTTGAATAGAAATATTCGAAGAGAAATATTTGAATAGAAATATTTGAAATAAAAATATTTGAAATAGAAATATTTGAAATAGAATATTTGAAAATAGAAACATATGAAGCCGTGTTGGTTAGATTGACGCCATTTTGACGTGAACGATATTTATATCGATTTTATTCATTCTTCAATGAATATTGAATAGATTTGAAATTCGAATTAAATTGAATAGAAAGGAATTCGAATTGAAATTGAATAGAAATGAATTCGAATTGAAATTGAATAGAAATGAATTCGAATTGAAATTGAATTGAAACGAACTGAAATTGAATTAGAAATCAATTTGAATTGAAATCGATTTGAAATGAATTTAAAACGAATTTATATTGGAATATTCAATTTTGATTTGAAATTGAATATGAAGTTGAAACCGTTTTGAGAACGAATTTAAAACGATTTATAAAGCACATTTTGAATTGAAATCGACGAAGTATATATTATATATATATAATATAATGGCCTGAATAGAACGCGCCGCGCCGCGGTAGTTCGCGAATCTCGACCACTGACTTCGAGCGGATATTACGGGAGATCCGAACGTCGGATTCTCCTAAAACCGGAACCGTTGGGTTCGTATCGAAAAGAGCTTTCTAACAAATATTAGAAATTAGAAATCTAACAGTTGGATTTGGAATTATGTCCAAATCAAATTTGAAAAAGGTCGCTGTAAGTGCAGTTCGATGGCCGTTGATGGAAATCGACTGTACAGGCCTTGATAAAATTATTAAAAATAGTAATAATTTGTGTAAAATCATAAGAAATGATTTGTGAAGATTTGGGATGAAAATCTCCATATTTGAAAAGATAAAAATAGATTTTTATCGAAATGAACTAGTTTTGAACTAGAATTATAATTCTATTTATTTTTAAATAAATAAATTGAATTTGAAATGGTTTTGAAAATAACCAGAATTTCCAATTATTGCATTGGAATGGATTTGAATCGAAATTGTCTTCGGAATATTTCGATGTTGGATTTCGTGATTATACAGATGTTGTTATGGAAATTTGAAAGATATAGATATATATATATATATATATCGCTATTTCCAATACGATATCTGTTGGTCGTAGAATTTGATATTGAATATAAGCCGATATATTTTCTATTCAGAGCCATGTATTTAATATGAAATGTGATTTGGGTTTGTCGTGAATGGTGTCTTGACTAACACTGTTCTTGAACCCAGTTGAGAAAAGATTAAATCTTTTTATTTAGATTTAATGAAGTGTACCAATTAAATAATATTTAATTGGAATTGAATTGATATTGATTTTTGGGTTTATCGTGGACAGTGTTTTAAATAACACTCGTTCTTTAACCCGATAATTAATGGAATGTGATTTTGGGTTTATCGTGAACCGTATTTTAAATGACACTGATTCTTTAACCCAGTTAACGATTAAAACTAAGTGGAGTTTTAATGAATCTTTAATTAGATTGAAATGATCGAGAATGGAGTACCACCAGTTTTGCTCCAGGCGATAGTTAAATCTTTAATTAGATTTGAACGTGAAATGGTAATTGAATTTGCCGATAACACCATGGTGTTAGATATGAAGTATTACCAATTTTACTTCATGGGATGAATAGGTTGGGATTGGGAAATAAAATAAATGATTACTTCGGTAAGGTTCGCTAATCCCGACTAGTTTGAATTGATATTCAAAAGTGGATTAAAGAATAAATTTAAAGAATTTATCTTTGATAAAATTAATGGGAACCTTTCCCTAAGAATGTGAAATTTAGAAACTAATTGTAGGTTGGCTAAGCAAAGTGATTTCCTGGGTATTAATCTGATGTTGGTTTCGGCCTTCGGGGTTAATATTTGGGGAATTATTCTCTTAATTAATTTACGGTTAGTGACTGATGAATTGGAATGAGGCGCATGTTGTGTTTGTGTAACATTTATTTAAAGTTTACGCGAGTTATTCGGGAAGACCGGGTTTATCCCATTCTGAATAACTGATACGACGATAAGTCGAAGATGAAGACGGTAGTTGAAGACCGGAGGTCTTCACGTCGTTTGGATAATTACTGATGATCTTGATTGGGCTGTACACCCAAGAAGATGGAAACAGTTGGTGATCGTCCATACGTACTTGGAGATCGATGAATATGCGGGGTACTAGGTGCCTCCGGTTTCGTTCAGACCCAGAACGGACTTGTAAATGGACTGTGTGTCTGACATTGGATTTTAGTCCGTGTGATTGATTTCTATTAAATATATATCTGTTTGGCGGCAGAGAATTTATTCTCTTGCTTAACGCCCTTCTCTGAGACGTACGAGCTCAGGGGTTATATATTGATGGATATCAAACGCATGGGGTGAATTGCCTGTGTGGCATGCCTAAGTGGCAATTGATCGAGGCTTCTGTTGAAAAGCAAAGTCTTGTGGTGATGATCAAAGCACAGCCTGTGTGGCACAGCTTTGTGTAACGTGAATTCGCGAGCCTCGCACCCCGGTTGTGAATCAAAAACGGGAGAGGACCTCAGGGAGGGCATGCGTTTCTTTCTAGCTAGGGTGGTATCAGTGACCTACCAGCCCTGACATTTATATACTTTTCACCTATGTGGTTGTTGCTGTTGCGAGGCGCCTCGGTTAGATCGGACGATCCGGGTCCGATGGAGCCATTCGTTGGCTCATTTACGCCCCAAAGGGCGGGGAAACGTAGTGTTCAGGCATAATAATCCACATCGGTGGACCGGCCCTGACGATCCAAGGCTTTCCTGCGCGCTTGCCTAAGGCTCGGGCTAGAGAGTCTCGAATCGGTAGAGGACGATCCCTGGCCTCGGTTCATAGATGGAAATCCAATTTCCAAATACGTGACTTTGCGGTTTTATTTGTAAACCTATATATGGCGACATAGTGGCATGGGACGCTCATGTCGCCTATGATTGATATTTATGATTTGAAGTTGTTTATATTATGTACTTATAATAGTATCAAATGATTTGTTTTAAACGTATCAAGAATTCTTGGCTATTATAAGTTAAAAACCCTATCCTCCGGTTTGCGTTGCATTGTGTGATGGGACCTGGGTCTTATAATAGCTTCATTTTTCTTTATTTAGCATAGCGCTGTTGTTTTATGCACTGGTGTTCTTGGGAGGAAACCCGTTCCGTGTTATACGGCGTGGTCCCTTGATTTACCTAACTTTAAAAACAAAGATTAATAACTGTTTTAGTTCTCACACCAGTCCCATGACTGACCTGGAGTTTATTTTTTTAACCTAAACTCTAGGTGCCCTTATTTTGACACGGGCAGCTAGTAGTTTTGGTTTTGCAGATTTATATTCACAGGATCCTGGTTTACAGCTGGAACGATATCCGGAAAGCTTTGTATCCGTATATCTCCTTCTAGTTGTGTATTGTATTATTTTCTGCTGCTATGTAATTTAAATCTCTGATATTTATCGAATGTAATTTATTCATTTATACTCTGTATATTCTTGTATTCTGATGCATTGTTGTGATAACAATGAAATGTTCTTCCGTCTGCGTTCTATTTTGTCGTGTTCTCAAAACAATCCGCGCTTTCTCTTCTCTTCGGAGACCGGGGAAGTTCGGGTCGTCTCATCGTGGTATCAGAGCTTTGGTTTACAAAGCTCAAAGAACAAGGCACATTAGAACCATACGAAAGAATTCATCAGATATCGGATTAGTAATATCCAATGGGAATGACTCGTTAGAGATGGGATCAGTAGTATCCTAGAACGAGTGTGATGAGTATATTTTTGAAAGTAAAAACAAATTTTGTTTTGAAAATTTAAATCAACTATTCGTATTTGATTATTTATTCTATATTGATCGGGACAATCCGATATATAAAGATTATGCATATATGTCTTGCAAACGTGTATTCGAAGTTTTAATATACTGGATAATTATAGAATCATACTCTAGTTGCCCGAGGACAATTCTGGTAACGGGGCACCATCGCCAGTATTTATCTTCGAGTTATGAAAGTGAGATTTCTATATATTTCCAATTGACTGGTATGAGAACCGAAACTAGATAGGGCTTATTGTTGTGATTTGGCATCAAAAATGTGATTTGTTGACTATATATCAGAGTTATGAATTTCAAAAGCTAATCAACTAATTGATTGATGGTTGTGTTGTTTGTTTATTTGTTTGATAATTTTGAACCATTTTGCCTAATAGTGTCGAATATTGAATTGTATTGGAATTTTGTCGCATTTGCTTGCATATACAAGTACTTACATTGAACAGGTCATAGCAAGGAGGCTCGAGCAGAGAATAAAATTTGTTTGCCCGACAAATAGGTACATGTTTATCATAATTAACTGTTTTGTTTGGGTGATGATGATTTTATGAGCCGATTGGCTAGCCGCTTGGCTTTTTCTTTTTCTTTTTTGAGATCAGAAGGCCTGTATGGCAATTTCGGGATTTTCCCGTGGCTCCCGGTGCAGGGGAGGTTATGGCGAAATTTTTCGGAAATTCCGGGTGTTAGCCAAATTTTTGAAGAATTTGAAAATTCTCAGAAACTGAAAAGTTGGAGGATGGAAGCCAGATTGAACGTAGAGTTGATTAATCAAACCACTTTCGACTTTGTTCCTTTTCGGGGACGAAAAGTTTTAAGTGGGGGAGATTGTAACAACCCGAAAATCTAGGCCAGTTTAAAATTTTTATTTTGGCAATTTTAGCGAATTCTGAACATTTAAAATGAAGTATTTTAAATAATATTGATGAGAAATTTATTTTGAATAGAATTTGAACGTATATATTATATACGTCGTCGTTAAAATATAAGTAATTATTTATGATTATAAATAGAATTGAAAATGGCGCGGTAGTTCGATAATTCGATTTCAAACTTCAAATGAATGTACCGGGTGCAAAATAAACCGGATTTTAGTGAAACCAAAAACATCAGGATCTAAATGAGAATATCTTTCCAACGAATCCGAAAAATTGAGATTTCATAACGGGAACCAAAAGATATGTCCAGTTGAAAATTATGAATAGTCGCTATGGAATTCAGGCCCTTAAAAATGGGAATTTTGCAAACGACCTCGGATTTCAACGAAACCACTTTTGTTGGATCCGCAGTGTCAAATTATTGCTAGATTCCAAATTTCATAATTTTTCGAATCAATATGTGAGCGTGGCAGAGGAAAACGTGTTTGACCAGTTTTAGTTGATTTTAATCGACTGGAAAATGGCCATTTTTCCAACGGTCTCAGAATTCGACGAAATTAGTTTTGTTAGGACCGTATCGTCAATACGAAGCTAGAAAATATTTTTCTGTAATTTTTCGAGTTAGTATGTGACCCCGGTAAATTGAAATGCGCGTTCAAATTCAATATATAGAGTTATATGTTGATTTTAACGGGAACTGATCGAAACGTTCGAATCAGCGTACAATACATATCCCATTGTGTTCGGAATGGGGGTGAAACGCTATGGACGACAGGCAGTGGGCCTCATTTAGAGGTCATATGTAAAAGTCAACTTTTTGAAATTAAAATAATAAATATAATAAAATAAAACCTCTTCCTCTCTCCTCTCCTTTTAACTTCTGCCCCCCCCCCCCCGATTAAAAATCAAAACAGAAAAGAAAAAAAAACCTAATTCGAACGACGCGACCCCCCCCCCCCCCCAGCGCCTGCCGCCGCCGTCGCAGGCATGCCTCCACCTCCCTATCCCGCCGCCTTCTCCTCCCTCAAGTCGCGATGCCTCGTTCGAGCCCCCCTTCCCTGAAGACCCATCGTGCCCTAACCCCCCCAGCTGTCGGAGCTCGCCTGAACTGCCTCCCTTGGTGTAGCCGCACCCTGCTCCTCCGACGAGCCACACCCACGACCCCCCCCTTCCGCCTACAGACTCAGGCGTGAGCACACCCTCCCCCTTTAGGCGACGCTGATAAATCCCCCCCTTTTTTCCAAATCAAGGTAAAATTTGTTTACATTATTTTATTTATTTCAGTTCTTTAATTATTTATTTTATTTAAAACTGAGAATTTAAAATGATGATTTTACTAAGAAAGATAAAAGTTTTATGCTAAGAAAGATTAGATTTTTAAAATAGAAAAGATTAGATTTTTAAAATAGAAAAGATTAGATTTTTAAAATAGAAAAGATGAGATTTTTAGCGGTGTAAAAATAGAATTTTTATCTATATAATAGCAAAGTAAAAATTCGATTTTTATATATTTAATAGCAAAGTAAAAATTCGATTTTTATATATTGAATAGCAAAGTAAAAATTTGATTTTTGTATATTGAATAGCAAAGTAAAAATTCGATTTTTATATATTGAATAGCAAAGTAAAAATTCGATTTTTATATATTGAATAGCAAAGTAAAAATTCGATTTTTATATATTGAATAGCGAAGTAAAAATTCGATTTTTACATATGTAGAGAATACGGACAGTGAAAATTGACAGAAGGGCGAGAACGACGAAGATTTCTACATAAGAAGAGTCGTTGGATTGGGATAGATATTGGTGAGAATTTCTCACCTTTCAATTTCTTTTTCTAGTTATATATATATACTAGGATGCAGACGGTGTTTAGTAGCACCCGACACCCGTCGTCCACAGACCATGGACGGCTTGTATGCTTGTTTGTTTGATTTTGATGTGTAGTTGATTGTGTGATGTGATGTGAAATGAAATAAAATATTTATATAGTTGAAATAAAATATTTGTATAGTTAAAAATATTTTATAGTTAAAAATAAAATTTTAACGTGTATATGAAATGAAATAAATTAATATAAACAAATCGAACGATTTGTTTATATACACACATTTGACTGATATTGATTGGGACGATAAATTTTACACATCGCCCAACTGCACAAATAAAATCTTTGTTTGATTGTTTGAAACCCCACACGGGTATTGGGATGATATTTGACGTACACTAATCCCGATTGTTTAGTTGTATGTCAATCGATTGATTGACAGACTGTTATAAGCGTTAAATATTTATATTCGATGCTTATACAGTGTAGAATGCACTTTGGATGATGGTTGATTATTCATCGTTGTTATTGTATACATGTATTGTAGAAAATCCATATAACTAAAATTATGTGGTAATTGAGTGGGCCTCATTCCATTTTCAAAAAAGAAATATTTAAAATAAAAATATTTGAAATAGAAATATTTGAAGAGAAATATTTGAATAGAAATATTTGAAATAAAAATATTTGAAATAGAATATTTGAAAATAGAAACATATGAAGCCGTGTTGGTTAGATTGACGCCATTTTGACGTGAACGATATTTATATTGATTTTATTCATTCTTCAATGAATATTGAATAGATTTGAAATTCGAATTAAATTGAATAGAAATGAATTCGAATTGAAATTGAACAGAAATGAATTCGAATTGAAATTGAATAGAAATGAATTCGAATTGAAATTGAATTGAAACGAACTAAAATTGAATTAGAAATCAATTTGAATTGAAATCGATTTGAAATGAATTTAAAACGAATTTATATTGGAATATTCAATTTTGATTTGAAATTGAATATGAAGTTGAAACCGTTTTGAAAACGAATTTAAAACGATTTATAAAGCACGTTTTGAATTGAAATCGATGAAGTATATATTATATATATAATATAATGGCCTGAATAGAACGCGCCGCGCCTCGGCAGTTCGCGAATTTCGACCATTGACTTCGAATGGATATTACGGGAGATCCGACCGTCGGATTCTCCTAAAACCGGAACCGTTGGGTTCGTATCGAAAAGAGCTTTCTAACAAATATTAGAAATTAGAAATCTAACGGTTGGATTTGGAATTATGTCCAAATCAAATTTGAAAAAGGTCGCTGTAAGTGCAGTTCGATGGCCGTTGATGGAAATCGACTGTACAGGCCTTGATAAAATTATTAAAAATAGTAATAATTTGTGTAAAATCATAAGAAATGATTTGTGAAGATTTGGGATGAAAAACTCCATATTTGAAAACATAAAAATAGATTTTTATCGAAATGAACTAGTTTTGAACTAGAATTATAATTCTATTTATTTTTAAATAAATAAATTGAATTTGAAATGGTTTTGAAAATAACCAAAATTTCCAATGATTGCATTGGAATGGATTTGAATCGAAATTGTCTTCGGAATATTTCGATGTTGGATTTCGTGATTATACAGATGTTATGGAAATTTGAAAGATATAGATATATATATCGTTATTTCCAATACGATATCTGTTGGTCGTAGAATTTGATATTGAATATAAGCCGATATATTTTCTATTCAGAGCCTTGTATTTAATATCAAATGTGATTTAGATTGAAATGATCGAGAATGGAGTACCACCAGTTTTGCTCCAGGCAATAGTTAAATCTTTAATTAGATTTGAACGTGAAATGGTAATTGAATTTGCCGATAACACCATGGTGTTAGATATGAAGTATTACCAGTTTTACTTCATGGGATGAATAGGTTGGGATTGGGAAATAAAATAAATGATTACTTCGGTAAGGTTCGCTAATCCCGAATAGTTTGAATTGATATTCAAAAGTGGATTAAAGAATAAATTTAAAGAATTTATCTTTGATAAAATTAATGGGAACCTTTCCCTAAGAATGTGAAATTTAGAAACTAACTGTAGGTTGGCTAAGCAGAGTGATTTCCTGGGTATTGATCTGATGTTGGTTTCGGCCTTCGGGGTTAATATTTGGGGGATTATTCTCTTGATTAATTTACGGTTAGTGACTGATGAATTGGAATGAGGTGTATGTTGTGTTTGTGTAACACTTATTTAATGTATACGCGAGTTATTCGGGAAGACCGGGTTTATCCCATTCTGAATAACTGATATGACGATAAGTCGAAGATGAAGACGGTGGTTGAAGACTGGAGGTCTTCACGTCGTTTGGATAATTACTGATGATCTTGATTGGGCTGTACACCCAAGAAGATGGAAACAGTTGGTGATCGTCCAGACGTACTTGGAGATCGATGGATATGCGGGGTACTAGGTGCCTCCGGTTTCGTTCAGAACCAGAACGGACTTGTAAATGGACTGTGTGTCTGACATTGGATTTTAGTCCGTGTGATTGATTTCTATTAAATATATATCTGTTTGGCGGCGGAGAATTTATTCTCTTGCTTAACGCCCTTCTCTGAGACGTACGAGCTCAGGGGTTATATATTGATGGATATCAAACGCATGGGGTGAATTGCCTGTGTGGCATGCCTAAGTGGCAATTGATCGAGGCTTCTGTTGAAAAGCAAAGTCTTGTGGTGATGATCAAAGCACAGCCTGTGTGGCACAGCTTTGTGTAACGTGAATTCGCGAGCCTCGCACCCCGGTTGTGAATCAAAAACGGGAGAGGACCTCAGGGAGGGCATGCGTTTCTTTCTAGCTAGGGTGGTGTCAGTGACCTACCAGCCCTGACATTTATATACTTTTCACCTGTGTGGTTGTTGCTGTTGCGAGGCGCCTCAGTTAGATCGGACGATCCGGGTCCGATGGAGCCATTCGTTGGCTCATTTACGCCCCAAAGGGCGGGGAAACGTAGTGTTCAGGCATAATAATCCACATCGGTGGACCGGCCCTGACGATCCAAGGCTTTCCTGCGCGCTTGCCTAAGGCTCGGGCTAGAGAGTCTCGAATCGGTAGAGG
The DNA here is from genome assembly GCA_030737875.1 of Allium sativum. Classification (NCBI taxonomy): domain Eukaryota; kingdom Viridiplantae; phylum Streptophyta; class Magnoliopsida; order Asparagales; family Amaryllidaceae; genus Allium; species Allium sativum. Next base: position 605,922,671 of record CM060916.1, on the reverse strand, counting down.
ACGATCCCTGGCCTCGGTTCATAGATGGAAATCCAATTTCCAAATACATGACTTTGCGGTTTTATTTGTAAACCTATATATGGCGACATAGTGGCATGGGACGCTTATGTCGCCTATGATTGATATTTATGATTTGAAGTTGTTTTATATATTATGTACTTATAATAGTATCAAATGATTTGTTTTAAACGTATCAAGCATTCTTGGCTATTATAAGGTAAAAACCCTATCCTCCTGTTTGCGTTGCATTGTGTGATGGGACCTGGGTCTTATAATAGCTTCATTTTTCTTTATTTAGCATTGCGCTGTTGTTTTATGCACTGGTGTTCTTGGGAGGAAACCCGTTCCGTGTTATACGGCGTGGTCCCTTGATTTACCTAACTTTAAAAACAAAGATTAATAACTGTTTTAGTTCTCACACCAGTCCCATGACTGACCTGGAGTTTATTGTTTTAACCTAAACTCTGGGTGCCGTTATTTTGACATGGGCAGCTAGTAGTTTTGATTTTGCAGATTTATATTCACAGGATCCTGGTTTACAGCTGGAACGATATCCGGAAAGCTTTGTATCCGTATATCTCCTTCTAGTTGTGTATTGTATTATTTTCCGCTGCTATGTAATTTAAATCTCTGATATTTATCGAATGTAATTTATTCATTTATACTCTGTATATTCTTGTATTCTGATGCATTGTTGTGATAGCAATGAAATGTTCTTCCGTCTACGTTCTATGTTGTCGTGTTCTCAAAACAATCCGCGCTTTCTCTTCTCTTCGGAAACCGGGGAAGTTCGGGTCGTCTCAGATGATATCGAGTTGTACAATTTATATTTGAAGCTATATGATATATCTAGTGGGTATTTATGATTATAATAATTTATTATTATTTAATTCGATTATTTTGGAATTTATATAATATTTTATTTATATTATAAAAGCGTTAAAAATGGCCATTTTTGCAAACTGTCTGGGTTTTCAATGAAATTAGTTTTATTGGGACCGCATCGTTAAATTATTGTAAGAAAATCAAATTTTTTGGCAAACGGATGTCATATGTGACTTCGTTGGCCAAAAACTTATCTATTTTATTTAATTATGTAACGACCCGGATTTTTGAACAATTTATTTTAAATATTTAATATGGTTTTAAATATCGAATTGATAATATAAATGAATTTTATATTTAGCTATTGATTTAATAATCGTTTTTGATTTAATATCGAATATATTAAATTTTCGTAATACAAAATATATTGAAATTGAAGTTAAAACTGAATCGAGATGATTCAGATGATCAGTGTCAGTTCCGATTGAATATAAAAGCGATAATAATAATAATTTATTATCGAAGGATTTATTTGTTTTTGAATTTAAATTATTCTATATTAATTTATTTTGGTTATTTATATTTACGTTCAAATTAAATATAAAATATATTCAGTTAGTTCAGAATAGTGTTACACTGTTGAAACAACAGTGGTTACGTTAAAATAGCGGTTCATGATTTAAATTATTGAACCACGAATTTTTATTATTTTAAATATAAGTGGATAAGTACTGCATCAAATCAAGTAAACTAACCTACATCAGATAAATCCTACCCAATAAAACACCTACCTTTGTTTCCTTAACGCTGAAGTAGTCTCCTTCCTCTATATAATCACGCATCTCCCCTTATTTCATTTCTTCTGCAAAATAGAAGAAGAAAATCAAATTTGCTTAAATTCCGCCCCTTTCCACTCTATTTTCATTTCACGAGGTAATTAAAAGCAATTCCTTCTTGATTCAAATCCTTCGAAGGAAAGAAACATTAAACCATATCCTCCAAAACATCTTCCAACAAATTTCTAAAGACCCGAATTAGTTTGTTCCAAGTTCTTTACCACGTGCGATAAAGGTTGGATGGTTCGAGAGTGAAAACGTGAAGCTAGGGTTAGTTGCGTTCATGATTTGGAGAAATCGATCTTCGTACAGGCGATTTGAGGAGTTCCAGCGTTGTGTGAGATGCGATGGGAGGAATAAGGACTGTCGCGATCTCAAGAAATGGCGACCGTACGGATGAGAACGGGTTGAATTGGGAATTGATTTTGGAGCGGTTCAAACTATAGTTCGAGATCGCGATGAGGTTAGTGAAGTCACGTTGCCTGATGTGCCTGGGTACTTCGATGTTGGATTTCAATGGAGGAGGAGCAAGGCGAGTTTTGAAAGGCGACGCTGGTATGGATTTCGATCTGGAGTTCGGTTTTCAGGATCGCGTTGATGCAGGGAGGATAAATAGCAACCGCGATGCAAGGGTAAACCATCTTATTCCCAATAATGATGTCAAGGGATACGCTGGAGATTAAGGCATCAACAGGTGGGGTCAGTATGGTTTGAGGCATCACACTGGAGGTGCTGTATGTTAGGGGAAAATGGTGCAAAATCAATACAGGTTGTTGTGGATTGACCGGGTGGAGTTCAAACACAATACGGTGAAATAAGTGGTGTGGCAACAATAGAGCAGTGGGTTACGGTTTTAAAATAAATAAATAAGATGGCAAGTCGACAACAAAAATGTTTTGTGAAATGCCGGAAAAAGGATGAAGCAGTTTTGGGCTGTTTGTAATAGGAGGTAATCGACAATAGTTGATGTGGCCTCGTGTTTGATCAAGACAAGCAAAGTATACTTTTTACAAATTTAATTTACATACAGAAATTAATTTATTGTTAGTAGTTAATTTAATTAATAATTGTTTAATCGTTAAATTAAAATAAATAATGATAGGTTCATGATAAATTGCATTCGAGTAGATTCGTAGCTGACGATACATAAATAAACAGGATATTCAACAATGGAAAAATCTGGTGAGTAAATCTCACTCACAGATTTCTATTTAAATTTATTTTTATCGTAAAAAAAATTGTTGGTTGCTTGGGTGCACGACTGAATTGTTGAATTTTTTTGAGGTTATTGGATATTTCCCGCAATACTATTAGCGGATGCCCGCAGTATCATTAGCGGATGACCCTACGCCCACGTATATAAGTGGATCCCCTTTTATATCGCGATATCCTGCCACGAAGCAGGATGGGTATTATTTCTGTTAACTAACGTCTGTGGATGCAGGAGAACAGGTTGGAGGGATCCAACTGGATTCCTCAAAAAATTTATTAATTGTCTGTTTTCACATATTATCATATATATATAAGGTGTTAATTGGAAAATTGGGTTGTTTGAATATTTAAAATCAATGGGGCCAAATTGTTGATATAGTGAAAATGATATTTGAGATTTAAAAGGGAAATTCTATTTTAGAAAAATAGAATTTGAATTTTTAAATAGATTTGGATTATAAACTTGTTTTGAAAAATAAAACAAGTAGTTCATTTATAAACGAAGTTTATAAATGAAGTAAAAAGAATTATCATTGGATAATTCAGAATAAAAATACGAGTGGGAAACTGAAAAGGGAAATCTATTTTCCAAAGGTAGAAATATTGAAAAGGGAAATCTATTTTTCAAATATTGGCCGTATCGGCAAGCCGCTTGGATTTTTCTTTTTCTTTTGGATTGGTAAGGGCCATGGGAGGCTATTTGAAATATCCTGATGCTCCCGGTACAAGGGAGGTTATGGCGAATTTTTCCGAGAATTTAAGGAGTTAGAATAATTTTAAGATAATTTGATAGTTAGAAAACAATGTATCGATATATATAGAATTCGATAAGGAAATGAAAATCAAAAATAGAATATCGTAAACAAAAAGGGAAATCTATAAATTAGAAATAGAAAGCGAACCATATACATGTTTTAAAAATGAATAATTGGGTTTTATAGTGTGTTTATTCGAGGTAAGTGGTTTTGCCGTTTTGAAGTTGAGGATGTTTTCAATCAAGGTCTAAGAGGTAATTTTACCCCAACTTGATTGATTTCATTTTTAATCGATAAATAGCAAGATCCAGTCTCGAAGAGAAGTGTTGAATGAGAGTTAGTTGAATAAAATATTCTGGGTTGTTGTAACGATGTTTTACACAGCATTCGTTTTAACCCAAGTGGTGGAATTTTGGAAATATAAAAGTAAATATTTCCTGAGTATAATTAAAGTTGTCGGAAAAGAGATAAGTGATTGAAATTGTTTTTCAAATACAAATAGAATATATTTTCTAACTATAGAAAATAAGAGAAGGCAATATATGGAAATGTTTTCCAAATAGCGTAAGAGGCCAAGATGATTATCGAAATTATTTGGTTATCAAATATTGATAGAGAAATAGAGAAGTGAATTAATTAATGAAATATTAATTAACATGCCCAGTGATTTGTTTGATGTTATGGATGGATGTTTGTTTTTCTTCGATAGTTAAATAACCGACTATCGAAGTATTTGCCAATATCGTTGTCAATATGGAGAGACCGGTTGGATTATTATCCGTGAACCACTCTGTATTGGCAGTAGCGTTGCGAATCAGATTATATGAAAATAATCGAAGATGGAGTGAAGTGCAAGGACTTTTTCTATTAATAGAAATTGTGCCTTCGGTTTCGTTCAATCCCAGGACGAACGTATATGGATGAATTCCGGACAAAGTATTTCCAATGATCTAATGGGTTGGTCTGTATAAATATATATGGTTGCAACGGATTTATTCCCTTAGCATAACATCTGGAATATTTGTGCAAATCAATGAGTGATTAACGGATCTGACAATGTGGCATTCAAAGTGATTGTGCTATCAATGAATAGAAAGTAATCGTAGCCTCGGGCCTCAACAACCGGGAAATGACAAAAATCGGGCAGGCAGCATGGCTATGTGGGTCGCTCCCATTAGGGTGTATAATCACCTATCTAGAGATTCATTTAAATTCCTTATTCAGTTTGATGCTGCCCCATTCGGGAAACGGTTGCTGATCCCAACCGTTGGTGATATACATTCGATACACTCAAGCGAAATGAGTGGTCGGTCATGTGTGGGCTGGGTTGCAAGATGTTCTTGTTGAACCCAGTGTATTCCTCTCTAGAGATACACTAGCGGAAGGTGGTTCCATACCTTGTCATGTTGGAAATCCAATCTCCAATAAGCGCCTTGCGGTTTTTGATTTTATACTATGTATGTGGAGCGTGAGATGCAAGCGTTCCGCTAGATTCTATTTATTTGATTAGACATTACTATAATATCACTGGATTTTTGTATCAAAGTGTTTTGGGTTATAGTAAGGTAAAAACCGTCCATGTTTATGTGTGGGCTGGTCTTACTATTATCTTTTCTTTCGAAAGGATTTTGAAAGTTAAACAAATGGTTGGAGTTTACTCACACCAGTCCCATGACTGACCCAGAGTTTATTTTGTTTTGTTTCCCCTAAACTCTTGGGTGCCCAAATTTGTACAGGCAGGCAAGTAGTCGGGATTTTTCAGATTCACTTGGAAGAGCTAGAAGCAGGAGGCTTAACCAGTTAGCTATAGACTCATATATTCCACTATGTGGTATCTGGAAACAGGTGTTTATAACTGTTCCAGGAATAACTGTTGTGCTCTGATGATGGTATGTATATAAAGTTACTAATTTGTATTTCAAAAGTTACGTTATATAATATATTTTATTTGTTCCGCTGTGAGATTTATCTTCTGTGTTTTCTTCTATTCTAACATTTCTTTCTTTCTATTTCTCACCCTCTAACTTCTTTCTACTAATGATTCGTATTTCTGTGCAATTTGGGTTGGACGTGTGGTGTTATTAGTCAACTCAGATAGTTTGGATTTGCGGGCCTTTACAGATTATTTGGTCAATTTAGACATGGGTAACATTTAACGAATAAATGACTGGCCAAACGAACTCCAAATTTAATGAAACAAATTTCATTGAATCCTTAGGAAAAGGTCTAGTAGAATGTCAAGGTCTCAAATTTATTGGATTTTTCTGTAATTATAGGAATTTTAAACACGTGATTTTTCATCGATAATTATAAAGGACTTTTCACAAACGACCTCGGAATTCGACGAAACCCGTTCCATCAGGTCCGGAATATTTTTTATACTAAGATAACATTTTTTGTCAAAAACAAAGGTCGCATGTGGTGATTTTGAAGGTTACTTTGCATTGAAGTTTCTAAATATAATAATATTATTAATTTAGTCCATCCCCTTTTTCATATAACGTTCGTAAGGGTCAAAACCCTATTCGTTTGTTTCTCTGGTCAAACCAATTCAACAACCCGCCACCCTCATATGAACGAACCACAATTCACGATCTGTTCTTCCATCAAACTCAAATCCATTAACCTAAATCAAAACTTTTTTCTATAATGTTCTTAAGCTCATCGAGCACGTTAAATTGGTCGACTATGACCTGCTATTAATCAGCGATGTGGTTGGAATCTCATCCCAAAGTCATCGCGGTTGAGATTGATTTACAGTCACTAGGAAGAACTAGGGAAGGAGATGTTCACATCGACGATCAGGGAGGCGGAGGGCCGCGTTTCAGCAATGTTGGATGGTTCGTCGATGAACAAAATAGTGGTGCAGTGTTGAGGTTTCTTTCCGGTGATGGGTTCCGTAATAAGACGGATGCGTGAAGTATTGAGGGAAAACTGTTTGAAGGGAGAAGCCATGAACGAGACTGATTTCTTTTGGCCGAGAGTAAGGATAATGTAATTATACAGCATTTTAATTGATTAATTAGTGAGTAATTGTGACAGCCCGCCCTGCACCAGCCGGCGTTTCCTCCAAAAGTGCGCTGTACACTTGCCCGACTAGCACGGAACGGTCGCCAAAGAAAGGAAAGAAGAGAATGAGCTAATTGAAAACCTGTAGAATGTCTCACAGCGCATGGAACAAAATATAATAATAATGTACTTGACATAAAACAGGCGAGACAGTGCATAAGCTGATAACTAAAACCAACATCAACATCTTCATCATAGTAGCGGAAATCCAAATACAGCTTATTACAACTTTCCAAATTACTGTCTCTAAACAAAAGAAAGAAAGGTACACCACTAATGCCCAAAGTAGTGACCGCAGCAACACAGGGAGAATATCTATATATATGTATCATACGTGGAAGCCTCCTGCTCGTCTCCGGTACAGCTACTCGTGCATACCACCTAACCTGTCTCTAGTCTGCTCGTGAGAGCACCCAGAGTAATAAGAAGAGACATAAAACTCTGGGTCAGACAAAAAGTCTGGTATGAGAGATAAGCAGCAAGACAGAACAATAACAGGCATGCTAAACCATACCTGAACCTGGACCTACAACCAAAGAGTTAGTAGTACATACCGTACAATACTCTAGGGTGCCACTAAACAGATGGTGTAAAGATAACGGGGGAGGGGGTGTGTATGTCATAGTAATAGCAAACAATCAATCATAGCAACCATCCTCACATCTCTCACTCAGTGCATAAAGCATACGATGTCCACCACTTCGATCACTAGACCCATTGAGGTAATGACGAAGTTCGACTTGTACAACTACTGCTAGCACCAACCTTATCCCATGGAATCATGACCAACCCTTTTCAAATGATCCCACTTCATTGGTCTATAGCCCACTAGTCGTACCTAGGCCATTGTGGCCCTGAATCCGTCAACGAACCTCCCATACATAGTGATCCAAAGTCATAGACATCGACAACTCCTTAGCACATGTCCAGCAGCAAAGTCCAAACATGAAGTTAACTCGTTGGTTCCCAACTGGATCCTGAGTACAAAATTCCCACTTGGACTACCTTTGCATCTCGGGTTTTGGTCTCCTCCTCCGGATCGGTCTTCATTCAGTTCGTAACCTGTGCCTCGCGTCCAAGCTCCTTGGTTCAGCTCATAGTATCTCCTCTAGTTCGGATCGGGTTGCTGCATACGGATCGGGTCGGCCTCCTTCTGCTCGTGGTCAGGCTCCAGGTCGTGCTCCTTCCACCGGGTCGGGTCGCACTGCTACAATGGGTTGGGGTCCTCCATTGGCTCGTGGGTTGAGCCTCCGTCAGTTCGGATCATGAGTACTCACTGGTTCGGGTCGTGGTGGAGCTTCGGTTCAGATCGTGCTTCAGGCGCGAGCAGCTCGTGGTGACCAAACTCGTAGGGATGAGGAACATCTGGCGGCTCGTGGCACGTGGACTCGATCTGGTCGACTCATGACACATGGGGGCGATCCGATCCGGTCCCTGCACAATTTCTGCTACTTTTCCAGCGACTATCTAATGCCATTCGATGGCATTTTCGACCATTCTAACTATTCTAATCAATCACAAAGCATACCATACATTCATAGGCACATGTAGTATCGACCACAAACACCAAACCAATAATCATAGCATGTAAAATGGATCAAACATACCCAAAAACCCATATTTTCCCCTTAATCATGTTAAGAACAACTAATGATAGGATTAACTAAACTTAACCAAATTAGCCAAATTTTATAACAGAGGTCTAAAATTATGTTTTAGAATTTATAAATATTTTTCCAGAATTTATTTATGCATAAATTCGCTAATCAACACTAATTAACCGTAATTAGTGAGAAACTTTGCAAATCACTCACCTTGGCCACAAATAAAATACTAAATCTAAAATGTCTTCTGTTTTGGCGCTGTTCCCAAGGAAACACAGCAGCTCTATCTCGATCTCTATGCGAATCCGCCTCAATTTGATGTAGACTAGGCCAATACTTGATTAAACGGTGATTAGAAGGTGTTTTGAATGTTGGAGGCCATGGCTAGGTTGAGAGGAATGAATAGTGACGGCTGAAAAATGAGAAAAAGGTATTCTCCAAACCCTAGCATCCCTTTTAAACTCCTAATCCCGAAATTCCCCTTTGGGCCTAGCTGTTAATCACCCGGTTAAGCCTAATTAAGCTATTTTTCACCATCTGAAACTTGTTTCAGCCATATCCCCTAAACGGTGAGTCCGTTTGGCTAATGTGACCACTCTACGGAGAGGTAAACCATCATCCGGAGCAAATGGAAGTGGTTTCAAGTCAAAACTCCTTTCCAGTCAAAAGTTATGGCCAAAACAATATCATCTAGGGGCAAAACGATCATTTAAAATCGGCAAAAATCATGAACATGGGAAATGACCCCAATAGTCGTCTCCCAAAGTTACATGACCATACGACTTCGTATGTTAAAGAAATAAATATCCTACGATCCTTCGATGCGTAGAGTGCGGGTCGTTACACTCTCCCCCCTTTAAGAAATTTCGTCCCCGAAATTCCTTAACCCAAAACATACAAAACATCCCGCATGCCTACCAGCCACAAACAACAATCAAACATGCAAAACAAACAAAACAAGCCTATCCTAGCATGCGGAAAGACTAAATCGAAGCTAAAATCTTACCAGGCGAAGAGTTCTGGGTACGCCTTCCTAATGCTCTCCTCTGTCTCCCAAGTACAGTTATTCTCATTCTCGCCCCACTGAACTTTGACTAATTTCACCGCTTTCCTTCGAAGTTGCTTCGTATCGTTTCCAACAATACGCATAGGCCTGCGGTTCCTAAACGCCTCGGGTTCAACCTCGATATCATCCAATTAATCAGGTGAAATATTTGCATCGGGGTCGTATACGAATTTCCTTAACTGGGAAACATGAAATACGTTGTGAACTCCTGCCATCTTGTCTGGTAATTCAACTTTATATGCCAAATTCCCAATTTGCTCAAGAACTGGGAATGGACCAACAAATCTTAGTGCTAACTTGCCTCTCCTGCCAAATCGTATCACGCTCTTCAACGGAGAAATCTTGATAAACACCAAGTCGCCAATGGAGAACTTTAATTCTCTTCTCCTCTTATCAGCATAACTTTTTTGCCTATCTTGGGCAGCCTTCATTCGCTGTTGGATAACCTTAATCTTAGCTGAAGTTTCTCTTATCACATCTGGTCCAAGCACAAACTTCTCACCAGTTTCTAACCAACATGACGGTGAGTTGCACGGTCTTCGGTACAAAGCTTCAAATGGAGCCATACCAATGCTGGATTGGTAACTATTATCATATGCAAACTCTACTAGGTGTAGATGGTCATCCCATGATCCACCAAAGTCTAATATGCAAGCTCTCAAGAGATCCTCTAATACTCGATTCACCCTCTCTGTCTGTCCGTCGGTTTGAGGATGATACGCGGTACTGAGATGTAATTCTGATCCTAACGTCTCTTGTAAGCTTTTCCAAAATCCACTAGTGAACAACGGATCTTGGTCACTTACAATGCCTTTAGGTATTCCATGAAATCTCACTACCCACTTTACATATAGTTTAGGTAACTTAGCTGTCGTTCTATTCGACTTGACAGGTATAAATCTTGCACTCTTGGTCAATCGGTCCACAATCACCCAAATGTTATCATGGCCCGACCTAGTCCTTGGTAACCCATCAATGAAATCCATTGAGACTTGTTCCCATTTCCATTTTGGAACTTCTAATGGTTGCAACAAACCACTAGGCTTCTTTTGCTCAGCTTTAACTAGCTGATTATTCATGCATTTGGATATAAACTTCCCAACGTCTCTTTTCATCCCTTCCCAGTAGTAAGTCTGCTTCATGTCCCGATACATCCCACCGAGGTGTATAGTCAGTTTTGAGTGATGACATTCTCTAAGCACTTCATCTCTCAATCCATCGATATTGGGTACAATTAGTCTTCCATTCTTTCTAAGACATCCATCTCGATTTAGCCCATACTTGTTCATGTCCTCGTCGATACCCATCTCTAACTTAGAGATGATTTCCAATAGGTTAGGATCGTTCCTCTGAATGGAACCAATCCGCTCAATCAAAGTGGGTCTGATCATCAAACTTGCTAACATTTCTGGATCCAATTCGCACTTTGGTCTGAAATCATACCCAGCGATGTACTCCAGTTGCCTTCATTCTAGAAACATAGCCACTAGACTGGCATGTCTTCTACTGAATGCATCAGCTACCGCATTGCCCTTCCCTGGTGTGTAAGCGATATCGAAATCATAGGAAGCTAAAAATTCTAACCATCTTTGTTGTCGGAGATTTAGATCCTTTTGAGAGAAAAGATACTTTAACGATTTATGATCAGTAAACAACTCGAATCTTTCTCCCAAGAGATAATGTCTCCACATCTTCAATGCGAACACGATCGCTGCTAATTCCAAATCATGGGCAGGGTATCTTTTCTCATGCGGTTTCAGTTGTCGACTTGCATAAGCTACAACCCTACCTCCCTGCATCAACACAGCACCTAGTCCGGTACCACATGCATCCATATATACCGTCATCCCCTTAGGAATGACTAACACTGGTGCACATGTCAACTTTTCCTTTAGACTCTTGAATGCATTCTCGCACTTTTCGTCCCAGACGAAAGCTTGATTCTTCTTGGTCAACTAAGTCAACAGTGCTGCTATCTTGGAGAAGTCTTGGATAAACTTATGATAATATCTAGCTAATCCCAAGAAACTTCTTATGTACGTTGCATTCTTGGGCGTAGACCAATCTTGTACCGTAGCCACTTTCGCAGTGTCAACGACAATACCATTCTCTGAAACAACATGGCCCAAGATTCTCACTTCCCTCCTCCAGAAGTGACACTTAGAAAACTTTTCTTTCAATTGGTATTTTCTCAACACCTCCATCACTATTCTTAAATGTTCCTTGTGTTCTTCCTCTGTCCTCGAGTAGACCAAAATATCATCCACGAACACAAGAACAAACTTATTCAATTGATCCATGAATACTCTATTCATAAGATCCACAAAATATGATGGTGCATTAGTCAACCCGAATGGCATGACCAACCACTCATAAAATCCAGACAGCGTCCGAAATACCGTTTTAGCTATACTCTCAGCTTCCACTCTAAGCTGATGAAAACCTGTCGCGAGATCCAACTGATAAAATACTCTCGTTCCACTTAACTGATCAAACAAATCATCTATCCACGGTAGAGGATACAAATTCTTCCTCGTCACCATATTCAACTCGCGGTAGTCTACACACAATCGAAGGGAACCATCGGCCTTGGTAGCAAACACAACTGGTCCTCCCCACTCAGAAACACTTCTTCTGATAAATCCCTTCTTCAAAAGATCGCTTACTTGCACCCTGAGCTCTCGCTGCTCCCTTGGCGCCATACGACGAAGTGGCATCACTATAGGTCTGGCATCTTTCACCAAATCAATACGGAACTCAATCTCTCGGTGTGGTGGAAGCCCGGTCACTTCCTCGAAGACGTCCTGTAACGACCCAGAAAATCTGAACCAATTTAAAAATTTTAAATTGGCTAAAATAATGGATTTTAAATATTTAAAATAAATATTTTAAATAATGGCGATGAAAACTAAGTTTGAATCGACAATTGAAAACGAATATAATTAATTATAATTATATATAGAATTGAAAATGGCGCGGTAGTTCGATAATTCGATTTCAAACTTCAATTGAATATACCGGGTGCAAAACAATCCGGATTTTAGTGAAACCAAAAATAATGGAATCTAATCGATAATATCTTTCCAACGAATCTGACCAATCGAAATTTGATAGCGGGAATCAAAAGATATGTCCAGTTGAAAATTCTGAATAGTCGCTATGGAATTCAGGCCCTTAAAAATGGACATTTTGCAAACGACCTCGGATTTCGACGAAACCACTTTTGTTGGATCCGTGATGTCAAGTTATTGCTAGGTTTCAAATTTCATAATTTTTCGAATCAATATGTGAGCGTGGCAAAAGAAAACGCGATTGACCAGTTTCCGTTGATTTTAATCGACTGGAAATTGGCCATTTTTCAAACGGTCTCAGAATTCGACGAAACTAGTTTTGTTAGGACCGTATCGGCAATACGAAGCTAGAAAATATTTTTCTAAAATTTTTCTAGTTAGTATGTGACCCCGGTAATTTGAAATGTACGTTTAAAATTCAATATAGTGATTTAAATGTAAATTCAACGGAAACTGATTGTAACGATCAAATCAGCTTGCGATACATATCCCATTGTGTTCGGAATGGGGGTTAAACGCTATGGACGACAGGCGGTAGGCCTCGTTTCGAGATCGTATGTAAAAGTCAACCTTTTTGCAAAATTAAATAATTAAATAATAAAAATAATTTTAATTTCCCTCCCTTATCCTTCTTTCTGCCCCCCCCCCCCCGATTCATTTAAACAGAAAAAAAAAAGAAGAGAAAAACCTAAAACTATCGATCGACGCCACCGCCGCCCATCACCGCACCCCCTCCCTCGTACGTCGAACTCCCAGTGGCGCAACCCCCGAAGCCCCCCAGATCGCACGAGCTCCGACGAAGCCCCCTCGTTCGTGACGCTGAAGCCGCCGACCCCTCGAAGCAGCTCCGCCTGCCGCCGACGTCATCTTCTCCCCCCCCCCTTCGCAGCTAATCGGTGAGCATTTTTTTTATTTTATTTTATTTTTATTTTATTTTTATTTTTTCTTATTTATTCTGTAAATTCTGATTTTAAAAATAATTTAAAAACTGATTTGAAAATGATTTTAAAACTGATTTTTTAAAGATTTCAAAACTGATTTGAAAATAATTTAAAAACTAATTTGAAAATGATTTTAAAACTGATTTGTTTAAAAGTTAAAACAGATTTTTTGAAAGATTTAAAAACTGATTTTTAAAAAAGGTTTTAAAAGATTTGAACTTTAAAAAGTAAAAGATTTAAACTTTAAAAAGTAAAAGATTTAAACTTTAAAAAGTAAAAGAAAAGATTTGATCTTTGAAATGGAAAAGGCGGAATCTATATTTTTGAAATTCGATTTTTATATATTGAATAGCGAAGTCAAAATTCGATTTTTATATATTGAATAGCGACGTCAAAATTCGATTTTTATATATTGAATAACATAGTAAAAATTCGATTTTTACATATGTAGAGAATACAGGCAACGAAGCGACAAAAGGCGAGAAAGGCGAAGATTTCTCTAAGTGAAGTTGGATAGCTATTGGTGAGATTTCTGATTTAAAAATATATACATATGTGTGAAAATAAAAGTGAATTGCTATATATATATATATATATATATATATATATATACGCCCCTCGTCCACAAACCATGGACGATATTTATTGGTTGAAATTGTTGTGAAAATTGATTGATAGCGAATGATTGTTTGGGATTGTGTGTGATTGATATTGGTTGATTGTGGTTGAAAAATACCCGTTTGTGGTTGAAAAATATTTGGTTGAAACCACATAGGATTAGTTTGTGGAAATGAAATAAATATATACATGCCGCCTGCGTGCGAACTAGATGCATGATCCCCATTGTCAAAAACCGCGAGGTTTTAAGGTAGAGCGAGGAGCCGTACTAGGGACGGTGCCGGTTTTAACTACCCTGCCGTTATGCTGCCGAAATTTTGAATAATATTCGTGTGTTTGAATTATTTTCATATGCTTAAACTATATTTATTCATTGTATAGAAAACATTCATGTGTTGAACTGATATTCATTCGTTGATTAGAAATTCATGTGTTGAATGGTATTCATATTTTGAAATAAATTGTTTGATAATAAAAATCATCTTTTTATCGACTATATGAACTGTGTAAAATAACCTCGTTTTAAAAAGAAATTGTTTTATGATAAAAATCCCATTTTTATCACCAACTTGAACTATATAGAAGAATAGTGTTTTGAAATGAATTGTTTTACAATAAAAATCACATTTTTATTGTATGCATAAATCGTTGAAGTGTGAAGTGTTAAAAATAGCCACTTGTTCAAAATAAACATATATGAGTTGAAACATTCATTAATTAGCTAATGAAATGATTTGCACCTATTTATGTAACATTAGAATGAATGGTGTTTTTAAACCAAATAGAAATCAAATATGAAGTTGAATAGAAAATGATAAATGATAAGAACTGTATATATCTGTACATGCATATTCATTGAACAGGTTATAGCAAAGGGGCTAGAGAAGAGGAATAAAATTTTGTGCCCGACAAATAGGTACACATTTACTGCTTTGTTTGGGTGATGATTTTATGAGCCTGTTGGCTAGCCGCTTGGCTTTTTCTTTTTCTTTTTTGAGATTAGAAGGACCGGGAACGCTATTTGCGATTTCCCGATGCTCCCGGTGCAGGGGAGGTTATGGCGAAATTTTCCAAAATTTTAAGGTGTTAGAAAAATATTTGAAGTGAAAACGATATGGAAATCATTGAATGAACTATATTTATATAAATATATAAATATAAATAAAATTAAAACGAAACGAAGCCGTGCAGTTCGTATTTTGAAATCGTGATTTCAAACAACTAGTGCGGGAAATCCAACCATTGGATTTTCCCGAAACCTCAACCGTCGGGTTCGCCTTGGAATAATCTTTCCAACGGCACCAACCTTGTAAAAATCCAACGGTTGGATTGTCTGGAATGTTTAATTCAAATCTGAAGAAAAACAGCGCCAGAAGCGATTAAATTTATATATATCTAAATATAATTATATATTTAATCGAATAACGACGCTGCAGTTCGTAATTTGAAATCGAAAATTCAAACGATTGTACCGGGAGATCCGACCGTCGGATTTTCCCGAAACTGGAACCGTTGGATTCGTTTTGAAAAGACCTTTCTAATGATGTAAATTTTGTGAAGATCCAACGGTTAGATTTTCAGATATGTGTAAATCAAATCTGAAGAAAAACAGCGCCACGGCCGCTTTATGGCCCGAAGCGTCGTTTTGAATAAAATGGCTATTTTAAAATAAATAAAAATAGCGATAAATAGTTATAAAATATCATAAGCGATATGGAATAGAAATAAACTGAATTTGTTCGATTTATGTGGCTTTTGATGGTTGAATGTGTTTGGTGTGAAAATTACATTAAAGAACAATATTGGTGTTGTCGAATAATTTAACCATTGGAATAAATCGATTTGGAATTCTAAATATACGTGAATTATTCGAAAAGGCCGAGTTAATTCTCATTTCGAATAATTGACCGACGATTGAAATTCGAAGATGAAGACGGTGGTCGAAGACCGGAGATCTTCACCTCGTTTGGATGGTAACCGAGGTCCTGATTGGGAGGCATCCCGAAATATGGATAATGAGTGGTGATCGTCCAGACGTACGTGGTGATCAAAGGGTTTGCGAGGTATTTAGTGCCTCCGGTTTCGTTCAGACCCAGAACGGACTTGTAAATGGACTGTGTGTCTGACATTGGAGTTTATTCTGTGTTGATTGATTTCTGTTAAATATACATCTGTTTGGCGGCGGAGAATTTATTCTTTTGCTTAACGCCCTTCTCTGAGACGTACGAGCTCAGAGGTTGTATATCGATGGACATCAATCGCATGGCGTGAATTGCCTGTGTGGCATGCTAAGATGCAGTGATCAGGGCTTCTGTTGAAAAGCAAAGTCTTGTGGTGATGATCAAAGCACCGCCTGTGTGGCGTAGCTTTGTGTATAACGTGAATTCGCGAGCCTCACACCCCGGTATGAACCTAAAACGGGAGAAGGACCTCAGGGAGGGCATGCGTTTCTTTCTAGCTAGGGTGGTGTCAGTGACCTACCAGCCCTGACATTTATATACTTTTCACCTATGTGGTTGTTGCTGTTGCGAGGCGCCTCGGTTTGATCGGACGATCCGGGTCCGATGGAGTCATTCGTTGGCTCGTTTACGCCCCAAAGGGCGGGGAAACGTAGTGTTCAGGCATTTTAATCCACATCGGTGGACAGGCCCTGTCGCTCCGAAGGCTTGACTAAGTACTTGCCTGTGGCTCGGGCTAGAGAGTCACGAATTCGGTAAGGACTATCTTTTGCCTTGGTTCATGACGGAAAAACCAATTTCCAAATACGTGACTGTGCGGTTTTGATTGTATACCTATATATGGCGACATAGTGGTATGGGGCATTAATGCCGTCTATGATTGATAGTTATGATTTGGAATTGTTTTCAAAACATATAAAAACTAGCAATAATATCAAATGCCTTTGTTTTATTCGTATCAAGCATATTTGGCCGTTATAAGGTAAAAACTCTATCCTCCGGTTTGCGTTGCATTGTGTGATGGGAACTGAGTCTTATAACGGCTTCATTTTTATAAAAAGCATAGCGATGTTTAAAAGAAAGATTTGTTTTAAAGCACTGGCAATCCAATGGAGTAAACCCGTTCCACGAAAGTGGCGTGGTCCTGTGATTTGCCAAATTATATATGTGTTGAGTAGATTTCTCATACCAGTCCCATGACTGACTCGTAGTTTGTTTCACTTTCAAACTCGGGTGCCCCTTTTTCTACACGGGCAGCCTTGTATTTAGGTTTAGCTGGTTCCTTTTTCTGGATAGCTGGAGCTGAAGATGGATTCTATCATTTATTTCTTTTTATGCTGTTCAGCTCCTATTGTACATATTTTGTTTATTTCTGCTGTAGACATTTATGTATAGCTGAACTGTATTTGTACTAAGTAAGATCCTGTATACTGTGTAACTCTGATGATTAATTTTATCCAGTACATTTTGTTGTTCATATCTGGTGTATTTATTTAATTCTGCTCTGCTATTACATGTTTCTGTGTTATATTCCAAAGATAGCCCTTGTTTCCGTGAGAACGGGAAATCGGGTCGTCTCATCGTGGTATCAGAGCTTTGGTTAAGCTTAGTTCTGGAATATAACATTCGAACGAACTCGTCAGAAATAGAACCAGTAGTTTTCTAGGACGGGTAACTCCATACAGATAGGATCAGTAATATCCTAGTATGAGTATAGCAGAATCAGAACAACTCTTTAGAGATGGGGTCAGAAGTGCCTCAGAACGAGTCGAGAGTAATATGTTTTTAAATAACGTATTTGTGATTATATATATATAGTCTGGTTTTAGAAATATAATTTTTGAATATATAAAAGATATATATTTGAAAAGTTAAAAAGGTTGAAAACAATTGGATTGGTTGTTGTGTTGTGTGATTGTAGATTTATCAAACCACTTTCGACTTTATTCCTTTTCGGGGACGAAAAGTTTTAAGTGGGGGAGATTGTAACGACCCAGAAAATCTGAACCAATTTAAAATTTTTAAATTGGCTAAAATAATGGATTTTAAATATTTAAAATAAATATTTTAAATAATGGCGATGAAAACTAAGTTTGAATCGACAATTGAAAACGAATATAATTAATTATAATTATATATAGAATTGAAAATGGCGCGGTAGTTCGATAATTCGATTTCAAACTTCAATTGAATATACCGGGTGCAAAACAATCCGGATTTTAGTGAAACCAAAAATAATGGAATCTAATCGATAATATCTTTCCAACGAATCTGACCAATCGAAATTTGATAGCGGGAATCAAAAGATATGTCCAGTTGAAAATTCTGAATAGTCGCTATGGAATTCAGGCCCTTAAAAATGGACATTTTGCAAACGACCTCGGATTTCGACGAAACCACTTTTGTTGGATCCGTGATGTCAAATTATTGCTAGGTTTCAAATTTCATAATTTTTCGAATCAATATGTGAGCGTGGCAAAAGAAAACGCGATTGACCAGTTTCCGTTGATTTTAATCGACTGAAAATTGGCCATTTTTCAAACGGTCTCAGAATTCGACGAAACTAGTTTTGTTAGGACCGTATCGGCAATACGAAGCTAGAAAATATTTTTCTAAAATTTTTCTAGTTAGTATGTAACCCCGGTAATTTGAAATGTACGTTTAAAATTCAATATAGTGATTTAAATGTAAATTCAACGGAAACTGATTGTAACGATCAAATCAGCTTGCGATACATATCCCATTGTGTTCGGAATGGGGGTTAAACGCTATGGACGACAGGCGGTAGGCCTCGTTTCGAGGTCGTATGTAAAAGTCAACCTTTTTGCAAAATTAAATAATTAAATAATTAAATAATAAAAATAATTTTAATTTCCCTCCCTTATCCTTCTTTCTTCCCCCCCCCCTCCCCCCGATTCATTTAAACAGAAATAAAAAAAAAAGAGAAAAACCTAAAACTATCGATCGACGCCACCGCCGCCCATCACCGCACCCCCTCCCTCGTACGTCGAACTCCCAGTGGCGCAACCCCCGAAGCCCCCCAGATCGCACGAGCTCCGACGAAGCCCCCTCGTTCGCGACGCTGAAGCCGCCGACCCCTCGAAGCAGCTCCGCCTGCCGCCGACGTCATCTTCTCCCCCCCCTTCGCAGCTAATCGGTGAGCATTTTTTTATTTTATTTTATTTTTATTTTTTCTTATTTATTCTGTAAATTCTGATTTTAAAAATAATTTAAAAACTGATTTGAAAATGATTTTAAAACTGATTTTTTAAAGATTTCAAAATTGATTTGAAAATAATTTAAAAACTGATTTGAAAATGATTTTAAAACTGATTTGTTTAAAAGTTAAAACAGATTTTTTGAAAGATTTAAAAACTGATTTTTAAAAAAGGTTTTAAAAGATTTGAACTCTAAAAAGTAAAAGATTTAAACTTTAAAAAGTAAAAGATTTAAACTTTAAAAAGTAAAAAAAAGATTTGATCTTTGAAATGGAAAAGGCGGAATCTATATTTTTGAAATTCGATTTTTATATATTGAATAGCGAAGTCAAAATTCGATTTTTATATATTGAATAGCGACGTCAAAATTCGATTTTTATATATTGAATAACATAGTAAAAATTCGATTTTTACATATGTAGAGAATATAGGCAACGAAGCGACAAAAGGCGAGAAAGGCGAAGATTTCTCTAAGTGAAGTTGGATAGCTATTGGTGAGATTTCTGATTTAAAAATATATACATATGTGTGAAAATAAAAGTGAATTGCTATATATATATATATATATATATATATATATATATATATATATACGCCCCTCGTCCACAAACCATGGACGATATTTATTGGTTGAAATTGTTGTGAAAATTGATTGATAGCGAATGATTGTTTGGGATTGTGTGTGATTGATATTGGTTGATTGTGGTTGAAAAATACCCGTTTGTGGTTGAAAAATATTTGGTTGAAACCACATAGGATTAGTTTGTGGAAATGAAATAAATATATACATGCCGCCTGCGTGCGAACTAGATGCATGATCCCCATTGTCAAAAACCGCGAGGTTTTAAGGTAGAGCGAGGAGTCGTACTAGGGACGGTGCCGGTTTTAACTACCCTGCCGTTATGCTGCCGAAATTTTGAATAATATTCGTGTGTTTGAATTATTTTCATATGCTTAAACTATATTTATTCATTGTATAGAAAACATTCATGTGTTGAATTGATATTCATTCGTTGATTAGAAATTCATGTGTTGAATGGTATTCATATTTTGAAATAAATTGTTTGATAATAAAAATCATCTTTTTATCGACTATATGAACTGTGTAAAATAACCTCGTTTTAAAAAGAAATTGTTTTATGATAAAAATCCCATTTTTATCACCAACTTGAACTATATAGAAGAATAGTGTTTTGAAATGAATTGTTTTACAATAAAAATCACATTTTTATTGTATGCATAAATCGTTGAAGTGTGAAGTGTTAAAAATAGCCACTTGTTCAAAATAAACATATATGAGTTGAAACATTCATTAATTAGCTAATGAAATGATTTGCACCTATTTATGTAACATTAGAATGAATGGTGTTTTTAAACCAAATAGAAATCAAATATGAAGTTGAATAGAAAATGATAAATGATAAGAACTGTATATATCTGTACATGCATATTCATTGAACAGGTTATAGCAAAGGGGCTAGAGAAGAGGAATAAAATTTTGTGCCCGACAAATAGGTACACATTTACTGCTTTGTTTGGGTGATGATTTTATGAGCCTGTTGGCTAGCCGCTTGGCTTTTTCTTTTTCTTTTTTGAGATTAGAAGGACCGGGAACGCTATTTGCGATTTCCCGATGCTCCCGGTGCAGGGGAGGTTATGGCGAAATTTTCCAAAATTTTAAGGTGTTAGAAAAATATTTGAAGTGAAAACGATATGGAAATCATTGAATGAACTATATTTATATAAATATATAAATATAAGTAAAATTAAAACGAAACGAAGCCGTGCAGTTCGTATTTTGAAACCGTGATTTCAAACAACTAGTGCGGGAAATCCAACCATTGGATTTTCCCGAAACCTCAACCGTCGGGTTCGCCTTGGAATAATCTTTCCAACGGCACCAACCTTGTAAAAATCCAACGGTTGGATTGTCTGGAATGTTTAATTCAAATCTGAAGAAAAACAGCGCCAGAAGCGATTATATTTATATATATGTAAATATAATTATATATTTAATCGAATAACGACGCTGCAGTTCGTAATTTGAAATCGAAAATTCAAACGATTGTACCGGGAGATCCGACCGTCGGATTTTCCCGAAACTGGAACCGTTGGATTCGTTTTGAAAAGACCTTTCTAATGATGTAAATTTTGTGAAGATCCAACGGTTAGATTTTCAGATATGTGTAAATCAAATCTGAAGAAAAACAGCGCCACGGCCGCTTTATGGCCCGAAGCGTCGTTTTGAATAAAATGGCTATTTTAAAATAAATAAAAATAGCGATAAATAGTTATAAAATATCATAAGCGATATGGAATAGAAATAAACTGAATTTGTTCGATTTATGTGGCTTTTGATGGTTGAATGTGTTTGGTGTGAAAATTACATTAAAGAACAATATTGGTGTTGTCGAATAATTTAACCATTGGAATAAATCGATTTGGAATTCTAAATATACGTGAATTATTCGAAAAGGCCGAGTTAATTCTCATTTCGAATAATTGACCGACGATTGAAATTCGAAGATGAAGACGGTGGTCGAAGACCGGAGATCTTCACCTCGTTTGGATGGTAACCGAGGTCCTGATTGGGAGGCATCCCGAAATATGGATAATGAGTGGTGATCGTCCAGACGTACGTGGTGATCAAAGGGTTTGCGAGGTATTTAGTGCCTCCGGTTTCGTTCAGACCCAGAACGGACTTGTAAATGGACTGTGTGTCTGACATTGGAGTTTATTCTGTGTTGATTGATTTCTGTTAAATATACATCTGTTTGGCGGCGGAGAATTTATTCTTTTGCTTAACGCCCTTCTCTGAGACGTACGAGCTCAGAGGTTGTATATCGATGGACATCAATCGCATGGCGTGAATTGCCTGTGTGGCATGCTAAGATGCAGTGATCAGGGCTTCTGTTGAAAAGAAAAGTCTTGTGGTGATGATCAAAGCACTGCCTGTGTGGCGTAGCTTTGTGTATAACGTGAATTCGCGAGCCTCACACCCCGGTATGAACCTAAAACGGGAGAAGGACCTCAGGGAGGGCATGCGTTTCTTTCTAGCTAGGGTGGTGTCAGTGACCTACCAGCCCTGACATTTATATACTTTTCACCTATGTGGTTGATGCTGTTGCGAGGCGCCTCGGTTTGATCGGACGATCCGGGTCCGATGGAGTCATTCGTTGGCTCGTTTACGCCCCAAAGGGCGGGGAAACGTAGTGTTCAGGCATTTTAATCCACATCGGTGGACCGGCCCTGTCGCTCCGAAGGCTTGACTGAGTACTTGCCTGTGGCTCGGGCTAGAGAGTCACGAATTCGGTAAGGACTATCTTTTGCCTTGGTTCATGACGGAAAAACCAATTTCCAAATACGTGACTGTGCGGTTTTGATTGTATACCTATATATGGCGACATAGTGGTATGGGGCATTAATGCCATCTATGGTTGATAGTTATGATTTGAAATTGTTTTCAAAACATATAAACACTAGCAATAATATCAAATGCCTTTTTTTATTCGTATCAAGCATATTTGGCCGTTATAAGGTAAAAACTCTATCCTCCGGTTTGCGTTGCATTGTGTGATGGGAACTGAGTCTTATAACGGCTTCATTTTTATAAAAAGCATAGCGATGTTTAAAAGAAAGATTTGTTTTAAATCACTGGCAATCCAATGGAGTAAACCCGTTCCACGAAAGTGGCGTGGTCCTGTGATTTGCCAAATTATATATGTGTTGAGTAGATTTCTCATACCAGTCCCATGACTGACTCGTAGTTTGTTTCACTTTCAAACTCGGGTGCCCCTTTTTCTACACGGGCAGCCTTGTATTTAGGTTTAGCTGGTTCCTTTTTCTGGATAGCTGGAGCTGAAGATGGATTCTATCATTTATTTCTTTTTATGCTGTTCAGCTCCTATTGTACATATTTTGTTTATTTCCGCTGTAGACATTTATGTATAGCTGAACTGTATTTGTACTAAGTAAGATCCTGTATACTGTGTAACTCTGATGATTAATTTTATCCAGTACATTTTGTTGTTCATATCTGGTGTATTTATTTAATTCTGCTCTGCTATTACATGTTTCTGTGTTATATTCCAAAGATAGCCCTTGTTTCCGTGAGAACGGGAAATCGGGTCGTCTCACGTCCGGATACTGGCCAACCACGGGCAAACCTGACAACTCATCATGCGGGATGTCGAGGGAATTTAGAAAACTAGCCATTACCCCATCACTAGGTAGACCACCAAACACTACCCTCCGCCCATCATCCGCTCTAGCTGTCACCAAAAAGCCCTCACAGTCTACCACCACCCCGTATCTTTGGAGCCAATCGACTCCCAAAATAATGCCAAACCCAGTAAAGCCCAAAACAAAGCAATCACAAACAAACATGCATCCATGACTCGATAAGACCAGATTACGACAAATCATGCTAAGGTTAGTCGAACCACCAATCGGGTTCGTCACTACTAAAGGTCTATCGACAGTCTGGGGCTCCAATCCCAACCTATCTACTAGGTCACTAGATATGAAGGAACTGGAAGCTTCGGTATCAAACAAAACTCTAACAGGAACATCATAAACAGAAAGCATACCTTGAATAACGACATTCTTTCCCTTCTCCGCCGCAGTTGGGGCATTCGACGAAGAAGGAATAACATTAAGGGCATATGCTTTTACCACCTGCTTTTCTTTAGGGGGTTGCGGACACTTTCCCTTGTGATGTCCCACTTGGCCACAGTTGAAGCACTTCCTGTCTGCTGGCTTTGCTCGACAATTACTGACATAGTGGCCCTTCTTGCCACAGCTAAAGCACTCAACATCTTTCTTCTTCTTCTGGCCATCCTTAGCTTGGTTCTGCTTCCTCTTATTCTGAGAACCACTCTTGCCTCCACCGCTTGCTTGCGGTTTTGGCTCCTCTGCAGATGCGACCTCAGCCTTCGACTTAGGGTTAAGATTGTCTGATCTTAAAGCTTTCCCCACAATCGACTAAAACGTCTCATCGATGTGGTTAATAAGCCTTTCCCCCAAGTATCCATCCAAACCAGTTATGAACTTCTCATTCTTCTTCTCGGCAGTATCTATTAGGGATAACCTATATTTCGACAAAGTGTCGAATTCGGCAATATACTCCGAGACAGCTCTGCCATTCTGCTTGAGTTCCAAGAATTTCTTAAACAACACTGACTTCTGAGCAGTGGAATGAACTTATCGCTAAAGCGAGCCTTAAACTGATCCCAAGTAATCTGATCCTCGGGAGTAGCTGCCTTTATAGCATTCCACCAATTCATTGCCCGTCCTTGCAGCTGACGGGATGCTAGCCTTCTCTTCATCGCATCCTCAATACCCAAGTCTTCGAAGATACGCTCGCAGCTATCCAACCAATCCTGAACATCCGTAGCCGACTCCGTTCCGTGGAACGGCTTCCCACCAAGACTAGTATAATCCTTATTCAGCTTGGCGAAATCGGCCCTAGGCGCCTGCAATATTGGACCACCTCCATTACCAGCATTTGGAGCTGCCCTCTGAATAACCCTAAGCATCTCTCTCATGAGGTCAGTAAACATTGTCCTCATCTCAACAGCATTCCATTATTGCCTCCTCTACCGGTACCCCTTGCGTATCGGCTCATCGTTTAATCTGCACAGAGAAAACGATTAACCATCCTCTTTGTTGTGTCAGTGCGGTGCGACTTCATCCTTAGCTATAATATATATATATATATCTTTTGAAAACCAAAATAATCACAAATACGCGCTCTCATATACGTATACTATCTCTCCCTGATAACTTCCCTAGGTTAACTACGCAATCTAGAGCTCTGTTACCAAGTGTAACGGCCCGCCCTGCACCAACCGGCGTTTCCTCCGAAAGTGCGCTGTACACATGCCTGACTAGCACGGAATGGTCGCCAAAGAAAGGAAAGAAGAGAATGAGCTAACTAAAAACCTGTAGAATGTCTCACAGTGCATGGAACAAAATATAATAATAATATACTTGACATAAAACAGGCGAGATAGTGCATAAGCTGATAACTAAAACTAACATCATCATCAGAGTAGCGGAAATCCAAATACAGCTTATTACAACTTTCCAAATTACTGTCTCTAAACAAAAGAAAGAAAGATACACCACTAATGCCCAAAGCAGTGACCGCAACAACACAGGGAGAATATCTATATATATGTATCATACTTGGAAGCCTCCTGCTCGTCTCCGGTACAACTACTCGTGCATACCACCTAACCTGTCTCTAGTCTGCTCGTGAGAGCACCTAGAGTAATAAGAAGAGACATAAAACTCTGGGCCAGACAAAAAGTCTGGTATGAGCGATAAGCAGCAAGACAGAACAATAACAGGTATACTAAACCATATCTGAACCTGGACCTGCAACCAAAGAGTTAGCACTACATACCGTACAATACTTTAGGGTGCCACTAAACAGATGGTGTAAAGATAACGGAGGAGGGGGTTTGTATGTCATAGTAATAGCAAATAATCAATCATAGCAACCATCCTCACATCTCTCACTCAGTGCATAAAGCATACGATGTCCACCACTTCGATCACTAGACCCATTGAGGTAATGATGGAGTTCGACTTGTACAACTACTGCTACCACCAAGCTTACCCCATGGAATCATGACCAACGCTTTTCAAATGATCCCACTTCATTGGTCTATAGCCCACTAGTCGTACCTAGGCCACTATGGCCCAGAATCCATCCACGTACCTCCCATACATAGTGATCCAAAGTCATAGACATCGACAACTCCTTAGCACACGTCCCGCAGCAAAGTCCAATCATGAAGTTAACTCGTTGGTTCCCAACTGGATCCTGAGTACAAACTTCCCACTTGGACTACCTTTGCATCTCAGGTTTTGGTCTCCTCCTCAGGATCGGTCTTCATTCAGATCGTAACCCGTGCCTCACGTCCAAGCTCCTTGGTTCAGCTCGTAGTATCTCCTCTGGTTCGGATCGGGTTGCTGCATACAGATTGGGTCGGCCTCCTTCTTCTCGTTGTCAGGCTCCAGGTCGTGCTCCTTCCATCGGGTCGGGTCGCACTGCTACAATGGGTTGGGGTCCTCCATTGGCTCGTGGGTCGAGCCTCCGTCAGTTCGGATCGTGAGTACCCAATGGTTCGGGTCGTGGTGGAGCTTTGGTTCAGATCGTGCTTCAAGCGCGAGCAGCTCGTGGTGACCAAACTCGAAGGGATGAGGAACATCTGACGGCTCGTGGCACGTGGACTCGACCGGTCGACTCGTGACACATGGGGGCGATCCGATCCGGTCCCTGCACAACTTTTTGCAACTTTTCCGGCGACTATCTTATGCCATTCGACGGCGTTTTCGACCATTCTAACTGTTCTAATCAATCACAAAGCATACCATACATTCATAGCCACATGTAGCATCGACCACAAACACGAAAACAATAATCATAGCGTGTAAAATGGATCAAACATACCCAAAAACCCATATTTTTTCCTTAATCATGTTAAGAACAACTAATGATAGGATTAACAAAACTTAACCAAATTAGCCAAATTTTATAACAGAGTCTAAAATAATGTTCTAGAATTTATAAATATTTTTCTAGAATTTATTTATGCATAAATTCGCTAATCAACACTAATTATCCCTAATTAACCGTAATTAGTGAGAAACTTTGCAAATCACTCAACTTGGCAACAAATAAAATACTAAATCTGAAATGTCTTCTGTTTTGGCGTTGTTCCCAAGGCAACACAGCAGCTCTATCTCGATCTCTATGCAAATCCGCCTCAATTTGATGTAGACTAGGCCAATACTTGATTAAACGGTGATTAGAAGGTGTTTTAGATGTTGGAGGCCATGGCTAGGTTGAGAGGAATGAATAGTGAAGGCTGAAAAATGAGAAAAAGGTATTCTCCAAACCCTAAAAGCCCTTTTAAACTCCTAATCCCGAAATTCCCCTTTGGGCCTAGCTGTTAATCACCCGGTTAAGCCCAATTAAGCTGTTTTTCACCATCTGAAACTCGTTTCAGCCATATCTCCCAAACGGTGAGTCCGTTTGGCTAATGTGACCACTCTACGGAAAGGTAAACCATCATCTAGAGCCAATGGATGTAGTTTTGGGTCAAAACTCCTTTCCAATCAAAAGTTATGGCCATAACAATACCAACTAGGGGCAAAACGGTCATTTAAAAATTGGCAAAAATCATGAACATGGGAAATGACCCCAATAGTCGTCTTCCAAAGTTACATGACCGTACGACTTCGTATGTGAAAGAAATAAATATCCTACGATCCTTCGATGCGTAGAATGCGGGTCGTTACAGTAATTAGAAAGTTAATTAATTAATTTTGTGTAAAACGTGAAGTAGGAATTGGAGCATGTTGAAGCTTCGGAATAAATAGAATGGAGACGCGAAGGAACAGATAAACAAACGATGATCTACTAGAGCATGTGTACAATGGTCCTTCTGAGCTGAGCGTTACGGTTTCAAAGGAACGAGAAGACAAATTAGTTCGGACTGAACAAAATGAAAATGAAGTCATGATCGTCCTGTTTTGAAATCATTTTGAAGATGAAGAAACAGGAATTGTTGGCCCGCTCTAATACACGTAATCAGTTCAACATTAAACCTTAAATAAATGATTAATTATTCATAATTAATGCGGTTAATAAGTTAGTGAATGGTGGCATGGGATAATTTAAACAAATGCAAAGGAGATATAATTATAATGGTAACCGGCCTGTTATACTATTTTGGCCAGAGGGATTACATCATAATTAAGGATTTAATATTTCATACAATATGTTTAACCTTATAGAATTCAATAATCAAAATTAATTAGGATTATAAATGAGAAATTTGTTAATCTAAATGTAATTAGTTTATTAAATAATGCAATTAGTTGTTAATTAATTTTAGAGATTAAGGAATATTTAACTTAAAATAGAATAGTTAATGCGTATACGCTTATAACTTTATCATATCTTATCAGAACGAGACGAAGTTGGTTGCGTTCCGATCGTGATGACAGACAGAACATTTTGGAACAGAATTGGGAAATGGGATCAACTGTGATTTTCAGTTAAATTAACACTTGTATAATTTAACTGGAATGAACTGTTTTAACCGCGAATAAAATCCAGGTGAGTTAAACTCACTCAGTTCTTCCTACTTATATTTTATATATGTCGGGTTTTATAATTGTGTGTTATGGTTGTTAGTGGTTGATTGTTTGTTATTTATTTATTCATATATTGATTAAATTTCTGAAATTAAACGTTGTTTAATTTCAGTGAAAAACCAAATCGTTATTTTAATGGATGGTCCCAATTAAGGTGACTTACCTTGCTGGTCACGTTTATAAAATAAATGTGGTTAATTGTTTGAATTATTTTATTAATTGGGTGATGTTAAATAGTTGTTGTTTATTGTTATACAAATTATCAGTTAAATGGAATTGAATGATCTAATTTGAGATAACCAATTTGGATACGGGGAAGAACAGGTTGGAGGAATCCAATCGGATTCCTCAAATATGTTAGATATTATTTTTTCTCATGTTATCATTATATGAACTATTCAGAGTGAATGATTAATTTGGTTGTTGACTGTTGACCTGAAATACAGCAATTATTTTGTTTAAACCAATGGGTGATATTGGTTGAGTAATTAGTAAAACATGACCTATAAATCAATCGGTTTCTAAATATTGATTTACCGTCAGGCGAATTGATAGAAATGAAGTTATAAAATTTATTTTATAACTGAAGATAGATTTTTAAATCTGTATTTTGAATAAAAGTTTTACAAGGAAATAAATATTCATTATTTATTATTTAAGTTAACATTTATTTATTAAATGATTTTACAAAGTAAATTCTGATATTAATCAGATTTATCCTCAAGAGTGTAGCAAAATAAACAAACGATTAAAAGTTGAATGATTGTTTTTTAAAAAACAATTAAATGAAATTATTTTAATTAATTAATTAATTTAAAGAAGGAGTAATTGTAATCAGTTACCGAAATAACTGTGTTTGGGTTGACCAAGTCAATCGTTTAAAGTGAGAGTGATTATTAATTAGTTTGTTTTGAATTAATCTAATGAAATAGTTTAACGAAGATTTGTTTAATTTTAATAAGATTTTAAAAACGAAATTTATTATTTATTTTAGTTAATAAAGAAATTAACTACTACTATAATAGTTAATGATTGAAGTAAATTATTATTTTTAATAATAATTTATGAGATTACCTTTTATTTGAAATTCATTTAAAAAGTAATCTGAATTGAAAAGTAACTGAATTGAATTGTGAAAGGAGTTTATGAACGAGATTTATATTAAAACCCGTGTTTTTATAACAAAGTTATAAAAGAGATTTTAAGCGAACAAGACCGCTTAAAGTAAATGTTTACTTAATAATTGAATTAAGAAAAAGGAAATTTGGAATCAAAGTGTTAGATTATACCAGAGTTATATAAACAAAATTTATAAAATGAGATAAGGTGTTAAAGCGTTAATTTTAAATTAACATTGCTTAATAATGGAATTAAGAGGACGAATGGAATTGAAATAAGGTTTCAAAGCGAGAAATGGTTGAATGGATTAGAAAAGGGATTATTAAAAGTTAATTTGCTAGAGGAATGAGTGATAGATTTTGTAACAAAAACCCGAGTTGTAAAACAAAATTGTTTGAAGAAATAGAAGTTAAAAGTGATGTGTTAATAATAAATTACTTAATAAATGAATTATGGAATAATGTTTATATTCGAAAGGGATATTTTCAAAAGTAAGAAGGTTTATAAAACCATGTTTTAAATAAAGTAGTAAAATGGGATTTGTTGTGATAAATAAAATATCGATGTGTGGATTACAACTCGTTTCGATCTTAAGATAAGAATGTTATTGATCCAGGTCTGAGAGGTAATTAAAATACCCTAACTAGAACGAATTTAGAATTATCTGAGATGATATTTGTTGTAATGGTAAAGAGGAGTAATAATTTATTTTTTCCGTTAGAGAATAATAATGCATCATTATTGGCAAAATGTAAAGAATATGTAATAAGAATTCCGAAGTAAAGGAAATTAAAAGAATTTGATGACACAAATGATGTTTCCAAAGTTAAAGAAAATTAAAGTGAATTGTGTGAGAATATAACAAGATTTCCGAGTTAAAGGAAAATATAAAGTTGAGTTTTAAAATAGGTTTATTCTATAAGAATAAGCAATGGTTATTGTTTCCAATTAATGAAACAAAAAGAATTTCGTAACGTTGTTTTACGAGTGATAAATGAATAAATTTCCCAACTATATATAATAACGAATGATGGAGCAAATGATTGAAAGAGAGTTAAATGGAAATTGAGTATAGTTATAAGATATTTTTCTAAGTATTAAAATGAAATGGTCTTGAGAATCATTAGTATGTTGAAATAAGAAGTAAATACAGTATTTTAACCACCACATATATATTGATTGTTTAACCACCAATCACCATTTTTGTACCAAAATCTGCCGTGTATGAAGCACGTGCCTCAGTTTTAATTAACTATTTGTTAATTATTTTTAATTAAAGAGGCCAAGTGATGCTGAATACTAAACCAATGAACTCATTTATTTTCATAATTAAAAAATTGTTTATTTCGATAGTTAAATAACCGACTATCAAAATCTGGCCAAATGTGTTGTTGGTACGGAAAGACAGGGATTGAATGTATATTCGAAAACCATTCTGAACCAGCAAATACATAAGTATGAAGATTAAAGATGGAGCATTGAAGACCGTTGATCTTCATAAAGCGGAAGAACTACTTAAAATCTCTGGTTTAGCGGCCAGAGATATACTGGAGTTCTATCGTGGCTAGAATCTACGAATTGCAAGGACTTCTCGCTACCGATCTAGAGGGTGATACCTAGGATGTGGTAAGAGGGCGCCTTCGGTTCATCCTGTTCCTGGATGAGTGTTTGACAGAATATTTCCAAAGGAGTTATGTACATTGATTTTAACAAACGTATTTTTGTTGGTGGCAGAGAAGACACATTCTCTTAGCTTAACGCTCAAAATATTTTTGTGGAAATCAATTAAGTTATATCAAGCGGATCTAACAATGTGGCATTCAAAGTGAATGGAGATATACTGATCTGAAGGGTAAGCATAACCTCTAGCCTTATCAATCAGGAAATGGCATAAAATCGGGTAGGTCACATGGCTATTTGGGTCGTACCCATCAAAAGGGTATATCATTACCAGATCTGGTGAAATCAAATGCCTACGGTTGTCCCTTTTTATTTATGTATGTATGCTATCGGTTTGGTTGGCTGGCCCCCAACCGTGGTAATGATTTATTCGGTACTCTCAAGAGAAAGTGGGGGACCAGTCATGTTTACCCTGGATTGCAAGATGTTCTTGTTGAACCCCAATGTATTCATCTCCAGATGTACATTGTCGAGAAGATGGTCCCATACCTTGCTAGGAAATCCATTCTCCAATAAGAGCCCGCAGTTTTGATTGTATACTACGTATGTAGAGCGTGAGATGCAAACATTCTGCTAGATTGATATTTATTAGTATTTAGACACTATTATAATATCAGAAAGGATATTGATTTCAAAAATGTTTTGGGTTATCGTAACGTGAAGACCGTCCGTATTTATGTGTGGATTTGGTCTTACGATTATCCTTTTCTTTCAAAAAGATTTTGACTTTAAAATCAAGTTGTGTGATACCTTTAAACTTAGTGTGTTTTTTCTCACTCTGGTTCACCAGACTGACCCGGTGTTTGTAATGCTCGGGTTAGACCAAGGTGTACAGGTCCAGGTTATCGGATGCCGCGAAGTCCACAGACGAGCTGGATGTGTTTAGACGTATGATATTATACCATATATGATTGTTATTCCGCTGTGTAATATGAGGACAGGTCATTATAACTGTCCAGATGTGTGATGTACTTTGATGATGGTAAATTTTATTTCAAGCTCTCAATAAAAATTTACTTATATATTATATCTTGTTCCGCTGCGATGTAAGACTCTGTGTTGTGTTGGTTCTTCTTCTTCTCTTCTAATATTTCTTTCTTATTTCACCCTCTAATTTCTTTCTAATAGCTATCTGCTTTTCTATATAATTTGAGATGACATGTGTTGATAAATGTCGGCTTAAACTATACTAAAAATTGGGTCGTTACACCATAGCTAACTATGTGCATAAATATATATTTCTAAATTCAATGATAATTATGAAATAATAGTAAAAGCTTACCATTTTTTTGTAAACATCTATTTTATTGTTCTTCTATTCCCATTAACCACACATTCATATCTTTCAAAATTTGATGATGAGATTTACTTCATTACAACGGGCTTGTTTTCCTGATCAGTGTAGTATATTTATTTGCTGAATTTGAAGACCGTATGAGGAAGATACCGATGATTTAGTAGTTTAACCAATTTAGCACCGAAAATTTGAATTTGAATTTTAATTTTGAATGAATGGACACTTCAACTGCTATATATAGGCCCAATAGACATATCTTTTCATTAACTTTTCTCTTCTTGTTCTCATTTTTCCACATACAATCATTCTTCCAAAAGATATATCTTCTTCATTTCTCAACGAAATTGATGGAACCAGCAGAAAATCAACGAATAAGGCAAGGACTATGATCTAGTAATAGTTTTTTGAAGAATTTGAATGGTATTATGGTGTAGCAGGCTGAATCAGTAAGACAAAAGTAGAAGATCCGGTGCACGATTCGCAATTTTGGATAGCCAACTTCAAACTGCCATATCTCATGCAGTTTTGATCTGAATTTGATGATATATCCATCAAAACGACAGAGAGAATAAGAACTATAATCAGGAAAGAGAGTAGGAATGAAATAATTCAAATATCTAGATGAGATAAGAGAAATACCAATGACAGTTTTGGTTTATTTTTTCCTTTGTGCACCAAAACTTCATTTGATCGTAACTTGGTCATTTCTTGATAGATTTTCACAAACCAGAGGCATTACGAAGCATATGAAGAGAAGTACAATATTGAATCAAGTTGTAGAAGAAAATCAAAAGTTTGTATTGATTAGGTACCCATTTCATTATAGATTGCCCATTACATATCCATCATTTTCTTCTTGATCGATGAATGAACATCTTGGTGTATTTTTATCAATAGTCATCAAACATAACTCTTCCCGTGCAAAACAACACCACTTTTTAAAGAATCTAGTGACTTTTCAAAATAACTAAATGTAATTTTAAATAATAACATCATGATGATTCTGTGACATATCCAATAAAAAATAGTGTTAAAAAATTGCTATTTAAACGTTTGAAAACTCAGATTATGTTAACTTTGAAAACTAATGCTTTAATACCAATTGTCGGGGATGCAGATTAAGGATATTAAAGAAAACTAAACACTAGAGGGGTATCAAGTGTTTTATGAATTTTATTAAATTTCTTAAGATCTTTTTGATTAAAAGAATATTATGCAAATCATAGATAACAATAATCAAAGAATCAATCACAGATCATTCGGGGAAAGTAAAAGGCAGTAAAAGGAAAGTACACACTAGGATTTTATACTGGTTTGGGACTCCCCTACATCTTCCCATACAATGTTGGGCTGATGTGGTTACTTTACACCCATCGATTTTCCAAACACAATCACATATGGTTACTTTATACGGGACAAGATCACACCCTTCTCTTATCGTTTTTTTAGTATTGACTCGATATACTTTGATATTGTGATCTTTGATTACAAAAAACCTATAATTCTTGAGTAGCACTTGAACTTTAAAGAGAGTTTAATGTAGAATGAAAGAGAAGAAGATTGATATAATTTCTTTGAAAATTTGCAGAGTATAAGTGTAGAAAGTTAAGAAATTAAGAAGAATAATGGTGGAATGATTAAGGAAAAAAGAAGAGAATGAAAACCAATTAAAAAAATTGAATTCTAGAAGGTATTTATAGTTTTTCCGTAGCTACAACCTTTTAGAAAAGGTTTGAATTCGAAAAGACGCTTCCTTTCAAAAATTAAAAAACAAGTTACCGGTCTATATGTCGACATACCACTTTATGTATATCGACATACCCTAGTATAAATTCAAAAAAAATAAAAAAATCAAAGTAAATATTGTTTGAATAAACTATAGTGATTCTTGAGTTAAAACAAACTATATTCCTTTATATTAAAGCATAATGTTCCAAGTAGAAATATATATTATAACCTATATTAAGATGATTTAAAAATGATTAAGACTAAATACAAAATAATATAAAAATAAAAATAAAACTACAAATATAAGAAATTCTTCGGAAAATAATTTAAGGAAATTGATAACATAAGTAACTATGAAATTAGTATTAAAACTATAGGTAATAAATCTTTGAATTAGGACTTAAAATATATTTAAAGATAAAGTATAATAGGAGTTAAAATATATTTAAAGAAAACTATAATTTTCAAACAGGAGTTAAAATAGATTTAAGAAAAGAGAGACATAATCTTAAAATAAGGAAGTAATACCTGAAAATAGATTTAAAAACAAGGAAGTAATTTTGAAATCATTTGAAAATAGATTTAAAAACATGGAGGTAATTTTTAAAAATTGATTTAAAAACAAGGAAGCAATTCTGAAATCACTTGAATAATAGATTTAAAAACAAGGAAGTAATTATGAAATTATTTGAAAAAAATTGAAATTGGAATTAAGTTTGAAATCAGAATTCAGTGCTAACCAGAGTTTTAACAGAATATCTAGACTCGGTTACTTCCTATTTCTTGGACTCTTGAACTTTTGAATTCTTGATACTCATGAGTCCTAAACTTGAACTCTGATTCTCTGAACTGTACAGTCCTCAATAATCAATACCTGCATAGATTTCTTATATATACACACACATACATATTCTAGATAATAGTGTTGGTAAACATTTTATAACAATAATATTTGAAAGAAAGTTGAAACAAGGTTGTTGTCATTAAAACTATGATGACTTGCCTTCTTGCCCTGTTCAGATCGATAACTAAATCGACTTAAACTGGTCAACAAGACATAGTTTCCTTTGGGCATACAATGCATAAGAACTGAACAAAACAACCTTTTCATTATCATTGCAATAACTTTTATAGCAGAGTATAATGTATATCAGAGCACAGAAATATATCAGAATACAATAGTAAATACATGCACAGTGGAAAATAGATAGCGGAAACTATAAACTCAGCGGAAGAAATAAAATTCTCTAGACATAGCTCTAGCTTCAATCCAACACCTGCTCTATGAAATCAGCAAACCAAAGCTATTAGGCTACCCATATGGAAAATATGGGGACCTAGAGTTCAGGTGAAAGAATAATAACTCAAGGTCAGTCATGGGACTACTGTGAGAATTAAAATAGTTATTAATCTTTATATTAAAGTTAGGTAAATCATAAGACCACGCCATATAACACAAAACGAGTTTCCCCTTATGAATACCAGTCATAATAACTTGCAATGCTTTTTGAAAAATGAAGCTACCATAAGACTCGCATCCCATCACACAATGCAAACACACTCCATTAGGAGCAAATTTTTGTAACAACCCGAAAATCTGGGCCAGTTTAAATTTTTTACTTTGGCAATTATAGCAAATTTTCTATATTTAAAATAGATTATTTTAAATAAAATCAGCGGGAAATTTATTTTGAATATAATTCGAACGTATATATTATATACGTCGTCGTTAGAGTATAATTAATTATTTATATATATACAAGGAATTGAAAATGGCGCGGTAGTTCGATAATTCGATTTCAAACTTCAATTGAATGTACCGGGTGCAAAACAATCCGGATTTTAGTGAAACCAAAAACATTAGGATCTAATTGATGATATCTTTCCAACGAATCCAAAAAATCAAAGTTTCATAGTGGGAATCAAAAGATATGTCCAGTTGAAAATTCTGAATAGTCGCTATGGAATTCAGGCCCTTAAAAATGGACATTTTGCAAATGACCTCGGATTTCGACGAAACCAGTTTTGTTGGGTCCGTGGTGTAAAGTTATTGCTAGGTTTTAAATTTCATAATTTTTTGAATCAATATATGAGCGTAGCAAAAGAAAACGCGTTTGACCAGTTTCAGTTGATTTTAATCGACTGGAAAATGGCCATTTTTCAAACGGTCTCAGAATTCGACGAAACTAGTTTTGTTAGGACCGTATCGTCAATACGAAGCTAGAAAATATTCTTCTGCAATTTATAGAGTTCGTATGTGACCCCGGTAAATTAAAATGCGCTTTCAAATTCAATATATAGAGTTATATGTTGATTTTAACGGAAACTGATCGAAACGATCAAATCAGCTTACGGTACATATCCCATTGTGTTCGGAATAGGAGTATTTGGCTAGGGACGGCAGTCGTTGTGCTTGGATTGGAGTTCGTATCATTAAACAAGCAATTTTTGAATTAAATAATAATAATATATTTACATAAAAGGTCAATTGGGTCAAAGAAACCCTTTCTCTCTCTCACGCGGTCAAACCCGCTCCTCCCAACGTCGAACGACGGTTTTCGTTCAAACCTTCCCCCTTGTTTTCCTCTTAATCTACACAATAAAATCCAACCCTCCTGAAGGGAAAATCGAAGAGAAACCCACGAGCTTTGAATCCATCTAAATTGGAAGAACTATCGTGGAGCGTGGAGTGAGAATTTCGAGACCAAAGTCGGCGCCTTCGCACCCCTTTTCTGGCGTCGTCCGTACACTGAGCCAGTCGCCCCTCCTGGCGAAGGTGGTGCACCCCTAGGTCGTCAACAACATGGCCTCCGATCCCTCTCTGGCGCACGGTGGTGGCTGCAGCGGCGAACCCTAGGATTGAAGGCGATGGGTTTTTGGGCTCGATGGTTTCAGAAGCGGGTTATACAGAGGAAGATGAAGATTAAAGTGAGCTCCTTTCTATCTTTATTTTGCTTGTAAATTACATAGGATTAAAATCCAAAATTTTAAATATATTACATGGTTTTAAAATCTAAAATTTTAAATAAAGTACAGTGATAAAATTTGAATTTTTTGAATATAAAAATTTGAGTTTTTAAATTCGTTTCTATTTAAAGCAACATTGTTTTAAAAATAGGATCTCTTATGGAAAGATCATTGTAAATAAAAATATGAATTTGAAAATAAAATTAACCTTGTTTTGAAAATAAAAATATTGTATTTTAAAAATAAAAATAGAATGTGCAGTGAGTTTTAAAAATAAATAACTTTGTTTTAAAAATAGAAATCGCTTTGTTTTAAAAATAGAATTTTATCCATATAGCATTGAAATAAAAATGTGATTTTTATATAGGAACAGCATGAAAAAGGAAGTTGGAATTTTGTGCAAATCTAAATTGTTCAGATATTCGCAAATAGAAATGGCGGAGTGGATCCCAAGTGTGAGAATTTCTCACCTTTCAATTTCTTTTCTAGTTATATATATACTAGGATGCAGACGGTGCTTAGTAGCACCTGACACAATCGTCCACAGACCATGGACTTGTTTGTTTGGTTGCATAGATTAGTTAGATGATTTGATTTGAAATTGAATTGTTTGGTGAGATGAAATTGATTTGATTGATGTGTGAATGGCGTGGGCCTTCACTAGACCGGGGATAAGGCTAGGCCTCGTCCCGTTTCTAGTATCGTGCCGTTATGCCGCCGAAATTTTCTAAAATAAGTTAGAAAATAAAAATACCATTTTATTTAAAGAATGAACTGAATAGAAATTCATATGTTAAAATAAAATGTTTTATCGTTAAAAATATAATTTTTAACGTGAATATGAATATAGTGAATGTGAATAAATAAATATTCATTTACAAACCGGACGGTTTGTTTATGTACACCGATTTGACTGACATTGATTGGGACGGTAAATTTTACACATCGCCCAACTGCACAACTAAAATCTGTGTTTGATTGTTTGAAACCCCACACGGGTGTTGGGATGAAATTTGAAGTTCACTCATCCTGATTGATTAAATATGTCGATCGATTGATTGACAGGCTGTTATAAGCGTTAGATATCTATATTTGATGCTTATACAGTGTAGTGCACTTTGGTTGATGGTTGATTATTTTTCAATGCTATTATATGTGTGTAATGTATGAAAATCCATATAATTAACATTATATGGTGATTGATTGGGCCTCATTCCAATTTAGAAAATAAAGAATAATATAAAATAAAGGTTCATGTGTTGACAGTACTCATCCATTGAGATTGGTCATGTGTTGAACGAAATATTTTAGTAATAAAATTTACATCTTTATCAATATAAAATAAAGGTTCATGTGTTGACAGTACTCATCCATTGAGATTGGTCATGTGTTGAACAAAATATTTTGATAATAACAACTATTTTGAAAAAGAAATATTTGAAATAGAATATTTGAAAATAGAAATTTATGAAGCCGTGTTGATTAGATTGACGCCATTTTGACGTGAACGATATTTATATTGATTTTATTCATTTCGAAATGAATTGAATTAAAACGAAATTTGAAATGAATTGAATTGAAAACGATTTCGAAATGAATTGAATTGAAAACGATTTCGAAATGAATTGAATTGAAAACGATTTCGAAATGAATTGAATTGAAAACGAAATTTGAAATGAATTGAATTGAAAACGATTTCGAAATGAATTGAATAGAAAACCAATTTGAATTGAATCGAATAGAAAACGACTTTGAAACCGAATTGAACCGAATTGAATTGAAAACGAATTCAAATTGAGTTGAATGCGAATTGAAATAAATTCAAATTGAATTGAAATTTGAATTGAATAGAAATGAATTTTAAAACGAATTTATAAGGAAAAATTCAATTTTGATTTGAATTGAAATGGAAGTTGAAATTGTTTTTGAAACGAAATTAAAACGATTTATAAAATTCGTTTTATATAGAAATCGATGAAATATATATTATATATATAATATAAATGGCCTGAATAGAATGCGCCGCGCCGCGGCAGTTCGCGAATTTCGACCATTGACTTCGAACGGATATTACGGGAGATCCGACCGTCGGATTCTCCTGAAACCGGAACCGTTGGGTTCGTATCGAAAAGAGCTTTCTAACGAATATTAGAAATTTGAAATCTAACGGTTGGATTTGGAATTATGTCCAAATCAAATTTGAAAAAGGTTGCTGTAAGTGCAGTTCGATAGCCGTTGATGGAAATCGACTGTACGGGCCTTGACAAAATTATTATAAATAGTAATAATTTGTGTAAAATCATAAGAAATGATTTGAGAAGAATTGGGATGAAAAACTCCTTATTTGAACAGATAAAAATAGATTTTTATCAAAGTAAACTAGTTTTGAACTAGAATTACAATTCCATTTATTTTTAAATAAATAAAATGAATTTGAAATGGTTTTGAAAATAACCAGAATTTCCAATGATTGCATTGGAGTGGATTTGAATCGAAATTGTCTTCGGAATATTTCGATGTTGGAATTCGTGATTATACAGGTGTTGTTATGGAAATTTGAAAGATATATATTTATATCGTTATTTCCAATACGACATTTGTTAGTCGTAGAATTTGATTTTTAATATAAGCCGATATATTTTCTATTCAGAGCCTTGTATTGAATATCAAATGTGATTTGGGTTTGTCGTGAATGGTGTCTTCACTAACACTGTTCTTGAACCCAGTTGAGAAAAGATTAAATCTTTTTATTTAGATTTAATGAAGTGTACCAATTAAACAATATTTAATTGGAATTAAATCGATATTGATTTTTGGGTTTATCGTGGATAGTGTTTTAAATAACACTCGTTCTTTAACCCGATAATTAATGAATGTGATTTTGGGTTTATCGTGAACTGTGTTTTAAATGACACTGATTCTTTAACCCAGTTAAAGATTAAAACTAAGTGGAGTTTTAATGAATCTTTAATTAGATTGAAAAGATCGAAAATGGAGTACCACCAGTTTTGCTCTAGGCGATAGTTAAATCTTTAATTAGATTTGAACGTGAAATGGTAATTGAATTTACCGATAACACCATGGTGTTAGATATGAAGTACTACCAGTTTTACTTCATGGGGTGAATAGGTTGGGATTGGGAAATTAAAGCAAATGATTACTTCGGTAAGGTTCGCTAATCCCGACTAGTTTGAATTGATATTCAAAAATAGATTAAAGAATAAATTCAAGAAATTTATCTTGGATAAAATTAATGGGAACCTTTCCCTATGAATGTGATATTTAGAAACTAACTGTCGGTTAGCCAAGCAGAATGGTTTTCTGGATATTGATCTGATGTTGGTTTCGGCCTTCGGGGTTAATATTTGGGGAATTATTCTCTTGATTAATTTACGGTTAGTGACTGATGAATTGGAATGAGGCGTATGTTGTGTTTGTGTAACACTTATTTAAAATATACGCGAGTTATTCGGGAAGACCGGGTTTATCCCATTCTGAATAACTGATACGACGATAAGTCGAAGATGAAGACGACGGTCGAAGACCGGAGGTCTTCACGTCGTTTGGGTGATTACTGATGATCTTGATTGGGCTGTACACCCAAGAAGATGGAAACAGTTGGTGATCGTCCAGACGTACTTGGAGATCGATGGATATGCGGGGTACTAGGTGCCTCCGGTTTCGTTCAGACCCAGAGCGAACTTGTAAATGGACTGTGTGTCTGACATTGGATTTTAGTCCGTGTGATTGATCTCTATTAAATATATATCTGTTTGGCGGCGGAGAATTTATTCTCTTGCTTAACGCCCTTCTCTGAGACGTACGAGCTCAGGGGTTATATATTGATGGATATCAATCGCATGGAGTGAATTGCCTGTGTGGCATGCCTAAGTGGCAAATGATCAAGGCTTCTGTTGAAAAGCAAAGTCTTGTGGTTGATGATCGAAGCACGGCCTTAGTGGCGTAGCTTTGTGTAACGTTTACTTCGCGAGTATCACACCCGGTATGGACCAAAAACGGGAGACGGACCTCAGGGAGGACTTGCGTTTCTTTCTAGCTAGAAGTGGCGTCAGTGGTTTTACACGCCCTGACGAGTTTGACTTATGTGGTTGTTGCTGTTGCAAGGCGCCTCAGTTATATCGGTTTCGGCCGATGCATTCTGGTCGGCAGACGGACCAGACTTACACCCCATAGGGTGGGGAAACGTAGTGTTCAGGCATAATAATCCACATCGGTGGACCGGCCCTGACGATCCAAGGGGCAGTTGCGGCTGTTCCTGAGACATGGTAGGCTAGATTGTCTCGAATCGGTAGAGGACGATCCCTGGCCTCGGTTCATAGATGGAAACCCAATTTCCAAATACGTGACTTTGCGATTTTGACTGTATAACCTATGTATGGCGACATAGTGGCATGGGACGCTCATGTCGCCTATGATTGGTACTTATGATTTGAAGTTGTTTTATACACTATGCACTTATAATAGTATCAAATGATTTGTTTTAAACGTATCAAGCATTCTTTGGCTGTTATAAGGGAAAACCCTATCCCCCGGCTTGCATTGCATTGTGTGATAGGACCTGGGTCTTATAACAGCTTCATTTTTCTTTATTTAGCATTGCGCTGTTTGTTTTATGCACTGGTATTCTTGGAAGGAAACCCGTTCCGTGTTATACGGCGTGGTCCCTTGATTTACCTTACTTTGAAAATAAAGATAATAACTGTTTTAGTTCTCACACCAGTCACATGACTGACCTGGAGTTTATTGTTTTGACCTAAACTCTGGGTGCCCTTATTTTGACACGGGCAGCTAGTAGTTTTGGTTTTGCAGATTTATATTCATAGGA
Source organism: Allium sativum (assembly GCA_030737875.1). Taxonomy (NCBI): domain Eukaryota; kingdom Viridiplantae; phylum Streptophyta; class Magnoliopsida; order Asparagales; family Amaryllidaceae; genus Allium; species Allium sativum. The sequence goes on along the minus strand of CM060916.1, from coordinate 605,880,687 downwards.
TCCCGGTTTACAGCTGGAATGATATCCGGGAAGCTTTGTATCCGTATATCTCCTTCTAGTTGTGTATTGTATTATTTTCCGCTGCGATGTATTTAAATGTAATTTAAATCTCTGATATTTCTGTGTAATATTCTTTTATACTCTGTATATTCTTGTATTCTGATGCATTGTTGTAATATACAATGAAGTGTTCTTCTGTCTGCTTTCTGTTGTGGCTTGTTCTCGAACTATCCGCTCTTTCCTTTACGGGGAAGTTACGGGTTTTCACAATTTTACATTGTAATAACCAAGCATGCTTGGTACGCAAAAGTTTCTTTTACAGTTACTAGTGCATAGTGTGGAAATCACTTTCAAAAGTAAATGTATAAATCTTAGCAGTTGTAGGTACCATATATTACGTCTATACACATAGATTACAACTAAACCATAAAGGTTCGTATTGGAAGTTTGGTTCCATCAATGACCAAGGAAAAGATCTTTCTTAACCACGATTTAGGTACACCTCTAGCAAGATATCCGAAGATCAACAAATGCTCCTTTTTGTAGCGGCAAAGTTGGCCCACCTATACTAGGTATTGTTCCGGTTTCTCCTGAACATAACAACACCCAGTCGTTGTTGACCATTATCAGGTGGAGGCAAAGGGGGTCAGGTATGCATGGAGGAGGGAGGACAAGAGGTAGCATAATAGTCAGGGGAATTGCGAAGTTATTGGATGGAGAGAAGGAAGGACCGATGAGATGGTTTTGGCAGGGAATGGAAGGAGTGTTGCCATGAAAATTTTAGTTAACTTTTTGATTGGAGAGTAATGAGAATTTTGAAAAATAATAATTTTTTTTTGGAGCGAAATGTTTCCACTGTAATTTATTTTATGTTTTATAGATCTTAATCTCTGAAAAGTTTTCTTTACATATACCTAGACGCTCCACATTCCTTGGTATGTCTCATTAAGGGTGTGCTAAGAAGCATGGGGTGTCACATTTAAAATCAGAGCCTAAGATCATAGAATTCCTAAAAAATATTTTTTTAAAGTAAAGTATTTTCCAAGAAAAGGGTTTATCAAAATAAAAGTACTTTGTAAAAGCATAAAGTTTTATAAATATCCCTCAAATCCGATAGACTTTCCTTCGATTCGTTTCCTATGAATCTTACCTTCTATCTTTGTCTTCTCTTGCACAGAATGGTGGACTACATGAGATTCTGTATGTCGCGATCACCATCTGGTTTTGTAGATTCCAATAAGCTAGATGCCAACACGACCTCAAGAAAATGTGCAAGTTGAAGCACTCATAGGTGGAGCACCTATTTGTCTACCTAGAGAATTGATTTCTCTAAGCTTTGTAGGTATTTTACTATTCTAAGAGGAAAGCCTTTTATTGGACTGAGACTTATGTAGAGGCAAGGGAATTGATGAAGAGTTTCGAGGAGATATTTAGAATTATGAGACTTGGGAATAGAGAGTGGATGCATCTTTCCAACTGGTAGTTGTAGGGGAGGGTTATACTAGTGGGAAGTTCTTGAGGAAGAGGTAGGAGAGTTACGTCAGGATGGTTCCGTGAAAGGTTTGATAGGAAGCTCTTATCACAAGTGGAGGAAGGGGCCCAATCGAAGAAGTTCATTATTCTGAATCAGGGTAATTGATAATTAAAGCATATATCAATTAGTTTAATGAGATATAAAGGTGTGGTCTAGAGCTTGTTAATACCCAGCAAAAGATGGTGTTGAAGTTCATGAAGGGGATGGACCAACACCTACAAGGATTGTCGCTTAGTCTTGTACCGATAGGAGCTACTTTTGAGACTCTAGTGGATATAAGTCTTGTAGCAGGGTTATGCAAGGAGGAATCTCCTAAAGCTTTAGTTAATAAGAAGGCATTTTGGAATAATAAGAGGGGTTATAGTAAGAAGAAGGGTAGGGGAGCTCATAAGGGTCAGATTAAGAAAACTGAGAAGCTTTGTATCTACTAATTGGTTAGGCATTATTCTAGAAACTAAAGTAACTAAATGGGAAATTCTTTATATTGATAATTTAGGGAATATGGATAGGAATTTCCCTTAGAGGATCGGAGCTGCACAAAGGGTGACACTTAGTCAGCATAGGTTTAGGTTTCAGAGGCATCCCTATCCACTAGTGGCAGATATGATAAAGGTAAAAAGTTTTTGTTGAAGGTTTGATCTTTATTTTAAATTTCTCTGTCTACACTCTATTTGACGCACACTAAGACATATCCCTAGTCATAGATCATGTAGCTATTTCAGACCCCATTAGGTAATCAGTTAACTTATCCATGATATGCCAGGGTTTGAAAATGAAGATTCTAGGGGTAGAGTTCAATTGTGATGCATATGACTTGGCATTTTTTGTTTATGGGATGATTTTGGAGATGGATTGGTTAGACACATAGGGAGCTATCCTAAACTGTAAGAGAAGGGTTGTCTGATTAGGCATAAGCAGTGAACATACTCTTGAGATTTTGTGTGATCCTACAAGATCAGTCAAGCCAAGTTATTTGTATTCCCTTGATTTAACGTTAGAAAATATTAGTTCAATTCCATAGTTCATGATTTCTGTTACTACCAAAAATCAACAGCGGAGTGAGCTGGCGGTGAAGGGGTATCGGATGACCGAAGGCTCGCAGGAGGCCTAATAGAAAGTGGGTGCTAGATACCACGAAGGACAAGAACAAGAAGAGGTAATCTGAAAAGCCGCATCATCCAAAGTTTTCTTTCCTCTCTCCCCCTAAGGGAAAAGATCGTAAAGAACTGTGGGATATAACCGACAGGGTCTATCCGCCAGAGTTAATTGGACAAGACCCTTCCGACAGTATCATCTCAACGAAAGACTCCGTGTGAGGAACCACCCATCTCCTAAAACCAAGTGAGCCAGAAGTGATAAACTCGATAAACAAAGCCCAAAGGAATCTTCAATAATGACTTGCCCGAATGCCGATACACCTGAAGACGGAAGCACGAAGGCACTAAACCGGAAGAACGTGAAGGCCATCCAGAACCAACTTCCGGAGCACCTACTGCATGGAGACCGAAAGGAGGAATTCATAAATAATAAGAAAAGACACCAGGAGCCATCCCCTGGGAATCTAGGCTACCACAAAAAGCCCCACCGAAAGGCTAACCGATACCCAAGCGGATATACAGGTTACACGTACTAATTCACTTAGTACTGAAACCCGTGGCAGCTTCGAACCTGCAGTTATCAACATACAACATGAGAGCGAGCCTCTCTAAGTATTCACGATAAGGCTAGAGGCCCACATACGAGAGCTCGTATTTGAGAGCCTATATTCAGGATCGTTGCTGAAGGCTCAAATTTCATCCAAGGAATATGACTGACATTCCAAGAATGGCCGAAAGGCAAGCGCCCAAAACTCAGGAAAAAAGCAACCGGGAGGACTTCCGTAGGCCCAATAGCGCATCAATGGAAGAAGCACCGAACCACTATAAATAAGACCCTAGAGGTCACATTCAGGGGGAGATTTTGGGCCTCCAAAAATAATTGTACTCTTGAAATTAACTTAGAAAAGAGATCAATGGGGAGACCCCCCTATGACATTCATGTACTCTCAGTGAAAATTGAATAAAAAGGGAATCTATTAAAGAAAGTTGCTCTGTAAGTTTTTACTACTATTTTCTGATCATCACCATTGCAGTTGTTTATTTTCTTTTTTGGATTAAAACTGAATTTCCTCTTCGGTACACCCTCGATAAGGAAAACACGCTTCGTCCCCCTTGGTCTAAACCCATTCTGATCGCCCTTGGCAAGCCCCTCTTTCTCCGATTCCAATTCCATGGCGATAATCCGATTTAACCCATAAAACAGCCCACCAACCATTCCCTCCTTTAGATCCACCCCAGTCGACCTGTCTCCTGCGTTGACGAAAAATATCATTAACATTTTGGCGCTAAAAGTAGGGCCGGAACCTCCGACCTTGTGGTTAACAGCCACATATTTACCTGTATTGTTCTGTCCCGGATCGGGCTAGCTTTGAAGAAGCAAAGTTATGAGCAAAAAACCCAGACAAAGGCTTTCAGTATTTTGAGATGATAAGTCGAGAACCACCATCCATAGGTTAATGGAGGAGTAGGAGTTAAGAGCGGAGGCTTTGCAAGTAATAAAGCGGAAAATGGAACTGCATGCTTACGAGATGTGGAATAGCAGCTCTTCCCACATAGGACAAAATAAGGCGTTCCCACCCAGTGGATTGACGTCTGAGGACATTAGCGTTTTCCTCTACTTAAAGGATGTTCTCCAAAGGCAAGTTAAAGGGATGACGCTCAAATGCGAAATAATGGACAATTTCAACCACTTTGCAGACAAATAGACTAAAGAAATGACAACTCGATGCCCGTCTATCCCGGAAAGAAAGGACGAAATTATAGGAACCACAACTCGGATGATTCGTAGGAGAATTAGACCCATCAGCAAAAAGGGAAGTGCACGCCAAAGATACCCCAGGAATGCTACCTCACTACTTCGAGGGAGAATGTTTACTTCCTAACCAAACATGAACTCGACTATTGGACCTCCACGAAGAAGAAGCCTAAATACGAAACAAAGACAGGAGGGCCTTACTGCCATTATCACTTGATGAATGGACACGAGACTAATCACTGCAGAACACTCGGGGAAGCCATCGCCAATCTCGTCAATCAAGGCCGATTACAACAGTTTATCAAAAAATCGAGATGAGTTTGAAAAAATCCTTAGGAAAAGGATTAATACACATGTGCCAATGTATGGAAAGCCCATCCCTCGGAATTTTAAAAGGAAAACCCAAGAGGGGTCCAATCACCGATGGATTAAACCCCTCGTCATTGCCAAATTGGCCGGGGCGAGGCATCCCTTGGAGGGGATGGTGTATTAGTCTTTCTCCATGCCCAAATCAGAGGGGGAAGGGTTAAAGCATCAAAAGCATAAGCCGCCGTTTCACACCAGAAATGGTCATGGTGGTGCATCTAAAATTAGCACGCCTTGCCTCTGCTCGTAGAAGAGTACGCACTACCTCTACTATAACTAAGCACGTCCTGCCTCTGCTCGCAGAAGAGCACGTCCTAGCTCTGCTTATGTTTCGCGTTACCTGCAGAAGGGAACACAAACCCCTATCATTGCCTATGATGGTCAGGATAGGGCACCCCTCAGAGGGGGTGGCCTATAAGCCTCTATCAGTGACTACGATGGCCTGTATAGAGCGTTAAAAGAGTAAACCTTAGTTTTGTGCCTACGAGGGCCCTGTCTAAGTTTCTAATCCCTTATCCTCGCCTACGATGGTCAGGATAAGGCGCCTCCTAGAGGGAGGTCAGGTAAGTCCTTGGGCCCTACTTGTGGATAAGCTAGCCAAGAGCTCCGGACGCACAGGCCCATAGAGTGGCCAACAAGACAGGTACATCCTCTGCTTTGATATCAAAAGCCCAAGGGGAGGCTCAAGAAGCACATACAACCTCTACTTCCCAAATCAAATCCGAAAGGGATACTCATTTCATTAACATCGGAGGAGGTTCCGGTCTTCTATGCTATCACCTGAATCTAGGTGGAGTCGGCACTCTACCAATACTGGAGGAGTTTCCTGTCTTCTACGCTACCACCCAAATCTGGGTGAATTCGTCTCTTCATCAATACCGGAAGGGTTCCCGGTTCTCGATCTCTAAATACCCAAATCTAGGTGGATCCAACTATATACGAATACCAAAAGAGGTTTCGGTCGACTATTATTAACACCTGAATCTGGGTTCATTCGGTGTTTCACAGATACTGAAGGGAGTTCCGGTCTATTATTATCGACGTCTGAATCCGGATCGATTCAGCTCTTTACAAATACTGGAGGAGGTCCCGATCAACTACTATTAATGCCCGAATCTAGGCAAGACTCAGTGTTTCACCGATGCCGAAGGGGGTTCCGGTCTGCTACTATCTATACCTGAGTCTGGATCGATTCGGCTTTGAACAAATGCCAGAGGGGAGGCCAGTTTTCCATATATTGACACCCGAAACTACACTTTGTAAGTATTGAAAGGAGGTTCCAATGGTCGGGATGACAGCCCTAAGACCTCTAAGGTAATTATCTCAAATCAAGACAACCATAGGTATGCCTATGAAGGAAGACTCACAAAATTCGGAAGTAGACGAAAAGCTTATTGTTAGAAACGAGGCCAGGTATAAAAAAAAAGAGGTTGTATTCTCTTATACTCAAAGGAAACCTCTTAACTCATTCTTCATACAAGCAATTCTCACTCATGTCCCGTACCAACAGCATATTAAATGTTATCAATGCATAAGTTTATTCACCAAAAAGATTACATTATCAGTATCCTTATCGTAAGCAAAATTATGTGTCACTATCACAAAATGTCACTGAGTATCGGGATCCTCCCCATCCTCGGGTAAAGGGGGTCGATGAAATGACGAAGTGCCATACCTAGTAACTTGTTAAGTCTTTGAACTTTTATACTTGTCTTGTCTAAGTGATCGGAAGGTTTGGGCTGGAGCTTCAAAGTTCTGTTGTAAGCTCTACAAATTGCCCGGAGAGACTTGTTTTCCTTTTCCAAGTCAAAAACGCTTATACGCAAATCATGATTTTCTTCTTGCAAGTGTCCGATTTGGCCAGCATATATGATGACACAGTCATGAGAATCCCTGATTAATCTAGTGTCATAGATTGCTTTCATCTCGGTTGCCACTCTTTTATACCACTCAAAAATAACTGTTTCCTTTAAACCCGGTGGAGGGTTATTCAAGTAATAACATTCTTGAAGAGCAGAGGCCTTACGTGCTGTCGCAACGTCAGGGGACGAAGGCCCATCATTATAGGAATATTCTCAAAACAATGTTCCCACGTCTCATATTTTGTAGTTGCATTGTTTAAATCAAATTCCAAGTCAATGACATGTTTATGTAGATTCTTTAGCTCGTCCTCGAGCTCAATGGAGGGTTTAGTCTTTATGTATTTCCTCAACCCAGAATGGTTCTATCCTTCTCTTCTAACTGTCTTTTCAAAGTTTTCATCCTCTCTGTCAAGTGTTAATGGATAGATCTTGATGTAAGAACTTCCTTTCATAAGACATAGGGAGGACCTCTTTTATCGGCGGCGTTCCGCTTCGGGAGGAAGGGATATCGCGTTGATTAAGCTACCCATAGACATACAAGAAAGTGATTATGATTTTATTTTCTTTTTTTAGACGTTTGAAGGTTATATCCCCCTCTTTTCCTTACACACCATTACACGGGTTAAACCCAGAGCCTACCAACTATAATATATATGTAGAAAGGTGAATTATAAACACATCACTTTTTCACACATCTATTGCTTACGTATTGTTTCAGCATGTTTAATCCTAAGATTCCTTAACATAGCTTCATAATCCCCACTCCACAAGTTAAAGAAGAGGTGAAGAAATGTAGTATAAATGCACTCAAGTCCCTCATGGATGGGCATCGTGCGAAACTCTTTTCTCAGCCTATAAACCATGCATAATGCCTCCTCATTGTAAATTAAACTTTGTCATAATGCAAATAATTACATTACCCCTCGCTGATAGCAAGGGGGACCCCAAAGTGTTGCGTAGGTTGCGAAATTAAATATACAAGTGTACTATCTGCCCAACATAAAAATGATTTGAACTTTTGTCACCTAACTCTGCTTAAGGCAGGAAAATAGTTTATCTTTTTGTTTATTATAGCGACAGGAAAGTATTCAAAGTCAAGCATCCAGAAAAAGGAAGACACGTCCAAAGAAAAAGTTATACCCGAAGGAAGGGAACTTCGTTATCAACAACTTCCTTCCCTCCCGGAAAGCTAGAAGGGTCACCTTCTCTGGGTGATGATGATTCAAATTATAAATAATACATTTTCCTAGGGAGCCGCCATCTCTGGGACCGATACCACTTCTCTCTTTATCACTGCCCAAGGAGGCGGGAGCCACCCCCTCCTCACCTAAATCATCTGAAAGTCTGTCGATGTATAAAAGGTCCTCAACTATCGGGTAACTCCTTTGCAACGCCTCAACTCCTTCCTCACCAAATTTAATCCTTTTCATAACCCGATTCAGGGTGAATGAAGCAATGAGGGAGGTTCGGGGTTCAGAAAGATTCTGAAGGTTGTCAGAAAAAAGATGGAATAGGGCATTTTCAAAGCATTCAGACTTAATCCGTAGGAGGTAAACTTGCAAGAAATCATAAATCCTATTTTGAGCTTCATAAATGATCTGGGAGGCACGAGAAAGTTTTTCATCCTTCATTTGAAGCTCATCAGCATGGGTAACCACATCCTCCGCCATCTGATGCTCTAAAGCTGATAACCTGTCGGGAGTTACATCCCTAGCCCGCCTCTCCTTTTCCAAGGTCAACTCAGCATGTTCCAAGGAAGTCTTCATCCTCTCACGCTCTTCGCTCAAAATTGTGTTAGCTTCCCAAAGCCGAGTAGTTTCGGTGACAGAAGAAGAAAGGATGATTTGAGACACATGCCAGTTCTTAATAGCCAGGGAATATATAAACACTCAACATATAATTGCGGTAAGCGGGAAGCCTAGGAGTAAAAATAAAAGGTCATACCTTAAGTTGTTGAGCAATCAGACACCAATAAAAATCTGTCATGTCGGAAGAGGTGGGGGTGAAGAAATGTAACACCCCTAAGTCCCACATCGTGGAAGCCTGTGTGAAGTGGGTACTTATATAGTAGAGTCCATCTCTTACTAATGCCAAGGCCTAGTGATGGAAAACCCTACACCTGAGAGGTGACAAAGTAGGGACAATATCGGTGTTGGTAGGGAGGTTGGCTTAGCCTGTGTGGCAATGCCATGTGTTGGCGGATCTTGAAACTTAGCCGAGGCTTTTTGAGGAACAAAATCCCACACTTATACGGTGGCTAAGTTGGGGATAATATCTTGCGCGAATGGAGGTGCGGGCTGTTACCAGAATCCTAATGTTTTGAGGCGATCATTCCATATGCAGTGATATTGTAACCAATTATCTAAAGTTATATCATGCTAGACTTGTAATCCCTTTTATCACTTTATGCTTGTCCTTTTTGCCTAGCATAGTTTTGATGTTATTCCCTTTATTTCGGGATTTGGATTTACTTGTAATATAGATCGATTCACGTTTAAGTGCGATGGGAATATGATTTGGGTAGATTAGGCAAAACATGAATTGGTTATGAACATGAATCATGAACCTGATAATAGGCATAAATTGAAACATGAACATTGTTATAACTTGAATCTGGATATGGACATGAAAATTGCCTTGAAATTTGACATGAACTTGATATGAAATTTGAACATGGACATGACACCAGAATGAACTTGAAAATGGCCAACTCGAGGTTGGGTTGAGTTTGCAGTGTAATTCTGCCCGAAACCGCCCAACAAATCCAGTTACTGCAAACAATAGGATCCAATGTGGGTAGCTGGTCATATCGCGCTTGAAACCCGAGGTCAGACTGAGTTGTGGTGTAAATATGCCCGGAACCGCCCGGCATATCCAGTGACCACAACAACAGGTCTGATGTGAGAGGTTGGGGTGCATTAATGAATTATTGCCACATGATAGGGTTAAGTCATGAACATGAAAGACAACACTTAACCAACTTGAAACATGATTCATAGGGCTAAGTCATGAACTTGAACAACAACACTTAGTCAAATTTGACATGACACGTAGGCAGGTTAAGTCACGAACTTGAATGACAACACTTAACCAACTTGACATGCTTGACTGATAAGGGTTAAGTCACGAATTTAAATGACAACACTTAACCTATTGGACGGAAACCCTAGTTAAGCGGTCCATTTCAGCAGTAACCCACTAGATGTATCATGGTACCCTGGAACTAGGCAGCGTGGGGCACGATTACTGGGCTGATTGTAAGCGACCAGAATGACGGCTGAGTTGGTGCGCCAGTGTAGGTTCAGGCGGACTATGGTCGTGCACGTAGTCCGGAGTTGAAAAAGTAGGCATTGGGCATCAGTAGGTTTACCTGTGCATGTCGTGTCGGTGGTTGGCACCCTAGGGCTTGATACACCCTGTGGTGGACCTAGCACAGGTGACTACATTCGTGATAGGGCCATATGACACAGACACACGACGAGCTAGAACTTGCAGCGAGCCGATCGATTAGTGGATCGTTCTTTTGGACCTAGTAATGGGTCATTCATGATATTGGGCCAAGGGATCGCTTCATGGTTAACATTTGACATGGGTTAGGATACTAGTACAGTCGGTGCAGTGAACCTTGAACATGCGATGCTATACTTGATTTATCATGCTATCTTAGTCTATCTTGCCCATCTTGTCAACATCCTTATGTTTACTTTCAGTTTATACATGTCATGTTACCTTTACCTGTTTTTATGCAAAAAGTCACTAGGACTTACCAGTCTTTATGACTGACCCGTTTTCTTTCGCCTCTTTTTCTTTCGTTCCCCCCAGGTTCTCAAGGAGGAAACTCTAGCACTTAGCTTGGATTTCGCTTGCTTTCGGTTCAGCTCATGTACGGTTTGATCTTGAGCTATGCTATGGCTGCATTTCTGCTACCTTTGGGGAATTAAGCTACTTTTGTTGTTTTTAAGTTTATGCTTCTTTATTTATGCAAGACAGAATTTGTTGTAATGGAAAATAATGACTTTGGATGTAAAAGGTTTTGACTCTTTTTGAAAGTAATGAAATTTATCTTTTGATTCTTCCGTTGTTTTGTCTATTTTCTGTCTTGTAATATCTCTGTGTTTGTTTACCTCGATAACGCTCCTCCAAAACTAGTGCATTCCCTTTGTGAGTGACCCTAGCGGAGGTGGGGTGTTACACTTGGTATCAGAGCAGAAGGTTACCAGACTGTGCAAAAGTTTTTAAAAACCTTCTAAAACTATATTCAAAACTGTTTACAAAGAAGCATTTTTCAAGAAAAGTCTTGTTTTATTTAAAGGTTGTTCCCCAAAAGCCATTAGCACTATCCTTTGTTTCCTCATTTTGAATCTCTTCTTTTTCATTTCAGTATGTCTGGGAATTTTAACATTCCAGAGGGCATGCCAATACCTGGCTGGTTCAGGAGGTACTTAGAGGCTAGGGCCAACGATGCAGGCCCAGCAGATATTCCTCCTCCAGCTGCAGCGATTCCTCCTCCTCCGCCCCCTCCTCGTGCAATTGCTTTCTCAAAGATCTGTAAGGATTTAAGGGCCATGGGTGGAAAGGATTTCAAGGGATGAATCATTCGTAGAAGCGAGGAACTGGGTCAAAGAAACTAAGGATCTGTTCGTTATCTTCGAGGTGGACGATAGGCAGAAGGTACAGTCAGCGGTATGGTTGCTCAAAGACGAAGCTTCCTATTGGTGGGAAGTCACTAACGCCGAGAGGCCGGTTGAAACATAGATGGATTTCAGAATAAGGTTTGAGATGAAATTCCTCTCGCAAGCCGAACGAAGTTTACAGCTGGAAAAGTTCTTATCTCTTAAGCAAGGGAGTATGACGGTCAAGGAGTACGTCAATCAATTCAATCAACTTGCTCGATTTGGACTGGACTTAGTGAATACCCCTCATAAGAAGGCTCTCCGTTTTGTCAAAGGATTGAATGAGCCACTTCACAGCTTGGTTATGACCCACATACCTATGGGGGCTACTTACGAAAAGTTAGTAGACATGGCACTCTTAAATGAAGAAGACAAGAATGGCAAGAAGGAGGTCAAGGCTAATGACTCTCAAAAAGGTAGACTCCGAGAAAGGAGGCAAGAACAACAACAAAAATAGTAATAACAAGACACGTGAGAAAAGAAAATGCCACTTTTGTGGTATTGAGGGGCATATAGTCCGGGATTGTAGAAAGAAGAAGATGAAGATGGGAGCATGCTTTCAGTGTGGTGATACTGGACATATCAGCAAGAACTGCCCTAAGAAGCAAGGGCAAGCCCTGCAAGTAGGACCTTCTGGGCGTACATCTTTAACTTCTTCTCCTAGATGCTTTGTTTTATCTTGCTTATCTTCTCAATCATGTCTTGAGAACCTTAGGTAGAACCCTTTTGGATGTAAACATGTGATTGAAACATGTTATGGTTGATGTTTGCTAATGGTTGCAAGTCATCGCAAGTGGTTGCTCGTGGTTGCATAACACACATTAGGCACTAGATCGGCTCAGATACATTTTCATATTGCATATTGTTAGCCTACTTTGTGAACTAGGCTACACAAAGAGCGAATAGTGAAAAAAGACACTAATTGGATCGGATTGGGGGAAGATAGCGCAGAAAGTAAGTAACAATCAAGAATGCAGAGATTACATCGGTTCGGATCGGTGGAGTATTGCAGCAACATCATGAAGCAGGTGGCCTCGGCGGTTCGGATCGGAGGAACGCTTCAGCGGCATCAAAAGAAAGCAAGCAATATCACCGGTTCGGATCGGATGATACGTCAGCAAATACCAAAAGACAGCGAGTGGTTTTATCGGTTCGGAGCGGAGAAGCATGTCAGCAACATCATACAACAAATGGCTTCGGCGGGTCGGATCGGATGAGTATGTCAGCAGCACCAAAGGAAGGCAAGTTGCATCACCGGATCGGATCGGAGGCCCCGATCCGAACCTCTTTTCCCCTTTGAATATGTAGCCCTTGCTGCGCATATCCCCTGAGGACTCGGACAAGATTTGACCATTTCTCCCATAATCTCTTACTGAATCGATGCGATGTAGCCATCTGGGAGCCTCCGAACCCGACTCTCAAGGGATGGATGCCACGTAATTCCAAACCGAAGCCACTTCAAGGAGATTTTTCACCTATAAATACACCATCCATAGGCATTTGAAGGGATCTTTTGGCAAATTCTCAGTCCGTTCTTCCTCCATAACCGAATTCTACAATCATATTCAGATCAAAGTCATCTCTTAAAGCTCATTTTTGAGAGATTTGAGTGAGTTTATGCATTGTAATTGTGAAGTTGAGTGAGAATTATTGCTGTACTTGTACTCAAATCATCAATTAAAAGAAAACAAAGTGGACGTAGGTTGGTTAACTCCGAACCACTATAAATTGCGTGTTCTTTATTGCTTTTTGATTCTATTTCATTGAGTTCATATCTAACTTGGGTGTTAGAGCCAATTTTTGGTCTAACATATATGCATGAGTGTTTATACTTGTTTATGGATGAAATAGAATGTGTTATCATGTGAATGTTGCATACGGATGGATGTTTGTGCACACATATAGTGTTTATGTGACTAGGACTATTTGCATACATGTTGGATTCATGGCACTAAACATATTTTGCATTAAGAAGATCAATCAGGCCTGATCATTTGCATTAGATAAGCAACATATACACACACTTTCAGCATATGATAATATAGCATTAGAAATCTTTTAAGGACAATGGTTGCTTGTGGATGAGGGTTGAGTAGATGGTTGATTGGATGATAGGATGCATTCTTCTTAACTTGAAGATTTCAGGGACAAAATCCTTTAAGGAAGGGAGAATGTAACAACCCGAATTTTAATAACGTGTTAAAACCATAAAGCAAAGCTGAATTAATTTTTAAACTAAGAATCAAGGAAAACGGGTTGCGCCATTGCATTTATCTCGAAATTCTGCTTGGAAACGAGTCCGAGTTTTCGAAAATCGGAGTTCGTATGAGGGAGATATGACCCTCCGAAGTTTCAGAAATTTTCAGAATCAAAAACAGCTCGAAATTCGAATTCGAAATTCGAATTCAAACTCCAGCACAGACTGGGCAGGAATTTTCCCACCCAGGACCAGGTCGACTTGGGGGTCGACACTATGGTCGATCTCCCAGGGGCCAGGTCGACCCTATGGTCGACCTGGGGGTCGACCTGCCTCCCGAACCTAGTTTTTGAACCTGATGCATTCTGATGTATTTAGACTCGTTTCGTGACCAGATTCATCCGCCTAATCCTATATAAACAGCCTCCTAGCCTCATTCTCCTTACACCATTCTTCTCTAACCTTATGCTGCATAAATTCTTGATGGACATGGCTTCTTGTTCTTCCTCTAAATTAAATTAAGATAAATTAAAATAAAACACGAAGACTAATTCTTGAAGACTACGGCTAGGAATTGCATATTGGGGATTTGCTTCTACAATCAAATCAGAATTCATCGATTCAACTATTCAACGACTAGTTTCTAGACTTGACTTCTGCATGTAAATTTCTTAGATCACGATCTGTAAGTCCAAGTTACTTTTAGATAAAAACTATAATCTTAATATGGACATGTTATAAATTGGAATTGGATCTATGTATGATAATTGATTCATATCTATTCTTGTTCATCTTGGATCTTGACTTTTGGGAATATTGCTATGAGATTAATTTGGGCCTATTCATGTTATAAATTGATTTTGGATCTATGTATGATAATTGATTCATATCTATTCTTGTTCATCTTGGATCTTGACTTTTGGGAATATTGATATGAGATTAATTTGGGCCTATTCATGTTATAAATTGGAATTAGATCTATGTATGATAATAGATTCATATCTATTCTTGTTCACCTTGGATCTTGACTTTTGGGAATATTGCTATGAGATTAATTTAGGCCTATTCATGTTGTAAATCGAATCCTTTCATGTTCATAATATTATCATGCCCGTGATGTTGAATTAGTTATTATTCACTAGTTTGGGACTATCACCATATGTCAACTTTTATCATGACTATCACCTTATCATACTAGATTTGAAATCCTAATGTTTTGAGTCTATTATTCCATATGCCAGTGATATTGTAACCAATTATCTCAAGTTATATCATGCTAGACTTGTAATCCCTTTTATCACTTTATGCTCGTCCTTTTTGCCTATCATAGTTTTGATGTTATTCCCTTTATTTCAGGATTTGGATTTACTTGTAATATAGATCGATTCACGTTTACGTGCGATGGGAATATGATTTAGGTAGATTAGGCAAAACATGAATTGGTTATGAACATGAATCATGAACCTGATAATAGGCATAAATTGAAACATGAACATTGTTATAACTTGAATCTGGATATGGACATGAAAATTGCCATGAAACTTGACACGAACTTGAAATGAAATTTGAACATGGACATGACACTAGAATGAACTTGAAAATGGCCAACTCAAGGTTGGGTTGAGTTTGCAGTGTAATTCCACCCGGAACCGCCCGGCAAATCCAGTTACTGCAAACAATAGGATCCAATGTGGGTAGCTGGTCATATCGCCCTTGAAACCCAAGGTCAGACTGAGTTGTGGTGTAAATCTGCCTGGAACCGCCTGGCATATCCAGTGACCACAACAACAAGTCTGATGTGAGAGGTTGGGGTGCATTAATAAATTAATGCCACATGATAAGGTTAAGTCATGAACATGAAAGACAACACTTAACCAACTTGATACATGATTCGTAGGGCTAAGTCATGAACTTGAATGACAACAGTTAGTCAAATTTGACATGACACGTAGGCGGTTTAAGTCACGAACTTGAATGACAACACTTAACCAACTTGACATGCTTGACTGATAAGGGTTAAGTCACGAATTTAAATGACAACACTTAACCTATTGGACGGAAACCCTAGTTACGCGGTCCATTTCAGCAGTAACCCACTAGATGTATCATGGTACCCTGGAACTAGGCTGGGTGGGGCACGATTACTGGGCTGATTGTAAGCTACCAGAACGACGGCTAAGTTGGTGCACCAATGTAGGTTCAGGCGGACTATGGTCGTGCACGTAGTTGAAAAAGCAGGCATTGGGCATCAGTGGGTTTACCTGTGCATGCTTGATTCGTGTCGGTGGTTGGCACCCTAGGGCTTGATACACCCTGTGGTGGACCTAGCACAGGTGACTACATTCGTGATAGGGCCGTATGACACAGACACATGATGAGCTAGAACTTGTAGAGAGCCGATCGATTAGTAGATCGTTCCGTTGGACCTAGTAATGGGTCATTCATGATATTGGGCCAAGGGATCACTTCATGGTTAACATTTGACATGGGTTGGGATACTAGTACAGCCGGTGCAGTGAACCTTGAACATGCGATGCTATACTTGATTTATCATGCTATCTTAGTCTATCTTGCCCATCTTGTCAACATCCTTATGTTTACTTTCAGTTTATACATGTCATGTTACCTTTACCTGTTTTTATGCTGAAAGTCACTAGGACTTACCAGTCTTTATGACTGACCCGTTTTCTTTCGCCTATTTTTCTTTCGACCCCCCAGGTTCTCAAGGAGGAAACTCTAGCACTTAGCTTGGATTTCGCTTGCTTTCGGTTCAGCTCATGTACGGTTTGATCTTGAGCTATGCTATGGCTGCATTTCTGCTACCTTTGGGGAATTAAGCTACTTTTGTTGTTTTTAAGTTTATGCTTCTTTATTTATGCAAGACAGAATTTGTTGTAATGGAAAATAATGACTTTGGATGTTAAAGGTTTTGACTCTTTTTGAAAGTAATGAAATTTATCTTTTGATTCTTTCGCTGTTTTTTCTATGTTCTATCTTGTAATATTTCTGTGTTTGTTTATCTCGATAACGCTCCTCCAATACTAGTGCATTCCCTTTGTGAATGACCCTAGCGGAGGTGGGGTGTTACAAGAAATATCAGAAAATTTGAGTCTCTAAAGAATATGTTTCATGAGATCGGTAAAATCTGATAGAAGATCAAGGGGTCTCAAAGGACCGATGGCCTGGGATGAAGGAGTAGGCAGCGGAGCACTTACACCCTCCCCGGATGTGCCGGAAGAAAACGGCGAGAGGATCCCACTTCTCATCTCCTTATCAAAGACACTTTCGAAAATCATGGTGGTAGAGGAGTCGAACCTCAATCTCTTAGTTGACTTGTTGGCAGGAGATTCAGCTAACCTCTTAAGGGTAGCAGCGGTAGTCCGGTTCAAGGTATCAATAAGAGTGGGGGTTTCCGAAGCCGGAACCCCTAGCCAAACGAAAGGTTAGGAAAAGGTCAAAAGCGTGAAGTGTTAGTATCAAAAAGAGATCTCAACATAGAAACTGTTGAATCGATAAAACATACCTGGGGATAAAGGAGAAGAAGGAGCGAACACCTCTGAACCTGCCAACAAGTGATTAGTACCGAGAAGACGAACAGGTGGATGCCCCAGTATCTTCTGTCCATGAGGAAGGAGGTTATAAAGATGCAACTTATCCTTGATTAGTAGAGCGGACTGAATCGACGGCTTTTCGAGCAACTCCAAGATAAGCTTAGACATGCGAGATTCGCTCTCGGTTAAAGACACTCTCCCAGAAGTAAAATCTAAAAGAAGGGAATTAAGGATACATTGCAAACGAGAAAATAACCACCTATGAAAGGTTAAAGGTGCTTACTACAATCAACAATTTGACCAGAAACACCGGCAGGACATTTAAAGAAAAAGAATTGGTCTTCCCAAGGCATAGCCTTGCCTGCACCATCATTGACAATCTTCCGCAAAGGGTGGCATGGAATAAGGGAAAGTCGTCATCCCTTGAAAAGTGCATCAAATGACGGGCGAGATTCGACTTAAGAGAAATCTGATCCAATTCCAAAGCAAGAACTTCCAAGCATAAGAGTAACGTAGGTGCTCAGTGGAAATTGAATTGGTGCGACTCCCAAATCCTGCCTAAGTCGAAGCACAAAGGGGGAAAAGGAAAGAAGCCCCCATGCCAGACATGAATGGCTGAGTAGGCAAAATATCCCTCGGGAGGATGCATGATATCATAACGTTCAGTAGCAGGAATAGCCTTCATATCGTCCATTTCAAAGCTGGCAAGAATGGATCTAACGTCATCCTCAGAAGTAACCAGCGATTTCTTCAAGAAAGGAGATTTTCCCCTCCGAGAAAGACCACAAGCATCAATGGGTGACAAACAGGAACTCATCTCATCAGACATGACACTGCCAGGTGATATCATTTCGTGAACATATAAAGTTTATATCCCATTCATTAGAACATTTGGAAGAGATTACGCTTAAGCCGGTTAATAATGAGCACTCGGAATAATGAATGTTTGGTAAATCCAACACACTATTCCAGTAAAAAAAACATGCTCTGATACAGTTGCGTGACCTTAACCCAAGAATTGATATTTGGGGAAAAGGGTGTATAGATTAATTGCCATGAATTTCCCCTCAGATTATTAAGATACGAACAATTCGTATCCGGTAGGCAGAATCCTAAACGAATTCAGGCAAACAATTCAACCCTCCAATTAGAAAAGTAAAACATGAACATTTACCAAAGGCTTAAGCAGAGAATGTCCTGCAATAAGCTTTAAATCCTCAATGAATGAATAATCTGGCTTGAGAAATTAATGTTGTAGGTAAAAGTGAAGAAGAAGCAGTGGTAATTGTGCAATGGTATTTACCAAAATATCCACCACACAAACGGAGACCAGTCAACGGTCCCATGCCAAGGAAGATCAATGGACTCTGATATGATGCCTTGGGAAAGACAAAGAGTTTGACTTGAAAAGTTGAAAACACCCCTTCACAAAAGGGGGCAAATGTTACTACCAAAAATCAACAGCGGAGTGAGCTGGCAGTGAAGGGGTATTGGATGGCCGAAGGCTCATAGGAGGCCCAATAGAAAGTGGGAGCAAGATACCAAGAAGGATAAGAACAAGAAGAAATAATCCAAAAAGCCACATCATCTGAAGTTTTCTTTCCACTCTCCCCCTAAGGGAAAAATCATAATGAACTTTGGGATATAACCGACAAGGTCTATCCGCCAGAGTTAATCCGACAAGACCCTTCCGACGGTATCAACTCAATGAAAGACTCCGTGTGAGGAACCACCCATCTCCTAAAACCAAGTGAGCCAGAAGCGATAGACTCGATAAACAAAGCCCAAAGGAATCTTCAATAATAACCAGCCCGAATGCTGATACACCCAAAGATGGAAGCATCGAAGGCACTAAACCGGAGAACGTGAAGGCCATCCAGAACTAACTTCCGGAGCACCTACTGCATGGAGACCGAAAGGACGAATTCACAAATAATAGGAAAAGACACCAGGAGACATCCCTTGGGAACCCATGCTACCACAAAAAGCCCTACCGAAAGGCTAACTAAGACCCAAGTGGATATACAGGCTACCCATACTAATTCACTTAGTACCGAAAAATGTGGCGGCTTCGAACCAGCAATTATCAACATACAACATGAGAGTGAGCCTCTCTAAGTATTCACGATAAGGATGGTGGCCTACATACGAGAGCTCGTATCCGAGAGCTCGTATCCGAGAGCCTATATTCAGGGTTGTTGCTAAAGGCTCAAATTTCATCCAAGGACCACGACTGACATTCCAAGAATGGTCGAAAAGCGAGCGCCCGAAACTCAGGAAAAAAGCAACCGGCAAGGACTTCCATAGTCCCAATAGTCCATCAATGGAACCAGCACCGAACCAATACAAATAAGACCCCAGAGGTCACAATCAGGGTGAGATTCTAGGCCTCCAAAAATAATTGTACTCTTGAAATTAACATAGAAAAGAGATCAATGGGGAGACCCCCCTATAACGTTCATGTACTCTTAGTGAAAATTGAATAAAAAGGGAATCTATTACAAGAAAGTCTCTCTGTAAGTGTGTACTACTATTTTCTGATCATCACCATCGCTGTTGTTTGTTTTCTTTTTCGGATTAAAACTAAATTTCCTCTTCAATACACCCTCGATAAGGAAAACACGTTTCGTCCCCCTTGGTCTAAACCCGTTCTGATCGCCCTTGGCAAGCCCCTCTTTCTCTGATTCCACTTCCAGGGCGGTAATTCGATTTAACCCATAAAACAGCCCACCAACCATTCCCTCCTTTAGATCCAACCTAGTCAACCTGTCTCCGGTGATGAAAAATATCGTTAACAGTTTCCCTAAGTGGGAATTAGGTTAAAGGGCTTCCTTTTGTAGGGTGATAAGTTTTAAGGACAACACTTCTGAAAAATTAGCTTTAAGGACAATTCTTCATGAAAAAGATAAAAGCGGTTATCATTTTAAGTTATATAGGAAAAAGATAAAAGCGGTTATCTTTTTAAGTTATAACGTAAAAAGATAACCACTTTTATCTTTTTCGTGCAGAATTGTCCTTAAAACTAATTTTGTAGAAGTGATGTCCTTAAAACTTATTACCTTGAACAAATAAGCCCTTTAAGTGAAAACACTCTTTCCCTAATGTAATTGAGGGCTTGAGAGGACCACCTCTGTAGAGAGAGATTAAGTTCTGGATTCACCTTAATAATAATCCCAGAACCTTGGCATTACCAGTAAGACACATGGATACACGAGAAAGAAGAGAATTGAACAAGTAGATTGAAAGCTCTTGGAAAAAGATTTTATAAAATGAAGTATCTCAAAGTAGGGCTATTGTCTTTATAAAGGCAGATGGTTCCCTCAGACTACGTGTTGATTATCGAGAGTTGAATAAGCTCGCCAAGAAGAACCATTACATACTCCCTTGTATATATGATATTTTTAACCAATTGGTAGGTGATACCGTATTTTCTCAATTAGATTTTGTCACAGGCTCCCATCAATTGAATTAGGGGAGGATAGCATTGAAAAGATGACATTTCAAATAATATATGGATTCATTGAGTGATTGGTTATGCCATTCCAACTAACCAATGTCCCTGCCAATTTTGTAGATCTTATGAGTAGTGTTTTTCGAATATGTCTTTAATAAGTTTGTCATAGTTTTTATTGATGACATTCTAGTTTTCTCAAGGTGTGAGGAGGAGCATGCTATGCACTTGGAGGAAGTCCACCATACCCTCCAAGCATATAGGCTAAAAGCAAGGTTCTCTAAATGTCATTTTTGGAGGTAAGAGTTGCTTTTCTTGGGGAACATAGTTTCTAAGGAAGGGTTGGTAGTAAATACTGCTAGAGTGGTGGTGGTGCAAGATTGGAAAATCCCAAAGAATGCTAGAGGTCAGAAGCTTCCTCAGTTTAGTAGGTTAGTATCAGAAGTTTATGAATGATTTTGCTAAGATTTCCGTGCAGCTACCCAATCTTTCCTAGCAGTAAAGGAAAGAACACACCAGGATTTTTATACTGGTTCGTAGTTACCATATATACAGTTACACACAACTCTGGGTTGATGCAAATTTCTTTTGAATATAATCTTTAAATTCCAATCCTCGATTTCACGGGCCATGAGGTACATACAACCCAACTGTTTTCGGAGTATAGTGAGACACAATTGATTTCCGAGATATAATTACACCCGGTTGATTTGAACGAGAACCACATCTTTTCAATCTCAATTTGGAAGAAAGACTCGATAGAACTTTGATCTTGCAATCTTTGATTACATAAACTTCTATAACTTTGAATAACTTGAATATTTAAAAGTGGATGATAGAGAATCAAATTAGAATTGAATTAGTTTAATTCTCTTTGAGTTCGGCAGAGTTTGATTATAGAAACATGAAAATTTAAGAGTAGAAATGGAGAGGAGAAAAGAGAGAATAAGATAAATGAAGATAGTTATAAAATTTCAAATTTAGAAGCTTATTTATAGTGGTTCAACAGTTATATCATCTCAGGAAAGGATTTCAACCAATAAATCACAACTTCTGAAAATTGAATTTAAAAATTAATGGTCGCCTTGTCATCATGAGGGGATGTGCATGTCAACATGCTTTAGACAACTTTTGAAATTCGAATTTTTTGAAAACAAGTAAATGATGTTGAAATAAATCAAGGTAATTCTAGAGTTTAAATGTATATTGTTCTATATAATAAAATAGTATAATAGAGTAAAAATATAAGTTAAAAACATTTAATTATAATACAAAAAGATTATTTAAAACTTCTATAAATATAACTATATAAGAAATGTTTTAAAACTAATGATATATAAAACTATAACTATGAACATAAGGAAAATGAAACTTAAGTAAAAGATATATTAAAACTAAAATATAAGTAAGCCAATATTTGAATTAGTTAAAATTAAAATATAAGTAACCAAATCCAAAATATTCAAATTAGGAGTTAGATTTAAAATCCAATAAATTTAAAGATATATATTTTTAAATAGGAAGTAACTTTGAAAATCAGTTTGAAAATAAGAAGATATAAAATAAGGTAAAAATGATAGGGGATTTAAAATAGAGATTGGGTGCTATTATGGCGTTTTGACAAAAAATTATAGACTTTATAACTTATCATGTTTTAGTGAACTCTTATTACTCATGAGTCTTAATTCTTGAACTCTTCTTCTTTTCCTTTGTAATCTTTGAATCTTTAAACTGTATAGTCTTCAATCATCAACACAAGTATATAATTCTTGCAAATACATATATATGTATATATATATATATATATTTCTAGATAAAAGTGTTAATACATATTTTATAATAGTAATAGTCAAAAAAGGTTATTGTCATCAGAGCCGTCATCACCATCATCTCAATCCCTAACAATCTCCCATGCTTTAATGATGACAACTTTTGTTTATAAAATTAACTTGCTTGATGTCTTAATACTTAAATTACCCCTTTACTCCAATAACTCCTTCTGAAACTACTAACTTTCCCTTAATCTAGGCCTATTTTATAATTCTCTCCATTTGTCATCAACAAAAACTATATATCCATAATTAATCTACAATACTCCCCTTTAAACTAATACAAAACTAAACCTATTCTAAGAACTAACTCTAATGCTCTTAAAACTATGATAAGACTTATTCTAGACTAAGAAAAAGTTCTATAATACTCTCCTTAACGCTGTGATATAATTAAATACAATTAATACAAGGCAAACAATATTAAAACTAGATTAATGATCAAGTCAATATTCAAGCAATCCAAACAATCAATTCAAACTATCTTAAATATTGTTATTACATTCAACCAACCAATCAAGCAATCCTTCTTCTCCGTAGATTGGATCAAACTTTCAAGCCTCGAATTCTTCATTTTCTTGATAAAAATTCCTTTTGAGATGTTATTTTATTCTTCTTTATTGGGTGCAGAGATCATCCAACACATGTTATCGAAATGCCTCTCTTGATTGTTAATCATCTGAATTTGATTCGAATCTAAGTGATGCTGATTATAAAGGATGGTAGAGGGAATATTTTCTAAGGAATTAAGATTCTTTAAGATTTTCACTTAAGCTATGAATTAGAGAAGCCATGGAATGATAAAATTGAAAATATAATGAACGAATATTAAGGAGGAATGAAAAGATAAGTTTTTTTTGGAAGAAATAGGTATTTACAGGCTTTGGAAATCGTTTAAAATGAATAGACACAAGTTGGTTGAGACAGTTTTAATTTAAAAAAAATTAAAATTGGCAGTTATATGTCGACATATGGGGTAGCCCATGTTGGCTACAATTTTCGAATTTTGATTTTTTTGTTTTGTTTTGTGCTGAGTTTTTATTTATATATGCTTGATTTTAACCACCTATTAATCATTCTGTAGATGTTTTAGAGAGAATTAACAAAAATACAAGAACTTCATTGATAATTTTAATTATGATACATAGAGATGATTCATAACATAAGATAGAAATACTGTGATGAAAATAGAAACTTGCAACTAGAATTCAGTGGAGGATGATGAAGATCAAGATAATCCAAGTTTGTGACACGCTTTACCAAAGAACTAGTTCATCTTAATAGAGATCTTTTCCATTTTCTTACTACATGATCTCTTTAAAATCTTTTGATTTTTCGTTGTTATCCTTTTGTTCACAAGGAGGATTTTATTGGATGGATTAGAGGTACTAGCAGGATATTCCGTGCTTTCTATGGAAGTATTTTCATCTTCTTCCTCTTTGTCAATTTCTGTTCCTTCTTCTTCTCAAGATAACCTTTCTTCTTTTTCCAAAAGCATTTCATACGGTTGAAACACAAACAGGATCTTCATAAGAGATATGATTTCGGAATTAAACACCTTTTTATAAACAAATTCTTCTCCTTCGAAGTCAACTCCAAAAAATTTGAAACTATATATGAGGTAAATTCCATAATAAAGCGCATTTTTACCAATTGAAAATTCTTTGGCTCGAAATCCATCCAAAATAACTTGAGCCCAATTGATGTCATAATTACAAAGTAGCAAAAAGAGCTTGAAAACTTGTAGTGGAGGGTTAATTAAAATATCGCGAATGCGGTGTGATGGTAAGTTGAAGAAGTAAATTAATAATCCTTGCTTTTGGTCAAGAATATCAGTTTTTGAATTTCAAATGTTCATCATTCTCAAAAAATATGGTGAAATGTCTCTCGATTATGTTAATTAATTTTGAAATCCAAGAGATTTAAACCCGTGCTCTTACATCCCAAAATATTTCCTAGCTCTCACAATCCAAACAACTTGAATGCCTCTTACATTACTCCAAATTTCAGTTTCGTTTGCTTGGGAAAAACCTCGATTCAAATTAGCATAAAACATCTTGACAAGACTGTGATAGTAAACATACTCATTTTCCCAAGAATTAATCAAACTAAGAACACCATTTTGACTAAAAAGAGTTACAAGTTCATATGCTCGAAAATAATTAAAAATAGAAAATTTTCCCAAATCGACTTTACCAAAGTTTTAATAGTTAATGTAATCTTTGATAGCTTCAAGATTGTTAAAAAGATAGCCTTTGGTGGCCTTAAACAGCCTCATAGTGCTTGGATTGAGGAATCCATTAAGAATTTTTGTGAAGAGTAGAAGATAATGAAGGTAAATTTGGATTTCAAAATAAAGATGGAAAGAGATAATAAAATAGATAGATAAATAGAGAACCTATAGACATGTTCATTGGGAAAGGGACGCCTTTTTAATACATTGGAATTGGTGAAAAGGTGACGGGAAATTCAAACTTTTAATTTGAAATTTTCATGAGACATGTTGACATGTGGGGTAGGGCATGTCAACATGTTTTCTATATTTTCAAAAGACATGTGTATTTTCATTTTTGATTGTTTATATATATATACATATATATATATATATATATCTTAAATTCATTGTTTATATATTTCCTGAGATATTATTTAGTGTAATAATATTTTTATATTAATATTTTATGAAAATGATTAAATTTAAAATTCAAATTTTAGATTTCAAATATTGAATTTAAATTTCAATTCAAGAAATTTCAAACAAGGCAAGCAAAACAAATAACCATTCAAGCAATCAATTTCAATCAAATTAATATAAATGCATACCTATTTTAAGATTCAATTTCCAGTATCTTCTGAATCGTGAATAGCCACGAAGCACATATTTGAATTGCTTCTCTTATTCTTCATCATTGGAGGATGAATCGGAATCATCTAATGTAGTAGCACAAGCCCTTTTAATTTTCTTTGACGAATTATTATTTAAAGATTTATTTTGTTTTTCTGGATATGGACAATATCTTTTCAAGTGTCCTGGTTCATCACTGGTGAAGCATCTGATGCTGTTTGAAAACTCATTATATTCTATAGGATTTTTATGATCATCCCTTCTTAAATTTTTCACTTTCCTGTATTTTAGAAATTTTCTAAAATTACTTATCATCAACGTTATCTCTTCATCATTATTGTTGTCTAAGTCTAAAATTCAGTTATTGCATTGAATGCTATTATTTTCTTTTTTGATGATTAATTTTCTCTACTTCCTTGCATGCGGACTTCAAAGGACATACAATTTCCAATTAAATCTTCAATTTTCATAGAACTATATCACTGGCCTCTTCAATTGCCTAAGTCTTTTGATCCTATTCTAAAGTTAACGAATTCATAATTTTTTTGACTCAATCTTCCTCAGAATATATCTTTCTTAAGGCTATTGATAAATGCATATTCTCTTGGAACCTGTAGAACATATAAAAGATAGACTCATTTGGATTAATTTTAAATAATTGAAATTGATTAGTTAATATAGATATCTTAGTCTGTTTAACGTTTCTTGTTTCTTCATAAGTCACTTGCAAAGTTTTCCATATTTCATATGCAAACTTACACACAGATACCCTATCAAATTCATTTCTATCAAGTGAACAAAACAAAATATTCATGGATTTTGAATTATTTTGTGCAATAACCTTTTGCTCAATAGTCCATTTTGCTAAATTAGTGGTAGGTTCAATTTGGTTGTGTGATATTCCAAGTATCCAATCCTATCGATTATAAATATATTTCGTTCTACAAGCCCAGTATGCATAATTATTACCAATAAATAGTGGTGATCTAATAGTAGACTGGCCCTCTACAAAAGAACTAGGATTACTAGTGTTGACATTACCAGCATGGATTGTCATTTAATTTTTTTATATAAAAATCAGATTATTATAACTTTGAAAACTAATGCACTGACACCAATTGTTGGGAAACATGGATTAAGAATCTTAAGGCGGACTTAACAGTGGAGGGGTGAACAATGTTTAATATAATTTATGAGATCTTTTGGAATTTTTATGCAATTAAATGCAAATCAAATATAAATCAATCACAGAATCAGACACAGATGCAAATAGTAAATAAAAAGCAGTAAAGGTAAGAACCCATCAGGATTTTTATATTAGTTCAGAGTTACTCTACGTCCAGTCCCACACAACTCTGGGTTGATATGGATTTCTTTTCAGCATAATCTTTAAATTACAATCCTCGATTTCACAGGCTATGAGGCACAACCCATCTATTTTCTGAGTATAGAGAGACTCGATATATTTCCGAGCCATAATCACACCCAGTTGATTTGAACGGGAACCACACCTTTTCAATCTTAGTTTGGAATAAAGACTTGATAGATCTTTGATCTTGCAATCTTTGATTACATAAACTACTATAACTTTGAATATTTAAGAGAGGATGATAGAGAATCAAATAGAACTAAATTGGTTTTGATTCTCTTGGAAATTCGGTAGATTTTAATTATAGAAACTTGAAAATTTAAGAGTAGAAATGGAGAGGAGAAAAAAGAGAAGAAGATAAATAATGTTAGTTATAAAATTTCAAATCTAGGAGCCTATTTATAGTGGTTCAACAGTCATATCTTGTAATGTCCCAGATTTTTCTGCCATTTAAATTAATATATTTAAATCTATTTATATATTATATTGGGAATGTAATGGATTTTTAATCGAATTTATTTATTTAAAATGGAGTTTGAATATATATATATATATATATATGTATATATTAAAACGAGCTCGAAACGACGCGGTAGTTCGAAATTTTCGATTTGAACTTTAATTGGATATTCAGAATCCGATATAAGTCGAATTTCTGTGAAACAAGAAACGTTTGAACCAATTTGATTTTATTTTTCTAATGAAAGAGAAAAATCGAGATTTCAGCTTATAGATGTCAAGTTACGTCCAATTCAAATTTTCAAATAGTCGCTATGGAAATCATTTAAAATTTTAACGATTTATTTATTAATATAAAAGGATTTTAATATAAATGGAATGCGTTTAAAACCAGGATTTTGGATATTACATTTTGAATTCTATACTGATTGAGAAACAGTTTGTTCTAAATAATACAATGATTAGATTGGTTGTTTAAAATTTATATATACATATATATAATTATCAGCATTTCGTCGTGTTTGGCAAAAACGAATAAAATCCGAATATACATCATACTTGTACAACAAACCGAAACTGCTTCATTATATTCAACGTGCAATTAGAATGTATATAACATGGGAAAACTGAAGATGTATAATATGAAACTGAATATAAAAAAACGAAACTTAAACATATACAAAATGAAACTGGAAAATTCAAGCGATACTCATGCAACTAAACTATGACCATTTGAACCGAAGGAGTGTGACTATATATCATTCGCCATCACCGCCTCGCATCATTAACTCAACAACGAAGACACTAGCGCATGTTGTTTAACACCATGTGGAACTTGAAGGAATCCAATATGTTTTATCATTCTGACATAAACGTATATGATTATAGAATCATATTCATACCGATACGAACTAGGATCATATATCTCAAACTAGTATGCAGCTAAGAGAAATTTAAACCAAATCTTGAATTAGGATCATATATTCAACAGAAAATGATATCATCAAATCCAAACAGAAAATTCGAACAGACTAATATATATATACATAAATACATATCTCAGATTTCAAGATCAGTGAACAGGAAAAAGGGAAAATCATGAACAGTGGAAAACGAGACAATACATAATTAAAGAAAATAGCAAAAGAAAATGTATCAGCTAAGAACAGCTACTCAAATAACCCAAACACCTAGTGAATAAAGTAAAGAATAGCTGAAAATAGCTATATGTATATTCACTGATTCGTAGCTAAAGGAAAAGACATGAACAACTAAGAGGAAAGGACTGATATGTATATTTATATAAATCAAATCTTTACCAAAACGAACAGCTAATAGAATGCATATATACAGTAGAATTCATGTACAAAATCACTGTTTTCATATATTTTAAAATGGAAATAAAATCTAGCATACAGTTCAAAATCTTTGATTTGAATAAACAAACTTACAGCCTTACAATCACCAAAGCTATGCACATGCACTAGTTCGATCAGATATCTCATTCAAGCAGTCAAATAGTGCTGAAAATACTATACAAAATTTCACCCAAATCTCTGTTAAAATCCTCACACATCCATTCAGTTCCAATCGCTAGTACGCAAAAATCTGAAAAGGGAAATAGAAAAAATGGCATCAGCTAGTAGTAGCTGAACCTGGCTACGTTCAGTCCCTGATGGACGTTGATCTAATCTAAACCCAACCGCACTATAAATACATATCACACAGGGTTGTTTCATTCATCCCAGAACCGAACAAACCAACACAGTAAACCAGAAAAAAATCCCATTTGAAACCACCAGAAAATCAAAGCAAATATAATACAGAAATTCAAAAATCATGTAAAATACTTATCTCTTTTTCGTGGATGGACATACCGAAATACACGAATTTACTGATGAAGCCGTTCGGAATTTAAGGCCTCAGGTTCGAGAAAAGACTGCGCAATGAAGAAGCTTCGATTTGGTTGCCTAAGATCTGTAGTAGGAGGGCGCTCGTCGTAGTTCTGGAAGACTCGGAGGTTGATTGGCATAAACGTGGCGACGATAGGTTGTTTAAGCGGTAAATTGAGGGTTTGGCGGATCGTTTAGAGGAGGAGAACAAGGAGAAGATCAGGGAATAGGTTGCGAAGGGGTACGCGACATGGCCGAGCTCGATTTGCTGAAGGCCGAAAGGGGCTTAGGGTTTGTTTTTGGCCATTGAAGAAAAAGGTGGAGGCGGCTGTGTGAATGGGGGTAAAGGCGACGGTGCGAAGGGTTTTAAGGTTGAGGCGGGTTGGATTTTATGGGTCGATGATTAAGGTAAAGCCCACTTTTAAATTTAAAAGAAAATCCATGTTTTAAAATTTAATTAGTTTATAAATTTCGTAATACGATTTCTCACGCATAAAGTATCAGATTTACGCACGGTCAGTTCCGTTGGGACCGTAGAGACGAGAACTTCGAGATGGAGCAGAGGTTGGTCATGATCGGGAACAACTGGGAATTTTAGTAAAATTAAACGTTTGTTTAATTTGACTAAAACAGACCTTTTTATCGACGAATTCAAATCGAGGTGAGTTAAACTCACTCAACTCTTCCCATTTATATTTTATATAGATTGGGTTTTTATTTTGCATGTTCTGATTGTTAATGGTTGACCGTTTGCTAGTTATATAATTATTGTTGGTTCAACAAAGGAAATTTAACAGTCGTTTCATGTAATAACCCGAAAATCCGAGGCAATTTA
The DNA here is from genome assembly GCA_030737875.1 of Allium sativum. NCBI lineage: Eukaryota > Viridiplantae > Streptophyta > Magnoliopsida > Asparagales > Amaryllidaceae > Allium > Allium sativum. The sequence goes on along the minus strand of CM060916.1, from coordinate 605,850,971 downwards.
AAATTTTTATTTTGGCAATTTTAGCGAATTTTGAGTATTTAAAATGAATTATTTTAAATAATAACCACAAGAAATTTATTTTGAATAGAAATAGAACGTATATATTTATTTGAATCGTCGTTGAATATAAATATTTTATTTTAATTATAAAAGGAACCGAAAATGGCGCGGTAGTTTGAAAATTCGATTTCAAATTTCAAATGAATGTATAGGATATAAAATAAACCGGATTTTGGAAAAACGAAAAATATTAGAATCTATTTGAGAATATCTTTCCAACGAATCTGAAAAATTAAAATTTCATAGGAATAAAAAGTTATGTCCAGTTAAAAATTCAGAATAATCGCTATCGAATTTTGGCCCTTAAAAATGGAAATTTTGCAAACGACTTCGTTTTCGACGAAACCATTTTTGTTGGATCTGGGATGTCTAAGTTATTGTTATATTCCAAAATTCGTAATTTTTAAAGTCAATATGTGAGCGTGGCAAAAGAAAACGTGTTTTGTCAGTTTCTGTCAATTTAGATCGACCTAAAAATGGCCATTTTTCAAACGGTCTCAGAATTTGATGAAATTAGTTTTGTTAGGACTGTATCATCAATATGAAGCTAGAAAATATTTTTTTGGAATTTTTAGAGTCCGTATTGACCCCGGTAAATTGAAATGCGCGTTCAAATTCAATAGATAGATTTATATTTTAATTTTTGACGAAAACAGATCGAAATGATCGAATCAGCTTACGATACATATTCCATTGTGCCCGGAATGGAGGTATTTGGCTAGGGGAGGCACTCGTTCGGTTTGATTTGGAGTTCGGAATTATATGGAGATAAATTTGAATTAAATTATATTATATTATTATATATATAAACTTCTATTTTCTTAAACCTAGGTCAAACCATACTTTCACAGTCAAACTCTGAAAACCCACCGCCTCCTTCTAGCGTTCAAGGGCGATAACTGCTCGAAACAAAACCATGTTCGATTTCCATCCTCAAGCAATGAAAATCAAAACTTATTGAACCAAATTCGAAGAGCAAAGTGAGATGATGAAATTCGTACGGTCGAGATCAGGGTTCGTGACCTGTCGTGGACGGAGCGGCGCCAGAAAATTGCCATGTTCAAGTGTAAATCCGGGAGCACCTGTGTGTGCGAGTGGCCCAGCCTTTCTGGCATAGGGGGTTGGTGGCGCGCCGCTTCACCTTGGAGTCCCCGATCATCCTCCGGCGCTTCAGAGGGACGGCTATTTTCAAAACCCTAGGCTGCGTGTTTTTCTCGATGTCGTGGTCCTGGAGCAGAACGATGAGCAGGTAATTGGAAGGTAATTAATAGCTTAATTAATTAGTTTAGTTTAAATCTAAAATTTTAATTTAAATAGAAATAATTTTAAATAAATATATAACATAGTTTAAAATAAACATATATCATTGTTAAAAATAAAATTAGCTTTGGTTTAAAAATATAAATAGAATTGTTTTAAATTTCAGATTTTAAAGTATATAAATATTGTTTAAAAATAATAATAATATAAGTATATTTTGTTATAGAACAAAAATAACAAAGATTTTATAGAATAAAAATAACATTGATCTTATAGAATAAAAATAACATTGATCTTATAGAAAGAACAATATGGTTTGAAAAATATAAAAAGAACAATATGGGTTGAAAATTATAGAAAGAACAACATGGTTTGAAAAATATCGAAAGAACAATATGGTTGTGAAAAATATAGAAAGAACGTTATGTTTGAAAAATAAAAAGAGAGTTATTTTTGAAAATAAATATCATTTGTTTTTGAATATTAAAAATATCATTTGCTTTTAAAATGTAAATAACATGGTAATAAAAATACGATTTTTAAAAGGAAATTGCTTTGAAAATAAAAATGTGATTTATTAACCCTTCAAGATATGCAAATATTTTTAGTGAATTAAAAATACGTTCTTTAATTAGAGTATGATATGAAAGTATTTTTATATATATGAAGCATAATAAAAGTATGATTTTTATCATATGAAATTCGTTATAAAGATATGATTTTATTATATGTATAGCGATATAAAAAAAATACGATTTTTATATATGAAGTAGCAAAGTAAAAATATGATTTTTATCGTTTGAATGACAATGTAAAAATGTGATTTTTATATATTCATTAGCGATAGAAAGATTTGATTTTTATCTATATAGTAGCGGTATAGAAATGTGATTTTTTAAAATAAACATCATATTAAAAAGGTGATTTTTAATATAAATAGCGTGAAAGGGATGCGTTGGAATTTCGAACAAATCCACACAGTTCAGAAGGAAAGACTCACGGAGTGGGACCCAAAGGTGAGAACTTCTCACTTTTAATTTGTTTTCTAGTTGAAATATATACTAGGATGCAGACGGTGCTTAGTAGTACCCGACACCCGTTGTCCACAGACCATGGACGACTTGTTTGTTTGTTGTTTGTGGTGTGAATATTGATTGTGTGATGTGGAATGGAACAAAATATTTTATAGTTAAAAATATAATTTTTAACGTTGATGTGAATAAAATAGATATTCATTTTCAAATCAGAACGATTTGTTTATGTACACACATTTGAATGATATTGATTGGGACTATAAATTTTACACATCGCCCAACTGCACAAATAAAATCTGTGTTTGATTGTTTGAAACCCCACATGGGTGTTGGGATGAAATTGGACATATACTAATCCCAATAATTAGTTGTATGTCGATTGATTGATTGACAGGCTGTTATAAGCATTGAATAATTATATTTGATGCTTATACAATATAGAATGCACTCTGGATGATGGTTGATTATTTATCGTTGCTATTATACATGTGTTGTATGGAATCCATATCAATCATATTGTATGGTAATTGAGTGGGTCTCATTCCAATTTAGAAAATAAATTATATTCATGTGTTGAATAAATGAAATAGTCATGTGTTGACAATACTCATGTGTTGAGAATATTCATGTGTTGAAACCATTCATGTGTTGAATAAAATATATATTCATGTGTTGAATAAAAGTAAATTCATGTGTTGAATAAAAATAAATATTCATGTGTTGAATAAGAAAATTCATGTGTTGAATAGAATGAATATTCATGTGTTGAATAAAATATACATTCATGTGTTGAGTAAAAGCCGTGTTGAATAGATATGCGCCATTTCGACGTGAACGATAGTTATATCGATTTTATTCGTTATTTATAATGAATATCGAAAAGGAATTGATTTCAAAATCTAATATTTTGAAAATATTATCATTTATATATTGATGATATGGAATATTCAATTTTGATTAGAAATTGAATATGAAGTTGAAATCATTTTGAAAACGAATTTAAAACGATTTATAAAATACGTTTTAAAAGGAAATCGACGAAGTATATATATATAATATAATGGCCCGAATAGAACGCGTTGCGCTGCGGCAGTTCGCGAATTTCGACCATTGACTTCGAATGGACCTTACGGGAGATCCAATCGTCGGATTCTCCTAAAACCGGAACCGTTGGGTTCATATCGAAAAGAGCTTTCTAACGAATATTAGAGATTTGAAATCTAATGGTTGGATTTGGAATTATGTCCAAATCAAATTTGGAAAAGGTCGTTGTAAGTGCAGTTTGATGGCCGCTTATGGAAATCGACTGTACGGGCCTTGATAAAATTATTAAAAATATTAATTATTTATGTAAAATCATAATATATGATTTGGAAAGAATTGGGATGAAAAATTCCATATTTGAAAAGATAAAAATGGATTTTTATGGAAATGAACTAGTTTGAACTAGAATTATAATCCATTTATTTTTTAAATAAATAAATTGGATTTGAAAGGGTTTTAAAAGTAACCAGAATTTCCAATAATTGAATTGGAATGGATCTGAATCGAAATTGTCTTTGGAATATTTCGATGTTGGATTTCGTGATTATACAGATATTGTTATGGAAATTTGAAAGATATATTTATATCGTTATTTCCAATACGATATTTGGTGGTCGTAGAATTTGATATTGAATATAAGCCGATGTATTTTCTATTCAGAGCCTTGTATTTAATATCAAATGGGAATTGGGTTTGTTGTGAACTGTGTTTTAACGACATTCGTTCTTTAACCCGATTTACAGTGAAATGTGATTTGGAATTTATATGTCTTTTGTTAAGATTTAAAGGAGATTTTCCAAAGTGAAGTTTTCCAATTTAATAAAATAAATTGGAATGGAATGGAATTCGATTTGGTAATAATCGAACTGAATTTCTGTGGAGGAAGACAACTAATATATCTAGAATTTTAAAGGCTTTGCCATTATTCCATTTATATTATTAGTCGGATATGGAAGTTTATATCGATTATATATATCGACTTGTCTTCCATGAAGATTCCATTGTAAATGGAATGTGATTTTGGGTTGTCGTGAACGGTATCTTTAATAATACTGCTCTTAGACCCAACGGAGTTAAGAAAATTAGAAACTAACTGGAGATTAGTTAAGTTGAATGGTTTTCTAGGTATTGATTTGATGTTGGTTTCGACCTTCGGGGTTATTACTAGGGAATTGTTCACTTGCTAATTTACGGTTAAAGGCTGATGGAATAGAATGTGATTTTGGGTTTATCGTGAACCGTGTTTTAAATGACATTGGTTCTTTAACCCAGTTAAAGACGGGATATGATTTCCCAAGTTAAACAATCATTAATATTGATTTTTGGGGAGATTAAAACCAAGTGGAGTTTTAATGAATCTTTAATTAGATTGAAATGATCGAGAATGGAGTATCACCAGTTTTGCTCCAGGCGATAGTTAAATCTTTAATTAGATTTGAACGTGAAATGGTAATTGAATTTACCGATAACACCGTGGTGTTAGATATGAAGTATTACCAGTTTTACTTCATGGGATGAATAGGTTGGGATTGGGAAATTAAAACAAACGATTACTTCGGTAAGGTCCGTTAATCCCGACTAGTTTGGATAAACCATAATTTGGTTTGAGTTGATATTCAAAAGAAGATTAAAGAATAAATTTAAGGAATTTATCTTTGATAAAGTTAATGGGAACCTCTCCCTAAGAATGTGAAATTTAGCAACTAACTGAAGATTAGTTAAGATGAATGGTTTCCTGGGTATTGATCTGATGTTGGTTTCGGCCTTCGGGGTTAATATTTGGGGAATTGTTCTCTTACTAATTTACGGTTAGTGATGATGAATTGGAATGAGGCGTATGTTGTGTTTGTGTAACACTTGTTTATTATATATGCGAGTTATTCAGAGAGACTTGGTTTATCCCATTCTGAATAACTGATACGATGATAAGTCGAAGATGAAGACGGTGGTTGAAGATCGGAGGTCTTCACATCGTTTGGATGATTGCTGATGATCTTGATTGGGCCGTACACCCAAAAGGAGGGAATAAGTTTGTGATCATCCAGACGTACTTGGAGATCGATGGATATGCGAGGTACAAGGTGCCTCCGGTTTCGTTCAGACCCAGAACGGACTTGTAAATGGACTGTGTGTCTGACATTGGATATCATTCTGTGTGATTGATGGATATCGGTTGCATGGAGTGGTTTGCCTGTGTGGCATGCTAAGATGAAAATGATCAAGGCTTCTGTTGAAAAGCAGAGTCTTGTGGTTAATGATCAAAGCATCGCCTGTGTGGCATAGCTTTGTGTATGTTAATTCGCGAACCTCACACCCCGTTGTGAACCAGAAACGGGAGAAGGACCTCAGGGAGGACATGCGTTTCTTTCTAGCTAGAAGTGGCGTCGGTGGTTTTACACGCCCTGATCAGTTTGACTTATGTGGTTGTTGGATTGCGAGGCGCCTCGAATATATCGGTGACTATGTGGAGCCGATGGAGTCATTTGGCTCATTTACGCCTTAAAGGGTGGGGAAACACAGTGTTCAGGCATGATAATCCACATCGGTGGACCGGCCCTGACGATCCAAGGCTTGCCTGCGCGCTTGCCTGAGGGGCGGGCTAGAGCGTCTCGAATTCGGTAAGGACCATCTTTTGCCTTGGTTCACAGATGGAAATCCAACTTCCAACATGACATCTTGCGGTTTTAATTGTAAACCTATATATGGCGACATAGTGGTATGGGGCACTTATGTCGTCTATGATTGATACTTATGATTGAAATTGTTTTGACATTATGCACTTATAGTATCAAGTGATTTGTTTTAAACGTACCAAGCATGTTTGGCTATTATAAGGGAAAACCCTATCCCCCGGCTTGCGTTGCATTGTGTGATAGGACCTGGGTCTTATAATAGCTTCATTTTTCCAAAAAGCATTGTGCTGTTTTGTAATTTGCACTAGTATTCTTGGGATGAAACCCGTTCTGTGTTATACGGCGTGGTCCCTTGATATATCTGATTTAAAGTAAAGTTTTAAATAACTGTTTTAGTTCTCACACCAGTCACATGACTGACCTGGAGTTTATTGTTTTAACCTAAACTCTGGGTGCCCCTATTTTCCACACGAGCAGCTAGTAGTTTTGGTTTTGCAGATTTATATTCACAGGAACCTGGTTTACAGCTGGAGTGATATCCGGAAAGCTCTGTATCCGTATATCTCTTTCAGTTGTGTATTGTATTATTTTTCCGCTGCAGCAATGTATTTAAATCTCTGATATTTAGTAAATGTGTAATTTTGACTTATACTCTGTATATTCTTGTAGTTTGATGGAATTGTTGTAATTAACAATGAAATGTTCTTCTGTTTGTGTCCCTATTTGTCGTGTTCTCAAAACAATCAAGGGTTTCGAACGGTCTTGGTCGGTTTAGTGATCGATTCAGATCGAGCGAAATTCCTTATCGTTTCATTTGGTATCAGAGCTTTGGTTTACAGAGCTCGGAGAACAAGACACGTTAGAACCAAACGAAAGAATTCATCTGAGATTGGATTAGTAATTTCCAATGAGAATGACTCGTTAGAGATGGGATCAGTAGTATCCTAGAACGAGTGTAAAGAGTATATTTTTAGAAACGAAAACAAAATTTGTTTTGAAAATAAAATTCAATTATACGTATTTGATTATTTATTTTATATTGAGTTTGGACAATCAAGTATATAAAGATTTTTCGTATACGTCTAATCCACGTGTATTCGAAGTTTTAATATACTGGATAGATATAGAATCACATTCTAGTCGCCCGGAGATGGTTCTGATGATGGCATGTAATCATCAGCACTTGTGTTCGAGTTTCGAAAGTGGGATTTCTATATATTTCCAATTGACTGGTGTGAGAACCAAAACTAGGTTGGGCTTATTGTTGTGAATTGGCATCAAAAACATGATTTTCTGTATATGTATCAAAATTATGTGTTTGAAATGATAATCAACTAATTGATTGATGATTGTGTTGGTTGATTATTGGTTGATTAATTAAATGTTGAACCTTTAGCCAAATTGAACCAAATAGTGGATTGTATTGAAAATTTATCGCATTTGCATGCATGTACATGTACTTACATTGAACAGGTCATAGCAAGGAGGCTAGAGAAGAGGAATAAAATTGTTTGCCCGACAAATAGTACATGTTTATTGTGTTTCTTGGGTTTGGATGATTTTATGAGCCATTGGCTAGCCGCTTGGCTTTTACTTTTTCTTTTGGATTGGTGAGGGCCATGGGAGGCTATTTGAAATATCCCGAAGCTCCCGGTGCAGGGGAGGTTATGGCGAAATTTTTCGAAAATTTATGGTGTTAGCCAAATTTTTGAAAAATTTGAAAGTTCTTAGAAACTGAAAAGTTGAAGAACTTAAGACATAAAGAAAATAATGGAAGTTGAGTTGATTTGTAAAACAACTTTCAGCTTCGTTCCTTTTCGGGGACGAAAAGTTTTAAGTGGGAGAGATTGTAATAACCCGGAAATCCGAGCCAATTTAAAATTTTTATTTTGGCAATTTTAGCGAATTTTGAGTACTTAAAATGAATTATTTTAAATAATAACGACGAGAAATTTATTTTGAATAGAAATAGAACGTATATATTTATTTAAATCGTCGTTGAATATAAATATTTTATTTTAGTTGTAAAAGGAATTGAAAATGGTGTGGTAGTTTGAAAATTCGATTTCAAATTTCAAATGAATGAATAGGATTTAAAATAAACCGGATTTTGGCGAAACGAAAAATATTAGAATCTATTTGGCAATATCTTTCCAACGAATCTGAAAAATTGAAATTTCATAGCGGGAATAAAAAGTTATGTTCAGTTGAAAATTCAGAATGGTCGCTATGGAATTTTGGCCCTTAAAAATGGAAATTTTGCAAATGACCTTCGTTTTCAACGAAACCACTTTTGTTGGATCCGGGATGTCAAGTTATTGCTAGATTCCAAAATTCGTAATTTTTGAAGTCAATATGTGAGCATGGCAAAAGAAAACGTGTTTTGTCAGTTTCTGTCAATTTGGATCGACCTGAAAATGACCATTTTTCAAACGGTCTCAGAATTTGATAAAATTAGTTTTGTTAGGACCGTATCGTCAATACGAAGCTAGAAAATATTTTTCTGGAATTTTTAGAGTCCGTATGTGGCCCCGGTAAATTGAAATGCGCGTTCAAATTCAATAGATAGATTTACATTTTAATTTTTGGCAAAAACAAATCGAAACGATCGAATCAGCTTACGATACATATCCCATTGTGCCCGGAATGGAGGAATTTGGCTAGGGGCGGCACTCGTTCGATTTGATTTGGAGTTCGGAATTATATGGAGATAAATTTGAATTAAATTATATTATATTATTATATATATAAACTTCTATTTTCTTAAACCTAGGTCAAACCGTACCTTCCCAGTCAAACTCTCAAAACCCACCGCCTCCCTCTAGCGTTCAAGGGCGATAACTGTTCAAAACAAAACCACGTTCTATCTCCCTCCTCAAGCGATGAAAATCAAATCTTATTGAACCAAATTCGAAGAGCAAAGTGAGATGATGAAATTCATACGGTCGAGATCAGGGTTCATGACCTGTCGTGGACGGAGCGGCGCCAGAAAATCGCCATGTTCGAATGTGAATCCGGGAGCACTTGTGCGTGCGAGTGGGCCAGCCTTTCTGGCATAGGGGGTTGGTGGCACGCCGCTTCACCTTGGAGTCCCCGATCATCCTCCGGCGCTTCAGAGGGACGGCTATTTTCAAAACCCTAGGCTGCGTGCTTTTCTCGATGTCGTGGTCCTGGAGCAGAACGTTGAGCTGGTAATTGGAAGGTAATTAATAGCTTAATTAATTAGTTTAGTTTAAATCTGAAATTTTAATTTAAATAGTAATATTTTTAAATAAATATATTGCATTGTTTAAAATAAACATATATCATTTTTAAAAATAAAATTAGCTTTGGTTTAAAAATATAAATAGAATTGTTTTAAATTTCATATTTTTAAATATATAAATTTTGTTTAAAAATAATAATAATATAAGTATACTTTGTTATAGAATAAAAATAACATAGATTTTATAAAATAAAAATAACATTGATCTTGTAGAATAAAAATAACATTGCTCTTATAGAAAGAACACTATGGTTTGAAAAATATAAAAAGAACAATATGGGTTGAATATTATAGAAAGAACAATATGGTTTGAAAAATATAGAAAGAACAATATGGTTGTGAAAAATATAGAAAGAACGTTATGTTTGAAAAATAAAAAGAGAGTTATTTTTGAAAATAAATATCATTTGTTTTTGAAAATTAAAAATATCATTTGCTTTTAAAATATAAATAACATGGTAATAAAAATATGATTTTTAAAAGGAAATTGCTTTGAAAATAAAAATTTGATTTATTAACCCGTTCAAGATATGCAAATATTTTTAGTGAGTTAAAAATACGTTCTTAATTAGAGTATGATATGAAATTATTTTTATATATATGAAGCACAATAAAAATATGATTTTTATCATATGAACTTCGTTATAAAGATATGATTTTATTATATGTATAGCGATATAAAAAAAATACGATTTTTATATATGAAGTAGCAAAGTAAAAATATGATTTTTATCGTTTGAATGGCAATGTAAAAATGTGATTTTTATATATTCATTAGCGATAGAAAGATTTGATTTTTATCTATATAGTAGCGGTATAGAAATGTGATTTTTTAAAATAAACATCATATTAAAAAGGTGATTTTTAATATGAACAGCGTGAAAGGGATGCGTTGGAATTTCGAACAAATCCAAACAATTCAGAAGGATAGGCTAACGGAGTGGGACCCAAAGGTGAGAACTTCTCACTTTTAATTTGTTTTCTAGTTGAAATATATACTAGGATGCAGACGGTGCTTAGCAGCATCCGACACATGTTGTCCACAGACCATGGATGACTTGTTTGTTTGTTGTTTGTGGTGTGAATATTGATTGTCTGATGTGGAATGGAATAAAATATTTTATAGTTAAAAATATAATTTTTAACGTTGATGTGAATAAAATAGATATTCATTTACAAATTAGAACGATTTGTTTATGTACACACATTTGAATGATATTGATTGGGACGATAAATTTTACACATCGCCCAACTGCACAAATAAAATCTGTGTTTTATTGTTTGAAACCCCACACGGGTGTTGGGAGGAAATTGGACATACACTAATCCCAATAATTAGTTGTATGTCGATCGATTGATTGACAGGCTGTTATAAGCATTGATTATTTATATTTGATGCTTATACAGTGTAGAATGCACTCTAGATGATGGTTGATTATTTATCGTTGCTATTATATACATGTGTTGTATAGAATCCATATCAATCATATTATATGGTAATTGAGTGGGTCTCATTCCAATTTAGAAAATAAATTATATTCATGTGTTGAATAAATGAAATAGTCATGTGTTGACAATACTCATGTGTTGAGAATATTCATGTGTTGAAACCATTCATGTGTTGAATAAAATACATATTCATGTGTTGAATAAAAGTAAATTCATGCGTTGAATAAAAATAAATATTCATGTGTTGAATAAGAAAATTCATGTGTTGAATAGAATGAATATTCATGTGTTGAATAGAATGAATATTCATGTGTTGAATAAAATATACATTCATGTGTTGAGTAAAAGCCGTGTTGAATAGATATGCGCTATTTTGACGTGAACGATAGTTATATCGATTTTATTCGTTATTTATAATGAATATCGAAAAGGAATTGATTTCAAAATCTAATATTTTGAAAATATTATCATTTATATATCGATGATATGGAATATTCAATTTTGATTAGAAATTGAATATGAAGTTGAAATCATTTTGAAAACGAATTTAAAACGATTTATACAATACGTTTTAAAAGGAAATCGACGAAATATATATTTTATATATTATATATAATATAGTGGCCTGAATAGAACGCGCCGCGCTGCGGCAGTTCGCGAATTTCGACCATTGACTTCGAATGGACCTTACGGTAGATCCGACGGTCGGATTCTCCTAAAACCGAAACCATTGGGTTCGTATCGAAAAGATCTTTCTAACGAATATTAGAGATTTGAAATCTAACGGTTGGATTTGGAATTATGTCCAAATCAAATTTGAAAAAGGTCACTGTAAATGCAGTTTGATGGCCGTTTATGGATATCGACTGTACGGGCCTTGATAAAAATATTAATAATTTATGGAAAATCATAATATATGATTTGGAAAGAATTGGGATGAAAAATTCCATATTTGAAAATATAAAAATATATATTTATCGAAATGAACTAGTTTGAACTAGAATTATAATCCATTTATTTTTTAAATAAATAAATTGGATTTGAAAGGGTTTTAAAAGTAACCAGAATTTCCAATAATTGAATTGGAACGGATTTGAATCGAAATTGTCTTTGGAATATTTCGATGTTGGATTTCGTGATTATACAGATATTGTTATGGAAATTTGAAAGATATATTTATATCGTTATTTCCAATACGATATTTGGTGGTCGCAGAATTTGATATTGAATATAAGCCGATGTATTTTCTATTCAGAGCCTTGTATTTAATATCCAATGGGAATTGGGTTTGTTGTGAACTGTGTTTTAACGACATTCGTTCTTTAACCCGATTTACAGTGAAATGTGATTTGGAATTTATAAGTGTTTTGTTAAGATTTAAAGGAGATTTTCCAAAGTGAAGTTTTCCAATTTAATAAAATAAATTGGAATGGAATGGAATTCGATTAGGTAATAATCGAAGTGAATTTCTATGGAGGAAGACAACTAATATATCTGGAATTTAAATGGCTTTGCCGTTATTCCATTATATTATTAGTCGGATATGGAAGTTTATATCGATTATATATATTGACTTGTTTTCCATGAAGATTCCATTGTAAATGGAATGTGATTTTGAGTTGTCGTGAACGGTAACTTTAATAATACTGCTCTTAGACCCAACGAAGTTAAGAAAATCAGAAACTAACTGGAGATAAGTTAAGTTGAATGGTTTTCTTGGTATTGATCTGATGTTGGTTTCGGCCTTCAGGGTTATTACTTAGGGAATTGTTCACTTGCTAATTTACGGTTAAAGGCTGATGGAATAGAATGTGATTTTGGGTTTATCGTGAACCGTGTTTTAAATGACATTGGTTATTTAACCCAGTTAAAGACGGGATATGATTTCCCAAGTTAAACAATCATTAATATTGATTTTTGGGAAGATTAAAACCAAGTGGAGTTTTAATGAATCTTTAATTAGATTGAAATGATCGAGAATGGAGTATCACCAGTTTTGTTCCAAGCGATAGTTAAATCTTTAATTAGATTTGAACGTGAAATGGTAACTGAATTTACCGATAACACCGTGGTGTTAGATATGAAGTATTACCAGTTTTACTTCATGGGATGAATAGGTTGGGATTGGGAAATTAAAACAAATGATTACTTCGTTAAGGTTCGTTAATCCCGACTAGTTTGGATAAACCATAATTTGGTTTGAATTGATATTCAAAATAAGATTAAAGATTAAATTTAAGGAATTTATCTTTGATAAAATTAATGGGAAACCTCTCCCTAAGAATGTGAAATTTAGCCACTAACTGAAGATTAGTCAAGATGAATGGTTTCCTGGGTATTGATCTGATGTTGGTTTCGGCCTTCGGGGTTAATATTTGGGGAATTGTTCTCTTACTAATTTACGGTTAGTGATGATGAATTGGAATGAGGCGTATGTTGTGTTTGTGTAACACTTCTTTATTATATACGCGAGTTATTTGGAAAGACCGGTTTTATCCAATTCTGAATAACTGATACGACGATAAGTCGAAGGTGAAGACGGTGGTGGAAGACCGGAGGTCTTCACATCGTTTGGATGATTGCTGATGATCTTGATTGGGTCGTACACCCAAAAGGAGGGAATAAGTTGGTGATCATCCAGACGTACTTGGAGATCGATGGATATGCGAGGTACAAGGTGCCTTCGGTTTCGTTCAGACCCAGAACAGACTTGTAAATGGAATGTGTGCCTGACATTGGATATCATTCTGTGTGATTGATGGATATCGGTTGCATGGAGTGGTTTGCCTGTGTGGCACGCTAAGATGCAAATGATAAAGGCTTCTGTTGAAAAGTAGAGTCTTGTAGTTGATGATCAAAGCACCGCCTGTGTTGCATAGCATTGTGTAGCGTTAATTCGCGAGCCTCACACCCCGGTGTGAACTAGAAACGGGAGAAGGACCTCTGGGAGGACATGCGTTTCTTTCTAGCTAGAAGCGGCGTCAGTGGTTTTACTCGCCCTAACGAGTTTGACTTATGTGGTTGTTGGATTGCGAGGCGCCTCGGATATATCGGTGACTATATGGAGCCGATGGAGTCATTTGGCTCATTTACGCCCCAAAGGGCGTGGAAACGCAGTGTTCAGGCATAATAGTCCACATCGGTGGACCAGCCCTGACGATCCAAGGCTTGCCTGCGTGCTTGCCTGAGGGGCAGGCTAGAGCTTCTCGAATTTTGTAAGGACTATCATTTGCCTTGGTTCACAGATGGAAATCTAACTTCCAATACGACATTTTGCGGTTTTAATAGTAAACCTATATATGGTGACATAATGGTATGGAGCACTTATGCCGTCTATGATTGATACTTATGATTAAAATTGTTTTGACATTATGCACTTATAATAGTATCAAGTGATTTGTTTTAAACGTACCAAGCATGTTTGGCTATTATAAGGGAAAACCCTGTCCCTCGGCTTGCGTTGCATTGTGTGATAGGAGCTGGGTCTTATAATAGCTTCATTTTTCCAAAAAACATTGCGCTGTTTTGTAATTTGCACTGGTATTCTTGGGAGGAAACCTGTTCCGTGTTATACGGCGTGGTCCCTTGATATATCTGATTTAAAGTAAAGTTTTAAATAACTGTTTTAGTTCTCACACCAGTCACATGACTGACTTGGAGTTTATTGTTTTAACCTAAACTCTGGGTGCCCCTATTTTTCACACGGGCAGCTAGTAGTTTTGGTTTTGCAGATTTATATTCATAGGAACCTAGTTTACAGCTGGAATGATATCCGGAAAGCTCTGTATCTGTATATCTCTTTCAGTTGTGTATTGTATTATTTTTCCGCTGCAGTAATGTATTTAAATCTCTGATATTTAGTAAATGTTTGATTTTTATTTATACTCTGTATATTCTTGTATTCTGATGGAATTGTTGTAATTAACAATGAAATGTTCTTCTGTTTGTGTCCCGATTTGTCGTGTTCTCAAAACAATCAGGGGTTTCGAACGGTCTTGGTCGGTTTAGCGATTGATTCGGATCAAGCGAAATTCCTTATCGTTTCATTTCATTTCAAAAAGATACCGCTCGTTTTGATTTAATCTAATAAAAGTTGTTTCCCTTGCTTGGTCACGTTTATAAACGTGTTTGAATTGTTTGAATGGTCTGTTAATTTATTAATGGTCGTTATAGAAATTATCAGTTAAATGAAAATGAGTGATTTGATTTGATATAACCATTCCTCAAATTTATTATTTATTTTTATATTACCCTTCTTTGAACGGTTTACCTAATATGGTGGAATGATTGATTATTGTTGATGGTTGAACCATATTTCAACATTTATTCTGATATTAGCCAATGAATAGTATGGGCTGGGTAATTGGCACCACATGGCCCATAAATCAATCGATCTATAAAAATAAGGATTTTATCGATGGTGAATTAACAGTATTGAAGTTAGAAATATATCGTATAACTGAAATAGGTTTTTGGAAAGCTATTACTTTGAATGCAAGTTATTTAAAAGGAAATAACTGTTAATTATTTATTTATTAATTAAAGTTATAAGAAATTATGAAATTGTTTTATAAAACAAATTCTTATGTTGATAAGGATTATAAGCAAATGAGCAGGAAATAACCTAGCGGTTAAGTATTTGATTAATTGCGTCTAAGGAACAATTAAATGAAGTTGTTTAAATTAATTATATTTTAATTAATTTAAAGGAGGAATTAACTGGAATGGGTTAGAGGAGTAATCGTGTTTTGAATTGACCGAGTCAACCTTTTTAACAAGGTTGGACTTTTAAATTAGTTTGTTGTTATTAAACTAAATAAAGTCACTTAACGAGTAGTGTTTAAACTTTAAAAATATTTTAAAGAGATTTTATTATTTATTTTTGTAAATAAAGCATTTAACTGATTTTGCAATAGTGCATGTAAAAGTAAATTATTAGTTTTAATTTAAGTGATTACTTCTTAAATACATTTAAGTAGGTAACTGTTTTGGAATGGAATATAGTTGAGTTTTGAACAAAGTTTATATTTGAACTTGAGTTTTATAATGAAGTAATAAGAGTTCTAAATGGATATGATAGCTTAAATGGAAACGTTGCTTAACATTTGGATTAAATGGAAGGAGATGAAGGTGTAAACGGTTTATGTTTAACTTAGATTTGTAAACAAAGTTTATAAATGGAATATGAGTTTAAGCATCATTTTTTAATTGGAAATACTTAGTAATGGAATTAAGTTAAATCCATAGAATTGAAAAGAGATTTCCTGAAAGAAAGGGGATTGGAAAAAGGGATTTGATTTGAGCTTAGTAAACGAGGTTGGAAATAGGATTTGTAATAATAATTCAGTTTGTGAAACAAAGTTATTTGAATAAGTCGAGAGTTAATAAGCAATTATTTAATTAACGAATTAAGCAATATTAATTATATTTAAAAAGAGAAACTTCCAAAAGATAAGAAGAACTATAAAGCTATATTTTAACTAGTGGGATGTGTTTGATGTAAGATTAAATATCGGTTCTGGAATTACAACTCGTATGTATCTTAAGATAAGAACGTTGTTGATCAAGGTCTGAGAGGTAATTAAAATACCCCAACTTGAATGACTTCGGGACTATCCAAGGAAGGTACTAGTTGGTAATGGCAAGAATGTATGATAAGATTTCCAAAGTAATGGAAATAAATAGATTTGGCAATGTATGATAAGATTTCCAAAGTAACGGAAATAATATGAGATGATGTTTTCCTAGTAATGGAATTAAAAGGAGATTGGCGATAATTTTGAAGAGTAAAGGAATGAGATATAAAATGGTTTATTCTATAAGAAAAAGGATTGGATACTTTTTCAAGTAATGAAAACAAAGGAGTTTGCGTATATTCGAATAGTAAGTTGAACTGATTTCTCAGTTATAATTAACAAATGTTATAGTAAATGTTTTGGCCAATGATAGTCAAATGGATATTAGCTATCGTTATATAATATATTCTTTCTAGATATTAAAATAAAAATGGTTTTGCGGATATCGGTATTTTAAAGTAATAAGTGAAATGTTTTCCCCAATATTGGAATATTCAATTTTAATTAAAGAAGCCAATTGATGCTAAGTACTAAAACCAGTAAATCTATTTTTATGATTTCATGGATGTTTATTTGATAGTTAAACAACCGACTATAAAATTTGACCTTTACGATTGTTGGTATGGAAAGACCGAGATCGAATGTATATTCGAAAACCATTCCGACCAACAAATATGAAATATATAGAAGATATCCGACGACGATCGAGATGGAGCATTTGAAGACCATAGATCTTCATAAAACAGAAGCACCACTTAAAATCTCTGATTCGACCCGGAGATATACTGGGGTTCTGTCGTGGTTGGAATCTGTGGATTACAAGGACTATCGCTACTGATCCATGGGGTGATTCCTATATTGGATGCAGTAGGAGAGTACCTTCGGTTCATCCTGTTCCTAGATGACTTGTATGGACAAATGTTTGACAGAGTATTTCCTGAAACCACGTACATTGATTTTTACAAATATACCGAGTTGGTGGCAAAGAGGGGCACTTCTTTAATACCCAGAGTATATTTGTGAACGTCAATTAGTGATTTGACGGATCTGACGATGTGGCATTCAAAGTGAATGGTCGCCAGGTGTTCAAAAGATTATAACCTCAAGCCTCACAACCAGGAAATGACAAAAATCGGGTAGGCAGCATGGCTATTGGGTCGCTCCCATTAGGGTGTATAATCACCTATCTAGAGAAAATCCATTTCATTCTTTAATCTATTTTGATGCTGTCCCTTTTCGGGAAACGGTGGTTTGAGCCCAACCGTTGGTGATATACATTCGATACACTCAAGCGAAATGAGTGGTCGGGCATGTGTTGGCCTGGTTGCAAGACGTTCTTGTTGAACCCAGTGTATTCGCCTCTAGAGATACATTATCGACAGGTGGTCCCATACCTTGTCATAGTTAGAATCCAATCTCCAATAAGCATTGTGGTTTTGATTGTATACTATGTATGTGGAGCATGAAATGCAAGTGTTCCGCTAGATTGATATTTACTTGTATTTAGACACTATTATAATATCAGAAAAGATAATGATTTCAAAACTGTTTTGGGTTATCGTAAGGTAAAAACCATCTGTATTTATGTGTGGATTTGGTCTTCCGACTATCCTTTTCTTTCGAAAGGATTTTAACTTTAAAATCAAGTTGTGTGATCCCCCTTAATACTGTGCGAGTTTTTCTCACTCTAGTTCACTAGACTGACCCGGTGTTTTGTAAATGCTCGGGTTAGCCTGGGTGTACAGGTTCAGGTTATCAGGTACTGCGAAGTCCAGAGACAAGCTGAGGTGTTCAGATGTATGATATTTTATGACTACTATTCCGCTGTGTATATTGGACGGGTTATTAAAACTGTCCAGATGTGTGTTGTACTCTGATATTGTAAGTATTTTTAAAAGCTCTCAATAAAGATTTATTTATGTATTATATTTTGTTCCGCTGCAATGTGAGACTCTGATTCTGTGTTGTGTTGGTTCTTCTTCTTCTTCTTCTTCTATTCTTATATTTCTTTCTTTCTTATCTCACCCTCTAATTTCTTTCTATAAACGTTCCAGTGTTTTCGGTGTTTGGAAGATCGGCATGAGATACGGTAAATGTATTTATGTCGATTTTCGGGGCCGAAAATCCTTAGGTCGTTACCGTGGTATCAGAGCTATTGGTTGAGTGGTAACCTTGGCTCTGTTGCGTAACTCAATAAAGATAGGATAGTAACACCCTAGATTGAGTTTGTGTGTATATATATGAGAGCGTATTTGTGAGATTTTATATACAAATGTTTTGTGTTGTGTTATTTGACTGTTTCAAGTGTTGAGAAGCATTGAACCAGCGAATGGATACAATACTGATTTATAAAAGAGGGTAAATAAAATAATTTTACCTAAGTTATATTTTATATATAGAAGAGGAAATAATTTTCTATATTATGATAATGTGGGTTGTTTTGTTGTTCTGATTGATTTGATTTGAAATCAAATTGAAATATGAAATAAAGTTGAACTGATTAGACAATCAATTCGTAAATTGAATCGGATATGAATGTTAAACTGAACCTGCATAAGTAAAATCAATTTAAGAATGAATTCAAATAGAGCGAACTTAAATAAATTGGGATTTGAAAATTTATGGATAAATAATAGGAATTAATTTTGATATTAATCGATGGATATCAATGAATGTTAAACCAAAGCAGATGCAAACCATATATTAAATATCAATTGAATTTAATCAAACCAGTTGAAGTTAGTAAGAAATTGTATGATTGGAAAGGAAGGAGATAAATCCCGGTATAGTGGATGGGAAACAAGAATGGTTGTGAAGTGGACACGGAATTATCTAACCCAGATTATTATTTGCATCATAAGTAGAATAAGTACAGAATCCTAAAGGCTGTGGAAATGATTTGGTTATACAAACTGGAGATGCAGACAATGAGCAGTTACTTGATATGTTTCGGAAATTGGAATGCCAGACAAATAGGTAAACCTTATATTATTGGTTAGCGATTGATTCCATACCCTGAGTGGGGAGCCATTTGGATTTTGATTTTTCTTTTCCAAAAAGTTGAGGCCTAGAGTGGTAGTTGTACTCGTACCGATCGAGCCGTACAATGGAGGAGCTGGCGAAATTTTTGGAAATTTTTAGAGTTTGAATTTATTTTGATGATAATTCAACTGTAATTATTTTTAAAAATAATTTGTTTTGGAATATTCTTCTTACTTTGCAATTTCGAGGACGAAATTATTTTAAAGGGGGAAGAATGTAACATCCCAGATTTTTCTGCCATTTAAATTAGAATATTTAAATCAATTTATATATTATATTGGGAATATAATGGATTTTTAATCGAATTTATTTATTTGAAATGGATTTTGAATATATATATATATATTTATATATTAATTAAAACGAGCTCGAAACGATGCGGTAGTTCAAAATTTTCGATTTGAACTTTAATTGGATATTCAAAATCCGATATAAGTCGAATTTCTGTGAAACAAGAAACGTTTGAACCAATTTGATTTTATTTTTCTAAAGAAAGAGAAAAATCGAGATTTCTGCTTATAGATGTCAAGTTACGTCCAATTCAAATTTTCAAATAGTCACTATGGAAATCGTTTAAAATTTTAACGATTTATTTATTAATATAAAAGGATTTTAATATAAATGGAATGCCATTTAAAACCAGGATTTTGGATATTGCATTTTGAATTCTATACTGATTGAGAAACTGTTTGTTCTAAATAATACAATGATTAGATTGGCTGTTTAAAATTATGTATACATATATATTTATCAGCGTTTCGTCGTGTTCAGCAAAAACGAATAAAATCCGAATATACATAATACTTGTACAACAAACCGAAACTGCTTCATTATATTCAATGTGCAACTGGAATGTATATAGCATGGGAAAACTGAAGATGTATAATATGAAACTGAATATAAAAAAAATGAAACTTAAACATATACAAAATGAAACTGGAAAATTCAAGCGATACTCATGCAGCTAAACTATAACCATTTGAATCGAAGGAGTGTGACTATATATCATTCGCCATCATCGCCTCGCATCATTAACTCAATTATGAAGACACTAGCACATGTTGTTTAACGCCATGTGGAACTTAAAGGAATCCAATATGTTTTATCATTTTGACATAAACGTATATGATTACAGAATCATATTCATACCGATACGAACTAGGATCATATATCTCAAACTAGTATGCAGCTAAGAGAAATTTAAACCAAATCTTGAACTAGGATCATATATTCAACAGAAAATGATATCATCAAATCCAAACAGAAAATTTGAACAGACTAATATATATACATAAATACATATCTCAGATTTCAAAATCAGTGAACAGGAAAAAGGGAAAATCATGAATAATGGAAAACAAGACAATACATAATTAAAGAAAACAGCAAAAGAAAATGTATCAACTAAGAACAGCTACTCAAATAACCCAAACAGCTAGTGAATAGAGTAAAGAATAGCTGAAAACAACTATATGTATATTCACTGATTCATAGCTAAAGGAAAAGACATGAACAACTAAGAGGAAAGGACTGATATGTATATTTATATACATCAAATATTTACCAAATCGAACAGCTAATACAATGCATATATACAGTAGAATTCATGTACAATATCACTGTTTTCATATATTTTAAAATGGAAATAAAATCTAGCATACAGTTCAAAATCTTTGATTTGAATAAAGAACTTACAGCCTTACAATCACCAAGCCTATGCAAATGCACTAGTTCGATCAGATGTCTCATTCAAGTAGTCCAACAGTGCTAAAAATACTATACAAAATTTCACCCAAATCTCTGTTAAAATCCTCACACATCCATTCAGTTCCAATCGCCAGTACGCAAAAATCTGAAAAGGAAAATAAAAAAATGGCCTCAGCTAGTAGTAACTGAACCTAGCTACTATCAGTCCCTGATGGGCATTGATCTAATCTAAACCCAACCACACTATAAATACGTATCACACAGGGTTGTTTCATTCATCCCAGAACCGAACAAACCAACATAGTAAACCTGAAAAAAATCCCATTTGAAACCACCAGAAAATCAAAGCAAATATAATACAGAAATTCAAACATCAAGTAAAATACTTATCTCTTTTTCGTGGATGGACACACTGAAATACATGAATTTACTGATGAAGCCATTCGGAATTTAAGGCCTCAGGTTCGAGAAAAGACTGCGCAACGAAGGAGCTTCGATTTGGTTGCCTAAGATCTGTAGTAGGAGGGTGCTCGTCATAATTCTGGAAGACTCGGAGGTTGATGGCATAAATGTGGTGACGATAGGTTGTTTAAGGGGTAAATTGAGGGTTTGGCGGATCGTTTGGATGAGGAGAACGAGGAGAAGATCACGGAATAGGTTGCGAAGGGGTATGCGACATGGCCGAGCTCGATTTGCTGAAGACCGAAATGGGGCATATGGTTTGTTTTTGGCCATTGAAGAAAATGATGGAGGCGGCTGTGTGAATGAGGGTAAAGGTGACGGTGGGAAGGGTTTTAAGGTTGAGGCGGGTTGGATCATTATGGGCCGATGATTAAGGTAAAGCCCACTTTTAAATTTAAAAGAAAATCCATGTTTTAAAATTTAATTAGTTTATAAATTTCGTAATACGATTTCTCATGCATACAGTATCAGATTTACGCATGGTCAGTTCCGTTGGGAACGTAGAGACGAGAACTTTGAGATGGAGCAGAGGTTGGTCAGGATCGGGAATAACTGGGAATTTTTGTAAAATTAAACGTTTGTTTAATTTGACTAAAACAGACCTTTTTATCGAGGAATTCAAATCGAGGTGAGTTAAACTCACTCAGCTCTTCCCATTTATATTTTATATAGATTGGGTTTTTATTTTGCATGTTCTGATTGTTAATGGTTGACCATTTGCTAGTTATATAATTATTGTTGGTTCAACAAAGGAAATTTAACGGTCGTTTCATTTCAAAAAGATACCACTCGTTATGATTTAATCCAATAAAAGTAGTTTACCTTGATTGGTCACGTTTATAAACGTGTTTGAATTGTTTGAATGGTCTGTTAATTTATTGATGGTAATTATAGAAATTATCAGTTAAATGAAAATGAGTGATTTGATTTGAGATAACCATTCCTCAAATTTATTAATTATTTTTATATTACCATTCTATGAACGGTTTACCCAGTATGGTTGAATGATTGATTATTGTTGATGGTTGAACCATATTTCAACATTTATTCTGATATTACCCAATGAATAGTATGGGATGGGTAATTGGCACCACATGGCCCATAAATCAATCGATCTATAAAAATATGGATTTTATCGACGGTGAATTGACAGTATTGAAGTTAGAAATATATCGTATAACTAAAATAGTTTTTTGGAAAGCTATTACTTTGAATGCAAGTTATTTAAAAGGAAATAACTGTTAATTGATTATTTATTAATTAAAGTTATAAGAAATTATGAAATTGTTTTATAAAACAAATTCTTATGTTGATAAGGATTATAAGCAAATGAGCAGGAAATAACCTAGCGGTTAAGTATTTGATTAATCGCGTCTAAGGAACAATTAAATGAAGTTGTTTAAATTAATTATATTTTAATTAATTTAAAGGAGGAATTAACTGGAATGGGTTAGAGGAGTAATCATGTTTTGAATTGACCGAGTCGACCGTTTTAACTAGGTTGGACTTTTAAATTAGTTTGTTGTTAATAAACTAAATAAAGTCACTTAACGAGTATTGTTTAAATTTTAGAAAGATTTTAAAGAGATTTTATTATTTATTTTAGTAAATAAAGCATTTAACTGATTTTGCAATAGTGCATGTAAAAGTATTTTTTTTAATTTAAGTAATTATTTCTTAAATACATTTAAGTAGGTAACTGTTTTGAAATGGAATATAGTTGAGTTTTGAACATAGTTTATATTTGAACTTGAGTTTTATAATGAAGTAATAAGAGTTCTAAATGGATACGATAGCTTAACTGGAAACATTACTAAACATTTGGATTAAATGGAAGGAGATGAAGGTGTAAAGGGTTTATGTTTAACTTAGATTTATAAACAAAGTTTATAAATGGAATATGAGTTTAAGCGTCGTTTTTGAATTGGAAATACTTAGTAATGGAATTAAGTTAAATCCATAGAATTGAAAAGAGATTTCCCGAAAGAAAAGGGATTGGAAAAAGGGATTTGATTTGAGCTTGGTAAACGAGGTTGGAAATAGGATTTGTAATAATAATTCAGTTTTTGAAACAAAATTATTTGAATAAGTCGAGAGTTAATAAGCAATTATTTAATTAACGAATTAAGCAATATTAATTATATTTAAAAAGAGAAACTTCCAAAAGATAAGAAGAACTATAAAGCTATATTTTAACTATTGGGATGTGTATGATGTAAGATTAAATATCGGTTCTTGAATTACAACTCGTATGTATCTTAAGATAAGTACGTTGTTGATCAAGGTCTGAGAGGTAATTAAAATACCCCAACTTGAATGACTTCGGGACTATCCAAGGATGGTACTAGTTGGTAATGGCAAGAATGTATGATAAGATTTCCAAAGTGATGGAAATAAATAGATTCGGCAATGTACGATAAGATTTCCAAAGTAACGGAAATAATATGAGGTGATGTTTCCCTAGTAATGGAATTAAAAGGAGATTGGCGATAATTTTTAAGAGTAAAGGAATGAGATATAGAATTGTTTATTCTATAAGAAGAAGGATTGGATACTTTTTCAAGTAATGAAAACAAAGGAGTTTGCATAACTTCGAATAGTAAGTTGAACTGATTTCTCAGTTATAATTAACAAATGTTATAGTAAATGTTTTGGCCAATGATAGTCAAATGGGTATTGGCTATCGTTATATATTATATTCTTTCTAGATATTAAAATAAAAATGGTTTTGCGGATATCGGTATTTTAAAGTAATAAGTGAAATGTTTTCCCCCAATATTGGAATATTCAATTTCAATTAAAGAAGCCAAGTGATGCTAAGTACTAAAACCAGTAAATCTATTTTTATGATTTCATGGATGTTTATTTGATAGTTAAACAACCAACTATAAAATTTGACCTTTACGATTGTTGGTATGGAAAGACTGGGATTGAATGTATATTCAAAAACCATTCCGACCAACAAATACGAAATATATAGAAGATATCCGACGACGATCGAGATGGAGCATTTGAAGACCTTAGATCTTCATAAAACAAAAGCACCACTTAAAATCTCTGATTCGACCCGGAGATATACTGGGGTTCTGTCATGGTTGGAATCTGTGGATTACAAGGATTATCGCTATTGATCCATGGGGTGATAACTATATTGGATGCAGTAGGAGAGTCCCTTCGGTTCATCCTGTTCCTGGATGACTTGTATGGACGAATGTCTGACAGAGTATTTCTTAAAACCACGTACGTTGATTTTTACAAATATACCGAGTTGGTGGCAAAGAGGGGCACTTCTTTAATACCCAGAGTATATTTGTGGACGTCAATTAGAGATTTGACGGATCTGACAATGTGGCATTCAAAGTGAATGGTGGCCAGGCGTTCAAAAGATTATAACCTCAAGCCTCACAACCAGGAAATGACAAAAATCGGGCAGGCATCATGGCTGTGTGGGTTGCTCCCATTAGGGTGTATAATCACCTATCTAGAGAAAATCCATTTCATTCTTTAATCTATTTCGATGCTGTCCCTTTTCGGGATACGGTGGTTTGAGCCCAACCGTTGGTGATATACATTCGATACACTCAAGCGAAATGAGTTGTCAGTCATGTGTGGGCCAGGTTGCAAGACATTCTTGTTGAACCCAGTGTACTCGCCTCTAGAGATACACTATCGACAGGTGGTCCCTACCTTGTCATAGTTAGAATCCAATCTCCAATAAGTGCTGCAGTTTTGATTATATACTATGTATGTGGAGCGTGAAATGCAAGCGTTCCGCTAGATTGATATTTACTTGTGTTTAGATACTATTATAATATCAGAAAAGATACTGATTTCAAACTGTTTTGGGTTATCGAAAAGTAAAAACCATCCGTATTTATATGTGGATTTGGTCTTACGACTATCCTTTTCTTTCGAAAGGATTTTAACTTTAAAATCAAGTTGTGTGATCCCCCTTAATACTATGCGAGTTTTTCTCACTCTGGTTCACCAGACTGACCCGGTGTTTTGTAAATGCTCGGGTTAGCCTGGGTGTACAGGTTCAGGTTATCAGGTACTGCGAAGTCCAGAGACAAGTTGGAGGTGTTCGGATGTTTGATATTTTATGATTACTATTCCGCTGTGTATATGGGACGGGTTATTAAAACTGTCCAGATGTGTGATGTACTCTGATATTGTAAGTATTTTTAGAAGCTCTCAATAAAGATTTATTTCTTTATTATATTTTGTTCCGCTGCGATGTGAGACTCTAATTCTGTGTTGTGTTGGTTCTTCTTCTTCTTCTATTCTTATATTTCTTTCTTTCTTATCTCACCCTCTAATTT
This sequence comes from Allium sativum, assembly GCA_030737875.1. NCBI lineage: Eukaryota > Viridiplantae > Streptophyta > Magnoliopsida > Asparagales > Amaryllidaceae > Allium > Allium sativum. The sequence continues at coordinate 605,825,117 of CM060916.1, read as the reverse complement.
CTTTCTATAAACGTTCCACTGTTTTCGGTGTTTGGAAGGTCGGCATGAGACACGGTAAATGTATTTACGTCGATTTTCGGGGCCGAAAATCCTTAGGTTGTTACATATCCTTTAAGGAAAGGATCCAAACCAATAAAAACAACTTTTGAAATTTGAATTTCAAAATTAATGGTCACCATGTCGACGTGGGTGAGGGGGGGGGGCACTGCATGTCGACATGCCTTAGACAATTTTTTGAAATTTGATTTTTTTTTAAAACAATGTAATTGATGTTGAAATAAATCAAGGTAATTCCGAAATTTAAACATACTATTGTTCTATATAATAAAATATTATAATAGAGTAAAAATAATTTTAAAACATATTAATATAAAAAGATTATTTAAAACTTATATGAATCTATAAATATAACTATATAAGAAATGTTTTAAAACCATATATGAGACTATAACTATGAACAAAAGGAAATTGAAACTTAAATAATATATATATATATATTAAAACTAAAATATAAGTAAGCCAATATTTGAATTAGTTAAAACTAAACTATAAGTAACAAAATCTAAAATATTCAAATTATGAGTTAGATTTAGATATATATTTTAAATAGGAAGTAATTTTGAAATCAATTAAAAATAAGAAGATTTAAATAAGGTAAAAATGACAGGAGATTTGAAATACAGATTCAATGCTATTATGGAGTTTAATAAAAATATTATAGGCTCTATAACTTATCTTGTTTTTTAACTCTTGTTACTCATGATTCTTCAATCTTAAACCCTTCTTCTTATTCTTTGTAATATTTGAATCATTAAACTGTATAGTCTTCAATAACTAATACTTGTATATAATTCTTGCATATACATATATATATTTCTAGATAAAAGTGTTAGTATATATAACAATAATAGTAAAAACAAGGTTGTTATCATCATCACCATCATCTCAGTCCCTAACCGCTTGTTGATATCAAAGATAGAATTAGTAGAGGATAGGGATTAGGGAATCTCCAGCGATATTTGATAGATTCCAAGGGATGGTTGAGGAAAGAAGGGAGGTTATGTGTATCACACAATGGCGATTTTGTGAGAATGGCATTAGTTGAGGAGTACTACTCGCGGATGATCATCCATCACGATGGTGAGAAGATGTAGAGAGATATAGGAGAGTCTTCTATTGGAATGGAATGAAGGAATAGGTGGCAAAATTTAAGGTTAAATGTTTGAGTTTCCAAAGTGTTAAGATAGAGCAGAGAAAGTCTCGAGGACTGCTCAAACCTTAGGCATCCCTAATGAAAGTGGGAAAGTGCATCGATGGACTTTGTAGATGGATTTACCCAATCTAGAAAAGATAATACAAGCATATGGGTCATCGTTGATAGATTGACTAAGAGAGTCGACTTCATTCCAGTTCGAAGTAAGAGATCGGCAATTTCGTTTGCATAAATTTATATTAGAGAGGTTGTTCGACTTCATGGGTTATGCTTCAACATAGTAAGTGATAGGGATCTGATTTTCAAATGCGAGTTTTGGAAGAGTCTACAAAAAGCATCGGGGACACAATTGAAACTGGTTACTGCCTATCACCCTTAGATGGATGGCCTAACAGACAGGGTGAATAGGGTATTGGAGGATTTTTGTACGACGTATTCTTGATTTTGAAAGACTTAGGAGAAGCACTTACCCTTGGTAGAGTTCTCCTATAATAATAGTTTTCAAGCAAGCATTGGAATGGCTCCGCTTGAGGCTTTTTATGGAAGACTGTGCAGATCACTTGCTTGTTGATAGGAGACCATGGACAGACTCGAACTTAGACCCGATATGATTCGAGAGACTTTAGAAAGGAATAATCTAATTTGGAAGAGGATGAAAGCATCTCATGATAGGTAAAAACCATATGCTAAAAAGAGAAGGACAAACTTAGAGTTCGAAGTTGTAGATTTGATCTTTATCAAGGTATCACCATTGAGGAATGTAATGGGATTTGGATTAGTGGGGAAGCTAGCTTTCAGATTCTTAGGACCTTTCCTTATTGTTGATAGATTATGTGAGATGGCATATAAGATGAATCTACCGAAGAGACTAGCAAATGTACCTGATGTCTTTCATGTCTCGCACTTAAGAAAGTTATTGTATGACTCGATGGAAGTAGTGGAGCCTAATGAGCTAGAGGAGGTTGAGATTGAGGGAGAATATTTATATGTCGTATTCCTACTCAGATCATTGGGCATGATGTCAAGCAATTGCGCGATAAAGTGGTTCAAGCTGTAAAGGTTCAATGTTGGAATAATGTAGAAGAAGAAACTTGAGAGGCAAAGGAAAAGATACATGCCACATATTCTTTATTTTTTTGGTATGCCTTTGAAATTTTCAATCCTAAGCCTTTTCCTTTGATTAGAATCTTTTTCAAGTATCCTTTAGGGGATTGAGCTAATGGATAGTAATAGTGGATGTAAACATATAAATAGAACATGTTATATATGATGGATGTAAGTGGTTGCAAGTGTTTGCTAATGGATAAGAATGGATGCATAAGCATAAATTAGGTACTATTGTCTTGTAGATATAAACCAACTAGATCATAAAAGTATATGCATATGGATGTGTGTTGCATTTTATTACTTATTCTATGATTTCCACAAATAAATGAATAACATGTGGATGTTGATTATGGGTGATGTTTGTCGTGCGCATATAAAGTTATCATTTGTTATTAGGATTTAAGCACACATTTTGATACTTGACACACGCATATTTGCATAAATAAGAGGTCGATTGTATTAGTAGGCCACCTAATCTTTTGCTTTAGCTAGAGGCATATATACTACACGATTGCATAACATCATAATTTGCATTAAAAATCTTAAGGACAATAGATGCAGTGGATGGTATTTGTGTAGATGGCTGTATATTTTGGTTGTCGTTGTTATCAACAAAAAAAAAATTCTACCCTTAGAGATTCAAGGATGAAATCTTTTAAGGAGGGGAGAATGAAACACCCCGATATTCTAGTAATAAAGATTAATTAAGGTATTAATTAAATAAAAATAAACTTATGAAATTTCCCAAATTTGGCTATGGAAGTTGCACTATTGAATTTATGGTGATTTTCTGGACAATTTTCAAATATTACTTGTCAAAATTCGAATTAACACGAAAAAGTTATGGGACAATTGTCAGAAGTTAGGGATAACACATGAGTTTGTGAGGCCACGTTTAAAATCATATATTATATATATACGGACCTAACACGGGTCGATCGCCTCTTCAAGGTCGGTCAACCGCCCAAAAGGAGTGGTTGACCCGTATTTTGTACTTGGATGGGAAATGGCTAAGTACAAACAACCAAGTGAGATATGAATTTTCTTTCAACCTAGAGCGTTAGACGATGAGGTAGGCTGCTGGATTTGGTCTTGTGACATGGTGACCCAAATTTAATCAATTGATCATATGATCAAAGATTCCATAATACACTTGTAAATAGAACCCCATCTAGCCATTTCATCCCGCATATTTTTTATTCCTTTCCCTCTTGTTCCCTCTCAATTTTTAGAGGCTGAACCCAAAATTGAATATTTTCTTGAGGAAGAAGAACATAAATAAACTATAAGAAGGCCTAAGGAAGGGGATCAAGGAGGATAACATGACATGAGCATAGGACCATAAGTGAGTGAAAAGTTACTATTTAGGATCATTTAAATTAAAATAGTTTTAGTTTATAATTCTAATTTATAGATTTATTTTTTAGTTTCTTAAAAGTTTATTTTTAATTTATTAATATAGTTAAGTATAGCTTATCTTTAATTTTGCAGTTTATTTCAGTTATTTACCTTTCTTTTACACCTGTTAAAGTAGCTCATAATTTCGTATATTCTAGATTTAAAGAGTAGGTTTAATCCCTTAATTTATGTGAATCATAACAGAAAAGAGAGAAGTTTTCACGGAATGACGATTAAATAGAAAAACACAGAATTTATATAAATGACCAAAAATACTTGCAATATATTTACATTTGTAACAAAAAAGATTGTTCTAAAAGGAAGTAAAGGCACAAGTTTTTGAAACTTGCAGACAGATATGGCTTTCATTGTAATTAAAGAAAGAGAAGGGGAGATAGATATGGCGGTATCTCCCTCTTGTGTTTAAATCTCCCTCTTGTGTTTTTCTTCTTATTCATTAAGGACCTTTACCTTACCTTTAATGCTCCTTCAGGGGATATACTTCTTTTTTCAACATATTAATTAATTTGTAGTCCTCGGTTAAAAATTCTTTTTCTAAAATGAGAAGGAGGCAATTTTATGAGTTGATGCTACTAAAATGTCTAGCTAATTTTTCTAAGATAGAAATTTGTAAGTGCTATGAATATTACTTACTGAGATATTGTCGTATTATAATACTAATTTGTACTCCCCATCCCGAGACCCACACCAACGAAGACTACTACTAGGAAATACTATCTGATGTGCAGAGAATATGGTTAGTTAAGAGCACCCATTTATTAGTTTTGTATTAAAGAAGCATCATGTACATCAATATATTGCTCATTTTTTCTTATCTCAAGTGGATCGATATACTTAATTTTTTCCTAATAAAATACTATGGTGGCTAACAGATCAATTCAGAATAAAACATAATAATAATATAGGTCACGGATCATTTAATAACAAATATAGCTATATACATAGATACATTAAGTACAATACATAGTGATACATAAAATAGTGGTTATATAAACCACTACTATATATAACATGTCCCTTGGAAGAATATATACATAACATAGTAATACAAATAAACTACCACATAAGTTACTCAAAAACTATGCATAAGGATCCCAAAAAAAGTCGATAAAGAAGTCCATGGAAGAAGTGGATAAGCAAGTACCAGTGATAGTCTAACCTGCAACTTGGTCTAACCTAAGTATATAAAGTACACAGGTCAGTCTAACCTGAATAGGGTGATCATATATGATGAGTAAGGTATGATGCCACATAAGGGAATAATTCCTTTAACAGTAAACGAATGATATAGGCGTGGTTGTTTTTCACATAATACATGTGATAAGATCATTGAATCGTTTTATAAGTCGCTCATATAAGGAAAATACACACAAAATACATGTGATAAATCATTAAAACATCTTATAAGTCACTCATGTAAGCCAAATACAAAAACCTGATGTTTCCATCAATATAAATTACTCAGGCTATAGATTATGATTTATATGAATGAAATTCATATAAAACATATGATGGAAACAACATAAATCACAAAACATGGGAACACGAATAAGAGTACAACACGTAGAAATGTAAACCCCATATATACATATCCACATATTGTTTAGGTTACACACGCACACACACACATACACACACACACACACACACATATATATATATATATATATATATATATATATGAAAATCATTTTATGATGGTGAAAACGTTTAGAAATCTAGATTATGGAAAATCGGAAATAATGAGATCTTCTAGTATGGATCCATGTCACAGAGGGCAAGCCGAAGCAATGCTACATGTGCGTATTGCAGATGGTCAAAGCCACTCATGTACTAATCAGTAAATATGGTACCTTTTGCAAATGACTCGATGTCTAGTCGTAGATTACCCAAAAGCCTATTGGAGATGACCCGAAGGTCATGGATAGCCGGGAGCCTATCGTAGATGACCTGAAATCCTATTATAGGCAATGTCGTAGAATGTGTCACAACTTCCAATTAATAACCATAACAGCGGTAATGGTACATACTATGCTGCACGTTCTCAATTATCAGTTTACTACCCGTCATCTAATTCCACATTAAAATAGCTTCGATCAGACAAGTCTAGAATTAATCGATATAATAAACCAATGCGTCCCATACCATATGGTTTACTAGACCATTTAAATCACAATCACGTCCTCTCGAAGAGTGCAAGAATGTGTAGTTTTATCTAAGAAAATATACCTTAGAAAATCGGGTTTTAAAATGATTTGGAAAACTATTTGAAAATATCTTTGTAGTAAAAGATATTTTTATATTAATAACTTTGAAATAGGGGCATTTTATCGTAAGGGCCTCCTTTCATCCGCTAATTAGTTTCTAGGACACGACGTTACAATAATTATTTTCCAAGACAAAAATTAATTCAGCTATTTGTTCCTTCTATTCTTCATTTCCATAAGCATTATCGAAGCTCAAAAAAACCCAAATCGATTTCAAATCCACTTTCTTCTTCCTCTTTATACTTTTAAAATCAAATCTACTGCTAATATACTTTCGAAACAAAATCGACTCTGTTGATTTGTTAAAGAAATCAAACTGCATCACTTTTCTCAACTGAATAAGTAAGTAATTGTTTATTTCTGCTGTTTTTTGTGTGTCAATTGCTGATGTTAATCGCCTTACCTTTATTCAGCTGAAGAAACTAAGACGCAATTTCTATTTACTATTTACAAGACACGATTTCTGTTCAGTAATTGTTAAACGAGTAAGTACATGTTTGTCTTTGATGTTTGTTGTTCCTCGATTTTTTTTTCTATACATCGATTGTTTTTGTTAGCTGAAGTAAGTAGTCATTCACTGATTGATTTTATTTACTATATAAAACTGTTCATACGTATATATTCAGTGGTAGAATTTTTTTTTTTGACAACTTTAAAAGATAAAGGTGTTTATCTTTTGATTTGAATCATTTAATTACCCATTGAAATTTAGCAATATTTGAAAATTACTGATACATGTAGACATATTTGTTGTTTTGTTAATCATATGTTAATCATATATATATTCAGTGGGTTAATAACACGTAATATGAATCAATTTATAGTGATAATGAAATTGTTCATACGTATATATTCAGTGGTATATGTTAATTTGTTTGATAACTTAAAAAGATAAAGGTTTTTATCTTTTGATTTAACATATATCTTTTCAAAACTGAATTTCAGATTTAACAACTTTTAAATTTTTAGTAGAATATCTTATTTTATTTCAGATTTAAAAAAGATAATTTCATCTATCTTTACAAAAAAATACTGTTTTATGTTTGATATATCTACTGAATTACACAAGTTGATATTGTCTGTGTTTTATGTTACTATTTGTTGAATTACATATATCTATTTAGCCTAAACTTATTTTATTTTATTTTATTTTGCATTTAGAAAAGATAGTTTTATCTATCTTTTCAAAACTGAACTTCAGATTTAAAAAAGATAATTTTTAATGAAAATTGTGAAATTATATTTTTGTACATACTTACAAGTATTTTTTTAAAAATATATTTATTTTTTAATGTATACATCGTTTTCAACAGTATTTTATGTAATAAAGTAGAAAAAGGATAAATATATTTGTCTTTTTAAGCAGTTTATGTTTTTCTCATACGATTTATACATATATTATTTTTAATTACATTGTAAATCTATTATACTATTCAAAAAGATAAAACTATTTAGCTTTACCTACATAGGATTAAATAGTTGTATTTAACTACATAGAATGCAACCAGTAGAAAACCTACTAAATGTCGGTAATGTACAGATCAGTCACTGTATTTAACTGCTGAAAAAGATAAAACCATTTAGCTTTACCTGCATTGGATTAATTAGCCATTAATTTCATTAAAACATCGGTAATGAATTAGTTTCGATATTGGCACTATAACATGATTAATTAAATATTTATGGTCTGTCTTAAAATAGGTTAGAAGTCTCCTTGTTTCTTCAAGTGAAGCATGGCCTTTAATTTTAGAATGGAGAATTTCTCTTTTGTATTCATTTTTTCTAAGATGATATTAATTTGATTTCTGCTTATGCATTCGGTGTCTAGCATGATGCTTGATTTGAGGTTGTGCATCTATTAGCAGTTTTTTATTTGTGCACACAAGAAGCGATCCAAGAGAAGTTAAAGCATGTCTAAAGGTTTGGGCTCAGGCTATTGCTTTAGCTTTTGCATCAAGTATTAGTGGATGATCATCACCAACATTATTTACTGGTGTTTTGGTGATTCACATGTGAAAAAGAAAGGCAACATTATTGCTGCCATTCTTTGTACGATTCATTTGGCAATCTTCTCCAGCATTTGATAAATTCATATGCATTTTCGTTCTATATGAATAGATAAAAGAACTTATCTTTTATACGAAATAGCACCAGAAGTTGTCATCACAAATTTATCTTTTAACTATAAGTGTAGATTCATAGTAATCTGTATATATAGACACTTTTATAGTGTATTTTGCTGTATTTTCAGTTTTATGTATATGGGTGGATTCAAGTCCCATGTATATGGGTTGATTCTGTTTTTTTTATATTGGCACTTTATTCAGTATGACATAGTATAAATAATGCATTTGTTTCGTGCAATTGTTTGTGTTTAACTGTTATTTGGAATACGATGTTGTTAGTTCTGTTCAAAGAGATAAATTGGTTTATCTTTTTTATTCTTATGTTGTCTTTTTATGTGTTTTGATTATGTTGTTGTGTCTGATTCAAATGATACACACCGAGTTTTCAATCCTAATAGTTGAATAAAAAGATAAAACAGTGTTTTTTTAAGTTTTACTTAATCAACATATAAGTTATATGATTTCCTGAGAAAAAGATAAAACCGTTTATCTTTTTTTGTTAAAAAGGGCGCTCTGAAGTGTTTAATTGCCATGGAATTTAGTCCTTAAAAGAATAAAAAAAATGTTAATAATATAAAAGAAAAGTTCTTTTATCTTTTGTTATTTTTTTTTAAAACAAAAGCATAGTCTATACAATGAAGCTGCGGATATGTATTAGTTGTACAATACAACAGAACAGAAGAAAGATACACACGTTTATCTTTTCAGCGAAATTTGCTACTTGTACATTTATATTTCTCACATCTCGTATCATATATAACAAGTATCATGGCACCCCTTTATGACTTTATGAAACAACAAGTGAAAATAGTAAATTAACAGAACAATTGTAATCATTTTTAGCGCTAAAAAATAGATGCAATTATCTTTTTTAAATCTGAAATAAAATAAGATATTCGATTTGACTTATCTTTTATCTTTTAGTAAAAGATAGAAGCAACTATCTTTTTTAAATCTGAAATAAAATAAGATATTCTACTAAACATCTAAAAAAATTTGTATCTAAAAATTTTTAATTACAAAAATGCAATTTTGTAATCAAAAGTTAATTTTTATCATTAACATTGCATATTGCAAATAACAATAAACACATGACACACATATTCGACAATCTTTTTTAAATCTGAAGTTCAGTTTTGAAAAGATAGAAGCACCTATCTTTTTTAAACTGAATAACATATAGTCAGTGGTTATTTGCTCATCAAACCAAACACAAATGCAGTAAACTGTCTAAGCAATTTTTAACAAGAAAAAGATAAATGGTTATGTCTTTTTCTCAGAAAAACAGAAGAAAGATAACTAGTTTTATCTTTATCTCAGAAAATCATTCAATCAAACTCATTACTATTGGACAATTTATTTCTTACATCACTTGGCAAATAGATAGTTCAGTGTACTATTTCAATGGCATTTCTCAGTTTATACTAGTCATCCTTCCAACAAATTAAAACTACCCAAAAAATGCTATCGCCTGGTGTTTGTTTATTGTAATGTCCCGTATTTTTGGCCGTCAAATATTTAATTTATTATTTTAAAATATTATATTTGGAATATTAATATTTAATTCGTTATTAAAACGAAGTGTGAACGTTATATATTTATATATAATATAAACCGAGCTCGAAACGGCGCGGCAGTTCGTAATATGGAGTTTTCAACTTCAATTGAGTATACAGGATCCGAGATAAGTCGGATTTCTGTGAAACAAGAAACGTTGGAATCGTATTGATGATAATTTTCATATGAAAGAGAAAAATTAAATTTCATGTTATAGTTAGGCAGTAATGTCCAATTCAATTTTTCAAATAATTGCTATGGATTTCGATTATAAATGTTAACGTTTATTTAATAATTCATGTAGGATTTCTATATGATTTGAATATCGTTTAACTCGAAAATATTAATATTGAGTTATAATTTCACATTTGTCCAATTTGAAATGATATATTTGGAGAAATACAACAATAATAATTTATTATTATTTAATTTAATTATTTTAGGAATTTATTATTATTTAATTGAATCATGAGATACAAAGAAAATCAACTAATTCCAACGAATCTTTACTGGATTCGTTTGAAGCACGAGATGTTTTTGAAAATATTATGTTCAATTGTTTAATGAAGATTGATTTTACAATTTGAGAAAGCAACGGGTTTGTGAAATAAAGAGCGCACTAATTTTTGTCCTTAAAAATAATTTCGACGAAGCCATGTCTTGGAAAAAAATTGGACCACAATGGTAAGCCCTTAACACAAATCGGGTTTTAAAATGATTTGGAAAACTATTTGAAAATCTCTTTATAGTAAAAGATATTTTTATATTAATAACTTTGAAATAATTATAATTTTATAAAACAACATTGATTTTTTTTAAAACATTACTTATATATAAAGCTCTTTTGAAACACTTTCTAAAGCATGTGCCATGTTTAAACAAAATCATGAAATATTCATAAAATATTCACATGAAAACTTGTTAATCCAGAATATGGATCAACAATAATATTGGCTTTCCTATTGTTGGAAGAAGCCTAATAAAACACTTGCAATATAGTCTAGAAATCAATTAAAATAGCTCATGAAATCACTTTAATACATTTAGAAAATATCTCAAATGCTCATAGACCAAAACACACACTGGAATACATTATTGGGGTCTACCTTTGTCTTTTATCAAGTCTACCTAGGATGCAACCTTAATGATCTTTTGGTAACCAAAGGGGCGACCCATTGAAAAGCACGATCGACATCTTGTTTGCAATTCTCTACAAGGTGCATTTCAGCTCTGATTCAGAGTTCGACGCAGGTTTTGATCAAATTACAAAGGTCGTAAAGACCTGTAATTTGACTGGCAATAGTCTCAATAACATTACTAATATCTAGAAAAGATTTCGCAAAATTCTAGTATGAATTTAATAAGTTACGGAGCCATAAAATGGACTTAGATATTGTTTTACGTGTGTAGTCACTGCGATCATCAAACTTTTGAATCTTCACAGGTGGTACATTCTTGTTTCGAAGGCTTTTGTCCTCCATATCATGTAAACACACAGGATGTTTTCGCAATGGATAAATCAGGTGAGATCTCAAGCTCCTTTAATACACGAGGATCAGCAATAGAGTCTGAATCATGTAGACACTTCTATAACTGAGATACATCAAACATGTCATAAACACAAGAAAACTGAGCTGGAAGGGATACTCATTAAGCTACTTGACAGATACGCTTAGTGATGGGAAATGACACTATGTATCGAGGAGCCAGTTTCCCAATCTGACTGAGGCATACCACTTCTTTCAAAGGAGATGTCTTAATATAAACATCATCCCAATCGGAGAACACAAAAGGCTTCCTACTATTGTCTGCATAAAATTTCTAGAGAATCTGAGTCTCTTTTATCTTGTCTTGAACCAGAATAATCATCTCAGAAGTTTCATGAATGGGGTTAAGGAATATCATCTTTTTCGCAGACTCTAACCAACATAAAGGTGATCGACATAGCCTTTCATACAAGGTTTCGAAAGGAGCCATACTAATATTGGAATGATAGCTGTTGTTATAAGTAAACTCGAAGAGAGGAAGATGGTCCTCTCAAGAACCACCAAAATCGAGAATGTATGCAAGTAAGTCTTTTAAGATACGATTCACCCGCTGACTCTATCTATCAAACATTGGGTGGTATGTGGTGCTAAATTTAATCTTTATACCCAAAGCTTTCTTAAGATTCTGCAAGAAGCTACTAATGAATAGTCGATCACGGTCATAAACGCTCGAAATAGAAATATGGTAAAGGCTCACGAATTCCTTTATATAAAGCTTCGATAGAAGAGATGAAGTCCTATTTGACTTAATAGGAATAAAATGTGTGGACTTAATCAAACAGTTCACTATCACCCAAATAATGCTATGGCCCGACCTCAAGTGACGTAAGCCATTAAAGAAATCCATAGAAATATGATCCCACTTCCATAGCGAGACCTCTAAAGGGTGAAAAAGGCCACTGGGTCATTGAACTTTGGCCTTAAAGATCTGGCATATCATGCAATTACTTACATAAATTTCCATATCTTGTTGCATGCCCCCTTAGAAATATAAGCATCGCATATCGACATATATCTCACTACTCCCACGATAGAAAATGTACTTAGAACAATGATATTCAGCTAGAATGCCTTGCCTAAGATTAGAAATAGAAGGCACGACTAAACAGTTCTTCTTACAAAGACATCCATAAACATCAATGTTGAAATCTCTTAACTCATCATCATGGGACTCAGAATTACAATGTTGAATAAGAGATATAAGATCTGGATCTTGCTGTCTAGCCTCGGAAATGCGATCCAATATACTAGGTTAAGCGTCAATACTGAATAAAAAAACATGAGTGTTTGAAAATGGAGCACAATCTCGAATATAGAATGTTTAGCTCCTTCTACATGAAAAGATATTTGAGTGACTTATGTTCGAGATAGAGAATAAAATACTTGCCTAATAAATAATAATGCCACATCTTCAAAGAAAAGATGATGGCAGCTAATTCCATGTTGTTGGTAGCGTACGAAGCTCGTTCGGATGCAGTTGCCTAGAAGAATAGGCAACTACCCAATCTTACTACATAAGCATGACACCGAGATCACATCTACTAGCCTCAGTGTAACAATGAGGTCTTGGTTCTCTTCGGGAACCACAAGAATAAGAGCATATATGATAAGTTCCTTTAATCACAAGCTTCATACTTATCAGACCAGATAAATTCAAACACCAACATCGTTGAGCTCGTAAGAGGAAGAACGATGTGGGAAAGTCTTTAATGAATTGATGGTAATAACCCACCAACCCAAAAAAGCTACAAATCTCTAGAACATTCTCTTTCCTCTTCCAATTCTGAATGGCTTCGATCTTTGAAGGATCGATAGAAATACGATTAGTAGATACTACATAGCCTAGGAACTTAACTTTATTCTCCATAAAATGGAACTTGGAGAATTTAGCCATAAGTTGATACCGTTAATGTATATTCAAAACGATCCTCAAATGATAAGCATGATTAACTTTAGACTTAGAATAAATAAGAATGTAATCAATGAAAACAAAGACAAACTTATGAAGATACTCCCAGAACACTCGATTCGTGAGGTCAACAAAGTAGCTTGGAGTGCTCATCAAGCTGAACGGCATGATAAGTTACTCATATGAACCATATCGAGTGCGGAATGCTGTTAGAGGAATACTATCCTTTGCAACTCATAATCGGTGGAATCCTATGACATGGTGGAGTTGAGAAAATACATAGCACCACTCAACTGATCGAGCATATCGTAAATCCTAGGAAATAGATAACGATTCTTGATGGTTAACTCATTAAGCTTTTGGTAATCAATGCAAAGCCTAAGAGTCCTATTAGACATCTTCACGAATACCACCATGACTCCTCACAGTGAAGAGCTAGACTAGATAAACTATTTGTCATCAAGCTCCAACGGTTGCTTCTTAAGTTCCTTATTCTCTTTAATCAACATCCTCGTAGGAGGATGACTAACTGGATATGCGCCTAGAATAAGGTTGATGTGGAACTCGATCGCATACTTGAGTGGAAAACCCAAAAAAAACTAAAACATATCAGCAAAGTCACACAAGATTAGAATTCAAGATATGTCATCTTCAACTCGAGATATGGATAAAATAAATATGCTTTGGAATCGTAATGGACATCTTAAAGAATAAGAGATAGCTGACTAAGCAAATCGGGATGCTTAAGATAAGGACTCTCTCGAAACAAAGGGTACGGGGTTCGTATCGAACGAGCTAATCATACCCAATATGATGTTGAATCCAAGGAAATGAATCGCATTCATATTCAAATGGAAATAAAAGCCACAAATAAATAACTCTAGTCCTCACATAACATGCTAAGGGTTGTGAATCCCCCAAACAGATAATGAAGTCATAAGACATGTCACATCCAAAGGAATAGCTTCAATGAGTTCCTTTGATACAAATAATTGTGAAACACCCGTATTGATCATATCTAGAATAGAACGATCATAGATTAATATTGAATCTTCATGGATAGAAGGAGATGTACCTCGAGGTTAAGATGAACCTCCTAATGCATTTGCTACATTAGGATCCCCAAAACTAGTCTTTGGACATGAAGAAATCTAGTTTCCCTCTTTCTTGCAACAACAACATTGTGGGGACTGGGACAACCTCTAACAAAATGGTCACAAGAGCTGTAATTGTAACACTCCATAACTTTGTTTAAGCTGGACCTAGACTGCATCTTCTTTTTACTATGTTGAAATGACTAAGATTCATGGAAGGGAAAACACTTCCTGTTTTTATTTTCGCGAACCACTAACTTGTCACTTCTATCCTTCTCATTCTTGATGGCTTTGTGGTGAAGGGTCGAGTATACAGGATACTTGAAAGATAGCTTAAGACAAAGCATAAGAGATTTCTTTAAATACTTCTTAAGTCCCGAAACAAAATTGAGATTATTCTATAATAAATGTTGATGTTTTCGAAACTGTATTTGTATAAGGCCTCAAAGTAAGCTATGTACTCATATACAAATGACTTCCCTTGCCTCATTCAAGGAAACGCTGGGCTAAAATTTCCTTCTCCGACTCAAGCATGAACATAAGCTCGAAACGCTCTTTAAACTGCTTCTACTCGTTAGTGGACTCATCGATCTTAGCAACAAGAAGCTCAAACCTATCCAGAGTACCTTTTATAATATGCTCGATGCTACAAAAATGTGATGGTGGTTGTAGATGGAAAACCAAAGCAACCTCGTACTTGCATATCATTGATGGTTGAAGCCTGCCAAGTTCTAATCAATAAATAAGGTACCTTTTGCAGATGAACCGAAGGTTAAGTTTCAGATGACCGAAACTGTAACACATATAACCCAAAGGTCATAAATGGCCGAGGAGCTTATCACAGATGAGCCGAAGGTCTTGTACTGGCAATGTCATAGAATGTGATGCAAAATTCCAAATAATAACCCAAAAAGCGATAATTGTGTGTCCCATACATCACGTTCTCACTTATCGGTTTACTATCTATCAGCTAATTCCACATTAAAATAGCTTGGATCGGACAAGTCCGCAATTAATAGATATAATGAACCAATGGATCCTATAACACAAGGTTTGCTATATCATTTAAATCACAAGCTCGCCCTCTCGTAGAGTGCACAAATGCGTACTTTTAATATGAAAATAAAATTTATAAAATCAGGTTTAAATGATCTGGGAAAATATTTGGATATCATTGATTCGAAAAACCTATCTATAATAAGAATTTTTTCGCAAGGCTGACAAGGTTGAGTTGTAATGGCCCGCAAATCCGTGCTATCCGAGTTGACTAAATACACCACACGTCCAACCCAAATAACACAGAAATACGACTCATTATTAGAAAGAAGTTAGAGGATGAGAAATAGAAAGAAAGAAATATTAGAATAGAAGAAAAACAAAGATCACAACTCACAGCGGAACGAATAAAGTATATTATATAACATAAGCTTCGAGATACAAATCTGTTTTGTACATATATACATACCATCATCAGAGTACACATAACATTTGATTCAGCGGAAGTAACTCTAAATAACTAACATTGAAGTCTCCAGCTTCAAGCTCCTCCAAGGGTATCTGTAAAAGCCTGAAACACTTGACTGCCCGTACAAATTTGGGCACCCAAGAGTTTAGGGAAAACAAAACAAAATAAAACTCTGGGTCAGTCATGGGACTGGTGTGAGTAAACTCCAACCACTTGTTTAACTTTCAAAACCCTTTTCGAAAGAAAAGATAATAGTAAGACCAGCCCACACATAAACACGGACGGTTTTTACCTTACTATAACCCAAAACACTTTGATACAAAAATCCAGTGATATTATAATAATGTCTACATCAAGTAAATAACCAAATAGTAGAACGCTTGCATCTCACGCTCCACATATATAGTATCAAATCAAAAACCCCATGGCGCTTATTGGAGATTGGATTTCCAACATGACAAGGTATGGAACCACCTTCCGATGATGTATCTCTAGAGGCGAATACACCTGGGTTCAACAAGAACATCTTGCAACCCGGCCCACACATGACCGACCACTCATTTCGCTTGAGTGTATCGAATGTATATCACCAACGGTTGGACTCAAACCACCGTTTCCCGAATGGGCAGAATCGATAGATTTAGAAACAAAAGGAATTTCTCTAGATAGGTGATTATACACCCTAATGGGAGCGACCCACATAGCCATGTTGCCTGCCCGATTTTTGTCCTTTCCCGGTTGTTGAGGCCTGAGGCTACGCATACTTACCATTCATCGATAACACAATCACTTTGAATGCCACATCGTCAGATCCGTTAATCACTAGTTGAGTTTGCACAAATATTCTGGATATTATGCTAAGGGATAAATCCGTTGCAACCATATATATTCATACAGACCAACCCATTTGATCATTGGAAATACTCTGTCAGACATCCGTCCATTTACGTTCGTTCTGGGATTGAACGAAACCGAAGGCACTATTTCTATTACTAGAAAAGCCCTTGCACTTCACTCCGTCTTCAATATATTCAGCATACTTGGTTCGCAACGCTAATGCCGATACGGAGTGGTTCTTCGGATAATAATCCAACCGGTCTCTCCATATTGACAACGATGGTCAAAAACTTCGATAGTCTGTGATTTAACTATCGAGTAAAAACAAGTGTTCATCCAAACATATCAACAAATCACTGGGCCCTTTAATTAATATTTCATTAATTAAATCACTTTTCCATTTCCTTATCAATATTTGTTAACCAAATATTTCAATAATCAATCTTGGCCTTTTACGCTATTTTTGATTTCGTTTCCTTGTCGAATTCTATATATATCGATATATAGATTTCTAATTGTCAAATTTCTTAAAAATATCCTAACTCCTTAAATTTCCGGAAAAATTCGCCATAACCTCCCCTGTATCGGGAGCATCGGGAAATTTCAAATAGCTTCCCGGTATCTTCTCATTTCAAAAAGAAAAAGAAAAAGCCAAGCGGCTTGCCGATACGGCGCATAAAACCTCATATATGAATTAAACATGTACCTTTTTGTCGGGCACATAAATAAAAATCTTCATATACTCCATCCCATATCTGTTTAACACCTGTTCACCTGTTTTCAATTCAATTCAATACCATCTAATCGTTTGAATTCAGTTCCGCCCGTTTACTCTTTAAATCGGCCATTTTGCCTATTTCACTTCTTTGTTGGACATAACATGTTCAAACAAAATGTTTAACTCGTTCATAACTAAATTGAATTTCAATTTCAATTCTAGTTCTCTTTTCTATTTCGAATATAAATTCTCAAATCGAATTCACTTATTTAAAGCTCAATATTCATTCGAAATCTCATTAACTAATTTCTATTCGAATTAGTTAACTCTATTCAATAAATCAAAATCTGATTTCTGTTTCAGAAATCAACTCATTATTCCACTGGAGTTCACATATATCTTATAACTCAAATCTGGATTTTTCTAAATAGAAATTTCGATTTTTATTTGATTAAAATCCTTTAATATCATTAAATAAACCGTTATGGTTTTATAATGGTTCTGGCGCTGCTTTTCTGAAAATTTGATTTTGACATATCTCAAAATCTATACGACGAAATTCAGATTTTTCTCTTCCATTAGAAAACTATTATCAAATCGGTCCTGACGTTTCTTGTTTCAAAGAATTCCGACTTCAATCGAGTTCTATATATTCAATTGAAGTTCGAATCGCCAATTTACGAACTGCAGCGCTGCGGCGAGTTCGTTTTAATTATATTTATAAATATATAAACTTTTAACTTCTAACTTCTTTAAATGAATTCAACTCCATTTAACTCTGCTTGATTCAATTTCAAATCTCATTTTTATTTGAATTCTAAATTCAAATTCCAATTCCTTTTCTATTTGATATTCAAATTCAATATTTGAATTTCTATTTGAATTCCCTTATATTCAAATTCTAGACTTGAATTCATTTGAATTCTCTTATTCAAACTTTATACTTAAATTCCATTTGAACTTCTATATTCCCATTTCTATATTTGAATTCTATTGAGATTCAAATATTCAACTCCTTTTTAAATTCTATATTCAAAATTCCATAGTTTTAAACCCATTTGAATTTCATATTCAAATTCCATAGATCAAATCCGATTTGAATTCAATTTGAATCTCTTATATTCCAATTCCATTTTCCTTTCCCGTTTGAATTCTAATATTCAAATTCATCTCCAATCCCATTTGAATTCTAATATTCAAATTATATTTTTTCTTCACCATTTGAATTTCTTCCCTCAAATCCATTTGAATACCCTTGGATTCAAATTCCATTTCAAACCATTTGGATTTTCTAATTTGAAATCCTATTTGAATTTCTATTTCAAATTCTACTTTGAAAATCTTATTTCCAAAGTTTATTTCAAATTCTAACTTGAAATTCTACATTGAAATCTCTATTTAAATTTCTTTATTCGAATTCCTTTGAATTCAGATTTTATTTTAATTCCTTGAATTCAAATTCTATTTTTCAATCTAATTTCGTCCATTCAAATTCTATTTGAACTTCTATTTGAATTTCTAATATTCAGTCTCCTTTTAAAATTCAAATATTTAAACTCCCTTTAAAAATTCAAATGTTATACTCAAATTTCATTTGAGTTATATACTTAAAATTTTCATTTCACATCCTGTTTTGAAATTTCATTTCAAATTCAAACTTCACACTTGTATTTCTATTTCTGAATTATCAAATGATAATTCTTTTCACTTCATTTATAACTTCGTTATAAAAGAACTATTTATAAACTTCGTTTATAAAGAACTACTTATAAACTTCGTTTAAAAAGAACTACTTATAAACTTCGTTTAAAAAGAACTACTTATAAACTTCGTTTAAAAAGAACTACTTATAAACTTCGTTTAAAAAGAACTACTTATAAACTTCGTTTAAAAAGAACTACTTGTTTTATTTTTCAAAACAAGTTTTATATTTCCATGCCATTAAAAATTCAAATTCTATTTTAAAAATAGAATTTTTCCCTTTAAAATCTCAAATGTCCTTTTAATTGGCCCAGTGATATTTAAACACACAAAGCAACGGATTATTTATTTTTCTAACACGTCATATATAACAATATATATGCAAACAAATAAACAAACAGATAATATATTTTTGAGGAATCCAGTTGGATTCCTCCAACCTGTTTTCCTGCATCCACAGATGTTAGCACATAAATAATACCCATTCTGCTTCGTGGCAGAATATCGCGGTATAGAAGGTCATCCACTAATCATAGCGTGGGGCGTATAGGGTAATCATCCGCTATGGTACCGCGGGCATCCGCTAATGAGACTGCGGGAATCCAACCAATCAATCAACCCAATATATATATATATAATAGCCTAAATAACTAATATATATAAAACAACCAAAAATCATCCACACAAGCAACAACCAATTATTTTTAATGAAATAAAAAAAATTCTAAAGGTGAGTGAGATTTACTCACCGGGATTTCTATTTTCTGAATATCCAGCTTAATCCCATACCGCGTAGCTACAAACCTACTCGTCTCGTCTCGCATGAATTTACCAAGCCCCTACGATTATTTATTTAATTTAACGATCAATGATTATTGATTTAACTTTACTACTAACGATGAATAAATAAATTATCCTAAGTATTTTAAATTTCGGAAAAACGAATACCTTGTTACTTCGACCATTCGCAAAGCTAACTCAAGAAATGTTGAATCATTTCCACTGTGATCAGCCCCAAACACAGCTAGCATTCATTATAGCATTTCAACGAACATCTCGCGTTCAATCTACTCACCATCAGTTCAGACTCCCTATTGACCATCATACCTGAACCAGCGTCGACCTCTACAGAGGAAACCGCACCCTTTTTCTACCTCGCACCCTCACAGCTCGCTCATCAGCGAATTCGAATGGCACCCCGTCGCCTCCAGACACCACAGTAAAGCCTCGCGCTCCCCTAAATCGCGAAAACCAGTGTTAATTTTCCCTCCAACCCATCGCAACTCTAGTACTGTCGATTTCGAGCTCAAGGATTCCTCATCGTTTCAAGTTGAATCGCACTTCGAGCTCGCTCAACAGAGAAGAAATCGAGCCTCCAAGTCATCGCTTGCTTCCTTGTTGAACTTGCGAGCGTCTCCCTTACATCATCGAGCTCCAGGATCTGCCACGGTTCGGCATCGCGCTGAGTGGAACTCGCGATTGGATTTTTGATTGGAATCATGGAGCTCGGCCATTTTTATTTTCATTGAAGCTTTCGGTTTTAACTGAGGAACAAATGGTAAAAGCAGTGAAGTAGTCTTTGTTTTATAGGGAAGAACAGGGAGCAGAAAGTACTGGCCATTAATTTTCTGTTTCCTGGATTCTGAAACTTGGAGACAAAGGCGTTGGCTCGAGATGAATAAGCCTGCGCTGACGATAACTTTTAGGGTGGCGCTTAGTGTTTAGGTCGGCTATCCTTTTATATTTATTTTAAATAAATAAAATACCTTGCGGTCTTTTAATTTGAAACCATGAACAACTATTTCAGCAAAACCACTGATGTTCCCAACATTATTTACCATTTTGAATTCAACGAAACTGATTATACAATTTAATTCGAACGTAATATAAAATAACCATTTTAAATCAATATAATAAAATTTAAATTTAAACAATTGAATTCTTCGAAAATAAATTATTATTTGTTATCATTTAAATTCAAATAAAACTTCATATAAATCAATTTGACTCCATTTCAAATTTAATTACTTAAGATCCTCATATTACGATAGTTATACTGATAATTCAATATAAAAATTGATTATATTATCAGCTCAATATAAAAAAAAAAATATTAAATATTCAAAATAAATCGACTAGAAAATCTGGGTCGTTACATTCTTCCCCCCTTAAAATAATTTCGTCCTCGAAATTGCTAAGGTAGGAAAAAGGGTACAAATCCATTTCTTTTCAACATCTGACTTATGTTGAAACTCAACTCCTCATATTTCTATGACTATATTTTCAATCAAAACTTTTGGTCTTTTTCCTTTCATATGCCTTCACATTCGATTCATATTTATTTCTATTTATTTCAATAAACCTATTTAAATTGACTCTAATCAATTCATTCACTTCGACCCATTTAACTTGTTTAAGTAAATTTAAATTCCAGAATTCAAATCCCTGGGTTTTCATTTCAAATTCTTTTGAAATCCCATAAATATATATTTATTTCATTTCAAATTCAAACATTTGAATTTTTAAACCACTTGTTTTCTTTCAAACAAATTTCCATCAAAACTTCTCTAAGGTAGCAATCCATCACTTAGAAACTCGGAAATGAACACTGATGATATTGCAATCATCATCAGAATTATTTCCCAGCAACTGAAGTGAGTTCAGTGCTTTATTATTTCAAAATCCATGATTTTCTTTCAAATCCTTCGAAAACAAAGCTATATTATTTTAATATACTTTGAAAAATATTTTTCAACTTCCCAGGATTTTGAATTCTTAATTCTGGTTTGAATTAAATTTTAATTCGTCTCAATTGTATATCTTATTCATATACAAGTTCTATGTGGTTCTATATAACCATTTCATTTCTATAATCGTATTTGATTATAATCCTGACAATCAACACATCCATATAATATAATAATTTCAGAAAATTATTCTTTTTATATCAAAATATAATTTTGGGTAAAATAATTTCATTCACCCACTTTAAAACAATATTATGTCGATTCTTCTGTCCAAGTGTTTACAAACTCCTATCGACGTCGTGGCGTCCCACGATTCGACCAGAATTCACAAACCACTCAACAGACTAGCCAACACAATATAAAACAACTTTTATATCAACTAACAAATACGCTCTCTCGTATCTATACACTCAACTCATTCTAGGATACTACTGACCCTATCTCTAATGAGCACATGCCACACAAGCCTAGGTGTTCGCTCAACCTAAGCTCTGATACCAACTGTAATGGCCCGCAAATCCGTGCTATCCGAGTTGACTAAATACACCACACGTCCAACCCAAATAACACAGAAATACGACTCATTATTAGAAAGAAGTTAGAGGATGAGAAATAGAAAGAAAGAAATATTAGAATAGAAGAAAAACAAAGATCACAACTCACAGCGGAACGAATAAAGTATATTATATAACATAAGCTTCGAGATACAAATCTGTTTTGTACATATATACATACCATCATCAGAGTACACATAACATTTGATTCAGCGGAAGTAACTCTAAATAACTAACATTGAAGTCTCCAGCTTCAAGCTCCTCCAAGGGTATCTGTAAAAGCCTGAAACACTTGACTGCCCGTACAAATTTGGGCACCCAAGAGTTTAGGGAAAACAAAACAAAATAAAACTCTGGGTCAGTCATGGGACTGGTGTGAGTAAACTCCAACCACTTGTTTAACTTTCAAAACCCTTTTCGAAAGAAAAGATAATAGTAAGACCAGCCCACACATAAACACGGACGGTTTTTACCTTACTATAACCCAAAACACTTTGATACAAAAATCCAGTGATATTATAATAATGTCTACATCAAGTAAATAACCAAATAGTAGAACGCTTGCATCTCACGCTCCACATATATAGTATCAAATCAAAAACCCCATGGCGCTTATTGGAGATTGGATTTCCAACATGACAAGGTATGGAACCACCTTCCGATGATGTATCTCTAGAGGCGAATACACCTGGGTTCAACAAGAACATCTTGCAACCCGGCCCACACATGACCGACCACTCATTTCGCTTGAGTGTATCGAATGTATATCACCAACGGTTGGACTCAAACCACCGTTTCCCGAATGGGCAGAATCGATAGATTTAGAAACAAAAGGAATTTCTCTAGATAGGTGATTATACACCCTAATGGGAGCGACCCACATAGCCATGTTGCCTGCCCGATTTTTGTCCTTTCCCGGTTGTTGAGGCCTGAGGCTACGCATACTTACCATTCATCGATAACACAATCACTTTGAATGCCACATCGTCAGATCCGTTAATCACTAGTTGAGTTTGCACAAATATTCTGGATATTATGCTAAGGGATAAATCCGTTGCAACCATATATATTCATACAGACCAACCCATTTGATCATTGGAAATACTCTGTCAGACATCCGTCCATTTACGTTCGTTCTGGGATTGAACGAAACCGAAGGCACTATTTCTATTACTAGAAAAGCCCTTGCACTTCACTCCGTCTTCAATATATTCAGCATACTTGGTTCGCAACGCTAATGCCGATACGGAGTGGTTCTTCGGATAATAATCCAACCGGTCTCTCCATATTGACAACGATGGTCAAAAACTTCGATAGTCTGTGATTTAACTATCGAGTAAAAACAAGTGTTCATCCAAACATATCAACAAATCACTGGGCCCTTTAATTAATATTTCATTAATTAAATCACTTTTCCATTTCCTTATCAATATTTGTTAACCAAATATTTCAATAATCAATCTTGGCCTTTTACGCTATTTTTGATTTCGTTTCCTTGTCGAATTCTATATATATCGATATATAGATTTCTAATTGTCAAATTTCTTAAAAATATCCTAACTCCTTAAATTTCCGGAAAAATTCGCCATAACCTCCCCTGTATCGGGAGCATCGGGAAATTTCAAATAGCTTCCCGGTATCTTCTCATTTCAAAAAGAAAAAGAAAAAGCCAAGCGGCTTGCCGATACGGCGCATAAAACCTCATATATGAATTAAACATGTACCTTTTTGTCGGGCACATAAATAAAAATCTTCATATACTCCATCCCATATCTGTTTAACACCTGTTCACCTGTTTTCAATTCAATTCAATACCATCTAATCGTTTGAATTCAGTTCCGCCCGTTTACTCTTTAAATCGGCCATTTTGCCTATTTCACTTCTTTGTTGGACATAACATGTTCAAACAAAATGTTTAACTCGTTCATAACTAAATTGAATTTCAATTTCAATTCTAGTTCTCTTTTCTATTTCGAATATAAATTCTCAAATCGAATTCACTTATTTAAAGCTCAATATTCATTCGAAATCTCATTAACTAATTTCTATTCGAATTAGTTAACTCTATTCAATAAATCAAAATCTGATTTCTGTTTCAGAAATCAACTCATTATTCCACTGGAGTTCACATATATCTTATAACTCAAATCTGGATTTTTCTAAATAGAAATTTCGATTTTTATTTGATTAAAATCCTTTAATATCATTAAATAAACCGTTATGGTTTTATAATGGTTCTGGCGCTGCTTTTCTGAAAATTTGATTTTGACATATCTCAAAATCTATACGACGAAATTCAGATTTTTCTCTTCCATTAGAAAACTATTATCAAATCGGTCCTGACGTTTCTTGTTTCAAAGAATTCCGACTTCAATCGAGTTCTATATATTCAATTGAAGTTCGAATCGCCAATTTACGAACTGCAGCGCTGCGGCGAGTTCGTTTTAATTATATTTATAAATATATAAACTTTTAACTTCTAACTTCTTTAAATGAATTCAACTCCATTTAACTCTGCTTGATTCAATTTCAAATCTCATTTTTATTTGAATTCTAAATTCAAATTCCAATTCCTTTTCTATTTGATATTCAAATTCAATATTTGAATTTCTATTTGAATTCCCTTATATTCAAATTCTAGACTTGAATTCATTTGAATTCTCTTATTCAAACTTTATACTTAAATTCCATTTGAACTTCTATATTCCCATTTCTATATTTGAATTCTATTGAGATTCAAATATTCAACTCCTTTTTAAATTCTATATTCAAAATTCCATAGTTTTAAACCCATTTGAATTTCATATTCAAATTCCATAGATCAAATCCGATTTGAATTCAATTTGAATCTCTTATATTCCAATTCCATTTTCCTTTCCCGTTTGAATTCTAATATTCAAATTCATCTCCAATCCCATTTGAATTCTAATATTCAAATTATATTTTTTCTTCACCATTTGAATTTCTTCCCTCAAATCCATTTGAATACCCTTGGATTCAAATTCCATTTCAAACCATTTGGATTTTCTAATTTGAAATCCTATTTGAATTTCTATTTCAAATTCTACTTTGAAAATCTTATTTCCAAAGTTTATTTCAAATTCTAACTTGAAATTCTACATTGAAATCTCTATTTAAATTTCTTTATTCGAATTCCTTTGAATTCAGATTTTATTTTAATTCCTTGAATTCAAATTCTATTTTTCAATCTAATTTCGTCCATTCAAATTCTATTTGAACTTCTATTTGAATTTCTAATATTCAGTCTCCTTTTAAAATTCAAATATTTAAACTCCCTTTAAAAATTCAAATGTTATACTCAAATTTCATTTGAGTTATATACTTAAAATTTTCATTTCACATCCTGTTTTGAAATTTCATTTCAAATTCAAACTTCACACTTGTATTTCTATTTCTGAATTATCAAATGATAATTCTTTTCACTTCATTTATAACTTCGTTATAAAAGAACTATTTATAAACTTCGTTTATAAAGAACTACTTATAAACTTCGTTTAAAAAGAACTACTTATAAACTTCGTTTAAAAAGAACTACTTATAAACTTCGTTTAAAAAGAACTACTTATAAACTTCGTTTAAAAAGAACTACTTATAAACTTCGTTTAAAAAGAACTACTTGTTTTATTTTTCAAAACAAGTTTTATATTTCCATGCCATTAAAAATTCAAATTCTATTTTAAAAATAGAATTTTTCCCTTTAAAATCTCAAATGTCCTTTTAATTGGCCCAGTGATATTTAAACACACAAAGCAACGGATTATTTATTTTTCTAACACGTCATATATAACAATATATATGCAAACAAATAAACAAACAGATAATATATTTTTGAGGAATCCAGTTGGATTCCTCCAACCTGTTTTCCTGCATCCACAGATGTTAGCACATAAATAATACCCATTCTGCTTCGTGGCAGAATATCGCGGTATAGAAGGTCATCCACTAATCATAGCGTGGGGCGTATAGGGTAATCATCCGCTATGGTACCGCGGGCATCCGCTAATGAGACTGCGGGAATCCAACCAATCAATCAACCCAATATATATATATATAATAGCCTAAATAACTAATATATATAAAACAACCAAAAATCATCCACACAAGCAACAACCAATTATTTTTAATGAAATAAAAAAAATTCTAAAGGTGAGTGAGATTTACTCATCGGGATTTCTATTTTCTGAATATCCAGCTTAATCCCATACCGCGTAGCTACAAACCTACTCGTCTCGTCTCGCATGAATTTACCAAGCCCCTACGATTATTTATTTAATTTAACGATCAATGATTATTGATTTAACTTTACTACTAACGATGAATAAATAAATTATCCTAAGTATTTTAAATTTCGGAAAAACGAATACCTTGTTACTTCGACCATTCGCAAAGCTAACTCAAGAAATGTTGAATCATTTCCACTGTGATCAGCCCCAAACACAGCTAGCATTCATTATAGCATTTCAACGAACATCTCGCGTTCAATCTACTCACCATCAGTTCAGACTCCCTATTGACCATCATACCTGAACCAGCGTCGACCTCTACAGAGGAAACCGCACCCTTTTTCTACCTCGCACCCTCACAGCTCGCTCATCAGCGAATTCGAATGGCACCCTGTCGCCTCCAGACACCACAGTAAAGCCTCGCGCTCCCCTAAATCGCGAAAACCAGTGTTAATTTTCCCTCCAACCCATCGCAACTCTAGTACTGTCGATTTCGAGCTCAAGGATTCCTCATCGTTTCAAGTTGAATCGCACTTCGAGCTCGCTCAACAGAGAAGAAATCGAGCCTCCAAGTCATCGCTTGCTTCCTTGTTGAACTTGCGAGCGTCTCCCTTACATCATCGAGCTCCAGGATCTGCCACGGTTCGGCATCGCGCTGAGTGGAACTCGCGATTGGATTTTTGATTGGAATCATGGAGCTCGGCCATTTTTATTTTCATTGAAGCTTTCGGTTTTAACTGAGGAACAAATGGTAAAAGCAGTGAAGTAGTCTTTGTTTTATAGGGAAGAACAGGGAGCAGAAAGTACTGGCCATTAATTTTCTGTTTCCTGGATTCTGAAACTTGGAGACAAAGGCGTTGGCTCGAGATGAATAAGCCTGCGCTGACGATAACTTTTAGGGTGGCGCTTAGTGTTTAGGTCGGCTATCCTTTTATATTTATTTTAAATAAATAAAATACCTTGCGGTCTTTTAATTTGAAACCATGAACAACTATTTCAGCAAAACCACTGATGTTCCCAACATTATTTACCATTTTGAATTCAACGAAACTGATTATACAATTTAATTCGAACGTAATATAAAATAACCATTTTAAATCAATATAATAAAATTTAAATTTAAACAATTGAATTCTTCGAAAATAAATTATTATTTGTTATCATTTAAATTCAAATAAAACTTCATATAAATCAATTTGACTCCATTTCAAATTTAATTACTTAAGATCCTCATATTACGATAGTTATACTGATAATTCAATATAAAAATTGATTATATTATCAGCTCAATATAAAAAAAAAAATATTAAATATTCAAAATAAATCGACTAGAAAATCTGGGTCGTTACATGAGTGGTCCCCTACCACTTTATTAAAGTTCCTTTGAAAATTAAATGGTTACAAACACAACACAAAAGGAACATAATAACAAGGAATCCAAACACAAAGAAAACAACACAAAAAATAGGACAAAATAGCTACAGAAGAGTAGTCACTAGAGAGAGAAAGATTCTAGGATAAAAGGTAAAAATAAAAAATTTAAGCCCATCTCTAATTTCCATCTTGATACTCTTTCCAAGTTGCTCTTTGCCTTTCCAGGTTAGGATATGCAACTATTTCTTTCTCTCCAAACCACTGTAATGAATTTTTTAAGTGCAAAACACAATAATCTTCTTTTACTACTCTTTCTACCTGTCAGTTTTTCAAGTTTTTTCCACTCCACCTCACTATTTTGACTTACATCATTCCTGCCAAAAAAACACATGACTTCCTTCTAAACTTTGAAAATAATATCACACTCAAAGAAAATGTGGTCAACAGTCCCACTGTTCGATCCAAAAAGCACACAAAGAAGGTTAGTACTCATTCCCCTTACCACTAATTTATCTTTTGTGAAGATTGCCTTGTTGATGATTTTCCAAAGTAGCATATTCTCTCCATCACAGTTATCTCTAAACCATATCTTCCTGCACCATATGCGCTTATGCATCTCACTAAATTCAGCAAGTCATAGTATTCCTTTTTAATCTTGAATTTTACCCTTCTTTTCTATAGACAATAGTCTCATCATTATTATTTCCAATATTAACTGATCTAGCATGACTCCACAACAAGTTCAACGTATGACTGATAGAAGCAGGGAAGGAAATAGTGTTGTTCAAAATAAAGTCACCACCTTTGCATTTCTGTTAATTCCCGATCCTTCAAATTCAAGGTGAGTAGTGTTTCTCTTCAAGATAAAACCAATGTCAAGCCATGGTTCATCCCAAAACATAGCAGAAGAAGAGTTGTTGATGTTGTACCTTAGGAGTGGAGGGGTAGTGTGCCTCAATTTGAAGATGCATCTCCACGTGTAGTTGATTTTTTGTATTTTCTCCGTAGACCAAAATTCTTTGTTTCTTATAACATTGATCTTCGACCATTTCAAACAAAAATTGTTTCTCTTGTTCAAAAAGTCATCCACATATCTTAGGAAAGCATATTTATTCCAAGTAGTCATATAACGTATGCTAAGTCTACCCATGTTGATTGGTTTCTCAATCTTTCTAAATGCAATAGGAGCTACATACCTTCCTTATGTTTTCCTTTTCCAAAGAAATCCCGTGAAACCAGTTCATATCATACTAATCAGTTTAGATGGCAGTATGAACATTCTGACCCAATAAACTTGCATCGAGAACACTACTGACTTAACCAAAGTAAGACGACCAACTTAAGATAAACACATACTAGTCCAATGATTTAATCTAGGAATGATCCTGTTGAATAATAGTAAGCACTGACTATTAATAATCTTTGCAGTGGTTAGGGGCAATCTAAAACAAACAATTCGAAATACCTCGACTTTTTCAGAATGGGTATGATTCAAATAGCAATGATTCGAAGCACTTAAGTTAATGTGTCATTATTACTAGGCAGACAGTTTTCTTTAATGAATTTCAAATGAGAGCATATTGGTCAACCTAGCAATTTTGATGACTGAATTCATAACATTAACCTTAAGTCCAGTCATTTCATAGAACTCATACAAAGTCTCTAATATAGCGTCTGTGGTCCGTTGGGGAGTTAGCACCAAGATTCGTAGGGTCGTTTCCTATTAAGGAAAGGATTGGGCAGATGGCGTATAGAGTGGAGTTTCCCGAGAGACTTAGTGGTGTACACGACGTATTCCATGTATCATATTTGAGGAAGTGCTTGCACGAGACCGCGGAAGTGGTAGAGCCGAGCTTGCTTAGAGAGGTGGAGATCGAGCGTGATGCAACGATTCGACGAGCTCCTACGCACATTCTTGGGTCGGAGATTAAGAAGTTGAGGAATCGAGAGGTCAAACTAGTCAAAGTGCAATGGGGAGATGATGAGTGTAACGCTACTTGGGATACAGAAGCGAAGATGCGTTCATTATACCCTTTTCTTTTCGAGGGTATGTCTTTTAATGTCTCCTTTATCGCTTACCTTGTACTTATCTTATCTTTAGTATGTCCTCTCGCTAGTATCTTTGACCTTTAGATAGGGTAATCCTATGGTTGAAACATGTGCTTGAGACATGTTATGTATGATGGATGCATGTGGATGCAAGTGTTTGCTAGTGGTTGCTCGTGGATGCATATACACACACTTTAGGCACTAGATCGGCTCAGTCACTTCATATTGCATATTACATATAAATGTGTGTACATATTTAAGTAATGGATGTATAATGATTGTACCATCATATGGATGTTGCATTTTGGTGAATGGTTGTTCACACATGTAGAAATGATATGTATCGATAAGGTTCTTTCGCATACATAATGGACGCATGGCACTATCATGGTTTGCATTAAGGAGGTCAACTGAATCAGTAGACCGCCTGATTTTGCATTAGATAAGGAACATATACACACACTTCTTGCATATGTTCATATAGCATTAGAAATTTTATAAGGAAAATGGATGCCCGTGTTTGATGGTTGAGTAGATGGTTGTTTGGATGGTAGGATATGCATTCTCCTTAACTTGGAGATTTCGGGGGCGAAATCCTTCAAGGAGGGGAGAATGTAACACCCTGGATTTTTGAATAATCGAATTAACTAAAATAAAGAATAATTAATCTCAGACGTGAGAATTAAGGGAATGGGGTGGCGCCATTGTGTTCGTCTCGGAAATCTGGTTGAAATAGAGTCCGAGTTTGCGGGAAACGAGTACCGGGTGAAGGAGTTATAGACGAACGAAGTTTGGTGGCAAGAAAAAAAATAAAAAAAATAAATTGTACTGGCACACTCGGGAAGTGCGCCAGTACAAATTTACATTGGTGCACTTCCCAAGTGCGCCCAGGCCGAGAGAAAACCTGCACAGCTTTTCTGGTTCAGTCCGATCTGTGTTGTGACTCATTGCTGAGTCCTTTCTGACTCCTTGCTAAGTCATTAGGGCTGACTCATCACCCTATCATGATTGAATGGTTTTGATTAACCCTGAGATCATCTGACGGCTTAAATTAATTCAAAACTCTATTAAAAAGACCCATAGACTCAAACCAAAAATCAGAATTAAAACTGAAACTATGGCCGTCATGCTGTCGTCTTGAACCCTAAAGTAGCTGCCACAAATTAAAGAGGAAGAACAGCAAATCAAATCAGTTCTATTCAACCCTAACAACGAATCTTCTTCAAAGGAGAGCTAATACAACTCCAGAAATCAGAATTCAGAACTCAAGACCGCTTTTGAGTTGTGAGTTCGATCACTTTAACAAAATAATTGCTAAATCAACTATGATGTGATATACGTTGGATTATAAGTTGTGGTCGTGAATCTAATTCATATGTTTAATCATGTATGTTAACTTGATTCATATTATATGATGTTATGCAAGTTTTATACATGATGTTATGCAAGTTTTATACATGATGTTATGCAAGTTTCATGTATGATGTTATGCAAGTTTCATGTATGATGTTATGCAAGTTTCACAGATGATGTTATGCAAGTTTTATATATGATGTTATGCAAGTTTTATATATGATGTTATGCAAGTTTCATATATGATGTTATGCAAGTTAATATGATTATGCAAGTTGTACATATGTTATGCAAGTTAATAGGATCACGCAAGTTGTATGCGAGTTATATGATGTTATGTAAATTTGGATCTAAAATATATGCTAGTAGTTCATGATGTTAACTTGTGCCAATGAATCCCTTTTTATAATCCAATCACCTAGGTTTATAACATCAGTTTTTATGTGAATATGGATGTGGAACATATGCTAGTTCGTATAAGTATTATGTTCATATGCAACTTTAAGTGACAATTGGATTCATATATATACAAGTTCACACCTTTAAAGTTTAGATCCATATTCAAGTTGACATTTTTATGTTGAAACTATGACATGCATAGTTATGCAAGTTTACACCTTTATGTGGATCCATAGTTTACTCATGGTTAACACCTTTTATTGGATCCATAGTTATGCAAGATGACACCTTTATGTTTAGGTTGACGACATACATAGTTAATGTAAGTTTTGATAATTACTTAGGCTAGTTGGGTGTAAAACTATGTTCATACATGCAAGTTCACACCTTTTAGATCTATGATTTTTGGATCCTTGATAATACAAAGACTATGCAAGTATGTTGTAATTCTTAATTTGCAAGTTAGATAGATCTATTATTGTGTGTATGTGACTTTGTGACGTTTACTCCTTTTTTTAAGTATTAGACTATTTGCAAGTCTAATATGTATATGACGTGTTAAGCGAACGAATGACGGGGGTACGATGGGGATAATAGTGGATACACACATATTGTGAATTTGGCATGTAATGGCCTAAAGAGGCATGTAATTAATTTTAAAGGAATAAAATATAGTTGTGGTGAAAATTGGTATGATTTTACATACCATAAATGGATGGACATAATTGAGTCAATTATGGACATCGTTAAATTTGGAATTGATTGATAATTTGAATAGGGAAAGTAATTCAAATTGGGGAATGATTAATTAGGAGTAATTAATCGTCTAAGACACGAGGTTAGGCTCTTTTGTGGTGTAAGACTGCCCGGACCTGCCTGGCAAATCCAGCTGCCACAAATGCCAGTTTAATGTGAGAGGTCTTAGGCACAAATTAAATACGTAACAATTGTAAAGACACGAGGTTAGATTCTTTTGTGGTGTAAGACTGCCCGGACCCGCCCGGCAAATCGAGCTGCCACAAAAGCCAGTCTAATGTGAGAGGTCTTTATGAGGTTACGGTCTTAATGAACTAAGAAACACTTAACCAGATAAACATGTAGTGGGACATGAGGGGGTTAAGTGGGTGCCTTGGGTGGCATGTGGAATCTAGTGGGTGCCTTGGGTGGCATGAGGAAATACGATTAGTAACACTTAACCAAGGTAAAACATGTAAGTGGGACATAGGGGTTAAGTGGGTGCCTTGGGTGGAATGTGGAATTACTAATGGAAACCCTTAACCAAATTTAAAACATGTAAGTGGACATGAAGGGGGTTAAGTGGGATATACTAGAGGGGACCAAGCTTAGGTGGATAGCTTGTGTCAAGTAATGGGGGCCAGTTTCAACCAGTAACCCATTCGTATCTTTGTGGGCTCGACCCAAGTCGAGGACGGGACACGCATACTGGGCTTGATTGTAAGAGGCCAAACCGGGTTAGCGGTGGCAACGCAAGTCCAACGGGTTCATATGCTTGTGTGGACCCGAGCTGGTAGGTAAGACGTTGTTGCATCGTGTAGGTATAAGCCGTGCATCATTGGTGGTATCGGGTTGCCACTTTAGGGAGTGATACACCCCACTGTGGGGCCAGCACGGGTATCTACGAGTTAGGGAGCCGATCGAATGGGGCGGGGTAGTGGGTACACCTAGTGGAGATAGGAGCAGACGACACCTATGTAGTCAACTAGGGGTACACGAAGCTACCACTATTATTAATAATTATTAAGGGGGTACACCTAGTGGAGATAGGAGCAGGCGGCACCTATGACGTCAGCTAGGAGTACGTGGAATTACCATTATTTATTGAAGGGGTACATCTAGTGGGGATAGCTACACGCTGGGTACCTATGATAGCAACCAGAGATATACAGTCAAACATGGAGGATAGTGGGTACATCTAGTAGTACACGAAACTATCATCGTTCTATTTAACCAAGAGGGATCAAAGTTTCTAGAGTGACTAGTAGGGGTGTAGTTAGTGTTAGTACAGTACAGTATGGTACAGTACGGTAGAGTATAGTAATTATCCTATATCGATTAGGAAGCGCCATTAACGTTATCTCTGTTTCTCTTGATTGCCTTGCCATACCCATGTGGTTCTCACAGTCATTACCTTATTCTCCAGCTTATATCTTATCATATTGCTTTAATAATTATGTTGTTAGAGTTATCGTACTCGCCAGACTTTATGTCTGACCCCCTTTGTTTCCACCTCTTTTCTTCCTTCCCCCCCCCCCCCCCCAGGTTCTAAGGGTGGGACTAGTACTAGTGAAGCTTGATTGGGATCTCTTTCGGAGCACTTGGATTTGGATTGCTGAAGTAAAGTTCAGCCTATCATTTTCTTTATGGCTCTTTGTAACAGTGGGATTATGTACTTTGTTTTATCAAGATGGATATTATGTACTTGACTTTGGTTTATGGTTTTTGATGATGTAACCAAACATATATACCTTCTGTTGCAATAAATAAAGTTTTAAATTTTCAAGTACTGCTTTATATCTGTCTTATTGTGATTTTCTGTTTTATATTCACTTAAAATGCTCCAGGGAAGTTAATGCATTCCCTTTGCGAGTGACATTAATAGACGTGGGGTGTTACATTTCCTCTCAATCCATTGACAATTAGAAAGAGCTCATGATGAAAGAATGGTAGAGAAGATCACAAGCTTCAAATCCATACCAACATGATGTGAAATGTGGAGTAAACCGTTCGAAATCCGCGTGAGAACAGGCATCGTTCAACCTTGATTTCAGTGCAAGGGGAACCATAGAGTTTGGCAAAATGGGTAGCTTTGTAAGAAGCTCTCTCGGAGGCGCACCAGGTGGAGGTAGCCGATCGTCGTTCGGCGTCATGGTTTTCGATAAATATTGAACACTAGCTCGGGACAGTGGGTTTCCACGTGTTCTGGAGTGTATAACGAAGAGGAAGAACGTATAATTACCTTAATTAATTCATTAATTTCTATTTTAAATTATCAAATGTATTAAAATCCGTAACTTATTCATACGAGGTCCAAATCGCGCGAAACTGGATCCGTTGCGACCGTGGAGACGAGAGCTTCACAACAAGACTAACTAGGCCCAATTTGGAGCATGTTAGAATTTCGGAAAAATTCAAAATCCAAACGGTTCAGAAATTAAAAAATAAAACTGGAGGAGTGGAAACATAAAGTGAGAACTCCTTCTCACTCTAATACTTTTCCAGTAAAATATATAATAGGATGCAGACGGTGCTTGGTAGCACCCGACTCCCTTTGTTGTACAAACCATGATTGTTTTTTTGAATTGAATGGACTGTATTGTGGTTGTTGATTGTATTGTATGTAATAAAATATTTGAACAATAAAAATATCATTTTTATTGAATTAATAAAATATATAAAATATTCATGTATGGAATAAAATATTTGAACAAAAAAAATATCATTTTTATTGGATGAACAAAATATATAAAATATTCATGTATGGAATAAAATATTTGAACAATAAAAATATCATTTTTAATGAAGGAATCAAATATATAAAATATTTATGTATGGAATAATATACTTGAACAATAAAAATATCATTTTTAGTGAATGGATAAAATACATAAAATATTCATATATGGAATAAAATACTTGAACAATAAAAATATCATTTTTATTGTATGAATAAAATATATAGAATATTCATGTATGGAATAAAATATTTGAACAATAAAAATACCATTTTTATTGAATGAATATAATATATAAATTATTCATGTACAGAATAAAATATTTGAACAATAAAAATATCATTTTTATTGAATAAATAAAATTATATAAAATATTCATGTATGGAATAAAATATATGAACAATAAAAATATCATTTTTATTGAATGAATAAAATATTCATGTATGGAAAAAAATATTTAAACAATAAAAATATCATTTTTATTGAATGAATAAAATATATAAAATATTCATGTATGGAATAAAATATTTGAACAATAAAAATATCATTTTTATTGAATGAATAAAATATATAAAATATTCATGTATGGAATAAAATATTTGAAAAATAAAAATATAATTTTTTTTATTGAATATATGAACCATATAAAATGGTCATGTGTTGAAAATAAATATTCATTTACAAATCGGATGATTTATTTATGTACACTCATTTAATTGATATTGATTGGTACGATAAATCTTACACATCGCCCAACTGCATAAATAATAATCAGTATTTGTTGTTTCAAAACCACACATGGGTGTTGGGATGTTATTGGACATACACTAATCCCAATATTTAGTTGTATGTCAATAAACTGGCTAACAGGATATTGCAAGCGTTAATTATTTATATTTAATGCTTATGCAGTTGTGTTGTGCAATCTGGATGATGGTTGATTGTTTACCATTGTTGTTGTATACATATGATGTATGAAATCCATATAGGTAACACTATATGGTAATTGACTGTGTCTGATTCCAATTCAGAAATAACGAATATTTTAAAATAACGAATATTTTAAAATAACGAATATTTTAAAATAATATTCAGTAAAGGATTAAAATGTGAATTTGATATCCGATTTAGGATGGACACGAAAATATTGAAATATATGAAGCCATGTTGATTAGATATGCGCCATTTTGACGTGAACGATATTTATATCGATTTTATTTATTTTTATAATGAACATCAAAAAGGAAATTATTTCAAAATCTGACATTTTGAAAATATTACCATTTAAATGATATAATGATAAGGAGTATTCAATTTTGATTAAAATTGAAAATGAAGTTAGAATTGTTTTAAAATGAATTTATAAATGAATTATAAATTACGTTTTAAATGGAAATCGACGAAATATATATTATGTATTATATATATAATATAGTGGCCTGAATAGAACGCGCCGAGCCATGGCCATTCGCGAATTTCGACCATTGACTTTGAATTGACATTACGGGAGATCCGACCGTCGGATTCTCCTAAAACCGGAACCATAAGGTTCATATCAAAAAGAGCTTTCAAAAAAATATAAGAGATTTGAAATCTAACTGTTGGATTTGGAATTATGTCCAAATCAAATTTGGAAAAGGTCGCTGTAAGTGCAGTTCAATGACCGTTTATGGAAATCGACTAAAAGGACCTTAATAAAATTATTTAAAATATTGATAATTTGTGCAAAATCATAATAAATAATTTGGAAAGAATTGGGATGAAAAATTCCATGTTTGTAAAGATAAAAATATATTTTTATCAAAATGAACTAGTTATTAACTAGATTTGAAATCCAATAATTTTTAAATAAAATAAATTGGATATGTCAATGGTTTTAATATAACCATAAATTCGCAACAAATAAATTGGAATGGATTTGGAATGGAAATCATCTTCAGAATATTTCAATGTTAGATTTCGTGATTTTACGGATATTGTTATGGAAATTTAGAAGATATAGTTATATTGTTATTTCCAATACGATATTTGTTGGTTTTAGAACTTGATATTGAATATAAGCCGATATAATTTTGATATTGAATATAAGCCGATATTATTTCCACTCAGAGCCTTGTATTTGATATTGAATTGGATTTTGGGTTCAGAGCCTGGTATTTGATATCGAATTGGATTTTGGGTTTGTCGTGAACATATCTTAAATAACATTGTTCTTAAACCCAGTTGAGAAAAATAATAAATCTTTTAATTTAGATTTATTGAAGTTTTCCAATTAATTAATATTTAATTGGAACTGAATAAAAGAATTAGATTTTGGGTTTGTCGTGAATGGTGTTTTCAGTAGCACTGTTCTTGAACCCCATGTGAAAAGAATAAATCCTTTAATTAATATTTAGAGAAATTTACCAATTAATTAATATTTAATTGGAATTGAATTAAGAATTGGATTTTGGGTTTGTTGTGAACGATGTCTTAAATAACAATGTTCTTAAACCCAGTTGAGAAAAAAGAATAAATCCTTTAATTAAGATTTAGTGAAGTTTTCCAATTACTTAACATTTAATTGGAATTGAATAAAAGAATTGGATTTTGGGTTTGTCGTGAATGGTGTTTTCAGTAGCACTGTTCTTGAACCCGGTGTGAAAAGAATAAATCTTCTATTTAAGATTTAGAGAAATTTAGCAATTAATTAATATTTAATTGGAATTGAATTAAGAAATGTATTTTTGGTCTTATCGTGAATGGTGTTTTAAATAGCACTTGTTCTAAAACTAGATTAATAGTGAAGTTAAGATTTGGAATTTATAAATCTTTTTACTAAGATTTAAAGGAAAATTTCCAAAATAAAGTTTTCCAATTTGATATAATAAATTGGAATGGAATGGCGTTCGATCTGATAATAATCGAAGTGAACTTCTGTGGAGGAAGACTCTTAATATATATGGAATTTAAAAGGCTTTGTCATTATTCCATTTATATTATTAGTTGGATACGGAAATTGATATCGATTATATATTGATTTGTTTTTCCGTGAAGATTCCAAAATTAATGGAATGTGATTTTGGGTTTATCGTGAACTGTGCTTTAAATGACATTGGTTCTTTAACCCAGTTAAAGACCGGATTTCATGTCTAACATTGTGTTTCGAACTGTATTGTTGATCTCTACTAAATGTGTATCTGTTTGGTGGCGGAGAATCTATTCTCTTGCTTAACACCCTTCTCTAAGAAGTACGAGCTTAGAGGTTATATATCGGTAGAAATCAATGGTACAGTGTAGATTTTCTATGCGGCATGTTTGATTTCCCATAGTTAAATAATCATTAATATTGATTTTTGGGAAGATTAAAACTAAGTGGAGTTTCAGTGAATCTTTAATTAGATTGAAATGTGAATTGATAATTTAAATTATCAAATTTGGGAAATGATCGAGAGTGGAGTATCACCAGTTTTGCTGCAAGCGATAGTTAAATATTTAATTAGATTTGAATGTGAAATGGTAATTAAATTTATCGATAACACCATGGTGTTAGATATGGAGTATTACCAGTTTTACTCCATGTGATGAATAGGTTGGGATTGGGAAATTAAACAAATGATTACTTCGGTAAGATGCGCTAATCCCGACTAGTTTGGATAAACCTTAATTTGGTTTGAATTGATATCCAAAGGAAGATTAAAGAATAAATTTAAAGAATTTATCTTTGATAAAATTAATGTGAATCTTTCCCAAAGTATAAGAATATTTGAACAAAAGAATATTCTGGATTGGAATGAGGCGCATGTTGTGTTTTTGTAGCACATGTTTATTATAACGTGAGTTATTCGGAAAGGCCTTGTTTATACCCGCTCTGAATAACTGATTCGACGATAAGTCGACAATGAAGATGGTGGTTGAAGATCGGAGGTCTTCACATCGTTTGGATAATTACTATGTCTTGATTGGGCTGTACAACCAAGTCAAGGTAATAAGTGGTGATCGTCCAAACGTACTTGGAGATCGACTGGATATGTGAGGACCTCTCTTCTATATTGGACATATGGGATGAGGAATAAGGTGCCTCCGGTTTCGTTTAGACCCAGAAAGAACTAGTAAATGGATGTGTGTCTAACACTGGATTTTATTCTGTGTTGATTGATCTCTGTTAAATATATATCTGTTTGGTGGCGGAGAATTTATTCTCTTGCTTAACCCCCTTCTCTGAGACGTATGAGCTCATAAGATATATATCGATAGACATCAGTCGCATGGTGCGAATTGCCTGTGTGGCATGTTGAGATGCAGATGATCAAGGCTTCTGTTGAAAAGCAGAGTCTTGTGGTTGATGATCAAAGCACGGCTTTAAATAGCATAGCTTTGTGTACAGCGTTAATTCACGAGCTTCACACCCCGGTATGAACCAAAAACGGGTTAAAGGACGGTAGGGATGACATGCGTTTCTTTCTAGCTGTGATGTCATGGTATGGAGCCCAGACATTTTTACTTATGTAGATGATGGAAAGCGAGGTACCTCGGATATAACGGTCATTACGGGGCCGATGGATGCAGTGGTCGATATACTGACCAGATTTACGCCCCATAGGGCGGGGAAACATATTGTTCAGGGATTACTAATCCACCCACGGGTGGACCGGCCTTGCATTGTCCTAGGTGTAGTTGCGGCTGTATCCTGCGGCTCGGGCTAAAGAGTCACGAATTCGGCAAGGATGATCTCGTGCCTTGGTTCATGATGGAAATCCAACTTCCAATACGACATTTCAGTTTTAATTGTAGAGCCTAGTATGGCGACATAGTGGGATGGGACACCATGCCGTCTATGATTGATACATTAATATTTGAAGTTGATTTCTTCACTTATAGTAATAATAAAAGATAAATTTCACGTACCAAGCATATTCAGCTGTTATAAGGTAAAACTCTATCCTTCGGCTTGCATTGCATTGTGTGATGGGACCTGAGTCTTATAATAGCTTCATTGTTCTTTATTTAGCATTGCGCTGTTTGTTTTATGCACTGGTATTCTTAGGGGTAAATCCGTTCCATGTTATACGGTGTGGTCCCTTGATTTACCTAACTTTATAATCATATTAATAACTATTTTAGTTCTCACACCAGTCCCATGACTGACCTGGAGCTTATTGTTTTAACCTAAACTCTGGGTGCCCCTATTTTCCAGATGGGCAGCTAGTAGTTTTGGTTTTGCAGATTTCTAGTTTACAGGATCCTAGTTTACAACTGGAGATATATTCGGAACGCAACAGTTTTGTTATGTATTATCTTTCCGCTGCTTTGTAATTCAAATCTCTGATATTTTCCTGATGTATAATATTTATTCATACTCTGTATATTCTTGTACTCTGATGCAAATTGTTGTAATAAGCAATGAAATGTTCTTCTGTTTGCGTTCTGATTTGTCATGTTCTCAACTCAATCTGGGATTTCCCATAAGGGCGAGTTTAGGTCGCTTCAGTTGGTATCAGAGCTTTGGTTTACAGAGCTCAAGAACAAGGCACGTTAGAACCGAACGAAAGAATTCATCAGAGATTGGATTAGTAATATCCAATGAGAATGACTCGTTAGAGATATGATCAGTAGTTTCCTAGAATGAGTTCAAAGAGTGTTATTTTTAAAAATAAAATTTAGTTTTAAAATTTTATATCTATTATTCATATTTTAATATTTTATTTTATTTTGAATTTGGACAATCGAGTATATGAAGATTTTGAATATACGCCTAGCTTGCGTGTATATGAAGTCTCAAATATACTGGGTAGATATAGAATCACACTCTAGTCGCCCGAAGAAGATACTGATGATTGATATATCATCATCAAATTCTATATTCGAGTTTCGAAAGTGGGATATCTATATATTTCCAATTGGTTGGTGTGAGAACCAAAATTAGATAGGGTTATTGTTGTGAATTGACATCAAAAACACTATTTTGAATATATATATATATATATATATTTATCAAAGTTATGAATTTGAAAATTTAATTAACCAATTGATTTTTGGTTATATGGATGATTATTAGTTTAACTAATTAATAATATTGAAATGATAAAACTAATAAATGAATGAGTGATAAATGTAGCCAAATTGAATCAAATACTGAACTGAATTTGAAATTGATTGAAATTGCATACATGTACATACATATGTATGAACAGGTCATAGCATGGAAGCTAAGAAGCGGAATAAAATTGTATGTCCGATAAATAGGTACATGTTTACTAATTTATTGGGTTTTGATGATTTTATGAGCCAACTGGCTAGCTGCTTGGCTTTTTCTTTTGGATTGGTGAGGGCCCCGTGAGGCTAATTGCGGTTTTAAAGGTCTCCCCATACAAAGGAGGTTATGGAGAAATTTTTCAAAAATTTAGGGTGTTAGCCAAATTTTTGAGAAATTAGAAAATTCTTAGAAACTGAAAAGTTAAAGAATGAATGCCAGAATGAAAGTTGATTTGGTTAGTTAAACAACTTTCAGTTCCGTTCCTTTTCGAGGACGAAAAGATTTTAAGTGGGGGAGATTGTAACAACCTGGGTTTTCAGAACCAATTAAAAAAATTTATTTTGGCAATTTTAATGGATTTTGAATATTTAAAATGATTTTTTTAAAATAATAACGACTAAAAAATTATTTTAACAGAAGTTAGAACGTAAAAATTTATTTTAGTTATAAAAGGGATAGAAATGGCGTGGTAGTTTGAAAATTCGATTTCAAATTTCAATTGAATGTACAAGATTCAAAATAAATCGAATTTCAGTAAACCAGAAATATTTGAATCTGTTTGAAATTAACTTTCCAACGAATGTGAAAAATCCAGATTTCATAATGAGAATAAAAAGTTATGTCCATTTGAAAATTCAGAATAGTCGCTGTGGAATTTAATATAATATATAGCCCTTAAAAATAGCCATTTTGCAAACGACCTCCGTTTTCGACGAGACCACTTTTGTTGGATCCGAAATGTCAAATTATTGCTAGATTCAATTTTCATAATTTTTGGAATTAATATGTGAGTGTGGTGAATTTAAACATGTTTGGTA
Source organism: Allium sativum (assembly GCA_030737875.1). Classification (NCBI taxonomy): domain Eukaryota; kingdom Viridiplantae; phylum Streptophyta; class Magnoliopsida; order Asparagales; family Amaryllidaceae; genus Allium; species Allium sativum. The sequence goes on along the minus strand of CM060916.1, from coordinate 605,782,911 downwards.
ATTTCAGTTTGAAATTAATCGACTGGAAAATGACCATTTTTCAAACGGTCTCCAAATTCGACGAATTAGTTTTATTAGGACCGTATCGTCAAAACATAGCTAGATTTATTTTTCTGGAATCTTTGGAGTCAGTATGTAGCCCTGGTAAATTAAAATGTACATTTAAATTCAATATATAAGGATTTATATTTTAATTTAAAGAAAAACTGATCGGGACAGTAGAATTGGCTTACGAAACATATCCCATTGTGTTCGGAATTGAGGTAATTAGCTAGGGACGATAGTCGGTGGGTTCAAATTGGAGTTTGAATGGAAAGGTTGTTATTTTTGGAAATAAAAATATTTATAAATATAAAATTCTAAACCTAATTTTCAACATCAGAAAACCGCTCCATTCCGAAAGCCAATTTACGGTGGATTTTGCTCTTTCCTTTCCCCAATTTCCTCTCAATCCGTTGACAATTAGAAAGAGCTCATGTTGAACGAATGGTAGAGAAGATCACGAGCCTCAAATCCATACCAACATGATGTGAAATGGTGGAGTAAATCGTTCGAAATCCGCACGAGAACATCGCCATTCAACCTCGATTTCAGCGCAAGGGGGCCCACCGAGTTTGGAGAAATTGGTAGCCGCAAGAAGCTCTCTCGGAGGCGCACCAGGTGGAGGTAGCCGATCATCGTCCGACGTCATGGTTTTCGAGAAATGTTGAATCCTAGCTCGGGACAATGGGTTTCGACGTGTTCTGGAGTGTATAACGAAGAGGAAGAAGGTATAATTATCTTAATTAATTCATTAATTTCTATTTTAAATTATCAAATGTATTAAAATCGAATGGAAAAGTTGCCAATCAGTAGGATTTTGTAATGCGAAGACCCTGGAAATAGCGGCTGAGAAATCTTCGTCTTCTTCTTACTCCTCATCTTTTGCCTTCGATTCAGCTTTCCCTCCTCTTCCATCTTGCCCTCCTCCATCTATTCCTCCAGATCCACCACCTCCTTCTGACAATCCCTCTTCCTCGACAAGTGCTCCTATCAATTCGGAAAATCCATCAAAGGCTTCTTTCCCTTCTTTTGTTAAAACGAATTATGCTTCTCTGGTCAGATCTACACCGCGTAACGCTGGATCGTATAAGCCTATTAATTTCGAAATTGCCAAAGATGGAAAGAAAAATAAAATTCCAGATCTAGTCAAGCAGGAGGGCCTCAATTACTGGAATAACTTTCTGATTGGGTTTTTTCTGGATGGTACATTATCATTTCAAGCAGTTACGAGCTTTTTACAGAGGCGTTGGAAGTTATCTGGAGAGGTAGACATTAAATCTGACGGTTTACATTTTTATTTCAAATTCATTAATGAATCTGATAGAGAAAAGGTTCTTAGATCAGATCCAATTTTCATTCATGGTAGGATGTTCATAATTTCTGTATGGGATCCATCAATAGGTTGTGCTCAATCGCAAATTAAAAAGATACCTATATGGATCCATCTATATAGAATCCCCATGATTTTATGGTCATTAATTGGTATTAACTGGCTAGTTAATCATGCAGGAAGGCTTATATGTTATGATATCAGTACAGAAAGGTTGGAAAGATTTAGATATGCGAAAGCTTTGGTAGAAATATCACCAGAATATCAATTACCAGATTTTATTGAGGTAGATGGATTGGGAGATGTTAGTCCTATAGTGAAAATCAGTTATGATTGGAGACCTAGGATATGTGTGAATTGTAAGGTGTTCGGCCATGAATCGATTCATTGTGAGTTACATGTACAGAATAATAAGGATAAAAAGAATCAAATTAATGTTGACATGAGGGATTTCAACGCTAAGGAGAATGTGCACACTCAAAAACCACACAGGAATTTTAATGCTGATCAGGATAAATGGTCTTATGTGCACAAAAAGAAAAAACAGTTTTGGAGGAAAAAGGATGTGGAAAAACAGGAGGAGGATAACAATAATGCTACTGGGGTTGGCAATACAAGTGCAAATCCGTTTTCTAATCTAGCAGCTGATGCTATGGATGATAATGAGGGTGTAACTAATGTACATGAGCAAGTAGATGTTATTAAAGGTAGTGTTGATCCTCATTTTAGTGCAAGCATGGAAGGCCAGGCAAACGTGGAAAAGGTTAGTAATGTTGCATCTGTGGATGAAGATATTTTTGGGAACTTGTTTGATGATTCAAATGTTCCTTTAGGCACTTCTCAGAAGGCTACAGGTTTTGGTTCTTCTACTTTTACTACTGTTTGCATGGATTCTACATCTTCTTCTGTTTTTGGATTCGCTGCTACTAGCTCTTCTATCTCAAGCACAATGTCTTGCTCTTCAACGTATAGTCAGAGCTTGCCTGCATTAGTTGTGGGTGGTTCTACAAGATTAAATGCTAAGAAATCCCCTTATGTAAAACTTAAGCCTCCTAACCATATTATTTTACCTCCACCTGCCTCTCTTTCTTCTGCATCACAGTCAACTTTCCCCTCATCTAAATCTAAGGGCAAAAAACCTAAAGGCAAATTTTGGGCAGATGACGACCTAGATGAGGGCCATGAATTTAGCATTGAGGATATACTTCCTGCTGGAAGTAATGTGAAGTCAATGAAGAGGCATACGAGGAGCAATCCATCACCATTATTTGACCCTTTCTTCACATGAGTTTGTGCTTGGTCGGTAATGAAGTTTCAGCTAGTTATGGTGGTATACAAGTACTAAGAGATTGTTGATTTGGAAGTGTGGTTTTTCAAAGTGTGTTTATGGATGTTCCTGTCCAAGGTTTTTGGCTTGCTTAAGAAAATATTATAAGTATTGCAGTTATACTTTTTTAGTTTTTTCTTTGTTGTAATTTCATTGTGTAGTGAGCATTTGTCATAGTGAGTTACAGATAGAGTTTTTTATTTTTTTATGTAGGGGACTGTTACTTTCAAATGTCATAGCATACTTGTATGCTTGGGTATGTACTGTAAATACCTTTGTGATTAATAAATTTTGGGCTTAACTTTCAAAAAAAATGTATTAAAATCCGTAACCTATTCATACGAGGTCCAAATCGCGCGAAACTGATCCGTTGCGATCGTGGAGACGAGAGCTTCACAACAAGAGTAACTAAGCCTAATTTGGAGCACGTTAGAATTTCGGGAAAATTCAAATCCAAACGGTTCAGAAATTCAGAAATAAAACTGGTGGAGTGGAAACCAAAAGTGAGAACTCCTTCTCACTTTAATATTTTTTCAGTAAAATATATACTAGGATGCAGAAGGTGCTTAGTAGCACCCGATACCCTTTATTGTACAAACCATGATTGTTTCTTTGAATTGAATGGACTATATTGTGGTTGTTGATTGTATTGTATGGAATAAAATATTTGAACGATAGAAATCTCATTTTTATTGAATGAATAAAATATATAAAATATTCATTTATGGAATAAAATATTTGAACAATAAAAATATCATTTTTATTGAATAAATAAAATATATGAAATATTCATGTATGGAATAAAATATTTGAACAATAAAAATATCATTTTTATTGAATGAATAAAATATATAAAATATTCATGTATGGAATAAAATATTTGAACAATAAAAATATCATTTTTATTGAATGAATAAAAAATATAAAATATTCATGTATGGAATAAAATATTTAAACGATAAAAATATCATTTTTATTGAATGAATAAAATATATAAAATATTCGTGTATGGAATAAAATATTTTAACAATAAAAATGTAATTTTTTTATTGAATATATGAACCATATAAAATGGTCATGTGTTGAAAATTAATATCCATTTAAAATCGGACGATTTATTTATGTACTCCCATTTAACTAATATTGATTGGGACGATAAATTTTACACATCGCCCAACTGCACAAATCATAATCAGTATTTGTTGTTTGAAAACCCCACACAAGTATTGGGATGATATTGGACATACACTAATACTAATATTTAGTTGTATGTCAATCGATTGGTTGACAGGCTGTTGTAAGAGTTAATTATTTATATTTAATGTTTATGCAATTGTGTAGTGCACTCCGGATGATGGTTGATTGTTTATCATTGTTGTTGTATACATATGTTGTATGAAATCCATATAGGTAACATTATATGGTAATTAACTGCGTCTGATTCCAATTCAAAAATAATGAATATTTTAAAATAATGAATATTTTAAAATAACATTCTGTAAAGGATTAAAATGTGAATTTGATATCCGATTTAGGATGGACATGAAAATATTGAAATATATGAAGCCGTGTTGATTAAATATGGGTCATTTTGATGCGAACGATATTTATATCGATTTTATTCAATTTTATACTGAATATCGAAAAGGAAATTATTTCAAAATCTGACATTTTGAAAATATTATCATTTAAATGATATAATGATAAGGAGTATTCAATTTTGATTTAAAATTGAAAATGAATTTAGAATCATTTTAAAACAAATTTATTAACGATTTATAAAATACATTTTAAATAGAAATCGGCAAAGTATATATTATATATATATATAATATAATGGCCTGAATAGAATGCGCCGCGCCGCGGCCGTTCGCGAATTTCGACCATTGACTTTGAATTGACATTACGGGAGATTCGACCGTCGGATTCTCCTAAAATCAGAACCATTGGGTTCGTATCGAAAAGAGCTTTCCAATGAATATAAGAGATTTGAAATCTAACAGTTGGATTTGGAATTATGTCCAAATCAAATTTGGAAAAGGGCGCTGTAAGTGCAGTTCGATGACCGTTTATGGAAATCGACAGAAAGGGCCTTAATAAAATTATTAAAAATATTGATAATTTGTGTAAAATCATAATAAATGATTTGGAAAGAATTGGGATAAAAAATTCCACGTTTGTAAAGATAAAAATATATTTTTATCAAAATGAACTAGTTACTAACTAGATTTGAAATCCAATAATTTTTAAATAAAATAAATTGGATATGTGAATGGTTTTAATATAACCAAAAATTTCCAACGAATAAATTGGAATGGATTTCGAATGGAAATCATCTTCGGAATATTTCGATGTTGGATTTCGTGATTTTACGGATATTGTTATGGAAATTTGGAAGATATAGTTATATCGTTATTTCCAATACGATATTTGTTGATTTCAGAATTTGATATTGAATATAAGCCGATACAATTTCTATTCAGAGCCTTATTTTTTATATCAAATTGGATTTTGGGTTTGTCGTGAACGATGTCTTAAATAACACTGTTCTTAACCCCAGTTGAGAAAAAGAATAAATCTTTTAATTAAGATTTAGTGAAGTTTTCCAATTAATTAATATTTAATTGGAATTGAATAAAAGAATTGGATTTTGGGTTTGTCGTGAATGGTGTTTTCAGTAGCACTGTTCTTGAACCCCGTGTGAAAAGAATAAATCTTTTAATTAAGATTTAGAGAAATTTACTAATTTATTAATATTTAATTGGAATTGAATTAAGAATTAGATTTTGGGTTTGTCGTGAACGATGTCTTAAATAACACTGTTCTTAAACCTAGTTGAGAAAAAAGAATAAATCTTTTAATTAAGATTTAGTGAAGTTTTCCAATTAATTAATATTTAATTGGAATTGAATAAAAGAATTGGATTTTGGGTTTGTCGTGAATGGTGTTTTCAGTAGCACTGTTCTTGAACCCCGTGTGAAAAGAATAAAACTTTTAATTAAGATTTAGAGAAATTTGCCAATTAATTAATAATTAATTGGAATTGAATTAAGAATTGGATTTTTGGGTTTATCGTGAATGGTGTTTTAAATAACACTTGTTCTTTAACCCAATTAATAGTGAAGTTAAGATTTGGAATTTATAAATATTTTTATTAAGATTTAAAGGAAATTTTCCAAAGTAAAGTTTTCCAATTTAATATAATAAATTGGAATGGAATTCGATTTGATAATAATCGAAGTGAACTTCTGTGGAGGAAGTGTTAATATATATGGAATTTAAAAGGCTTTGTCATTATTCCATTTATATTATTAGTCAGATATGGAAATTGATATTGATTATATATTGATTTGTTTTTCCGTGAAGATTCCAAAATTAATGGAATGTGATTTTAGGTTTATTATGAAATGTGCTTTAAATGACATTGGTTCTTTAACCACGTTAAAGACAGGATTTCATGTCTAACATTGTATTTCGAACTATATTATTGATCTCCGCTAAATATATATCTGTTTGGTGTCGGAGAATTTATTCTCTTGCTTAACACCCTTCTCTAAGACGTACGAGCTTAGAGGTTATATATTGGTAGAAATCAATGGCACGGTGTAGATTGTCGATGCGGCATGTTTGATTTTCCAAAGTTAAATAATCATTAATATTAAATTTTTGGGAAGATTAAAACTAAGTGGAGTTTTAATGAATCTTTAATTATATTGAAATGTGAATTGATAATTTAAATTATCAAATTTGGGAAATGATCGAGAGTGGAGTATCACCAGTTTTGCTCCAAGCGATAGTTAAATATTTAATTAGATTTGAACGTGATATTGTAATTAAATTTACCGATAACACCATGGTGTTAGATATGGAGTATTACCAGTTTTGCTCCATGGTATGAATTGGTTGTGATTGGGAAATTAAACAAATGATTACTTTGGTAAGGTGCGCTAATCCTGACTAGTTTGGATAAACCTTAATTTGGTTTGAATTGATATCCAAAGGAAGATTAAAGAATAAATTTAAAGAATTTGTCTTTGATAAAATTAATGGGAATCTTTCCCAAAGTATAAGAATATTTGAATAAAATAATATTCTAGATTGGAATGAGGCGTATGTTGTGTTTTTATAGCACTGGTTTATTATATACGCAAGTTATTCGGAAAGGCCGGGTTTTTACCCATTCTGAATAACTAATTCGACGATAAGTCGACGATGAAGATGGTAGTTGGAGACTGAAGGTCTTCACATTGTTTGGATGATTACTAATTTCTTGATTGCGCTATACACCCAAGTCAAGGTAATAAGTGGTGATCGTCCAAACGTACTTGGAGATTGACTGGATATGTGAGGACCTTTCTCCTGTATTGGACATATGGGACGAAGAATAAGGTGCCTCCAGTTTCGTTCAGACCTAGAACAAACTAGTAAATGGATGTGTGTCTAACATTGGATTTTATTCTGTATTGATTGATCTCTGTTAAATATATATCTGTTTGGTGGTGGAGAATTTATTCTATTTCTTAACACCATTTCTGAGAAGTACGAGCTCAGAGGATATATATCGATAGACATCAGTCGCATGGCGTGAATTGCCTGTGTGGCATGCTGAGATGCAGATGATCAAGGCTTCTGTTGAAAAGCAGAGTATTGTGGTTGATGATCAAAGCACGGCTTTAAATAGCATAGCTTTGTGTATAGCGTTAATTCGCGAGCTTCACACCCCGGTATGAAATAGAAATAGGCTGAAGGACGGTAGGGAGGACATGCGTTTCTTTCTAGCTAGGAGTGATGACATGGTATGGAGCCCAGACATTTTCACTTATGTGGATAATGGAAAGCGAGGTTACCTCGGATATATTGGTCATTAGGGGGCCGATGGATGCTGTGGTCGACATATTGACCAGATTTACGCCCCATAGGGCGGGGAAACGTATTGTTCAGGGATTACTAACTCACCCACGGGTGGACCGACCCTGCATTTTCCTAGGTGCAATTGCGGCTATATCCTGATCCCTTGCCTTGGTTTATGATGGAAATCCAACTTCCAATACGACATTTTGGTTTTAATTGTAGAGCCTAGTATGGTGGCATAGCGGGATGGGGTACTATGCCATCTATGATTGATACATTAATATTTGAAGTTGATTTCTTCACTTATAGTAATAATTAAAGATAAATTTCGCATACCAAGCATATTTAGCTATTATAAGGTAAAACTCTATCCTCCGGCTTGTGTTGCATTGTGTGATGGGACCTGAGTCTTATAATAGCTTAATTTTTCTTTATTTAGCATTGCGCTATTTGTTTTATGCACTGGTATTCTTGGGGGTAAACCCGTTCCATGTTATACGGCGTAGTCCTTGATTCACCTAACTTTAAAATCAAATTAATAACTGTTATAGTTCTCACACCAGTCTCATGACTGACCTGGAGTTTATTATTTTAACCTAAACTCTGGGTGCCCCTATTTTCCACATGGGCAGCTAGTAGTTTTGGTTTTGCAGATTTCTAGTTTACAGGACCCTGTTTTACAGCTGGAGCTATATTCAAAACGCTCTGTATCCGTGTATTTCTTACAGTTGTGTTATGTACTAATTTTCCGCTGCTTTGTAATTAAATCTCTGATATTTTCCTGATGTATAATATTTATTCATACTCTGTATATTCTTGTACTCTGATGCAAATTGTTGTAACAAGAAATTAAATGGTCTTCTATTTGCGTTCTGATTTGTCGTGTTCTCAACTCAATCCGGGCTTTCCCGTAAGGGAGAGTTTGGGTCGCTTCAATAACCATTCAACAATTCATGTGATAATAAAACGTTATCAAGGATGCTCCTACTAAGAAGATAAGCAGCTTGATTAGGTGAGATGATGGAAGGCATTACAGCTTTGAGTCTGTTAGCAATTATTTTTGTGATACACTCGAATAATAAGTAATAATTGTATATTAATAACTTTGAAATAATTACAATTTTATAAAACAATATTGTAAAATATTATTTTAAAATGTTACTTGTACATAATTATAGCTCTATTGAAATAGTTTGTAAAACACTTGCAATATATGGAAAAAAATCCTGAAATATTCACGTAATAAACACACAAACACTCACATAAAAATTTATTAATCCGTAGTATGTATCAACAATAATATTGGAGTTCCTACTATAGGAAGAAGCCTAATAAACACTTGCAATATAGTTTAGAAATCAACAAAAACAGTTCATGAAATCACTTAAAAACATTCAGAAAATATCCCAAATGCTCACAGACCAAAACTCATGCTCAAATACAATGTAGGAGTCTACCTTTGTCCCCATCAAGTTGACCTAAGGGTTGACCATGTCCGTCTAGGGATCAACTGGGGGTCAACCCATTGAAAGGCCCGGTTGACCTCCTGGTTGCAATTCTATATTGGGTGCATTTTAAATTCGATTCAGAACTCGACCCATGTATTGATCAAGCTACTGAGGTTATCCTGAAATTTGACATACAAGAAGTCCTACAACATTACTATTATCTGAAAAAGATTTCGCAAAATTCCGACATGAGTTTAACAAGTTACACGGCCATAAAGACGGGCTTAGTCGTTATTTTATGGTAACTTGGAAAATTCTCAAACTCGATACAATAAACAACGAATTATCAAGAATTTGCACATATTCATCACATTTCTTGAGCAAGTTAGAAGGTATGAGATGAACCCACCTTTGGTCTATAGCAAAAATTTCTAGTAAGTTTTTAGTGCAAAACTAGAACTTTTTGGCTTGTAGTAGAACTTTTTTTTTGAGCAAAAATGTGTGATCTTCCTAGGGGAAGAGAGCACACACATATATAATAAAAATAGAATGGTACAAGTATCCAAATTCATACACCAAAAAATACAGACCCAAAATCAAGAGTCTCAAAAAGGAATGTAAGGGAACATAGATAGATGAGTTCCGGCAAGGCCACCACCCATCATACTTCGTTATCGAATTCCTGCAAGGCCACCACCCGATAAGAAGTATATCTACTCCTATACATACAATAACTAAAAAACAAATGGTGTAATAGATCACCAAAAAATACAGACACTCCTACTCCTCACACACCAATACATCCAAAGCAAGCCAATAAAGATCAATCCAAAGCAGCAAAATCCAAAAGCTCCACAGCTACATCTACAATATGTAATCTGAAAAAACTGATATAAAAATCATCAGTAACTTACACATATATATGAATATATGCATATATATATATATGTCTTAATATATATACATGTATACATGTGTATATATACATATATATCTATGTAAGAAATATATATATATATATATATATACTTATATGTAGGCATATAAGTATAGGCAAATATCCACATATATATGCATGAGGATAAGGACATAAGAACAAACAATCATGAGAAAGGATCTAACCCATGTAACAAAGATCAACAACCCAGACGTGGTCTATTGCATCTAAAATAACTATTAATACGAATGAATAAACTTAGGTTAAGTCTAACCTTAGACAAAAAACGCCCAAATTGCAATTCACCAAATAGTTTATAGTGCGAATTAGACATCCAAAACAGATAGAAATTTACTATGTTTATAGTTAAATTATTAGAAGGTACAGAAATTGAATGAAATATCCTCTGATTCCTCTCGACCCAAATGAACCAGCTTATGAATATTACTAAGGAATCCAGTATGTATTTCTGCCTGGAATTATAACGTAATCTATGACAGTTCCAATAATCAATACAACTACTAAAGTAATTAAAACAATCAAAAGTAAAAATCCTTATAATCATGTTGAAAATAGAAAAAGTAAAATGACAAGAAAAAAATAAGTGGTCGACATCCTCCTCTCCAGTATTACAAAAACAACATTTTATATCAAAAATAACATTCTTTCTCTTTAAAAGCTCAATCGTATTGAGCTTCTTATGAATGATCAACCACATTAGAAACTTAGCTTTAGGTAAAGAATTAGACTTCCATAGAAATTTAAAGGGATATAATGAGACACCAGAAAAATTAATAAAACTATACATAGAATTAACAGTATACACTAAACTCTTATCTATACCCCAGCTAATAGTATCACCATTCTCGTCCAAATGGTATAAAGCTAGCTTAGTTTTAAGCAAAACCAATTGTCTTAATAAATCTTCTTCTAAAATATTATCAAAAGAGAACTCCCACGGGGGGTCTAAATCAGCTTTGTAAACATCCTTAATTAAAGCGTTCTTAAAGCTACTAATACTATAAAGCTTACTAAATTCAATTTTTAGTGGCACACTAGAAATCCAAGCATCGTGCCAAAAATAAATAAGATTACCTGAATGAACTAACACTTTACATCCTAAATTAAAAAAGTCAAAGCAATTCAAAACCGACTTCCAAAAGTGAGATAAATTATTATCCCAAACACCACTATTTCCAATAAAGAACTCCCCTCTTGAATAATAAGCTTTAGAAACGATAAACTTCCAAGAAGCCTTCACTTCTGGACATCTATATTTCCATAACCATTTAGCAAGCAGTGAGGAGTTAAAATTATGTAAATTTATGATCCCCAAACCCCCTTCTTTCTTGGATTTACAACACGTGTCCCAATTAACTAGACATTTATAACTTCTACAACTAGAATCACCATTCCAAAGGAAGTTTCGCCTAATCCTATCAATCTTCTCAATGACTCATTTCGGGAATCGATGAACAACCATCCAATAGGAGGGAATAGCTGATAGAACCGAATTAACAAGTACTAACCTACCTGCTCTAGACAGAAATCTATTATTCCAGCTAGATAATTTATTATTAACCTTATCAATGATGACTATCCAATCTTCCTTCTTAAGCTTTGAAGGTCTTATCTTAAAACCTAAATAATCAAAAGGAAATTTCATAATCGAACAATTCAAAGTACTAGCCACCAAAGTCTCAATATTGTTAAAATCATTAAGAACCAACACTGCACTCTTATCAAAATTAATTCTTAGACCAGATAACATCTCAAAACAGTAAAGGATAAATTTAAGAGCAATAATATGCTCAGGCAAATGAGAAGAAAATAACAAAGTATCATCCGCAAATTGAAGGATCGATAATTCATTGTTAAATTCCTCATTCCCAACACTACCTAGAACACCTAAACTCCTAGCTCTCTTAATGATTTTTGAGAAGACATCAACCGCTAAATTAAACAGAAAAGGCGATAAGGGGTCGCATTGTCTAAGTCCTCTCTTGGATTGTATCTTCTTACCCATTACCCCATTAACAATAATGTTGGAACAACCAGACCTAAGTAATAACAAGATCCAGTTGGTCCATCTAACACTAAAACCCCTAGCAAGACATAATTCACATATAAAGTCCCAATCAATTGAATCAAATGCCTTCTCAAAGTCTAGCTTCAAGATGGCTTGTAGTAGAACTTAGTAACCTATAAAAGTCATGACAAAGATAGGGAAGATACACAGTGAGTAAAACTCCCAAATTTGAGTTGAAACTGAAATAAAACTAGAGCGTCTTGCTTATTGCATGTAGGAATTCAGTTTAGGAAGCTATATCTTCAATTTGTTTCATTTTAGGTTTAGTTATTTACGATTTTAAGAGGAGGATTTCATTTCATCTATAAAAATAAAAATGGAAAAAGTGGATGTTTTTCCAAAATGTACTATTAGTGTAATGGCCTTCCTTTTCGATAGTTTCAAATCAATAATTAGACTAACTCAAACAATTCGGAACAACAGATTGTTAATGACTACGGGGTTAAAAATAAATCATCACGAAATCACAGACACAGAAACACAGAATATCTCGCAGTAGAAGTAGAACATATACAATAATACAAGATTTCGTTAATTTACATGATTATCAGGGTATTGAAATAATACAGATACAGTGGAAGACTAAGTATGGAATTCACTAATACATGAATATTGACAGAAGTGAAAATAAATGAAATGGAATAACACAATGGATGGCTACATGTAGCGAATATCAAGCTCTAATAGATAACAATACAAGGCTGAAATACTCGGGCTGACCTAAGAGTTATGCAAAAACAAAACAATCGAGTCTCAGGACTAGTCTTCATGAATCAACAAGTGAAGTGTTTAACAAAATGCAAATAACTAAAATAATGTTTGAGATTCCATCCTTTAAGGATTTGTGAAACTAATACATATAATATAATACGCTATTATAATAATGTCTATTCGGTAAAGCAAACATATCAAAGTAGCATAAGCGGTATTATATTTTTACCCTTACTCGGTTTATAGGTATTGTAAACTATACAGACTGTAATGACCCGCCATTTTAAACAATGGGATTTGCTAAAAATAATAGATAGTTATTGGAATAATAATAGAATCATCACAAAATACAGACACAAAAATAAAATTACAACACGGAATCTCGCAGTAGAACTAAATAAAACATAAGTGATTTATATATTTACAATTTATTTCTTTGAAGTGAAATAATTGGAAATAAAATATTTAACACTACACAATTAAACTGAGGTGATAATATAACAGGAGTAAAATATAGCTTCCAACTGTGTCTTCATCACCAGAAAAGCAATCCATAACTGCAAACCAAACTCATAGTAGACTCGTATAAGGATAAATATGACAAGTCAGTGAGGCAATTCCCAATGTAGGATTCTACCAGTTTACCCTTTCTATCTAGTCGTAACCCATCCATGGTCAATTGCGTACAACACATCCCGATTAAATCAACATACACCAATCGAATCACAAGTCAAGTAAGTAATACGACCAAGTGTGTCCGCTAGAGGTTTCTAACCTCTATGGTCAGATGTATGCGCCTGCTTTAGTCATTTTAATTCTGACACAAGTGTCAAGGCTATCCATCATCGTTCTCTTACTTCATTCCAGTAAACATTCGCCAAATCAACCACTTCATTCTGGAACATCCTCCACGTACGTAGTTAAAGTGGTTTTAGTATTGATAAAGAGTATGCCAATATCCAACCCCGGTCTCTTTAACAACCAATCGTCGTTTTACATACCGTGGCCATTTATGTTTAAATAAAACATTGCATTTCCCATCATAAATCGATTTACTTCAAATTCGATTTTCATTATCATATCTCAAAATAATTCGACATTGGATTTCAATTCCAGTTTCATAATCTCATATTGTAATTCAATTCATTGTCAAAATTTAAATTTCGATTTAATTTTCATATCACTGTTATAGTCATCCAAATGAAACCTTATATTCAAACAAATTGGGATCAACAACTTGGGTTGGAAATAAAGTTCTACTCAAAATAGTTTGTATAGATATAAATAATTAAGATTTAATGTATAATAGTTTAATAATAACAGGTATATTATAAGGAAATATGAAATAAAATACTATAGGGAAAATAGTTTAAATGAAATTGTTTAATATAAAATACTACTAACTTCAGGAATAACATAAGTATAATACTTTAAAATAAATAGTTTACTTCCTTCCAAACCATTTGAACACGCGAGTTCCAAAATCCATTTTAAATCATTTTTGAATTCAAATTCAAATCTGACAAAAATTCAATCATTTCAATTTACTATTTCAATTCAAATCAAAAACAAATAAACCGATTCAAAAATCAATGTCAATTTAATGAATCAACTTCTTATTACCAATTTAAACATATTGCATTTAATGGGTTCCAATTCATTCAAAATTTCAATCCACTTCCATTATCGGTTCCAACACTTAAATCCTGAATTTAGCCAACTTCATTATATTAGCTTAAATCAACGTTCTTAGGTTTAACATTTAAAGTAATCCAGTTTCGATAAAACCAATTTAATCCTACATCCACTTTAAGATTTTAAATTTCACGAATTATGTCAAACTTAATATATCGATTTCACTTAACATTTAAGTTATACATTTATAACACTTTGTATTTCTTTGAAATTTAAATTTTCCAAATTTCTATAAACCAGTCTTCACTTCAACGATTCATTTCAAAATAGAATTCGATTCAAATGTTGGTTTCTTTCTACAAATTTGTTAAATTCGATTATAACATATATTCCAAAATAACAGATTTATTTTAAGATCAAATCTTATATTTGAAATAAATTTAGAATTACTTTTAAAAGTTTCACTCTAAATTACAATATATTCAAATCTCAAAATCATGTTAAATCATATGTCGATGAACTTCAAATTAAACTCCAATTAAAAATAAAACTTGACAAAATCTTGAGAAAACATAAATCAATATCAATAAATCAAATCAAATCCACAATTATTTATCACATTAATAACCTTCGTTAACGTCGTTATATTTAAATATACAATTTTTCGATTCCAAACGATTATATATCCAAGTTTCAAAAATTGAGTTTTAATAAATAAATTGATTCGAACATTTGTCAATAAGTTATTATATAATTCATAAAATCAAGATTTAGTAACAAATCAAGTCGAGTAAGAAATAAATGCTTAAAACAATTTCATTTAAGATTTAAATAATATATTGTTAAATTTCAAAAAAAAACATTTTATAAAACAATTCATTTTGACCAACGGTGTTTATAATTTAATTTTCTTTCTAGGCCAAGTGAAATATTTATAATTTAATTCAGGTATATATCATTTCAATCCTTTCCAGTGTCACAAATAAATATGTCAAAACATGTCCGACAGTAACAAGGAGTTAACAACAATCAAAATGGTCAAATATAACCTACGCTACATAAATAAATATTGATGACATGGATGTAGCATCATATATGAATATTAACTTCCTACACTTGCGTTTGTACACATGATGTGTGTATATCGTGCCAACATGTGCACGAACAATGAAACCAAATTATGCACGCAATAGTTAAAATTCAAACAACAAATATACAACAAAATTAATTTATTAACTCACGTGAAAAATGTTAGTTAAGTGTGAGTGAGTGAACACTCGCTTTGATTTCATGTCGAATTAAAATCTATATCAGCGCCAAAATTCTGACACTCTCAAATTTCGACCAAACTAGCACCACATTGTTTGAAATTTCGATATGGACTTAGCGAGAGAAGCCGCTCGAAATCCGACCACTATACAAAAGTTATTCCCATTAAAATAAAGATAATAAGTGGTGTTAATACAAAACATACATATTTAGTTTAGGAAATGCTTCAATGATTCCAACGGCATTATGGATTAAAAATAGATTTTGCTGAGGGCATTTGCACTATCACAGTGGGTTCTGCGGGTTGGGTGGCTTCTATATCGGGTTCAGGCGGAGATGGGAACTCAAGTATCGATGGTCAGTTTCTACTGAGGGCGGAAAACAACGACCGATGGACAATGTGGTGGCGGTGGGTTTCACGTCAGAGCAGCGATGAAGGGGACTGACTGGGTGAGTCAGAGTTTTGAGTGTGGCTTGTTGAACTGGGGGTCAAGTTTGAGGTAGGCAGATCCTGGTGGGATTGAGAGGAAGACGGCTCACAAATGGTGATCGAGATAGGTGGTGAAGGAGCTTGGTGGAGGCTCAGTCGGTGGTCTGCTCTGATGATCTCACGGTTGTGATAGGTGAGTTCGGAGGATGGTTCCGGTGTGGTGAGAGGGAAGGTGGTTGTTGCAAGCGAGAAGGCCGATGCTCGGTTTAACGTGGCTACAGATTTCGAAAACTTTTATTTCTTTCAGTTTTAAATTATAGAAGAACAATGACAGACGTGTTGGTGAAGAAAAGGAGAAAGAGAATGAGAAGGTGAACAGTAGGGATGTGTTACCGGGAGTCTGTTCACCTCGAAGGGAACAAAACAACCAATCCAATTGGCGGAATTCAGAAGTCCCATATGAGACCCACTGATCTTCGAGATGATGTTTTGTTCACCTTGAGTTGAACAAACTCATATTGTGCATTACCCATCCCAAACTTTTAGGATCTAAGGGGCTGCTCAGGGAGCATTTAGGCCCCATTTAGCTATATGATGCGTTAGTTACAAAACGGGGCAAATTGCCTGTTTCCCAACGCAGCCCCAATGATCCATTAGCTAACTGTTTTGATTAATTACCATAATTAATTAACTTAATTACTAAATTTAGGTTTTTAAAAATTAATAATTTTTTCAAATGAAATCCGTTTGATATGCGGTTTTTTGCATTGCTGAAGCGACCCGAACTTCCCCGGTCTCCGAAGAGATGAGAAAGAACGAATTACTGTGAGGACAAGACAAATCAGAACGCAGACGGAAGAACATTTCATTGTATATTACAACAATGCATCAGATTACAAGAATATACAGAGTATAAATGAATAAATATTACATAGAAAAAATATCAGAGATTACAATACATTACATAGCAGCGGAAAATAATACAATACACAACTAGAATGAGATATACGGATACAAAGCTTTCCAGATATCGTTCCAGCTGTAAACCAGGATCCTGTGAATATAAATCTGCAAAACCAAAACTACTAGCTTCCCGTTTCGAAAATAAGGGCACACAGAGTTTAGGTTAAAACAATAAACTCCAGGTCAGTCATGTGACTTGTGTGAGAACTAAAACAGTTATTAATCTTTATTTTAAAGTTAGGTAAATCAAGGGACCACGCCGCTAACGCGGAACGGGTTTCCTCCCAAGAACACCAGTGCATAAAACAAACAGCGCAATGCTAAATAAGGAAAAATGAAGCTATTATAAGACCCAGTTCCCATCACACAATGCAACGCAAGCCAGAGGATAGGGTTTTTACCTTATAATAGCCAAGAATGCTTGATACGTTTAAAACAAATCATTTGATACTATTATAAGTGTATAGTGTATAAAACAACTTCAAATCATAAGTATCAATCATAGGCGGCATGAATGCCCCATACCACTATGTCGCCATATATAGGTTATACAATCAAAATCGCAAAGTCACGTATTTGGAAATTGGGTTTCCATCTATGAACCGAGGCAAAAGATAGTCCTCAACCGATTCGAGACGCTCTAGCCCGCCCCTCAGGAACAGCCGCAACTGCCCCTTGGATCGTCAGGGCCGGTCCACCGATGTGGATTATTATGCCTGAACACTACGTTTCCCCGCCCTTTGGGGCGTAAATGAGCCAACGAATGACTCCATCGGACCCGGATCGTCCGATCAAACCGAGGCGCCTCGCAACAGCAACAACCACACATGTGAAAAGTATATAAATGTCAGGGCTGGTAGGTCACTGACACCACCCTAGCTAGAAAGAAACGCATGCCCTCCCTGATGTCCTCTCCCGTTTTTGGTTCACAACCGGGGTGTGAGGCTCGCGAATTCACATTACACAAAGCTGTGCCACACAGGCTGTGCTTAGATCATCACCACAAGACTTTGCTTTTCAACAGAAGCCTCGATCAATTGCCACTTAGGCATGCCACACAGGCAATTCACTCTATGCGTTTGATATCCATCAGTATATAACCCCTGAGCTCGTACGTCTCAGAGAAGGGCGTTAAGCAAGAGAATAAATTCCCCGTCGCCAAACAGATATATATTTAATAGAAATCAATCACACAGACTAAAATCCAATGTCAGACACACAGTCCATTTACTAGTACGTTCTGGGTCTGAACGAAACCGGAGGCACCTAGTGCCCCGCATATCCATCGATCTCCAAGTACGTCTGGACGATCACCAACTGTTTCCATCTTCTTGGGTGTACAGCCCAATCAAGATCATCAGTAATTATGCAACCGACGTGAAGACCTCCGGTCTTCAACCACCGTCTTCATCTTCGACACCACGTCGAATCAGTTATTCAGAATGGGATAAACCCAGTCTTTCTGAATAACTCACGTATATATTACAAAAGTGTTACACAAACACAACATACGCCTCATTCCAATTCATCAGTCACTAACCGTAAATTAACAAGAGAATAATTCCCCAAATATTAACCCCGAAGGCCGAAACCAACATCAGATCAATATCCAGAAAACCATTCTGCTTGGCTAACCGACAGTTAGTTTCTAAATTTCATATTCATAGGGAAGGTTCCCATTAATTTTATCAAAGATAAATTCCTTGAATTTATTCTCTAATCTTCTTTTGAATTTCGATTCAACTAGTCGGGATTAACGAACCTTACCGAAGTAATCATTTGTTTTAATTTCCCAATCCCAACCTATTCATTCCATGAAGTAAAACTGGTAATACTTCATATCTAACACCACGGTGTTATCGGTAAATTTAATTACCATTTCACGTTCAAATCTAATTAAAGATTTAACTATCGCCTGGAGAAAAACTGGGGATACTCCATTCTCGATCATTTCAATCTAATTAAAGATTCATTAAAACTCCACTTAGTTTTAATCTGTGACTGGGTTAAAGAATCAGTGTCATTTAAAACACGGTTCACGATAAACTCAAAATCACATCACATTTCAATCAGTCCCTAACCGTAAATTAGCAAGTGAGCAGTTCCCTAAGTATTAACCCCGAAGGCCGAAACCAACATCAGATCAATACCTCAGAAACCGTTCAACTTAACTAACCTCCAGTTAGTTTCTGATTTTCTTAACTCCTTTGGGTCTAAGAACAGTATTATTGAAGATACCGTTCACGACAACCCAAAATCACATTTCATTAATTATCGGATTAAAGAACAAGTGTTATTTAAAACACCGTTCACGATAAACCCAAAAATCAATACCAATTCGATTCCAATTAAATATTATTTAATTGGTACACTTCATTAAATCTAAATAAAAAGATTTAATCTTTTCTCAACTGGGTTCAAGAACAGTGTTAATGAAGACACCATTCACGACAAACCCAAATCACATTTGATATTAAATACAAGGCTCTGAATAGAAAATATACCGTCTTATATCTAATATCAAATTCTACGACGAACAAATATCGTATTGGAAATAACGATATGAATATATCTTTCAAATTCCCATAACAATATCTGTATCATCACGAAATCCAACATCGAAATATTCCGAAGACAATTTCGATTCAAATCCATTCCAATGCAATCATTGGAAATTCTGGTTATTTTCAAAACCATTTCAAATTCAATTTATTTATTTAAAAATAAATAGAATTATAATTCTAGTTCAAAACTAGTTCATTTCGATAAAAATCTATTTTTACCTTTTCAAATATGGAGTTTTCATCCCAATTCTTTCTAAATCATTTCTTATGATTTTACACAAATTATTACTATTTTTAATAATTTTATCAAGGCCCGTACAGTCGATTTCCATCAACGGCCATCGAACTGCACTTACAGCGACCTTTTTCAAATTTGATTTGGACATAATTCCAAATCCAACCGTTAGATTTTGAATTTCTAATATTCGTTAGAAAGCTCTTTTCGATACGAACCCAACGGTTTCAGTTTTAGGAGAATCCGACGGTCGGATCTCCCGTAATATCCGTTCGAAGTCAATGGTCGAAATTCGCGAACTGCCGCCGCGCGGCGCGTTCTATTCAGGCCATTATATTATAATATAATATATACTTCGTCGATTTCTATTTAAAACGAATTTTATAAATCATTTTAAATTCGTTTTCTAAACGATTTCAACTTCATATTCAATTTCAAATCAAAAATGAATATTCCAATATAAATTCGTTTCAAATCCATTTCAAATCGATTTCAATTCAATTTCAATTCGAATTCATTTATATTCAATTTCAATTCGAATTCATTTCCATTCATTTAAATTTGAATTCATTTCTATTCATTTTCAATTCGAATTTCAAATCTATTTCAATATTTATTGAAAAATGAATAAAATCGATATAAATATCGTTCACGTCAAAATGGCGGCAATCTAACCAACACGGCTTCATATGTTTCTATTTTCAAATATTCTATTTCAAATATTTCTATTTCAAATATTTCTATTCCAAATATTTCTATTTCAAATATTTCTATTTCAAATATTTCTATTTCAAATATTTCTATTCAAATATTTCTATTCAAATATTTTTATTTCAAATATTTCTTTTTCGAAACTGGAATGAGGCCCAATCAATTACCATATAATGTTAATTATATGGATTTTCTACAACACATGTATATTTCAACAACGATGAATAATCAACCATCATCCAAAGTGCATTTTACACTGTATAAGCATCAAATATAAATATTCAACGCTTATAATAGTCTATCAATCAATCGATCGACATACAACTAAACAATCGGGATAATTGTACGTCAAATATCATCCCAATACCCGTGTGGGGTTTCAAACAATCAAACACAGATTTTATTTGTGCAGTTGGGCGATGTGTAAAATTTATCGTCCCAATCAATATCAGTCAAATGTGTGTTTACAAACAAATCGTTCGATTTGTTTATTTTTATTTTATTTCATTTCATATACACGTTAAAAATTCTATTTTTAACTATAAAATATTTTCCACTATAAAATAATTTATTTCGTTTCACATCTCATCACACAATCAACTACACATCATAATCACACAAACAAGCATACAAGCCATCCATGGTCTGTGGATGACGGATGTCGGGTGCTACTAAACACCGTCTGCATCCTAGTATATATATAACTAGAAAAGAAATTTAGAGTGAGAAGTTCTCACAGAATTGCTAATCCAACGCCTCGACTCTTCTTATGTAGAAATCTTCGTCGTTCTTGCCTCTTGTCACTTTCTTTGCCCGTATTCTCTACATATGTAAAAATCACATTCTTACTTCGTTATTCAATATATAAAAATCGAATTTTTACTTCGCTATTCAATATATAAAAATCGAATTTTTACTTTGCTATTCAATATATAAAAATCGAATTTTTACTTTGCTGTTCAATATATAAAAATCGAATTTTTATTTCGCTATTCAATATATAAAAATCGAATTTTTACTTTGCTATTCAATATATAAAAATCGAATTTTTACTTTGCTGTTCAATATATAAAAATCGAATTTTTATTTTGCTGCTCAATATATAAAAATCAAATTTTTATTTTGCTGTTCAATATATAAAAATCGAATTTTTATTTTGCTGTTCAATATATAAAAATTGAATTTTTAATTTGCTGTTCAATATATAAAAATCGAATTTTTACTTCGCTATTCAATATATAAAAATCGAATTTTTACTTTGCTATTCAATATATAAAAATCGAATTTTTACTTCGCTATTCAATATATAAAAATCGAATTTTTACTTTGCTACTAAATAGATAAAAATTCTATTTTTACTTCGATGCTATATAGATAAAAAAATTCTATTTTACATCGCTATTATCTATACAAATATTTCTTCTTTTCAAAATAAATATTTCTCCTTTTCCTACTTTAAAAATGTCATCTTTCACTACATAAAAATATCGTCTTTTTATATCCTACCATATAAAGATCACATTTTTGTCATCTATATAATATGAAAATTATATTTTCTACCTTTGCATACAATAAAAATTATATTTTGAACTCTCTACAATATAAAAGATCATATTTTTATCCTCCTATAATATAAAATTTCAGAATTTTAATTGCTAAAATTAATTAAACAAAACAAAATAAAATAAATAGAGGGCTTACATTGCTTTAAGGAAGAGGAGGGGGGTCTTTGCGTTCGGTGGAGGGCTGTCGACGAAGGCAGCGGGGGTGGAGGAGGTCGGGGCAAGGCTCGGAAGGGGGGATGTGGCGGTTGCGAGCGGGGGAGGGGGGGGGGGGGCTTCGACGGAGAAGATGGAGGGAGGGGGTATCGGTTGCGGTGCCCGAAGGGGGGGCTGTGTCGCGTCGATCAAAGAGGGGGGGTCTGCGAGGCCGAGGTGGAAGGGGGGGTTCGGAGGTGGCGCCCCACCTCTGAGGCGGCGGCGATCGATCAGGGGGGGCGGCGGCGATCGATCAGGGGGGGCGGCGGCTGCGCCTTCTTCTTCTTTCTTCCTTTTTTTTATTTTGATTTCTGAACGAATGAATATGACGGGGGGGGGGGGGGGGGGCAGAGAGAGATAAAGGAGAGGAGAGAGGAAGAGTTTTTATTATTATTATTTTTTATTTTAAAATTCAAAAAGTTGACTTTTACATATGACCTCTAAACGAGGCCCACCGCCTGTCGTCCATAGCGTATTACCCCCATTCCGAACACAATGGGATATGTATCGCAAGCTGATTCGATCGTTTCGATCAATTTTCGTCAAAATCAACATATAACTCTATATATTGAATTTGAACGCGCATTTCAATTTACCGGGGTCACATACTAACTCTAAAAATTCCAGAAAAATATTTTCTAGCTTCGTGTTGACGATACAGTCCTAACAAAACTAGTTTCGTCGAATTCTGAGACCGTTAGAAAAATGTCCATTTTCCAGTTGATTAAAATCAACTAAAACTGGTCAAACGCGTTTTCCTTTGCCACGCTCACATATTGATTCGAAAAATTATGTAATTTGAAATCTAGCAATAATTTGACATCACGGACCCAACAAAAGTGGTTTCGTCGAAATCCGAGGTCGTTTGCAAAATTCCCATTTTTAAGGGCCTGAATTCCATAGCGACTATTCAGAATTTTCAACTGGACATATCTTTTGATCCCCGCTATGAAATTTCAATTTTTTGGATTCGTTGAAAAGATATTCTCAATTAGATCCCAATGTTTTTGGTTTCACTAAAATCCAGATTGTTTTGCACCCGGTACATTCAATTGAAGTTTGAAATCGAATTATCGAACTACCGCGCCATTTTCAATTCTATTTATAATTATATATAATTATTTATATTCTAACGACGACGTATATAATATATACGTTCGAATTATATTCAAAATAAATTTCTCGTCGATATTATTTAAAATAGTCTATTTTAAATGTTCAAAATTGCCAAAATAAAAATTTTAAACTGGCCCAGATTTTCGGGTTGTTACAATCTCCCCCACTTAAAACTTTTCGTCCCCGAAAAGGAACGAAGTCGAAAGTGGTTTGATTAATCAACTCTACGTCCGATCTGGCTTCCATTCTCCAACTTTTCAGTTTCTGAGAATTTTCAAATTCTTCAAAAATTTGGCTAACACCCTAAATTTTCGAAAAATTTCGCCATAACCTCCCCTGCACCGGGAGCCACGGGAAAATCCCGAAATTGCCATATAGGCCTTCTGATCTCAAAAAGAAAAAGAAAAAGCCAATCGGCTCATAAAATCATCATCACCCAAACAAAACAGTAAATTATAGTAAACATGTACCCATTTGTCGAGCAAACAAATTTTATTCTCTGCTCTAGCCTCCTTGCTATGACCTGTTCAATGTAAGTATATGTATATGCAAGCAAATGCGACCAAATTTCAATACAATTCAATATTTGGTTCTATTAGGCGTAATGGTTCAAAATTTCAAACAAATAACCAAACAACACAAACATCAATCAATTAGTTGATTAACTTTTGAAATTTATAACTTTGATATATAGTCAACAAATCACATTTTTGATGCTAAATCACAACAATAGGCCCTATCTAATTTTGGTTCTCACACCAGTCAATAGGAAATATATAGAAATCTCACTTTCGTAACTCGAAGATAAATACTGGCGATGGTGCCCCGTCACCAGAATTATCCCCGGGCAACTAGAGTATGATTCTATAACTATCCAGTATATTAAAACTTCGAATACACGTTTGCAAGACATATATGCAAAATCTTTATATATCGGATTGTCCCGATCAATATCGAATAAATAATCAAATACGAATAATTGATTTAAATTTCAAAACAAATTTTGTTTTCATTTTAAAATTTACTCTTCACACTCGTTCTAGGATAATACTGGTCCCATCTCTAACGAGTCATTCTAATTGGATATTACTAATCCAATATCTGATGAATTCTTTCGTATGGTTCTAATGTGTCTTGTTATCTGAGCTTTGTAAACAAAGGCTCTGATACCAAATGAAGCGACCCGAACTTCCCCGGTCTCCGAAGAGATGGGAAAGAACGAATTACTGTGAGGACAAGACAAATCAGAACACAGACGGAAGAACATTTCATTGTATATTACAACAATGCATCAGATTACAAGAATATACAGAGTATAAATGAATAAATATTACACAGAAAAAATATCAGTGATTACAATACATTACATAGCAGCGGAAAAAAATACAATACACAACTAGAATGAGATATACGGATACAAAGCTTTCTGGATATCGTTCCAGCTGTAAACCAGGATCGTATGAATATAAATCTGCAAAACCAAAACTACTAGCTGCCCGTGTCGAAAATAAGGGCACCCAGAGTTTAGGTTAAAACAATAAACTCCAGGTCAGTCATGTGACCGGTGTGAGAACTAAAACAGTTATTAATCTTTATTTTAAAGTTAGGTAAATCAAGGGACCACGCCGCTAACGCGGAACGGGTTTCCTCCCAAGAACACCAGTGCATAAAACAAACAGCGCAATGCTAAATAAGGAAAAATGAAGCTATTATAAGACCCAGTTCCCATCACACAATGCAACGCAAGCCGGAGGATAGGGTTTTTACCTTATAATAGCCAAGAATGCTTGATACGTTTAAAACAAATCATTTGATACTATTATAAGTGTATAGTGTATAAAACAACTTCAAATCATAAGTATCAATCATAGGCGGCATGAATGCTCCATACCACTATGTCGCCATATATAGGTTATACAATAAAAATCGCAAAGTCATGTATTTGGAAATTGAGTTTCCATCTATGAACCGAGGCAAAAGATAGTCCTCAACCAATTCGAGACGCTCTAGCCCGCCCCTCAGGAACAACCGCAACTGCCCCTTGGATCGTCAAGGCCGGTCCACCGATGTGGATTATTATGCCTGAACACTACGTTTCCCCGCCCTTTGGGGCGTAAATGAGCCAACGAATGACTCCATCGGACCCGGATCGTCCGATCAAACCGAGGCGCCTCGCAATAGCAACAACCACACAGGTGAAAAGTATATAAATGTCAGGGCTGGTAGGTAACTGACACCACCCTAGCTAGAAAGAAACGCATGCCCTCCCTGATGTCCTCTCCCGTTTTTGGTTCACAACCGGGGTGTGAGGCTCGCGAATTCACGTTACACAAAGCTGTGCCACACAGGCTGTGCTTTGATCATCACCACAAGACTTTGCTTTTCAACAGAAGCCTCGATCAATTGCCACTTAGGCATGCCACACAGGTAATTCACTCTATGCGTTTGATATCCATCAGTATATAACCCCTGAGCTCGTACGTCTCAGAGAAGGGTGTTAAGCAAGAGAATAAATTCCCCGCCGCCAAACAGATATATATTTAATAGAAATCAATCACACAGACTAACATCCAATGTCAGACACACAGTCCATTTACTAGTCCGTTCTGGGTCTGAACGAAACCGAAGGCACCTAGTGCCCCGCATATCCATCGATCTCCAAGTACGTCTGGACGATCACCAACTGTTTCCATCTTCTTGGGTGTACAGCCCAATCAAGATCATCAGTAATTATCCAACCGACGTGAAGACCTCCGGTCTTCAACCACCGTCTTCATCTTCGACACCACGTCGAATCAGTTATTCAGAATGGGATAAACCCGGTCTTTCTGAATAACTCACGTATATATTACAAAAGTGTTACACAAACACAACATACGCCTCATTCCAATTCATCAGTCACTAACCGTAAATTAACAAGAGAATAATTCCCCAAATATTAACCCCGAAGGCCGAAACCAACATCAGATCAATATCCAGAAAACCATTCTGCTTGGCTAACCGACAGTTAGTTTCTAAATTTCATATTCATAGTGAAGGTTCCCATTAATTTTATCAAAGATAAATTCCTTGAATTTATTCTCTAATCTTCTTTTGAATTTCGATTCAACTAGTTGGGATTAACGAACCTTACCGAAGTAATCATTTGTTTTAATTTCCCAATCCTAACCTATTCATCCCATGAAGTAAAATTGGTAATACTTCATATCTAACACCACGGTGTTATCGGTAAATTTAATTACCATTTCACGTTCAAATCTAATTAAAGATTTAACTATCGCCTGGAGCAAAACTGGGGATACTCCATTCTCGATCATTTCAATCTAATTAAAGATTCATTAAAACTCCACTTAGTTTTAATCTGTGACTGGGTTAAAGAATCAGTGTCATTTAAAACACGGTTCACGATAAACTCAAAATCACATCACATTTCAATCAGTCCCTAACCGTAAATTAGCAAGTGAGCGGTTCCCTAAGTATTAACCCCGAAGGCCGAAACCAACATCAGATCAATACCTCAGAAATCGTTCAACTTAACTAACCTCCAGTTAATTTCTGATTTTCTTAACTCCTTTGGGTCTAAGAACAGTATGATTGAAGATACCATTCACGACAACCCAAAATCACATTTCATTAATTATCGGATTAAAGAACAAGTGTTATTTAAAACACCGTTCACGATAAACCCAAAAATCAATACCAATTCGATTCCAATTAAATATTATTTAATTGGTACACTTCATTAAATCTAAATAAAAAGATTTAATCTTTTCTCAACTGGGTTCAAGAACAGTGTTAATGAAGACACCATTCACGACAAACCCAAATCATATTAGATATTAAATACAAGGCTCTGAATAGAAAATATACCGGCTTATATCCAATATCAAATTCTACGACGAACAAATATCGTATTGGAAATAACGATATGAATATATCTTTCAAATTCCCATAACAATATCTGTATCATCACGAAATACAACATCGAAATATTCCGAAGACAATTTCGATTCAAATCCATTCCAATGCAATCATTGGAAATTCTGGTTATTTTCAAAATCATTTCAAATTCAATTTATTTATTTAAAAATAAATAGAATTATAATTCTAGTTCAAAACTAGTTCATTTCGATAAAAATCTATTTTTACCTTTTCAAATATGGAGTTTTCATCCCAATTCTTTCTAAATCATTTCTTATGATTTTACACAAATTATTACTATTTTTAATAATTTTATCAAGGCCCGTACAGTCGATTTCTATCAACGGCCATCGAACTGCACTTACAGCGACCTTTTTCAAATTTGATTTGGACATAATTCCAAATCCAACCGTTAGATTTTGAATTTCTAATATTCGTTAGAAAGCTCTTTTCGATACGAACCCAACGGTTCCGGTTTTAGGAGAATCCGACGGTCGGATCTTCCGTAATATCCGTTCGAAGTCAATGGTCGAAATTCGCGAACTACCGCGGCGCGGCGCGTTCTATTCAGGCCATTATATTATAATATAATATATACTTCGTCGATTTCTATTTAAAACGAATTTTATAAATCATTTTAAATTCGTTTTCTAAACGATTTCAACTTCATATTCAATTTCAAATCAAAAATGAATATTCCACTATAAATTCGTTTCAAATCCATTTCAAATCGATTTCAATTCAATTTCACTTCGAATTCATTTATATTCAATTTCAATTTGAATTCATTTCTATTCATTTAAATTCGAATTCATTTCTATTCATTTTCAATTCGAATTTCAAATCTATTTCAATATTTATTGAAAAATGAATAAAATCGATATAAATATCGTTCACATCAAAATGGCGGCAATCTAACCAACACGGCTTCATATGTTTCTATTTTCAAATATTCTATTTCAAATATTTCTATTTCAAATATTTCTATTTAAAATATTTCTATTCCAAATATTTCTATTTCAAATATTTCTATTTCAAATATTTCTATTTCAAATATTTCTATTCAAATATTTCTATTCAAATATTTTTATTTCAAATATTTCTTTTTCGAAACTGGAATGAGGCCTAATCAATTACCATATAATGTTAATTATATGGATTTTCTACAACACATGTATATATCAACAACGATGAATAATCAACCATCATCCAAAGTGCATTTTACACTGTATAAGCATCAAATATAAATATTCAACGCTTATAACAGTCTGTCAATCAATCGATCGACATACAACTAAACAATCTGGATTACTGTACGTCAAATATCATCCCAATACCCGTGTGGGGTTTCAAACAATCAAACACAGATTTTATTTGTGCAGTTGGGCGATGTGTAAAATTTATCGTCCCAATCAATATCATTCAAATGTGTGTTTACAAACAAATCGTTCGATTTGTTTATTTTTATTTTATTTCATTTCACATACATGTTAAAAATTCTATTTTTAACTATAAAATATTTTCCACTATAAAATATTTTATTTTGTTTCACATCACATCACACAATCAACTACACATCATAATCACACAAACAAGCATACAAGCCGTCCATGGTCTGTGGATGACGGGTGTCGGGTGCTACTAAACACCGTCTGCATCCTAGTATATATATATAACTAGAAAAGAAATTTAGAGTGAGAAGTTCTCACAGAATTGCTAATCCAACGCCTCGACTCTTCTTATGTAGAAATCTTCGTCGTTCTTGCCTCTTGTCACTTTCTTTGCCCGTATTCTCTACAAATGTAAAAATCACATTTTTACTTCGTTATTCAATATATAAAAATCGAATTTTTACTTTGCTATTCAATATATAAAAATCGAATTTTTACTTTGCTATTCAATATATAAAAATCGAATTTTTACTTTGCTGTACAATATATAAAAATCGAATTTTTACTTCGCTATTCAATATATAAAAATCGAATTTTTACTTTGCTATTCAATATATAAAAATCGAATTTTTACTTTGCTGTTCAATATATAAAAATCGAATTTTTATTTTGCTGTTCAATATATAAAAATCGAATTTTTATTTTGCTGTTCAATATATAAAAATCGAATTTTTATTTTGCTGTTCAAGGGCCTGAATTCCCATTTTTAAGGGCCTGAATTCCATAGCGACTATTCAGAATTTTCAACTGGACATATCTTTTGATCCCCGCTATGAAATTTCAATTTTTTGGATTCGTTGGAAAGATATTCTCAATTAGATCCCAATGTTTTTGGTTTCACTAAAATCCGGATTGTTTTGCACCCAGTACATTCAATTGAAGTTTGAAATTGAATTATCGAACTACCGCGCCATTTTCAATTCTATTTATAATTATATATAATTATTTATATTCTAACGAAAACGTATATAATATATACGTTCGAATTATATTCAAAATAAATTTCTCGTTGATATTATTTAAAATAGTCTATTTTAAATGTTCAAAATTGCCAAAATAAAAATTTTAAACTGGCCCAGATTTTCGGGTTGTTACAATTGCATAATGGAGTTGGTTTGAACTGAATTGGAGTAATTTATATTTTTTTCTATTTTACTAGCACCCGGTTAAAATACTCCGCTTAAATGATCTGCTTCAAGTGCCAAATGCATTCTCTGCTAACTCAATTCTTTGCTAGAATACTCCGTTGAAATACTTCATTATCCGTTAGTGCCAAACGCACCCTAAGAATACACTTTCACATCAATTTTCTTTTGAACATGATATCCCCTTTCTTCTCACGCATTCAAAAAAGCTTGAAGATAACTTTGTCTTAGTCTAGTCCATATACAATTTACAATGGTCAAGTTAAATTTCATAAATACACTCAGTTTCTACATCAAACATCGCACTTTACAAACTCAGTGTACGAATACACGGAACCGAGTGTCCAAACACATGAAACTGAATACCATTGTGTTCAGTGCATCAATACGAACAGTATAGCACATTGAAATCTAATTCATGAATTTCTTATATTCCAAAATAAATCGAATTTCAACATATCACTAAACAATAAATTTACTATTTGTTATTTACTATTTGTTACACAGATACTGTAAAGTCTACTGTAAACTAGTGGTTATGAGAGGCACTCCATTGGTACAATATAAATAAAAATCATAGGGGTTCAATCAGGATAATATAACAAGGCACCGAGGCTATACACAACGGTGGATTTTGCCAGAATACGGCCTCTGAACCAGTGATAACGCATAGCTACAACTACCGCCCACCTCAAACAAAACTCTCATAATCAAAGGGTGCACCAAAATCAATCACAATAATAATAGAGATGGTGTTGAAGAAGTGTGTCCAATCAGAGGTGTGATCTCACTTAGCACCGGTATAGCTACAGTTTTAGTCATTTTAATTATGTCCCGAATGTTAAGGTCATCCATCATCATTCTCTTTCATCAAATCCTGTAATCGCCTCCAAATCCATCCAGCTTCATTTTGGATTCTCTACCACGTGCACATTTGTAAAAGTGGTATCAGTATTGTTAGAGAGTATGAAAATACTAAATTTGGTCTATTTAATAACCAAATGTTTACATTTCACACTATGGTCATTAAATTTGAAATCATATTTTGAGTATCGCAAAAAGATTTATTTCAAGTATTGATTTAAAATCCACTATGCAAAAATAATTCATCATAAGTTCAGTTAGGATTTCAATTCTTATATTCACAAATAACCCTTATCGAAATAATTCAAAATTTAGATTTCATTTACCGTAAATATCATTATTACATGAAATTTTTATTTTTAATCACTAGCTCTCGGATTGGACATGGATTTTAATTGACTTTATAAAATATACTTAGATTAGTTAAAACTGTAACTAGTATATATCTTTACTAATAATACCGATACTTTGGTGTGGTGAAGGTTTTTTGAGCTTCCGAATCAACCCTTTCACACACTTGCAAAACAATGAACTAGAAAAGCGGTTACTAGGCATTATGCATCATGTCTCCCTCCCATATCCATGTTCTGATTCCACAATTTGGGTGGTTTAGAGACATGCGTGTCTTTTAAGTCAATACCTTCTCGCCACTTTTTTTTGGCTGCTCTTCCCATTTCCTTTTTCTTCTTCATTGAAAAAACCCCGGATTGACTCAACTTCCTCTCCTTAAGTTCCAATTTTAGCCTTTACTCTTCAAATTACAATCCGCATTCTGTTCGGATCCAAATCCGATCTATATCCAGGTGTTTAACATTAGGTAATAGTAGAAAAGAATGTAGCGACTTTGGTTGTTGGAATTCGTTCTCTTCTTCCTCCAAACTATTAAGGTTTTAGATTGAAATTAACAATGGTGGTTTATTGGTTTGAGCTACAAATTTGGGGAGCCACCTTTAAGTCGAGGCATTAAAAATAAGTGATTCGGGTAAACTCTATTATGCCCTTATACTTCTCTTATGTGCCTGATTTTACTTCTCTTTTTTTCATATTGCAACAATTCATCCACAACAAGCACAAACTTTGAAATCAAGTAGAACCTCCCCCAAATAGAGCACAAACCTAGGAAACTAGAGTTCAAACCAACTTGAAGTGTAAGTTAAACATTATACGAGAAAAAGTAGAGAACAAGTAAACTTCAACAATCTATATTCCGAAGCAAAATACCTCCAAAAGCCAAATAATAGCCACTCAGCATTACAATTGCCAAAAATCCACAGATACCCAAGACCTGTCATAACTCTAGCATGTCAATCTGAGTCGATCCATGACTAGGAAGTGAAAAGTTAAAGCATAGAGCTAGAGTTAAGTGGAATCAAAATCACAAAAAGATGAGAATAAATATCATACAGTAATAGAGAAAGAGGCATGCGAACTTCGAAAATAAAGAGTAGGAACATGAAAGAGGGCAAGTAAAAAGAGTGAATCGGGAGAAATGAAGATGATAGAATAGAAAGTGAAGTGGAAAGATATGATTTTGATGGACGAAGCAAACAGATCTGAAGAGAAGAATGGCTAGGGTCATTCTTTTAATAATGTTTTCAAATATATTTTTATTTTTCTACCATTATTCTAATCATTAATGTTGTCGTATGATAAAGTTAATTATCTTGCATGTAGATATATTTTGGGTTACTTAACAAATATTTAATGGCATACACTGAAAGACTCGGCTAAATTTTTTACGTGAACATTTTATAACTAGGCAGTCAAAAATCCTCCCATGATGATATTGCCAAAAAGATTAGCTCAATGTTGTGCTTAGGCTTTGTTAGCCTACTTTGTAGTTAGGCCACATAAAGCTAAGGAATTATTCAAACGAATATATTTGAGAATGTGAAGCATGACAGGCAGGCCCTGGGATCGGTTCGGATCGAGCTCTCTGATCTGAACCCCTGCTCCTTACTATGCGCGAATTAGAAGATTGACTACAGGAAACCTACATGGATCGGTTACGTGCAGACTCCTCCGATCCGAACCCCCTCTCTTCCCTCCGATCCAAAGACCAAAACTGCAACAGTCACAAACCATTCTCCTACGAACTCGGAGCGGTTACACTCCATTATCCCACGTTTTCAGGTGTGCTGTCATCATCTCAGGACCTCTGAACCCGAAACATGCGGGATGGGCCCCACGTGGCCTTCGGACCAGATCAATCTTCAGCCTATGAATACCCCCCACAAAGCACCATTTTAAGGGATCTTTTGGCAAATTAATCACTCTAACTTGTAGACCAGAAAATTTCCTTGATTTATTCAGATTATACCCAAACTTTTAGACTACAGTTCCATGGATTAAGAAGAGATTACCAATTGTATAAGTGAGACTGAGTGGGAATTAGCATTGTATTTGTACTCAAATCATCAGTTGAAGAAGTATACAAAGGACGTAGGCTTATTAACTCTGAACCACTATAAATCTCGTGTTCTCATTGTTTTTCTTTCTATTTTATTTAGAATTA
The DNA here is from genome assembly GCA_030737875.1 of Allium sativum. NCBI lineage: Eukaryota > Viridiplantae > Streptophyta > Magnoliopsida > Asparagales > Amaryllidaceae > Allium > Allium sativum. The sequence goes on along the minus strand of CM060916.1, from coordinate 605,749,600 downwards.
TCATTCATTTGGGTAATAGAACCACTTTTGGATCTAACATTTTGGTGCTTTCACTAAAAAAATTGAATTCTCTGCGTTTTGGATTATCGTTCTACTATTTGGATCCTCAAGTCCAAAGAAGTTAGTTCACTTTCTTCTGTGTTTTTTGAGGTTTTTTGATTAATCTCAAGAGAATCAAGCTTTATAGCTAAAGGAAAAGGAAAAGAACCGCAAGTTTCTCGGGAAAACGAGACGAATGAGGATCAGTAAGCAATAGTTTTCACCAGATCGTGGGGGCATAGTCCAGGACCTACCCGATCCGGAAGAGGCTCGCCGATCCGAACCGAGGCTGCCGACCCGAGCCGATGGAGAACATGCGAACCGAACCGGAAACTTGAATGCGTTTGGAAGTTCCCCCCAATCTGAACCGGTGTTATAACAATGACTCGATCCAAACAGATTACCGTTGAGGCTGGTACTTCTACTCGAGCCACTGCAGATGCTCCAATGCCAGCCGCAACAACTAGTAATCAGCCTACTCCCTCTGCGCCCGTCACACACATGGAATTCTCGCAATTACTTGACATGTTAGATAGAACCAATGATGCTTGAGAGGCCCATAAACGCGATAGCATTCTTAGGCAAGAAAACATGAAAGCTATGACTAGGGAAATAAGTGAACTTCATAGACAAAGAACGCCCTCTCGAACTCATCGTCTCACTGCGGATCATTCATCATCTTCTGACGAAGAATGCCCATGTAGGAGGAGACCATATGAAATGTCTGAAAGTCTTGACCAGTTAACCTTTGGGTCATTGGGATCTCGTGAGGACGCAGCCAGTGTCCTCAGACCTAACGACCCTAGCCTGAGAGAACCAATTCTATTGTTGATGCTTGGATCACACGTCCTTCCCAGGGATCCCAATATCACTAATCCTACTCAAGGACAACATCTCCAGCCCATTTGTCTCGTGAATGACCAGGATCGTAAATGGCAAGGGAGTTCAGCTGTAGCCCAGAACCAAAGAACTTCGCCCGATGTAGGGACATGGCATGTTAGAAGAAATAGGAATGTGGATCCCGAACCAAATTTAACCAATGCTGAGGTAGAACCGATGGTGCGCCAAATCATGGCCGATAGTCAACATTACACCAATGAGGACTGGGGTATTGAGCGTAGTCACAACCCATTCACTAATGACATCCTAGATTTCTTGTTTCCCCAACGATTTAATCTACAAAAAATGGATTGATATGGAGGAAGAACTGATCCAGAACAACATTTGATGAGGTATGCATGGTATATGAATGTCGTAGCAGCACCTAATGTTGTGAAATATAAAGCTTTTCCGATATATCTTGAAGATGTTGCATTGATGTGGTTCGCTCGACTCCCTTCTCGATCGGTACCAATCTTTAAAGAACTTAGAGAACGTTTTATGAACCAGTTCCTACTCCATTCCCGAAAATCTAAAAGCATTATTGAACTGTCCAGGATCAAGCAGGCTTCTGGTGAATCTTTGAAGTCATATTTGGACCGCTTTAACCTGGTAGTTACTGAAATGAGCGACCCACATGAGCCAGCCACTTTGACGGCGTTGATAGATGGGGTCGATCCAGACATGGAGTTCGAGGGATATCTGGCTGGAAAATTGCCATTGACAAGGGAGTCGTTCTATGAAATGGCAAATATTCACCTCCGATGGGAGGAAATATACACCAATCGAAAAAGAAAATCTGATGGAGCTCCCAGAGTGGACATTCAAAGTAATATCGCTATGAAACAGTACGACGATAATACAGGGAAAGTCTAGGTAAACGTCGGTAACAAAAATGGAGGACATAGCAGTCAGGATAGAAATGGTGGTAAAAGGAACAGGAAACGAGGGAACAACTCTGGAGAAAGGCCTTGATTTCAAACATTTGTAAATTACACACCGCTGAGCGACATTTTAGAGAACATTTATCTGGATACTTATGACGTCTTACAATACAAGAAACCTCCGCCCAGGGACTCTACTGAGAAGGAGCTCGTAACTGGGAAATTCTGTTTGTTTCATGGAACTCATGACCACTCTACTAACGAGTGTCATCATCTAAGAGACGTTGTTGAAAAATTGCTTTGGGAAGGCAAGTTAAATGAGTATAAGGTCATCCCAAGGGACAGGGGGCAAGGAGGACAAGCTCTGATTCAAAGCCAACCCGCTTCGAAGCCCACAACTCAGCAGAAGGGAAAGAATATTGTTATAAACACCATAGTTGGGGAACCACATCAAGCTGGGTCCAGTAACAGAACAATGGAGCAATATGTTAATGTTTCCAAACATCCAGGAATAAGAGAATGTAGTAACCTTGAAGAAACTGCATTGGTAAAACAGTAGAAGACAGTAACTAATGACATTGTCTTCCGAGACAGAGAAAGTATTGGAGTTGAAGCGTCAAGCACTGATCCATTAGTAATAACTACAGTTATTAGACCTGCAGTAGTCAAGAAATTCCTCGTGGATAATGGGAGTTCTATTAACATCCTGTTTAAAAAGGATTTCGATTGGATGAAACTAGAAATGAAGGACTTAAAGCCATGTGAATGGTGGAATTTTGGTTTCAATGGAACCTCAACCGCCCCGACTGGAGTGATAGACTTACGCATACAGTTAGGTAAGGAAGAGCGCAGAAGAGTGAGGATTCTCCAATTCGTCATCATGGACTTTGACTCACCTTACAACGCTTTCCTAGGACGGACAACACTTTCGGAATTCAGAGCTTGCATTTCTCCATGGTGCCTGCTAATGAAATTCCCAACAGATGCCGAGGTGGGAATGATTCGTGGCGACCAAGTTATTGGAAGAGCCTGTTATATGACAGAGTTGAAGATGTTGCATAATAAAAAAAGTTCAAAGCCTAAGAATACTTCCTCTCATGCTAACGAGAACTCGACTAGCAACTAAAGATAATACTTCCAAGGGAGTCGACTGACGACCAACCTAAAGATATTGATCCTACATAGGACGAGGAGCCAGGAACCAGGAAGGCGATACCCAACTAGGCAACTGTGGACATTCCAATCGATAACGACGACATGACAAATGTCTTGAAGGTTGGACCTCATTTGGATTCTTTTCGGACGAAAGAGTTAACTGATTTCTTAAAAGAAAACCTTGATGTGTTTGCATGGACCCATGTGGAAATGTGTTGAATTTCTCCCTCGATCATGAGCCACTCACTAAGCCTAAACCCAAAGCACCCTCCGATGAAGCAAAAAAGGCGTACGTTGGGCCCAGAGAGGTCAGCGGCCTTGAAAAAAGAAGTGGAGAAGCTAAGGAATAACGGGTTCATTAGAGACTCGACATATCCTGACTGGATATCAGATCCCGTCCTGTTAAGAAATCAAATGGAAAGTGGCAAACAACATCTGTAACGACCCACATTCTACGCATCGGAGGATCGTAGAATATTTATTTTATTTTCCTATGAGGTCGTGTAGTCGTGTAACTTTGGGGAACGACTATTGGGGTCATTTCCCACGTTCACGATTTTTTCCGATTTTTAAATGATCGTTTTTCCCTTGGAGAATCTTGTTTCTCCTATAAATTTTTATTGGTAAGGAGTTTTAACCTGAAACCACTTCCATTGGATTCAGATGATGGTTTATCTTTCCATAGAGTGGTCACATTAGCCAAACAAACTTTCCGTTTGGGAGATATGGCTGAAATAAGGTTTGGAAGGTGAAAAACAGCTTAACTGGGCCTAATTAAGGTAATTAGCAGCTAGGCCCATAACCCATTTCGGGATTAGGGTTATGGGAGGCTGAGATCAGTTAGGAAACAATTTATTTTTCATTTTCTCAGCCGCCACTTACCTCTCTTTAACCCTAACAATGGCTTCCACCTTTTAAATCACCCCCAAATCACCGTTTAAGCATATATTAGCCTAATAAACATCAAATCAACACCAAATTAGAGTGGGAGCTGCTTTGTTGCATAGGAATTCGACCTAAAACAGTAGAGAAGTTTAGATCTATAATTCTTTTGTGGCTAAGGTGAGTGATTTGCATTGTTTTTCACTAATTACAGCTAATTAGGGGTGGTTAGTGTTAATTAGCGAAATTATGCATGTTAAAATTTTGGAAAAATATGTAAAATTCTTAAATATTATTTTAGGGCTCCGATAGAAATTTGGGTTAATTTGGATATGTTTTGCTAATCTTATCATTAGTATGGTTAAACATGATTAAGGGGAAAGCATGGGTTCTGGGTATGTTTGATTCATATTAACATGTTAAATTATTGTTTTGGTGTTTATGGTCGATTCCATATGTTGTTGTGACTGTTTGGAGTGTTTTATGATTTCCTAGAACTGTTAGATTGGCCGAAAATGCTATCGTATGGCGCAAATTGCTCGCTGGAAAAGTTGCAGGAAATTGGTCATGTCCAGTTCGTGAGACACCTTAGCGACCCGACCCATTCGCGACTAGAAGACCACGACCAAAAGCCCACGAATGGATGCATCACGAGCCGCTCCTGCTTTGCACGAGCTGGTTCCCCTTTTCTTCCCACGAGCCGAGACGAGGTTCACGACCCCAATGGCGAGTCGACCACTGGCCACGACCCGAGCCCACCATCACGAGGGCCCATGAGTAGAGCTCACGACCAAAAGTCATCACGAACCAGGAGCCGAGGGAGGAGTCACGAACCATGAACCGAGGAGGACCACGAGCCAACATGGGGGATCATGGACCGGAGCTTTGGAGTACCATGAGCCGATAGGGAGAATCACGAACTAAACTGAAGAGTCAAGAACCGGAGAAGACCAAACCCGAGATGCAAAGGTAGTTCAAATGAGAAGTTGTAACTCAGGATCTAGATGGGAACCAACGAGTTAACTTCATGAACTGGACTTTGCTGCGGGACGTGTGCAAAGGGGTTATCAATGTCTATAGCTTTGACTCACCACTGAGAGACGGGTATTGGCTATGGATCAATGCAGTGGAGTTGTTATGACTCCATGGGGGCAAAGTGATCGTAGCAGGGCTATGCGCCAGTGCAGTGGAGTTGTCATGACTCCATGCGGCAGAGTGGACAAAGCAAAGTATTAGTGGTTATGTATCAATGATGTGGAGCCGTCATGACAACAAAGAATTGGGTGATCAAAGCGGTGGATATCGTATACTTCACACACACAGTGAGAGATGTGAGGATGATTGCTATGTTTGATGTTTGATGTTTGCTATCACCATGACATGGACACCCCCTCCCCATTATTTTCACACCATGTGTTAGTGTCACCTTAGAGTATCGTACATCCTGTTGTGCTAACTCTTTGGTTGCAGGTCCTGGTTCAGGTATGGTTATGTATACCTGTTATTGTTCTATTTTGCTGCTTATCGCTCATACCAGACTTTTGTCTGACCTAGAGTTTCATGTTTCTTCTTATTACTCTGGGTGATCTTAAACGAGAAGACTAGAGACAGGTTAGCTGGTTATGCACGAGTAGCTGTCCGGAGACGAGCAGGAGGCTTACACGTATTATTCCTATATATTCTTCCTGTGTTGTTGCTGGTCACTACTTTGGGTATTAGTAGTGTACCTTCCTATTTTGCTTTAGAGACAGTTTTAAAAGTTGCAATAATGATGGTTTAGATCATAAGTTGTATTTTGAATCTTTTCGTTGCTATGATGGTTTAGTTTTTAGCTTATGCACTGTCTCGCCTGTTTTATATCATGTTATGTTATTATTATATTTTGTTCCATGCGCTGTGAGATATACTACAGGTTCTTTGATGATACATGGTTTCAATTCCCTTCATTTTTCCTTTCTTTTGAAAACCGTCCCTTGCTGTTTGGACATCGGCACAACGCATTTTCATTGGAAATGTTGGCTAGTGCGGGGCGGGCCATCACAATGTCGACTTTTCCGATTTAAACAAAGCCTGCCCAAAGGATAACTTTCCACTCCCCAGGATTTATCAACTGGTAGACTCAACGGCCGCCACGAGCTTTTCTCCTTCATGGGCAGATATTCGGGGTACAACCAGATCCCCATGTGTGTGCCGAATCAAGAATACACTTGTTTCTTAACGGACTTAGGTTTGTACTGTTGCGTGGGGATGTCGTTCGGAGTAAAGAATGCCAGAGACACATATTATCGCTTGGTGAACTGAATGTTTTACAATCAAATTGGGAAAACAATGGAAGTTTATGTATATGACATTCTTGTGAAGTCTAGACGGTCCTCCGATCACACAAAAGACTTGGCAGAGATGTTCGAAATTCTATGGTGGTACATGATGAAGTTGAACCCTTTGAAATATTCATTCGGGGTTGCATCAGGAAAGTTCCTCGGGTCCATAGTCAGCGCTCGAGGGATCGAGATTAATCCTGACCAGATTGTAGCAATCAGGAACATAGAAGAGCCACGAAAGATCAGAGATGTCCAAAGTTTGGCCGGAAAAGTTGCGGCATTAACCAAATTCATTTCCAAAGCCATAGACAAGTGCGTTCCTTTCTTTAACTTAACTAAACGAGGGAAACGAAACTTCAAGTTGACCCCTCACTATGTAGAGGCCTTTCAAAACTTGTTGAGTCTACTAGGGAAACCTCCAATTTTTTCTAAGCCAATGGACCATGAAGATCTGTTCATATATATATGGCTGTGTCATCTCATGCCATCAGCTCAGCTTTGGTACGCGAGCAAGACAAAATTCAGAGGTCGGTGTATTATGTAAGCAAGAAGTTAGCGTCAGCAGAGCGCAATTACCCAAGGATAGAAAAACTTGCTTATAGCCTCCTGATTGCATCCCCAAAAATCCATCATTTTTTCTAGGCTCACCCAATTATGATATACACTGATCAACCACTCTGACAAGTATTGCAATGACCTGAAGCATCCGGACAATTGCTCAAATGGATCGTTGAGTTGAGCCAGTTCGACTTAAATTTCTAGCCAACGAGATCAATAAGGGACAAGCATTAGCTGACTTCATCGCAGAATTCACAATCCCCGAGGAGGATGTATTAAATGATAAGGCTAACCCTTGAAGGACGATCGATTTACTATGCTTTGCGGTTGGAATTATCTGCCACCAACAATGATTCCAAATATGAGGCCCTGATTTCCAGGCTAAAACTCGCTAAGGAATTGGGGGTAACCACGCTAGACATTTTTTGTAACACCCCGTATTTTCTAGTGAACATTAAAGTAGCGAATTAAGGAATACTTAATTTTAAAAGTGAAAATACAGGAAACGGGTTATTCCGTTGCGTTCGTCTCGGAATTCTGCTTGAGATAGAGTCTGAGTTTGCGTGAACCGGAGTCCGTATGAAGAAGTTATGGAGTTCAGAAGATTTCAAGTTTAAACAGAAATTAAATATAAATAATAGTTAAATCGAAAAGCAGTTCAAATTCGAAAATTCCAAGACAAGCGGCTAGGCGGGAAAATTCCCGCCCATGGGGGTCGACTCCCCTGGGGGGGTCGACATAGGTGTCGACCCCCCAAGAGGGGTGTGGACTAGGGTGTCGACCCCCCTGTAGGGGTCGACCCCCTCACCCAGATCTGGACTGTTTTGTCCAATGACATTTTCTGAGTCACTAGGGCTTATGTGGCAACTTTCGGTTGGCTCTGTTTGGTCTGGATAGCTCTGATTGCTCCTAGGTTGATCTAACGGCTCTCATTAATCAAAACTTCTATATAAACAACCCCAACCCTCAACTGTAAAACCACATAAAATTGCTCTCTGAAGTCGTTAGACTGTCCATGGCCAAACTAGCATAGCCTCCATTTTTCTCTAAACTACAAGTCAAGTTAGGAAGTCCCAAATCAAATCAATCCTAGAGAATTGGTAGTCTACATCAAAGGATAGCTTTTCATTTTCAGAAATCAGATCCAAGAAAACAAGATTTGTTCTTTTGTTTGTAAGTTCAGTTATTCTTTAGATTTGAACAAATAAAAATCATGACTTGTAACGAATAGAAACTAGAACTGTGCCTAGTTGTAAGATAATCGTATTCTGATTCATGTTGCAATTCTGAAATTACCTATGCCTACATGACTATTGTGATTGATACAACCTATTATGTTGTATATAAAGTTGGTGATGAACCTATCATGTTGTATATTAAATTGGTGATGGAATTATCATGTTGTATGTTAAATTGGGGATGAACCTATTATGTTATATAATACTTTGGCAATGAACCTGTAACGGCCCGCCCCGCACTAACCGACATTTACTCCAAAAGTGCGCTGTACATATGTCCAGTTAGCACGGAACGGGTCGTCAGAAGGAAAAGGGAAGAAGGAAATAACATACAAAGAACCTGTAGAATGTCTCACAGCGCATAGAACAAAATATAATAATAACATACTTGACATAAAACAGGAGAGACAGTGCATAAGCTGAAAATCAGAACTAAACATCATAGCAGCGGAAACCCAAAATACAGCTTATTACAACTTTCAAACTGTCTCAAAGCAAAAGAAAGATAAAGGAGGTACACTACTAATGCCCAAGTAGCGACCACCAACGACACAGGGAGAATGTGTATATATATATATCATATGTGGAAGCCTCCTGCCCGCCTCCGAATCAGCTACTCGCACATCACCAGCTAACCTGTCCCTAGTCTGCTTGTGTGAGCACCCAGAGTAATAAGAGGAGACATAAAACACTAGGTCAGACATAAAGCCTGGTATGAGCGATAAGCATCTAAAGTGAACAATAACAGGTAGACTAAAACATACCTGAACCTGGACCTGCAACCAAAGAGTTAGCACTACATACTGTACAACACTCCAAGGTATCATATCAAACAGTGTAAAGATACGGAGGTGGGGGAGGTGTGCATGTCATAATGATGGCAAACAATCAAGCATAGCATCCATCCTCACATCTCTCACTCAGTGCATAAAGCATACGATATTCACCACTTCGATCACCCAACATTCCTTGCTATGATCACTTTGCCCGATGAAGTCATAAATGGCTTCACTGCACTGATAACGTAGCCATAAATCCTTCGCTATGTCCACTTTGCCCCATGGAGTCACAAGAACCCCACTGCACTGGCTCATAGCCTTACTAATCCTTACTATGTCCACTCTGCCCCATGGAGTTACAGGAACTCCACTGCACTAGCTCATAGTCTTACTACGCATCACCTTGCCCCTCGGGTCGTAATGACCCTACTGCACTGATAACGTAGTCTTGCTACCATCACTTTTCCCCTCAGATCATAATGACCCTACTGCACTGATAAGTAGCCCATCATTCCTTTTTAGTGGTGAATCGAAGTTATGAACGTCGACAACTCCTTAGCACACGTCCCGCAGCAAAGCCCAACCATGAAGTGAACTCATTGGTTCCCAACTGGTTCCGGGATCCTGAGCTCTAACTTCCATTTGGACTACCTTTGCATCTCGGGTTATTGGTCATCGCCATCGAATCGGGTCGGATCGGCCTTCAACATCCTTCATCGGATCGGTTCGGAGTTCTGTTCCCCTCGTCACCACGGTTCGGGTCGAGTAACATCATCAGCTCATGGTCATCCATACGGATCGGGTCGTGGTCACCCATTCGGATCGGATCGTAGTCACCCATTCGGATCGGATCGGGGTTCCTCCTCCTCGTCAGTTCATGTTCCCCCACTGGTCGGGTCGGATCGGGTGCATCTTCCCATGTCGTCAGCTCGTGAGCTTCTGAAGTGGATCGAGTCGTGCTCCTCCCTTCGGATCGTGGCGCCTCATCAAGTTGGATCGGATCATGGAGAGGATTCGCGATCGGGGTGGCCATACGGATCGTTGTCCTCGGATCGGATCGCCCCTATGCCTACCGATCCGGTCGGTTCGGGCGGATTCCTGCAGTTCTCCCAGCGAGCAGTTTACGCCCCTCGACGGCGTTTTTGACCATTCTAACTATTCTAACCAATCACAAAACATTTCATACAGTCATAGCAACATGCATAATCAACCACAAACATCATTCACATCAATATGATAGGTAAAAATGGATCAAACATACCTAAAATCCCATATTTTCCCCTAAGCATATTTAGGTGAAACTAATGATAGGATTATCAAAACTTAACCAAATTAACTCAAATTCATATCAGAGGTCTAAAACATCATTCCGAATTTTATAAACATTTTTCCAGAATTTTATCATGCTTAAATTCGCTAATTAACACTAATTACCCCTAATTAGCCATAATTAGTGTAAAACTATGCAAATCACTCACCTTAGCCACAAATAAACTAAGATCTGAAATAATTCTCTGATTTGATGTGAATCTCAGTGCAAACCAGCAGCTCCTTTGTTGATTTGGTGAAGATCTTCCTTGATTAGGGGTTGCTAAGCTTAATCCTTGACCAAAAGATGATTTGGAGGTGATTTAGAGGTTGGAGGCCATTTTTAGGGTTCCTTGGTGATAAGTGGAGGCTAGAAAACTGAAATGGAATGATTCTCCATCTCATTTCAGCCCTCCCATAACCCTAATCCCGAAATGGGTTATGGGCCTACTCACTAATCACCCGATTTGGCCCGGTTAAGCAGTTTTTCACCCTCCAAACCTTGTTTCAGCCATATCTCCCAAACGGTAAGTCCGTTTGGCTATTATAACCACTCTACGGAAAGGTAAACCATCAAACGAATCAAATGGAAGTGGTTTCAGGTCAAAATTCCTTTCCAATCAAAAGTTATGGCCAAAACAGTACCAACTAGGGGCAAAATGGTCATTTAAAAATCGACAAAAATCATGAACATGGGAAATGACTCAAATGGATGTTTCCCAAAGTTACATGACCATACAACTTCATATGAGAAAGAAATAAATATCCTACGATCCTATGGTGTGTAGAATACGGGTCATTACACTCTCCCCCCCCCCCCCCTTAAGAAATTTCGCCCCCGAAATTCCCTAATCCAAACACACATAAAAGTCCCGCATGCCTATCAATCATAGAACAGCAATCAATCATGCAAAACAAGTAAAATAAGTCTACCCTAGCATGCAGACTAACTAAATCGCAAAGTAAATCTTACCAGGCAAAGAGTTCTGGATATGCCTTCCTAATGCTCTCCTCTGTCTCCCAAGTACAATCATTCTCGTCCTCGCCCCAGTGAACCTTGACTAGCTTCACCGACTTCCTTCGAAGTTGCTTCGTATCGTGCCCCACAATACGAATCGGCTTGCGGTTCCCAACCGCCTCGGGTTCTACTTCGAAGTCCTCTAACTGATCAGGTGAAATAGTCACATTTGAGTCGTGAACGAACTTCCTTAGTTGGGAAACATGAAATACATTGTGAACTCCCGCCATCTTCTCTGGTAAGCCAACTCTATATGACAAATTCCCGACTAGTTCAAGAACAGGGAACGGGCCAACAAATCTTGGTGCCAACTTGCCTCTCCTGCCAAATCGTATCACGCTCTTCAACGGAGAAATCTTGACAAACACCAAGTCACCAACGGAGAACCTCAAGTCTCTTCTCCTCTTATCGGCATAGCTTTTCTGCCTATCCTGAGCAGCTTTCATTCGTTGCTGAATGATCTTAATCTTATCGGAAGTTTCCCTCACCACATCTGGTCCAAGCACAAACTTCTCGCCAGTCTCTATCCAACATGATGGTGAGTTGCACGGTCTTCCGTACAAAGCTTCATATGGAGCCATACCGATACTGGATTGGTAGCTATTATTATATGCAAACTCTACTAGATGCAAATGGTCATCCCATAATCCACCAAAATCCAATATACAAGCTCTCAAGAGATCTTCCAATATACGATTCACCCTCTCCGTCTAACCGTCGGTCTGAGGATGATATGCGGTACTGAGATGTAATCTTGACCCTAGAGCCTCTTGTAAGCTCTTCCAAAACCCACTAGTGAACAACGGGTCTCGGTCACTCACAATGCTTTTGGGTACTCCATGAAATCTCACTACCCACTTCATATACAATTCTGCCAACTTGGCTGCCGTCCTGGTCGACTTGACTGGTATGAATCTTGCGCTCTTAGTCAATCGATCCACAATTACCCAAATGCTATCATATCCCGATCTAGTCCTTGGTAAACCATCGATGAAATCCATCGAGACTTGCTCCCATTTCCATTCGGGAATTTCTAATGGTTGCAACAACCCACTAGGCTTCTTTTGCTCGGCTTTAACTAGCTGGCAATTCATGCATTTGGATATAAACTTCCCAACATCTCTTTTCATCCCTTCCCAGTAGTAGGTTCGCTTCATGTCTCGATACATCTTATTACCACCGGGATGTATAGTCAGTTTTGAGTGATGACACTCTCTAAGCACTTCATCTCTCAAACCATTCACGTTGGGCACAACTAGTCTTCCATTCTTTCGAAGCCATCCATCTCGATCAAGCCCATACACATTCATCTCCTCATCGATACCCATCTCTAACTTGGAGATGATTTCTAATAGATTAGGATCGTCCCTCTGGCTAGAACCAATCCGCTCTATCAAAGTGGGTCTGATCGTCAAACTAGCTAGCATAACTGGATCCAATTCGCACTTTGGTCTGAAATCAAACCCCGCGATATACTCCAGTTGCTTCCATTCAAGAAACATTGCCCCTAAGCTGGCATGTCTCCTACTCAAGGCATCGGCTACCGCATTACCCTTCCCAGGTGTATATGCGATATCAAAATCATACGAAGCCAAGAACTCTAACCATCTCTGCTGACGGAGATTCAGATCTTTCTGAGAGAAGAGATACTTTAACGATTTGTGATCGGTAAACAACTCAAATCGTTCTCCCAAGAGATAGTGTCTCCACATCTTCAGCGCAAATACAATCGCTGCCAATTCCAAATCATGGGTAGGATACTTCTTCTCATGCGGCTTTAGCTGTCGACTAGCATAAGCTACAACCCTACCTCCTTGCATCAATACTGCACCCAGTCCGGTACCACAAGCATCCGTGTATACCGTCATCTCTTCATTCCCTTTAGGAATGACTAACACTGGCGCACGCGTCAACTTCTCCTTTAGACTCTTAAAGGCATCCTCACACGCTCCGTCCCAGACGAAGGACTGATTCTTCTTAGTCAACCGAGTCAACGGTGCTGCTATCTTGGAGAAGTCCTGGATAAACTTACGATCATATCCAGCTAATCCCAAGAAACTTCTTATATCTGCTACATTCTTGGGCGTAGGCCAATCCTGTACCGTAGCCACCTTCGCAGGGTCTACGGCAATACCACTCTCTGAAACAACATGACCCAAGAATCTTACTTCCCTTCTCCAAAAATGACACTTAGAGAATTTCGCTTTCAATTGGTGTTTCCTCAACACCTCCATCACTATCCTCAAATGTCCCTTGTGTTCCTCCTCTATCCTTGAGTAAACAAGGATGTCATCCACGAACACAAGAACAAACTTATTCAACTGATCTCTGAATACTCGATTCATAAGATCCACAAAATAGGCTGGTGCATTGGTCAACCCAAACGGCATGACCAACCACTCATAAAATCCAGACGGCGTCCTAAATGCCGTTTTCGGAACACTCTCATCTGCTACTCGAAGCTGATGAAATCCTGTCGCGAGGTCCAACTGGGAGAACACTCTAACTCCTTCCAGCTGATCAAACAAATCATCTATCCGCGGTAGAGGATACTTATTCTTCCTCGTCACCTTATTCAACTCGCGATAGTCCACACACAAACGTAGGGAACCATCTGCCTTAGTGGCAAACACAACTGGTGCTCCCCACTCGGAGACACTCCTTCTAATAAATCCCTTCTTCAAAAGATTGCTGACTTGCACCCCGAGCTCTCGCTGCTCTCTTGGTGCCATACGACGAAGTGGCATCACTATAGGTCTGGCATCTTTCACTAAATCAATACGGAACTCAATCTCTCGGTGTGGTGGAAGCCCGGTCACCTCCTCGAAGATACTGGCCAACCACGGGCACATCTGACAACTCATCCTGCGGGATGTCGAGGGAATTTACAAAACTAGCCATAACCCCATCACTAGGTAGACTACCAAACACTACCCTCCGCCCATCATCCGCCCTTACTGTCACCAAAATGCCCTCACAGTCTACCACCACCCCGTATCTTTGGAGCCAATCGACTCCCAATATAATGCCATACCCAGTAAAGCCCAAAACAAAGCAATCACATACAAACATACATTCATGACTCGATAAGACCAAATTCCTGCAAATCATACTAAGGCTAGTCGAACCTCCAATCGGGTTCGTCACAACCAATGGTCTATCGACTATCTCGGGTTCCAGTCCCAACCTATCTACCAAGTCACTAGATATGAAGGAACGGGAAGCCCCAGTATCAAACAAAACTCGAACTGGTATATCATAAATAGAAAGCATACCTTGAATAACAACATTCTTTCCTTTCTCCGCCGCAGTTGGGGCATTCGACGAAGAAGGAACAGCATCAATAGCATATGCTTTCACAATCTGCTTCTCCTTAAGATGTTGCGGACACTTATCCTTCTGATGTCCCACTTGACCACAGTTGTAGCACTTCCTTTCCGCTGGCTTGGCCCGACATTCTTTAGCATAATGGCCCTTCTTACCACAACTGAAGCACTCAACATCCTTCTTGCTCTTTTTCTGACCACCCTTAGATTGGTCCTGCTTCCTCTTATTCTGAGAGCTATTCTTGCCTCCACCGCCTGCTTGCGGCTTTGGCCCTTCTACAGATGCAGCCTCAGTCTTTGACTTAGGGTAAAGACTCTCTGATCTCAAAGCTTTCCCCACGATCGATTCAAAAGTCTCATCGATGTGGTTGATAAGCCTTTCCCCCAAGTATCCATCCAAACCAGTAATGAACTTCTCATTCTTCTTCTCAGGAGTATCAATGAGAGACAACCCATACTTCGACAAAGTGTCGAACTCCGCAATATAATCAGAAACTGCCCTTCCGTTCTGCTTGAGTTCCAAGAACCTCTTAAACAACACTGACTTCTGGGCAGCAGGAATAAACTTCTCGCTAAAGCGAGCCTTGAACTGATCCCAAGTAACCTGATCCTCTGGAGTAGCTGTTCTAATGGCATTCCACCAATTCATCGCTCGCCCTTGCAGCTGACGAGACGCTAGCCTTCTCTTCATCGCATCCTCGAGACCCAAGTCATTAAAGATACGGTCACAGCTATCCATCCAGTCTTGAACATCCGTGGTCGACTCCGTTCCGTGGAACGGCTTCCCACCAAGATTAGTGTAATCCTTGCACAACTTGGCGAAATCGACCCTAGGCGCCTGCACTACTGGGCCAACACCAACTCCGGGATTGGGAACTGCCCCTTGCACTTCTCTAAGCATGTCTCTCATGAGGTCAGTAAACATAGCCCTCATGTCAGCGGCATTCCCTTGGTTGGTCCCTCTACCAGCACCTCTCGTGTCTCGGCTCATCGTTAATCTGTAAAAAGGAAATGATTAACGACCCCATAATGGTGCTAGTGCAGTGCGACTTCATTCTTATACTACTAATAGTATATATATATAGTTTTTGAAAACCAAAGTAATCACAAATACGCGCTCTCATATACGTACTATCTCTCCCTAGTGTCTTTCCCTAGGTTAACTACGCAACCTAGAGCTCTGATACCAAGTGTAACGGCCCGCCCCGCACTAACCGACATTTACTCCAAAAGTGCGCTGTACATATGTCCAGTTAGCACGGAACGGGTCGTCAGAAGGAAAAGGGAAGAAGGAAATAACATACAAAGAACCTGTAGAATGTCTCACAGCGCATAGAACAAAATATAATAATAACATACTTAACATAAAACATGAGAGACAGTGCATAAGCTGAAAATCAGAACTAAACATCATAGCAGCGGAAACCCAAAATACAGCTTATTACAACTTTCAAACTGTCTCAAAGCAAAAGAAAGATAAAGGAGGTACACTACTAATGCCCAAGTAGCGACCACCAACGACACAGGGAGAATGTGTATATATATATCATACGTGGAAGCCTCCTGCCCGCCTCCGAATCAGCTACTCGCACATCACCAGCTAACCTGTCCCTAGTCTGCTCGTGTGAGCACCCAGAGTAATAAGAGGAGACATAAAACTCTGGGTCAGACATAAAGCCTGGTATGAGCGATAAGCATCTAAAGTGAACAATAACAGGTAGACTAAAACATACCTGAACCTGGACCTGCAACCAAAGAGTTAGCACTACATACTGTACAACACTCCAAGGTATCATATCAAACAGTGTAAAGATACGGAGGTGGGGGAGGTGTGCATGTCATAATGATGGCAAACAATCAAGCATAGCATCCATCCTCACATCTCTCACTCAGTGCATAAAGCATACGATATTCACCACTTCGATCACCCAACATTCCTTGCTACGATCACTTTGCCCGATGAAGTCATAAATGGCTTCACTGCACTGATAACGTAGCCATAAATCCTTCGCTATGTCCACTTTGCCCCATGGAGTCACAAGAACCCCACTGCACTGGCTCATAGCCTTACTAATCCTTACTATGTCCACTCTGCCCCATGGAGTTACAGGAACTCCACTGCACTGGCTCATAGTCTTACTACGCATCACCTTGCCCCTCGGGTCGTAATGACCCTACTGCACTGATAACGTAGTCTTGCTACCATCACTTTGCCCCTCAGGTCATAATGACCCTACTGCACTGATAAGTAGCCCATCATTCCTTTTTAGTGGTGAATCGAAGTTATGAACGTCGACAACTCCTTAGCACACGTCCCGCAGCAAAGCCCAACCATGAAGTGAACTCATTGGTTCCCAACTGGTTCCGGGATCCTGAGCTCTAACTTCCATTTGGACTACCTTTGCATCTCGGGTTATTGGTCATCGCCATCGAATCGGGTCGGATCGGCCTTCAACATCCTTCATCGGATCGGTTCGGAGTCCTGTTCCCCTCGTCACCACGGTTCGGGTCGAGTAACATCATCAGCTCGTGGTCATCCATACGGATCGGGTCGTGGTCACCCATTCGGATCGGATCGTAGTCACCCATTCGGATCGGATCGGGGTTCCTCCTCCTCGTCAGTTCACGTTCCCCCACTGGTCGGGTCGGATCGGGTGCATCTTCCCATGTTGTCAGCTCGTGAGCTTCTGAAGTGGATCGAGTCGTGCTCCTCCCTTCGGATCGTGGCGCCTCATCAAGTTGGATCGGATCGTGGAGAGGATTCGCGATCGGGGTGGCCATACGGATCGTTGTCCTCGGATCGGATCGCCCCTATGCCTACCGATCCGATCGGTTCGGGCGGATTCCTGCAGTTCTCCCAGCGAGCAGTTTACGCCCCTCGACGGCGTTTTTGACCATTCTAACTATTCTAACCAATCACAAAACATTTCATACAGTCATAGCAACATGCATAATCAACCACAAACATCATTCACATCAATATGATAGGTAAAAATGGATCAAACATACCTAAAATCCCATATTTTCCCCTAAGCATATTTAGGTGAAACTAATGATAGGATTATCAAAACTTAACCAAATTAACTCAAATTCATATCAGAGGTCTAAAACATCATTCCGAATTTTATAAACATTTTTCCAGAATTTTATCATGCTTAAATTCGCTAATTAACACTAATTACCCCTAATTAGCCATAATTAGTGTAAAACTATGCAAATCACTCACCTTAGCCACAAATAAACTAAGATCTGAAATAATTCTCTGATTTGATGTGAATCTCAGTACAAACCAGCAGCTCCTTTGTTGATTTGGTGAAGATCTTCCTTGATTAGGGGTTGCTAAGCTTAATCCTTGACCAAAAGATGATTTGGAGGTGATTTAGAGGTTGGAGGCCATTTTTAGGGTTCCTTGGTGATAAGTGGAGGCTAGAAAACTGAAATGGAATGATTCTCCATCTCATTTCAGCCCTCCCATAACACTAATCCCGAAATGGGTTATGGGCCTACTCACTAATCACCCGATTTGGCCCGGTTAAGCAGTTTTTCACCCTCCAAACCTTGTTTCAGCCATATCTCCCAAACGGTAAGTCCATTTGGCTATTATAACCACTCTACGGAAAGGTAAACCATCAAACGAATCAAATGGAAGTGGTTTCAGGTCAAAATTCCTTTCCAATCAAAAGTTATGGCCAAAACAGTACCAACTAGGGGCAAAATGGTCATTTAAAAATCGACAAAAATCATGAACATGGGAAATGACTCAAATGGATGTTTCCCAAAGTTACATGACCATACAACTTCATATGAGAAAGAAATAAATATCCTACGATCATATGGTGTGTAGAATACGGGTCATTACGGAACCTACCATGTTGTATATAAGTTAGGTGATTCGTTATGTTATGTTATATGCAAGATCATAAACTAAGTCATGCTCATATATGCTTATATGTATAGATCTACATGCTTAGATGTTTAAATCTATGTTAATTTGGTCCAACTCAAATGAAATTCACATTTACATGCTTAATTAAATTTGTGCAGTACTATGCCAAATTTATATTACACGTGCTTAGTTGATCAAACTGTTTTATGCCGTTGGAATGTTACAAGTCCATTTTCTTTTTCCCTCTTTGTTTATGAGTTAGGCTAATTTGAGAGCCTAATGTTCTATGTAATTTATGCAAAAGAATAACGGGGGATACATTGGGAACATATTAAATTATATGCTATTGGCATAGGTTGGCTCATAATCATGTAAATGATTAATGGCATGAAATGGTATAATTTGTATACCTAAGAATTATGGACAAAAATTTAGAAGGGTAAATGGGACATGACTTGAGTTGACAACATTGGTTGATAATTTACATATAAACATAAATACTAAATATGTAAATTAATTAAAAGATGATTGTGCCTAACCCGAGGTTAGATTGAGTTATGGGGTAAGAGTTCCCGGAATCGCCCGACACATCCAGCAACCATAACAATATAGATCTAATGTGAGAGGTTAGCGCATTAAGCCCGAAAACCCGAGGTTAGATTGAGTTGCGGTGTAAGACTGCCCGGAACCGCCCGACACATCCAGCGACCGCAACAATACATATCTAATGTGAGTGGTTGGTGCTTTAATGAATGAATTAAAGCTAAGATAGGCTAAGAGTTGTAGGGTTAAGTTAATTAAGGCAACACTTAACCAATACAACATGTTAACTAAACTGATGGGTGGGGTTAGGTTAATTTGAGAACACTTAACCATTTTAACATGTTGATTAGGAAACCCTAGTAATGGGGACCCAT
The DNA here is from genome assembly GCA_030737875.1 of Allium sativum. Classification (NCBI taxonomy): domain Eukaryota; kingdom Viridiplantae; phylum Streptophyta; class Magnoliopsida; order Asparagales; family Amaryllidaceae; genus Allium; species Allium sativum. The sequence continues at coordinate 605,730,410 of CM060916.1, read as the reverse complement.
TTCAGTAGTAACCCACATAGATGTATCATGGTTCCCTGAAATAGGCAGGGTAGGGCACGATTACTGGGCTGATTATAAGCGGTCAAAATAACGGTGGGTAGTGCAGCAGTGTAGGTTTCAACGGATTATGGGCGTGCACGTACTCCGGCATGGACAAATCAGGCACTGGCCATCAGTAGTATATACTATGCATCTTGAATTTGTGTCGGGTCGTCACCATCGGAATTGATACACCCCATGGTGGGGCCAGCACAGTTATCTACAATCAAGCGGGGCCGAACGACTCAAGTCATAAATGCATGCGAGTAGAAGCCGATCGATAAAAGAGATCATTTTATCATGAACACATGGTGCTAGTTGAAACACTTGTTAGTAGGTGCAGAGAAATAGAAATGAATGCGATAGTATATTCAGTTTATCATGCCTTATTTATCGTTATTTTATTTCTAGGTATTGTCCTAGGTTCAGTTTATTCATGTCATGACCCTTTTACCTGTTTACATGCTAAATAATCACTGGACTTATCAGGCTTATGTCTGACCCGTTTTCTTTCGTCTTCTTGTCTTCCGTTTCCCCCTCCCCCCCAGGTTTGTAGGGAGGGAATACTTCAACTTAGTCCAGACCTTTTCCAGCTTGAAGAAAGTAGACGTATTGCTTGGACTCTCTTTTCTTGGGTTATGGCTATGGTTACACTACTAATTGGGGATTTATGCTGCTTTATTATTGTTTATGCTTCTTTATGTTTTAGTCAAGATAGAGACTTTACTGTAATGATTTTGGAAGTTGATTTTTAAGATCGTTTTTGTAATGTTTTGACTGGACCACGTGCTTATGGAATAAAATTTAGTCTTTCCGTTGTTTATATGTCTGTCTTGTAAATTACTTGTACCTTTTACCTATAATACTCCACCAAAATTAAGGCATTCCCTTTGTGAGTGACCTTAACGGAGGTGGGGTGTTTACACTTGGTATCATAGCAAAGGTTTACCAGATCAGATAAAACTTTTTGAAAACTATTTTTAAAAAAGAAGTTTAAAGAAGCATTTTTAAGGAAAATGTTGTTTTATTTTAAAGAGCATAATCCCCAAAGCCATATGCACTATCTTTCTATCCTTTGTTTTGAACCTTTTCTTTTCGTTTCAGCATGTCTTGGGATCTTAATCTTCCTGAGGGCGTGACGGTACCTGGTTGGTTCAGAAGTTACCTGGAAGCTACGGCTAATGGCGCAGGCCCAGCATACATTCCTCCTCCCCCAGTTGCAGTTGTTCCTCCTCCTCCTCCTCGTGAAAATTCTTTCTCAAAGATATGTAAAGACTTTCGAGCCATGGGTGGAAAGAACTTTAATGGGACTGAGTCATTTGTGGAAGCAAGAAATTGGCTCAAGGAAACAGAAGATTTGTTCGTTATCTTTGAAGTGGACGATAGGAAGAAGATACAATTGGCTATGTGGTTACTTAAGGACGAATCCTCTTATTGGTGGGAAGTTACAAATGCTGAGAGACCGGTTGAAACTTGGGAGGATTTCAGAATGAGGTTTGAAATGAAGTTCTACTCGCAAGCTGAACGAAGCCTATAGATGGAGAAGTTCTTAGCTCTCAAACAGGGAAGCCTATCAGTCAAGGAATACGTCAACCAATTCAACCAACTGGCTAGATTTGGATTGGAGTTATTGAACAATCCACATAAGAAGGCTCTCCGTTTCGTTAAAGGGTTGAACGAGCCACTGCACAGCCTAGCTATGACCCATATACCTATGGGTACGACTTATGAGAGACTAGTGGAAATGGCACTGTTACAGGAGGAAGATAAGGATGGCAAGAAAGAGACAAAGGAGGAAGTTCCTCAAGACAAGAAAGTGGAGGGATCACAGAACAAGAAGACGGATTCCAAGAAAGGCGGGAAGAATAACAAACCCCATGACAAGAGGAAGTGTAATTTTTGTGGCATACCTGGACATCTGATTAAGGACTGCAGAAAGAAGAAGAGGAAGATGGGTGGTTGTTTTCAGTGTGGCGAGACAGGACACACAGTTAAGGATTGTCCGAGAAAGCAAGGGCAAGGGCAGAGGACTGGATCTACTTCTAGAGGGCAGGTTCACGCTCTCATAGCACCTCTGTAAGAATGAGGTAGAAATATTTCTGTTGAGAGTTTAGTTTATCTTTTTGACCATCCTATTCGTACTCTCTTTAATTCTGGTGCATCGCACTCTTTTATATCTACTGCTTTAGTTGAATCTTTGCACCTAGACACCAGTATAGTAGAGGATCCCTTGGTTGTTTCAAATCCAATTGGGGGTTCGGCTTATTTATCGATGAGTTGTTTGGATTTGGAAATTTCTATACTAAGCATTGGGTTTTGATGTAATGCCTATGTTTTGGGCTACACGGGCTATGGGTTAATTCTAGGCGTGGATTGGCTATCCAGTAATGGTGCAGTCCTCGACTGTGAAAAGAGAGTGGTTAGACTTATGACTCGCCTCGGTAACACTCTCGAAATCTCTTATAATCCCATGAACTCTGTTATGCTTAGTTACCTAGAATGTCTTGATGCGTCTGTTGAGAACCTGCAATCTATTAGAGTAGTCTGTGAATACTCGGATGTCTTTGATGAGGTGAAGGATTTACCTCCGAAGAGAGAGATAGACTTCCGCATATACCCTGTTGATAATGCAAAACCCGTTCCTCTACCCGTTTGACACATGGCTCCAAGGGAAAGGAAAGAGCTCAGCAAGCAAGTTAAAGAGTTGCTTGAAAAGGGTTTTATAAGGCGGAGTATTTCTGAATAGGGTGATCAAGTGTTGTTTGCAACCAAAGAGGATGGTTCACTTCGCCTATGCGTTGACTATAGTGAGCTAAACAAGCTGACCAAGAAGAATAGGCACCCGCTTCCAAGAATAGACGAATTGTTCGATCAGCTTATAGGAGCATCGGTTTTCTCCCAACTAGATCTGGCTACGGGGTTTCATTAGCCAAGAGTGGCTGAGGACAGCATTGAACAGACCGCATTCAGGACCCCGGATGGTTTCTTCGAATGGCTTGTCATCCCTTTCGGCTTGACAAACGCACCTGCTTATTTCGTTGACTTGATGAGTCGGGTGTTTAGGGAGTTCCTTAATAAAATTGTGGTGGTCTTCGTGGACGACATTTTGATCTTCTCGAAAAGTGAGGAAGAGCATGCTTTGCATTTAAGGAAAGTCATGGATACTCTTCGTGCACACCAGCTAAAAGAAAAATTCTCCAAATGCCATTTTTGGAGAGAAGAAGTAAGGTTTCTTGGACGTGTGGTGTCCAAAGAGGGGATACCCGTGGATCCCACAAAAGTAGTTGCGGTGCAAGATTGGAAGGTCCCCCGGAATGCAACCAAAGTACGAAGTTTTCTCGGACTAGCAGGCTTTTACCGAAAGTTCATTAAAGACTGTGCAAAGATCTCAACCCCACTTACTAGATTGACAAAGAAGAACCTAACTTTTGCATAGGATTTGGATTGCGATGTTGCTTTCCAACGACTGAAAAGGGCTCTGTCAACAGCCCCAGTTCTGACATTGCCTGATGGGAGTAAGATGTTTACAGTATACACAAACGCATGCAGAACAGGATTGGGCGTTGTCTTGATGCAAGAAGGCAAAGTAGTTTATTATGGAAGAAGGCAGCTGAAGGTACATGAGAGAAACTACCCAACTCATGATTTAGAGTTAGCTGCCATTGTTTTCGCTCTTAAGTCATGGCGTCATTACCTACTAGGAGAAAGGTTTGAATTGTTTACTGACCATAAATCGTTAAAGTACATTTTCTCACAGAAAGTTCTTAACTTGAGACAACAAAGGTGGATGGAATTTCTGGCCTTATACGATTTTGAGATTTCTTATACCCCTGATAAGGGCAATGTGGTGGCAGACGCCTTGAGTAGAAAAAAGCTGACCTTAAGTCCTCTCTTTGTGGAAAGGCAAAGCTTGGAGTACATAGCAAACTTTGACTTTAGACCTTCCTTTGAGTTTGTACCTGGCTTGTTATCAACACTAGAGGTGTGGCCTAGGCTTTTGGACTCAATAGGAACCGCGCAACATGAAGACCCTTAGCTAGTTGATGTGATGGATAAGCTAATAAGAGGTGAGACTTCTAGTCACCTCAATAGATACTCCATCGATGACAAGGGTTGGTTGAGACGGGATGGAAGACTATGCGTCCCAAAAGCAAGAGATTTAGTGAAAACTATGCTAGAAGAAGCACACCGTTCTAAATTGACCATACACCCAGGCGGGGACAAGATGTATAAAGACATAAAATGGGTTTTCTTTTGGAACGACATGAAGAAGGATGTAGCTGAGTTTGTCTCTAAATACTTGATATGCCAGCAAGTCAAAGCGGAGCAGAAGAAGCCTGGTGGTCTGCTTCATCCTCTAGAAGTCCCACAGTGGAAAAGGGATAGCATTTTGATGGACTTTATTGATGGGTTGCCTAGGTCAAGATGGGGCAATACCAGTATTTGGGTAATAGTGGACAGGCTCACTAAAAGCGCTCTCTTCATACCTGTTAAGAATAGGAGGACTGCCTCGTCGTTAGCATCCATTTATCTTAAAGAGGTAGTTCGACTTCATGGAATACCCTCTAGTATAATAAGTGATCAAGATCCTATCTTTACGAGCGAGTTTTGGAAGAGTTTGTAGGAAGCTGTAGGCACACAGCTATGCTTAAGCACTGCATATCACCCTTAAACCGATGGTTAGACGGAAAGGGTGAACAGAGTATTAGAAGATCTTTTGAGATTGTGAATTCTTGATTTTGGAGGGACATGGGAGGATCATCTTCCTTTGGTGGAGTTCGCCTACAACAATAGCTACCAAGCCACCATAGGCATGGCACCCTTCGAGGCTTTATATGGAATACCATGTCGATCACCATCTTGTTGGTGGGAGTCTTCAGACAAGCTTGTACTTGGGTCGGACATGATTAGAGAAACTTCAGAGAAGGTGGACTTGATACGAAGACGAATGATGACTGCACAAGATAGATAGAAGTCCTACGTTGATAAAAGAAGGACCGACCTTGAGTTTGAGGTTGAAGACAGGGTTTTCCTTAAAGTATCTCCTTTGAGGAATGTCGTTCGCTTTGGGTCTGCAGGAAAATTAGCACCAAGATTTGTAAGGCCATTTCCTATCATTGAAAGGGTTGGGAAGATGGCTTATAAAGTAGAGATGCCCGAAAGATTGGGTGGAGTTCATAATGTTTTTCATGTCTCTCACCTACGAAAGTGCTTACATGAGTCGGCAGAAGTTGTGGAGCCAAGCATACTAGAGGAAATAGAAGTGGAGCGAGAAGCGACGGTGAGGAGAGTTCCAACCCGTATCTTAGGGACAAAGGTCAAAAAGTTATGCAACCGTGAAGTCAAGCTTGTTAAAGTTCAATGGAGTGACGCTGAGGAAGACGCGACTTGGGAGACTGAGGACAAGATACGTGGAGCCTACCCTTTTCTTTTTGAGGGTACATCCTTGTTCTCTTTTCCATAATTTTCTGCATGCTTATATCTATCTTCTAAGTATATCTCCTCGGTCCTATTCTTGACCCTTAGGTAGAAACCAATGGATGTAAACATGTATTTGAAACATGTTATGATTGCTGGTTGCAAGTGGTTGCTAGTGGTTGCTCGTGGATGCATATGCACACACATTAGGTACTAGATCGGCTCAGTCATTTTCATATTGCATATTTGCATTTGTATATGGATTGAAACTTGATGTGTTATCATATGGACGTTGCATTTGTATGAATGATTGTGCACTCATGTAGAAAGAATGATTAGTAATAATTGCATACATAATGGACTCATGGCACTATCATGATTTGAATTAAGGAGGTCAACTGAATCAGTAGACCGCCTGATTTTGCATTAGATAAGGACATATACGCACACTATGCATATGTTCATGAAAAGCATTAGATACCTTTTAAGGACAATGGGTGCCTGTGTTTGATGGTTGAATAGATGGACGATTGAATGGTAGGATATACATTCTTCTTGACTTGAAGATTTCGGAGACGAAATCCTTTAAGAAGGGGAGAATGTAACACCCCGTATTTTCTATGAACATTAAAGTAGCAAATTAAGGAATACTTAATTTTAAAATAAAAATTAGGGGAAACGGGTTACGCCATTGCGTTCGTCTCGGAATTCTTCTTGAGATAGAGTCTGAGTTTGCGTTAATCGGACTCCGCATGAAGACGTTATGGAGTTCAGAAGATTTCAAGTTTAAATGGAAATTAAATATAAATAATAACTAAATCGAAAAGCAGTTCAAATTCGAAACTCCAAGACAAGCGGCTGGGTGGGAAAATTCCCTCCCATAGGGGTCGACTCCCCAAGAGGGGTGTCGACCCCCCCCCCCCCCCCCGTAGGGGTCGACCCCTTCGCCCAGATCTGGACTGTTTTGTCCAGTGACGTTTTCTGAGTCACTAGGGCTTATGTGGCGACTTCCTGTTGGCTCTGTTTGGTCTGGATGGCTCTGATTGCTCCTAGGTTGATCTAACAGCTCTCATTAATCCAAACTTCTATATAAACAACCCCAACTCTCAACCCTAAAACCACATAAAATTGCTCTTTGAAGCCGTCATGCTGTCCATGGCCAAACTAGCATAGCCTCCATTTTTCTCTAAACTACAAGTAAAGTTAGGAAGTCCCAAATCAAATCAAAACTAGAGAATCAGTAATCTACATCAAAGGATAGCTTTTCAGTTTCAGAAATCAGATCCCAGAAAACAAGATTTGTTCTTTTGTTTGTAAGTTCAGTTATTCTTTAGATTTAAACAAATAAAAGTCATGACCTGTAATGAAGAGAAACTAGAACTATGCCTAGTTGTAAGATAATCGTATTCTGATTCATGTTGGAATTCTGAAATTACCTATGCCTACATGACTATTGTGATTGATACAACCTATTATGTTGTATATAAATTTGGTGATGAACCTATCATGTTGTATATTAAATTGGTGATGGACTTATCACGTTGTATGTTAAATTGGTGATGAACCTATTATGTTGTATAATAATTTGGCAATGAACCTACCATGTTGTATATAATTTTGGTGATTCCATATGTTATGTTATATGCAAGATCATAAACTAATTCATGTTCATATATGCTTATATGTATAGATCTACATGCTTAGATGTTAAGGTCTATGTTAATTTGGTCCAACTCAAATGCAAGTTCACATTTACATGCTTAATTAAATTTGTGTAGTACTATGCCAAATTTATATTACACATGCTTAGTTGATCCAAACTGTTTTATGCCGTTGGAATGTTACATGTCCCTTTTCTTTTTCCCTCTTTGTTTATGAGTTAGGCTAATATGCGAGCCTAATGTTCTATGTAATTTATGCAAACGAATAACGGGGGATACGTTGGGAAATATATTAAATTATATGCTATTTAGGTTGGCTCATAGTCATGTAAATGATTAATGGCATGAAATGGTATAATTTGTATACCTAAGAATTATGGACAAAAATTTAGAAGGGTAAATGGGACAAGACTTGAGTTGACAACATTGGTGGATAATTTACATATAAACATAAATAGTAAATATGTAAATTAATTAAAAGATGATTGTGCCTAACCCAAGGTTAGATTGAGTTACAGTGTAAGACTGCCCGGAACCGCACGACACATCCAGCAACCGTAACAATATAGATCTAATGTGAGAGGTTAGCACATTAAGCTCGAAAAAGCCGAGGTTAGATTGAGTTGCAGTGTAAGACTGCCCGGAACCGCCCGGCACATCAAGCGACCACAACAATACATATCTAATGTGAGTGGTTGGTGCTTTAATGAATGAATTAAAGCTAAGACAGGCTAAGAATGGTAGGGTTTCGTTAATTAAGGCAACACTTAACCAATACAACATGCTAACTAAACTGATGGGTGGGGTTAGGTTAACTTGAGAACACTTAACAATTTTAACATGTTGATTAGGAAACCCTAGTAACGGGGACCCATTTCGGCAGTAACCCATATTGATGTATCTTAGTACCCTGAACTAGGCAGGGTAGGGCACGATTACTGGGCTGATTATAAGCGGTCAAAATAACAGCGGGTGGTGCAGCAGTGTAGGTTCCAACGGATTATGGGCGTGCACGTACTCCGGCATGGACAAATCAGGCACTGGGCATCAGTAGTATATACTGTGCATCTTGAATTTGTGTCGGGTCGCCACTATAGGAATTGATACAACCCATGGTGGGGCCAGCACAGCTATCTACAATCAAGCGGGGCCGAATGACACAAGTCATAAATGCATGCGAGTAGAAGCTGATCGATAAAAGAGATCATTTTATCATGAACACATGGTGCTAGTTGAAACACTTATTAGTAGGTGCAGAGAAATAAAAATGAGTGTGATAGTATATTCAGTTTATCATGCCTTATTTATCGTTATCTTATTTCTAGGGTATTGTCCTAAGTTCAGTTTATTCATGTCATGACCCTTTTTCCTGTTTACATGCTAAATAGTCACTGAACTAACCAGGCTTATGTCTGACCCGTTTTCTTTCGTCTTCTTGTCTTCCGTTCCCCCCTCCCCCGGTCCGCAGGGAGGGAATACTTCAACTTAGTCCAGACCTTTTCCAGCTTGAAGAAAGTAGACGTATTGCTTGGACTCTCTTTTCTTGGGCTGTGGCTGTGGTTACACTCTTAATTGGGGATTTATGCTGCTTTATTATTGTTTATGCTTCTTTATGTTTTAGTCAAGACAGAGGCTTTACTGTAATGATTTTGGAAGTTGGTTTCTAAGAGAGTTTTTGTAATGTTTTGATTGGACCACATGCTTATGAAATAAAATTTAGTCTTTCCGCTGTTTATATGTCTGTCTTGTAAATTACTTGTACCTTTTACCTATAATACTCCATCAAAGTTAAGGCATTCCCTTTGTGAGTGACCTTAACGGAGGTGGGGTGTTTACATTTTTTGTGATTCCAAAATAGTTGTTTGTCTGGTCCAAAAGGAATTCCAGGGACATCGACTCGTTATTACCTTGAAAAGGTAGAGGATTCGTTAGACAACTTGGAACATTATAACATAACTCACATCCCATGGATAGAAAATCAAAAAGTGGACAGACTAGCCAACTTAGCGAGCTCTGACAATCCAGAAGAGAAAGAGATTATTCCGATAGAGGGGTACTGAAGTCACCAAGTTTTGATCAGAAGGAAGTCGACCGGTACTGGAAGCTGAACCGGAAAGGGAATCATGGATGATGCCAATTAACAACTTCCTTAAAAGCGGAACAATCCCAGCAAAAAAGAGCGAGAGACGAGATGTGATTAATAAAGTCTCAAGATATGTCTTACAAGACGGAACCCTTTACCGCCAGGGATTTTCCATGCCTCTGCTCTGGTGTGTAGCGCATGACGACATCAAACGTGTACTAACAGGAGTGCACGAAGGTGAATGTGGAGACCACAACGAAGGTCAGACATTGGCGAGGAAAATACTGCGATATGGCTATTTTTGGCCCACTATAAACAAAGACGCAGCTGATCATTCACGGCGCTGCGATAGGTGCCAGAAATGTGCTAAAATTCCCAGAGCACCTCCGAAGCAACTTAAGTCAATGGTGAGCCCGTGGCCGTTCGCTGTATGCGGAATCGATATCATTGGAACCCTGCCAATTGCTAAAGGTGGAGCAAAGTATGTAATCGTGGCCGTAGATTACTTTACAAAATGGGCAAAAGCCGAACCCTTAACTACGATCATGACAACGGGTGATTAATTTTGTAGTCAAAAATATCATTTTTCGATTTGGGATTCCCAGAACTATCATAACCGATAACGGAACTCAATTCGATATCACCGAGTTCAGAGATTTCTGTCAGAAATATAAAATTAACAAAAGATACACCACAGCAGCTCACCCATAACTGAACGGACAAGTCGAGGCAACAAACAAAATTATTAAGTCCATACTAAAAAAGCGATTGGAGCAGGCAAAAGCTATGTGGATTGACAAACTACCGCTAGCATTATGAGCATACCGAACGACTTACAAGATGGCAACGGGTTATACCCCTTTTTCACTTTCTTTCGGATCAGAAGCAGTCATCCCAGTGGAACTGAAAGTTCCCTCTCACAGGATGTGACACCCTACATCCGTTAATGTCACTCGTTAAGAGAATACATTAAGTTTCGTGAAGCTTCATAGGTAAATAGCAACAGAAACGTTACAAGGCAGATATAAAATAACAACGGAATTTAAAATTTTATTAAGCAGAAAACATCGTAATTCAAAACATAGTTACATCACAAGTCTGAAATATATAAAACCCAGTACATCAATTTAAAACTTTTGTCTTGTACTTAAATCATCATAGTACAATAATAAAAGAAGCATGATCCCCAAAACATAGCCATAGTAGAGAGATATGGAATCAGGCAGTATATCTAAGCAGCTCCAAGAAGGATGAAAGCAGAATCCTGATCAAGCTTGAGTATTCCCACCCTGAGAACCTGGGGGGGTGGGTAACGGAAGAGAAAGAAGAGGAAACAAAATAGGTCAAACATAATGTCTGGCGAGTTCAGTTACTTTTAGCATATAAATAAGTAAAAGCATCATGACAGGCATATAAAGTGGATAAGAGAGATAACATCATAAAAGGCAGGTATGACAAGGTAAACAAGATAAACTAAATAGAATAGGCATTGCGCTTCTCTATTACTTTCTCTTTCTCTGCACCAATAATAGTATAACCAGAATGAGATGATCCTAACAACTATAAGATGGTACACTTAGGCGTACTTCTAGTGAGAGGTTTAACCCCATACAATCAACAGGCAACCCAACTAAACATACCGGAGTTATCCTTAAGGATATTAACGGGCTCCTAAACATACCAGAGTCTAGATGTACCTTAATTACTACCCTAATCGATCAGCTCCCTACTCCGTAGATACCCTGTGCTGGACCCGCAGTAGGATGTATCACTTCCAAAAGTGGAAACCCTTTATTTTCAGGATGTGCACAACCATATATACTGATGTCAGGACGTCTAAACCTCCTCTGCTGGACCCATGCACAAACATGACCCCGTCGGAACGCACCGCCTACACCGTCCCCCACTTTTGGATCTCTTACAACCAGCCCAGTAAGTGTGCCTCGACTCCAGTTCGGAGTACTCGTTTGATACATAAATATGGGTTACTGACTGAAACGGGTCCCACACACAAGATGATAGAGCTCCCCCAGGCTTGTATCCCCACTACTAGGTTTTCCACATGTTATGCCATACCAGAGTAAAAAGATTGCATAACCCCACAGGATAAGTTAGTAGGCCTATATATAAATATTACCCACCACTCCAAGATATACTTAACCTTTCCACTGATTCATACAAATTTACTTAACCCCTACTCAGTTTAACATGTTCAAACAATCCCTATGGATTCAACCACGTTAAGTATTCGAGTTCATTACCATATTTTCATTTATGGTTATAATGTGCTAGACCTCCCACGTTAAGCCTACAACTTGTGGATGCCGGATATGCCGGGCGGTTCCGGGCAGACTTCTTTCACAAGTTGGACTTAACCTTGTGTCTTAACAAGTCACATGTTTATGCACTTAAACCCCTCACATTGGATTCACCACTTGTGGTTGCTGGATATGCCAGTCGGTTCCGGGATGACTTCCACCACAAGTGTAATCTAACCTCGTGTCTAAGCGCGGCTACAGTTTCTAATTACTATAATTCTAGGCATTTCCATTATTAACCAATTATTCCTATGTCATTATAGGTTTTCATGCCCCTTTCCCAAGTCATGTTCATAATGAACCATATGCCCCCAAATTAAGGTCTTTAATCACAATCTTGGTTTATGCCCCAAATCCACATTCATATTTTTAATTCAAGTTATGCCCAAATTTCCCAATATAAGTTATGCCTCAATTTTAACGTTTTTCCCTCATTCCCAATTTCACGCGTTCGCATATTTCAGTGGCATGCGTAGGCTCGAAGGTAGCCTGACTATAAAAATAAAAGGGAAAAGAAGAAGGGAAGAGGACAGAAATGAACATAATATAAGATTGACATATAGTGGCAAAAAATATGCATAGCAACTAATAAACATACAATGAAAAAGTTGGGCATAATGATAAGATAGGCATATAGGAACAAATCTGATGAACATGTGATAGTAGAACTGATTCTAACATAACAGGGACATCATAAACGGGCATGATGAGATCTAAACAATGAATTAGATAACAGATCTGTTGTGACAATAACACGTATTTAACAACTAACATAATAGGGACAGGCATGATGAGATCTAAACAGTGAATTAGAACTACAAATAATGATAGAACTGACATGATTCAATAGTCACAGGCTTAGATCTAATTTATAGTCATGTCAGAATAACTTAGATACACAGATTATGGCAGATCTGATTTGATTCAAATAGTCATAGGCTTAGATCCAGTTTATAGTCATATCAAGATTAACTTTTAAGTATTTAGATCTAAAAAATAACATAGACTCACTGTGATTAGATCTAAGAAACAAAAGAGAGATTGAAGATATTGAATCACAGATCTCTAAACTTGAATGGCTTGATTGTTGACGAAGAAAAGGCTTGATTTAATCTGGGAAGAGGCAGCATCTAGTTATCCATTGTTTTTGGTGTGTTAAAACAAGAGAAAGGGGATCTTATTTATAGCCATCATCCAACGAACCTCGCACAGAAATCAGTCTACGTACGAAAACAAGAATTTGCCCAGATCTGCGAGGAGGTCAACCTCCCCTTGGTGTGTCGATCCAGGGGTCGACACCCCCTTGATGGGGTTGACACTCATGGGCGGGATTTTTCACTCCCTTATGCCGCATGATTTTGAACTGTTTTGAAATTTCTAGACTTATTTTATTCATATATAATAGGCTTATATGCACACAAACTTTAATCCTTAATATCTTCTTCATAAGGTGTCCATTTTATGAAACCATGTGTCTATTTTGACCAGAATTTCGAGATGAATGCAACGGCTCAGTCCATTTCACTTAATTTTGAATATTTAATTAAGTGTTCTTTAATTTATCATTTTTAGTGTTGATAAAATTACAGGGTGTTACACAGGATCCCCTACTCAAAGGATTTCATCCCCTAAATCTCTAAGTTAAGAAGAATGTATATCCTAACATTCGTCACCCATCTACTCATCCATCAATCACATACATCCATTGTCCTTAAAGGCTTCTAATGCTTATATGAACATATGCAAAGGTGTGTGTATATGTCCCTACACTAATGCGAAAGATCATATGGTCTACTGATTCAGTTGACCTCCTCAATGCAATATATGTTAGTGCCATGAATCCAACATGTATGCAAATAATCCTATTATAATATGTAAGTTCTATATGAGTGCGCAATCATTCATCCAAATGCGACATCCATATGATGATTCAACCACTTTCATCTATTAAAAGTGGGAAAATGCACATACATCCATATGCAGTATGAGAGTGATTGAGACGATCTAGTGCCTAATGTGTGTGTATATGCATTCACGAGCAACCACTAGCAAACACTTGCATCCATCAGACATAACATGTCTCAAAACACATGTTTACATCCATGGGATTCCTATTTAAAGATTGAAGATTCGATTGATAGGATATACTTAAACGATAGAGAAAAGCATAAATAAAAGCTTTGGAAAGGAAATTAAGGACATTCCCTTGAAAAGAAAAGGGTACGAAGCATGAATCTTGCCTTCGGTCTCCTAAGTTGCATCCTCTTGGTTATCTCCCCACTGAACTTTCACTAACTTAACCTCTTGATTGCGTAGCTTCTTAACCTATGATCCAAGAATACGGGTGGTAACTCGCCTAACTGTCGCCTCCCGTTCCACCTCCACTTCCTCAAGCATACTCGACTCAACTACTTCTGTAGTATCATGCAAGAACTTCCGTAAATAAGAAACGTGGAAAACGTCATGAACACCAGATAGTCTCTTTGGTAGCTTTACTCTATAGGCCATTTGGCCAATCCTTTCTGTTACGAGAAACGGCCCTACAAACCTTGGTGCCAATTTCCCTATAGATCCAAAGCGAACCACATTCCTTAAAGGCAACACCTTGATGAAAACCATGTCTCCCACCTTAAACTCAATGTCATTTTTTTCTTATCTACGTAGGACTTTTTCTTATCCTGAGCTGTCTTCATACGTCTGCGGTTAAGATCAATCTTTTTGGAAGTTCCTTTAACCATATTCGGTCCAAGTAGAAGTCTTTCTACAGACTCCCACCAACTAGTCGGTGATCTACAAGGTCGTCCATACAATGCTTCGAAGGGTGCCATGCCAATACTAGCTTGATAACTGTTGTTGTAGGCGATCTCTGCTAAAGCAAGATGCTTTTCCCAAGTCCCTCCGAAATCTAGGATACACAGCCTTAAAAGATCTTCAAAAATTCTATTCACCCTTTTCGTCTATCCATCGGTCTAAGGCTGATAAGCGGTGATCAAACACAACTGTGTACCTAATGCTTCTTGCAAGCTCCTACAAAATTCACTGGTGAAAATGGGGTCGCGGTCACTTACGATACTGGAAGGTACTCCATGAAGACGGACTATCTCACGAACGAAAATTGCTGCCAACCATGTTGTCGTTCTCTTACTCTTAACCGAAATGAAATGAGCGCTCTTAGTAAGCATGTCTATGACAATCCAAATGTTGGTGTTTACCTTCCTTGATCTGGGCAAACCATCGATGAAATCCATAGAGATGCTCTCCCACTTCCACTGTGGGATCTCCAAAGAATGAAGTAAACCACCGGGTTTCTTTTTCTCATCTTTGACTTGCTGGAAAATCAAGCATTGAGAAACAAACTCCGCCACATCTTTCTTCATCCTAGCCTAAATGAAAACCCTCTTCATATCTCTATACATCTTGTCACTGCCTGGATGAATAGTCATCTTAGAATAATGGGCTTCCACTAGGACTTTCTTCAACAGACTCCCAATCCGGGGAACACAAAGCCTTCCATCTCGTCGCAACCACCCTCTATCGTCTGTGGAATATCTACTAAGGCGACTAGAAGTCTCCCTTTTACTGAGCCTATCCAAGATGTCTGAAATCTGTGGATCCTCTCGATGTGAAGCTCCTATCTGATCCATAAGAGTAGGTCGCACCTCCAGTGATGCCAGTAAACCAGGTAAAAACTTGGTGGAGGGTCTGAAATCAAAAGTTGATATAAACTCCGAGCTTTTCCTCTCTACAAACAGAGGACTTAAGGCCACCCACTGCCTACTCAATGCATCTTCCACCACATTACCCTTGCTAGGGGTATAAGTAATCTCAAAGTCATAAGATGCTAGGAACTCATCCACCTTTGTTGCGTTAAATTAAGATCCTTCTATGAGAACAAATACTTGAAAGATTCATGATCGGTGTACAACTCGAACTTCGCTCCAAGTAAATAATGGCGCCAAGTCTTAAGCGCGAATACTATGGCAGCTAGCTCTAAGTCATAGGTAGGGTAGTTCTTCTCATGAACTCTTAGCTGTTTATCTCCATAACATAGTACCCTTCCCTCCTGCATCAGAACCGCACTAAGCCCTGTACCACATGCATCAGTGTATACAGTAAACACTTTGCTCCCGTTGGGCAAGGTCAAGGCTGGGGTTGTTGTCAGAGCCCTCTTCAATCGCTAGAAAGCAACATCACAATCTATAACCCAAGAAAATGTCAAATTCTTCTTTGTTAGCCTGGTGAGTGGGGCTGGTATATTTTCGAAGTCATTAATGAACTTCCTATAATAGCCTGTTAACCCCAGAAAACTTCTCACCTCCGTTGCACTCTTTGGGATTTGCTAATCTTGAACTACAACTACCTTTTTGGGATATATAGCTATCCCATCTTTAGAAACCACATGCTCTAGAAATCTCACCTCTTTTCTCCAAAAATGGCATTTGGAGACTTCGCCTTAAGCTGGTGTGCACGGAGAGTTTTCAAAACCTCCTTTATATGTAAGGCATGCTCTTCCTCATTCTTCGAGAAAATCAAAATGTCATCAACAACGACCACGACAAACTTATTTAGAAACTCTTGAAACACCCTACTCATCAGATCAACAAAATAGGCGGGTGCATTCGTCAACCCAAAAGGCATAATAAGCCACTCGAAGAATCTATCTGGAGTTCTAAAAGCGATCTTGTCTATACTATCCTCGGCCACCCTCAACTGTTGAAATCCCGTAGCCAATTCTAACTAAGAGAAAACATATGCACTAACAAGCTGGTCAAACAGATCATTTATCCTCGGGAGTGGGTGTCTATTCTTCATAGTGAGTTTATTCAACTCTCTATAGTCTACACATAAGCAAAGCAAACCATCCGCCTTAGTTGCGAATAATACCAAAGCACCCCATTCAAATATGCTTTTCCTAATAAACCCTTTCTCAAGTAGCTCCCCTACTTGTTTTCTGAGCTCCCTTCTTTCTTTTGGATCCATATGGCACACAAGCAATGCAACTGGCTTTGCATTGTCCACCAAGTATATACGAAAATCGATCTCGCGCCTCAGAAGTAAGCCCCAAACCTCCTCAAAAGCATCAGGATACTCACGGACTACTGGTACAGATCGCAGATCATCGATAGATGCATTAAGTGACTCTAGGAAACTAAGCATGATAGACCCTTTTGGGTCACAAGAAATCTCGAGGGTCCTCCCATGGCAAGTCAACAGTCTAACAATCCTCCTCTCACAATCTAGAATGGCATCATACATGGCTAGCCAATCCATCCCTAGAATCAATCCATAGCCCATGAAACCAAACACATATGCATCGCATTCAAATTCGACGCCTAACACAGATATTCTCAAACCCTGACAAATCATAGACAGATAAGCCATACCCTCAATGGGGTTTTGAGACATCAATAGGATCCAAAACCATATGAGTACTAAGGTGTAGAGACTAAACCACAGAATCGGAAATAAAAGAACGTGAAGCGCCAAAACCGAAAAGAGTTCTAACTAGATGATTGGAAAGAGAAATCAAACCTTCAATGGAAACTTTTCTACCTCTATCTGGAGCACTGGTCACGAGAGCATACACCTGCCCTCCAGAAGCTCCTGCCCTTTGACCTTGTCCTTGCTTCTTCGGGCACTCCTTAGAAAAGTGTCTAACCTCTCCATAACTAAAACAACCATTCTTCCTTCTTTTGCGGTCTTTGACCAAGTGACCCTCGCATCCACAATTATGGCACTTCCTCTTATCCTTAGTGTTGTCGTTCTTTTTGCCCTTCTTTTGTTGTTGTTGTTGTTGTTGTTGTCCTTTCTTGGGCCACACTTTCTTGTTTTGTGTTTCCTCCACCTTAGCTTCTTTCTTTTCGAATTTATCTTCCTCATGCATCAATGCCATATCAAAGAGCCTTTCAAAAGTTTCTCCCATTGAAATATGAGACATATCTAACCCATGGAGGGGTTCATCACTCCTTTAGCAAACCGCAAATATTTCTTATGCATGGGTATCCACTAGCTCCAATCCATACCTCGCGAGTTGGTTGTATTTTTTAACATACTTTTTGACAGTCACGCCTCCTTGCTTGAGTGCTAGAAACCTTCCATTTGCATGCTTTTCTCATCTTGAGAAACTTCATTTCAAACCTCTACCGAAAATCATCCTAAGTCTCCACTGGATGCCCTACTTGCGTTACTTCCCACCAGAATGATGCCTCATCTTTCAGCAACCAAGCGGCTAACTGAATCTTTCCACGATTGTCCACTTCGAAAATTCCAAACAAATCCTCCGTCTTTTAGGGCCAATTCCTTACCTCTACGAAAGTTTCGGTTCCTCGGAATGGCTTTCCACACATAGCACAGAAATCTTTTCAGATCTTAGAGAAATTATCTGCTCGTGGAGGAGGAGGAGGAACAGCGGGTGCAGCTGGGGGAGGAACGTCTGCTTGACCACCGGCGGGTGTCGTGGCCTCTAGATACCTACAGAACTAACCTGGTATCATAACGCCCTCAGGAATATTAGGTTCCCCGGATATGTTGAATAAAAAAGGAAAAGGAATTTAAACAGAGAATCGAAAGATATTTCATATGTCTTTAGGGAATATGTTTTTCAAAATAGACTTTTCTTTTGAAAAATGCTTTCTTTTAAAAACTTTTTGAAAATAATTTTCAAAATCTTTTATCCGATCTAGTAACCTTCATCTCTGATACCAAGTGTGACACCCTACGTCCGTTAATGTCACTCGTTAAGAGAATCCATTAAGTTTTGTGAAGAATTATACATAAACAGAAACAGAAACATTACAAGACAGATATAAAATAATAGTGGAATTTAAAATTTTATTAAGCAGAAAACATCGTAGTTCAAAACATAGTTACATCACAAGTCTGAAATATATAAAACCCAATACATCAAATTTAAAACTTCTGTCTTGTACTTAAATCATTATAGTACAATAATAAAAGAAGCATAATCCCCAAAACATAGCCATAGTAGAGAGATATGGAATCAGGCAGTACATCTAAGCAGCTCCAAGCAGGATGAAAGCAAAATCCTGATCAAGCTTGAGTATTCCCACCCTCAGAACCTAGGGGAAGGGGGACGGAAGAGAAAGAATAGGAAACAAAATAGGTCAGACATAAAGTCTGCCGAGTCCAGTTACTTTTAGTATATAAATAAGTAAAAGCACCATGACAGGCATATAAAGTGGATAAGAGCGATAACATCATAAAAGGCAAGTATGACAAGGTAAATAGGATAAACCGAATAGAACAGGCATTGTGCTTCTATACTACTTTCTCTTTCTCTGCACCAGTACTAGTATAACCAGAATGAGATGATCCCAACAACTATAAGTCGGTACACTTAGGCGTACTTCTAGTGAGAGGATTAACCTCATTCAATCAATAGGAAGCCCAACTAAACATACCGGAGTTATCCCTAAGGATGTTAACGGGCTCCTAAACATTCCAGAGTCCAGATGTACCCTAATTACTTCCCCAATCGATCGGATCCCTACTCCGTAGATACCCTGTGCTGGCCCCACAGTACGATGTATCATTTCCTAAAGTGGCAACACTTTATTTTCAGGATGTGCACAATCATATCTACTGATGTCACGACGTCTAAACCTCCTCTGCCAAACCCATGCATGCACATAACCCCATCGGAATGTGCCGCCCACACCGTCCCTCATTGTTGGATCTCTTACAATCAGCCCAGTAAGCATGCCTCGACTCCGACTTAGTTTGGAGTACTCGTTTGATACCTAAATATGGGTTACTAACTGAAACAGGTCCCACAAACAAGATGATACCAGCTTCCCCTAGGCTTGTATCCCACTACTAGGTTTTCCACATGTTATGCCATGCCAGAATAAAAAGATTGCATAACCCCACAGGTTAAGTTTGTGGGCCTATATATAAATATTACCCACCACCCCAAGATATACTTAACTCTCCCACTGATTCATACAAATTTACTTAACCCCTACTCAAGTTAACATGTTCATACAATCCCTATAGATTTAACCAGGTTAAGTATTCAAGTTTATTACCACATTTCAATTTATGGTTATAATGTGCTAGACCTCCCACATTAAGCCTACAACATGTAGATGTTGGATATGCGGGTGGTTCCGGGCAGATTTCTTCCACAAGTCGGACTTAACCTCGTGTCTTAACACGTCACGTGTTTATGCACTTAGACCCTTCACATTAGATTCACCACTTGTGGTTGCTACATATGTTGGTCGGTTCTGGGAAAACTTCCACCACAAGTGTAATCTAACCTCGTGTCTAAGCGCGGTTACAATTTCTAATTACTGTAGTTCTAGGCATTTCCATTATTAACCAATTATTCCTATGTCATTATAGGTTTTCATGCCCTTTTCCCAAGTCATGTTCATAATGAACCATATGCTCCAAATTAAGGTCTTTAATCACAATTTTGTTTTATGCCCCAAATCCACATTCATATTTTTAATTCAAGTTACGGCCAAATTTCCCAATACAAGTTATGCCCCATTTTAACGTTTCCCCCTCGTTTCCAGTTTCACGCGTTCGCATACTCCAGCGACATGCCTAGGCTTGAAGGTAGCCTGACTATAAAAATAAAAGGGAAAAGAAGAAGGGAAGAGGACAGAAATGAACATAATATCAAGATTGGCATATAATGGCAAAAATAGGCATAGCAACTAATAAACATATAGTGACAAAGTTGGGCATAATGACAAGATATGCATATAGGAATAGATCTGATGAACATGTGATAGTAGAACTGATTCTAACATAAGAGGGACATCATAAACAGGCATGATGAGATCTAAACAATGAATTAAATACCCAACTAATAACAGATCTGTTGTGATAATAGCACTGATTTAACCACTAACATAATAGGGACACGCATTATGAGATATAAATAGTGGACTAGATCTACAATTAATGATAGATCTGACATGATTCAATAGTCATAGGCTTAGATCTAATTTATAGTCATGTCAGAATAACTTAGATACACAGATTATGGCAGATCTGATATGATTCAAATACTCATAGGCTTAGATCCGGTTTATAGTCATATCAAGATTAACTTTTAGGTATTTAGATCTAAAAATAACGTAGACTCACTATGATTGGATCTAAAAAATAGAAGAGAGATTGCAGATATTGAATCACATATCTCTAAACTTAAAATACTTGATTGTTAAAGAAGAAAAGGCTTGATTTAATCTGGGCCGAGTCAACGTCTTGTTTTCCATTCTTTTTGGTGTGTAAAAACAAAAAAAATGGGGTCTTATTTATAGCCATTTCCAATGAATCTCGCACAGAAATCAGTCTACGTACGAAACCAGAAATCTACCCAGATCTGCGAGGGGGTCGACCCCCCTTGGTGTGTCGACCCAGGGGTCGACACCCATGGGCGTGATTTTTTCTGCTCCCTTCTGCCGCTTGATTTTGAATTGTTTTGAAATTTCTGGACTTATTTTATTCATATATAACTGGCATATATGCATACAAACTTTAAACCTTAATATCTTCTTCTTAGGGTATCCGTTTTACGCAAACCAGGTGTCTATTTTGACCAGAATTCTGAGACGAACACAACGGCCTAGTCCATTTCACTTAATTCTGAATATTTAATTAAGTGTTCTTTAATTTATCATCTTTAGTGTTGTTAAAATTACGGGGTGTAACAAGGATAACGTATTACGATCCAATGACAAATTAAGCACTTCTCCTTAAACCCTAGACATGGTTGAAGAAAAAAGAGATGAAGCGGATTTACGTGCCTTGAGGGACACCAAGTGGCATGATACTATGAATGGAAGGTTTAACCTCGGACCTTCAAACCTGAAGACTTAGAACTGAAGCGCGTCTTCCCGATCCTTGTCCATCTGGGTCCAAAATTGGAAGGACCGTACACCATTCAATGAAAACTTGACATAGGAGCTTTCAAGTTAATGACTGTGGATGGTAAAGAAGTACCCAGAGCTTGGAATGCCCAACATTTGCGGCAATACTCGATGTAGATTTGTACTATAATCTTTTGTTTTATAGACTATGTACAAAGGCACAACTTACCGAGAAAAGTCTAGTCGACGTAAACAAAAGATTATAAAGTGGACGTATGCTATGGTTTTGCCAAACCACTATAAAATATCGTGTGTGATTTACTTTTCCTGCATGAATCTCTTTATATTCTGTGATTGCTATGATCTGAGTATGAGACGTCAAATTTGAATTGAATCTTTTGTGTATTCGATCGTTGAGACTCTACCTTAAGAAATTATGTGTGGAAAGAAACCGGAGCGAACGATATGACCGTTTGCGTAACAAGATTGAAAAGGACAGGAAGATGACATCCCAAACTTTAACTCTCATGATTCGAGAAAGAGTATAAAGGATGGGAAGACGACGTCCTAAACTCTAACTCTCACGATTCAAGAGAGAGTATAAAGGACGGGTTGACGACATCCCTAAGGCATGAAGGTGCACCATGATAGGAGACCACCTTGAATACACTCTAACCTAACCATACAATAAGAGAGTATAAAGGTGCTGAGAACAAGTGCCAATGAAAAAGAATCTTGGCCCACTGAAGGGCTGGGGCAATCTAATGTCGAACCTAATCAATCTCGAACAAGCCCTGGCCAGGCACTTTTTTCAAGATTGATTGGGGGCATACACATACACATCACACCTCCTGTTATTGATTATTTAGTCTAGCAGTGATTTCTACATATTACATGTTGTTGTTTATACATCCGCAGGGAAGCTCATTCATGAGTGATTTGTTATTTATTACATGTGTTTTTAACACTTCGACCATTGCTGAATTTAACTGAAATGAGTGACAAACTTGTAAGTATTTGACATCGTGGGAAACAAACTATTTCATTTACGCTAGTGCAGGTTTGTACAAAAGGATTAAACAAGGAAATGCGAGGGCCGCGCTCGCTACAACAACAACGGATCAATAGAAAATCAAAATAAAAGGAGAAATCAACTTTCATTTGGACTTTGTGCCAGACTTAGCTTTCTTGGCAGCCTTGAGCTTATCCCTTTCCTCTTTTTCAGCTTCGGAAAAGATATGCTTTTGCTTCTTTTTCCCTGAAACTAGGGGTGCTGGGATTAGTAGAAGATTTTTGAGCAAGCTCCTCAGTGATCGAACGGGTTAAAAGCTTGACAACTAACTTTGACCCAGGAGGAATTGTCGCAAGGGGTTTAAGCTTTTGGGGATCCTCCTTCTCAACTTTGGCTTTTAAAGGCGTATCTAGCTTTGCCTTCATCTCAGCAAAAGTCATGTCATGTCATCGGCTTCCCCCGAGCCTCCAGTCATCACAACATCGTCATCTTCCTCATTTCCATCATTGTCGCCATCATCTTTCAAGGTGTCTATCATATCCCCATCTTTGGGAACCTCAGTGCTAGATGGCATGAGAGCTTTGTCAGTGACCTCCTCTTTTTTATCCTCGATCTTCTCTATAGACTTTGAGCCAGCGTCTTCATCTTGTTTCTTCTAAGTCTCCTCAGCAGATTTTGCACCGATGATTTCTCCTTGCTGTTCATCAGTCTTTCTGGCTGGCTCTCCACCTACAGGACGAGAAACGACAGTTATTAACTCAAGAGAAAACTCGGGTTCTTCGGCTGGGTGCCCGATTGTTGAAATAGCGCTAACAAATTGAGGTAAAAAGATGAGGATACCTTCTGATGATTTTTCCACGTGAGCAGTGGGAGTCTCTGAGGTGGTTTCAACAATCGGGGAAAGAAGAGATACTTGAGGAAGCCGTAGATTCTCAGGATCGTACCCCTCCGATTTAGTAATCCCAGTAACAGCATATGAAGATCCAGCCCTAATAGTATACTTTCCTTTGAGTTGGCGCCTCTTCTCCTCCATAGCAGCAGCGATAAGCTTACGCCCTTCGGCCAAGGGCACCATTTCCTCACCCTTCAAATACTTCTTTATAAGTTTATCCTCGTCAATCAAATCCACCTTGAGCTCTTGTTTCTCCCATTCAACCATCTGATCCCATACATACAGCAAAGTAGTCGGGTAGTCTTTAATACATGAAATATCACGATATTGGATCACCTGAGAAAAGAATCCTATCATGGTCTCAGCACTCTCATCCAATTCCTTTTGATCTTCCATAAGTTTTGCATTAGCAATCTTGGCAGATCTTAAAGCAATATCTGCATTTCCCTCGGCTAGGGTTGCCCTTGTCTCGGCCTCTAGTGTTGAGAACAAGATTTTGGTCTATGCCAATATATTAAGTTGCAATGAAGATCATTTCATAGAGATAAAATTATATATATATACTTTGAGTCATGTTAGAAATATGTTAAAATCTATCCTCAAAGTACAACACGAATGCACTAAACAATTTATAAAGTTATATCATATCTTCATTGCTGAAATCTGTATATTCGAGGAACTGAAAAGTCACAGAAAAAGCCCAAATGGTCCAGGCTCCGACCGGGAAAGAGCGCAGGGCGATCTAGACTGTGTACCGAGGTCCTCTGGTCCACAGCCATAAACCGATCGACTGGTCCAAAATTGGTGGTCGACCGATCAGTATGTTTTTGCACATAACGGCTATTTTTCTGGAAGTTTTAATTTCAATTAATTTCAACCAGTCAACCGGTGATTTTCAACCAGTTGACCGTTTTGAAACAGCAAGCTTTTTCTGAAAGGTTGCTTCTATTTGTGAAGAGATTTCTATTCAATAACCAAAGGAAACGGACATAACTTTTTATAGAAACTCTGCATGAAGAATTACTACCTTTCTACTATTATATAAACAACTTCAAACTTGTTTTACAATCACCGAATCATTCTATATTCTCTCTAATTTCTGAATTGCATTTTCATACTCTTTGCAAAACAAAAACTCTTCAAATTTAAATACTCATTGAATCCTTGAATCAATTTAATATCATTTGATTCAACAAGCATTCTACTTCCTTAAATCTACGCATTCAAAGTATATACTCGAGGATTAGATTATAGGAAGATTGTACTCAAACTATTGACTATCCGTGTTGAATCAACAACACAAAGCAGAAGTCAAAACCATTGTATTAGTTGAAGTCCTGTGTGTGATCAGGCAAATGTTGAAGTCCGTAGTGTTGTAAGAGGAAACTGTTGAAGTCTTCATGTTGTTAGAGGCGTGAAATCCCATTCGGCTACTCGGGTGTTGTATACCTGTTCCTCCGGGTGAAGTGAGGTGGTTGTTAGTGAAAATCCAGAAGGAAGTCTGGGACTAGACGTAGGACAGTGCTCCAACCAGTATAAAAATCCCTGGTGTTATTTTTCCTTTTTACTGCATTTACTATTTTATATCTATGATTAGCTATTATTTTATACTTGAATATTGTTCGTCATATTACACGATCCGTGTGTGTATTATACTTGGCAAGTACACACACTTTCATTTGGTATCAGAGCAAGGTTATCTTATAACCATAACACAGTTATTTGATATATTTTAGTAATATGGCAAATAACGCAAGCACCGGCACTATCACTTACACGGAAGGTCAATCAACACAAAGACCTCCATTCTTCATGGTCTCAACTATAGCTATTGGGCAACATGTATGGCATTCTTTATGCAATCAAATAACTATGGTGCCTGGAATGCTACTCGAAAGGAAATAGCGAATCCAACAAATGATTATTCAAAATGGACACCTGCTGAGAAAACAGCAGCAGCTGTAAATGTCGAAGCAATAAACATGTTGTTTTGTGCATTAGACCAAAATGAATATAACCGTGTTTGTATCTGCACCACTGCATATCAAATTTGGCAAACAGTGAAAACTACTCATGAAGGTAATAACAAGGTTAAACAAGCCAAAATAGCCATGATGAAAAGTCAGTTTCAAATTTTCAAAATGAAGCCGAATGAGACAATCAGTGATATGTATTCACAGTTTCAAACTATCCATCACGAATTTAGTGGTTTAGGACAAAAATATTCCGATTTTGATGTTATTTCAACAGTTCTACATTCTTTGACTAGTGAATGGGAAGGAAAAGTATTAGCAATTGAAGAAGCTAATGACCTTTCCGGCATAAAGCCAGATGAATTGATAGGGAATCTAATGTCCTATGAAGAAAATTTGCAGGCTAGAAAGGAACAGAAAGAAGAAAAGAAAAATGTAGCATTCCATGCTGAAAAAGAAGAAGATGAATCAGAGTCTGAGGATGAAGATTTGGCATTCATTCCAAAAGGTTTCAAAAGATTCTTGAAACAACGAAAACAAGTCGTCATAACAAAAAGAAATGTGGATCAAATAGACCATCATCATCCACTGTAGAATGTTTCAACTGCCACAAAAAGGGGCACATGCACAAGGATTGTCCAGAGAAAAAGAAAAAGTCAGAAAATGACAAGAAGGACAAATCAAAGAAACGAGTATTCTCAGTAACATGGGATGATTCAGACTCGTCTTAATCAGAAAGTGAAAGTGAAACAGAAAATGAACAAGCAAACATTTGATTCATGACAATAGAAGATGAGGTACAAATTCCTACATTTGATGAAGTACTTTATATTAATGCTGAATTGATAGTTAAATTTAAAGACATGAAACGACAATACAAAGAAGCCAAAGCTGATTTGAGTAGAGTAGAGTATGAACGAGATATGTTAAAAGATGAGAAGAAAATATTGAATGAAGAACTTGAAAAATTTCAAGAATCATCATCTAATATTGATTCTTAATTATCTCTTTTGATTCAAGAAATTGAAACTCAAAAAGAGAAAAATGATGCTCTTACTACTGAAAATCATGAGCTTAAGGCAAAGTCAAAATTTTGGACCTAGAAAAAGCTAGTTTACAAACTAAGTTAGATGATATTACTCAAAATGTTTCTAACTTCAACAAAGGTCGAGAAAATTTGACAAAAATCATTGAAAGTTCACAACCTGCTTCAAATAAACAAGGTTTGGGATATAAGAAACAAGAAACCAATCATAGAAATAGTACTATATATGCTTTTTTATGTACAATAAGAATATCACTGCTAGTACTAATGTACATCCAAGACCCAATTATTATAGAAATTCGAATACTTCTATGACTAGCGGTATTTATAATAAATATAGAAGTACGAAAAGGAATATCACTAGAGATTACTTAAGTATTTGGGTTCCTGTAAGTTGGAAAAACAGAGAAAAATATATCGATGATTATTTTGATTTGGTAGTTAATAATGAAAATTTTATCTTTAAAGGTTCCATTAAACCCTCTTGGGTATGGTTACCTTCCATCTAACCCATGGACCCAAACAAAGCAAGTGGGTACCAAAACTATATATGTCATATTTTTTGTAGGTACACCACAACAAAGAGGAGTTTATTCGGTATCTCTAAGTATCTTTGAAAACTCAGCTCATCAAAAAAATCACATGATTCAATATCTCCTAAAAGCGCTATAATTATTTGTATTCTCTACTACTCTCGATTACTGTGTTTATTATGGTATTTATTCTTTTTAATCGATGACAAAGGGGAGAATATTTTCTCTCATGATTCATGTTACATATATTATCATTTAAATTTATATGCTTAAACATGGTAATAGTATATGTGTACTAACATTTGTTAACGCAAGAATCAAAAGGTAAGATTATTTGTATTATGAGCTAACAAATGTTGCAGAAATTTGGGGGAGCTTTATATTCAGAGGAAGAAAATCCAAGGTGTTGTCATCAATCAAAAAGGGGGAGAATGTTGAGAAAAAGATTTTGAATGATGCCAACATATAAAGTTGCAATGAAGATCATTACATAGAGATAAGGTTATATATATATTTTGAGTCGTTTTAAAAATATGTTAAAATCTATCCTCAAAGTATAACACAAATGCACAAAACAATTTATAAAGTTATATCATATCTTCGTTGCTGAAATATGTATATTCGAGAAATTGAAAAGTCACAGAAAAAGCCCAAATGGTCCAGGCTCCGAATGGGAAAGAGCGTAGGGCGATCTAGACTATGGACCGAGGTCCTCCGGTCCAAAGGCATAAACCGGTCGACTGGTCCAAAATGGGCGGTCGACCGGTCAGTGTGTTTTTGCACATAAAGGCTATTTTTCTGGAAGTTTTAATTTTAATTAAATTCAACCAGTCAACCGGTGATTTTCAACTAGTCGACCGTTTTGAAACATCAAGCTTTTTCTGAAAGGTTGCTTCTATTTGTGAAGGGATTTCTATTCAATAACCAAAGGAAATGGACATAACTTTTTATAGAAACTCTTCGTGAAGAATTACTACCTTTCTACTATTATATAAACAACTTCAAACTTGTTTTACAATCACCGAATCATTATATATTCTCTCTAATTTTTGAATTGTATTTTCATACTCTTTGCAAAACAAAAGCTCTTCAAATTTAAATACTTGTTGAATCCTTGAATCAATTTGATATCATTTGATTCAACAAGCATTCTACTTCCTTAAATCTACGCATTCAAAGTATATACTCGAGGATTAGATTATAGGAAGATTGTACTCAAACTATTAACTATCCGTGTTGAATCAAGAACACAAAGAAGATGTCAAAACCATTGTATTAGTTGAAATCCTATGTGTGATTAGGCAAGTGTTGAAGTCCTCAGTGTTGTAAGAGGCAAGTGTTGAAGTCCTCGTGTTGTTAGAGGCGTGAATCCCATTCGGCTGCTCGGGTGTTGTATACCTATTCCTCCGGGTAAAGTGAGGTGGTTGTTAGTGAAAATCCAGAAGGAAGTTTGGGACTGGACGTAGGACGGTGCTCCAAACCAGTATAAAAATCCCTGGTGTGATTTTCCTTTTTACAATATTTACTATTTTATATCTGTGATTGGCTATTATTTTATACTTGAATATTGTTCGTCATATTACACGATCCGTATGTGTATTGTACTTGGCAAGTACACACACTTTCATCTAGCAGTTTGGCCTCCAACTCATCATTTTTCCTCGCCAGCTCTGCTTTCTCCTGTTCAAGGCGAGTACAAGCCAGCTTCGCCGCGATGCTTTCAAACTTAGCATCCTTGGCTTGTTTCTTTAAATCTATGCGCTCCTTGTTATGGGACTCTAGTTCATTATGATATCGCTGTTTTAATTCTTCATACTGTTTCTTGAAATCGCCTGCGTCACATTGTGCCAGTGCAAGCTGGGCTTGAGCCTCCTCAAGTTCCTTCTCAATATTTGCAATGGCCTTTGCGTTATATTCAGCATTATCCGTCATGAGTTTGACATCGACCAGCAAGTCCTGAATATTCCTGGAAAGAGTCCGCAAATATCTCTTTGTACTGAGTATCTGCATCATCAATCTTGGCCTTAACAACTGTTGCCTAGTCGGAATCTAATGGCTTAAGAGCTGGAACGAAATGCTTGTTTCCAAAATGGTAATCAGGAAATTGTTTCTTCAAAAGCTCTAGTTTGGCCTTGTTCTCATCGTTAAGTATGACCGACCTTGTTGTAGTAATGTCAATGTTGCGTCGCTTGGATGGCACAATAGATATTTTTCCTTTCTTTACTTATTTGCTCGACTCCTTTTGTTTCTCTTTTGGATCGGAGCCTTTCTTCGAGGATTTTTCATGATGAATTTTCTCTTTAGATGAAATCGGAACCTTAGGGGCATGTTTGTCCCCTTCATGATGAGTGGAGTGGCTCTTATGCTTTTCCAAGTCTAGATGATGCGGAGATCTAGAACAAGAAGATCAGTAAGGCTGAGGGGGCCAGTTCCTTCTATCATCTCTTCCATGGCTTTCATGCTGATCATGCCTTGTATCAGAATCAATCGGGGGCATGCTCGAGCGGACATCTCTCACATAGTAGCGGTGGCATGTCATCTGTCCTATAGAACGATATAAGTGAATATTAGAACCAAGATTGATGTAGAGCACAAGTGTTGTGACATGTAGTGCATATATCCTAAGTGATTCCCCCAACAAACCAGAGCCTGGAGTTAAGCTTGTGTTCGTAGTTTCCCCGGCTTTCACAGGGGTAACATCTTCCTCAGAGGTAAGAAAGAGGGGGTCTATTCCAGAATCTACGGAAGCATAAATGGTGTCGGGCAGGGGAAGTTTCCCCAAAACCCTGATATATAGGATCGTCCATAAGAAAATCATCGCCTCGGGATGTGGTTGATGGTAGCTCTCTCAGGGAAGTCTATTTTTCGGGAGTAGTTGCATCCTCAAGAGTGATGAATTTATCCCTATCTTTGGAAGCTATGCTGGCTAATATATCATCCTGAGTCGAAGTGGGAGATGGACTCTTTTGACATGTTCTTGGATCTTTCGAACTTTCTCCATTCTCAGCTAAAATTTCAATTGGCCCCTCAACTAGGGGTATACATACATAGGGACCTTCTCCGTGACCTATGCTACGAGTGATAGCAAATAAGCGATGGCGGTGAAGATGCTCATCCACTAGACGGTCTCTAAGGTCAGGAATTGTTTATCACCATTGAGCAATTGGTGCAGATGATCTAAATACACCTAATGTACTTCGTGTTTCGGATTAGGAACTACAAGTAAAAATGAATGACATTCAATACATTTACAGCAGTGATTGAAGTTAGAAATCAAAATATGAAATTTACTTGATCTAAGCCATCTCCTGGCATATCCCAGTTGCTGCTTAATATAAAACCATTCAGGTTTCACATCTCTCACTTTACTGCTGAATGGTACACTAATTATCTTCCTTTTTGGCACCGATTCAAAGTATACAAAAGACGAGGTATCTTGGGTTCAATGTTTAAAATTATAGAAGAAGCGTACATCTTCAAAGGTGAGCTCCATCCTAAGAATTTCCCTATAAGAGATGTATAAAGTATATAGATAAGCATAAGAATTGGGGAGGAGTTGCATGGGAGCTATTTGCACTCATCTCAGAAAATCAACGATGAATGGCAGATATGGGGGTTTCTCCCTGACAAGGCACATTAACCTACTGATCTCCATATACCCTTCGGGTGGATTATGATGTCAGTTTATTTTAGCGGACAGCTTAGTGTCCTTTCGAAGAATTCCATGCTTTAAACATATTTGTGTAAGTTTGGCATTATCAACTGTCGATTCAACGGAGTCACCAAGTGATTCCAAAACAATGACATTCCCTAGTTCGACGGGAGCACAACTGTCTCTTACTCCTCCTTCCTCTTCTTCATCCATAAAGACATCACCTCCAGATGATGCTTCACTTTCATGTATTTCTGCTTCATAGTCCGAACCCACATTATCCCAATCTGGGTCCGAAGTAGAAGATACATTTTCAATGATGGGATTTTCGTATGATTTTGTGGTGTCTCTTCTCTCTGTTAGTCTAGTCGAACGTCTTCTAGTCATGATCGCTGTACTATCCAAGAGATAACATAAATTAGAGTATAGTTGCCCATTATCCCCCCACCCCCCCGTGTGTGTGTATACTAAACTGTGAAAATGTGTACTATACTGAAATCAGAGAATACAAGATCAGCAGGAAGTAAAGCAGTGTGGAACGTAGTTATATGTTCATTAAAGTCCAGACGATCAAGTTATGAAGGCTCTATCCTAACTGTCACAAGTTTGCAATCATGCTTTGTTTTTGTCGAGTTATTTACAAGTTATGCATATGTTCCACATGAAAGATATTCGAGTCGGTTCGGAGGTCCAAGTCTTAAACAATGGCTCAGTTCAGGAGTTCATGTGCAGGCTTGTCTATTCGGTTCGGGGAAAAAGGGAAACAAAGCCGATTCAGATCGGGTCTTATGAAGCTATAGCGATTCGGATCAGTCAGCACCGAACCGAACTAGAACAAATCTCTGGAAGCTGACTTCATCCTTTAAGCATTTTCGACCCGAGCTGACCCCATATCGCCAACGCTCCCCTCTATGCGTGTTTGGATAAGCCTCAAATCGTCCCACCGATCCGACCTTCTCCTCTCCCAGGTTCATTGTAATCCTTCCACCTTCTTTTATCAAATCAAAAGCTCATCCTCACTGTTATCAAGATATTGAAACCCATCAAACACCCACAATCTGTTACCCATGACGCAAATCTCATGTCGCCAGCGTCGCCATCTCGAGGTGATGAGAGCACCACTAGTGACGGCGGTTGCGAACTCGAAACCCCGGGAATTAGCGTCGACCTCGGTAAGGGTGAATTAATGCGAGTTAGTGCAAATTTCAGATGTTACGAATGTGAGATCGAAGATTAGAATGTAAGTGACGAGGTACTTCACCCTACCAGAATTTGATTTGAAAATTGAAGAGGAGTCAGCAAATGAGGGATTAGGGGTTTCATAGAATTTGGAATGCAGTGAAAGAGCGAAGAAAAAAGGGGAAATTTTTGTCTTATATAACCGGTATTGGGGCTCTTTGTATTCCAATGGATTAGACAGTCCAATCCAATCCAAGCAGATCCAAAGCTTTTCAGCCCATTGGTGCAGCGCCGAATCGAATGCAAGGAGTTCCGGGTTAACCCAATCCAAACTGAAACAAAATCGCTAGTTTTATGGCGTGTCTTGGCACATGAAGGAGAAGTAAGGAAACTTAGAAGGTGTTAAAACTTATGCATAAATACATCAAAAAGAATACCTTAGAAATTGCTTAAATCTTGGGCGAAGTCTTGGAATTGTTGAGAATGACATGAGTAATTCCTACATTTTATGGTGTTTTTATAAGCTCTACAAATGCCAAAAGATGCGGCCTCATGAAATGCCATGACTCTATGGACGGATGGAAGCAACCACTGAATAACACTAATTTAGAAGTAAATAAGTTGACCATTTCGAAGAACACTTTATCTCCAATAGATGTGTACTTCGAGGGGGCAAAATGTTAGCCTACTTTGTAGTTAGGCTAGATAAAGCTAAGGAATTATTCAAACGAATATGTTTAAGAATGTAAAGCATGACAGGCAGCCCCCCGGATCAGTTTGGAGCTCTTCGTTATGAACCCTTGCTCTTTACTACGTGTGAATTAGGAGATTGACTACAGGCAACCTGCACGGATCGGTTCAGTGGAGGCTCCTACGATCCGAACCCCCTCTCTTCCCTCCGATCTGATGACCAAAACTACAACAGTAACACCCCATTCTCCTACGAACTCGGAGTAGTTACACACCATTATCCCACGTTTTCTGATGCGCTGTAATCATCTCAAGACTTCTGAACCCGAAACATGCGGGATGGGCCTTACGTGGCCTCCCAACCGGATCAATTTTCATCCTATAAATAACCCCACAAAGAACCCTTAATGCCGAACCACTATAAATCTCGTCATCTCTATTTTATTTAGAATTATCATTCATTTGGGTGTTAGTACCACTTTTGGATCTAATAGGCTTATTAGGGTATGTTTGTAGACGTTTCTTCTTTTGCTCCCATTATTTTCATCTCCGGATTTATTTAATGATACGCTTGATTGCAACAACTTTTATTTTATAATCATTAATGTTTACCAAATGTTTCAGCAGTTGCAACTTAACTATATAATAGATAATTTCAAAATTTTGCAGGGAACGATATGCGAATGGAAAATGAAAAGACCTCAACAGATGACAAAATCAATTATCAGTGTGACTTCATCAACAGAAAGATTGATATAGCCCAATGTTGTGCTTTGGTCTTTAATGGTATGTTAAAAGACGCTTCTACTTTGATTCCCATTATATTGATATGTGAAATTGTCATATGGTACAGTTAATTAGGTTTCTCAATTTAAGTTTTATTTTATAATGATAATTAATACTTACAAACTATTTAAACTAAATTCTAAGCATGTATATCCTTTACAAACAATTTCTTAGTTTCCATATTTGACATTTATATAGTCTCCAATTGCACCAATAGAACTCATCTTTGTAAAATATATGTCAAGATGGACCTGCCATTGTTCAAATCAGTGTGTCATTTTTGCGAACTTAGACATGCTCATGAGCTGAAATTGTAACACCCCATAATTTATAACACATTAAAATGATAAATTAAAGAATACTTAATTAAATATTAGAAACTAAGTAAAACGGACTGCGCCATTGCGTTCGTCTCGGAATTCTTCTTGAGATAGACTCCGAGTTTGCGTAAAACAGACATCGTATGGAGAAGTTATTAAGGTTTGATGTTTGCACATATATAAACTAATTATATATAAATAAACATTTCAGAAATTCAAAATCAGTTTGAAAACCAAAGGCGGGAAAATGCGGGAATCAGGCTCGTTGGGGTCGACCCCTACCCTAGGGGTGTCGACCCATGGGTTGACACCCTAAGGGGGGTGTCGACATCCATGTCGACACCCACAGATCTAAGCCTGATACATTTCTGCGTATGTGGACTTGTTTTCTGAACAGATTCGTGAACCCTAGGCTATAAATAAGACCTCATTCTCATTGTTTTACTCATTCTAAAACAATGGAGAACTAGATGCTGCCTCTGTCTAGATTAAAATAGCCTATTCTTCTTCAGCAAGCAAGTCATTCAAGTTCAGAGATTCGTTCTTCAATAGCTACAATTAAGTCTTCTGTTATTTAGATCCAATCACAGTGAGTCTATGTTATTTTTAGATAGAAATAATTAAAATGTAATCTTGACATGCCTATAAGTTTGCATCTAAGCCTATGCCTATTAAGTAATCCGAATCATAATCGATCTTTCAATTCTTGTTTATCTAACTTGTTGTTTAGATCTCATATGCCTATTTGTGACATCACTACTATGTTAGTTTGCCTAATCATGTCACTATGCCTAATCAGTTCGATTATCACATGTTCATCAAATCTGTTCTTATATGCCTATCTTGTTATTATTCCCAATTCTGTCACTATATGCTTATTCAGTTGCTATGCCTATTTCTGCCATCTATTTTGTTAGCATGCTTATTTATGTCCTCTTCCCTTCTTCTTTTCCCTTTTTTTATACTCAGGCTACCTTCGAGCCTAGGCATACAGCTGAGATATGCGAACGCGTGGAATTGGGAACGAGGGGAAAATACAAAAATTGGGGCATAACTTGTATTGAGAAACTTGGGGCATAACTTGAATTGAAAAGATGAATACGGATTTGGGTCATAAAACAAAATTGTGATTAAGGATCTTAAATTAGGGCATATGGTACATGATGAATATGACCTGGAAAAGTGGCATGAAAACCTATAATTAAATAGGGATAATGGTTGAATAATGAAATGCCTAGATTAACAGTAATTAGAAACTGTAACAGCGCTTAGACATGAGGTTAGATTACACTTGTGGTAGAAATCAACCCGGACCCGACCGGCATATCCAATGACCACAAGTGATGAATCTAATGTGAGGGGTTTAAGTGCATAAACTCGTAACGAGCTAAGACATGAGGTTAAGCCCGACTTGTGGAAAAAGTCTGCCCGGACGCGCCCGGCATATCCAGCATCCACAAGTTGTAGGATTAATGTGGGATGTCTAGCGCATTATAACCATAAAGGAATAAACGGTAATGAACTTGTATTACTTAACTTATTTGAATCCATAGGGATTACATGAACATGTTAACTTGAGTAGGGGTTAAGTAAACTTGCTTGAAATAGTGGGAGGGTTAAGTATATCTTGGGGTGGTGGGAAATATTTATATATTGGCCCACAAACTAAACTTGTTGGGGTTATGCAATCTTGTTACACTAGTGGGCATAACCTATGCAAGCCCAGGGGGAAGCTTGTATCATCTTATTTGTAGGACCCGTTTCAATCAGTAACCCATATATAAGTATCAAACAAGTACTCCAAACCAGGTCGAAATTGGGCCATGCTTACTGAGCTGATTATAAGAGGTCATGTGGGAAAAGGTATCTGACGGCGCGTTCCATCGGGCTCATGTGCGTGCATGGGTCCGCCTGCAAGGGAAAATAAGACGTCGTGGCATCAGTAGATATGGTTGTGCACATCCTGAAAACGAAAGGTTGCCACTTTAGGGAGTGATACGTCCTATTATGGGGCCAGCACAGGGTTTCTACGGAGTTAGAAAGCCGATCTATTGGGGTAATAATTAGAGTACATTTAGTCTTTCTTATGTAGGAGCCCGTTATTATCCTTAGAGGTAACACCGGTATGTTCAGTTGGGCTACTTATTATTGTATGAGGTAAAACCCTAACTAGAATTACACCTAAGTATACCATCTTGTTGGGGATCATCTTGTCTAGTATGCTAGTATTATTGTAGACAGAGAAAAGTATTAGAGAAGCGCTATACATATATATTCTATTCGGTTTATCCGATTTACCTTGTCATACCTGCCTTATATGCTATTATCCCTCTTATCCAGTTTATACGCTTATCATGTTGCTTTTACTTATTTATATGCTAAAAGTAACTGGACTCGTCAGACTTATGTCTGACGTATTTTGTTTCCTCTTCTTTCTCTTCCGTCCCCCCCAAGGTTCTCAGGGTGGGAATACTCAAGCTTGATCATGATTCTTCTTTCCTTCTGCTTGGATCTTCTTAGATGTACTGCTTGATTTCATATTTTCTCTACTATGGCTATGTTTTTGGGGATTATGCTCTTTTCATAGTTATTGTACTCTGATGATTTTGGTACAAGACAGAATTTTTAAGTTGATGTACTGGGTTTTATGTTTTTTGAACTCATGATGTAACTATGTTTTGAATCACGATGTCTTCTGCTAAATAAAGTATTAAATTTCGCTCTTATTTTTTATCTATCTTTTAATATTTTTGTTTTTGTTTACCTATAATGCTTCACGAAACTTAATGCATTCTCTTAAAGAGTGACGTTAACGGACGTAGGGTGTCACACTTGGTATCAGAGCTGAAGGTAACCAGATCGGATAAAGATTTTGATTTGTTTTTTCAAAATGGTTTTAAAAAAAAAAGCATTTTCAAAAGAAAGGTCTGTTTTGAAAAACATATTCCCCAAAGCCATATGTAATATCTTTCGATTCTCTGTTTGAATCCCTTTTTACTTTTATTTTCAGCATGTCTGGGGAACCTAATATTCCTGAGGGTGTTACGATGTCGGGTTAGTTCTGTAGGTATCTTGAGGCCACGGCGCCTACCGG
The DNA here is from genome assembly GCA_030737875.1 of Allium sativum. Classification (NCBI taxonomy): domain Eukaryota; kingdom Viridiplantae; phylum Streptophyta; class Magnoliopsida; order Asparagales; family Amaryllidaceae; genus Allium; species Allium sativum. Next base: position 605,693,867 of record CM060916.1, on the reverse strand, counting down.
TGGTCAAGTAGACGTTCCTCCCCCAGCTGCACCCGCTGTTCCTCCTCCCCCGCGCTAATAATTTCTCTAAGATATTCAAAGATATTTGTGCTATGGGCGGAAAGCCATTCCGAGGAACTGAGACTTTTATAGAAGCAAGGAATTGGCTTAAAGAGACGGAGGATTTGTTTGGAATTTTTGAAGTTAACGATCGTAGGAAGATTCAATTGGCCGTTTGGCAGCTGAAAGATGAGGCTTCGTTCTGGTGGGAGGTGAAGCAAGCGGGACGTCCAGTTGAGACATGGGATGATTTCCGACAGAGGTTTGAAATAAAGTTTCTTTCTCAAGCCGAGCAAAGTATGTAAATGGAAAGGTTTTTGGCGCTTAAGCAAGGAAGCATGTCTGTGAAAGGATATGTTAATAAATTTAATCAATTGGCGAGGTTTGGTTTAGAGCTAGTGAATACCCCGCACAAGAAAGCTTTGAGGTTTGCTAGAGGATTGAATGAACCCCTCCATGGGTTGGCTGTGTCTCATATTCCGATGGAAGTAACTTTTGAGATGCTCGTTGATATGGCGTTAATGCGTGAGGAAGATAAAGGTGAAAAGAAAGAAGCTAAGGCTGAGGAAACAAAAAAATAAGAAAGTGTGGCCCATGAAAGGACAATAACAACAAAAGAAAGGCGGAAAGGACGACAAGGCTAGAGATAAGAGGAAGTGCCACAATTACGGACGCGAGGGTCACTTGATGTGACACCCTACATCCGTTAATGTCACTCACTAAGGGAATGCATTAAGTTTCGTGAAGCGCTATAGGTAAAAAGACGCAGAATAATTACAAGACAGATATAAATAAGGCAGCAGCGGAAAATTTAAATTTTTATTTCAAACAAAAAGCATAATACCGTGGTCCACAATTTCATAAGTCACAAAAACCATAACAATAAAATAAATTCTGTCTTGCATCATCAGAGTACATAAGAATATGAAAAACATAATTTTTCTACATGTATACAAACTTAAAATCCTCATAACTTCCTCATACGTTGTCCATTTTACATAAACCAAGTATCTATCTTGACCAGAATTTCAAGACGGACGCAATGATGTAGTCCATTTGTAATGACCCGCATTGGCAGAGGTATTATAATTAATTTATTTAATTATATAAATAGTGATATAGTGAATTAAATGGTGGTTTAATTAAATAATGGTGAATATTTAATTTAAAATAATAAATTAAATAATATACTTAATTCTGAAATAATCAGAATTGGCTGAAATGGCGATATTGTGTGAACTGGATCATCTGTGATATTTAATTCAGATTAGAATTTGATTAGAATAACGAATATATTTAAATAACGACAGTTTGAACGTATAATTATATTATAATTAAAAATCGAGCTTGAAATGGCGCTGCAGTTCGTAAATTGGCGATTCGAACTTCAACTGAATATACAGGATTTGTTTTAAGCCGGATTTCTGTGAAATAAGAAACGTGTGAAGCTGGTGGAGTATATCTTTCTAGTGGAAGAGAAAAATCAGGATTTCGTCGTGTAGATTTTGATTTATGTCCAAATCAAATTTTAGAAAAGTCGCTGTGGAATTCCTTTATAATTTATAAAGGAATTATTTATATTTTAAAAAGGAATTTCAATATAAATCGAATATCGGGTTGACCCAGAAGTGAATATCGAGTTAGAAATTCATATAGGAATATTCTAGAGCCATATGGTATCCCCCTGTGAATATATACGATAATATTTATTTTTAAATTTTAAATTCAATTATATTTAAATATATTTATATATTTAAATGGGTTATTTAGGGTTTTAAAAATAGCCACTTTTGCAAACGAAGTCGGAATTCGACGAAACTAATTTTGTTGGATCCGCAATGTCAAATAGTTGTTAGATTTCTAGTTTCGTGATTTTTAGAGTCACTGTGTGGTCGTACGGATTTTTAGAGTGAAAAACAGTCAGTATTTCGGCAGTTAAAAATACGCTGTGTGAGCATACAGAGTCGGAATTCGACGAAACCAGTTTCGTTGGGACCGTAATGTCGAACTCTAGCTGCATGTCCAGTTTCGTGATTTTTAGATATCTTGTGTGTTCGTAGGAATTTTTAGAGTGTAGAACCAAATATAAATAATTATAAAAACTAAAATTTGTGATCCTAAACTAGGCCACATCCTATCTCCTTCAACCACAACCCTCAACAACCCTCATCTATAAACACCAGAACAATGAGCCATTGTTTTCTCTTCTTCCAGGAAAAACTTCATCCTCAAAAATTCAAAATAAAATCAAAACAAAACTTATTAATTCCAAGATAAATATATAGTGATTCCTGATGGCGTCCTCTTCGATTTGGGATAAGTTTTGTTGGTTGCGACGGTGCTTTCCTGGGGTTCGATATTTCCAGCGTCACCTAGGGTTAACAACTTCGGAGATTTGGTGCACCGTTTGGGGATATGGTTGTTGAAATTGGATTCGGTGGAGTAAATCGCACCTTGCATGCATTTTTGGGGGAAATTGGTGCTGATAAGTGATGCAAGGGGTCACTGTGTCGAGCCGGAGTTGCTGAAGACGCCTGCGAGATGGTGAAACTGAGTTCTGTCAGATTGGGATGGTGTTGTTGAGGTTTGGAAGAGGAGTGAGATGTTGATTTCGGTTTGAGGATTTGTGAAATGGAGAAGTAGTTGTGAAGGAAGAAAATGATCAGCGGTAGAGGAGTTGGATACTGGTGATCGCGTTTTTCATTTTGGCGGAGAAGACTTGGTACGGGTTGGGTTTGAGAGGGGATGGGCCGAAGTTTTTCGTGAGTGAGGCCCAATGAAGTTTTAAAAGCCAAGTTTATATTTAATTAAATGTATTAACTCGTTTACGCGATATCTAGCTCATACGGATTCGAAATCGAGAACCGTCAGTTGCGTTCGGATCGTATGTACGAGGACAACACCATGGCACTGACTGGAAGTCCATCGGAGCTCGTTTGAATTTAGGGCGAAATAAACTGTTTGATTCAAATCAAATAACAGTTTATCATTCTTTAACGATAAACTGCCAAAGTGAGTAAAACTCACCAACTCTGAACAATTATATTTTTATAACGTATATTTAGAACTGTTAAATATTGGCTGATTGATTGTGTGTTGACTGTTTGATTGAACTGCTAGTCAGTTAGTTGAATTTCTATATTGATTCTGTTTAACAGAATATATCATATGGAACTGAAAGTGATGCAAGGAAACAGGTTGGAGGAATCCAACTGGATTCCTCAACATTTATTTTACTGTGATTGATATATTGTGATATATAATGTGATAAATAATCTGTTGTTGATTATGTGTGTTTGTACGATATTTATCGTTGTTATATGGTACGTTAAATACCATAAGAAATACTGGATGTGGGAAAGGGGATTTGTGTATTTTGAAAATGAATTATTTATATAAAATCGATGGATATTATATAGAAAAGGAAAAGGATTTTATAAATGAGAATATTTATAAATAGAATATTTATAAATAGAAATATTTATAAATGGAATATTTATAAATAGGAAATACGTTTAAGTGGAATTATAAATGAAGGGAAACCTTTATAAATGGAATATTTAAAAAGTGAATTATTTATTTGTTAAATAAATAAGATAAGATAATGAATTATTTATTTGTTAAATAAATAGAAGATTATAAAGGAAACATTTAGAATAAATAAATAGAATAAAATATAGGAGATATTTATTTGTTAAATAAATAGAATGAGATAAAAAGGTTATGTTTATTGGGATAATAAATAGGATACTAAATGAATTATTTATTTAGTAAATAAATAGGATACTAAATGAATTATTTATTTAGTAAATAAATAGGATACATTAAAGAGAATATTCATTTAGGAAATAAATAAGGTATTATAAAGGAAATAATTAGAGTAGAATAAATAAAGATATACGAGGAAATATTTGTAAACCATTTACAAATAGGATTGAAAAGGAAATAGTGTAAAACCATAATCAAATAGATGATAAAGGGAAATATTTGTTTGGAAAACAAATAGATTATAAAGGGAATATTTATCTTTTGATAAATAAGATTATATAAGTCCAAACTTATATATGAAGAATTAAACAGGTAAATGGAACTGATATATTCATAAATTAAGTTAAGTATTTATCATTGGATAAATAGAATATATAAGTCAAGACTTATATAAAGAAGTAAGAATCGATTTCAACATCGATGGTTGAAACTGAATAAGGACAAAGAGTTAATCAGTTAGGGTTAACCAGTTAGGGTTAATCAGTTAGAGTTAAACCAGTTGGGTTAACCAGTTAGGTTAAACCATAGAGTTTAACCAGTTAGGTTAAACCGTAGAGTTAAACCAGTTAGAGTTAATTAGTTAGAGTTAAATCAGTTAGAGTTAAACCAGTAAAGTTAATCAGTTGGAGTTAATCGATAGAGTTAAATCGAACTAGAGTTATCGAAGTGAGATAATCGAATCTGAGATATTCGAAGTGAGATAATTGAATCAGAAATATTCGAAGTGAGTTGATCGAATCTAGTTATTCGACGGGAGTTAAATCGAATAAGATCTGTTCGAAGAAATAGAATATGGAATATAAGTATTCGAAAGTAAGCAAATCGAATTAGTTATTCGAATAGAGTTAAATAAATAAGAGTTATTCGAATTAGTTATTCGAATAGAGTTAAATAAATAAGGGTTATTCGAATTAGTTATTCGAATTAGTTTAATCGAAAGGAGTTATCAAATTAGTTATTCGAAAGGAGTTATCGATTATAGTTTAATCAAAAGGAGTTATCGATTATAGTTTAATCGAAAGGAGTTATCGAATTAGTTATTCGAAAGGAGTTATCGATTATAGTTTAATCGAAAGGAGTAATTGAATTAGTTATTCGAAATGAGTTATCGATTATAGTTTAATCGAAAGGAGTTATCAAATTAGTTATTCGAAAGGAGTTATCGATTATAGTTTAATCGAAAGGAGTTATCGAATTAGTTATTCGAAAGGAGTTATCGATTATAGTTTAATCGAAAGGAGTTATCGAATTAGTTATTCGAAAGGAGTTAAGTAAGGAGTTAAGTAAAAAGATTTAATCGATTAGGGTTAAATAAATAGAGTTAATCGAATTTAGTTTATTCGAAGAAAGGTTTTCGAATCTTGTTATTCGTAAGAGAGATTATCAAATATAGTTATTCGAAGGGAGGAGTTATCGAATAGAGATTTATTCGAACGATAGTTACGTAAGGAAGTGTTACATAGTAAAAAATTGAACTTAACCTATTTCGAGATTTGAATGTTGTTCAGTTAAGGTCTGAGAGGTAGTTATACCCCAACTTGATTGACTTCGTTTTTAATTTATAAATGGTTAAGGTTCGAGAGTGAAAGTGGTTAAGTGATTTTAGTAAATAAGTATAGTGGTTTGAGTTGTCGTCGCGATGTTGATTTAAACATCTGTTCAAATCCAAGTAAAGAAGATTTGGAAATGTTTTCCAAATAGAATCAGAAACGTAATCAAATGTTGAAATTGGAAATATGGATTAGAAATGGGAACGTTTTCCAGTGTTAACGTATATTTTCTAAACATAGAAAATAAGGAAATATATATATAGATATATATATATACATATGATTGATGATTGATTGATAGAATTTCCATCTGGAAATAATATCGTTGTTTGCACACCTGTTTTTCTTTGATGGTTAAATCACAGACTATCGAAGTTTTGACAATTTTAACGTTGTTAATATGGAGAGACCGGTTGGATTATTATCCAAAGAACCACTCTGTATTGGCATAAGCGTTGCGAATCATATATGCCAAAGATAATTAAAGACGGAGTAAAGTGCAAGGGCTATTGTATAAGTCTTAGATAACAGTGCCTAAGATGGGTATACTGAATAGTACTTTTGGTTCATCCTGTTCCTGGATGACTTGTATGGATGAATGTCTGACAGAGTATTTCCAGAAAGGTCACGTACATTGATTTCTTCAACCGTACTAAGAGTGGAAGCGGAGAAGGAAACTTCTTTAGCTAACACGTAATGTACTGTTGTAGACGTCAATTAGTGATTTTCGATGGATCTGACAATGTGGCATTCGAAGTGAATCTGATGTGATGATGAAGCGTAACCTCAAGCCTCATCAACCGGTAAATGACAGAAATAGGGTAGGCAGCATGGCTAAGTCGGTCGCTCCGAAGTAGTGTGTATAATCACCTGATCTAGAGTTTCATTTACTTCTAAAAATCTATTGTTGATGTTGTCCCATTCGGGAAACGGTTGCTGATCCCAACCATTGGTGATATACATTCGATAAACTCAAGCGAAATGAGTGGTCGGTCATGTGTGGCCGGGTTGCAAGATGTTCTTGTTGAACCCAGTGTATTCCTTTCTAGAGGTACACTAGCGAAAGGTAGTTCCATACCTTGTCATAGTTGGAAATCCATTACCCAATATGTGCTTGCGGTTTTGATTGTATACTATATATGTAGAACGTGAGATGAAAGCGTTTCTGCTAGATGATTATTGTATTGTGGTTGATAGACATTATTATAATGTCAAAAGGTTTTTGATAAAAAGATATTTTGGATTCTCATAAGGGAAAAACCCGTTCCGTTATACGGCGTGGTCTTATGAGATATCGTTTAATGGCTCAAACTGTTTTGAACTGTTTTACTCATACCAGTCCCATGACTGACCCGGAGTTTATTTTTTTTTGTTTTCCCTAAACCCTTGGGTGCCTAATTTTGTACGAGCAGTCAAGTAGTCAGGATTTTACATATATACCTGGAGAGCTGGAGCAGGAAGCTTCAGGATCATATAGCTATAGTTTATTTCCGCTGTGTCGTAAGTGTTGTACTTTGATAATGATGTATATTCAATTACTGATGTATATTTCAAGTTATGTTATATATATTATATGTTATTCGTTCCACTGTGAGGTTCGTATTACTCTGATGTTGTGTTCTTCTTCTTCTTCTATTCTAAGTTTCTACCTTATCTTTCCTCACCCTCTAATTTCTTTCATTAATCATCCGGAATTTTCGAATCTTGATGTTAGATATGTGTTGTATATCGGATAATCAAGGTCGCTAAAATTCCGGGTCATTACAGTTGGTATCAGAGCTTAAGTTAAGTGAATTACCTTGGCTCTGTGGCGTGACTCGGTAGAGATAGGGTTAGTAATACCCTAGATTGAGTTTGAGTGTATATATACGAGTGCGTATTTGTTATTGATATAAAAATTGTTTTATATTGTGGAGATTCATTGGTTGAGTAGTTTATGAGTTCCGGTCGATCAGTTTGATCCACTGTATCGGTAGGAGTTTATAAACACTCGAATACGATGGGTCGACACGATATGTTTTGAAAAGAGGGTAAATGAAAATAATTTTACCCAAAGTATATTTTGATATATATTGGATATATTGGTTGTTATTATAATCAAGTAAGATTATAAATTAAATGGTTATGTAAATAACCCATCAGAATTCATATAAGTGAAATACGTGAAATCAGATGAGTTAAATCTGAAATTTAAACCAGAAACTGAATTAAAATTCTGGAAAATTGGATAAGTGTTTGTAAATGGATTTGGATTAAAAATAAGGAAAATTTAAGATCCTGGGAGATTTTAAATTGTTTTACAAGCAGTGCGAATTATATTTTGAAATGAATTTCAAAGTGGAAATGTTTAGAAATGGTTTTATACTATTGAACACACTTCGATCGCTAGAAAATAGATTCTGATAATGACTGCTACATCATCAGTATTCATTTTCGAGTTGTAAGTGACGAATTACTACCAGAGATACTGTTTTGAATTTGTTTTGGGAAAGACAAGTTATGTAGAATTTCAAAAAGGAAAATTTGATTTTTGAAAAGAGTAAACTGTTTAAAAACTCCCAAGGAAAGACTGTTGAATTAAAAACAAATTTAGCAGAAATTTTTGAAAGCAATTTTGAATTAAAGTAGAGCCAGTAAAGTGGTAATTGAGATTGAAATAGAATGATATCAAGACAAATTGGATTGTGAGATTCAAATTTGAAGTGTAATGTGATAATCAAGTTAAGAGTTGGGAATCGAGAAGAAACTCGAGTTAAAATGATATTTGGCTTGGTAAAGAGGCGAATGGTTGTGTTGGAGATGAAAGTGATTTCAGAATTTGATTGGGATAACATTAGTATATGCTGAGTTGATAGCATATGGAAGTGATAGAGTTGATATGCCCGACAAAAAAGTACAAGTTTATATTTCTATTGGATATAAGATTTATGAGCCGAATTTGGCAAGCCGCTTGGCTATTTGATTTTCTTTTGGGATGGAGATGGCCCAGAGAGACGAGTTAGAGTTTGACCTATTGACCAGTACAAAGGAGGTTATGGCGAAATTTTTCGAAAAGTAAGGCATTAGAAAATTTTCAGGATTTTTGAAAATTTTCGTTAATAAGAATAAATGAATAATTTGATTGAAATTAAATTGGTTCAATTGAAACTGAATTTAAGAAGTGAACAAATATGTTCTAACCAGTCGATAGGGTCGTCCTGTACCTTAGCAATTTCGAGGACGAAATTATTTTAGGTGGGGAAAATTGTAATGACCCGCATTGACAGAGGTATTATAATTAATTTACTTAATTATATAAATAGTGATATAGTGAATTAAATGGTGGTTTAATTAAATAATGGTGAATATTTAATTTAAAATAATAAATTAAATAATATATTTAATTCTGAAATAATCAGAATTGGCTGAAATGGCGATATGGTGTGAACTGAATCATCTGTGATATTTTCAGTTTAGAATTTGATTAGAACAACGAATATATTTAAATAACGACAGTTTGAACGTATAATTATATTATAATTAAAAATCGAGCTTGAAATGGCACTGCAATTCGTAAATTGGTGATTCGAACTTCAACTGAATATACAGGATTCGTTTTAAGCCGAATTTCTGTGAAACAAGAAACGTGTGGAGCTGGTGGAGTATATCTTTCTAGTGGAAGAGAAAAATTGGGATTTCGTCGTGTAGATTTTGATTTATGTCCAAATCAAATTTTAGAAAAGTCGCTGTGGAATTCCTTTATAATTTATAAAGGAATTATTTATATTTTAAAAAGGAATTTCAATATAAATCGAATATCGGGTTGACCCAGAAGTGAATATCGAGTTAGAAATTCATATAGGAATATTCTAGAGCTGTATGGTATTCCACTGTGAATACATACGATAATATTTATTTTTAAATATTAAATTCAATTATATTTAAATATATTTATATATTTAAATGGGTTATTTAGGGCTTTAAAAATAGCCACTTTTGCAAACGAAGTCGGAATTCGACGAAACTAATTTTGTTGGATCCGCAATGTCAAATAGTTTTTAAATTTCTAGTTACGTGATTTTTAGAATCACTGTGTGGTCTTATGTATTTTTAGAGTGAAAAACAGTCAGTATTTCGATGGTTAAAAATACGCTGTGTGAGCATACGGAGTCGGAATTCTACGAAACCAGTTTCGTTGGGACCATAATGTCGAACTCTAGCTGCATGTCCAGTTTCGTGATTTTTAGATATCGTGTGTGTTCGTAGGAATTTTTAGAGTGTAGAACCAAATATAAATAATTATAAAACCTAAAATTTGTGATCCTAAACTAGGCCACATCCTATCTGCTTCAACCACAACCGTCAACAACCCTCATCTATAAACCCCAGAACAATGAGCCGCATTGTTTTCTCTTCTTCCAGGAAAAAGTTCATCCTCAAAAATTCAAAATAAAATCAAAAAAAAACTTATAAATTCCGAGATAAATATATAGTGATTCCTGATGGCGTCCTCTTCGATTTGGGGTAAGTTTTGTTGGTTGCGACGGTGCTTTCCTGGGGTTCGATATTTCCACCATCACCTAGGGTTAACAACTTTGGAGATTTGGTGCACCGTTTGGGGATATGGTTGTTGAAATTGGATTCGGTGGAGTAAATCGCACCTTACATACATTTTTGGGGGAAATTGGTGCTGATAAGTGACGCAAGGGATCACTGTGTCAAGCCGGAGTTGCTGAAGACGCCTGCGAGATGGTGAAACCGAGTTCTGTCAGATTGGGATGGTGATGTTGAGGTTTGGAAGAGGAGTGAGATGTTGATTTCGGTTTGAGGATTTGTGAAATGGAGAAGTAGATGTGAAGGAAGAAAATGATCGACAGTGGAGGATTTGGATACTGGAGATCGCGTTTTTCATTTTGGGGGAGAAGACTTGGTACAGGTTGGGTTTGAGAGGTTATGGGCCGAAGTTTTTGGTGAGTGAGGCCCAATGAAGTTTTAAAAGCCAAGTTTATATTTAATTAAATGTATTAACTTGTTTACGCGATATCTAGCTCATACGGATTCAAAATCGAGAACCGTCAGTTGCGTTCGGATCGTATGGACGAGGACAACACCATGGCACTGACTGGAAGTCCATTGGAGCTCATTTGAATTTAGGGCGGAATAAACTGTTTGATTCAAATCAAATAACAGTTTATCGTTCTTTAACGATGAACTGCCAAAGTGAGTAAAACTCACCAACTCTGAACAGTTATATTTTTATAACTTATATTTAGAACTGTTAAATATTGGCTGATTGATTGTGTGTTGACTGTTTGATTGATCTGCTAGTCAGTTAGTTGAATTTCTATATTGATTCTGTTTAACATAATATATCATATGGAACTGAAAATGATGTTATCTATATTGTTTAACATCTGTGATGCAGGGAAACAGGTTGGAGGAATAGAACTGGATTCCTCAACATTTATTTTACTGTGATTCCTATATTGTGATTTTTTATGTGATATATAATCTGTTGTTGATTATGTGTGTTTGGACGATATTTATCGTTGTTATATGGTATGTTAAATACCATAAGAAATACTGGATGTGGGAAAGGGGATTTTCAAAGTGTATTTTGAAAATGAATTATTTATATAAAATCGATGGATTTTATATAGAAAAGGAAAAGGATTTTATAAAAGAGAATATTTATAAATAGAATATTTATAAATAGAAATACTTATAAATGGAATATTTATAAATAGGAAATACGTTTAAGTGGAATTATAAATGAAGGGAAACCTTTATAAATGGAATATTTATAAAGTGAATTATTTATTTGTTAAATACATAAGATAAAATAATGGATTATTTATTTGTTAAATAAATAAGAGATATTAAATGAGATATTTATTTGTTAAATAAATAGAAGATTACAAAGGAAACATTTAGAATAAATAAATAGAATAAAATAAAGGAGATATTTATTTGTTAAATAAATAGAATGAGATAAAAAGGTTATGTTTATTGGGATAATAAATAGGATACTAAAAGAATTATTTATTTAGTAAATAAATAGGATACTAAATGAATTATTTATTTAGTAAATAAATAGGATACATTAAAGAGAATATTCATTTAGGAAATAAATAGGGTATTATAAAGGAAATAATTAAAGCAGAATAAATAAAGATATACCAGGAAATATTTGTAAACCATTTACAAATAGGATTGAAAAGGAAATAGTGTAAAACCATAATCAAATAGATGATAAAGGGAAATGTTTGTTTGGAAAACAAATAGATTATAAAGGGAATATTTATCTTTTGATAAATAAGAATATATAAGTCCAAACTTATATATAAAGAAGTAAACAGGTAAATGGAACTGATATATTTATAAATTAAGTATTTATCATTGGATAAATAGAATATATAAGTCAGGACTTATATAAAGAAGTAAGAATCGATTTCAACATCGATGGGTGAAACTGAATAAGGACAAAGAGTTAATCAGTTAGGGTTAATTAGTTAGAGTTAAACCAGTTGGGTTAACCAGTTAGGTTAAACCGTAGAGTTTAACCAGCTAGGTTAAACCGTAGAGTTAAACCAGTTAGAGTTAATCAGTTAGAGTTAAACCAGTTAGAGTTAAACCAGTAGAGTTAATCAGTTAGAGTTAAGCGATAGAGTTAAATCGAACTAGAGTTATCGAAGTGAGATAATCGAATCTGAGATATTCGAAGTGAGATAATCGAATCAGAAATATTCGAAGTGAGTTGATCGAATCTAGTTATTCGACAGGAGTTAAATCGAATAAGATCTATTCGAAGAAAGAGAATATGGAATATAAGTATTCGAAAGTAAGCAAATTGAATTAGTTATTCGAATATAGTTAAATAAATAAGAGTTATTCGAATTAGTTATTCGAATAGAGTTAAATAAATAAGGGTTATTCGAATTAGTTATTCGAATTAGTTTAATCGAAAGGAGTTATCGAATTAGTTATTAGAAAGGAGTTATCAATTATAGTTTAATCGAAAGCAGTTATTCGAAAGGAGTTATCGATTATAGTTTAATCGAAAGGAGTTATTGAATTAGTTATTCGAAAGGAGTTATCGATTATAGTTTAATCGAAAGGAGTTATCGAATTAGTTATTCGAAAGGAGTTATCGATTATAGTTTAATCGAAAGGAGTTATCGAATTAGTTATTCGAAAGGAGTTAAGTAAAAAGAGTTAATCGATTAGGGTTAAGTAAATAGAGTTAATCGAATTTAGTTTATTCGAAGAAAGGTTTTTGAATCTAGTTATTCGTAAGAGAGACTATCAAATATAGTTTTTCGAAGGGAGGAGTTATCGAATAGAGATTTATTCGAACGAGAGTTACGTAAGGAAGTGTTACAGAGTAAAAAAATGAACTTAACCTATTTCGAGATTTGAATGTTGTTTAGTTAAGGTATGAGAGGTAGTTATACCCCAACTTGATTGACTTCGTTTTTAATTTATAAATGGTTAAGGTTCGAGAGTGAAAGTGGTTAAGTGAATTTAGTAAATAAGTATTGTGGTTTGAGTTGTCGTCGCGATGTTGATTTAAACATCTGTTTAAATCCAAGTAAAAAAGATTTGGAAATGTTTTCCAAATAGAATCTGTAACAACCCGTATTTTGATAACGTGTTATAACCATAAACCTAGGCAGAATTAAATTTTAAAATAAAAACCAAGGGAAACGGGTTGCGCCATTGCGTTTGTCTCAGAATTCTGCATGAAATCGAGTCCAAGTTTTTGAAAATCGGAGTCCGTATGACCAAGTTATGGCTCCCCAAAGTTTCAGAAATATTCAGAGTTCAAAACAGCTCGAATTCGAATTCAAAATTCGAATTTCAAACGCAGAACAGACTGGGCGGGAAATTTCCCGCCCAGACCCAGGTCGACTGGGGAGTCGACACCCTCAGGACCAGGTCGACTGCGCAGTCGAATTGGTAGTCGACCTGGTCACCTAGCCTGTTTTTGAGCCAGATGTATCTGGTCTCATTGCTTGTCTAGATTCACTCTCTAAACACTATATAAACAACCCCTGACCCTAGACTTTCTATCACATTCTTGTCCGACCATATGCTGCTGAAGTTCTGACTAGAAGATAGAGAATAAGGAGGCTATTCAAGACTTTGTTAGTGCTACGTTGGTTTGGGGATTTGCTAGAAATTCTGCTTCTACTCTTTTTGCTTTCTCATTCTCTAGACTACGATCTGTAAGCCCTTTGTCACTCTTAGATTTAAACTGTAAATTTAACCTGAACATGATGTAAACTGAAATTATGCCTAAACATGATAACTAAGTTGGATCTACTCTTGTATATCTTGGATCTATGACTATCACTTTTAAATCTGTTATTTTGAATCTAGTTTTGTACACCCCAGATCTATTCATCTTAAATGTTGACTTGTGGAATATCAGTATGAACTTGATTTGGATATATTCATGTTTAATCTAAAACCCCTTTTACGATCTTTATCTTTCCATGCTTGTGATGTTGAATGTATTATTGGGGTTACTATCTTATCTCAATCCTTTACCGTGTCTATCACCAAATTTTGTCAAGTTGATGTTGACACCCTATTTCATATGCCTGTAATGTTATAATCATCATGCTTAACTTGTGAACACCTTTTGCCATCCTATGGCTATCCTTTTGTTACATCCCTATTTTGACATGTTGTATTAATGTGAATTCACGTACGTTGGGGATACGTTTTGGGGTAGATTAGACAAACTTGAAATTGGCTATGGAATTGACATGATATGACATGAAAACTTGACATGAGAATAAGCTTGAAAACATGAATTTGGGACATGACAATTAGATAACTTGAAAATGGCCAACTCGAGGTTGGGTTGAATTTGCAACGTAAATCTGCCCGGAACCGCCCGACAAATCCAGTAGTTGCAAATAATAGGACCCAATGTGAGTAGTTGGTCATATAGCACTTTAAACCCGAGGTTAGACTAGGTTATGGTGTAAATCTGCCCAGAACCACCCGGCACATCCAGTAACCGTAACCAAGTCTAATGTGAGAGGTTGAGGTGCGTTAAGTGAATTAATGCCATATGGTAAGGTTAAGTCATGGACCCCTTGAATATACTTAACCAATTTGACACGTCGATTTGATAGGGTTAAGTCTTGAACTGCTTGTATATATACTTAACCAACTAGATACATGTTTGGGTAGGGTTAAGTCATGACCTTTTTAATGACAATACTTAACCTATTAGAAATCCTAGCCACGTGGTCCCTTTCAGCAGTAACCCACTTAGAAGTATCACGATACCCTGGGGACTAGGAAGGGTGGGGCACGATTACTAGGCCGATTGTAAGCGACCAAGAATAACGGCTGAGTAAGGTGCGCCAGTGTAGGTTCAGGCAGACTAGGGTCGTGCACTTAGTCCAGAGTTGAAAAAGTAGGCATGGGCACCCGTAGTACTACATTGTGCGTGCTTGAATTGTGTCAGTGGTTGACACCCTAGGACCTGATACACCCTAGGGTGGACCTAGCACATGTGACTACATTCCGCGATTGGGCCGTATGACACCGATACACGACGAGGAACGCCGATCGGATGGACTGTTGGACACCATATTAGGTCATTTCATGTTATTGGACCTAGGGATCATTTCTGGATTTATACTTGACATGGATTTGGACACTAGTACAGTTAGTGCAGTAAACCTTGTATATGCAATGCCACCCTTATCTTGTTACCTTTTATTGTCATGCTAGCCCAGTTATTATCTTTATGTTTTAATCTCAGTTTCTCATGTCCAGTTAACTTTATTAGTTTTTATGCTGATAGTCACTAGGGCTTACCAGTCTTTTTGACTGACCCGTTTTCTTCCACCTCTTTTTCTTTCGTTTCCCCCCAGGTTCTCAGGGAGGAAACCCCAGCTCTTAGCATGGACTTTGCTTGCTTTCTGACAGCTCATGTACGGTTTGGTCTTGAGCTATGCTATGGCTGCACTCATGCTCTTTTTGGGGAATAATATTGGACTTATGTTGTTTTAAGTACTTTGCTTCTTTAGAACTTGATGTAATGAAATAATGACTTGGTATTTTGATGTAAGAGGTATTGACTCTATTTTCCACGTAATGAAATTTGGTTAAATTTATATCCGCTGCTTTATATACTATGTTTAATTTATGTTCTGTCTTGTGTTATCTCTGTGCCTGTTTACTAGATAATACCCCTCCAAAACTAGTGCATTCCCTTTGTGAGTGACCCTAGCAGAGATGGGGTGTTACAGAATCAGAAACGTAATCAAATATTGAAATTGGAAATATGGATTAGAAATGGGAACGTTTTCCAGTGTTAACGTATATTTTCTAAACATAGAAAATAAGGAAATATATATATAGATATATATATATATATATATGATTGATGATTGATTGATAGAACTTCCATCTGGAAATAATATCGTTGTTTGCACACCTATTTTTCTTTGATGGTTAAATCACAGACTATCGAAGTTTTGACCATTTTAACGTTGTTAATATGGAGAGACCGATTGGATTATTATCCAAAGAACCACTCTGTATTGGCATAAGCGTTGCGAATCATATATGCCAAATATAATTGAAGACGGAGTAAAGTGCAAGGGCTATTGTATAAGTCTTAGATAACAGTGACTAAGATGGATATACTGAATAGTACCTTTGGTTCATCCTGTTCCTGGATGACTTGTATGGATGAATGTCTGACAGAGTATTTCTAGAAAGGTCACGTACATTGATTTCTTCAACCGTACCAAGAGTGGAAGCGGAGAAGGAAACTTCTTTAGCTAACACGTAATGTACTGTTGTAGACATCAATTAGTGATTTTCGATGGATCTGACAATGTGGCATTCGAAGTGAATCTGATGTGATGATGAAGCGTAACCTCAAGCCTCATAACCGGTAAATGACAGAAATCGAGCAGGCAGCATGGCTAAGTCGGTCGCTCCGAAGTAGGGTGTATAATTACCCGATCTAGAGTTTCATTTACTTCTAAAAATCTATTGTTGATGCTGTCCCATTCGGGAAACGGTTGCTGATCCCAATCGTTGGTGATATACATTCGATACACTCAAGCGAAATGAGTGGTCGGTCATGTGTGGCCGGGTTGCAAGATGTTCTTGTTGAACCCAGTGTATTCCTTTCTAGAGGTACACTAGCGAAAGGTGGTTCCATACCTTGTCATAGTTGGAAATCCATTACCCAATACGTGCTTGCGGTTTTGATTGTATACTATATATGTAGAACGTGAGATGAAAGCGTTTCTGCTAGATGATTATTATATTGTGGTTGATAGACATTATTATAATATCAAAAGGTTTTTGATATAAAGATATTTTGGATTCTCATAAGGGAAAAATCCGTTCCGTTATACGGTGTGGTCTTATGAGATATCTTTTAATGACTCAAACTGTTTTAACTGTTTTGCTCATACCAGTCCCATGACTGACCCGGAGTTTATTTTTTTTTTTTTCCCTAAACCCTTGGGTGCCCAATTTTGTACAGGCAGTCAAGTAGTCAGGATTTTACAGATATACCTGGAGAGATGGAGCAGGAGGCTTCAGGATCATATAGCTATAGTTTATTTCCGCTGTGTTTTAAGTGTTGTACTTTGATAATGATGTATATTCAAGTACAGATGTATATTTCAAGTTATGTTATATATATTATATGTTATTCGTTCCGCTGTGAGGTTCGTGTTACTCTGATGTTGTGTTCTTCTTCTTCTTCTTTTCTAAGTTTCTACCTTATCTTTCCTCACCCTCTAATTTCTTTCATTAATCCGGAATTTTCGACTCTTGATGGTCGAAATGTGTTGTATATCGGATAATAAAGGTCGCTAAAATTCCGGGTCATTACACCATTTCCTCTAATTCTGAATATTAAATTAATTATTATTTAATTTATCCTCTTTTAGTTCGCTACAAATTCGGGGTGTTACATTCTCCCTTACTCAAAGGATTTCATCCCTAAATCTCTAAGTTGAGAAGAATGCATATCCTACCATCCATCATCCATCTACTCATGCACGAATCACTGGCATCCATTATCATTAAAGATTTCTAATGCTTATATGAAAATATGCAAAGGTGTGTATATGTCCCAACACTAATGCGAAGATCAGGCGGTCTACTGATTCAGTTGACCTCCTTAATGCAATGTATGTTAGTGCCATGAATCCAATATGTATGCAAACAAACCTATCATATCATATAAGTTCTATATGTGTGCATATTCATTCGTCCAAATGGAACATTCATATGCTAACTCATCCATTTCCATTCATAAAAGAAAAGAAAATGCACACATCCTTATGCAGTATGAGAGTGATTGAGCCGATCTTAGTGCCTTATGTGTGTGTATATGCGTCCACAGGCAACCAGTATCAACCACTTGCATCCACTTGCATCCGTCAAACATAACATGTTTCAAACACATATTTACATCCATGGGATTCCTATCTAAAGGTCGAAAATACGATGGATAAGATATATTCTATTGACAGAAACAAGCAATGATAAAACTTAGGAAAAGGAGTTAAGAACATACCCTCGAAAAGAAAAGGGTACAAAGCAAGAATCTTGTCTTCGGTCTCCCAATTCGCATCTTCTGGGATATCTCCCCATTGAACCTTTAGCAACTTGATCTCCTTATTGCGCAGCTTCTTAACTTCTGACCCAAGAATACGGGTAGGGACTCGTCTGACTATCGCCTCCTGTTCCGCTTCGACTTCTTCCAACGTACTCGGCTCAACAACTTCCACGGTGTCATACAGGCACTTCTGCAGATGAGAGACGTGGAAAACATCATGAACGCCGGATAGATTTTCTGGGAGCTTTACTCGGTAGGCCATTTTGGCCAATCCTCTCGATAATGGGAAATGGTCCTACAAACCTAGGTGACAACTACCCTACTGATCCGAAACGAACCACATTCCTTAAAGGAAATACTTTGATAAAAAGCAAGTCTCCCACTTCAAATTCGATGTTAGTCCTTCTCTTGTCTGCATAGGACTTCTACCTATTTTGAGCTGTCTTCAACTGCCGTCGAATAAGGTCAATCTTTTCGGATGTTTCCCTAACCATATCTGGTCCAAGTAATAATCTTTTTGTAGATTCCCACCAACAAGTTGGTGATCTACAGGATCTCCCGTACAATTCTTCGAAGGGTGCCATGCTGATGCTAGCTTGAAAATTGTTATTATAAGCAAACTCTATTAAAGGAAGATGCTCTTCCCAAGTCCCTCCGAAGTCTAGGATACACAATCTTAAAAGATCTTCACGAATTTTGTTCACCCTCTCCGTCTACCCATCGGTCTGAGGATGATAAGCAGTGCTCTAACACAACTGTGTACCTAATGCTTCTTGCAGGATCCTCCAAAATTCGCTGGTAAAGATGGGGTCACGATCGCTCACGATGCTGGCAGGTACTCCATGAAGACAAGCTATCTATTGCTGCTAACCATGATGTCATCCACTTACTCTTAGTTGGAATAAAGTGCGCGCTCTTAGTGATTTAATCCACTACCACCCAAATACTAGTGTTACCTTTCTTCGATCTAGGCAATCCATCTATGAAATCCATAAAGACGCTCTCCCATTTCCACCGCGGAACCTCCAACGGATGAAGTAATCCACAGAGCTTTTTTTGCTTAGCTTTGACTTGCTAGCAAACTAAGCATTGAGAAACAAATTCGGCCACATCTGTCTTCATCTTAGCCCAAAAGAAAACCCTCTTCATGTCTCTATACATCTTGTCACCACCTGGATGAATAGTCGTCTTAGAATGGTGGGCTTCTTCTAGGACTGCCTTTATCAAGCTTCCAGTTTGACGAACACAAAGCCTTCCATCTCGTCGCAACCACCCCTTTTCATTTATGGCATATCTACTGAGGTGACTAGAAGTCTCCCCTCTTCTGAGCTTATCCATGATGTCTAGAATCTGTGGTTCACCTTGTTACGAAGCTCCTATCTGATCCATAAGGGTCGGTCGTAACTCTAAGGATGCAAATAAATCGGGCAAAACCTCGATGGAGGGTCTAAAATCAAAAGCTGATATGAACTCCAAGTTCTTTCTTTCCACAAACAGAGGACTCAGGGCCACCCTCTACCTAGTTAGTGCGTCTGCCACCACATTACCCTTGCCAGGGATATAAGCAATCTCAAAATCATATGAAGCTAAGAACTCCATCCACCGTTGTTGCCGCCTTAAGTTTAGATCCTTCTGTGAGAATATATACTTGAGAGATTTAAGATCGGTGTATAACTCGAAGTTTTCTTCAAGTAAATAGTGACACCACGTCTTTAACGTGAATACTATGGCAGTTAGCTCTAGATCATGGGTGGGATAATTCTTTTCATGAAGTCTCAACTATCTACCCCCCTATAACATATTACTTTCCCTTCTTGCATCAGAACCGCACCAAGCCCTATACCGCACGCATCAGTGCAAACAGTAAACACTTTACTTCCATCAGGCAAGGTTAAGACTAGGCCTGTTGTCAGAGCCATTTTCAGTCGTTGGAAAGCAACGTCATAGTCTAGTGCCATGAAAATACCAAATTCTTCTTTATCAGCCTGGTGAGAGGGGCTGATATCTTCGCGAAGTCCTTAATGAACTTCCTATAATAACCTGCCAACCCAAGAATGTTTCTCACCTCGGTTGCATTTTTAGGACTGCCAATCTTTCACTGCAACCACCTTAGTGGGATCTACAGCTATCCCTTCTATAGAGACTACATGCCCTAAATTTTTTACCTCTTTTCTCCAAAAATGGCATTTGGAGAACTTTGCCTTAAGCTGATGGTCACTGAGAGTTTTCAAAACTTCTCTCAAATGTTGGGCATGCTCTTCCTCGTTCTTGGAGAAGATCAAAATATCATCAACAAAGACTACGACAAATTTGTTTAGGAACTCCCGATACACCCTACTCATCAAATCAGCAAAATAGGCGGGTGCATTTGTCAACCCAAAAAGCATAACTAGCCATTCAAAGAAACCATCTGGAGTTCTGAAAGCGGTCTTATCTATGCTGTCCTCACCCACCCTCAACTGATGGAACCCCGTAGCTAAGTCCAACTGAGAAAATACCGAGGCACCAATAAGTTGATCAAATAAATCATGAATCCTCGGAAGTGGGTGCCTATTATTCTTGGTGAGCTTATTCAATTCTCTATAGTCAACACACAAACGAAGTGAACCATCCGCTTTAGTTGCGAGTACTACTGCAGCACCCCATTCCGATATGCTTCGTTTGATAAACCCATTCTCAAGTAGCTCCCCTACTTGCTTACTTAGCTCCCTCCTCTCCCTTGGAGCCATGTGGCGCACTGGTAATGCAACTAGCTTTGCATTGTCCACCATATATATGCGGAAGTCAATCTCGCACCTTGGAGGTAAACCCGTTACCTCACCAAAGACATTGGAATAATCTCGAACCACTGGAACAGATTGCAAATCATCTATGGATGCATCTAGAGACTCTAGGAAGCTAAGCATAACAGACCCTTGAGGGCCACAAAAAACTTTGAGGGTCTTCCCATGACAAGTCAGGAGTCTAACAACCCTCCTCTCACAATCCAGAATGGCCCCATACGTGGTAAGCCAATCCATTCCTAGAATCAACCCATAGCCCATAAACCCGAGCACATACGCGTCGCATTCAAACTCGACGCCTAACACAGATATTTTCAAACCCTGACAAATCATTGATAAATGAGCTGAACCACCAATGGGGTTTGAAACAACTACGGGATCTACTACCATACTAGCAACTAAGTGCAGAGATTCAACTACAGAACTTGATATAAACGAGTGTGAAGCACCAGAATCAAAAAAATGTTCTAACTGGATGGTTTGAAAGAGAAACTAAACTTTCTACGGAAAATTTTCTACCTCTTTCAGGAGCACTGATCACGAGAGCATGCACCTGCCCTCCAGAAGTCCTTACTTTTTGACCTTGTCCCTGCGATCCCTGTTTCTTCGGGCACTCTTTAGAGAAGTGTCCGACCTCCCCGCAATTAAAGCAATTGGCCTTCCTTCTCTTGCAATCATTGATTAAGTGACCCTCCTTCCCACAATTGTGACATTTTCTCTTATCCTTGCCTTTATCATCTTTCCATCCTTTCTTCTGTTGTTGCTGCTGTTGTTGCTGTTGTTGCTGCCCCTTCTTGGGCCACACCTTCTTATTCTGCGATGTCGCCTTAGCTTTTGTTTCCTACTTTTCTCCATTGTCCTCCTCATGCATTAGGGCCATATCAATAAGCTCTTCAAAGGTGGCCCTCATTGGAATATGGGACATAGCTAAACCATGCAGAGGCTCATTCAGCCCTTTAGCAAACTGCAAAGGCTTTTTGTGCGGTGTATCCACCAACTCTAACCCGACCCTAGACAGCTGGTTGAACTTGTTCACATACTCCTTTACCGTCAAATTTCCTTGTTTGAGTGCCAAGAACCTCTCCATCTATATGCTTCTCTCAGCTTGGGAAAGAAATTTCATTTCGAACCACTGTCTAAGATCTTCCCAAGTTTCCACCGAACGCCTAGCTTGGGTGATTTCCCACCAAAATGAGGCTTCGTCCATTAACAGCCAAGCAACTAACCGGATCTTTCTTCGGTCCTCCACTTCAAAGATTATGAATAAGTCCATGGTCTCCTTAAGCCAATTATGAGCTTCTATGAATGTCTCGTTCCCATGGAATGGCCTTCCGCCCATAGCCCGGAAGTCTTTGCAAATCTTGGCAAAGTTGCCAGCTCTTAGAGGGGGAGGAGGAGGAATGACTGGTGCAGCTGGGAAGGAACGTATCTTTGGCCTTCGGCTGGGCCGTGGCCTCCAAATACCTACGGAACCATTCGAGTATTGTGACGCCCTCTGGGATATTAGGGATGTTGTGTTCCCCAGGCATGCTGAAAAATGGGAAAAGAAAGAAATTTAGATAAAGGACCGAAGGATACTACATATGGATTTTTGGGGAATGTTTTTCAAACAGACTTTTCTTTTGAAAATACTTTCTTTTAAAACCTTTTTGAAAATAATTTCCAAAAACTTTTATCTAATCTGGTAACCTTCAGCTTTGATACCAAGTGTGACACCCTACGTCCGTTAATGTCACTCACTAAGGGAATGCATTAAGTTTCGTGAAGCGCTATAGGTAAACAAACATAGAATAATTAGAAGACAAATATAAATAAGGCAGCAGCAGAAAATTTAAATTTTTATTTCAACCATAAAGCCGAATACCGTGGTCCACAATTTCATAAGTCACAAAAACCATTACAATAAAATAACTTCTATCTTGCATCATCAGAGTACATAAGAATATGAAAAACATAATTTTTCTACGCGTATACCAAATTAAAACCCTCTTAACTTCCTCGTACGGTGTCCGTTTTACGCAAACCAAGTGTATGTCTTAACAAGAATTTTGAGATGGACTCAATAGTGTAGTCCGTTTCCTTAATTTATGAATATTAAATTAATTATTATTTAATTTATCCATTTTTAGTCTCGGTACAAATTCGGGGTGTTACACTTGATCAAGGACTGCAAAAGAAAGAAGAATGCTTGCATCAATTGTGGAGATGTAGGACACTTTTCTAAGGAGTGCACGAAGAATCAAGGACAAGTTCAAAAGGCAGGATCATCGGGAGGGCAGGTGCATGCTCTCGTGGACAGTGCGCTAGACAGAGGTAGGAATGTTTTCTTTGAAGGTTTGATTTCTCTTTTCAATCATCCTGTTAGAACTCTTTTTGATTCAGGCGCTTCGCATTCTTGTATATTTGATTCTGTGCTTGAGTCTCTGCACCTTAGTACTAGTATGGTTTTGGATCCCATTGTTGCCTCAAACCCCATTGGTGGTACGGCTCATTTGTCCATAATTTTTCAGGGTTTGAGAATATATATGTTAGGCGTCGAGTTTGAGTGCGACACATATGTGCTCGGTTTCATGGGCTATGGTTTGATTCTAGGGATGGATTGGCTAGCAATGTATGGTTCCATTCTGGATCGTGAGAGGAGGGTCATTAGACTTTTGACTTGCCATGAGTGGACCCTCGAGATTTCCTGTCACCCTAAGGGGTCTGTCATGCTTAGTTTCGTAGAGTCGCCTAATGCATCTATCGATGATTTACGATCTGTACCAGTAGCCTGTGAGTATCCTGATGTTTTTGAGGAGGCTTGGGGTTTACCTCCAAGGCGTGAAATCGATTTCCGTATATACTTGGTGGACAATGCAAAGCCATTTGCAATGCTAGTGTATCATATGGCTCCAAGAAAAAGGAGGGGGATTAGCAAGCAAGTAAGGGAGCTACTTGAGAAAGGTTTTATTAGGCAAATCATATCTGAATGGGATGCTCCACTAGTATTCACCACTAAGGCGGATGGTTCGCTTCACTTATGTATGGACTATAGAGAGTTGAATAAACTCACCAAGAAGAATAGGCACCCACTTCCAAGGATAGATGATCTGTTTGATCAGATTGTTGGTGCATCTGTTTTCTCTTAGTTAGACTTGGCCATGGGGTTTCATCAATTGAGAGTAGCCGAGGACAGTATAGACAAGACCACTTTTAGAACTCCAGATGTTTTCTTTGAGTGGCTAGCTATGCCTTTTGGGTTGACGAATGCACCAACCTATTTTGTTGATCTGATGAGTAGGGTGTTTCGGGAGTTTCTAAATAAGTTCGTTGTAGTCTTCATTAATGACATCTTGATTTTTTCAAAGAGCGAGGAAGAGAATGCCCCACATTTAAGGGAGGTTTTGAAAACTCTTTGTGCGCACCAGCTTAAGGAAAAATTCTCCAAATGTCATTTTTGGAGAAAAGAAGTGAGATTTCTAGCATGTAGTCTCTAAAGATGGGATAGCAGTGGATCCCGCGAAAGTAGTTGCAGTTCAAGATTGGCAAATCCCAAAGAATGTAATGGAGGTGATAAGTTTTCTTGGATTAGCAGGCTATTATAGGAAGTTCATTAAGGACTTCGCAAAGATATCAGCCCCACTCACCAGGCTGACAAAGAACAATCTGACATTTTCTTGGTATATAGATTGTGACGATGCTTTTCAGGGATTGAAGAGGGCTCTAACAAAAGTCTCAGTTTTGACCTTGCCTGACAGGAACAAAGTGTTCACATTATACACTGATGCATGTGGTACAAACCTTGGTGCGATTCTGATGCAAGAAGGAAGGGTAATATGTTATGGAGGTAGACAGCTAAGAGTTCATGAGAAGAACTACCCTACCCATGACTTAGAGTTAGCCGCCATAGTATTCGCGCTTAAGACTTGGCGTCATTATTTGTTTTGATAGGCTCAGTAGAGGGGATATTTCTAGTCACCTCAGTAGATATTCCACGGACGATAAAGGGTGGTTGCGACGAGATGGAAGGCTTTGTGTTCCCCGAGTTGGGAGTTTTCTGAAGACAATCCTTTAGGAAGCTCATCATTCTAGGATGACTATTCATCTAGGCGGTGATAAGATGTACAGAGATATGAAGAGGGTTTTCTTTTGGATTGGGATGAAGAAAGATGTAGCAGAGTTTGTTTCTCGATGTTTGGTTTGCCAGCAAGTCAAAGCAGAGTAAAGGAAGCCTGGTGGTTTACTTCATCCTTTAGAAGTCCCACAGTGGAAGAGGGAGAGCATCTTGTTGGATTTCATTGTTGGTTTGCCTAGATCGAGGAAAGGCAACATCAGTATTTAGGTTATAATGGACAGACTTACTAAGAGCGCTCATTTCATTCCGGTTAAGAGTAAGAGGACGACAACATGGTTAGAAGCAGTTTACTTTCGTGAGATAGTCCGTCTTCATGGAGTACCTTCCAATATCGTAAGTGATCGTGACCCCATTTTCACTAGTGAATTTTTGAAGAGCTTGCAAGAAGCATCAGGTACACAATTGTATTTGAGTACCGCTTATCACCCTCAGACCGGTGGACAGACAGAAAGGGTGAACAGAGTTCTTGAGGATCTTTTAAGGCTGTGTATCCTAGACTTCGAAGGGACTTGGGAATAGCATCTTCCTTTAGTAGAGTTCGCCTACAACAACAGTTATCAAGCTATTATTGGCGTGGCACCCTTCGAAGCATTATACGGATGACTCTGTAAATCACTGACTTGTTGGTGGGAATCTACAGAAAGACTTCAGCTTGAACCGGATATAGTTAGAGAAACTTCAGAAAAGATTAACCTCATCCGTAGACGCATGAAGACAGCTCAGAACAGGAAGAATTCCTACGCATATAAGAGAAGGATCTACATTGAGTTTGAGGTGGGAGATATGGTTTTTATTAAGGTATCACCTTTAAGGAATGTTGTTCTCTTTGGATATGTAGGGAAATTGGCAACAAGATTTGTAGGGCCCTTTACGATAACAGAAAGGATTGGCCAAATGGCCTATAGAGTAAAGCTACCTAAGAGAATGTCCAGCGTTCATGATGTTTTCCATGTTTCTCATTTACGGAAGTGTTTGCACGATACTGCAAAAGTAGTTGAGCCGAGTATGCTTGAGTAAGTAGAGGTAGAAAGGGAGGCGACAGTTAGGCGAGTTCCTACCCGTATACTTGGATCAGAGGTTAAGAAGCTACGCAACCGAGAAGTCAAATTGATGAAATTTCAGTTGGGAGATAACCAAGAGGATGCAACTTGGGAGACCGAAGGCAAGGTTAGTGCTTTGTACCCTTTTTCTTTTCAAGGGCACGTTCTTAACTTCCTTCCCAAAGCTTTTATATATGCTTGTTTCTATCATTTAAAGTATATCCTATCCATCGAATCTTTGACCTTTAGGTAGGAATCCCATGGATGTGAATGTGTGTTTGAGACCTGTTTTGATTGATGGATGCAAGTGTATGCAAGTGTTTGCTAGTGGTTGCTAGTGGACGCATATACACACACATTAGGCACTTGATCGGCTCAATCACTCTCATACTGCATATGGATGTGTGTGCATTTTTTATTTTCTTTTAATGGATGGAAGTGAGTGTATCATCATATGGACGTCGCATCTAGATAAATGACTGCGCACGCATATAGAACTTATATGTTATAATCGGATTATTTGCATACATGTTGGATTCATGACACTAACATACATTGCATTAAGGAGGTCGACTGAATCAGTAGACCGCCTGATCTTTCGCATTAGTACATGATATATATTCTTCTTAACTCAGAGATTTCAGGGACGAAATCCTTTGAGTAGGGGAGAATGCAACACCTCGTAATTTTATAACATATTAAAATGATAAATTGCAGAATACTTGATTAAATATTGGGAATTAAGTAAAACAGATTGTGCCATTGCGTTCGTCTCGGAATTCTACTTGAGATAGACTTCGAGTTTGCATAAAACGAACATTATATGGAGAAGTTATTAAGGTTTGAAGTTTGCACATATATAAGCTAATTATATATATATAATAAACATTTCATAAATTCAAAATCAGTTCGAAAATCGAAGGCGGGACAACACGGGAATCAGGCCTGTTGGGGGTCGACCCCTGCCCTAGGGGTGTCGACCCATGGGTCGACACCGTAATGGGGCATCGACACCCATGTCGACGCCCAGGTCGACATCCCCAAATCCAAGCCTGATACATTTCTACATATGTGGACTTGTTTTCTGACCAGATTCGTGAACCCTAGGCTATAAATAAGACCTCATTCTCATTGTTTTACTCATTTAAAACAATGGAGAACAAGATGCTGCCTCTGTGTAACGACCCAGAAAATATGAACCAATTTAAAATTTTTAAATTGGCTAAAATAATGGATTTTAAATATTTAAAATAAATATTTTAAATAATGGCGATGAAAACTGAGTTGAAATCGACATTTGAAAACCAATATAATTAATTATAATTATATATAGAATTGAAAATGGCGCGGTAGTTCGATAATTCGATTTCAAACTTCAATTGAATATACCGGGTGCAAAACAATCCGGATCTTAGTGAAACCAAAAATAATAGAATCTAATTGATGATATCTTTCTAACGAATCCAACCAATCGAAATTTGATAGCGGGAATCAAAAGGTATGTCCAGTTGAAAATTCTGAATAGTCGCTATGGAATTCAGGCCCTTAAAAATGGATATTTTGCAGATGACCTCGGATTTCGACGAAACCACTTTTGTTAGATCCGCAGTGTCAAGTTATTGTTAGGTTTCAAATTTCATAATTTTTCGAATCAATATGTGAGCGTGGCAAAGGAAAACGCGTTTGACCAGTTTCTGTTGAATTTAATCGACTGGAAATTGGCCATTTTGCAAACGGTCTCAGAATTCGACGAAACTAGTTTTGTTAGGACCGTATCGTCAATACGAAGCTAGAAAATATTTTCCTGGAATTTTTCTAGTTAGTATGTGACCCCGGTAATTTGAAATGTACGTTTAAAATTCAATATAGTGATTTAAATGTAAATTCAAAAGGAAACTGATTGTAACGATCAAATCAGCTTGCGAGGCATATCCCATTGTGTTCGGAATGGGGGTGAAACGCTATGGGCGACAGGCGGTGGGCCTCGTTTCGAGGTCGTGGATGAAAGTCAACCTTTTTGCGAAATTTAATAATTAAATAATAAAAAAAAATCCTCTTCCCTCCTTTATCATCTTCCTTGCCCCCCGTTTCATTATTCAGCAACGAAAAAAATATATAAAAAAAAAAAGAAGAAGAACCCTAAATCGGATCGCCGCCCCCCTCCAGGCATCGCCGCCTCAACTCGAAGCCGCTCCTCCCTTCAGACCCCGCCCTCATCCCTCGCAACGCAAATCAAGCAGCCCCCCCGAAGCCTCGCCACCACCACCGAGATCCAGTGCCCCCACCTCCGACGATCAGTGAAACCCCCCCCTCTCTGTGAGTTCTATTTATTTATTTTAGTTTGCTTCTGATTTTTTTTTTTTTTTACTGCATTGAAAACTGAATTGATTTTTTTGTTAGGGTTTAAAAACCGCATTGATGTTTAAAAAGTATTAAAAACTGATTTTGCTTTAAAATAAAAACTGATTTGTTTTTTTTAAAGAAATAAAACTGTTTTTATAAAAGAATTTTAAACAGAAATTTTTATAAAAGTAAAACTGTTTTTATAAAAGAATTTTAAAACTGAAATTTTTATAAAAGAATTTTAAAACTGAAATTTTTATAAAAGTAAAACTGTTTTTATAAAAGAACTTTAAAACTGAATTTTTAAAAGTATTTTTAAAACTGAACTGAATTTTTAAAAGTATTTTAAAACTGAATTTATAAAATTAGGTTTAAAAACTGAAAATTAAAAATTGATTTTATAAAAGCAAGTTAAAACAGATTTTTTATAAAAGAATTAAAAACTGATTTTGTTTTTAAGCAAAATCAAAACTGATTTTGTTTTTAAGCAAAATCAAAACTGATTTTGTTTTTAAGAAAAATCAAAACTGATTTTGTTTTTAAGCAAAATCAAAACTGATTTTGTTTTTAAGAAAAATCAAAACTGATTTTGTTTTTAAGCAAAATCAAAACTGATTTTGTTTTTAAGAAAAATCAAAACTGATTTTGTTTTTAAGCAAAATCAAAACTGATTTTGTTTTTAAGAAAAATAGTAAACTGATTTTGTTTTTAAGAAAAATAGAAAACTGATTTTTGTTTTTAATAAAAAGAAAACTGAATTTAAAAAAAAAAAGAATGTTAAACTGTTTTTAAAGAAAGTTTTAAAAACTGATTTTACAATTCTTAAAAACTGAATTTTGTAAAAGAAAAAAAACTGATTTGAACATGATTTTAAAACTGATTTATAAATGAAATTGAAACTGATTTTATAAGGATTTAAACCTGTTTTTTTTAAGAATTTAAAACTGATTTTAGAGAGCATTAAAACTGATTTTAAAAAGTATTAAAAACTGATTTTAAAAGCAAGGAAAAACTGATTTTAAAAGCGAAGTAAAAATCATATTTTTATATGTTGAAAGCGAAGTCAAAATTCGATTTTTATATATTGAATAGCATAGTAAAAATTTTATTTTTACATATGTAGAGAATACGGGCGAAAGCGACAAAAGGCGAAGATTTCTATAAGTGAAGTGTCGTGCAGTTGGATAGCTATTGGTGAGATTTCTGATTTAAAAATTATATATTATATATGTGTTGAAAATGAAAGTGAATAGCTATATATATATATATATATATATATATATATATACGCCCCTCGTCCACAAACCATGGACGATATTTATTGGTTGAAATTGTTGTGAAAATTGATTGATAGCGATTGATTGTTTGGGATTGTTTGTGATGGATATTGGTTGATTGTGGTTGAAAAATACCCATTTGGTGTTGAGAAATATTTGGTTGAAACCACATAGGATTAGTTTGTGGAAATGAAATAAATATATACATGCCGCCTGCGTGCGAACTAGATGCATGATTCCCATTGTCAAAAACCGCGAGGTTTTAAGGTAGAGCGAGGAGCCGTACTAGGGACGGTGTCGGTGTAACTACCCTGCCGTTATGCTGCCGAAATTTTGAATAATATTTGTGTGTTTGAATTATTTTCATATGCTTAAACTATATTTATTCCTTATATAGAAAACATTCATGTGTTGAATTGATATTCATTCGTTGTTTAGAAATTCATGTGTTGAATGGTATTCATATTTTGAAATAAATTGTTCGATAATAAAAATCACATTTTTATCTATATATAAAAACTATAGAAAACATTCATGTGTTGAATTGATATTCATTCGTTGTTTAGAAATTCATGTGTTGAATGGTATTCATATTTTGAAATAAACTGTTTGATAATAAAAATCACCTTTTATCGACTATATGAACTATATAGAAAAATAGTGTTTTGAAATGAATTGTTTTACAATAAAAATCACATTTTTATTGTATGCATAAAACGTTGAAATGTGAAGTGTTAAAAATAGCCACTTGTTCAAAATAAACATAGATGAGTTGAAATATTCATTAATTAGCTAATGAAATGATTTGCACCTATTTATGTAACATTAGAATGAATGGAGTTTTTAAACCAAATAGAAATCAAATATGAAGTCGAATAGAAATTGATAAATGATAAGAACTGTATATATATGTACATGCAATATTCATTGAACAGGTTATAGCAAAGGGGCTAGAGAAGAGGAATAAAATTTTGTGCCCGACAAATAGGTACACATTTACTGATTTGTTTGGGTGATGATTTTGAGCCTGTTGGCTAGCCGCTTGGCTTTTTCTTTTTCTTTTTGATATTAGAAGGACCGGGACGCTATTTGCGATTTCCCGACGCTCCCGGTGCAGGGGAGGTTATGGCGAAATTTTTCCAAAATTTAAGGTGTTAGAAAATTTTTTGAAGTAAAAACGATATTGAAATTGTCGAAGGAACTATATTTATATAAATATATATAAATATAAATAAAATTAAAACGAAACGAAGCCGTGCAGTTCGTATTTTGAAACCGTGATTTCAAACGACTAGTACAGGAAATCCGACCATTGGATTTTCCCGAAACCTCAACCGTCGGGTTCGCCTTGGAATAATCTTTCCAACGGCACCAACCTTGTGAAAATCCAACGGTTGGATTGTCTGGAATGTTTAATTCAAATCTGAAGAAAAACAGCGCCAGAAACGATTATATTTATTTATATATATAAATAAAATTATATTTAATCGAATAACGACGCTGTAGTTCGTATTTTGAAATCAAAACTTCAAACGATTGTACCGGGAGATCCGACCGTCGGATTTTCCCGAAACTGGAACCGTTGGATTCGTTTTGAAAAGACCTTTCTAATGATGTAAATTTTGTGAAGATCCAACGGTTAGATTTTCAGATATGTGTAAATCAAATCTGAAGAAAAACAGCGCCACGGCCACGTTATGGCCCGAAACGTCGTTTTGAATAAAATGGCTATTTTAAAATAAATAAAAATAGCGATAAATAGTTATAAAATATCATAAGCAATATGGAATGGAAATAAACTGAATTTGCTTGATTTATGTGGCTTTTGATGGTTGAATGTGTTTGGTGTGAAAATTACATTAATGAACACAATTAGTGTTGTCGAATAATTTAACCATTGAAATAAATCGATTTGAAATTCTAAATATACGTGAATTATTTGAAAAGGCCGAGTTAATTCTCATTTCGAATAATCGACCGACGATTGAAATTCGAATATGAAGACGATGGTCGAAGACCGGAGATCTCCACCTCGTTTGGATGGTAACCGAGGTCCTGATTGGGAGGCATCCCGAAATATGGATAATGAGTGGTGATCGTTCAGACGTACGTGTTGATCGAAGGGTTTGCGAGGTATTTAGTGCCTCCGGTTTCGTTCAGACCCAGAACGGACTTGTAAATGGACTGTGTGTCTGACATAGGATTTATTCTGTGTGGCATGCTAAGATGCAGTGATCAGGGCTTCTGTTGAAAAGCAAAGTCTTGTGGTGATGATCAAAGCACCGCCTGTGTGGCGTAGCTTTGTGTATAACGTGAATTCGCGAGCCTCACACCCCGGTATGAACCAGAAACGGGAGAAAGGACCTCAGGGGGGCCTGCGTTTCCTCCTAGCTAAAAGTGGCGTCAGTGGTTTTACACGCCCTGACGAGTTTGACTTATGTGGTTGTTGCTGTTGCGAGGCGCCTCGGTTTGATCGGACGATCCGGGTCCGATGGAGTCATTCGTTGGCTCGTTTACGCCCCAAAGGGCGGGGAAACGTATGGTTCAGGCATTTTAATCCACAATCGGTGGACCGGCCCTGACGATCCAAGGGTCACTCGAGCTCTGATCCTGAGACTCGGGCTAGGCAGTCTCGAATTCGGTGAGGACTATCTTTTGCCTCGGTTCATGACGGAAATCCAATTTCCAAATACGACATCGTGCGGTTTTGATTGTATATATATATGGCGACATGATATATGGTACCCATGCCGTCTATGATTGATAGTTATGATTTGAAATTGTTTTCAAAGCATATAAACACTAGCAATAATATCAAATGCCTTTGTTTTATTCGTATCAATCATATTTTGGCCATTATAAGGTAAAACTCTATCCTCCGGTTTGCGTTTCATTGTGTGATGGGAACTGAGTCTTATAATGGCTTCATTTTTGTTAAAAGCATAGCGATGTTTAAAAGAAAGATTTGTTTTAAAGCACTGGCAATCCAATGGAGTAAACCCGTTCCACGAAAGTGGCGTGGTCCTGTGATTAGCCATATTATATATGTGTTGAGTAGATTTCTCATACCAGTCCCATGACTGACTCGTAGTTTGTTTCACTCTCAAACTCGGGTGCCCCTTTTTCTACACGGGCAGCCTTGTATTCAGGTTTAGCTGGTTCTTTCTGGATAGCTGGAGCTGAAGATGGATTCTATCATTTATTTCTTTTTATGCTGTTCAGCTCCTATTGTACATATTTTGTTTATTTCCGCTGTAGACATTTATGTATAGCTGAACTGTATTTGTACTAAGTAAGATCCTGTATACTGTGTAACTCTGATGATTACTTTTATCCAGTATATTTTGTTGTTCATTCTGGTGTATTTATTTAATTCTGTTCTGCTATTATATGTTTCTGTGTTATATTCCAAAAGATAACTTTGTTTCCGTGAGAACGGGAAATCGGGTCGTCTCAACGTGGTATAAGAGCTTTGGTTAAGCTTTGTTCTGGAATATAACATTTGAACGAACTCGTCAGAAATAGAACCAGTAGTGTTCTAGGACGGGTAACTCTATACAGATAGGATCAGCAATATCCTAGTATGAGTAAAGCAGAATGATTACACCTCGATAGACACATTTGCATTGAAGTATGTGTTTCTATATTTTAAACTATCTTTTCTGTGACCTGACACTTGATCTGCTAATTGCAGAAGTACTAGAAAAATGAGTGCCAGAAACAGAAGGAATACCGAACCCGATCTAGAGGCTCTATTAAAGAAATATCGAAATCTGAACGGAGCGCAATTCTCGGGCAATGAATCTATTATTCAAACTCAAGCTTGGTTGAGTTCTGTCGAAAGAATCTTTGAGCATATCCAGCTGAGAGATGACCAGAAACGGTTAGTAGCATCTTGGGCGCTCAAAGAAGAAGCTTTAATCTGGTGGGAAACAATCATTAAAAATAATCCAGAAGGTGATATCACCTGGGACAGATTCAAAGTGATTTTCCTAGAGAGATTTACCCCTCCCGAAGCGACCGAACGGCTATGCGATGAATTTTCTTATCTGATACAAGGAGATATGACCATTCCCGAATATCATAAGAAATTCAATGAACTTTCTCACTTTGCTCCTCATCTAATTCAAAATCCGAAGAGGAAGAATATGAGATTTATTCACGGGCTTCAAAGGAAATACCAGAATAAAGTATTGGGGCATGTGAAGCTTCCTTTTTCAGAAATGATTTATATGGCTTATCAATATGAAGATCTCCATAAGAAAGGCATGTTGTGCGATGAAGAGGAAGTCAGTTCTAGTGACATACCAGAGTCGGAAACTGATATTTCAGAAGCCAGTAAGGAGCCCGAAGTAAATCGAAAAAGGGCCAGATCCGGAAAAGAACTAGTGACGACCGCTGTATGCAGTAACTGCCATAAACAGGGGCATTTGACTAGGAATTGTAAACCCTCGAAGAAGCTGAGGAAAGAAGAAACTAAATCCGGTAAGAAGTTCCAAGAGAATAGAAAGTGCAGTCAATGCCATCAGTCCGGTCATCTTTCAAAGGCCTGTCCGCTACTCAGAAAACCTAAAGCAGTACATGTAAATGAGGTGGTAGAAGTACCTGCATCTTCGTCTGTTCAGGAAAGGCCCGATGTTTTAGAAGGCACGCTAACTGTCAAAGATATTCCAGTCAAAGTACTGTTTGACACTGGCGCGTCACGAAGCTTTGTTGCAAAGAATGCAGCTAGGAAACTGGATTTGAATTTGAAAAAGCTGAAGGAACCAATGACTGTCCAGAATCCAGTTGGGGGTTCCGTCGATCTAAGTTGGGTTTGTGGAGTCCCAGTTTCTTTCTCTCGTTATCGGTTTCCTACCATCGCAGCCGTCATGAATTTTAGAGAGTTTGATCTTATCTTGGGGTTAGATTGGTTGACTAAATATGAAGCTGAAGTTAAATGCGCCGACAGAGTCGTAAAGGCGAAGATTAAATCAGGCGATTATATAACCATTCCCTGTGAGGGTCAGAATGCTAATAGGAAAGACTTCTGGGCAGCTTTGAATGTTTCTCCATCCCAAATAGAAAATGTCCCTGAAGTCACAGAAAATATTCCTGACCTCATCAAAGACATTCCTGTCGTCAAGAACTATGCGGATGTGTTCGAAGAAGTTGTTCGCTTACCTCCGCAAAGAGAAATAGATTTCAAGATTGCTTTAGTTCCCAATGCAAGGCCGGTAGTTCACGCTATTCGAAGAATGTCCTTGAAAGAGAAGGAGGAATTAGACAATCAAACACGACAGCTAGTATGGAAGGGTCTAATCAGACCTAGTTTCTCTGATTGGGGTGCAGCAGTAGTATGTGTCCCAAAATCTGACGGTACTCTACGGCTATGTGTGGATTATCGTGATTTGAACAAGCAGACCATAAAGAACAAATATCCATTGCCGCGGATTGATGATCTGTTGGATCGATTAAATGGAGCACAAGTATTCTCAAGAATGGACCTAGCTACAGGTTTCCATCAACTTCGAATTGCCGAAGAGTGTGTTCCAATGACAGCGTTCAGAGGCCCCGACTTATTCTACGAGTGGTTAGTAATGCCGTTCGGCTTATGTAACGCTCCAGCTTATTTCGTCGATCTGATGAATAGAGTATTCAGAGGAGTACTGAACAAATTTGTTTTGGTTTTTATTGATGATATTCTAATCTTCTCTAAATCAAAGGCCGAACATGAAAAGCATCTGGAACAGGTTCTAGAAATCCTCAGAAGGAATGTATTGAAAGCCAAGTTTTCCAAATGTATATTCTGGCAAGATGAAGTGAAATTTCTGGGCCATGTTGTATCGAAAGAAGGAATTGCTGTGGATCCAAGCAAAATCACAGCTATTCAGAATTGGAAACAGCCCAGTACTCCCACTGAAGTCCGCAGTTTTCTCGGATTGGCTAGCTATTACCGAAAGTTCGTTAAAGACTTTTCGAAGATATCTGGTCACTTAACTAAGCTAACGAAGAAGCATTCTAAGTTCAAATGGACTCAAGAGAGTGAGGAGGCTTTTGAAGAGCTAAAGTTGAGATTAACCACAGCTCCAGTGTTAACCATCATCGATGGCAACCAAGATTTAAAAGTCTGGACTGATGCTTCTAGAGAAGGCCTTGGCGCAGTGTTAATGCAAAGAGGCCAAGTAATTGCCTATGCTAGCCGTCAACTGAAGCCGCACGAGAAAAACTATGTAACTCATGATCTTG
Organism: Allium sativum; assembly: GCA_030737875.1. Classification (NCBI taxonomy): domain Eukaryota; kingdom Viridiplantae; phylum Streptophyta; class Magnoliopsida; order Asparagales; family Amaryllidaceae; genus Allium; species Allium sativum. Next base: position 605,658,127 of record CM060916.1, on the reverse strand, counting down.
AGTTATTGGCTATCATATTCTCTTTGAAAATCTGGAGACACTATCTTCTGGGCGAGAGATTTGAACTGTTTACAGATCATCAGTCGTTAAAGTATCTGTTCACTCAGAAGGACTTGAATCTGAGACAGCAACGTTGGCTAGAGTTTCTTGCAGCATATGACTTTGAAATTATATATACTCCAGGAAAAGCCAATGTCGTGGCTGATGCATTAAGCAGAAAGAATGTAATGATCGCCAGTTTTATTATCACGACTTCATTGCTAGATAAGATATCTGCTCTTCAGGAGGATGATCACTTCATTCAGAAGATCAGAGGGATAATTCAACAAGGCGAACCCTCGAGTTTTCAAGTAGACAATGATGGGATTTTAAGGCTCAAAGGTCGAATCTGTGTCCCTAACATTCCTGAACTTCGAAAGGAAGTACTGGATGAATGCCACAAGTCAAAACTCAGTATCCATCCAGGAGTAAGCAAAATGTATAATGACAATAAACGCACCTTCTGGTGGAAGTCGATGAAAAGGGACATTTCTTTATATGTAAGCCGATGCCCCACCTGTCAGCTAGTCAAAAGCGACCAACAGAAATTGGCTGGATTATTACAACCGCTAGAAGTTCCTGGCTGGAAGTGGGAACATATTTCTATGGATTTCATCGATGGTTTGCCCAGAACCAGGAAAGGAAATGACAGTTTTTGGGTGATCGTAGATCGCTTCACGAAGACCGCCCATTTTATACCTGTCAAATCAAATAGAACCGCTCAGAGTCTGGCGCAGATATACTTCAGGGAAATAGTTAGACTACATGGAGTGCCGCTCAGTATAGTAAGTGATAGAGATACGATATTCACTAGCAAATTCTGGGAAGCATTTCAAGTCGAGCTGGGAACGAAGTTAAACTTGAGCACCGCTTATCATCCTCAGACAGACGGTCAGACTGAGAGGGTGAATCGCATTTTAGAAGATCTATTGCGGGCTTGTGTTATAGACTTCGGTGGATCATGGGAAGACCATCTGCATTTGGCTGAATTCTCTTATAACAACAGCTACCAGGCGAGTCTGACAATGTCGCCATTCGAAGCATTGTATGGTAGACCGTGCCGATCTCCTGCTTGTTGGGTCGAGCCTGGAAATAGACTTGTGTTGGGTCCCGATATGATTCGAGAAGCTGCCGACAAAGTCGATTTTATTAAGAAGCGATTACTCGCCGCTCAAAGCCGACAAAAGAGCTATGCCGATAAAAGAAGGAGAGATATATCCTTTGAAGTTGGCGACTATGTATATTTGAAAGTATCGCCGATGAGAGGAGTTATCCGGTTCGGTAAAACTGGAAAGTTGGCACCCAAATTCATTGGTCCGTTTCCTATTCTGGAACGGATCGGAACTCTCGCTTATAGGGTCAAATTGCCTGATTGGTTGCCAGGAGTTCATGATGTATTTCATATATCTCAACTTCGAAAGCACGTTCATGATCCAGACTTGGTCGTGGAAGAAGCAGCTCAGCAGGATATTGAAATTACTCCAGAATTAGCTGTGAGGCGAGAGCCGCTAAAGATTATCGGCAAAGAAACCAAAGAGCTGAGGAACAAGAAGGTTCACTTTGTCAAAGTGCAATGGAGTGGAGATCCGCGAGATTGTACTTGGGAAACTGAGGAGAGCATTCAGAAAGCTTATCCTAGATGCCGAGTAGATATCTTTGATTGACTCTGGTGCAAGGTACATTTAACCTACTTTGCATTACCTTTTAATTCTCTATTCTGTTGCTATTTTCTTCCCATGGATGTGCATTGTTTATTCTATACTCTGAATATTAAAAACAAATTGGTTGTTGTATTGTGGGATTGTAGATTTATCAAACCACTTTCGAATTTATTCCTTTTCGGGGACGAAAAGTTTTAAGTGGGGGAGATTGTAACGACCCAGAAAATCTGAACCAATTTAAAATTTTTAAATTGGCTAAAATAATGGATTTTAAATATTTAAAATAAATATTTTAAATAATGGCGATGAAAACTGAGTTGAAATCGACATTTGAAAACCAATATAATTAATTATAATTATATATAGAATTGAAAATGGCGCGGTAGTTCGATAATTCGATTTCAAACTTCAATTGAATATACCGGGTGCAAAACAATCCGGATCTTAGTGAAACCAAAAATAATAGAATCTAATTGATGATATCTTTCTAACGAATCCGACCAATCGAAATTTGATAGCGGGAATCAAAAGGTATGTCCAGTTAAAAATTCTGAATAGTCGCTATGGAATTCAGGCCCTTAAAAATGGATATTTTGCAGATGACCTCGGATTTCGACGAAACCACTTTTGTTAGATCCGCAGTGTCAAGTTATTGTTAGGTTTCAAATTTCATAATTTTTCGAATCAATATGTGAGCGTGGCAAAGGAAAACGCGTTTGACCAGTTTCTGTTGAATTTAATCGACTGGAAATTGGCCATTTTGCAAACGGTCTCAGAATTCGACGAAACTAGTTTTGTTAGGACCGTATCGTCAATACGAAGCTAGAAAATATTTTTCTGGAATTTTTCTAGTTAGTATGTGACCCCGGTAATTTGAAATGTACGTTTAAAATTCAATATAGTGATTTAAATGTAAATTCAAAAGGAAACTGATTGTAACGATCAAATCAGCTTGCGAGGCATATCCCATTGTGTTCGGAATGGGGGTGAAACGCTATGGGCGACAGGCGGTGGGCCTCGTTTCGAGGTCGTGGATGAAAGTCAACCTTTTTGCGAAATTTAATAATTAAATAATAAAAAAAAAATCCTCTTCCCTCCTTTATCATCTTCCTGGCCCCCCGTTTCATTATTCAGCAACGAAAAAAATATATATAAAAAAAAAGAAGAAGAACCCTAAATCGGATCGCCGCCCCCCTCCAGGCATCGCCGCCTCAACTCGAAGCCGCTCCTCCCTTCAGACCCCGCCCTCATCCCTCGCGACGCAAATCAAGCAGCCCCCCCCGAAGCCTCGCCACCACCACCGAGATCCAGTGCCCCCACCTCCGACGATCGGTGAAACCCCCCCCCCCCTCTCTGTGAGTTCTATTTATTTATTTTAGTTTTCTTCTGATTTTTTTTTTTTTTACGGCATTGAAAACTGAATTGATTTTTTTGTTAGGGTTTAAAAACCGCATTGATGTTTAAAAAGTATTAAAAACCGATTTTGCTTTAAAATAAAAACTGATTTGTTTTTTTTAAAGAAATAAAACTGTTTTTATAAAAGAATTTTAAACAGAAATTTTTATAAAAGTAAAACTGTTTTTATAAAAGAATTTTAAAACTGAAATTTTTATAAAAGAATTTTAAAACTGAAATTTTTATAAAAGTAAAACTGTTTTTATAAAAGAACTTTAAAACTGAATTTTTAAAAGTATTTTTAAAACTGAACTGAATTTTTAAAAGTATTTTAAAACTGAATTTATAAAATTAGGTTTAAAAACTGAAAATTAAAAACTGATTTTATAAAAGCAAGTTAAAACAAATTTTTTATAAAAGAATTAAAAACTGATTTTGTTTTTAAGCAAAATCAAAACTGATTTTGTTTTTAAGCAAAATCAAAACTGATTTTGTTTTTAAGAAAAATCAAAACTGATTTTGTTTTTAAGCAAAATCAAAACTGATTTTGTTTTTAAGAAAAATCAAAACTGATTTTGTTTTTAAGCAAAATCAAAACTGATTTTGTTTTTAAGAAAAATCAAAACTGATTTTGTTTTTAAGCAAAATCAAAACTGATTTTGTTTTTAAGAAAAATAGAAAACTGATTTTGTTTTTAAGAAAAATAGAAAACTGATTTTTGTTTTTAATAAAAAGAAAACTGAATTTTAAAAAAAAAAGAATGTTAAACTGTTTTTAAAGAAAGTTTTAAAAACTGATTTTACAATTCTTAAAAACTGAATTTTGTAAAAGAAAAAAAACTGATTTGAACATGATTTTAAAACTGATTTATAAATGAAATTGAAACTGATTTTATAAGGATTTAAACCTGTTTTTTTTAAGAATTTAAAACTGATTTTAGAGAGCATTAAAACTGATTTTAAAAAGTATTAAAAACTGATTTTAAAAGCAAGGAAAAACTGATTTTAAAAGCGAAGTAAAAATCATATTTTTATATGTTGAAAGCGAAGTCAAAATTCGATTTTTATATATTGAATAGCATAGTAAAAAATTTATTTTTACATATGTAGAGAATACGGGCGAAAGCGACAAAAGGCGAAGATTTCTATAAGTGAAGTGTCGTGCAGTTGGATAGCTATTGGTGAGATTTCTGATTTAAAAATTATATATTATATATGTGTTGAAAATGAAAGTGAATAGCTATATATATATATATATATATATATATATATATATATATACGCCCCTCGTCCACAAACCATGGACGATATTTATTGGTTGAAATTGTTGTGAAAATTGATTGATAGCGATTGATTGTTTGGGATTGTTTGTGATGGATATTGGTTGATTGTGGTTGAAAAATACCCATTTGGTGTTGAGAAATATTTGGTTGAAACCACATAGGATTAGTTTGTGGAAATGAAATAAATATATACATGCCGCCTGCGTGCGAACTAGATGCATGATTCCCATTGTCAAAAACCGCGAGGTTTTAAGGTAGAGCGAGGAGCCGTACTAGGGACGGTGCCGGTGTAACTACCCTGCCGTTATGCTGCCGAAATTTTGAATAATATTTATGTGTTTGAATTATTTTCATATGCTTAAACTATATTTATTCCTTATATAGAAAACATTCATGTGTTGAATTGATATTCATTCGTTGTTTAGAAATTCATGTGTTGAATGGTATTCATATTTTGAAATAAATTGTTCGATAATAAAAATCACATTTTTATCTATATATAAAAACTATAGAAAACACTCATGTGTTGAATTGATATTCATTCGTTGTTTAGAAATTCATGTGTTGAATGGTATTCATATTTTGAAATAAACTGTTTGATAATAAAAATCACCTTTTATCGACTATATGAACTATATAGAAAAATAGTGTTTTGAAATGAATTGTTTTACAATAAAAATCACATTTTTATTGTATGCATAAAACGTTGAAATGTGAAGTGTTAAAAATAGCCACTTGTTCAAAATAAACATAGATGAGTTGAAATATTCATTAATTAGCTAATGAAATGATTTGCACCTATTTATGTAACATTAGAATGAATGGAGTTTTTAAACCAAATAGAAATCAAATATGAAGTCGAATAGAAATTGATAAATGATAAGAACTGTATATATATGTACATGCAATATTCATTGAACAGGTTATAGCAAAGGGGCTAGAGAAGAGGAATAAAATTTTGTGCCCGACAAATAGGTACACATTTACTGATTTGTTTGGGTGATGATTTTGAGCCTGTTGGCTAGCCGCTTGGCTTTTTCTTTTTCTTTTTGAGATTAGAAGGACCGGGACGCTATTTGCGATTTCCCGACGCTCCCGGTGCAGGGGAGGTTATGGCGAATTTTTTCCAAAATTTAAGGTGTTAGAAATTTTTTTGAAGTAAAAACGATATTGAAATTGTCGAAAGAACTATATTTATATAAATATATATAAATAAAATTAAAACGAAACGAAGCCGTGCAGTTCGTATTTTGAAACCGTGATTTCAAACGACTAGTACAGGAAATCCGACCATTGGATTTTCCCGAAACCTCAACCGTCGGGTTCGCCTTGGAATAATCTTTCCAACGGCACCAACCTTGTGAAAATCCAACGGTTGGATTGTCTGGAATGTTTAATTCAAATCTGAAGAAAAACAGCGCCAGAAACGATTATATTTATTTATATATATAAATAAAATTATATTTAATCGAATAACGACGCTGCAGTTCGTATTTTGAAATCGAAACTTCAAACGATTGTACCGGGGGATCCGACCGTCGGATTTTCCCGAAACTGGAACCGTTGGATTCGTTTTGAAAAGACCTTTCTAATGATGTAAATTTTGTGAAGATCCAACGGTTAGATTTTCAGATATGTGTAAATCAAATCTGAAGAAAAACAGCGCCACGACCACGTTATGGCCCGAAACGTCGTTTTGAATAAAATGGCTATTTTAAAATAAATAAAAATAGCGATAAATAGTTATAAAATATCATAAGCAATATGGAATGGAAATAAACTGAATTTGCTTGATTTATGTGGCTTTTGATGGTTGAATGTGTTTGGTGTGAAAATTACATTAATGAACACAATTAGTGTTGTCGAATAATTTAACCATTGAAATAAATCGATTTGAAATTCTAAATATACGTGAATTATTTGAAAAGGCCGAGTTAATTCTCATTTCGAATAATCGACCGACGATTGAAATTCGAAGATGAAGACGATGGTCGAAGACCGGAGATCTCCACCTCGTTTGGATGGTAACCGAGGTCCTGATTGGGAGGCATCCCGAAATATGGATAATGAGTGGTGATCGTTCAGACGTACGTGTTGATCGAAGGGTTTGCGAGGTATTTAGTGCCTCCGGTTTCGTTCAGACCCAGAACGGACTTGTAAATGGACTGTGTGTCTGACATAGGATTTATTCTGTGTGGCATGCTAAGATGCAGTGATCAGGGCTTCTGTTGAAAAGCAAAGTCTTGTGGTGATGATCAAAGCACCGCCTGTGTGGCGTAGCTTTGTGTATAACGTGAATTCGCGAGCCTCACACCCCGGTATGAACCAGAAACGGGAGAAAGGACCTCAGGGGGGGCCTGCGTTTCCTCCTAGCTAAAAGTGGCGTCAGTGGTTTTACACGCCCTGACGAGTTTGACTTATGTGGTTGTTGCTGTTGCGAGGCGCCTCGGTTTGATCGGACGATCCGGGTCCGATGGAGTCATTCGTTGGCTCGTTTACGCCCCAAAGGGCGGGGAAACGTATGGTTCAGGCATTTTAATCCACAATCGGTGGACCGGCCCTGACGATCCAAGGGTCAATCGAGCTCTGATCCTGAGACTCGGGCTAGGCAGTCTCGAATTCGGTGAGGACTATCTTTTGCCTCAGTTCATGACGGAAATCCAATTTCCAAATACGACATCGTGCGGTTTTGATTGTATATATATATGGCGACATGATATATGGTACCCATGCCGTCTATGATTGATAGTTATGATTTGAAATTGTTTTCAAAGCATATAAACACTAGCAATAATATCAAATGCCTTTGTTTTATTCGTATCAATCATATTTTGGCCATTATAAGGTAAAACTCTATCCTCCGGTTTGCGTTGCATTGTGTGATGGGAACTGAGTCTTATAATGGCTTCATTTTTGTTAAAAGCATAGCGATGTTTAAAAGAAAGATTTGTTTTAAAGCACTGGCAATCCAATGGAGTAAACCCGTTCCACGAAAGTGGCGTGGTCCTGTGATTAGCCATATTATATATGTGTTGAGTAGATTTCTCATACCAGTCCCATGACTGACTCGTAGTTTGTTTCACTCTCAAACTCGGGTGCCCCTTTTTCTACACGGGCAGCCTTGTATTCAGGATGGATTCTATCATTTATTTCTTTTTATGCTGTTCAGCTCCTATTGTACATATTTTGTTTATTTCCGCTGTAGACATTTATGTATAGCTGAACTGTATTTGTACTAAGTAAGATCCTGTATACTGTGTAACTCTGATGATTACTTTTATCCAGTATATTTTGTTGTTCATTCTGGTGTATTTATTTAATTCTGTTCTGCTATTATATGTTTCTGTGTTATATTCCAAAAGATAACCTTGTTTCCGTGAGAACGGGAAATCGGGTCGTCTCACTCTGCCTAGATTAAAATAGCCTATTCTTCTTCAACAAACAAGTCATTCAAGTTCAAAGATCTGTTCTTCAATAGCTACAATTAATCAAATCTCCTATTCTTTAGATCCAATCATAGCGAGTCTATGTTATTTTAGACAGAAATAATTAAAATGTAATCTTGACATGCCTATAAGTTTGGATCTAAGCCTATGCCTATTGAGTAAACGGAATCATAACATATCTGCCATTTCTTGTTTATCTAACTTACCGTTTAGATCTCATATGCCTATTTGTGACATCCCTATTATGTTAGTTTGCCTAAACATGTCACTATGCCTAGTCAGTTCTATTATCACATGTTCATCAGATCTGTTCTTATATGCTTATCTTGTTATTATGCCCAATTCTGTCACTATATACTTATCCAGTTGCTATGCCTATTTATGCCGTCTATCTTGTTAGTATGCTTATTTCTGTCCTTTTCCCTTCTTCTTTTCCCTTTAGATTTTATAGCCAGGCTACCTTTGAGCCTAGGCATACCGCTGAAATATGTGAATGCGTAGAATTGGGAACGAGGGGAAAACATTGAAATTGGAGCATAACTTGTATTGGGAAACTTGGGGCATAACTTGAATTGAAAACATGAATACGAATTTGGGGCATAAACCAAAATTGTGATTAAAGATCTTAAATTGGGGCATATGGTACATGATGAATATTACTTGGAAAAGGGGCATGAAAACCTATAATGAAATAGGGATAATGGTTAAATAATGAAAATGCCTAGATTTACAGTAATTGGAAACTGTAATAGCGCTTAGACACGAGGCTAGATTACACCTGTGGTAGAAGTCTACCGGGACCCGATCGGCATATCGAGCGCCCACAAGTGGTGAATCTAATGTGAGGGGTCTAAATGCATAAACACGTAACAGGCTAAGACATGAGGTTAAGTCCGACTTGTGGAAGAACTCTTCCCGGACCCGCCCGACATATCTAGCATCCACAAGTTATAGGCTTAATTTGGGAAGTCTAGCGCATTATAACCATAAATGAATAAATGGTTATGAACTTATATTACTTAACATGTTTGAATCCATAGGGATTACATAAACATGTTAACTTGATTAGGGGTTAAGTAACGTTTCTTGAAATAGTGGGAGGGTTAAGTATATCTTGGAGCGGTGGGTAATATTTACATATGGGTCCACAAACTTAACCTGTTATGGTTTTATCTTGTTACACTGGTAGGCATAACCTATGGAAACCCTACTAGTGAGGATGCAAGCCTGAGGGAAGCTTGTATCATCTTGTGTGTGGGTCCTGTTTCAGTCAGTAACCCATATATAGGTATCAAACAAGTACTTCGAACTAGGTCGGAGTCAAGGCATGCTTACTGAGCTGATTATAAAAGGTCACTTGGGAAAAGGGTCTGATGGCGCGTTCCATCGTGCTCATGTGCGTGCATGGGTCCGCCTTTCAAGAAAATAAGACGTCGTGGCATCAGTAGATATGGTTGTGCACATCCTGAAAACAAAAGGTTGCCACTTTAGGGAGTGATACATTATTGTGGGGGCAGCACAGGGTTACTACGGAGTTTGGAAGCCGATCGGTTGGGGTAATAATTAGAGTACATTTAGTATTTCTTGTTTAGGAGCCCATTATTATCCTTAGGGGTAACACCGGTATGTTCAGTTGGGTTGACTGTTATTGTATGAGGTAAAACCACTCACTAGAATTACGCCTAAGTCTACCATCTTGTTGGGGATCAACTTGTCTAGTATACTAGTATTGGTGCAGACAGAGAAAAGTATTATAGAAGTGCTATACATATATGTTCTATTCAGTTTATCCTGTTTATCTTGTCATACCTGCCTTATATGCTATTATCCCTCTTATCCAGTTTATATGCCTATCATGATGTTTTTACTTATTTATATGCTAAAAGTAACTGGACTCGCCAGACTTATGTTAGACCTATTTTGTTTCCACTTCTTTCTCTTCCTCCCCCCCACCCCCCAGGTTCTCAGGGTGGGAATACTCAAGCTTGATCAGGATTCTTCATTCCTTCTGCTTGGAGCTGCTTAGATGTACTGCTTAATTTCATATCTTCTCTACTATGGCTATTTTTTTTGGGATTATGCTCTTTTCATATTTATTGTACTCTGATGATTTTGGTACAAGACAGACGTTTTAAGTTGATGTATTGAGTTTTATGTATTTCAAACTTATGACGTTACTATGTTTTGAACCACGATGTTTTCTGCTAAATAAAGTTTTAAATTCCGCTGTTATTTTATATTTGTCTTGTAATATTTATTTTTTGTTTACCTATAATGCTTCATGAAACTTAATGCATTCTCTTAAAGAGTGACATTAACTGACGTGGGGTGTCACAGAAATTCCTTTTCTGCATTTTTATTATCCCTATTTCCCTACATTTTCAACTTTCTTACATAGTTAAACATATTAATTAAAGATTTTTTCCCCATTTTTCCAATGAACTATCTATTTAAAATTCCTTTATTGTTACTTTCCTTAGCACTTCCTTTTTAACTCAAAGCTTTATGATCATTTCTGTTTGAATAGCCTACCTTCATACTTTCCATGCATGTGTTAACTAATTATTTTATTTTCATCTCTTACGGTCCTATTTCATGTCAAATATTATTTTTGATAGTACATCTCTACATATATAGCGCTCTACATATTTACTAAGAAGGAAGTGCATATAAAACACTATTTTACCTGTAAATGAGAGTTAGGAGTTTTTTGTTTAATGAATTATAATTTAATTTACTAATATTTATTTTTATCCAAATATTTTATTTGTTTCCATAAAAAATATCTGATAGATAATACCAAACATACCTATCTACACTGATTATATGAAACATTTATTACTTAATGTTATGCTTAGCTGTTACTTGTATGGTAATTGATGTTTGTACTTTTGTAGATATTACTTTTAGCTTTACTTTTTTGTATGAGACACACATGCTGCTTTTACCATTTCAAAATTTGGAATTCTTTTTCTCTATGTTTGGTATATTATACGTTTAAAATTATTTGTGTCATACTTGCCATAACATGTATTCAGTTTTTCTAATTACATTACTATGTAGCGATATATTCAGTATTTTTTCCAACATTAACTTCATGCTCATTAGATACATTTTCTTTTGTGTATTTCCTTTTTCTACATAGGGATATAAATACATTCTCTAATAAATATTTCTAGGTTCATACAGACCATACTTGCACTAATTATTTATTGGCTTACATAACTAAACCAACAATTAACATTTGAAAGAATGTACCAACCAAACTTATTTGAACATTCCTATGTTATGTCTTATGGATTTTATGGCCTTCGGTCACTAAATTGGGGTTTGACCATAGATCGCTGGGCATGCACTATTGTTAATATTTAATATAATTCATATGGAAAAAAGTTATACCTTATGAATGAAGTGGACAGCGAAGGGATATTATTCAAATGATTCAACATACAAAGTTTACTAAAATCCTAATTAAGTTTAGTGACTTAATTTTTAGTTAACGATTCGTTTTTCCATACCAAATATATACTCTATTTCCAGAAAGGATATATTTAATCAACAATAACAAAAATATTCTATGTGTTATTGTTTCCTTTAGCTACATAACTTGATTATCAAAAAGATTAATTACTTAATATTATAACTAGGCATTCAATGGTATGTCATATTTGTACTTTTAACTTTATTGTTTTCATCTTCATTTTTTTGTATGACACAAACATGCCACTTTTATCATTTTCAAATTTATTATTTGTCATGTATATCTTTCAATAACAATTTTCCATAATTATATTCTACTCCATATCTCAAGTTCCACTTATTTAGATCTTGCTTTTTTATTATATGCTAACATTACACTATTTCTTCAAATAATTTGTTTTTTCCAAAATTTAACAGCATGCCGATTGAAAATAATTCAATGTTTGCTTTTTTTCCTGGAATGAAGATTTGAATGCATTTTCTGTTGTATATAACATTGTTGTATATAACAATTATATGATTTTTGTTTCATGATAACAACCAAATAAATATTATTACAAATGTGTTTTTTATTGTACTGTTATACTACATCATAGACAAGAATAGAATATTTATATTCAAACAGAATACAACTGCACACGAATTTAAATATTCAAACAATATTTTATTTAAATATAATATTTTATTTCAACATTCATACAATACAAATTTTATAACTCCACTATTTGTACAATTTCACTGATATACAATTCATACACATTCAGTTTCATACAATGTTCCTCACTACAACTCTCAGTCACTCAATCACTCAGTTATACAGTTTCACTCATACAATCACTGGCACACTGACACACTGACATAGTCTTCAGTCTTCTTCTTCATAGCTTTTAGTCAGTCCAGTCATCAACATCTGTCACAAAACAAAACACACACAGTAGACTGGAACGAAAATGATTACTGAACAAGTAAAAATTTAGTTTTAAATTTTTATTTGCCTTGGATTGTCTGTATGTTTTTCTCATCATTTTTCTAACTTGATCAACCTCAACATAACTGCACTGGTATGCTGATCAGAACCAGCATTACATTTTGCTGATTCTGAACAACTCCAACACAGTGTAGTCAGTCTGCTGATGAGTATTACATATTCACATATGTGACGGCCTGCCTCGGACCAATTGACATTTCCTTCGAAATGCGCTGTACTAATGCCCAACTAGCACAGGATGGTCGTCAAAAGAAAGGGTTAAAATGATGAACTAACAAAGAACCTTAGTGTATCTCACAGCGCATGAAATAAATATAATAATAAATAACTTGACATAAAACAGGCGAGACAGTGCATAAGCTGAAAACTAAATCATCATAGCAGCGGAAATCCATAATATAGCTTATGATCCACATCAATATTACAACTTTAAAATACTGTCTCTAAAGCAAAAAAGGAAAGGTGCACTACTAATGCCCAAAGCAGTGACCAGCAACAACATGGGAGAATATACGGAAATGACACGTGTAAGCCTCCTGCTCGTCTCCGGATAGCTACTCATGCATAACCAGCTAACCTATCTCTAGTCTGCTCGTTTAGGAGCACCCAAAGTAATAAGAAGAGACATAAAACTCTGGGTCAGACAAAAGTCCGGTTTGAGCGATAAGCAGCAAAAACAGAACAATAACAGGTATACATAACCACACCTGAACCTACAACCAAAGAGTTAGCACAACAGGATGTACAACACTCTAAGGTGACACTAACACATGGTGTGAAAATAATGGGGAGGGGGTATTCATCTCATAGTGATAGCAAACATCAAACATAGCAATCATCCTCACGTCTCTCTCTCTCTCTCGGTGCATAAATATACAATATCTACCACTTTGTTCACCAAATCCTTTTGCTATGATCACTTGCCGTTGGGAATCATAATGATCCCATTGCGCTGATCCATAACCTCTAATCCTTTGTTATGTCCACTCAGCCCTATGGAGTCATGACAACTCCACTGCACTAGCTCATAGCCATGATACAATCACTTTACCCCATGGAGTCATGACAACTCCACTGCACAGATCCATAGCCAATAATTTGTCTCTCATTGGTGAGTCAAGCTATAGACATCGATAACCCCTTTGCACAAATCCCGCAACAAAGTCCAACTCATGAAGTTAACTCGTTGGTTCCCATCTAGAACCTGAGTTCTAACTTCCTATTTGGACTACCTTTGCATCTCGGGTTTCGGTCATCACCTCGATTCGTGATCATTACTTGGGTCCAGGTCGTGGATACCCCTCTGGTTCGTGGGTCCTCCATCAGGTCGTCGTGATTCGGACACCTGGCTCCTCTATTCGGTTCGATTCGTGGTCACCAACCCAGTTTGGATCGGGTTGCATCCTTCCACCAGTTCGTGGCTCCTCCAAGCATCGAGTCGGTTCGGATATGCAATCACAATTCGTGAATGGCACTCTAGGTCGGGTCGAGCTCCTCGGTTCAGGATCACCAAGCGATTCGTGGACGTAATCTTCAAGTGAAAGCGGATCGGTTCGTAGAACGCGGGTCGTGAAACACCCCACCTCCGTTAAGGTCATTCACAAAGGGAATGCCTTAACTTTGGTGAAGCATTTTAGGTAAAAGGCACAGATAATTTACAAGAAAAACATACAAGCAGCGGAAAACTGTAATCATTTCATAAATAGCGTGGTTCAGTCAAAACATTACAAGCATTGTCTCAAAACCCAACTTCTAAATAATTACAATAAAACATCTGTCTTGATTTAAAACTCCAAGTACATAAAGAAGCATAAAACAATAGTAAAGCAGCATAAATCCCTAATAAAAGTGTAACCACAACCATAGCCTAAGAAAAGAGAATCTAAGCAATACATCTACTCTCTTAAAGTTGGAAAAGGTCTGCACTAAGCTGAAGTATTCCCTCCCTGCGGACCTGGGGGGAGGGAACAGAAGAAAAGAAGGCGAAAGAAAATGGGTCAGACATAAGTCTGGTAAGTCCACTGATTATTCAGCATGTAAACAGGTAAAAGGATCATAACATGAACAAATTGAACATAGGACAATACCATAGAAATAAGATAACATAAGATAAGGCAAAATAAACTGAATATACTATCACACTCATTTCCATTTCTCTACACCTACTAACGAATGTTTCAACTACCATCATGTGTTTATAACAAAGTGATCCCTTTTCCGATCGGCTTCTACTCGCATGCATTTATTACTTGTGTCATTCTGCCCCGCTCGATTGTAGATATCTGTGCTAGTCCCACCATAGGGTGTATCAATTCCTATGGTGGCAACCCGACACAAATTCTAGATGCACAGTGTATACTACTGATACCCAGTGCCTGCTTTATCCACTCCGGAGTACGTGCACGCCCATACTCCGCCAGAACCTACACTGCTACACCACCCGCTGTTATTTTGACTGCTAAAAATCAGGTCAGTAATCATGCCCTACCCTGCCTAGTTCAGGGTACCGTGATACATCCATGTAGGTTACTGCTGAAATGGGTCCTCATTACTAGGGTTTCCTAATCAACATGTTATAATGGTTAAGTGTTCTCAAATTAACCTAACCCCACCCATCTGTTTAATTAACATGTTGTATTGGTTAAGTGTTGCCTTGATTAACTTAACCTTACCATTCTTAGCCTGTCTATTCCTTAGCTTTAATTTATTCATTAAAGCACCAACCTCTCACATTAGATCTATATTGTTGCGGTCGCTGGATGTGCCGGGCGGTTCCGGCAACCTTACACCGCAACTCAATCTAACCTCGGGTTTTTGGGCTTAACGCGCTAACCTCTCACATTAGATCTATATTGTTGCAGTCGCTAGATGTGCCGGGTGGTTCCGGGCAGTCTTACACCGCAACTTAATCTAACCTCGGGTTAGGCATGTTCATCTTTAGCCAATTTTACATATTTGTCATGTGTGTCAAAGTTTATGTCTTTTTATGCCAATATTTCCCAAGTGTAGTCAGTACAAGTTTTATGCCACATTCACATGCTATGCCCAAAATTTACTCAATTAAATTATACCTAATTTTCCCTGCGTTATAATCGCACGTACAACGAGATTAGATCTAAGTTCCGAATGAACTTAGTATTCACAAAAGCAAGTAAAAAGGGAAAAATAGAGAAGGAGCCTAAGATTTGACATAAGGAAAAATAGGTATGTAAAGATGTACCCAATTCAAGAATCATGTTTCAATGCTGTACATTAACAATATGTGTAGACAAGCAAAGCAATTTACACCATAGGTATAAAGACTAGATAGAATTGGACATAAGAGAATCACTAATTTTTATGTACAACATGATAAGTCCCATTATTTTAATCGCAATAGTCTCATAGGCATAGGATGTACAACATGATAGGTTCCATCATATCAATCACAACAGTCTCATAGGCATGATAGGTTCCATTATGTCAATCCAACGGTCTCATTGACATGATAGGTTTTATTATGTTAGTCGCAACAGTCTCATAGGCATGATAGGTTCCATTATGTCAATCCAACAGTCTCATAGGCATGATAGGTTTTGTTATGTCAGTCACAACAGTCTCATAGGCATGATAGGCGTCATTACATCAATCACAATAGTCTCATAGGCATAAGCAATTCATATTTGACAAAAGGATAGGCACGAATCAGAATTAGGCATCGTTATAGATCTGATTATTACAGTCATGATTTCTATTAGATGTTTAAATCTAAATAATAACTGAACTTATAGAAAAAGGATGGATCTTGTATTCTGGGATCTGATTTCTGAATTTGTTAAGCTATCCTTTGATGTGGATGTTTGATTTTAAGTTCTTCTAATCGATTACTAGTTTGGATTTGATTTTCTAGTTTGGAGAAGATGAAGGAGGCTAGGCTAGCTTGCAGACGAATAGCATGACGACACCATAGTTTTAGGGTTATGAGGTTAGGGTTTAGGTTTAGCTATGTATATATAGATGTCTAGGATTAATTCTAGCCTTTAGATTAGTCTAGGAGTAACCAGAGCCACACAGCTCGAAGACAGGTCATCCAGCAAATTAGAAAAAGACACATCATCATAGAACACTCCAGAATGTTGTGCTGGACTGCCCACGGTATGGGCACACTTGGCAGCTGCACCAGTGCATTTTTGTACTGGCGCACTTCACAAGTGTACCAGTGTATTCTGGCCTGTTTCCGGTTTTTCTGCCTAACTTCGTTCGTCGATTTCTCCTTCATACGGTATCCATTTTACGCAAACTCGGACTCTATCGCAAGCAGAATTCTAAGTGAACGCAATGGCGTAACCCGTTTCACCTAATTTTTCTTTTAGTAATTAATTATTCTTTACTTATCTCTTATGTCCCATTTTAAAATTACGGGGTGTTACATTCCCCCTACTTAACGGATTTCATCCCCGAAATCTCCAAGTTAAGAAGAATGTATCCTACCAACCAACATCCATCTACTCGGTCATCAACCACAGACACCCATTGTCCTTAAAATGATTTCTAATGCTTTCATGATCATATGCATAGTGTGTGTATATGTCCTTATCTAATGCAAAATCAGACGGTCTACTGATTCAGTTGACCTCCTTGATGTGAATCATGTCAGTGCCATGAGTCCATTATGTATGCAATTATTCCTATTCATACTTTCTACATGAGTGCACAATCATTCATACAAATGCAACGTCCATATGATTACACGACAAGTTTCAATCCATATATAAACACATATATGCATATGCAATATGAAAGTGACTAAGCCAATCTAGTTTCTAGTGTATGTATATATGCATCCACGAGAACCACTAGCAACCACTTGCAACCATCAATCATAACATGTTTCAAATACATGTTTACTTCCATTGGTTTCTACCTAAGGATCAAGAATAGGGCCGAGGAAATATGCTTAAAAGATAGATGCAAGCATGTATAAACTTATGGTAAAAGAGATCAAGAATGTACCCTTAAAAAGATAAGGGTAGGCTGTGTGTATCTTATCCTCAATCTCCCACGTCGCGTCTTCCTCAGCATCGCTCCATTGTACTTAAACTAGCTTGACCTCACGATTGCGTAGCTTTTTAACTTCTGTACCCAAGATACGAGTTGGTAATCTTCTCACCGTTGCTTCTTGTTCCACTTCTATTTCCTCTAGTATGCTTGGCTCCACAACTTCTGCAGACTCATGTAAGCACTTTCGTAGATGAGAGACATGAAAGACATTATGTACTCCAGCCAATCTTTCGGGCAACTTTACTTTATAAGCCATCTTCCCAACCTCTCAATGATAGGAAATGGCCTTACAAATCTTGGTGCCAATTTTCCTATGGATCCAAAGCGAACGACATTCTTCAAAGGATATACTTTAAGAAAAACTATGTCTCCAACCTCAAACTCAAGGTCGGTCCTTCTTTTATCAGCATAGGACTTCTGTCTGTCTTGTGCGGTCTTCATTCATCTTTGTATCAAGTCCACCTTCTCTGAAGTTTCTCTAATCATGTCAGGGCCAAGTACGAGCTTGTCTGTAGACTCCCACCAACAAGTTGGTGATCGGCATGATTTTCCATATAAAGCCTCAAAGGATGCCATGCCTATGGTGACTTGGTAGCTATTATTGTAGGCGAACTCCACCAAAGGAAGGTGATCCTCCCATGTTCCTCCAAAATCAAGAATGCATAATATCAAAAGATCTTCTAATACTCTGTTCACCATTTCCGTCTGACCATCGGTTTAAGGGTGATAGGCAGTACTTAGGCATAGCTGTGTGCCTACAGCTTTCTGCAAACTCTTCCAAAACTCGCTCGTAAAGATAGGATCTCGATCACTTACTGTGCTGAAGGGTATTCCATGCAATCGAACCGCCTCTTTAAGATAAATGGATGCTAATGATGAGGCAGTCCTCCTACTTTTAACAGGTATAAAGTGAGCGCTTTTAGTAAGCCTGTCCACTATTACCCAAATACTGGTATTGCCCCTTCTTGACCTACGCAACCCATCAATAAAGTCCATCAAAATGCTATCCCAATTCCATTACGGGACCTCTAGAGGATGAAGCAGACCACCAGGCTTCTTCTGCTCTGCCTTGACTTGCTGGCATATCAAGCATTTAGAGACAAACTCAGCTACATCCTTATTCATGCCATCCCAGAAGAAAACCCTTTTTATGTCTTTATACATCTTGTCCCCGCATGGTCAACTTAGAATGGTGTGCCTCCTCGAGAACGGTCTTCACCAAATCCCTTGCTTGTGGAACGCATAGTCTTCCATCCCGTCTCAACCAACCCTTGTCATCGATGAAATATCTATTGAGGTGACTAGAAATATCACCTCTAATTAGCTTATCCATCACATCAACTAGCTGAGAGTCTTCACGTTGCGCGGTTAATATTGAGTCCAAAAGAGTAGGTCACACCTCTAGCGATGCTAATAAACCGGGTACAAATTCAAAGGAGGGTCTAAAGTCAAAGTTTGCTATGTACTCCAAGCTTTGCCTTTCTACAAAGAGAGGACTTAAGGTCATCTTTTTCCTACTTAAAGGTCTGCTACCACATTGCCTTTCCCAGAGGTATAAGCAATCTCAAAATCGTATGAGGCAAGAAATTCCATCCACCTTTGTTGTCTTAAGTTAAGATCTTTCTATGAGAAAAGGTACTTTAACGATTTATGATCAGTAAACAATTCAAACCTTTCTCCTAGCAGGTAATGACGCCATGACTTAAGAGCGAAAACAGTGACAGCTAGTTCTAAATCATGAGTTGGGTAGTTTTTCTCATGTACCTTCAACTGCCTTCCCCCATAACAAACTACTTTGCCCTCTTGCATCAAGACAGCGCCCAATCCTGTACCGCATGCGTCTGTGTATACAGTAAACATCTTACTCCCATCAGGCAATTTTAGAACCAGGGCTGTTGTCAGAGCCGTTTTCAGTCCTTGGAAAGCAACATCGCAATCCAAATCACAAACAAAAGTTAAGTTCTTCTTTGTCAACCTAGTAAGTGGGGCTAAGATCTTTGCAAAGTCCTTAATGAACTTTCTATAAAAGCTCGCTAGTCCGAGAAAACTCCGTACTTCGGTTGCATTTCGTGGGATCTTCCAATCTTGCACCGCAACTACTTTTGCAGGATCCACAACTATCCTCTCTTTGGACACCACATGTCCAAGAAACCTTACTTCATCCTTCTAAAAATGGCATTTGGAGAATTTTGTTTTCAGCTGATGTGCACGAAGAGTATCCATGACTTCCCTTAAATGCAAAGCATGTTCTTCCTCAATTTTTGGGAAAATTAAAATGTCGTCCACGAAGACCACTACAAATTTATTAAGGAACTCTTTGAACACCCTACTCATCAAGTCTATGAAATAGGCAGGTGCGTTTGTCAAGCCGAAAGGCATGACAAGCCATTCGAAGAAACCATCCAGGGTCCTGAACGCGGTCTTATCTATGCTGTCTTCAGCCACTCTTAGCTGATGAAATTCGGTGGCCAAATCTAGTTGGGAGAAAACCGAGGCACCTACGAGCTGGTCGAACAAGTCGTCTATTCTAGGAAGTGGGTGCCTGTTCTTCTTGGTCAGCTTGTTTTGCTCCCTATAGTCCACGCACAGACGAAGTGAACCATTTTCTTTAGTTGCAAACACCACTGGAGCACCACATTCAGAAATACTCCGCTTTATGAACCCCTTTTCAAGCAACTCTTTAACTTGCTTGCTAAGCTCTTTCCTTTCCTTTGGAGCCATGTGTCTAACGGGTAAAGAAACAGGTTTTGCATTATCAACAAGGTATATGTGGAAGTCTATCTCTCGCTTTGGAGGCAAACCTTTCACCTCTTCAAAGACATCTGAGTATTCACGGACTACTCTAACAGATTGCAAGTTTTCAACAGACGCGTCAAGAGATTTTAGATAGATAAGCATAACAGAATTCATGGGAGTACAAGAGATTTCGAGAATGTTACCGAGGCGAGTCATAAGTCTAACCACTCTCTTTTCACAATCGAGGATGGCACCATTACTAGATAACCGATCCATGCCTAGAATCAACCCATAGCCCATGAAACCAAAAACGTAAGCATTACATCTAAACTCAACGCTTAGTATAGATATTCCCAAATCCAAACAAAAAAAATGAGCCAAACCACTAATAGGATTTGAGACAACAATGGGATCCTCTACCCTACTAGTACTAAGGTACAGAGACTCAACCATGGAAGCAGATAGAAAAGAATGTGAAGTGCCAGAATCAAACAAAGTTCTAACAGGATGATTGAAAAGAAAAACTAAACTCTCAACAGAAACGTTCCCACCTCTCTTAGGTACACTAGCAGTGACAGCATGCAATTGCCCTCTAGAAGATTATGTCCTTTGCCCTTGTCCTTATCCTTCGGGCAATCCTTGATAAGATGCCCTGCTTCACCATACTTAAAACAACCACCTGTCTTCTTCTCTCTACAATTAAATGACCCGCTATACCACAGAAAAGACACTTCCTCTTGTCGCGGGATCTATTGTTTCTTCCACCCTTCTTATATTCCAATCCCTTGTTTGTGATTCTTCCACTTTGGCCTCATTCTTTTCACCTTTCTCCTTCTGCGTGGATTAAGCCATATTAATAAGCTTCTTATCCTTGGGCTTGTGCTCTTTAGCCCAAACTCCCTTATTCTCATCCTTACTATCCTTGTGTAGCTTGTTGACAAGTTTCTCGAAACTATCTCCATCGCACGACAACCTACAAAGCTTGAAAGAAGATTAGCCACAGGTGAAACTGCTACGGCTACAGATGGAGGTTGGGCACTACTTCGCCCTTGGCATGTGTCGTATGCCTACGAAACTATGGCGAAAAGAAAGGAAGAAGAGATTCAAATAGAGAATCGAAAGATAGTGCATATGGCTTTATGGAATATGTCTTTTTAAAAACAATACTTTTCTCTTAAAAAACGCTTCTCTAAAACATGTTTTTGAAAATACTTCTTTATATAAATGCTTTTGAAAATGGTTTTCAGAATCTTTTATCTTTTCTGGTAACCTTCAGCTTTGATACCACGTGAAACACCCCACCTCCGTTAAGGTCACTGACAAAGGGAATGCCTAAACTTTGGTGAAGTATTTTAGGTAAAAGGCACAGATAATTTACAAGATAGATATATAAGCAGCAGAAAACTGAAATCATTTGATAAATAGCATGGTTCAGTGAAAACATTACAAGCATTTTCTCAAAACCCAACTTCAAAATTATTACAATAAAACATCTGTCTTGATTTAAAACTCCAAGTACATAAAGAAGCATAAAACAGTAGTAAAGGAGCATAAATCCCCAATAAAAGTGTAACCACGGCCATTGCCCAAGAAAAGAGAATCCAAGCAACACATATACTCTCTTCAAGTTGGAAAAGGTCTGCACTAAGCTGAAGTATTCCCTCCCAGCGGACCGGGGGGGGAGGGAACGGAAAAAAAGAAGGCGAAAGAAAATGGGTCAGACATAAGTCTGGTAAGTCCAGTGATTATTCAGCAAGTAACCAGGTAAAAGGATCATGACATGAACAAGCTGAACATAGGACAATACCATAGAAATAAGATAACATAAGATAAGGCAAGATAAACCGAATATACTATCGCACTCATTTCCATTTCTCTGCACCTACTAACAAATGTTTCAACTACCATCATGTGTTCATAACAAAGTGATCCCTTTTTCGATCGGCTTCTACTCGCATGCATTTATTACTTGTGTCATTCGGCCCCGCTCGATTGTAGATACCTGTGCTGGACCCACCATAGGATGTATCAATTCCTATGGTGGCAACCCGACCCAAATTCTAGATGCACAGTGTGTACTACTGATGCCCAGTGCCTGCTTTATCCACTCCGGAGTACGTGCACGCCCATACTCCGTCGGAGCCTACACTGCTACACCACTCGCCGCTATTTTGACCGCTTAAAATCATCCCAGTAATCGTGCCCCACCCTGCCTAGTTCAGGGTATCGTGATACATCTATGTGGGTTACTGCTGAAATGGGTCCCCGTTACTAGGGTTTCCTAATCAACATGTTATAATGTTCAAGTGTTCTTAAATTAACCCAACCCACCCATCTGTTTAATTAATATGTTGTATTGGTTAAGTGTTGCCTTGATTAACTTAACCCTACCATTCTTAGCCTGTCTGTTCCTTAGCTTTAATTTATTTATTAAAGCACCAACCTCTCACATTATATCTATATTGTTGCAGTCGCTGGATGTGCCAGGCGGTTCCGGGCAGCCTTACACTGCAACTCAATCTTACCTCGGGTTTTTGGGCTTAATGCGCTAACCACTCACATTAGAACTATATTGTTGCGGTCGCTGGATGTGCCGGGCGGTTCCGGGCAGTCTTACACCGCAACTCAATCTAACCTCTGGTTAGGCATGTTCATCTTTAGCCAATTTTTCATATTTGTCATATGTGTCAAAGTTTATCTTTTTATGCCAATATTTCCCAAGTGTAGTCAGTACAAGTTTTATGCCACATTCACATGCTATGCCCAAAATTTACTCAATTAAATTATACCCAATTTTCCCCGCATTATAATCGCACGTACAACGAGATTCAATCTAAGTTCCGAATGAACTTAGTATTCACAAAAGCAAGTAAAAAGGAAAAAATAGAGAAAGAGCCTAAGAATTGACATAAGGAAAAATAGGCATGTAAAGATGTACCCAATTCAAGAATCATGTTTCAATGTTGTACATTAACAATATGTGTAGACAAGCTAAGCAATTTACACTATAGGTATAAAGATTAGATAGAATTGGACTTAAGAGAATCACTAATTTTTATGTACAACATGATAAGTCCCATTATTTTAATCGCAATAGTCTCATAGGCATAGGATGTAACAACATGATAGGTTCCATTATATCAATCACAACAGTCTCATAGGCATGATAGGTTCCATTATGTCAATCTAACGGTCTCGTAGGCATGATAGGTTTTATTATGTTAGTCGCAACAGTCTCATAGGCATGATAGGTTCCATTATGTTAATCCAATAGTCTCATAGGCATGATAGGTTTTATTATGTCAGTCACAACAGTCTCATAGGCATGATAGGTGTCATTACATCAATAACAATAGTCTCATAGGCATAAGCAATTTAGATTTGACAAAAGGATAGGCACGAATCAAAATTAGGCATTGTTCTAGATCCGATTATTACAGTCATGATTTCTATTAGATGTTTAAATCTAAATAATAACTGAACTTACAGAAAAAGGACGGATCTTGTATTCTAGGATCTGATTTCTGAATTTGTTAAGCTATCCTTTGATGTAGACGTTTGATTTGAAGTTCTTCTAATCGATTACTAGTTTGGATTTTATTTTCTAGTTTGGAGAAGATGAAGGAGGCTAGGCTAGCTTGTAGACGAATAGCATGACGACACCATAGTTTTAGGATTATGAGGTTAGGGTTTAGGTTTAGCCACGCATATATAGATGTCTAATTCTAGCCTTTAGATTAGTCTAGGAGTAACCAGAGGCACATAGCTCGAGGACAGGTCATCCAGCGAATCAGAAAAAGACACCTCATCATAGAACACTCCAGACTGCTGTGCCGGACTGCCCTCGGTATGGGCGCACTTGGCAGGTGCGCCTGTGCATTTTTGTACTGGCGCACTTTACAAGTGCGCCAGTGTATTCTGGCCTGTTTCCGGTTTTTCTGCCTAACTTCGTTCATCAATTTCTCCTTCATACGGTATCCGTTTTATGATAAATCGGACTCTATCTCAAGCAAAATTCCGAGATGAACGCAATGGCGTAACTCGTTTCACCTAATTTTTCATTTAATAATTAATTATTCTTTAATTATCTCTTATGTCCCGTTTTAAAATTACGGGTTGTTACAGGTCGGCTCGTGTGACCTTGTCCGGTTCGGATCGTGGCGCCTTGGTCACGAATGGATGTCACGATCGGGTCGGTTTGGAGGAGATGGGGCGGATCGTGAGGTGCTCCACGAGCGGGTTCGGGACCCGATCTGATCCCTTTTTCCTGCATTGTTTCCTGCAACTTTGCCAGCGAACTATTTACGCCACACAATGGCGTTTTCGACTATTTTAACTGTTCTATGCAATCACAAATCATATCAAACAGTCATAGCAACATGTTTAATCAACCATAAACACCAAAATGATGAATAATCATGTCAATATGGATCAAACATACCCAAAACCCGTGTTCCTTTAATCATGTTTAGTCAAACCTAACATTAGGATTAGCAAAATATGTCCAAATTAACCCAAATTTCTAATAGAGGCATAAAATAATATTTCGGAATTTTTACATATTTTTTCCAAATTTTTATAATGCATAATTTCGTTAATTAACACTAATCACTCCTAATTAGCCGTAATTAGTGAAAAACAATGCAAATCACTCACTTTAGCCACAAATAAAATCTTAGATCTGAAATTCTACTGTTTTGACGTGGTTTCCAATGCGACACAGCAGCTCCAACTCTAATTTGATGTTAATCTTCCTTGATTTGACGTAGGTTTGGCTGATAAGTGATTAGAAAGTGATTTAGGAGTGATTTAGAAGGTATAGACCATTGTTAGGGTTAGAGAAATGTAAACAACGGCTAGAAAACTGAAATGAGATGGTTTCCTAACTGATTTCAGCCTCCCCATAACCCTAATCCCGAAATGGGTTATGGGCCCATCCACTAGTTACCCTATTAAGCCCGGTTAAGTTGTTTTTCACCTTACAAACCTTTTTTCAGCCATATCTCCCAAACGGTTAGTCCGTTTGATTAATGTGACCACTCTACAGAAAGGTAAACCATCATCCGAATCTAACAGAAGTGGTTTCAGGTCAAAACTCCTTACCAATCAAAAGTTATAGGAGAAACAAGATTCTCCAGGGGCAAAACGATCATTTAAAATTTGGCAAAAATCGTGAACATGGGAAATAACCCCAATAGTCATTCCCCAAAGTTACATGGCCATACGACTTCGTATGTAAATGAAATAAATATTTACGACCCTTTGATACGTAGAATGAGGGTCGTTACATTCTCCCTCCTTTAAGAAATTTCGCCCTGAAATTCCTTAATCAAAACATACAATGGTATCCAGCATGCTTATCAGCCATACACAAACAATCAAACATACATGATAACACAACAAGTTTATCCTAGCATGCGGTTTACTAACAAGGGAATAACTCTATCACTATAAAAATCTTACCAAGCAAAGAGTTCTGGATATGATTACCTTATGTTCTCCTATGTTTCCCAAGTACACTCATTCTCATTATCACCCCAGTGGACGTTGACCAGTCTCACCATCCTCCTTCGAAGTTGCTTCGTATCGTACTCGACAATACGAATCGGCCCGCGGTTTCCAACCGCCTTGGGTTCTACGTCGATATCATCTAACTGATCAGGTGAAATAGTCATATCTGGATCATGCACGAACTTCCTTAATTGTGAAACATGAAATACGTTGTGAACGCCCGCCATCTTGTCAGGTAATCCAACTTTACATGCTAGATTCCCAACTTGCTCGAGGACTGGGAATGGACCAACAAATCTTAGAGCCAACTTTCCTCTCCTACCAAATCGAATAACATTCCTTAACGGAGAGATCTTGACAAATATTAAGTCGCCAACGAAGAATTTCAAGTCTCTTCGTCTCTTATCAGCATAACTCTTCTGCCTATCTTGGGCAGCCTTCATTCGCTGTTGGATAACCTTGATCTTGCCTAATGTTTCTCTTATCACATCTGGCCCAAGTACAAAATTTTCACCGGTTTCCATCTAACATGATGGTGAGTTGCATGGTCTTCCGTACAAAGCTTCAAATGGGGACATACCGATACTGGACTGATAGCTAGTATTGTATGCGAACTCAACCAGATGCAAATGGTCTTCCCATGAGCCTCCAAAATCTAATATACAAGCTCTTAAGAGATCCTCTAATACACGATTCACCCTCTCTGTTTGAATGTCGGTTTGAGGATGATACGCGGTACTGAGATGTAATTTTGACCCTAAAGCCTTTAGTAAATTCTTAAATCTACTAGTAAATAATGGGTCTCGGTCACACAATACCTTTGGGTATTCCATGAAATCTCACTACCCACTTCATATACAATTCTGCTAACTTAGCTGTTGTTCTATTTGACTTGACTAGTATAAACCTTGCACTTTATTTCAATCTATCCACAACCACCCAAATACTATCATAACCCGATCTAGTCCTTGGTAAACCATCAATGAAATCCATCGAAACTTGTTCCCATTTCCACTCGGGAATTTCCAGTGGTTGTAACAAAACACTAGGCTTCTTTTTCTCGGCTTCTTTTGCTCGGCTTTAACAAGATGGCAATTCATGCATTTGGATATAAACTTCCCAATGTCTCTTTTCATCCCTTCCCGGTAGTAGGTCTACTTCATGTCTCGATACATTTTGTTACCACCGGGATGTATAGTCAGTTTTGAGTGATGACATTCTTTAAGCACTCCATCTCTCAAGCCATTGACATTGGGTACAACCAGTCACCCATTCTTTCGAAACCATCCTTCTCGATCAAGCCCATACTTGTTCATCTCCTCATCGATACCCATCTCTAACTTGGAGATGATTTCCAATAAGTTAGGATCGTTCCTCTGACTGGAACCAATCCGCTCAATCAAAGTGGGTCTGATCGTCAAACTTGCTGACATTTCTGGATCCAATCCGCACTTAGGTCTGAAATCATATCCTGCAATATACTCCAGTTACTTCCATTCAAGAAACATAGCCCCTAAACTAGCATGTCTCCTACTCAATGCATCAGCTACCGCATTTCCCTTTCCTGATGTATACGCGATGTCGAAATCATAGGAAGCCAAGAATTCTAACCATCTCTGCTGTCGGAGATTTAGATCCTTTTAAGAGAAAAGATTTTTTAATGATTTATGATCGGTAAACAACTCGAATCTTTCTCCCAAGAGATAATGTCTCCACATCTTCAATGCGAACACGATCGCTGCCAATTCCAAATGATGGGTAAGATATCTTCTTTCATGCGGCTTCAGTTGCCGACTAGCATACGCTACAACCCTACCTCCTTGCATCAATACAACACCTCGTCCGGTACCACAGGCATCCGTGTATACCGTCATCTCTTCGTTCCCTTTAGGAATAACTAATACTGGTGTGCACGGTAACTTCTCCTTTATACTTTTAAATGCATTTTCACACCTTTCGCCCCAAACGAAAGCTTGATTTTTATTGGTCAACTGAGTTAACGGTGCTGCTATCTTGGAGAAGTCTTGGATAAACTTACGATAATATCCAGCTAATCCCAAGAAACTTCTCACATCTGTTGCATTCTTGGGCGTAGACCAATCTTGCACCGTAGCCACTTTCGTAGGATCCACGGCAATACCATTCTCTGAAACAACATGGCCCAAGAACCTCACTTCCCTCCTCCAAAAGTGACACTTAGAAAACTTCGCTTTCAGTTGGTGTTTCCTCAACACCTCCATCACTATCCTCAAATGTTCCTTATGTTCTTTCTCCGTCCTCGAGTAAACCAAGATATCATCTACGAACACAAGAACAAACTTATTCAATTGATCTCTGAATACCCTATTCATAAGATCCACAAAATATGCTGGTGCATTGGTCAACCCAAATGGCATGACCAACCACTCATAGAATCCAGACGGCATTCGGAAAGTCGTTTTAGATATAATATCAGTTACTACTCAGAGCTGATGAAAACCTGTTGTGAGATCTAACTGGGAGAACAATCTTGCTCCTTCCAGTTGATCAAACAAATCATCAATCTATGGAAGAGGATACTTATTCTTCCTAGTCTCTTTATTCAACTCTCTATAGTCTACACATAAACGAAGGGAACCATTTGCCTTAGTGGCAAATAGAACTGGTGCTCCCCACTCGTAAACACTCCTTCGGGTAAATCTCTTCTTCAAAAATCGCTTCGATGCTCCCTTGGTGCCATACGACGAAGTGGCATCACCATAGGCCTGACATCTTTCACTAAATAAATATGGAACTCAATCTCTCGGTGTCGTGGAAGTTCAGTCACTTCCTCGAAGATATCCGGATACCGGCCAGCAATGGGAACCCCTGATAACTCATCCTGCGGGATGTCGAAGGAATTTAGAAAACTAGCCATCACCTCATCACTAGGTAGGCCACCAAACACCACCCTCCGCCCATCATCCACCCTAATAGTCACCGAAAATCCCTCACAGTCTACCACCAACCCATACCTTTGGAGCCAGTCGACTCCCAAAAAAGGCCAAACCCAGTAAAGCCCAAGACAAAACAATCACAAGAAAACATACATCCATGACTCGATAGGACCAAATTATGACAAATCATACTAAGGCTAGTCGAACCACCAATCGGGTTCATCACAACTAAAGGTATATCGACAATCTCGGGTTCCAATCTCAACCTATCTACCAGGTCACTAGATATGAAGGAACGGGAAGCCCCGGTTTCAAACAATACTCGAACAAGAACATCATAAATAGAAAGCATACCTTGAATAACAACATTCTTTCCTTTCTCCGCCGCAGTTGGGGGCATTTGACGAAGAAGGATCAACATTGATAGCATATGCTTTCACAATCCGCTTCTCTTTAGGAGGTTGTGGACATTTATCCTTGTGATGTCCCACTTGGCTGCAATTGAAGCACTTCCTGTCCGCTGGCATTGCTTGACATTCTTTAGCATAATGGCCCTTCTTGCCACAACTATAGCACTCAACATCTTTCTTACTCTTTTTCTGACCATCGTTAGCTTGGTTCTGTTTCCTCTTATTTTGAGGATTATTCTTGCCTCCATCGCTTGCCTGCGGTTTTGGCTCCTCTGCAGATGTAACAACAACCTCGGTTTTTGACTTAGGGTAAAGGCTCTCAGATCTCAATGCCTTTCCCACAATAGATTCGAATGTCTCGTGGATGTGGTTTATAAGCCTTTAACCCAAGTACTCATTTAAGCCACATTCTTCTTCTCGGCAATATCGATAAGAGATAATCCATATTTTGATAAAGTATTGAATTCAACAATATATTCCGAGACTGCCCTACCATTCTTCTTAAGATACGAGAATTTGCTAAACAATTCTGATTTCTGAGCAGCCGGGATAAACTTATCACTGAAGCGAGTCTTAAACTAATTCCAAGTAACCTGATCCTCAGGAGTAGCTGCTTTAATAGCATTCCACCAATACATAGCCCGTCCTTGCAGTTGACGCGATGCTAGCATTCTCTTCATTGCATCATTGATTCCCAAATCCTCGAAAATGCGCTCACAACTATCCAGCCAATCTTGACAACCATAGACGATTCCATTCCGTGGAATGGCTTCCCACTAAGACTAGTATAATCCTTGTTAAGCTTGGCAAAATCGGCCCTAGGCGCCTGCATCGTTGTACCACCACCATTAGCAGCATTAGGAACCACTCCCTGAACATCCCTATGCATCTCTCTCATTAAGATGGTAAACATCGTCCCCATATCAGGAGCATTCCTATTATTGGCACCTGAACCCGTACTCCTCGTATATCGGCTCATTGTTCAATTTGTAAAGAGAAAACGATTAACCATCTCCATAGTGGTGCTAGTGCAGTTCGACTTCATCCTTAGATATACTAATAGTATATATACAGCTTTTGAAAACCAAAATATCACAAATACGTGCTCTCATATACATATACTATCTCTCCCTGGTGTCTCCTCTTATGTTAACTATGCAACCTAGAGCTCTGATACCAAATGTGACGGCCCGCCCCGGACCAGCTGACATTTCCTCCGAAATGCGCTGTACCGATGCCCAACTAGCACGGGATGATCATCAAAAGAAATTGTTGAAACGATGAACTAACAAAGAACCTATAGTATATCTCACAACGGATGGAAGAAATATAATAATAACATAACTTGACATAAAACAGGAGAGACTATGCATAAGCTGAAAACTAAATCATCATCATAGCAGCGGAAATCCATAATACAACTTATGATCTACATCATTATTACAACTTTAAAATACTGTCTCTAAAGCAAAAAGGAAAGGTGCGCTACTAACGCCCAAAGCAGTGACCAACAACAATATAGGGTGAATATATGGAAATGATACGCGTAAGCCTCCTGCTCGTCTCCGGAAAGCTACTCGTGCATAACCAGCTTACCTGTCTCTAGTCTACTGGTTTAGGAGCACCCAGAGTAATAAGAAGAGACATAAAACTCTGGGTCAGACAAAAGTCTGGTATGAGCGATAAGCAGCAAAAACAGAACAATAACAGGTATACATAACCATACCTGAACATGGACCTGCAACCAAAGAGTTAGCACAACAGGATGTACAACACTCTAAGGTGACACTAACACATGGTGTGAAAATAATGGGGAGGGGGTGCGCATTTCATGGTGATAACAAACTTCAAACATAGCAATCATCCTCAAATCTCTCTCTCAGTGCGTAAAGTATACGATATCTACCACTTTGTTCACCAATCCTTTTGCTACGATCACTTTCCGCTGGGAATCATAATGATCCCATTGCGCTGATCCATAGCCTCTATTCCTTTGCTATGTCCATTCTCCCCCATGGAGTCATAAAAACTCCACTGCACTGGCTCATAGCCATGCTATAATCACTTTTCCCTATGGAGTCATGACAACTCCACTGCACTGATCCATAGCCAATACTCTGTCTCTTAGTGGTGAGTCAAGCTATAGACATTGGTAGCCCCTTTGCACACGTCCCGCAGCAAAGTCCAACTCATAAAGTTAGCTTGCTAGTTCCCATCTGGATCTTGAGTTCTAACTTCCTATTTGGACTACCTTTGCATCTCGGATTTCGGTCATCATCTCGATTTGTGATCATCACTTGGGTCCGAGTCGTGGATACCCCTCCGGTTTGTGGGTCCTCCACTAGGTCATCGTAGTTCTGACTCCAGGCTCCTCTATTCAGTTCAGTTAGTGGTCACTGAACCGGTTCGGATCGGGTTGCATCCTTCCACCAGTTCATCGCTCCTCCAAGCATCGGGTCGGTTTGGATATGCAATCACAGTTCGTGAGTGGCACTCTAGGTCGAGTCGAGCTCCTCGGTTCGGGATCACTAAGAGGTTCGGTGTCATGATCTCCAAGTGAAAGCGGATCGGTTCGTAGAGCGCGGCTCGGCTCTTGAAACCTTTTCTGGTTCAGATCGTGGTGCCCTAGTCACGAATGAATGTCACGATCGGGCCGGTTCGGAGGAGATAGGGTGAATCGTGAGGTGCTCCACGAGAGGGCTCGAAACCCGATCCGATGCCCTTTTCCTGCACTGTTTCCTGCAACTTTTCCAGCGAACTATTTATGCCATATGAGGGCGTTTTCGACTATTTTAACTATTCTATGCAATCACAAATCATACCAAATAGTCATAGCAACGTGTTAATCAACCATAAACACCAAAACGATGAATAATCATATCAATAAGGATCAAACATACCCAAAACCCTTTTTTTCCATTAATCATGTTTAGTCAAACCTAACATTAGGATTAGCAAAATAAAATAATATTTCGGAATTTCTACATATTTTTCCAAATTTTTATAATGCATAATTTTGTTAATTAACACTATTCACCCCTAATTAGCCGTAATTAGTGAAAAACAATGCAAATTACTCACCTTAGCTACAAATAAAATCATAGATCTGAAACTCTACAATTTTGACATGGTTTCCAATGCAACACAGCATCACCAACTCTGATTTGGTGTTAACCTTCCTTGATTTAACGTAGATTTGGCTAATAATTGATTAGAAAGTGATTTGGGAGTGATTTAGGTGTAAGCCATTGCTGGGTTTAGAGAAATGTAAACGACAGCTAGAAAACTGAAATGAGATGGTTTCCTAACTGATTTCAGCCTCCCCATAACCCTAATGCCGAAATAGGTTATGGGCCCATCCACTAATTACCCTATTAAGCCCGGTTAAGCGGTTTTTCACCTTCCAAACCTTATTTCAGCCATATCTCCCAAACGGTAAGTCCTTTTGATTAATGTGACTACTCTACAGAAAGGTAAACCATCATCCGAATCCAATGGAAGTGGTTTTAGATCAGAACTCCTTACCAATCAAAAGTTTTAGGCGAAACAAGAATCGACAATGGCAAAACGGTCATTTAAAATTTGGAAAAAATCGTGAACATGGTAAATGACCTCAATAGTCGTTCCCCAAAGTTACACGACCGTACGACTCCGTATGTAAATGAAATAAATATTCTACGAACCTCCAATACGTAGAATGCGGGTCATTACAACATGCATGCACACTCATACACAAGGACAGCTCAATGGTAAGTGTGCAAAATCAAGTGATGCAACAATAATGTTAAGCAGCAATGTCTAGAAGAATACAAGTTAGGGCAAAGTACAAGTCAAAGGTCAAAAACATAGTCAAGCAACATGTTCAGTATCATACCAGTATGACCAAGACATTTATGTTCAAATCAACATGGTGCTTATACATGGATGGTCAAATCAAACTACATGAACAAGTATGATCAACTCAGGTAAACTACAATAGCAGCATGGACTACATGAGTGAAACATGTCAAATGTTTAAACAACATATACATGGCAGTATGAACATGCCAAACTCAAGTGGAAATGGAAGCATGGACATAGAAACATTTATACAAATATGGGAAATATTCATGAATGCATAAGGAGGAACAAAACTCAGCATAGACAAGCAGCATCAACAATATGGTAAACCTTGGTGTACATAGCAACAACAAGAGCAAGTGCAATGGCGCACGTAACAAGCTAATGTACGAATGCATGTCACAAACATGTCAAGAGAGATCAATTGTGCCGATATATATGGCTGAGCAGACATAGGTCAAGTAGATGAGAGTACAAGCCAAAAAGCAACACAAGACATCAAAATGGCAATGCAACACTTTTCTTAACTAATTTACACAAATATGGTTCAGCATAATCAATTTCAAATGCCATAGGTAATTGATTGTGCACAAGTCCTCAAAGTATATATAATAGCAAATTCAACAATGAAGATGGATAAAGCAGAGCTAAATGACAAGTAGCAGTTCAAAGTGGAACTAGACTATTGCGAGCAAAATATATACAACTGGAAATTAAATTTTGGTCTTTTAATTTGCAATGTCTACAATGCTTCATAAACTTGACCAAGTTCACAAAAAATGTTTTCATCAATTAATCGAAATCTGGTTTGATAGCAGTGAAGACAAATCAGTGGGATACAAGCAAAACAAGTTCATTTTGTTTCCAGTTTGGACATATTTTTTTTTGGCAAATACTAAATGTTTATATGCAAAAAATAAATCAATTTTTTCCAGTATTTCAAATCATGCATGGGACCAGTGAAGAACATGATTAAAGCATGGACTTAATTATATATGGAATGGTGATTAAGCAAGAATCAAACTGGGCAACCATCTGTAAATATCCAATTTCAACAGTGAAAATAAAACCGTCCAGATGCATAGAGAAAGATAAAATCATGGAATGATTCATCACGAGGATTTGGGACATTTTCAAATTAGAATTTACAGTATTGTTAATTCAGGAAACAAAACAATTTTCCAATCAATATTTTTCTAGAAATAATCGAAAAGAGAAGAAATCGGTTTAATTGGTTTCTAGAAAATCATCTTGGAATTCTCGGCAATAATTCAAGTCAGGAAATTTGCAAATCAATTGTAACGACCCGTGTTTTTCCACCTATTTATTTGGATATTTTAATTATTTTAATTTTTTTAAATATTGGTTTGAATTTGAACAATCGAATTTAACGATTTTATTTGGTATATATTATTTAAATAAATAATAAAATATTATTTTAAATTCTAGAATATTGGAAAATGTGGAATTTGAAATATATTGTGATCAGGTAGTTTAAAGTGGTCAAATATTGTCTATAGTGAAATTATATCGACGATTCGTTTAGAAAGCGATGACGGAATATATATAGTTTATAATTTAATTAAATAACGAGCTGCAGCGGCGCGGTAGTTCGCGATTTGGCGTTTTGAACTTCAATTGGTCGTACTGGGTTCAAAATAAGTCGGATTTCCTCGAAACAAGAAACGTCGGGACCGGTTTGACGATATCTTTCCAATGGCAGAGAAAAATCCAATTTTCATAGTGTAGATTTTATTTTATGTCCAAATCAAATTTTGAAAAAAAACGCTATGGAATTTCCTTTATATATATAGCGCTATATTTATATAGAATAAAGGGTTTTTAAATATTTTAAATATCGTTTTGGCTTGGAATTCAACCCGGGATATTTTAATGTGGTAGTATACGATATTCTGGTTGTGTATGGCTAATTTCAATATTTTAATATTATTATATTGAAGTATTTTAAAATTGGTTTATTTTATTTGAATTGGCCAGTTATAAAAGGGCCATTTTTCAAATGACCTCAGTTTTTGACGAAACAAATTTTATTGGGACCGCAACAGTAAATTATTTCTAGATTTCAAGTGGCGCGTCAATCGGGGTTAATTTGTGAGCGTGGCAAAATAAAATACAATTAAAAATGACCATTTGAACATGAACGAGGGCCATTTGAGCAAACAAACTCGAAATTCGGCGAAACGAGTTTCATTAGGACCGTATCGTCAAATTATACTATACCGTCCATTCGCATCTCGAACGGGGTTCGTATGTGAGCGCAGCAGCGAATAAACAACGTTCGAAAACGCGATAGACACGAAATAAAATATCGCTAGTCAACGTCGCTCGTCACGTCAACTTAAAATATATTTTTCCACACTTATATAAAGCCCCCAACCAAGAATTTCCAGCCATCTTCTTCCTCAGCCATGTATTTTTGCACAAAAGTCCTCATTTACAAAATCATTTATATCTTCCAATCTGTCGAGAATTTGCTATGGCAACCAAAGGCAAAATTGTAGATCGGGGCGATATTTACCTGCTGTAAAAAGTTGGGGTGTTATTGTCGAGTGTGGTGGCCGGAATCGGGATTAAACTGCAGGAAATGACTTTTGTTTGTGGCCCTAATTCGAGAGTTGTGATTGATTTCAAGAGTCCAGACCTTGGGGGTTTTGCAGAGGGAAGAGAGAGCTTTCGTTTCGTTGTGGTCTGAGGTTCAACGGTGGTCCATGGTGGCATGGGGACTGAGATGAATGGAGGGGATGTTTTTTTTGAAGCCGTGATCGGAAATGGCCAATTTCCGGCTGCTCTGGCCAGTGTTGGCATCGCTCCTTGGGGGAAAATGAAGCTGGGTGGCGAGCGCCTCCGATTGGTGATGGTCCGATGTCCTACGATGGACGGTGGTGGTCTAATTTTGAGGATGAACGGAAATCGTTCCCGTGCATTTTCTGGCGAATTGACGGAGAACTAGCGAGTGGAACCGGCAGGCGATGGAGGGACTCGGAGCGGCGGACCTGGTGGAAGCAACAGCGAGGCCTCTGGTGGCCTGAGGTGGCGGCCGTGGGTGGGGGAAGGCATCGAAGTTTGGGTTGAAGGTGAGATGTCGGGTTCGAAGTATCATAGAGGAAGAAGACGCGTTTTTTTTGTTTTGTCTGATGATGACGTGGCGACGTTAATGAAGGTAATTAAAGTTTTTAAATTAATTAATTAATTAGTTAATTGATCATATGGATATTCGAACTTTAAATTAGTGTATCATCCACATACGATAACGAAAATTGACGAAACTGGATCCGTTGGGATCGCAGGGACGAGACCTATCCGATGGCATTGATCTGACGCCGTTGAAAATTGAGCTAATTTTGAATGTCCGTTCAAGATTAAAAGCGACAAACACGTCAACTGCCAACTGTATAAACACTGGTGAGTTAATTCTCACACCTTCTGGAGTTCTGTGATGTGATAAATCCATAGGAAAATATAATCTACAATTTACAGTATAAGTTGATTGATTGGATGCGTTGGATGCAAATTGGTTGTTATTATCTGATTGGTTGCATTTATTTATTTAATCTGTATATTTTTATCTGACTAATATCTGTGATGCAGAGAAGGACAGGTTGGAGGGATCCGACCGGATTCCTCAAATAAACTGTATTTTGTTTGTTGTGCATATATATGTATATGAATTGTTCAACCTAATTTACACCAAACCCTGTTTAAATGTGATGGTTGAATAGATATTCACCTGTGTTGTGTTTAAAATCAACTGACAGTGTTGATTGCGTAATTGGCAGTGAATGGTTTAAATTGTGTTGTTTCTGACGTCAGTTGACCGTTCGGTGGATTGACGCTGTTTAAAGTTATAAATTATTTTATAAATGAATTAAAGCCTTTTAGTTCTTTTATATAAAGAATTAAATTAGAAATTTATAAAAATATATTTTTGATTAAGTTTTATAGAGAATTATGTAAATGGTTTAAATAACAAAATCTTATGATCTATGTGTTATGAAAGTAGAAAACATGGAAGTCTCCTACGGATTGGTAAAATAGAATAATTGTTTTTAAAACAATTAAATCGTTTTTTTAAATTCAATTAAGTTGTTTGATTAATTCAAAAAGGGGAAATGACAAGAGGATTCAGTTAATGGTTAACTGAGAAGTAAGGTCGACAAAACCTACTGTTTTTAACTGATGCCGATAATGGGATTAATTTGATTCTTTGAATTTTCTAAATATTCGTCATATTTAACAAAGGGTGTTAGTGTTAGTTAACCTTTGGTTAACTATAAGTTAAAGCAATTATCGGATTGTTAGTGTTAAGAAGATAAATTATTCTTTAACGAGATTTCAAAGGTAATTGTTATCCTATCTTTGGTTAATAGCAGAGTTAACTATTTTAATATAGTTAATGTTAAAAATGATTATTATTTAAATTGATAATAATTAAAGAAATGATTTTTGATTGGTATTTAATTAAGAAATGGTTAAGCGTCGCTAATTCGATCAAAACCAAATAAGAATTTCATTAAAGAGGTTTATAAATCCAAGTTTTCAAACAAGATTGATAAAAGGGGAATTCAATTAACAAGTGAGTGATTGACAATGAGGTTTAACCAAAGGGCGATAAAAGTTCATTATAAATAGATATAAATAGATGGAATCAAAATTATTTGTCGAGGGATTTATATTGTAAACCAAGGGGTTATTAGTGAAAGAATACTTGAAGATTAAGTGTTGTTTTAAGGGATGTTTACATAAATAAAGAAATTAAGTAAAAAGACCGTAAACGAGGATTTCAAATAAAGGGATGGTTTTAAAGACCAGATTGGAAACCCAAAAAGGGAAATGGGATTTTGATGTTAGTAGTTAAACTAATATTATTCTAAGGTAAGAACGGGGTCGATCAAGGTCCGAGAGGTAAATAAAATACCCCAACTTGATTGGCTTCACTATTATTGAGGAATTGTATTAGTTTGGGATGAGTGAAGATGTTGGAATCGGGTTATCCCCTACGAGGGATAGTGAACTCTGATGTGAGGTTTAACAGATAAATAAAATTTCAATATTAGTTTTTAAAAGAAATAAGAATAGTGATTTCAAATTATATTAAACATATCGTTATTCAATTAGAGTTGATCGAATATAGTTAGAGTTAGGCAAACATAGTTATTCAGGAAAAGATGCCATTGCGTACGACGGTCGGATGTTTCCTAAGGGAATCAGGCGTAACCATTGTGATCGCTGCGATCTAGAGTCAAGCGAATGGAGTTAAGTCGAGTACTAGTTAATCGATAGGAGTAGTCAAGTCAAGTTAGTCCGGTTGAATTAGATAAGTCGAGTTAGTCAAGTTATAGTTAATCAATCAAAGTAAATCAGTCAGAGTTAATCAGAGGAATCTGGTTTATAACATTTAAGTTTATACATTTTAAATAGGCCGAGTAGTGCCAAGTGCTGAATCAGCAAACTAATGTTATTCACACTATTGTTATTTGATAGTTAAATCACCGACTACCAATGTTGACTAATACGATTGTTGGTATGGAAAGACCGGGATCGAATTTATATTCGAAAATCATTCCGACCAACAAATACGTGAAGATATCAAAGATGATTGTGGTGGAGCATTGAAGACTGTGGATTTTCATAAACGGAAGGACCGCTAAAAATCTTTGGATCGCAACCAGAGATGAGCTGGGGTTCTGTCGTGGTTGGAATCTACAGGTTGCAAGGACTTGTAACACCCCGTATGTTGAATAACTTGTTATAATACAAATCAGGGCAGAATTAAATTTTAAAATCTGAATCAGGGGAAACGGGCTATGCCATTGCGTTCATCTCGGAAAAATACGCGAAATAGAGTCCGAGTTTTCGAAAATCGGAGTCCGTATGACCCAGTTAAGGCCCGAAGAAGTTTTCAGAAAATTCAAAACAGATTTAAAATATTCAAATTTCACATTTCAGAAGAGGCGGGAAAATTCCCGCCATACAGAGGGTGTCGACACAGGGGTCGACATGGGTGTCCTTGAGTTTAAGACTTGGCGCTATTGTTTTTGCGCTTAAGACTTGGCGCCATTATCTTCTTGGCGAGAGATTCGAATTGTTCACTGACCACAAATCATTGAAGTACTTGTTTTCTCAGAAGGATTTGAACTTAAGACAGCTAAGGTGGATGGAGTTCTTAGCATCCTATGATTTCGAGATAGCGTATACCCCTGGCAAGGGTAACGTGGTGGCGGACGCCTTGAGCAGAAAAAGGTTGTCCTTGAGTCCATTGTTTGTGGAACGACGAAGCTTGGAATTTATCTCGATGTTTGATTTCAGACCTTCCGTTGACTTTATACCCGGTTTGCTAGCATCCTTAGAGGTCAGACCTACTCTTTTGGGACGGATTGGCGAGGCACAGCGGGACGACCCACAGTTGGTTGAGTTGGTAGAGAGGCTCATAAGGGGGGAGTCGTCCAGCCATTTGAGTAGGTACACCCTAAACGATAGGGGGTGCTTGCGTAGAGACGGTAGACTTTGTATACCGCAAGACGAGGGTTTGAGGAAGGCTATACTTAATGATGCGCATCGTTCAAAGATAACCATTCATCCCGGCGGGGACAAGATGTACCAAGACATGAAGCGAGTTTTCTTTTGGGCCGGTATGAAGAAAGATGTGGCCGAGTATGTCGCTAGATGCTTGGTGTGCCAACAAGTTAAAGCGGAGCAAAAGAAACCCGGTGGGTTGCTTCACCCATTGGAAGTTCCGCAATGGAAGTGGGATAGCATCTCGATGGATTTTATTGATGGGTTACCGAGATCGAGGAAGGGTAATACGGGAATTTGGGTTGTGGTACACAGACTTACTAAGAGCGCCCATTTTATACCCGTGAAGAGTAAGAGGACTGCTCCATGGCTAGCTTCAGTTTACCTTCGAGAGATAGTTCGATTGCATGGGGTACCTTCTAGCATAGTGAGTGATCGAGATCCTATCTTCACTAGCGAGTTTTGGAAAAGTTTGCAAGAGGCGGTAGGGACTCAGTTGTGTTTGAGCACCGCATATCATCCTCAGACGGACGGCCAGACCGAGAGGGTGAATCGTGTTCTAGAGGACCTTTTGAGGCTATGTATCTTAGATTTTGGAGGTACATGGGAAGAGCATCTTCCATTGGTGGAGTTCGCGTATAATAACAGCTTTCAGTCTAGTATTGGTATGGCTCCTTTTGAAGCTCTTTATGGAAGGCCTTGTCGATCACCTACATGTTGGTGGGAATCTACGGATAAGATCTTGCTTGGGCCTGATATGGTTAGAGAGACTTCGGAAAAGATTGATTTGATTCGAAGAAGGATGAAAGCGGCGCAAGATAGGCAGAAATCTTACGCGGATAAGAGGAGGACGGATCTTGAGTTTGATGTTGGGGACATGGTTTTTGTCAAAGTATCTCCATTACGGAATGTTGTTCGCTTTGGGTCCGTTGGGAAGTTAGCACCAAGATTTGTAGGACCATTTCCTATTAAGGAAAGGATTGGACGGATGGCATATAGAGTGGATTTACCCGAGAGACTTAGTGGGGTACATGACGTATTCCATGTGTCACATTTGAGGAAGTGCCTACATGAGACCGCAGAGGTGGTAGAGCCGAGCTTGCTTAGAGAAGTGGAGGTAGAGCGTGATGCGACTATTCGACGAGCTCCTACTCGCATCCTTGGGTCAGAGATTAGGAAGTTGAGGAACAGAGAGGTTCAACTAGTCAAAGTGCAATGGGGAGAGGATGAGAGCAATGCTACTTGGGAGACAGAAGCGAAGATGCGTTCACTGTACCCATTCCTTTTTGAGGGTATGTCTTTTAACTTCTCCTTTATCGTTTGTCTAGTACTTATCTTATCTTTAGTATGTCCTCTCATTAGTATCTTTGACCTTTAGATAGGGTAAACCTATGGTTGAAACATGTGTTTGAGACATGTTATGTTTGATGGATGCGTGTGGATGCAAGTGTTTGCTAGTGGTTGCTCGTGGATGCATACACACACACTTTAGACACTAGATCGGCTCAGTCACTTCATATTGCATATAATTGTGTGTAGGTAGCTATATTAATGGATGTATAATGGTTGTGTTATCATATGGATGATGCATTTTGGTGTATGGTTGTGCACACATGTAGAAATAGTATGTGTAGATAGGGTTCTTTCGCATACATATTGGATACATGGCACTATCATGGTTTGCATTAAGGAGGTCAACTGAATCAGTAGACCGCCTGATTTTGCATTAGACAGGGAACATATACACACACTCTTTTCATATGTTCATACAGCATTAGAAACTTTAAGGACAATGGATGCCAGTGTTTGATGGTTTAGTAGATGGTTGTTTGGTTGGTAGGATACGTTCTTCTTGACTTAGAGATTTCGGGGACGAAATCCTTTAAGTAGGGGAGAATGTAACACCCCGTATGTTAAATACCTTGTTATAATACAAATCAGGGCAGAATTAAATTTAAAAATCTGAATCAGGGGAAACGGGCTATGCCGTTGCGTTCGTCTCGGAAAAATACGCGAAATAGAGTCCGAGTTTTCGAAAATCGGAGTCCGTATGACCCAGTTAAGGCCCGAAGAAGTTTTCAGAAAATTCAAAACAGATTTAAAATATTCAAATTTCACATTTCAGAAGAGGCGGGAAAATTCCCGCCACACAGAGGGTGTCGACATAGGGGTCGACATGGGTGTCGACCCCCCCCCCCAAGGGGTCGACCCATGTGTCGACCCAGGGGTCGACCCCCCCTGTCGGCCAGTTTTGCCTGGGTGCAGTCTGAAGGGGTTTGGGCTGTGTTTTGGTGGCTTGTGACGAAATCTGACGGCTCTAATCTAAATTAGGGTTAATCTAAGGGCCTAAACTAAATCCTAATTCTATAAATACACCCTAAGACTACCCTAATTCATACTAAAAATAGATACAATGTCGTTATGCCGTCAAAATGCAACTTGAAGGAGCCTCCAACAAATTGTAGAAGAAGATAGCTTCTCAAATCAACTTCTAATCAACTCTAGCAACTTAATCTTCTTCATAGGAGTGTTAATCAACAAGTTGTGAGTTTCTATGCCTTTAGCAAGCAATTGCTAAACTAATTATGATAGGATATAATGAGGTTATGGTTATGTATGTGGATCAATGCAAGTTATGTTATCATATGCTATGTGTTCATGATGTTATGCAAGTTATGCAAGTCATATGCTATGTGTTCATGATGTTATGCAAGTTATGCAAGTCATGTGCTCTATGTTCATGATGTTATGCAAGTTATGCAAGTTATATACTATATGATCATGACGTTATGCAAGTTATGCAAGTTTTAGGCTATGTGTACATGATGCTAGTTATGCAAATCGCTATGATAAACATTGATCCATTATGACACCATGTTATGCAAGTTTGGTGTTTGATTATATGCAAGTTCATATATGACATGTTATGCAAGTTTGGTGTTTGATTATATGCAAGTTCATATATGACATGTTATGCAAGTTTGGTGTTTGATTATATGCAAGTAACATGTGCAAGTTTACACCTTTGTATGATATGCATACATATGCAAGTTAACCCCTTTGTATGTCATACATACATATGCAAGTTTACCCCTTTGTATGACATAAGTAGCTTATGCAAGTTACCCTCTTTATGACATATGTGATTCATGCAAGTTTGGGTTGATTATTTATGCTAGTTGGGTTTGATGCTATATGCATGTTGACACCTTTTAAACCCATGTTGATGCTAATGTTATGCAAGTTGAACCCATTGTATTTGTGATGAATCTTCCCTTTTAATTATGTCATGTTAGCGAATTACGTGGGGAACGATGGGGTTAATATTCATGTTAATAAAATGGTGTGAAGTTGGTATGATTATGCATACCATAAAGTGGATGGACATAATTGAGTCAATTATGTACATCGTTAAATTTGTAATTAATTAAGGATAATTAATACAAATTATGGGGGTGATTAATTAGGTGTAATTAATCGACTAAGACACGAGGTTGGACCCTTTTGTAGCATAAGACTGCCCGGAACCGACCGGCAAATCCAGCGGCTACAAATGATTGGCCCAATGTGGGAGGTCTTAGGCATAAACTAAATACGTGACAAGTGTAAGGACACGAGGTTAGACTTGGTTATGGCGTAAGGCTGCCCGGACCCGACCGGCAAATCCAGCTGCCATAAAAGATAGTCTAATGTGAGAGGTCTTTGCAAAGGTTACGGTCTTAATCAATTAAGAAACACTTAACCAGATAAGCATGTAGTGGGGCATGAGGGGTTAAGTGGGTGCCTTGGGTGGCATGTGGAAATCAAGTAAGTGCCTTGGGTGGCATGTGGAAATCTAGTGGGTTGCCTTGGGTGGCAATAGAAAATACGATTAGAATACTTAACCAAGTGGAAACATGTAATTAAACATGATTAAAGGGTTAAGTGGGATGCACTAGAAAAAGGGACAAGCTTAGATGGGTAGCTTGTGGGGGCCCATTTCAACCAGTAACTCATATGTATCTTATTGGGCTCGACCCATGTTGAGGACGGGACACGCGTACTGGGCTTGACTATAAGAGGCCAAAACGGGTTAGCGGTGACAACGCAAGTCCAACGGGTTTCATAGGCGTGTGTGGACCCGGGCTGGTAGGTAAGACGTTGTTGCATCGTGTAGGTATAAGCCGTGCACCGTTGGTTGTATCGGGTTGCCACTTTGGGGAGTGATACACCCCACTGTGGGGCCAGCATGGGTATCTACGGTAGGGAGCCGATCGCTTGGGGAGTAGTGGGTACACCTAGTGGAGACAGGGGCAGACGGCACCTATGTAGTCAGCTAGGGGTACACGAAACTACTAGTTAAAATTTCTAAGTCCTTGGGTGGGATCAACCTTTAAGTAGGAATGACTGGTGTGGTGCAGTTAGTAATTACCCTTGGGTGGGTAGATGCGTCTTTACCGTTATCCTAGTTAATCCTATGTCTAGTTGGCTGCTTAGTGTAGTCATTTATCCCCAGTCATCACCGTACCAAGTTTATATCATACCCTAATTACTTTAATGATTGTATTGTTAAAGTTATAGGGCTCACTCAGACTTATGTCTGACCCCGTTGTTTTTTTATCTTTTTCGCAACCCTCAGGTTCTTAGAGTGGGCCTAGCACTAGTGGGCTTTGATTAGATTGCTTTATCTATCTTTTGGAGCTTGGACCGTGATGTAAAGCCCAGCTTATCTTTTCTATTACGGCTATTAGTTATCTAGTGGGATTATGTACTTATGTTTTACCAGGATGGATATTTAGTACTTGACTCTTGTTTTAGTTGGTTTTGATATGTAACCAAACATGTTTATCTTCTGCTGCAATGAAATGATGTTTTAGATTTCAAGTATTATTTATATCTGTCTTGTTGTAATTATTTTGTTCTATATTCACTTAAAATACTCCATCGAAGTTAAGGCATTCCCTTAGTGAGTGACCTTAGCGGGTATGGGGTGTTACAGGACTTCTCGCTACTGATCCATGGGGTGATTCCTATATGAGATGCAGTAGGAGAGTACCTTCGGTTCATCCTGTTCCTGGATGACTTGTATGGACGGATGTCTGACAGAGTATTTCCAAAGGAATTACACGCGTTGATTTCTCCAAACGTACCATAGTTGATGGCGGAGAAATGGTTATTCTCTAGCCAAATAAACTACAGTATTTTTGTGGACGTCAATCAAATGTGATCTGGCGGATCTGACGATGTGGCATTCAAAGTGAATGATGACCAGATGTTCTAAAGTTAAG
Source organism: Allium sativum (assembly GCA_030737875.1). Lineage (NCBI taxonomy): Eukaryota > Viridiplantae > Streptophyta > Magnoliopsida > Asparagales > Amaryllidaceae > Allium > Allium sativum. Next base: position 605,613,583 of record CM060916.1, on the reverse strand, counting down.
TTCTCGCCTCAAGCCTCATCAACCGGGAAATGACAAAAATCGGGCAGGCAGCATGGGTATGTGGGTCGCTCCCATTAGGATGTATGATCACCTATCTAGAGAAAATCTATTTGCTTCTTTAATCTATATTTCGATGCTGTCCCTTTTCGGGAGGCGGTTGCTGTAACGACCCAGAAAATCTGAACCAATTTAAAATTTTTAAATTGGCTAAAATAATGGATTTTAAATATTTAAAATAAATATTTTAAATGATGGCGATGAAAACTGAGTTAAATCGACTTTTGAAAACGAATATAATTAATTATAATTATATATAGAATTGAAAATAGCGCGGTAGTTCGATAATTCGATTTCAAACTTCAATTGAATATACCGGGTGCAAAACAATCCGGATCTTAGTGAAACCAAAAATAATGGAATCTAATTGATAATATCTTTCTAACGAATCTGACCAATCGAAATTTGATAGCGGGAATCAAAAGGTATGTCCAGTTGAAAATTCTGAATAGTCGCTATGGAATTCAGGGCCTTAAAAATGGACATTTTGCAAATGACCTCGGATTTCAACGAAACCACTTTTGTTGGATCCGCAGGGTCAAGTTATTGTTAGGTTTCAAATTTCATAAATTTTCGAATCAATATGTGAGCGTGGCAAAGGAAAACGCGTTTGGCCAGTTTCAGTTAATTTCAATCGACTGGAAATTGGCCATTTTACAAACGGTCTCAGAATTCGACGAAACTAGTTTTGTTAGGACCGTATCGTCAATACGAAGCTAGGAAATATTTTTCTGGAATTTTTCTAGTTAGTATGTGACCCCGGTAATTTGAAATGTGCGTTTAAAATTCAATATAGTGATTTAAATGAAAATTCAAACGGAAACTGATTGTAACAATCAAATCGGCTTGCGATACATATCTCATTGTGTTCGGAATGGGGGTTAAACGCTATGGGCGACAGGCGACAGGCCTCGTTTCGAGGTCGTATGTAAAAGTCAACCTATTTGCGAAATTAAATAATTAAATAATAATAATAAAAAATATATATATACTTTCCCTCCTATATCTCCTGCTTGCCCCCCCCCCCCCGATTCAGTTATCAGAAAACGGAAGAAGAAGAAAAAAACCCTAAATCAAATCGCCGCCGCCCCAGACATCGACGCCACCGCCTGTTCCTCCTCCAAGCCCGCCTCCGCCTGAGCCCCCCCGATCGCTCGAGCTCCGTTGAAGCCCCCCTCGCTCGCGAAGCTGAAGCCGCCGACCGCCACCAGAAAACCCCCCAGCCGACGATCCTTCCACCGCCGACCGCCACCAGAAAACCCCCCCCCCCTCTGTAAGTCGTTTTATTTTATTTTCATTTATTATTCTGTAAAAGTAAAAACTGTTTTGAAAAGATTTTTTTTAAAACTGATTTTATTTTAGAAAAGAAAACTGAATTTTTAAAAGATTTAAGAGTTGAATTTTTTTTTAAGAATATTAAAAACTGTTTTTTTTTTAGATGTATTAAAACTGATTTTTAAAAGAAATAAAAACTGTTTTGTTTTAAAAGTTAAAAACTGATTTTGTTAAAAATATAAAACTGAATTTTTAAAAAGTTTAAAACCGAATTTTTAAAAAGTTTAAAACTGAATTTTTAAAAAAAGTTTAAAACTGAATTTTTAAAAAAGTTTAAAACTGAAATTTTTAAAAAGTTTAAAACTGAGATTTTTAAAAAAGTATAAAACTGAAAGTTTTAAAAGTATAAAACAGATTTTTATAAAAGAATTTTTAAAACTGGATTTTTTGTAAAGAAAGTAAAAACTGATTTCTTTTAAAAGAATTTTAAAACCGGATTTTTAAAAGGTATTGAAAACTGATTTCTTTAAAAAGTAAAAATCATATTTTTATTTATTGAAAGTCGAAGTAAAAATCATATTTTTATTTATTGAAAGTCGAAGTAAAAATCATATTTTTATTTATTGAAAGTCGAAGTAAAAATCATATTTTTATTTATTGAAAGTCGAAGTAAAAATCATATTTTTATTTATTGAAAGTCGAAGTAAAAATCATATTTTTATATATTGAAAGTCGAAAGAAAAATCAGATTTTTATATATTGAATAGCATCGTAAAAGTTCGATTTTTACATGTGTAGAGAATACGGGAGAAAGCGACAGAAAGGCGAAGATTTCTCTAAGTGAAGTGTCGTGAAGTTGGATAGCTATTGGTGAGATTTCCGATTTAAAAATATTATATATGTGTGAAAATGAAAGTGAATTGCTATATATAAATATCTATATATATATATACGCCCCTCGTCCACAAACCATGGACGATATTTATTGGTTGAAATTGTTGTGAAAATTGATTGATAGCGAATGATTGTTTGGGATTGTTTGTGATTGATATTGGTTGATTGCGGTTGAAAAATACCCGTTTGTGGTTGAAAAATATTTGGTTGAAACCACATAGGACTAGTTTGTGGAAATGAAATAAATATATACATGCCGCCTGCGTGCGAACTAGATGCATGAACCCCATTGTCAAAAACCGCGAGGTTTTAAGGTAGAGCGAGGAGTCGTACTAGGGACGGTGCCGGTGTAACTACCCTGCCGTTATGCTGCCGAAATTTTGAATAATATTTGTGTGTTTGAATTATTTTCATATGCTTAAACTATATTTATTCATTGTATTGAAAACATTCATGTGTTGAATTGATATTCATTCGTTGTTTAGAAATTCATGTGTTGAATGGTATTCATATTTTGAAATAAATTGTTCGATAATAAAAATCACATTTTTATCTATATATAGAAAACTATTGAAAACATTCATGTGTTGAATTGATATTCATTCGTTGTTTAGAAATTCATGTGTTGAATGGTATTCATATTTTGAAATAAATTGTTCGATAATAAAAATCACATTTTTATCTATATATAGAAACCATAGAAAACATTCACGTGTTGAGTTGATATTCATTCGTTGTTTAGAAATTCATGTGTTGAATGGTATTCATATTTTGAAATAAATTGTTCGAAAATAAAAATCACATTTTTATTGTATGCATAAATCGTTGAAATGTGAAGTGTTAAAAATAGCCACTTGTTCAAAATAAACATATATGAGTTGAAATATTCATTAATTAGCTAATGAAATGATTTGCACCTATTTATGTAACATTAGAATGAATGGAGTTTTTAAACCAAATAGAAATCAAATGTGAAGTCGAATAGAAATTGATAAATGATAAGAACTGTATATGTATGTGCATGCAATATTCATTGAACAGGTTATAGCAAAGGGGCTAGAGAAGAGGAATAAAATTTTGTGCCCGACAAATAGGTACACATTTACTGATTTGTTTGGGTGATGATTTTGAGCCTGTTGGCTAGCCACTTGGCTTTTTCTTTTTCTTTTTGAGATTAGAAGGACCGGGAACGCTATTTGCGATTTCCCGACGCTCCCGGTGCAGGGGAGGTTATGGCGAAATTTTTCCAAAATTTAAGGCGTTAGAAAAATATTTGAAGTGAAAACGATATTGAAATTGTTGAATGAACTATATTTATATAAATATATAAATATAAATAAAATTAAAACGAAACGAAGCCGTGCAGTTCGTATTTTGAAATCGTGATTTCAAACGACTAGTGCGGGAAATCCGACCATTGGATTTTCCCGAAACCTCAACCGTCGGGTTCGCCTTGGAATAATCTTTCCAACGGCACCAACCTTGTAAAAATCCAACGGTTGGATTATCTGGAATGTTTAAATCAAATCTGATGAAAAACAGCGCCAGAAGCGATTATATTTATATATATATAAATATAATTATATATTTAATCGAATAACGACGCTGCAGTTCGTATTTTGGAATCGAAATTTCAAACGATTGTACCGGGAGATCCGACCGTCGGATTTTCCCGAAACTGGAACCGTTGGGTTCGTTTTGAAAAGACCTTTCTAATGATGTAAATTTTGTGAAGATCCAATGGTTAGATTTTCAGTTATGTGTAAATCAAATCTGAAGAAAAACAGCGCCACGGCCGCGTTATGGCCCGAAGCGTCGTTCTGAATAAAATGGCTATTTTAAAATAAATAAAAATAGCGATAAGTAGTTATAAAATACCATAAACGATATGGAATGGAAATAAACTGAATTTGCTTGATTTGTGTGGCTTTTGATGGTTGAATGTGTTTGGTGTGAAAATTACATTAAAGAACGAAATTGGTGTTGTCGAATAATTTAACCATTGAAATAAATTGATTTGAAATTCTAAATATACGTGAATTATTTGAAAAAGCCGAGTTAATTTTCATTTCAAATAATTGATCGACGATTGAAAGTCGAAGATGAAGACGATGGTCGAAGACCGGAGATCTTCACCTCGTTTGGATGGTAACTGAGGTCCTGATTGGGAGGCATCCCGAAATATGGATAATGAGTGGTGATCGTCCAGACGTACGTGTTGGTCGATGGGTTTGCGAGGTATTTAGTGCCTCCGGTTTCGTTCAGACCCAGAACGGACTTGTAAATGGACTGTGTGTCTGACATTGGAGTTTATTCTGTGTTGATTGATTTCTGTTAAATATACATCTGTTTGGCGGCGGAGAATTTATTCTTTTGCTTAACGCCCTTCTCTGAGACGTACGAGCTCAGAGGTTGTATATCGATGGACATCAATCGCATGGCGTGAATTGCCTGTGTGGCATGCTAAGATGCAGTGATCAGGGCTTCTGTTGAAAAGCAAAGTCTTGTGGTGATGATCAAAGCACCGCCTGTGTGGCGTAGCTTTGTGTATAACGTGAATTCGCGAGCCTCACACCCCGGTTTGAGCCTGAAACGGGAGGAAGGACCTCAGGGAGGACATGCGTTTCTTTCTAGCTAGGGTGGTGTCAGTGACCTACCAGCCCTGACATTTATATACTTTTCACCTATGTGGTTGTTGCTGTTGCGAGGCGCCTCGGTTTGATCGGACGATCCGGGTCCGATGGAGTCATTCGTTGGCTCGTTTACGCCCCAAAGGGCGGGGAAACGCAGTGTTCAGGAATTTTAATCCACATCGGTTGACCGGCCCTGACGATCCAAGGGTCACTCGAGCTCTGATCCTGAGGGGCGGGCTAGAGCGTCTCGAATTCGGTAAGGACTATCTTTTGCCTTGGTTCATGACGGAAATCCAATTTCCAGATATGACATCGTGCGGTTTTGATTGTATACCTATATATGGCGACATAGTGGTATGGGGCATTAATGCCGTCTATGATTGATAGTTATGATTTGAAATTGCTTTCAAAACATATAAACACTAGCAATAATATCAATTGCCTTTGTTTTATTCGTATCAAGCATATTTTGGCCGTTATAAGGTAAAAACTCTATCCTCCGGTTTGCGTTGCATTGTGTGATGGGAACTGAGTCTTATAACGGCTTCATTTTTATAAAAAGCATAGCGATGTTTAAAAGAAAGATTTGTTTTAAAGCACTGGCAATCCAATGGAGTAAACCCGTTCCATGAAAGTGGCGTGGTCCTGTGATTAGCCAATTATATATGTGTTGAGTGGATTTCTCATACCAGTCCCATGACTGACTCGTAGTTTGTTTCACTCTCAAACTCGGGTGCCCCTTTTTCTACACGGGCAGCCTTGTATTCAGGTTTAGCTGGTTCTTTCTGGATAGCTGGAGCTGAAGATGGATTCTATCGTTTATTTCTTTTATGCTGTTCAGCTCCTATTGTACATATTTTGTTTATTTCCGCTGTAGACATTTATGTATAGCTGAACTGTATTTGTACTAAGTAAGATCCTGTATACTGTGTAACTCTGATGATTACTTTTATCCAGTATATTTTGTTGTTCATTCTGGTGTATTTATTTAATTCTGTTCTGCTATTATATGTTTCTGTGTTATATTCCAAAGATAACCTTGTTTCCGTGAGAACGGGAAATCGGGTCGTCTCAGTTGCTGATCCAACCCGTCGGTGATATACATTCGATACACTCAAGTGAAATGAGTGGTCGGTCATGTGAGGGCCGGGTTGCAAGACGTTCTTGTTGAACCCAGTGTATTCGCCTCAAGAGATACACTATCGGCAGGTGGTACCATACCTTGTCATAGTTGGAAATCCAATATCCAATAAGCGCCCGCGGTTTTCGATTATATACTATATATGGGGAGCGTGAGATGCAAGCGTTCCTCTAGATTGCTAATTATTTGTATTTAGACATTATGATAATATCAAAACAAGTATGGTTTTCAAGAAATGATTTGGGTTATAGTAAGGTAAAAATCGTCCGTGTTTATGTATGGACTGGTCTTACTATTATCCTTTATTTCAGAAAGGAATTTCCCAAAGTTAACAAATGTGTGTGTTCTGTGAATTTATCACTGATTGTATTCCAGACTGACCTGGTGTATTTTGTTTTAAATCAAATGTGCTCGGGTCAGACCGAGTGTATTTACAGGTTATATTCGCTTGGAGTTTTAGGAGCTAGAAGCAGCCGGCTTCACCACTAGATATATATAAAGTTATTTCCGCTGTGCAGTTGTATGTTGAACTCTGATGATTGGTATGTATATATAGTTCTTTTGTATAAAGGTATTGATATTATATTTTATTCGTTCCGCTGTGAGATTCTGATGTGGTGTTCTTCTCCTTTTTTCTATTCTAATATTCTTTCTTTCTATTCTCACCCTCTAATTTCTTTCTCATGACAATCCAGTGTTTTCGATGCTTGAATATTCGACATGGTGATTTTATGTCGATTTTCGGGGCCGAAAACCGCTGGGTCGCTACAGTGGTATCAGAGCTATTGGTTTAGAGATAACCTTGGCTCTGTGGTGTGACTCAATAGAGATGGGGTTAGCAATACCCTAGATTGAGTTGTGTATATGATCGAGAGCGCGTATTTGTAAATTTGATTATAAAATTATTTTTGAAATTATTTTTGCCTAATTTATTTTATTATAAAATAAAAGTGATGATTATTATAATATGGGCAAATTATTTGAATTTGTTAGTGCTGATTGTGTGATATGTTTGGACGGTGTGCTCGATGAATGAACTTGAACATGAATCAATTTGTTTAAAACCAATATGAAATAAATCATTCGAATAAATCGATTCAGTTAAATAATTTTGATTAGATAATTATAGAGATAAATGGATTGTTATAGCTTGGTTATAAATCCCGTGTGGATTGAATTGTGTGTGAATGGGTTGATATGAATGCTATGGATATTTGAACCTTATTGCTATTGTTTTATGGACTAATGAAACCCATTTGAGTTGAGAAACAGGTGCAGAAGTACCAATTCAGTTTAGAAATCCATTCGAAAGAGGAAATTCTGGAGTTAATCGAATCCAGTGTGAGGATAGAGCTGCAGTATGATTAAGCAAGCTCGAATATAAAATATATCGTTTATCACGTAATAATGCCCGCAAAAAGGTACGCCTACGCAAATATTAAATTTTGGTTTTCTTTGGGGTTTTGAGTTTGAATTTTTTATTTTCCGACCATGAGAGTTGATGTATATTTATTTCTTGAACCTGCAATTTTGCAGATGTCCTCCGTGCAGGGGAGACTCTGCCGAAATTTTTCCAAAATTTAAGGTGTTAGAAATTTTTTGAGGATTTTTTGGGAAATTCTTTTATTTGAAATAAATTGGTTTTAAAACCAAGTGGGTCAGTTTGGGAATAAATTCGAATTTTAAAATTAATTATTTTTGAAAAGATAAAAGGGATTTAACGTTCTTTCTGCCTTAACAATTTCGAGGACGAAATTATTTTAAGGGGGAAGGAATGTAACGACCCGTGTTTTTCCACCTATTTATTTGGATATTGTAATTATTTTATTTTTTTTAAATATTGGTTTGAATTTGAATAATCGAATTTAACGATTTTATTTGGTATATATTATTTAAATAAATAATAAAATATTATTTTAAATTCCAGAATATTGGAAAATGTGGAATTTGAAATATATTGTCATCAGGCAGTTTAAAGTGGTCAAATATTGTCTATAGTGAAATTATATCGACGATTCGTTTAGAAAGCGACGACGGAATATATATAATTTATAATTTAATTAAATAACGAGCTGCAGCGGCGCGGTAGTTTGCGATTTGGCATTTTGAACTTCAATTGGTCGTACCGGGTTCAAAATAAGTCGGATTTCATCGAAACAAGAAACGTCGGGACCGGTTTGACGATATCATTCCAATGGCAGAGAAAAATCCAATTTTCATTGTGTAGATTTTATTTTATGTCCAAATCAAATTTTGAAAAAAAATGCTATGGAATTTCCTTTATATATATAGCGCTATATTTATATAGAATAAAGGGTTTTTAAATATTTAAAATATCGTTTTGGCTTGGAATTCAACCCGGGATATTTTATTGTGGTAGTATATGATATTCTGGTCGTGTAGGGCTAATTTCAATATTTTAATATTATTATATTGAAGTATTTTAAAATTGGTTTATTTTATTTGAATTGGCCAGTTATAAAAGGGCCATTTTTCGAACGACCTCAGTTTTTGATGAAACAAATTTTATTGGGACCGCAACAGTAAATTATTGCTAGATTTCAAGTGGCGTGTCAATCGGGGTTAATTTGTGAGCATAGCAAAATAAAATACAAATAAAAACGACCATTTGAACATGAACGAGGGCCATTTGAGCAAACGAACTCGGAATTCGACGAAACGAGTTTCATTAGGACCGTATCGTCAAATTATACTATACCGTCCATTCGCATCTCGAACGGGGTTCGTATGTGAGCGCAGCAGCGAATAAACAACGATCGAAAACGCGATAGACACGAAATAAAATATCGCTAATCAACGTCGCTCGTCACGTCAACTTAAAATATATTTTTCCACACTTATATAAATCCCCCAACCAAGAATTTCCAGCCATCTTCTTCCTCAGCCATGTATTTTTGCACAAAAGTCCTCATTTACAAAATTATTTATATCTTCCAATCTGTCGAGAATTTGCTATGGCAACCAAAGGCAAAGTTGTAGATCGGGACGATATTTACCTGCTGTAAAAAGATGGGGTGGTATTGTCGAGTGTGGTGGCCGGAATCGGGGTTAAACAGTAGGAAATGACTTTCGTTCGTGGCCCAAATTCGAGAGTTGTGATTGATTTCGAGACTCCAGACCTTGGGGTTTTTGTAGAGGGAAGAGAGAGCTTTCGTTTGGTTGTGGTCGGAGGTTCAACGGTGGTGCATGGTGGCGTGGGGACTGAGATGAACGGAGGGGATGATTTTTTTGAAGCTGTGATCGGAAATGGCCAATTTCCGGCGGCTCTGGCCAGTGTTGGCGTCGCTCCCTGGGGGGAAACGAAGATGGGTGGCGAGCGCCTCCGATTGGTGGTGGTCCGATGTCCTACGATGGACGGTGGTGGTCTAATTTTGAGGATGAACAGAAATCGTTCCCATGCATTTTCTAGCGAACCGACGGAGAACTAGCGAGTGGGACCGGTGGGCGATGGAGGGACTCGGAGCGGCGGATCTGGTGGAAGCAACGGCGAGGCCTCTAGTGGCCTGAGGCGGTGGTCGTGGGTGGGTGAAGGCGTCGAAGTTTGGGTTGAAGGTGAGATGTCGGGTTCGAAGTATCAGAGAGGAAGAAGACGTGTTTTTTTGTTTTGTCTGATGATGACGTGGCGACGTTATTGAAGGCAATTAAAGTTTTTAAATTAATTAATTAGTTAATTAATTGATCGTATGCATATTCAAACTTTAAGTTAGTGTATCATCCACATACGATAACGAAAATTGACGAAACTGGATCCGTTGGGATCGCAGGGACGAGACCTATCCGACGGCACTGACTAGGCACTGATCTGACACCGTTGAAAATTGAGCTAATTTTGAACGTCCGTTCAAGATTAAAAGCGACAAACGCGTCAACCGCCAACCGTATAAACACTGGTGACGATTTAGGTATTCACAGAAAATACCCCGTATAAACATTTTTAAGCAATTCGAAGTGACGATTTGGGTATTCACAGAAAATACTATTTCAAGAAGCCGTTGCCATTTTTATTTCCTAAAAGGAAAGTGATCGGGAAAAAGAAACAAGGGTGCGCACATACAACAAAGAGGGCCATCCTGGACTATTCTTTGTTAAAAGGGGTTTTCTTTGGTTTTTATTTTTTTTATTTCTTCTGTTAACGATCTCAACTGTTTTCCAGTTTGTTAAACTAGGTGATTTAGTTAGGGTTTTAACTAGCAGTTTACTATTGTTTTTAAAAACTAGGGTTACGGGTTTGTAATCCGGGGAAAATATGATCTAGGGGATATAGATCAGTCTAGGGTTTTGAGCATAGGATTAGAATAGGAGCGCGGGGTTCACGAGTTTACATGATCTTGTAAGCAGGATCTTTATATTACCCAGTAGAAACCTTAGTGAATGCAGCAGTAGGTAGGGTTCTGCCAAAGCTAGGTATATATGTGTGTTATTTACTTTCCGCATTTATATTCTCTACTACTACCTATTTTGATTATTATTTTAATATCTCTTAAGGTTTGAACTTAGTGATAAATTGGAATTAACCCTATTCACCCCCTCCACGGTAATCTTGCTCCAACAATTGGTATCAGAGCGAGGTTATTTCTTTATCTCTAGAGTAATGGGTCATCCTAGTTTTCAGTCCATAGAGAGTCAGTCCAGTTGTATTCCATCTATTTTTAATGGTATAAATTTTTTTAAATTGGAAATCAGAAATGAAATCCTATTTATAATCTGTTGATATTAAATGTTGGAATATTACTATAAATGGGTATGATATTGTAAATAGGAATGATATTGGATTTAATTCTCGTGCTACTCATATTTTATATTCCTATATTGATGATGACCAATATAACCATATCTCCCATTGTTTGAGAGCGTAGGAAATCTGGAGAACTCTAAACGCGCTGTATGGAAAATCTGACAACTACTCAAAACCCCAGAGAGTCAACTCAGATTCAGATCTATGCTTTACTAGTCTTACAGATGAAATTTCAGATAGATAGAATGATGGAGATTCAACAAACGATGAGACAGGAAATTTCTCATACGAAGATTTAGTTTATATGTGTGTCAATTTAACTAAAACTATTGATAAACTCCAACATAAAAATAAAACTCTGAAATCTAGAAATCTTGAGTTGACCAGCAAAATTAATGATTTGGAATCACAACTTGAATATTAAAAAATTCTTGAAATTCGGATTGCAAAAAAGTTTAAAACTGGAAACTGATCTCGTTCATCTCAATAAAAATATTCAATTCCGATCTTAAAAGAGAACGAGTTATTAAGTTCAAACAATTTTTTGCATAAGGAATTTGAAAATTTTACGATGATTGAAAGTTCCAAACGTGATTTTGCTGAAAAACATAATTTGCTGAAAACTGAATCAATTCTGAATGAACTTGAAAATGAAATTAAAAATTTCAAGATCTTTGAGATTGAAAAACAAAAACAATTTGATTTTGAGATTTCTGAGAGTAAAACCAAAACTGAGAAACTTCTAAATGAGAATAATTTTCTAAAATCTAAAATCAACAATCTTGAGTTGAGTTTGAAACGTTTTTCAACCAGTGAAAAATCTTTGAATATGTTGTTGAAAAATCAGTTTTCTTCTGGTAATAGGAATGGTCTCGGTTTAAGGAAAACTAATGGTTTTCAAAATTTGAATTCTTGTGATTTTACAAATTCCTCAAGTTGTTTTAAAAGGAATTATTTTGGAAATTTGAATTCTCAAAATTTCAAAGGATTTTTAAATCAAAACCAAGATGAGAATTAGTTTTATAACAAAACATTTAAACCATTTTGGATCCCTAAAGGAAATAAAATGGGCTTCATTAAATTCAAACAGATTTGGGTTCCTAAGGGTACAAAAGTTAATTCTAATGGTTTGTTGTACAAAAAGGTCTGGGTACCAAAAATATGAATACAACTGTGGATGGTTTTACTAACTTTTTTAGACCATTCGATCCCATAAATTGTTAGGTACCGGAGGAGGCTGAGGAACTCCTTTGCTAAAAGGAAATTGAATTTAAACTGTTCCATATTTCTGCATCATTCAGAGTTCCTTAGCCCAAGAGTGTATTGAGTTAGAGATTCTTTTTCTTACATCGTTTTCAGGTTTGATCTCTAAACTCAAAATTTCTTTTGTATATTCCTTGTTTTAATTGTTCCTATTTTTTCTCTTCTATTTTTTTCTATTTTGATTTGTCACTACTATATTTTTTTTCTTCTCTGAGCTTTCTTAACTTCTAATTGCAGAATTTTTGATTTTCTGGAAATTCACTTCAATTTGAATAAAACTGTGATGTTCAATCACTTCTAGATCTTGAATTTAAACTTGTAAATATTTGCAATTGTTTTGAAGTTTATTTTATGATCTTTGAATTCCTAACAGTGCTGAAGCATTCATATCATATCTTGAACACTGTTAATTAGAATTCTAAACTTTAGAAGATCTAAAAATTTGATGAAATTTCACACACCTTTGCCATTTTTGAGTTTATTCTAATTCATTTTAGAAAAGCTTGAAATATTATACTCATTACGGCAAACTGCTACTTCTCAAATGTGATAATTTCATTGATTTTTATATTGGCTTGGATTTTCTGAATTTTCATGAATCACAATGTTACATCTTGAAATTCACCTTTTTCAGTGATCATTTGGAATTTGTTTGTTTGAAATCATCTGAATTTTTTTGATATTTTGAATCTCTCACACACCTCCTTGATTTGAAATTATTAATCATGTGTGATTGATTCAGTTTATCCTAAAATTTACATCTATTCAAGTGATTTCAAATAAATTATTTCCTAATTTTGGATCATGAATCATCTTCCAACTTGATGTAAACATTCTGAATTTTTCTCTTTTGCTTGTCAGAGATAATTGCGAAAAATTCTTTAAAAATCTGGTCTAAAAACTCACTGCTACTTCCTGATCATTTGAATTGAATATTTTGTTTGTTTAAAATCATTTGAAATTATTGATTTATTGAATCTCACACATATCTTGGATCTAAACTTTATAATCTAGTGTGATTGATTCATTGATTCTAGAGATTTTCGTATTCCTTCAAATGATTTCAAATAAACGGTATTTTCAATCTTGGATCATGAATCATCTTTTGTAACCGACAACCTCTGACAAGTCTTCTTTGAAATTGATTGTCATTTTGCTTTGATATTGATTTAAAAATATTTTGGAAATTGCTTGTTTTGATTTGTGTGCTACTCTGATACTGTTGTCAAAAATGTTTTTAGATAAGTGCTTGTTTTGGTATCATCTACTATTTGATAAATGGAACTGAATTGTGAAATTATTTGCTTGGGATTTGAGATTATTTTTGCTAACTGAGATACCCTTGTTACCCCCCAGTGTCATGTTAAAATCCCCATTAATTGGGATATCAAGTGGTATCAGACTCTCATGCTTTGAATTTTGCTTATTCATCAGTTTTGGATTTTCACCTTGTATAGATTTCACACATTCTTCTTATCTTGTATAGATCCCTTAGTTTTCTCTTGTAATTGATTTTCGAATTTAAAATTATTTATTGAATATTCGTTCAGAAATTGAAATCAATAACCAAAGCGAACTGTATTTATAATTCATCAAAATTATTATCAGATTTTGAAATTATGATGAATTGTGACTACAGTATATTTCACAACAAGAGGAGATTTTATTTAGATTTTTATGATGGTTGAACAATTATTGTAATATCTTTGAATTGGCAATTATTTCAAGAAGATCTTCTTTATCTACCATTATTTAGACATCCATCATGATTTTATATTAATGTGGAGAGTTTTTTTAAAAAAAAACATCTTGAATAAACAGTGGAAATACTTGTGATAGAAATGGGACTCTGTTATTATTTAGAATTAGTGATAATTTGAAAATTTTCAATGATCCCGGTACAGTTGAGCATATTTCATAATATGAATATTTTAGATATTTATTTCACAAACCATTTCTGTACCTATCACATTTCTATCATCCATATTGGTTTAATATACGAGGAGTTTTTCCTTTTGGAGTTGAAAATGATAAATATATAATATACATAAGTGTTTCTCTAACGTCACTTAAAAATCCAAGCTCTGGTTATCCATGGTTAAGAGATAACTTATAATTTAAGCTATGACTAATCTCATTTAAAAATTCAAGCTCTGGTTATAGGTGGTGAGTGTGCTCTTAATAAAAAGAAAAAGGAATAAATTGCTAAATAAATTTTTATATGAAATCCTCCTTGGTGCGTAAAAACCAGCCTATCAATCCATCTTTCTAATCTGTGAAGTGTGTTCAAATCTTATGATATATTATGATTTGTTGATTGTAGCTATTGGAATTTGAGATTATTTGATTGCATCACTTAAATTGAACATATAATTATAGTCCAAATCCATCGCTGTTTTGTGCTCACTTTTATAAAATTCACTTTAAAAAAATGGAATTCATATTTTTATAAACTCTCTCCATTTATATTGTAAAGTCGGTGTGTATGACTTAAGCAGGAAACTAATATGGATATAGCGGAAATAATAACCTAACTATTAATCTACAATAGTTACGCAGGTAAAAGCTAACCTATAAAAATATATCACAAATAAAAGTAAAATGCGATAAGTAAAGACACCAGGAATTTTATACAGGTTCGGACTTCCCGCCCTACGTCTAGTCCCGAAGCTCCTCTTCGGAATTCACTATCACACCCTCTCTTAACCCGGAGGAATAGGTTACAATACACCCGAGCACCAATAAGGATGTCCACGCCTAAGCACCCACACTAGACTTCAAAATTTACAAAGGTTTTTGACTCTTGAATGTGTTCACTAATAAATATGGAATAGTCACGATGAAGTGCACCCTTCCTATAATCTTATCCTCAAGTATTTGATATATTTGCAAAGATTGAAGGAACTTAGTTACTTGTCGAATCAAGATATGTGAAACGTTATCAAGGATTCAACAAGTAACTTGAATTTGAGAGAGCTTTAGATTACAATGAATATAGAAGTGCAAATCAGAAAATAGATATAATAGAATGAGAATTCGTTTTTTTGGAAAACATGTTTGTATTGTTTATATAATAGTAGAAGAGTAGCATTCCTTCATAAAAGGTTTCAGCAAAAAGTTGCATTCATTTCATTCGTAACCGAAGAGAAATCTCTTCATGAAAGAAGGTGACTCTTAGTAATAAAGGCTTATGTTTCAAATCAGTCAACGGGTCTAAAAATCATCAATCGACTGATTGAATCATACTGTTAAACGTTTGGATTTAAAATCATTCAAAACTTGCCATTATTGTACAGAGACAGGCTGACCAGTTGACTGGTTGAATTCCTATCAGTCGACTGGTACAGCTGAGTCTGTACAGTCATGGCTATTTAAAGCCTTTTAATACATATATATATATATATATAATCATATCTTGTTTTATATATTCGTGTTATACTTGAGGATAGATTTTAACATAATTCTAACACGACTCAACATATATATAACCTTATCTTCATGACATGATTTCCAATGCTCTTCTCTTTGTTGACATTAATAAAAATTCTTGTTTTCAACATTCTCCTCCTTTTTGATTGATGACAACACATTTAATTTTCTCCCCCTGAATTTCTGCAACATTTTGTTGGTTCATAAATTTGTAAACTTACCATTTTGATTCCTGCAATAAAACATTGGCGCATATATTTTCAATAAATAGATTCATCATTACGATCATAGAAAATATAACTATAAATAGATCCATCATTTTGATCATTGAAAATATAACTCTCCCCCTTTATCATCGATTAAAAAATATTTAAACACTATAGGCATAAAGTAATCGGATAATTTTAGAGATCTTTGAAACACACAATTCCTAATTCACGTCGAAGTCTTATGAAAGAATTCTCTAAAATGGGTTTAGTAAAGATGTCAACAATTTGATTTTTTGAGTTTACAAACTCTAAATTGATAGTTTGTTTTTCAATCTTATCCCTCAAGAAATGATGTCTAATATCAATATGTTTTGCTGCATATATATTACTTGAGCATAAGCTAGTGCAACAGACATATATATATATATATATATATTCAGCTTCACATGTTAGCAGTGAAACACAATTTTGTTTCTTACTGAACCAAGATATAAGTGACTTACCAATAAAGCGACATGTTCCACTTGTACTTTTACGATCCGTCCGTTATCCTCCAAATTCAGCATCACTAGATGAGACTAATTCGAAGGAACAATCTTTTGGATAGAAAAGTCCAAAATCTTTGGTACTGCTAAGATAACATAATATATGTTTTACTGCACTTAAATGTGATTCTTTTAGATTAGCTTGAAAATAAGCACATAAGCAAACACTCATCATAATATCCGGTCTACTAGCAGTTAAATACAGAAGTGAACCTATCATACTTAGATATAATTTTTGATCGACACTTTTACCATTTTCATCTTTGTCGAAGTGTGTTGTCGTACTCATTGGTGTGGGTTTACTTGAAGTGTTTTCCATTCCAAAACGTTTTATTAGATTAGTACAATATTTTTGTTGATTAATGAAAATTCCATGTGATAATTGTTTAATTTGCAAACCTAGAAAGTAAGACAGTTCTCCCATGTGCGGGATTTCAAATTCACTGGCCATTATTTTTGAAAATTCTTGACATAATTGATCATTCGTTGATCCAATGATAATGTCGTCTATATATATTTGCACTATTAGAATATCTTTATTATCTTTCTTAATAAAGAGTGATTGATCAACCTTTCCAATTTGAATTACTGAATCTAATAAATAAGTTTTGAGACGTTCATACTAAGCACGAGGTGCTTGTTTCAAACCATTTAATGATTTTTCAGTTTGAAGACATGATCAGGAAATTTTTCATGAGCAAATAGTGGAGGTTGTTCAACATATGCTCGTTCTTTAATATAACCATTAAAGAAAACGCTTTTAACATCCATTTGATATAGTTTAAAGTTATGATGACAAGCGTATGCTAATAGAATTCGAATTGCTTCTAGTCGTGTGATTGGAGCAAAAGTTTCTTCGTAATCTATGCCTTCTTCTTGATTGTAACCTTATGCAACAAGTCTAGCCTTATTTCTAGTAATATTTCCTAATTCATCTGCTTTATTTTTGTGAACCCATTTAGTTCCAAGAATAGTTTGATCACTTGGTCTTGGAACTAATACCCAGACTTCATTACGTTCAAACTGATTTAATTCTTCTTGCATGGCAATTATCCAATTTTCATCTATAGATGCTTCTTTAGGGTTTTTGGGTTCGATATTCGATAAGAAGGCAGCATTACTTACCAAATTAAGTTGACTTCTTGTTCTTACGTTTGAAGTTATTTCTCCAATAATATTTCGAGTTGGATGATCTCGTAATATTCTTGGTGGAGATCTAACTTCACTAATAGGAATATTTTGATTTTCGATATTATCTTGATTTTCAGTGGTATTCTTCTCTAAGTTATTATGAACAATGTTTTCATCTTCTCTATATATATCAATATCATCATCACGAGAAGAATTATTTTTCATAATATCTGAATTAAATGAGTTTTTAATAATATTTTCGTCAAATGAAACATGAAGTGATTATTCTATTTTACAGGTTCTCCTATTGAAAATACAATAAGCCTTACTAGCTCAGAATATCCTAAGAATGTTCCTTCGTCAGATTTTGAATCAAAATTTCCAAGCTGGTCAATCGTATTTAAAATGAAGCATTCTGAACCAAAAACTTTGAAATAAGATATATTTGGTTTTCTACCAGTAAAAAGCTCATATGGAGTGTTTTTAGTAAGAGGTCGGATAGAAACACGATTCATAACATAACAAGCTATTGCAACTGCTTCAACCCAAAAATGTTTTAGAAATGTACTTCCGTTTAACAATGTTCTGGCACATTCTTGTAAAGTTCTATTTTTACGTTCTACAACTCCATTTTGTTGTGGAGTTCTAGGAAAAGAGAAATTATGAAAAATTCCTTTATTTTGACAAAATAAATCAAATTTCTCATTCTCATATTCTCCTCCATGATCACTTCGTATGTTTTTTCTATTTTTAAATCAGTTAAATTTTGAATTTGTTGACAAAATTTTTAAAGATATCAAAAGTATCACTTATATTCTTTAAAAACGTAGTCCAAGTGTATCTGAAAAAGTCATCAACAATTACAAACACGTATCTACTATGATTTATGGATTGAATTTGAGTTGGTCTGAGTAAATCCTTTTGTAGTAATTCAAGCGGTTGTAAGGTTGATATAACCATTTTAGATTTATAAGAAGTTTTGGTTAACTTTCCAAGTTGACAAGCATCGCACAAATTTTCAGTTTTGAATTTTATTTTGGCCTTTTACAAGATCATTTTTAGATATCTTGTTTATTGTTTTAAAATTAATATGACAAAATCGTTTGTGCCATAAGCAAGGATCATTGTCATTGGCTAATAATCACATACTTGAATTATTAATAACTGCCATAAACAAAATATAAATATTTTTATCTCGATTTCCTTCAAAAATAAGATTTTGATTTGAATCAAATATTCTACATTTATTTTTAGAAAAAGATATTTTAAAACCTTTATCATATAATTGGGAAATACTTAATAAGTTACGTTTTAAGTTCTTGAACAAAAAAACATCAGAAATAAGAGGTGAATTAGATATACCGTAATTGCTCACATCGCCTTTGTCGATGATATATCCTTTGGAATTATCTCCAAACGTGACAGTTCCTCCTTTTTGAATAAATGATATTTGTTAGCATCTCTTTATCTCCTGTCATTTGCTTTTAACAACCACTCGAATATCCATTTTCCTCTGTTTCTATTTAGTGGGACCTCATTATCCTTAGCCTTGAAGCATACATTTGCTTGCTCGCTGTCACTATCGCTATCACTAGCGGAAGACGGTGAATCAAAATTATCCCTAGTGACTGAGAATACTCGTCTCTTTGATTTTTTTTTTGTGATTTTTCTTCAATTCTGGACAATTCTTTTGATAATGACCGGTCTTATGACAATTAAATCATTCCATCGGTGCGGGGTCAGGTTCTTTTGATAAATTCTTTTTCACATTTTGGCTTTGACCTTTTCAAAATTTTAGAAACTTTCTAAAATTCTTTGCTACAAAAGCAATATCCTCTTTATCTGAATCTGAATCTTCTTTCTTGGCATGAAAAGCTAAATTTTTCTTGTCTTGTACATGTGCTTTCTTTGCCTGCAAATTTACTTCATAGGACATGAGATTACCGATTAACTCTTTGGGTTTCATGGCAGAGAGATCATTAGCTTCTTCGATAGCTAACACCTTTCTTTCCCATTCATCCGTCAAAGAGTTTAAAATTCTTGAAACTATATCAAAATCAGAATATTTTTCTCCTAATCCTAATAGAGAATGATAAATGTTTATAAAACATGAATACATGTCATTTATGGACTCATTCTCGTTCATTTTGAAATTTTGAAACAGGTTTTTAAGCATAGGTATTTTGCTTTGTTTAACCTCGTTAGTTCCTTCATGAGTAATTTTGAGTGTTCTCCAAATTTCATATGCTGTGTTGCACATACAAACTGGTTAAACGCGTTTCTATCCAAGGAACAATGCAACATATTCATGGCTTTAGCATTGGCAGTGGCCTCTTCTTTTTCATTTATAGACCATTCAATATATAGAGTAGTAGGTCGTGTATACACTTTTTGTGTGATGTTTCATGCATCAAAACTATTTTATTGCATATATATCCTCATTCGTGTATCCCAATAGCTATAGTTCATGCCATTAAAAAAGGGTGGTCTTGCAGTAGATTGGACTTTGGTAGATCCAGTATTATTGCTAGTGCTAGTGTTGTTATCTATATTAACTATGTATCAGATAACGGTTTTACGGTTAAATGATAACCTAGCTCTGATACCAAATGAAAAGTCGGTTTGTATGACTTAAGCAGAATACTAATATGGATATAGCGGAAATAATAAACAAACTAGTAATCTATAATAGTTATATAGGTAAAGGATAAGCTATAGAAATATATAACAAATATAAGTAAAATGCGATAAGTAAAGACACCAAGAATTTTATACTGGTTCGGATTTCCCGCCCTACGTCCAGTCCCGAAGATCCTCTTCGGAATTCACTATCACGCCCTCTCTTAACTCGAAGGAATGGGTCAAAATACACCCGAGAACTAACAAGGATGTCCATGCCTGAGCACCTACACAGGACTTCACAATTTATAAAGGTTTTTGACTCTTGAATGTGTTCTCTAAACAACACGGAATAATCATGATGAAGTACACCCTTCCTATAATCTTATCCTCAAGTATTTGATATGTTTGCAAAGATTGAAGGAAGTTAGTTGCTTGTCGAATCAAGATATGCGAAATGTTATCAAGGATTCAACAAGTAACTTTAATTTGAGAGAGCTTTAGATTACAATGAATGTAGAAGTGCAATCTGAAAGAGGCTATGCAGCAATATAGGATCGTGTAGTATGGAGAACAGAATGTAGTGTATATAGCAGAGTAGTAAATATCACACAGCAGATTTATACTGGTTCGGACCATAGTCCTACATCCAGTCCTAGACTCACTTCTGGTATTTCACTAACACTAAAACCTTCACTTCACCCGGAGGAATAGGTTCACAATTACCCGAACACACGAACGGGATTTCTTGCCTCAACCACTAAAGAGGTCTTCACAAATATAGAATAATTGTTGACTATTTTGTGTTCTTGATAACATGGATTGTCTAATATTAAGTACACCCTTCCTATAGCCTTTCCTTGATGATAATCGTGAAGTACGTGAAGGAATATGGAAGTTTTAAAAGTCTCAAGTATGAAAATAGATCGCTTTTTATAACTTAGAGAGCTTTGAATAATATATAGAGAATTTGAATAAAATTCGGTGATTAGATCAATTAACCAACTCTCTATTTATAATATATAAAAAGATATAACTGAGTACGAAAGGTTTTGATGAAAAGTTATGGATTAAATAGTTGTGTCTCTTCATAGAAGTTGCAACTTTTCAGAATTAGATGTCTGAAAATAATTTTTAGATGTCTGTTTGCAAGTTTAAAATTAAAGCCGTAAGGAAATAGTGCCTTTCAGAACAAATTCAGACGTCTGAAATATTTGAAATAGACGTCTGAATATTGTAATTGAAAAAATTCTGTTTCAGCAAACAGACGTTTGAAATTTTCAGACCAGACGTTTATAAAAGAACTATATAAAACGTGTGTGTGTGTGTGTAATCATCAAGGAAGACTTTAACATATAAATCTAGGACTATCAAACTCTTACAACATATAAGTGATTTTCATTTTGTGTTCTTGAATCTGATTGTCAAAAGTATCTTCCTGCAACATAGAATTAGTCGATAATATATATATGTACTTGTATAGTTGTCATAGTCAAAATATTATAAAACGGGATTCAACATTCTCCCCCTTTTTGACTAATGACAACTATATAAGCTCCCCCATCAATATGCATATAACGTTACTAATTTCTCCCCCTTTGTCATTTTGCAAAAAGGAATATTTATTTAAAAATTTAAGAACAGATGTAATACACACAACCATACATAAACATATATAAAGTATGACAATTCCAGACATCACACAGTTATGCACATAGTAGAGTTTTGTGCACAAATAAGACATGTAGCAAAATATTACACATTGTGAACTTAAATAAAAGCATCATATGCAAAATAGTTAACCATACCATCTCCAATACTTATATATCCTTGGAAGTAGATCCTAGAGGAGATGTGCCTTCGTCCCTTGGTGAGCTTTGTTCAGAATACGGAGCTTCTTCGTGAGAACTAGACGACCATTGAAATGGTGCAGGAGCTTGAGTCGAAGAAGTGCCGGTGTAAGAAACAACATCCCAAATTTTATTTAAAAAACCTTTGATCGAGTTAAACTTTTTTGTTCGTTTTCTTTTCAAAACTCTTTAGGTCGTTATGAAGTTTTGATTGATTGCGGGAAAACGTAACCAAAGCTTGTTCAAAGGAAGTATCGGGAGAAATGATTTGAATTTCTTCCTCTTCTTCTTCCCTTAGACGATGATGATGAGAAGGCTGGGTAACTAGAGTTTCCGGTTGAGTAGCAACGTGTTGAGTCCGATCCTCAAAAGACATGTATTCTAAGGATTGTGGAATTGGATCGATATTCATGAATTTCAACGTTTTGGGACCAATTTCTTTGATGGATAAGGAAGGTATGTTGTTTGGTATGTTGATTTCACAAGCGGCAAGAATGCGAGTAATGAAGACACCATAGTGTAGAGTCTTGTACTTGCGCTTATATGTTATGTCAGTCCATTCGTCCATGATAATTTTGGCCCAATTGATTTGTTTGTTGGAGTATAAAGCATAGAGAGCTTGAAAATCCCGTTTGTATACCTTTTCATAACTACCTACCCTAGGTTGAATGGTGCGTACAAGAATACGATTAAGTAGACGAGCTTGTGGTCGGAGATGAGTGGTGGTAATGTCTTGTATGTTAATTAGATCATCGGACAAAAATTGATGTGAAGTCTCATCTCGTGTATCCATATCTACTTCTATTGAGTCTATATCCAATCCTTGCCATGCACATTCTAGAATTTGGCCTAAGCGTTGCATAGTTATAAGCACACGCTTTCCACATACCTATGACCAAATCGTATCCTTTTTAACTTGAGGCTTGGTATGATCAAGGTTTAGATTTGTTAGAAACAACTTGATTAAAGAGGGTAGATTTTGACATTGTTTTTGTTATAATCAACAAGTGATTCAAAGTGAGCATCTACCATAGTATAGTAGACGATAATGCGAAAAAGCATCAAATTTCACGAATGCACCTTCGAAGAATTTTGAATCCTTCATTGCCTTATACCTAGCTTTTTCATTTCATCCCAAAGCCATCTTTGAATCAATTCTTCGGAGGGAGGGAGTGCTTCTTCTTCTCTTGTTCTTTTACCCCGATTTTCCATGAATTGATTTTTGTTTGATGAAGTGTTGCGGTAAAAATTTTATTTGGGACATAGGGTTTTTATTGAGAGTGAATGGGTAAAAGTAAAAGTAAAGAGATGAATGGTAAAAAGGCGAATAGGTGAGAAGTTATTATCGAAAATCGATGTGTTTTTTTATTTTAAAAAAAAAAATCAGGGAGAATTCAGATGTCTAAAATTTCAAGGGCAGACGTCTAATTTTATTAAAGTAGAAACCTGAGAAGAATTAGTTCATTTTTGAGTTGAAATAGACGTCTGTTTGGTATTAATCAGACGTCTGATTACTAAGGTGGAGGAGTTATTTAAACTTAAATTTCAGACGTCTAAAAATTGTTAAATAGACATCTGGTTTGAAGGAAAAATCAACCCGCAAGAATTTAATTCAATTTTAACATATTTCAGACATTTGTTTTAAACCATTCAGACGTCTGTTGTAAGAGTTGAAGGTATTATAAATAGCAGTTCAGACGTCTGTTTATATATGCTCAGACGTCTGTTTTGACATTTTGAGCTCTAACAAATTTTATTTCATATAATTTTTAAATAATATATATATATATATCAATGATAAGAATAAAAAACTTTATTTCTTTGAAGGTGGAGTCTTCGTAGGTGTTGCCAAACTGGTTCCTTCATTTGTTTTATAATTTTTCTCCCATGAGTTTAGTGGGAGAGGTGGTCTTTGTGGAGAAAAGGTACAGTATTTTAACGTGGGATTTACTGGATCATTCTCAGTTCGGTAAGAGGAAGATGGATCAATCGGATTTGGCGGAGTTGGTAAAGGTGGAACAACATCTTTTTCTTTTGAACCACAAAACTTATATATCATCTTTTCGAGAAGACTCAAGCGAGTCGATGTCACTTTCTGTTCGAAATATAACTCCTTCTGTAGCGCTATTTTTTCTGTCTGGTAGTGATGAAGATCATCAATTTTACGTTTGGTATCCGAAGATGAGAATAAGACTCGTTTAGCTTTCTTTGCTTCTGGTGTACATCCGGTGTGATAATTACCCCATCGATATTGAGGTTCATTTCTAGGTGTTGGTGTTGGAAGATGAGAAGAATCGGAGGAGCTATTTGATGTGAAGATTATACTGATACAGAAGTTGGAATTACTTGACGACATAGTGTTTTGGTTGAATTTGTTTTAATATTGAATTTTTTTTGTAAGTTTGTAGTAATTCATAGGTTTATATACGATAAAAACAAATGATGTATTTGTGGTTTAAATTTTCAGAAGTCTGTTGGCCATAAAAGAGTTTGAGTGTTGTGAGTTTTTGTAGGAAGTGGTTAAAAATAGGTAGTTAGTTAAAAGTAAAACGTATTTGAATTTAAAATAAATGATTATGTTGAGTTATATGTCATTTATTGAAATAATACCTAATTCTCGTCGCAATTTAATAAAAGAATTTTCTAGTAATGGTTTAGTAAAAATATCTGCTATTTGGTTTTCGGTTGAAACATATTCTAAGTTAATAATATCCTTTTCAATATTGTCACGCAAGAAATGATGTTGGATATCTATATGTTTTGTTCTAGAGTGATTTATTGGATTCTTAGATAAATTTATAGCGCTAGTATTGTCGCAATATATTATTGATTTTGATAAATTTATTCCAAAATCTCTAATTGTTTGTTGCATGTAAATTACTTGAGCACATGCTAAAGCAACAAATATGTATCCTGCCTCATATGTAGAAAGTGATACACAATTTTGTTTTTTACTAAACCAGGACACAAGTGATTTTCCAATGAAATGGCATGTACCACTTGTACTTTTTCTATCCGTTCGCGATCCACCAAAATCAGCATCACTGTAAGAAACTAATTCGAATGGACATCCTTTCGGACAAAAAAGAGCAAAGTCCTTAGTATTATTTAGATATCATAGAATACATTTTACTGCTCTTAAATGAGATTCTTTTGGGTTTGATTGAAATCGTGCACACAAACATACGCTCATCATTATGTCAGGTCGACTGGCTGTTTGGTAAAGTAGTGAACCGATCATACTTTTATACAATTTTTGATCAACACTTTTTTCTTTTTCATCTTTATCAAGATGAACTGTAGTGCTCATTGGAGTTGGTTTACCGGAAGTGTTGTCTAACCCAAAACGTTTAATTAAATTATTACAACGTTTTTCTTGATTAATAAAAATACCATTTGAAATTTATTTAATTTGTAAACCTAGAAAATATGATAGTTCACACATATGTGACATTTCAAATTCATTTGTCATTATAGAAGAAAAGTCTTTACAAAAGTTATCATTAGTTGACCCGAAAATTATGTCATCTACATAAATTTGAACAATTAAGATATCTTTATTTGAATTTTTAATAAATAAAGTATGATCTGCTTTTCCTATTCAAAAACCAGAATTTATTAAATAGGTTTTAAGTCGTTCATACCAAGCACGGGGTGCTTGTTTTAGACCATATAAAGCTTTCTTAAGTTTATAGACATGATCTGGATATTTCTCGTGTACGAATAATGGTGGTTGTTCTACGTAGACATTTTCCTTAATAAAACCATTTAAAAAGGTGCTTTAAACGTCCATTTTATAAAGTTTAAAATTATAAAAACTTGTGTATGCAAGTAAAATATGTATGGCTTCTAGTCTTGCTGCGGGTGTAAAAGTTTCTTCATAATCGATACCTTCTTCCTGATTGTACCCTTGAGCAACTAATCTGGCTTTATTTCGTGTAATATTTCCGAGTTCATCTGCCTTGTTCTTATATACTCATTTTGTACCGATAACAGATTGGTCGTTTGGTCTAGGTACAAGTTCCCACACATCATTGCGTTTGAATTGGTTTAGTTCCTCTTGCATAGCAATAATCCAGTAATCATCTGTAGAGGCTTCTTTTGGATTTTTGGGTATGGTTGAAAGAAATGCTACATATGATCCATTTGATTTAATTGACTTCTAGTTCGAACGTGTGTGTCAATTTCACCAACAATATTTTGTGTAGGATGATCTCTTAATATTCTGGGAGGTGATCGAATATGTTCTATAGTAATATTTTCCGTATTTTCAAGACCCGTATTTTCAATAATTCATCATCATCTTTGTTATTTGTGTGTTTAAAATTTTCATCAAAAGTTACATGTACAGATTCTTCTATGATATTAGTACGTTTGATAAAAATGCGATAAGCTTTACTACGTTCTGAGTACCCAACAAAAATTCCGTGATCAGCTTTTGCGTCAAATTTTCCAAGTTGATCTTTAGTGTTAAGGATAAAACATTTATAACCAAAAACTTTAAAATAAGAGATATTTGGTTTCTTTTCATTAAAAAGTTCATAAGGAGTATTTTTAGTTAAAGGTCGAATAGAAATATGATTTAATACATAACAAGCAGTTGCTACAGCTTTTGCCCAAAATTGCTTAGATAAAGAACTTCCATTAAGTAGAGTTCTAGCACATTCTTGTAAAGTTCTATTCTTTCTTTCTACAACTCCATTTTGTTGTGGAGTTCTAAGAAAAGAAAATTTATGATTTATTCCTTTCTTTTTACAAAAATGTTCAAAAGATTCTTTTTCGAACTCTCCACCGTGATCACTTCGAATATTTTTGACTTTTAAATTTTTAGAATTTTGAATTCTTTTAATAAAATTTCTAAAGTGTTCAAAAGTATCACTTTTATTTTTCATAAATATAGTCCATGTATATATTGAGAAATCATCAATTATCACAAAAACATAACGACTGTGATTAATTGATTGAACTTGAGTAGGACCAAACAAGTCTATATGTAATAGTTCAAATGGTTGTAAAGTTGAAATAACCCTTTTTGATTTAAAAGTAGACTTGGTTAATTTTCCTTTTGGACAATCTTCACAAAGATTGTTTATTTTAAAATTTATTTTTGGTAAACCTTTTACTAATTCATGTTTTGAAAGTTTTTTAATAGTTTTAAAGTTTATGTGACATAAACGCTTGTGCCATAACAAGAATCGTTGTTATTGGCAATCAAACACATTTCCTTATTATTATTAACTTTCATATTTAAAACATAAATATTTCTATCTCGATTTCCTTCAAAAATAAGGTTTTGTTCTTTATCAAAAATACTACATTTATTTTCAGAAAAGTTATCTTAAAACCTTTGTCACATAATTGATTGATACTTAGTAAATTATATTTTAATTTTTAACTAAAGAAACATTAGTAATAAGAGGTAAATTTGAAATACCGTAGTTGCACACATCTCCTTTGCCAATGATAAAACCTTTTGAGTTATCTCCGAAGGTAACTGAGCCACCGTCAAAGTATGAAATATTGGTTAGCATATCTTTGCCGCCAGTCATGTGTTTTGAGCAACTACTGTCTAAGATCCATTTTCTCTTTTTGAGTGGGACCTGCAAAAAATATTAATAAGCACATTGGTACCCATGTTTGATAGGGTCCTAAGATTTAGATCTTAGGAAGCCAAACCGAAGTGGGTTTAGTATCCATTTTATATAAATAATTCTCATTATTATGCAAAAATTTCATAAATGAGTTAATGTGTTTGTTCCTAATCAGATTATTGTTAGTTTTCGGAACCCATATCTTAATTCTAATAATCCTTTTTTATAGATTTTGAATCAATTTTCTTTTCTAGCTTTGTGATTTTCTTTGGAGGAAATTTTGATTCCTTTTTAAATTCTAAACCATTTTTGTTCGAAGAAGGTCGAGAGTTTTCTATGATTCTTGATAAATTCTCTCTTCCCTTATTAAAATTTGAAACATTTTTAGAATTGTTTTCTAACTTAGCTTGAATACTTCTATTTTCTAGCTCTAGTTCTTCTATTTTAGTTTTCAACATATGATTTTCAGAACTAATTTCATCATTTTTTTTAACTTTTGAGTTTCAATTTCTTTAGTTAAAAGAGAAATCTGATTATCTGAATTTGTAGGAGTCTCTTGAACTTTTTCAAGTTCTTCTTCTAGAATTATCTTTTCATCTTTCAACATATCTCTTTCAAATTCAGCTTTGTTACGATTTTCACAAGTTTCTTTAAGCTTTTTCTTTAAGGTTTTTATGATGTTTAAAAACTCAGAATTAACTTCTACTAAATCTTCATAAGGTAAGTCACTTACATCAGATTCTTGAGCCATGAAGCACACATTTACTTATTCATTATCGCTTTCATTATCACTGTCACTTTCTGATGATTCTAAATCTGAGTTGTCCCATGTAACAGAAAAACTTTCTTTTTGAATTTTTCTTTCTTATTCTTGTTGTTGAAGTTCTTTTGATTTTCTTTTATCTCTGGACATGACAACTGAAACATTCCAATTTTGAGGATAAAGGTTTGTTTAAGGTATTCTTTTTAAAATTTCCTTTTCTGTATTTTAGAAATTTCTTAAAATTCTTGGCAATAAAGGATAAATATTCGTCCTCTGATTCAGACTCTTCTTTATCTGCATGAAATGCCACATTCTTTTTCTCTTGAGCTAATTCTCTTTTTGCTTGAAGATTAACTTCATTAGACATGAGATTTCCTATGAGTTCTTCAGGTTTCATAGTTGACAAATCATTAGCTTCCTCAATAGCCAATACTTTTGTTTCCCAATCTTCGATTAAAGAATTTAATATTTTTGACACAATATCAAAGTCACTATATTTTTCTCCCAATCCTATCAATGCATGTAAAATGTCTTGGAATCTCGAATACATTTCATTGATGGTTTCATTTTGCTTCATCTTGAAGTTTTGGAAATGATTCTTAAGCATTGAAGTTTTTGTTTGCTTAACTTTGTTTGTTCCTTCATGAATAGTTTTGAGTGTCTCCCATATCTGAAATGCTGATATACAGATGCTAACACGATTGAATTCATTTCTATCGAGAGCACAATATAGCATGTTCATAGCTTTTTCATTTGCATTGGCTTCTTCCTTTTGAGTTATTGTCCAAGTTGAATATTTAGTTGTAGGTGTCGTGAACTCTTTTTGAGTAACATGCCATGCACTAAAGCCACTTGATTGCATATAAATCTCATTCTTGTAGCCCAGTAATTGTAATGTAGTCCATTGAATAGTGGAGGTCTTTGAGTGGATTGTCCTTCGGCAAAAGTAGTTGAGCTAGTATTTGGGTTATTCTCCATTATACCAAAATATCGAATAATGGTGTTACGGTTATAGGATGGCCTTGCTCTGGTACCAATTGAAAGAGGCTATGCAGCAGTATAGGATCGTGTAGTATGGAGAAAAAAATATAGTGTATATAGCAGAGTAGTAAGTAAATATCACACAACAGATTTATACCGGTTCGGACCACTGTCCTACGTCCAGTCCCAGACTCACTTCTGGTATTTCACTAACACTAAAACCCTCACTTCACCTGGAGGAATAGGTTCATAATTACCCAAACACACGAACGGGATTTCTTGCCTCAACCACTGAAGAGGTCTTCACAAATATGGAATAATTGTTGACTATTTTGTGTTCTTGATAACACGGATTGTCTAATATTAAGTACACCCTTCCTATAGCCTTTCCTTGATGATAATCGTGAAGTACGTGAAGGAATATGGATGTTTTAAAAGTCTCAAGTATGAAAATAGATCACTTTTTAGAACTTAGAGAGCTTTGAATAAGATAGAGAGAATTAGAATAAAATTCGGTGATTAGATCAATTAATAAACTCTCTATTTATAATATATAAAAAGATATAACTGATCACGAAAGGTTTTGATGAAAAGTTATGGATTAAATAGTTGTGTCTCTTCATAGAAGTTGCAACCTTTCAGAATTAGATGTCTGAAAATAATTTTCAGATGTTTGTTTGTAAGTTAAAAATTAAAGTCGTAAGGAAATAGTGCATTTTAGAAAAAATTCGGACGTCTGAAATATTTGAAACAGACGTCTGAATATTGTAATTGAAAACAATCTGTTTCAGCAAACAGACGTCTGAAATTTTCAGACCAGACGTATGTTTTCTCTTATCAGCCTATACCTTGCCTACTTTATAATAAAAGAACTATATAAAAAGTGTGTGTGTGTGTGTAATCATCAAGGAAGACTTTAACATATAAATCTAGGACTAACAAACTCTTACAACATATAAGTGATCTTCATTTTGTGTTCTTGAATCTGATTGTCAAAAGTATCTTCCTGCAACAAAGAATTAGTCAATAATATATATATGTGCTTGTATAGTTGTCATAGTCAAAATATTATATAGCGGGATTCAACACAATCCAGAAAATAGATAGAATAAAATGAGAATTCTTTTTTTGGAAAACTTGTTTATATTGTTTATATAATAGTAAAAGAGTAGCATTCCTTCATGAAAGGTTTCAGTGAAAGGTTGCATTCATTTCCATTCGTAATTGAAGAGAAATCTCTTCATGAAAGAAGGTGACTCTTCATAATAAAGGCTTCTGTTCTGAATCAGTCAACTGGTCTAAAAACCATCAGTCGACCGATTGAATCATATTACAAAACGTTTGGATTTAAAATCATTCAAAACTAGGCGTTATTCTATAGATGTATAGATACAGGCTGACCAATCGACTGGTTGAATTTCTACCAGTCGACTGGTACAGCTAAGTCTGTACAGTCATGGCTATTTGAAGCCTTTTAATATATATATACACACATATATATAATTATATCTTATTTTGTATATTCATGTTATACTTGAGGATAGATTTTAACATAATTCTAACATGACTCAACATATATATATATAACCTTATCCTCATAACATGAATTCCACTGCTCTTCTCTTTGTTGACATTAATCAGAATTCTGGTTTTCAACATATATAAATTTCATCATAAATACATCATTCTCTACAATGTGAAAATGCCACTAGTTCTTAGAATATTATGATTTTTGTTTGATTGACTGAGATTTATGATCACCGTTCTTCCTCTTAAGCAGAAATTATATTTTATCATTTTTCATCTATATTTTAATTTTTGTACCCTTTTGATGATGACAAAAGGGGGAGAATGGGTTGGCATTTCGATTTATGAGTGAATATTTTATAAATATTTTAATATTGAGAATTTGTTCAATTCATTTGGTTCACTTATGCACATTTATAGGGGAGTTTCTGTTGTTGGGGGAGCATTAAAATAGGGGGAGTTCAGTTCTTCACTGTCACACACATTTAGTGTACTCAAAATCTTTTATTTGTTTGTCATCATCAAAAGGGGGAGATTGTTGTATATAACGTTGTTGTATATAACAATTATATGATTTTTGTTTGATGATAACAACCAAACAAATATTATTATAAATGTGTTCGTTATTGTACTGTTATATTGCATCACATGCAAGAATTGAATATTTATATTTAAACAGAATACTACTGTACATGAATTTAAATATTCAAACAATATTTTATTTAAATATAATATTTTATTTCAACATTCAAAAAGTACAAATTTTATAACCCCACTATTTGTACAATTTCACTAATATACAATTCATACACATTCAATTTCATACAATGTTCCTCACTACAACTCTCGGTCACTTAATTACTCATTTATATAGTTTCATTCATACATTCACTGACATACAGACATAGTCTTCACAACTTTCAGTCAGTCCGGTCATCCACATCTGTCACAGAAATAAAACACACACAGTAGACTGGAACTAAAATGATTACTGAACAAGTAAACATTTATTTTTAAATTTTTATTTGCCTCAGATTTTCTGTGTGTTTTTCTCATCATCTTTCTGACTTGATCAGCCTCAACATAACTACACCGGTTTGCTGATCAATACCAGCAACAGGCCCAACACAGTGTAGCCAGTCTGCTGATGAGTATGACGTATGCACATACATGAACACTTATACACAAAACAGCTCAATTGTAAGCGTGCAAAATCAAATGGTGCAACAATAATGTTAAGCAACAATGTCTAGAAGAATACAAGTCAGGTCAAAGTACAAGTCAAAGGTCAAAAGCATAGTAAAGTAACATGTTCAGTATCATACCAGTATGACCAAGACATTTATGTTCAAATCAATATGGTGCGTATACATGAATGGCTAAATCCAACTACATGAACAGGTATGACCAACTCAGGTGAACTACAATAGCAACATGGACTACATGAGTGAAACATGTCAAATGTTTAAGCAACATATACATGGCAGTATGAACAGGCCAGACTCAAGTGGAAATGGAAGCATGGACATGCAAACATTTATACAAATATGGGAAATATTCATGAATGCATAAGGAAGAACAAAACTCAGCATAGTCAAGCAACATCAACAATATGGTAAACCTGGGTGTACACAGCAACAACAAGAGCAAGTGCAATGGTGCACGTAACAAGCTAGTGTACAAATGCATGTCACAAACATGTCAAGAGAGATCAATTGTGCCGATATATATGGCTGAGCAAACATGGGTCAAGCAGATTAGAGTACAAGCCAAAAAGCAATGCAAGACATCAAAATGCAATGCAACACTTTGATTAACTATTTTACACAAATATGGTTCAACATAGTCAATTTCAAATGCCACATGTAATTGATTGTGCACAAGTCCTCAAAGTATATATAATAGCAAATTCAACAATGAAGATGGACAGAGCAGAGCAAAATGACAAGTAGCAATGCAAAGTCGAACTAGACTAGTGCAAGTAAAATATATACAACTGGAAATTAAATTTTGTTTTTTTAATCTGCAATGTCTACATTGCTTCAAAACCTTGACCAAGTTCACAAAAAATGTAATCATCAATTAATCGAAATCTGGTTTGAAAGTAGCAAAGAAAAATCAGTGAAGTACAAGAAGAACAAGTTCATTTTGTTTCCAGTTTTGGACATATATTTTTTGGCAAATACTAAATGTTTTTGTGCAAAAATTAAATTGATTTTTTCCAGTATTTCAAATCATGCATGGGACCAGTGAAGAACATGATTAAAGCCTGGACTTAATCATATATGGAATGGTGATTAAGCAAGAATCAAACTCGGCAACCATCTGTAAATATCCAATTTCAATAGTGAAAATAAAACCATCCAAATGCATAGAGAAAGACAAAATCATGGAATGATTCATCACGAGGATTTGGGACATTTTCAAATTCGAATTTACAGAGTTGTTAATTCAAGAAACAAAACAATTTGCCAATCAATATTTTTCCAGAAATAATCAACAAGAGAATAAATCGGTTTAATTGGTTTCCAGAAAATCATCGTGGAATTATCGGTAATAATTCAAGTCAGGAAATTTGCAAATCAATCACGCCAGGGGCCAACTAAATTTGGAGATTCATTGAAGATCAGAAACATGTCTGGATTCATTCATGTATATCACGCAAGAAAAAGGAAATTAAAGCCAAAAATCTCGCAAGCTATCAGACCAAGTCAGTAATGAAATTAGAGGATTTTTAGGATTTATTTATCTTATATAATTTACACAATTCATCACTGGCGTATTATCGAAAACCAAGAACAAGATTCAAAGAGCAGAAATCAAATTATCATGTTACTCACATAGTTTTTGATCAAGAGCATCCCAAATCGTTGACGAGCAAGAACATAGACACACGAAGATCATCCAAGAACATTTTTCAAGCAATTCGAAGTGACGATTTGGGAATTCATAGAAAACCCTATTTTGAGAAGCCATCGCCATTTTTATTTCCTAAAAGGAAAGTGATTGAGAAAAAGGAACAAGGGTGCACACATACAACAAAGAGGTCCAGCCTAGTCTATTCTTTGTCAAAAGGGGTTTTCTTTGGTTTTTATTTTGTTTTGTTTTGATTTCTTTTGTAAACGATTTCAACTGTTTTCCAGTTTTTCAAACTAGGTGATCTAGTTAGGGTTTTAACTAGCAGTTTATTAGAGTCTTTAAAAACTAGGGTTTACGGGTTACGGGTTTGTAATCTGGGGTAAATCTGATCTAAGCGATATAGATCAGTCTAGGGTTTTGAGCGTAGGATTAGAATAGGAGCGACGGGTTTGCGAGTTTACATGGTCTTATAAGCGGGATCTGTTCTATTACCTAGCAGAAACCTTAGTGAATGCAGCAATAGGCAGGGTTCTGCCGAAGCCGGGTATATCTGTCTATTATTTACTTTTCGCATTTATATTCTCTCTGCAATCTGTTCCGATTATTATTTTAATACCCTGTAAGATTTGAACTCAGTGATAAATTGGAATTAACCTTATTCCCCCCCTCTAGGGTTTATCTAGATCCAACATTTTCAAATTAACAGTTCTTGATTGATACTATTATGAATTTTTATTTTTAGGATTAGATTATTGAATATGCAATGAAATATTTAGTAAAAAAAAATTTAACAAGATACCATTGTATATTTTTTCTTTCTATTTCTACGACATAAATTTGACCTCGATGATTCAGCAGGGAAAAGTACTGGAACCCAACTTTCAAGAGGTAACACCATTAAATTTTATTAGTAGCTACAGGTTACTTGCATAACCACTCTTCCATTATATTGTTTCCATATACCTACATATGAAGTATGCAATATTGAAGATGCTTGGGTCAAAACTGCTTTGTTTCATAGGATTCCTCATCTATCACATAGTGTTATCTAAGCGTTCTACATGTCCTCAAGCAAATTTATATTTTTCTCCTTATGTTGCTGCGGGATTTGTAAATTCTATGTCAAACCATATCTGTTATGCTTAAGACATCACCTGCTTCTGCATAAAACCAAGCTTTGCTTCAATTGTCTATGCACACGTCCAATGGACGTGCCTAAGTACTGGTGTATACACACACACACACTCTCTCTCTCTCTCTCTTATATAAATAGTTATAAAGTTTAAATGGTAAAAATTGTTTAAGTTTATGTATTATAAGTAGTTTATGAAAAAGCCAAGTAATATGGAAAATTTGTTCAAATAACATATAGTTTGATTCAAATAAAATAATCCA
The DNA here is from genome assembly GCA_030737875.1 of Allium sativum. NCBI lineage: Eukaryota > Viridiplantae > Streptophyta > Magnoliopsida > Asparagales > Amaryllidaceae > Allium > Allium sativum. The sequence continues at coordinate 605,578,665 of CM060916.1, read as the reverse complement.
ATCTGATCAAAATCCGTATTTCAAAATCCGACTTCATCCATTCAGATTTCATTTCAAATCAATTTCCTTTTATTGGTTCAAATTCAATTTACCTCATAACTAAAATTATTTTCAAATCAGTATTTCAACTCAAATTTAACTTGGACTCCAAGTTCATCACGTTATATTAAATTCCAAAACAGCGTCGATGTTTAGTTGTTAAGTTAATACTTAAACCAACATTTATTAAATTTCAAACTTTCACCTTTCTTTCATTTGGAATCTCATGGCAATTTCCCTTAATCAAAACCAATCCTTTTCATTTACTTGAATTTGACCAAAATCCACCTTAACATTAAATTCTTCGTTTAAATTAAAATTATATTAGTTATTAAGTTAAATCTTATAATAAAACAATTTTAAACTTGCACGTTATAAAGACTTTGGTTACATTTACAAAAATAAGTTTCCATCGAAAATCTAGATAATAATAAACATAACTTAAATACTGATTCTTATAAACTATTTTCAAAACACATTTTTTTTAAATCCAAAAAGTTACAAATTAGAATACAAACACATATAAGAATACGGACCGAGATGCAATGTAACAACCCGGAAAAATCAGAACCAATTTAAAAATTTTATTTTGGCTATTTTAGTGAATTTTGAATAGATAAAATAATTTATTTTAAATAATAACGAATACAAATTTATTTAAATCGAAGTTAGAACGAATATATTTATTTTAATTTTAAAAGGAGTTAGAAATAGCGCGGTAGTCTGAAAATTTGAATTCGAACTTTGACTGAATGTACCAGATGCAAAATAAATCGGATTTTGGTGAAACCAAAATTATTAGAATCTGTTTAAAAATATATTTCTAACGAATCTGAAAAATTGAAATTTCATAGCAGAAATAAAAAGTTATGGTCAGTTGAATATTCAAAATAGTCGCTACGGAACTTAATATAATATATAGCCTGTATAGATAGCCATTTTGCAAACGACCTCCGTTTCTGACGAAACCATCCTGGTTGGATCCGGAACTTCAAATTATTGCTAGATTCCAATTTTCATAATTTTTGGAATTAATATGTGAGCGTGGCAAAAGAAAATGTGTTTTGTCAATTTCAGTCAATTTCGATCGACCAGAAAATGGCCATTTTTCAAATGCTCTCCAAATTCAATGAAATTAATTTTGTTGGAGCCGTATCGTCAAAACATAGCTAGATTTATTTTTTGGGAATTTTCGGAGTCAGTCTATGACCCCGGTAAATTAAAATGTACGATCAAATTAAATAATAAAATGTTTTATTAATTAATTTAAAGAAAAATGCGCTGAAATAGTCAAATAGGATGATGAGACCCAGTTTGGCTAGGGCGAAAGTCTCTGGGCTTAATTCGGATCTAGTACGAGTCAACGGGCCTTTTTGGAAATTGGAGAATTAAATAATTAAAATATTATTAAACAAATCATTTCAAACCCTAGTCATCTTCTACAGAGCCGCCGCCAAGCCTTTCAATGGCTGAAACGATCCCAAACTTCCACCTTAATTTCTCTAAATCGAAACAATACAATCATAAACTCCTAGAGAACTAATTGAAGACCTAAGTGAGGCCATTGATTCTGTATGGTGATGATCGAGGATAAGGTTTTCTAGTGATCGGAATTTGGCCAGGAAGGGCGTGAGTTTGGTGCGGATTTCGAGGCAGGGAAGGGGTGCGAGTTAGGAGCGCTTTCCGGCGGTGGTAGCTTGTGGTCGGGGCGACGAAGTGTGGTGTTCTGATCGTTGGCAAAAGGGTCTCAGGTGGTGTGCGATTTGGAGAGGTAGACTACGGGTTTGGGTTCTCGCTACCTGGTATCACGAGGAAGAAGACAGAAGAGAAGTAAACGACGGATTTTCTTTTCTAATTAAATGTAATTAAATTTTTAATTATAAATTAATTAGTTAAATTATCAAATGCATTAACGACCATATCTTTTGCAAATAGAGTCGGGATCGAACGATTAAAGGACCATTGAAATTCTCTTGTCGAGTACTACATTTCAGAATTGACTGAAGAATTTTTGGAGCCTTCTACAATTTTAGGAATAAAATGCAATGTGAGATTTCTGAATCCAAATTAAATAAATAAAAATTATATTAGGTTGCAGACAGAGTTTAGAAACTCCCGATACCGTCGCTCACGGACCATGGACGACTTGATTGTATTGTGATGTGAAATTGGTTGATTTTTGGTGATTGATTATGGTTGAGACGAAATTGGTTGATACTGTGGCAATAGATTGCCTAGAAATAAAATGTATTAGGAAATTAAACCCCTTGTAAATGCCATGAGGCCTAAGGTAGCATGAGGAGCCGTACTAGGGACGGTGCCGATTTTAATTACCGTGCCGTTATGCTGCCGAAATTTTCTGAAATATTCTTGTGTTATAAAATATTCATGTTATTATATATTAATTGTTTGAACAATATAAAAATTAGATTTTAAAATATATATATATATGAATATGAAAATGATCATTATATGTCAACATAAAATTTATATTTTTGTTGTAAATCAAAATTGGTCATTTGTGAAATAAAAATGTATTTACATTTGAAATTTACATTTTTAATGTAAATAAGACATTAGAAAAAACATTGTGATATAAAATATATTTACATTTGAAATTTACATTTGAAATTTACATTTTTTAATGTAAATAAAACATTAAAAATAAACATTGTGATATAAAATGTATTTACATTTGAAATTTACATTTTAATGTAAATAAAACATTAAAAATAAACATTGTGATATAAAATGTATTTACATTTGAAATTTACATTTTTAATGTAAATTAAACATTAAAAATAAACATTATGATACAAAATGTATTTACATTTGAAATTTACATTTTTAATGTAAATATAACATTAAAAATAAACATTGTGATATAAAAATGTATTTACATTTGAAATTTACATTTTTAATGTAAATAAAACATTAAAAATTAACATTGTGATATAAAATGTATTTACATTTGAAATTTACATTTTTAATGTAAATAAAAAATTAAAAATAAACATTGTGATATAAAATGTATTTACATTTGAAATTTACATTTTTAATGTAAATAAACATTAAAAATAAGCATTGTGATATAAAATGTATTTACATTTGAAATTTACATTCTTAATGTAAATAAAACATTAAAAATAAACATTGTGATATAAAATGTATTTACATTTGAAATTTACATTTTTAATGTAAATAAAACATTAAACATAAGCATTGTGATATAAAATGTATTTACATTTGAAATTTACATTTTTAATGTAAATAAAACATTAAAAATAAACATTGTGATATAAAATGTATTTACATTTGAAATTTACATTTTTAATGTAAATAAAACATTTAAAATAAACATTGTGATATAAAATGTATTTACATTGAAATTTACATTATTAATGTAAATGGAACTTTAAAGATGATCATTAGTTAAATAAAAATGTGTTACATTAAAATTTATATTTTTAATGAATCATAAAAAAATACTCATTGGTTTGAAATGAAAATATAGTAATAATAAAAATTCACATTTTATTGTATATGAGAAAACATTAAGATTTACATTTTCAATGTAAATGAATCATAGGAAAAGATGCATTGTTTACTAAATATGTTAAAATAAAAAGATTACATTTTTAATGTAATAAAAGGATGAAATAAAAGATTACATTCTTAATGTAATAAAAGAAATAAATAAAAAGATTACATTTTTAATGTAATAAAAGAATGAAATAAAACATTACATTTTTAATGTAATAAAAGAAATAAATAAAAGATTACATTTTTAATGTAATAAAAGAATGAAATAAAAGATTACATTTTTAATGTAATAAAAGAAATAAATAAAAAGATTACATTTTTAATGTAATAAAAGAATGAAATAAAGGATTACATTTTTCCAATGTAATAAAAGAATGAAATAAAAGATTACATTTTTCAATGTAATAAAAGAAATGAATAAAAAGATTACATTTTTAATGTAATAAAAGAATGAATAAGGAGATTACATTTTTAATATGATAGATGAATGATTAAAAAGATTACATTTTCTTTTTAAATGTAAGATAGAATCATTAAATTATTCAAGTTTTGAATAAAATGTGTTGACATTAAAAAATACATTTTTAATGCTAGTATGATTTCATATAAAAGAAATCAATGCTGAAATGAAAATGTTCATGACATAAAAAATTACATTTTAATGTAATATATGATTTCATTTATAAAAGAAATCAATGTTGAAATGAAATGGTTTGAAATCGTCGAACGAATTAATTTTTTTTTTATATATATATAAAAATTAAAATAAAACGAATCGCGCAGTTACAGTTCGCGATTTGAAATCGTAACTTCATACGATTTTACCAAAAGATCTGACAGTCGGATTTTCCCAAAACTAGAACTGTTGGGTTCATTTTGGAAAGATCTTTCCAATGATATAAAATTTGCTAAGATCCAATGGCTAGATTTTAAGAAATTTGTAAATCAAGTTTTGATGAAAACAACGCTAGGGCCATGTGATGACCCGAAGCGTCGTTAAATTAAATATGGCTATTTTTATATAAATAAAAATAGCGATAAATCGTTATAAAATATTATTAGTGATATGGAATGAAAAATATTGATTTAAATTATATATATTTGAGAATTATTTGAAAAGGATGAGTTAAATCTCATTTCAAATAATTATACGACGATTGGAAGTCGAAGATTTGAAGACGGTGATTGAAGATCGGCGATCTTCACATCGAATGGATGACTACTGATGCCTTTGATTGGAGTTGCTACCTTGAAAGGGTTACAGTGGTAGTTGTCCGGACGTACTTGTTGATCGTCCGGATATGCGAGAGCCTCTCTTCCGTATTGGACATATGGAACGGGAAATAAGGTGTCTCCGGTTTCGTTCAGACCCAAAACGGACTTGTAAATGGATGTATGTATGACATTGGATTTTATTCTATGTTGATTGATTTCTATTTAATATATATCTATTTGGTGGCGAAGAATTTATTCTCTTGCTTAACACCCTTCTCTGAGACGCACGAGCTCAGAGGTTATATATTGATAGCTATCGATCGCATGGCGTGATTAGTCAGTGTGGCATGCCAAGATGCAAATGATCAAGGCTCATTGTTGAAAAGCAGAGTCTTGTGGTTGATGATCAAAGCACAACTTCATTTTAGCATAGCTTTGTGTATAGCATTACTTTGCGAGCCTCACACACCGGTATGAACCAGAAATGGGAGAAGGATCCAGGGAGAACATATGTTTCTTTCTAGCTAGATGTGGTGTCATGGTATGGAGCCTAGACATTTTTACTTACGTGGATGATGGAAAGCATGGTACCTCGGATTGGAGTCCCCAGTGGCTCTTTATTTACGCCCCATAGGGCGGGGAGACGTATTGTTCAGGAATTATATATAATCCACTAACATTAGTTGTGGACTGGCCCTGTGGCTCCGGGTGCAGTTGCGACTGAGTCCTGAGACTCGGGCTAGAGAGTCTCGAATTTGGTAAGGACGATCCCTTGCCTTGGTTCATGATGGAAATCCAACTTCCAATACGGCCCATGAGGTTTTGATTGTAAACCTATATTTGGCGACATAGTATATGGTTGCTATGCCGTCTATGATTGATATATTATGATTGATTTTTTTTTGAAATATATATGCACTAATAATAATATCAAATCCGTTTTATCGTATCAAGCATTTTTGACCACTATAAGGTAAAACTCTATCCTCCGATTTGCGTTGCATTGTGTGATGGGACTTGAGTCTTATAATGGTTTCATTTTTTTAAAAAAAACATTGCGTTATTTAACGATTTACTTTATTTATGCACTAGCAATCCAATGGAGTATACTCGTTCTACGTTAGCGGTGTGGTCCTGTGATTAGCCCTATTATTAAATAGGTTAAGTAAGATTTCTCATACCAGTCCCATGACTGACTCGTAGTTTGTTTCACTTTGCAAACTCGGGTGCCCTCTTTGCACACGGGAAGCCTTGTATACAGGTTTTAGCAGATTCATTTTGGATAACTATGGAGCTGAAGATGGATCCAATCATTTTTATTATGTTTTTTTAGACTTCATTTAGTATATTATGTTTGATTCCGCTGCAGACTTTTTATATTAAGTTGAAAACTGTATTATTAACTAAGTATGATCCTATTATGCTGTGTAACTCTGATGATATACTATTTCCAGTGTAATTTGATGTACATTATCTGCTGTAATTTTATATTTCTGTTCTGTTGTTATTGTTTATGTGTTATATTTCAATGATTATCCTTGCTTTCGTACTACGGGAGTTTGGGGTTATCACATGCAATGTACCAACGTCGTCTATTTTGCGTGTTTTTTATTTGAAATTAAAGATTCGTGATAATAAACATTCAAATTTCATGAAATGAAAAATACAGTTATTCTTACAATATCATCTAGTATTTTTAGTCCAGATTCGCCTAAATTTTGATAATGTTTAATTTCAAATGATTTATTAAATGTTTAACTAAATTAACGCGAATGTAACAACCTTGCATATTTTATCACGAAATTTACTACTTCGCTTATCTAAAATATTAAATTCCATAATTTAAATTTTAACGTCAATTACGATATCGCTTGTCGCTATCGTACACAGATCGCATAAATCAATTTAAACGGAGCGATGGGACATAGATTTTTTTCATTTTAAAATGATTTAGACTAATACTATGTAACATATTCGATTTAAGAACTATTGTTTTATAAATTATCGATTTCACGTTTATTCAAATAAGTTGTAAATACAACTTGTCATTATAACTTCTTAATTTCAACCTAAAAATACAAGATTTTATATTCATACTTAGAAATTAAATTCATAACTTCAATATATAATAAAATTTAAGTTTCAAATTCAAATTCTAATCATAACATTCACTCATATGCAAATTATAATTAACGTTGTATATTTAAAACATCAAAATTATCGAGTCTTTATATTCTCCTTCACTCAGCGTTTTACGTCCACGAAAAGGAAACGTCATAAAAATCATACGTATATATAATCCATTGCTTAGCTTAGCAAATATATATTTTCTAAGACCACAACTTATTAAAAGGAAAATTAATTTAGAATTTTAAAATTCATAAAATTTTATAACACCCAAACTAGTGTCTCCTTTATACAACTCGATCAATTTTTTTTACCAAACAGAAGTATATCAATATACATCTCCTCCACACGATGAGGCATCCCTAATTAGAGGAAAAATACATATACAACCCAAATACGATAATTAATCCGAGATATGTACCTCATTAAGCTTTTTAAGCGTATTTGCTTATGTTTAGCCATTTGCGCAAAAGCAAGCTCTATTAACAGCGTTATTGCAACCTACTAAAATACTAAAAACAAATATGTGAATCATGCAAATATATAGTAAAACTAATTTATCTTGCAATAAACAACATTTGATATAATAAACATGCAAACAATCCACAAAATCCAATACTAAATTCCAATTGCAAGCTATTTTATTGACATTAAACTCGTTCGTCGTTTATTGTTCACTTTTATTTTAATTCATCAAATAGACTTTCATTCTTACACATGTTTACTTCCATTTTTATCATCATACATTTTATTCGCATGCAAATTTTTGGTTTAAGTTATTTAAATTTACTTGCGTCGATTCTTATTTAATTCACATATTTTTATTTATGGTTTTTACCCTCAAGGACAAAATGAACAAAAATTTGTTCCATAAGTACAAGGGGTTAAAAATTTATCCATAAGGACAAATTTTAGTGTAAAGGGAGGAATTTAGGCCCCACTATAATTCCTTCCTTTACACTAAAATTTGTCCTTATGATAAAATTTTAGCCCCTTGTCCTTATGGAACAACTTTTTGTTCATTTTGTTCTTCACACTTCTTTCCTGTTTTATTTATTTGTTCACCAACAAATATATATATATATATATATATATAATTTCAAACCGTTCACAAAATCATTGTTACATACAGTATGTTTCATTTTTATCACATGCAATTCATTTATCATTCAAACTTATTAAATCGTTTCCATTCAATTTTATGTACATATTCATTTTGTTTACTTTCGTTTTTCTTATATACAATCTACTTGGTTTAAGTTATTTATTTTACGTCATTGATTCTCAATCAATTCATCTATTTTTTTATACTTCATTCAACATTCATTTTTGATTCATGTCGAGTTTATTTTAGCTTACTCATTTTATAATTTTCTTTAGCTTGCTTGCAAATATTTTGCTTATTTAAATTTCATTGCCGTCAACATTCATTTTAGTTTTTTTTTCAGGTTTTTTTCGTTTAAGCTCTATATTAATTTAATCGACTCATTATGTTTTAGTTTTATTTTGGCATTCCATTAAAATTTCTTCTCAAGCAAATTTTTTATTCAAAATTCATTTTTTATTTAATCTAGGTGACAATTTTGTTATGTTTAAGGAATTCACATTCAATTCATTTTATTTATTAAATTTCAAATAGAAAAAATTTGTTCTTCCCTTACTTGAAAGTGTACTATAATTTTAATTTCAATTCTTTACTTATGTAAACTAATTTTAATTACAGTTGAAAATCACACAAGTGATATTCTCAAGCATGCATTACTTATGACTTCTTAACCAAATTTGTTTTTGCTTAAGTCATCGCTCAAAAATTCTTACTTCATTTCTTAAATCCATGTCAAATATTTCACCTAAATTCTTTTATCATTACATTTTTTTAGATTTTGAAATAATAATTTAGCTTACAATCATCAACTAACATGTAGGTTAAGTACATAATTTCAATTCAATTGTATTACATTTGATTCATTTCAATGTTGTTTTATAATATTCTTAATATCACATAGGTTAAGTTGTATCGCTAATATTTATTAAAAACTTCTTAAGTTAATTTTTTATATTTTACAGCAATAGAGTATAATTAAATGAACAAAAATGATTTTTCTAATTACTTTTCAAACCGTGCTCTTTAAAACTTAATTTTTACACAAATTATACTTTATAAAATATATTCAATTGCTAAGTTTGAATTGTTATTCACAAATCATTACTTCTTTTGCATCACAACTTCATATTTATAAATATTTTGCTTAACATACATAACTAGTTCAAATTTATTAATTTTGACACCTTATACTTATCGGTCTTGAAATATTCTGAATACTAAACAATTCCCCCTTATTACGTTTCCTTCTTATTTCAACTTATTCTAGTTATTAATTACCCCAAAAGCTACAATTCAGTTTTTAAAACATTGTTAACAAATTCAAGTTTATATTTTCCAAGGTATTTATAGTTATATAACTTTATTTACATTTAAACTCTAGGTGACCATAATTTTGCATGGGCAGCTAGTAGTTTAGTTTGTAGGTTTAGTTTCAGCGCTGGGTTCTGATTGGAGCTAGAGTCTTGTGTGGTTTCTAGTTCCACTGAGAGCAAGTTGATTCCGTTGAGCTTATGGTATACTCTGATTCATTGTAACTCTGATGTAAACATTTTAAAATGAAATAAAAAGTGTTGTTCTTTGTGCTCAAATATGTTAGAACCCATAACCATACGTCCTTATGAACGATTTAAGTTGGTTTAATTACCGGCGAGAATCGGGCATAAAGCCGGGCTGTTGCAAGTGTTTATTTCTTTAAGTTCACATTTATCTAACAAATTAGTATTCTCATTTATTTTTCTTTGACATTTTCAAATATTTACCATAGTAGTTTTAAGTATCAGTTCAACATCTCAGTTTGGAATTATATATATTTTTATCTCACTTTCGGAACCCGAAAATAAATACTACTGATGTTGTGGTCAACACCAGAATCATTTTCCAGCGACCAGAGTATGATTCTATAAATGTCTAGTACATGTAAGATTTAGTATATATGTTAGATAGGTGTATATCAGAAATCTTCAGGCACTTGATAGTCCAATCTTGATGTCAAAAAATACTTGAAACTCTTTATAAATTCATTCATTAATGTTTAACCATTGAAATTTCTTAATATAATATTTATAAGTTCACAAACCTATAACTCATCAATATTGGATTTCCCAATTTACTTAGTTTACTCAATACAACAAAGTGTTTAATATCTTTGTTATATTTTCATTCAAGAATTATTTTATATTCTCATACATTATTCAATTAGTTCGATAAAAGTTAAGTTAGGATATATGATATGCTCGAAGCTAAATTAATAGATGAATCTAATCTAAGGATATATGCTTGAAGCTGAATTAATAGATGAATCTAATCATTAAGGGATTTTCATGGATAAGACATCAATTAATATAAATATGAGAAGATTCAGGATTTTGAAAGCGATAAATTCCAAATTTCCGAAGAATGGATGAAACAAGATCGAGACTCAGACTCTGAAAATCCAATCCTAAGAGGAATCTGACTAAAGAGCTGAATTCAAAGGAAGGAACTCTAAAACAAGGCTAAAAAAATTCAAACAAATTATATATACGATCCTTTAAAAACCTTTAAAAGTCATTTAAAACTATTTTCATACTTTAAAATATGCTCTCTCGAGAAGGATTCTGAGACGTTTCTGCTCATTCTGGGGTATCGCTACCCCGTTCTAATGAGTTTTTTTTAACCCCACAAGTTAAGGGTTGCATAAACCTATGCTCTAATACCAAGCTATAACGACCTTCCTTTTCGACCGTCTCAAATCGATAATTAAACCAACTTAAACCGTTCGAACCATCAGCAATGAGATTAAATATAAATCATCATAGAATCACAGACACAGAAACATAGAATATCTAGCAACGGAAGTAAAATGTATACAGTAATTCAAGATTTCTATAATTTACATGATTATCAGGGTACATAAATAATACATATACAACAGAAGACTAAGTACATAATTCCACTAATAAATGAATAATGATAGAAGTGAAAATAACTAAAATGGAATAAGATGATGGATGGATACATCTAGTGAATCTCATGCTCCAATAGATAAATCTTCAAGGCTGAAACACTATGGATAACCCGAGCATTATGCCAAAACAAAAACACTCGAGTGAAGACAAACATTATGAGTGAATCAACTCAAGTGAAGTGTTTAAGGAAATGCAAATAACTTAAAGGATGTTTGGGATTCCACCTTTAAGGATTCGTGAAGCTAATACATATAATATAATACACTACTATATTCAGTAAAATAAATATATTAAAATAGCGTAAGCAGGATTACATTTTTACCCTTACACCATTTATAGGTATTGCTAACCCTGCTAAAGCACTGGATCGACCTCAATCATATAGGTCGGACAGTATCAACAGTGGGTTGGCCTATTCTGCAAAGCACTGGGTCGGTCGCAAATGTGGATCGGCCTCAACAATGCGGATCATATCGATCAGTATCGAAGAAACGGATCGGTCACTGCAACGGGTCAGGTCGGTCAGAATTAATGGACCGGGTCGGTCAGAATTAATGGACTGGGTCGGTCAGTACTAACTGGGTTGACACAATTACATCTGGTCAGTCCAAAATTGTGTGAATGTGAGGCAGTTTGAATATAAAACAGAGGAATGCCACATAGGCTTCTAGAAGTGGTAGAATGTCCCTTGTGTTGCGGCAGGATGGTCCAGACAAATTTAAGTAACACCGTGCATAAGTTGACGTGTTAGATGGATCGACACCTATCATGTAGAGAATGGATCGGTAATAAAAGACACGGTGGCATGAACGTAAATAGATAGTATGGTATCATATTTGGGTTAGCTACAGAAAGAATCATACTGGTGCACTATATGTGAATCGGGAAAATACAAAAGTTAGTAACACGTGGTGCTTCATAACAAATATATTCCTGGTTGGTCCAATTAAGAAAGAAGAAGAACATGAATCAATGATTTGTTCCCATACAAGATGATGTTGCAACTATCAGCAAATAGTTTGCATGGGTCGGCCGTGTAGAATAAAGCAATAAGAATGGGTCGGTTATAGTATGGGAGCAGCAGCAAATAATATATACGGATCAGTCTCAAAGAATGCAGTGGCATGTTTGTAATTTACTGAAGACTGGGTCGGTGCATTCAATTCCAAACCGAATCGGTACATTAGCATGGAACTGGATCGGTACAAAGTATAAAGTAGAACGTCCAGAAAGGAGTATACATGACTAAAAATGGATCGGTACTTCAGAATAAAGTGGACCGGGAATGAAGCATAAACTGGATCGGTACACTATTTAAAGCGGTGGCAGAACCGTAAATACGGACCATGACAGCTGTATACAGCTGTAAAGTGGGCTAGTGGCATTTCTGTAAATAAGTTTCAACCCGATCCATATTTATGGCCGATCCAAACTCTTCACTGCATAATTAAAGATTGGCATTGCCCCCAAACTTCTTCTATAAATAGCCCCTTGCTCCACAATTCAAGGGACAAATTCCACTACCCTGAAGGGCTGCCAAAATCATTGCTCGACCATTCTAAACCTTCTAAAAACTTCATTAATGGCCGCCAAACTGCTCTCCTTCTTCCTCCTACATGGAATGGATCTCATATTCTCCGAGCACCATTAATTCACACTCCGATCTACTCTAAGTGTTCTCCAATCATCATTGCTCTTCTCCAATGCACGGATCTAACATCATTTTCATGATGGAACCAAGGAAAAGTATACAATTACACAATCCAATCCGATCCTTCTTGAATCTAATTGTGATCCAAAGCGGAAAGAGAGCAAAAAGTGGAGAACTATCACAAAAGTGGTCAAGTGTAATTAATGCGATGTATGAGATGATAAAATTTGTAATTCTCTCCATAAAGATGAAAAGTGGTTGAAAAGTGGACGTAGGTTCACATTTAATCGAACCACTATAAAAATCCCTTGTCCTTTACTCGTTTTTGTCCATTTATTTTGTGATTGTGGCACTTTTTAATTTCTAACCATAATTGGTGATGTGTGATTTAACACCATTGGTGTTTGTGTAATTTTTGATCCAAACATTTGGCGCCCATCGTGGGGCCGCGTTCGCATCTCCTTCCACTGCACTTTTCTTAGATCTAAAAGCCTTGCATTAAAGCTCTAAACCGCCTCCTTCTCCGAAAATTATGGTGAAATCTAAGAAGACCATAAGTAAAGACGTTGGAAATGCCGATAATGCCGCTACGCCACTTAGAAACCGTTTCGATGTTGGTGAAAACTCGGTAAGTGGAGCCAGTGTGACTAGAAATGAATTAAAAGCCGCTATTACCAACGTAAACAACCGAATGGATGCCTCTACTAAAGTAATGATGGAGAAACTTGACGTCATCCTTAATGCTCAGTCAAATCCAGCCCCTCCGAAAGTCCATGTTGATCTCGAAGAGAATGATAAATCGACCGGTTCCAATCATAACCGCAATGAAAACATGAAAGACGATTATGATTGGGCAAGTGACAAGGACGAAGCTAACATCAAAGAATTGAAATCAAAAGCTAAGAACCATTCCGAAGTGAATGCTCGAAAAGCCGCTAATTCTATCATGGGGGTACCTTCTCGTCGAGAAGGCAAAGGGCCAAAGCTCTCTAATCGAGATCGTATGCCTAGACGAACATTTGGTAAAGGGCTTGGCTTTACAAAGCGCCATAACACTAAAGAATGCATCTAGGGTATGCTAGAACGAGTCATGAAAAGGAATCAAGCTAACAAAGACGATGAAATAGAATGGGACTTCTCACCCGATAATACTCCATTCACTGAAAGAATCCTTGAAGCAGAATGTCCAAAGAAATTTAATCCACCGACTTTGCCTCCGTATAATGGCCTTTTTGATCCCAACTACTTCCTATTTAAATATGAGTGGCATATGAGTGCAGCCATGGCGACTGATGAGATGAGATGCACGTATTTTCCTCTCTACTTAGAAGGTGCTGCATCATTATGGTTCACAAAGCTGCCACCCAAATCTATTGATCGGTTCTCTGACTTAACCAAAAAGCTCAAGGAGCAATTCCGCTTATATGCTACCAAAGCCAAGGACGCTATGACACTCTCAGCCATGAAGCAGAAGCCAGGGGAAACTGTCAAAGCCTTCCTCAGTCGATTCAATACTGCCTTGTCTGAAGTAAGGAATCCATAACCACGCATAGTCCTCATGGCTCTACTCGATGCTATAGAAAAAACGAGCGAATTCGGAAGATGGATAAAGATGAAGGAACCGACTACGTTTGAGAAGTTCTATAAGAAAGTGGAAGAGTACATGAGAGTGGACGATCATTGGTGGTAACCAACTCTTTGAAGCTCCTAAAAATGCAGTTATTCAATCCAATCAGAAGAATATGCAGGGGCAGAAGCGAGCCAACGACGGAAACGACAACAAAGCTAATAAAAAGTGTAACAACCCGGAAAATCCGAACCAATTTAAATTTTTTATTTTGGCAGTTTTGATGAATTTTGAATATTTAAAATGATTTATTTTAAATAATAACAATGAGAAATTTATTTTGAATAGAAATAGAACGTATCTATTTATTTGAATCGTCGTTAGAATATAAATATTTATTTTAAATATAAAAGGAATTGAAAATGGCGCGGTAGTTTGAAAATTCGATTTCAAATTTCAATTGGATGTACAGGATTCAAAATAAACCAGATTTTAGTGAAACCAAAATTATTTGAATCTGTTTATAAATATCTTTCTAACGAATCTGAAAAATCAAAATTTCATAGCGGGAATAAAAAGTTATGTCCAGTTTGAAAATTCAGAATAGTCGTTATGGAAACTATAGCCCTTAAAAATGGAAATTTTGCAAACGACCTCCATTTTCAACGAAACCACTTTTGTTGGATCCGGGATGTCAAGTTATTGCTAGATTCCAAAATACATAATTTTTGGGGTTAATATGTGAGCGTGGCGAAGGAAAACGTGTTTTGACAGTTTCAGTCAATTTGGATCGACAAAAAAATGGCCATTTTTCAAACGGTCTCCAAATTTGATGAAATTAGTTTTGTTAGAAATTAGTTTGAAAATTTTAGAGTCCGTATCTGGCCCCGGCAACTTGAAATGTGCGTTCAAATTTAATATATATATATATATATTTATATTTTAATTCTGACGGAAACCGATCGAGACAGCCAAACTGGCTTACGAGACATATCCCATTGTGTTCGGAATGGGGGTGATACGCTAGGGATGACAGTCGTTGGGCCTCGTTTATGGTTCAAAAGAAAAGTCAACTTTTTATTAAAAATTAAATTAAATTAATTAGTTATATAAACACCTCAACCCTAAATACTCTATCTCCCCGTTCATTTGAAATAAAAAAAACCTGTAGCCCTAAATAACCCACGCCGCCGCTCCTCGATATTGCTGCCACGACGAACGACCGCCACCATCGTCCCCCACCTGATCGCTACCTCCACTCCGCCCTAGCCCTCCTCCACGACGACATCTCCCCCCCTCCACTGTTAAAACCCGAAAACCCCCAAACCCCAATCGCCTGAAACACTCCACCACCTCCATTCAACACCAGGGCCGCTTCGCCCAAACCCGAAATCACCTGAGGGCGCGAGAGGGGCGCCACCGCCAGCGACGAGGGAGCTTTTCCGGCGCGCCTCCTTCAAATCGAGGTACAACAGCTCCAGTTCTTTTCTGGAACAAAGAAGAAAACGATTTGAAGGTGAGTTTTTATTTATTTTTAATATAGTAAAGTTTATTTAATATAGTAAAGTTTATATTTTTAATATGGTAAAGATTATGTTTTTAATATAGTAAAGATTATATTTTTGATAATGAAAAAAATAAGATTTTTAGTTAGATAAAAATTCGATTTTTATTGTTTGAACTGATTTATAAAAATATGATTTTTATCATTTGAATAGCAATGTAAAAATGTGATTTTTATAGATAAAAATACGATTTTTATAATGTTTTCGTTATGATAAAAATGCGATCTTTATATGGATATCATTAAGATAAAAATTCGATTTTTATTATATATGAAGCGAAATAAAAATATGATCTTTATATAAGAAGTAGAAATATAAAAATATAATTCTTATATAGGAAGAAGTGTTGTAAAAATAAATGAAGTAGAAATAAAAATATGATTTTTATTTATTGGAATGAAGCGATAAAAATATGATTTTTATATATGAACAGCGGAAAAATGTCACATTGGAATTTTGGGCATATCCGAACCGTTCAAAAATAGATAATGGCAGAGTGGAACCCAAAGGTGAGAATTCCTCACTTTTGTTTTATTTTCTAGTTAAAATATATACTAGGATGCAGATGGTGCTTAGCAGCACCCGACACCCATCGTCCACAGACCATGGACGACTTGTATGCTTGTTTGTTTGTGTAGTAAAAATTGATTGTGTGATGTGGAATGGAATAAAATATTTTATAGTTAAAAATATTTTATAGTTAAAAATATAATTTTTAACGTGTATATGAATTAAATAAATATTTATAAACAAATGGGACGATTTGTTTATGTACAAACATTTGACTGATATTGATTGGGATGATAAATTTAACACATCGCCCAACTGCACAAATAAATATGTGTTTGTTGTTTGAAAACCCCACACGGGTATTGGGATGCTATTAGACATACACAAATCACAATAATTAGCTGCATATCGATCGATCGATTGACAGGCTGTTGTAAGCGTTAAATATTAATATTTGATGTTTATGTAGTGTAGAATGCACTTTGGGTGACAGTCGACTGTGTTTGATTGTTGTTGTGTACATGTATTGTATGAAATCCATATAATCAAATTATATGGTAATTGACTGTGTCTGATTCCAGTTCAGAATTATCAAATATTTTAAAATAATATTCAGTGAATATTGAAATGTGAAGCCGTGTTAAGTAGTTAAACGCCATTTTAACACGAACATGAATTTTGTCGATTTTATTCGTTTTTTCATGAATATCGAAAAGCGATTTCAAAATCGAATATTTTGAAAATATTATCGTTTTAATATTGAAATGATATGGAAAATTTAATTTTGATTTGAATTTGAAAATAGGATTGAAATGAAATGAATTCAAATTGAATTGAAATGGAATTGAATAGAATTGAAATGAAATGAATTCAAATTGAATTGAAATGGAATTGAATAGAATTGAATGAAATGAATTCAAATTGAATTGAAATGGAATTGAATAGAATTGAAATGAATTCAAATTGAATGGAAATGGAATTGAATAGAATTGAAATGAAATGAATTCAAATTGAATGGAAATGGAATTGAGTAGAATTGAAATGAAATGAATTCAAATTGAATTGAAATGGAATTGAATAGAATTGAAATGAAATGAATTCAAATTGAACTGAACTGAAATTGAATTGAAATCGATTTAAAATGAATTCAAATTGAACTGAAATGGAATTGAATTGAAATCGACTTAAAATGAATTCAAATTGAATTGAAATGGAATTTAATTGAAATAGATTTAAAATGAATTCGAAATGGTTTGAAATGGAATTGAATTGAAATTGATTTGAAATGGATTTAAAACGAATTTATATTGAATTGGCATCGATTTGAAATGAATTTATATGGGCTATTAAATTTTGATTTGAATTTGAAATGGAAGTTGAAATCGTTTTTGAAACGAATTTAAAACAATTTATAATATTCATTTTAAATGGAAATCAACGAAATATATAATATATATATATATATTATATAATATAATGGCTTGAATAGAATGCGCCGCGCAGCGGCAGTTCGCGAATTTCGACCATTAACTTCAAATGGACGTTACGGGAGATCCGACCGTCGGATTCTCCTAAAATCGGAACCATTGGGTTCGTATCGAAAAGATCTTTCCAATGAATACAAGAGATTTGAAATCTAATGGTTGGATTTGGAGACATGTCCAAATCAATTTCAGAAAAGGTCGTTATGGATGTAGTTCGGTGGCCGTTATTGGAAACCGACTGTACGGGCGATAATAAAATCTAGAAAAATATGAAAAAATAATGTAAAATCATAATAAATGATTTGGAAAGGGTTGGGATGAAAAATTCCATATTTGAAAAGATAATTTTTTTTTATCGAAATGAGCTAGTTATTAACTAGAATAATAATTTATTTATTTTTAAATAAATAAATTGGATTTGAAATGGTTTTCAAAAACAACCAGAATTTCCAATATACGAATTGGAATGGATTTGAATCAAAATTATCATCGGAAAATTTCGATATTGGATTCCGTGATTATACGGACGTTGTGGAGGAATTTGGAAGATAGATATATATATCGTTATTCCAATACGGTATTTGTTGATTTTAGAATTGGATATTGAATAAAGGCCAATATATTTTCTTTTCAGAGCCTTGTATTTGATATCGAATTGGATTTTGGGTTTGTCGTGAGTGGTGTCTTCATTAACACTGTTCTTAAACCCAGTTGAGGAAGGAATAAATCTTTTTATTTAGATTTAATGAAATTTTCCAATTAATTAATATTTAATTGGAATGGAATAAAAGAATGGGATTTTTGGGTTTACCGTGAACGGTGTTTTAAATAACACTTGTTCTTTAACCCAATTAACAGTGATGAATATAATTTGGAATTTATAATCTTTTAATTAAGATTTATGGGATTTTCCAAAGTAAAGATTTCCAATTTAATATATTAAATTGTAATTCAACGGAATTCGATTGGGTAATAATCGAAGTGAGTTTCTATGGAGGAAGACTGTTAATACATATGGAATTTAAAAGGCTTTGTCATTATTCCAATTATATTATTAGTCGGATACGGAAATTGATATCGATTATATATTGTTTTGTTTTTCCGTGAAGATTCCGTAATTAATGGAATGTGATTTTGGGTTTATCGTGGACCGTGTTTTAAATGACATTGGTGCTTTAACCCAGTTAAAGATAAGATTAATTTCTTAGCTTTGAATAATCATTAATATTGATTTTTGGGAAGATTAAAACTAAATGGAGTTTTAATGAATCTTTAATTAGATTGAAATGTGAATTGATAATTTAAATTATCAAATTTGGAAATGATCGAGAGTGGAGTATCACCAGTTTTACTCCTAGCGATAGTTAAATCTTTAATTAGATTTGAACGTGAAATGGTAATTAAATTTACTGATAACACTGTGGTGTTAGATATGGAGTATTACCAGTTTTGCTCCATGGGATGAATAGGTTGGGATTGGGAAATAAAATAAATGATTACTTCGGTGTGGTTCGTTAATCCCGACTAATTTGGAAAACCTTAATATGGTTTGATATCCAAAGGAAGATTAAAGAATAAATTTAAAGAATTTATCTTTGATAAAATTAATGGGAACCTTTCCCAAAGGAAAATAATATTTGAATAAAAGAATATTCTAGATTGGAATGAGGCGTATGATGTGTTGTTATAGCACTTGAATAAGATACGCGAGTTATTCGGAAAGACCGGGTTTATACCCATTCTGAATAACTGATTCGACGATGAGTTGAAGAGACGGAAGACGGTGGAAGACCGACGATCTTCACATCGAATGGATGGGTGCTACTGATGCTCATGATGAGAGTAGCAACCTTGAAGGGGGCTAAAGTGGTAGTCGTCCGGACGTACTTGTTGATTGTACGGATATGCGAGGAATAAGGTGCCTCCAGTTTCGTTCAGACCCAGAACGGACTTGTAAATGGATGGTGTGTCTGACATTGTATTCCTTTATACTGTATTCGTAGATCTCTGCTAAATAAATATATATATATGCTTGGTGGTGGAGAATTTATTCTCTTTCTTAACACTCTTCTCTGAGACGTACGAGCTCAGAGGTTATATTTCGGCAGAAATCAGTGGTACGGTATGGATTGATAGTGTGGCATGCTGAGATGCAGTGATCCAAACTTTTGTTGAAAAGAAAATTTTGGTGGATGATGATCATAGCGCAGCTTTAATATAGCACGGCATTGTGTTGCGTTAATTCGCGAGCCTCACACACCGGTATGGTGGGAAACTGATGGTTAGATCAGTATGCTTTTGAGATGAGGATAGACACCCTATGGGTTGTCGTGGATTCGGTCGACTGAGGTAAGGGATAGGGCACACCCCCCGATATCCCTGATGGATAGAGTTAGAGGTGTTTTCACATGCCTGCGATGTAAACCGCGGTAACTAGTTTTCCTGGATAGTGCGGATGTGCATTACGGTGTTTTCGCATGCCTGCGACGTAAACCGTGGTGAATTGCACTACGCGATCGATCTTTTGAATCAGTAACCACCAGTATGGAAATCCAATTTCCAAGTATGACACATTTCGGTTTTGATTGTAGAGCCTAGTATTGGCGACATGATATATGGTACCCATGCCGTCTATGATTGATACATTTATATTTGAAGTTGTTTTTTTTTCCACTTATAGTAATAATAAAAGATGAAATTTCACATATCAAGCATATTTGGCTATTATAAGGGAAAACCCTATCCTCCGACTTGCGTTGCATTGTGTGATGGGACCTGGGTCTTATAATAGCTTCATTGTTCTTTATTTAGCATTGCACTGTTTGTTTTATGCACTGGTATTCTTGGGAGGAAACCCGTTCCGTGTTATACGGCGTGGTCCCTTGATTTACCTAACTTTAAGAATAAAGATTAATAACTGTTTTAGTTCTCACACCAGTCACATGACTGACCTGGAGTTTATTGTTTTAACATGAACTCTGGGTGCCCCCTATTTTCCACAGGCAGCTAGTAGTTTTGGTTTTGCAGATTTATATTCACAGGATCCTGGTTTACAGCTGAACCGATATTCGGAAAGCTCTGTATCCGTGTATCTGTTTTCAGTTGTGCTTTGTACTGTTTTTCTGCTGCTATGTATTTAAATGTAATTTAGATCTCTGATATTTTCTGTATAATATTTATTCATACTCTGTTATATTCTTGTATTCTGATGGAATTGTTGTAATAAGCAATGAAATGTTCTTCTGTTTGTATTCTGATTTGTCGTGTTCTCAAAGCAATCCGGGCTTTCCTTTACGGGGAAGTTTGGGTCGCCACAGGTGGTATCAGAGCTTTGGTCTACAGAGCTAGAGAACATGACACATTAGAACGGAACGAAAGAATTCATCAGAAATTGGATTAGAAATATCCAATAAGAATGACTCGTTAGAGATGGGATCAGTAGTATCCTAGAACGAGTGTGAAGAGTGTTGTTTTAAAATAAAAATGAAAACAAATTTTGTTTTGGAAATTTATGTCGAATTATACGTATTTGAATATTTATTTATATTGAATTTGGACAATCTAGTATAGGGAGATTTTGAGTATAGGCCTGACGGGGCGTATATTCGAAGCCTCAAATATTAGATGGATATAGAATCATACTCTAGTCGCCCAGAGATGATGCTGATGATTGGGATCCCATCATCAGTGTTTATGTTCGAGTTTTGAAAGTAGGATATTTATATAATTTCCAATCGATTGGTGTGAGAACAAAAACTTAGCTAAAATTTACTGTTTGTGACTTGACACTGAAATATGATTTTTGAGTATATAAAAAAAATATTTGAAAATCTAATCAACAAATTGATTGCTGGCTGTGATGTTTGATTATTGATTCAACTAATGAATACTGGAATGATAAATGAAGTATGATCAAGATAATTGTTAAGTGAAAAATAATGCAAAATCTCTTGAAAAAAATCCTAAAAATATTTTATAGGATATGGATGACTATGGCTTATCTCATACTGAATTCTGGATGACCCCAAAACAAGCAAGGAGAGCTCAGTAGAAAGCAGAAAAAGAACGAGAATTAAACCTAGGATCACACGCGGTTGTTTATTGTCGTAAATGCCGAAAAGAAGGGCATTATGCAATTGTGTGTCCTGAGAAAAAGAGGAAAGAGAAACAAATAAGAATGGACATAGTTTGTTTCAAATGCAAGGAGATGGGACATTTTGTTGATAAGTGTCCAAACGTAAAGAAAAAATCCAGAAAACTAGGAAAATAAGAGAAATGCTTTCGATGCAAAGAAGTAGGGCATTTATCCCGAAATTTCCCGTTAAAGAAGGGTGATAAGAAATCCAAAGGAAATGAGGTATCTACTTTGGAAATTATGCAAGAAGAAGGCACGACCTCCTAAAAAGTTGGGTTTTAATGTAATGAACTAGCATTTTGGATATATGTATGTATATGTATGATGCTTGTATGAACGTAATTTTGCTTTTTGTTTTAAAAATGTATTGGTATTGTAAAATATAACTAAGGTAAGAAAAATGTTGAACCAAGTTGAATTTAGCACTAAACATCGAACTATATTGAAAATTTATCGCATTTGCATGCATATACATGTCCATACATTCAACAGGTCATTGCAAGGAGGCTAGAGCAGAGGAATAAAATTGTATGCCCGACAAATAGGTATATGTTTACAAATTTCTTGGGTTTGGATGATTTTATGAGCCGATTGGCTAGACGCTTGGCTGTTTCTTTTTCTTTTTGGATTGGAAAGGCCTGTATGGCGATTTCGGGATTTTTCCGATGCTCCCGTACAAGGGAGGTTATGGCGAATTTTTTTGAAAATTTAGGGTGTTAGCCAAATTTTTGAAAAATTTGGAAAGTTCTTAGAAACTGAAAAGTTGAAGAACTTAAGCCATAATGAAAATAATGAAAGTTGAGTTGATTAGTAAAACAACTTTCAGCTTCGTTCCTTTTCGGGGATGAAAAGATTTTAAGTGGGGGAGATTGTAACAACCTGGAAAATCCAAACCAATTTAAAATTTTTATTTTGGCAATTTTGATGAATTTTGAATATTTAAAATGATTTATTTTAAATAATTGCGATGAGAAATTTATTTTGAATAGAAATAGAACGTATCTATTTATTTGAATCGTCGTTAGAATATAAATATTTATTTTAAATATAAAAGGAATTGAAAATGACGCGGTAGTTTGAAACTTCGATTTCAAATTTCAATTGAATGGACAGGATTCAAAATAAACCGGATTTTAGTGAAACTAAAAATATTTGAATCTGTTTATAAATATCTTTCTAACTAATATGAAAAATCAAAATTTCATAGCGGGAATAAAAAGTTATGTCCAGTTAAATATTCAGAATAGTCGCTATAGAAACTATAGCCCTTAAAAATGGAAATTTTGCAAACGACCTCCGTTTTCAACGAAACCACTTTTGTTGGATCCGGGATGTCAAGTTATTGCTAGATTCCAAAATTCATAATTTTTGGGGTTAATATGTGAGTGTGGCGAAGGAAAACGTGTTTTGACATTTTCAATCAATTTGGATCGACCAGAAAATGGCCATTTTTCAAACGGTCTCCAAATTTGACGAAATTAGTTTTTTTAGAACCGTATCGTCAATACGAAGCTAGAAAATAATTTTGGGGAATTTTTAGAGTCCGGTGGCCCCGGTAAATTGAAATGCGCGTTCAAATTCAATATATATATTTATATTTATATTCTGACAGAAACCGATCGAGACAGCCAAACTGGCTTACGATATATATCCCATTGTGTTCGGAATGGGGGTGATACGCTAGGGAAGACAGTCGTTGGGCCTCGTTTGGGGTTCAAAAGAAAAGTCAACTTTTTATTGAAAATTAAATTAAATAAATTGATTATTTAAACATCTCACCCCTCAACACTCTCACCCCACATTCACTTGAAATAAAAAAAAACCCTAGACCTAAATAACCCCCGCCGTCACTCATCGATATCGCCTCCACGACGAACGACCGCCGCCGCCGTCCCCTACCTGACCGCGACCTCCCCTCCGCCCTAGCCCTCCTCCACGATGCCATCTCCCTCCATCTCCACTGTTAAAACCTGAAAAACCCCAAACCCCAATCACCTGAAACCCTCCACCACCTCCATTCAACACCGGGGCCGCTTCGCCCATACCCGAAATCACCTGAGGGCGCGAGAGGGGCGCCACCACCAGCGACGAGGGAGCTTTTCCGGCGCGTCTCCTTCAAATCGAGGTACAGCAGCTCCAGTTCTTTTCTGGAACAAAGAAGAAAGCGATTTGATGGTGAATTTTTATTTATTTTTAATACAGTGAAGTTTATATTTTTAATATAGTAAAGTTTATATTTTTAATATGGTAAAGATTATATTTTTAATAATGAAAAAATAAGATTTTTAGTTAGATAAAAATTTGATTTTTACTTAGATAAATATTCTATTTTTATTGTTTGAACTAATTTATAAAAATATGATTTTTAACATTTGAATGGCAATGTAAAAATGTGATTTTTATAGATAAAAATACGATTTTTATAATGTTTTCTTTATGATAAAAATGCGATCTTTATATGGATATCATTAAGATAAAATTCGATTTTTATTATATATGAAGCGAAATAAAAATACGATCTTTATATAAGAAGTAGATATATAAAAATATAATTCTTATATAGGAAGAAGTGTAGTAAAAATATACGAAGTAGAAATAAAAATATGATTTTTATTTATTGGAATGAAGCGATAAAAATATGATTTTTATATATGAACAGCGGAAAAAGGTCGCATTGGAATTTTGGGCATATCCGAACCGTTCAGAAATAGATAATGGCGGAGTGGAACCCAAAGGTGAGAACTCCTCACTTTTATTTTATTTTCTAGTTAAAATATATAATAGGTTGCAGACGGTGCTTAGCAGCACCCGACACCCGTCTTCCACAGACCATGGACGACTTGTATACTTGTTTGTTTGTGTGGTAAACATTGATTGTGTGATGTGGAATGGAATAAAATATTTTATAGTTAAAAAAAATATTTTATAGTTAAAAATATAATTTTTAACGTGTATAAAAATTAAATATTTATAAACAAATCAGATGATTTGTTTATGTACATACATTTGACTGATATTGATAGGGACGATAAATTTTACACATCGCCCAACTGCACAAATAAATCCGTGTTTGTTGTTTGAAAAACCAACATGGGTATTAGGATGATATTAGACATACACTAATCACAATAAATAGCTGTATGTCGATCGATCGATTGACAGGCTGTTGTAAGCGTTAAATATTAATATTTGATGTTTATGCAGTGTAGAATGCACTTTGGATGATGGTCGACTGTATTTGATTCTTGTTGTGTACATGTATTGTATGAAATCCATATAATCAAATTATATGGTAATTGACCGTGTCTGATTCCAGTTCAGAATTATCGAATATTTTAAAATAATATTCAGTGAATATTTAAATGTGAAGCCGTGTTAAGTAGTTAAACGCCATTTTAACACGAACGGGAATTTTGTCGATTTTAATTGTTTTATGATGAATATCGAAAAGTGATTTCAAAATCGAATATTTTGAAAATATTATCGTTTTAATATTGAAATGATATGAAAATTTAATTTTGATTTGAGTTTGAAAATAGGATTGAAATGAAATGAATTCAAATTGAATTGAATAGAATTGAAATGAAATGAATTCAAATTGAACTGAAATGGAATTGAAATCGATTTAAAATGAATTCAAAGTGAACTGAAATGGAATTGAATTGAAATCGACTTAAAATGAATTCAAATTGAATTGAAATGGAATTGAATTGAAATCAATTTAAAATGAATTCGAAACGGTTTGAAATGGAATTGAATTGAAATCGATTTGAAATGGATTTAAAACGAATTTAAATTGAATTGGCATCGATTTGAAATGAATTTATCTTGGACTATTCAATTTTGATTTGAATTTGAAATGGAAGTTGAAATCGTTTTTGAAATGAATTTAAAAATAATTATAAAATTCGTTTTAAATGGAAATCAACGAAATATAATATATATATATATATATATATTATAATGGCCTGAATAGAACGCGCCGCGCAGCGGCAGTTCGCGAATTTCGACCATTAACTTCAAATGGACATTACAGGAGATCCGACCGTCGGATTCTCCTAAAACCAGAACCGTTGGGTTCGTATTGAACAGATATTTCCAATGAATACAAGAGATTTGAAATCTAATGGTTAGATTTGGAGACATGTCCAAATCAATTTCAAAAAAGATCGCTATGGATGCAGTTCGGTGGCCGTTATGGGAAACCGATTGTACGGGCGATAATAAAATCTGGAAAAATATGAAAAATTATGTAAAATCATAATAAATGATTTGGAAAGGGTTGGGATGAAAAATTACATATTTGAAAAGATAAAAATATTTTTTTATCGAAATGAATTAGTTATTAACTAGAATAATAATTTATTTATTTTTAAATAAATAAATTGGATTTGAAATGGTTTTCAAAAACAACCAGAATTTCCAATATACGAATTGGAATGGATTTGAATTGAAATTATCTTCGGAATATTTTGATATTCGATTCGGTGATTATACGGACGTCGTGGAGGAATTTGGAAGATATATATCGTTATTCCAATACGATATTTGTCGATTTTAGAATTTGATATTGAATATAGGCCGATATATTTTCTATTCAGAGCCTTGTATTTGATATCGAATTGGATTTTGGGTTTGTCGTGAGTGGTGTCTTCATTAACATTTTTCTTAAACCCGGTTGAGGAAAGAATAAATCTTTTTATTTAGATTTAATGAAGTTTTCCAATTAATTAATATTTAATTGGAATGGAATAAAAGAATGGGATTTTTGGGTTTATTGTGAACGGTGTTTTAAATAACTCTTGTACTTTAACCCAATTAATAGTGATGAATATAATTTGGAATTTATAATCTTTTAATTAAGATTTATGGGATTTTCCAAAGTAAAGATTTCCAATTTAATATATTAAATTGGAATTGAACGGAATTCGATTGGGTAATAATCGAAGTGAGTTTCTATGGAGGAAGACTGTTAATACATATGGAATTTAAAAGGCTTTGTCGTTATTCCATTTATATTATTAGTCGGACACGAAAATTGATATCGATTATATATTGATTTGTTTTTCCGTGAAGATTCCATAATTAATGGAATGTGATTTTGGGTTTATCGTGGGCCGTGTTTTAAATGGCATTGGTTCTTTAACCCAGTTAAAGATAAGATTAATTTCTTAGCTTTGAGTAATCATTAATATTGATTTTTGGGAAGATTAAAACTAAGTGGAGTTTTAATGAATCTTTAATTAGATTGAAATGTGAATTGATAATTTAAATTATCAAATTTGGAAATGATCGAGAGTGGAGCATCACCAGTTTTATTCCTAGCGATAGTTAAATCTTTAATTAGGTTTGAACGTGAAATGGTAATTAAATTTACTGATAACACCGTGGTGTTAGATATGGAGTATTACCAGTTTTGCTCCATGGGATGAATAGGTTGGGATTGGGAAATAAAATAAATGATTACTTCGGTGTGGTTCGTTAATCCCGACTAGTTTGGAAAACCTTAATATGGTTTTATATCCAAAGGAAGATTAAAGAATAAATTTAAAGAAATTATCTTTGATAAAATTAATGGGAACCTTTCCCAAAGGAAAAGAATATTTGAATAAAAGAATATTCTGGATTGGAATGAGGTGTATGATGTGTTGTTATAACACTTGATTATAAGATACGCGAGTTATTCGAAAAGGATGCAGAAGATTACCCGGAGCCTCGGTCAATAAGGATGAATGACCATCTGACCAAATCTAGAAAGTTCTGCCGGTTCCATAATCTGCCAGGACACAACACCAACGAGTGCAGGCACCTGAGAACATTGATCGAACAACTGATTAAGAAGAACCGTCTGCAATAGTATGTGAAGAATTCCCAAGATGCAAATCCTTCTGCAACCACCCAGGGGTAAGGTTCATCAAATGACCAATTCGGTCCAAGCAACGTAGCTTCTTCTCAAGCTATTCCAAGGCTGATAATCAACTGGCGACCATTTATGATGATATAATATCTACGGCTTGGAATGAGCGAGCACTATCGCATTTATTTTACTTCCTGCATTACTTTACTCCTTATTGTGCTCTACTTTCTTGTAAAAAGTCTATAATGATTTACTTACATTGTACCAAACAATAGCATTTCGAGTGAAGTATTACATGCCTGTTTAAATCTCTGACTTGCCAAATTTACATGAAAATTTGCTAACAGATGATTTTTCATTATTGGCTATCCAATGAGCGTCTCCTATCACAAGGCCGGACGAAGTGAGGCAATTCTGACAAACACCAGTTCAAATGTCAAGTGCTCTAACCATCGATATGCATGATGCAAAGATGGAAAGCACCACCTTAAAGAGTGGAGGAGTTGCCAAGAGTTAAACGGTGAAAATTTTAGTAGGCATATCCAAATTCAATGCCATAAGTTGCGAGTTCCTCACAACCTCTCAG
The DNA here is from genome assembly GCA_030737875.1 of Allium sativum. Taxonomy (NCBI): domain Eukaryota; kingdom Viridiplantae; phylum Streptophyta; class Magnoliopsida; order Asparagales; family Amaryllidaceae; genus Allium; species Allium sativum. The sequence goes on along the minus strand of CM060916.1, from coordinate 605,550,333 downwards.
TCTGACTGCGATTGCTTACCATAGTTAAGCATATCCGACACGAGGAATGATGTTCACCTTATGGAACAACGCTCAAAATAAATTCCTCCCATAGCAGAGGCAAAATAAACTCCTTCCATAGCAGAGGCAAAACAAAGTCTTCCCATAGTATAGGCAAAACAAAGTCCTGCAAAACAAAGTCTCCCATAGCAGAGGAAAAATAAAATCCTCCCATAGCAGAGGCAAAACAAAGTCCTCCCATAGCAGAGGAAAAATAAAGTCCCCCCATAGGGAGGCAAAACAAAGTCCTCCCATGGCAGAGGCAAAATAAAGTCCTCCCATAGAGAGGCAAAACAAAGTCCTCCCATAGAGGCAAAATAAAGTCCTCCCATAGAGAGGCAAAGCAAAGTCCTCCCATAGCAGAGGCAAAGCAAAGTACTCCCATAGCAAAGGCAAAACAAAGTCCTCCCATAGCAGAGGCAAGCCCACCAAAGGTTCATTGGAATCCAAGCGTGAAACGAAGTGCAAGAGTTCACTATACGTGAAACGAAGCATGGGAGTTCGTAAGTGCGGCGATGCAACCCACCAAAGGTTCGCTGGAATTCATTGCGCAAAACAAAGCGCGGGAGTTCACTATACGTGAAACAAAGCGTGTGATCGTAGCGCAAAGCAATGCAGTCCTTACCACAAAGATCGTAGGAGTTCGCACTGCGAAACCATACGACAGTCAAGAATCCTTTCCATAGAGAAGGTCACTTCTCCATAGGAAAAACCGACAACGCTCAATGAATTCCAGCATGTTGATTCAGTCGACAAGAAAAGACAAAACATCGGATTAAGACGACCTCTCCAAAATATGGGGCATCCAACGGAGTCTCCAACATCCAAATTGTTCAGCAAAATAAACAAAAATTGAGCTATAGAAATTTTTTCCCATAATGGAGGCTAACACTGACCTCCAGAGCCGGGGCACCAGTAGTTAAAAAATTCTCCAAGGAGAAGCAGAAAATAATCACAAATACGTATTTCCCAAATGAGAAATATCATACACTATCATATAAGTCATTAAAATGATAGCGTTTGGAATCCACAGTCGACCTTAGTCAATTAGTTGATTTCAAGCATTAATGCGGATTCAAATATCATGTTTACGCAGACAATATTCGATGAATTTTAAGCTGTCAAGTAAAATAATTCTGCACAGACACTTTATTCAATTCAAAACAGAATTCGCTATAATTCGTTTTCTGATGATTAACTAATCCGTTATCAATATGGACGACCGATAGTGAAGTATAAGTCCAAAATTGCATGAGTGCTTGTTTTAATTATAGAACAGGTGCATGAAGTATACAAATTCGAAGCATGGTTTTCCATAGTAAGACAGAAAGCTATGACTGGATCTCAATGCACAGTATATCAATAGCAATGTTTATTTCGAACCCCGCATTTATCGCAAGCAAAAAATACAAGCTTCGAGGGGAAAATGTTAACCCTGCTAAAGCATTGGATCGGCCTCAATCATATGGGTCGGACAATATCAACAGTGGGTCGGCCTATTCTGCAAAGCACCAGGTCGGTCGCAAGTGTGGATCGGCCTCAACAATGCGGATCAGATCGGTCAGTATCGAAGAACCGGATCGGTCACTACAACGGGTCGAGTTGGTCAGAATTAATGCACCGGGCCGGTCAGTTGCGCTACATCAAGTCAGTCAGAATTAATGGACCGGGTCGATTAGTTCTAATTGGGTCAGCATTATTACATCTGGTCGGTCCAAAACTGTGTGAATGTGAGGCAGTTTGAATATAAAATAGAGGAATGCCGCATAGGCCTCTAGAAGTGGTAGAATGTCCCTTGTATTGCGGAAAGATGGTCCAGGAAATTTAAGTAACACCATGCATAAGTTGACGTGTTAAATGGGTCGGCACCTATGATGTAAAGAATGGATCGGTAATAAAAGACACGGTGGCATGAACGTAAATAGATAGTATGGTATCATATTTGGGTTAGCTATAGGAAGAATCATACTGGTGCACTATACGTGAATTGGGAAAATACAAAAGTTAGTAACACGTCGTGCTTCATAACAAATATATTCCTGGTTGGTCCAATTAAGAAAGAAGAAGAACATGAATCAAAGAATTCTTCCCATACAAGATGACGTTGCAACTATCAGCAAATAGTTTGCATGGGTCGGCCTTGTAGAATAAGGCAATAAGAATGAGTCGGTTATAGTATGGGAGCAGCAACAAATAATATATACGGATCGGTCTCAAAGCATGCAGTGGCATGTTTGTAATTTACTGAAGACTTTATCGGTGCATTCAGTTCCAAACCGGATTGGTACATTAGCATGGAACTAGATCGGTACAAAGTATAAGGTAGAATGTCCAGAAAGGAGTATACGTGACTAAAAATGGATCGGTACTTCAGAATAAAGTGGACCGGGCATGAAGCATAAACTGGATCGGTACACTATTTAAAACAGTGGCAGAACCGTAAATACGGACCATGATAGCTGTACACAGCTGTAAAGTGGACCAGTAGCATTTCTGTAAATAAGTTTTAGCCCGATCCAAATTTATGGCTAATCCAAACTCTTCACACCATAATTACGAGACTGTCATTGCCCCCAAACTTTTTCTATAAATAGCCCTTTGCTCCACAATTCAAGGGACGGATTCCACTACCCCGAAAGGCTGCCAAGATCATTCCTCGATCATTCTAAAGCTTCTACAAACTTCATTAATGGCCGCCAAACTTCTCTCATTCTTCCTCTTACATGGAATGGAACTCATCTTCTCCGAGCACCATTAATTCACACTCCAATCTACTCTAAGTGTTCTCCAATCATCATTGCTCTTCTCCAATGCATGGATCTAACATCATTTTCATGATGGAACCAAGGAAAAGTTTATAATTACACAATCCAATCCATTCCTTCTTGAATCTAAGTGTTATCTAAAGCGGAAAGAGAGCAAAAAGTGGAGAATTATCACAAAAGTGGTTAAGTGTAATTAATGCAATGTATGAGATGATAAAATTTGTAATTCTCTCCATAAAGATGAAAAGTGATTGAAAAGCAGACGTAGATTCACATTGAATCGAACTACTATAAAAATCCCGTGTCCTTTACTCGTTTTTCTCTATTTATTTTGTGATTGTGGCCCTTTTTAATTTCCAACCATAATTGGTGTAGTGTGATTTCACACCATTGGTATTTGAGTTATTTTTGATCCAAACACGTATTGTAGTCTATATAGATACTGTAAGTCTACTTTAAACTAGTGGCTATCTAAGGGAACTTCATAGGTAGAATACAAATGAAAATCATAGGGGGTCGATTAGGATAATATGATAAGGCATAGAGGATATACCCAACGGTAGGATTCCAGTCCTCGGGGCTGGTGGTAACGCATAGCCGCAACCACCACCCTCCCTGAACAATACCCTCATAATCAAAGGGTGCACCCAAAACAATCACAATAGTATTATAGATGGTATCGAAGAAGTGTGTCCAATCGTAGGTGCGACCTCACTTAGCATGGGTATTGCTCTGGTTTCAGTCATATCAGTTATGACCCGAAGGTCGACCATCCTTCATTATTCTCTTTTTTTAAATCTAGTAATCACCTCCAAATCCATCCCACTTCATTCTGGATTCTCCACCGTGTGCATGGTTGTTAAAGTGGTATCAGTATTAGCAGAGAGTATGACAATATCGACTCTAGTCTCTTTAACAACTAAACGTTTACATTTTTCACACCAGGGTCACTAAATTTCAAATCATATTTCGAGTATCTCAAATAGATTTATTTCAAGTATTGATTTAAAATCGATTAATCGAAATAATTCATTGCTAGTTCAGTTGGGATTTCAAATCTTATATTCACAAATATCCCTTATCAAAATAATTCAAGTTTAGATTTCAATTTTTGCAAATATCATTATTACTTGGAATCTTTATTTTTAATCACTTTGGATTCACTAGCTCGGATTGGACTTGGATTTTGTTTGAATTTATAAAGCATACTTAGAATAGTTACGTTTGAAAATAGTGTGTGTGTGTGTGTATATATATATGCTTGTATATGTTATAAAGTTTAAATGGTAAAAATGGTTTAAGTTTATTTGTTATAAGTAGTTTGTGAAAAACCCAAGTAATAAGGAAAATTTGTTTTAAGAATATATAGTTTGATTCAAATAAAGTGATTTAATCTGATCCAAATTTGTATTTCAAAATCCCAATTCATCACTTCATATTTCGTATTCAAATCGGTTTCCTATTTATTGGTTTAAATTTAATTTACCTCACAAATAAAATTATTTTCAAATCATTATTTCAAGTCGGGTTTAGCTTGGATTCCAAGTTCATTATGTTATATTAAATTTCAAAATAACTTCGACATTTAGTTGTTAAGTTAACACTTAAACCACCATTTATTAAATTTCAAACTTTCACCTTTCTTTCATTTGGAATCTCATGACATTTTCTCTTAACCAAAACCAGTTCTTATTTATTTACTCGAATTTGACAAGAATCCACCTTAACATTAAATTCATCTTTAAATTATATTTATAATAGTTATTAAATTAAATCTAATATCAAATTAAACTTATTAAATATTTAAAACAAATTTTTAACTAAAACCCTTCATAGTGAATCAAATTTTTATAAACTAGCACATTATAAAATCTTTAGCTACATTTAAAGAAAAAGTTTACATTGAAAATCTAATTAATGAAAAACTTAACTTAAATACTGACTCTTATGAACTATTTTCAAAACTCAATTTTTTTCTTAAATCAAATTTTACTTGACTTTAAAGAAATTCAAGTTAAATTCAAGCAAAATTTCTTCTGAACATTTCTTTACATAATATTAAAAATTACATTTCAAAATTTTATTTATTAAAAATCAAAACATTCTTATAACATTTCAAAATGGATTTTATTAACCATTGCGTTTGTATATAATTTTCTATCTTATAGTCAAGTAATGAAACGACCAAACTCGCCCGTAAGGGAAAATCCGGATTGAGTTGAGAACACGACAAATCAAAATGCAAACCGAAGAACATTTCATTGCTTATTACAAAAATTACATCAGAGTACCAGAATATAGCAGAGTATAAATAAATAATATACATTTGATAAATATCTAAGATTCAAATTACAAAGCAGCGGAAAAGTAATACATAACAACTCTGAAAGAAATACACGGATACGGAGCTTTCTGAGTACAGTTCCAGCTATAAATCCAGGATCCTGTGAAAATATATTTGCAAAACCAAAACTACTAGCTGCCCATGTGGAAAATAGGGGCACCCAGAGTTTAGGTTAAAATAATAAACTCTAGGTCAGTCATGAGACTGGTATGAGAACTAAAAACAGTTACTAAAATTTTACTTTAAAATAAGGAATATCACGGGACCGCGTCGTATGTCACGGAACGGGTTTACCCCTATGAATACCAGTACATAAAACAAACAACATAATGTTTTTTGGAAAAATGAAACTATTATAAGATTCAGGTCCCATCACATAATGCAACACAAGCCGAAGGATAGAGTTTTACCTTATAATAGCCAAACATGCTTGGTACATTTTAAGTAAAATCATTTGATACTATTATAAGTGCATAGTGTTAAAAACAACTTCAAATATAAATGTATCGATCATAAATGGCATGGTATCCCATGCTACAATGTCGCCATACTAGTTCTACAATCAAAACCACATGTTGTCATATTGGAAGTTGGATTTCCATCATGAACCAAGGCAAGGGATCGTCCTTACTGAATTCGAGACAATCTAGCCTACCATGTCTCAGGATCAGTCGCAATTGCACCTTGGATCTTCAGGGTCGGTCCTCTCTTACGTTTGAGGATTAGAAATTCCTGAACAATATGTTTCCCTGCCCTATGGGGCGTAATGGTCAGTATGTCCACCATATCATCCATCGACCCCATAGTGACCGATATATCCAAGGCGCCTCGCTTTCCATCATCCACATAAGTAAAAGTGTCCGGGCTCCATACCATGACACCACTCCTAGCTAGAAAGAAACGCATGTTATCCCTATAGTCCTCTCCCGTTTCTAGTTCATACCGGGGTGTGAGGCTTGCGAATTAACGCTGTGCACAAAGCTATGCTATTTAAATCCGTGCTTTGATCAATAACCACAAGACTTTCTTTTCAAAAAAAGCCTTGATCATTTGCATCTCAGCATGCCACACTGACAATTCACGCTATGTGACTGATGTCTATCAATATATAAACTCTAAGCTCGTACATCTCAGAGAAGGGCGTTTAGCAAGAGAATAAGTTCTCCGCTACCAAAAAGATATATATTTAATAAAGAACAATCAACATAGAATAAAATTCAATGTCAGATACACATCCATTTACTAGTCCGTGCTAGGTCTGAGTGAAACAGGAGGCACCTTATTTCTCGTTCCATATGTCCAATACAGGAGAGAGGTCCCCGCATATCCGGTCGATCTCCAAGTACGTTTGAACGATCACCACTTATGACCTTGTCTTGGGTGTACAGCCCGATCAAGACATCAGTAATCATCCAAATGATGTGAAGAACTCCGGTCCTCAACCACCATCTTCATCGTCGACTTATCGTTGAATCAGTTAATCGGAATGGGATAAACCCGGTCTTTCCGAATAACCCGCGTATTTTATAATCCATAATCAAGTGCTATAAAAACACATCATACACCTTATTCCAATTCAGAATATTCTTTTATACAAATATTCATATCTTTTGGGAAAGGTCCCCATTAATTTTATCAAATATAAATTCTTTTAAATTTATACTTTAATCTTCCTTTGGATATCATTCTAAACCAAATTAAGGTTTATCAACTAGTTGGGATTATCAAGCCTTACCGAAGTAATCATTTATTTATTAATCCCAATCCCAACCTATTCATCCCATGGAGCAAAACTGTTAATACTCCATATCTAACACCACGGTGTTATCGGTAAACTTAATTACTACTTCACGTTCAAATCTAATTAAAGATTTAACTATCGCTTGGAGCAAAACTGGTGATAATCCATTCTAGATCATTTCCCAAATTTGATAATTTAAATTACCACAATCACATTTCAATCTAATTAAAGATTCATTAAAACGCTACTTAGTTTTAATCTTACCAAAAATCATTATTATGAATGATTATTTAACTTTGGGAAATCAAACATGCCACATCAACAATCTACACCGTACCATTGTTTTCTGCCGATATATAACCTCTAAGCTCGTATGTCTCAGAGAACAGTGTTAAGAAAGAGAATAAATTCTCCGCCACCAAACAGATATATATATTTAGCAGAGATCAACAATACAGTTTGAAATACAATGTTAGACATGAAATCCTGTCTTTAACTGGGTTAAAGAACCAATGTCATTTAAAACACAGCTCACGATAAACCCAAAATCACATTCCATTATTTATGGAATCTTCACGGAAAAATAGATCAATATATAATCGATATCAATTTCCATATCCGACTAATAATACAAATGGAATAACGTTGAAGCCTTTTAAATTCCATATATATTAACAGTCTTCCTCCACAGAAGCTCACTTCAATTATTACCAAATCGAATTCCATTCAATCCCAATTTATTTTATTAAATTGGAAAATTTACTTTGGAAATTATCCATTTAATCTTAATAAAAAGATTTATAAATTCCAAATCACATTTCACTGTTAATCGGGTTAAAGAACGAATGTCGTTAAAAACACAGTTCACAATAAACCTAATTGTTAACCAATAAAAATATGTGTTCAATATGTCGTCAAAATCATGTCGTTATCCGTCAAGTTGTAGGGCTCAATACGTAAATACCAATTCGTTCTATGGCCATGTCATGAGAAAAGGAAGAAACCATGCCATCTTCAGTTATGTCGTATCAGTCAGGTCATCATAGTCCATATCAAATCATAAAGCTAAGTCATGTATCACCATGCCGCAATCATGACTCCTTTGAGTCATGTCGTAGTTCGTCAAGGCGATCCCAGAAGGTTAAGTCATCTCCAAGTTATGTTGTGCCTGCTTTATGGCGTTGAGAGGAAGCTAAAGCATTTGACAGTCATGCCGCTCTGATGTAATAACATAAGATAAGGTTAAGATTCATGTCGGTCAGCGACATGACGTTATACTACTGTTATCCATGTCGTTCAGCGACATGGTGTACAAGTAATTCATGTCGGCCTTAAACCATGTCGAGAGAGCCAGGTCTTATTCCAGAAACACGCCATGACGTTCGTCCCCCATGTCGTTTAGTGACGTAAGGAGCAAGCTGCGACTTAAGATCTCAATACAAACCATGTCGTGACCTACTCATGTCGCATCCAGTTATTACCAGGTTGTTGACAACTATCATCCGAACGATATGAATCATGGCGAGGAGAGTCATGTCGTGTCGCAAGCTCAAAACGCCAAGGGCTAACCCGCCAGACGACATGAGTTATGTCGTTGGCGACATGGGTTATAGCGAAGGTCCAAGTCATGTCGGTGGCGACATGAGTCATGGCGTTTTTCTGCATAATTACAGAACTGCAATCTGGTTGGGAAATCTCCTATAAATTCCCCCCTCACTTCTTCATTAAGGGGGATTGAATCTTGAGACCACGAAGTACTGCTGAAAATATTCTACAGCAATTCTAAACATCTATCCAACATCATAAATTGAAGATTAATCCATGGATCATGATCTTCATCAAACACATCCAAATGATTCAAGAGTTGAAGATTGATTGAGTGAAGCTTGTGTGCAAGAAGGAATTCTTCTAGTTCTACCACATCTACATCATATCTTCGCTGACTAATACACTTCTCTATCATCCCTAATAGATTGAAACATGATTCATGAGTAAGGGAGTGATGAAAATGTTGTAAGAGAGAAGTTAATCTTGTAATTTGCGCATTGATAATGGAATCTCTTATGAGAGTGGATGTAGACCTTATTGGATTGAACCACTATAAAACTTTGTGTCTTCTACTTGCATTTGAATCATTGTGGGGCTCCACTTATCATTTTTTGTGAGGCATTTTCTTCACATTTTTGGTGTTAAGCCCAATTTTAGGGAAAAAACTAATTCACATTCCATTTTATTCCAATTATTAAATATAATTGGAAACTCGAATAATCTTAATTAAAATATTTATTCTTTTCACACGGGGTTTAAGAACAGTGTTATTGAAGACACCATTTACGACAAACCTAAAATCCAATTCTTTTATTCAATTCTAATTAAATAATAATTAATTGGAAAACTTCACTTAATCTTAATTTAAAGATTTATTCTTCTCAACTGGGTTTAAGAACAGTGTTATTTAAGACAATGTTCATGACAAACCCAAAATCCAATTCTTTTATTCGATTCCAATTAAATATTAATTAATTGGAAAACTTCACTAAATCTTAATTAAAAGATTTATTATTTTCTCAAATGGATTTAAGAACAGTGTTATTTAAGACATCATTTACAACAAACCCAAAATCCAATTTAATATTAAATACAAGGCTCTGAATAGAAATTATATCGGCTTATATTCAGTAACAAATTCTGAAACTAACGGATATCGTATTGGGAATAATGATATCTGTATCTTCCAAATTGCCGTAACAATATCTGTATAACCACGGAATCCAATATCGAAATATACCGAAGATTATTTCGATTCCAATTTATTCATTGAAAAATTCTGGTAATTTTTAAAACCATTTCAATTCCAACGTATTTCTTTGAAAATATTGGATTATTATTCTAGTTAATAACTAGTTCATTTTGATAAAAATACATTTTTATCTTTACAAACGTGGAAATTGTCATCCAAATTCTTTCCAAATCATTTATTATGATTTTACACAAATTATTAGTATTTTTTAATAATTTTATCAAGGCCCGTACAGTCGGTTTCCAATAACTGCCACCGAACTGCATTCATAGCGAACTTTTCCAAATTTGATTTGGACGTATTTCCAAATCCAACTGTTCAAATTTGAATCTCTTATATTCAATAGACAACTATTTTCGATACGAACCCATCGGTTCCGGTTTTAGGTGAATTCGACCGTCGGATCTCCCGCAATGTCAACTCAAAGTCAATGGTCGAAATTCACGAACGGTCGCTGCGCGGTGCGTTTTATTCAGGCCATTATATTATATATATAATATATATTTCACTCAAACCACATTTTATAAATTCGTTTTAAAAATTATTCCCACTTTCACTTTAATTTTGAATCAAAATTGAATATTCCTTATCATTATAATATTTAATTGATAATATTTTCAAAATATCAGATTTTGAAATCATTTCCATTTCGATATTCATTATAAAAATGAATAAAATCGATATAAATATCGTTCGCATCAAAATTGCGCAAATCTAATCAACATGGCTTCACATTTTTCAATATTTTCTTGTCCATCCTAAATCGGACATCAAAATCATATTTTAATCCTTTACAGAATATTATTTTAATATATTCATCATTTTAAAATATTCGTTCTTTCTGAATTGAAATTAGACACAACCAATTACCATATATTGTTATTTATATGAATTTCACACAACACATGTATACCACAACATTGATAAACAATCAACCATCAGCCAGAGTGCACTACACAACTGCATAAGCATTAAATATAAATAACTAACGCTCATAACTGTCTTTCAACCAATCGATTGACATACAACTAAATAATTGGGATTAGTGTACGTCAAATATCCTCCTAATACCCGTGTGGGGTTTCAACCAACAAATACTGTATATTATTTGTGCAGTTGGGCGATATGTAAAATTTATCGTCCCAATCAATGTCAGTTAAATGTGTGTACATAAACAAATCGTCCGATTTGTAAATGAATATTCATTTTCTTTTCAGATGAATTTTATGTCGTTCATATATATGTAAAAAAAATTTAATGATAAAATATTTATTTCAACACATGAATATTTTATATAGTTTGTACATTCAATAAAAATGATATTTTTATTATTCAAACATTTTATTCAACACATGAATATTTTATATGGTTCACATACACATTAAAAAGTATATTTTTAATGAATAAATATTTATTTCAGAAAATTTCGACATCATAACGACGCGATATTAAAACTGAAGTAATGTCTAACATTACCCCTCTCCTGACACTGGCTCGCGCCATACACAAATCATTCTCAATCCAATTCATATCCAAACCAAATCCAAACAAATAAATCAATCCAAATTTCCACACTACAATCCACACAAACAACCATGGTTTGTATAATAAAATAGTGTTGGGGGCTTCTAAACCGAGTCTGCATCCTAGTATATATTTAACTATAGAATAATTAGAGTGAGAAGGAGTTCTCACCTTTGGTTTCCACTTCGTCATTCTTTAATTGAACGGTTTGGATTTGGATTTGTTTCCAGTGCATAGTGTACTTCACTGTGGTTCCAACGCAATCTGTTTCACGCGATTTATATTAAAAATCACACTTTTATATCGCTACTAGATATATAAAAATCACATTTTTATGTTGTTACTATATATATAAATCACATTTTTATATTGCTACTATATATACAAAAATCACATTTTTATATTGCTACTATATATGTATAAATCACATTTTTAAACCAATGCTATATATATAAAAATCATATTTTTACAATGCTATGTATATATAAAAATCCATTTTTAAACAATATTATTTTATTTTTAAAATCATTTACCGCTATATTACAAAAATAATAAATTAATTATACAAAGAAAAGAAAAAACTCACTGTTAATTAACGTTGCCTTCTGGTTTGAACGGAGGGAGGAGCTACTAGCGGCTAGGTCTTTGGCGACGAGATTTGGAGGAGGAGACGGTAGTCAGGGATGCGCTGGCGGTCTACAGGCGGGGGGAGTCGCGGCGGTGGCCAAGTGGTGGGCCAGGAGGTAGCGGCGCGGTTTTCTATGGGTTGGGGCTTCGATTCTTGATAGGGAGAGGAGAGAGAAGGGAGCAACGAGGGGGGTGGTCGGGGAGGTGTGACCGGAACGGCGGCGTGTGGCCAAGCCGATGGGGAAAAAACAGGGTGCGGGATTGGGATTTTATTTATTTTTTTCTTTTCTATTTTCTTTTTGCGTTGGCCGTTATGAAGAAAGGGGGACAAAGGTTATATAATATATATTTAATTATTTAATTATCCAAAAAGTTAGTTTTTTCATTCGAACTACGAATCGAACCCACCAACTGTCGTTCTTAGCGTAATACCCCATTCTAAATCGAACCCACCGACTGTCGATCAATTTTCGTTAAATTAAAATATAAATTAATTTAACGTTCAAAATTGATTTTAACGTATATTTCAATTTACCGGGGCCACATAAATCTAGCTATGTTTTGACGATACGGTCCTAACAAAACTAATTTCATCGAATTTGGAGACTGTTTGAAAAATGGCTATTTTCCAGTCGATTAAATTCAAACTGAAATTATCAAACATGTTTAAATTTACTGCGCTCACATATTAATTCCAAAAATTATGAAAATTGGAAAATAATGATAATTTGACATTTCGGATCCAACAAAAGTAATTTCGTCGAAAATGAAGGTCGTTTGCAAAATGGCTACTTTAAAGGCTATATATTATATAATATATATATAAATTCCATAACGACTATTTTAAATTTTAAACTGGACATAGCTTTCAGTTTATATTATGAAATCTTAGTTTTTCATATTCATCAGAAAGATAAAATTAAACAAATTCAAATATTTCTGGTTTTACTGAAATCAGATTTATTTTGAATTCTATACGTTCAATTGAAATTTAAAATCGAATTTTCAAACCACCACGCCATTTCGCGTTCGTTTTATAATTAAAATAAATCTATACATTCTAACTTCAATCAAAATAAATTTTTAGTCATTATTTTTTAAAATAAATCATTTTAAATATTCAAAATCCATTAAAATAGCTAAAATAAAAAAATTTAATTGGTTCTGAAATTCCAGGTTGTTACAAGTAATAAAGATGTGTATCATTTCAATCCGTCTTAAAAAGAAAATTCGAATCCCAATTATATATCATTTCAACCTGCATTATAAATTGGTTCAAATTTATTTCTTAAATTTATACAGTCATTCGAGTATGAATCATTTTAACCCATAGTGATTTTCCTAATTCTATTGGGAACTTGCAAGGTGAGAGAAATACAAAACATAACATATCATACATCGCATCCATATCGTGTCATATAAGATGATAATGTGTGTGTGTCACATGTGCACAAATCACATATCAAACAGTTTTAAATTTCCTAAAGCAACCTAACATATCATTTAACTTTTCAAATTTTTAATTCACTTAATAATCGGTTATTCGTGAATGAGGGGAAACTCACCTTTGACGCAAGAAGACAACTATGAAATCGACAAAGAATTGAAGCGAACTCAATATCCAATATGAAGAACCCACATCCAAATAAATTTATGTACATATACACTTATGTGTATATATACACATAAATATAGTTGGAAATTTCCAAGCTCGACAAAACCCACTTAACTACGAATCCTAAAACAACAACGATAGTTTTCACTGTTAAACCTAAGCTGTATATGTGCATATATATATATATATATATATATATATATATATATATATATATATATATATATATATTGTGTGTGTGTGCGCGCGTGCGTGCGTGTGTGATTGTAAGCAAAGGACAATATACCTACACTTCAGCCTAACATCGAACAGTAGTAACCCGCAAGCTGTCCAATGCACCCATACAAAGACAAGACCCAAACTTGTCGACCAAAGCCCTCTATTAACCAGAACAGTATCTCAGGCGTAAGCTAGAGCATCTGGGGTGTTTATGGCGATATGTATTTTACTATGACCATGGTTATTGGGTGCTAGGTGTTGCATGTTTTAGACAAGCTAGTTGAAGAGGGGCATCTCCGGCATGGACGATGGTGAAGAGTAGGGCAGATGCACTTTTAAGGAATGGTGGATGCTAATAGGGTTTTATATTTAATTATTTCGAGCATGGAAGTCGGCATTTGATTTAGGCGGAGGGACGGTGGTGGTTGACTCGCCGAAGTCAGGTGCAGAGACTAGTGGCAATTGTGGAGGGTGGTTGTGCTTCGGGTTTTGAGCTATAGGAGTTCGTGTTTAAAAAAGTCGGGTGCGCAATTTCAAGATCGCGGGTGCGGTAGTGGCTTCAGGGCCAATTATTTTCATTTATTTTGACTAGGGAAGCAGGCCATTTTCTGAGCAAGAGAGGTGGGGAGAAATGATTTTTTTTTTCTTCTTCTTCGTTGAATGGTAAAAGAAAGAGGTGAGATAGAGAACAAGAGAACGCGTGTACTAAAGTCCCTGACCCTTGGTAATACGTGTTGGGTTTCCTATTGTTATACATTTTTTCTTTTTCCTTCTTTTTGTTTCTACTAATTCAATTTTTTCTTTCTTTGAAATGAGATGTTACAATTTAATATACAAACACATACAAGAATATCAACCAAATGTAATGTACCAACGTCGTTTATTTTGTGCGTTCTTGACCCGAAATTAAAGATTCAGGGCAACAAACGTCTTAATTTCTCAAAATGAAAAGTACTATTATTCTTACAATATCATACAGTATTTTTAGTCCGGATTCGATTAAAAACTGATAATATTTAATTTTAACGATTTGTTAAATATTTAACTAAATTGACGTGAATGAAACCAATTTGCTTATTTTATCATGAAATTCATTCCTTCACTACGTTTAGTTACACATATCTTAAATATTAAATTTCATATTTTAATTTATAATTTAAATTTTAAAGTCAATTATGATATCGTTTGTCGCTATCACACATAGAGCATAAATCAATTTAGATGGAGAAAGCGAACGTAGACGTTTTCGTCATATAATACAGCTACGGCCGAAGTTGGAAATTATGAGCCACGTTTGGCCTTGATGGCTCTAAAAGGATGTATAAATAAAAGGACCAAACTTGGGCGGTGGATCAAGAAAAAGAAGCCTACCACTCTCGAAGAGCTATACGATAAGGCAGAAGAATATATAGGCGTGGATGAGGATTCGGCCTATACCTTAGAAGTTCCAGAAAATAATGAGCCAACAAAGAAAAAAGAAGTAAACGTGCTAGGGGACAGAAAAACGCTGGAGGAAATCAGAAAAGGGGGAATGAAGGGAAAGATGGTCGAAACAACAAAAAGATTCGTTTCTTCAAGAATTCTGAAATGACCCCCCTTAATGATACCATAGAAAATATTTATATGGCGACCAAAGATACGGAGGAATACCTAGAGCCAGGGAAGTTAAGAGTCACCGATAATGCAATAAAATCCGGTAGATTCTGTCGATTCCACAACCAACCGGGGCATAGCACAAATGAGTGTAGACATTTGAAAAGCCTAATTGAGCAGCTGATAAGGAAAAATAGGCTTCAACAGTACACAAAGAACCCCCATAATTCTCAGGGAGCTCAAGACCAAGGAGCCTCAACGGGATAGCCTAAACAGAATGAGAATGCTTCGGTTGCTGTTATGCCAAGGATGATCACAAACACCATCTCAGGAGGCCCATACCCAGTTAGGAAAAGCTGGGGGGACATGGTAAAGTTTGCTCTTGAGGTAAAGGACTTTTTGAAAAAAGGTGAACTCATGATCACGGCTGAGGCTTTATCAGCAAAAATACCAAGAATCTCGCGAGGCGACATTACATTAAAAGATAAAGATCCAAATGGGATCATAACACCTACAGAGGATCCAATGGTGATAACCATTGGTTTGGGCCCGGCCATAGTCAGAAGAGTTTTGGTCGATAGTGGAGCATCTGTTAATGTCCTCTTCATTAGCGCATTCCATAGAATGAAGCTTTCCATGAACGACATAAAAGCCTGCCAGAACAAGGTCCACGGATTCACAGGTCAAGCTGTTCAACCAATTGGCATTATCAGTTTACTAGTGGAACTCGGAGAAGGGGGCAGAAAGCCGCACTGGAATAGGATTTCATTATAGTTTATGAACTCTCCGCTTACAATGCCTTCCTAGGAAGACCTACTCTTGCAGCATTTAGAATAACTATGGCTCCGTGGTGCCTCACTACGAAATTCCCAACAGAGAATGGGCACAATTATAGGCGATCAACTAGCAGCAAGAGAATGTTATTTAGTTGAATTGGCAGAGGCGAGGAAGAAGGAATTGAATAAGGACGTAGAGCCGTCGCTCCGCATCCAAAAACCTCTCTTATAGAAATTAAAGCAAGGCCCCCATACTGGAGAGCACAGTGGCGCTCGAAAAGCAATTGATCCAAGGAAAAACAGTATGGGGAAAAATAGAGCAGCGCCTGCCGAAGATACTATCCATGTTCCAGTATCCGATAAAGATCCCAACCAGGTCCTGAGGATAGGATCTCAGCTAGGTATGAAACTGCAAAAGGAATTAGTCTTGTTTTTTAATGCGAATCTAGATGTATTTGTCTGGACACACTCGGATATGTGTGGGATCCCATCGAATGTAATTTTTCACAAATTGAATATAAATCAAAATTTGAATCCTGTGAAACAAAAGAGACGAATGCAAGGATTAGAAAGATCTGTAGCTCTAAAAGAAGAAGAGATAAATTACTCGATAATAATTTCGTACGAGAATCGACATATCCAGATTGGGTTTCTAACCCAGTCCTTGTCAAAAATTCCAACGTAAAGTGGAGAGTGTGTATAGATTATTCAGACCTTAATAAAGCGTGACCAAAAGACAGTTTTCCCTTGCCCCAGATTGACCAACTTGTAGATTCAACCGCGGGACATGGGTTACTATCTTTTATGGACGCATATTCCGGATATAACCAAATTATGATGCACAAGCCGGATGAGGAGAACACGAGTTTCATAACGGATAGGGGGCTATACTGCCATAAAGTCATGCCGTTTGGACTAAAAAACGCAGGAGCGACTTACCAACGTCTCGTAAACTCCATGTTTAAATCTCAAATAGGGAATACAATGGAAGTGTATGTAGACGATATGATAGTCAAATCAAAGAAGGCCGAAGATCACCTCGAGGATCTAGCTGAGAAGTTTCACATACTAAGAAAAATACGGGATGAAACTAAACCCTGTAAATTGTTCATTCGGGGTCTCTTCGGGGAAATTTCTCGGGTTTATCGTCAATGCTAGGGGAATCGAAGCGAATCCCTCTCAAATCACGACTTTAAGGGAAATGCGGGCTCCAAGAACAAAAATGGAACTCCAAAGCCTAAATGGAAAGGTGGCAGCATTAAATCAGTTCGTATCCAAAGCAACAGATCGGTGTATTCCGCTTTTTGTTGCCTTGAAAAAAGGAAGAAAGGACTTCCAATGGACCTCATAGTGCCAGGAGGCCTTCGAGGAATTGGTTAGACATATGGAATCACCGCCAATGTTGTCGAAACCTAAAGATGGGGAAGATCTATTTTTGTATCTAGCGGTTTCGTCACATGCCTTGAGTGCTGCCCTTATCCGAGAAGAAGCAGGGGTGCAATTGCCGGTAAACTACATCAGTAAGAGATTTGCCAGGGCTGAACTAAATTACCCTAAGCTAGAGAAGCTCGCATATAGCCTCCTCGTTGCCTCAAAAAAGTTGAGACCATATTTCCAATCTCACCCTATCAAAGTTCTAACCGATCAACCATTAAAGCAAATTCTCTTTCGCCCAGAAACATCAGGAAGGTTACTAAAGTGGAACATTGAGTTAAGTCAGTATGACATCACTTATCATCCTTGAATAGCCAAGCCCTAGCAGATTTTATTGTTGAGTTTAAAGACAGAGGAGAAGAGGTCGAAGAACCAGCAGAAACGGAAGCATGTCGGAAACTATACTTTGATGGGTCTAGAAACGACTATTTCTCAGGGGCCGGAATTGTCTTAGAAACCCCAGAAGGTCACTCGTTATGTTATGCCTTGGGTTTGGAATTTCTGTCAACTAATAATGAGGTTGAATATGAAGCGTTAATAACAGGGTTAAAGTTGGCGAAAGAGCTAAACCTGAAAACTTTGCAGATTCTCAGCAATTCTCAAGTGGTGGTGAGCCAAGTGCGCAAAGAATTCCAAACTAAAACAGGAAACCTTCCTTCTTATCTAACCAAAGCTATGGAACCTCTAAAAGATCTCGATCATTATGTTATATCTCACATCCCTAGAAAGCAAAATTCAAAAGCGGATTCTCTTGCCAAGTATGCTAGTTCATCAGACACTCAACTGCTGGGTTTAATTCCTGTCGAAGTCCTTTCTTCCCCAACCACTGAGGAAGCGAGTATTGACTGGATAATGGAGACCGCTGAAGAACCTGCATCATGGATGACTCCAATCAAGGAATATATCCTTAATGGGACACTTCCTGAGGATCGAAAAAAGAAAAGGAAGATATTGCGCAAACCTCCTTTATACCTCATTCAAGATGGAAGGCTGTACCGACGAGGATTTTCCATGTCGTTGTTGCGATGTGTAACTAAAGAGGAATCTAGAGCAATTTTGGCAGAATTGCATGAGGAAGAATGTGGAGGACACACCAGTGGTCAAACATTAGCCAAGAAGATTCTGCGATACGGCTATTTCTGGCCTGATGTAAATCTGGATGCTATGACCTATGTAAAGAAGTGTGACATGTGCCAAAGATTCGCTAAAATTCCAAGAGCACCTCCCACAGAGTTAACTCAAATGGTCAGTTCATGGCCGTTCACGGTCTGGGGCATAGATTTAATTGGGATACTACCCACCGCAAAAGGGAATATGAGATACGCTATAGTAGCTGTCGACTACTTTACCAAATGGGCTGAAGCAGAACCTTTGGCTACTATCACGTCAAAGAAAGTGATCAATTTCGTTTTAAAAAACATTATTTGCAGGTTCAGAGTGCCACAAAAGATCATTACCGATAATGGAACCCAGTTTGAAAGCAATGAATTCCTAGACTTCTGCGCTAAATATAAGATCAAAAAGAGTTTTGCAACTGTGGCCCATCCGCAAGCAAACGGGCAAGTGAAAGCCATCAACAAAATACTAAAGTCAACCATCAAGAAGCGTCTTGAAAAAGCCAAAGGTAACTGGGTTGATGAACTTCCTTTTGCGTTATGGCCATACCGGACAACACATAAAACTACTACGGGGCACACCCCATTCTCACTTGCATTAGGGTCAGAAGCTATGATCCCAGTGGAACTGGAAGTACCAACTCACCGCAAAATCTACTTTGACCAGAAGGAGAATGAAAAGCTGTAGTTGGGGGCACTTGATTTACTCGAGGAAAAGCAAAAAGAAGTAGAGCTTAAGATAGCGGCCCACCAATGGAAAGTAGCCAGATATTTCAATACAAATGTCAAGTAGAGAACTTTCCAAGTCGGGGACCTTGTCCTGAAGAAAATTATGACAGGAACTGGGGTATTCGGACCCAATTGGGAGGGGCCGTACATGATAAGCCAGAAATTTGCAGATGGCACTTTTGAGCTGAAAACGACAGATGGAATCGCACTCCCTCGAGCATGGAATAGCATTCATCTTCGCCGTTATTTTGTTTGAAGTTTCTTTCACATATTTCGCATTATTCATACATCAAGAATTGTAAATATATCATGCATTGCGAATATCATACAAAGTTTGTACAAATTAATGAAGGAAACTATTTTACCTGTCTAAAATCATACATTTACAAGTTTTTGATTTCAAGATGCTAACATCGATTTTAATTACAGGCTTTTTAAGTAGACAAAAGCATATTTAAAACCAAATAGAGCTTGATGAATGCTACAGCACATACCAACAGGGAGAGTTCAAGCACCCGTTGCTTAATACGCAAACATCCTTGCATTTCATGACACAGAGGGTGTAAAGTACAAAGCCATAAATAAGGGGCATCAAGAACTCTAAACCTAAAACGATGTGACACTCAGATTACGGACCAAGTTTTGAATTTCACCGTAGGATCAAAATCTTAATAATAGAGTTCAAGTTTCTAGTTCTAACGAGTCACGATGAGAATCTGAGAAATAAACTAGCGTCAGCCCCCTTAAACAATGTGACGGTAAACCTAAGACCTCCCCGAGGGGCACCTGGTTCATCACCGATGCCATTAATACATGGCTGGATAGTGATACAAACACCAGGCTTTTTAACCAAAGACCACCCCGAGGGGCACCTGGTTCATCACCGATGCAATTAATACATGGCTGGATAGTGATACAAACACCGGGCTTTTTAACCAAAGACCTCCCCGAGGGGCACCTGGTACATCACCGATGCCACTAATACATGGCTGGATAGTGATACAAACACCGAGCTTTTTAACCAAAGACCTCCCCGAGGTGCACTTGGTTCATCACCGATGCCATTAATACGTGGCTGGATAGTGATACAAACACCGGGCTTTTTAACCAAAGACCTCCCCGAGGGGCACCTGTTTCATCACTGATGCCAATAATACATGGTTGGATAGTGACACAAACACCGGGCTTTTAAACCAAAGACCTCCCCGAGGGGCACCCGGTTGATCGCCAGCACTATTAGTACATCGCCGGTAGGGATGGCAATGTGGCGGGGGGAGCGCGGGTAGTACCACCCCATCACCCGCCCCGTTGGGTGATTTTTTGCCCCGTGCTCGCCCCATACCCGCACGGGTACCCATTAAACGGGTTTTAAACAAGTTGCGGGTAATGGCGGGTATTCGTGGGTATCCGTTATATTTTCTCAATTTATTTTTTAGCCTTTTATTGAAATTTTTCAAAAGTACATTGGGTAAAAAAACGAATTAGACCAATACGGAAATGCTAACCTCAAAATACCAATACGTATTTAAACTAGCATCTAGAAAATAGGAGACAACAATAGAAGCATCCATCAAAATATCAACAGCCAGTTGTAAATTGTTGAGTAAAGACATGTACATAAATACCCAACAACCAACAACAATTCTTTTTGTATTGACTATTGATAATAAATTACATTCAACACGGGTACGGGTACCCACGGACATGGGTATCTTACTATCCGTACCCACCCCATTAATTAACGGGTATTAAAAATATTCATTTATTTTACCCACGGATACCCATTTAACTATTCGTTTCATATCCATGACTGATTTTACCCGCGGATAACCGCGGGTACGGATTTTTTTGCCATCCCTAATGGCCGGATAGCGATATAAACACAGGGTTTTTAGAGACCTCTTCGGAGGCATCCGCTCAGATGCTGGATCTTCCAAATCCAGCTATTGATTCTGGGTCTTCCAAAGCCGGTTACTGACGAACCCAAAGACCTCTTTGGAGGCGTCCGACAAGTTCAACAAGCGTCCGAATTTTTCAGGCTCAACGAACAATGGATCAAAGATCCTTTCCGGGGCATCCGGTCATAAGCCGAATCTTCCAAATTCGGTTAGTGACGGAACCAAAGACTTTCCTCGAAGTCATCTGATAAATTCTGCAAGTAACTGGCCCGACCAGTTGCCTGGAATAACAGACTTCTTTATTTGACTATAAATATCATGCCTAATTTTCAAAATATTGAAACCAATTGTGGTATGGAGGCATTACCACCGCATTAATGAAATCTAATGACGTCTCTTAAACATACAATAATCCAGGTCACAATTTCATGAAAACCCGGCAATCAACAGAACTGGATTTCTTGAAATGACTAAGATGAAATTAAAGACCCTAATAAAGTGGTTATCCATGTGAAAGGGTTTTGGGCGTCGTCTTTGTCGAGTTCAGGAAAATCCAATAAAGTTGGTTGGATTAACTCAGCATGTCATAACAAACAATTTGTGATGCAGAATCTGTATTGCAAATATAAAACAGGTATGAAATACAAAATAAAAAGGTACATCGAGACTAAAAGCGAAATTTAAAGCATGGAAACAGGACATAATTTCCTGACAGAAAAAGCAGAATTATATCATAAAGTCACAAGTAAAAGTGCAAAATATCAGACAACATAGTACATAAAGACGGCAAGTACAAGTGTAATAAGCGGAGACCAGAGCCCACATATATAATCGGCCTGAATACAACTTATAAAAGAAAGTAATTAGCAACCGGATTAAGCTACCACTAAGCACGATCATTTCTTCTTGTCACTTGATCTCAAAGCTGGCTTGTTAGGTAAAGGTGGAGGGGTCTCTTCCACATTACTCTGATTCTCTTGGGAAGATAAAGCGATAGCCTCCATATCCTTCTTCTTCTTCTTCTTAGACGATGAGGACTTGGCAGGCTTTTTCCCTTTAACCTTGGCGGTATCTTGGGGGCTTCCACCTGCTTCGATGCCCTCAAGGTCATCACTAAGCTGTAGTCAACAACATCTAAATCCAGGAAGGTACCGATTTTGGTATCTTGAGACCCAGGAGCTGTAATAAGCAAAGGTGCGTTACTAGGAGGAGGGGGAGTTATGATAGAAGTAAGAGGGAAAGTTGTCAGTGGTGAGTCAGTCCTAGTAGCTCCCGTTGTCGTTGCATTGCCTATGGTAGGAGAAGACAGGGGAGAAGTTAAATTCAAAGTATGGAAACATCGAGCATAATAAGCAAGGGACCCAGGTGAATCGAAAACGGACTCTAAGCACGACAGGGTATAGTTGGTTTCAATTTTACCTGTATCTAGAAGATTTTCCGGGGGACCCCTGCTCAATTCTCTAATGACCAGGATTGTCATCATCAGCCTTATTGTCTTCACCGTGCTCTTCAACAATATTTCCTGTATTGATATTCCCCTTAGTAATAGCATCTTTCTCTTTAGAAGCATCAAAAGGGGTAGTTAATGTTTGTGAACCGGAAGCTTCAAGGATCGAGGCGCCAGTAGGAGGGTCGACATCAGGCTGGGTTTGAACTTGCTCACCGGAAGTACCGGTCCTCTCGTCTATTAGTTGTGCCTTTCCTTCTGCCAAAGCCTCTCTGGACCTGTCATCTAAGAGTTTGTCAATAAGTTCATCCTCGCTACGATCATCACCGTTAATTTCAAGCACTCGCTCCCAAACAAGTGCCAAAGTACGCGCAAAACTATCCCCTAAGTATTGCAAACTCCCATGGCTCATGACACTGTATACATAGAAGCGGAACATGTCGTCATCATCTTCGTCCATAGCATGTTTGTGAGTTTCTTCTGCAGTTTGTCCTTCTCAGGAGACTCAACCCTGGCCATCAATGTCTGGTTAGAAGCCTTCAGAGATTTTACCTATTTACGAAGATTGGCGGCATCTTCCCGATATTGTTTGGAGAAATCCTTCTCTACAGGTAATATGGCATCAACATTATGCTTGGCAGTTATGGCATATTTTTCTTTTTGCTTGGAAGCATCGAGTTCTTCCCGGAGCTTCTTGATCTCATTATCTGATGCTTCTAACTCTGCGACTCTTTTATTGAGAATCGCGATAGTAGCGTCACGGTCATTCAAAACTTTTTCCCATTTGACTTTATCATTCTTCAACTCGGCAATTTTTGTGAGATGGGAATCATGGTGCTTTTGGAGGTCATCACCAAGTTTCTCCCATCCGCGCAGCTTTTTGTAAAAGATATCTCTTACGATGTTCCATTTTGTTTCGAGTTGACTCTTAGCAGTATCAAACTGGGTGTGTGTTTGGCTTATAACCGCTGCCACCTCCTTAAGAAAATCATCGGCGTCAGTTATACATACTCCACGATCAAAGTAAAGCCCTTTCAAGTTCCAACTTGGGAGCTTTTTGGAAAAAGAGATATTCGTTGAAACAGGAGTATGGCGAGGTTTATTAATAATCGAATGAATCTCGGCTGAAGGAACGGGAGGGCCAGCGGATGAAGGAAGTCGGGGCTTAATGGGCAGCTTTTCCACTCGGAAGTGCTTATAAGAGCCGTCCCTTCCTCGTTTCCTCCCTCGCTCCCCTTCATCGAGGGTGTCTTCTCTTAGCCAACTGCGTCTTCTAGCCTCTTTCTCTTCTTCCACACGTATCTTCTTCCTCTGTCCCTCAGTCAGGACAGATTCTGATGCATGTAAGGACTTAGAAGAGGGTTTTAAGGGAGAGGAGGATGGAGCTGCTCACGGTGATGCGATGATTGCTGGGACTTGAATTGTAATAAGTGCTTCAGATTGATAACTTTGCTCTTTTTACTGAAATCCGATCTGATTCCTGACGAGCGTCTCCCGTGCATGTCTAAACCTGAAATAAGATATGGATGAGTTATCGATACTTGAAACTATGAAGTATCTAAAATTACTAAGGCAAGATACAAAGACAGAAAAGAAACCTAAATGCAAGAGGAGTATTTTCTTAAAAAGAAGACACTATTATTGACAGACCGGTTTTTTCCCCTGGGTTTAAGGAAATTCCTAAAGATTTAGGATGCCCTCCTGACTCGGTTGTGGCTACATCCCTAAGTCCAGTTTCTATGGTTTGTGGGGTGAGAGGCTGAGTAACCGCACCATCCTGACTAAGATATTTAGCGGAGTTGAGATCACTCAAATTGTCAAATGTACCTACAGAATCTTCTTTAGCTGCATTTTCAGTAAGGGAATCTCCAGTTATAGTCCCGATATTTGGATCGTTTTCTAATACAATTACATCTTCCCCATCGCATTCAGTCCCACGGTTGGATTCAGAAGGATTTGCTTCCCTATTGTCTTTCTCAACCTATTTGGAATTTGATTCCGACTCAGAGTGCGGGGAAGTGTTCTCTTTTTCAGCCAATTCGGCCGATGTTGTAGGATCTTCGCCCTTACGACGGTTAGAATCTTTATCCTTGCTCAAAGTCATTGACAAGGGCAACGTTCTTCCACTGGTAGGCCCAGTCAAGGAAGGGTCAATGGTAGGGTTTTGATCGGCTTTAGTTACATTCCGGTCGTCAGGATTTCCAATGTCCGACTCTGCAAGGTTAGGTTTAGGAGTGGAAGGTCCAGCCTTACATAAGAATTTCCTCAAGGGATGAAGTAGTTCATATTGGCGAAGAATGTTTTCCGTAATTAAAAGTTTTCTAATTCTCTTCGCCTCATCAATAGCTTTTAGTGTTTTGTATGTGGCCTTAAGAGAAGAGGATGCTTTGTTGTCCTTAATCAGGGCAGGGAGTACTGCATTTCAAAAGAGATAATGTGAGAACGTACAACTCAAGGAAAATAAAGTCAAAGCCATTCAATAAACTGTGCGTACCTCCGTCTGTCCACTGCCCTCGAAATGGTTCGGAGCATCTAACAAAGAAGAATTGGTTTAAAGATCCTGAAACACTGTCCGGTAATTCGAAAACAAGTTTCCAATTTCTGCACCTACAACATGCATAATCGAGGGGGTATCCTTCCTGCTCTTAAAAGAATATAGGTAACAAAGTTCCTGGAAAGTAGGCTCTTGTTTTTTCGAGTCCATAAAGAGAACACAAAGGCCCAGTAGAACGGTGTAACCATTAGGATGGAGTTGGAAAGGAGCAATGGCTAAATAGTCTAAGGTTCGCCCCAAAAAAAGATTAAACGGGGGGATAGCACCAGCTGTTATCATTTGTTTGTTTACAGCAACATATCCAACATGAGGGTCGTCAGCAAAGACACCTTCTTTTGGTAATATTGCAACTGTAAGAGGAATTCCATATTGACCACACAATAGTTCGTATTGCTCCTGGTTTAGTGTGGTAGACTGTCTCTTTTGATCCCTAGCTTTAATCGGGTGAAGTTCCAAAGGAAGGGAGGCAGAAACTTGGCTAGAAGTTATGATTGTTTCAGTTTCGGGAATCGTGTTTAAAGAAGGGTCGGTTTGAGCCAAAGAAGTTTCTTCATTTTGAGTGAGAGCTTGCTTTTTAGTAGTCATTCTACACAAGTATACTTGAATACGTTTCATTTTTCTAGCAACAAGATTTGAAGAATAGACATAAGAAAACACATCAAAGCATTTAAAACAAAGGTGATAAACATCAAAGTGAGGCATTCGATGACGTTTGGTTTAAGTCATTATGGCATGGTCCCCCATACCGTAGCAGCAACGCGACGACTAACTCATGTCGATGCCACGGTTTGGGACTCATGTCAGTTCACACCATGGAACTCACGTCGGCTCACGGCATGGATGCCAGTCTATGGCATGAAATCCATGTTAGTCCACGACATAAGACCCATGTCGATTCACGACATGAGACCTCAAAGCGACTCAATGTCAACACGGAGATCCTGGCCTTGAAAAGAATCATACAACAGCAAGGAAAAAATAATAAAAATTCATGGTGTAGGCATTTCAACTAGTGTGCAGTATAATGAAGTCCTAAAAACAGTTCATATGATCATCATAGTGTCAAAGACCGAAACAAGGCATTTTAAGGTATTAAAATTATGTTGTTCAGACATGGTTATTCAAATCGTATGAACAAACCGTGGCAATAGTGTGAATTTTCTGTAAGAGAAATTTAAGTCAGCTTAGCACGGTTTGAAACTCATGTCGTTGGAACGACATAAAGCTCAAGTCGTGTGTATACATAAAGAATCAGAGCTCAAAGAAGATCAAAGCATTTCAAAGCCCTTATACAGGGTATACCCATTCTAATTTAACTCATTTTTGATTCACAAACATCCCAAAAACACAAAACAGTCAAAACCAATTCGCGAGATCATTACTTTATCAGAAATGAGTGAAAATCCCTAGATTCTATACAAGTCCTAGTATTCAAAAGAACAAAGAGGAATTCAGATCTAACAATTACTTGCAATAACTTCTGATTGGTCGTCGAAGGAAGGATTCTTCAAAATCGAGAGTATAGGTGTCGAAACGGATTGATGGAGCTCGTCGAAGTCGGTTAGAATCCATTCGCGATGATTTTGATGAAGGCGTCAGCTTGGTTAGACAAGTCGCTTATGAGAGAGGCGATAATATTTCTCTAACCCAATCCACCATTAACGAGTTAAACCTTTAGAATGAGAAGAGGAACAGGAATGAACACACAGGTTTGAGATAATATATGGAGTGCAAGAATAAATGGGCCAAGGCCTGTTCAGATTGAAGCCCAATATGACTTAAAGGGTCTCATGCAACATGGGAAAGCTAAAGCAAGTTGCGACATGATGTTAGCTTGCGACATGAGTCCAAAAGTACCCTAACGACTTAACTAAAATACATGGAAAAGATGTCATAAAGTATAAGGATTCAAAGCCCATGCTATTTCTAATAACATGAACTTCGAGGGGAAAATGTTAACCCATAAAAATACGTGTTCAATATGTCGTCAAAATCATGACGTTATCCGTCAAGTTGTAGGGCTCAATACGTAAACCAAGTCGTTCTATGGCCATGTCGTGAGAAAAGGAAGGAACCATGCCATCTTCAGTTATGTCGTATCAGTCAGGTCATCATAGTCCATATCAAATCATAAAGCTAAGTCATGTATCACCGTGCCGCAATCATGACTCCTGTGAGTCATGTCGTAGTTCGTCAAGGCGATCCCAGAAGGCTAAGTCATCTCCAAGTTATTTCGTGCCTGCTTTATGGCGTTGAGAGGAAGCTAAAGCATTTCAAAGTCATGCCGCTCTGATGTAATAACATAAGATAAGGTTAAGGTTCATGTCGGTCAGCGACATGACGTTATACTACTGTTATCCATGTCGTTCAGCGACATGGTGTACAAGTAATTCATATCGGCCTTAAACCATGTCGAGAGAGCCAGGTCTTATTCCGGAAACACGCCATGTCGTCCGTCCCCCGTGTCGTTTAGCGACGTAAGGAGCAAGCTGCTACTTAAGATCTTAATACGAACCATGTCGTGACCTACTCATGCCGCATCCAGTTATTACCAGGTTGTTGACAGCTATTATCCGAACGATATGAATCATGGCGAGGAGAGTCATGTCGTGTCGCAAGCTCAAAGCGCCAAGGGCTAACCCGTCAGATGACATGAGTTATGCCGTTGGCGACATGGGTTATAGCGAAGGTCCAATTCATGTCGGTGGCGACATGAGTCATGGCGTTTTTCTTCATAATTACAGAACTGCCATCTGGTCTGGAAATCTCCTATAAATACCCCCTCACTTCTTCATTAAAGGGGATCGAATCTTGAGAGCACGAAGTGCTGCTGAAAATATACTACAACAATTCTAAACATCTATCCAATATCATAAATTGAAGATTAATCCATGGATCATGATCTTCATCAAACACATCCAAACGATTCAAGAGTTGAAGATTGATTGAGTAAAGTTTGTTTGCAAGAAGGATTTTTTCCAATTCTACCACATCTACATCATATCTTCGCTGATTAATACACTTATCTATCATCCCTAAAAGATTGAAACATGATTCATGAGTAAGGGAGTGATGAAAATGTTGTAAGAGAGAAGTTAATCTTGTAATTTGTGAATTGATAATGGAATCTCTTATGAGAGTGGATGTAGATCCTTATTGGATTGAACCACTATAAAACTTTGTGTCTTCTACTTGCATTTGAATCATTGTATGGCTCCACTTATCAATTTTTGTGAGGCATTTTCTTCACATTTTTGGTGTTAAGCCCAATTTTAGAGAAAACACTAATTCACATTCCATTTTGTTCCAATTATTAAATATAATTGGAAACTCGAATAATCTTAATTAAAATATTTATTCTTTTCACACGGGGTTTAAGAACAGTGTTATTGAAGACACCGTTTACGACAAACCCAAAATCCAATTCTTTTATTCAATTCCAATTAAATATTAATTAATTGGAAAACTTCACTTAATCTTAATTAAAAGATTTATTCTTCTCAATTAGGTTTAAGAACAGTGTTATTTAAGACACTGTTCACGACAAACCCAAAATCCAATTCTTTTATTCGATTCCAATTAAATATTAATTAATTGGAAAACTTCACTAAATCTTAATTAAAAGATTTATTATTTTCTCAAATGGGTTTAAGAACAGTGTTATTTAAGACACCGTTCACGACAAACCCAAAATCCAATTTAATATAAAATACAAGGCACTGAATAAAAATTATATCGGCTTATATTCAATAACAAATTCTGAAACTAACGTATATCGTATTGGGAATAATGATATCTGTATCTTCCAAATTCCCATAACAATATCTGTATAACCACAGAATCCAATATCGAAATATTCCGAAGATTATTTCCATTCCAATTTATTCATTGAAAAATTCTGGTAATTTTTAAAAGCATTTCAATTCCAATGTATTCTTTGAAAATATTGGATTATTATTCTTGTTAATAACTAGTTCATTTTGATAAAAATACATTTTTATCTTTACAAACGGGGAAATTGTCATCCAAATTCTTTCCAAATCATTTATTATGATTTTACACAAATTATTAGTTTTTTTTTAATAATTTTATCAAGGCCCGTACAGTCGGTTTCCAATAACTGCCACCGAACTGCATTCATAGCGACCTTTTCCAAATTTGATTTGGACATATTTCCAAATCCAACCATTCAAATTTAAATCTTTTATATTCAACGGAAAACTGTTTTCGAAACGAACCCATCGGTTCCGGTTTTAGGAGAATTCGACCGTCGGATATCCCGCAATGTCAACTCGAAGTCAATGGTCGAAATTCGCGAACGGTCGCTGCGCAGCGCGTTTTATTCAGGCCATTATATTATATATATAATATATATATTTCACTCAAACCGCATTTTATAAATTCGTTTTAAAACAATTCCCACTTTCACTTCAATTTTGAATCAAAATTGAATATTCCGTATCATTATAATATTTAAATGATAATATTTTCAAAATATCAGATTTTGAAATCATTTCTGTTTCGATATTCATTATAAAAATGAATAAAATCGATATAAATATCGTTCGCGTCAAAACTGCGCAAATCTAATCAACACGGCTTCACATTTTTCAATATTTTCTTGTCCATCCTAAATCGGACATCAAAATCATATTTTAATCCTTTACAAAATATTATTTTAAAATATTCGTCATTTTAAAATATTCGTTCTTTCTGAATTGAAATCAGACACAACCAATTACCATATATTGTTATTTATATGGATTTCACACAACACATGTATACCACAACATTGATAAACAATCAACCATCAGCCAGAGTGCACTACGCAACTGCATAAGCATTAAATATAAATAATTAACGCTCATAACTGTCTGTCAACCAATCGATTGACATACAATTAAATAATTGGGATTAGTGTACGTCAAATATCCTCCCAATACCCGTGTGGGGTTTCAACCAACAAATACTGTATATTATTTGTGCAGTTGGGCGACATGTAAAATTTATCGTCCCAATCAATGTCAGTTAAATGTGTGTACATAAACAAATCGTCCGATTTGTAAATGAATATTCATTTTCTTTTCAGGTGAATTTTATGTCGTTCATATATATGTAAAAAAAAATGAAAAAATATTTATTTCAACACATGAATATTTTATATAGTTTATACATTCAATAAAAATGATATTTTTATTATTCAAACATTTTATTCAACACATGAATATTTTATATGGTTCACATACACATTAAAAATTATATTTTTAATGAATAAATATTTATTTCAGAAAATTTCGGCATTATAACGACGCAATATTAAAACCGGAGTAATGTGTAGCATTACCCCTCTCCTGACACTAGCTCGCGCCATACACAAATCAATCTCAATCCAGTTCATATCCAAACCAAATCCAAACAAATCAATCCAAATTTCCACACTACAATCCACCCAAACAACCATGATTTGTATAATAAAATAGTGTTGCGGGCTTCTAAGCCTAGTCTGCATCCTAGTATATATTTAACTGTAAAATAATTAGAGTGAGAAGGAGTTCTCACCCTTGGTAGGCCAGGAGGTAGCGACGCGGTTTTCTATGGGTTGGGGCTTCGATTCTTGAGAGGGAGAGGAGAGAGAAGGGAGCAGCGGAGGGGGTGGTCAGGGAGGCGCGAGGGGAGGCCGGAACAGCGGCATGGGGCCAAGGCGACGGGATCGGCGACTGGAAAAAAAGGGGTGCGGGATTAAGGGTTTTATTTATTTTTTCTTTTCTATTTTCTTTTTGTGTTGACCGTTATGAAGAAAGGGGGACAAAGCTTATATAATATATATTTAATCATTTAATTATCCAAAAAGTTATTTTTTTTCATTCGAACTGCGAATCGAACCCACCAATTGTCGTTCTTAGCGTAATACCCCATTCCGAATCGAACCCACCGACTATCGATCAATTTTCGTTAAAATTAAAATATAAATTAATTTAACATTCAAAATTGATTTTAATGTATATTTCAATTTACCGGGGCCACGTACTGACTCCAAAAATTCCAAAAAAATAAATCTAGCTATGTTTTGACGATACGGTCCTAACAAAACTAATTTCGTCGAATTTGGAGACCGTTTGAAAAATGGCCATTTTCCAGTCGATTAAATTCACTGAAATTACCAAACACGTTTAAATTTATTGCGCTCACATATTAATTCCAAAAATTATGAAAATTGGAATATAACGATAATTTGACATTCCGGATCCAACAAAAGTAATTTCGTCGAAAACGGAGGTCATTTGCAAAATGGCTATTTTGAAGGCTATATATTATATAATATATATATAAATTCCATAACGACTATTTTAAATTTTAAACTGGACATAACTTTCAATTTATATTATGAAATCTTAGTTTTTCATATTCATTAGAAAGATATAATTAAACAGATTCAAATATTTCTGGTTTTACTGAAATCTGGTTTATTTTGAATTCTATACATTCAATTGAAATTTAAAATCAAATTTTCAAACTACCGCACCATTTCGCGTTCGTTTTATAATTAAAATAAATTTATACATTCTAACTTCAATCAAAATAAATTTTTAGTCATTATTTTTTAAAATGAATCATTTTAAATATTCAAAATCCATTAAAATAGCTAAAACAAAAATTTTAAATTGGTTCTGAAATTCCAGGTTATTACAAGTAATAAAGATGTGTATCATTTCAATCCATCTTAAAAAGAAAATTCGAATCCCAAGTATATATCATTTCAACCTGCATTCTAAATTGGTTCAAATTTATTTCTTAAATTTATACAGTCATTCGAGTATGTGTCATTTTAACCCATAGTGAATTTCCTGAATCTATGGGGAACTTGCAAGGTGAGAGAAATACAAAACATAACATATCATGCATTGCATCCATATCGTGTCGTATAAGATGATAATGTGTGTGTGTCACATGTGCACAAATCACATATCAAAAAGTTTTAAATTTCCTAAAGCAACCTAACATATCATTTGACATTTCTAATTTTTAATTCACTTAATAATCGGTTATTCGTGAATGAGGGGAATCTCACCTTTGAGGCAAGAAGACAACTATGAAATCGACAAAGAACTGAAGCGAACTCAATATCCTATATGAAGAACCCACATCCAAATAAATTTATGTACATATACACTTATGTGTATATATGTACATAAATATAGTTGGAAATTTCCAAGCTCGACAAAACCCATTTAACTACGAATCCTAAAACAACGATAGTTTTCACTGTTAAACCTAAGTTGTACATGTGCATATATATATACATATACATATATTTGTGTGTGTATGTGCGCACGCGTGCGTGTGTGATTGTAAGCAAAGGAAAATATACCTACACTTCATCCTAACATCGAACAGTAGTGACCCTCAAGTTGTCCAATGCACCCATACAAAGACAAGACCCAAACTTGTCGACCAAAGCCCTCTATTAACCGGAACAGTCTCTCAGGAATAAGCTAGAGCATCTGGGGTGTTTATGGCGATATGTATTTTACTATGACCATGGTTATTGGGGGCTATGTGTTGCATGTTTTAGACAAGCTAGTTGAAGAGGGGCATCTTCGGCATGGACGATGGTGAAGAGTAGGGCAGATGCACTTTTAAGGAATGGTGGAAGCTAATATGGTTTTATATTTAATTATTTCGAGCATGGAAGTCGGCATTTGATTTAGGCGGAGGGCCGGTGGTGGTTGACTCGCCGAAGTCAGGTGCAGAGACTGGTGGCAATCATGGAGGGTGTTTGTGCTTCGGGTTTTGAGCTATAGGGGTTTGTGTTTAAAAAAACCGGGTGCGCAATTTCTAGATCGCGGGTGCGATAGTGGCTTCAAGGCCAATTATTTTCATTTATTTTGACTAGGGAGGCAGGCCATTTTCTGAGCAAGAGAGTTGGGGATAAGTGATTTTTTTTGTTTTTCTTCTTCTACGTTGAATGGTAAAAGAAAGAGGTGAGACAGAGAACAAGAGAACGCGTGTACTAAAGTCCATGACCCTTGGTAATATGTGTTGGGTTTCCTATGGTTATACATTTTTT
The DNA here is from genome assembly GCA_030737875.1 of Allium sativum. Taxonomy (NCBI): domain Eukaryota; kingdom Viridiplantae; phylum Streptophyta; class Magnoliopsida; order Asparagales; family Amaryllidaceae; genus Allium; species Allium sativum. The sequence continues at coordinate 605,517,045 of CM060916.1, read as the reverse complement.
CTTTTTCCTTCTTTTTGTATCTACTAATTCAATTTTTTCTTTCTTTGAAATGAGATGTTATGTAACAACCCGAATTTTTATAACATGTTAAAACAAGAAATCAGGGCAGAATTAAATTATAAGTTAAGAATCAATGGGAACAGGTTATGCCATTGCGTTCGTCTTGAAATTCTGCTTGAAAACAAGTCCGAAATTTCGTAAATCGGAGTCCGTATGACCAAGATATGGCCCATAGAAGATTTCAGAAAATTCAAAATTCAGCCCGAAATTCAAATTCAGCCAGAAACAGATTGGGTGGGAAAATTTCCCGCCCTACCCCTGGTCGACTGAGGAGTCGACCTGCCCCCCCCCCCCCCCCAGGTCGACTGGTGTGTCGACCTGGGTGTCGACCTCCCTGGTCGGCCAGGTTTTCCCTGGTGCACCTGTTTGCTCCTTTGGTCTGCTCAGCTAGCCTGTAACGGGATTTGATGGTTCAGATCTAAACTAGGGTTAATCCTATGGCCTAAACTAGTCTCTACACCTATAAAAACACCCTAATACCTAGCCTAAACCATCACAAATCATCCTAACAACTAAATTCTGCCAAAATGCTCCCTAATCATGGCCTCCATCTTCATCTTGAGAGCTTCTAAGGCAAAAAGGAGCCATCTTTCTTCATCAAATCAAAGGAGCTACTTATTCTCAAGGCTTCTAGTGTTGCTACATCATTCCTAGAGCTTCTACAACGTCTCTATCTTGTTCTATTTGGTTTCTAGTCCTCATAGCCATGCTTTGTAAGCCCCACTCTACTCTTAGATTTAAACTATGAAGTTAATATGATCATGTAGCAAGTTGAAATGGGACTTTTGGTATAATACTTGTCTTGGGGCTATATTTGTATACATAGATCCATTTATGACTCTTTTGATCTATGATTGTGGCACTATCACGAACCTAGTACCATTTACCTTGATTTTTGGGTAGAAAGCTATGATCTTTATGTGGGAATTATGCATAATGCAACCTAAAACCCCTCATAACCTTAATGTAAACTTGCCTATGATGTTGAACTACATGATTACCCACAAGTTTATTTGCTAAGTTTGATGTCATACATGTTTTGAGGCCAATAATCCTATATGCTAGTTGTGATGAACACCTTTGCCTCAAATATCATCATGTTTAACTTATGACCAACCTTATGCCCCTCTTGGTCATATTTTTATGTTCCTTGATTCACTTGTGTTGATGCGAATTTACGTGCGATGGGGATACGTTATGGGTAATTAGGCAAACTTGAAATGACATGAAAAACATGACTTGAAACGTGACATGAAACTTTATTATGCTTGAAAACTTGAATATGGTCATGACATGTAGAAAACCATAAAGTGGCCAACTCGAGGTTGGGTTGAGTTTGTAGCGTAAATCTGCCCGGAACCGCCCGGCAAATCCAGTGGCTACAAACAATAGGACCCAATGTGAGAAGTTGGTCATATCGCGCTTGAAACCCGAGGTTAGACTAGGTTGTGGTGTAAAGCTTCCCGGACCAGCCCGGCATATCAAGTAACCACAACAAAGTCTAATGTGAGAGGTTGGGTGCATTAAATTAATTAATGCCACATGTTAGGGTTAAGTCATGAACCACTTGGAAACACTTAACCAACTTGATACATGATTGGATGGGGTTAAGTCATGAACCACTTGGGTACACTTAACCAACTTGATACATGATTGGATAGGGTTAACCACACTTAACCCGTTAGAAACCCTAGTTACGTGGTCCTTTTCAGCAGTAACCCTCTTGGATGTATCAACGATACCCTAGGGACTAGGCTAGGGTGGGGCACGATTACTGGGCTGATTGTAAGCGACCAAAATGACGGCAGAGTTTGGTGCGCCATTGTAGGTTCAGGCGGACTATGGTCGTGCACGTAGTCCGGAGTTGAAAAAGCAGGCGTGGGCACCAGTAGTTGTACACTGTGCGTGCTTGGAATGGTGTCAGTGGTTGGCACCCTAGGGCTTGATACACCCTAGGGTGGACCTAGCACAGAGTAGCTACATTCGTGATTGGGCCGTATGACACTGACACTCGACGAGTTAGGCTTATAGGGAGCCGATCGACTAGACCATGTAGTTGGACCTTGACTTGGGTCATCTCATGATATTGGGCCAAGGGATCATTTCTTGTTTATACTTGACATGGGTTGGAATACTAGTAATATTGGTGCAAAAACTAAACCTTGTATATGCGATGCCACACTTGATCTACCTTGTTATCTATTTATCATGCCAGTTAGTTACCATCTTTATGTTTCATCTCAGTTTCTCATGTTTAGTTAACTTTATTAGTTTTTATACTAATAGTAGGTAGGACTTACCAGTCTTTATGACTGACCCTTTTTCTTTCGCCTCTTTTCTTCCGTTCCCCCCCCAGGTTCTCAGGGAGGGAACACTAGTGCTTAGCTTGGACATTTGGCTTGTTTCTTGACAGCTCATGCACAGTTTGGACTTCAGCTTGCTATGGCTTCATCACATCTATCTTGGGGATAGTTTACTTTATGTTATTTTCAGTTTATGCTTTCTAGACTTGTGGTAGTTGGAAGATAATAACTAAGTACTTTGATGTAAGTTGACTATTTGGTTTTGAAATGGTTAACTATGGTTTTTAAATTTCTACCGCTGCTTTACTTATTTATTTATCTATGTTCTGTCTTGTGATATCTCTGTGCATGTTTACCTAGACAACACCCCTCCAAAGCTAGTGCCAACACTCGTGAATGTGGCCCTGGCGGAGGTGGGGTGTTACATTTGGTATCAGAGCATGAGGTTTACTAGACCGGACAAAAGTTTTAAAAACCCTTTTGAAAAACTATTTTCAAAACCAATTAAGTATTTTTCGAAGAAAAAGTTTAGTTTATTTTAAAAGGCTATTCCCCAAAAGCCATTAGCACTATCCTTCGTTTCCTCGTTCTAAATCTATCTTTTCCTTTTTCAGTATGGCCGATCTTAACCTTCCCGAGGGAATACCCATACCCGGATGGTTCCGAAGGTACTTGGAAGCTAGGGCCAACGATGCGGGCCCAACAAACGTTCCCACTCCTCCTCCCGTACCTGAGGTTCCTCCTCCTCAGCGTCCACAAGCGGATTTCGCGAAGATTTGCAAAGACTTTAAGGCGATGGGTGGCAGGAATTTTGTTGGGACAGAGACTTATGTGGAGGCAAGAAACTGGTTAAAGGAAACTGAAGACCTTTTTGCTATCTTTGATGTGGAAGACCGTAGGAAAGTCCTGTTGGCAGTATGGCTATTGAAAGAGGAAGCTGCTTATTGGTGGGAGGTCACCAACGCTACTAGGCCTATAGAGACTTGGGACGACTTTAGGATGAGGTTTGGGCTTAAGTTTCTATCATCTGCTGAAGAGAATTTGCAATTGGAGAGGTTTATATCTCTGAAGCAAGGGGACATGACCGTGAGGGAGTATGTGAATAAGTTTAACCAGCTTGCTCGATTCGGTTTAGACATGGTTAAGACACCTTAGAAGAAGGCTCTACGCTTTGCTCGAGGATTGAATGAGCCATTGCATAGTTTGTCCATGTCTCATATACCCATGGGGGCCACTTTTGAGAGCTTAGTGGATATGGCCTTGCTCCAAGGAGATGATAAGAATGGCTAAAAGAAGTTAAGCTTAATGAGACTCAAACCAAGAAGGCGGATTCCAAGTGGGGAGGTAACTAGAACAATCAGAGCAACAAGAACAACAAGGGTAACAAGGCCAACAACAACAAGGCAAGGGAGACAAGGAAGTGCAACTTCTGTGGGATCACTGGACACATTGCCAAAGATTGTAGGAAGAAGAAGAGGAAGTTGGGAGAATGCTTTCATTGCAGAGAGTCTGGAAACTACAGTAAGGATAGCCCAAAGAAGCAAGGACAAGGGCAAGGACAGACTCAGCGAGCAGGACCTTCTGGAGGGCAGATGCATGCTCTCAACACTACTCCAGCTCCGGACCGGGGTAGTATTTCTGTAGAAAGCCTTGTTTACATTTCTGGTTTTCCTGTTCGAACTTTATTTGATTCTGGCGCATCGCATACCTTTATTTCTTCCGACATTGTTGAAAGTTTGCACCTAAGTACTAGTCTAGTTGAGGATCCCGTTAGTGTTTCAAATCCAATTGGGGGTTCTGCCCATCTATCTATGATTTGTATGGATTTGAGGATTTCTATCTTGACCGTAGAATTCACATGTAATGCTTATGTTCTCGGGTTCATGGGATACAGGTTGATTTTGGGCATGGATTGGTTGTCCAGTTATGGAGCCATTCTCGATTGTGAGCATAGGGTAGTGAGGCTTATGACTCGCCTTGGCAATACCCTAGAGATTTCTTGTAACCCTCTGGATCCCGTCATGTTACGTTATCTTGAATCCCTCGACTCGTCTATTGACAATCTTCAATCTGTGAGGGTGGTCCGAGAATATCCTGATGTTTTTGATGAGGTGAAGGGGTTACCCCCTAAACGAGAGATAGACTTTCGTATTTATCTTGTTGATAATGCCAAGCCAGTTTCATTGCCTATTAGGCACATGGCCCCGTGAGAAAGAAGAGAGCTTAGCAAACAAATCAAGGAATTGCTTGAGAAAAATTTCATTAGGCGAAGCATTTCTGAATGGGGTGCTCCTGTGGTATTCGCTACTAAGGCGGATGGTTCGCTTCGTCTATGTGTTGATTATCGTGAGTTAAACAAGCTGACAAAGAAGAATAGGCACCCGTTACCGAGGATTGATGATCTCTTTGACCAGCTTGTTGGTGCTTCTGTTTTCTCTCAGCTCGATCTAGCCACCGGATTCCATCAGCTTAGAGTGGCTGAGGATAGTATTGACAAGACTATGTTTAGGACTCCAGATGGATTCTTTGAATGGCTCGTCATGCCATTCGGTTTGACTAATGCACCCGCATACTTCGTTGATTTGATGAGTAGGGTGTTTAGGGAGTTCCTTAACAAGTTTGTGGTTGTCTTAGTGGATGATATTCTGATCTTCTCTAAGGACGAGGGAAAGCATGCTACACATCTCAAGGAGGTTATGGATACGCTTAGAGCTCATCAGTTGAAAGCCAAGTTCCGCAAATGCCATTTCTGGAGAAGGGAAGTTCGGTTCCTTGGGCATATAGTTTCTAAGCAAGGCATAGCTGTGGATCCCGCTAAAGTAGTGGCGGTACAAGACTGGAAAGTTCTGAAGAATGCAACTGAAGTGAGAAGCTTTCTCGGTCTGGCAGGATTTTACAGGAAGTTCATTATGGACTTCGCTAAGATTTCAGCCCCTCTTACTAAGTTAACGAAGAAGAACTTAGTCTTTGCATGGGACTTAGAGTGTGAGCTTGCTTTTCAAAGGCTCAAGAAAGCCCTCACCACAGCTCCAGTTCTAGCATTACCCGATGGAGGGAAGTTGTTTACCGTGTACACCGATGCATGTGGCACGGGATTAGGCGTTGTCCTGATGCAAGAAGGGAGAGTGATACGCTTTGGGGGTAGGCAACTCAAAGCTCATGAGAAGAACTATCCCACTCATGATTTGGAGTTGGCGGCGATCGTCTTTGCACTCAAATCCTGGCGCCATTATCTTCTAGGCGAAAGGTTTGAGTTATACACTGATCACAAGTCGCTCAAGTACCTCTTCTCGCAGAAAGATTTGAATCTAAGGCAGCAAAGGTGGATGGAATTCTTGGCATCATATGACTTCGAGATAGCTTATACCCCTGGCAAGGGTAATGTTGTGGCGGATGCACTAAGCAGAAGAAGGTTGACTTTGAGTCCCATGTTTGTTGAGATGAAGAGCCTAGAGTTCTTGGCAACCTTTGATTTTACACCTGCTGTTGAGTCGATGACTGGTTCGTTAGCATCCCTTGAGCTTAGACCTACACTTCTTGATCAAGTTGGGGCTTCACACAGGGAAGACCCGCAGATAGTCGAGATCATGGACAAGTTGATTCGGGGTGAGACGTCAAGTCACCTCGCTAGATATGCTATCGATAACAAGGGGTGGCTAAGGTGTGATGGAAGACTATGTGTCCCACGAGTGGGAGACTTAGTAAATAAAGTTCTTGAGGAGGCGCATCACTCGAGGATGACCATACATCCCGGAGGGGATAAGATGTATCGGGACATGAAGCGCATTTTCTTTTGGGATGGGATGAAAAAGGATGTTGCAGAGTTTGTTTCTAGATGCATTGTTTGCCAACAAGTAAAGGCCGAGTCGAAGAAGCCCGGTGGGCTACTGCGTCCATTGGAGGTCCCGCTATGGAAGTAGGAAAGTATCTCTATGGATTTTGTGGATGGATTGCCGAGATCAAGGAAGGGGAATACAAGCATATGGGTCATAGTGGATAGACTCACGAAGAGCGATCATTTCATTCCAGTGAAGAGCAAGAGGACCGCATCAGGGCTAGCATCTGTTTATCTTCGAGAGATAGTGCGATTGCATGGAGTTCCTTCTAGCATAGTTAGCGATCGTGACCCAATCTTCACTAGCCAATTTTGGAGTAGTTTGCAAGAAGCGATGGGTACGCGATTGAATCTAAGTACAACCTATCACCCACAGACTGATGGTCAGACCGAAAGGGTGAATAGGGTACTAGAAGATCTGTTGAGACTATGCATTCTTGACTTTGGTGGCACTTGGGAAAACCACCTTCTTCTCGTAGAGTTTGCTTATAATAACAGCTACCAAGCAAGCATAGGGATGGCACCATTCGAAGCTTTGTATGGGAGGCCGTGCAAGTCACCAACATGTTGGTGGGAGATGACGGATAAGCTTATACTTGGGCCCGACATGATAAGGGACACATCCGAGAAGGTTGAGTTGATTCGAAGGCGGATGAAAACGACCCAAGACAGACAGAAATCCTATGCAGACAAGCGAAGGATAGACTTAGAGTTTGAAGTTGGAGATATGGTCTTTGTGAAGGTTTCTCCTTTGCGAAATGTGGTTCGTTTTGGAGCAGTTGGAAAGCTAGCACCAAGGTTCGTAGGACCCTTCCCTATCATCGAGAAGATTGGGCAAATGGCTTATAGGGTGGAATTGCCCGAGAAGCTTGCTGGAGTGCACAATGTCTTTCATGTCTCGCATCTCCGAAAATGCCTACATAAATCAGCCGAAGTAGTTGAGCCTAGCATTCTTGAAGACGTGGAGGTAGAGAAAGAGGCAACCCTGAGGCAAGCTCCGATTCGTATCCTGGGAACGGAGATCAAGAAGCTGAGGAATCGAGAAGTCAAGTTAGTAAAGGTTCAGTGGAGTGAAGCCGATGAAGATGCAACTTGGGAAACCGAGGAGAAGACGCGTGGGCTTTATCCATTCCTTTTTGAGGGTACATTCTCAATCTCCTTTCCTAGTTAGCATATCTTTCTTTTGCTATCCATGTTTATCTTGTTATCTCGTTAATCTTGTCATGAGAACCTTAGGTAGAAACCCTTTGGATGAAACATGTATTTGAAACATGTTATGCTTGATGGTTGCAAATGGTTGCAAGTGTTTGCAAGTGGTTACTCGTGGATGCATGATACACATTAGGCACTAAGATCGGCTCACACACTTTCATATTGCATATGCATGAGTGTTTATGCTTATTCATGGATGAAACTTGTTATGCTATCACGTGGATGTTGCTGAATGAATGTTATGTGCACTTATGTGGAGATTATAAATTATGTTAGGAATTTGCATACATTTGGACTCATTGCACTAACATATTCTGCATTAAGGAGGTTTACTGAGCCAGTAACCGCCTGATTTTCGCATTAGATAGGTGCATATACACACACTCTTGCATATCTTCATACAGCATTAGAAATCTTTTAAGGACAATGATTACTTGTGGATGATGTTTGAGTAGATGGATGATGGATGGTAGGATAAGTTCTTCCTAACTTGGAGATTTCGGGGACGAAATCCTTTATGGTGGGGAGAATGTAACAACCCGAATTTTTATAACATGTTAAAACAAGAAATCAGGGCAGAATTAAATTATAAGTTAAGAATCAATGGGAACGGGTTACTCCATTGCGTTCGTCTCGAAATTCTGCTTGAAAACGAGTCCGAAATTTCGTAAATCGGAGTCCGTATGACCAAGATATGGCCCATAGAAGATTTCAGAAAATTCAAAATTCAGCCCGAAATTCAAATTCAGCCAGAAACAGATTGGGTGGGAAAATTTCCCGCCCTACCCCAGGTCGACTGGGCGGTCGACTGGGGAGTCGACCTACCCCCCCCCCCCCCCCCCCCCAGGTCGACTGGGGTGTCGACCTGGGTGTCGACCTCCCTGGTCGGCCAGGTTTTCCCTGGTGCACCTGTTTGCTCCTTTGGTCTGCTCAGCTAGTCTGTGACGGGATTTGATGGTTCAGATCTAAACTAGGGTTAATCCTATGGCCTAAACTAGTCTCTACACCTATAAAAACACCCTAATACCTAGCCTAAACCATCACAAATCATCCTAACAACTAAATTCTGCCAAAATGCTCCCTAATCATGGCCTCCATCTTCATCTTGAGAGCTTCTAAGGCAAAAAGGAGCCATCTTTCTTCATCAAATCAAAGGAGCTACTTATTCTCAAGGCTTCTAGTGTTGCTACATCATTCCTAGAGCTTCTACAACGTCTCTATCTTGTTCTATTTGGTTCCTAGTCCTCATAGCCACACTTTGTAAGCCCCACTCTACTCTTATATTTAAACTATGAAGTTAATATGATCATGTAGCAAGTTGAAATGGGACTTTTGGTATAATACTTGTCTTGGGGCTATATTTGTATGCATAGATCCATTTATGACTCTTTTGATCTATGATTGTGGCACTATCATGAACCTAGTACCATTTACCTTGATTTTTGGGTAGAAAGCTATGAGCTTTATGTGGGGATTATGCATAATGCAACCTAGAACCCCTCATAACCTTGATGTAAACTTGCCTATGATGTTGAACTACATGATTACCCACAAGTTTATTTGCTAAGTTTGATGTCATACATGTTTTGAGGCCAATAATCCTATATACTAGTTGTGATGAACACCTTTGCCTCAAATATCATCATGTTTAACTTATGACCAACTTTACCAACCTTATGCCCCTCTTGGTCATATTTTTATGTTCCTTGATTCACTTGTGTTGATGCGAATTTACGTGCGATGGGGATACGTTATGGGTAGTTAGGCAAACTTGAAATGACATGAAAAACATGACTTGAAATGTGACATGAAACTTTATTATGCTTGAAAATTTGAATATGGTCATGACATGTAAAAAACCATAAAGTGGCCAACTCGAGGTTGGGTTGAGTTTGTAGCGTAAATCTGCCCGGAACCGCCTGGCAAATCCAGTGGCTACAAACAATAGGACCCAATGTGAGAAGTTAGTCATATCGCGCTTGAAACCCGAGGTTAGACTAGGTTGTGGTGTAAAGCTGCCCGGACCCGCCCAGCATATCCAGTAACCACAACAAAGTCTAATGTGAGAGGTTGGGTGCATTAAATTAATCAATGCCACATGTTAGGGTTAAGTCATGAACCACTTGGAAACACTTAACCAACTTGATACATGATTGGATGGGGTTAAGTCATGAACCACTTGGGTACACTTAACCAACTTGATACATGATTGGATAGGGTTAACCACACTTAACCCGTTAGAAACCCTAGTTACGTGGTCCTTTTCAGCAGTAACCCTCTTGGATGTATCAACGATACCCTAGGGACTAGGCTAGGGTGGGGCACGATTACTGGGCTGATTGTAAGCGACCAAAATGACGGCAGAGTTTGGTGCGCCATTGTAGGTTCAGGCGGACTATGGTCGTGCACGTAGTCCGGAGTTGAAAAAGCAGGCGTGGGCACCAGTAGTTGTACACTGTGCGTGCTTGGAATGGTGTCAGTGGTTGGCACCCTAGGGCTTGATACACCCTAGGGTGGACCTAGCACAGAGTAGCTGCATTCGTGATTGGGCCGTATGACACTGACACTCGACGAGTTAGGCTTATAGGGAGCCGATCGACTAGACCATGTAGTTGGACCTTGACTTGGGTCATCTCATGATATTGGGCCAAGGGATCATTTCTTGTTTATACTTGACATGGGTTGGAATACTAGTAATATTGGTGCAAAAACTAAACCTTGTATATGCGATGCCACACTTGATCTACCTTGTTATCTATTTATCATGCCAGTTAGTTACCATCTTTATGTTTCATCTCAGTTTCTCATGTTTAGTTAACTTTATTAGTTTTTATACTAATAGTAGGTAGGACTTACCAGTCTTTATGACTGACCCTTTTTCTTTCGCCTCTTTTCTTCCGTCCCCCCCCCCAGGTTCTCAGGGAGGGAACACTAGTGCTTAGCTTGGACATTTGGCTTGTTTCTTGACAGCTCATGCACAGTTTGGACTTCAGCTTGCTATGGCTTCATCACATCTATCTTGGGGATAGTTTACTTTATGTTATTTTCAGTTTATGCTTTCTAGACTTGTGGTAGTTGGAAGATAATAACTAAGTACTTTGATGTAAGTTGACTATTTGGTTTTGAAATGGTTAACTATGGTTTTTAAATTTCTACCGCTGCTTTACTTATTTATTTATCTATGTTCTGTCTTGTGATATCTCTATGCATGTTTACCCAGACAACACCCCTCCAAATCTAGTGCCAGCACTCGTGAGTGTGGCCCTAGCGGAGGTGGGGTGTTACATGTTATAATTTAATATACAAACACATACAAGAATATCAACCAAATGCAATGTACCAACGCGTTTATTTTGTGTGTTCTTGACCCGAAATTAAAGATTCAGGACAACAAAAGTATTAATTTCTCAAAAAGAAAAGTACCATTATTCTTACAATATCAAATAGTATTTTCAGTCCAGATTCGCCTAAAAACTGATAACGTTTAATTTTAACGATTTGTTAAATGTTTAACTAAATTAACGTGAATGAAACCAATTTGCTTATTTTATCATGAAATTTATTCCTTCGCTATGTTTAGTTACACATATCTTAAATATTAAATTTCATATTTTAATTTATAATTTAAATTTTGAAATCAATTATGATATCATTTGTCGCTATCACACACAGAGCATAAATCAATATAAATGGATCAAGCGAACGTAGACGTTTTCGTTATATAATAAAGCTACGGCCGAAGTTGGAAATTATGAGCCACGTTTGGCCTTGATGGCTCTAAAAGGAGGTATAAATAAAAGGACCAAACTTGGGCGGTGGATCAAGGAAAGAAGCCTACAACTATCGAAGTGCTATTCAATAAGGCAGAAGAATATATAGGCGTGGATGAGGATCCGGTCTATACCTTAAAAGTTCCAGAAAATAATGAGCCGACAAAGAAAAAAGACGTAAACGTGCAAGGAGGATAGAAAAACGCTGGAGGAAATCAGAAAAGGGGGAATTATAACACCCCAATTCCATTAATGTCACTCGCAAAGGGAATGCATTAACCTCCATGGAGCATTTTAAGTGAATATAGAACAGAAAATCACAACAAGACAGATATAAAACAGTACTTGAAAATTTAAAACTTTATTTATTGCAGCAGAAGGTAAACATGTTTGGTTACATCATCAAAACCATAAACCAAAGTCAAGTACATCATATCCATCTTGATAAAACAAAGTACATAAACTGAAAGACATAATCCCCAACATCAAAATAGCCATAAATAAAGAGAAGCTGAACTTTACTTCAGCGATCCAAGCAATCTTCTAAAAGCAGTCCAAAATCAAGCTCCACTGGTGCTAGTTCCAACCTGAGCACCTGGGGGGGGGGGGGGGGAAGGGAGAAAAGAGGAGGAAACAAAGGGGGGTCAGACATAAAGTCTGGTGAGTGCGATAACTTTAACAATATAATTAACAAAGTAACTAGGCTAAGGCATAAGCTGGAAAATAAGGAAATGACCATGAACCATTGAGATGACAGAGTAAACAAGAAAACAAGATGAACAACGATATCGTTAAAGCGCACCTAACCCACTAAGATAATTACTAAACTACACCAACACTATGAGATAATTGCTATACTGCACCGCCACTAGTATACTGCACCACCACTAGTCACCCTAAGGTTGATCCCGCCTACAGACTTAATAACGATATTGGTAGTTTCGTGCACCCCTAGCTGCCTTCATAGGTGCCGTCTGCCCCTATCTCCACAAGGTGTACCCACTACCCCCAAGCGATTGGCTCCCTAACTCGTAGATACCCGTGCTGGCCCCACAGTGGGGTGTATCACTCCCCAAAGTGGCAACCGAATACCACCAAGAATGCACGGCTTATACCTACACGATGCAATAATGTCTTACCTACCAGCCTGGGTCCACCCACGCATATGAACCCGTTGGACTTGCGTTGCCACCGCTAACCCGGTTTGGCCTCTTACAGTCAAGCCCAGTATGCGTGTCCCGTCCTCGACTTGGGTCGAGCCCACAAAGATACGTATGGGTTACTGGTTGAAACGGACCCCCATTACTTGACACAAGCTGTCCACCTAAGCTTGGTCCCCTCTAGTACATCCCACTGAACCCACTACTTATTCATGATTCAATTACATGTTTCAATTTTTGGTTAAGTGTTTCTAATCGTATTTCCAATGCCACCCAAGGCACCTACTAGATTCCACATGCCACCCAAGGCACCCACTTAACCCCCTCATGTTCCACTACATGCTTATCTGGTTAAGTGTTTCTTAATTCATTAAGACCGTAACCTCATAAAGACCTCTCACATTAGACTGGCATTTGTGGCAGCTGGATTTGCCGGGCGGGTCCGGGCAGTCTTACACCACAAAAGAGCCTAACCTCGTGTCTTTACAATTGTTACGTATTTAATTTGTGCCTAAGACCTCTCACATTAGACTGGCATTTGTGGCAGCTGGATTTACCGGGCGGGTCTGGGCAGTCTTAAACCACAAAAGATCCTAACCTCGTGTCTTAGACGATTAATTACTCCTAATTAATCATTCCCCAATTTGATTTACTTTCCCTATTCAAATTATCAATCAACTTCAAATTTAACGATGTCCATAATTGACTCAATTATGTCCATCCATTTATGGTATGTAAAATCATTCCAATTTTCACCACAATTATATTTTATGCCTTTTAAGGCATTTATGCCAATTACATCTTTTAATATTATCCCCTTTACCCCACGTTGTATGTTTGTTCGTTTAACGTAAAATATACGTTAGACTCGAATAGTCTAACTCATGGAATAAAGAAAAAACATCACAATATACACATAACTAAAACATAAATCTAAACATAGGGGTGAACTTGCATATGTGAATGATGTTCTACACCTAAAACTTGCATAGGCCAAAATTACAACTTGCATAAACAACATATGTCATGGATCCAAATCTAAAGGTGTGAACTTGATGAGGAAATGGCCACAAACTTGCATAAATAACATTTGTCATGGATCCAAATCTAAAGGTGTGAACTTGATGAGAAAATGACCACAAACTTGCATAAATAACATATGTCATGGATCCAAATCCAAAGGAATAAACTTGCATAGGTAATAATCCAAAACAGGCATAACGTGATTCATATCCAGCTCATAAACTTACATATGTGATTTATACATCGCAACAATGGTGCAAACTAGTATCTAACATGTAAAGTATCATGTAGAATTTAGCATATAACTCACACATGTTATAGCCTAACTTTCAATTAAATTTTCACATAAACTAGGTGTCATAACTATGTAAGTTCACATATAATTCTACCCAACTTGTATGTGATTCATGTTTGAATCAAAATCTAAACTTGCCTACATATGATTTATCATATGAATCAACATAACATACTAGCGTATGAAACATGATGATTTGATTGTATATAAAATTACAACATGGATGATAGCAACATAACTTTACATCATAAATGATAGCATCATAACATAATATCATAGAAATTACAACACAATTCTACAACATAATTACAACATGCAGTCAACAATTCATATCATATCCAAATTATCCGCATTATAACTCAATCCAATTCATTTACTAATTATTTTGTTAAAACTATCGAACTCACAACTCAAAAGCAGTCTCGAGTTCTGAATTCTGATTTCTGGAGTTGAATTAGCTCTCCTTTGAAGAAGATTTGCTGTTAGAGTCGAGTAGTTCTGATTTGATTTGCTGTTCTTCCTCTTCAATTTGGTGGCGGCTGCTCTAGGGTTCAAGACAACAGCATGACGACCATAGTTTCAATTTTAATTCTGATTTAGGGTTTGAGTCTATGGGACTTTTTATAGAGTTTTGAATTAATTTAAGACGTCGGATGATCTTAGGGTTAATCAAACCATTCAATCATGATAGGGTGATGAGTCAGCCCTAATGACTCAGCAAAGAGTTAGAAAGGACTCAACAACATGGGTCAGCCAGAACCAGAAAGCTGTGCAGGCTTCTGCCTCAGCCATTATGTATGCGAAAGAACCCTATCGATACATATTATTTCTACATGTGTGCACAACCATTCACCAAAATGCAACATCCATATGATGGTACAACCATTATACATCCATTAACTTAAATATGTACACACATTTATATGCAATATGCAATATGAAGTGACTGAGCCGATCTAGTGCCTAATGTGTGTGTATATGCATCCACGAGCAACCACTAGCAACCACTTGCATCCACATGCATCCATCATACATAACATGTCTCAAACACATGTTTCAACCATAGGATTATCCTATCTAAAGGTCAAAGATACTAGCGAGAGGACATAATAAAGATAAGATAAGTACAAGGTAAGCGATAAAGGAGAAATTAAAAGACATACCCTCGAAAAGAAAAGGGTATAATGAATGCATCTTCGCTTCCGTCTCCCAAGTAGCGTCGCTCTCATCATCTCCCCATTGAACTTTGACTAGTTTGACCTCTCGACTCCTCAACTTCTTAATCTCTGACCCAAGAATGCGCGTAGGAGCTCGTCGAATCGTCGCATCACGCTCGATCTCCACCTCTCTAAGCAAGCTTGGCTCTACCACTTCCGCGGTTGTGATACATGGAATACGTCGTGTACACCACTAAGTCTCTCAGGCAACTCCACTCTATACGCCATCTGCCCAATCCTTTCCTTAATAGGAAACGGCCCTACGAACCTTGGTGCTAACTTCCCAACGGACCCAAAGCGAACGACGTTCCATAATGGAGACACCTTGACAAAGACCATGCCCCCAACATCAAACTCAAGATCTGACCTTCTCTTATCCGCATAATATTTTTGTCTATCTTGCGCCGTCTTCATCCTCCTTTGAATCAAATCGATCTTCTCCGAAGTCTCTCTAATCATATCGGGTCCGAGCAAGATCTTATCCGTAGATTCCCACCAACATGTAGGCGAACGACACGGCCGTTCATAAAGAGCCTCAAACCATGCCAATGATAGACTTAAAGTTATTATTATATGCGAACTCTACCAACGGAAGATGTTCCTCCCATGTACCTCCAAAATATAAGACACACAACCTCAATAAGTCCTCTAGAATACGATTCACCCTCACGGTCTAGCCGTCCGTCTGAGGATGATATGCGGTGCTCAAACTTAACTGAGTCCCTACTGCCTCTTGCAAGCTCTTTCAAAATTCGCTATTAAAAATAGGATCGCGGTCGCTCACTATGATAGAAGGAACACCGTGCAAATGAACTACTTCTCGAATGTATACGGAGGCTAACCATGGAGCAGTCCTCTTACTCTTTACGGGAATGAAATGGGCGCTCTTAGTAAGTCTGTCTACCACAACCCAAATCCCCGTATTACCCTTCCTCGATCTCGGTAATCCGTCAACAAAGTCCATCGAAACACTTTCCCACTTCCATTGTGGGACCTCCAATGGGTGAAGCAATCCACCGGGCTTCTTTCGCTCTGCTTTTACTTGTTGGCACACCAAGCAACTAGCGACATACTCAGCCACATCTTTCTTCATGCCGGCCCAAAAGTAAACTCGTCTCATGTCCATGTACATCTTGTCCCCGCCGGGATGGATGGTCATCTTCGAACGATGGGCATCATCAAGAATGGTCTTCCTCAAGTTCTCGTCCCGTGGTACACAAAGTCTACCGTCCCTACGCAACCAACCCTTATTATCTAGGGTTTACCTACGGAGATGGCTCGATGACTCCCCTCCTTTGAGCTTTTCTACTAACTCAACCAACTGTGGGTCGTCTCGCTGTGCCTCGCCAATCCATCCCAAAAGCGTAGGTCTGACCTCTAAGGATGCTAGCAAACCGGGTATAAAGTCAACGGAAGGTTTAAAGTCAAACATAGTGATGAACTCTAAGCTTCGCCGCTCAACAAACAATGGACTCAAGGATAATCTTTTTCTACTTAAGGCATCTGCCACCACGTTACCCTTGCCAGGGGTATATGCTATCTCGAAGTCGTAGGATGCTAAAAATTCCATCCACCTTTGCTGCCTTAAGTTCAAGTCCTTCTGAGAGAACAAGTATTTTAGCGACTTGTGGTCAGTGAACAATTCGAATTTCTCGCCAAGAAGATAATGATGCCAAAACTTAAGCGCGAAGACAATAGAGGCCAACTCTAGGTCATGTGTAGGGTAATTTCTCTCATGCACTCTCAATTGCCTTCCACCATAGGCTATTAGCCTTCCCTCTTGCATTAAGACTGCGCCTAGTCCTGTCCCACAAGCGTCGGTATAAATGGTAAATGGCTTACTCCCATCTGACAACACTAAGACTGGGGTTGTGGTCAAAGCTCTCTTTAAACATTGGAACGCATCATCACAGTCAACATCCCACATGAAAACTAAGTTCTTCTTCGTCAAGCGTGTTAATGGGGCTGATATTTTTGCGAAGTCTTTGATGAACTTCCTATAGTAGCCAGCCAATCCTAAGAAATTCCTCACCTCGGTAGCATTTTTAGGGACCTTCCAATCTTGGATGGCCACTACCTTCGCGGGATCCACGGCTATCCCTTCTTTGGAAACCACGTGCACTAAGAATCGCACTTCCTTTCTCCAAAAGTGGCACTTAGAAAATTTTGCTTTAAGGCTATGCACTCGAAGAGTCTCCAACACCTCCCTAAGATGTAGGGCATGCACTTCCTCGCTCTTAGAAAAGATCAAGATGTCGTCCACAAAGACTACCACGAATTTATTGAGGTACTCCCTAAACACCTTACTCATCAAATCAACAAAGTATGCGGGGGCGTTTGTCAAACCGAAGGGCATCACCAGCCACTCGAAGAAACCGTCTGGAGTCCTAAAGGCAGTCTTGTCTATGCTATCCTCATCCACTCTCAACTGATGGAAACCAATGGCTAAGTCCAACTGCGAAAACACTGAGGCGCCAACCAACTGATCGAAAAGATCGTCAATCCTCGGCAGTGGGTGTCTATTCTTCTTAGTAAGCTTATTAAGTTCTCTATAGTCCACACAAAGTCTAAGGGACCCATCCGCCTTCGTGGTAAACACTACTGGAGCACCCCACTCCGATATACTACGTCTGATGAACCCCTTCTCAAGCAATTCTTTCACTTGCTTACTGAGTTCTCTTCTTTCTCTTGGAGCCATGTGGCGCACTGGCAATGCAACTGGCTTTGCATTGTCCACTAGATATATTCGAAAGTCTATCTCACGTTTTGGGGGTAAACCCCTCACCTCATCAAAGACATCACCATATTCACGGACTATGGGAACAGAATGTAAATCATCATCGGATGCGTCAAGGGATTCTAGGTAACTAAGCATTACTGGACCTCTAGGGTCACAGGAAATATCAAGGGTCTTTCCAGAACGAGTCAACAATCTTACTACCCTTCTTTCACAATCTAGGATGGCCCCATATCTAGTTAGCCAATCCATACCTAGAATCAAACTGTAGCCCATGAAGCCAAGAACAAAAGCGTTGCACTCAAACTCAACGCCTAAGATAAACACTCTCAAATCCCGACAAATCAAAGAAAAATGAGCCGAACCACCAATAGGATTTGAGACTACTAAGGGATCAGTAACAAGACTAGTATCTAGGTGCAGTGTTTCAACTAATGATGTAGAGATAAACGAATGCGATGCGCCAGAATCGAATAAAGTACGGACAGGATGATCAAACAGAAAAACTAAACTTTCTACGAAAATTGCTCTACCTCGTTCTTGCAGCGGTGGGACAACGAGAGCCTGAACTTGTCCCCTTGCCTGCCCGGGTGCCATAAGAGCTTGCACCTGTCCTCCCGAGGTAGACCCTGCCCTCTGCCCTTTCTTTGGGCGGTCCTTAATAAGATGTCCCGCTTCGCCACAGTGGAAACAACCAGTCTTCTTTTTCTTCCTACAATCTTTGCTTAGATGGCCGGGTGTCCCATAGTTAAAGCATTTCTTCTTCCCCTTAGCATTGTTGCCTTTGCCACCTTTCTTGTTTTGTTGTTGCTGTTGCGGCTTCTTTTGATCCCCTTTCTTCTCGGGTGCCTTATTAGCATTGGCGCCCTTCTCCTCTTCATGCATGAGCGCCATGTCAACTAACCTCTCAAAGGTTGCCCCCATGGGAATGTGGGTCATAGCTAACCCATGAAGTGGCTCGTTTAAACCCTTAACAAATCTTAGAGCCTTCTTTTCAGGAGTATTCACCAAGTCCAAGCCAAACCTTGCCAATTGGTCGAATTTGTTGACGTACTCTTTCACCGATAGATTCCCTTGCTTTAGCGACAAAAACCTTTCCATGTATAGATTCTCTTCAGCCCATGAGAGAAACTTCGCTTCAAACCTCTGCCTAAAATCTAGCCATATATCGACTGGACGTCCCCCATTAGTGACCTCCCACCAAAACGAGGCCTCATCCTTCATTAGCCAGGCAACTAGCTGGACTTTTCTTCCATCATCCACTTCAAAGATTGCAAACAATTCTTCCACCGCCTTTAGCCAATTACGAGCTTCAACAAATGTCTCTGTCCCGTGAAAAGGTTTTCCACCCATTGCTCTAAAGTCCTTACATATCTTTGCGAAATTATCGACACGAGGAGGGGGAGAAGGGGGAGGAGGAGGAGGAGCATTTGCTGGACCTGCGGTGCCGGCCCTAGCCTCGAGATATTTACGAAACCAACCGGGTACATGAACACCCTCTGGTATCTCAGATGCTTCAGACATGCTGAAACGAAAAAGGAAAGATTCAATACAAAAAGGACTGAAGGAAAGATATATGGCTCTTGGGGTTATACTTACTAAAATAAGCTTTTCTCTTGAAAATACTTTCCTTAAAACGTACTTTTGAAGGTACTTCTTTATAAAAATTGTTTTGAATAATAGTTTTTCAAAAATTCATATATGTTCTGGTAACCTTCAGCTTTGATACCACGTGTAACACCCCACTTCCATCAATGTAACTCGCAAATGCAATTCATTAACTTCCATGGAGCATTTTAAGTGAATATAGAACAGAAAATCACAACAAGACAGATATAAAATAGTACTTGAAAATTTAAAACTTTTTTTATTGCAGCAGAAGGTAAACATGTTTGGTTACATTATCAATACCATAAACCAAAGTCAAGTACATCATATCCATCTTGATAAAACAAAGTACATAAACTGAAAGACATAATCCCCAAATTCAAAATAGCCATAAATAAAGAGAAGTTGAACTTTACTTCAGCGATCCAAGCAATCTTCTAAAAGCAGTCCAAAATCAAGCTCCACTGGTGCTAGTTCCAACCTAAGCACCTCGGGGGGGGGGGGAGAAAAGAGGAGGAAACAAAGGGGGGTCAGACATAAAGTCTGGCGAGTGTGATAATTTTAACAATATAATTAACAAAGTAACTAGGCTAAGGCATAAGTTGGAAAATAAGGAAATGACCATGAACCATTGAGATGACAGAGTAAACAAGGAAACAAGATGAACAACGATATCGTTAAAGCGCACCTAACCCACTAAGATAATTACTAAACTACACCAACACTATGAGACAATTGCTATATTGCACCGTCACTAGTATACTGCACCACCACTAGTCACCCTAAGGTTGATCCCGCCTACAGACTTAATAATGATATTGGTAGTTTCGTGCACCCCTGGCCGCCTTCATAGGTGTCGTCTGCCCCTATCTACACTAGGTGTACCCACTACCCCCAAGCGATCGTCTCCCTAACTCGTATATACCCGTGCTGGCCCCATAGTGAGGTGTATCACTCCCCAAAGTGGCAACCTGATACCACCAAGAATGCACGGCTTACACCTACACGATACAACAACGTCTTACCTACCAGCCCGGGTCCACACACGCATATGAACCCGTTGGACTTGCGTTGCCACCACTAACCCAGTTTGGCCTCTTACAGTCAAGCCCAGTATGTGTGTCCCGTCCTCGACTTGGGTTGAGCCCACAAAGATACGTATGGGTTACTGGTTGAAACGGGCCCTCATTACTTGACACAAGCTGTCCACCTAAGCTTGGTCCCCTCTAGTATATCCCACTTAACCCACTTCTTATTCATGTTTCAATTACATGTTTCAATTTTTGGTTAAGTGTTTCTAATCGTATTTCCAATGCCACCCAAGGCACCTACTAGATTCCACATGCCACCCAAGGCACCCACTTAACCCCCTCATGTCCCACTACATGCTTATCTGGTTAAGTGTTTCTTAATTCATTAAGACCGTAACCTCATAAAGACCTCTCACATTAGACTGGCATTTGTGGCAGCTGGATTTGCCGGGCGGGTCCGGGCAGTCTTACACCACAAAAGAGCCTAACCTCGTGTCTTTATAATTGTTACGTATTTAATTTGTTCCTAAGACCTCTCACATTAGACTGGCATTTGTGGCAGCTGGATTTGCCGGGCGGGTCCGGGAAGTCTTACACCATAAAAGAGCCTGACCTCATGTCTTAGACGATTAATTACTCATAATTAATCATTCCCCAATTTGATTTACTTTCCCTATTCAAATTATCAATCAATTCCAAATTTAACGATGTCCAAAATTGACTCAATTATGTCCATCCATTTATGGTATGTAAAATCATACCAATTTTCACCATAATTATATTTTATGCCTTTTAAGGCATTTATGCCAATTAAATCTTTTAATATTATCCCCTTTACCCCACGTTGTACGTTTGTTCGTTTAACGTAAAATATACGTTAGACTCGAATAGTCTAACTCGTGGAATAAAGAGAAAACATCACAATATACGCATAACTAAAACATAAATCTAAACATAGGGGTGAACTTGCATATGCGAATGATGTTCTACACCTAAAACTTGCATAGGCCAAAATTACAACTTGCATGAACAACATATGTCATGGATCCAAATCTAAAGGTGTGAACTTGATGAGAAAATGTCCACAAACGTGCATAAATAACATTTGTCATGGATCCAAATCTAAAGGTGTGAATTTGATGAGAAAATGGCCACAAACTTGCATAAATAACATATGTCATGGATCCAAATCCAAAGGAATAAACTTGCAAAGGTAATAATCCTAAACTGGCATAACATGATTCATATCCAACTCATAAACTTACATATGTGATTTATACATCGCAACAATGGTGCAAACTAGTATCTAACACGTAAAGTATCATGTAGAATTTAGCGTATAACTCACACATGTTATAGCCTAACTTTCAATTAAATTTTCACATAAACTAGGTGTCATAACTATGTAAGTTCACATATAATTCTACCCAACTTGTATATGATTCATGTTTGAATCAAAATCTAAACTTGCCTACATATGATTTATCCTATGAATCAACATAACATACTAGCATATGAAACATGATGATTTGATTGTATATAAAATTACAACATGGATGATAGAAACATAACATTACATCATAAATGATAGCATCGTAACATAATATCATAGAAATTACAACACAATTCTACAACATAATTACAACATGCAGTCAACAATTCATATCATATCCAAATTATCCGCATTATAACTCAATCCAATTCATTTACTAATTATTTTGTTAAAATTATCGAACTCACAACTCAAAAGCAGTCTTGAGTTCTGAATTCTGATTTCTGGAGTTGAATTAGCTCTCCTTTGAAGAAGATTCGCTGCTAGGGTTGAGTAGTTCTGATTTGACTTGGTGTTCTTCCTCTTTAATTTGGTGGCGGCTGCTCTAGGGTTCAAGACAACAGCATGACGGCCATAGTTTCAATTTTAATTCTGATTTAGGGTTTGAGTCTATGGGTCTTTTTATAGATTTTTGAATTAATTTAAGCCGTCGGATGATCTTAGGGTTAATCAAACCATTCAATTATGATAGGGTGATGAGTCAGCCCTAATGACTCAGCAAGGAGTTAGAAAGGACTCAACAACATGGGTCACCCGGAACCAGAAAGCTGTGCAGGCTTCTGCCTCGGCCTGGACGCACTTGGCAGGTGCGCCAGTGCAAATTTGTACTGGCGCACTTCCCAAGTGCACCAGTGCAACCCCCTTTTTTCTCTTGCCACCATACTTCGTTCGTCCATAACTCCTTTATCCGGTACTCATTTCCCGCAAACTCGGACTCTATTCCAACCAGAATTCCGAGACGAACACAATGGCGCAACCCCATTCCTTTAATTCTCACGTTTGAGATTAATTATTCTTTATTTAAGTTAATTCGATTATTCAAAAATCCGGGGTGTTACAGGAATGAAGGGAAAGATGGTCGAAACAACAAAAAGCTTCGTTTCTTCTAGAATTCTGAAATGACCCCCCTTAATGATACCATAGAAAATATTTATATGGCGACCAAAGATACGGAGGAATACCCAGAGCCAGGGAAGTTAAGAGTCACCGATAATGCAATAAAATCTGGCAGATTCTGTCGATTCCACAACAACCCGGGGCATAGCACAAAAGAGTGTAGACATTTGAAAAATCTAATTGAGGAGCTGATAAGGAAAAACAGGCTTCAGTAGTACACAAAGAACCCCCAGAATTCTCAGGGAGCTCAAGACCAAGGAGCCTCTGCGGGACATCCTAAATAGAATGAGAATGCTTCGGTTGCTGTTATACCAAGGATGATCATAAACACCATCTCAGGAGGCCCATACCCGGTTAGGAAAAGCTGGAGGGACATGGTAAAGTATGCTCATGAGGTGAGGTACTTTTTGAAAAAAAGGTGAACTCATGATCATGGCTGAGGCTTTATCAGCAAAAATACCAAGAATCTCGCGAGGCGACATCACATTTAAAGATGAAGATACAAATGGGATCATAACACCTACAGAGGATCCAATGGAGATAACCATTGGTTTGGGCCCAGCCATAGTTAGAAGAGTTTTGGTCTATAGTGCAGCATCTGTTAATGTCCTCTTCATTAGCGCATTCCATAGAATGAAGCTTTCCATGGACAACGTAAAAGCCTGCCAGAACAATGTCCACGGATTCACAGGTCAAGTTGTTTGTAACACCCCAGATATTTGGATAATCGAATTAACTAAAATAAAGAATAATTAATCTCAGACATGAGAATTAAGGGAATGGGGTTGCGCCATTGTGTTCGTCTCGGAATTCTAGTTGAAATAGAGTCCGAGTTTGCGGGAAACGGGTACCGGATGAAGGAGTTATGGACGAACGAAGTTTGGTGGAAAAAGAAAAAAAATATGCACTGGCGCACTTGGGAAGTGCGCCAGTACAAATTTACATTGGTGCACTTCCCAAGTGTGCCCAGGCCGAGAGAAAACCTGCACAGCTTTCTGGTTCAGTCCGATCTATGTTGTGACTCATTGCTGAGTCCTTTCTGACTCCTTGCTGAGTCATTAGGGCTGACTTGTCACCCTATCATGACTGAATGGTTTTGATTAACCCTAAGATCATCCGATGGCTTAAATTAATTCAAAACTCTATAAAAAGACCCATAGACTCAAACCCTAAATCAGAATTAAAACTGAAACTATGGTCGTCATGCTGTCATCTTGAACCCTAGAGCAGCCGCCACCAATTAGAGAGGAAGAACAGCAAATCAAATCAGTTCTATTCAACCCTAACAATGAATCTTCTTCAAAGGAAAGCTAATACAACTCCAGAAATCAGAATTCAGAACTCAAGATCGCTTTGGAGTAGTGAGTTCGATAGTTTTAACAAAATAATTAGTAAATTAACTGGATTGAGTTATGATGCAGATAATTTGGATATGATATGAATTATTGACTACATGTTTTAATTATGTTGTAGAATTGTGTTGTAATTTCTATGATAATATGTTATGATGCTATCATTTACGATGTAAAGTTATAATGCTATCACCCATGTTATAATCCTATGATTAGCTTATGTCTAGTTGAATCATCATGTTTCATATGTTAGTTTGGTTATGTTGATTCATATGATAAATCATATGTATGCAAGTTTAGATTTTGATTTAAACATGAATCATATACAAGTTGGGTAAAATTATATGTAACCTTACACGGTTATGTCATCTAGTTCATGTGAAAATTTGATTAAAAGTTAGGCTATGACATGTGTGAGTTATATGCTAAATTTACATGATACTTTACATGTTAGATGTAAGTTTACACCATTGTTATGATGCATAAATCACATATGCAAGTTTGTATAAATATATGAGTTTGGGATATGAATCATGTTATGCAAGTTTAGGTTTATTACCTATGCAACTCTACACCTTTAGATTTGGATCCATGACATATGTTGTTTATGCAAGTTGTAACTTTGGCCTATGCAAGTTTTAGATGTAGAACACCATTCACACATGCAAGTTCACCCCTATGTTTAGATTTATGTTTTAATTATGTGTATATTGTGATGTTTTCTCTTTATTCCATGAGCTAGACTATTCGAGTCTAACGTATATTTTACGTTAAACGAAAAAACGTACAACGTAGGGTAAAGGGGGTAATATTAAAAGATTTAATTGGAATAAATGCCTTAAAAGGCATAAAATAAATTTGAGATATAAATTGGTATGATTTTACATACCATAAATGGATGGACATAATTGAGTCAATTATGGACATCGTTAAATTTGGAATTGATGGATAATTTGAATAGGGAAAGTAAATCAAATTGTGGAATGATTAATTATGAGTAATTAATCATCTAAGACACGAGGTTAGGCTCTTTTGTGGTGTAAGACTGCCCGGACCCGCCCGGCAAATCCAGCTGCCACAAATGCCAGTCTAATGTGAGAGGTCTTAGGAATAAACTAAATACGTAACCATTGTAAAGACATGAGGTTAGGCTCTTTTGTTGTGTAAGACTGCCCGGACCTGCCCGGAAAATCCAGCTGCCACAAATGCCAGTCTAACGTGAGAGGTCTTTATGAGGTTACGGTCGTAATGAATTAAGAAACACTTACCAGATAGACATGTAGTGGAACATGAGGGGGTTAAGTGGGTGCCTTGGGTGGCATGTGGAATCTAGTGGGTGCCTTGGGCGGCATTGGAAATACGATTCGAAACACTTATCCAAAATTGAAACATGTAAGTGAACATGAATAAGAAGTGGGTTAAGTGGGATGTACTAGAGGGGACCAAGCTTAGGTGGATAGCTTGTGTCAAGTAATGGGGGCCCATTTCAACCAGTAACCCATACGTATCTTTGTGGGCTCGACCCAAGTCGAGGACGGGACACGCATACTGGGCTTGACTGTAAGAGGCCAAACCGGGTTAGCGGTGGCAACGCAAGTCCAACGGGTTCATATGCGTGTGTGGACCCGGGCTGGTAGGTAAGAGGTTGTTGCATCATGTAGGTATAAGCCGTGCATTGTTGGTTGTATCGGGTTGCCACTTTGGGGAGTGATACACCCCACTGTGGGGCCAACACGGGTATCTACGAGTTAGGGAGCCGATCGCTTGGGGGTATTGGGTATACCTAGTGGAGATAGGGGCAGGCGGCACCTATGAAGGCGGCTAGGGGTGCACGAAACTACCAATATAATTATTAAGTCTGTAGGCGGGTTCAACCTTAGGGTAACTAGTGGTGGTGTAGTATACTAGTGGTCGTGCAGTATAGCAATTATCTTATAGTGTTGGTGTAGTTTAGTAATTATCTTAGTGGGTTAGGTGCGCTTTAACGATATCGTTGTTCTTTTTGTTTCCTTGTTTACTCTGTCATACCCAATGGTTCATGGTCATTTCCTTATTTTCCAACTTATGCCTTAGCCTAGTTACTTTGTTAATTATATTGTTAAAGTTACCGCACTCGCCAGACTTTATGTCTGACCCCATTTGGTTCCTTCTCTTTTCTTCCTTCCCCCCCCCCCCCCCCAGGTGCTCAGTTTGGAACTAGCACCAGTGGAGCTTGATTTTGGACTACTTTTAGAAGATTGCTTGGATCGCTGAAGTAAAGTTCACCTTCTCTTTTATTTATGGCTATTTGGTATTGGGGATTATGTCCTTTAATTTATGTACTTTTGGTAGTCAAGATGGATATTATGTACTTTGACTCTGGTTTTTGATGATGTAATCAAACATATGGGTTTTCCGCTGCAATGGAATAAAGTTTTAAATTTTCAAGTACTGTTTATATCTGTCTTGTTGTTAAGTTTATGTTCTATACTAACTTAAAACGCTCCATAGAAGTTAATGCATTCCCTTTGTGAGTAACATTAATGGACGTGGGGTGTTACATGTGATATCAGAGCTGAAGGTTACCAGAACAGATATGAATTTTGAAAAAGTTGTTTTTCAAGACCATTTTTATAAAGAAGTACCTTCAAAAGTATGTTTAAGGAAAGTATTTTCAAGAGAAAAGCTTATTTTAGAAAGCATAACCCCAAGAGCCATATATCTTTCCTTCGGTTCTTTCATATTGAATCTTTCCTTTTTCGTTTCAGCATGTCTGAAGCATCTGAGATACCAGAGGGTGTTCATGTACCCGGTTGGTTTCATCAATATCTCGAGGCTAGGGTCGCCACCGCAGGTCCAGCAAATGCTCCTCCTCCTCCTCCTCCTCCCCCTCCTCCTCGCGTCGATACTTTTGCTAAGATATGTAAGGACTTTAGAGCAATGGGTGGAAAACCTTTTCACGGGACGGAGACATTTGTTGAAGATCGTAACTGGCTAAAGGAGGTGGAAGAATTGTTTGGAATCTTTGAAGTGGATGATGGAAGAAAAGTCCAGCTAGCTGCCTGGCTATTGAAGGATGAGGCCTCGTTTTGGTGGGAGATCACTAATGGTGGACGTCCAGTTGATACATGGCCAGGTTTTAGGCGGATGTTTGAGGCGAAGTTTCTCTCACGGGCTGAAGAGAATCTATATATGGAAAGGTTTTTGGCGCTAAAGCAAGGGAATCTATCGGTGAAAGAATACGTCCACAAATTCAATCAGTTGGCAAGGTTTGGCTTGGTCTTGGTGAATACTCCAGAAAAGACGGCTCTAAGATTTGTTAAGGGTTTAAACGAGCCGCTTCATGGGTTAGCTATGACCCACATTCCCATGGGGGCTACCTTCGAGAGACTAGTTGACATGGCGCTCATGCATGAAGAGGAGAAGGGCGCCAATGCTAATAAGGCACCCGAGAAGAACGGGGATCAAAAGAAGCCGCAACAGCAACAATAGAACAAGAAAGGTGGCAAAGGCAACAATGCTAAGGGGAAGAAAAGATGCTTTAACTATGGGACACCCGGTCATCTGAGCAAAGATTGTAGGAAGAAAAAGTAGACTAGTTGTTTCCACTGTGGCGAAGCGGGACATCTTATTAAGGACTGCCCAAAGAAAGGGCAGAGGGCCGGATCTACCTCGGGAGGACAGGTGCAAGCTCTTATGGCAACCGGGCAGGCAAGGGGACAAGTTCAGGCTCTTGTGGTCCCACCGCTGCAAGAACGAGGTAGAGCAATTTTCGTTGAAAGTTTAGTTTTTCTGTTTGATCATCCTATCCGTACTTTATTCGATTCCGGCGCATCACATTCGTTTATCTCTACATCATTAGTTGAAACACAGCACCTAGATACTAGTCTTGTTACTGATCCCATAGTAGTCTCAAATCCTATTGGTGGTTCAGCTCATCTTTCTATGATTTGTCGGGATTTGAGATTTTTTATCTTGAGCGTTGAGTTTGAGTGCAACGCTTTTGTTCTTGGCTTCATGGGCTACGGTTTAATTCTAGGTATGGATTGGCTCACTAGATATGGGGCCATCCTAGATTGTGAAAGAAGGGTAGTTAGATTGTTGACTCGTTTTGGAAAAACCCTTGATATTTCTTGTGACCCTAGAGGTCCAATAATTCTTAGCTACCTAGAATCCCTTGACGCATCCGATGATGATTTACATTCTGTTCCCATAGTCCGTGAATATGCCGATGTCTTCGATGAGGTGAGGGGTTTACCCCCAATTCATGAGGTAGACTTTCGAATATATCTAGTAGATAATGCAAAGCCAGTTGCATTACCAGTGCGCCACATGGCTCCAAGAGAGAGAAGAGAACTTAGTAAGCAAGTGAAAGAATTGCTTGAGAAGGGGTTCATCAGACGTAGTATATCAGAGTAGGGTGCTCCAGTAGTGTTTGCCACGAAGGCTGATGGGTCCCTTAGGCTTTATGTGGACTATAGAGGACTTAGTAAGCTTACTAAGAAGAATAGACACCCACTGCCGAGGATTGACGATCTTTTCGATCAGTTAGTTGGCGCCTCAGTGTTTTCGCAGTTGGACTTAGCCACTAGTTTCCATGAGTTGAGAGTGGCTGAGGATAGCATAGACAAGACTGCCTTCAGGACTCCAGACGGTTTCTTCGAGTGGCTTGTGATGCCCTTCGGTTTGACAAACGTCCCCGCATACTTTGTTGATTTGATGAGTAGGGTGTTTAGTGAGTACCTCAATAAATTCGTGGTAGTCTTTGTAGATGACATGTTGGTCTTTTCTAAAAGCGAGAAAGAGCATGCCCTACATCTTAGGGAAGTGTTGGAGACTCTTCGAGCGCATAGCCTTAAAGCTAAATTTTCTAAATGTCACTTTTGGAGGAAGGAAGTGCAATTCTTAGGGCACGTGGTTTCCAATGAAGGGATAGCTGTGGATCCCACGAAGGTAGTGGCCATCCAAGATTGGAAGGTTCCTAAAAATGCTACCGAGGTGAGAAGTTTCTTAGGGTTGGCTGGCTACTATAGGAAGTTTATCAAGGACTTCGGCAAAATATCAGCTCCATTAACACGCTTGACGAAGAAGAACCTAGTTTTCACATAGGACGTAGATTGTGATGATGCGTTCCAACGTTTAAAGAGAGCTTTGACCACAGCCCCAGTCTTAGTGTTGCCAGATAGGAGTAAGCCACTTACCGTTTATACCGATGCTTGTGGGACAGGACTAGGCGCAGTCTTAATGCAAGAGGGAAGGGTAATAGCCTATGGTGGAAGGCAGCTGAGAGTGCATGAAAGAAATTACCCTACACATGACCTAGAGTTGGCCGCTATTGTCTTCGCGCTTAAGTCTTGGCGTCATTGTCTTCTTGGCGAGAAATTCGAATTGTTTACTGACCACAAGTCGCTAAAATACTTGTTCTCTCAGAAGGACTTGAACTTAAGGCAGCAAAGGTGGATGGAATTCTTAGCATCCTACGACTTCGAGATAGCATATACCCCTAGCAAGGGTAACATGGTGGCAGACGCCTTAAGTAGAAAAAGGTTGTCCTTGAGTCCGTTGTTTGTTGAGCGGCAAAGCTTAGAGTTCATCTCTACGTTTGACTTTAAACCTTCCGTTGACTTTGCACCCGGTTTGCTAGCATCCTTAGAGGTCAGACCTACGCTTTTGGGATGGATTGGCGAGGCACAGCGAGACAACCCACAGTTGGTTGAGTTAGTAGAAAAGCTCAAAAGAGGGGAGTCATCGAGCCATCTCCGTAGGTATACCCTAGATGATAAGGTTTGGTTACGTAGGGACGGTAGACTTTGTGTACCATAGGACGAGAACCTGAGGAAGACCATTCTTGATGATGCACATCGTTCGAAGATGACCATCCATCCCGGCGTGGACAAGATGTACATGGACATGAGACGAGTTTACTTTTGGACCGGTATGAAGAAGGACGTGGCCGAGTTTGTCGCTAGATGCTTGGTGTGCCAACAAGTAAAAGCAGAGAAAAAGAAGCCCGGTGGATTGCTTCACCCATTGGAGGTCCCACAATGGAAGTGGGAAAGTGTTTCGATGGACTTTGTTGACGGATTACCAAGGTCGAGGAAGGGTAATACAGGGATTTGGGACGTGGTAGACAGACTTACTAAGAGCGCCCATTTCATTCCCGTAATGAGTAAGAGGACTGCTCCATGGTTAGCCTCCGTATACATTCGAGAGATAGTTCGTTTGCATGGTGTTCCATCTAGCATAGTGAGCGACCGCGATCCTATCTTCACTAGCGAGTTTTGGAAGAGCTTGCAAGAGGCGGTAGGGACTCGGTTATGTTTGAGCACCGCATATCATCCTTAGACAGATGGCCAGACCAAGAGGGTGAATCGTATTCTAGAGGACTTGTTGAGGTTGTGTGTCTTGGATCTCGGAGGTACATGGGAGGAACATCTTCCGTTGGTAGAGTTCGCATATAATAATAGCTTTCAGTCTAGCATTGGCATGGCACCGTTCGAGGCTCTTTATGGACGGCCGAGTCGTTCGCCTACATGTTGGTGGGAGTCTACAGATAATATCTTGCTTGGGCCCGATATGATTAGAGAGACTTCGGAAAAGATCGATTTGATTCGAAGGAGGATGAAGACGGCGCAAGATAGGCAGAAATCTTATGCGAACAAGAGAAGGACAGAGCTCGAGTTTGATATTGAGGACATGGTCTTTGTCAAGGTGTCTCCATTACGGAACGTCGTTCGTTTTGGGTCCGTTGGGAAGTTAGCACCAAGATTCGTAGGGCCGTTTCCTATTAAGGAAAGGATTGGGCAGATGGCGTATAGAGTGGAGTTGCCCGAGAGACTTAGTGGTGTACACGACGTATTCCATGTATCACATTTGAGGAAGTGCTTGCACGAGACCGTGGAAGTGGTAGAGCCGAGCTTGCTTAGAGAGGTGGAGATCGAGCGTGATGCGACGATTCGACGAGCTCCTACGCACATTCTTGGGTCGGAGATTAAGAAGTTGTGGAATCGAGAGGTTAAACTAGTCAAAGTGCAGTGGGGAGATGATGAGAGCAACGCTACTTAGAAGACGGAAGCGAAGATGCGTTCATTATACCCTTTTCTTTTCGAGGGTATGTCTTTTAATTTCTCCTTTATCTCTTACCTTGTACTTATCTTATCTTTAGTATGTCCTCTCGCTAGTATCTTTGACCTTTAGATAGGATAGTCCTATGGTTGAAACATGTGTTTGATACATGTTATGTATGATGGATGCATGTGGATGCAAGTGTTTGCTAGTGGTTGCTCGTGGATGCATATACACACACTTTAGGCACTAGATCGGCTCAGTCACTTCATATTGCATATTGCATATAAATGTGTGTACATATTTAAGTAATGGATGTATAATGGTTGTACCATCATATGGATGTTGCATTTTGGTGAATGGTTGTGCACACATGTAGAAATGATATGTATCGATAAGGTTCTTTCGCATACATAATGGACGCATGGCACTATCATGGTTTGCATTAAGGATGTCAACTGAATCAGTAGACCGCCTGATTTTGCATTAGATAAGGAACATATACACACACTTCTTGCATATGTTCATACAGCATTAGAAAATTATAAGGACAATGGATGCCCGTGTTTGATGGTTGAGTAGATGGTTGTTTGGATGGTAGGATATGCAATCTCCTTAACTTGGAGATTTCGGGGGCGAAATCCTTTAAGGAGGAGAGAATATAACACCCCAGATTTTTGGATAATCGAATTAACTAAAATAAAGAATAATTAATCTCAGACGTGAGAATTAAGGGAATGGGGTTGCGCCATTGTGTTCATCTCGGAATTCTGGTTGAAATAGAGTCCGAGTTTGCGGGAAACGGGTACCTGATGAAGAAGTTATGGACGAACGAAGTTTGGTGGCAAAAGAAGAAGAAAAAATGCACTGGCGCACTTGGGAAGTGTGCCAGTACAAATTTACATTGGTGCACTTCCCAAGTGTGCCCAGGCCGAGAGAAAACCTACACAGCTTTCTGGTTCAGTCCGATATATGTTGTGACTCATTGCTGAGTCCTTTCTGACTCCTTGCTGAGTCATTAGGGATGACTTGTCACCCTATCTTGGCTGAATGGTTTTGATTAACCCTAAGATCATCTGATGGCTTAAATTAATTCAAAACTCTATAAAAAGACCCATAGACTCAAACCCTAAATCAGAATTAAAACTGAAAATATGGCCGTCATGCTGTCATCTTTAACCCTAGAGCAGCCGCCACCAATTAGAGAGGAAGAACAGCAAATCAAATCAGTTCTATTCAACCCTAACAACGAATCTTCTTCAAAGCAGAGCTAATACAACTCCAGAAATCAGAATTCAGAACTCAAGATCGCTTTTGAGTAGTGAGTTCGATAGTTTTAACAAAATAATTAGTGAATTAATTGGATTGAGTTATGATGCGGATAATTTGGATATGATATGAATTATTGACTGCATGTTGTAATTACGTTGTAGAATTGTGTTGTAATTTCTATGATATTATGTTATGATGCTATCATTTACGATGTAAAGTTATGATGCTGTCACCCATGTTATAATCCTATGATTAGCTTATGTCTAGTTGAATCATCGTGTTTCATATGTTAGTTTGGTTATGTTGATTCATATGATAAATCATATGTATGCAAGTTTAGATTTTGATTTAAACATGAATCATATACAAGTCGGGTAAAATTATATGTAACCTTACATGGTTATGACATCTAGTTCATGTGAAAATTTGATTAAAAGTTAGGCTATGACATGTGTGAGTTATATGCTAAATTTACATGATACTTTACATGTTAGATGTAAGTTTACACCATTGTTATGATGCATAAATCACATATGCAAGTTTGTATAAATATATGAGTTTGGGATGTGAATCATGTTATGCAAGTTTAGGTTTATAACTTATGCAACTACACCTTTAGATTTGGATCCATGACATATGTTGTTTATGCAAGTTGTAACTTTGGCATATGCAAGTTTTAGATGTAGAACACCATTCACACATGCAAGTTCACCCCTATGTTTAGATTTATGTTTTAATTATGTGTATATTGTGATGTTTTCTCTTTATTCCATGAGTTAGACTATTCGAGTCTAATGTATATTTTATGTTAAACGAAAAAAACGTACAATGTCGGGTAAAGGGGATAATATTAAAAGATTTAATTGGCATAAATGCCTTAAAAGGCATAAAATAAATTTGAGATGAAAATTGGTATGATTTTACAAACCATAAATGGATGGACATAATTGAGTCAATTATGGACATCGTTAAATTTGGAATTGATGGATAATTTGAATAGGGAAAGTAATTCAAATTGGGGAATGATTAGTTAGGAGTAATTAATCGTCTAAGACACGAGGTTAGGCTCTTTTGTGGTGTAAGATTGCCCGGACCCGCCCGGCAAATCCAGCTACAACAAATGCCAGTCTAATGTGAGAGGTCTTAGGCATAAACTAAATACGTAACAATTGTAAAGACACGAGGTTAGGCTCTTTTGTGGTGTAAGACTGCCCGGACTCGCCCGGCAAATCCAGCTGCCACAAATGCCAGTCTAATGTGAGAGGTCTTTATGAGGTTACGGTCTTAATGAATTAAGAAACACTTAACCAAATAGACATGTAGTGGGACATGAGGGGGTTAAGTGGGTGCCTTGGGTGGCATGTGGATTCTAGTGGGTGCCTTGGGTGGCATTGGAAATACGATTAGAAACACGTAACCAAAATTGAAACATGTAAGTGAACATGAATAAGAAGTGGGTTAAGTGGGATGTACTAGAGGGGACCAAGCTTAGGTGGATAGCTTATGTCAAGTAATGGGGGCCCATTTCAACCAGTAACCCATACGTATCTTTGTGGGCTCGACCCAAGTCGAGGACGGGACACGCATACTGGGCTTGACTGTAAGAGGCCAAACGTGGTTAGCGGTGGCAACTCAAGTCCAACGGGTTCATATGCGTGTGTGGACCCGGGCTGGTAGGTAATATGTTGTTGCATCGTGTAGGTATAAGCCGTGCATTGTTGGTTGTATCGGGTTGCCACTTTGGGGAGTGATACACCCCACTGTGGGGCCAGCACGGGTATCTACGAGTTAGGGAGCCGATCGCTTAGGGGTAGTGGGTACACCTAGTGGAGATAGGGGCAGGCGGAACCTACGAAGGCAGCTAGGGGTGCACGAAACTACCAATATCATTATTAAGTCTGTAGGCGGGTTCAACCTTGGGGTAACTAGTGGTGGTGCAGTATAGCAATTATCTTATAGTGTTGGTGTAGTTTAGTAATTATCTTCGTGGGTTAGGTGCGCTTTAACGATATCGTTGTTCATCTTGTTTCCTTGTTTACTCTGTCGTACTCAATGGTTCATGGTCATTTCCTTATTTTCCAACTTATGCCTTAGCCTAGTTACTTTGTTAATTATATTTTTAAAGTTATCGCACTCGCCAGACTTTATGTCTGACCCCCTTTGTTTCCTCCTCTTTTCTTCCTCCTCCCCCCCAGGTGCTCAGGTTGGAACTAGCACCAGTTGAGCTTGATTTTGGACTGCTTTTAGAAGATTGCTTGGATCGCTGAAGTAAAGTTCAGCTTCTCTTTTATTTATGGCTATTTGGTATTGGGGATTATGTCTTTCAATTTATGTACTTTTGGTAGTCAAGATGGATATTATGTACTTTGACTCTGGTTTTTGATGATGTAATCAAACATATGGGTTTTCCGCTGCAATGAAATAAAGTTTTAAATTTTCAAGTACTGTTTATATCTGTCTTGTTGTTAAGTTTCTGTTCTATACTTACTTAAAACGCTCCATAGAATTTAATGCATTCCCTTTGTGAGTGACATTAATGGACGTGGGGTGTTACACTGTTCAACCAATTGGCGTTATCAGCTTACTAGCGGAACTCGGAGAAGGGGGGCAGAAAGCCGCATTGGAACAGGATTTCATTATAGTTGATGAACTCTCCGCTTACAATGCCTTCCTAGGAAGACCTACTCTTGCAGCATTTAGAATAACTATGGCTCCGTGGTGCCTCACTATGAAATTCCCAACAGAGAATAGTATAGGCACAATTATAGGCGATCAACGAGCAGCAAGAGAATGTTATTTAGTTGAATTGGCAGAGGCAAGGAAGAAGGAATTGAAGAAGGATGCAAAGCCGTCGCTCCGCATCCAAAAACCTCTCTTATAGCAATTAAAGCAAGGCCCCCATACTAGAGAGCACAGTGGCGCTCGAAAAGCAATTGATCTAAGGAAAAACAGTATGGGGGAAAATAGAGCAGTGTCGGCCGAAGATACTATCCCCGTTCTAGTATCCGATAAATATCCCAACCAGGTCCTGAGGATAGGATCTCAGCTAGGTATGAAACTGCAAAAGGAATTAGTCTTGTTTTTGAAAGCGAATCTAGATGTATTTGCCTGGACACACTCGGATATGTGTGGGATCCCATCGAATGTAATTGTTCACAAATTGAATATAAATCAAAAATTGAATCCTGTGAAACAAAAGAGACGAATGCAAGGATTAGAAAGATCTTTAGCTCTGAAAGAAGAAGTAGATAAATTACTCGAAAACAATTTCATACGAGAATTTACATATCCAGATTGGGTTTCTAACCCAGACCTTGTCAAAAAGTCCAATGGAAAGTGGAGAGTGTGTATAGATTATTCAGACCTCAATAAAGCGTGCCCAAAAGACAGTTTTCCCTTGCCTCGGATTGACCAACTCGTAGATGCAACTGCGGGACATGGGTTACTATCTTTTATGGACGCATATTCTGGATATAACCAAATTATGATGCACAAGCCGGATGAGGAGAACACGAGTTTCATAACGGATAGGGGGCTATACTGCTATAAAGTCATGCCGTTTGGACTAAAAAACGCATGAGCGACTTACCAACGTCTCGTAAACTCCATGTTTAAATCTCATATAGGGAATACAATGGAAGTGTATGTAGACGATATGCTAGTCAAATCAAAGAAGGCCAAAGATCACCTCGAGGATCTAGCTGAGATGTTTCACATACTCAGAAAAATAAGGGATGAAACTAAACCCAGTAAAGTGTTCATTCGGGGTCTCTTCGGGGAAATTTCTCGGGTTTATCGTCAATGCTAGGGGAATCGAAGCGAATCCCTCTCAAATCGTGGCTTTAAGGGGAATGCGGGCTCCAAGAACAAAAAAGGGACTCCAAAGCCTAAATGGAAAGGTGGCAGCATTAAATCGGTTTGTATCCAAAGCAACTGATTGGTGTATTCCGCTTTTTGATGCCTTGAAAAAAGGAAGAAAGGACTTCCAATGGACCTCAGAGTGCCAGGAGGCCTTCGAGGAATTGGTTAGACATACGGAATCACCTCCAATGTTGTCGAAACCTAAAGATTGGGAAGATCTATTTTTGTATCTAGCGGTTTCGTCACATGCCTTGAGTGTTGCCCTAATCCGAGAAGAAGCAAGGGTGCAATTGCCGGTATACTACATTAGTAAGAGATTTGCCGAGGCTAACCTAAATTACCCTAAGCTAGAGACGCTCTCATATTGCCTCCTCATTGCCTCAAAAAAGTTGAGACCGTATTTCCAATCTCACCGATCAAAGTTCTAACCGATCAACCATTAAGGGAAATTCTCTTTCGCCTAGAAACTTCAGGAAGGTTACTAAAGTGGAACATTGAGATAAGTCAGCATGACATCACTTATCATCCTCGAATAGCCATTAATGGCCAAGCCCTAGCAGATTTTATTGCTGAGTTTACAGACAGAGGAGAAGAGGTCGAAGAACCAGCAGAAACGGAAGCTAGTTGGAAACTATACTTTGATGGGTCTAGAAACGACTATTTCTCAGGGGCCGGAATCGTCTTAGAAACCCCAAAAGGTCACTCGTTATGCTATGCCTTGAGGTTGGAATTTCCGTCAACTAACAATGAGGTCGAATATGAAGCGTTAATTACAGGGTTAAAGTTGGCGAAAGAGCTAAACCTGAACACTTTGCAGATTCTCAGCGATTCTCAAGTGGTGGTGAGCCAAGTGCGCAAAGAATTCCAAACCAAAACTGGAAACCTTCCTTCTTATCTAACCAAAGCTATGGAACTTCTAAACGATATCGATCATTATGTTACACATCCCTAGAAAGCAAAATTCAAAAGTGGATTCTCTTGCTAAGTATGCTAGTTCATCAGACGCTCAACTGCTGGGTTTAATTCCTGTCGAAGTCCTTTCTTCCCCAACCATTGAGGAAGAGAGTATTGACTGGATAATGGAGACCGCTGAAGAACCTGCGTCATGGATGACTCCAATCAAGGAATATATCCTTAATGGGACACTTCCTGAGGACCAAAAAAAGAAAAGGAAGATATTGTGCAAAGCTCCTCTGTACCTCGTTCAAGATGGAAGGTTGTACCGACGAGAATTTTCCATGTCGTTGTTGCGATGTGTAACTAAAAAGGAATCTAGAGCAATTTCGGCAGAATTGCATGAGGGAGAATGCGGAGGACACACCGGTGGTCAAACATTAGCCAAGAAGATTCTGCAATACGGCTATTTCTGGCCTGATGTAAATCTGGATGCTATGACCTATGTAAAGAAGTGTGACAGGTGCCAAAGGTTCGCTAAAATTCCAAGAGCACCTCCAACACAGTTAACTCAAATGGCAGTCCATGGCCGTTCGCGGTCTGGGGCATAGATTTAATTGGGATACTACCCACCACAAAAGCGAATATGAGGTACGCTATAGTAGCTGTTGACTACTTTACCAAATGGGCTGAAGCAGAACCTTTGGCTACTATCACGTCAAAGAAAGTGATCAATTTCGTTTTAAAAAACATCATTTGCAGAGTGCCACAAAAGATCATTATTGATAATGGAACCCAGTTTGAAAGCAATGAATTCCTAGACTTCTGCGCTAAATATAAGATCTAAAAGAGTTTTGCAGCTGTGGCCCATCCGCAAGCAAATGGTCAAGTGGAAGCCATCAACAAAATACTAAAGTCAACCATCAAGAAGCGTCTTGAAAAACCCAAAGGCAACTGGGTTGATGAACTTCCTTTTGCATTATGGGCATACCGGACAACACATAAAACTGCTACGGGGCACACCCCATTCTCACTTGCATTCGGGTCAGAAGCTATGATCCCAGTGGAACTGGAAGTACCAACTCACTGCAAAATCTACTTTGACCAGAAGGAGAATGAAAAGCTGCAGTTGGAGGCACTTGATTTACTCGAGGAAAAGCGAAAAGAAGCAGAGCTTAAGATAGCGGCCCATCAACGGAAAGTAGCCAGATATTTCAATACAAAAGTCAAGCAAAGAATTTTCCAAGTCGGGGACCTCGTTCTAAAGAAAATTATGACAGGAACCGGGGTATTCGGACCCAATTAGGAGGGATCATACATGATAAGCCAGAAATTTGCAGATGGCACTTTTGAGCTGAAAATGATAGATGGAATCGCACTCCCTCGAGCATGGAATAACATTCATCTTTGCTGTTATTTTGTTTGAAGTTTCTTTCACATATTTCGCATTATACATACATCATGAATTGTAAATATATCATGCATTGTGAATATCATACAAAGTTTGTACAAATTAATGAAGGAAACTATTTTACCTGTCTAAAATCGTACATTTGCAAGTTTTTGATTTCAACCTGCTAACATCGATTTTAATTACAGGCTTTTTAAGTAGACAAAAGCATATTTAAAACCAAACAGAGCTTGATGAATGCTACATCACATCCCCAACAGGGAGAGTTCAAGCACCCGTTGCTTAATATGCAAACATCCTCACATTT
Organism: Allium sativum; assembly: GCA_030737875.1. NCBI lineage: Eukaryota > Viridiplantae > Streptophyta > Magnoliopsida > Asparagales > Amaryllidaceae > Allium > Allium sativum. The sequence continues at coordinate 605,478,204 of CM060916.1, read as the reverse complement.
CATGACACAGAGGGTGTAAAGTACAAAGCCATAAATAAGGGGCATCAAGAACTCTAAACCTAAAACGATGTGACACCCCGACTACGGACCAAGTTTTGAATTTCACCGTAGGAGCAAATTCTTAATAATAGAGTTCAAGTTTCTAGTTCTAATGAGTCACGATGAGAATATGACAAATAAACTAGCGTCAGCCCCTTGAAACAATGTGACGGTAAGCCCAAGACCTCCCCGAGGGGCACCTGGTTCATCACCATGCCATTAATACATGGCTGGATAGTGATACAAACACCGGGCTTTTTAACCAAAGACCTCCCCGTGGGGCACCTGGTTCATCACCGATGCCATTAATACATGGATGGATAGTGATACAAACACCGGGCTTTTTAATCAAAGACCTCCCCGAGGGGCACCTGGTTCACCACTGATGCCACTAATACATGGCTGGATAGTGATACAAGCACCGAGCTTTTTAACCAAAGACCTCCCCGAGAGGCACCTGGTTCATCACTGATGCCATTAATACATGGCTGGATAGTGATACAAACACCGGGCTTTTTAACCAAAGACCTCCCCGAGGGGCACCTGGTTCATCACCGACGCCAATAATACATGGCTGGATAGTGACATAAACACCGGGCTTTTAAACCAAAGACCTCCTCGAGGGGCACCCGGTTGATTGCCAGCGCTATTAGTACATGGCTGGATAGCGATACAAACACAGGGTTTTCAGAGACCTCTTCGAAGGCATCCGCTCAGATGCTGGATCTTCCAAATCCAGCTATTGATTCTGGGTCTTCCAAACCCGATTACTGACGAACCCAAAGACCTCTTCGGAGGCGTCCGACAAGTTCAACAAGCGTCTGAATTATTCAGGCTCAATGAACAACGGATCAAAGATCCTTTCGGGGGCATCCGATCATAAGCCAAATCTTCCAAATTCGGTTTGTGACGGAACCAAAGACTTTCCTCGAAGTCATCTGATAAATTCTACAAGTAACCGGCCCGCCCAGTTGCCTGGAATAACAGACTTCTTTATTTAACTATAAATATCATGCCTAATTTTCAAAATATTGAAACCGATTGTGGTATGGGTGCATTACCGTCACATTAATGAAATCTAATGACGCTCTGTTAAACATACTACAATCCAGGTCACAATTTCATGAAAACCCGGCAATCAACAAAACTGGATTTCTTGAAATGACTAAGATGAAACTAAAGACCCTAATAAAGTGGTTATCCATGTGAAAGGGTTTTGGTCGTCGTCTTAGTCGAGTTCAGGAAAATCCAATAAAGTTGGTTGGATTAACTCAGCTTGTCATAACAAACAATTTGTGATGCAGAATCTGTATTGCAAATATAAAACAGGTATGAAATACAAAATAAAAAGGTACAGCGAGACTAAAAGAGAAATTTAAAGCATGGAAAGCGGGACATAATTTCCTGACAGAAAAAGCAGAATTATATCGTAAATTCACAAGTTAAAGTGCAAAATATCAGACAATAGAGTACATAAAGACGGCAAGTACAAGAGTAATAAGCGGGGACTGGCGCCCGCATATACAATCGACCTAAATACAACTTATAAAGGAAAGTAATTAGCAACCAGATTAAGCTACCACTAAGCATGATCATTTCTTCTTGTCGCTTAATCTCAAATCTAGCTTGTTAGGTAAGGGTGGAGGGGTCTCTTCCACATTACTTTGATTCTCTTGGGAAGATAAAGTGATAGCCTCCATATCCTTCTTCTTCTTCTTCTTCTTCTTAGACGATTAGGACTTGGCAGACTTTTTCCCTTTAACCTTGGCAGTATCTTGGGGGCTTCCACCTGCTTCGATGCCCTCATGTTCATCACTAAGGCTGTAGTCAACAACATCTAAATCCAGGAAGGCACCGATTTTGGTATCGTGAGACCCAGGAGCTGTAATAAGCAAAGATGTGTTCCTAGGAGGAGGGGGAGTAATGACAGAAGTAAGAGGGAAAGTTGTCAGTGGTGAGTCAGTCCTAGTAGCTCCCGTTGTCGTTGCATTTCCTATGGTAGGAGAAGACAAGGGAGAAATTAAATTCAAAGTATTGAAACATCGAGCATAATAAGCAAGGGACCCAGATGAATAGAAAACGGACTCTAAGCACGATAGGGTAGAGTTGGTTTCAATTTTACCTGTATCTAGAAGATTTTCCGGGGGATCCCTGTGCTCAATTCTCCAATGATCAGGATTGTCATCATCAGCCTCATCGTCTTCACCGTGCTCTTCAACAATATTCCCTGTATTGATATTCCACTCAGTAATAACATCTTTCTCTTTAGAAGCATCAAAAGGGGTAGTTAATGTTTGTGAACCGGAAGCTACAAGGATCGAGGCGCCAGTAGGAGGGTCAACATCAGGCTGGGTTTGAACTTGCTCACCGAAAGTACCAGTCCTCTCGTCTATTAGTTGTGCCTTTCCTTCTGCCAAAGCCTCTCTGGACCTGTCATCTAAGAGTTTGTCAATAAGTTCATCCTTGCTACAATCATCACCGTTAATTTCAAGCACTCGCTCCCAAACAAGTGCCAAAGTACGCGCAAAACTATCCCCTAAGTAATGCAAACTCCCACAGCTCATGACACTGTTTACATAGAAGCGGAACATGTCGTCATCAGCTTCGTCCATAGCCTGTTTGTGAGTTTCTTCTGCAGTTATCTTATCCTTCTCAAGAGACTCAACCCTGGCAATCAATGTCTGGTTAGAAGCCTTCAGAGATTTTACCTCCTTACGAAGATTGGCGGCATCTTCCTGATATTTTTTGGAGAAATCCTTCTCCATATCTAATATGGCATCAACATTACGCTTGGCAGTTATGGCATCTTTTTCTTTTTGCTTGGAAGCATCGAGTTCTTCCCAGAGCTTCTTGATCTCGTTATCTGATGCTTCTAACTCTGCAACTCTTTTATTGAGAATCGCGATAGTAGTGTCACGGTCATCCAAAACTTTTTCCTATTTGACTTTATCATTCTCCAACTTGGCAATTTTTGTAAGATGGGAATCATGGCGCTTTTGGAGGTCATCACCAAGTTTCTCCCGTCCACGCAGCTTTTTGTAAAAGATATCTCTTACGATGTTCCATTTTGTTTCGAGTTGACTCTTAGCAGTATCAAACTGGGTGTGTGTTTGGCTTATAACCGCTTCCAACTCCTTAAGAAAATCATCGGCGTCAGTTATACCTACTCCACGATCAAAGTAAAGCCCTTTCAAGTTCCAACCTGGGAGCTTTTAGGAAAAAGAGATATTCGTTGAACCAGAAGTATGGCGAGGTTTATTAATAATCGAATGGATCTCGGCTGAAGGACCGGGGGGCCAGCGGATGAAGGAAGTCGGGGCTTAATGGGAAGCTTTTCCACTCGGGAGTGCTTATAAGAGCCGTCCCTTCCTTGTTTCCTCCCTCGCTCCCCTTCATCGGGGTGTCTTCTCTTAGCCAACTGCGTCTTCTAGCCTCTTCCTCTTCTTCCTCACGTATCTTCTTCCTCTGTCCCTCGGTCAGGACTGATTCTGATGCATGTAAGGACTGAGAAGAGGGTTTTAAGGGCAGAGGAGGATGGAGTTGCTCACGGTGATGCTATGATTACTGGGACTTGAATTGTAATAAGTGCTTCGGATCAATAGCTTTGCTCTTTTTACTGAAATCCGATCTGATTCCTGACGAGTGTCTCCCATGCATGTCTAAACCTGAAATAAGATATGGATGAGTTTTCGATATTTGAAACTATGAAGTAACTAAAAATACTAAGGCAAGATACAAAGACAGAAAAGAAACCAAAATGCAAGAGGATTATTTTCTTAAAAAGAAGACACTATTATTGACAGGCCGGTTTTTTCCCGTGGGTTTAAGGAAATTCCTAAAGATTTAGTATGCCCTCCTGACTCGGTTGTGGCTTCATCCCTAAGTCTAGTTTCTATGGTTTCTGGGGTGAGAGGTTGAGTAACCGCACCATCCTGACTAAGATATTTAGCGGAGTTGAGATCACTCAAATTGTCAAATGTACCTACAGAATCTTCTTTAGATGCATTTTCAATAGGGGAATCTCCAGTTATAGTCCCGATATTTGGATCGTTTTCTAATACAATTACGTCTTCCCCATCGCATTCAGTCCCACGGTTGGATTCAGAAGGATTTGCTTCCCTATTGTCTTTCTCAACCTGTTCGGAATTTGATTTCGACTCAGAGTGCGGGAAAATGTTCTCTTTTTCAGCCAATTCGGCCAATGTTGTAGGATCCTCGCCCCTACGACGGTTAGAATCTTTATCCTTGCTCAAAGTCATTGACAAGGGCAACGTTCTTCCACTGGTAGGCCTAGAACATCTTTTCAAGGAAGGGTCAATGGTAGGGTTTTGATCGGCTTGAGTTACATTCCGGTCGTCAGGATTTCCAATGTCCGACTCTGCAAGGTTAGGTTTAGGAGTGGAAGGTCCAGCCATACATACGAATTTCCTCAAGGGATGAAGTAGTTCATATTGGAGAAGAATGTTTTCCGTAATTAAAAGTTTTCTACTTCTCTTCGCCTCGAATTAAAAGTTTTCTACTTCTCTTCGCCTCGTCAATAGCTTTCAGTGTTTCGTATGTGGCCTTAAGAGAAGAGGATGCTTTGTTGTCCTTAATCGGGGCAGGGAGTACTGAATTTCAAAAGAGATAATGTAAGAAGGTACAACTCAGAGGAAAATAAAGTCAAAGCCATTCAATAAACTATGCGTACCTCTGTCTTTCCACTGCCCTCGAAATGGTTCGGGGCATCTAACAAAGAAGAATTGGTTTAAAGATCCTGAAACACTGTCCGGTAATTCGAGAACAAGTTTCCGATTTCTGGCACCTTCAACATGCATAATCGAGGGGGTATCCTTCCTGCTCTTAAAAGAACATAGGTAACGAAGTTCCTGGAAAGTAGGCTCTTGTTTTTTCGAGTCCATAAAGAGAACACAAAGGCCCAGTAGAACAGTGTAACCATTAGGATGGAATTGGAAAGGAGCAATGGCTAAATAGTCTAAGGTTCGCCCCAAAAAAGGATTAAACGGGGGGATAGCACCAGCTGCTAGCATTTGTTTGTTTACAGCAACATATCCAACAGGAGGGTCGTCAGCAAAGACACCTTCTTTTGGTAATATTGCATCTGTAAGAGGAATTCCATATTGACCACACAATAGTTCGTATTGCTCCTGGGTTAGTGTGGTAGATTGTCTCTCTTGATCCCTAGCTCTAATCGTGTGAAGTTCCAAATGAAGGGAGGCAGAAACTTGGCTAGAAGTTATGATTGTTTCAGTTTCGGGAATCGTGTTTAAAGAAGGGTCGGTTTGAGCCAAAGAAGTTTCTTCATTTTGAGTGAGAGCTTGCTTTTTAGTAATCATTCTACACAAATATACTTGAATACGTTTCAGTTTTCTAGCAGCAAGATTTGAAGAATAGAGATAAGAAAACACATCAAAGCATTTAAAACAAAGGTGACAAACATCGAAGTGAGGCATTCGATGACGTTTGGTTTAAGTCGTTATGGCATGGTCCCCCATATCGTAGCAGCAACGCGACGACTAACTCATGTCGCTGCCACAGTTTGGGACTCATGTCGATTTACAGCATGGAACTCATGTCGGCTCACGGCATGGAACTCATGCCAGTCTACGGCATGAAATCCATGTTAGTCCACGACATGAGACCCATGTCGATTCACGACATGAGACCTCAAAAGCGACTCAACACGGAGATCCTGGCCTTGAAAAGAATCATACAACAGCAATGACAAAACAATAAAAATTCATGGTGTAGGCTTTTCAACTGGTGTGCAGTATAATGAAGTCCTAAAAATAGTTCATATGATCATCATAGTGTCAAAGACCGAAACAAGGCATTTTAAGGTATTAAAATTATGTCGTTCAGACATGGTCATTCAAATCGTATGAACAAACCGTGGCAACAGTGTGAATACTCAAGATTAAATGACATCCAAGTCGTTAGAGAAATTTAAGTCAGCTTAGCACGGTTTGAAAGTCATGTCGTTGGAATGACATAAAGCTCAAGTCGTGTGTATTACATAAAGAATCAGAGCTCAAAGAAGATCAAAGCATTTCAAAGCCCTTATACAGGGTATACCCATTGTAATTTAACTCGTTTTTGATTCACAAACATCCCAAAAACACAAAACAGTCAAAATCAATTCGCGAGATCATTACTTTATCAAAAATGAGTGAAAATCCCTATATTCTATACAAGTCCTAGTATTCAAAAGAACAAAGAGTAATTTAGATCTAACAATTACTTGCAATAACTTCTGATTGGTCGTCGAAGGAAGGATTCTTCAAAATAAAGAGTATAGGTGTCGAATCGGATTGATGGAGCTCGTCGAAGTCGGTTAGAATCCGGTCGCGATGATTTTGATGAAGGCGTCAGCTTGGTTAAACAAGTCGCTTATGAGAGAGGCGATAATATTTCTCTGACCCAATCCGCCATTAACGAGTTAAAGCTTTAGAATGAGAAGAGGAACAGGAATGAACGCACAGGTTTGAGATAATATATGGAGTGCAAGAATAACTGGGCCGAGGCCAGTTTATATTGAAGCCCAAAATGACTTAAAGGGTCTCATGCGACATGGGTAAGCTAAAGCAAGTCGCGACATGATGTTAGCTTGCGACATGAGTCCAAAAGTACCATAACGACTTAACTAAAATACATGGAAAAGATGTCACAAAGTATAAGGATTCGAAGCCCATGCTATTTCTAATAACATGAACTTCGAAGGGCAAATGTTAACCCATAAAAATACGTGTTCAATATATCATCAAAATCATGCCGTTATCCGTCAAGTTGTAGGGCTCAATACGTAAATACCAAGTCGTTCTATGGCCATGTCGTGAGAAAAGGAAGGAACCATGCCATCTTCAGTTATGTCGTATCAGTCAAGTCAGCATAGTCCATATCAAATCATAAAGCTAAGTCATGTATCACCATTCCGCAATCACGACTCCTTTGAGTCAACTCGTAGTTCGTCAAGGCGATCCCAGAAGGTTTAAGTCATCTCCAAGTTATGTCGTACCTGCTTTATGGCGTTGAGAAGAAGCTAAAGCATTTGACAGTCATGCCGCTCTGATGTAATAACATAAGATAAGGTTAAGATTCATGTCGGTCAGCGACATGACGTTATACTACTGTTATCCATGTCGTTCAGCGACATGGTGTACAAGTAATTCATGTCGGCCTTAAACCATGTCGAGAGAGCCAGGTCTTATTCCGGAAACACGCCATGTCGTCCGTCTCCCATGTCGTTTAGCGACGTAAGGAGCAAGTTGCTACTTAAGATCTCAATACGAACCATGTCGTGACCTACTCATGCCGCATCCAGTTATTACCAGGTTGTTGACAGCTATCATCTGAACGATATGAATCATGGCGAGGAGAGTCATGTCGTGTCGCAAGCTCAAAGCGCCAAGGGCTAACCCGCCAGACGACACGAGTTATGTCGTTGGCGACATGGGTTATTGCGAAGATCCAAGTCATGTCGGTGGCGACATGAGTAATGGCGTTTTTCTGCATAATTACAGAACTGCCATCTGGTCTGGAAATCTACTATAAATACCCCTCCCCCCCTCACTTCTTCATTAAGGGGGATCGAATCTTGAGACCACGAAGTGCTGCTGAAAATATTCTACAACAATTCTAAACATCTATCCAACATCATAAATTGAAGATTAATCCATGGATCATGATCTTCATCAAACACATCCAAATGATTCAAGATTTGAAGATTGATTGAGTGAAGCTTGTGTACAAGAAGGAATTCTTCCAATTCTACCACATCTACATCATATCTTCGCTGATTAATACACTTCTCTATCATCCCTAATAGATTGAAACATGATTCATGAGTAAGGGAGTGATGAAAATGTTGTAAGAGAGAAGTTAATCTTGTAATTTGTGCATTGATAATGGAATCTCTTATGAGAGTGGATGTAGATTCTTATTGGATTGAACCACTATAAAACTTTGTGTCTTCTACTTGCATTTGAATCATTGTGTGGCTCCACTTATCATTTTTTGTGAGGCATTTTATTCACATTTTTTGTGTTAAGCCCAATTTTAGGGAAAACACTAATTCACATTCCATTTTATTCCAATTATTAAATATAATTGGAAACTCGAATAATCTTAATTAAAATATTTATTCTTTTCACATGGGGTTTAAGAACAGTGTTATTGAAGACACCGTTTACGACAAACCCAAAATCCAATTCTTTTATTCAATTCCAATTAAATATAAATTAATTGGAAAACTTCACTTAATCTTAATTAAAAGATTTATTCTTCTCAACTGGGTTTAAGAACAGTGTTATTTAAAACACTGTTCATGACAAACCCAAAATCCAATTCTTTTATTCGATTCCAATTAAATATTAATTAATTGGAAAACTTCGCTAAATCTTAATTAAAAGATTTATTATTTTCTCAAATGGGTTTAAGAACAGTGTTATTTAGGACACCGTTCACGACAAACCCAAAATCCAATTTAATATTAAATACAAGGCTCTGAATAGAAATTATATCGGCTTATATTCAATAACAAATTCTAAAACTAACGGATATCGTATTAGGAATAACGATATCTGTATCTTCCAAATTCCCATAACAATATCCGTATAACCACAGAATCGGATATCGAAATATTCCGAAGATTATTTCCATTCCGATTTATTCATTGAAAAATTCTGGTAATTTTTAAAACCATTTCAATTCCAATGTATTTCTTTGAAAATATTGGATTATTATTCTAGTTAATAACTAGTTCATTTTGATAAAAATACATTTTTATCTTTACAAACGTGGAATTTTTCATCCAAATCATTTATTACGATTTTAGACAAATTATGAGTATTTTTTAATAATTTTATCAAGGCCCGTATAGTCGATTTCCAATAACTGCCACTGAACTGCATTCATAACGACCTTTTCCAACAAATTCGATTTGGACATATTTCCAAATCCAACCGTTCAAATTTAAATCTCTTATATTCAACGGAAAACTGTTTTTGATACGAACCCATTAGTTCCGATTTTAGGAGAATTCGACTGTCGGATCTCCCGCAATGTCAACTCGAAGTCAATGGTCGAAATTCGCGAACGGTCGCTGCGCGGCGCGTTTTATTCAGGCCATTATATTATATATATATATAATATTTATTTCACTCAAACCGCATTTTATAAATTCGTTTTAAAAACGATTCCCACTTTCACTTCAATTTTGAATCAAAATTGAATATTCCTTATCATTATAATATTTAAATGATAATATTTTCAAAATATCAGATTTTTGAAATCATTTCCGTTTCGATATTCACTATAAAAATGAATAAAATCGATATAAATATCGTTTGCGTCAAAATTGCCCAAATCTAATCAACATGGCTTCACATTTTTCAATATTTTCTTGTCCATCCTAAATCGGGCATCAAAATCATATTTTAATCCTTTACAGAATATTATTTTAAAATATTCGTTATTTTAAAATATTCGTTCTTTCTGAATTGAAATCAAACACAACCAATTACCAAATATTGTTATTTATATGGATTTCACAAAACACATGTATACCACAACATTGATAAACAATCAATCATCAGCCAGAGTGCATTACACAACTGCACAAGCATTAAATATAAATAATTAACGCTCACAACTGTCTGTCAACCAATCGATTGACATACAACTAAATAATTGGGATTAGTGTACGTTAAATCTCCTCCCAATACCCGTGTGGGGTTTCAACCAACAAATACTGTATATTATTTGTGCAGTTGGGCGGTATGTAAAATTTATCGTCTTAATCAATGTCAGATAAATGTGTGTACATAAACAAATCGTCCGATTTGTTAATGAATATTCATTTTCTTTTCAGGTGAATTTTATGCCGTTCAAATATATGTAAAAAAAATTTAATGATAAAATATTTATTTCAACACATGAATATTTTATATAGTTTATACATTCAATAAAAATGATATTTTTATTATTCGAACATTTTATTCAACACGTGAATATTTTATATGGTTCACATACACATTAAAAATTATATTTTTAATGAATAAATGTTTATTTCAGAAAATTTCGGCATTATAACGATGCGATATTAAAATTGGAGTAAAGTCTAGCATTACCCCTCTCCTGACACTGGCTCGCGCCATACACAAATCAATGTCAATCCAATTCATATCCAAACCAAATCCAAACAAATAAATCAATCCAAATTTCCACAATACAATCCACACAAACAACCATGGTTTGTATAATTAAATAGTGTTGGGGGCTTCTAAGCCCAGTCTGCATCCTGGTATATATTTAACTGTAAATAATTAGCGTGAGAAGGAGTTCTCACCTTTGGTTTCCACTCTGTCGTTCTTTAATTGAACGGTTTGGATTTGGATTTGTTTCCAGTGCGTAGTGTACTTCACCGTGGTTCCAGCGCAATCTGTTTCATGCGATTTATATTAAAAATCACACTTTTATATCGCTACTATATATATATATATATATATATCACATTTTTATGTTGCTACTATATATATATCACATTTTTATATTGCTAATATATATACAAAAATTACTTTTTTATATTGCTACTATATATATAAAATCACATTTTTAAACTAATGCTATATATATAAAAATCATATTTTTACAATGCTATTTATATATAAAATCATGGTTTTTTTTCAGGCGGTTTACAGGCGGTGGCCAGGTGGTGGGCCAGGAGGTAGCGGCGCGGTTTTCTATGGGTTTGGGCTTTGATTCTTGAGAGGGAGAGGAGAGAGAAGGGAGCAACGGAGGGGATGGTCAAGGAGGCGCGAGGGGAGGCCGGAACGGCGGCGTGAGGTCAAAGCGACGGGATTGGCGACTGAAAAAAAACGGTGTGCGGGATTGAGGGTTTTATTTATTTTTTCTTTTCTATTTTCTTTTTGCATTGACCTTTATGAAGAAAGGGGGACAAAGGTTATATAATATATATTTAATTATCCAAAAAGTTAGTTTTTTCATTCGAACTACGAATCGAACCCACCAACTGTCGTTCTTAGCATAATACCCCATTCTGAATCGAACCCACCGACCGTCGTTCAATTTTCGTTAAAATTAAAACATAAATTAATTTAACATTCAAAATTGATTTTAACATATATTTCAATTTACCGGGGCCACATACTGACTCCAAAAATTCAAAATAAATAAATCTAGCTATGTTATGACGATACGGTCCAAACAAAACTAATTTCATCGAATTTGGAGACCATTTGAAAAATGGCCATTTTCCAGTCGATTAAATTCAAACTAAAATTACCAAACACGTTTAAATTTACTGCGCTCACATATTAATTCCAAAAATTATGAAAATTGGAATATAAAGATAATTTGACATTCCGGATCCAACAAAAGTAATTTCGTCGATAACGGAGGTTGTTTGCAAAATGGCTATTTTAAAGGCTATATATTATATAATATATATATAAATTCCATAACGACTATTTTAAATTTTAAACTGGACATAGCTTTCAATTTATATTATGAAACCTTAGTTTTTCATATTCATTAGAAAGATATAATTAAACAAATTCAAATATTTCTGGTTTGTAACGACCCGCGTTCTACGCATCATAGGATCGTAGGATATTTATTTCTTTCACATACGAAGTCGTATGGTCATGTAACTTTGGGGGACGACTATTGGGGTCATTTCCCATGTTCATGATTTTTCCCAATTTTTAAATGACCATTTTACCCCTAGTTATCACTGTTTTGGCCATAACTTTTGACTGGAAAGGAATTTTGACCTAAAACCACTTCCATTGGCTCCGGATGATGGTTTCTCTTTCCGTAGAGTGGTCACATTAGCCAAACGGACTTACCGTTTGGGAGATATGGCTGAAACAAGTTTCAGATGGTTAAAAACAGCTTAATTGGGCTTAACCGGGTGATTATCAGCTAGGCCCAAGGGGAATTTCGGGTTTAGGGGTATATGGAGGCTGATTAGGGTTAGAAAACATTTCTTTAGACATTTTCCAGCCGCCACTTTCATTTCTCTTGACCTAGCCATGGCCTCCACTCTCTAAATCTCTCTAAAACACCCAAAAAAATCACTTTCTAATTGAAGATTAGGTTAAGCAAGCATCAAATCAAGGACTATTAGCACGAGAACCGAGGTGGAGCTGCTGTGTAAGATTGGGAACAGCGCCAAATCAGAGGGTATTTCAGTTTTGGGGTTCTAGTTGTGGCAAAGGTGAGTGATTTGCATAGTTTTTGCACTAATTACGGTAATTAAGGGTAATTAGTGAAGATTAGCGAATTTATACACTAATAAATTCTGGAAAAATGTTTAGAAATTCTTAAATAAGGTTTTATGCCTCTGGTTGAAATTTGGTTCGATTTGATTAAGTTTTGTTAACCCTATGATCAGTTTTACTTAAACATGCTTAAAGGAAAATTAGGAGTTTTGGCCACTTTTGATCCATTTTGATTCATTAGGATGGTTGTTTGCTGTTGTGGTTGCTATTACATGTTGCTATGACTCTATGGTGTGTTTTATGATTGATTAGAAGTGTTAGATTTGTCAAAAACGCCGTCGAATGGCGTAAACTGCTCGCTGGAAGAACTGCAGGAAATCATCCGAACCGGATCGGTGGGACTGAGGGTGACCCGACCCAATGGCGCGACCCGATCCGATGGCGCGACCCGATCCGTCGATGGCTGAAGACCCCGATCCGATGGTGCGACCCGACCCGATCTGTCGATGCTTGAAGACTTCGATCTGACCTGCTCTTGTGGGAGACTCCGATCCGACGATGCGATACGATCCGATCCGATCAAGGCTTCGCGAGGCGATCCGTGTTGCTTCACGAAGAGGAGCCCGAACCGATCCAGTGAGGTGACCACGATCCGAACCACTCGTGAGCAGAAGGTACGACCCGAACCGGTGTGCTTGGGGAAGGCCGATCCGAACCGCTACCAGATGGATGCCACGAGCCGCGCCGCGTTGACGATGAGGAGCTAAAGGCCGAACCGAACCGATGGCAATGAAGGGACCCGAACCGATCCGGTGATGACAGAAACCCGAGATGCAAAGGAAGCCCAAATGAGAAGTTAGAGCTCAAGATTCAGATGGGAATCAACGAGTTCACTTCATGATTGGGCTTTGCTGCGGGACGCGTGCTAAGGAGTTATCGACATCTATAGCTTTGGGCCACTATGGTTGGAGGTACGAAGGCGGATTCAGGGCCATTATGGCATCGGTAGAACCAAGGGCTATGACCAATGAAGTGGGTCATTGAGATGTTTGGTCATGACTCCAAGTGTTTGGCTTGGTCACAGCAGGGTTTCTACAAGTCGGGATTCGTCGTTACCTCAGTTTGTCTAGTGTTCCAAAGTGGTGGATATCGTATGCTTTACGCATTGAGTGAGAGATGTGAGGATGGTTGCTATAGTTGATTTGTTTGCTATCATTATGACATGTACACCCCACCCCCGTATCCTTACACCCTTTATTATGGCACCTTGGAGTATTGTACGGTATGTGGTACTAACTCTTTGGTTGCAGGTCCAGGTTCAGGTATGGCTTAGTATACCTGTTATTATTCTGTTTAGATGCTTATCGCTCACACCAGGCTTTATGTCTGACCCAGAGTTTTATGTCTCTTCTTATTACTCTGGGTGCTCACACGAGCAGACTAGAGACAGGTTAGCTGGTGATGCACGGGTAGATGATCCAGAGACGAGCAGGAGGCTTCCACGTAATATACATATATATAGTATTCTCCCTGTGTTGTTGAAGATCACTGCTTGGGCATTGGTGGTGTATCTTCTATTTTGGCTTTCTGTTGTTCAGAGACAGTAGATTTTGAAAAGTTGTAATAAGCTGTATTTGGATTTCCGCTGCTTTGATGATTGATGTTGATTCTAGTTATCAGCTTATGCACTGTCTCGCCTGTTTTGTGTCCAGTATGTTATTATTATATTTTATTCCATGCGCTGTGAGACATTCTACAGGTTTCTTGATTAGTTCATTCTCTTTTCTTCTTTCTTATGACGACCGTCTTGTGCTAGTCGGGCATGTGTGCATCGCACTTTTGGAGGAAATGCAGGCTGGTGCGGGGCGGGCCGTCACATGGTTTTACTGAAATCTGATTTATTTTGAATTCTATACATTCAATTGAAATTTAAAATCGAATTTTCAAACTACCGCGCCATTTCGCGTTCGTTTAATAATTAAAATAAATTTATACATTCTAACTTCAATCAAAATAAATTTTTAGTCGTTATTTTTTAAAATAAATCATTTTAAATATTCAAAATCCATTAAAATAGCTAAAATAAAAAATTTAAATTGGTTCTGAAAATCCAGGTTGTTACAAGTAATAAAGATGTGTATCATTTCAATCTGTCTTAAAAAGAAAATTCGAATCCCAAGTATATATCATTTCAACCTGCATCCTAAATTAGTTCAAATTTATTTCTTAAATTTTTATAGTCATTCGAGTATGTATCATTTTAACCCATAGTGATTTTCCTGAATCTATGGGGAACTTGCAAGGTGAGAGAAATACAAAACATAACATATCATACATCGCATCCATATCGTGTCGTATAAGATGATAATGTGTGTGTGTCGCATGTGCACAAATCACATATCAAACAGTTTTAAATTTCCTAAAGCAACCTAACATATCATTTAACATTTCAAAATTTTAATTCACTTAATAATCGGTTATTCATGGATGAGGGGAAACTCACCTTTGAGGCAAGAAGACAACTATGAAATCGACAAAGAACTGAAGCGAACTCAATATCCAGTATGAAGAACCCACATCCAAATAAATTTATGTACATATACACTTATGTGTATATATGTAAATAAAAATAGTTGGAAATTTCCAAGCTCGACAAAACCCACTTAACTATGAATCCTAAAACAACAACGATTGTTTTCACTGTTAAACCTAAGTTGTACATGTGCATATATATATATATATATTTGTGTGTGCGCGCGCGTGCGTGTGTGATTGTAAGCAAAGGAAAATATACCTACACTTCAGCCTAACATCGAACAGTAGTAACCCGCAAGCTGTCCAATGCACGCGTACAATGACAAGACCCAAACTTGTCGACCAAAGCCCTCTATTAACCGGAACAGTCTCTCAGGCATAAGCTAGAGCATCTGGGGTGTTTATGGCGATATGTATTTTACTATGACCATGGTTATTGGGTGCTAGGTTTTGCATGTTTTAGACAAGCTAGTTGAAGAGGGGCATCTCCGGCATGGACGATGGTGAAGAGTAGGGCAGATGCACTTTTAAGGAATGGTGGAGGCTAATAGGGTTTTATATTTAATTATTTCGAGCGTGGAAGTCGGCATTTGATTTAGGTGGAGGGCCGGTAGTGGTTGACTCGCCGAAGTCAGGTGCAGAGACTGGTGGCAATCGTGGAGGGTGGTTGTGCTTCGGGTTTTGAGCTATAGGGGTTTGTGTTTAAAAAAATCGGGTGCGCAATTTCTAGATCGCGGGTGTGGTAGTGGCTTCAAGGCCAATTATTTTCATTTATTTTGACTAGGGAGGCAGGCCATTTTCTGAGCAAGAGAGGTGGGGAGAAATGATATTTTTTTTGGTTTTTCTTCTTCTTCGTTGAATGGTAAAAGAAAGAAGTGAGACAGAGAACAAGAGAACGTGTGTACTAAAGTCTATGACCCTTGGTAATACGTGTTGGGTTTCCTATTGTTATACATTATTTCTTTTTCCTTCTTTTTGTTTCTACTAATTCAATTTTTTCTTTCTTTGAAATGAGATGTTACAATTTAATATACAAACACATACAAGAATATCAACCAAATGCAATGTACCAACGTCGTTTATTTTGTGTGTTCTTGACCCGAAATTAAAGATTCAGGACAACAAACGTCTTAATTTCTCAAAATGAAAAGTACCATTATTCTTACAATATCATATAGTATTTTCAGTCCAGATTCGCTTAAAAACTGATAATGTTTAATTTTAACGATTTGTTAAATGTTTAACTAAATTAACGTGAATGAAACCAATTTGCTTATTTTATCATGAAATTCATTCCTTCGCTATGTTTAGTTACACATATCTTAAATATTAAATTTCATATTTTAATTTATAATTTAAATTTTAAAGTCAATTATGATATCGTTTGTCGCTATCGCACACAGAGCATAAATCAATTTAAATGGATCAAGTGAACGTAGATGTTTTCGTTATATAAATATTTAGATTAATACAAAGTAACGTATTTGATTTTAAGAACTATCATTTTATAAATTATAGATTTCACATTTATTCAAATAAGTTATGAATATAACATGTCGTTATAACTTCTTAATTTTAATCCAAATATACCCGATTTTAAATTCATACCTAGAAATTAAATTCATAGCATCAATATATAATAAAATGTAAGTTTCAAATTCAAATTTTTATCATATACATTCATTCATATGCAAATATTAATTAACTTTGTGTATTTAAAACGTCAAAATTATCAAGTTGTTACAGTTAGTTTTTAGATTTCCAAACTTTTCATTAGGCAAATTTGGTCAAAATTAGACTTGATTAAAGCCTAATTAACTTAAGTGTGATTAACTAGGCTTATTAAAATTCAATTACTTTATTTAACCCATATTTTGCATTATGTTAACAATTTAAAACCAGTGTTCACAAAATTAACATTGTCTAGATTTCTAAAATTTTACAAACATTCCTAAGATCATTTAAAACATTTTACAGTTTATTTTTAATTATATACACATAATTTTTTTTTTCTTAAACAAAATTTTCCTTTTATTTGAAACTTACACTTCTAAATGCCTAATTTTACACAAATTACATTATTGAGCTTATAAGATTATATAAACATGCTTAAAACCTTTTCACACAATTTGTACTCTAATTTATCATAAACATTTAAAAAAAACTCATTTATCTCAAAACCTTATTTCCCACTTTATTTGACCAAGCTCACTAGTTTAACATTAATTTTACACAAAACGCATAACTTTTAACAAAATAAAGATACAACCATATTAGAATTATTTTATCATTCAAATATTGATATAAAATCATTGTTTTACCCTTTAAATTATGTTTGCATTTTAGTTAAAATAAAAATAGGAACAAATTGTGCGTTAATCTATATTCGTATGAGAAAGTTGTACACGTTTTAACATTTGAATTTAAAATATATAAAATAATAATAAAAAGAATCCTCACCACTAAACTTTGGCCACTCATCATCTCCCCAAAAACATCCTGCTTCCTTATAGCACACGATCGTACCCAAACCCGCAAATTTCAAGCAAGCACCACTCGAAACATGGACCAACAGACCATGATGAAACAACGCCATCAGCTCCGCCGTCCCAAACTCCACCAATGACCAAAGTGCGGCCTCCTTTTGTCGCCCTCATCTCCTCTAGTGCCTCTAAAACCACGCTGCCTCCCTGTCCCATTTCTGGTGATTTTACTTTGAACGACGATGAATCACCACACGAAAGTAAAGATCTCGTGAAGATCTACGACTTTCCCAGTTAAACCATTTCGAATCGATGCACGGATTGGAGGAAATTAAAGGAAGAAGATTAAAAGACTAGTGGTCATTTAAAAAGTGGCAGCCAAGGAGAAAGATTTAGGGTTCTCTGAATATTTTAATATTAAATTATCTCGATCTTCGTGTTTTAATATGACGACTGCCCATAACCCTTGCACCATACAAGAGAAATAATGCGCTGAAAGGTGTGTACGGCAGCCATGGATGATCATCAAAGTAGGTAAACATCATCATAACCTATCGTAGAACTCACAACATGAGGATAAAATATAATAGAACATATACGACATGTATCATTGGTGAAACAAAAAACACTAAACTTTCATAACAACGAGAAAATAATATCCATACACCTAGATAACAAAAATAGTGTTTATACAATTTTCCTCACTACTACACTCAGAGAAGACAAACGAACAGCGGAAACAAAAATACTATATAGTAAGAGAGATAGTACGCCAACCTCTTGCTCGCCTTCGAACAGCTACATCGTCCTCACTAAATTATCACCTGCCACCTAGACTGCCTATCCAAACAATCGGATGAACAACCCAAGGTAATAAGAGGGAAATATAAAACCTTGAGTCAGACAATAGTCTTAATGAGCAATAAAACAGCTAATAAACTTCATCAATAAAGTATATGAGAAATGGGTAAATAAACAAACTAATCTGCCCACATCACCCGAGAAGAACTCAACCTCGTCTTCCCTACATATAGTGATAGCCTTTACATCATACCCTTTGACCATTCATTCATGGAAACCAGAACAAACACCACTAGCATCCAGATTATATGTATCTCACGTAAACCATCCTAATCGAATTTAACATTTCTAAAGCATAAGCCCCAGAAGCCTAAACCAATATCAGACAAGCACCCAAGAAACATATCCTTCGACACTGGACATTCTATGTGAGATGGTACAAACAAGGCAACTAATCAACCATGACAGACTCTGGCTATCACCGCCAATTCTGCTTCGAAACCATCGTTAATCGTATGACGGCCAAACTTGCCACATGTTAAGGGCTAATGGTAACCCCAATTATAGCATAAACTCCATACGCCTTTCAACGATACATATGTTTGTCCAACCTTGACAACTAGGCCTTTCAACGATACCCATGGTACTCGACCTAAAACCAGTCTTTTAGACGTCTCTATTGTACCCCTGCTTGGAGCCTGCTAGAACTTATGACAAAGATAATCTCTCGGCTTTCACATATCTAGCCATCCAACCCGACGAATTTTCTTAACTCAAGCAACCTTCTCGAGCAACCATTATCCACCAACTCACGACCTTTGAGTTGTCACCTCACTCGTTGTTCTACACCGATCGACGAACACCTTTCAAATCTTCGAACCTTCCTACTTGAATTTACTTCGAAGTCACACCACCACTGAGCCAAATTACATCACTACATTGCGGCTAGGGTTCGAAATCACACCTTTTTATTTAAATCTGAGTCATACCCGAAAATGTAATTTTTTCCAGAAAGGACCCTGTGCGACCAACCCTCTTTATGCACGACCGACCGACCCCCCTCCTGGGATGCTTGACCGACTACCCTTCTTGCTCGACCACACCATAGTGACCGACCCCTTTATGCTTGACCACACCATAGTTTGACTGACCATACCCTGCTCGAGCCACTCCCTACTCGATCATACACTGCTCGATCCACTCATTGCTCGGTCCCAACATGGTGCGACCAATTCAATGACTCTGAAGCCACAACTGACCGACCGAGCCCATAGTGCGTGGACCAAGCTTGCTCGACCCCCTTACTCGACCGACCCTCCTCGCACGCACAACCACCCCACTCGCACGTACGACCCGTGGCCTGTACAGCCCCAATTCATGTCCAATGTCGACCAAAACTTCACCAATCGACACAATCGATGAAATATACTCATCTAATTCATTCAACACAACCATAAGCATGTTATGAAATCAGTAACAACATGAATATGATTATTATCACAAAAATTAGACAATTTCACCAAAATCATGATAAATGAGCATATGATACAAATTTTCTGATCTAACTTGCATAAACATATGAAATAACAGAGAAATTACCGGTTTAAACTTGCTAAATCAGATCCTATAGTGATTCATATGAAAATGGACTTACTAAGGTGTAGATCTATGAGAAATGCTTGAATTTGATGTAAAACATGATCAAACATTTGTATACTTGACTGAATTCGTGTGAGATATGCATAACACTCACCTATTCTCAAAACAACCCAAAATGGTAGAAATATGATTCCGAATAGCGAGCAATTCGAACTAAACTCCTCGATTCAATGAATTCTCACACCAAATGATGTAGATCTAGCTTCAATTGGTGCAGATCTTGGGTTTCCTTCCTTAGATCTCCATTTTAATGGTGGAAAGGTGTTAAAGGAAGGAGGAAATAGGCCACCAAATGAGAGAATAGAGTAAGTAAACTATTCTCCATACCTCTCACCTCCTATTTCTAGCTTTCCACCAGTCCACTAATGGGCCTCTACAAATCAGTCCATTAAGGCTTCACAAACCTGAACAACCAACAATTAAACCTCAAAACAACAATTCCTTCCAAACCGCTGAGCCAAATGTAACACCCCATAATTTTAAAACGGGACATAAGAGATAACTAAAGAATAATTAATCTTTAAAAGAAGAATTGGGTGAAACGGGTTACGCCATTGCGTTCGCCTCGGAATTCTGCTTGAGACAGAGTCCGAGTTTGCGTGAATCGGACTCCGTATGAAGAAGTTATGGAGTTCGGAAGATTTCAAGAATAAACAAAAAAAAATTAAATAATAAATCCAATCCAAAATTCATAATTCGGACAGAACAGGCTGAGCGGGAAAATTCCTGCTCAGGGTGTCGACCCCCCCCCCCAAGGGGAGTCGATATAGGTGTCGACCCCCCTATAAGGGAGTCGACATAGGTGTCGACCCCCCGTAGGGAGTCGACCCCTTTGAGATCTGCTACCTGTGACGAATTTCTGTGGTCCTGAGCTGATGTGTCCTTCTCTGATTGGCCAATGACTAATTTCTGAGGTGTTACGGCTTATATGTCGTGCTATGATTGGCTGGATGACAAACCTCTTTGGTTTGATGGCTCTAATTTCTGCTAGACTAATCTAAAGGTTAGAATTAATCCTAGGCATCTATATATACGTAGCCAAACCTAGACCCTAACCTCATAACCCTAAGACTATGGTGTCGTCATGTTGTTCGTCTACAAGCTAGCCTAGCCTCCTTCATCTTCTCCCAATTAGAAAAATAAATCGAAACTAGTAATCGCTTAGAAGAACTTCAAATTAAACGTCTACATCAAAGGATAGCTTTTCAACTTCAGAAATCAGATCCCAGAATACAAGATCCGTCCTTTTTCTGTAAGTTCAGTTATTATTGATATTTAAACATCTAATAGAAATCATGACTGTAATAATCGGATCTAGAACGATGCCTAATTCTGATTCGTGCCTATCCTTTTGTCAAATCTTAATTGCTTATGCCTATAAGACTATTGTGATTGATGTAATGACACCTATCATGCCTATCAGACTGTTGGACTGACATAATAGAACCTATCATGCCTATGAGACTGCTGGATTGACATAATAGAATCTATCATGCCTATGAAACTTTTGTGGCTAACATAATAAAACCTATCATGCTATGAGACTATTGGATTGACATAATAGAACCTATCATGCCTATGAGACTGTTGTGATTGATATGATGGAACCTATCATGTTGTATATCTTATGCCTATGAGACTATCGCGATTAAAATAATGGGACTTATCATGTTGTACAAGAAAATTAGTGATTCTCTTAAGTCCAATTCTATCCAATCTTTATACCTATGGTGTAAACTACTTAGCTTGTCTACCTATATTGTTAATGTACAACAATGAAACATGATTCTTGAATTGGGTACATCTTTACATGCCTATTTTCCCCTATGTCAATTCTTATGCCCCTTCTCAATTTTTCCCCTTTTTACTTGATTTTATGAATACTAAGTTCATTTGGAACTTAGATTGAATCTCGTTGTACGTGCGATTATAGCACGGGGAAAATTGGGTATAATTAGTTGAGTAAATTTTGGGCATAGCATGGGAATGTGGCATAAACTTGTATTGGCTAGACTTATGGAAAATTTGACACACAGATTTGGACACATATGACAAATATGTAAATTGGCTAAAGATGAACATGCCTAACCCGAGGTTAGATTGAGTTGCGATGTAAGACTGCCCGGCACATCCAGCGACCACAACAATATAGATCTAATGTGAGAGGTTAGCGCATTTAAGCCCAAAAACCAGAGGTTAGATTGAGTTGTGGTGTAAGACTGCCCGGAACCACCTGGCACTTCCAGCGACCACAACAATATAGATCTAATGTGAGAGGTTGGTGCTTTAATGAATGAATTAAAGCTAAGAAACAGACAGGCTAATAATGGTAGGGTTAAGTTAACACAAGAGGGTAATACTTAACCAATGTAACAAGATAAGTGGTAGGGTTAAGTAACACAAGAGAGCAACACTTAACCAATATAACATGATGTGTGATAGGGTTAAGTAACACAAGAGGGCAACACTTAACAAATGTAACATGACAAGTGGTAGGGTTAAGTAACACAAGAGAGCAACACTTAACCAATATAACATGATGTGTGATAGGGTTAAGGAACACAAGAGGGCAACACTTAACCAATGTGACATGACAAGTGGTAGGGTTAAGTAACACAAGAGAGCAACACTTAACCAATATAACATGATGTGTGATAGGGTTAAGTAACACAAGAGGGCAACACTTAACCAATGTAACATGACAAGTGGTAGGGTTAAGTAAGACAAGAGGGCAACACTTAACCAATGTAACATGACCAGCGATAGGGTAAGTTAACACTTAACCAATGAACGAGTGGGGTTAAGTTAATGGGAAACACTTAACCAATATAATATGATGAATGAACAGGGTTAAGTTAACAGAAAACACTTAGCCAATTACAACATGATGAATGAGAAGGGTTAAGTTAATAAGAAACACTTAACCTACATGACATGGCGTGTGGATGGGTTAAGTTAACTTGAATGGATGGATAACACTTAGCCAAATTGGGGGATATACGAATAGACCCTAGAAAACCCATGTAACGGGGAACCATTTCAGCAGTAACCCACATAGATGTATCACGGTTCCCTGAAACTAGGAAGGGTGGGGCACAATTACTGGGCTGATTATAAGCGGTCAAAATAGTGGCAAGGGGTGCAGTAGTGTAGTTCCGATGGAGTATGGGCGTTCATGTGCCCGAAGTGGAAAAGCAGGCACTGGGCATCAATATTATACACTGTGCATCTTGAATCATGTCGGGTTGCTATCATAGGGATTGATACACCTTATGGTGGGATCAGCACAGGGTATCTACACACAAGAGAGGGCGATTGACACAGACACAAGGAAAATTAATACAAGTAGGGAGTCGATCGATAGGGTAGTAAGGGTATATCTAATATCTTCATGGTAATTAGGCTTGTTGCGGTAAGATCCTCATACTAGATGTACACCTGAAGGCTACCACAATTGCGGGGTTGGGATCACCTTATGTTATAACATAGGATACTAGTTGGGACACTAGTAGGGGATACAGATCCTTTTTCACAGGATACTAGTTGGGACACTAGTAGGGGATACAGTTCCTTTTTCACATGATACTAGTTGGGACACTAGTAGGGAATACGAATCATTCTATAAAAGACACTAGTTAGGATGCTAGTTGGGTGGTGCAGAGAAAACAGGAAATCAGAGAAAGAACCGAAGCGCATTCAGTGTATCTTACCTAGTCATATCTAACGATCATCATTTGTTGCCTTGATATGCTTATTATCATGGTTATGGTCTGGTATCCAGTTTATTCATGTCATGATCATTTTACCTGTTTACATGCTGAATAATCACTGGGCTTACCAGGCTTTATATCTGACTCTGTTTTGTTTCGCTCTCTTTTCTTCCATTCCCCCCCCCCAGGTTCTCAGGGAGGGAATATAACCACTTCGCTCATTTTCCTTTCCAAGCTCGAAGATAGACGATGTATTTCTTTGGAGTCTCTTTTCCACTGTTATGGCTGGCCCATGCTTTATTGGGGAATATCATTGTCATTTCATGCTTCTTTATTTTGTTAAACAAGACAGATGCTTTATTGTAATGGATATTGGTGTTTTGGTGCTGGAAAACAATCTTTGTACAAGCTGTTTTACCAAGTGTTGTTTTATCAATAAATAAAGTTTTATTTATTTTCCTTTGTTTAAATTTTGTCTGTTTTGTAATTTATTTGTTCTATACACGTATGACGCTCCGCTGAAGTTAATGCATTCCTTTTATGAGTGACCTTAACGGAGGTGGGGTGTTGCATGTGGTATCAGAGATAAAGGTTACTAGAACAGATAAAAGATTGTTTTTCAAAAGCATATTTTAAAAGGGTGTTTTCTAAAACATGTTTTAAAGAAGTGTTTTTCAAGAGAAATGTATTGTTTTTAAAAGGCATATTCCCCAAAGACATATGCATTATCTTTCGATTCTCTATTTGAATCTCTTCTTCATTTCTTCTCTCCATAGTTTCATAGACATGCGGCATATGTCGAGGGCGAAGTAGTGCCCAACCTCCATCTGTAGCCGTAGTAGTTTCACCTGCGGCTAATCTTCTTTCAAGCTTTGTAGGTTGCCGTGCGATGGAGGTAGTTTCGAGAAACTTGTCAACAAGCTACACAAGGATAGTAAGGATAAGAAGCTTGTCGATATGGCTTAATCTATGCAGAAGGAGAAAGGTGAAAAGAAAGAGGCCAAAGAGGAGGAATCACAAACAAAGGGATTAGAATATAAGAAGGGTGGAAGAAATAATAGATCCCGCAACAAGAGGAAGTGTATTTTCTATGTTATAGCGGGTCATTTAATTGTAGGAAGAAGAAGACAGGTGGTTGTTTTCAGTATAATGAAGCAGGACATCTTATTAAGGATTGTCGAAGGACAAGGACACGGGCAAAGGACATAATCTTCTAGCAGGAAATTGCATGCTCTCACTGCTAGTGTACCTAAGAGAGGTAGGAACGTTTCTATTGAAAGTTTAGTTTTTCTTTTCAATCATCCTGTTAGAACTTTGTTCGATTCTGGCACTTCACATTCTTTTATATCTGCTTCCATAGTTGAGTCTCTGCACCTTAGTACTTGTATAGTAAAAGATCCCATTATTGTCTCAAATCCAATTGGTGGTTTGGCTCATTTATCTGTGATTTGTTTGGATTTGATAATGTCTATACTAAGCGTTGAGTTTAGATATAATTCTTACGTTTTTGGTTTCATGGGCTATGGTTTGATTCCAGGGATGGATTGGTTATCCAGTAATGGTGTCATTCTCAATTGTGAAAGGAGGGTAGTTAGACTTTTGACTTGCCTCGGTAATACCCTCAAAATCTCATGTAACCCTAAGGGTTCTGTCATGCTTAGTTACCTAGAATCTCATGATGCATCTGTTGATAATTTGCAATCTATTTAAATAGTCCATGAGTATCCCGTTGTCTTTGATGAAGTGAAGGGTTTACCTCCAAAACGTGAAATAGATTTCCGCATATACTTGGTAAGTAACGCCAACCCAGTTGCATTACCCATACAACACATGGCTCCTAGGGAGAGGAAGGAGCTCAGCAAGCAAGTTGAAGAGTTGCTTGAGAAGGGGGTTTTTTGGCAAAGTATTTTTGAATGGGGTGCTCCAGTAGTGTTCACTACTAAGGTAGACGGTCCACTTCGCTTATGCGTGGATTATAGAGGATTAAACAAGCTGACTAAGAAAAATAGGAACCCACTTCCAAGAATAGATGATTTGTTTGACCAGCTTGTAGGTGCATCTATTTTCTCCCAACTAGATTTGGCTATAGGGTTTCATCCACTAAGAGAAGCTGAGGACAGTATAGACAGGACTGCTTTTAGGACCCCTGACGGCTTCTTTGAGTAGCTCGTCATGCCTTTCGGTTTGACGAATGCACCCGCTTATTTTGTTGAATTGATGAGTAGGGTGTTTAGGGAGTTCCGTAATAAATTTGTAGTGGTCTTCATGGACAATATTTTGATTTTATCAAAAAGTGAGGAAGAACATGCTTTGCATTTAAAGGAAGTTATGGATACACTTCGAGCACATCAACTTAAGGCGAAATTTTCCAAAATATCATTTTTGGAGGGAAGAAGTAAGGTTTCTAGGACGTGTGGCATCCAAAGAAGGGATAGTAGTAGATCCTGCAAAAATAGTTGCGGTGCAAGACTGAAAGGTCCCAAGGAATGCAACAGATGTAAGAAGCTTTCTTGGACTAGCGGGTTAATATAGGAAGTTCATTAAGAACTTTGCGAAGGTATTAGCCCCACTTACTGGATTAACGAAGAAGAATCTAACCTTTGCTCGGGATATTGATTGTGATGTCGCTTTCCAACGATCGAAGAGGGCTCTTATAATGGCCCCAATTTTGACTTTTACCTTACGGTAGTAAAAGGTTTACGGTATACACGGATGCATGCGGCACGGGACAGGCGCCATTTTTGATGTGAAAAGGAAGGGTAAGGTCGTAGCGGATGCCTTAAGAAGAAAAAGGTTGACTTCAAGTCCTCTTTATGTGAAAAGGAAAAGTTCAGAATACACATCAACCTTTGATTTTAATACATACGGTTAAGTTAGTAGTTGGCATCGCTAGGAGTAAGACCTATGCTTTTGGATCAAATAAGGACTTCACAAAGAAAAGACTCTCAGATAGTTGACGTAATAGATAAGTTAAGTAGAGAAGAGACCTCTAATCACCTTAATAACTACACTTGGAAACATGGTTAGCATCTATTTATTTTCAAGAGATAGTTCTTCCACAGGGAATACCCTCTAGTGAATTTTGAAGACCCTTTGAGGAAATGTTAGCATGACACAGCAGAAGTTGTAGTCCCGAGTATACTAGAAGGAGAAGAGGTGGAACGAGAGGCGACAGTGTAATGGGTTCCAACTCATATTTTGGAAACAGAAATTAAGAAGCTACGAAATCGTGAAGTTAAGACAGTCAGAGCACAATGGGGTGAAGCTCAAGAAGATGTGACTTAGAAGGATGAAGACTAGATACACGCATCATACCCTTTTCTGAGGGTTATCCTTGATCTCTCTTTTTCTGTAAGTTTGTTTGCATGCTAGTCTTCATCTTTTAAGTATATCCTCGCGGTCCAATCCTCGATCCTTAGGTAGAAGCCAATGGGTGTAAACATGTGTTTGAGACATGTTATGTTTGGTGGATGCAAGTGGATGTAAGTGTTTGCTAGTGGTTGCTCGTGAATGCATACACACACACATTAAGCACTAGATCGGCTCCATCACTTCCATATTGCATATACATGAGTGGATTTATATATATATGGATTGAAAACTTAATGTGTTATCATATGGATGTTGCATTTGAATATATGGTTGTGCATTCATATAGAAATGATATGTATCAATAGGGTACTTTTGCATACATAATGGACGCATGGCACTATCATGAATTGCATTAAGGAGGTCAAATGAATCAGTGGACCACCTGATTTTGCATTTGGGTAAGGACATATACACACACTATGCATATTTTCATGAAAAACATTAGAAACCTTTTTAAGGACAATGGATGCCTGTGATTGAATTGTTGAGTAGATGGATGTTGTATGGTAGGATTTACATTCTTCTTGACTTGAAGATTTCGGGGACGAAATCCTTTAAGTATGGGGGAATGTAACACCCCGTAATTTTAAAATGGGACATAAGAGATAATTAAAGAAGAATTGGGTGAAACGGGTTACACCATTGCGTTCGTCTCGGAATTCTGCTTGAGATAGAGTCCGAGTTTGGGTGAATCGAACTTCGTATGAAGAAGTTATGGAGTTCAGAAGATTTCAAGAATAAACAGAAAATAATAATTAAATAATAAATCCAGTTCAAAATTCAAAATTCGGACAGAACAAGCTGAGCGGGAAAATCCCCGCTCAAGGTGTCGAACCCCCGCCCCCCCACCCCCCAAGGGGAGTAGACATAGGTGTCGACACCCCTATAGGGAGTCGACCCCTTTAAGAACTGCTTCCTGTGATGAATTTTTGTAGCCCTGAGCTGATGTGGCCTTCTCTGATTGGCCAATGACTAATTTCTTAGGTGTTAGGGGTTATGTGTCGTGCTATGATTGGCTGGATGACACATCTCTTTGGTTTGATGGCTCTGATTTCTCCTAGACAAATCTAAAGGCTAGAATTAATCCTAGGCATCTATATATACATAGCCAAACCTAGACCCTAACCTCATAACCCTAAGACTATGATGTCGTCATGTTGTTCGTCTACAAGCTAGCCTAGCCTCCTTCATCTTCTCCTAACTAGAAAAATAAATCCAAACTAGTAATCGATTAGAAGAACTTCAAATCAAACGTCTACATCAAACGATAGCTTTTCAAATTTAGAAATCAGATCCCAGAATACAAGATCCATTCTTTTCTGTAAGTTCAGTTATTATTTAGATTTAAACATCTAATAGGAATCAATACTGTAATAATCGGATCTAGAACGATGCCTAATTCTGATTCATGCCTATCCTTTTGTCAAATCTGAATTGCTTATGCTTATGAGACTATTGTGATTGATGTAATGACACCTATCATGCCTACGAGACTGTTGGACTGACATAATAGAACCTATCATGCCTATGAGACTGTTGGATTAACATAATAGAATCTATCATGCCTATGAAACTTTTTTGACTGACATAATAAAAACAATCATGCCTATGAGACTGTTGGATTGACATAATAGAACCTATCATGCCTATGAGACTGTTGTGATTGATATGATGGAACCTATCATGTTGTACATCCTATGCCTATGAGACTATCGCGATTAAAATAATGGGACTTATCATGTTATACATAAAAATTAGTGATTCTCTTTTAAGTCCAATTCTATCTAATCTTTATACCTATGGTGTAAATTTCTTAGCTTGTCTACCCATATTGTTAATGTACAATGTTGAAACATGATTCTTGAATTGGGTACATCTTTACATGCCTATTTTTTCTTATGTCAATTCTTATGTCCCTTCTCTATTCTCCCCCTTTTTACTTGCTTTTGTGAACACTAAGTCCATTCGGAACTTAGATTGAATCTCGTTGTACGTGCGGTTATAACGTGGGGAAAATTAAGTATAATTTAATTGAGTAAATTTTGGGCATAGCATGGGAATGTGGCATAAACTTGTATTGGCTAGACTTGTGGAAAATTTGACACATAGATTTGGACACATGTGACAAATATGTAAATTGGCTAAAGACGAACATGCCTAACCCGAGGTTAGATTGAGTTGCGGTGTAAGACTGCCCGGAACCGCCCGGCACATCCAGCGACCGCAACAATATAGATCTAATGTGAGAGGTTAGCGGATTTAAGCCCAAAAACCTGAGGTTAGATTGAGTTGTGGTGTAAGACTGCCCAGAACCGCCCGCCGCATCCAGCGACCGCAACAATATAGATCTAATGTGAGAGGTTGGTGCTTTAATGAATGAATTAAAGCTTAGAAACAGATAGGCTAAGAATGGTAGGGTTAAGTTAACACAAGAGGGCAACACTTAACCAATGTAACAAGACAAGTGGTAGGGTTAAGTAACACAAGAGAGCAACAATTAACCAAAATAACATGATGTGTGATAGGGTTAAGTAACACAAGAGGGCAACACTTAACCAATGTAACATGACAAGTGGTAGGGTTAAGTAACACAAGAGAGCAACACTTAACCAATATAACATGATGTGTGATAGGGTTAAGTAACACAAGAGGCAACACTTAACCAATGTAACATGACAAGTGGTAGGGATAAGTAACACAAGAGGGCAACACTTAACCAATGTAACATGACCAGTGGTAGGGTTAAGTTAACACTTAACCAAAGAACGAGTGGGGTTAAATTAATGGGAAACACTTAACCAATATAATATGATGAATAAACAGGGTTAAGTTAATAGAAAACACCTAACCAATTACAACATGATGAATGAGAAGGGTTAAGTTAATAAGAAACACTTAACCAACATGACATGGCGTGTGGATGGGTTAAGCTAACTTGAATGGATGGATAACACTTAGCCAATTTGGGTGGTTTACAAATAGACCCTAGAAAATCCTAGTAATGGGGACCCTTTTCAGCAGTAAGCCACATATATGTATCACAATACCTTGAAACTAGGTAGGGTGGGGCACGATTACTTGGCTGATTATAAGAAATCAAATTAGCGGCAGGGGGTGCAGCAGTGTAGTTCCGACGGAGTATGGGCGTGCACGTGCTCCGGAGTGGAAAAGCAGGCACTGGGCATCAGTAGTATACACTGTGCATCTTGAATCATGTCGGGTCGCTATCGTAGGGATTGATACACCTTATGGTGGGACCAACATAGGGTTTCTACACGCAAGAGAGGGCCGATTGACACAGACACAAGGAAAGTTAATACAAGTAGGGAGTCGATCGATAGGGTAGTAAGGGTACATCTAACACCTTCATGGCAATTAGGTTAGTTGAGGTAAGACCCTCATACTAGACGTACACCTGAAGGCTACCACAATTGCGGGGTTGGGATCACCTTATTTTATAACACGGGATACTAGTTGGGACACTAGTAGGGGATACGGATCCTTTTTCACGGGATACTAGTTGGGACACAGTAGGGGATACGGATCCTTTTTCACAGGATACTAGTTGGGAAATTAGTAGGGAATACGAATCGTTCTATAAAAGACACTAGTTAGGATGCTAGTTGGGTGGTGCAGAGAAAATAGGAAAACAGAGAAAGAACCAAAGCGCATTCCATGTATCTTACCTCGTCATATCTAACGACCATCATTTGTTGTCTTGCTATGCTTATTATCATGGTTATGGTCTGGTATCCAGTTTATTCATGTCATGATCCTTTTACCTGTTTACAAGCTAAATAATCACTGGACTTACCAGGTTTTATGTCTGACTCTGCTTTGTTTCGCTCTCTTTTCTTCAGTCCCCCCCCAAAGGTTCTCAGGGAGGGAATATTACCACTTAGCTCAATTTCCTTTCCAAGCTTGAAGATAGACGATGTATTTCTTTGGATCCCTTTTCCACTGCTATGACTGGCTCATGCTTTATTGGGGAATATCATTGTCATTTCATGCTTCTTTATTTTGTTAAACAAGACAGATGCTTTGTTGTAATGGATATTGGTGTTTTGGTGCTGGAAAACAATCTTTGTACAAGTTGTTTTACCAAGACGCTGTTTTATCAATAAAGTAAAGTTTTATTTATTTTCTGCTGTTTCAATTTTGTCTGTTTTGTAATTTATCTGTTCTATATGCTTATGAAGCTCCACCGAAGTTAATGCATTCCCTTTGTGAGTGACCTTAACGGAGGTGGGGTGTTACACCAAATCTTTAATGTAACCACTCTATGGAAAGACAATCATCGTTTCCTTTCCAGTGGCACAGGTCTCACCACCTGATTCGACCTGAGTCAAAAGTTATGATATGTATAAGACTGACAGGGGAAAATGGTCACAAACAAAGTTGATAAAAATTATGGACATGTCTCACATCTCCATAAGCAACATATTAAAATATGAGATTTTGCCCCCGAAATTTCAAGCAACCACAAAAATTCTGCATGTCTATCATCCATGAGAAGCCAATTCTATCATCCAAACTAGCAACTGACAAGTCATGCATCCATAGCCATATCCTAGCACGCGGAATTCTGTAAAACAAAAACAAGATACAATGATATAACGTTGATAGGATATCATAGGGCCCTACCAACGAAAAGTTCTGGACGAGTCTCCATCATGCTCTCTTCAGTATCCCACATACAATCGTCATCATCTTCACTCCATTGTACCTTGACTAGCTTAACCGTCTTCCTCGTTTGCTATTTCGTGTCATTTCCCACAATACAAAGCGACTTACAAGGTTTCACAACTGCGGTTTCTACTTCTAGGTCTTCGTACTGCTATGGAGATACCACCACATTTGAATCATGCACGAACTTCCATAGAAACGACACATGGAAAATAACATGCACACTCAACATCTTCTCAGGTAACCCCAATCTATATGCGAGCTTTCCAATTCGCTCAACAATCGAAATGGTCCAACGAACCTAGGAGCTAACTTTCCTTTGTTTCGAATCGAACCACATGCTTTAACGGAGAAATATTCACAAAAACAATATCGCCAACATCGAACTCCAAATCCTTTCGATGCTTATCGGCCTAACTCTTCTGACGATCTTGGGCTGCCTTCATTCGTTGCCGAACGATCTCGATACAATCCGATGTTTGTCTAACCATCTCTGGCCCAAGTATCAACTTATCTCTAGTTCAACACGCTGGAGAATTACACGGCCTACCATACAACGCATCGTATGGTGCCATCCCAATGCTAGACTGGTAGCTATTATTATATGCAATCTCAACTAGATGTAGATGGTCTTCTCATTAACCCCTAAAATACAACACACAAGCTCTTAGGAGACCTTCCAAAATTCGGTTAACACGCTCGATCTGACCATCAATTTAGGGATGATAAGCCGTACTCAAACACAACTCAGTTCCCAAAGCTTTTTGTAGACTCTTCCAAAATCCACTTGTAAACAATGGATCTTGGTCACTTACTATGTTCTTTGGGATACCATGGAATCAAACTTTCCATTTCACTTAATGTTCAACCAATTTTGATGTCGTCCTAGTCGACTTGACAGGAATGAACCTTGCACTTTTGGTCAACCGATCCACGATGACCCAAATCCCTTCATTTCCTTCCCTGGTTCTACGTAGTCTATCTATATCTGCTCCCACTTCCACGTAGGAACTTCTAATGGCTGAAGCAATCCACTCGACTTCTTTTGTTCAGCTTTCACCAACTGACAGTTCATGCACTTGGAAATGAACTTTCCAATATCTGGCTTCACCCCTTCCCAGTAGTAGACTCGCTTCACATCCTAATATGTATTATTACCACCGGGATGAACCTTCAACTTCGAGTGATGGCATTCTCTCAAAACCTTATCTCTCAATCTGTCGATATCAGGAACAAATAATCTCCCTTGTTTTCGAAGCCAACCTTCTCGATTGACTTTGAACTCTTTATTCTCTGTTTCCAGCTTTTGGATAAATTTGACAAGCTTTACATCCCACTTTTGGCTCTTGCCAATCCTTTCGATAAGAGTAGGTCTTATCGATAAGCTTGCCAACATTCCAGGTTCCAAATCACATCGTGGCCTGAAATCGAATCTTGCCAAATACTCGAGGCTCTTCCATTCTAAAAATATCGCTCCCAAACTTGCATGTCTTCGACTCAATGCATCTGCCACTGCGTTACCCTCGCCTGGAGTATAGGCTATACCAAAATCATACGATGCCAGAGACTCTAGCCACCTTTGTTGCCGAAGATTTAGATCCTTTTGGGAGAAAAGAAACTTCAATGACTTGTGATCCGTAAATAACGCGAATCGGACTCCCAACAGGTAATTCCTTCGTATCTTCAAAGCAAACACAATCGCTGCCAACTCTAAATCATGAGTTGGGTAATTTCTCTCATGTT
This sequence comes from Allium sativum, assembly GCA_030737875.1. Lineage (NCBI taxonomy): Eukaryota > Viridiplantae > Streptophyta > Magnoliopsida > Asparagales > Amaryllidaceae > Allium > Allium sativum. The sequence continues at coordinate 605,444,934 of CM060916.1, read as the reverse complement.
ACTTCAGCTTCTGACTCGCGTAAGCCATAATGTAACGACCCGGATTTTTAGTCGATTTATTTTAAATATTTAATATGGATTTAAATATTGAATTAGAACGATAATAATTTGTTTTCAATAAAATTAACCATTTGGAATTAAATTATATTTTTAAACCAAATTTAGTTTAAACCATTAATTTAAATTAAATATCTCCTGCAGACAGTAAAATAAAATTCTAAATACTGCTCCATTTAGACCAGAATAGCGTTATAATCTGGTATCGTCGGTCGTCACGATTGAATAGTGGTTCACTAGTTAAGGGCCGCGAGATGTTTTAATTATTTAATTAAAATAAAATCGCTCTAAATAATAAAAGAAAAAAAAATTTCTGAGCCGACCTAAGAAGTGTTTAAACGCAGACCTAAATGAAGTCGCACACCCTATATTTCATCTCGAGCAACCAACTTTGTCTCTAAGCTTCACGATCAGGCAAACAGGATTTTAATGGCCTTTGTACCTTATTGTCTGCTATCGCACTTCTATAAATTGAAGCCGTCACCTTCATTTTCCAGAGGAACGAAAATAAAACCCAACTCCTTTTTCCTTTTCCCCTAAATCCATCGAAACCGAAAGCTTCAGTAAAGGAAGAGGGGACCAAATTGGAATCTGGAAGCGAGAACTGAAATCGCGAAACTCGACATCGATGTATTGCGAGCTCGAGGAGTGGTGCGTCTCGCGAACTTTGGTTGAAGCTTTGGCTTTGGAGTCGCGTTCGATGATGGGGTTTACTCGAGGTTCTGGGATCAGGAAGTCGCGATGGTCAGAGGTGGTAGTCGCGATGGCCAGTTAGGGTTCGAATCAGGTGAAGCTGATGAGATCGGAATTCCAAGCGATGGTGTTTTGGGGACTGTGGGTCATTCAATTTCGAACGATGGGATGGTTAGGGTCCATCGACAGTCAATGTTTTCGAGGCGAGGAAGGTGAAGTCGTGTATTCCTTGGTTGTTGAGGCGGTGATTCTGGCGATATCTGAAGAACGGAAAAGGGAGATTGAGAAGTGTGTAGTCGTGATGAGTTCGAAATGATTTTTGGGAGGACGATTAAACGTGATTAAGGTACGAATTTAAACCTTAAAACAATAATTAGTTTATTTCAATAATAATTAAGTTTAAAGTTAATTATCTTATAAATGTAAGCTTACACCAAAATTTTCTCGTTAATACGAGGCTGAGTGTAACAAAAACAAGCAGCATCGGGATCATATTGTCAAATTTTACAAGCTGGAATGGATTGCAATAAAAATCTCGGTGAGTAAATCTCACTCACCTTTTATTCCTAATTATTTTTATTTCATTAAAAATAATTGTTTGTTGCTTGTGTGAATGCTTTCTGCTTGCTTTATATATATTAGTTATTTAGGCTATATATATATATATATATTGGGTTGGTTGATTGGTTGGATTCCCGCAGTCTCATTAGCGGATGCCCGCAGTTTCATAGCGGATGATTACCCTATACGCCCCACGCTATGATTAGTGGATGACCTTCTATACCGCGATATTCTGCCACGAAGCAGAATGGGTATTATTTATGTGCTAACATCTGTGGATGCAGGAAAACAGGTTGGAGGAATCCAACTGGATTCCTCAAAAATATATTATCTGTTTGTTTATTTGTTTGCATATATATTGTTATATATGATGTGTTAGAAAAATAAATAATTCGTTGCTTTGTGTGTTTACTCACTGGGCTTAAGTAATGATATTTAAAAATATCATGGAAGTATATTTGGGGTTTAAAAGGGAAAATTCTATTTTTAAATAGAATTTGAATTTTTAAATGGAAATGAAAATATAATCTTGTTTTTGAAAAATAAAACAAGTAGTTTCTTTTTAATCGAAGTTATAAATAGTTCTTTTATATAACGAAGTTATAAATGAAGTGAAATGAATTATCATTTGATAATTCAGAAATAGAAATACAAGTGTGAAATTGAAATTTGAAATGAAATTTCAAAACAGGATGTGAAATGAAATTTTTAAATATATAACTCAAATGAAATTTGAGTATAACATTTGGATTTTAAAAGGAGTTTGAATATTTGAATTTCAATAGAATTCAAATATAGAAATTGGAATATAGAAGTTCAAATAGGGATTTGAAATGGTATTCGAATAAGGAATTTGAAATGGAATTCGAATAAAGGGTTTCAAATGGGATTTGAATACAGGATTTAAAACTATGGAATTTGAAATGTAAAGATTCAAATGGAATTCGATATATATATTAGAGCGGAATTGAATTCATTTTGGAGAAGTTTTAAAAGTTTTATATATATAAATATAATTAAAACGAACTCGCCGCAGCGCTGCAGTTCGTAAATTAGCGATTCGAACTTCAATTGAATATACAGAACTCAATTGAAGTCGGATTTCTTTGAAACAAGAAACGTCAGGACCGGTTAGATAATAGTTTTCTAATGAAAGAGAAAAATCTGAATTTCGTCGTATAGATTTTGAGTTATGTCAAAATCAAATTTTCAGAAAAGCAGCGCCAGAACCATTATAAGACCATAACGGGTTATTTAATTAAATTAAAGGATTTTAAGTAAATAAAAATCGAAATTTCTATTTAGAAAAATCCAGATGTGAGTTATAAAATATATGTGAACTCCAGTGGAGTAATGAGTTGATTTCTGAAATAGAAATCAGATTTTTGATTTATTGAATAGAGTTAACTAATTCGAATAGAAATTAGTTAATGAGATTTCGAATGAATATTGAGCTTCAAATAAGTGAATCCGATTTGAGAATTTATATTCGAAATAGAAAAGGAAACTAGAATTGAAATCGAAATTCGATTTGGTTATGAACGAGTTAAATATTTTGTTCGAACATGTTATGTTCACAAAAAGTGAAATAGGCAAAAGGGCCAATTTAAAGAATAAATGGCGAAACTGAATTCAAGCGATTAGATGGTATTGAATTGAATTGCAAACAGGTGAATATGTGTTAAGCAGGTTTGGGATGAAGTATATGAAGTTATAAATGTAGTGCTCGACAAAAGGTACATGTTTAATTCATATATGAGGTTTTATGCGCCGTATCGGCAAGCCGCTTGGCTTTTCCTTTTTCTTTTTGATTGAGGAAGATACCGGGAAACTATTTGAAATTTCCTGATGCTCCCGATACAGGGGAGGTTATGGCGAATTTTTCCGGGAATTTAAGGAGATAGAATATTTTTCAGATAATTTGATAGTTAAATCAATGTATCGATAAATGTAGAATTCGATAAGGAAATGGAAAAGTGATTTAATTAATGAAATACTAAAGGGCCCAGTGAGCTGTTTGATATGTTGGATGAACACTTGTTTTTATTCGATAGTTAAATCACAGACTATCGAAGTTTTGACCATCGTTGTCAATATGGAGAGACCGGTTGGATTATTATCCGTGAACCACTCCGTATCGGCATAAGCGTTGCGAACCAAGTATGCTGAATATATTGAAGACGGAGTGAAGTGCAAGGGCTTTTCTATTTATAGAAATAGTGCCTTCGGTTTCGTTCAATCCCAGAACGAACGTATATGGACGAATGTCTGACAAAGTATTTCCAATGATCAAATGGTTGGTCTGTATGAATATATATGGTTGCAACGGATTTATCCCTTAGCATAACATCCAGAATATTTGTGCAAACTCAACTAGTGATTAACGGATCTGACGATGTGGCATTCAAAGTGATTGTGTTATCGATGAATGGTAAGTATGCGTAGCCTCAGGCCTCAACAACCGGGAAAGGACAAAAATCGGGCAGGCAGCATGGCTATGTGGGTCGCACCCATTAGGGTGTATAATCACCTATCTAGAGAAATTCCTTTTGTTCTAAATCTATCGATTCTGCCCATTCGGGAACGGTGGTTTGAGTCCAACCGTTGGTGATATACATTCGATACACTCAAGCGAAATGAGTGGTCGGTCATGTGTGGGCCGGGTTGCAAGATGTTCTTGTTGAACCCAGTGTATTCCTCTCTAGAGATACACAGTCGGAAGGTGGTTCCATACCTTGTCATAGTTGGAATCCAATCTCCAATAAGCGCCATGCGGTTTTGATTTTATAATATATATGTGGAGCGTGAGATGCAAGCGTTCTACTATTTGGTTATTTATTTGATGTAGACATTATTATAATATCACTGGATTTGATATCAAAGTGTTTGGGGTTATAGTAAGGTAAAAACCGTCCATGTTTATGTGTGGGCTGGTCTTACTATTATCTTTTCTTTTGAAAAGATTTTGAAAGTTAAACAAGTGGTTAGAGTTTACTCACACCAGTCCCATGACTGACCCAGAGTTTATTTTGTTTTTGTTTTCCCTAAACTCTTGGGTGCCCGAATTTGTACGGGCAGTCAAGTGTTTCAGGCTTTTACAGATACACTTGGAGGAGCTTGAAGCAGGAGGCTTCAACGTTAGTTATTTAGAGTTACTTCCGCTGGATCGAATGTTATGTGTACTCTGATGATGGTATGTATGTACAAAACAGATTTGTATTTCGAAGCTTATGTTATATAATATATTTTATTCGTTCCGCTGTGAGTTGTGACCTTCGTTTTTCTTCTATTCTAAGTTTTCTATCTTATCTATTCTCACCCTCTAACTTCTTTCTATTAATGGTTCGTATTTCTGTGTTATTTGGGTTGGACGTGTGGTGTATTTAGTCAACTCAGATAGCACGGATTTGCGGGTCGTTTCACATAACCTTATCCTTATACCTTAGCACTGATCCAAGTCCAGTGCCACATGCATCAGTGTATACCACCATCTCCTCATTCCCACTTGGAATGGTTAACACAGGAGCACTTGTCAGTCTCTCCTTTAGGATTCAAAACGCTTGCTCACACATTTCATCCCATGTGAACACTTGGTTCTTTTTCGTCAATCCTGTCAACGGTGCAGCTATCTTGGAGAAATCTTTGATAAACCGTCAGTAATAACTAGCCAGCCGAAGGAAACTCCGAACATCCGTCGCATTCTTAGGTCTATCCCAGTCCTGAATTGCTGCTACTTTAGCAGGGTCAACCGCTATCCCATCACCAGAAACAACATGGCCTAATAACCTTACTTCACTCTAACAGAAGTGACACTTCGAAAACTTAGCTCTCAGCTGATGCTTTCGCAAGATTTCTAACACAACTCTTAAGTGCATCTTGTGTTCTTCCTCGTTCCGAGAGTAAACCAGAATATCATCCACAAACACAAGCATGAACTTGATCAACTGATCTCTGAAAACCCTAGTCATAAGGTCTTTAGGACAGTCTTTGGTACACTATCCTTTGCCACCCTCAACTGGTGAAATCCCGTTGCCAAATCCATCTAAGAAAATACTTTGGCTTCGTGAAGCTGATCGAACAAGTCATTAATCCTCGGCAACGGATACTTGTTCTTCTTGGTCACCTTGTTCAGCTCACGATAATCCACACACAATCTTAACAAGCCATCATCCTGGATTGCAAACACTACTAGTGCACCCCACTCGAAAATACTCCTCTAAATGAATCCTTTTCCCAAGAGGTCACGAACTTACACCTCTAACTCTCACTGTTTCTTAGGCGCCACCCGCCTAAGAGGCATAACGATTGGTCTAGCTCCCTCTACCAAAGAGGTCCTAAACTCGATCTCACGATGCGGCGGCAAACCTTTGACCTCGTCAAAGACATCCTCATACTCATTAGCGATTAGCACAAATGACTAGTCTTCATGTGTAATTACAAGCGAATATAGATAGCTAACGAAGACACCATCTTCGCGCTTACACCATATCAACACCTTTCGCCCTTCCATATCCCTAACTCTCACCTCTAGCTTCTCGCAATTCACCCTTGCCGCATACCTCTTGAGCCAATACATGCCCAAGATGATCCCAAACCCAGCTAAGTTAAGTACAAATCAATCACACACAAAAGAGCAACCATGACTTGACAACACTAGACCACGACACAACATGTACAAAGTGGACGAACCCCCAACTGGATTAGGGTCTCTTTTCCCTTCTGTTATTGCTGCTTCCCCTTTGTAATGACCCGAGGACTTTTGTCCCCAAAAATCGACATAAATACATTTACCGTAAGTCATGCCGGCCCTCCAAACACCGAGAACACCGGAACGATTATAGAAAGAAATTAGAGGGTGAGATAAGAGAGAAAGAAATACAAGAACAGAAGAAGAAGAAGAACCAACACAACACAGAATTGGAGCCTCACATCGCAGCGGAACAAAATATAATATAGAAATAAATCTTTATTGAGAGCTTAAAAAAATACTTACAATATCAAGGTACATCACACATCTGGACAGTTATAATAATCAACCCCATACACGACACACAACGGAGTAAACACCATATATATATAATATGTCTAAACTCCTCCCGCTCGTCTCTGGACTTCGCAGCATCTGATAACCTGGACCTGTACAACCCGGTCTAACCCGAGCATTACAAACACCGGGTCAGTCTGGTGGACCAGAGTGAGAAAACACACTAAGTTCTACAGTACCACCCAACTTGATTTAAAGTTAAAATCCTTTTGAAAGAAAAGGATAATCGTAAGACCAAATCCACACATAAATACGGATGGTTTTTGCCTTACGGTGACCCAAAACAATTTTGAAATCAATATCTTTTCTGATATTATAATAATGTATAAATACAAGTAAATATCAATCTAGCTGTAACACCCCGCATTTTTAATATAATAAAAATGTATATATATATGCATAAATAGGTTAATAATGGTGATGTACAATGAAAATTACTTAACATGAAAGAGAAGGAAAGATTAATTCAATGGCATTGTACATAACGGAGAAGATAATAAAATAAGGATACTTAATTTAAATATCAGGAATTAAGTAAAATGGATATCACCATTGCGTTCGTCTCAGAATTCTACATGAAATAGAGTTCAAGTTTTCGAAAATCAGACTCCTTATGAAAGAGGTATGGCCTTCGGAAGATTCAAAACAGTTCGAAATTCGACCCAGGCAGCTGGGCGGGAAATTTCCCGTCCAGAACAGGGCAGGTCGACCAGGGGGTCGACCTACCCCAGATCTGGGCAGTTTTTGTTCCTGTGACGTGGTTTGACGTGTTGTACGGACCGGATGGCTTCTAGGTCAATCCTAGGGCCCTAAAACGCTATCTACACCTATAAAATAGTGCCTAGACCTAACCTAATTCATAAACAATTCCTTTTGACACCTCCATGCTGCCAAACTTCAACCAAACATGGTCGCCGCCCCAAAACCTTAAACTAAATTGCAAGTTCTTCAGCAACTTTGGAGTTTAATCAAATCAAGAAGCAAAATTATTCATCAACGATTCAAGCTCTTCACCAATAATCAAATAAGAAGATTAAATCAGCATTCTAAATCAACAACAAATTGCTTATTTCTCTAATCTATTCAAGGTGAGTGGATTTGAAATATATTTGTTGTATAATGTTGCTTCTATCGTTTACCATTCCCCATAATGAATATGATGTTAATTTAATAAGATCTGTTATTTTATTTATGCCTACGTTTGAGTTCTCTCCTTTTTATCCTTTCCCCTTTTTATTTTTGGATCTAGGTTATCTCGAACCTAGACGAAATCTTATTATACAATACACACGACTGGAATATGGGGATATCGGAATATAATCTGTAATTTTGGGGTTTGTGGCATAACAATTGTTATTGCATATATCGGGCATAATCTATTTTATGCGGTCGAGGAATATAATCTATAATGTTGAATTTATGTAAGTTTGACATAATTGTCATTGGATATGGAATTGGTATAATTTAATATTAACAACATATAACTGGATAACATGGGTTGGTGAAATTTATTTGTGACTTGGAAAATAAGCCTAGAGGGTGAATTACATTATATGTACGAACATGGGAATGCTGGGATTTATGTATATATATATATATATATATATATATATATATTGGGAAAATATTGATTATATGAAATTGGGTATAATTGGATATTGGAAATTGGCATGTTTGGAATTGGTGAATTTGGCTATAAATGGATAATTTGGTTAATATGGAATTTGACTAACTATTATGTAAATTGGTATAGTTAATGACAAATTTTGAAGATAGGCATAAAAATATGAATTGGGATTAAGTTGAATTTGGACCACATGACATGAATTTGGGGTTAGGGTGAAAGACGAATGTCAATGAAAGCCTAAGACACGAGGTTAGACGCGTTTGTGGTGTAAGACTGCCGGAACCGCCCGGCAAATCCGGCAACCACAAGCGGACGTCTAATGTGAGAGGTCAACGGCAAGAACTAGAGGCGTAACATTTTATGACACGAGGTTAGGCGCGTTGTGGTATAAGTCTTCCCGGAACCGCCCAGCAAATCCAGCAGCCACGAACGGACGTCTAATGTGAGAGGTCATACATCGTTACAACATTATAAATAAATTAAGAAATACTAACCATAATAATACATGTGGGTGACATGGGTATGGTTAGAGGGTTAAGTGGGTGATATAAATGACATGTAAAGCATGACTAATGTGGACTTAATCGTTGTAAGGCATGGGATGTAAAACATGACTAAGGTAGACTTAACCGTAGTAAGACATGTGTAGGATATGGAAACTATAATAAAGGGAGTTAAGTGGGACACAGGTGACATATGAAACAAAATTTAGATATGCTTAACCAAATGGGACCAGTGACTGTATCATAAATTAATTGAATTGGGTAAAGTTTAAGTAACGGGTTAAGTAAATGGAAGGGTTAAGTCAAATCTAAAATTAATGACAAGAAATGAGAATGATAAATAACCTATTATGGAAGGGTAAAGTCAAATCTAAAATTAATGAAAAGAAATGGGGAATGATAAATAACCTATTATGAATAAACTTGAATAAGGCAAGAAAGGATAATAGGTGGAAATTAAAACTTATGGGACAAGATAAGTTATTGGAAACTATAAGGAAGACGAGATAACTTATATGTAAAGATATACTTAAATTAAGTGGTTTGGAAAGGAGAAATGTGAAATTAAAAATGATATAAGTTATATGAGTGGAAAAGAAGTAAATTAGAATCATATATGTTGGTTGGGTTGAGTAATTCTCTGGGTGCCAGTCTGATGTTGATTTCGGTCTTTGGGGCTGGTGTTTAGAGGGTTATTCTCCTAATCAGTATGTATGTGGGATAAGGCATACTTAACTATGAATTAAGTATAACATGTTGTTGTAACCCAAAAAGGGAATAATTTATGAGATTGGAAAATAAAATGTAGTGAGCTTATTAATGGACTTAAGCGGGTTAAGTATAAATTGAATTAATAAGCAAGGGTAACTTGGTGAATACGGAAAAAAAGGAAGCTAATGTGAATAGCCAAGTTAAATGAGAAAGTTGACGAGGTGGCACAAGCGTGAAATAAATGGTTAGACTTAGGGTCTAATGACATATAAAATTAAGGCGCTTGAAGAAGTCCGTACGTTGTAGGATGAATAACCCAACGAGGTAGATCATGATGGTGTCATAAGGCACGAGAAGAGCATACGTTCGCTATTTTGGCAGCTCCAACGGACTGGAAGGGGAAGCACGCGACTTCCTAAGACATTAAAGGTGCTCCTGGTAGTCCTCTGTAGTGGTTTAGCTTCGGGCTAGGATTACAGAGGTTGGGTCTGCGCAGAACTACAAGGTGGGTGGGCCTTGACTGCACAAGTAGGGGCAGTCAGAATGCTGTACGCGGTGGCATTAAGGGTGGTTCGGCGATTGCCTCAGGTGGAGGGTCAAGACCAAACGATAGCAAGATCGTCCGACGCCTGTCACCAGTAGCCTAAGGAATGCGAAAAGACAAGAGCTAACCCCTAGAGATCGTTAAGCTTTGCTATCAAGGGACTGGTGCGGGGAGACCCCACATGGATGTTTAGATTGTTTGCTTGTTAGGGGTGGTCGCTTAGCTCGTGTGGTCTTTACTAGTTGAGGGAGGGGCTGAGGTGGGGCCATAGCCACCATAGAAAAACCAGACCCGAGGGATATTTGTACATTGGACACTCTTAAAGGCGGGCCCGTACAGATATAGAAAATCTCCCGACCGAATTCCGTGTTTTCTGGTGTTGCCCTGCCACGGAACTTGGGTGCACAAGTTGAGGTTATGTCCAGTAGAAACATCGAGTACGATTGATGATACGTACGTGGGAAAGTCTAGGTACAACCACGTCTGCTCTGTGTGGTGTATCGTAGACTAGAGGGCATTATTCGGTGATGGAACCAAACTCGATCGAATAGTTCGAGGATAGCAGTCAGTACGCTTACGTAGCACAACGATAGTAGTTCTATGTGGATGTAGTGTTGTACGTTACTATGGCATAGGATGAGGGACTGCGCATATTACTGTGGCGATACGGAGGAGACCGTGCGAGTGGGGTATCACGTGGTGTACCTCAGTTTGGGGGTAGCTACATATACACTATATTAGGTTAATCTACTAGGGGGTAGATGGGTGTGACGTATGTGTAAGCTTTGAGTGCTAATAACACGTATAACCTAATAAATAAGAAAGTGTAATTGAACGGTATATGTAGGATTATTCAAGAAGTGTAGTTTAAATTCATTCACACGGAACTTATGTTCTGACCCCCTCCTCATAACATTCGCAGGTTAGACAGAGACTTATAGCTTTGGGAGTACTGATTTAGCAGTATTGTGATTAGGGTAAAGCTATGCTTTAAATATATTATATTTTACTCCTTCCGCCGTGAGGTGTTTTCCGAACTATGACATATCTCTTTTCTCTGTCTTTTTCTGCAGGATACCAGAGCAACCAACTCGGGTTTCGGTGGATTGGATTTTTGAAAAGAAAATCGGTCCGTCGGAATCCAGGTTGTTACATCTGGTATCAGAGCTTCGGTTTAGTGATCTTAGGGAGATATTGAGCGAACATATTTGTATTTTCTTAAATGTAAATATATTATATATATATAAACCTAAATCCATAAAGTAGCCCACTAGGTAGGGAAAGAGTTGGGATATTTAGTTTGTACACTAAAATAATAGACATAGAAATTTTTGAGACGCTTAGGTGGTTTGGTTGGAAAGTGTACAATATGAATTGGTATTTGAGAAAGAAAGTATCCTGTAGAAGTTAAACTAGAATGTTATTTCAGAGTAGTGGTTTTGGAAGTGAAACCTTATAGATTGGAAAAGGTTAAGATGTGTAAAATGGATTAGGAATATATATTCGAGAGAATTGAATTTGCATAAGTGCCTAGGAAAGCCTAGTCAAGTTAAAGACCCGCTTTAAGTCTAACCCAATGATAAGCTTTTAAGAACTTGAATATGTAAGAGAGTTTGTGGTATTTTTCTAAGTTTTGATCTTAAAAGTATTTTGATGTTTTTAGTGCATGATGGGTTTTAAAGTAAAGTGAGGTATATTGGGTAAAACAATGATTTCTTGTTTTAAAAGAATTCTCGCATGAAAAGGTGCATATTATGGAGCATAAATAGCTCGCTAGTTTTCATATATGAAAAGAAATTTTGAAATCTCTATTCGGTTAACAATAAATTTTGATTATTGTTTTAAAAAGAAATTTGTTGGGAAAACAAAATAAGAAGTAGAGTGCAAGAATAGAGTAGATATTTGCGCCTTAGCAACCAAAGTTAACATTGTAAATAGGAACAGTGTAACTCATTAGTCATCCTTGTCTACTCCAGTTTGTGATTTGAAAAAAAAAAAATTTTTTTGCAATTTTACTTTGTAGCAAGTTTTTATGGTTTGGCAAAAGCAAGTTTTTGAGAAAAGAATAAAAGTTTTGCTACTTTCGTTTTTTTTGAAAGAAGAATGTAATAAAAAGAAAGAGGGCCAAACCATGTTTTAAAAATGGAGTAGTTAAGGATTAAGGTATAGAAAGAACGAGATAAAGTTAAAGCTATTAGAACCAACTGGGAATTGGTTGAGATGAGAAATTCTCTGAGTACCAATATGATGTTGATTTCGGTCTTCGGGGTTGATACTTAGAGAGTTATTTTCTTGCCAATTTACAGTCAGGGATTAGATAATATTAAACTAATGGAAAAATTCCCGTAGAATGCATAAGCATTGAGAAACCTAGGTTTGTTGCTTGAGAAAAAGAAAAAGGATTGTTGCTTGAAAGAGAAGTATAGTCTAGTAATACACAGCATGGACTAGTGGTGACTACTAGGTAGTGAAGGGCAAGCAAGTGTATAGATCCTGTTGAGTGGACTCGTGACATAAGTCCTAGGATTCTTGGCCCATAGTAGTAGCTGTGTAGGATGCTGTTTGAGTTGAAAACGAAAAGGCTTATTTGAAAATAATAAACTTAAGTAATTTGATTAAGTCAAATAAGCTAAGAAAGAAACTAGCCTAACTAAAAAGAAAACAACAGAATTAATCAAGCAGCAAAACGAGATGGGAAAAGAAAATGGAAATCTTAAGAAAAAGATGAATAAATATTAAATTTTTCCAAGATAAGTGGAAAAAAAGAAGAAATTTTCTTATGTGATTGTACTTGGATAGGAAAATAGGAAATCTTCATAGAATAGTCATATAAAAATCCAAGTACGATTAGAAAAGAAAAACGGAGGATGTGAATTTTTCCGTTTTACACCTTTTCGTAACATAAGAAATCGAATTTGGAAAATTAGATTTTTCTAAATTTCGAATTTAATGATGGTTGGTAGGATTTTGGATACGAAAATTGGATGATCTATGCTCTTACTCTGTAAGAGTGTAGGAAAATGTGGATGAAAAACGTTTTGATTTTTCAAAAATATTGCATTTATATAGAACTGCAAGTATATTTAGGATGTGAGCATCATTTTTTGAAAGAGTTTTTAAGATTTGCGTACATATAGGTGGATCCAAATTAGGCATACATACGTTACTATGATGTATCTCACTTTGCACATGTGCACAATGTTTGCAACAATTGGATGCACACTTGATGGATGGATGTTGCGAGGGATTATCTATTTTACTCTTATCGAATTTCGGGGACGAAATTCTTTAAGGGTGGGAGAATGTAACACCCCGCATTTTTAATATAATTAAAAATGTATATATATATGCATAGATAGGTTAATAATGGTGATGTACAATGAAAATTACTTAACATGAAAGAGAAGGAAAAATTAATTCAATGGCAGTGTACGTAACAGAGAAGGTAATAAAATAAGGATACTTAATTTAAATATCAAGAATTAAGTAAAATGGACATCACCATTGCGTTCGTCTCGAAATTCTACACGAAATAGAGTCCAAGTTTTCGAAAATCGGACTCTGTATGAAAGAGTTAAGGCCTTCGGAAGATTCAAAACAGTTCGAAATTCGACCCAGGCAGCTGGGCGGGAAATTTCCCGTCCAGAACAGGGCAGGTCGACCAGGGGGTCGACCTACCCCAGATCTGGGCAGTTTTTGTTCCTGTGACGTGGTTTGACGTGCTGTACGGACCGGATGGCTTCTAGGACAATCCTAGGGCCCTAAAACGCTCTCTACACCTATAAAATAGTGCGTAGACCTAACCTAATTCATAAACAATTCCTTTTCACGCCTCCATGCTGCCAAACTTCAACCAAACATGGTCGCCGCCCCAAAACCTTAAACTAAATTGCAAGTTCTTTAGAAACTTTGGAGTTTAATCAAATCAAGAAGCAAAATTCTTCATCAACGATTCAAGCTCTTCACCAATAATCAAATAAGAAGATTAAATCAGCATTCTAAATCAACAAATCGCTTATTTCTCTAATCTAGTCAAGGTGAGTGGATTTGAAATATATTTGTTGTATAATGTTGCTTCTATCGTTTACCATTCCCCATAATGAATATGATGTTAATTTAATAAGATATATTATTTTATTTATGCCTACGTTTGAATTCTCTCCTTTTTATCCTTTCCCCTTTTTATTTTTGGATCTAGGTTATCTCGAACCTAGACGAAATCTTATTATACAATACACATGACTGGAATATGGGGATATTGGAATATAATCTGTAATTTTGGGGTTTGTGGCATAACAATTGTTATTGCATATATTGGGCATAATCTATTTTATGCGGTCGAGGAATATAATCTATAATGTTGAATTTATGTAAGTTTGACATAATTGTCATTGGATATGGAATTGGTATAATTTAATATTAACAACATATAACTGGATAACATGGGTTGGTGAAATTTATTTGTGACTTGGAAAATAAGCCTAGAGGGTGAATTACATTATATGTACGAACATGGGAATGTTGGGATTTATGTATATATATATATATTGGGAAAATATTGATTATATGAAATTGGGTATAATTGGATATTGGAAATTGGCATGTTTGGAATTGTTGAATTTGGCTAGAAATGGATAATTTGGTTAATATGGAATTTGACTAACTATTATGTAAATTGGTATAGTTAATGACAAATTTGAAGATAGGCATAAAAATATGAATTGGGATTAAGTTGAATTTGGACCACATGACATGAATTTGGGGTTTGGGTGAAAGACGAATGTCAATTAAAGCCTAAGACACGAGGTTAGACGCGTTTGTGGTGTAAGACTGCCGGAACCGCACGGCAAATCCGGCAACCACAAGCAGACGTCTAATGTGAGAGGTCAACGGCAAGAACTAGAGGCATAACGGTTTATGACACGAGGTTAGGCGCGTTGTGGTATAAGTCTTCCCGGAACCGCCCAGCAAATCCAGCAGCCACGAACGGACGTCTAATGTGAGAGGTCATACATTGTTACGGCATTATAAATAAATTAAGAAGTACTAACCATAATAAGACATGTGGGTGACACGGGTATTGTTAGAGGGTTAAGTGGGTGATATAAATGACATGTAAAGCATGACTAATGTGGACTTAATCGTTGTAAGACATGTGATGTAAAACATGACTAAGGTAGACTAAACCGTAGTAAGACATGTGTAAGATATGGAAACTATAATAAAGGGGGTTAAGTGGGACACGGGTGACATATGAAACAAAATTTAGATATGCTTAACCAAATGGGACCAGTGACTATATCATAAATTAATTGAATTGGGTAAAGTTTAAGTAACAGGTTAAGTAAATGGAAGGGTTAAGTCAAATCTAAAATTAATGACAAGAAATGAGAATGATAAATAACTTATTATGGAAGGGTTAAGTCAAATCTAAAATTAATGACAAGAAATGGGGAACGATAAATAACCTATTATGAATAAACTTGAATAAGGCAAGAAAGGATAATAGGTGGAAATTATAACTTATGGGACAAGATAAGTTATAGGAAACGATAAGGAAGACGAGATAACTTATATGTAAAGATATACTTAAATTAAGTGGTTTGGAAAGGAGAAATGTGAAATTAAAAAGGACATAAGTTATATGAGTGGAAAAGAAGTAAATTAGAATCAAATATGTTGGTTGGGTTGAGTAATTCTCTAGGTGCCAGTCTGATGTTGATTTCGGTCTTCGGGGCTGGTGTTTAGAGGGTTATTCTCCTAATCAGTATGTATGTGGGATAAGGCATACTTAACTATGAATTAAGTATAACATTATGTTGTAACCCAAAAAGGGAATAATTTATGAGATTGGAAAATAAAATGTAGTGAGCTTATTAATGGACTTAAGTGGGTTAAGTATAAATTGAATTAATAAGCAAGGGTAAGTTGGTGAATACGGAAAAAAAGGAAGCTAATGTGAATAGCCAAGTTAAATGAGAAAGTTGGCGAGGTGGCACAAGCGTGAAATAAATGGTTAGACTTAGGGTCTAATGACATATAAAATTAAGGTGCTTGAAGCAGTCCGTACGTTGTAGGTTGAATAACCCAACGAGGTAGATCATGATGGTGTCATAAGGCACGAGAAGAGCGTACGTTCGCTATTTTGGCGGCTCCAACGGACTGGAAGGGGAAGCACGCGGCTTCCTGAGACATTAAAGGTGCTCCTGGTAGTCCTCTGTAGTGGTTTAGCTTCGGGTTAGGATTACAGAGGTTGGGTCTGCGCAGAACTACAAGGTGGGTGGGCCTTGACTGCACAAGTAGGGGCAGTCAGAATGCTGTACGCGGTGGCATTAAGGGTGGTTCGGCGATTGCCTCAGGCGGAGGGTCAAGACCAAACGACAGCAAGATCGACGGACGCCTGTCACCAGCAGCCTAAGGAATGCGAAAAGACAAGAGCTAACCCCTAGAGATCGTTAAGCTTTGCTATCAAGGGACGGGTGCGGGGAGACCCCACATGGATGTTTGGATGGTTTGCTTGTTAGGGGTGGTCGCTTAGCTCGTGTGGTCTTTACTAGTTGAGGGAGGGGCTGAGGTAGGGCCATAGCCACCATAGAAAAATCAGACCCGAGGGATATTTGTACATTGGACACTCTTAGAGGTGGGCCCGTACAGATATAGAAAAGCTCCCGACCAAATTCCGTGTTTTCTGGTGTAGCCCTGCCACGGAACTTGGGTGCAAAAGTAGAGGTTATGTGCAGTAGAAACATCGAGTACGATTGATGATACGTACGTGGGAAAGTCTAGGTACAACCACGTCTGCTCTGTGTGGTGTATCGTAGACTAGAGGGCATTATTCGGTGATGGAACCAAACTCGATCGAATAATTCGAGGATAGCAGTCAGTACGCTTACGTAGCACAACGATAGTAGTTCTATGCGGATGTAGTGTTGTACGTTACTATGGCATAGGATGAGGGACTGCGCATATTGCTGTGGCGATACGGAGGAGACCGTGCGAGTGGGGTATCACGGGGTGTACCTCAGTTTGGGGGTAGCTACATATACACTATATTAGGTTAATCTACTAGGGGGTAGACGGGTGTGACGTATGTGTAAGCTTTGAGTGCTAAAAACACGTATAACCTAATAAATAAGAAAGTGTAATTGAACGGTATATGTAGGATTATTCAAGAAGTGTAGTTTAAATTCATTCACACGGAACTTATGTTCTGACCCCCTCCTCATAACATTCGCAGGTTAGACAGAGACTTATAGCTTTGGGAGTACTGATTTAGCAGTATTGTGATTAGGGTAAAGCTATGCTTTAAATATATTATATTTTACTCCTTCCGCCGTGAGGTGTTTTCCGAACTATGACATATCTCTTTTCTCTGTCTTTTTCTGCAGGATACCAGAGCAACCAACTCGGGTTTCGGTGGATTGGATTTTTGAAAAGAAAATCGGTCCGTCGGAATCCAGGTTGTTACATCTGGTATCAGAGCTTCGGTTTAGTGATCTTAGGGAGATATTGAGCGAACGTATTTTCTTAAATGTAAATATATTATATATATAAACCTAAATCCATAAAGTAGCCCACTAGGTAGGGAAAGAGTTGGGATATTTAGTTTGTACACTAAAATTATAGACATAGAAAATTTTGAGACTCTTAGGTTGTTTGGTTGAAAGTGTACAATATGAATTGGTATTTGAGAAAGAAAGTATCCTGTAGAATTTAAACTAGAATGTTATTTCAGAGTAGTGGTTTTGGAACTGAAACCTTATAGATTGGAAAAGGTTAAGATGTGGAAAATGGATTAGGAATATATATTCGAGAGAATTGAATTTGCATAAGTGCCTAGGAAAGCCTAGTCGAGTTAAAGACCCGCTTTAAGTCTAACCCAATGATAAGCTTTTAAGAACTTGAATATGTAAGAGAGTTTGTGGTATTTTTCTAAGTTTTGATCTTAAAAGTATTTTGATGTTTTTAGTGCATGATGGGTTTTAAAGTAAAGTGAGGTATATTGGGTAAAACAATGATTTCTTGTTTTAAAAGAATTCTCGCATGAAAAGCTGCATATTATGGAGCATAAATAGCTCGCTAGTTTTCATATATGAAAAGAAATTTTGAAATCTCTATTCAGTTAACAATAAATTTTGATTATTGTTTTAAAACGAAATTTGTTGGGTAAACAAAATAAGAAGTAGAGTGCAAGAATAGAGTAGATACTTGCGCCATAGCAACCAAAGTTAACATTGTAAATAGGAACAATGTAACTCATTAGTCATCCTTGTCTACTCCAGTTTGTGATTTGAAAAAAAAATTGCAATTTTACTTTGTAGCATGTTTTTATGGTTTGGCAAAAGCAAGTTTTTGAGAAAAGAATAAAAGTTTTGCCACTTTAGTTTTTTTGAAAGAAGAATGTAATAAAAAGAAAGAAGGCCAAACCATGTTTTAAAAATGGAGTAGTTAAGGATTAAGGCCTAGAAAGAACGAGATAAAGTTAAAGCTATTAGAACCTACTGGGAATTGGTTGAGATGAGAAATTCTCTGAGTACCAATATGATGTTGATTTCGGTCTTTGGGGTTGATACTTAGAGAGTTATTTTCTTGCCAATTTACAGTCAGGGATTAGATAATATTAAACTAATGGAAAAATTCCCGTAGAATGCATAAGCATTGAGAAACCTAGGTTTGTTGCTTGAGAAAAATAAAAAGGATTGTTGCTTGAAAGAGAAGTATAGTCTAGTAATACACAGCATGGACTAGTGGTGACTACTAGGTAGTGAAGGGAAAGCAAGTGTATAGATCCTGTTGAGTGGACTCGTGACATAAGTCCTAGGATTCTTGGCCCATAGTAGTAGCTGTGTAGGATGCTGTTTGAGTTGAAAACGAAAAGGCTTATTTGAAAATAATAAACTTAAGTAATTTGATTAAGTCAAATAAGCTAAGAAAGAAACTAGCCTAACTAAAAAGAAAACAACAGAATTAATCAAGCAGCAAAACGAGACGGGAAAAGAAAATGGAAATCTTAAGAAAAAGATGAATAAATATTAAATTTTTCCAAGATAAGTGGAAAAAAAAGAAGAAATTTTCTTATGTGATTGTACTTGGATAGGAAAATAGGAAATCTTCATAGAATAATCATATAAAAATCCAAGTACGATTAGAAAAGAAAAACGGAGGATGTGAATTTCTCCGTTTTACACCTTTTCGTAACATAAGAAATCGAATTTGGAAAATTAGATTTTTCTAAATTTCGAATTTAATGATGGTTGGTAGGATTTTGGATACGAAAATTGGATGATCTATGCTCTTACTCTATAAGAGTGTAGGAAAATGTGGATGAAAAACGTTTTGATTTTTCAAAAATATTGCATTTATATAGAACTGCAAGTATATTTAGGATGTGAGCATCATTTTTTGAAAGAGTTTTTAAAATTTGCTTACATATAGGTGGATCCAAATTAGGCATACATACGTTACTATGATGTATCTCACTTTGCACATGTGCACAATGTTTGCAACAATTGGATGCACACTTGATGGATGGATGTTGCGAGGGATTATCTATTTTACACTTATCGAATTTCGGGGATGAAATTCTTTAAGGGTGGGAGAATGTAACCCCCCCCCCCCCCCCCCCCGCATTTATAATATAATTAAAAATGTATATATATGCATAGATAGGTTAATAATGGTGATGTACAATGAAAATTACTTAACATGAAAGAGAAGGAAAGATTAATTCAATGGCAATGTACGTAACAGAGAAGGTAATAAAATAAGGATACTTAATTTAAATATCAGGAATTAAGTAAAACGGACATCACCATTGCGTTCGTCTCCGAATTCTACATGAAATAGAGTCCAAGTTTTCGAAAATCGGACTCTGTATGAAAGAGTTAAGGCCTTCGGAAGATTCAAAACAGTTCGAAATTCGACCCAGCCAGCTGGGCGGGAAATTTCCCGCCCAGAACACGGCAGATCGACCTGGGGGTCAGGTCGACTAGGGGGTCGACCTACCCCCTAGGAGGTCGACCTACCCCAGATCTGGGCAGTTTTTGTTCCTGTGACGTGGTTTGACGTGCTGTACGGACCGGATGGCTTCTAGGTCAATCCTAGGGCGCTAAAACGCCCTCTACACCTATAAAATAGTGCCTAGACCTAACCTAATTCATAAATAATTCCTTTTGTCGCCTCCATGCCGCCAAACTTCAACCAAACATTGTCGCCGCCCCAAAACCTTAAACTAAATTGCAAGTTCTTCAGCAACTTTGGAGTTTAATCAAGTCAAGAAGCAAAATTTTTCATCAACGATTCAAGCTCTTTACCAATAATCAAATAAGAAGATTAAATCAGCGTTCTACATCAACAACAAATCACTTATTTCTCTAATCCAGTTAAGTTGAGTGTATTTGAACTATATTTGTTGTATAATGTTGCTTCTTTCGTTTACCATTCCCCGTAATGAATATGATGTTAATTTAATAAGATCTGTTATTTTATTTATGGCTACATTTGAGTTCTCTCCTTTTTATCCTTTCCCCTTTTTATTTTTGGATCTACGTTATCTCGAACCTAGATGAAATCTTATTATACAATACGCACGATTGGAATATGGGGATATTGGAATATAATCTGTAATTTTGGGGTTTGTGGCATAACAATTGTTATTGCATATATTGGGCATAATCTATTTTATGCGGTCGAGGAATATAATCTATAATGTTGAATTTATGTAAGTTTGACATAATTGTCATTGGATATGGAATTGGTATAATTTAATATTAACAACATATAACTGGATAACATGGGTTGGTGAAATTTATTTGTGACTTGGAAAATAAGCCTAGAGGGTGAATTAGATTATATGTACGAACATGGGAATGTTGGGATATATATATATATATAGTGGGAAAATATTGATTATATGAAATTGGGTATAATTGGATATTTGAAATTGGCATGTTTGGAATTGGTGAATTTGGCTATAAATGGATAATTTGGTTAATATGGAATTTGACTAACTATTATGTAAATTGGTATAGTTAAAGACAAATTTGAAGATAGGCATAAAAATATGAATTGGGATTAAGTTGAATTTGGACCACATGACATGAATTTGGGGTTTGGGTGAAAGACGAATGTCAATGAAAGCCTAAGACACGAGGTTAGACGCGTTTGTGGTGTAAGACTGCCGGAACCGCCCGGCAAATCCGGCAACCACAAGCGGACGTCTAATGTGAGAGGTCAACGGCAAGAACTAGAGGCGTAACGGTTTATGACACGAGGTTAGGCACGTTGTTGTATAAGTCTTCCCTGAACCGCCCAGCAAATCCAGCAGCCACGAACGGACGTCTAATGTGAGAGGTCATACATCGTTACGGCATTATAAATAAATTAAGAAATACTAACCATAATAAGACATGTGGGTGACATGGGTATGGTTAGAGGGTTAAGTGGGTGATATAAATGACATGTAAAGCATGACTAATGTGGACTTAATCGTTGTAAGACATGTGATGTAAAACATGACTAAGGTAGACTTAACCGTAGAAAGACATGTGTAAGATATGGAAACTATAATAAAGGGGGTTAAGTGGGACACGGGTGACATATGAAACAAAATTTAGATATTCTTAACCAAACGGGACTAGTGACGGTATCATAAATTAATTGAATTGGGTAAAGTTTAAGTAATGGGTTAAGTAAATGGAAGGGTTAAGTCAAATCTAAAATTAATGACAAGAAATGAGAATGATAAATAACATATTATGGAAGGGTTAAGTCAAATCTAAAATTAATGACAAGAAATGGGGAATGATAAATAACCTATTATGAATAAACTTGAATAAGGCAAGAAAGGATAATAGGTGGAAATTATTACTTATGGGACAAGATAAGTTATAGGAAACGATAAGAAAGACGAGATAACTTATATGTAAAGATATACTTAAATTATGTGGTTTGGAAAGGAGAAATGTGAAATTAAAAATGATATAAGTTATATGAGTGGAAAAGAAGTAAATTAGAATCATATATGTTGGTTGGGTTGAGTAATTCTCTGGGTACCAGTCTGATGTTGATTTCGGTCTTTAGGGCTGGTGTCTAGAGGATTACTCTCCTAATCAGTATGTATGTGGGATATGGCATACTTAACTATGAATTAAGTATAACATGTTGTTGTAACCCAAAAAGGGAATAATTTATGAGATTGGAAAATTACATGTTGTGGGCTTATTAATGGATTTAAGTGGATTAAGTATAAATTGAATTAATAAGAAAGGGTAACTTGGTGAATATGGAAAAAAATGAAGCTAATGTGAATAGCCAAGTTAAATGAGAAAGTTGACGAGGTGCACAAGCGTGAAATAAATGGTTAGACTTAGGGTCTAATGACATATAAAACTAAGGCGCTTGAAGCAGTCCATATGTTGTAGGATAATAACCCAACGAGGTAGATCATGATGATGTCATAAGGCACGAGGAAAGTGCACGTTCGCTATTTTGGCGGCTCCAACGGACTGGAAGGGGAAGCACGCGGCTTCCTGAGACGTTAAAGGTGCTCTTGGTAGTCCTTTGTAGTGGTTTAGCTTCGGGCTAGGATTACAGAGGTTGGGTCTGCACAGAACTACCAGGTGGGTGGGACTTGACTGCACAAGTGGGGCAGTCATAATGTTGTACGCGGTGGCATTAAGGGTGGTTCGGCGATTGCCTCAGGCGGAGGGTCAAGACCAAACGATAGCAAGATCGTCGGACGCCTGTCACCAGCAGCCTAAGGAATGCTAAAAGACTAGAGCTAACCCCTATAGATTGTTAAGCTTTGCTATCAGGGGGCGGGTGCGGGGAGAACCCACATGGATGTTTAGATTGTTTGCTTTTTAGGGGTGGTCGCTTAGCTCGTGTGGTCTTTACTAGTTGAGGGAGGGGCTGAGGTGGGGCCATAGCAACCATAGAAAAACCAGACCCGAGGGATATCTATACATTGGACACTCTTAGAGGCGGGCCCATATAGATATAGAAAAGCTCCCGACCGAGTTCCGTGTTTTCTGGTGTAGCCCTGCCACGGAACTTGGGTGCACAAGTAGAGCTTATGTGCAGTAGAAACATCGAGTACGATTGATGATACGTACGTGGGAAAGTCTAGGTACAACTATGTCTGCTCTGGGTGGTGTATCGTATACTAGAGGGCATTATTCGGTGATGGAACCGAACTCGATCGAATAGTTCTAGGATAGCAGTCAGTACGCTTACGTAGCACAGCGATAGTGGTTTTATGCGGATGTAGTGTTGTACGTTACTATGGCATAGGATGAGGGACTGCGCATATTACTATGGCGATACGGAGGAGACCGTGCGAGTGGGGTATCACGGGGTGTACCTCAGTTTGGGGCAGCTACATATACACTATATTAGGTTAATTTACTAGGGGGTAGATGGGTGTGACGTGTGTGTAAGCTTTGAGTGCTAATAACAAGTATAACCTAATAAATAAGAAAGTGTAATTGAACGGTATATGTAGGATTATTCAAGAAGTGTAGTTTAAATTCATTCACACAGAACTTATGTTCTGAGCCCCTCCTCATAACATTCGTAGGTTAGACAGAGACTTATAGCTTTGGGAATACTGATTTAGCAGTATTGTAATTAAGGTAAAGCTATGTTTTAAACATATTATATTTTACTCCTTCCGCTATGAGGTGTTTTCTGAACTATGACATATCTCTTTTCTCTGTCTTTTTCTGCAGGATACCAGAGCAACCAAGTCGGGTTTCGGTGGATTGGATTTTTGAAAAGAAAATCGGTCCGTCGGAATCCAGGTTGTTACACTAGCGGAACGCTTGTATCTCACGCTCCACATATATAGTATATAATCAATACCGCTGGAGCTTATTGGAGATTGGATTCCGACTATGACAAGGTATGAAACCACCTGCCGATAGTATATCTCTAGTGGGGAATACACAAGGTTCAACAAGAACGTCTTACAACTCGGCCACGCATGACCGACCACTCATTTCGCTTGAGTGTATCAAATGTATATCACCAACAGTTGGCATCAGCAACCGTTTCCCAAAATAAGGGACAGCATCGAAAAAGATTAAAGAAGCAAATGGATTTTCTCTAGATATGTGATTATACACCCTAATGGGAGTGACCCACATAGTCATGTTGCCTGCCCGGTTTTTTTCATTTCCCAGTTGACGAGGCTTGAGGTTTGAATTATCTTTAGAACATCTGGCCACTATTCACTTTGAATGCCACATTGTCAGATCCGCTAGATATCACTAATTGATGTCCACAAAAATACTCTAGTTGTTAAGCTAAGAGAACCATCGTCCTTCGCCACCAACAATGGTACGTTTGAAGAAATCAATGTCACCCAGGAACAGTATGAACTGAAGGCACCCTCCTACTCCATCCAATACAGGAATCACCCCATGGATCAGTAGCGAGAAGTCCTTGCAATCCGTAGATTCCAACCACGAAAGAATCACATTTTATCTCTACTTGCAAGACAGAGAATATTAGTGGTTCTTCCGTTTATGAAGATCCATGGTCTTCAATGCTCCATCTTGATCGTCTTTTGATATCTTCACGTATTTGTGGGTCGGAATTGTTTTCGAATATAAATTCGATCCTGGTCTTTTCGCACCAACAATCGTATTGGGCAGGTTTGATAGTCGGTGATTTAACTATCTAATAAATAATCATGTGAATGAAATGAGTTCACTGATTCAGTACTCGGCATTACTTGGCCTTTTAATTAAAAACGATTTACGATGATTATTTTAAAACTCTTAAAAAAATATAGCTTTTCATTTCTTGTTTAACACAAGATTATCTCAAAACTATTTTAATTTAATACTTAGGAAAATATCATATAATCATACCAGTTTTCTATTCCATTATTTTTTTCAAAACATTCTCTACATCACTGCTGGTTTTCTATAATTAGGAAACCAGTTCAAATTATTGTTTATAAAATAATGTTACAAAATCTCTTTTGTTTCATTATCCAAAACAATAACCAACCTTTATTCATTTTAGAATAAACCCATTCCAAACTCCACTTTTTACTTTCTATTATCTTAAATTTCATCTCAAATCTCTAATAACTCCCTTGACTTGGGAAAAATTATTATATATATATATATGTATATATATATATATTCTCGAATTTTCTCATTTCCTTACATTGGAATTTAGATTACAAATATTCTCAAACCCTGCGATTAACATTGCATTATTATTTCACATATTGAGATAAATTATCCTTAACCTCTTTCCCATCACAACTGATATCATCCTCAGATAATCCTGGAGTCGTTCAAGTTGGGGTATTTTAATTACCTTTCAGACCTTGATCAACAACGTTCTTATCTTTAGATAGATGTAAGTTGTAATTCAAAAACCAATATCTATTTTAATATCAAACCACATTCCATCTAACCATTTTACTTATTCTTACTTTAGAAAATATCTTTTTAATAAACCCTGTTTAAAACTCGGGTTTTAGATAAAATCCCCTTTCCTATATTCCCTTTTACTTAATTAAGTACACAATTATTTTAAGCTGTCTTATTCACTTAAAATCCCTTTTATAACTTCGTTATAAAACTCTTGGGTCTTAATATAAACCCGTTCACAAATTCTTTCACAATTCAATTAGATCTCATTACACTTCGATTTCATTTTAAATGAATTTCAATTAAAAATAAATCTCTTAAATTATTATTAATTAAAGTAATAATTTACATCAATCATTAACTATTGTATCAGTAGATAACTTCCTTTATTAACTAAATAAGTAGTAAATTTCTTTTTAAAAACTTATTAAAATTAAAACAATAATTCGTTAAACCATTTCGTTAGATTAATTCAAAACAAACTGATTTAATAATCAATCCAGTTAAAACGGAAGACTTCGTCAATTCAAAACACGATTACCTTGTTAACCATTTCCATATAGTCCTTTATTTAAATAAATTAATAATATAGTTAATTTAAATAATTCCATTTAATTGTTTCAAAAAGAATGCAGTTATCCAACTCTTAACCGTTGGGTTCAGTTCTGCTCATTTACTTATAAATCTTCTTAACATAAGAATTTGCTTTGTAAGATCAATTAATAATTAATTATAAACCTAATTAAAAAAAATTATTTCCTTTTTACAAACTTTTATTCAAAATACAGACTTAAAAATCTGTCTTTAATTATAAAATAAATTTTATAACTTCATTTCCTCGATTTACTTGGCGATAAATCGATATTTATAAAACGATTGATTTATAGGCCATATAATGCCAATTACTCAACCAGTATTACCCATTAGTTTAAAGCAAAACAAATGTGGAATCGCAGGCCAATGGTCAACAATGAAATCAATCATCCAATCAGAACAGTTCATATGGTGATAATATAAAAATAAATACTATCTAATATATTTGAGGAATCCGGTTGGATCCCTCCAACCTGTTCTTCCCTGCGTCAAATATGTTATCTCAATATAATAATTCAATTCAAATAATTAATGATTCCATAAATGTTAATAATGACAATCCAATGTCAACCAATTTATTTTACACAACTATAACAATTCAAATAATTCATTTAATTAATAACATTTTTTATAAACATGGCCAATAAAGTAAGTTACCTTAATTGGGACAAATCGTTAAAATAACGATTTGGTTTTCACTGAAATTAAACAACGTTTAATTTCGTCATATCAATCAATATATGAATATATAAATAACAAACAACCAATCAGTCAACCATTAGCAAACATAGCACATAAAATAAAAACCCAACTTGTATAAAATATAAGTGGAAAGAACTGAGTCAGCTTAACTCACCTTGATCTGACTTATCATTGAAACGGTTTGTTTCAGTTAAATTAACAAACCCTTAATTTAACTAAAATCCAGCTAATACCCAAACCTGTCTAGATTTGACTCCATGATGTAATGCTTGTCAGTGTGGTTCCAAGGCACCTTGTTCGCCCAATTCTGATAACACAGTCAAAAGATATTAACATTTTAACGTATACGATTTAATCGATATAATTAATAATTGATTAAACTTATTTACGTTTAAACAAAACTGGGCCGGTCAATACTTCTTCTAGCCTTGTTTATACTGCTCTGACGTCTCTTGTCTAACCTGTAATGATTTAGTACTAACATTGGCTTATTATTCAATAATAAATAAAATGGCTTAGCCACACTATTTTAATCTAATAATTAAATTTGTTAATTGAGATTGAGGCTAACTAATTACGTTTCATTTAACAATCGGGCCGACCCCTTTTCTATTTCTCACTGGTTCGATACTCAAATCTCTTCATTCCCATAAAACACCAGCTCGCACAAAAATTCGTAAACTGCCTGCATCAAATTAAAAACTAAATACATTTTTTACTTTACGGCCGAACAAATACTGCATCCATCAGCAACCAGTCTCCAACTGCACGCTGTTCTAGAGTTGTTCGCAGGTTAAACCCGTGTTGTCCAAAATATGATATTATTAACTAATAATAATTAGTAATTCCTTAATTATAAGTAGGCTTAGGCTAATTAATTAATTAGGCTGAATATATATTGCTCCCAGGTCTGTTTTCTTCTCCTTCGAATTGGACAACCCAACGCATGACTTTCCCTTTGCCAAAATCATCATAGCACCAAATGTTGATAGCCGGCGGCCCATCAATATGTGACAAAACCCGTGCCAAAACTCCTCCATCCTTCGGACCAAGCCTCGACACACCCGATGCCCTCAGTTGCTGGCAAAAGTCATTCAAATTCCGCCACTTCCTGACCAAATTCCGACCATTAGAGTTCACTCCAGTCCATCACTATCGTCCACTTCATTGATCTCGCTGGCCTCCGTCTTTTTCTAGTTATAGGTTTTCGATTTAGAGTGGCAGATTGGGAGAAGATGAGTGTGGAAAATGAGAGCTTGCTGATCGTCGATTGGTTTATGTGGCGGCTCAAATGAGCGCTGACCACGGATATTCATTGTACTCACAATTACGTTAATACGTGTTGCATATATAGATCAGTTTTTATATTATAATATTATATAATGAAACTTCTCAGTGAAGTAACAAGTTAAAACAAATCCATACGATCTCTGTTTTTGACAAAATAATGTAATCTTAGCATAAAAATATATTCCGGACCTGATGGGACAGGTTTCGTCGAATTCCGACATCGTTTGTGAAAAGTACTTTATAATTATCGATGAAAAATCAGGCGTTTAAAATCCCTGAAATTACAAAAAAAATCCAATAAATTTGAAAGCTTGACATTTTACAAGACCTCTTCCTTACAGATCCAATGAAATTTATTTCGTTCAAATCGAAGTTCATTTGGCCAGTCTTTTGTTCGTTTAAAGTTACCCCTGCCTGAATTGACCAAAATAATATAATTGATTAAGGCGTTTATCGTTGCCACGATCAAACGGTAAGTCCGATTGACACAAAAATTGAAATTCTATAATAATTAATTAATATGAATCCAATGACACAAATTTCGTCGCATTCTGAGACTGTTTCCCAGTACGCTATTTTTAAACGCACCACAATGCTATTTTGGACATTAAATTACCCTGTTTCCAAAAATAACAAACTATATACCTATCCCGACTCTAAACATTGATACGAACTCAACGGAACTGGTTTCGTAGCTTAATTCGATCGTCTGCTCGAATTACACTCAAATATCCCTTTATTAATTTAATTTAATTTAATTATATGCTAAATAAAATGATTGGGCTTTTTCGGTTGTCATTGTCATATACGACATCGGTTTGCCACAAAATTTAATACCATACAATAATTTAACGTTACGGTCCCAATGAAACTAATTTCGTTGAAAACAGACTCTGTTTGCAAAATGGTCACTTTTACTGCTATAATAATATTGATAAAATATTATAAAAATATAAAATAATCAAATAAAATAATAATAAATTATTATTATCATAAATACCAAATTGGAAATATCATATAGATTCAAATATAAATCATAAATCTCAATATCATCAATTTTGAGTTAAATGATGTCCAAATTATATTAAAACCCAATAAATGTATTAAAAAAATGTTATAATTAAATACCGATTTCCGTAGCTACTATTTTAAAATTTGAATTGGACATAACTAACATTTATAACATGAAATCTGGATTTTTCTCTTCCATATGAAAATTACAATCAACTAGATCCCAACGTTTCTTGTTTCACAGCAATCCGACTTAAAATGGATTATGCATATTCAATTGAAGTTTAAAATTCAATATTACTAATTACTGCGCCATTTCGAGCTCGATTATAAATATATATAAATTTAACGTCCAAATGGCGTTTTAACAAATGAATTTAATATTAAAATCAACTAATATTCCAAATATAATATTTAAAATAATAAATTAAATTAAATACTTGACTACCAAAAATACTGGACATTACACTCTTCTTACTATTACCACCCTATTTTGGCTTTTGAGCTTCCTTGGTTGCAACAACAACATTGGCCTCTTTAGGGAACAAGCTCTCATGATCAACAACCTTTTCCACAAGATTCTCGAACGGATCATCAAGATGGTCCACCAGTATCCTTCCAATGGAGGTATCCCGACCCATGACGAAGTTCTCGTTCTTCTGATGGTGTATCAACGTATGAGCGAGCATATTTGGACAAGGCTTCAAAGTTAGAATTATAATCAAGCACAGGCGACCATTCTGCCTCAATTCGACAAATTTCTTGAATAGAGCGGATTTCTGAGCTGTGGAGATAAACTTTTCTTCAAACTTAGCTTGGAATTGCTCCCATGAAATCTCTTCCTTTAGAGTCTCAAGTGTAACTGAATTCCACCATTCCATGGCTCTGCCCTGCAGCTACCTTGATGCAAGCTTTCTCCTTGTTGCACCATCCAATCCCAAGTCTCCAAAGATTCGGACACAAGAATCCATCCACCTCTTAACCTCTTCCGCTGGCTCAGTTCCTTTGAATGGCTTTCCTCCTAGAGATGTATAATTTTTGCATAGCTTTGCAAAATCCACAACTCTATGCAACTGAACACCTACATCTACCATAGCTTCCACTAGAGCGAGCACCCTTCGCATGAATGCCTCCATCATGACTTCAAACATGGTAGGGAAGTCTGGTTCACTGCTATTTCCCCCTCTAGTATTAGCTTCCCTAGCAGCGTGTATTGATGCTTGTCTACTCATTCTAAATATGCAATTTAGAATAATTAGCCACCTTCAAGAAAAACTGCTAAAGGAGAACAAACGCTACTAATATATATGCTAATATATATAGTAAGCGTCCAACTGAAACCTACAAGTATGTCTCTCATACGTGATTACGTCTTAGAACAATGGTTAAAATTGATAACCAGAGTTTTGATACCAAATGTGACGACCGCCCATAACCCACGCACCGTACAAGAGAAATAATGTGCTGAAAGGCGTGCACGACATCCATAGACGATCATCAAAGTAGGTAAACATCATCAGAACCTGTCGTAGAACTCACAGCGCAAGGATAAAATATAATAGAACATATACAACAGGTATCATTAGTGAAACAGAAAACACTAAACTTTCATAACAACGAGAAAGTAATATCCATACACCTGGACAACAATAATAGTCTTTATACAATTTGCCTCACTACAACACTCAGAGAAGAAAAACAAACAGCGGGAACAAAAATACTATATAGTAAGAGAAATAGTACGCCAGACTCCAGCTTGCCTTCGAATAGCTACATCGTCCTCACTAAGTTATCACCTGTCACTTGTCACCTAGTCCGCCCATACAAACAATCGGATGAACAACCCAAGGTAATAAGAGGGAAACATAAAACCTTGAGTCAGACAACAATCTTAGTGAGGGATAAACATCTAACAAACATCATCAATAAAGTATATGAGAAATGGGTGAATAAACAAACTAATCTACCCATGTCACCCGAGAAGTACTCAACCTCGTCTTCCCCACACCGGATAGTGATAGCCTGTACATCAAACCCTTCGACCATTCATTCATGGAAACCAGTACAAACACCACTAACATCCAGATTATATGTATCTCACATAAACCATCCTAATCAAAATTAATATTCCTCAAGCACAAGCCCCAAAGGCCTAAATCAATATCAGACAAGCCCCCAAGAAACATCTTCTTCAACGTTGGACAATCTATGTGAGATGGTACAAACGAGGCAACTAATCAACCATAACAGACTCTGGCTATCACCGCCAATCCTGCTTCGAAACAATTGTTAATCGTATGACGGCCAACCTAGCCACATGTCAAGGACTAATGGTAACCCTAGTTCTAGCATAAACTCCATACGTCCAACCTTGACAACTAGGCCTTTCGACCTACAACCGGTCTTTTAGATGTCTCTATTGTACCCCTGCTACGAGCCTGCTAGAACTTACGACAACGATAATATCTCGGCCTTCGCGTATCTAGTCATCCAACCCGACGACTTTTCTTAACTCAAGCAACCTTCTTGAGCAACCATCATCCACCAACTCACGACCTTTGAGTTGTCACCTCATTCGTTGTTCTACACTGATCAATGAACATCTTTCAACACTTCAAACCTTCCTACTTGAATTCACTTCAAAGTCATACCATTATTGAGCCAAATCACATCACTGCGTTGCGGCTAGGGTTCGAAGTCACACCTTTTTATTTAAATCTGAATCACACTCGAAAATATAATATTTCCAGAAATGACCCTATGCGACCAACCCCCTGTTATGCAAGATCGACCGACCCCCTTGGATTGCTCGACCGACCACCCTTCTTGCTCGACCACACCATAGTGACCTACCCCTTTGTGCTTGACCACACCATAGTTTGACCGACCATAACCTGCTCGAGTCACTCCGTGCTCGATCATACCCTACTCGAGCCACTCGCTGCTCGACCCCAACATGGTGCGACTGACCCAATGTCTTCGAAGCCACAACTGATCGACCGAGCCCATAATGCGCAAACCAAGCTTGCTCGACCCCATTACTCGACTGACCCCACTCGCAAGCACGACCACCCCACTCGCACGCACGACCACCTACTTGCACGCACGACCTGTGGCCTGTACAACCCCAATTCAAGTCAAATGTCGACCAAATCTTCACCAATCGACACAATCGATGAAATATACTCATCTAATTCATTCAACACAACCATAAGCATGTTGTGAAATCATTAACAACATGAATAGGACTATTATCACTAAAATTACACAATTTTCACCAAAATCATGATAAATGAACATATGATCTAAATTGCAGATCTAACTTGCATAAACATATGAAATAGCATAGAAATTACCAGTTTAAACTTGCTAAATCAGATCCTATAGTGATTCATATGAAAATGGACTTACCAAGGTGTAGATCTATGAGAAAATGCTTGAATTTGATGAAAATCATGATCAAACATTTATATACTTGATTGAATCTGTGTGAGAGATGCATATCACTCACCTATTCTCCAAAACAACCCAAAATGATAGAAGTATGATGTCGGACACCGAGCAATTCGAATCAGACTCCTTGATCCAATGAATTATCACTCCAAATGATGTAAATCCAGCTTTAATTGGTGTAGATCTTGGATTCCCTTCCTTAGATCTCGATTTAAATTGTGGAAAGGTGTCAGAAGAAGGAGGAACATAGGCCACCAAATGAGAGAATGGAGAAAGTAAACTATTCTCCATTCCTCTCACCCCCTATTTATAGCTTTCCACCAGCCCACTAACAGGCCTCTACAAATCAGCCCATTAGGCTTCACAAACCTGAACAACCAACTGTTAAACCTTAAAATAACGATTCTTCTCAAACAGCTGAGCCAAATCTTTAATGTAACCACTCTACGAAAAGGCAATCATCATTTCCTTTCCAATGGCATAGGTCTCACCACCTGATTCGACCCGAGTCAAAAGATATTCCCTGTACAAGACTGATAGGGCTAAAATGGTCACAAACAAAATTGGTAACAATTATGAACATTTGTAAAAATTATGAATATGTATCACATCCCCATAAGCAACATATTAAAATATGAGAATTATCCAACCCTCAGGGAATAAAATAAAAATATTTTACGATCCTCCGATACGTAAAATGCAGGTTGTTACATTTAATGCCAAAACGGGCTTGAGTCCAAATCAGGCCTGCTAGCAGGCGATTTATAGATTTAAAGGCGTTCTGAATGCAATGGAACTAGTTCCAAGCTCCAATTCCATTACTTACAGTAGTTGTTCTTGAAATCTAATTATTCTAATTAAACAACACAAATATTTTCCTACACGGTTTAGATTTTACGACCAAACTATAAGTCCTATTGGTACGAAATTCGAAACCTTATAATATTTACAGTTCCAGATCCAATGAAACCTATTTCATCAAATTTCGAGATCATTTGATAAATGGCTATTTTAACAAGTTAATTAATATATATTATATTTTGTTTATTCGCTTTTAAGTTCAATTCAAAGATTTATCGATTTCACGCAAATCAAACTAGAATTTAAACTAACTTTATAAACCAATTCCATTTACTTTAAATTTCCTATTTCAATTTTTTATCAGATCCATTTAACTGTCAATTATAAATTAATTAACACAATTTCATTTAGATACTTCAATATTAAATTTCAAATTCTAACATTTATTAAGTACAAATCAAATCATAGTTTCATTTACAATCAATGCAAATTGTCGTTATTATAATTAGCTGAAATACATTCCTTAATCAATTAAACTAAATTTACACCATACGATATCACAATTAAATCATTGAATTTTAAATTATAATCATAATTATTATTAAAATCTTATTAAATTCAATAATTTAAATGGTCTAAAAATATGGGTTGTTACACTCTCTTTCACTTAAACTTTTCATCCACGAAAGGCGTAGTAAGGAATTTATCAATTAATATATTTAACCATATAATTTCCTACTCAACTTAGAAATAATAACTTGTTCAAATAGTTTTATATAGTTTTGAAAACTAAGTTTTCCACACAAAAAATTAAGTCCTTACTTCACAAAGATTTTCGGCAGA
Organism: Allium sativum; assembly: GCA_030737875.1. Lineage (NCBI taxonomy): Eukaryota > Viridiplantae > Streptophyta > Magnoliopsida > Asparagales > Amaryllidaceae > Allium > Allium sativum. The sequence goes on along the minus strand of CM060916.1, from coordinate 605,411,108 downwards.
GTTCCTTTGTACGGCTAGGTCCGTAAAAATAACAATTACATATATAATCACAAATATACATCTCATCACAATGATGAGGCATCCCAAAACATGGGAAAATAATGTAAAATACCAAAATGCGATATATAATCTGATATGCATTACCTTTTATTAGTGTTATAAGAAATTTAGCTATATTTTAAGCAAGCAAAAGCAATATTTATGTGCAAGCGACTCTAGAAGCAAGCGAATGTTATTGGTACCTACTAAAATACTCAACAATCAAATAAGAACATACATATAAAAGAAATAAATCGATATATTTGCGATAATCACATATAAAATAGCAAACAAAGACCAAGGAACAAATTATAAAATTTAACAATTGTATTCATCCAAACAAAACACCTTTACCCATTGGCAAACGGGGAATGAATCACACAATTATACATCAATATATCAAGCACATGAACCCAAGATATCCATCAAAATCAATCCATCCAAACAGTTAAATATTACATCAATTTACAAGTTATTAGGTGTGAAGTTTAAACTAGCAATTATATTTCAATTTAACCTAACTATACAATTTAATTTAGTAGTTATATTAAATAATACTACCGATGCAAATCAACTTAAATATGCATTTTAAACTACCAAGTAATTTTACTAAAAATCAAATATTTTAGTTAAGTGTGAGTAGGTTTAATAGCTCACCCTTGATTTTGAACCCTTTGGAAATCCAAATAAAGATCCAAAATTTAATAGACTCCAAATCCAACCAAAACAATCCATGTCGTTTAGAATTTCGATATGAATCCAATGGAGCAGACCGCGCGTTAATTTGAATTCGTATGAGAAAGTTATACACATTTTAACATTAGAATTTAGAATATATAAAATTAAAAAAATCATCACCCCAAAACTTTGGCTACTTCATCATCTCCCCAAAAACATCCCACTTCCCTACAGCATATGACCGAACCCAAACCCCCAAATTGCAATCCATCACCGTTTGAGATATGGACCACCGAACCACGGTCGAACACCGCCATTAGCTCCTCCGTCCCAAACTCCACCAAGGGCCAAAGCGCAACCTTCTCTGGTCACCCGAATCGCCTCCAGCGCCTCTAAAACCGCGTCGCCTTCTTGGTTATTTCTGGTGATTTTACTACGAATAATGACGAACCACCACACGGATGTGAAGATCTCGCGAAGATCTACGACTTTGCTATTGGAACCTTTTCGAATCGTTGCATTGATTAGAATAAATTAAAGAAAGATTATTGGAATATTAGTGGCCATTGAAAAGTGGCGGCTATGGAGAAAGGTTGGTGTTTTCTGAATATTTGTAATCGCCTATACGGAGTGGTTTTCAGATAATAAATCTGATCCCAGACTCTCCTATTGGCAACGGACGAGTAAAATAAATCAAAACTTTAGTAGTTGGTTATTTAACTATCAAAGGAACATCCATTCAACCAATGTTCCTATTTCCAAATGGAAATTCTACCGATCAACCATCAAGCAACACTGGCCCCTTTATATCAATTTCTTTTAGAATTATTATCGTATATGTCCAAATAGAATATCATATAATCTCAAAATGAACATATCTAAATTTATAACTTGATAAATTAAAATATCATTCGGATTATTTAAAATCGATTAATTTATATAATAAATCGTTGTAATTTGTGAACGATCCCATAATGACTATTTGAAAATTTGATTTGCACATAACTCACAATCTATAAGACGAAATCTCGATTTTTCACTTTCATTAGAAAATTATAATCAAATAGATTCAAACGTTTCTTGTTTCAAAGAAATCCGACTTATGTTGGATCCTCTATATTCAACTGAAGTTCAAAACATTAAATAACGAACTGCCGCGATGTTACGAGTTCGTTTTAAACTTAATTATAAATTATACGTTCAAACTTCATTTTTAACAAATAATTTCCTTATAAAATCGTTTTATATTTTGAATGCACCATTTTAACAATTTAAATATTCAAAAATAAAAGGCTAAAAATCCGGTTCGTTACAATATTTTAATATTAAATTATCATGATCTTCATGTTTTAAAGCCAAAACGGGCATGAGTCCAAACCAGACTTGCTAATAGGAAACCTGTACGTTTAAAGGGCTTTTGAACGTAATATCACTAGTGCCAAGGTCCAATTCCATCATTTCAGCAGTTGTTACTAAAATCCAATTATTCTAATTAAATTGCACAAGTACTTTCCTGTGTGTTTTATATTCATACGACCAAACTATAAGTCCGATTGATACGAAATTCGAAACCTTACAATAATTTACAATTTCGGATCCAATGAAACGATTTCATCGAATTCCATGATCGTTTGAAAAATGGCAATTTTAACAAGTTAATTAATATATATTATATTAAGTTTTTGTTCATTCACTTTAAAGTTCAATTCAAAGATTTATCAATTTCATTCAAATCAAACTAGAATTTAAACCAACTTTATAAATCAATTTCATTTACTTTAACTTTCCTATTTTTCATTTATTTATCAAATTCATTTAACTTTCAATTATAAATTAATTAACACAATTTTATTTAAATACTTCAATACTAAATTTCAAATTCCAACATTTATTAAGTACAAATCAAATCATGGTTTCATTTATAATCAATGCAAATTGTCATTGTTATAATTAGTTGAAATTCATTCCTTAAAAAATTAAATTAAATTTACACCATACAATTTCACAATTAAATAATTTAGTTTTAAATTCTAACCATAATTATAATTAAAATTTTATTGATTTTATAATTTAAATGGTCGAAAAATACGGGAAGTTACATACCCTTAGGATTTGTAATAAGAAGTTCTCGCATCATGTAGGTCTCAAAAACGTAGAGACCACTGCTAAAAATATATGTATAATCTTGGGAGCAAGTTGTGAATCAACAAGCAGTCATTTTCGCCTAAACGGTCTATGCCTTCACATCACAGCTATAAGCATAGTCACCTGAGTATCAGTCTTTAATGCACGCCAGTTCGAAGTGGTCTCAAACCCAGTTCTGATTCCTGTTCCTCGAACCAACTCATTACAATTTAAAAGGGAAATTAGCTAATAATCGGTTAGTTAATCATCAACCATAGTCGTAGAATTAAGCATATCAATAGCATTATATATTAGTTGAATTCTGCATTAGAATCATTTCATCGATTTTAAAAAATTGATTCCATGAACCTATATCAACGGAATAAGCATAGTCACAAATCCCTTCATTTTCATGCTTAGAAATCATATCCATACACCTATATCAACAGAATAAGCATTTCACAAATCATATAGTTTTCACACTTGGAAGTCATATCCATACTCAATACACATGTATAAGTATAGTCATAAATCATAGGCGGGTCAAAAACAATTTCATGTCATATATGGTTTCTTATAAATTCCAAAATAATTTGTATCAAGTATAGAAAAAAGTATAGTGATAAGAATGATCATACTCAATACCAATCTCCAAATTCAACCTATGTCATTCATCGAACAACGGTGATAACAGCTTGTAAATGCATACAAATTATACAAACTTCGTATTCGGAACACAATACAAGTAAAATCATAATATTGTAAATATTCTTTTTAAGAATGCGTTAAGTATTGAAAACTTCAAATCTCCATTTTCAAATCTTAATAAAATCTTTGACTAAAAATTAAATCATTTAGGACTTATCCTATAAACCATTTCGAATCATATGCAAGTTCCTACTTCGATTTCATAACTTCATAATTCTCCATTACCAAGTTCTAACACCCTTTATAAGTTGTCTTACAAGTTCTTACGTCATTTATAAAACTTAGTTCATAACAGTTGAAATCTATTTTAAAACTTCTACATTTATAAAAATTCATTTTAAAATTTTCATTTATACGCTTATAAACTTAATTAAGTCACCCGAACTTCCCCGTGAAGGAAAGCACGGATTGCTTTGAGAACACGACAAATCAGAACACGAACAGAAGAACATTTCATTGTTAATTACAACAATTCCATCAGATACAAGAATATACAGAGTATAAATGAATAAAATACATTCGATAAATATCAGAGATTACAATACATTACATAGCAGCGGAAAATAATACAAAATACAACTGAAGAAGATACACGGATACAAAGCTTTCCGGATATCGTTCTAGTTGTAAACCATGTTCCTGTGAATATAAATCTGCCAAACCAAAACTACTAGCTGCCCATGTCAAAATAAGGGCACCCAGAGTTTAGGTTAAAACAATAAACTCCAGGTCAGTCATGGGACTGGTGTGAGAACCAAAATTATATAGGGCCTATTGTTGTGATTTGGCAAAAATCTGATTTTTAGACTATGTATCAAACTTATGAATTTAAAAAGTTAACCAACTAATTGATTGTTGATCGTGTTGTTTGATTATTGTTTGATTAATTAAATGTTGAACCTTTAGCCAAATTGTATCAAATAGTGAGTGTATTGAAAATTAGTCGCATTTGCTTGCATATACATGTACTTACATTGAACAGGTCATAGCAAGAAGGCTAGAGCAGAGAATAAAATTGTTTGCCCGACAAATAGGTACATGTTTACCATAATTTACTGTTTTGTTTGGGTGATGATGATTTTATGAGCCGATTGGCTAGCCGCTTGGCTTTTTCTTTTTATTTTTGATTGAAGAAGGCCATGGGAGGCTATATGAAATATCCCGAAGTCCCCGGTGCAGGGGAGGTTATGGCCAAATTTTTCGAAAATTTAGGGTGTTAGCCAAATTTTTGAAGAATTTGAAAAGTTCTTAGAAACTGAAAAGTTGAAGAACTTAAGCCGTAACGAAAATACTGGAAGTTGAGTTGATTAGTTAAACAACTTTCGGCTTCGTTCCTTCGCTTTTGACTAGCTGGCAAGTAGGGCATCAACTAACATATAAAGAAATGTCCCTCTTCATCGACTTCCACCAGAAACTTGCAGGATTGTTGCAACCGCTGGACGTTCCAGGTTGGAAGTGGGAACATATTTCCATGGACTTCATAGATGGTTTACCCAGAACCAGAAAAGGAAATGACAGTATTTGGGTGATCGTAGATCGCTTCACGAAGACCGCCCATTTCATACCTGTCAGATCAAACCGAACTGCTCAGAGTCTAGCGCAGATATACTTCAAGGAAATTGTTAGGCTACATGGGGTGCCAATCAGTATAGTTAGTGATAGAGATCCAATATTTACTAGCAAATTCTGGGAGGCATTCCGAGTAGAACTGGGAACGAAGCTGAACTTGAGCACCGATTATCATCCTCAGACAGATGGTCAGACTGAGAGGGTGAATCGTATTTTAGAAGATCTATTGCGGGCTTGTGTTCTAGATTTCGGTGGATCATGGGAAGACCATTTACATTTGGCTGAATTCTCATATAACAACAGCTACCAAGCGAGCCTGATAGTGTCGCCATTCGAAGCATTGTATGGTAGACCGTGCCGATCCTCTGCTTGTTGGGTCGAACCTGGTAATAGACTTGTTTTGGGGCCAGATATGATCCGAGAAGCTGCTGACAAAGTCGATTTTATTAAGAAACGATTACTCGCCGCTCAAAGCCGACAGAAGAGCTAGGCCGATAAGAGAAGGAGAGATATATCATTTGCTGTTGGCGACTAGGTATATTTGAAAATATCGCCGATGAGAGGAGTTATCCGATTCGGTACAGAGGTTGCGCGGTGGCTGTGCTCCTCTGGTCGGCGGTCAGAGGTGGGGTAGGGCGAAGCTCCGGTGGCGTTGGGGTTTGTGGAGGGTTTGGGTGCAGTTTCCACGATTTGGGGCTTTGGGTTTGTACTTGAAGGAGGAGAGAGGGTAGCAGATCGGAGGGGGTCGGAGTGGAGGGGGTCACGGCGGTCGCGCCAGTGGTGCGATGGTGAATCGCGGTTTTCCGCGATGGAGGTTTTTATTTTTTTTATTTTTATCTATTTCTCTGTAAATCGATTTCGGGTTTGGGAAATTAGGGGGCGTTGACCAAAGTGAATGGGGAAATGAGGCCTTGGGCCCATTTTATTTTATTTTATTTCAAATTTCAAAATGTAAGATTTTTATTCGAACTCGAAATTGAACCCACCGACTATCGTCCCTAGCTAATTACCCTCATTCCGAACACAATGGGATATGTATCGTGAGCCAGTTCGGCTGTTACGATCAGTTTCCGTTGAATTTAAAATATAAATCAGTTTATATTGAATTTGAACGCACATTTCAAATTACTGGGGTCACATATTCACTCTAAAAATTCCCAAAAAATATTTTCTAGCTTCGTATTGATGATACAGTCCTAACAAAACTAGTTTCGTCGAATTCCGAGACCGTTTCAAAAATGGCCATTTTCCAGTCGATTAAAATCAACTGAAACTGGTCAAACGCGTTTTCCTTCGCCATGCTCACATATTGATTCGAAAAATTATGAAATTTGAAACCTAGCAATAATTTGACATCGCGGATCCAACAAAAGTGGTTTAGTCGAAATCTGAGGTCATTTGCAAAATGGGTATTTTTAAGGGCCGAAATTCCATAGCGACTATTCTGAATTTTCAACTGGACAGATCTTTTTATCCCCGCTATGAAATTTTGATTTTTCGGATTCGTTGGAAAGATATTCTCAAATAGATTCTATTATTTTTGGTTTTGCTAAAATCCGGTTTATTTTGAATCATGTACATTCATTTGAAATTTGAAATCGAATTATCGAACTACCGCGCCATTTTCAATTCCTTTTTATAATTATAAATAATTATTTATATTCTAACGACGATCGATATAAATATATACGTTCGAATTCTATTCAAAATAAATTTCTCGTCGATATTATTTAAAATAATTCATTTTAAATATTCAAAATTCGCCAAAATAAAAATTTTCAAATTGGCTCAGAATTTCCGGGTTGTTACAAAGTCTAAGCACTTGAAGATCTTATTTAGAAAGCTTGTTTATAAATCTTGAATTCATTATCAAATCATTTTATAAATTTGTTTGTAAAATCCATTTATAAGTATTGAGTCATTTATAAAACTTCATTATATATAACTTAAATAAAATCAACTCATAAACTTACTTTGTTATGAAATAATTTCATAACCTCAAGACTTAGTCAGTTTGTCTTACGAAAAATCTTCGTATTAAAAATCATGAATTTAGGTGGTCTTCCATCAATCACTTAACCAAAATTGTTTATTGACTAATAACATATCAATGTTGAATTTAAATAACCAATCATCATCCAAATTTGATTTTAGTGCTACTTAGGTCAGATAGTTCATATATGCAAAATATGAAAGCAAATAATATCCATTACATTCAGGAATTCTATTGGATCCTTCTAACCTTTCTCCATGAGTTATAGGTCATATATCAGCATAATATACACTACACCAATAGGAAAATCCTAACACTTATAAGTGTTACAAATATTTTCGTAACACACTTTAAGTTTTACCCATAGCCTGTGAGCAGTGGGATGTCCAACTTTGTAACACTTATAAGTGTTACAAACAGACTCATTGTTAATGCTTATAAATGTTAGGATCTTAAAATATAGTAACACTTGTAAGCGCCGGAAAAAAATTATTTAGTGACATTTACAAATGTTACCAAACGAAAATTTGCAATACTTATAAGTGTCAATATCATAATTCTACTAACGCTTATGAATGTTGTCAATACATAAATTGCTTTGTTGATTTTTTAGCTTTGCAACATTTATGACCGTTGCTAGTCTAAAATATTGGTAACACTTACATGTGTTACAACATGAAATTAAGTTTTTTTTCTATTTTTTACACAATTAATATTAAAATTCTTTAAAGAAATGAACATAACATATTTTTATTATTTCCATATCATATATATAATCCAATATATCAATTCAATATAAGATTTAGTACGCTTCCATGTTACAAATTCAACAATTTCACATTCGCATAATACTCAAATATAAGCTACATGCTTTCAATTTCAAAATACCATAATATTATGTCCAAACTACAAAAAACAAGATAAAGTTTTACTAAAAATACATAGAATTTTAGATATTTCGAAGGCAAAAGTGGGCCATATAACAAAGACTTCATCTGAAAATTCACAAAGCTTGTAATGTCCATTTTGAGGAACATCATATATCGGCGCTTCCAGATCTAAAACTTTTGTTATCCAAAAAGCTTTCTCAACATCTTACCCTATCTCTCCAAAATGACACATGATTTGTGTTAATATAAGCTTTTGCTACATTCTTTTTCAAATCTTGTGATAATAGCATTACAAGTTGCTTTTCCTTTTTCCATGATCCAACATCATTTGACGAAATAAGAGAGTTAGCAATTCCAACGTTCGGTGTAGATTTATACAAATTTGTGGTGGTTTCTTTCATAGATGTCACAGTACCTCATAAAGATTATGTCGCAATCTCGGTGCCACAGCAAGAAAAGATGAAGCAAATGGTTTAAGAGCATCATTGATTTGGATTAACACTTGATTCGCCACATGGCTTGCAATTTGATACTCCATTTGGTTTTGTAATTTCAACGACCATTGACGAAAATCTTTCTTTTTATAATTGTTGGCAGTTGCTTTTGAAGGTTGTATCATCTTTACTTTCTATATGGAAGGAGTTGAGCAAACTGCATGACAATTATATTTCATTTTACCAGAACCAAAAACTTTAAAGTAGGGTTATTGTCAAGGTCATACATGTTTGCTTCCTCGCTACTATTACATTCCAAATTCTGTTTTTTTCCTCCTCCTCCACAAGTGCCTAAAAAATATTAATGCATTCATTATTACAGACCAAAAACCAAATTCATCATAAAGACAAACCAAAACTTAAAAGACAGACCAAAACTTGCACATATAAGTATACAGTGTACATATATAACTTTTGTAAATTTTACACCCAAAACTTACATTATATGTTGAAAACACGGTTTTAGTGTTTTGATCATAACAACTATACGACGTTTGTTGCTAACATGTTTGTTAAGTGATTACAGATCTCGCAATTGTACGATGGATAATGAAGGATTAAAATAGAAAGTTTTTTTTCTTAAAAAAAAAAGAATAAGAAGATGCATAAGAAACGTTGACGTTCGAAGGAGCACAAATCACAGGAGTATAATAGTTAATCTTTCAGAGCAAAATATACAAGTCAAAACAACGCTTTGTGGGACCCGAACGATGCACATCACACATATCAACAAACCTCTTAACCAACTGGGCTACGTGTCCTTCTATTTTACAAATAACATCTAAAATTTTTAAGCAAAAAGAGGGCGGAAATGAATAGTCCAAAAATCATGGCAATGTCATGACTCAAACACGAATCTGCTAAGAGAAATTCATACATCCAACCACTGAGCCATACGCCTATTGGAGATTCTACATGCTTCTAAAACTTTTTATATGAAAAAAGGCGAATTCAAAAATGTGACCATGTTGGGAATTGAACCTGACACCTCTTGAGCCTAAAGCTTGCATCCTACCAAATAAGCCATGATGCTACTTGAGTATGAACCCAACGGCTATTCTTAATCAACATCACTGAACAGTAGTATGCAACTACATACTACCAATGGGTGCATTTTTTCAATGGAAATTTATGAAGCATTGTGAATGTTAAATGACATCTCAACACTTCTATATAAGCCTCACATCACTCCACAAACAAAAAAACATAAGTCCTCTTTCTAAATGATTTTAATATTGCTTCTAAATGCTCCAAATTCCATATATATTCCAAAACAAATATTAGACCAGTGTTATTTCACTTCACAAAATAATCAAATCTAGTTAAATTCCACTTCTTACCCTCAGTGCACTAAATATGCATCATTATTGTTGAAGGCCATAAAAGCTGTGATACATTGCGACTACTTCGTGTAGTGAAGACACAATATATAGTCATTCATCTACTTACTTCGTATTAGAAGTTTCGGTGAGCCTGTGACCCGTTCAAATCAGGTGGGTAAGCTTGTGGTCCGTTCAAATCAAGTGGGTAAGCTTGTGACCCGTGAAATCAACCGGTGTTTGTAAACCTGTTTCTTTAGGTGAAGTGAGGGCTATTTTGATAGTTAAAAGGCTGAAGGGGAGCTTCAGGTCTGGACGTAGGATGGGAGGTCTAAACCAGTATAAATCGACCGTGTAGTTTATATTTTCCACTGCTATTATAATTATTTTACCACTGTTGTGGTTACAGTGCTTCAAATTCTACACGTATATATTGGCCATCATCGATCCAGTGCATAACGACTGTTCAACCATCACCACATCGATTTAACAGTATATAGTATACTTATGTAAATCCCCTTTCAGCAATTGTGTTTATATGTATGGAAAAAGAATTTGACTTATACTTGAAGTTTAAAAGTTGCAAGCAATTGTGTTTAAAAGTTCAAAAGTTTTGCAACTCTGTTAAAAACTTACAAGTAATTTTATATACAACTCAATTAGTTCATAACACATTTAGTTTAAAAGTTTTGCAACTTTATTAAAATTTAGTTGCTTGTAACTCAGTCAATTTAAAACTGAATTGCTTGCAACTCAGTCCGTTTAAAACTGAATTGGTTGCAACTCAGTGTTAAAACTTACTAAACTAAGTTGTTTGCAACTCACTTTTGGATCTGAGTTGCAAACAACCAGTTTTATTACTGAGCTGCAAGCAATTCAGTTTTCAACTGACTGAATTGGAAGAAACTTAGTAGTTCAAATCTGAGTTGCATGCAACTCCGTTTACTTAGTTTTGGTTACAAGCAACTCAACATTTTTTTAAAAGAATTGATGTTATAGGTTATCTATGTATCTGTATACAGTGATTTTATATTCAACGGAATTCAAGTTAAATGCAACATAATAAAATACTAGCAGCAGTAAAATATAACAACAACAAAAACATTCAGTAAAAATACATATATATATATATACTTTTGCTGCGGATGAAATAACTTGTCCAGATTTCTTAATTTTATGTGCCACCTTCCAAACCATTGTTCTTGTAACTTTCATTTCTGGAATTTTATTAACCTGCAAGAAGAAATATCGTTGAACTAATTAACTATTTATTATTAATATTTACAAGAAATTTTTTCTTATATAATTTCTTACCATTTCGTCATAGACTCTATGATATTATTTTCTTCCTAGCGTGAGAATGATTGTATTTTTAGCTTTGGCTTCGGCATCTTTCCTACATTGCTCTTTTTTCTAATTAGTATATTCATTGTCTATATACTTCTTCCATTATAGTTTGTCAATGTCTACAAGACATTCAGTGATAGCAATATTCTTGGGTATGGTGATTCCTCGGACTCTAAGCAATTTGTTTCGCAAAGGTGACTTTTTCGTACAAAAATATCTTGCAAATGTTTTTTCTAAAGTCGGCCGAGCTAGATTAGGATCAGTATCCATGTCCAATTCATTATGTTTTAACAAAGAAATTTCAATTCTAAAAATTTAACCTTATGCAAATAATATACGACTAGGTAAGGAGAATTTGTCACATACCAATAATCCTTACCACAAATTGTCCTTGTAGTAACCATTAACATTTATCCACTTGTCATACCCAATTGGTACATGACAACGAACTAAAGCTCTGCGTCCGGAGCTCTATTTAGCTTCATTTTACCTTTTACACCTTCATGTTCAACTATTATTGAGTATTTTTTATCACTTGGTGGGGGATGGTTATTTGCCTCAAGCTCTTCAATTGTGACTTTGGTTGCACTAGCGTTACAATCGTTCGACATTCTGCATTAAGAAAAATTTAACATACAACGAAAGTAAATTATATTGACTAAGAAAATTTTGCATGCTACAGCACAAAAAACATTTCTAGGTTTTTCTCTAGAACCACTAGAACGTGAGGTGCAAACGTTCAGAAGACAGCAATAATTTCAGCAATAAAACGCAAAATTAATATAAAATAACAATGTAAAAGCCAAAATTTTACTGTTGAACTTGCCTTTTATTGAAATGAAATCACTGCTCCAACGTACTAAGAAAAACAAATCATAACAATTACCAAACATTTACCAAACTCCTACATCAAATGGTGCAATACTTGAAAATTCATAGGTGAAGGCACTTCAATTACGAGTCAAATTTTGTCTTTATATATCTGAAAATAAGAAAATTACTAAGATTTTTTTCTTGCACGCTTTTAGTCAATAAAATATCAATTTCGTACGACACTCTAAAAAAACTGAGTTGCTTGCATTTTTGTTTTAACAAAGTTTTTGAACTTATCGAGTTGCAAGCAACTCGATAGTTCCGAACTGACTGAGTTGCAAGCAACTTGATAGTTCAAAATTGAGTTGCATCCGACTCAGATCCTAAACAGTTCTGATTTTTAATTACATCTTGATTTTCCCATTTTCTCATAAACTAAGTTTCCTTGTAATGGAGCACATTCTCAATGATTTGAAAATGAACATCATAAAGGAGATGCATGTACAATTTGAATTTCAAATCTTTAAATTCTATAATTCATTTAAGTTATAGCCAAGTTTGGTAATAACTTTCATAAGCAATAAGACAAAACATCAAGTGTTAATGTACTGAATATTAAAACATCGTACTTATAGATGTATTGAGTGTATCTAACAAAAAATACAACTAATTTATGGGTAGAGTTTGGTAAACAAAATTGATAAGTACTACAAACTCAAGCGGTTTAAACTTCACGCAAAAAAATTAAGGGAAAACGTCTTTAAATCAATAATCAAAATAGGAAAGACATATTGTAAAGTAGGAAAAAATCGCAATATTTCAATGTACACTAATTTCAAATTAAACCAAAAATTGTGGAATATTCAAATTAAACAACAACGATAATACAATCAAAAGCAATAAATAAAGAACATACCATTTAAGAACTAAAAATTCATGCATTTAAGAACTACTGTGCATTTAAGAACCATACAGTCAAAAGCAATAAATACAAAACATATATCAATTTTGTAATGTTACCTAAATTCTAATTCACTAAAAATTCATGCATTTAAGAACTTATGCATTAGTTTTCTTATTCTTATGCATCTAAGAAATAATGTGTATCAAGATAGAATATTTCTAAAACCATAAACATTTAAAGATCAAAACGTTTAATACTCACCCAAAAACAATTGTGCTTAAATTTCGAGCACAACTGAAAATTCTGATACTACAAATTATAAGTGTTCACAATTTATATTTTCAAGTGATGATTTACATACTGAAAGTCAATATGTCATCAAAATCCCAAAAATCTTTGCACATATAGTAAAACTGAAAGAATTGAGATCAGAGAGAAGAGAGAGAAGAGCAATGAACAATTGCAGACTACATTTTATTAATTTGTATATGTATTACAAGAGAGATCCTTCTACTTATATATAAGAGAGGAATAATCTAGTACAGCATATTCTAGGGAATATTTGGCCTAATTGAATAATACCCAATATAAATCACACTTAATACAATACCGAATATAAGGTAAAATATTTATTTGTCTTTATTTCCAACATTAACTCAATTATTAATATCATTCCTAATTAACTCATTCTGAATATCTCAACACCCCCCCTCAAGATGGAGCATGCGGATCACAAATGCCCATCTTGGATTGCACCTTGGATTGCATCACGAACAAAATGACAGTCAGCTTCAAATTTCCATACGCCATCAGCAACTCTTCACTTTTAACAAATGGTTTTTAAAGTGGACCAACCACTCATTGGTTTTTTTAAAGTGGTCCAACCACTCAATGGTTTTTAAAGTGGACCACACTCAATAACGGTTTTTAAAGTGGACCACACTCAATATTCATGGTTTTTAAAGTGGACCACACTCAATGGTTTTTGGTTTTGGGTTTTGATTTTTGGTTTTGGTTTTGGTTTTGGTTTTGGTTTTGGTTTTGGTTTGGTTTTGGTTTGGTTTTGATGGTTTTTAAAGTGGACCACACTCAATGGTTTTTAAAGTGGACCACACTCAATGGTTTTTGGTTTTGGTTTTGGTTTGGTTTTGGTTTGGTTTTGATGGTTTTTAAAGTGGACCACACTCAATGGTTTTTAAAGTGGACCACACTCAATGGTTTTTGGTTTTGGGTTTTGATTTTTGGTTTGGTTTTGATGGTTTTAGGTTGGCGCAGTGATTGGCTTCAGATTGGAGCAGTGATTGGCTTCAACGGAGGGACAGCTTGCTTTGAAGATTTCACACGACGGTGCTGCACTGGCTTTAGGGACTGCCGACTCCCTCTTTTTTTTTTAATATATATATATATATATACCTCTCCTTCCTTTGACCCGCTCTGATACCATGAAAGAATTGAGATCAGAGAGAAGAGAGAGAAGAGCAATGAACAATTGCAGACTACATTTTATTAATTTGTATATGTATTACAAGAGAGATCCTTCTACTTATATATAAGAGAGGAATAATCTAGTACAGCATATTCTAGGGAATATTTGGCCTAATTGAATAATACCCAATATAAATCACACTTAATACAATACCGAATATAAGGTAAAATATTTATTTGTCTTTATTTCCAACATTAACTCAATTATTAATATCATTCCTAATTAACTCATTCTGAATATCTCAACAAAAACATATCAAGTAAAACTTATGTTTTGTAGGTTCCATTTTTTATATGATGCAATGTTGTAAAGCAAGACATCAATGATGCTTATGAAGCCTAGATTAAATGTGTCTTAGGTGACAACAAGCGAGCATAATCTAGAAGTAGATTTTGAAGTTGTTGTTGTTGTGATTTGTGATATAAAATCACATATATGGTGAAGTTGATGATGTGTGGAAGTATTTTTATGATAGAGGAAGAAGAACAACAACTATCAGGGGAAGGAAAATGACAGAGTGCTCGGTCAGACGTTTGAGGCCCTAGGTCAGACGTCTGACCTAATCACCTAAAAGGTAAAAAAAATCCCCAGTATTTGGTCAGAAGTCTGACCATCCCGGTCAGATGTTTAATCCAACGAGTTCCTGAGATATATTATGCAGTTCTTGAAGGGAAAAATTGGATATTTTCCTAGGCATTCTGTTTTCCCATATAAGCAGCTTCCAAGATTGAATCAAAAGTATGAGAGATGGTGGCTTGTGATCGAAATTAGTTGATTTAAGGGTTTTTCATCGTTCTTCATTGCTCTTCTTCTCCAATAATATCTTAGTCATTTAGATATTCTTTTCCTTTCTCAATAAGTTTATTGATTCAGTTGTAATTTGTTTATTTTGGGTTTATTCCATAAGTGTTTACAAAATTCATTTTTGTGAATCAATAAATAGGGGGTTGGCTAGAATATCTTGTGTTTGTGTTCATTTGCACATCCATTTTGTTTTCTATCAAAATTATCTCTTTGTAAGTGGGTGAATAAAATCCTGGTGAGTATAACATTTTCGCATAAGACGCATACTCCACAATAGTTGGTATCAGATCTCAACAGTTCGTATCGGAGCTAGATCATCGCAAAATTAGAGTGATTTTGGATTGGAAAAAGTCATTTTTTTTTATCGGATATGATGTCATTTACCAAGATGACTATTTTTAATGGAAAATTTTGAGGGGATTTGAAAGCCTAAGATGGAGGATGATCTATACCTTAATAATCTTTATGATCCGATTGATGGAGATAAGAAGAAGACCTCGGATGTAAATGAGGGAAAGTGGATGAAGATGGATAATAAGACAATTGCTTTGATTTGTCTGTACCTTGATGATTCAATGTTCCACCATGTGGCTAGTTGTGAATCCATGAAGGATTTGTGGAACAAGTTGGTATCTTTATATGAGTCAAGGAGTACTACAAGTAAGGTTTTTCTGGTTCGAAAGCTAGTACAGCTGAAATTGGATAAAGAAAAGTCTGTTGTAGAGCATTTGAATGAATTTCAAGATGTGATCAAACTATTTGAAATTTTGAAAGCCAGTTTGATGATGGGTAGGCTCTTTTGTTTATGAGTTTGCTTCCAGAAAATTGGGTGACTTTGGTTGTTTCATTGAGTAATTCCAATGCTAATGGAGTTATCACTTTGGAAACCGTACGAAGCAGCCTTCTGATTGAGGAGCTAAGGAGAAAAGAGTCGGGTCTGAAATCAATTCAAAGTGAGGCTATAGTGGCAAGAGACTTTAAGAAGGTACACGTTGGAGGAAGAATGAAACTAGTGCTAGATGTGATATTACTTGTCATTATTGTGGTAAGAAAGGTCATAGACGTAGATTGTGTCATACTTATTAAAAGGATAAGAAGGCTGCGTGCGGTGATAGTAGTGATGTTGCACATGCAGGTTTTGCTGAATGTACCAATAGGAATGCCTCCTGTGATGTCCTATTTAGTAAAGCTAATCCTTGAAAGATGGATCTGGGAGCCATTTTTCACATTGTAGTGACATGAATTATTTTTCCTCTTATGAAAAGAATGTCAGCATGATTAGGATGACCAATGGAGTAGAGCTACCAGTTTGCGGTATTGGATCTATCCAGTTTTGTATGCATGATAGTGTGATTAGGGAAGTCTATGGAGTTAGACATGTCCCCACTTGTTCGCATAATCTTATTTCTCTTAGTCAGTTGGATCGTCATGGTTGCACTTATGAGACTTGGGGTGGAGTTTTGAAAGTGAAGAAGGGTGGTCGTGTTATGATGAGTGGAGTTTTGGAGGAAGGAAACATTTATAGTTTGTTTAGTTATATAGTCGACTGTGGAAGGTGAGTGACGCTTGAAGAACCTAGTCCACATCAAGGTGGAGAAGTTAATGTGGTCACTAATGATGTTCCTAGGATTAAGGATCATATTTTAGACATGGGTGTTCATGTTGATGATGCTCGACATCTCGATAGAGATGGGGAATGAGCTCAGGTCAAGTGACAAATGGATGTCAATTTGAAAAATCCACAAAGACAAGACGGAGATTTTGTGGTATTACAAATGTTTTTTAGACCATTTGTTTTGCGTGGTCACTGTGGTGCCATGTGGAAGATGCGTCACTTGTAGATGATGGGTGAAGTTCGTAATGCGGTGTTAATTGAGATTTGGTGGTCGTTGAAAGAGCTAGGTTGACTTGTTGATGTGATTGCATATCAAGGTGGAGTGTTGTGATTTGTAATATAAAATCACATATACGTTGAAGACGACGATGAGTGGAAGTAGTTTTGTGAAAGAGGAGGAAGAGCATTAGCTATCAGGGTAGGAAAATGATAAGTGCTCAATTAGATGTCTGAGGCCCTAGGTCGGGCATTTGACTTGAAGGGGAATTGTTTCCGGAGTGTTTGGTCAGACATCTGAGCCGGCGAGTTCCTATTTTTGACCGAGTTTTCTTGAGATATATTCTGCATCTTTTAAAGGGGAAAGTTAGATATTTTCCTAGCTCTTCTATTTTCCTATGTAAGTAGCCTCCAAGATTGAATCAAAAGTATGACAGATGGTGGCTTGTTACCTAAATTAGTCGATTCAAGGGTTTTCCATCGTTCTTCATTTCTCTTCATATCCAATACTATTTTATTCATCTAGATATTCTTTCCCTTTCTTATTAAAGTTATTGACTTAGGATTAATTTTTTTATTGGGTTTATTCCATTAGTGTAAACAAAATTCATTTTTGTGAATGAATAAAGAGGGCGGTTGAGTGAAATATCTCGTATTCGTGTTCGTATGCATATCCATGATGGTTTCTATTAAAATTATCACTTTATAATTGGTGAATATATAAAATCCCGGTAGGTGAATCGCTTTCGCATAAGGCGCATACTCCACAACAGTTGGTATCAGACCTCAACAATTGTCGATTTATGAGCCTATGCACAATAAGAGCCATAAATCAATTTTAATATTTTCTTTATATCTGGTATAATACACCCGAGAGAAGAAAACATTGTGTCAAAGCTAACAAATTCTTAGCTTTTTCCGAATTTCAGCTCCGTTAGGATGTTACTTAACAAAACGTTTAACTAATTTTGCAAAATCAAGTTTGTATTAAAAATGCACTGCTGAGAGGGGGAGAAGCAAAATCAAGTTGAACATGTAATCTATAGGTCCCTTAATCCAGTCAAACCAATGACCAATATGTCAATCTTACCAAGGCAGAAGCAAATTCATATATTGCAAATATCGTACCTGATGCAGATGGTGGTGTCGATGTTGGTGGTTGTGCTAGGAATAGAAGGTTGCGATGAGAGGCGGTCGGAGAAGCAAAATCAGATAGGTCAGTTGATGGTTGCGATGAGCGCCATCGTTACGAGTGATTTGGATGGTTGCAAAAGGATGGAGGAGACCCTACAGGAGAATGGAAATAAAAATAAACTACGTCCAAAATTTTAGAGGGAAAGGGATAGTGTGAAAATAAATTACGACCAAACTCATTCCCTATTTATTAGTAATTCCAATGCTTCTTAATATTGGAGAAACTATATTTGATAATTAGTTATTGTTTACAACTTTTTTTAACCATCCTCACAAAATTTTATTATTGGTTTGGTTGTAACATTTGAAAGTGTTAGAAATGTAAGTGTCGTTAAATCGTAGTTTTGGTGTAGTGATATATGCATAATAATTAGATAATAAAATCTAATTCATATAAGATGAATCTTCCGCTTTAAGTAAGTGTTATTAAATGTAACACCCCAAATTTTGAATAATTGAATTAACTAAATTTAAAAATATTTAATTTATACTGTGAGAATTAAGGGAAACGGGTTGCGCCATTGTGTTCGTCTCGGAATTCTGGTTGAGATAGAGTCCGAGTTTGCGTGAATTGGACTTCGTATGAAGAAGTTATGGCGATTGGAACTTTTAGAAAAAATTCAAACAGATTTCAAAATTTTGAATTCAGACTCAGATTGGGCTAGGTGGGAAATTTCCCGCCAAGGCCAGGTCGACCAGGGGTCGACCTACCCATACAGGTCGACCGGGGGGTCGACCGGCCACCCTCGGGCAGATTTGAAAGATGACGATTTGGTGACTGTTTGCTGAGTCATTAGGGTTTCTGATCTGGTCTGAATGGCTGGGGTTTATTCTGGGTTGATCGGATGGCCTAAATTAATTCTAAACTCTATATAAACACATGTAGACTCAAACCCTAAAATCAAATAAAAATTAGAATCATGGCCGTCATGCTATCACCTTGCAACCTAGAGTAGCCTCCACCAATTAGAGAGGGAGAAAAGCTAATCAATTCAATTCTCTTCAACTCAAATCTAAACAACAACGAATTTGTCTTCTTTAAAGGAGAGCTAAATCAATTTCAGAACTCAGATTTCAGAACTCAAGACCTTCTTTGAGTAGTGAGTTCGATTTTTTTAATACGATAATTAACAATTTAATTAGGTTGAGTTATGATTTGGGTTATATGGTTATGTTGTGAATCATTGACCGTTATGTTATTATCTATGTTGTTAATCTATGATGTTATTATCTATGTTGTAAAGTTGTGATGTTATTATCTATGTTGTAAATCTGTGTTAATTGTTGGCTTATGTACAATCAATTCATAATGATGCTTCATATGCTAGTTTGGTTATGTGGTTGGAACTAATTCATATGTTAAATCATATGTAAGTTTAACTTGGTAATTCTATATGCAAGTTTGGATGTTAATTTAGATATGAATCATATGCAAGTTAATGAGAATCATATACAACCTTACATGTTTCACGACATCTATTTTATATGTAAATTGGATCTAAAGTTTAGGCTATGACATGTGTGAGTTAGATGCAAGTTTACACCATAATTTATGTTGCATAAATCACATATGTAAGTATATATATTTGTGGCATGAATCATGTAATGTAATTTTGAGATTCGTATGCAAGTTCAAACCTTTATGTTAAAACTACATAAGTTATGAAAGTACATGTGTCATACACCCATTGTCTAGGCAAGCTTAGATGAAACACCTTATTCACACATGCAAGTTCACCCCTTATGTTTAGATTTATATGCCAATTCATGTTATGACTTTTGTTCGTAAGTTAGATCTAATTTATATTCTATGCATGTTGTGATGTTTTCTCTTTATTCCATAAGTTAGACTATTCGAGTCTAATGTATATTTCACGTTAAATGAACGAACGTACAACGTGGGGCAATGGGATAATATTAAAAGATTTAATATTAAGAATTGGCATAAATGCCTTAAAGGTGATGTTGATTGGTATAATTTTATATACCATAAATAGATGGACATAATTAAGGTGTTAATTATGGACATAGTTAAATTTGTAATTGATTGACAATTTGAATAGGGAAATTAATTCAAATTAGGGATATTAATCCAATTTGGGGTTAAATGAAATATGTAATAATAAACCTCTTAAGACACGACGTTAGGCTCTTTTGTGGTGTAAGACTGCCCGAACCCGCCCGGCAAATCCAGCCGCCACAAATGCCAGTATAATGTGGGAGGTCTTAGGCATAAATTAAATGCATAACAGTTGTAAAGACACGAGGTTAGGCTCATTTGTGGTGTAAGACTGCCCGGACCCGCCCGGCAAATCCAACTGCCACAAATGCCAGTCTAATGTGGGAGGTCTTTTCAAGGTTACGGTCTTAATGAATTAAGAAACACTTAACCAGATAAACATGTAGTAGGACATGAGGGGGTTAAGTGGGTGCCTTGGGTGGCATGTGGAATTTAGTGGGTGCCTTGGGTGGCATTTGAAATACGATTAGATGCACTTAACCAAGATTGAAACAAGTAAGAAGACATGAATAAGAATGGGGTTAAGTGGGGAAAAACCTTAAAGGGGACCAAGCATAGGTGGAAAGCTTGCGTCATGCATGGGGGCCCTTTTCAAACCACTAACCCTTGAAGTATCTATGTAGGCTCGACCCAAGTCGAGGACGGGACACGCGTAACGGATTTGATTGTAAGAGGTCAAAACGGGTCATCAATGGCAACGCAAGTCCAATGGGTTCATATGTGTGTGTGGGACCGAGCTGGTAGATAAGACATTGTTGCATCGTGTAGATATAAGCCGTGCATTTTTGGTAGTATCGGGTTGCCACTTTAGGGAATGATACACCCCACTGTGGGGCCAGCACGGGTATCTACAAGTTAGGGAGCCGATCGAATGGGGGTAGTGGGTACACCTAGTGGAGATAGGGGTAGACGGAACCTATGGAGGTAGCTAGGGGTACACGAAACTATCATTTTCAGTATTAAGTTCTGTAGGCGGGATCAATCTTTAGAGTGACTATTGGTGGTGCAGTATAGTAATTATCCTCTGTAACGTTTTCTTTGTTCGTCTTATCTCCTTGTTTGTTCCGACATACCCAATTGTTCACAGTCATTTCCTTATTTTCCAGCTTATGCCTTATCCTAGTTATTTTGATAATTAGATTATTAAAGTTATCGCACTCGCCAGACTTTATGTCTGATCCCCTTTTCTTTCCACCTCTTTTCTTCCTCCCCCCTAGGTTTGCAAGGAGAGAATACTACAGCTTAGTGCCGATTTCTTTCAGTTGCTTGAAGAGAGTAGATGTATCGCTTTGGACTCTCTCATCTTTATGGATTTGCTTATGCTCAGTGGGGATTTATGCATTTATGTTATTTAAGTATTTGCTTCTTTATGTACCGTGAAGTTTTTGGAAAAGACTATTGATCCTGTTGTAATGGTTTTTGGAGACTACTTATGTAAACTC
The DNA here is from genome assembly GCA_030737875.1 of Allium sativum. Classification (NCBI taxonomy): domain Eukaryota; kingdom Viridiplantae; phylum Streptophyta; class Magnoliopsida; order Asparagales; family Amaryllidaceae; genus Allium; species Allium sativum. The sequence goes on along the minus strand of CM060916.1, from coordinate 605,389,453 downwards.
GTTTTGAGTTATGATGAAATGAAATAAGTTTTACCTTCCGCTGTGTTGTTTTATTTACTTATTCTTGTAATTTATCTGTTCTATACAACAATAACGCTTCATGGACATTGATGCATTCTCTTTGCGAGTGACATTAATGGACATGGGGTGTTACATTAAAGGTCATTCGCTCTGCGAGCAGGAATACCAAACCAACCCACTAGATAGTAAATCATCTAAATAATCAACCACAAAATAAAATATTAAATTGACGGTCGGTATTATTATATGGTATAATAGTACATCAGAAAGCATGAGGTTTAACTTGCCATCCAAACAAATCGATGATTTCGCATTGTTGAATAGATAAAATCAAAGGCGTTAAAATTAACAAAAAATTCAACAATCTCCAAGTCAGACAAATCCAACTCATACGCGTAGATTAAGTGAAGATGAATCTAACGGTGAAGACGACACCTCAATCGAATCTTGTATGAAACAAATACATGTGTTACGACATTTCATTAAATTAAATAAATATGTAATTCATTAATGATTGTCATTAGAGTTAATTATCCTCGTTAGCACTAAATTTTTGTTCATTTCAGTGTTCATTTTCTCAATTAAATATAATTCAAGTCATTGGTTTCAAATTCAACTGCTTTAATATTTAAATTCTTTAAATATTCGCATGTCAAATATCCGGGTTGTTGTAATTTGTATAGATACACGTAGACTTTTATACTATCCCTTTGAGTTCATATGATTGTTGTTGTGTCGTTTAATATATTTATGACATTTCACTGCTGGGTAATATGGTTTAGATATGATTTTGGTTGTATGTGATATATGATATATGACTTTATGATATGGTTAATTATGTATTGTATACATTAAAGTGCCTAATTAAGATGATAAATGCAACAAAAATATTGCAAATATGTTTCAACAATGGCATCAGAAAATTCGTTTTTTACACTATAATCTGGCATCACAATGTCATAAGTTAGTCATCAAAATAGCATCAATAATTTCAGTTTTCATAAGTTATGATATAGTCGAGAATAATGTGACGGTGACATGACACCAAACAATATTGTCTCTACAAGTTATGATACCGCACGATGCATCTTTAAGGCATTGAAATAAAAACTATGGCATCAGTAGGTCATTTACTGATGCATCACTGATGCATATTTGACTTCATAAATGATCTTCTCTCTTGTAATGATAATATTTGATTATGACATGATAATTAAATAGAAAATAAGGAAATTTTGAGAAGAAACTAGGAAAAGCGAATGCACACTAAATTTATAATGGTTGGAATAATCACTATTGTTTTCTTCACTTTGTAATGTCTATATTGCATTCTTCACACTAGGTCCCAAGAAATTAAGGACACCTCTTCTTTCCCATAGTCAGATAGTTAAAGAACCAGTTAAATAGTTAAACCAAGAAAGATAGAAGGAAGACTAGATCTACCCTAAATATCATCATATAGGTCAACACTGATCAATGAACCTTACAATTTTCTAGTGTTCTCTTATATTTTCCTTGAGTATAGTTGTTATGTTTTTCAAATTGATCTTCCTTTGATCCTCGTGAACATAGTCTTCGTGTATTCACAAGTAAATTTGTCTTTTTGAAGGGACTATATAGATTTATAGACTTAGAAAAAAGTTTCCATCTCCTTTCTTGTCTACGTACTTCATTGATTCACTGAGAAATGCAGGAAAAATTTGATAAATGCAGAATTGGTACTAATCCATCACTATAAGACATACAATATATAGCAATGGAAGGGGCAACGACCACCAACGTCTCTAGGAAATGGCTTCCAACGGAAGCTTATTTCTAGATTTTTCTTTATGCTATAATAAAGAAAATGTTGGAGGTCATTGGCAGCCATTGCTAGCTGTTGATTAGTCGAGCAGAAAATGATCGTGTAACAACCCGTCCGGAATGGGCCTAAATTTCAACCCAGAAAAGGCCCATCGAAACTTAGAACCATTCTAAATGGGTCATTAGTTTCTGTAAGGAATTACGTTTGCATAGATAACATATATACATACACTTTGAATGAAAATCTCACATAGCGGAAAGAGAAAATATAATACCGAAATAAGATGTACCACTTTATTAAAAATCACAGTATTCCAACTCAACAGTCAAGATTACACTTGTTCCATGGGTATATCAATAAATTCATTCTCAAATGTTTCCACAAAAAGTACAGAAATAACAACTAATAATATCATAATGACTTCGTCTTCAGCTCCCATCTTGACTTCGTACATGAATTTTACCTCATCTACTGACCTATTGGATATGTTAAGGAGAGGAGTCAGAACATAAAGTTCTGTGTAAATGAAATATGGTGTTTACCTAAAGTCCATACCTTATACTTTTAGCAGGTTACATATGTCAAGATATGTTTATGCATCACACAATATTCACACAAACAATAAGTATCTAATCAATGAGGTAGATATCCAAATCAATCGCTTATTGGCATTTTTAGGGTTAAGGCCCAACGAGGTGGGAATTCTCGGTAACTTATGGCCCGATTAAAGTTGGATTCTTATGATCTCTTATAACCGTGAGGCGGACCCTAGCCCCTTAATACCTCATCCTAGTACGTCTACGTTCTTAAGTTTATACTCTCAATTGTAATATGAGAAATAGTATTGCGAACGTTACTACTTAACTGATATTACGGTAAAACACCTATTTCTCTTAAGAATTCCCTTAAACAGTTGGTGAGCATGCAATGGCTACATATCTTTTATATACTAATTATGTCCTTAGTTAAGCCCTTCCAAGCTTCTAGAGGAAGTGGACATCCCCCGTGAACTACCCTACTCCGTTACCGCTTATGCCTAACCATTTTAGAGAAGGAGGACCCAAAGACTTACTTCAAATCTAATAAGGATGGGTCTTATGACTATGGTTCCTCTCTAAGGAATAAACCTTAGGAGGGATCCTAGTCCTTAACCATTTAAGACCCAAATTAGACAGGAAGAGAGTCTGTAACAACTCAGAAAATCAGAACTAATTTAAAAAAAAATTAGGTAATTTTGTCAGAAAATGCGTTAGAATTTAAAATTTCCATTTTAAAATAATAATAAAGCCCCTAAAAATAGCCATTTTGCAAATGACCTCTGTTCTTGATGAAACCACTTTTGTTGGATCCGGAGTGCTAAATTATTGCTAGGTTTAAATTTCCATAATTTTTGGAATTAATATGTAAACGTGGTAAAATAAAAAAATGCATTTGGTAATTTCTGTTTGAATTCGATCGACCAGAAAAAGGCCATTTTTCAAACGGTCTCCAAATTCGATGAAATTAAATTTGTTAGGACTGTATTGTCAAAACATAGCTAGATTTATATTTTGGGAATTTTTGGAATTAGTACGTGGCCTCAGTAAATTAAAATGTACGTTCAAATTAAATATTGAATGTTAGATATTTTAATTTAAAGAAAAACCGATTGAGACAGTCGAATGGGCTTACGAAACATATTCCATCGAGTCCGAAATGGAGGTATTTAGCTAGGGGCGACAGTCGTTGGGTTTGATTTGGAGTACGTATGGATTAATGGGTATTTTCGGAATTAAAAGGAATTAAATAATTAAATTATAAATATATGGGCCAATCAGGTTTTTCAAAACCCTAATTTTATTTTCCCCAAAAAAACTGCCACCTCCAATTACAGTCAATGTGGAAAGTCTCTCCAATTAAAACCCCATTCGATCTTCTCATCCTTTCAGTGAATCACGAAATCATCTGAACGAATTTCGAAGAGCTCTACACGAGCTACATATCGAACGGCTGGAATCATCTGTAGTCGCGTATTCATCTCGAATCACGCACACGAAGCACCTCCATTCAATAGAGAATCGCCTCCTCAGGCTGCCACCTAGTTCGTTGAGATGGGTAGCCATTGGCGCGGCTCTCGGAGCGCTTCCATGTGGTAGCATCCGATCATCAGCAAGTGTCTCGGCTGGAGCGAAAATTGCAACCCTAGTTTCAAGCTATAGGGTTTGAACATCGGCCTGAACAATTTGAGGGAGAAGGTAGTTTATTCTTTTATTAATTACTTAGTTAATTAATCAATAAATGTCTTTAACAAAATAACAATCGTATTCTTTTATTAATTACTTAGTTAATTAATCAATATATGCATTGTACAACATCGTGGTATGAAATTGATTTTGATTGTGAATGATTGATTGTGGTTGCAACAAAAATTGATTGTGTTTGTGGTAAATTCATTGTGGGGGGAAAATAAATTGTATTGTGGAAATTATGGAAATGAAATTGTTGTAAGGTTGCAAGGCCTAGGTTAGAAGAGGAGCAACGCTCAGACACTGTACCGGTACTAAAATACCCTGCCGTTGTAATGCCGAAATTTTCTGAAATGAACTATATAAAATAGTTGTTGTGTTGAATAAATTATTTGAACAATAAAAATAACATTTTTATTGTATGTATGAACCACTAAAAATATTCATGTGTTGAATAAATTGTTTGAACAATAAAAATAACATTTTTATTGTTTGTACGAATTATATAAAATAGTCATTAGTTGAAATAAATATTTGTATGTTAAAAACATCATTTTTAATGTGTTAATGAACTATATAAAATAGTCGTGTAGTAAAATAAATGTTTGTTCATTAGAAATATTATTTTTAACATGTACATGAAGTGTTAAAAATAACCATGTATTGAAATAAATGTTTGTTCATTAGAAATATTATTTTTAACATGTATATGAAGCGCTAAAAATAACCATGTGTTGAAATAAATGTATGTTCATTGGAAATATTATTTTTAACATGTATATGAAGCGTTAAAAATATTATTTTTAACTTAGATATATATATATATACACACATGCTGAACAGGTAAATGGATTTGTTGTTCAGTAAAGAATTAATTTGCTTGCCCGACAAATAGGTAAATATTAATGAGTTGGATGCGCAATTTTATTTATTATATAAACTTCTGTAAATGCCATTGGATGTGGTGGTTCTGTGTGAGATTATAAACTACGCCATAGGATAGCAACAATTAATTTTGAACTACACTACATGGCATACTACGTGAAGATAGCATACTCTATCAAATACCATATAAGCATTTGGAGCTTGTATGACGAGGTTGGGATTACCATACAAGCAAGAGGCTTATATGGCGATGACTACATTTTAAGTTGAATCGAAGACGAGTTACTGATGTCATAGCATATCATATACCATATAAGCATTTGGACTTGTATGATGAGGTTGGGATTACCATATGAGCAAGACGGTCGTATGGCGATGACTGAATTACAGGTTGAATTGAGGACTGATATGACCAAATAAAATATAAGGGTAAATTGCAGGAATTAATAAAAACTCCACACGGATCTGGAGATGACAATAATTCATGTCTCTCTTGATTTTAGATACAACACAAGGATTATTTATTTTCCAACACTGGACAAGGTGACGAGATATAATCTCTAGGGAAATGATCTTTACGCTCTCCCTTGGGAATAGATAGGTCACTAAAAATTATATATGTTTTTTCTGGATTTATAGGGTACCTAATACGACCCAATAAATTTCCAAAACGCTCTTCGAACAAAGGAGGATATGGCGAAATTTTCCAAAATTTAAAGGCCAAATTTTTGAAGTGAAAATGGTTTGCAAATCGTCGAACGAATTATATATATAAATTAAAATAAAACGAATCGCGTGCGATAGTACCCGTTTTGGAATCATAACTTTAAATGATTATACCGAGAGACCGATCGTCGGATTTTTCCAGAAACCGGAACCTTTAGGTTCGCTTCGGAAAGATCTTTCAAACGATATTAAATTTATTAAGATCCAACGGTTAAATTTTGGGAAATGAGTAATTCAAATCTGAATAAAAACAGCGCCAGGGCCGCGTAATGACCTGAAGCATCGTTTATTTAAAATGGGCTATTTTTATATAAATAAAAATAGCAATAAAACATTTTAAAATATTATAAATAATGTGGAATGGAAATAAACCAATTTTACTTGGTTTATCAGATATTTTTGATGGTTAGATGTATTTGACATGAAATTATTATATTAAATTGAATCGTGAATGTCAAATAGTTTAACCATAGAAAGAATTGATTTGAATTCTATATATACGTGAATTATTTGAAAAGGCCAAGTTAATTCTCGACTAAAAGCCGAAGATAATGAAGGTGGTGCAAGATCGGTAATCTTCACATCAAATGGATTACTACCGATGCCTTCGATATGGGTAGCTCCCTTGATGAGGTTACAGTGGTAGTGGTCCGGACATATTTGTTGTTTGTCCGGATATGCGAGGGCCTTTCTTCTGTATTGGACATATGGAACGAGGAATATGGTGCCTCCGGTTTCATTCAAACCCAAAACGGACTAGTAAATGGATGTGTGTCCGACATTGGGTTTCGTTCTGTGTTGATTGATTTCTATTAAATATATATCTGTTCGGTGGTGGATAATTTATTCTCTTGCTTAACACCCTTCTCTGAAACGTACGAGCTTAGAGGTTATATATCGATAGACATCGGTTGCATGGCGTGAATTGTCAATGTGGCATGCTAAGATGCAAGTGATCAAGGCTTTTGTTGAAAAGCAGAGTCTTGTGGTTGATGACAAAGCATGACTTTGAATAGCATAGCTTTGTGTATAGCGTTAATTCGCGAGCTTCACACCCCGGTATGAACCAAAAATGGGAGAGGACTGCAGGGAGAACTTTCTAGCCAGGAGTGGTGTCATGGTATGGAGCCCAGACATTTTTAGTTATGTGGATGTTGGAAAGTGAGATACCTTGGATTTGAGTCCCTAGTGGCTCTTGTGATAGTCGACGTACTGACCAGATTTACACACCATAGGGCGGGAAAACGTATTATTCAGGAATTACTAATCCAGAAACGTAAGGGTGGACCGACCCTGAAGATCCAAGGTGCAGTTGCGACTGATCCTGAGACATGGGCTAGACTATCTCGAATTCGGTAAGGATGATCTCTTGCCTTGGTTCATGATGGAAATCCAACATCCAATACGACGTTGTGCGGTTTTGATTGTAAACCTATATATGGCGACATAGTAGAATGGGGGTATTATGTCGTCTATGATTGTTACATTATGACTGAAATTGTGTTTGAAACACATATGCACTAGTAATAATATCAAATGATTTTGTTTTATACGTATCAAGCATATTTAGGCCATTATAAGGTAAAACTCTATCCTCCGACTTGCGTTGCACTGTGTGATGGGACCAGAATCTTATAATGGCTTCATTTTTCTAAAGAGCATTGCATTGTTTAAATGATTTATTTTATTTCATGCACTGGCAATCCAATGGAGTAAACCCGTTCCGCGTTAGCGACGTGGTCCTATGATTGACCTTATTGTTAAATAAGTTAGGTATGATTTCTCATACCAGTCCAATGACTGACTCGTAGTTTGTTTCACTTGCAAACTCGGGTGCCCCTATTTTCTACACGAGCAGCCTTGTATTTAGGTTTTAGCTTGGTTCATTTTGGCGATGGATGGAAGCTGATGATGGTCCTTTATCATTTCTGTTGTACTGTTTCAGATACTAGTATGTGCATTATGTTTGATTCTGCTACAGACATTGTATGTTAAGCTGAAATCGTATTTTGTACTAAGTATGATCCTGTTATGTTGTGTAACTCTGATGATTATATTATTTCCAGTGTAATTTGATGTACACTATCTGGTGTAATGATATATTTATGTTCTGCTGTTATTGTTTATGTGTTATATTCCACTGATTATCCTTGCTTCCACGGCACGGGGGTTTGGGTTATCTCATTTTGGTATTAAAGCTTTGGTTAACCTTAGCTTCGGAATATAACATGTTAACGAACTTGTCTGAAATAGAATTAATAATATTCTAGGGCGAGTAACTCATTAGAGATAGGATTAGAAATATCCTAGAATGAGTATAGCAGAATAAAATACACCTCAATAGATGCATCGACATTTAAATATATGTCTCTATGCTTTACAATATATTTTCTGTTGGACTAACTCTTTGTCTGCTATTTGTAGACATAGTAGAAAATGAGTGGCAGAAGCAGAAGAAGTAATTCTATGGTTCAACAATCTAATGAGCCAATTGTGCTCCCACAGCCAGAACCAGACCTTGAGGTTCTAGTGAAGAAGTATCAAAATCTGGGTGGAGTACCATTCATGGGCAAAGAATCTGTTATTGAAACACAAGCATGGATGCATTCTTCTGAGAGAATTTTTGAAGGCTTAAAGCTGATAGATGATCAAAAAAATTATTAGCATCTTGGGCATTCAAAGATAAAGCTTTAATCTGGTGGGAGTCAATCGTTCCATCCAGATGGTAATATTACCTGGGATAGATTTAAAGAAATTTTCACAGAAAGATTTATTCCTCCAGAAGCAGTTAAGCGACTATATGAAGAGTTCTACCATCTGAAACAAGGAGATATGACCATACGGGAGTACCAGAATAAATTCAATGAACTTTCCCGTTTTGGCCCAGAATTGGTTCGGATTCCTTTAAAGAAGAATTTAAGGTTTATTAACGGACTTCAAAGAAGGTACAAAAGTAGAGTAACTGCACATTTGGATCTTCCTTTTTCTAAGATGATAGAAATGGCTTGTCGCTATAAGAATATTGATAAGCAAGATGTTTCAGAAGATGAAGAGGAAGGCAGTTCTAGCAACAAAAGGAAGTTTGAAACTGATAGTCTAGAGGCAAGTACGAAGCCTGAGGCCAGTAAGAAGCCTAAAGCCAATAAGAAAGGGGTTAAATCTAAGGAAGAACCGTTAATGACTGCCATATACAATAACTGCAGTAAGCAAGGGCATTTGCTAAGGAATTGCAAATCTTCGAAGAAACGAAAGAGTGATGGATCTAAATCCAATAAGAAGTTTCAAGAGACTAGGAAGTGCAATCTTTGCCATAAGTCTGGTCATATAAAGCGAGATTGCCGGCTTTTAAAAATCGCCAAGATGGCTCAAGTTAATAACACGTCAAATGCTCCAACACCCTAGGCAGGGAAGGCCAGATGTTTTGGAAGGCACTCCTACTGTCAACAATATTACTGTTACAATATTGTTTGATATGAGCGTGTCACAAATTTTCATTTCGAGTAATACAGTCAAGAAGCTAAATCTAAAATTGAGGGATCTTAAAGAATCCATCAGGGTTCATAATCTGATAGGAGGTTCTCTTGTTCTCAGTTTGTATTGTAGGGTGCATGTTTCTTATTCTAGTTACTGATTTCCTTTTAAATTAGTAGTCATGAATCTTTCTGAATTTGATATCATTCTTGTGCTGGACCGGTTAACCAAGTATGAAGCTGAAGTTAAATGTGCCGAAAGAATCGTTAAAGTTAAAACGAAGCTTGGAAATATAGTTATACTCTGCATAGGCTCAAATTCAAATAGAAAAGAATTTTGGGTTACTCTTGAAGTTTCCCCTACCTTTATCAAGAATATTCCTGTTGTTAAAAATTATTCGGATGTGTTTGAAGAAGTGGATAGCTTACCGCCGCGAAGGGAAATTGATTTCAGGATCGATCTAATTCTGAATGCAAGGCCAGCTGTGCACGCTATTCGAAGAAAGACATTGAAAGAGAAAGAAGAATTGGGAAATCAATCTCGACAATTGTAATTGAAAGGTCTGATCAGACCTAGTTTTTCGAATTGGGGTGCAGCAGTAGTGTAGTCAGACAGTACTCTTAGATTGTGTGTGGATTACCAAGACCTCAATAAGCAGACACTAAAGAATTAAGTATCCATTACCGCGGAATAATGATTTATTAGATCGCCTAAATGGAGCGCAAGTATTTTCGAGAATGGACCTAGCTACAGGTTTCTATCAACTGCGTATTTCTGAAGAATGTGTTCCTTTGATAGCTTTTAGAGGTCCAGACTTGTTTTATGAGTGGTTAGTAATGCCGTTCGGGTTATGTAATGCTCCTGCTTATTTTGTTGATCTAACAAACAGAGTATTCCGCAAAGTCTTGAATAAATTCGTACTGGTTTTCATTGATGACATTTTGATCTTCTCTAAGTCAGCTAGCGAACATGCGAAACATTTGGAACAAGTTTTGGAAATTCTGAGAAAGAACGTATTAAAAGCCAAATTTTCTAAATGCATATTCTAGCAAGAAGAAGTTAAGTTTCTTGGTCACGTAGTATCAAAGGAAGGAATCTTAGTGGATCCAAGCAAAATTACAGCTATTCAAGATTGGAAGCAGCCTACTGCACCCATAGATGTCCGAAGTTTTCTAGGTTGGCTAGTTATTATCGGAAATTCGTTAAATATTTTTCGAAGTTAAATGGTCCATTAACGAAGCTTACCAAGAAGCATGCAAGGTTTAATTGGACGGATGATTGTGGACAGCTTTCCAAGAGCTGAAATTAAGGTTGACTACTTCCCCAGTGTTGACTATTATCAATGGCAATCAAGATTTGACAGTCTACAAAGATGCCTCTCTTGAAGGTGTCGGTGCGGTATTAATGCAAAGAGGCCAAGTAGTTGCTTATGCTAGCCGTCAGTTGAAGCCGCATGACAAGAGATATGCTACTCATGATCTTGAGTTGTTAGCCATCTTGTTTTCTTTGAAAATATAGAGGCACTATCTTTTGGGTGAGAAGTTCGAATTATATACAGATCATAAGTCATTAAAGTATTTGTTCACCTAGAAAGACTTGAATTTGAGATAGCAGCGTTGGTTAGAATTTTTTGCAGCGTATGATCTTGATATTTTGTATACTCTAGGGAAAGCCAATGTTGTGGCTGATGCACTTAGCAGAAAGAATGCCATTATCGCTAATCTCATTATTACGCCTTCATTGGTTGACAAGATCTCCGTTCTTCAGAAAGACGATAAGTTTATTCAGATAATCAGCAAACGAATTCAAAAAGGCGAAGTTTCAAGCTTCCAAATTGATAGCAAGGGAACTCTTAGGTTGAAAGGGCGGATCCGTGTTACGGATATTCCCGAGCTCAAAAGAGAGGTTATGGATGATTCCCACAAGTCCAAGCTTAGTATCCATCTAGGAGTGAGTAAAATGTATAATGATCTCAAGCGCACATTCTGGTGGAAGGCGATGAAAAGAGACATTTCAATATATGTTAGCAGGTGTTCTACTTGCCAGTAAGTCAAGAGTGATCAACAGAAACTCGCAGGATTATTGCAACCATTAGAGATTCCAGATTGGAAGTGGGATCAAAATTCCATGGATTTCATTGACGGTTAGCCCAAAACCATGAAAGGAAATGATAGCATATGGGTGATCGTAGATCATTTCACGAAGGCCGCCCATTTTATTCCTGTCAGGTCAAATAGAAAAGCTCAGAGTCTAGCGCAGATACATTTTAAAGAAATCGTTAGACTACATGGAGTGCCCAGTAGTATTGTCAGTGATAGAGACCTGATTTTCGCTCGTAAGTTCTGGGAAGCATTTCAGGCAGAACTGGGAACAAAGCTAAATCTTAGCACCGCATATCATTCTCAGACAGATTGCCAAACTGAGAGGTGAATCGTATATTAGAAGATTTGTTGTGGGCTTGCATTCTTGATTTTGGAGGATCGTGGGAAGATCACTTGCATTTGGCTGAATTCTCATATAATAACAGCTATTAAGCAAGCTTGAAAATGTCACCATTCGAAGCATTGTATGGTATACCATGTAGATCTCCTGCATGTTGGGTAGAACCGGGTAATCGACAGGAATCGGGTCCAGATATGATCCGAGAAGCTTCAGATAAAATCGATTTCATTAAGAAACAACTATAAGCAGCTCAAAGCCGACAGAAGAGTTATGCAGATTCTAGAAGAAGAGATTTGGCATTTGTTGTTAGTGATTACATATATATGAGAGTTTCTCCGATGAGAGGAGTGGTCCGATTCGGGAAGACAGGGAAGTTGTCACCAAGATATATTGGTTTGTTTCCTATACTCGAAAGAATTGGAAGTCTTGCTTACAGGGTTCAGTTTCCAGACTGGTTGCCCGGAGTACATGATGTAGTTTACATTTCTCAACTTAGAAAGCATGTACATGATCCAGACTTGATTGTGGAAGAATCCACGCAACAAGGTTTGGATATTACTCCGAAATTAGCAATAAGAAGAGAGCCATTGAAAATTATTGGCAAAGAAACGAAGGTTCTAAGGAACAAGAAGATACATTTAGTTAAAGTGCAGTGGAGCGGAGATCCTAGAGACTGTACATGGGAAACAAAAGATTGCATTAAAAAAGTTTATCCAAGTGCAGGGTGGACATCTCTGATTAGCTCTGGTGCAAGGTACATTTATAATATATTCTATTTCTGTTGCGTTTCCTACTTTACTATTGTTTCCATTTCGGGGACGAAAAGTTTTAAGTGGGGAAGATTGTAACAACCCGGAAAATCAGAACCAATTTAAACAAAATTAGGTAATTTTATCAGAAAATGCATCAGAATTTAAAAATTCCATTTTTAAATAATAACAAAGCCCTAAGAAATAGCCATTTTGCAAATGACCTCCATGCCCGACGAAACCACTTTTGTTGGATCAGGAGTGTTAAATGATTGCTAGGTTTAAATTTCCATAATTATTGGAATTAATATGTAAGTGTGGTAAATTAAAAACGCATTTGGTAATTTCTATTTGAATTGGATCGACCGGAAAAAGGCCATTCGATCTTTTGATTTTGATTTTATTTTTCCCAATCAGGTTTTTCAAAACCCTAATTTTATTTTTCCCAAATATTCGCCGCCTCTAGTTACAGTCAATGCGGAAAATCGCTCCAATTAAAACCCCATTCGATCTTCTGATCCTCTCAGTGAATCACGAAATCATCTGAACGAATTTCGAAGAGCTCCACACGAGCTACGCATCCAACGGCGGGAATCATCTGAAGTCGCGTATTCATCTCGAATCACGCACACGAAGCGCCGCTATTCAGTGGAGAATCGCCACCACAGACCGCCACCGAGTTCGTCGAGATGGGTAGCCATTGGTGCGGCTCTCAGAGCGCTTCCATGTGGTAGCATCCGATCGTCAGCAAGTGTCTCGGTTGAAGCGAATATTGCAACCCTAGTTTCGAGCAATAGGGTTTGAACATCGGCCTGAACAATTTGAGGGAGAAGGTAGTTTATTCTTATATTAGTTACTTAGTTGATAAATCAATAAATATCGTTTACACAATAAAAATTGTATCTTTCTCATACGGTGATGAAATCCGATGAAACAGGAACCGTTGGGATTGTAACAACGTCCACTACATTCTAGAAGAGACTAGAACATATTTGGATCTCTCTACAAATTTAGAAGGAGTGGAACCCAAAGTGAGCAATCTAAATTCAAAAACAATTTGAAATGGAGTAAACAAAAATATATTTTGATATATAAAAATATATATACGCTATATAAAATACATATATGCATTGTACAACATTGTGGTATGAAATTGATTTTGATTGTGAATGATTGATTGTGGTTGCAACAAAAATTGATTGTGTTTGTGGTAAATTCATTGTGTTGGGAAAATAAATTGTATTGTGGAAATTATGGAAATGAAATTGTTGTAAGGTTGCAAGGCCTAGGTTAGAAGAGGAGCAGTGCTCGACATTGTGCCAGCGCAACAACACCCTGTTGTTGTAATGCCGAAATTTTCTGAAATGAACTATATAAAATAGTTGTTGTGTTGAATAAATTATTTGAACAATAAAAATAACATTTTTATTGTATGTATGAACCACTAAAAATATTCGTGTGTTGAATAAATTGTTTGAACAATAAAAATAACATTTTTATTGTATGTACGAATTATATAAAATAGTCATTGGTTGAAATAAATATTTGTATGTTAAAAACATCATTTTTAGTGTGTTAACGAACTATATAAAATAGTCGTGTAGTAAAATAAATGTTTGTTCATTAGAAATATTATTTTTAACATGTATATGAAGTGTTAAAATTAACCATGCATTGAAATAAATGTTTATTCATTAGAAATATTATTTTTAACATGTATATGAAGTGTTAAAAATAACCATGTGTTGAAATAAATGTTTGTTCATTGGAAATATTATTTTTAACATGTATATGAAGTGTTAAAAATAACCATGTGTTGAAATAAATTTTTGTTCATTGGAAATATAATTTTTAACATGTATATGAAGCGTTAAAAATAACCATGTGTTGAAATAAATGTTTGTTCATTGGAAATATTATTTTTAACATGTATATGAAACGTGTAATGTCCCGTATTTTTACGGTATAATAGTTAATTTATTTAATTAGTGATTTAGAGAATTAAATGATTGTTTAATTAAATAATGTTGAATATTTAATTAATATAAATAATAGAGTAATATATTTAATTTCTGAAATAGTCGAATTATTAGTATTGGCAATATTTTGTGAACTGGACAATTCAAAATATATAATTCAGTTTAAAATTGAATTATAATAACAAATATATTTAAACAACGACAGTTTGAACGTATAATTATAATATAATTATAATCGAGCCCGTAATGGCGCGGTAGTTCGTAGTTTGGCGAGTTGAACTTCAGCTGAATATACAGGGTCTGTTTTAAATCGGATTTCTGTGAAACAAGAAACGTTAGGAGCTGGTGAAGTATATTTTTCTAATGGAAGTGAAAATTTTGGATTTCGTCATGTAGATTTTGATTTATGTCCAAATCAAATTTTAAAATAGTCGGTGTGGAATTCCTTTATAATTTGTAACAATTTATTTATTTTATAAATGGATTTTCAATATTAATTGAATACGAATTTAATCTGGATTTGAAATGTCGAGTTGTAAATTCAGATAGGAATATTCTAGAGCTGTATGGTACTCTATTGTGAATATATACGATAATATTTATTTATAAATATTTAATTTTACTATTTTTAAATATATTTAATAATGGAACGGGTTAATTTAGAGCTTTAAAAATAGCCAGTTTTGCAAACGACCTCCGTTTTCGATGAAACTAATTTTGTTGGATCCAGAATATTAAATTATTGTTATATTTCAATTTCTGTGATTTTTGGAGTTTGTATGTGGCCGTACGGATTTTTAATGTGAAAAAAGTTAATAGTTCGACTTTAAAAATATGCTGTGTAGGCAAACGAAGTTGGAATTTGACGAAACCAGTTTCGTTGGGTCCGTAATGTCGAACTGTAGCTACATGCCAATTTTCACGATTTTTGGATATCATGTGTGATCACAGGAATTTTTAAAGGACAAACACATATAACAATTGCTTAAATTTGGATATAATAATAAATATAAATATGTTTATAATTTTCGATATATACCACTACACTTCTCTAAACCCTAAACTACTTCATTCTTTGGTCAATGCAAACCCCGCCGCTTCTTTTCTTTTCTTAGCAAAAATTGAGATTTTGTAAAATCCTTAGAAATCAAAATAAAATCCCTAAAATCCTAATGCTTATATATTTCAAATCCTCATATCATTCTCTTCAAAACGGTATGCATTTCATTATGTGCCAATCATGTTCATTCGCTGGTTATTTTGCAGCGATAGTTAGGGCTGAAGCGTTCGTGAATTTGGGTTTTTAATTCGAGAAGTTAAGATCAGATTTGGGTTAAGGGGATTGAGTAGTGTCTGTTGGCATTTTATTGGTGGATTTGGTGATGAAAAAGTTCGGCGGTTTATGTACGCCGTAGTTTGGGTCGACGAACGGAAGTAGCAAGGGGGGTTGCGAGCTGGGTATTGATAGGAGGAGGTGATTGAGTTTTCTGGTCAAAGTTTTATGGGGATCAACGTTGATTTTTGTCGCTAGTTTTTCGTGTAGCAGAAACCCGCGGTTTGGAGATGAAGTTAGAAAGGGTAGATCGAGTTCCTTAATATGGTGATGGAATCGAAGAGATTCAGAAGAGGGGTGAAATGGCGGCTTTTGTGTGTGATTCGGTGGAGAGATGGAAGTATGGTGGAGCGGTGTACAAGCGGAAATGGCAAGGGATTTTCTAGGGCGTGAAAATGAGGAGCGGGGAAGAAGACTACAGTGACGGGTTTGGGTAATTAAAACGGGTTTGGGCCTTATGATAATTGTGAGCCCAATTATTTAGTTTTAATTTAATTTGTAATAGTCGTACAACTTGTACAATGTATAACTCTATCATACAGTATCAGAATTTGACGAAACAAGATCCGTTGGGATCGTATGGACGAGGGCTACACGTTGGAACTAACTGGGAGTGAATTGGAGCTTGTTACAATTTATAGAGAAATAAATTGTCGGTCTGAATCAACCGACGGTTATCGTTATTTAACGATGATCGTCCAATGTGAGTAAAACTCACCAACTCTACCAGTTCATATTTTTATAACATATATTTAGAATTGATAAATGATGATTAATATCTGTGTGTTGATTGTTTGATTGAATTGTTGATTTATTGGTTGAAATTATAAATATAATTATATATATATATAAATCATTAATCAAATATTGATTCTGCTTATCATAATATTTCATATTGAAATGAAATCGATGATTATTTATATTGTTTAACATCTGTGATGCAGGGAAAACAGGTCGGAGGGATCCAACTGAATTCCTCAATATTTACAATACTATTTGTTTTCATATATTTGGTATATGATGTGATATAATCAGTGATTGATTATGATGACACTGGTCATGTTATTTGGTATTTTAAATACCATATGAATTACTGTAATGTATAAAAGGAAATTTTCAAAGTGAATATTGAAAATGAAATATTTTAATAGAATAAATAGAATTATACAAAAGGATTTATATAAAATAAATAGAATTATATAAAAAGGGTTTGTATAGAATAAACAGAATTATATAAAAAGGGTTTGTAATGGCTCGGATTTCGCCCGGACCCATTCGATTGCAAAAT
This sequence comes from Allium sativum, assembly GCA_030737875.1. NCBI lineage: Eukaryota > Viridiplantae > Streptophyta > Magnoliopsida > Asparagales > Amaryllidaceae > Allium > Allium sativum. Next base: position 605,372,530 of record CM060916.1, on the reverse strand, counting down.
CGACTAAGACCGTTCAGAACCCGAACACGTTAACTCTGGAAATACAACATCATCAGAACAACAACAACAGACTTTTATAAAACATCATAATAATGTTACATCAGAGTACAGAATAACAGAGTACATCGAATAAAATTACAGCGGAAGATTAATTACAGTAAATTAATGCAATAAACAGCGGAAGACTTCTATGCTCTGGACACATCTTTAGGCTTCGATCCAGAATCCTGCTCAAGAGATAAATATCTGCAAAAAGCTACTCAATTGCCCGTGTGGAAAAGAGGGCACCCGAGTTTGCAAAGTGAAACAAACTACGAGTCAGTCATGGGACTGGTATGAGAAATCTAACTTAACTAATCTAATAATAAGGCTAATCACAGGACCACGCCGCTAACGCAGAACGGGTTTACTCCATTGGATTGCCAGTGCATAATTAAAAGTAAATCGTTAAACAATGCAATGCTTTTTGGAAAAATGAAACCATTATAAGACTCAAGTCCCAACACACAATGCAACGCAAACCGGAGGATAGAGTTTTACCTTATAATGGTCAAAAATGCTTGTTACGATAAAAACGAATTTGATATTATTATTTGTGTATATATGTTCCAAAAATATTTCAAAGTAAATGTATCAATCCTAGAAAGCATAGCTACCATATATTATGCCTCCATACTAGTAATACAATCAAGTCCGTAGGGTCGTATTGGGAATTGGGTTTCCGTCATGAGTCAAGGCTAGGAACGATCTCCTTACCGATTCGAGACACTCTAGCTAATGTCTCAGGATTCCCAGCAGTGAACCCTTGGATCCTACAGGGCCCGTCCACACATACGATTTTGCGGATTGGCAATTCCTGAACACACGTTTCCCCATCCTATAGGACCTAATATCCGAGGCGCCTCATTCCATCATCCACATAAGTAAAATGTCGGGCCGTGTAAAACCCAAAAACCACTTCTAGCTAGAAAGAAACGTGCCGCTCTCCCTGCATTCCCCTACTCCGTTTTTGACTCATACAGGGGGGTGTGGCTCGCGAAGTCACGCTATACACAAAGCTACGCCTAAACAGGCCATGCTTGGATCATCAACCACAAGGCCTGCTTTTCAACAAAAGCCTTAATCATTTGCATCTTAGCATGCCACATTGTCAATCCATACCATACCATTGATTCCTACCAATATATAACCTCTAAGCTCGTACGTCTTAGAGAAGGATGTTAAACACCAAATAGATATATGTTTAGCAGAGATCAACGAATACCATATAAAGGAATACAACGTCAGACATACAATCCATTTTCAAGTCCGTTCTGGGTCTGAACGAAACCAGAGGCACCTTATACCTCGCATATCCGAACAATCAACAAGTAGTCTGGACAACCACCATTGTAGCCCCTTCAAGGGTAGCTACTCCAATCATGGGCGTCAATGGTAACTCATCCATTCGACGTGAAGATCGTCGGTCTTCAATCACCGTCTTCAACTCTTCGACTTAGATCGACGAATAATCATTTGAAATGAGATTGAACTCGGACCTTTCAAATGATTCTCGCGTATATATCATTTCAAATCATTTCTTATCGTTAATATTAATTTATAACGATTAATCTCTATTTTTATTTATATAAAAATAATTGAATTTTATTTAACAACACTTCATGTCAATAGGCGACCTTGGCGCTGTTCTCACCCAAATTTTGTTTTACACATTTCTCTAAATCTAACCGTTGGATTTTAACACAATTCATATCGTTGGAAAGATCTTCCCAAGGCGAACCTAATGGTTCTAGTTTTGGGAAAATCCGACGGTCGGATATGTCGGTATAATAATTTAAAGACATGATTCCAAAACACGAACTACCATGCTCGATTCGTTTGATTTTAATTCCTATATATATATATATAAATATAATTCCTTCATCCATTTCATTATTGTGATTATCATAACAAGTAAAGAACACATGGTTTCATAACATTTTTATATATAACATAACTCACAATAATGTTTATTTTATTTTAATTCACATACACATCCTAAACATAATAATGTATATTTTCTTTTACCCTTCAATTCACAAAAAATGTATTTTTCGTGTATCATTCCAATTTAACAAAAATGAAGATTTTTGTGTCATTTCAATTTTCTAACAAAAATGCAATATATTTTGGTGTCAACCTCAATTCTACAAAAATGAATATATTTTTGTTTGTTTAATTTCAATGTAACAAAAATAATAACTTTGTTATTCTTTTCTATGCCAAGTAAAAATAATGATTTTGTTATATCTTTCAATGCAAAACTAAAATGATAATTTTAGGTCAATCTCTTCTGTACAAACAAAATGATAATTTTGTGTGTTAATCTTTTCACATGAAAATGTAAATTTCTTACCTTTACTCTTTTTAATGAAATCGAATTCATTAAAATGTAAATTTCCATCGTCATGACTTTCATTGAAAACCCATTTACATAAAAATGTAAATTCCATATCTTTAATCTTTTTAATGAAAATCCAATTACATAAAAATGTAATTTTCTTCTTAATTCTTTCAATGAAAATCTATTTACATAAAAATGTAAATTTCACTTACTTTAAATCTAATTACATGAAAATGTAATTTTCTTCTTTAAATACCATTAACATGAAAATGTCAATTAATCCTTTAATCTTAATTATATGAAAATGTAATTTTTCTCCTTAAATCTTAATACAATAAAAATGTAAATTTTCTTCTTAATCTTAATTACATAAAAATGAAAATTTTCTTTTTAATCTAATTACATTAAAAATGTAACTTTTCTTTTTAATCTTAATTACATTAAAATGTAACTTTTCCTTTTTTAATCTAAATTACATTAAAAATGTAACTTTTCCTTTTCATGATGAATTCTTCCTTTTATTTACTTTTATTTACTTTTATTTACATTAGAAAAATGTAAATTCTATTTCAATGTTGAATTCTACTCTTTTAATTACACTATAAAATCTTCTTTTTAATTACAATGTAAATTGTAATTAACATTATAATGTAAAAGTCCTATCTTTAATTACAATGTAAATTTTCCTTTATAATTACAATGTAAATTGTAATTAACATTACAATGTCAAAATCTTTCCTTTTTATTACATTAAAGATGTAATTAAGGTTACCATGTAAATTCTATTTCTTCTTATTACATTAAAATGTAAATAATTTTGCAGCGTCAAAATCTAGTCTTTTAATTACATAAGAATGTAATTTTAATTTCAATGACAAAATCATATCTTTATAATTACATAAAAATGTAATTTTTAATTGCGGTGTCAATCATGTTCATTTCTAATTTAACACATAACGTCATTTCTAATTTAATACATAACGGTGTAAATAATGTCATTTCTAATGTAATACATAATGGAGCAAATATTCATTTTCTGATTAACACATGATGGTGTAAATATTCATTTTCTAACAAGTTGTAAATTTCTTTTTATAAACAAACAAATTATCTTTTTACATTTAACAAAACAAAGACAGAAATGATAACTTTGTACATTTACAAATAATGACAGAATGATGTCTTTGTAATTTTTTCTTTCAACTAAAATCAATGAAAAATGTAATTTTTATTATTTCAACTAAAATCAATGTTAATGTCATTACTTTTTTTTTTAACAAAAATGATACTTTTGTTCTTATTTTCATTATACACACAAAATTGAAACTTTTTGTCTTATTTTCATTATACACAAAAATGAAACTTTTCATTAACAAACAAAAGTGATTTCTATTCATTAATACACAAAGGTAATTTCTTTTCATTATATTTACAAACAAAAGTGAATTTCATGTACTTACAAACAAAAGTGAATTTCATGTATTTACAAACAAAAGTGAATTTCATGTATTTACAAACAAAAGTGAATTTCATGCTTTACAAACAAATGTCAATTTCTATTTACAAAACAAATGTAAATATTGTCACTTTTCTTTTTTACTTACGAACAATGTAAATAATGTTTGAAATCTTTTGTTTGTATTCTTGCATTACAACATAATAAAAGAATATATATATATATATATATATATATATATATATATATATAACACAACAAAGTCATACCCTTTTTATTAACAAAGTTACAATAAAGTTGCAATCTTTTTATTAATAAAGTTAACAACTTTTTATTTATAAAAGCAAAGAAAATAAAAAGCTTTTGATTAACAAACCAAGTTACAACATTTATTAAATAAAACAAAGTTAAACTTTGAGTTACAAACAAGGTTACAACTTTGTATTACAAAGTTGAAATCTTTGTTCATATAAACAAAAGTAAACTTTTTTTTTAATTTAAACAAAAGTAAAAAATCTTTTATTAAGTTTACAAACAAAGTTTCAATCTTTTTATTAAGTTTACAAAAAAAATTCAATCTTTTCCTTATATTTACAAACAAAGTTCCAATCTTTTTATTAAGTAACAAAGGTAAAAAATTTTAAAAAAAAAATGAAAACTTTTTTTATAAACAAACAAAAAGTAATCTTTATATTATTAAACAAAAGGCGAAATCTTTATATTTTAACAAAACAAAAGTGAAATCTTGTAACAACCCTGATTTTTGGGGTTAATTTTAAAATTTTATTTTAAGAAATTTTAATGAATGAATATATTTAAAATTATTTATTTTAAATAATAACGATGAAAAACTTATTTTATTTCGAGCGCGAACTTGAAATTTATATTAAATCCATTCCGAGCCTGAAAACGGCGCGGTAATTTCAGATTTGAAATTCCAACTTTGAAAAATTGTATAAAATAAAATATAAATCGGAATTGGACGAAACAAGAAACGCTAGGACCGTATTGAAAATATCTTTCCAAGGAGTTTCAGAAATTAAGATTCCAGTTTATAAATTGTAAGTTATGAGAAAATTAAATTTTCAGAAAAACGCTATAGAATTCGTATATATTATATATAAGGCCCGAAACATAAAATTTTTGCAGAATAAGGAATTAGGACCCGAAACCATCTCCATTGGTTTCAGAATGTTGTTTACATATAAAAATGACTATAAGAACTTATATTTTTGAGTTTCGGAAAAATTCCTCTATTTTTGGTATTTTTAAATATTAAAAATATACGCCTGAAAAATGGAATATTTGCAAACGAACTCCGAATTCGACGAGACCAGTTTCTATGGATTAGGAATATTAAAATAAGGTTAAATTCTAAAATTTATAATTTTTGGAATTATTTTGTGGCCGGTATAATTTTTACAGTGAAAAATAGCATATTTTCAGACTTTGGAAATTCATAATAAATTCATACGGACTCGGAAAATTACGAAATCAGGTTCGTTGGATTCGTAATGACCTGAAATAATTATGTTTAAAATTTTATTAATTTTGAAATCAGCATGTATTTATAAGAATTTTTGAATTGAAGAAAACAGTTGAAAATTGAGTAATTGGACACGTAATGATACTTGGGCCCAAACCAAAATTAGACCCATAGTATATATTATCTTTTTCCTCAGAATTTAGGGTGAAATTCGAAATTGTACAGCAGCCATCTTTTTCCCTTCCTTCCTCCTCTTGTCAATGGCTGTCTTCTTCCTCAATCAAAAATTTGTCGAAAATAAAATCTCTTCAAACCATAGCAAATTATATGTCCACTCGAAGGTCTCGACGATACGAAGCTAATGGTGTCGTCGGTTTTGTCAAACAACGCTCGGATTCGCCGGAATCTCGTCTTAAAGCTCGCTGTTTTCGGAATTCAGAAGCTCAAAACGTAAATCAAGAAATTCCCGTGAATCGAGGAAGAATTAGACGAAGTCACGAACACGGAAGTTCTTCGTCTACGTGAGGTGGAGGTGCTCGCCAAGTTTCAGGCGATTTGGTAAAGCGAGGCGGCGGATCGGAGGGGGGGTACGTGCAAAGTTAGACGGCTCGTCGGCGGCGGTCGGGGATGTTTCAGGCGATGGCGTTTGGGGCGGTGGAGCTGCTCGGGAAGGGGAATCCATCGGTGGCGACGGCGGTGTCGCAGGTGGTCGGAGCAGGGAGAAAAACGCAGTCAAAGTTTCGGCTGCTACAGTAACCCGTGGTCAACGATTTCTGGGGTATTTTCTATCTTATTTTTAAATTATTTAATTAATTTCCAGAACTTTAAAATTGCATAACTCACTCATACGAAGTCGAAATTCGACGATTTCAGGTGCGTTGGGATCGTGGTGACGAGATGGACGCGTGGACACTAATTTTGTCCAATTCTGAGACAGTGAAATTTTTAGGTATTTTTCACGAATATTAATTAATTATTTAATTATGTCCAACTTTAATAAATCATAACTCTCTCGTACGAGGTCCGATTGACGAACCGTAAATTGCGTTGGACTCGTCTTTCCGAGCTCTTCGCGATGGCGCAGACCAAAGCTGAATCCGAGACAGTCGAATTTTCAGCAAAAATCAATGTGAGATTCTTTATTTTATTTTATAATTTATGAAATTAAATTATCTTTCTTGTGTTATTGATGTTTGTATGTACATGAATATGGATTGGTGATGAATGACTGATATTGGTGATGGATGTTTATGTAATTATTGGCAGTTCTGTTCATGTATACGTTGTGAGTGTCATTGATTGTGGAATGAATATTGATGGGTAAACTTGTGTAAATAAAATTCATTCTTTATTTCTATATTCTTAAGAATTTATATTTAAATTTATAATTTTTATTGTTGTTTCAGAAAAATGGATGTTATTTAGATTTGCAATTTTGTACCAAAATTTCATTTTTTCATGTTTTACATGAAAACGTGAATTTTATACAAAATCGTTGAACTAAATAAATATTTCATTTTATTGAACTACATGGAAATGAATATTTAATTAAAATGTTGATTTTTGATAAAAAATAATATTTTAATCGATTTTGGCAAAATTTGGGCTTTTATGCAAAATTGTCTTTTGTGGAATAAAAGAACAAAATTTTGTTTTCTTATTCTTTCTGAAATTAAAGATGACATCTTTATTAACATGGAATTTTTGAAAATAAAATTGGTTTTTAGAATTGTTTATATAATTTATATTTTCAATATAAATTATAATTTTAACGTTTCAGGCAGGTGCAGTTCATGTTTTGGGTTTCAAACTTTGAATGACTATAACGGAAGATCCAACCGTTAGATTTTTCCAAAACTGGATCCGTTGGGTCCGCTTTGGGAAAATCTTTCCACCAATACCAAGTTTGAAAATTTTCAACGGTCAGATCTTGAGTTATGTGTGATTCGAATTTTTGGAAAAACAGCGCTATAACTACACCTGACCTGTAACGTCGTTTTAATGAAACGAATAATTATAAAAATAAAGTTTTGATCTTTATTTTTGAAGAATAAAGTTTTGATTTTGTTTTGGACTAAAATGTAAAAATTTGATTTTTATTTTTAATAAATAAAGTTTTGGTTTTTATTCTTATTTTGAAAATAAAATAAGGTTTTTGTGAACATGAATTTGTTTGGACTAAAATGAATAAAAGTGACGTTCTTTATTTTTAAAAGGACTAGAATGATAAAGTGTTTTGGAAAAAGATTAAATTGAATAAATTTATTCTTTATTTATGAATGGATTAAAAAGGAAATACTTAAACCAGGGACCAATTACATTAAATTGAAATGATACAAAAGGGAGTTTTATTCTAAAATTGGTTCCATTCAAAAGAATGTAATTAATACCTATTAGGTGAACATCGTTAATTGGTTATACCATTTATGTTATAATTTAATGCACTTGTATACACTGCCATTTACAAGCGACCTTGGCTTGTTTATGTGAGTGGACGATAAATTTTTACACATCGTCCAGAAGCACAGTTTATTTTATAATATGTGAATTGTGTTGGCTGAAACCCCACACGGGTTAAGGGTTGACATTTGAATACACGTCACCCTTGGAATAATTAGAAATGCACTTTGGATGGATGTTTGAAATTGTGATATAATTAATGTTTGATTTTCCGTATAATTAATTTATATGGAAGTAGGGGTCTCATTCCAATTTTGAGTGAAATAAATAAATATTCAACTAATGCAATTAATTGGTAATTAAATTTAGGAATTGTGTATTTATTGTTTTAAAGTATTGAATAAAAGCTTTTGAATGAATGTAATAAATTTCCTTTTTTTTTATTCAATAAATGGAATTAATTGGCAATTGAAGTAAGGGATGATGTATTCGCTTTTTAAAAAGGAAATGATAAAGAAGTTTTGAATTGATCATATTTCATTCTAGTTTTGAATGAAGGAAATTAATTTCCATTTATTACTCAATTAACGAAATTAATTGACGATTGAATTGAGAAGATCAAATCTTATTTATTTGGAAAGTTACAAAACAAATCCTAGAAATGGGTAAATTACCTTCCAACTTTAATAAGAAGATTTGAAATTTAAAGATACCGTTTTATGTTAACATTTAATTTGGGAAATTGATTTCATTTTAATATTGAAATGGTAGGTTTTAATATCACAATTAAAACCGTTTTGAAAATAATTATTATTATAATATCATAATAATATGGAAAGTTAATATGTATTGAAATGGAATAATAAAGCTTTATATGAAAGAATATTTCAAGTAAGGAATGATATTAAGTTGTAGAATATTTTAAAATATAAAATATTTTAAAATAATATTTTAAAATATAAAATATTTTAAAATAATATTCTTGGATAATATTTATAAATAAAATTTTTAATTATATTTGGACACGAGGTTAGGTCACATTTATGGCGGAAGTCTGCCCGGAACCAACCGGCATATCCAGCAGCCATAAATGTTGGGCCTAATGTGAGAGGTCCAAGTGCACAAATACGAATTGGGTCAAGACACGAGGTTAAGCCCAACCTGTGGTAGAAGTCTGCCCGGAACCAACCGGCATATCCAGCATCCACAAGTTGTAGGCCTAATGTGAGAGGTCTGGCCCACTATTAAATAATAAAATGTAAAGATAGACATAATAAATGGATAAGGAAAATGAATTGGGCTATTCAGTCCATTTTAAAATAGTAACTCCATTTTAACCCGTATAAATTATGTTATACATTTTATAAAGGAAATCGAAGATGATTAATATTTTATTTAAGATTAAATGAAATACTCTGAAATAAATGATGACTAATTATATATATTAAATGGGAAATTTATGAAATTTAAATTTGGGTTTATCGTGAATTATGTTTTAAATAACGTTTATTCTTTAACCCGAATTTATGATAGAATTAATTCCCTAAAAATTGAATAATCATTTAATAATGACTTTGGAAGATTAAAACTAAATAAGATTTTAATTAAATCTTTAATTAGATTGAAAGGGAATTAAGTAGTTAAGATCACTGAATTAAGAAAGTGATCGAAAATGGAAAACGAACCATAAAGCAATGAATATTTTCATGTTATAAATGAATAAATGAATGAAAACATGAAATGGTTATATTATTTATATATTTTGTATGAAAATAAGAATGAAACTTTTATTTACATTTCATATGTAAATAAAAGAATGAAAATAAGAATGAAACTTTTATTTACATTTCATATGTAAATAAAAGAATGAAAATAAGAATGAAACCTTTATTTACATTTCACATGTAAATAAAAAAAAGATGAAAATAAGAAGGGAATTTTTATTTACATTTCACATGCGAATAAAAAGATAAAAATATGAAATGAAACATGATTTAAAAGCATGAAGTCGCATATGAAATGCATAATCAAGAAACCGCATATGAAATAAAAATTCATGTTTAGAATAGTATTACTGCATATGAAATGAAAGGCAAATCTTGAGATAGTGTTAATATATGTATGATATTCAACATACTTAAGGTTTATGCTACCATATTAAAAGTAAATATATTTTTAAGATCATGTTCATATAGTAAAAATGAACGTATTTTTGATGTCGTGTCTATATATTGAAATAAGGACCTTTTTATTTGAAAAGAATTAAACGTTTAAAAGACTTTTAATTGTATATTTGTTGGCTTTAATGAAATGATATAAAATAAAATATCAATTTTATTTTGTATGATTGTTGAAATAAAAAGAATAAATTGTTGAATTATGAATTCTTTGACACGATAAATGAATGGACAATATTTATATGCATGAAATGAATGGACGATATTTATATTTATAAAAGAATAAATAACGATATAGAATGGTTTGCAAATTTATATATGCGAGAATTATTTGGAAAGTCCGAGTTTACTCTCATTCCAAATAATGATACGACGTTCGAAGAGTCGAAGACGGTGATTGAAGACCGACGATCTTCACATCGAATGGGTGTGTTGCTATTGAGACCCATGATGGGAGTAGCTACCTTGAAGGGGCGACAGTAGTAGCCGTCCGGACGTAGTGTTGATTGCACGGGTTTGGCTTTCGCTCAAACCCAGAGCATAAGCGCGTAAATGGATTGTATGTCCGACATTGTATTCCTTTATACTGTATTTGTTGATCTCTGCTAAACATATATCTGTTTGGTGTTTTACACCCTTCTCTGAGACGTATGAGCTCAGAGGTTATATGTTGGTAGAAATCAATAGTATGGTATGGATTGACGATGTGGCATGCTAAGATGCATATGATCAAGGCTTTGTTGAAAAGCAGGCCTTGTGGGATGATCAAAGCATAGCCTGTTTAGGCATAGCTTTGTGTATAGCGTGACTTCACGAGCCTCACACACCGGCGGAGTCTAAAACGGGAGAAGGGAACGCAGGGAGAGCAGCACGTTTCTTTCTAGCTAGAGTGGTGTCAGTGACCTACCAGCCCTGACATTTTACTTATGTGGATGATGGAATGAGGCGCCTCGGATAGGTCCTATAGGACCGGGGAACGTGTGCTTAGGAATAACTAATCCTCTAAGCTGTATGTGAGGACCGGCCCTGCCATTTCCAAGGGTTCACTGCGGGGGATCCTGGGGCATTAGCTAGAGTGTCTCGAATCGGTAAGGAGCTCCTCCCTAGCCTTGACTCAGATGGAAATCCAAATTCCAAATACGACCCTTGCGGTTTTGATTGTATTACTAGTATGGAGGCATAGCATATGGTACCTATGCTTCCTAGGATTGATACATTTACTTTGAAATGTTTTAAACCATATACACACTAATAATAATATCGTTTTTATCGTATCAAGCATGTTTGACCATTATAAGGTAAAACCCTATCCTCCGGTTTGCGTTGCATTGTGTGATGGGACTTGGGTCTTATGATGGTTTCATTTTTCTATAAAGCATTGCGTTGTTTTGACGATTTACTTAAATTATGCACGGCAATCCATTGGAATAAAACCCGTTCCGCTTTAGCGGCGTGGTCCTTGGATTTGCCTTATTACTATTAGTTATATTAGTTAAGAATTCTCATACCAGTCCCACGACTGACCCGTTGTTTGTTTCCACTTTTGCAAACTTGGGTGCCCTCTTTTCCACACGGGCAGTCGAGTAGCTTTTTGCAGATATTTATCTCTTTAGCAGGATCCTGGATTGAAGCTCAAAGCTGTGTCCAGAGCATAGAAAAGTCTTCCGCTGTCTTAGTTATTTTATTTCCGCTGCACTGTATTAAAGTAATGTAAAATTATCTTCCGCTGTAAATTTGTTTAATGTACTCTGATATATATTCTGTACTCTGATGTAACATTTATTATGATGTTATAAAAGTCTGTTGTTATTGTTCTGATGTTGTTGTATTCCCAAAGTTAACGTATGCGGGAATTGAACGGTCTTGGTCGATTTAACGGTCGATTAAGTCCGGGCAAAATCCGTGTCGTTACAGTTGGTATCAGAGCTTTGGTTAGTTCAAATCTTTGGGGTACAACTTGTTAGAACTGAACAAAAGACTCATCAGAGAATTGGATTAGTAATGTCCAATAAGAAAACTCGTTAGAGATGGGATCAGCAGTATCCTAGAACGAGTGTGAAGAGTATTATTTTCTTTAAAATATAAAATAAATTCTGTTTTGAAATTTAAATCTTATTATACGTATTTGAAGTATATTATATTTTAATGTGGACAATCGAGTATATAAAGATTTCGAATATACGAGTAATTAACGGATATTCGAAGTTTTAATATACTGGGTAGATATAGAATCACACTCTAGTCGCCCGGAGATGATTCTGATGATGGGGCCCTATCATCAGAGTTTATGTTCGAGCTTCAAAAGTGGTATATCTATATATTTCCACTGACTGGTATGAGAACCAACACTTAGTTAGGACACATTAATGTGATTTGCACTAAAAATATGATTTTTGATTATATATAAAAGTTATATATGTTTGAAAAAGTTAATCACCTAATTGATTGATGGTTGTGATGTTTGATAATTAGTTTAACTAATTAATATATTAGAATGATAGTAAATTAAACCAATAAATAAAAATTTAATTAAGTTAGTTAATTAAATAACCTTTAGCTTCGTTCCTTTTCGAGGACGAAAAGTTCTTAAGTGGGGGAGATTGTAACAACCCTGATTTTTGGGGTTAATTTTAAAATTTTATTTTAAGAAATTTTAATGAATGAATATATTTAAAATTATTTATTTTAAATAATAACGATGAAAAACTTATTTTATTTCGAGCGCGAACTTGAAATTTATATTAAATCCATTCCGAGCCTGAAAACGGCGCGGTAATTTCAGATTTGAAATTCCAACTTTGAAAAATTGTATAAAATAAAATATAAATCGGAATTGGACGAAACAAGAAACGCTAGGACCGTATTGAAAATATCTTTCCAAGGAGTTTCAGAAATTAAGATTCCAGTTTATAAATTGTAAGTTATGAGAAAATTAAATTTTCAGAAAAACGCTATAGAATTCGTATATATTATATATAAGGCCCGAAACATAAAATTTTTGCAGAATAAGGAATTAGGACCCGAAACCATCTCCATTGGTTTCAGAATGTTGTTTACATATAAAAATGACTATAAGAACTTATATTTTTGAGTTTCGGAAAAATTCCTCTATTTTTGGTATTTTTAAATATTAAAAATATACGCCTGAAAAATGGAATATTTGCAAACGAACTCCGAATTCGACGAGACCAGTTTCTATGGATTAGGAATATTAAAATAAGGTTAAATTCTAAAATTTATAATTTTTGGAATTATTTTGTGGCCGGTATAATTTTTACAGTGAAAAATAGCATATTTTCAGACTTTGGAAATTCATAATAAATTCATACGGACTCGGAAAATTACGAAATCAGGTTCGTTGGATTCGTAATGACCTGAAATAATTATGTTTAAAATTTTATTAATTTTGAAATCAGCATGTATTTATAAGAATTTTTGAATTGAAGAAAACAGTTGAAAATTGAGTAATTGGACACGTAATGATACTTGGGCCCAAACCAAAATTAGACCCATAGTATATATTATCTTTTTCCTCAGAATTTAGGGTGAAATTCGAAATTGTACAGCAGCCATCTTTTTCCCTTCCTTCCTCCTCTTGTCAATGGCTGTCTTCTTCCTCAATCAAAAATTTGTCGAAAATAAAATCTCTTCAAACCATAGCAAATTATATGTCCACTCGAAGGTCTCGACGATACGAAGCTAATGGTGTCGTCGGTTTTGTCAAACAACGCTCGGATTCGCCGGAATCTCGTCTTAAAGCTCGCTGTTTTCGGAATTCAGAAGCTCAAAACGTAAATCAAGAAATTCCCGTGAATCGAGGAAGAATTAGACGAAGTCACGAACACGGAAGTTCTTCGTCTACGTGAGGTGGAGGTGCTCGCCAAGTTTCAGGCGATTTGGTAAAGCGAGGCGGCGGATCGGAGGGGGGGTACGTGCAAAGTTAGACGGCTCGTCGGCGGCGGTCGGGGATGTTTCAGGCGATGGCGTTTGGGGCGGTGGAGCTGCTCGGGAAGGGGAATCCATCGGTGGCGACGGCGGTGTCGCAGGTGGTCGGAGCAGGGAGAAAAACGCAGTCAAAGTTTCGGCTGCTACAGTAACCCGTGGTCAACGATTTCTGGGGTATTTTCTATCTTATTTTTAAATTATTTAATTAATTTCCAGAACTTTAAAATTGCATAACTCACTCATACGAAGTCGAAATTCGACGATTTCAGGTGCGTTGGGATCGTGGTGACGAGATGGACGCGTGGACACTAATTTTGTCCAATTCTGAGACAGTGAAATTTTTAGGTATTTTTCACGAATATTAATTAATTATTTAATTATGTCCAACTTTAATAAATCATAACTCTCTCGTACGAGGTCCGATTGACGAACCGTAAATTGCGTTGGACTCGTCTTTCCGAGCTCTTCGCGATGGCGCAGACCAAAGCTGAATCCGAGACAGTCGAATTTTCAGCAAAAATCAATGTGAGATTCTTTATTTTATTTTATAATTTATGAAATTAAATTATCTTTCTTGTGTTATTGATGTTTGTATGTACATGAATATGGATTGGTGATGAATGACTGATATTGGTGATGGATGTTTATGTAATTATTGGCAGTTCTGTTCATGTATACGTTGTGAGTGTCATTGATTGTGGAATGAATATTGATGGGTAAACTTGTGTAAATAAAATTCATTCTTTATTTCTATATTCTTAAGAATTTATATTTAAATTTATAATTTTTATTGTTGTTTCAGAAAAATGGATGTTATTTAGATTTGCAATTTTGTACCAAAATTTCATTTTTTCATGTTTTACATGAAAACGTGAATTTTATACAAAATCGTTGAACTAAATAAATATTTCATTTTATTGAACTACATGGAAATGAATATTTAATTAAAATGTTGATTTTTGATAAAAAATAATATTTTAATCGATTTTGGCAAAATTTGGGCTTTTATGCAAAATTGTCTTTTGTGGAATAAAAGAACAAAATTTTGTTTTCTTATTCTTTCTGAAATTAAAGATGACATCTTTATTAACATGGAATTTTTGAAAATAAAATTGGTTTTTAGAATTGTTTATATAATTTATATTTTCAATATAAATTATAATTTTAACGTTTCAGGCAGGTGCAGTTCATGTTTTGGGTTTCAAACTTTGAATGACTATAACGGAAGATCCAACCGTTAGATTTTTCCAAAACTGGATCCGTTGGGTCCGCTTTGGGAAAATCTTTCCACCAATACCAAGTTTGAAAATTTTCAACGGTCAGATCTTGAGTTATGTGTGATTCGAATTTTTGGAAAAACAGCGCTATAACTACACCTGACCTGTAACGTCGTTTTAATGAAACGAATAATTATAAAAATAAAGTTTTGATCTTTATTTTTGAAGAATAAAGTTTTGATTTTGTTTTGGACTAAAATGTAAAAATTTGATTTTTATTTTTAATAAATAAAGTTTTGGTTTTTATTCTTATTTTGAAAATAAAATAAGGTTTTTGTGAACATGAATTTGTTTGGACTAAAATGAATAAAAGTGACGTTCTTTATTTTTAAAAGGACTAGAATGATAAAGTGTTTTGGAAAAAGATTAAATTGAATAAATTTATTCTTTATTTATGAATGGATTAAAAAGGAAATACTTAAACCAGGGACCAATTACATTAAATTGAAATGATACAAAAGGGAGTTTTATTCTAAAATTGGTTCCATTCAAAAGAATGTAATTAATACCTATTAGGTGAACATCGTTAATTGGTTATACCATTTATGTTATAATTTAATGCACTTGTATACACTGCCATTTACAAGCGACCTTGGCTTGTTTATGTGAGTGGACGATAAATTTTTACACATCGTCCAGAAGCACAGTTTATTTTATAATATGTGAATTGTGTTGGCTGAAACCCCACACGGGTTAAGGGTTGACATTTGAATACACGTCACCCTTGGAATAATTAGAAATGCACTTTGGATGGATGTTTGAAATTGTGATATAATTAATGTTTGATTTTCCGTATAATTAATTTATATGGAAGTAGGGGTCTCATTCCAATTTTGAGTGAAATAAATAAATATTCAACTAATGCAATTAATTGGTAATTAAATTTAGGAATTGTGTATTTATTGTTTTAAAGTATTGAATAAAAGCTTTTGAATGAATGTAATAAATTTCCTTTTTTTTTATTCAATAAATGGAATTAATTGGCAATTGAAGTAAGGGATGATGTATTCGCTTTTTAAAAAGGAAATGATAAAGAAGTTTTGAATTGATCATATTTCATTCTAGTTTTGAATGAAGGAAATTAATTTCCATTTATTACTCAATTAACGAAATTAATTGACGATTGAATTGAGAAGATCAAATCTTATTTATTTGGAAAGTTACAAAACAAATCCTAGAAATGGGTAAATTACCTTCCAACTTTAATAAGAAGATTTGAAATTTAAAGATACCGTTTTATGTTAACATTTAATTTGGGAAATTGATTTCATTTTAATATTGAAATGGTAGGTTTTAATATCACAATTAAAACCGTTTTGAAAATAATTATTATTATAATATCATAATAATATGGAAAGTTAATATGTATTGAAATGGAATAATAAAGCTTTATATGAAAGAATATTTCAAGTAAGGAATGATATTAAGTTGTAGAATATTTTAAAATATAAAATATTTTAAAATAATATTTTAAAATATAAAATATTTTAAAATAATATTCTTGGATAATATTTATAAATAAAATTTTTAATTATATTTGGACACGAGGTTAGGTCACATTTATGGCGGAAGTCTGCCCGGAACCAACCGGCATATCCAGCAGCCATAAATGTTGGGCCTAATGTGAGAGGTCCAAGTGCACAAATACGAATTGGGTCAAGACACGAGGTTAAGCCCAACCTGTGGTAGAAGTCTGCCCGGAACCAACCGGCATATCCAGCATCCACAAGTTGTAGGCCTAATGTGAGAGGTCTGGCCCACTATTAAATAATAAAATGTAAAGATAGACATAATAAATGGATAAGGAAAATGAATTGGGCTATTCAGTCCATTTTAAAATAGTAACTCCATTTTAACCCGTATAAATTATGTTATACATTTTATAAAGGAAATCGAAGATGATTAATATTTTATTTAAGATTAAATGAAATACTCTGAAATAAATGATGACTAATTATATATATTAAATGGGAAATTTATGAAATTTAAATTTGGGTTTATCGTGAATTATGTTTTAAATAACGTTTATTCTTTAACCCGAATTTATGATAGAATTAATTCCCTAAAAATTGAATAATCATTTAATAATGACTTTGGAAGATTAAAACTAAATAAGATTTTAATTAAATCTTTAATTAGATTGAAAGGGAATTAAGTAGTTAAGATCACTGAATTAAGAAAGTGATCGAAAATGGAAAACGAACCATAAAGCAATGAATATTTTCATGTTATAAATGAATAAATGAATGAAAACATGAAATGGTTATATTATTTATATATTTTGTATGAAAATAAGAATGAAACTTTTATTTACATTTCATATGTAAATAAAAGAATGAAAATAAGAATGAAACTTTTATTTACATTTCATATGTAAATAAAAGAATGAAAATAAGAATGAAACCTTTATTTACATTTCACATGTAAATAAAAAAAAGATGAAAATAAGAAGGGAATTTTTATTTACATTTCACATGCGAATAAAAAGATAAAAATATGAAATGAAACATGATTTAAAAGCATGAAGTCGCATATGAAATGCATAATCAAGAAACCGCATATGAAATAAAAATTCATGTTTAGAATAGTATTACTGCATATGAAATGAAAGGCAAATCTTGAGATAGTGTTAATATATGTATGATATTCAACATACTTAAGGTTTATGCTACCATATTAAAAGTAAATATATTTTTAAGATCATGTTCATATAGTAAAAATGAACGTATTTTTGATGTCGTGTCTATATATTGAAATAAGGACCTTTTTATTTGAAAAGAATTAAACGTTTAAAAGACTTTTAATTGTATATTTGTTGGCTTTAATGAAATGATATAAAATAAAATATCAATTTTATTTTGTATGATTGTTGAAATAAAAAGAATAAATTGTTGAATTATGAATTCTTTGACACGATAAATGAATGGACAATATTTATATGCATGAAATGAATGGACGATATTTATATTTATAAAAGAATAAATAACGATATAGAATGGTTTGCAAATTTATATATGCGAGAATTATTTGGAAAGTCCGAGTTTACTCTCATTCCAAATAATGATACGACGTTCGAAGAGTCGAAGACGGTGATTGAAGACCGACGATCTTCACATCGAATGGGTGTGTTGCTATTGAGACCCATGATGGGAGTAGCTACCTTGAAGGGGCGACAGTAGTAGCCGTCCGGACGTAGTGTTGATTGCACGGGTTTGGCTTTCGCTCAAACCCAGAGCATAAGCGCGTAAATGGATTGTATGTCCGACATTGTATTCCTTTATACTGTATTTGTTGATCTCTGCTAAACATATATCTGTTTGGTGTTTTACACCCTTCTCTGAGACGTATGAGCTCAGAGGTTATATGTTGGTAGAAATCAATAGTATGGTATGGATTGACGATGTGGCATGCTAAGATGCATATGATCAAGGCTTTGTTGAAAAGCAGGCCTTGTGGGATGATCAAAGCATAGCCTGTTTAGGCATAGCTTTGTGTATAGCGTGACTTCACGAGCCTCACACACCGGCGGAGTCTAAAACGGGAGAAGGGAACGCAGGGAGAGCAGCACGTTTCTTTCTAGCTAGAGTGGTGTCAGTGACCTACCAGCCCTGACATTTTACTTATGTGGATGATGGAATGAGGCGCCTCGGATAGGTCCTATAGGACCGGGGAACGTGTGCTTAGGAATAACTAATCCTCTAAGCTGTATGTGAGGACCGGCCCTGCCATTTCCAAGGGTTCACTGCGGGGGATCCTGGGGCATTAGCTAGAGTGTCTCGAATCGGTAAGGAGCTCCTCCCTAGCCTTGACTCAGATGGAAATCCAAATTCCAAATACGACCCTTGCGGTTTTGATTGTATTACTAGTATGGAGGCATAGCATATGGTACCTATGCTTCCTAGGATTGATACATTTACTTTGAAATGTTTTAAACCATATACACACTAATAATAATATCGTTTTTATCGTATCAAGCATGTTTGACCATTATAAGGTAAAACCCTATCCTCCGGTTTGCGTTGCATTGTGTGATGGGACTTGGGTCTTATGATGGTTTCATTTTTCTATAAAGCATTGCGTTGTTTTGACGATTTACTTAAATTATGCACGGCAATCCATTGGAATAAAACCCGTTCCGCTTTAGCGGCGTGGTCCTTGGATTTGCCTTATTACTATTAGTTATATTAGTTAAGAATTCTCATACCAGTCCCACGACTGACCCGTTGTTTGTTTCCACTTTTGCAAACTTGGGTGCCCTCTTTTCCACACGGGCAGTCGAGTAGCTTTTTGCAGATATTTATCTCTTTAGCAGGATCCTGGATTGAAGCTCAAAGCTGTGTCCAGAGCATAGAAAAGTCTTCCGCTGTCTTAGTTATTTTATTTCCGCTGCACTGTATTAAAGTAATGTAAAATTATCTTCCGCTGTAAATTTGTTTAATGTACTCTGATATATATTCTGTACTCTGATGTAACATTTATTATGATGTTATAAAAGTCTGCTGTTATTGTTCTGATGTTGTTGTATTCCCAAAGTTAACGTATGCGGGAATTGAACGGTCTTGGTCGATTTAACGGTCGATTAAGTCCGGGCAAAATCCGTATCGTTACAAATCTTTCTTTTTACAAAACAATGAAATTAATATTCATTTTCTTTTAAAAATAATAACTTTTTATAATAATCAACAAAATGATATCTTTTTATGATAATCAACCTTACAGTGAAAAATTAATCTTTTATTTTCAACAAGATTACATATCTGGGTTCAATGATTTTGTTTCAAACACCAATATCACAGCATCAACCAATTCACATCACAACATCAATAAATTCAAATTTCCCAACCACAAACAATACAGTTTTCATAACGTACATAGATGGAATTCATATCGCAAGAAATAATTAAATTTTTAATAATTAAATTCAGAAATCTCACATCGTTATTGAGTTCTGCGCTGTTCAGATCCAAAATTTGTCAAAAATTCAACTTTCTCAGAATTAGGTCTATTCAGTGTCATCGCGTAGATCTCGGCCTCACAATCGTGGCGCACCTGAAATCGTTCCGTTTCGAGTTCGTATGAGCCAGATATGGATTAAACAAGATCGGTCAAAGTTTTGAATTAATTAAATTGTTTGGTCAAAGTTCAAAAAGTCAACTCTCCCTCCTTCTTCCTCTTCCATGTTAAAAGCCAAAAATGAACCCATAGTGTTCAAAATTAGATATCCATTTATCTCGGAATTGGAGGAGCTTGAAGACGATCGGAAGGGGTCACATCGGAGAGGGAGGAGAGGGCTACGTGCGCCGGGAGTATGGGTGGCCGCGGTGGGGCCATGGTGGTGCGGTGGGGGCTGTTTGGCCGTGGGTAGGGGGTGTTTTATCTCGAGATTCGTGCAACTATATATGATCATAACCGTATGAAATTAAAGAGGATGAAAATCTCTTCAAATAAGTCTAAAGGAGGGATTGGTTTCATTGTGTGGATTGTGAGATATCGAGGAGGGAAGTTTGGAGCTCTCTTGGCTATTGAGGAAGAAGATGGCGGCTGTGTATTGTAGAGAGAGGATTAGGGTTGAGGATTAGTGAATATATTTATATTATTTAATTAGTTAATTAGCCCATTAAGGCCCGTTTAGCAACTTTGTCCAATTTCAGCCCAACGACTATCGTTCTTACCTATTAATCCCTATTCCGGACTCATCTAGCTATGTCTCGTAAGCACAAACGACTGTCTTGACCCTGTTCTCTTTATTTTAAAATATTTTTACTTTTATTTTTAATTCAACCGTACGAATAAATTCACTGGGGCCACAAATTAACTTCGAAAAAACCCGAAAAATATATTTAGCTATGTTTTGACGCTGCGGACCTAGGAAAATTAATTTAGTTCAATTCTGAGCCTATTTGAAAAATGGCTATTTTCAAGTCGATTAAAATTGACCGAAATTGACCAAACTGAAATCTTTTTGCCACGGTCACAAATTAATTTTAAAAATTATGAAAAATTAAACTTAGCAATAATTTGACATTCCGAATCCAACAAAAGTGATTTCGTCGAAAACAGAGGTCGTTTGAAAAATGGCTATTTTTAATATTAAAATATATATATATAAATCCTACAGCGACTATTCTGAAATTTAAATTGGATATAACTTTTGATTCCCGCTATAAAATTTCGATTTTTCTGATTCGTTGGAAAGATATTTTAAAAGAGATTCTAATATTTTTGGTTTCACTAAAATCCGTTAAATTTTGCATCCTGTACGGTCAGTCAAAGTTCAAGTTTGACTTTTCAAACTACCGCGCTATTTCTAACTCCTTTTATAATTAAAATTAAATTATTCATCCTAACTTCGATTTAAATAAATTTTTAATCATTATTATTTTAAATAAATTATTTTAAATATCAAATGTAACAACCCGTAAAATGCGAGCCAGATTGAAATTTTTATTTTGGCAATTTTAGCGAATTTTGAATATTTAAAATGAATTATTTTAAATAATATCGACGAGAAATTTTATTTGAATATAATTCGAAAGTATATATTATACGCGTCGTCGTTAGAATATAAATATTTATATATATAATTATAAATAGAATTGAAAATGGCGCGGTAGTTCGATAATTCGATTTCAAACTTCAATTGAACATACCGGGTGCAAAACAATCCGGATTTTAGTGAAACCAAAAATAATGGAACCTAATAGTGAATATCTTTCCAACGAATCCAAAAAATCGAAATTTCATATCAGGAATCAAAAGATATGTCCAGTTGAAAATTCTGAATAGTCGCTATGGAATTCAGGCCCTTAAAAATAGCCATTTTGCAAATGACCTCGGATTTCGACGAAACCAGTTTTGTTGGGTCCGTGATGTCAAGTTATTGCTAGGTTTCAAATTTCATAATTTTTCGAATCAATATGTGAGCGTGGCAAAAGAAAACGCGTTTGACCAGTTTCTGTTGAATTTAATCGACTGGAAATTGGCCATTTTTCAAACGGTCTCAGAATTCGATGAAACTAGTTTTGTTAGGACCGTATCGTCAATACGAAGTTAGAAAATATTTTTCGGGAATTTTTAGAGTTAGTATGTGACCCTGGTAAATTGAAATGTACGTTAAAATTCAATAAAGTGATTTAAATGTAATTTAAATCTCTGATATTTCTGTGTTATATTCATTTATACTCTGTATATTCTTGTAATCTGATGCACTGTTGTAATATGCATTGAAATGTTCTTCTGTATGCGTTCTGTTGTGGCCTGTTCTCGAACTATCCGACACTTTCCTTTACGGGGAAGTTACGGGTTTTCACAGTTGGTATCAGAGCTTTGGTTTACAAAGCAGAGAACAAGGCACATTAGAAACATACGAAAGAATTCATCAGATATTGGATTAGTAATATCCAATAGGAATGACTCGTTAGAGATAGGATCAGTAGTATCCTAGAACGAGTGAGAAGAGTATATATTTTTTTTAGTGAAAACAAATTTTTGTTTTGAAAATTTAAATCCATTATTCGTATTTGATTATTTATATTGATGTGGACAATCCAGTATATATAAATTTTGCGTATACGTCTGATCCGCGTGTATTCGAAGTTTTAATATATTGGATAGATATAGAATCACACTCTAGTCGCCCGGAGATGGTACTGATGATAGCACGTGCATCATCAGTATTTATGTTCGTGTTTCGAAGGTGTGTTTTCTATATATTTCCATTAGACTGGTGTGAGAACCAAAACTAATATAGTTAGAACACATTGTTGTGATTTGGCACCAAAAATCTGATTTTTGTATATGTATCAAAATTATGAATTTGAAACTCTAATTCACTACTTGATTGATGTTTGTGTTGTTTGTTTATTTGTTTGATAATTTTGAACCATTATGCCTAATTGAACCAAATAATGAATTGTATAGAAATTGGTCGCAATTGCTTGCATATGCATATATATATTGAACAGGTCATAGCAAGGAGGCTAGAGCCAGAGAATAAAATTTGTTTGCCCGACAAATAGGTACATGTTTACTACATAATTTCCTGTTTTGTTTGGGTGATGATGATTTTGTGAGCCTATTGGCTAGCCGCTTGGCTTTTTCTTTTTCTTTTTGAGATCTGAAGGACCGGGGAAGCTATTTGAAATTCCCCGATGCTCCCGGTGCAGGGGAGGTTATGGCGAAATTTTTCAAAAATTTAGGGTGTTAGCCAAATTTTTGAAATTTTGAAAATTCTCAGAAACTAAAGAGTTAGAGAATGGAAGCCAGATCGAACGTAGTGTTGATTAATCAAACCACTTTCGACTTTGTTCCTTTTCGGGGACGAAAAGTTTTAAGTGGGGGAGATTGTAACAACTCGTAAAATGCGAGCCAGTTTGAA
Organism: Allium sativum; assembly: GCA_030737875.1. NCBI lineage: Eukaryota > Viridiplantae > Streptophyta > Magnoliopsida > Asparagales > Amaryllidaceae > Allium > Allium sativum. The sequence continues at coordinate 605,349,029 of CM060916.1, read as the reverse complement.
ATTTTTATTTTGGCAATTTTAGCGAATTTTGAATATTTAAAATGAATTATTTTAAATAATATCGACGAGAAATTTTATTTGAATATAATTCGAACGTATATATTATACGCGTCGTCGTTAGAATATAAATATTTATATATATAATTATAAATAGAATTGAAAATGGCGCGGTAGTTCGATAATTCGATTTCAAACTTCAATTGAACATACCGGGTGCAAAACAATCCGGATTTTAGTGAAACCAAAAATAATGGAATCTAATAGTGAATATCTTTCCAACGAATCCAAAAAATCGAAATTTCATATCAGGAATCAAAAGATATGTCCAGTTGAAAATTCTGAATAGTCGCTATGGAATTCAGGCCCTTAAAAATAGCCATTTTGCAAATGACCTCGGATTTCGACGAAACCAGTTTTGTTGGGTCCGTGATGTCAAGTTATTGCTAGGTTTCAAATTTCATAATTTTTCGAATCAATATGTGAGCGTGGCAAAAGAAAACGCGTTTGACCAGTTTCTGTTGAATTTAATCGACTGGAAATTGGCCATTTTTCAAACGGTCTCAGAATTCGATGAAACTAGTTTTGTTAGGACCGTATCGTCAATACGAAGTTAGAAAATATTTTTCGGGAATTTTTAGAGTTAGTATGTGACCCTGGTAAATTGAAATGTACGTTAAAATTCAATAAAGTGATTTAAATGTAATTTAAATCTCTGATATTTCTGTGTTATATTCATTTATACTCTGTATATTCTTGTAATCTGATGCACTGTTGTAATATGCATTGAAATGTTCTTCTGTATGCGTTCTGTTGTGGCCTGTTCTCGAACTATCCGACACTTTCCTTTACGGGGAAGTTACGGGTTTTCACATCAAAACCCATTAAAATTAGTTAAAATAAAATTTTAAATTTACCCTAAAATTCAGGGTTGTTACAGTCTCCCCCACTTAAAAACTTTTCGTCCTCGAAAAGGAACGAAGCTAAAGTTGTTTAATTAACTAACTAAATTTCGATTCTTTTATTGATTTCAATAATTTTATTTGTTGATTATCTTTTCAAAAATCATCTTTTCTAAGATCGGATTATACAAATACGTTAATTATAAACTTTTCACTCTGAACTCGTTCTAGGGCATTTCTAACCCTATCTCTAACGAGTTTTCTCATTCTAGGATACTACTGATCCTATCTCTAATGAGTATTCTTATTGGATATTACTAATCCAACCTCTGATGAGTCTTTTGTTCAGTTCTAACGAGTTGTACCCCAAAGATTTGAGCTAACCAGAGCTCTGATACCAACTGTAACGGCTCGAATTTCGCCCGGACCCAATCGATCGCAAAATCGACTAAGACCGTTCAGAACCCGAACACATTAACTCTGGGAATACAACAACATCAGAACAACAACAAACTTTTACAAAACATCATAATAATGTTACATCAGAGTACACAATATCAGAGTACATCGAATAAAATTACAGCGAAAGATAAATTACAGTAAATTAATACAATAAACAGCGGAAGACTTCTATGCTCTGGACACAGCTTTAGGCTTCGATCCAGAATCCTGCTCAAGAGATAAATATCTGCAAAAAGCTACTCAACTGCCCGTGTGAAAAGAGGGCACCCGAGTTTGCAAAGTGAAACAAACTACGAGTCAGTCATGGGACTGGTATGAGAAATCTAACTTAACTAATCTAATAATAAGGCTAATCACAGGACCACGCCACTAACGCGGAACGGGTTTACTCCATTGGATTGCCAGTGCATAATTAAAAGTAAATCGTTAAACAACGCAATGCTTTTTGGAAAAATGAAACCATTATAAGACTCAAGTCCCATCACACAATGCAATGCAAACCGGAGGATAGAGTTTTTCCTTATAATGGTCAAAAATGCTTGGTACGATAAAAACGAATTTGATATTATTATTAGTGTATATATGTTTCAAAAACATTTCAAAGTAAATGTATCAATCCTAGGAAGCATAGCTACCATATACTATGCCTCCATACTAGTAATACAATCAAGTCCGTAGGGTCGTATTAGGAATTGGGTTTCCGTCATGAGTCAAGGCTTGGAACGATCTCCTTACCGATTCGAGACACTCTAGCTAATGTCTCAGGATTCCCTACAGTGAACCCTTGGATCCTGCAGGGCCGGTCCACACATACGATTTTGCGGATTGGCAATTCCTGAACACACGTTTCCCGGTCCTATAGGACCTAATATCCGAGGCGCCTCATTCCATCATCCACATAAGTAAAATGTCGGGTCGTGTAAAACCCAAACACCACTTCTAGCTAGAAAGAAACGTGCTGCTCTCCCTGCGTTCCCTTACTCCGTTTTTGACTCATACCGGGGGTGAGGCTCGCGAAGTCACGATATACACAAAGCTACGCCTAAACAGGCCGTGCTTTGATCATCAACCACAAGGCCTGCTTTTTAACAAAAGCCTTGATCATTTGCATCTTAGCATGCCACATTGTCAATCCATACCATACCATTGATTCCTACCAATATATAACCTCTAAGCTCGTACGTCTTAGAGAAGGGTGTTAAACACCAAACAGATATATATATTTATCAGAGATCAACGAATACCGTATAAAGGAATACAACGTCAGACATACAATCCATTTTCAAGTCCGTTCTGGGTCTGAACGAAACCGGAGGCACCTTATACCTCGCATATCCAAACATTCAACAAGTAGTCTGGACGACCACCATTATAGCCCCTTCAAGGGAAGCTACTCCAATCATGGGCGTCAATGGTAACTCATCCATTCGACGTGAAGATCGCAGGTCTTCAATCACCGTCTTCAACTCTTCGACTTAGATCGATGAATAACCATTTGAAATGAGATTGAACTCGGACCTTTCAAATGATTCTCGCGTATATATCATTTCAAATCATTTCTTATCGTTGATATTAACTTATAACGATTAATCTCTATTTTTATTTATATAAAAATAATTGAATTTTATTTAACAACACTTCATGTCAATAGGCGACCTTGGCGCTGTTCTCACCCAAATTTTGTTTTACACATTTCTCTAAATCTAACCGTTGGATTTTAACACAATTCATATCGTTGGAAAGATCTTCCCTAGGCGAACCTAACGGTTCTAGTTTTGGGAAAACCGACAATCAGATATTTCGGTATAATAATTTAAAGACAAGATTCCAAAACACGAACTACCACGCTCGATTCATTTGATTTTAATTCCTATATATATAAATATAATTCCTTCATCCATTTCATTATTGTGATTATCATAACAAGTAAAGAACACTTGGTTTCATAACATTTTTATATATAACGTAACTCACAATAATGTTTATTTTATTTTAATTCACATACACATCCTAAACATAACAATGTATATTTTCTTTTACCCTTCAATTCACACAAAAATGTATTTTTCGTGTATCATTCCAATTTAACAAAAATGAAGATTTTTGTGTCATTTCAATTTTCTAACAAAAATGCAATATATTTTGATGTCAACCTCAATTCTACAAAAATGAATATATTTTTGTTTGTTTAATTTCAATGTAACAAAAATAATAACTTTGTTATTCTTTTCTATGCCAAGTAAAAATAATAATTTTGTTATATATTTCAATGCAAAACTAAAATGATAATTTTGGGTCAATCTCTTCTATACAAACAAAATGATAATTTTGTGTGTTAATCTTTTCACATGAAAATGTAAATTTCATACCTTTACTCTTTTTAATGAAATCAAATTCATTAAAATGTAAATTTCCATCGTCATGACTTTCATTGAAAACCCATTTACATAAAAATGTAAATTCCATATCTTTAATCTTTTTAATGAAAATCCAATTACATATAAATGTAATTTTCTTCTTAATTCTTTAAATGAAAATCTATTTACATAAAAATGTTAATTTCACTTACTTTAAATCTAATTACATGAAAATGTAATTTTCTTCTTTAAATACCATTTACATGAAAATGTCAATTAATCCTTTAATCTTAATTATATGAAAATGTAATTTTTCTCCTTAAATCTTAATACAATAAAAATGTAAATTTTCTTCTTAACCTTAATTACATAAAAATGTAAATTTTCTTTTTAATCTAATTACATTAAAAATGTAACTTTTCTTTTTAATCTTAATTACATTAAAAATGTAACTTTTCCTTTTTTTAATCTAAACTACATTAAAAATGTAACTTTTCCTTTTCATGATGAATTCTTCCTTTTATTTACTTTTATTTACATTAGAAAAATGTAAATTCTATTTCAATGTTGAATTCTACTCTTTTAATTACACTGTAAAATCTCCTTTTTAATTACAATGTAAATTGTAATTAACATTATAATGTAAAATTCCTATCTTTAATTACAATGTAAAATCTCCTTTTTAATTACAATGTAAATTGTAATTAACATTACAATGTCAAAATCTTTCCTTTTTATTACATTAAAGATGTAATTAAGGTTACCATGTAAATTCTATTTTTTCTTATTACATTAAAATGAAAATAATTTTGCAGCGTCAAAATCAAATCTTTTAATTACATATGAATGTAATTCTAATTTTAATTTCAATGACAAAATCTTATCTTTTTAATTACATAAAAATGTAATTTTTAATTGCGGTATCAATCATGTTCATTTCTAATTTAACACATAATGTCATTTCTAATTTAATACATAACGGTGTAAATAATGTCATTTCTAATGTAATACATAACGGAGCAAATATTCATTTTCTGATTAACACATGATGGTGTAAATATTCATTTTCTAACAAGATGTAAATTTCTTTTTATAAACAAACAAATTATCTTTTTACATTTAACAAAACAAAGACAAAAATGATAACTTTGTACATTTACAAATAATGACAAACGATGTCTTTGTAAATTTTTTTCTTTTAACTAAAATCAATGAAAAATGTAATTTTTATTATTTCAACTAAAATCAACGTTAATGTCATTACTTTCTTTTTAACAAAAATGATACTTTTGTTTTTATTTTCATTATACACACAAAAATAAAACTTTTTGTCTTATTTTCATTATACACAAAAATGAAACTTTTCATTAACAAACAAAAGTGATTTCTGTTCATTAATACACAAAGATAATTTCTTTTCATTATATTTACAAACAAAAGTGAATTTCATGTATGTATTTACAAACAAAAGTGAATTTCATGTATTTACAAACAAAAGTGAATTTCATGCTTTACAAACAAATGTCAATTTACAAAACAAATGTAAATATTGTCACTTTTCTTTTTAATTTACAAACAATGTAAATAATGTTTGAAATCTTTTGTTTGTGTTCTTGCATTACAACATAATAAAAGAAAATATATATATCTTTTTTTTTTACACAACAAAGTCATACCCTTTTTATTAACAAAGTTACAATAAAGTTGCAATCTTTTTATTAATAAAGTTAACATCTTTTTATTTATAAAAACAAAGAAAATGAAAAGCTTTTGATTAACAAACCAAGTTACAACATTTATTAAATAAAACAAAGTTATAACTTTGAGTTACAAACAAGGTTACAACTTTGTATTACAAAGTTGAAATCTTTGTTCATATAAACAAAAGTAAACTTTTTTTTAATTTAAACAAAAGTAAAAAATCTTTTATTAAGTTTACAAACAAAGTTTCAATCTTTTTATTAAGTTTACAAACAAAATTTCAATCTTTTCCTTATATTTACAAACAAAGTTCCAATCTTTTTATTAAGTAACAAAGGTAAAAACTTTTTTTTTAAAAAAATGAAATCTTTTTTTTATAAACAAACAAAAAGTAATCTTTATATTATTAAACAAAAGGCTAAATCTTTATATTTAACAAAACAAAAGGGAAATCTTTCTTTTTACAAAACAATGAATTTAATGTTACTTTTTCTTTTAAAAATAATAACTTTTTATAAAAATCAACAAAATGGTATCTTTTTATGATAATCAACATTACAGTGAAAATTTAATCTTTTATTTTCAACAAGATTACATATCCGGGTTCAACGATTTTGTTTCAAACACCAATATCACAGCATCAACCAATTCACATCACAACATCAATAAATTCAAATTTCCCAACCACAAACAATACAGATTTCATCACGTACATAGATGGAATTCATATCGCAAGAAATAATTAAATTTTTAATAATTAAATTCAGAAATCTCACATCGTTATTGAGTTCTGCGCTGTTCAGATCCAAAATTTGTCAAAAATTCAACTACCTCAGAATCAGGTCTATTCAGTGTCATCGCGTAGATCTCGGCCTCACAATCGTGGCGCACGTGAAATCGTTCTGTTTCGAGTTCGTATGAGCAAGATATGGATTAAACAAGATCGATCAAAGTTTTGAATTAATTAAATTGTTTGGTCAAAGTTCAAATAGTCAACTCACCCTCCTTCTTCCTCTTCCACGTTCAAAGCCAAAAATGAACCCATAGTGTTCAAAATTAGGTATCCATTTATCTCGGAATTGGAGGAACTTGAAGATGATCGGAAGGTGGCACATCGGAGAGGGAGGAGAGGGCTACGTGTGCCGGGAGTATGGGTGGTCGCGGTGGGGCCATGGTGGTGTGGTGGGGGATGTTTGGCCGTGGGTAGGGGGTGTTTTATCTCGAGATTCGTGCAACTATGTATGATCATAACCGTATGAAATTAAAGAGGATGAAAATCTCTTCAAATAAGTCTAAAGGAGGGATTGATTTCATTGTCTGGATTGTGAGATATTGAGGAGGGAAGTTTGGAGCTCTCTTGGCCATTGAGGAAGAAGATAGCGGCTGTATATTGTAGAGGGAGGATTAGGGTTTAGGATTAGTGAATATATTTATATTATTTAATTAGTTAATTAGCCCATTAAGGCCCGTTTAGCAACTTTGTCCAATTTCAGCCCAACGACTGTCGTTCTTACCTATTAACCCCTATTCCGGACTCATCTAGCTATGTCCCGTAGGCCCAAACGACTGTCTTGACCCAGTTTTCTTTATTTTAAAATATTTTTACTTTTATTTTTAATTCAACCGTATGAATAAATTCACCGGGGCCACAAATTAACTTCGAAAAATCCCAAAAAATATATTTAGCTATGTTTTGATGCTGCAGAACTAGGAAAATTAATTTCATTCAATTCTGAGCCTATTTGAAAAATGGCTATTTTCAAGTCGATTAAAATTGACCGAAATTGACCAAACCGAAATCATTTTGCCACGGTCACAAATTAATTCTAAAAATTATGAAAAAATGAACTTAGCAATAATTTGACATTCCGAATCCAACAAAAGTGGTTTCGTCAAAAACAGAGGTCGTTTGAAAAATGGCTATTTTTAATATTAAAATATATATATATATATATCCTACACCGACTATTCAGAATTTTATATTGGGCATAACTTTTGATTCCCGCTATAAAATTTTGATTTTTCGGATTCGTTGGATAGATATTTTAAAAGAAATTCTAATATTTTTGGTTTCACTAAAATCCGTTAAATTTTGCATCCTGTACGGTCAGTCAAAGTTCAAGTTTGACTTTTCAAACTACCACGCTATTTCTAACTCCTTTTATAATTAAAATTAAATTATTCATCCTAACTTCGATTTAAATAAATTTTTAATCATTATTATTTTAAATAAATTATTTTAAATATCGAAACCCATTATAATTAGTTAAAATAAATTTTTAAATTTACCCCAAAATTCAGGGTTGTTACAGGGTTTGTATAAAATAAATAGAATTATATAAAAGGAATTATAATTGAGATTTAAGTGTTAGAAATAAAAAAAAAGATGATTTGTATAAATAGTTCTATAATTAGAAGTATAAATAGAAATTGGATTTGGAATATTGTTTTAAATACGAAATCAAACTGTTTTGATTGTAAAGAAGAAATTATTATTTACATTTAATGTGAATAATAAATATTTTGAAAATAAAATATTTGTAAAGGAAATAGGGTTTGAAATAGGAATTAAAATGGAGTTAAAGGAATTAGAAACTGAATGGAGATTAGTTAAATCGAACAGCTGTCTGGGTATTGATCTGATGTTGGTTTCGGCCTTCGTGGTTAATACCTAGGGGGTTGTTCTCTTACTAGTTTACAGTTAGAGATTGATATATGTGAGAAGATAGTGATGCGTGAATCAGAAATGGAAACGTTTTCCAATGATTAATAACATATATTTTCTAAATTTAAAAAACAAGGAATGTTGAATATATGGAAACGAGAAATGGGGAAATGAATAAATGTTGATTGATGATTGATCGATAGAATTTCCATCTGGAAATAATATCGTTGTTTGTACATATGTTTTCCTTTGATTGTTAAATCACCGACTATCAAAGTTTTTGACCATTTCCATTGTTAATACGGAGAGGCCGTGATCAAATTCATTATCTGAAAACCACTCTGTATGGGCGTAAGCGTTGCGATCAAATATGATGAAGATAATTGAAGACAGATTTATGTAAGGGTTGTCCTGTTTACAGAATAGTACCTTCGGGTTGTCCAGTCCCAGGACAACTTGAATGGACGAATGTCTGACAGAGTATGTCTAGCAGATCGCGTAACTTGATCGTTTCAAACGTATTTACATTGGTGGCGGAGGAATTCATTTCTCTTAGCTTATACCCATGGTATTTTTAGGGAAATCAATTTATGATTTGATGGGTATGACGATGCAACATTCAAAGTGAATGAAAGAGTGATCTGTTAAAAGATACGTTATGACCTCAAGCCTCATCAACTGGGAAATGACAGAAATCGGGCAGGCGGCATGGCTAAGTGGATCGCACCCAATTAGGGTATATTGTCACCATCTAGAGAATATTCATATTTGTTACTTCTTTCAATTTTATATCTCCCAGGAATGGTTATGTTGGTATACCAACCATAAGGTGATAATATATTCAGAACATTCAAGCAAAATGAATGGTCGGTCATGTGTGGTCGAGTTGCAAGATGTTCTTGTTGAACTCCAGTGTATCGCTTCTAGAGTACACTGATCGGAAGGTGGTTCCATACCTTGTCATAGTTGGAAATCCATTACCCAATAAGCGCCTGCGGTGTTTGATTGTATATAATATATGTGGAACGTGAGATGAAAGCATTTCCACTAAATTGCTATTTATCTGATTTAGACATTATTATAATATCAGAAGAGTATTGATTTTTAAGAAATGTTTTGGGTTATCGTAAGGTAAAAACCATCCATGTTTATGTCTTGATCGGTCTTATGATTATCATTTCTTTAGAAAGGATTTTAAAAAGTTAAACAAATGGTTGGAGTTTATTCACACTAGTCACATGATTGACCCAGAGTTTATTTTGTTTTGTTTTCCCTAAACTCTTGGGTGCCCAATTTTGTACGGGCAGTCATGTAGTCGGGATTTACAGATACTTGAAGAGCTGGACCAGGAGGCTTCAGTATTATATAGATTGTTATTTCCGCTGTGTTGTAAGTGTTATACTCGAATAATGGTATTGTATACAGATACTGTTTTATTTCAAAGTTATGTTATGAAATATATTTATTCGTTCCGCTGCGAGATTCATGTTTACTCTGATGTTGTATGTTCTTCTTCTTGTTCTATTCTAATTTTCTGTCTTATCTATTCTCACCCTCTATTTTATTTCATTAACTTTCTGGTATTTCCGATGCTTGGATAGACGACATTGAGTTTATGTCGATTACCAAGGATCGCGAAATGCCCCGGGTCGTTACAGTGGTATCAGAGCTGAAGGTTAAGTGATTACCTTGGCTTTGTGGCGTGACTCAATAGAGATGGGGTTAGCAATACCCCAGATTGAGTTTGAGTGTATATATACGAGTGAACGTATTTGTAGATTTTATAAAAACTGTTTTATATTGTAGAGATTTATTGGTTGAGTTGTTCATGAGTTCTGGTCGATCAGTTTGATCCACTGTATCGGTAGTGGTTTATAAACGCTTGAATACGATGAACTGACATGGTATGTTTTGAAAAAGAGGTTAAACGAAATAATTTTTCCCAAATATATTTTGATATAAAGAAAATACATATATTGGAAATATTATAATATTGGATGTGTTGGTTGGGATTATAATCAGATAAGATTATAATTGGAACGGTTATGTAAATAACCAATCAAAATTCGTATAAGTGTTACGAAATGAATTAAATCTGAATTTAATTTTGAATTGAAATTAAAACCCTAGAAATTTGGAAAGATGTTTGTAGATGGATATGGAATTAATATATGAGAATTTTAAAATCCAGGGAGATTTTAAAAGTTCTACAAGCATTGAGAATGATATTCTGAAATGATTTCGAAATAGAAATGTATAGAAATGGTTTTGAAAAGTGATATAGTATTGAACTTACTTCGATCGCTGGAAAATAGATTCCGATTATGATCATGACATCATCAGTGTTCATTTTCGAGTTCTAAGTGACGAATTACTACCAAAGGTTTTGTTTTTGAATTGTTTTGTGGAAAGCAAGTTATTTTGATTCCAAAAGGAACATCTGATTTTGAAAGTGAAGTTATTTAGAGCTCCCAAGAAGAGATTGTTTAAATTGAAAACAAATTAAGCAAAAATTGGGAAAAGCAAATTGAAATTGAAATAGAATTGGATTAGAATGATATCGAGACAAATTGGATTTGTGAGATTTGAATTTGAAATGTTATTGGATAATGGAGTTAAGAATTTGGAATAAAGAATGGGACTTTGGTTTGAAATGAAATTCGACTTAGGTATAAGTGAATGGTTGGATTTGTGGATAAAAACAGATTGAAATTTGATTGGGATGACATTGGTATATACTGAATTAACACCAGATGTAAATGATATAAAGATATGCCCGACAAAAAGGTACAAGTTTATATTTCATATGGTGTGAGATTTTTATGAGCCAATTTGGCAAGCCGCTTGGCTGTTTGATTTTCTTTTGGGTTGGAGAAGGCCTAGAGAGGCGAGTTGTAGTTGTACCGATTGAGCTGTACGAAGGAGGTGCTAGCAAAAAATTCAAAAATTTCGGGTGTTAGAAAATTTTCAGGATTTTTGAAAATTTTCGCTTATAGAAATGAAATAATATTTTAGTTGAAATTAAATTGGTTCAGTTTAAACTGAAATTTAAGAAGTAAAGAAATAATTTTTACCCAGTCAATAGGGTTTGTTTCCTACCTTAGCAATTTCGAGGAAGAAATTATTTTAAGGGGGGAAGAATGTAATGTCCTGTATTTTTACGGTATAATAATTAATTTATTTAATTATTTAATTAGTGATTTAGAGAATTAAATGGTTGTTTAATTAAATAATGTTGAATCCTTAATTAATATAAATAATAGAGTAATATATTTAATTTCTGAAATAGTCGAAATTAGTAGAATTGGCAACATTGTGTGAACTGGACAATTCAAAATATATAATTCAGTTTAAAATTGAATTATAATAACGAATATATTTAAATAACGATAGTTTGAACGTATAATTATAATCGAGCGCGTACTGGCGCGGTAGTTCGTAGTTTGGTGATTTGAACTTCAACTGAATATACAGGGTCCGTTTTAAATCGGATTTCTGTGAAACAAGAAACGTTAGGAGCTGGTGAAGTATATTTTTCTAATAGAAGAGAAAAATCTGGATTTCGTCATGTAGATTTTGATTTATGTCCAAATCAAATTTTAAAATAGTCGCTATGGAATTCCTTTATAATTAATAATGATTTATTTATTTTATAAATGGATTTTCAATATAAATTGAATACGTATTTAATTTGGATTTGAAATGTCAAGTTATAAATTCAGATAGGAATATTCTAGAGCTGTATGGTATTCTATTGTTAATATATACGATAATATCTATTTATAAATATTTAATTTAACTATTTTTAAATATATTTAATAATGGAACGAGTTTATTTAGAGCTTTAAAAATAGCCAGTTTTGCAAATGACCTACGTTTTCGACAAAACTAATTTTGTTGGATCCGGAATATTAAATTATTGTTATATTTTAGTTTCCGTGATTTTTGGAGTCAGTATGTGGACGTACGGATTTTTAATGTGAAAAAAGTCAATAATTCGACTTTAAAATAACGATGTGTGGGCAAACGAAGTCGAAATTCGTTGAAACTAGTTCCATTGGGTCTGTAATGTCGAACTGTAGCTGCATGCCAATTTTCATGATTTTTGGATATCATGTGTGATCACAGGAATTTTTAAAGGACAAACACATATAATGAATGCTTAAATTTGGATATAATAATAAATATAAAAATATTTATAATTTTATATATATACCACTACACTTCTTTAAACCCTAAACTACTTCATTCTTTGGTCAATGCAAAACCCGCCGCTTCTTTTCTTTTCTCAGCAAAAATCGAGATTTTGTAAAATCCCTAGAAATCAAAATAAAATCCCTAAAATCCTAATGCTTATATATTTCAAATCCTCATATCATTCTCTTCAAAACTGTACGCATTTCATTAGGTGCAAATCATGTTCATTCACTGGCTATTTTACAGCGATAGTTAGGGCTAAAGCGTTCTTGCATTTGGGTTTTTAGTTCGAGAAGTTAAGATCGGATTTGGGTTAAGGGGATTGAGTAGTGTCTGTTGGCATTTTATTGGTGGATTTGGTGATGAAAAAGTTCGGTGGTCTATGTACGTCGTAGGTTAGGCCGACGAACAGAAGTAGCAAGGGAGGTTGCGAGCTGGGTATTGATAGGAGGAGGTGATGGAGTTTTCTGGTCAAAGTTTGTGGGGATCGACATTGATTTTTGTCGCTAGTTTTTCCCGTAGCGGAAACCCGCGGTTTGGAGACGAAGTTAGAAAGGGTAGATCGAGTTCCTTAATATGGTAATGGAATCGAATTCGGAAGAGGAGTGAAATGATGGCTTTTGTGTGTGATTCGGTGGAGAGATCGAAGTGTGGTGGAGCGGTGTACGAGCGGAAATGGTGAGGGATTTTCTGGGGCATGAAAATGAGGAGCAGGGAAGAAGACTATAGTGGCGGGATTGGGTAATTAAAACGGGTTTGGGCCTTACGACAATTGTGAACCCAATTATTTACTTTTAATTTAATTTATAATACTCGTATAACTTGTACAATGTATAACTCTATCATACGGTATCAGAATCTGACGAAACAAGATCCGTTGGGGTCGTATGGACGAAGGCTACACGCTGGAACTGACTGGGAGTGAATTGGAGCTCGTTACAATTTATAGCAAAATAAATTGTCCGTCTGAATCAACCGATGGTTATCATTATTTAACGATGATCGTCCAGTGTGAGTAAAACTCACCAACTCTACCAGTTCATATTTTTATAACGTATATTTAGATTGATAAATGATGATTGATATTTGTGTGTTGATTATTTGACTGAATTGTTGATTGATTGGTTGAAAATATAAATATAATTATATATATAAATCATTAATCAAATATTGATTCTGCTTATCAGAATATCTCATATTGAAATGAAATCGATGATTATTTATATTGTTTAACATTTGTGATGCAGGAAAATCAATCTTGACAATTGTTATGGAAAGGTCTGATCAGACCTAGTTTTTCGAATTGGGGTGCAGCAGTAGTGTAGTCAGACGGTACTCTTAGATTGTGTGTGGATTACCAAGACCTCAATAAGCAGACACTAAAGAATTAAGTATAAATTACCGCAGAATAATGATTTATTAGATCGCCTAAATGGAGCGCAAGTATTTTTGAGAATGGACCTAGCTACAGGTTTCTATCAACTGCGTATTGCCGAAGAATGTGTTCCTTTGATAGATTTAAGAGGTCTAGACTTGTTTTATGAGTGTTTAGTAATGCCATTCGGCTTATGTAACGCTCCTGCTTATTTTTTCGATCTAACAAACAGAGTATTCCGCAAAGTCTTGAATAAATTCGTACTGGTTTTCATTGATGACATTTTGATCTTCTCTAAGTCAGCTAGCGAACATGCGAAACATTTGGAACAAGTTTTGGAAATTCTGAGAAAGAACGTATTAAAAGCCAAATTTTCTAAATGCATATTCTGGCAAGAAGAAGTGAAGTTCCTTGGTCATGTAGTATCAAAGGAAGGAATCTTAGTGGATCCAAGCAAAATTACAGCTATTCAAGATTGGAAGCAGCCTACTACACCCATAGAAGTCCGAAATTTTCTAGGTTGGCTAGTTATTATCGGAAATTCGTTAAATATTTTTCGAAGTTAAATGGTCCATTAACGAAGCTTACCAAGAAGCATGCATGGTTTAGTTGGACGGATGATTGTGGACAGCTTTCCAAGAGCTGAAATTAAGGTTGACTACATCCCCAGTGTTGACTATTATCAATGGCAATCAAGATTTGACAGTTTATAAAGATGCTTCTCTTGAAGGTGTCGGTGCGGTATTAATGCAAAGAGGCCAAGTAGTTGCTTATGCTAGCCGTCAGTTGAAGCCGCATGAGAAGAGATATGCTACTCAAGATCTTGAGTTGTTAGCCATCTTGTTTGCTTTGAAAATATAGAGGCAGTATCTTTTGGGTGAGAAGTTCGAATTATATACAGATCATAAGTCATTGAAGTATTTGTTCACCCAGAAAGATTTGAATTTGAGATAGCAGCGTTGGTTAGAATTTCTTGCAGCGTATGATCTTGATATTTTGTATACTCTAGGGAAAGCCAATGTTGTGGCTGATGCACTTAGCAGAAAGAATGCCATTATCACTAATCTCATTATTACGCCTTCATTGGTTGACAAGATCTCCGTTCTTCAGAAATACGATAAGTTTATTCAGATGATCAACAAACGAATTCAAAAAGGCGAAGTTTCAAGCTTCCAAATTGATAGCAAGGGAACTCTTTGGTTGAAAGGGCGGATCTGTGTTACGGATATTCCCGATCTCAAAAGAGAGGTTATGGATGATTGCCACAAGTCCAAGCTTAGTATCCATCCAGGAGTGAGTAAAATGTATAATGATCTCAAGCGCACATTCTGGTGGAAGGCGATGAAAAGAGATATTTCAATATATGTTAGAAGGTGTTCTACTTGCCAGTAAGTCAAGAGTGATCAACAGAAACTCGCAGGATTATTGCAACCATTAGAGATTCCAGATTGAAAGTGGGATCAAAATTCCATGGATTTCATTGAAGGTTTTCCCAAAACCAAGAAAGGAAATGATAGCATATGGGTGTTCGTAGATCATTTCACGAAGGCCGCCCATTTTATTCCTGTCAGGTCAAATAGAACAGCTTAGAGTCTAGCGCAGATACATTTTAAAGAAATCGTTAGACTACATGGAGTGCCCAGTAGTATTGTCAATGATAGAGACCCGATTTTCGCTTATAAGTTCTGGGAAGCATTTCAGGCAGAACTGGGAAAAAAGCTGAATCTTAGCACCGCATATCATTCTCAGACAGATGGCCAAACTGAGAGGTGAATCGTATATTAGAAGATTTGTTGCGGGCTTGTATTCTTGATTTTGGAGGATCATGGGAAGATCACTTGCATTTGGCTGAATTCTCATATAATAACAGCTATCAAGCAAGCTTGAAAATGTCACCATTCGAAGCATTGTATGGTATACCATGTAGATCTCCTGCATGTTGGGTAGAACCTGGTAATCGACAGGTATCGGGTCCAGATATGATCCGAGAAGCTTCAGATAAAGTCGATTTCATTAAGAAGCAACTATAAGCAGCTCAAAGCTGACAGAAGAGTTATGCAGATTCTAGAAGAAGATATTTGGCATTTGTTGTTAGTGATTACATATATATGAGAGTTTCGCCGATGAGAGTAGTGGTCCGATTCGGGAAGACAGGGAAGTTGGCACCAAGATATATTGTTCTGTTTCCTATACTCAAAAGAATTGGAAGTCTTGCTTACAGGGTTCAGTTTCCAGACTGGTTGCCCGGAGTACATGATGTATTTTACATTTCTCAACTTAGAAAGCATGTACATGATCCAGACTTGATTGTGGAGGAAGCCACGCAACAAGGTTTGGATATTACTCCGAAATCAGCAATAAGAAGAGAGCCACTGAAAATAATTGGCAAAGAAACGAGGGTTCTAAGGAACAAGAAGATACATTTAGTTAAAGTGCAGTGGAGCGGAGATCCTAGAGACTGTACATGGGAAACAGAAGATAGCATTAAAAAAGTTTATCCCAAGTGCAGGGTGGACATCTCTAATTAGCTCTAGTGCAAGGTACATTTACAATATATTATATTTCTGTTGTGTTTCCTACTTTACTATTGTTTCCTTTTCGGGGACGAAAAGTTTTAAGTGGGGAAGATTGTAACAACCCGGAAAATCAGAACCAATTTAAAAAAAATTAGGTAATTTTATCAGAAAATGCATCAGAATTTAAAAATTCCATTTTTAAATAATAACAAAGCCCTTAAAAGTAGTCATTTTGCAAATGACCTCCATGCCCGACGAAACCACTTTTGTTGGATCAGGAGTGTTAAATTATTGCTAGGTTTATATTTTCATAATTTTTGGAATTAATATGTAAGCGTGGTAAATTAAAAACGCATTTGGTAATTTCTGTTTGAATTGGATCGACCAGAAAAAGGCCATTCGATCTTTTGATTTTATTTTATTTTTCCCAATCAGGTTTTTCAAAACCCTAATTTTATTTTTCCCAAATATTCGCCGCCTCTAGTTACAGTCAACGTGGAAAATCGCTCTAATTAAAACCCCATTCGATCTTTTGATCCTCTCAGTGAATCACGAAATCATCTGAACGAATTTCGAAGAGCTCCACATGAGCTACGTATCCAACGGCGAGAATCATCTGAAGTCGCGTATTCATCTCGAATCACGCACACGAAGCGCCGCTGTTCAGTGGAGAATCGCCACCACAGACCGCCACCGAGTTCGTCGAGATGGGTAGCCATTGGTGCGGCTCTGAGAGCGCTTCCATGTGGTAGCATCCGATCGTCAGTAAGTGTCTCGGTTGGAGCGAAAATTGCAACCCTAGTTTCGAGCAATAGGGTTTGAACATCGGCCTGAACAATTTGAGGGAGAAGGTAGTTTATTATTTTATTAATTACTTAGTTAATAAATCAATAAATGTCGTTTACATAATAAAAATCGTATCTTTCTCAAACGGTGATGAAATCCGATGAAACAGGAACCGTTGGGATCGTAACAGTGTCAACTACATTCTAGAAGAGACTAGAACGTATTTGGATCTCTCTACAAATTTAGAAGGAGTGGAACCCAAAGTGAGCAATCTAAATTCAAAAACTATTTGAAATGGAGAAAACAAAAATATATTTTGATATATAAAAATATATAGACGCTATATAAAATACATATAGGCATTGTACAACATTGTGGTATGAAATTGATTTTGATTGTGAATGATTGATTGTGGTTGCAACAAAAATTGATTGTGTTTGTGGTAAATTCATTGTGTTAGGAAAATAAATTGTATTGTGGAAATTATGGAAATGAAATTGTTGTAAGGTTGCAAGGCCTAGGTTAGAAGAGGAGTAGTGCTCGACACTGTGCCAGTGCTACAACACCCTGCCGTTGTAATGCCGAAATTTTCTGAAATGTACAATATAAAATAGTTGTTGTGTTGAATAAATTATTTGAACAATAAAAATAACATTTTTATTGTATGTATGAACCACTAAAAATATTCGTGTGTTGAATAAATTGTTTGAACAATAAAAATAACATTTTTATTGTATGTACGAATTATATAAAACAGTCATTGGTTGAAATAAATATTTGTATGTTAAAAACATCATTTTTAGTGTGTTAACGAACTATATAAAATAGTCATGTAGTAAAATAAATGTTTGTTCATTAGAAATATTATTTTTAACATGTATATGAAGTGTTAAAAATAACCATGCGTTGAAATAAATGTTTATTCATTAGAAATATTATTTTTAACATGTATATGAAGCGTTAAAAATAACCATGTGTTGAAATAAATGTTTGTTCATTGGAAATATTATTTTTAACATGTATATGAAGTGTTAAAAATAACCATGTGTTGAAATAAATGTTTGTTCATTGGAATGCATTAAAAATAACCATGTGTTGAAATCAATGTTTGTTCATTCGAAATATTATTTTTAACATGTATATGAAACGTGTAATGTCCCGTATTTTTACGGTATAATAATTAATTTATTTAATTAGTGATTTAGAGAATTAAATGGTTGTTTAATTAAATAATGTTGAATATTTAATTAATATAAATAATAGAGTAATATATTTAATTTCTGAAATAGTCGAAATTAGTAGTATTGGCAATATTTTGTGAACTGGACAATTCAAAATATATAATTCAGTTTAAAATTGAATTATAATAACAAATATATTTAAATAACGACAGTTTGAACGTATAATTATAATATAATTATAATCGAGCCCGTAATGGCGTGGTAGTTCGTAGTTTGGCGATTTGAACTTCAGCTGAATATACAGGGTCTGTTTTGAATCGGATTTCTGTGAAACAAGAAACGTTAGGAGCTGGTGAAGTATATTTTTCTAATGGAAGAGAAAAATCTGGATTTCATCATGTAGATTTTGATTTATGTCCAAATCTAATTTTAAAATAGTCGCTGTGGAATTCCTTTATAATTTGTAACAATTTATTTATTTTATAAATGGATTTTCAATATAAATTGAATACGAATTTAATCTGGATTTGAAATGTCGAGTTATAAATTCAGATAGGAATATTCTAGAGCTGTATGGTATTCTATTGTGAATATATACGATAATATTTATTTATAAATATTTAATTTAACTATTTTTAAATTTATTTAATAATGGAACGGGTTAATTTAGAGCTTTAAAAATAGCCAGTTTTGCAAACGACCTCCGTTTTCGATGAAACTAATTTTGTTGGATCCAGATTATTAAATTATTGTTATATTTCAATTTCCGTGATTTTTGGAGTTAGTATGTGGCCATACGGATTTTTAATGTGAAACCAGTCAATAATTCGACTTTAAAAATATGCTGTGTAGGCAAACGAAGTTGGAATTCGACGAAACCAGTTTCGTTGGGTCCTTAATGTCGAACTGTAGCTACATGCCAATTTTCACGATTTTTGGATATCATGTGTGATCACAGGAATTTTTAAAGGACAAACACATATAACAATTACTTAAATTTGGATATAATAATAAATATAAAAATATTTATAATTTTCTATATATACCACTACACTTCTCTAAACCCTAAACTACTTCATTCTTTGGTCAATGCTTATATATTTCAAATCCTCATATCATTCTCTTTAAAACGGTATGCATTTCATTATGTGCCAATCATGTTCATTCGCTGGTTATTTTGCAGCGATAGTTAGGGCTGAAGCGTTCGTGCATTTGGGTTTTTAATTCGAGAAGTTAAGATCGGATTTGGGTTAAGGGGATTGAGTAGTGTCTGTTGGCATTTTATTGGTGGATTTGGTGATGAAAAAGTTCGGCGGTTTATGTACGCCGTAGTTTGGGTCGACGAACGGAAGTAGCAAGGGGGGTTGCGAGCTGGGTATTGATAGGAGGAGGTGATTGAGTTTTCTGGTCAAAGTTTTATGGGGATCGACGTTGATTTTTGTCGCTAGGTTTTCGTGTAGCAGAAACCCGCGGTTTGGAGATGAAGTTAGAAGGGTAGATCGAGTTCCTTAATATGATGATGGAATCGAAGAGATTCGGAAGAGGGGTGAAATGGCGGCTTTTGTGTGTGATTCGGTGGAGAGATGGAAGTATGGTGGAGCGGTGTACAAGCGGAAATGGCAAGGGATTTTCTAGGGCGTGAAAATGAGGAGCGGGGAAGAAGACTACAGTGGCGGGTTTGGGTAATTAAAACGGGTTTGGGCCTTATGATAATTGTGAGCCCAATTATTTAGTTTAATTTAATTTGTAATAGTCGTACAACTTGTACAATGTATAACTCTATCATACAGTATCAGAATTTGACGAAACAAGATCCGTTGGGATCGTATGGACGAGGGCTACACGCTGGAACTGACTAGGAGTGAATTGGATCTTGTTACAATTTATAGAGAAATAAATTGTCGGTCTGAATCAACCGATGGTTATCGTTATTTAACGATGATCGTCCAATGTGAGTAAAACTCACCAACTCTGCCAGTTCATATTTTTAAAACATATATTTAGAATTGATAAATGTGATTAATATCTGTGTGTTGATTGTTTGATTGAATTGTTGATTGATTGGTTGAAATTATAAATATAATTATATATATAAATCATTAATCAAATATTGATTTTGCTTGTCAGAATATTTCATGTTGAAATGAAATCGATGATTATTTATATTGTTTATAATCTGTGTTGCAGGGAAAATAGGTCGGAGGGATCCAACTGGATTCCTCAATATTTATAATACTGTTTGTTTTCATATATTGTGGTATATGATGTGATATATAATATGTGATTGATTATGATGACACTGGTCATGTTATTTGGTATTTTAAATACCATATGAATTACTGGAATGTATAAATGGAAATTTTCATAGTGAATATTGAAAATGAAATATTTTTATAGAATAAATAGAATTATATAAAAGGATTTATATAAAATAAATAGAATTATATAAAAAGGGTTTGTATAGAATAAATGGAATTATATAAAAGGAATTATAATTGAGATTTAAGTGTTAGAAATAAAAAAAGAAGATTTGTATAAATAATTCTATAATTAGAAGTATAAATAGAAATTGGATTTGGGATATTGGTTTAAATACGAAATCAAACTGTTTTGATTACAAAGAAGAAAATATTATTTACGTTTAATGTGAATAAAGGTTTTAAGTAAATATTTTGCAAATAAAACATTTATAAAGGAAATAGGGTTTGAAATTGGAATTAAAATGGAGTTAAAGGGATTATAAACTGACTAGAGATTAGTTAAATCGAACAGCTGTCTGGGTATTGATCTGATGTTGGTTTCGGCCTTCGGGGTTAATACGTAGGGGGTTGTTCTCTTACTAGTTTACAGTTAGAGATTGATATATGTGAGAAGATAGTGATGCGTGAATCAGAAATGGAAACGTTTTCCAATGATTAATAACTTATATTTTCAAAATTTAGAAAACAAGGAATGTTGAATATATTGAAACGAGAAATGGGGAAATGAATAAATGTTGATTGGTGATTGATCGATAGAATTTCCATTTGGAAATAATATCGTTGTTTGTACACATGTTTTCCGTTGATAGTTAAATCACCGACTATCAAAGTTTTTGACCATTTCCGTTGTTAATACGGAGAGACCGGGATCAGATTCATTATCTAAAAACCACTCTGTATGGGCGTTAGCATTGCGATCAAATATGATGAAGATAATTGAAGATGATGTTATGTAAGGGTTGTCCTGTTTACAGAATAGTACCTTCGGGTTGTCCAGTCCCAGGATAACTTGAATGGACAAATGTCTGATAGAGTATGTCTAGCAGATCACGTACGTTGATCGTTTCAAACGTATTTACGTTGGTAGCAGAGAAATTCGTTTCTCTTAGCTTATACCCGTAGTATTTTTGGGGAAATCAATTTGTGATTTGACGGGTATGATGATATGGCATTCAAAGTAAATGAAAGAGTGATATGTCAAAGGATACGTTATGACCTCAAGCCTAATCAACTGGGAAATGGCAGAAATCGGGAAAGCAACATGGCTAAGTGGGTCGCACCCAATTAGGGTATATTGTCACCATCTAGAGAATATTCATATTTGTTACTTATTTCAATTCTGTATCTCCTAGGAACGGTTATGTTGGTATACCAACCATAAGGTGATAATATATTTGGAACATTCAAGCGAAATGAATAGCCGGTCATGTGTGGCCGAGTTGCAAGATGTTCTTGTTGAACTCCAGTGTATCGCTTCTAGAGTGAACTGATCGGAATGTGGTTCCATACCTTGTCATAGTTGGAAATCCTTTACCCAATAAGCGCCCGCGGTGTTTGATTGTACATAATATATGTGGAACGTGAGATGAAAGTGTTTCCACTAGATTGCTATTTATTTGATTTAGACATTATTATAATATCAAAAGAGTATTGATTTTTAAGAAATGTTTTGGGTTATCACA
This sequence comes from Allium sativum, assembly GCA_030737875.1. NCBI lineage: Eukaryota > Viridiplantae > Streptophyta > Magnoliopsida > Asparagales > Amaryllidaceae > Allium > Allium sativum. Next base: position 605,326,947 of record CM060916.1, on the reverse strand, counting down.
AGGTAAAAACCATCCGTGTTTATGTGTGGATCGGTCTTATAATTATCATTTCTTTGGAAAGGATTTTAAAAAGTTAAACAAATGATTGGAGTTTACTCACACCAGTCACATTACTGACCCAGAGTTTATTTTGTTTTGTTTTCCCTAAACTCTTGGGTGCCCAATTTTGTACGGGCAGTCAAGTACTCGGGACTTACAAATACTTGAAGAGCTGGAGCAGGAGGCTTCAGGATTATATAGATTGTTATTTCCGCTGTATTGTAAGTGTTATACTCTAATAATGGTATTGTATACAGATACTGATTTATTTCAAAGTTATGTTATGAAATATGTTTATTCATTCCGCTGTGAGATTCATGTTTACTCTAATGTTGTATGTTCTTCTTCTTCTTCTTCTATTCTAATTTTCTATCTTTTCTATTCTCACCCTCTATTTTCTTTCATTAACTTTCCGGTATTTCCGATGCTTGGATAGGCGATATTGAGTTTATGTCGATTACCAAGGATCGCGAAATTCCCCGGGTCGTTACAAAACATTAAATATAACATGTGTCGAAATAAGTGTTTGCTCATTGGAAATATTATTTTTAATATGTATATGAAGCGTTAAAAATAACCATGTGTTGAAATAAATGTTTGTTCATTGGAAATATTATTTTTGACATGTATATGAAGTTTTAAAAATAACCATATATTGAAATAAATGTTTGTTCATTAGAAATATTATTTTTAACATGTATATGAAGTAAATAAAATTGTCAGGTATTGAAATAAATGTTTGTTCGCTAAAAATATTATTTTTAACTTAGATATGTATATATATACACGTGCTGAACAAGTAAATGGATTTGCTGTTGAGTAAAGAATTAATTTGCATGCCCGACGAATAGGTAAACCTTAATGAGTTGGATGCGCAATTTTATTTATTATATGAACTCCTGTGAATGCCATTGGATGCAGTGTGCTAGTTGTTATATGTGAGATTATAAACAACGCCATAGGATAGCAACAATTAATTTTGAACTACACTACATGGCATACTACGTGAAGATAGCATACTCTATCATATACCATATAAGCATTTGGAGCTTGTATGACGAGGTTAGAATTACCATACAAGCAAGAGGCTTGTATGGCGATGATTACACTTCAGGTTGAACCGAAGACGAATTATTAATGTCATAGCATATCGTATACCATATAAGCATTTAGAGCTTGTATGACGAGGTTGAGATTACCATACGAGCAAGACGCTCGTATGGAGATGACTGAATTATAGGTTCAACCGAGGACTGATAAGGACTAAATAAAATATAAGGGTAAATTGCAGGAATTAATAAAAACCCTACACGGGTCTGGAGATGACAATAATTCACGTCTCTCTTGATTTTAGATACGGCACATGGATTATTTATTTTCCAACACTGGACAAGGTGACGAGATATAATCTCTAGAGAAATGAACTTTACACTCTCCCTTGGGCATAGATAGGTCACTGAAAATTATGTATGCTTTTCTGGATTTATTGGGTGCCTAATACTGCCTAATAAATTTCCAAAACGCTCTCCGAACGAGGGAGGCTATGGCGAAATTTTCCGAAATTTAAAGGCGTTAGCCAAATTTTTGAAGTGAAAATTGTTTGGAAATCTCCGAATGAATTATATATATATATATAAATTAAAATAAAACCAATCGCGCGCGGTAGTTCGCGTTTTGAAATCGTAACTTTAAATGATTATACCGAGAGATCCAACTGTCGGATTTTCCCGAAACTGGAACCTTTAGGTTCTTTTTGGAAAGATCTTTCCAAGATATTAAATTTTTTAAGATCCAACGGTTAAATTTTGAGAAATGTTTAATTCAAATCTGAATAAAAACAGCGTCAGGGTCGCGTAATGACCTGAAGCGTCGTTTATCTAAAATCGGCTTATTTTATAAAAATAAAAACAGCGATAAACCGTTTTAAAATATTATAAGCGATGTGGAATGGAAATAAACCAATTTTACTTGGTTTATCAGATATTTTTGATGGTTAGATGTATTTGACATGAAATTATTATATTAAATTGAATCGCGAATGTCAAATAGTTTAACCATGGAAAGAATTGATTTGAATTCTATATATACGTGAATTATTTGAAAAGGCCGAGTTAATTCTCATTTCGAATAATTGAATGGCGACTAAAAGTCGAAGATAATGAAGACGGTGCAAGATCGATAATCTTCACATCACTACTGATGCCTTCGATATGGGTAGCTCCCCTGATGAGGTTATAGTGGCAGTGGTCCTGACGTATTTGTTGATTGTCCAGATATGCGAGGGACTCTCTTTCGTATTGGACATATGGAACGTGGAATAAGGTGCCTCCGATTTCGTTCAGACCTAGAACGAACTAGTAAATGGATGTGTACCTAACATTGGATTTCGTTCTGTGTTGATTGATTTCTATTAAATATATATCTGTTTGGTGGTGGATAATTTATTCTCTTGCTTAACACCCTTCTCTAAGACGTATGAGCTTAGAGGATATATATCGATAGACATCAGTCGCATGGCGTGAATTGTCAGTGTGGCATGTTGAGATGCAAGTGATCAGGGCTTTTGTTGAAAAACAGAGTCTTGTGGTTGATGATCAAAGCACGGATTTATATAGCATCGCTTTGTGTATAGCGTTAATTCGCGAGCTTCACACCCCGGTATGAACCAAAAACGAGAGAGGACTGCAAGGAGAACATACTTTTTTTCTAGCTAGGAGTGGTGTCATGGTATGGAGCCCAGACATTTTTACTTATATGGATGTTGGAAAGCGAGGTACCTCGGATTTGAGTCCCCAGTGGCTCTTGTGATGGTCGACGACGTACTAACTAGATTTACGCCCCATAGGGCGGGGAAACGTATTGTTCAGGATTTACTAATCCACAAACGTAAGGGTGGACCGCCCTGAAGATCCAAGGTGCATTTGCGACTGATCCTGAGACATGGGCTAGTTTGTCTCGAATTCGGTGAGGACGATCCCTTGCCTTGGTTCATGATGGAATCCAACTTCCAATATGACATAGTGTGGTTTTGATTGTAAACCCATATATAGCGACATAATAGGATGAGGTACTATGCCGTCTATGATTGTTACATTATGACTGAAATTGTGTTTGAAACATATATGCACTAGTAATAATATCAAATGATTTTGTTTTATACGTATCAAGCATATTTTGGCCATTATAAGGTAAAACTCTATCCTCCGGCTTGCGTTGCATTGTGTGATGGGACCTGAGTCTAATAATGACTACATTTTTCTAAAGAGCATTGCGTTGTTTAAAAGATTTATTTTATTTCATGCACTGGCAATCCAATAGACTAAACCCATTCCGCGTTAGCGGCGTGGTCCTGTGATTGACCTTATTTGTTAAATAAGTTAGGTAAGATTTCTCGTACCAGTCCCATGACTAACTCGTAGTTTGTTTCACTTGCAAACTCGGGTGCCCCTATTTCCCCTATTTTCTACACAGGTATCCTTTGTATTCAGGTTTTAGCTTGGTTCATTTTGGCGATGGATGGAAGATGATGATGGTCCTTTATCATTTCTATTGTACTGTTTCAGACACTAAGTATATTATGTTTGATTCTGCGGTAGACATTGTATATTAAGCTGAAACCGTATTTTGTACTAAATATGATCTTGTTATGCTGTGTAACTCTGATGATTATATTATTTCCGGTGTAATTTTATGTACGTTATCTAGTGTAATGCTATATTTCTGTTCTACTATTATTGTTTGTGTGTTATATTCCACTGATTATCCTTGCTTCCGTGGCACGGGGGCTTAGGTTGTCTCAGAGTCAGCCACTTAAGGCCTTCTCAATGTGTAGTAAACCTTCCTATTTTCACACACAGTAGTCCTATATATATAGTTATAAATATATATACACTAGACCTTTCACGTTAAACCGTGTACCTGTAGATGCTGGATATGCCGTGCGGTTACGAGTAGGCTTCTACTACAAGTAGGTTTAACCTCATGTCATAGTGTACTAAGTTTGAGTGGCCCATAGCACCTAGATCTCTCACATTAGTTGGGCCTACTTGTGGTTGCTGGATTGTCGGTAGGTTCCGGGCAGGCTTCTACCATAAATGGCAATTAACCTCATGTCTGTGTGTCATTATTAGTACATGTAAAGCCATTTTATACTCGCACACAAGCAATCAATGTATATATGTGTGGGGGTGGGGGGTGGGGGGGGGGACATTTCAAATTAGAATTCTATCATAATCGCATTTATTACGTCAATATAACGTTAATTACGTTTATATAAGTATAATAATTATAATGCTAATGTTCGTACGAATGAGAGAACGTTCTAACGAGATAGCAATTGTCAAACTTGTCATAAATTCATGGTATACAAGTTAATTTTCCATATATTTGACCGTAACAATTTTGGGCATGATGGCATAATAACGTAGTAACAGATAACAGTGAATGGAAAATATACATACATACAAATTTCAACTTGCTTCCTAGGCTTGTTGGAATGGCCTTAATAATGAATTTAGAATAGAGTAAATATCTAGATATACACATATATTCATAAGTATATATGTATTTTTATAAGCTCCACTTATCTAATTCACCCCTTTTGGTGTGTTGCACATAAAAACGTTTACATTTGATATATTTCAGTATGAATACATTTGGATACAAAATAAAACCCAAACCTAATAAAATCATGGAACAAACCAAATTTAAACCCTTTTAGGTTACAATCAAATGTTTTTATAAGGATGAATCATATAAAGTAAAACCATAACACCTTTTTTATCCTTAATCCATATAAAGATCCGAAATCCACAACCCAATAACAATAAATTGACAATCCATATGCAAACAAAAAATAGAGAATTTGGGTTTTTTTGTATTGATGTTATTGATTTCCAAATCCTCTTAAGCATAGCTATCAACATGTTAATCTATTAAAAAAATAGAATATGCCTAAGAACACAATATTACACTCACAGATCCAAGAAAGAACAAATAAGATTCTTGTTCTGTGTTCACATCTATGCTAAATCTTTGCGACAAACGCGCTCTAATCCTCCTAATACATATGTAAGAAACTTCTTTTAGAATCTTATATATATAATGTTGAAACCAAAGTTGGTCTACAACACCAAAGGTGCTATTAGAGCACTTCACCAATCGGTATGATTTGAAATTGTAGGGCCACAAACACAAAATAAAGAGAAAATAGTAAAGAACAAGGAATTTTATAGTGGTTCAATCTAGAATAGATCTACGTCCGCTTTTGAATCACTTCTCATTATCACTCTTACAAAATACATGAATTTATGAATTCACTCATATTGTTCATATCTCTCTTTTAACTCTTTGTATGATCTAGATTTCGCTTGAATTCACGGAGGAAACGGTGAGGCCTCTTGCTTTGTGATGGTGGATGTGTAGATCTTCGATTACTTTAGCAACTGAAAGATCTTCAAGGGTTCGATAGTGATTTAATGTTATATCTAGGCTTTAGAGAGGATTGGTGGAGATTAGAGTAGCTTGGATTGAACTTGAGAGAGAATTAACGGTGTTTGGAGAAGATTAGATCCACTTGATGTTGGAGGAAGATGGAGTGAGCTTGGGAAGCCATCGATGGAGCTTGAGTAGCTTGAGAATGGTGGAAAACCAAAATGACAACCCTTCGGGTGACAAAAATCGGTCCCTTGAATGGTGGTGAAATAGGGTATTTATAGTTGAAGTTAGTATTAGGTGGCAATTCTGTAATTATGGTGTATAGGGTAGGGGTCGAGCGTACACGTATTTACGAAACTGCCACTAGACAGTTGGAGCCAACTGTGTACAGCTGGCATATGTTCGACCGACCCTCCCCTTTTATTGTGCATGACCGACCATGTATATTATAAGTGAGCGGCCCTTCTTTAAAGATGTTGCTCTATCCCTTAGGTCCACGTGGCTTCTTACATATATTTAACGTTTTGTTTATTTTATATAATGTACCACCGTATTTTTTTGAAGCCATTGACCCCTATGTAATTATATGCGTGCCATTCTTTAAACCAAATGAATGTAGCAATACACCACGTTATTTTTGTAGTGAACGAGCCAGCCTTCAACAGTGCATGGTCCATTTTGAACAGTACTGCTCGACCATGATCCCAGGTGCTCATCAACGTGGAGGTGCTTGACCCCTCAGCCAAATGTACTGTTCGACCCTCTTGATGATGTGCGACCAAGCATCTGCTATTTTCACGTCCAGGATTCATGCGCGACTGGAATTTGTGATCGACCGAGCTCCTTATTTTGTGGTCGAGCGACTCCTATGTGTGTACATGGCCGACCCACTTGAACTGATGGTGCTCAACCCAGGGTAACGCGAAGAAGCTATTGTGTACCGTATGTTTAATGTACTTCATTGTGTCTAGTCCATGCGAAGCTCATTTATGGGAATGGTTAATACAAGAGTGCCATTATGTTATAAAATTACGGTTTTCCATCTCATTGTAGTGTTTGTACGCTGGAGCACTGCTCGACAGCATGGGGTTCGACCCGTGGCAGAACAGCGTGCTGCTCAACCCGGGTTAGCCTGGCTTATGCTCGATCGATGTGGCAGTGAGGTGGTGAACGACTTGCTTTATATATGGCCTTAACCACTTGACATTTCTGAACGTTTTAATTCATGCAATACAGTCCATCCCTTTAATATACTCGTTATTAGTGACCTGGCATCACGTATACAATGCATGTCTATATGAGCAACCAATATGTTTGATATTGCAAAACTCATAAAAATAGCTTTGCATGGGGAAACACATGACGATCTGAGATATCATGACGTCGAAATATATCCATTCATTGAGTATGTCAGCGCGCTTCAACTGAAGGGTGGGAGGTCTAAGCTTTATACCCCAGGCATATCATATTTTTATGCCATATCTTATTTATTTCATTAGACCAGTCCATAGACTTGCCACTTGGCATCATGTAAGTAAATATGGTTTGAATCGTTTATATTGACGTATCCATATGATTGGAGTTGACCGGTTAATAGGTTAGGAACAATGCATGGTCCATAAAACAAAGAATGTATGATCCATGTTATAACGGTCTTTCCGACCCATCAAGTAAAACAATGTCAATCGATCTATCACATATGTTTTTGACACATCGTTTTTGTACCGCATTTGAATAACGGGCTAACATTTGCCCCTGGAAGCTTGTATTTTTTGCTTGTAAAAAATGCAGTCTTCGAAATGAACGTTGTCTCTATAATTTGCGTCACGCATATCGGTAGACTGTTAACATTCATTATTGCTGGACCGGAATGAATTCGAACCAACAGATTAATATATAAGACAGCACTAATGGGTCATGGTACTCTTCTTGTAGTGGATCAGCAAAGCCTTAATGTCGGGTCTGATCGCACCTGTATATGGTGCCAAACTATGCATGCTTTTAATCCCGGCTTGTCGGGTTCTTTGATCTCTAGCTCACCAAGCTTCGAATATCGAGCATTTAAGAGCTTGTTAGTGGTAATTTGAACTCAAACATGCTTTTTTAGTGCTATGCCCTGCTCTGTAGTAACAGAAAAATGTTGTATATTTTTGGACGAATATTTGGCTATTGATTGCCCGTATCAATAACAAATTAGTCAACAAAAATTTTATGGCGAATTTTTATTTTGAATTGAATGATGTGTCTATATAGAACTGTCTTATTCAACGATTTATAACTCGTCAAATATTGTCTGCACAAACACGATATTCTAATTCAAATTCGCGTTAACTCTTAAGATCAACTAAAGCTGACTTTGGATTTCAAGCGTCATTGTTTTAACAATTTATATGATGGTGTATGGCATTTCACATTTGGGAAATACGTATCTGCGATTTATGTTCTGCTTCCTCTTGGAGATCGTTGTTAGTCTTTACCGTGGGCAGAACTTTTATAGCCCAGTGTTTGTCTGCTCTACTGAATTATGCTCTACTGAATTTTGATTATAGTGTTGTGGGTGCACCAATGGTCCGAACTACTTCGCGAGTTTGGCAGTATTTGGTTTGCAGCGCAGCTACATTTGAACAGGGTTTCAATTATATCCATCAGCCCGGACATCATATTAGTGTCAAATACGTTGCAGATCTCTTTTATAGGACTATAATTTTGTATTTGCCATTTCCATCTGAATTTGCTGATCAGACATTTGTATAATTTTGTGAACTCTCAACCAAAACTTGATTGTAACATTTGTGTTGATATGCACTCTATTTTTCAATCTGAATTCAGGTGTTGCTCTTTCTCTATTGATTTTGTATTCAGCAACTTTAGTTTGATGATGATTCACGCCTTCATGTTAGTGCATGATTCAAGCTCCCAGAACGTTGAACGATCAGTCTCGTCCGGTCCTCACGCGATCTATCTTGACAGGTCATCAAAAGATCGATCTAACATGAAAGATAGATCGTTGAGCGATCTGATTTAAGCAGATCTCTACACATCTTGTCATGTTAGGTCGATGGAAGATCTGTCTTACTTGGTCGTTGGGCGACCAGACTTCGTCACATGAAGCTTATTTTGAAGTTTATTACATTTGACCATCTTGGTCTCTGAACAATTCAGATATATGTCTTGAGAATTGAACATATTTATGTTCTGTTTCCGGTTTTATATATAATAGCGATAAACACTTGTGTGTTTTGGACTTATACTTTGCCATCGACCGTCCATATCGATAATGGATTAGTTAAGTTGTTAAAAATGAATTATAACGAATCTTGCCACTAGGACTGAATAATGTGCCTATACAAAATTATTTTGTTTAACTGTTTATGACCCGTCAAACATTATTTGCATAGGTCCGATATTCTAATCCAAATTCTCACCGACACTTGAGTTCTGGTGATCGATATATATACCAACTTTAGTTTTCAAGCCTTTCCCTTTTAATGACTTATATAATTTTACAAGACGACTCATATTTTATGAAACGCCTACCTGTATGTTGGTTTTTAAGACAAGATTCCATGTGCCAAGTGAGTGCCAGACAGAAGACTGGTTATTGTTCTGGAAAGTAGAACACTTTTGCTTAGACTGGAGCTTTAATTTGAGTTTCCAAGGCTAGAACAGCTGTAGATTCTAGATTGCGAATGAATTAGATTTTTATTATCCATTGTCCTTTCGACAATTTGCTGGAGAGATGGCATTATGTGCTAGCTCGATATGTATTTCATTAAGCATGCATTCAGTTTAGCATTCCTGAATCTGATGCAAAAATGGCTCTTGAACTAGTCAATGATGCATACTGAACTAATTTGGACTTTTTGCCTTATTCTGATGAACAGTGGTGCAACAATGTCCCAGTTTCATTGGAGACTCTTCTTTAGTATATGTGCCTATCCATAAGACTTGTAATGAAAAACTTTTGTGCGCATTTGGCGGCGAAATTGTTGTCGATTGCTTAAGATGACAACGGGTTTGTCCAATAAATGGAGATAAATTATGAGAATCATTCATAAACTTGAATGTGTTATCAATGTGAAGTTGTTTTTATATAGGAGTTTACGACTGGATAGATACAGTCCACGCTAGTAGCACACTTAATTTGCTTGTCGACAACACTTGAGATCTGTTAGTCTATGTTTTGGACTGTGAATTCTAAGTATTATCTTTTGAACTGTTACTGCACTAGATTCAATATTTATGAAAAGCATGCACCTGACAATTTGTCTGATGGAATTCTAAATTTATCTTGCCCCATACAATTACCAGTGATGCCCCAATCGACTTGATTCATGTTCTCCGCCAATCCTTTTGAGTGACCATGAACGCAGGATTTTCAGGAAACTGAGTGGCTTATGCGCATTGCATTTCTTAATAAATCGTATTGGGTTGGCATTATATTTTATGCTTTGCGGCATCCGTTCTGAAAACCATGAATTTGAAGCTATATATCGGAATTGAAGGTCAAGCAGAAATGAATCGCTTCTTGCGTTATTCCTGCAATTGCTTGTATTGGTTTTTCCGTATTCTGAGATGCTTTATTATATATTGCAGCCTCGCGGTATTGTTATCTCTTCCAACAGTTTCTGATATCATGGATATTTCTGGGCCGCACAAAACTTTAAATCTCAACTTCACAACGCTTGCCTCAGTGCATGTCTATTGTTCAATCTTCTTTTTATAACTCATGTTGACACCACTGATGGTTATTAATTTCAATTCCTAGGGAAGCACTACTACTCTAATGGATTCAAACTATGCCATATTCGCATTGTCGCCTTTTAAGCATCGCTTATCCTCTGGTTTGAACTGGAATACCATTGAGTTCTTTGAGTTATTTACAATTAGAGCTTTGCAGTCAAGGAAGCTTTCATGTTGAAGCACTCTAGATTTGCTTAACGAAGAAATTCATCCTCAAAAGAGATTACTTTTGATCCGACTTGACCGATGTACCTACCTTTTCTTCTTTAGGAGGCTCAGAATCAGTCGATATTTAACTAATCAGACCTTCAAGGTTGATCTTTACTGAGGTTTACTGACGTATTGATTCATATCGATTTTGTCAAAATTTTCAAGTGCCCCTATATATTTTTGAAGGCAAAGTCTTTTTGTCGAGCTTCTAAGGATAGATCTTCCTTTGTTTGCACACCTTGGCTTATATATTTCCGAGAATATTTTCTTTTTTATCAAGTGTAAATCAGATTTTTGTGTACTGTGATGTCGTGATGAACCTGTGGTATGATTTCTGAACATTTCTAATCTTAATGTGGCTGTGTTGCCCACAAACCATGGGTCATCACGAATTTCCTAAGAAGAATGTAATCTTAAGTCTTTTTGCTTTTACCGGCTTATTTAGAGCTCCTGAGCATGCCAATATATCTAGGAGATCCGGCTTTAGTAGCCGACTATGTGCTTCTCTCTTATTGAGCAAGATAGGACTAAGAAGTTTCTTATCGCAGAAAGGTTCCTTTGTGCTTTTGGACTACTTGGACCTACTCGATCCTTTTCCCTCTCGATGAATTTATTTTGCTTCCCGCTGTATATCTAAAGCATCGGATGCCGCGGCCTCTGACAGAGATACTGCATTGGAAAATTCCACCTAAGAGTTTGCATTGAAAAAGTGATTGGATCATGCTATGCTCTTGGCTTCGCTGATGTTCAGGAGTCAAAGATGGAAACCAGCCAGCCAATACATCTCCTTATTCCAAGGCTAACAAACCATGCTTGAGGTCTGGTGATTCCAAAAATGGGAAGAAGAAGACGTAGCGCTCGGGACCAGCTTTCTTTTGTTTCTGTTATTTCCTTTTAATCCCTGATTTAGACCGATTGTATATGCGAGTTCCGGTCCTCGCTTATCACTTTTACGCACATTTGTGTCTGAAACTCTTGTACTTGAATTTGTGATTGACTCGTGTTGCTGCTGATGTGATGAAACTGCGTTTTGTGTTTACCTGTTTGTACTTAAGCTTTTTATTTTATCTTTATCGTACTTTTTTTGCTTTGCATTCCACACTTATTTCTATACACATTTACAAATACAAGTTATTTTTGCTCAGTTGTAGCGATCTCATGGTATGGTTTGAGAGAAGTACTGATTTGTTTTTGATGCGGGTGGTGCCCCCATACCACAAGGTCATTACAAATTTATAGGCTGCATGTGATCAAGTAAACTAGAGTTCCTTGGTTATGGCTAAAATACATGAAGTTCCTACCTTTGGTTAAGTTTATTGCTTTCACCATTATTCGGATACAATTCCCTCAGTCATGGTGGGTTTATCCTTGTAAGAAGAGATTACGACATCTTTCATAAGAAATGAAGAATGTTTTTAGCAAAGAGTTGACATAAATCGTCATTATTCCAGGCTTTGAACATTTGAACTCTCTAAGTCATCAATTGCTTGAACTCGTCATGGAGCTGCTAAGGAGGAGTTAATTGTTGGTTTCCTATTTCACATATTGTTGCAGCTTATATTTCCAAATTTGTTTCTCAGTCAGGGTCTTTAAGTATATGCATTCATTAGTATTGTGACCAGGCTGGTTGCGGTAGCGACGAAACATTCCTGAATTAGCTGCCTTACTGTCTACTTTAATTGGACGTGGAGTTGGATAATATCCTGCATCTTTGGTGGCAAAGAAGATGTTTTTCGGGGTATCATTTAGAGGAGTTAACTCTCCAGACTTGATAAAACGAAATCGTTTGTTATCATTCTCTGCTTCTCTATTGTCCTCGATTTTCCTCTTCATAGCTCCGGCATTCTTCTTGTCACTTTGAGCTCCATTACTTTCCTTATCTTCCACGGCACTGCTTTTAGCAACATCTGAGATGAAGGAAGGATTATCCTTAACACCGATGAAATCCTCTGCTTTTTTATAGAATCTTTCTAGGGTATTTGGCTTCTTCACCTTATCCACTTCCCGAACTTTGACTTTTTTTTATTATAGCCCGGTTTAGTGCCATCAAGACTAATTGAGGTTCTGGATTGTCCATCTCTGTTGCAGTGGCATTAAATCGAGTTAGAAAGGCTTTAATCAATTCTCCCAGTCTTTGTTCAAAGTCGTAGATTGACATATCATCTCTAACTTTGGTGGTTTGCAATCTAAATTGCTCTCTGAATTTCTTTGCCAAGACAAAAAAAATCTATCAACGGATTTTGGTGGCAACCTGGTGAACTAGAGTGATGCCACTCCCTCGAGATAGGTAGGGAAGTATAAGCATTTGATTTCCTCGGTGGCTCATGCACCATCCATGTGTTGATCGTATTTGTATAAAAAAAAGTTGGGATCACCAGCCCCATCACAAGCTGAAATCGTTGGTGGAGTAAACTTCTTTGGGAACTTGACCTTACGAATTCTATCGGTGAGAGGAGTCTTACTAGAGGAAAATTCCCACTCTTTTCCACCATCACTTCTTTCCATGTTCCCTTGCATAATCGTCCTCACCATATCCAAAATATGTTCATCTTCATCATGTTGACTCACGGAGCGGGCGTCGTCACAATCGCTGGATGTTCGTTTGAACGAACGATCTCGGTTCCAGATTTGGGTCCTTAGACCTCCTTTTTGAAGAGGTGCCCCATTGGTGGGACTAACCACGATTCAAGAAGTTCCTCTTGCAAAATGGTTCTTAGCGATTGGTTTAGATCCTTCATTCTGTCCATTATTCGACTCATCGATATCTTGGGCTGAATGATCATGATCGGAATGAATATTAGCTTTTAACTTCGAGTCTTCGACGTCATCTTCGTCCTTGTCGCTTAACCAATCATTATCATCTTCCATGTTGTCATTGTGATTACGGTCAGAAGCGGATGAATTGGCATTTTCTTTCAGATCAACATGGACCTTTTGATGTGCCGGATTAGGATGAGCGTTAATGATAGCGTCAAGTTTTTCCATCATAGCCTTGGTAGAAGCATCCATTCGTTGGTTCATGTTGGTAACCACCATGTCCAATTCGCCTTTTATGATGCCAGCTCCACCTCTAGAACCTTGGCCAACTTCGAGATAATTCGTTTGTGGCGTAGATTCACGATCAATATTGTCGGAACCTCTTATGCATCTACTTCCTCCTTTCTTCGACTTCGATTGTGCCATTATTTTAGACAAGGCTTTTGAACCTTGGAGACAATCTCTTAACATGCCTAACTTTAGATCGTGCAGATTTATCGTACAAAATGGCCTTCGAACTTAGGTATTCCATAAAGCTCTTGGTCTTTTGAAAGAGTACGTGGCCCCACAGTGGGAGACAAATATTGAAACCAAAATTGGTCTACAACACCAAAGGTGTTATTATAGCACTTCACCAATCAGTATGATTTGAAATTGTGGGGCCACAAACACAAAATAAAGAGAAAATAGTAAAGAACAAGGAATTTTATAGTGGTTCGATCTAGAATAGATCTACGTCCATTTTTGAATCACTTCTCATTATCACTCTTTGTTTTACAAACACATGAAATTGTTCATATCTCTCTTTTTAACTCTTTGTATGATCTAGATTTCGCTTGAATTCACAGAGAAAATGGTGAGATCTCTTGCTTTATGATGGTAGATGTGTAGGTCTTCGATCACTTTAGCAATTGAACGATCTTCATGGATTCCATAGTGATTTAGCGTTAGATCTAGGCTTTAGAACGGATTGGCGGAGATTAGAGTAACTTGGATTGAACTTGAGAGAGAATTAATGGTGTTTGGAGAAGATTTGATCCACATGATGTTGGAGGAAGATGGAGTGAGCTTGGAAAGCCATTAATGGAGCTTGAGTAGCTTGAGAATGGTGGAAAACCGAAAATGAAAGCCCTTCGGGTAGCAAAAATCGGTCCCTTGAACGGTGGTGAAATGGGGTATTTATAGGTGAAGTTAGTACTAGGTGGAAATTCTGTAATTATGGTGTACAGGGTAGGGGTCAAGCGTACACGTATTTATGAAACTACCACTATACAGCCGGAGCCAGTTGTGTATAGCTGGCACATGTTCGACCGACCCTCCCCTTTTATTGTGCGCGACCGACCCTGTATATTATAAGTGAACGACCCTTCTTTAAAGATGCTACTTGATCCCTTAGGTCCACGTGGCTTCTTACATACATTTAACATTTTGTTTATTTTACATAATGTGCAACCGTATTGTTTTGAAGCCATTGACCCCTGTTTAATTATACACATGCCATTCTTTAAACCAAATCAATGTAGCAATACACCACGTCATTATTGTAGTGAACGAGTCAGCCTTCAACAGTGCACGATCCATTTTGAATAGTACTGCTCGACTATGATCTCAGGTGCTCTTCCACGTGGAGGTGCTCGACCCCTCAGCCAAATGTACTGTTCGACCCTCTTGATGATGTGCGACCGAGCATCTGCTGTTTTCACGTCCAGGATTCATGCGTGACTGGGATTTGTGATCGATCGAGCTCCTTATTTTGTGGGCGAGCGACTCCTATGTGTGTACATGGCCGACCCACTTGAACTGATGGTGCTCGACCAAGGGTGACGTGAAGAATCTATTGTGCACCGCATTTTTAATTTACTTCATTGTGTCTGGTCCATGCGAAGCTCATTTATGGGAATGGTAATTACAAGAGTGCCATTGTGTTATAAAATTATGGTTGTCCATCCCATTGTAGTGTTTGTACGTTCGACTGCATGGGGTTCGATGGCAGAACAGCGTGTTGCTCGACCCAGGTTAGCCTGGCTTCTGCTCGACCGATGTGGCAGTGAGGTGGTGAACGGCTTGCTTTATATACGGCCTTAACCACCTGACACTGCTGAACGTTCTAATTCATGCAACACAGTCCATCCCTTCAATATACTCGTTATTAGTGACCTGGCATCATGTATACAATGCATTTCAATATGAGTAGCCAACATGTTTGCTATTGCAAAACTCATAAAACCAACTTTGCATGGAGAAACACATGACGATCTGAGATATCATAACATCGAAATATATCCATTCATTGAGTATGTCAGCACGCTTCAATTGTAGGGTGGGCGATCTAAGCTTTGTACTCCAGGCATATCATATTTTTATGCCATATCTTGCTCATTTCATTAGAGCAGTCCATAGACTTGCCACTTGGCATCATGTAAGTAAATATGGTTTGAATCATTTATATTGACATATCCATATGATTGGAGTTGACTGGTTAATAGGTTAGGAACAATGCTTGGTCCATAAAACAAAGAATGTCCGGTCCATGTTATAACGGTCTATCTGACCCATCAAGTAAAACAATGTCAATCGATCTATCACATATGTTTTTGACATATCATTTTCTACTGCATTTGAAAAACGGGGTTAAAATATACTAAATTCCAGAGTTCATACTAAAACCTATATGAATTTAGATTAGAGAGAAGATAAGAACAAACGTTAGAGGAATAGAAGAGAAATTCCTAACCTTTTCTGGAATTCAGCAATAGCAGAAGGACAATATAGAGGTAGAGATAAGAGAGTGGCTAGCGTTTTGTTGTGTGATATGAGGGCCAATATATAGTTGCTCGTGTGAGCGTAAACCGTCGGATTATTCAGATGTAATCTTGGCCATATATTTATGTATATCCCTTTAGAAAACCCTAACCAAATATAGATTCATTAGGCTCCTCGGCCGCTAGGTGGTCGACACCCCTCCTAGGGGGCAGTCAACCTCCTGGTCGTTGAAACGCACAATGAATTTATGTGGCGCTGAGGTGTCTAATTAAATAATACGTTGCATTATTTTCTTAATCTCTTTCCTTAGTTAAAATATCCTCTGTCCCCATACTCTTATCCTTTGTTTGAATTTCAAATTCTCCCTCATTTATTTTAAAATACTTTGGGCATATATATATATATATATATATATTGAAAATTGTTCACTTTTATTATCTACTAAAAAGCAGTACAAAAGACAGGCTAGCATACTAACCGTTACAAAGATATATATATATACACATATATATGTATATATACATATATATGTATGTATTACTCATCTAATTATATATATAATTTCTGCGTTTTACTGTTCAAATTCATTTGCTTGTATCTTCTTCATACATTTACCGTTTCAGCATATTATATATGAAAACGATTCAGAATTTCGCCATGAATCCAAATAAAACATTTTCGTAGATAAATTCCTAAAGCTGCCAAATCTCATTTTCTAGCCTTATTATTAAATTATTTTTTATTTGTTTTTAGTATTTATGTCTTTTACAGGGTGTTACAGACCGACTTACTTCCTTCTTCCTCATTCCGTTTTTACCTCAAAATTCTCCAAATCCTCCTCCCCAATTCTGAAATTCGCCACCACCACCTCCTTTGTCGCCCCTACCCTCTCCAACGCCTGAAAGCCACTCTCTCCTCCTCTCTAGTTTTCAATTCTTCTCCAATATTCAAGGTATAAACCCTAATCATTTTTGAAGACCCTATATTTGCTAATTTAAGGTTAATTAGTTTGTTAGAGTGTATGTTTGTTAATATGTGCATATATTGGTTGAATTAATCATGTTATTAATCTATGTATAATGTTGCTAATCTAGGGTTATTAGTTTATGTTGTATGTATATGTACATATATAGTGTTGTATGTATAGTGTTGTTAATTAATCTATGTATAGGTTGAATTAATTGAGGCTCAATTCTTGTTATTAATCTATGTATTACAAGTTTATCTTATTTGTACCACAATAAAATTATGTGCATATATATATAGAGAGAGAGAGAGAATTAATATATATGATATTTTAGGCTTCTTAAGGGACATTTAGTGGAAATGTAAATAATCAAGTTTATGTTTTATAAAAATTTATCGAAAGCGATATTTAATTTTATAGCGTACAGCTAGTTCGATTGAATGTTGAAAATATATGTATATGTGATAAAGTTAGTATATATACAATTAGAGATTGAAATTAAGTCGTTCAAGGCCTATTTGGTTTAAAATTTGCTCTTTACGTAGACGATTGATAAATAAGAGCACCATCGTAATATATTATATTCATAAAGCCTTAGAGTTTTTTTCAGCCCCATCTGATAAGTATTATATATGATTGTTATGTGAATGTTCGTTTTGTTAACAGAACGAACATCTATATTCATCATATGCAATATTTGTTGGATTTGTCCTTGTATTTGACAAGTTACAAACACAATAACAAAACTAAATCTCGGAAAGCATTACATTTTAAATGGTTCTCAAAATTTTGAAAGCACTTCCTTTATGTTCCCTATGTACACGCAATTGTGCACTTTTATGGAACTAAAGTGAAGGGCTTCGGAAATTTTGTTGAATCGTTTAAATTGAAAAAAAAAATAGCGATTTAATCACATTATTGTATTTGTAATGGGAGGTTGGATGACCCATCAACAAAGTGTAAATGATCAATTAACATAACATTCAGTAAAAAAATTATTTTAATAAAATGTCAATGCAAATTTTATCGTACTTTTTAATTATCTACTTAGGAAAAATGGACAATTATTTTACTGATCGAAGCTGGATGTGCAAACGAAGAGAAGATGACGGAACGGTTAGTGAACAATTTATTAATGGTGTTGCCATGTTTATTGATTTCGCTTTAAGTAACAATAGAAACGACGACAAAATCCGTTGTTCATGTAGTATATGCAAATTATTAAAGCATTTCATATCGCAAATGGTTAGAGTTCATTTGCGTCAGTTTTTTGGTATGGGATCGTCATGGAGAACAGTTTGCATCTACTTCTGTACAAGTTGAGGAGGCAGTGAATAATAAAATTGCTACGATGAATCTCGTAGAACATATGGTTGAAGATGTTGCGCGTTAAATGTTCCATGTTCGACAATTTACTGATGACGATGGTAATGCTGAAGAAGAATCAAATATTGGAGCCAAAAAATATATGATTTATTAGATGCCGCGAAGAAACCCCTTTGGGAAGGTTGTAAAAGAGGAACCCAATTATCAGTAACTGCTGAATACGTTGCAATGAAATCTAAATACAATCTCGCAGAAGCTGGATTTACAGCCGTTGTACATGCTACGAAGCGACATATGCCTCATAATAATTTAATGTGCGAAAATCATTATGAAGTAAAAAAAAATGATGTCAGCTTTAGGTTTACCATATGAAAAAACAGATACATGAATAAACGGTTGCATGCTATTTTGGAAGAAAAATATCAACCTTAAGAGTTGTAAATATGTAATCGCGAAAGATACAAACCAATAAAGAAAAAGGGAAAAGAAGTACCATATAAACTGCATTATTTACCTATTACTCCTAGATTTCAAAGGTTATATGCATCTTTTGTAACCGTGCAACATATGAGATGACACAGTGTGAGAACACAGGAAGAATGTCTGTTAACACACCTAACTGATGGGGAAGCATGGAAGCATTTTGACCAGAAGTATCTTGATTTTGCATCCGATAGTCGTAATGTTAGACTTGGTTTATGTATGGACGGATTTTCACCATTTTCTCAATTTGGTGCTAAAATCCATTTTGGCTTATAATTGTCTCTATGGATGTGTATGAAAACTCCTTATATGTTTCTCACAGTTGTCGTCCCTGATCCTGATGATACGATACAAGGAATCAATGTTTATTTACAACCTTTGGTTGAAGAATTAAAAAAATTATGGTATGAAAGAGTGGAAACATATGATATTTCACAAAAAATAACTTTCATATGTATGATTCTTTATTATGGACAATCAGCGATATTCCTGCATATGCAATGTTTTCAAGTTGGAGTACGGTTGGTCGCTTAACTTGTCCTTACTGCATGGAAGAAACAAGAGCATTTTATTTACCTTATGAAAAGAAAATTTCATGGTTTAACTGTCATCGATGTTTTCATTATATTAATTATCCTTTTAAAAGAGATAAGAATTTTTTTATAGCTAATAGGCATGAAACTTTGAGACCACCTATAGTTTGGTCAAGTGAAGATATTTATGAACTTGTAAAGAATTATCCAAATATACATGAAACTGAAGTATGGACTAAAATTCAAGGTAAATCATCAATTCATAATTGGTGCAAATAAAACATATTTTGGGAGTTGCCTTATTGGAAAAAATCTCCTGATTCGTCATAATATTGACGTGATGCATAATGATAAGTGTTTGACAATGTGTTTAATACGATTTTAAATGTCAAAGGGAAGACGAAAGATGATTTGAAATCAAGAGGAAGTAATATATAATCATCCTAAGCTTCACATAAAGCCAAATGACACCAACAAAACCAAAAGCGTGTTATGAACTAGACAATAATGAAGTTAAAATACTTTTAAAATGGTTGAAAGGATTAAGATTCCCGGATGGTATATCTTCTAACCTTCGTAGATGTGTCGACTATAAAAACAATAAACTTAGCAGGATGAAAAGCCACGACTGTCATGTTATGATGGAAAATTTATTGTCCGTCGCTTTTAAAGGACCGTTGCCCGTTAATTTTGGACTGTTGTAATCGAACTTAGTCTGTTTTATAAAGAGCTTTGTTCTACTACATTAAAAATTGATCGTCTACGCAAACTAGAGGAAGAAATCCCCATATTGCTCTACAAACTGAAAATAATATTTCCTTCAGTTTTTTTCAATGTTATGGAGCATTTACCTATTCATCTTCTATTAGAAGCACGTCTTCGAGGGCCTATGCAATATGGGTGGATGTACCCACTTGAAAGGTATATTAATATCTAGTTAATAAAATATTGGTTAATGAAATGTATAAAAAATTAATTTAAAATAATTTTAAATAGGTATTTAAATCATCTAAAGAAAAAAGTGAGACAGAAAGCTTGAGTTGAAGGTTGAATTTGAAAATCATGAATCTAAGAAGAAGCTTCGTTTTTTCTCTCTTATTATTTTAGTGACCATGTGAACATATCATTTGAAAGTACTACGCGTAATGATTAAGGCATTGTTCAATATTATTCTCAGGTGACTTTATTTATTTATAAAAAACATGGTCGGTCTTTTGGTAAATGTGTGGAAGCATGGCTGAATGATAGAGATTATTATGCAGCACACACATATATTCTTCTCGACTGCACTGAAGTTGCACCGTTCATTAGGTAATAAACTTATATCATCCATACATGTGTATCTTTAATCATAATGTAACATTTGTCCTATGATTGCAACATTTACGAATCACAACATCCAAACGGCGATATCAGCAAAGAATTGACTACTTGGTTTACTAATTACGTTTTTGATACAGCAAATTGTGATGTAGATGAAGGATTGAAACATTTAGCAATGAGACCAAAAAGGAAAGTCAATACATATCCAATATTTTTTGTTAATGGATATAAATTTAATACTAAATAATACGGTTTTGAAAAAAATAATTAACAGCACTGGTGTATTTGTTAAACGTAGTGATGATCCAAATGACCATATATACGATTTTAATGGCATACTAATCCAGATTTTGCAATTGCCATATTTCACGGGACCCGCGAAAGAAGTATTTTTGTTTAAATGTATCTGGTTCAGCAATGTTCCAGGTTCTGTAATCAACGTGCACCCAAAATATAATCTTAAAGAAATAAAAACGTACTTCACGTTATTATAAATATGATTCTATTGTACTTTCCAAACAAGGTCTTCAAGTATATTACGCTTCTTATCAATTTATAAGAAGAGACAAAATAGATTGGTCGACCGTTTTTAAAACAAAGGCAAGGTTTACATTTGACGGGCGGAATATTCCCGATGAACAAGCTTATTAAGCAGATGTCTACGAAAATAGAGGAATAGTAATAATCGATGTTCAAATATATTTTGGTCCACTAAATGATGAATCAAATGCATTAATTGCAGCATTTGAGACTATCGATGAACCAAATATATAGGAGGAAATAGAGTTAGAATTCAAAAGTGATGAGGACTAATTAATAATCCTCATTATTTTTTTGGTAAAGCCGACCGATTTTTAAGGTGACCGCAAACATCTTTTTATTGTAACTAATAATAAAAAATATAGTGTAGTACAGGTGATTGTAGTTAACAATCACCTACTTGGTTTTTAAGGTGGCCCGTCCACAGTTAACGGGGTTTATAGTGTTCCGTTTACTCTGCATTACTGGCTTACAACACTGGATCTAATCTACATTAACTAGACAAAAAATTTCATTCTCCACGCAGGGATTGTTATTACATTCAATGTTACAGCAGATAATAAATTTAAAAACCAATATGTAATAGTACAATTACATGTACAATAGTACTGTGATAGACAAACCATACAGCCGATAGTCCAAGTAGCATAGGGACTATACCCACTTGCGCAAATTCCTGGCACAAAGCTCAATGCTTTACATTGCTACAAACAGTTTTTGAGCCATGCAATGGCCCAACATTTCATTAAATAGTGACTACATGGTTTGACTTTGGCGAAAGTCAGAATTCTAGGCTAGGTTGGCGTGGATAGAAGAAGCTTCAAAAGGAAAAATAAACCCACCACTAGACTACAACAATTTGAGTGTCGAAGCATCACCATATATAGCATGTCCAGTAGTTGATACAATCAACCAGACCACCAACAGTTCTCCACACATGGACAACAACCAGCAATATACCATAAAGGAAAACTGCTCAACAAAAGGAAAGTTGGGCTTCAAGCAACGTGAAGTCTAGAAGATGCATAGGAATGCATTACCACCACACAAACAACAAATATCAGTGTTGGGCATCTCGTGTTATGCCATCGATGCATGGTGACGATCCAAACTTACAAAAACCATAAAAACAAGCCACTTGAGACATCAACACCGTGAAAGTATAGAAGCAGAGACCCAAATTTACATGAGACTGAGAAACCAATTTCCATGTAGGCAATCAAACACCCCAAAACACAACAACACCAAGTAATCCAAAACCGTCACCAAGTACTACTAACAAGACGAGAACTGACAATCATTGAATACCCAATTCGTAAGTTATACCATCCCAGACACAAGGTTAAGACGCGAAACAAATATACAAAATAGGAGGTGTAGCTCACTCCGCGTTAGTGACCGTATCTCCTCCACAACTGGGACCATAAGTTGAAGAATAAGCGAAGCTTGTAGTTGCCTGGAATAATTGACGTTGTTGAGGAGATCATTGCTAGTAAAGGCGATATTGGAGGGTTTGAGATGAGAATGATGAAACTAGGGAAAATTGGCACTCAGAGAATTACATGCTGAAGCTTAGATCTGGAGACGATTATAGGTATTTGGGTGAAAGTCCACGCATGATTAATATCATGGTAAAGAGAAGTGAAAAAGAGGAGTAGCGAGAATGGATTTGGTGGATAAAGAAATTGCGATGTAAAGAAGAAAAGGGGGACTACCATGTCACCATTAACAGACTCTCACCCAAAACGAAGCTCGTTTTTGTCGTATATTTTATCATAATAATCCTCATTTTAAAACGGTAATTAATTCTATGTTATGTCATGTCATATTATCTTTTTTACATAGTCCTTTTATGTTATATCATACTGTTTGTTATAATGTTAATAATTTTATGTTATGTCATGCCCTATTATTTATATCGCATAGTCTTCTTATGTTATGTCATACTGTTTGTTTTACATAGTCCTTTTATGTTATGTTATAATGTTTCTCAGTAGTAGGTATGATGTCACACATACATACAACTTCTGGATCTCCTTCCGCTTCTCATTCTCCAGTAGGTGGCGATGACAGTGGTCCATCGTAGGAGCTATCACGTCCTGCGATGTGGCTTAAGCCAAAAGCCAATAGATGGTAAATATTATGTTAAGTATTAAGTTTCAAGTATAAATTTCATTTCTGTACAATATATTATAAATATATATACAATAGCCATGAAATATCAGTTTTAAGTTAGAGGCCTTCAATATAGTCTTGGGGATATCAAAACAGGCTTACAAGAGTCGCATGACGTCATGTTGGCCTAAGTGGATGTTGGTACCAAACAATGTTAAGAAGACTGTTTGGCAGGATTTTTTGGTACATGTGATATATCATTTATTACATTAAGTAGTCACGCTCCTATTTTATCAATTCATGTTTATGCTATTTTTTTAAAATGTAGGGTGTAGTGGATCCCTAGGAGACAGATATTTCGCTCATTCGACGCCAATGGAACAGTAAAGTTGTCAAAAATTATAAAGAAACACTAAATGGCATAAATTAGTTGGAAAAAGACCAAGTTGGATGAGCGCTAAGATGTGGGATGATTTTCATACTTGGTGGAATAATGAGCAGTTTTAGGTAAATTTACTGCATATTTAATTTAAATTGTTTTACTCAATTAATATATAAATTAAAATAAAACATGTTTTTTTAATTTAAATTTATAGGCTGAGTCTACAAGAAATTCAGCAAATAGGAGCAAGAACCTCGTTACACATCGCAGTGGTTCCAAGTCGTTCCAGCACCATTGTGTGGACCTGGTATATTTATTAATTACGCAGTTAAAGGTTTTAAGTTCTAAGTTGTTAAAAGTTAGCCGATTTAATTTTAAGTTCTAATTTGCGTATATGCATATTCAGGAGAACCGACATGGTGTTCCTGTATCGTATTGGGATGTTTTCGCACATACACATGCAATGAGTCAAATCAAGGACACAGACTCAGTTTCCTAATCTTGGGACCACAATCCCAAAGCATGTGATGCATATGTAAGTATAACATAGTTACTTAAAGTTATAATTTAATTAAAATGGTGTTATCTAAATTCAAATGTATCTTGTTTAACATGATAAATTTCGGCAACAAAGGGCATAGATGCTTGAAGATACTGGAAAGACCGAGTTGACTACCGAGGGAGAGGATTTTATTTTTGAGGCTGGTCGTGGATCCACCAACCCAAAATAGATGCTATGATTTTGCGAACCAAGCGGTAATTGAAACTAAAATTTATAATAGAAACTGAAATTACTCGAATTGCTACTATGAAATACTGAAAATAAAAAATTATTTACAGGTCGGAATATCTCAGCAGTCATAACAGATGACTCATGACAAGGAGGAGATCGCACAGCTGCGAGCCCAGATCGTAGAGCTTAATGAGCGTGATCGCTGCCATAAAGAGCAGATGGAGCAATTTAACCAACGTCTAGCGGAGTTCATTGCCCAGTACGGTCGTTTCCTTCATCGTTTGGTTGTTCCGGTGGAGATTGAGTTAAGGTTAGTTTGTTTTGTTGATACACACACACACACACTTACTTTGAGAGTGAGTGAGGATATTGCTCGATACATTATGATGATTTGTATGTGTTGATGTTGTGTTGGTGATGATGGTTTGGACGTGTTGTTGGATGACAGTTCATTTTGTTATGATGACGTTAGGTTGATGTATTTTGTAAATATTGGCTTATGTTATGTGTTTTGGATGTTTTGTGTTTGATTTGAGTATAATATTATGTTTGGGTATATATGTGAATGTGACTGTGATGTATATGCTCGAAATGGATCTATTTTGATGAATATGAGATTGTAGGGTGGTTGGAAGTAAGTAATCTAAAATCTGTATAATAAAAATTCCCAGATTTCCAACGGAGACCAACAGTTACCAAGGACTTATGGGTCCATATATTTCATCGGCTATCAAACGTTTCCAACAGCATATTTCGTCGGTCATCAACGGTTTTCAATGGCTTACTGGTCTAACATAGAATTTACGTGACCTAGTTATAAAATTGGAAGCTGTTGAAAAATTGTCGTTGGAGGCATTGGAAGTCTTTGGGAAACCTTTGATGTGTGTACCAACGACCCTCCAACAGACGCCAACGGCCCCTGACCGTTGGAAATCACTAGGTCTCTTGCAGTGCATCAGTCTGCACTTTGCCCATTTCCCCCTCTTTTTCTTAGTTACTCTTCATATTTGATCACCTTAGAATCTAAAATTAATTCATTTATCGTACTCTAATTTATTCATTCCTTTATCATTTCGTAGTGTAACAAAATCAAAATGTATTTTGCAAAACACGAAACAAGTATCATTAGAAAATTTTATAAAATTTGTGAGGTAATGATGAATATATTATATCCACCCAATTTTACTGAGAATGCATTAAATTATGAACATTAGAATTAAAAAGGTGTGCAAGCATGTGAGAATAATTAATGGTAGTTGAGATTTAGATGTAATGAGCACGAAATGTTTTATTGCTTTGTAATATTGTAAAACAGAAATGATTGAATGTAAAATTAATTGTCTACAGATGTATAACAGAACATTATATAAGCGAAATGAAGAAATTGGCCAAGCCCAGGGACGCAGCCCAATATAGTGTAAAATAATGATAGTATATAATCTCATATATACTGTAATATCAGATAAGCCGCTCCTTTATTTGCCCCCTTCAAACCCTAGTACGGTTAGGGTTTGCCACGAAACAAAACAAGTGGCTTCCAGACATGGCGATTCAAGAGAAGATAACAGATCTGAAGTAAAATCGAGAAACCAGACACCAATTTGAGCTTATCAAACCACTCTCAAACAACAGCATGGAATTATTCTGGAATATAGATGAGTCTTCGAGCTCTTCGATTTGGATCAGCTTCATCCACGTTTAGCTCTTCCTTCAACCTTGTAAAATTCACTTTTGACAAATGTTTAGTAAGTATATCCGCTTTTTGATGAGTTGAAGGTATATACCCAACTTTTATTTTTCCTTTAATCACCTGTTCTCTAATGAAGTATAAATCAATTTCTATATGCTTTGTCTTCAAATGCAAAACTGGATTTGATGTTAATGAAATGGCACTCACATTATCACACCAGATAGTTGCGATTTTATTAGGTCTGATACTAAGTTCACTGAGTAAAGATTCAATCCACATAACTTCTGCTACTGTACTTGCTACACATCTAAACTCAGCCTCTGTGCTAGATCTTGATACTGTAGTTTGTTTCTTTGCACTCCATGACATTGGATTGTTTCCCAAGTATATACAATAACCAGATGTTGACTTTCTATCATCATGATCTGAACCCCAATCTGCATCAGCATAAGCATTTATATTGAGATTATTGCTTGTCTTCAAAATGAGACCATGACTGATAGTTCCTTTTAAGTATCTAAGAATCCTTTTAACAGCTTTCCAATGACTGTCCAATGGCTTTTTCATGTATTGACTTACTTTATTAACACTATACGCAATATCTGGTCTTGTAATTGTTGCATATTGCAAAGCACCAACAATACTTCTGTATAACCTTGCATTCTGAATGTCTTCATGATGATGTTTAGATAACTGATTGCTAGTAACCATTGGTGTAGGCAAAGAGTTAGCTTTGTGCATGTTAGCCCTGAGCAAGATTTCTGAAATGTATTTACTCTGATTGAGATGCATTTCAGTGGTGTTTGTTCTTTTTTACTTCTATACCAAAAAAATAATCCAGATTTCCTAAATCTTTAATTGAGAACTCTGAATTGAGAATGTTTGTAATATCATTGATTTCAGCAACACAGTTCCCTGTAATAATAAAATCATCAACATAAACAAGTATATAAGTAGTTGTAGTAACAGTAAACTTAGTGAAAATAGAGTTGTCAAATTTGGTAGAATTGTATCCATGCTTGACAAGTGTTGCTTTAAGTTTGTCAAACCAAACTCTGGGAGCCTATTTAAGCACATAGATAGCTTTATTAAGCTTGCACACCAAGTTTCTGTCACGGACTTGATGTTGCTCCATATACACCTCTTCCTGTAAAACACCATTAAGAAATGCATTATTCACATCCCATCGTTTGATGCTCCAATTTTTATATAAAGCAATAGTTAAAATAATCCTAATTGATGAGGGTTTCACAACAAGTGAAAAAGTCTCTGAAAAATCAAAACCATACTGTTGTGAATACCCTTTAGCGACTAGCCTTGCTTTATATTTTGAAATTGAACCATCAGCATTTTTCTTAAGTTTATACACCCATCTACACCCAATAATATTCTTATTATTTGGTTTTTCAACAGGAGTCCAGGTGTCATTTTTAATCAAAGCATTGTATTCATCAGTCATAGCCATTTTCCATTCATCATACTGAGTTGCATCAGTATATGAAATTGGTTCTTCTTGTACACTTACAGTGTTTATGGTTTTGGGTTTGAAGATACCACATTTAGCTCTTGTCATCATAGGATGAACATTGACATTATCTCTATCAGTACACCCTTCATTGTTATTGCTAGCAGAACCTACACTTGATTCATGTGAATTGCTTGCACATCCATTATTTTCAGTATCACCTATATTACCTGTTTGATCTTGATGCTGCTGATTATTTTCATTATCTGGCATAGCAGGAAACTCTTGACCTGGTCCATCAGTGATGGGCACTGTGCGTTGAGAGTTGATATTGCTGTCATTCTTCCTTTGATGAGATGGCAGAATTACCTCAATTTCTTTTGGTATGTCAGGTATATACTGCCTTGGATTTATTACTTTAGCAGTTGTTTTTATATTTGACTGACTGAAGGGATAAACTTCTTCATTAAATCTAACATGTCTAGACACATAGATTCTTCCTTTACTATCTAAAACTTATAGCCTTTTTGATTTTTACAATACCCTAGAAAAGTACAAGGTGTTGATCTGAAATCTAGTTTATGGGTATTGTAAGGTCTCAAATTTGGAAAACATTGACAGCCAAAACTTTTAGGAATTTGTAATCTAATTTGACTTTATTTAACACTTCATAAGGACATTTGTAATCAAGAACCTTTGTAGGTAGTAGATTAATCAAATGAACAACGGTATTAAATGCGTTTGGCCAAAATTTCAACGGCATAGAGGCCTGTGCTAATAAAGTTAAACTTGTTTCCACAATATGTCGATATTTTCTCTCAATTATTCCATTTTGCTCATAAGTATATGGACATGTAGTTCTATGACATATACCTTTTTTATCAAAGAAAGATTTTAAAGGTAAAAATTCCTTTCCACCATCAGTCTGAAATATACCTACATGTGTACCAGTTAAATTTTCAACTCTGTTGGTAAATTGAATGACAGTGCTGCAAGTATCTGATTTGGCTTTTAACATATATATCCAAACATATCTAGAATAGGCATCTATAAAGGAGATGTACTATTTATAACCATAATCAGAACTTATAGGTGTTGGACCCCACAAATCAGTAGCAATTAATTGAAGTGGTTTTGTGTAACTAGTTTGAGATTTTGAAAATGCAAGTTTATGACTCTTTCCCATTTGACAAAAGGTACAAAGATATGTAGAAGGAATTTTATTTACAGAAAAATTATTGCTACACATTATATGTTTGACAGTTTTTAAACTAAGATGACCTAGTTTGCAATGCCATAGTCTGAAATCCTTATATTCACTAGAATTATCCATAACTGTCAACATACATGTTCTTTTATCTAACATGTGTGAACTAGAATTTGTCACATTAAATATGTATAGACCCTTATACTCATTACCCTGCAAGATAATTTTCTGTGTTAGTATATCTTTAACAATGCAAGCATTAGGGTAAAATTCAAAATAAACATTGTTATCTTTTGCAAACTGGGAAACACTCATAAGATTTTTCTTTATAGATGGAACTCTTAACAAATTTTTAAGAATTAACTGTTTCATTCCATCAATACTTGCATTTCTAGTATGTGTGATGTGAACAGCTTTGCCATTACCCACAAGTAAGTTTTGCATACCTTTGTATTCCTTGTTACCCAGATTAAGATTGCTTAAATTGCTAGTCCATGATTGGTTGCTCCTGTGTCAGGATACCGGCTATCATCATTAATATCATCAGCAGTTGCTGTAGAATCTGCATTTACACTTTCAGTCTGATTCTTGTTATTGTCTTTCTGCACATTCACCATGTTCACACTTGAACTGTTGCCTGATTGAGATGGATTGTACCTAAAATAGCACTTGTTAGCACTATGCCCAAATTTGTCACAAATCTGACATCTAATCCTGCTATTGTTGTTCCTTCCTCTTCCTCTGCCATGATTAGACTGACCACCTCTTTGAACATTTGGTTGATTTCTTGACACATTTCCTTGACCTTTTCCTCTGCCATAAGCAGTGTAGTTAATTAACAAGTCAGAATTGACACTTTTCTTGTGATCAATTCTGCCTTCATGTGCCAATAAGGTTGAATACACATACTGTAGAGATGGTGTAGGATCCATGGATAAGATGATTGATGATACAGCTTCGTAATCATCATCTAATCCACTAACAATAGACGACACATGTTCAGACTTAGGTATCTTTTGACCTACAGAATTCAATTGATCACATATATTCTTTACTTTAAGAAGATACTCATTCATAGTAGAATCTCCCTTTCTAATGTTGTGTAGTTACCTTCTGTAATGCATTATACGAGCAGAGGATTGAGCAGAAAAAATCTCTCAATAGTGGACCAAACATCTTGTGCAGTTTTGACTCCAATTAACTGTGGCAAGATGATTGCTCCAATGGATGACATCATCCATGAACAAACAAGACTGTCTTGTCTCTGATATGCCAAGAATTCAGGATTTGGCACAAGCTTTTCCTCATTATCACGAATAAATTTTGATGGTAATATTTTTGTTCCAAAAATATAGTCTTCAAGACCATACCCTCTAACTGATGTTTCTATCTGTGATTTCCATAGCAGGTAATTGGATTCATCGAGTTGGATAGAAATGAGTCGACTCTGAGGTTTAATG
Organism: Allium sativum; assembly: GCA_030737875.1. Classification (NCBI taxonomy): domain Eukaryota; kingdom Viridiplantae; phylum Streptophyta; class Magnoliopsida; order Asparagales; family Amaryllidaceae; genus Allium; species Allium sativum. The sequence goes on along the minus strand of CM060916.1, from coordinate 605,296,775 downwards.
ATAACTTTCATCAAATCTTGGATAGGATCATGCTGTTCTTGAGTAACAGATCCACTTGAAGTGGATAAACTTGGTGTAGCATTGCCACCACCACCTTCGTTAGTCATGACAGATAATAGATTCGAGATCAGCAACAGGTAATGAACTCTGAATTTATATTTTCTTTGAGTTGAGAATTCAAAGAAATTTTGTGGTTGATTACTGCAGCAACCTTGTAAACTTGGATGATGAGTTTTCTTGAATGAAACTCAATAGAACTGATATGAAAAAACTGCTGACGAGTTTGCCTGGATGGCTCTCTGATCAACTGCAATCGTTTCTTTAGCTTCTTGATCGAAAATCTTGGAAATTCAGATGAATTTACCACAAAAGCTTCACTGTGAAGAATTGATGCAGCCAGAAGCAATTATCGGCAAGGCATGGTTCTTTACTGTGTGGCCAACAACTCTCAAGGGATGAGGTCAAATCTTTGATGAAAGGGTTCCAAATGATGAAACCTTTCTGATGGACAACAAAATCTCAGTAATAGCATGATTTGAGATTTAATGGTATTCAGAAATCGAACTGATGTTGTTAAGCATATGAGGTTGCTTTGATACCAAGTTGAGATTTAGATGTAATGAACACGAAATGTTTTATTGCTTTGTAATTTTGTAAAATAGAAATGATTGAATGTAAAATTAATTGTCTACAAATGTACAACAGAACATTATATAAGCGAAATGAAGAAATGGGCCAAGCCCAGGGACGCAACCCAATATAGTGTAAAACAATGATAGTATATAATATCATATATACTGTAATATCAGAGAAGTTGCTCCTTTATTTATGGTAATGAAAGAAATTAACGAAATATTACCGAGAAAGCTTTTATCTTTCGAAACTGCTGCCAGAAATTAATTTATCTTCCAAAATCAGATATAAACTAAGCGAGAAAACGGACAAGAAAAGAATTAAGAAAAGGACTATATCCAATACCACAAATTAAAAGACACGATTACTATGCTTAGATAATGAGTACAAATTAGGAATAAGATATTTAAACCCACCCCACCCCGATCAAAGTAGATGGATGACAAAACCTAGGCAAGTTGGCAACAAAAAATCAACGAAACCACATTAACAAATAATACGATGAGATAAGGACCAAGGATGGAAAAAGACATAAAGAAATAAAAACGCAATTAGTCACCAGAAGAATAATAATATTTTGCAGAAAGAAATGGTAAAGAAAAAGAGAGGTTCCCTTAATGCCCACGTATCTTAGGCTCAGGCTCGGGTCTCTTGCTTCGGAGCATACTGCACTTTCATTAGATAAGAACCAACGAAGTCATCAACTTGTTTCCCACTACTATTATTTTTGGGTATTTTCTTTTCCACAAAAGATAAAAGACTAACTAGCCATAGACCAAGAACTCAAATTGAAGGAAAAAAAAAAAAAGCTCCATGGTAAGCAGGAAAAGTTTCATATAAAATTAATGCATTGTAGTTATAGTTTGTTGTTGTTTGAATTTTGATCGGATGTTGAATTTGTGATGAAGGGATACTTAGAAGAGAAGAAGAAATGGCCGCCATGGCTGAAGCCACTGTTGAAGACCAAGTATTTTGGGCAATGCAAGATTCATGCAGATTCTCATAAAAGCGAGTGTAATATGTATTGCTTGGATTGTATGAATGGTGCTCTTTGTTCTTTCTGTCTGGCTTATCATCCTGATCACAGAGTCATTCAGGTTAATTTCCTCTTTCTTTCTTCTTTCCAAATCCGGATATTTTTAGTTTTGTTTAAACTAACATATTTTTTTTTCTCCTTAATATATGTAGTTTGGCTTCTTGTTCTTTTTGTTCAATGTAATTCATCTGTAAAATTCACAGCATTGATCGGCTCTACATGTTATCTTTGCTGTGTGCTCCTCTAAAAAGGAGATATTCTCCTTTGATTTCAGTTGAAGGATTTAATTCTCTTCTCACATATACCTAAATTATTTTCTTGAAATTATTCCACTGGTCAAAACAAGGTTCTTTTGCTAGCAGTGGAACGAATTGATCACAGATTCATCTAGGAGTTTGTGAGCTAAAGGGATGTATCTGAGTTTTAAAGAAAAATATATCAAAACATGTTCATTGAGCTATGAAACTTAAAGAAAAATGTATCAAAACATGTTGATTAAGCTATGAAACAATGTACAAGTGCTGCAGTATTTATATTAAGGTCCCCATTACATGTATACAATGCTCCACAAATTGATGGTTTGACTTTGTTCATATATACTTTTCCTGTTCAAGTAAAAAAATGCAAACAGAAATCCTGATCTGATCTAAATCAGATGACATTACAGATAAGACGTTCATCGTACCACGATGTAATTCGAGTGTCGGAGATACAGAAATATCTAGACACAACCGGAGTTCAGACGTACATCATAAACAGTGCCAGAATCGTGTTTCTGAACGAGCGGCCTCAGCCAAGGCCAGGCAAAGGGGTCACCAATACATGTGAAGTTTGCGAGCGCAGCCTTCTCGACTCCTTTCGCTTCTGCTCACTTGGATGCAAGGTACGTAGTACAGCCACCTCGATCCTACATAAAACACGCTTTACCTTGTTCATACGGTTCATTGTTTGTGCGGTGTTACATTGTAGATTGTCGGTACGTCGGAAGGTTTCAACAAGTACGCAAACAAGATGAAGGTGAAGATGAAGGCAATGGCGTTGGATCTAGAAGAAGAAGAAGAGTCACACTCTAGCAACAGTCATGGAAGTGCAAAGAGCAACGTCATCCAATGCAACAGTCCTGCTTCCGCCCCGCCACCAGCGGCAGCCACTGTGGTCAAACAGAGCAGCGCAAAGAGGAGGAAGGGCATTCCCCACAGAGCACCGTTTGGAAGTTTCATCATCGAGTACTAGCAGCTAGCTAGTTACCAACATATACTACTACTACTACTACGTAACTAT